>CM034131.1:8194480-10725471 GCA_019914995.1 Acanthochlamys bracteata | reverse complement strand
AAACCTAAAACCCTAAAAACCAAAACCTAACCTAAAACCCTAAACCCTAAAAACCCAAAACCTAAACCTTTAAACCCTAAACCCTAAAACCCTAAAACCCTAAAAACCCTAAAACCTAAAACCCTAAACCCTAAACCCAAACCCTAAAAAACCTAAAACCCTAAACCTAAAAACCCCTTAAACCTAAAACCTAAAACCTAAAACCCTAAACCTAAACCCCTAAAAAACCCTAAACCCTAAAACCCTAAAACCTTAAAACCCTAAAACCCTAAACTTAAAACCTAAACCCTAAACCCTAAACCCTAAACCCTAAACCCTAAACCCTAAAACTAAAACCCTAAAACCCTAAAACCCTAAACCCTAAACTTAAAACCCTAAACCCTAAAACTAAAACCCTAAACCCTAAAACCCTAAACCTAAAACCCTAAACCTAAAACCTAAAACCCTAAACCCTAAACCCCAAACCCTAAACCCCAAAAAACCCTAAAACCTTAAACCCTAAACCTAAAAACCTTAAACTCAAAACCTAAAACCTTAAACCCTTAAAAACCCTAAACCCTAAAACCTAAACCCTAAACCCTAAACCCTAAAACCCTAAACCCTAAACCCTAAACTAAAACCTAAAAAAACCTAAAACCCTAAAACCCTAAACCCTAAAAAAACCCTAAAACTTAAACCTTAAAACCTAAAACCCTAAACCCTAAAACCCTAAACCCTAAAAACCCTAAACCCTAAAACCCTAAAAACCCTAAAACCTTAAAACCCTAAACCCTAAAAACCCTAAAAACCCTAAACCTAAAACTTAAACTAAAACCCTAAAACTTTAAACCTGAAACTAAACCTTAAAACTTAAACCCTAAAACCCTAAAAATTTAAATTTTAAATTTTAAACCTTAAACCCTAAATTTTAAACTTTAAAATTTTAAATTTAAACCCTTAAATTTTAAACCCTAAACCCTAAAAAATTTTAAAACCTAAACCCTAAAACCCTAAAAAACCCTAAACTTTAAAACCCTAAACCTAAACCCTAAAACCCTAAAACCCTAAACCCTAAACCTTAAACCCTAAACCCTAAACCCCAAAACCCTAAAAACCCTAAACCCTAAAACCCTAAACCTTAAAACCCTAAACCCTAAAACCCTAAACCCTAAACCCTAAACCCTAAAACCCTAAAACCCTAAACCTTAAACCCTAAACCTTAAACCCTAAAAACCCTAAACCCTAAAACCCTAAAAACCCTAAAACCCTAAACCCTAAACCCTAAAACCCTAAAACCCTAAAACCTAAAAACTAAAACCTAAACCCAAAACCCTAAAACCTAAAACCTCAAAAACCCTAAACTCCTAAAACCCTAAAACCCTAAAACCCTAAACCCTAAACCCAAAACCCTAAACCCAAAAACCCTAAAACCTAAAAAAACCTAAACCTAAAAACCCTAAAACCTAAACTTTAAACCCTAAAACCTAAAACCCTAAAACTAAAAACCCTAAACCCTAAAAACCCTAAACCCTAAACCTAAAACCCTAAAACCTAAAACCCTAAACCCTAAAAACCTAAAACCCTAAACTTTAAACCTAAACCCTAAACCCTAAACCCTAAACCCAAACCCTAAAACCCTAAACCCTAAAACCCTAAACTTAAACCCTAAACCCTAAACCCTAAACCCTAACTTTAAAACCCTAAAAAACCTAAATTTAAACTAAAACCCTAAACCTTAAAACCCTAAACCTAAAACCCTAAACCCTAAAACCCTAATTTTAAAACCCTAACTTAAAACTCTAAAACCCTAAACCTTAAACCTTAAACTTAAACCTTATTTAAAATTAAAACTTTAAACTCTAAACTCTAAAACCCTAAAACCTTAAACCTTAAAACCTTAAACCCTAAAACCCAAAACCCTAAAAACCTTTAACCTTAAAACCTAAAAACTTAAAACCCTAAACCCTAAAACCTTAAACCCAAAACCCTAAACCTAAACCTAAAACCCCAAAACCCTAAAACCCTAAACTAAAACCCTAAAAACCTAACTCCTAAACTCCAAACTAACCAAAACCTTTAACTAAACCCTAAAACTCAACCTTTGAACCTCAAACCCTAAAACCTAAAAACCCTAAACCCTAAACCCTAAACCTAAAAAACCCTAAACCCTAAAACCTAAACCCTAAACCCTAAACCCCTAAAACCCTAAAACCCTAAACCCTAAACCCTAAAACCTAAAACCCTAAAACCCTAAACCCTAAAACCCTAAACCCTAAACCCTAAAACCCTAAACCCTAAAACCCTAAACCCTAAACCCTAAACCTAAAACCCCTAAAACCCTAAACCCTAAACCCTAAACCCTAAAACCCTAAACCCTAAAACCCTAAACCCTAAACCCTAAAACCCTAAACCCTAAAAAACCTAAACCCTAAACCCTAAAAAACCCTAAACCCTAAACCCTAAACCCTAAACCCTAAACCCTAAACCTAAAACCCTAAACCCTAAACCTAAAACCCTAAACCCTAAACCCTAAACCCTAAAACCCTAAACCCTAAACCCTAAACCCTAAAAAACCCTAAACCCTAAACCCTAAACCCTAAACCCTAAACCCTAAACCCTAAAAACCCTTGAAACCTTTATTAAAGTAGAAAAAACATCATCTTCTCTCAGTTTCGAAAACTCCATGGCCCAACTTTCCTCCGAATTGAATAAATTTATCTGTCTCTTAGCCTCAAGCATAACAGAGTCACGATATAAAAACCTTTGCCAGACTGCACGCACATTTGCCAACATGAACTCTCTTTCTGTTTGATTAATACCCTGCAAGGTAGAGGGAAACACCAGGTATAAATTTTCCATACAATTAGCAAATTTGACTTTTTAAGAGCTAGTAGGAACTGAATCATTACCTGAAGTACTGTAATCAAATTTGGAATCTCATCTTCAGATATACGAACAGCAAAGCTGTCATAATTTAGTACATTCTCATATGGTAGGTAAATTCCATCCTGGGTGAATAGTTCCAGAAAGAAACAATGAGGGACACCCTTTTGAAGGAATTGCTAAGCTTGAATGCTTTTTCAAATGCTTCCGTTAAAACAAACACTAAATGCATATCGCTGAAGAAATAACTTTTCAAGTACAATATAAAGCATAGTTTTTAAAGATAAACAAAAAAGTACCTGGATTATAACAGGGACGCACCCTTGCAGAACACTGTCTTCCATACGCCCACTCCAACCATCTCCAGGCAGAACACCACAGAAAACAGAGCTGGCCAATTCATTGTAATAGTTAGAGGAGCGTACTGGAGTCACAATGACATCTTTCTGCTGCTGTCTCCCAAGCTTTCCCTCCTTGTCAGGTGTAGAACCGTATTCCTTTGCCAGCCGCTGTCTGATACCCAAGCTATACCTGTGTAATTATTCAATGTGAAAGACCTCACGAATCTTTGCCAGCACAGAAGTCACAAACTGAAGAAAATACAGATACTCACGAATCTTCAGGACGACCGTAATCATAAGCAGGCCCTAAATTGCCATTAAAATAAAATAGTGTAGTTCGCTCTTGCGGCAGTCTGCATCAGTCTTTGAAACTTCAGTCTGGTTTCCAGTCAATCATCATAATATAAAACATCGCGCAGAAAGGAACACATACCTTGCCCATAGATTTAAACTTAAGGTACTAGCATCAGGCCTTTTCCATGCAGGAAGCACAAGATCCTTTTTTGGATCAAAGCACGGATGATCACCTCTTCTGTCAGAAGGTATTGTGTCCCAATTGTCAGCCCAGTAAGCTGTTGTTGAGTGATTATGCTTAGTATTTGTATTACCCCAGTGAACTAGCATCATACTATTCCATATTTCTTTTGGAGCATAGCAAGCACCCTCATCCCATGCAAAAAACTGGCAGCAAGGTAATGGCAATCACGACATATGCATAAACTCTTAGTCATAAGGCTAAAGTCACTCTTTCAGATAGAGAACTGGAGTTCTTCTTCATACCCATATATGGTCCTTTCCAGATGTGCGGTTCCAGAAAGGGTACTCCTTGACAATATGGTCATAAGCTTTCTTATAGAAATCGAGTGTGAAGTAGCTCCTCAAGCCCCTGTGATCCTAGATCGAATGATAAATATTGAAAAGACCGAATAAACAACAAAGTGAGTTATTAGCTAATACGTTGTGCATCTAGAGGAGATAATACAAGTGTACAGCTCCTTTACCTGCATGCTCAAGTGAGGTGCATCATCTGCTCGAGTTATCAGACAAGAATCAAGAACAGGAACAAAAAAGAAATCTGCTTCCTCCCCATTCATTGTCCGGTGTGAGCTAGCGAGGAGACTCTCATAAATTGCAATCTGTAAAGTAAAAACTAACAACTTCACCTTGCTCATTCTTGATAAGTCACAGAAATATGATTTTGGGTTAGGGATGAATAACTCAATCACCTGGGAACCATACAATTGATCAGTCCACAATGTTCTGTTCTGATCTGTGTAGATTCTATTCACACACTCAAACTTGAAATGCCGGCCCTGATAGAGCAAAAGCCTGGATATCAAGATGTTTATCAGATTCTACTTGTAACCAAGCAGGATTTGCTGCTAACCTCAAGAAGTTGACTGTTGAACTCTGGTGGCAAATCATACACATAAATAAGAGGCCTCTTTTTCTTGACAATCGCTTTGATATCCACTCGATCACCTTTTGAATATCCTTTACTGGGTAGATCAAGTGTTGCAGGTCTAAGCCACTTCGGCCATTCTTGTACTGGTGATTGGGTAGATGGGATGCTACAATCTACCCCATACCAGCCATTTTCACACTGATAATATCTTCTCCTAAATCAGTTTGACTATTATAACGTAACAAACTATATATAGCGGTTGTGTAGCAACCCAACTACACAAATCATACGCAACATTTGGCAGTATTTAAGTCAGTTTAAGTGCATGCATAAAGTTATTAGAAAATAAAAGGGGAAAAAGAAGTTTTTCTCAGTATACCTGACAAGAGCCACCACGGCAGTAGCCATGCCCAGAGCATTGACTAATACAGCTGCATAATGTTGGCAACTCACAAAATTGTCCCCAAGTACAATCATATTTACAATCACATTCCTCCTTAAATTTCACCTTGGATGTGTATGCTTCTTTTGGGTCTACATTACACCAGCCTGGTTTGCTGCTATTGGTTGTAAAAATGTTCTCAAAATCAGCATTTGTCCACTCAACAGTCTTAGGGCCACCAGGTTTGGAAGGATTTCTGGATAAACATAAGAGTTGCAAAGCATAACTAGTCAAACAAAAAAAAAAAAACCTTGGCTTCTCATTAATGTTCAAGATTCTTGATTTCTTGAAAAGAAAGGTATGAGAATAGGGTTAGAGTTGATACATGATTTTAAAGCCGCAGGCCTCAGCCACGGGACGATTTGGGTATCTTGTTCCATCTCCGCAGAAACACATTGCTCTGGATGTGTCACAAGATGCAGGACAGATAGACACAATCCACCGTCCATATGGTTGTTCAGCAGAACTTGGAAGATTGCATCCCAGGTTTAACCTCTCCGAGCATCCCTCCCCTATTGTCGATAGGCCATCAATAATCGTTTTTAATTGTCATAAATAATCAACAAGCGCATGGATAGGGAAGGGCGGAAGAAATGCTAGGCTATGAGCCAGATAGAGAAAAGGAAAATGCATAGAGAACTAGACAAATGAATTCTAGTGTGTCTTGTAGATATTGTTTAATGCTTTAGATATCTATAAAATGTATGTATACAAAAATGTTGCTGGGTTGTTGTTGGTTTTCTGGAATTTGTCATATCTTCCGGTTAATGAAACGAAATTACTCACAAGAAACATGAGGCTGACTCTAAAAGGCAACTGGCGGCAATGATTGAGGATGAATATGTAAAAATATAGCAGAAAATATTGTGAGATAGAGGCAGAGATAGGGTAGTCGAACTACCTGAGTAACCGTGGAAGCAGCGGCAGAGTCCGAGTTCACGGTTGCAGACACCACCGCCGTTGCAGTCGTTGGGACAGCTTTTGGTGCCGATGTTCTGTCAAGTTTGTTTCTTTAGTGGAGTCGCTTGAATTCAATCCAATGGCAGAGAGCAGAAGGAAGGTAGTAGATAGTGAAATGGTTGGTCGGTTACCTCGTTGACATTGATTGGTGAGTGATTGTTGCATTCGGAAAGCCATGCGCCGATCTCAGGCTTCCATGGGGCGCCTCGGTAATAAACAGCGCCGTGAACGTCAGCCGAGATTGAAGAAAGAGAAGAAGAGAGTCCGGAGGAGGAGAAGTCTAACGGGGAGGGGAAGAGCGGGGATAAAAAGAGGTGGACGGCAGACACGAGCAGCACGACTGAAGCCAAGGTCGCCGCCAGCGACCAGGAGCACTTGATCGCCATGGTTTTGTTATTCTTCTTCTTCCGACCTAGCTAGACGACGACAACAATTTTCAGATCTATCTGTAGGTTGACTTAATCATCATCGTAATTCAATTCGCAACCGAGCAGGAGGAGGAAGAGCGGAACGCGGTTGATTGAAATTCGTTTACCCGCCTGACGATAGCAATAAAATATCAACAATAATCGGTTCAAAGAAAAAAATAAATAAACAAACAGCTAATTCCTGATTCATTTTCTGTAGAAGAATCTGATCGAGAGTACATTTGCACGAGAGAGACTTGCGAGCAGAAGCAGGAGACTTTTACGTTCGCTAATCAATCAACATTTTGTTTAGAGGAGAGATGGAGATGGGTATTATGATATTCCCGGTCACCTTCTTCTTTTATTATTAAGTAATAATTAAGTAATAGAAAGAAGAATTTGTTGATTATTAAATTAGGAGTTACCACTCTCGTCTTTTGTCTTAACAGAAGAAACAAACTACATTGTAACTTAATAGCAACCTTTATTTGAGGGTAATTTTATTGATTTGATTGATAAACCACCAACACAACGATCCCTATCCAGCTGCTGTGTTCATCAAATAAAATACAAATAATAAAACTGCATAATACAATCTTAGGAATTAGGTAGGAATAGCGATGCGATAGCTGCTGGTTTCTCATTGGCAGTACTGCTGCTGCTGCTGCATAGATTTGAGCATTTTATCGAGCAGGTAGTTGGCGTCTTCGTCTCTCTGCGAGCCATCTTGCAATTCAACAGAGTAGTGAGATAATATAAATATCAAACCACAAGGGAACAGAGATTTATGTGGAAAATCTCATCCAGAGGAAAATTAAAACCCACGGGTGCCATCACGAAAAAATTCCATTAAGTGATAAAGATTACATCCGACTCCTATCCCTGCTAGAGTACCCAACTGTGTGAATGGAGTAATTATCTACTCACGCTTAGTATAAATCACAACTACATGAGAGACTTATGAACAAACGCCAGATGATTGCTTGGTACCATTCGATGGTAAGCATCTATGCCTCTCAAGCAGGCTCATGCATTGCTTATATAGGCTTGCCGAAGCCAGTGACCAGCTGCTGCAGTATGTCCCTTCAACCAGCTCCGTGCTTATATCATCTGGGCTGTCAAGCTCTATAAGAATGTCAGGAACAGTGCTGAAGCAGCCTCCCTAAAGTCGACCAGCTCAACTGAAGCTGCTTCTGGCATGTCAGCAGAGACGTGAGGGCAAGATTTTTTTTAAAATTTTACGATTTTATTTAACCAAAACGATTCATTCAAATAAAAATTTTTTAAATAAACTTTTATTTAGATTTTGATTTAAATTTTAAAATTAATAAAATTTTGATTTTTTTACAATTTTATATGATTTTATTTTTAAAATTTTTTTATAATTAATCTAATTTGACGGAGTTTTTTGTAAAACTTTAGAGAATTTTTTATAAATTTAAAAAAATATTTTGACAAATATAATTTTAAAAAGTTTCTATAAAATATAGAGTGGTTTTTTAAAAAACTTTAAAACAATTTAATATTTTTAAAATGTACTATCTTTTTCTTTAGAATTTTGATATGTAAAATTTTTTATACAAATATTTTTAATTATATTAAAAAATTATTTATAAAATTTATGGATATGTAAAATTTTGTGATTTTGTTATAAAATTTTTATTCTACCTAACCGTAACAATTCTACTTAAAATTTTGATTTTGACAATCATGGGCGAGGGAGTGGCAGCTCCCGGTGAAGGAACCATCCAGTTGTCATGCCTTGCTTCATTGCCTGTTATCAGTCTTTGTATCATCATGGCTGCATCACCTTTGCCTCATCGCCTGTTATCAGTTCTTTCATCATCGGGGCTGCATCACCTACTCTTGATGTCGTTAAGAGCACCGTAACACCAGATGAACCCGGTACTTGAAGCAGGTCACTTATCTCCACTTCTGCCGGCAAGAGCTCCTTACAAAAAGCTCCATCACCACCAGCTGCAAGGAGTTGGAGTTGGCTGCTGAGTGCTGAGGCTCCCAGATGAGCCAGCTTTAGGCTTGCTCCTCCTTCAGCTGCTGCCATGTGCGGCCTCAAAGAACTTCCTACTTGCTGCCAGCAGTTCATTGCTAAGTGGCTTTCCGCTACTTTCAACAAAGTCTGTTATGGTTTCTGGACTTCTCATACATTTCCATTTTTATCAAACAATAGCATTCTTTCTTTGGGATCTAGGAAGTCGTATGACGCGCTAAGTGCCCCACTTCTCTCTGTATGAGGATACAGCAGGTTGTCAGCCGTGTATGGTACTATCACCTCCGGTGATATGCAGTTCATGAGATGATCTTAGTTGTGTTGGGTTTAGTCATATGATGCTGATTTGATAGCTGCTCATCCAGCTTTCAACCAATGTCGTGTTACCAGTTTATGGAAAGTTTGCTAATTTTGTATTTCTTCCAGGCAGTGAGAAGGTGTCAATGGAGAGGAAGTACTGTTTGTGTCATTTTTTTATATCACTGCACTACTATCATACTCATTGATCTAATTGTTGAACGAGGGGCTTGCATGGCATTGTTATAGTGAGCGCTTTAGACTGTTTTTAAAATAAAATTACTTTTTATATTTTTTGAAAAATAAATTTTATTTTTTTATTTTAAAAAATAATAAAAATATATAATAAAAAATTTTATTACATAAACTTTTTTATATTTTTTATGTATTTAGAAAATATATATTAAAGTTAAAAATTAAAAAACTATTTTTTTATAAGTTAAACCAAACGCAACTATAGTTGAAATATATAAGTTTTCTCCGTCTAGCAGATTACCTCGGCGGCAAGCTGTGCTTCTGTGAATTGCAATTTTTTTCCAGCGAGTAAAATAAGCATTTGCATATTTTGCATCTTGCAATTATTTTGGGTTTATAAGAATGAATATATTCCTTGCTATGAAAAAGAAGGAATATTCTTTTCGAAGGAATATTCTTCCTTTAATTTAATTAATTTTAAAAGAACACAACCTTTAAAAATGAAGTGGATCTATCTGGGCCGGGAACGACGGTGATAACTAATGTTATGAACTCCAACAAAACTGAAAGCGAAGCACCGAAACAATACAGCTCTTTGTTTCTTCTGAGATTACGAAGGAGTTGTTGGTGGGATTCGTTTTGAAATCAATCAAATCGAATCGAAGATGGAGGGCTCTGCAAATGGTAAGCTGTACATCTCATCGCCTCGTTCCTCTGTTATCATCAAATTAGCCTCGTTAGTTTTTTCGATTATTATTCGTTTATGTATGCTTGATGATTGTTGGATAACCTATACATCCATCCATCGGTGGAATTTCTTCACTCACTCTTTGTATCTCTGTGATCAATGGATTTATGATTGAGTTCCCCTTCAGTGCCGCTGGAGGAGTTGCTGGCCGTGGCAGTCGACGCAGCAAAGGCCGCCGGCGAGGTGAATTATGTTATCTATCCTATTGTCTCGTCTACATTCACTCCTACGGTTTCTTAAGATCTGTCATGTATTTATTTATTTTATTATTATTATTACTTTTTAAACTTATAAGATCCCTGAATGTGTCTGTGTATGTGTATGTCTGTTCATTGTTTCAGATCATCGTCAAGGGATTCCATCAGACCAAGCATGTCCAGCACAAAGGCCAGGTGAAGTATCTCTTCCCCTCTGCTGCTTCTTGATCTCACATCAGATCATTCAATCTAATTGTAATTAAAGTAAATGAAGAAGTCTAGTATTCAGTTTGCTTGATATTATCAATCACCTATACAAACACATGTAACCAAAAATTGCAACAACAGGTGGATTTGGTCACTGAAACCGACAAGGCATGTGAGCGCCTCATCTTCAACCACCTCAAGAAACATTTCCCTAGCCACAAGGTTTACTTAATTCCTCCATCTCCATGCATTCATCCCCTTCTTCCGTCCTTATTTACTTACGTGCTGCATTTTTATGTTTTGATGCAGTTCATTGGAGAGGAAGAATCTGCTGAAAATGGCACTGCATATCTCACTCACCAACCTACCTGGATGGTTGACCCAGTTGATGGGACCACAAACTTTGTGCATGGGTGAGCACTGTCTTCCTTATATTTTTAAATCCTAATACCACTCCTACCTCTTACCTGTTATTATATCAACATTCTGACTTAATGCTGCATCTAGTTTCCCTTTTGTTTGTGTATCAATTGGTCTCACAATTGGAAAGATTCCTACTGTTGGTGTCGTCTACAATCCTGTGATCAATGAGGTGAGATGCTATTGATGTTTCCTGTTTTCATTATGCCAGACAAATTTGATCTAATTTTTTGAAGGTGATACATAAACGTAAGCAGGTCATGTTAACACTGTGATGGTGATGGTTTTTTGCAGCTCTTCACTGGAATTCGTGGTAAAGGAGCATTCCTCAATGGAAGTCCTATTACAGGTGGAGAAGTTATTTAACAGCTTTATCAGTATGGCATTTGTTTGTGAAATGCTATGCAATGTCTCTTGTACTTGGCATGACTTTTAAAGTGATCATCTGCAGCATCTTCTCAAACTGAACTAGTGAAATCCCTGCTTGCGACAGAGGTATGACCTCTTTGTCCTTGTGGTTCAGTTCGACTGTAAACATCAAGGCTTACCAAGCTATTTTCTTCATATTTTTAACATTAGACTATTTCAAAAGGCACTATTTCTTTGCTTTATCTGCAGATGTCAAGTTTGATTTTCCTTAGACTATTTGTATATCGCCTTCGACTGTTGAGTTAATGCAATAAAAATTATTTTTCCATGTTCAGCTACTATATTAGTATAGATCTGACAGGCAGCATCGGAGGAAGGCGTATTGACCTGCTTAGTTACTAAGCATTCTCAGGGACTCCAAGAAAGGAATCTCCTAACTAGATGATTATAATTGAGGAGATTCAAAATAGCTGCACGCGTTGTCTTGAGATTTTTGTTCTATGCTACAAGGTAGCATTATGGATAAGATCTATAGTCTCACATGTGCATGTGGAATTTTTATTTATCTGTATTGCCCATGTGCTATCCCAATATGGCAATATCACGTAATTGGCTGTGTTGATTCCTTGCATCGTGTTAATAAATACTTTTCTAATTTGCCTCCATCGTTATGCACATCAGTTTAGGAAAGTTACAGGAAATCATTGATTCAGTGAGCCCTTTCTTGATCAGGTTGGAACCAAGCGTGACAAACAGACTGTGGATGCTACTACTAACAGAATTAACAGCTTTATTTGCAAGGTAATTAGATTTTAATTAAACTCTTCCAGACTGATCTAATCCCATAGAATAGCTTATCAAGCCTTTGATTTCGTTATCAGGTGCGGTCTTTGAGAATGACTGGTTCTTTGGCTATGAATTTATGTGGTATTGCGTGTGGTAGGCTTGACATGTGCTATGAGCTTGGGTTTGGGGGTCCTTGGTATGTAAATTTGCAAAATGTCTATTATTATTGTGAAGGATGAATGTAGATCATGTTGAGCCTGACTCATTATTCTGGTAATAATTTATCTTCAGGGATGTTGCAGCTGGGGCTGTGATCATTCAAGAAGCTGGGGGTCTTGTTTTTGATCCGTAAGTGCTCATCATTCTATGGATATAGAAGTTCAATGAACGTTTGTGGATTATATTGCATTTGGTTTCATTATTCAAAATTTTCTGAAAGAATAGTATGCATTTGCATTTGTTTCAGTGCTGGTGGAGAATTTGATATCATGTCATGTAGAGTTGCAGCAACAAATGGCCATCTGAAGGATATGTTCCTCAGTGTCTGGAGGGAAGCTGGGGAAACATCAGAATTGCTATGATGCTTCTCACCCAGATCAAAGACTCGGGTAGGAGGATTGTTTGGGACTGGCAGTTGGGAGAGGGTCACATTGCTAATGAGTTTCAAATAAACATATATTCTAATTTCTTGAACTGTACATTGAAATTGAGATAAATGTCCAATGCTATTATTGTTGTTATTGCTGTACCGGGGTAAAGGGAAAAGTGGTTTGTTATACCAATACCAGAAAATAATTTTGTATAAATGTTTAGATGGTGCAAGAGATAAAGCATCACTCATTGTTGGCATGTGTCTGTATTTGAATTGAATTGAAAGGTTGATGTTGCATACGTCTCGTTAGGCATCCGTTCATCTGTATTATGTTCGATATGTGAAGGTGGGAGTATGTTGTTTTGTGTTGATTCTGTTTTATTTACTGAAAGGAAAGAAAAAGGAAGAAGTTGTCTTTGGTCTTTATGTCCTGATAATGAAGTGAAGCACGCCATGAAGTAGTAGGGGGAATTTGGAATTGGAATTGTTAGAATGCACGAATCTGTTTCCAGGAATATTTAAGTTATAGGACAATGATTTAAGTTAGGGAGGGGGATCTTGATTTTTTTGTAGTTCATTGGTAGCTATAAGGGGTCTTTTCTGTCTTTGTTTACTCGATTCTTCTTCTGCTTTCTTTCTGCTGTTGGGCGATGGCGAGCACCTTGCTGTCGGTGGTGGGTTCTTCTTCTTCAGCTGCTGTTATCAGCCGCCGCCATGCCTGTGGCCATACCGTCAATGACAAGAACAACAACAACAGAAGAAGCAGAAGCAGCTCTACCTTTCCCTCTTTTTTCTTCCCACCGCCATCATTTCCTGCAGACACAGGGCTGAGAGGAGGAGGAGGAGGAGGAGGAAGACGATGCCGGAGAGCCGCCATAACCCTCAAGGGTAGCTCCGAAAGAAGCAGCCCCGATGAGGTAATTAAAGCTCTGTGATTAGCAGCGGATCTTGCTCATCTTTTCTTTATTAATTTGCGGGTTGTGAGGGAAAATAAAAAAGGTGAAGCAGGAGATCCAGAGATGCTACCAACTTATTCACAAGCTTGGCCGGGGAGTCGTCTACTTGGGTTCATCAAGAATGGGACCTGATCACCCCCACTACTCGCAGGCTTCAGAATTGGCGAGAGAGGTCAGTCACTGAGTTCACCCGTTGCATTTCTTCTTTCCCACACTAGGGCAACGCATTGAGTTTCTTCTTTGTTACACAAGAACATCTCTTCTCCAATGTTGGGTGCTTTTTAAGTTTTAACTAAGATATAAGATGGAAGACATTTTATAAGCCATCAGTATACGCAAAGCAATGTCCTGCACTCTTCTTCATATGCAGATCGCTGTGCTTCTAGATTGCACTACATGGACGGGAGCTGGGCCCGGTCTCATGGATGCTGTTACCAAAGGAGCTCTGGAATCGAATAAGCCAGTTGGTGGCTTCAAGATTGCTAGAGAAGCTGGTGAATGGACTTCCTCAAACTTCCACCCTTACCTCCCTTCTGAGACCTATCTGACATGCAGGTAATTCATTTGCTGCATAATATTCCTAACATCAAGCAAGGAATGCCTCATTTATGGATGGCCTGAAAACAGATTTTTCTCTGCAAGAAAACATGGTCTGATGGATGCTGCAGTGAGGAACAGACTGTCAGACAGGACTGGTGTGGTTGCTTTTCCTGGGGGGATTGGCACCTTAGATGAGGTGTTTGAGATTTTAACTTTGATGCAGTTGGAGAGGATGGGCTCTGCGCACCCAATTCCGTTTCTCCTTATGAATTATGATTCCTTTTATGCAAAATTGCTTGATTTTATGGATGACTGCGAGAAATGGGGTACAGTAGCCAGGGGAGAGGTTTCATCACTGTGGAAAGTCTGTGACAGCAACTCTGAAGCTTTGAACTACTTATCCACTTTCTATAACCTCTTGCAAAGCAATGCAACAGCTAACATGGAAGTTCTTCCTGAGAAAAAGTTACCTTAGTAGGACGGAAGCAATAATCCCATACTCCAAGAGGAAGTGTTTCAAGTCCAGTGGTGATCTGCTTCTATGGTGGTTACTGCTCTAGGAAAAGAAGATAAATGTTCACATGTTTGAAGGGATTTGAGCATTCCCACTTTGCTAAAAGCAATCTGATACAGAGCAGTGCGTAAGTTTGGTTTCTGGACACTGACAAAAGCCAACTCAAATAAAGTATTTCGTAGGTTAGCTAGAGAATGCGTGGTTTACTGAATGTGGTTATGGCAAGCTGTAAAAGGAAAATCTTGTAAGATAGTATTTTACATATGAAATTTTTCCTGCTGGAGCACAATGTAGACTTTTCGCAATCTTCTTGACGTATGTTAAATGCATGCTAATTTCGTCAAGAGCTAATCAGCTACCAGCTGTTAATTGCGTATAATCCAGAGGCATCACACATCCAAGATCCGTTCATTGTTTCATGCACAAAGTTCTCTGACCAGAAACTTGATGGCCTTGAACCTCATTATTTTCATGGAGAAGAGCCATAACTGCATTACAACAAGAAGTTCCACCGGACTTGAGTGATTTAACACATTACACACTTCAGTAAGGCATGAATGGTCTGAAATGTATAGCCTGCATTGCCTCAAATCCCCAACATCTCTTCCTACCAACTTTGAAATATAGAACTAGTTCCTGAGCTTACAATGACTATCTAGTTGAAGTCTTTTGCTTTGATAAGGACTCCTGGAATGCAGAAAAGTTGTTTGCAAGCATGCCGGGAACTGGGAGCGTGAAGGGGGGTAGAACATCTTGTGATCTTTCCTTTACTGCTAATAATGGATGAGCAGCTGCAACCTGCTGTTTATTTAACACTTGAAGAATACATGAGAATGCACCAAAAGTGACACAGCTTTGCAGTAAAGCAGGCGGTGTACCTGAAATGAGAAAACTGTATCCATTAGATAATATGAAATTTCAAAATTTTGTGTCAACTGTGAAATATATGCAAACTATCTGACATGCATAATAGTTTTATGCTTTGTTTTTTAGTTTGATGCATATGGTTAAAAATCAGGTGAAATGACTCTTCTAAAGCACTTAAATTTGTTAATCCCTATGGCAGAGGACATAAGTATGTGATGGCCAGTGAAACAAAAATTAGTTCGCCTGCTTAAGAGAGATAATGTTCAAAGTTCAAATCTCGAGAATATTAGGACAACTGATCTCTCAAGAAGCAAAGTTACTTACCAATACAATTACAATGCATTTGTATAACACAACATATATGTCATGTAATCTCACATAAATGGATGGAAGTATGACTTGAAGCATACGAATACAACTGTAGATTGAATGAAATCAGAAACTAATACCCGGAAAGCTCAATGCAAAGCCGGTGCAGCAACCTGCTATGCCTGCATTCATGGCTGTGGAAAAAGAAAGATCACAATAAAGAAAATTGAATTCCATACATAACAAGTACGTAGTTGGACTTCTAACAGAGAGCAGCCTACCATCATCTTTTCCTCTTAAGACCGTCAAGAAACTCCCAACAAGGCTGTGAACTCCAGACATGACTGCAAAAGTCTACTAAATGATAGGAACAAAAGACAAAGCCTGAGTTTAGAAAACTTGCATGTTGAAATAAGGAAGGAGAAACATGACTGTTGATGTGGCAAAGCGAATACATAAACGGTCTCACTCAAGATATCATGCAACCTTTGCACAGGATTGTACATCCACAAAAGATCCTCTGAACCCTTTTTTCTTCAGCAAGCCAGAACCTGAGAGTATTTAAAAAGCAATGATAACGGAAAAGAAGTTGCAGTTGGGTGCTTAAAGATAGAAGCCAAGATAAACAAAACCCACAAAAAAACTGATAAAATAGAGGAAGGGGAAGTATAATTATATGTCAAGCCTCAGACATGCAAACTTAAAGAAATCGAACCATCAAAGGCACTAGAGAGCTAGCGAAGTGATGCATAAGCTTGTCGTTTGTGATTTATACTTGTCAGAAAGGAACGGTTTGATTCTTTGCCCAACTCTGCTTGACAAATTTAATGAAAAAAGTAGCATCATGTTTATTCTAAAACATGAAGAAGTCCTAGAAAGTCTTAATTAAAATTAAACAAAAAAGTTAAGGAAAGACTTGATTAATTAATACAAGGCGAAGCTAAACAAGGTAAAGGAAATACTTGATTACTACAGGTCGAAGCACCTTAGCCCTCAACAGTCCTGGAAATTTTGGCAGTGACTGAATTGCTCCTCCAATTATGCTTGCAACAGTGGCGAGAAATTGTCTATGATGATTGTTTAGTGCTTTGCAGTAAGTACCAGTCTCTATATAATCAGTGTCTATTGATTTATAATCCTCGATTTAAAATTGATTCTTTTGGATTATGACTTTGTTGCAACTTCCCTAAGCAATTGTGGGGTTTCTTTTAATTTGAAGGGAGAGGAGAGATTTTGTTTAGCAGATAAAAGAAGCGCATTTTTCTTGGAAAAGAAACGGGATATATGTGAAGAAAGAAAAACGACAGTAAAGCATTTTTTATGAAGCAAAGTAACAAGGTAATATAGTAATAAACAGTAAAAGAAGGCAGGCCAAGGAGAAGACCTAGACCGACGAAAGAGCCGAGCAAAGCACCGGCGGCGGCGTCTCCGGCGGATCTGGCGACGCAGAGCAGAGGAGTTGGGAAGTATAACTGCTTTCCTCCGACCCGTTCTTCATCTTCTTGTCCATCAAGTTCTTCTTCTACTGGTGCTACTTCTTGCTGATGTTGCCGGAGTTGTTGCCGTCGCTGATGTTCGGTAGGGTCGCGATCGGAGTTCAACGACGATGCCGCCATCGAATGAATGAATCTCACTCCCCTCTACCCTCACAAACAGGTTCTACAAGTCTTTCTTCTTCTTCTGATCCTAATCCGATAACGATAACAGCGCACGTATACAACACCACCAGGTTCTACTAGTGGCGTGGCATATTAGATATATTCGCGTTTATTCGGAAAAGTTTTTGGTACAAAAATGGACTTTCGACTTTTTGACTTTAAATTTTTTGGTACAAAAGTTTAACGGACGCCTTTAAGAAAATTTATCTTCGGCAATTTTTTTGGTACAAAAATGAACTCCTACATATAAATTAGAATATGAAAATGAAAGCAAAAAAGTAAATCTGCCGACAATTACGTGGAACAAAAGCAATGCTGTTAATAAATCCTCCAAACTTGCATGCAGCAATAAGAACTTGTAACCCAAGCTGTTGCCGCTTATCTCATAAAAACTTGGACGAAATAAAGTTAAATACCACCACTTTCAGCCTCTCATCCTGAAACCACCTATCATGCAGTAACTATGGACATCCTCGAGCAGATATATCCACATTAAGCAGTGCCATCTGCAGAGCATTCAAGGGGACAGTGCTTTATTGCATTTAATTCACAACTCTTTCATGCATATGCTGTACCTTAATCATCAACATAGTAGTAGGAGCCAGCAGCTTTCTGTTGCCTATCTTTGGTAGAGTCCAGCTTGTTTATGCAAGGCCTGTAGTTAGTTGGATGTCTATGTCAAGATGCTGCCCCGAACACAACAATTAACAAGTATATTCAGGCATATACATGAATTTACTGATAGGATCATAATGTTCTTTCGCGCGGTACAACCTAACAAAAAAAGAAAAAAGAAAAAGTTAACACATCTTCACATCATAATAAAGGTGAGGATATGCTATATTCTTCCTACCCATGGGTGATATAGGTTTCTCTCACCCTTCTTGTCAGTTTTTCTACTAAAAGCGAAGGATACTTATCATGAGAAACCCAAAAAACATGCAACCACAAGAGACCCAAAATCAACTGTTTACTGTGAAACAGCTACAGACCTTTCCAAGACACAGGCAAAGTGCAACCATTTGCAACTCTCCACCGGAAAGATTAACAACTTCTTGGTGCATTAGTTTCCCAATTTGCAAGGGTTTCATGACATCAGATACAAACTGAGGACGCAGATACGAATCATGGATTTTTTTATGCCTCTGAGTAGATTGAAATTTCGGGCTGATTTTCTGAGGTTTGTAAGAAACGTTGAACTCTGGTATCTCCACATAAGAACCCTCCACTGAATCTGGTTTCAACAACTCAGCCTATAAATGTCAAGGCAACAGTTAGCCCCTCAAATTTAGGAAAAAAAAAACACAAACAAAATAAAAGAAAAGAAGAAGAGATCCTATCAGTAAACTCTAATCAATCACATCATGAAGTTTCTTTTATTAGTAAAGCCATCATGAGAAACGTGTAAAGAACAAAGCAACTTCTATCAATGTGGACTCATATAACAAAAGATAAATAAACACCCTCAAGGCTATGTTTGGTTTGAGAGAATAGAAAAGTAACATGCATACCATAAATGTAGTCTTCCCTGTCCTATTTTCACCAAGCATGACAACAATCTGTGAATCAGTAAACTCACCCTCAATTACTTATTGAGTTTAAAATAGCCCTGAGTTTTGGTCATAGTAGGGTACTTATAATGTTGATATGTCTCAATCTCCTCGGAACTTTCTTGAACAGTCTCAGCAACCTGAAAACATGAGGGTGTGAGTATTTAAACATCTCTTATTAAAATAATTAAAAAACATTTGAACATCACCATTAGTAATAAGCAAAACAAGAATAAATACCCTGAATGTTAGTGATTCGTCACGGAAAAGCAGATTTTCAGAGGGTACAAACCGGCTAAGAAAATGTTAATTCCTTCGCTTACTGAGAAGGGTAAAGTAACAACTCCATAAGCTCCAGGTTTCCCATACAAACAGCATATAAAATCCGATAAGTAGTGTAGGACGCTAAGATCCAGCTAGCAGGGATACAAATCAGTAAGAACCTGATTGGGGTCTGAGCAAAGATCTGATCACTTGTGCAGCTTTAAGCCTCCGTTTCACATCAAGATAACTAGAAGGTTCATCGAACATATATATCTCTGCACTTTGTATAGCCACGACAGCTACTGCAAATCTCTGCAACTCTCCACCAGAGAGATCTCCTACATTGCGGTCAATGCCCTGATTCAACTCAAGATCAGCACAAAGTTCAGCCTTCATCTCTCTCTCATCTTTTTGGTCAAGAACCTGCCCCACATTCCCTTGAACAGCCTTTGGAATATGATCAACATACTGTGGCTTGATAATTGCCTGCAGAGTTGGAAAGGGTAGCAGGATTACTTTCAAGAGGCTATTATCAGCACATACCAAAATGATCATACTTGCAGGACAGCTAAGCAGAATATCACTTCCAAAGGCCCACACAGGAGAGTATTTATTTCAATATGAGGATTTCGGTATATTTGAAAGAGATGTGGGAATTTGGATAGCTAAGCAGAAGATAGGAATATAGGCATCACTATAAACAGAGCATGAGAACCACACTTACTTATTGGTGAAAATCAGCATATAACATTATGCCATGCATTTCTGAAAGCATGAAATTCTACGGCCAATATGCCTATAGGAAACTCACCTTTCAATATCAGAAAAGGTAATAAACACAAGTCTAAATTTACAATGCTTAACAAGGAATACTTTATAATATAGACCATATATTAGGAACTTCTGGAAATTAGTACACAATTGGAGCTAGACTTAGAACATTCAGATTGTCCTCAAGAATTTTGAGTAAATAGTTCTGAAGTTCAGAGCCCCTGAAATATGTCAGAATCTCCTGCCAATCAGGATGTTCTGCAAAGTATGTGGTCAGACTACTAAAATTTGCATGCAAAATACTTTCAGTAAAGTTAAACGAACAAGTGAGATGTTTACTGTCACGACCCAATCTGGGCTATGACCGGCACTAGACTAAACCAGACCTAAGTAGAACCCAAGTCCGGCCCAGCCTAGTAAGCCTAACACAAAATCGACTTCAAACAGCCCAATTAGAATTTTAAGAAAATTTCGACAAAACTTTCCCTAAAAATTCAAGGAGAACCTAACAATTAAACCACAATAATAATATCACAATTTTGTATCAACAACACGAAGAATAAAACACAAGAATGACTTAACAATTTATACAACCGCTATCTGCGGTAATACATCTCAACAAAAGAGAAAAAAAAAAACAAATAAATAAACAACTGGCTATCAAGCCGATAAGTTACAACCAATAATAAGAACGAAACAGTCCCTCGAGTGTTACAGAGCCAACCAAATGAATTATGAAAACACGGAGACGTACCCTTCTAGCGCCACTCCGATCTACGGTAGCGAGAATCCATTAATTTTCAGCTAAATCCTGTATTATCTGGGGGAGGCCAAAGAAAGAAAAGGCTGAGCCCAGTCTCAGTGAGGTAATAAATCAGGGATGCACCATTTAAAGCTTCTAATGCATTACCTTATTATTATCTTCCTGCTCCTCTACATGCCACAAATGCATCGATAGTTCAGAGCATGCATTATCTAGTTCTAGATCATCCCATACCAACCTAGTTCTAGTAAGGACAAATACGGGTACCATGATATGCAGCCCATAACGCCCTCCTCTCATATCAAGCGATTATTTTATGCGAGTTCTCTATCCTTACATAATTTATATTCACGTGCACATAATTAACTTTACCAAGCACACATCTTTATATTGTCTACATGCACACGTTTATTAATACGAAATTTATACCTCTATAGGTTATGCCCTCAAATATATTAATGGTAATGTACGTTATGCATCAAGGAGTTATAACCATCTAGTTGAAGCAATCAATAAGACTATGCCACTAACTTGTATCATAATGCTATCAATATGTACATATGCACTCGAGTAAGAAAGTAATCTATATTTTCAAATCTCATATAGCAAAGATGTCTGAATGCATGCATACATGATTATGAACAATAGGTCAAGTACATGCTTATATTATTTACATGTATGACCATACATGCATATATACCTGTATTTATGATCAAAATGGAGTAGAATCAAATGCATGTCTATACCATTTGTATATGTCATGGTGCATACACATCTATTTATCTACATGACGTGACACTAATCAGGGAATCAGGATAATAATCATATAACACAGAGCGAGACCTAGTCTCCAGCTCAACCTACTAACCAGGCTACTCCTGCCTCGGCGAGGTACAACCATCGGGGTGATCGAACCGGATGGGCCGTGGTATCGCCCCCACGCGCATGGGCCTAACAATACTATGGCCATAGATGGGTGCCCGCCCCACACCCACTGGAGTCCTAATCTCAGCCCCTGACTCACCTGCCTCGTGCAGCGCGAGTGTCTATGCATAATAGGTCAATCAGATCTGAGCCCCTACAGGCATTAGTCATAAGTCATATGCATATTTACGTGGTGAACCAGGCTTAAAAGCCTCTACTGGATTTCAATCACAATCAATGCCCATACATGTGTAGGTATACAAATATCACAGGCTCTATATTTGGAATTCATATGCAAACAATATGTGAACTCACTCTCACATATCTAAGGTTATTATGCATCATGATTACAATAATCACCATTTTTAATGAGCATGCTTTACAAGTGAAAAGTGCATTCAATGCAGAACCCCATATAGCATACGTAATGGTGCATGCAATTTAATTCTACTACTTGTCTGCAAAATCATTCGAGTTACGTATAACTAATTAGGCATGCTAAGTCATTTACTAATGACATACTGATATACTTGTGATATGATTATTATGCACATATGTCACTCTAAATATACTGATATGTTAGATTCAAGGCTTCTAGTAGCTTAACATATGCCATAACTTGATATAGAGTTAAATATCTATATCTAGCCACTTTAATAGCATAATACCATTGTCAAGTTTACATGCTATCCGATATAGACGACATCCTATAAATCCTATATACTTGCATATAACAATTTTTAGGTTTTTACATGCAAACATGATATTCTCATCAATCATCCACCCTACTTTGTTTCTAGCATGCCCTTATAATTTCTATCGTTACCATGAACTTACACAATTATACATGCACAAGCACTTTATGGCATGAACAATCAATCATATTATATACTGAAGGTGGCAAGTCATGCCGGAGTTTCCAAAGCAGATGTTACTTGCGTTAAAAACCTAACGATAAGTTAAGAAGAGAAGACGCAATTAACCCTCACATGAAGGTCCACGCAATTCGCCTAAATCCGTAAGTTATCACCAAGCCACACCCAAAGGTTCCAAAGCTATGTCCAATCCTAAAGTAGATAAATACCACCATATTTAATTTGGTAATCGAAACCAACCACATTCACATCTATATTCAAACATAGCCCAATCCGGTGTAAAGCACCATTAACCCAAAAATCCAATAATTACATATTTAAGTCCACAATCATCAACGCAATAATTCTTGATTAGTATTAGCGCTAGCGAATTTAGAAAACTTACCCGAATCAACAATCAATCCTAATTCCAAATCGACATCGTAGCATGCTAACGACCTCACCGATTTTCAATCCAAGAACACCTATGGAAAAAAAGGATTAATCAGTGGTTCAATAGCATGCTCAAGAGACAAAAGTGCATCATAATTTACCTAGATTATGTGTCTCGAAAGCTCGCCGGATTCCGGCGAATTTTAGGGTTCCGGCGAACTTCGGCTAGGGACAAAAATCAAGCCTCGAGAAGAACCATCATTGCTAGTAGAGTTCAACAGAGAAGACGACAAAGTCAAAAAGGGACGTCGGCGGCCGGAATCATTGAATTTCACGGCGGTCCGACGAAACCGCACTTCTTCATCTCGGGCTGAAATTAAGCTCGATTGATGGAGGGAAAACCTTCAGTGAGGTGAGGAGGTGATTTACCATCTCGGCGCAACCTAAACGCCGGCAGACAACTCCGGCGAAGGTTAGGGTTCTTTGCACGGTGATGATTAAACTAAATCCGGCGAAATTGAGGTAGGAAGACGAAGAAGAGGGTGAGGAGATGCACGCCGGAGTGAAAAAGAAGAAAAATGGCCGTCGGACGGGGCTGATCGGACGCCGGGAAGGGGACGGAGAGGGTGGCTGTCGGGTGGAGAAGGAGAAAAATAAGGTGGGAAGAAAAATAAAGGAAGAAGGAAACGTTGCATAATAGGGCCTCTATCTCCAAGTATGGCTTAGTTTAGCCCACAACAAATCAAACTATTACATTTACATTAAAGCGTCCCAAGTTAGGCTTCAACTTTCCGGCCAGAACTTACAAGGCAGTTGATTTTCCAATACCATTTGTTCCAACCGGTCCTAAAACTTGTCCAGGTCTTGGGACAGGCAGCCTGATAGAGCACCTCAGTTAGCTAATTATAGAGCAAATCACAAGCAACTTTTACAAAAGTTGTCCCAACCTATGCAGCTTGAATGTGTTTGGTCCACAACGATGAGTTGTATCTTATCCAAATCCTTGGGAAGATTCAAGATTGATGATTTGAATAGTATCCAATGGGCATTTCTGCATCCACAGCTCCTCTGATATGAATGCAATTTTAGAGGCAGGAGTGACCTCGATACAGAGCTTCCCTGCGATAATAGTGGGAGTATACTAATTTGCCCAAGTTAATTTGCAGCAAGAAGCATTAGAATTAAGAGTAGGATTAAATAACGAAAATAACTTTTTTTATCTTGTAGTAAAACATATCAAAGACGATGCCTTCTTAGAAAACGGATAGAAAACACCCTAACTAGAGCAAAAAAATCAGCGATATACTACATAAGGTTAATACCTTCCATGAAAGAACGCGTCGGGTTTACTCATTGTTTCCAAGCTACGTGCGTTTTACTACCAGAATAGATTGAGGAAATTAAAAAGCCTTGCATCTGTCAGAGTTTTTGAGTATGTATGTTTCAATTCTGTGATCAATCTTCTTTATATTTTTGTAACATGAGATTTTAAGTAGCCAACATAATCAAGTATATGTGAAAGATTTCTTCCACCTGCTGGACTTGTTCTTCGATATGAGACGCACAAAGTTCATAAGCATTGCCAGTAAAGATTTTCTTGGTGAGATGAAAGAAAGAGCAACTATAATTCCATACATATCTCCGTTTTTATTAGCTAGCTAGCTCGTTCTTAGTTCGCCTACTGGGATTTTGCAAATTCAGGCCCCTATTAACCAAATTTCCCACGCTCTCACTCCATACTGTTGCACTGTTTCTTTTTATTTATATATACGCCTTTTATTATTTTCACAACTGGAAAATCTCTTCCGTTCCTAATTCCTTTCTCTCTTCTTCGTTCGCATTTAGAAGATATGGGCTCGCCGGCGACGGCGAAGATCGCGGCCGCGATAGAATCGATAGCGGAGAAAAAGCAAAAGGTCCGTTCTTCGCTCGAGTCCCTGCAGTCTTTCTCTTCGGCCCTCGCAACCTTCACCCTCCACTGGAACGAACTCGAAGATCACTATGCTGCCATCGAAGCCGCTATCCAACACCGATTCAATTCTCTGCTCGACAAAGAGAAACAATCTAACAACACCCTCAAGAAAGAGAAAAGGATCATCAACAACGCCGGTTCTCCTGATGATGACGAAGCCGTCCCAAGACCCGAGCTTTTGTCTCTCTGCGCGGACATGGATGGGCTCGGCCTTCTCTCCTTCGTTATGGATCACCGACAGGATCCTAATCCTATCAAGCACGAGCTCGCCCCGGCGATCCGCTCCGCTCCCGATCCCGCCGAACTTGTTCTCTCTGGTCTCCAATTTCATGCTCCCTCACACGTCCGCTCATCGACGCTCCTCCTCGACCGACTTCTTGCCATCGCCCCCTTCATAATGGAGCCCCAGCAGAGGGACAGAGCACGGAAATTCGCTGTCCAGGTGATGCCTGATACTGATAGAACTCTGCCTTCCGGAGAGAACACTGCCCTCCATGCCCTAGCGTTTCTCCAGCTAATTGCTACCTTCAAGCTTCTCCCATTCTTTGATATAGGCGAGGTGCTTGATGTAATCGTCATCGTCGCCAAAAGGAAGCAGATAGTCCAGCTCTGCAAAACTATTGGCCTCTCCAACAGAAATGTCTCTGGTAATCTAGTTGCAAAGTCATATTTTTATTCTGTAGCAACACGTCTTGGCCTTTGGGATGTAGGTGTTAAGATTACCAAAATAAAAAAAATGTAGTCTTTTTGAAATCTCAGACCCAACTATTTTGTTTGGTATATGATACAACTCAGACATAAATGATGCCATGGTTAAGTCCATTGTGGGTAGTGAATTGGACTTTGGGCGTGTACATTAATGTAGGAGACATGCAAACAAATGAGATATCAGTTTCTAAGGGCCATGTGTTCAACAGGACTAATAGGGATTCTACATATTTATGTAAATTTTGCTAAATGGAAGCAGCTCTATAACACGGACTACAACTGTCTGAACTTACCTTTGTTCTTGCAAATTGTTGCTTATTCAATTCGCATGAACTCTTTGATTCTATCAGGTTAAGTGACCTTGTCTGTTTTTCCTGGTCACAGTCAGATCCAATGTCTTTGAGCTGTCAATGGCACAATCCAAACCCTCATACTCACTTGAGTCTTGGCCCATCACATGTCAATGTTGTGTACTCCTCTTCTCGCCAATCATCACTATCACGGATCATGTATGAGACACAAAAATTTGGAAAGCCATTTGATTTGTCTCTGAAGTACTTGCTGACATGATTGTAGTCGCTATCTCAACAATCTAACTTTTTCCTTAATTTTTAATGTGCATGTCAGGCCCTACGCCAAAGCTTTGTCATGATTCTGTTCTTTTGCTCCTACTTATACGTTAATTATGACTCATAATGATTTGGTGTTTCCTCAGATCATCTGGGGCCATCAGTTTTTATTCCTTGTTTTACAGCCTGCATTGTGTTCATCTGGATAATAGGTAGGAGACAAGAATTCTGTTTAGTTGTTTCACTTTTAGCTTAGTTATCCACGCTGCTGGTTACTGATGCGCATGTTTGTTAAATGCGATGTTGGTCCTAAGACCTGGAGTAGAGCAAGAGTAAAAAATGCTGAAAAAAATTCTCTTTTGAATAGCGTTAAAATTACCCAAAACAAAAATAGAAAAAAGAAAAAGAAAGCAATCCTTTGAAATCTCATGCATCAACTATTTCTTTGGTGTCTGATACAACTCAGACATACATAATGCCGTGTCAATTGTATGTAATGAACATGTACATACTTCAGATAATAAAAAGGGCACAGGTTTTTTCTTTTTTTTTTCTTTGGTGCTCTACTTATGACTTGAATATTAGTATTGCCTCAAATCATTTGGGGTGAATAATTTCTATTCTTTGTCTTTCTCTTGCATCATATTGGTCTAGATAATAGATAGGGCACAGGTCTTGTGATTAGTTGTTTCACTTTTAGCAAAATGTAGCCATCCCACTGCTCATTCCGGATGTGCATGTTTGTAAAAGGGAAACACGATCTGAGGTGCTGGGGTCTTGGATAAACAAGTTGCAAAAATTTCCCTTTGGAATGTAGATCTCTTCAATTTGTTTTGGGCCTCCAGGAGATGAGGAGTATTTAGGTTTTTTAGGTTATCTTGTATCAGTGATCCTACTGATACACGGTATTTAGGTTTTTTAGGGGTTCCAGTGCGTTTTTGTCCTGCTGTTAGAAGTTGTTGAGAAGGCTTTTTGGATGACCTAAGTACACCTAGGACATATGCTTAGGAAAACGATTAGTAAGATTGTGCATCGTTTTATTTGTATGATCTTATAACTTCATGAGTCGGTTTTAACATTTCTTGAGAGATGAAACTTTTCCGGTTAGTTTGAGGTTTAATATGACAGTGGGCAAGCAACTTTTGCTTGTTGCAGATCTTATTCATAAATTGTGCAGTAAGGGGAAACAGCTGGATGCTGTTAAGTTTGTGTATTCTTTCAATTTGGTGGAGAAATTCCCTCCAGTTCCCCTTCTGAAAGCTTACATACAAGCTATCAGAAAAGTTGCTGCAGAAGTGCGACAGAAGGGAAAGAATTCCTTACAATCTCAGGTATGCATAGTTACTATCCACGCCAAGACTAATAAGATGCTCATTCTCATTAGTCAGAAGCTTCAATTCATGTCTGATATGACACAGAATGAGGCAATCGCGAAGGAGATTGGTGCATTGAAATCTATTATCAAGGCTGTTGAGGATTACAAGCTAGAATCTGAATATCCACCTGAAGGTCTTGAGAAACTTATTGTTGAATTGGAGCAGGAGCAGCAAGTAAAGAGGAAACGTAATGCATCTTCTGCTGCTTGCTCAAACCGGAAAGGTAAACAGCAGCGGCAGCAGCAACATTCCAATAAGCGCTCACGATCATCACAGAATGTATCGCCTGCTCTTGCTGCTCATCCTGTTCCGCCAATTGCTCAACCTAAACCTCAGCTTGGATTGGCAGAATACCCGCCACAGATGCGTATGGCTAGTTCATATGGTTTGGCTGCCAGCAGTTCCATTTATGGTCGTGCAGGGCAGAGTTTGCCATCACCACCCCTAACCCTAGGTGCAAGCCCTCCAGGGCCACATTTTTATCAACCCGAGTCTGTTGCAGGATCGCATATGTATCAAGCTGAACCCCCTGCAGGCTCTGGTTTGTATGAGAGGCCTGTGGCCTATGAGAGGTCTGTGGCCTATGAGAGGTCTGTGGCCTATAGTTACAGTCTATCAGGTCTAGCGAGTTCCTATAACCCATCCTTTTATCCTTGTCCCTGAGGAATGAACTGCATGCCTCGTTTATGAGAAGGCTTCCTTCTTGGCTTTTGTTTATCTAGCCTGCACCGCAGGACTGAACGTACAATATTATTTCTTTTGACTGCAAACTAGATGCGTAATATGCATGGTGTTTACAGTTAGGCTAGATTCTATAGTTTGTTTGAACATCTGATGGCTTTCGAAGTTGTTTTTGGTTGGCCTTCAAAGCTGATAGGACTATGAAATCAGTCATTCTCAAATTTTTTTGGGCATAATTGTTTGATGATTTCCCTAGGAGGCATTATTCTTAGCTTATTGTGGACTTGTTTGTTACATGGAGTTACTTCCTCGTTGATATTATTACTCGTAAAACCTTTTTTTTTTGGTTGCATCATTGTGATTGTGAATGTTTGCCCTCTAGACTTCTCCTTGCTTCAGTTATTAAAGCTTCTTTTTTTTTTTCTTTTAAGTTACTGTCTACATTGCCTATGGAAATCTTAGCCAGTCAATTTGTTAGGTCTTTTTAAGCTTCGTTTTCTTCTAGCTTCATGATGATGCTTCTACCATTCCTGCTCTGTTACCATTCTGTATGTATGGCTGTCTTCCTGGTATTCCTGTAGGATGGCTTGCGTAAGTTCTGTCAGGCTGTTTGTTTTGCGTTAGTTTTGATTCCATAAAGTTGTACATTTGATGAGATCGATTCCTGATATATTTGATCTTATGTTTACCAGCATGTGTAGAGTTTTATTATTTGTATTGTAATGTCCTTTTTTTATTTTTGCGCATCATATCTGGAGACAGAGGCTGCGTTTATTATTTGTAAAGAGGTTTTTTGACTCCACTATTGCTGTGTGCTGGTGCTTTGCTGATCATTTTTTGCTTTGATGTCTGTCTCAGCTCCATCTCTTATTAGTTGAAAAGAACATAAACCTCTCTTTTAGTTTGAGCTCGCATTTCCTATCTAAATATGAATTGTTATACACACACATATATACACACATATATATATGAGGAGAGAAATAGGAGTTCTCAGGACTAATGCGAAAATATTTCTTGCTTCGCAAGTTCGCAGCATGCACATTCACTCTTGACCTTCCTGTGGTGCATTTCATGTGCATGCACTGATTTCACTTCAGTGTCTTGGGGACAATGAGAAAGAATGCCTGGAATATGCTCCTGAGTACAAATCTGTTTTAAATACCAAAAGAAACCTGGAGCACAATGACCAACATAGGTTCTTCAAGCTGGTTAAGGATTCAAAGGATGGATTCTCTCTCAACGCTGACTTATTTGGTAAGGGTATATCGAGCAAAACCAAAATTAAGAAATGGTGAATCAGATGCTCTTAGGTAAAGTCAGCATCATGACAGTTATTTATGGTGCGATCTGGTAGAATTGTTTCGTGGTCTGTTACATTTGTTGTCTCAGCTATGTGGAAGTTGCCATGGGGGCTGCATAGATTGAGTTGATGCGGTAATGTTCTTTTTTAATCTTTGATTGGATCATAGAGGTGAAAAAAGAATGTTGCCAATTGAGGCTGAGGTCCTTTCTGCAAATGGGTTTAGTATCAGGTAGCTTTACTGCAGCTGCATTTGCTGAGAGTTTGCGGAATTAGATCTGAGATAGTGAGATGTTGATGTGAATAGGTTCGGAACTGTGCATAACTTTTGCTTGTGTTGTCTAGTTTTGTTGAGATTGATAAAGACTGCAATTTCTGTATGATGTATATGATAAACTTATTCTCTGTTTCGTTGATAGATTTCTAATGCCTATGTTGAAACAAGCCTGTTTTGCCTATGTTTGTAAACTATAGCTTTGAAACAAACCTGAACAACAAAATCGTAAGTAGAAATAACAATTGAGTTACTTTTCTAATGCTTGTGGGAGACACATACCAGCTATGTAATGTAACGTTCGGTTGCATTTAATTATGCTTCTCTCAAACGGTTTGCTTTGCTTGTGGTTCGAGGCAGGCAGCAAAGCAGCGGCTACCTATTTAAACCCTACCACTACTAGAAAGAACACTCTAACCTACGCCCACTGTTCATCTCCGTTCCATCACCATTTCTTTTCTCCGATTATATTTTAGATAAGACGAAACGATAAACCCTAGTTAAAACTTCAACACGAAATCAATCCATCCGGCGCCCACAATGTTCTCTCCGGGGAGGAAATCTCACCGGCAACACCTGCTTCAGCCTCATCCCGGCTCGCCGTCTACTCCTGCCCAGGACATGTCTCGTGGATCGGGAAATATCATCCCTAACCGCCCAAATACCGGCACTCCAGCTCCGTGGGCATCTCGCCTCTCCGTCCTTGCCAGGTCGATTTCTCTTGGTCGGACCAACCACATTGATTTCCGCCCTGGATCTTTTTTTTCTAAGTTTTTATTTTCCACATGATCTCTACTTGATTTGCAGAGAAAGTAGTGCTTGCTTCGTTGTTACTATACTAGTTTATTTTTTATTTGAATGTTAAGGAATGATAAATGAGTAATCGGTATTAGATAATTAGCAACTAGATCTAGTTTGGGTTTAGTTTCCTTATTTTTCCCATCATTATTTTTACTGGTTTGAGTCTATGAGAGTTTCTGCCTGGCTTCAATATTAGAAACAGTGTATACCTTTGTCATTGCTATACTGGTTTCTTGTTATTATTTGTATGTTGAAGAGAGGTTGGGCGATAGAGAATTAATTATTAACAACTTCATCAATTCTTCTATAGTTCCTTATTATGATCAGGTGATTTGAAATCTGTGTGTATTGATGCCTTTTCTAAGAGAGAGAACATATTATTAGCTCATTGCAAACTATACAAAGGAGTGCAACTTTTAGACAGTGACATCTATTAGAGGTTTGAATATTCTATTATACTTTGTTTTTCCATAGCTTAGATGGTAGAATGAACCCTATGATGACTTCGGAAAGCTTAGGAGTTTATCTTGGTATTTTTCTAATAGATGTCTTTACTCTGATATTCAGAATACCTCCACAGAAGCAAAGTGATAATGTTTCCTCTGATCAAACCAAACCAGTCTTTGTTGGAGCGTTCCCACAAATAGTTCATAATGCACAGTCTAATATTTTGCAGAAGGGAGTTTCAGGTATCAAAGTGACCCATGTATTTATAGTCTTCTTCTAGTGAGACATTGCAATCTGTACCTTTTAGGTTGGATCGCTATGTATTCATGATTCCTTTTTACTTTTCCTTATAGAAAAAGACAAATTAATGTTCAGTGGTGGGTTGGACAAAGAAACATCCCTCTCATGGGTAATATGTGGAAGCAGGCTCTTCGTATGGCACTACTTATCACCTGCCGTGTCAAAAAAATGTATTGTTCTTGAAATCCCCTCTTCTTCTGTGGGAAACCTGCATGCTGACACAAATCCTGAGGATTCTACGCACTGGTTAGTCGTTATTGTCAAATGGGGTGCTGCACTCTCTAAAGCTGACATCCTATCTGGAAAAAAGTACCCTACTGGTATTATCATAACTAACCAGATTACGCAAGCTGTTGTATATTGGCCTAATGTGCAGTCAGAAGAAAAGTGTTCTCCTATCGTGAACCTCCCTAATAGGCCTGAAAATGAACAACTTAGCTCTCTTATTGCTTCTGCAATACCGGATAAGCCGTATGAATGCATTGCTGTAGCTAGTCAATGCAATGGTGTCTTGTGGCATTTTCATCTTACCCCGTCTGAAGTTCATAGGACAAAAATTTCTCAAGACGAGTTTGGTAGCACTCAGTTTGGTTATCCGCAGGTTAAAAGTCAGTATGTTAGGTCCATGATTTGGCGTTCACAGGAGTCTACACCAGAAGAATCTGGTAGACAATTCCTACTGCTGACTGATCAAGGGATTCAATGCTGGTCCGTTGAGCTTGGACCTTATGCAAACATCCATATGCTATGGGCACATGAGATAGTTGGTTCTGATAGTGATTTGGGTACCAAGAAAGACCTTGCTGGTCAAAAGCACATATGGCTTTTGGATATGCAGGTTGATGAGAAGGGTATGGAGTTTACTATTCTTGTAGCTATGCTGTGCAAGGACCGGATTAGCAGCTCAAGCTACATTCAGTACTCTCTTTTATTCATGCAATACAGACCTGGTCAAAGTTCCTTGGAGAAGCCTGGACATGACAATGTAACTGTGTTGGAGAAAAAGGCTCCTCTTCAAATAATTATTCCTCAAGGACGAGTAGAAGATGAAGGGTCCTTATATGCTATGAGATTACGTGTTGGAGGAAAGCCACATGGGTCTGCTATTATAATTTCTGGGGATGGAACTGCTACTGTAACAAATTACCTGAGAGGCTCCACAAGACTCTATCAGTTTGATCTGCCGTGGGATGCTGGAAAAGTGTTAGATGCTTCTATTCTCTCTTCTTCCGACGACAATGAAGGGGCATGGGTTGTTTTGACTGAGAAAGCAGGCCTGTGGGCAATTCCTGAGAAGGCAGTTTTAGTCGGTGATGTAGAACCACCTGAGCGAAGCTTGTATCGGAAAGGGAGTTCGGAGGAAGGGGCAGTGGAGCAAGAGAAAAGGAACCTAGTTGTTGGTGGAAACAGGGCTCCCACAAGAGAAAGTTCTGCAGCTTGGAATGTCCTAGAACAGCAAACACCGGCATTAACTGCTGTTGTGCAAAGAACTGCACAAGATGAAGAAGCAGAGACTTTCCTAGGACGTCTCTTTCATGATTTCTGTTTGTCTGGTAAAGTTGAAGGCGCCTTTGAGAAGCTTAGCGGCAAAGGAGTGTTTGACAAAGAAGGTGAAGCAAATGTTTTTGTTCGTGTAAGCAAATCAATTGTTGACACATTAGCTAAGCACTGGACAACAACCAGAGGAGCTGAATTTGTGGTGTCAGCTGTGATTTCATCCCTTCTCTCAGACAAGCAACAGAAGCATCATAAATACCTCCAGTTTCTTGCATTGTCTAAGTGCCACGAGGAACTCTCATCCAGGCAGAGTAAGATGTGATTTGTTTAGGATTTTCAGAAGAGCTATGCCTTTTTCTGTTAAACTTCTCCATTGAGATCTCAACTATGTCCAAATTGCAATAATTCATTTTTTGGTTTATTGATACCCTAACCTAAATTTGTTAGAGTAGCCTAAATCTCAAAGCATAAAATGCTCCTGATTCTTGGATTTTCTGAAACATTTTGTTTTGATATCTGAGGATCTTCAAGTACTTTCTCCATGTAACCATGATTAAATGCAGTAATTTCTAGGTGAAAATAAACTATGCATGACAATAGTTTTTTCTGTTCGCCTATTTACTATGTTACCTTCTTTAGTAATTCTACTTCTCTAACATTCAACTGGATACATTATGTTTTTAAATGAAAGCATGCTGGGTTGGTTTTGTTAAGCTGTTGTAATTAGTGCCACTCGTCGAAAGAATTGCTGAATGACCATCTTCATTTTAATTAATTTCTATTAAATGTAATGCATCTTCAGGTCTAAATTCAGTTAAACGCGAACCTGTAGATGTCGTCCTTGTATAAGATCATAATTCTTAGTCCAATTCTAATCATTTCCTTGTATCAGGGCAAAGTTTGCTGATCATTATGGAACACGGTGAAAAACTTTCTGGTTTAGTTAAGCTGAGGGAGTCACAAAATTTGCTGAGCCAGAATCAGGCAAATGAACAATCCCCATCTTCTCAATCAAATAGTCCATCTAGCAGTTCTCTTTGGAACCTCATCCAAATTGTTGGTGAGAAGGCTTGCAGAAACACTGTTCTTCTTATGGATCGAGACAATGCTGAAGTCTTCTACAGTAAGGTGTCTGATGCAGAAGGACTATTCTATTGCCTATCTCAGCACCTTCAATATATTATCGGTGAAGAAGAAAGTTCTTCGACTCTTATACAGCGTTACAGTGAATTATCTGCTGCCATCACATCATTAATTCAGGCTGCTCTGCAATATAGAAATGAGAACCAAGCTTGGTATCCTTCACCTGAGGGCTTGATTCGCTGGAATTGTTATCCTGTTGTTCGATCAGGTTTATGGAGTCTTGCTTCTTGCATTCTTCAGATCTTGAAAGAAATAACCGTACTTGATAATTCACTGAGAGCAGATTTATGCTTTCAAATAGAATTGCTGACTGATGCTTTGCTGGAGGCATATACTGGTGCTATCATGGCAAAGACTGAGCGAGGGGAAGAATATAGAGGATTGATAGACGAGTATCGTCAAAGGAGGGATGAACTTCTTGGCTCCTTGTACGATCAGGCTAAAAAAGTTGTAGATGCAAGATACCAGGTTATACTTTTCCTTAATAAAATATTTGTGGTATTCTGGCTGCTTGTTATGTCTTTTTGAATTTGGTACTGCAGTCGTAATGTATTTTTACGCTACACTCCTTAAACACGAATTTCTATATACGGATATGATGTGCACAGTTTTGTACAAGGAACCTTATAACCTTCGGTTTTGAATGGTATAAAGGTTTTATTGTTGTTGTTTCTACTGTTTTGGATTTCTTGACAACTTTCAATTTTTGAAAACCACTCCTTGGGGGAGTTCCCATCTTTTTTTTTTTCTCAAGAGAACTTGATAATTAAATTGAAAGCTAGCAAGCATCCTAGGTGCTTTCTGCTTCTGGTGTTTGAGGTTTGGAAACACTAATAAGTTGGAAACAGAGAAGTCTAGAAGCAACCTTTGGTGCTTAATTCTTGGAGAATGAGTAATAGCTGGCTAAGTTGATAATCTAAGAAAATTGAGATGTTACCTTTGTGGTAGACCTACAACAAAAAAGGTTTCCCAGCTTTGAAAAAGCTGCGGTAAAGATATCTTATTCTTCTTATCCTAATCAATAGAGAGTGATGAAAAATTGGGCAAGAGTACTCCCTGATAGTTTTTATCATATATGCTGTTGTGGGTATCATCTTGTGGAGTATCTGCTTTTGTGTGACTGTGATGATGTTTCAGTAATTTTCACAATTCTTACGTGCAAATGCATTTGTACTATGTTGTCGGTGCTACAAATTCAAATTGTTCTGAAAGATTGCATACTTAACTATCTTTTACTATGTTGACTTTCTTTACAGGAATCTTGCAAGGGTCTAGATGACTTTGAACTGAAACAAGCTACTCAAAGGGAGGTTACCTCATCCATCCTTTCAATTGCTAGGAGACATGAGGGCTACCAGACACTATGGCAAATTTGCAACGACTTAAATGATCCAGAGCTGCTTAAAAATCTAATGGTACCCTGGCAAATATTTGTGTTTCTATATATCTATCTTTACCTGTGGCAAATATCTTAATTATTCTTATTGAAGAAGATGTTTGTGTAAATATTTTCTGTTATCCTGATTCTCTTTGATTGTTTTACAATGTACGTATTAGTTTTGCAATGCACACTTTCTAAATATCGTCATTTCCTGAAACATTTGACTGCTCCCACTTCATATCACATTTGCTTCCTTTATCTTGACTGCCTTGCTTATCTATGGTATATTAAGCAGCATGACAGCAGAGGACCTAGAGGAGGATTCTGCTATTTTGTATTTGGCCAGCTGGAAAAAAGCAAGCAGCTGACTAAGTTATTGAGGCTTGGACAAGAGTTTCCAGAAGAGCTGGCTGGCTTTCTGAAGGAGAACAAAAGTCTATTGTGGCTTCATGAGATATACATTAAAGAGTTTTCATCTGCTTCAGAAACTTTGCATGCATTGGCTCTTTCATATGATTATGGCTCTTTGCTTGTGAATGGTCAAAAGCAACCTACTCAAAGCAAACAACAAATATCTTTAGCAGAAAGGAAACGCTTACTTAATCTCTCCAAAATTGCTGCAGCAGCTGGTTGGTTTTCTCTTCTCAGTGTCTTGTTCCTTATATTTTTTGAATGACAGTAGATCTAGGAGGTACATACTCTGAAGTAGGTTATAGACATGTTCAAATACATTTCTGTAATTTTCAGCTGCATTCTACAGTTTAGCTTGAAACATTTCTTGAGTCTGTGGTGATTCTTATAGACATATTCCAATATAAGTTGGAATACACTTGATATTCAGAATCATGGCATTTCTTTACCATTTGCTGAGCTTGAAAATTTTCTGACCATTTCTGGGATGATACAATGTAGACAGTAAAGTAGAAAACCTTACTATCGACTAGCTTACCTAATTGTAATTTTTGCCGATAAAATTTCAAGTTGTAATAGCATTTAACTTTTAATTCCTCTATGGTTAGATTATACGAGGAGAACATTGTAGACTATTTCTTTCTTCTGATTATATCTGTGAAATGCCTGGTCTTGGAATGCATGTCTGGTGGTGAGTGTTTTATTGTGAGGGGCTGACACAAATGAGGGCTTTTGATTGTTATTGATTCTTAATCTATATTTTCATGTTACTGCTACATAGAGTACTTGCAATGTTTGCAGGTATCTTTAGTAGTTGCTAACAACCTTTTTTGGTCTTTATAAAGGTAGAGAACTTGGCTTCGAGTTGAAGATCAATAGGTTGAATGCTGATCTGCAGATTCTAAAACTGCAGGTAATGCATACTTTTAATTCTACAGACCTTTTCAGTAGTATATATTTCACATGATTCGACTTTCTCTGATGGCTCATTCATCTTGGGCAAATTGAAAAATAGCTTTTTTTATTGGAAAAACTGCAAAAAGATGAGTTTTGTTGTATGTCTCAAACCTTGATGCCATATCCTATCAGTTGTCTGATTTTCAGGCTTCTGGCTTCGATATCACTGGAACTAAGAATTTTCTGTTTGGTTGATTTGTAACGCTTGTAATGACCACATTCTGGCTGTATTAGACATGGGATTATCATAGAAGTATCAACAGATTTTAGTTACTACTTTGCGTACTAGTTCACAATGTATCATAGTCAATATCTTTGTGTTATGTTATTTGTTTGTGGGTTTCACATTTTCAGGAAGAAATCTTTAATCTTTCCACCGAAATTCATGGGCACAGTGAAGACATCAACAAGCCTATCCCCCCTAGAGAGTTGATAGAGATGTGCTTAAAAGGAAAAGATGCCAGACTTTCTTTGCTAGCTTTTGAAATTTTTGCTTGGACAAGCTCTTCCTTCCGGGAACACAACCGAAGCCTACTTGAAGAATGCTGGAGGAATGCAGCTGACCAGGATGACTGGATAGCCCTCTACCAACAATCGGCATCTGAAGGTTGGAGTGATGAGGTACAACTAGAAAATCTGAAGGAGACCATCCTCTTTAAGGCTTCAAAAAGGTGTTACGGACCTGATGAAGATTCCTATGATGGGGATTTCGAGTCTGTGCTTCCTTTGCAGAAAGAGGAGCCAGGTCTACTGAGTTTGGAGGGCCCAGGTACTTGTGTGGAAATGGTATTAATGCAGCACGACAGTTATCCTGATGCAGGCAAGCTCATGCTGACTGCCTTGATTATGGGAAAACAAGGAATAGACGTGATAACTGAAGAGAGTTTACGTATGGAGACTTGACGGGGGAAGAGCTAGCAGTACATGAATGACCGACACATGTGAAGTGATGGGGATGCTGGACTTGGTTTGCTTGCATTTGTTGCTGAACGAAGATCAATCGGGATGCGGACGTGTGAATGATGTATAGTCAGGGTAGGCAGTTTTACTGCATCTATAATGGCTGTAAATACAACTGGCCTTTCTTTGACGTAGTTGGTTTTATGTAGTTGACGCTGAGGTTATTTCCATTGGCATACATTTCTACTACTATCTCCTTGTCGATGTTCTTTCTATTCAAGTGGTGATGTCTTTGGTGCTTATTGTGTCAGCTGAAGGTCTTTTAAGCTCGCATGGTTGTGAGCCTATGCTGAGGTAAGGCTATGCAGCTTTGTAAAGTCAATCTGTTGCGCTAAGAGCTGAGTCAGTCACCTGCGAGTATCATCTAATCTCATGGTATTGTTGGTGCCGCTAGCAGCAGCAGAGCAGGGCATAGCTGATGGGTCCATGCTGGATACATGTTATGCTTTGGTTTAGTTTATCAGAAAAATAATTTTTTAAATTTTATTTTATATTTTAATACATATTTTATGAGTATTTAAAATATTTATTTAATAATTTAAAAAGTTTAAAATTTTAAAAAAAGTTTTTAAAAATTTTTTTTATTCTGAAAATTTTTTATTTAAAAAGCACTCTTAAGCGCTCCCTAAGTAATGAAGTCCAATGAGCTTCGCTGATGTGGTGCCTTCATAATCCACTACGTCATCTCTCGTTGCTTCCTGCCTTCGATCAACATAATCAATACAAAAACTCTCTGCAGTTCGACATCAGCAGTGGCTACACAAACTACTACAGACTAAGATAATTGTTAATAAGCTAGTACCTTATTGTTTTAATAACAATTAATAAGCTAGTAGCTTATTGTTTTAGGCTTTGGTCGTAAGTTCTCAGCATCAAATGTATGTAACTGTATCATTGGTATGCGGTTTATTCTGTATGTTCCTTATAAAATCACAGGTACACACTTGTAGACAGACAGACAATGGTTCCTGAACTCATCTCTGCTAGAAAGGAAGTAGTTCAAGAGCAAAGGAATGTCCTCGATTCTAAACAGAGTAACATATAACTTATTAAAATTCCACAAACTATTTTGTAATAGATTAATTCGGAAGAAGTGAAATTGCTGTGTTATAGTGCTGAAATTTTAAACAAAATTTTAGAGGGTGTTTAGAAATACTTATAAAATAAAACTTTTTTTTAAACAGAATTTTTTTATATTATATTATTAAAAAATATTTACAGGACATGAGAAGTAATTAATGTTTGCATGAAACAGGTACGCACAGGACAGCTCCAAGTTCTTGGGACCTTTCTCTGAGAAGACACCATCGTACCTGATCGGAGAGTTCCCCGGCGGCTATGGATGGGACACCGCTGGTCTTTCTGATGATCTAGAGACCTTCGCAAGGAACCGTGACCTGGAGGTGATCCACTGCAGGTTGCTGGGCAACCCTAACCTGATCCATGCACAGAGCATCCTTGCCATCTAGGCTGGCCAGGTTGTTCTGATGGGAGCCATCGAGGGATACTGTGTCGGCGGTGGATCGCTCGGTGAGGGCCTCGACAAGATTTATCCCGGCGGCGTCTTTGATCCTTTGGGCTTGGCCGATGACACGGAGGCATTGCTGAGCTGAAGGTGAATGAGATCAAGAACGGAAGGATGGCGATGTTCTCCATGTTCGGTTTCTTCGTTCAGGCAATCGTCAACCGATCGAGAACCTGTTCGACCACATGGACAACCCCGTCGCCAACAACGTACGCTTGGGCCTACGCCACCAACTTCGTCCCCGGAAAGTAATCAAACCCCAAACTGAACCAAAGATAAATACGTACGTACGTAGTACACTATTGGTTTGTTTGTGTGATGTAAGTGTGGTTGGGCTTTGATCAATTGGTGCATGTTTGAATTTATAAATTCCATTATTCGATGTGGTGTATAATGCACGCACTCCAACAATATTAATTTTTCTGCATGCCATCCATCAATTATATATATATATATAATTCGACAACCTTCTTCTCCCAAGAGCGAGTTATATAAAGGTATAGCATTCCCTACGTATGTGGAAGGAAATAACTGAACAAAATATATAGGAAGGATATCTCAGAACGGAACCCTAATGATGAATTACCTTCAAATTAACATCTCCATATATAATTAATACAAAACTGATCATCGGTCATTGACGGACGGACGGCGGATGGACGTTACATTCGAGACAGGAACAAAGAAATTCACAATCGAGGTCGGTTACTTCGACACTATCCTGGAAATGAAAGAGAAGATTGAGAAGTACGAAGGTTTTCCGGTTGCCCGGCAGACGCTCATCTTCAAGGGCAACGTCATGGTCGACGATCGCGATACCGAGTTCTACCAAGTCCTTCAGGGATCACGCATCCGTCTCCTACTCGATTCCGATCCACTTCAGCTCCAACAGCAAACACAGCATCCAGCTGTAGTCAAGATCGAAGAAGGAGAACCCACGCAGTCATCGTCAAGGGCCCGCGTTCTCGTCAACATCCCAGCAGCTTCTGCCAACACGCCGAAGAGGATGCAGTTGACTGTGCGGCCGCAGGAGGGAACGCCGAAGATAACAGTGGAGGTGAACGCGTCGGACACCGTGAGCGAGCTGAGGAAGGAACTCCAGAGACTGCACGGCGGCCTCCGGTTTCCGCTCCCTGCGAACGGAGGCTTCTTCTTCATTTGGAAGCAAAAAGTCCTGGATGAAAGAATGAGTTTCCACGATCATAAAGTAATGCCTGGAGATACCATCGAGGTCTTTGGCGGCAGCGTCACCGGCGGCTCATAGTGATCCATATTTTAGAGAGTGAATAAATTCATGCATCCTGTCGTGTTGTTAAATTTCTCTCATAATTTTCAATATAATCTAACAAGCACCGAGCATCTGCAAACAGAGCGATCTTAATATTTATGTCGTTGTGAAGTCATGCAATTAACTTTATAATGCTACGCACAGCAGGCAATGCCATTTCCAAAGAAGAGAACTTCGCTGTATAGTTGCCACCAATACGCAGGGATTATTACTGGAAATACATTCGGAAGAAAAAGGAAACAGATAAATTGAACTAAATGAGAAGAACTGTATCTATTTGATGACATACAGCAGAGAAGCAGAACAGTCAGCACATTGGTTGGACGTAACGCTGCAGAAAAGAGAACGTCCAAGCAAGAGCCTGAAAGGCACTCGACTAATCTGTCAAAATGCTCCTCCTTTGCTACTTCATGCATCCTTCCAAGCCTCTTATAACATTGCCCAGTTAATGGCGGTTGCTTGGGATCCTATCCAACATGTCCATCCATCCGGCATGAGTGAGATGCAGGTGCTCCATCTGCAAAGATTCCCTAGCCCTTTCGGTATAGTACTTCATCCTCATTCCTACTTTCTATTTCTGGAACAAAAAAGTCAGAAGGCTAGAGAATACTGACACCACCAAACACCTCAAGAGTGCACTTTTTCATCAGTGCCAGTAACCTCAGAACCATCCAAGCTATCATCGAAATCTCCTCTTTGTGAAGGAGCATTAACCATGCTTTTTGGAGGTTTGAGTGGTGTGCTACTGTCTTCACCATCACCATGCTTCTTCCTCTTGACAACTTTTGTGGAAAGCACACGATTTATGTCTTTGACTTTTAAATCCCGAGAATTGTTACTCACTGGTTTGAAACGCACTTTCGCCACCTTCCTCTCATTGGCTTCTAGTATCTGTATTTACAATTAGTAATACATACAAAAAATGTTAGATAAGCAAATGTAACATGCAGAAAACAGAGGATTAAAGCCATGCTTGGGATAGCTGAAAATGTAAAGCATTTAAAAAAAAGAAGCTTTCAGAAAATCTTTTAATGGCTTTTTCAAAAATAAACTTATGCGTATAACTATTCCACGAGGCACAATTCAACAATGCCCTTCAAATAAAAAAATTATTTTCTATAATACTGTGCATGGCTTTTTGGGCTCGAAAAGCCAAAAGGCAAAGCCATGCCAAACATGGCCTAAGCGCAAGAATCAAACAACAGAGATTCTTCCAACAGTATAACATGGAAACATCAGTCTCAAAGAAGTACCTTGAGCTCAAAAGTGAGATGTGTTTCCTTCTCTTCTTGATGCTCTGATTCTGTATCATTATATTCACCATCCCCTTGTCGGTTTTCTCTCTCCAGCACCACCACAATCTTCTCATCTTCCTTCGGTATATACCCAAATGACTCACAGATAAAACCAGATACAGTCTCGTACTGATGACCCTGGATTGTTCAATAAATTGGAAAATGAAAAACTGACTCCAATTTGGAATTATACATATCTAATATTCAATCATGCTCACTAGAATATAAGCAAAATATCAAATATATCCACAGGAACAACCAAAAGGAGAGCAGAGTAAAAGTATTGATCAACAGTACATTCAAACCCACACTTTGCATTCAAGGTTGCATTCTCCATACAAGCATTTCAATTCATAAAAGACAACTAGACTCATGAATTTTTGTTGTTTCATATATATCATTAACAACAACACCGCTAAACACTTCATCTTCTTAATTCTTGCTTTTCATTATTTCTTGCAGTTATTGTTAGATCATAGTGTCTGTTCCCACAAAGAAACGGTTTCAAACCTCCAAGTGCATATCACAAGAAAGCTTTGATCAAGGGTGAGTAAGAGTTTCATATGCAGGTTCTAAAAAGGGAAGAAACATCTTTATTTCCACAAATGGCCTCACCTCAGGTATCTTGATCTCCAGTTCATCAGTAAGCTGGTCAATAGACGTATTAGCATCCACATCAAAAGTCCCATCATCCTGCATCACAATATTCCCAGTCTTCCTGTCGATCTCCTCCTGTGGTAGAACACATAGGCGAGGTAGAAAAATATCCAGTCAAAGAAACTGAACTATTTTGAAAATCAATTACCGCAACAAAGCTGCATGAGCATGAGCATCTATGAAAGGTTCATTCAGACTAAAGGATGTAAACAAGTTTGTAGGTATTTCAATCAATCTCAGGATTTAAGACTGCTATGGACCAAGAAATTTAACATTTAAGGTGCAGAAAGATTCTGTATGAGCATTACTGCACTGACAACGATAAGTTACGCAGCTTTTCAACATCACTGCATTTTCTTGATTAATGCCTTGCATGTATTTCTATAAGCATGTAGTTATATATGCGGTCACAAAATTGGGTAAAATCTTCGCAAAGTAGGGAAGGAACCAATTTTAAGGCATCACCTTTGAATCGTTTTCATCAAAAATTTCACCAACTATCTCCTCAACAACATCTTCCAAAGTCACAATCTGTTCAATAAAGAAAAGTATGATTAATTGCTATGTTCTTACTAGATATGAATGAATTAAATTGACAGAAGCCCAACAAAACAAGAAGAAAGAAGGCTCATATACATACATAAACATATGGAACCTCTCGGATCTCATATTTCAAAAGAAATTGCTAAGAATCAAACCTACAAACTTTGATTCTATCAATGCTGAGTTCCATTGTAGAGTTTCTAATCCACGGAGATAAGATCCTCGACAGTTGCTCTTGATAGACTCTAGAACCAGAAATGCAGATCTAATGTCCCAAGTAATCAACCTATAGCTACAGATCTAGCTCTAGATATTAACCCTTCAGTATCATTGAGCTTTATCATAGTTCCAAATTTGTATGGTTTTATGCAATCATTGTTAGTTGCAGAAATATAGGTTCATATGCATCACAAATTTCTTACAAGTCAACAACAAACGTTGTTGTCTAAGTCTCCAACAATGGAGCAAAATATGTGAGATTTAGCTTTTATTGCTATATATCACATGGGACAGCCTATGAGACCCAAAGCCACAAGGCTACTGCAAATTGCAGGAGTCAAGGAAAGCAGAACAAAGACACTAGAGAGGTTTTTCCATGATTCAATTTCACAATCTCCAGGTGGCTAAATGCAGCTTTATCATACTGTCCAGGAACAAAATTTCCTATGAGGTCTTACGGGTTAAACTAAAAGAAAATTTCCTAATGAAAGTACCTAAAACATCTAATATATATGCAAGACAATAAAATAAGCGAAAGTATCTAAGAAAAAGGAACTGCAGTAACTGGCACATAAGGAAAATGTTCATACACCAACAGTTCCACCATATTCATTGAGAACCACGGCCATGTGAACTTTCCTTATGCGGAACTCTCTCAGCAGGTTCCAAACAGACATTGAATCTGAGATAGTAAAAAAAATAAAACATCCAGACCCAGTTATTGGCAAGTTCATTAAATAGGAACATCACAAGTAAAATAAAGTAACATCCTTGCCAAACTGATGGATAAAGAAGAACCACCAACATCTCATAGAATCTTTTGGAGGGGTAAATACCATATGTGGGTTGCAAAGATACATTACCATCACTTTCAAGGGCCGGGCTGCCTATAACCTAAAAGTAACTTTGTGACTAAAGGCAAATTAAGTACCTGGAACAAAATATGCAGGCATGCGAGCTATATCTTTCACAGAAGATTCTTTTAGCTTATCAACCTGCAAAGGTAAAAGGAACAAACTGTTGAAAGAAAGCAACTATAAAAGTGTCAAAAACTCATTCAGGAAGAACATGCACATGGTAAGTGCAGAGTGAATCTAAGAATAACCTGTTCAACATATTCTAGCATGTCCATAGCATAAGCAATGCCCACAATGTTATCAATTCGTTCTTCAAATACTGGAACCCTGAAATTAACACCCAAGTATAGTTACAAAAAATTAAAATTGCAAAGTAAGTTTGAAATTGTTTTACCTGGAATATTGATGGTCCTCCCACTGCTTTTGAAATTCGATAAGTTTTGCACTAGCATCAATCGCAACTACATCTATTAGAGGCGTCATTACCTCCCTGACATGTGTGTCTTTTATCTCCAGCACATTTTCAATCATATCCTGTAAGCAACCCTTTTTAGATAAGATGATGCATCGTGCTTTTCCCTTGTTATAATGTAAAGAAATTATTTCAAGTGAAATGGAAAAATACAGGAACCCCCATGCTTCTGGTATGAAGATATGTGCACAAACAGAAAGCACTTGATGTGCAGTATTATACTAGTTTTGCAGCATTCTTAATGTTGGGTTGATAGGGTAAAAGTATCCCAGCTGAGGAACAAATGATAGGTGGGCAGCAATCATAACTCTTAAGGCAAAACATAATAGAGTAAAACCTACTTCAAATTACAGGGCCTATTTACCTGTTCTTCTTCTTCAATTGCCCCACTTAGCTCCGCTCCACGCAACATAAGTTTTAACTCATCCTCAGTGACATATGGTTCACTATAATGATTAACATTAATTAAAGCACATTAGCATACTGGAGTCTGCCACTTAAACAGAGAGAATGAAGTTTTTCGCATCACTTTAACTATTTTTGTCGAGCAAGTATTCGGTTTTAGCTATACAATGAGCACAAGCATTTTGCGTAGCACTTACCTTCTTCCTTTTAGGCCTAACAACTTCAGCATCCCCATTGACAGAAATGTGACAACCCGTCCGACAGGATACAAAACCAAGGAAAGCCATGCAACAGGCCTGACCTAGTTGTGCAATGTCGAACATTTTGATCAAAAAAACAGAGAGCACTAGTTATGAACAAAGGGTCCATGTTCTCACCTTACAACAAACCTAGCAACCTCGGTGGGATTATGAACAGCGACACTTTTGGGAGTAATTTCAGTAAGAAGTAAAATAGCAACCTGCAAACATCAGATGCTTGGCATAATCATTAATACATAAATTCAGCTAAAAATTGGAGCCAATAGATCAGTATATGTTTAGATATAAGTAGCTCATGATTATGGTTGGACAAAGATGATTATCCAGAACATAATGTGCATGAATCCTAGCATTCTCTTTCTAGTGATAGCGTTTCCTAGGCTATTCATGCTCATTATCTATTAGGTTATCGCTATGCAACGTTGTCATTCTTTTTAAGAACCACATGCTTAGAGCAGTCAATTTACATTATCTAACAGAAAACAACATTAAATTTACAATTTCAAGCAGAGTATAGAATTGGATGGCCAGATAGAAGCATACTGTCATAACTCCAGTCGCCGCACTAACCCCAGCTTCACCAAAAATTGCTGTTGCTGCATCAGTGACGAGTGCTGTTGCACCAATATTGACCACGCTGAGTGAATTGAGAAGGGAGTAGAGATAAGACGAACTAGTTTTGTTTCATTCAAGATGCTTCTTTGATAGAGCACATACATGTAGATACTGAAATACAAGAGCAGTACACCCTACTTACGTTGTTCCAATAAGAATCGTAGTCAAGAACCGAGTAACATCATTTCTCAGCAGTTTGAATACTCCATTTTCAGGCTCTTTCTCTGCCAATTCCCGGACCTAACGAGAAGCACGACAACAAACCTTCAATAAATTATAAATTAAATTCACGCTAAGAGGGGCGAAAAAATGTACCTTCCAAGGCCAGAGAGTGGTTATTGCGGTTTCGGCCATGGAAAAGAATGCAGAGAGCCCGAGCAGTGCAGCCAGAATCAATCCCTGGTCTTTAAGAACATTGAGAACCTGCATCACCTTGGGGCCAAATAATTTAACTTTAGCAACATCCGCTACTCCAGCCGGCGCCGCAATAGCTCTCTTAGTCCTTATCACAAACACCACGCATGAAATTGCAACAATTGCAAAACGGAATCCTTTAACAAGAAACCTCCACAGTGAAGAAGTAATTCCGTCTTCTTCAGCGAAGATTGCTCCATTTGGCGCCGTCGGGGAGCAAGAGGATTCAGATAGAGAAGGGTAGTTGGATGTCGCTGGAAGCGAAAAGAGTACCGGCGGTCGGGAGCGGTTGAATTCGTTAAGAAAGACATGTCTGAAGTTGGAGCGGAGGAATTTGTAAGGGAATCGGCGAAGGAGATCGACCGGTGGCGGCGTTCGTCGGAGATAGAGATGAGGTGCTCGGGTTGAAGGGAGTGAGTGAATCATGGCGTCCCCTTCTTCTTTGACTCCAAAATCGAGTGATTGGTTTATCGAATTAAGAAAGAGAAGAAAGGTTGCCTAGGTTGGAAGAAGGCAGGGAGACATTGAGGCGAAGGCACGCAGGCAGCAAGATATCGTAGTTCAAAGCAAAGCCTTTCAACAACGACATGCTGCTGCTGCTGCTGCGGCTGCTGCTCCCAATGCTGCTTCTTTCGTCTGCGTGCGAATTGCAGCATTGCCTCGCACGCGCACACCATCCTTCTCTCACTCGTGCCAAATTCACAGCCCACCCATTACGAACCCTTCCTCTCAAAGCCCATCAACCAATTCTTGTGTTTTGGTTAAGGAAGGTATTCGTTAGAATTCACCTGTGTCTTTCCTTGTCTTGGTCAACGCAGATAAACCGGTAACTATTTGTTCCTTCCCAACTTCACCTTCTTCACCAGCTTGTTTACTGCAAGTTGAAAAGCTTTTGACTTTTCCTGAATGGTCTCTTCTCCGGCAGCTCTCACGTTTGGTACTTCTCTTATCTTTATTATTAGTTGCTCGAATTTCGATCCAACTTTCTTCTATTTAATCAGAATTGTGGCATGATCATCTTTAATTCATTAACTTGTTTCCTTCTGTTCTCACTTTTTGTTCTTTTTCCTCTGCTGTGGATTGTTCAAATCACCAAAATTTTGACCTTGATGTTTCTTGATTTTGAAACTTTTGAAAGGTGAGATAGATCAAGAAATAAGAAGAAGAAGGAGGAGATGGGTACTTCATCAGGCGCTAACTTCAGCAACCTCAAGCAGTCCATATTTCCGCCACGTCAGCATCCTTCTCTCCCCGCTGCTTCCCTTTCATTGACCTGAGCTGACGCCGCTGACTCTCCCGACGTTCCGGCGACCCCTGCCTCTAACGATTCCCCCATTGAGAACGCCAGCTCTCTCGAAACCTGGCCGATGGAGACAGCTCAGTTTCCTGGGAAGAAACTCTATAAGGAAATGGAAGCTGAAAGCGAAGCCGCTTTTTCCGCCCAGCACGTCATTCGCAGGGTATCTACCGCTGATAAGTTGTCGCTCCGTAAAGTGGCGCGAGAGGGAGTTGAGGCGATTGCTGAGAGGATGGTTCTCATGCCCGATGAGCTTTTGGAAGAGCCCAAGCACGAGCTTTGGGTTATCCTCAAAGGACTGGAGGTTCTCAGATTCAAGACGAGCTTTTGTATCTTCAAAAGCTTGTTCAGCGGAGACCTGATTTGAATGCTAAGACATTGGCACGGGCTCATCGTGTTCAGTTTTAGAAATTCTTGTTGCAAATAAGTACCGGAAGGCCTTTCTGCATCCTAACATGAGCCTTCCACAGAACCGTCTTATCGAGGTTTTCACTTACAGGAGGTGCAGGAACATAGTTTGCCAAAATGCGTTGCCTGCTGATGATTGCAGCTGTGATATTTGCTCCAATCGCTAGGGTTCTGTAACCTCTGCATGTGTGTGATATGCAATAAGTTTGACTTTGAGGCCAATAGCTGTAGCTGGATTGGTTGCGACTTGTGCTCCCACTGGACTCATACAGATTGCGCTATCCGCGTCGGACTGATAGGGATGGGGCCATGCATTAAGGGTGCAGTTGGTTCATAAGAGATGCTTTTCAGGTGCCAAGCCTGTAACAGGACAGCTGAGCTTTTAGGATTTGTTAAAGATGTCTTCCAACATTGTGCTCCAGGATAAGATTGTGAGGTGCTGATGAGGGAGCTTGACTTTGTGGGTAGGATGTTTCGTGGCAGTGAAGATACTAAAGGAAAGAAATTGTACTGGAAGTGTGAGGAGCTCATTGAAAAGATAAAGGGTGGTATTAGCAAGTCCACTGCTTGTAGAATATTTCTGCTCTTTCTCCAAGGTACAATTTAAACACCGTGTTTTGCAGGTCAAAGATTGTTGCATAGTTAACAGCATTCTCTGATGTTAACTGAACATATTTGGATTCTTCAGTTCATCCTAAACTTCAGTTGATTTTTCCACAAATAAGACTAAGCTATGTACATAGATTTTTAAGCATTTCGCCCTGGCTAGCATGATTTGGTTTTCCTGGATCTGAGAGGAGACATTTTTTCCATTATGCCTGCAAACCTCATAAGGTTTTTGCTATATTAAGTTTCAGATAAACAGACAATCCGTGCCATACTTGCATGAAATCCAAAAAGAAGAGTCTTGTGGAACAGGATGCATTTTGGTATTCAAGATGCTTCGCATAAATGATGACAATGATGGTGTTACATGATGTAACATATTTACAAGTTGATATTGCCAGTGAATCCTTTGTGAGTAGCCTTCCCTGGCTATACTCCTTCTGAATCTCGAACAAACAATTACCTTGTTGTAAACGGTAAACATAACTATGTGTATGAGTGTCTATCACCAGAAACATGTTTTTATTGATGTTACCTGCCATATATGTCTGGCATGGATGATGGATCTGATGAGATTATGCACAATTTCTTCAATGGATATTTAGCATGTATGTCTCCTTAAATATTTATGTCTTGATTTTTAGAATTTATTCTTCGCTTTACTTAGGTGAATGCTTTTGCTACCTCTTCTGTATTTATATTCCTTTTCGACTTCCTAACTGCAACTTTGTTTGTTCGTGCTTCTGAAATATCTTTAACTTATGCACCATTCATCTATATATAAGTAACTTTGTTGCACTCATTGTTAACTTCTGGCGTTTCATGTTAGTGAGCTCTGACCTATGTTTTCTCTTGCTTCTTTGGCATTAGAGCTGGAACTGGGTTCTTTGAAAACTCGGAGGGAGAAGAACCTGGCCAGTTGATAGCTCCCCAAGAGGCTTGCAACAGAATTGCCGAAATGGTGCAAGAATCTGTGAGAAAGATGGAGATTGTTGCTGAGGAGAAGATGCGCCTGCTTAAGAAAGCTTGTCTGGCTCTTGATGCCTGTGACAGTGACATAGAGGACAAGACAAGACAAGTTGCAGAGCTCAAGAAGGAGAGGCAAAGGAAAATGCAGCAGGTAAAGGAACTTGAAAGCATTGTGAGTTTAAAGCATGCCGAAGCTGAGATGGTCCAGATCAAGGCTAACGAGGCTACGCAAGAGGCTGACAGGCTTCAGAGCATTATGCTTGCTAAGTCAGACAAGGCTGAGCAGGATTATACCAGCAGATACTTGAAACACCGCGTGGATGAGGCTGAGGACAAGAAGCAGTTCTTATATGAAAAGATAAAGATCCAAGAGAGTCGGAGAGCTCCTCAAGCTAGTAGCAGAGGAGGCGAGATTTAGGGTTCCAAGATTTTCTTAAGAATGTGTACAGCACAACCCATAAGCCAGAAGGATATCAATCAAGAAATTTTGCCTCTTAGTTTAGTGCCTTGAATCATTAGTTTGCTAATTGTTCTAATGGGTATTAGATAATTGGTACTTCTTGTATCATTATTACACGCTAGTGTTGTACCAATGAATCATGGTTTTGTATGTCAGATGTGTTCGTTGTTGTATGAAAATTAGTATATTGTAGTCAGAAATGCTTCGCCCTAACGTGGGAGTTAAAAGAAGCATGACCGGGAGTGTTTGTAGCAAGTTTAATAGATCCAGAGTTGGTTGGTATTCTGTATCTTATGCAGGTACATGAATAGCATGTCAGTTTCCTTGTGATGCTTTGCGGCTGTTATTCCAATGGTACAACCAAAACCTATGTATTAGGAAAATAAAATTAGGGCCTGCACATGACTTGCATTCCACTTCAAGATGAGAGATCCTTTTCTGCACTGTAGTAGCAAGCCTGAAAACTTGTAGCTGGAGATAAAAGGAAGGCATGGTTTGCATATGACTTTACTTTTCCTTTTAATTATAGAAGATAGAAATATTCAGTGAAGTACATAGTTATTAGTCAGCCTATTACTTTTCCTTCCCTGTTAATCATGCTTTGAATTCCTTGAAGCAAAAATGTGAAATGTTATCACTTAGCTCCAGATCCAAAATTGAGACTTACAAAGTAACACAGCAGTAAAGGGCGAAAACCATACCGCTCTCTCTTTGCACTTGACCTTCAATGATCTGTGTGCTTGTTCTAACCGTTGAACATGTAGTTCTGCATTATAGAAATTCTTCAAATAATTGCTGATAACAGCTGTTGGCTTCAAAACGAATCGCAAAAGCTAGATTCCCTCAAGCTTAGGAACAGTAAACAATAACAAGCGTCTATTTCCTTCGGTGGGATTAACTTTTAATATCGAAAGAATCTCACACATTCAAGACTCAAGAAAGGTATCCCAATATTTAAACTACTATAAAGATAAAAAGGAACCAAGTACCAACTTTCCTTAAAGCATTAGATTTGCTAGCTCCATAAGAAGACAGTGGAAGCTTGGAACAGATCAGGTATAGTTCAAGGCAACTACGAACTTCCTTGGAGGATGAAGATGGATTCCTCTTCTAAGATACTACTGCTTGGAGTCTTCGTTGTTATGCTTATAGCCACAAATTCAGGTAAAGCTCATTCACTTCACCAGATTCTAAAAATTCATATCATATGTTTGCATAATTGCTTCTGAGCAGCAGAGGCAGCAATTCCAGTTCAGCAGAAGCAATGGTGCGTAGCAGATGGACAGACCACAGATGACATTCTGCAGAAAGCTCTGGACTGGGCATGTGGATTTGGTGGCGCAGACTGTAGAATGATTCAACTAAACAAGCCTTGCTATCTCCCCAACACCGTCAGAGCTCATGCCTCGTATGCATTCAACAGCTACTGGCAGAAGTTCAAACACCAGGGTGCAACCTGCTACTTCAATGCTGCTGCAATGGTCACCGAAGTTAACCCAAGTATGAACTTATTCATCACAAACTATAACCAATATGAAAAAAGTATTATTGAGCTGAAAGAAATAAATTTGCTTAGTGAAGAAAGAAACTAACCTTGTTTATACTGCTTGCAGGTCACCCCGGATGTCCATATGAATCAGGTCCATGAAGGAAAGAAGAAAGTATTTAAGTTACTGAGAGTGATCAACTAGTTTCATTTCAAATTTCTTTGTGTATGTTGCTTGCGGCTTGAAGGTTCCGTTTTAATGACACTATAGCTTGTATTCATGGGTCTTCATTTGAGACCATACCTGTTTTATCAGGCTGGATGTGGTTTCTAAACTAAAAAAATCCCAGTTGCTCAGGGATATTGTCCCATTGTCACAGTATAAACTCCATTGGGATCACAAATCTTAATCACAATAGAATTTGAGGAGAGCTCCTCCATGACTGTAGATATATGCATATACAAGCAATATATTCAAGATTTCCAAATGCAAAAAAGAAACAAAAGAGAAGGAAAGACTAAAACAACAAAAATGGAAATGGCTACATAAGGCTTCAGAAGCATCTTAACAGGGCAAAGCATCAAGAAAGTGCATTGAAGAGCTCAAATTTAAAGTGTGATATACTCTCTTAGACATACACCACATGCCATTACTTTTGCATAGCATCTCATTACTAAGCACATGAACCTAAGACGCTACATAGAGCTCATTTTCACTACAGTATGTAAAGTATCTTTAGAGATAGACATGTTCCTTAAAAAAACAAGCTTGCCCAGGCAGCTATAAAAGCGAAGCCGCCAAATGGTGCCGGTCTTGAGTACTTTCTGTCCTCAAGATATGCCACAGTATAGCACCTGGTAAATTCAAAAAATATCTATCAGTATAAGGTGCAGCATAATCAATCAAGTTAAAGCACAGGCATATAACATTGTGAAAACCTTGAAGAATAAACAGTCTAGAAGACAATTATGGGGTATTTACAGAGACACCTCTGACAGTTTTTATCAAGATATTTTGTGGAGTGAAGTTAATGCAAGTTATAATGTATAGTTTGGATAAACTAGAGACAGTAGCCTTATGACTGTTTCTAGTTTTAGCCGAAGCAATGAAGTACACAAGGCATGCACTCTTATACAGAAGGGTTCTAGTTGTTTGATGTGTTGCTTTTTGGTCATCCTTGAGCTGCTGATGAACAAAAACCATGACAACAAGGTTGGTTTTGTTCGCATATAGTAAAAGTATCATCTAAAGGGAATTGGTCCAAATGCGTAACCATGGAAGCGCAGCTGCAGTTAGTAAAAGGAGCATGCAGTCAATAGGTTCAATATTATACTTGGCGATGTCATTTATGCGTAGTGTTGTTTGCCAAACATTGTCTCTGAAGGCACTTCGCCTGCCACAACACCAAAATAGCTTAACATCAACCACAGATACACCCTCCATCAAACTTTATTTCTTAGCTCTAGAGCAGCTAATCGATACATTGTTACAAACACTCAGGAACATAATTCCCCCACACTCTGTAATGTAATTACCTTGCATTATCGAATGCAATAACTGGAGAGTAAAACCTCCTCGCGCAATATTATTTGACATTCCAGAAGATTACAAAACAACAAGTCTTTTCTTCCAACGAACTACGCAACTGTCAGAGGCTTAGAGACAAAGATGCACTTACGTTCCAGAGAAAGCCACAATCCCGGCAGTCAGCAGACCTCCAAACTGATAATCAAAGTATAAAGTTAGTAGTGCAGAGCAATATTCAGGGAAATATCATAATAACTGGATTGAACAACGTGTCTAGACTTCACACAGACAATGTTTGGGTGTTTCGTGACTGGAGCTGCGACCAGAGCCGCTGTGTGGACCAAATGATACAGCGAAGCAGTGTGCCACACCTGCAAAACACTAGCATCACATCAGCACCACAGATCAAATTTATTTTCTACTAACGAATTTATGGTCTAATCTCATATATGTCTAATAATAAATCATCAATCCTGAAAACAGAAGAAATACAAACAGAAAGAAAATAATGTTATAGACCTCTTTGTAGGATGGATTTTGAGGGCGGAAGCCATGGGCGCCGTACGTCCCCAGACCAAGAGCTGCCATCCCTGTTCATATAATTCATGAATCAGACCGGAAGAGAGATAATCCATGATCGATTGTTTGATGGGGAAAAAAGGAAAGACTCGATATTATTACCGGAGATTGCAGCGACCTTGTGCCAAACCATTGGATCCATTAATTCTTTTGGCTTCTCTCCCCTTTGCTTCTTGATTTCTACTACTTCCACTGTTGAGCTGACAACTTTGCCTTGTTCCGGCTTGGCTCTCGGCGTGCTAATTAATCAATTAATTGCGTCCACGGGCCCAAAAGGTCCAGCCCACCCATTAATGGGCCTCCATTAATAATAACAACCCGTACTGTATATATGTATACATAAATATTGCAACCGAGCAGGAGGATCTGGTTCTCTTCGGCTCCTTCTCCCCGCGTCGCTGCTGCTGCTGCTGCTTCGCGCGCTCCTCCTCACCAGAAACCCTCCCAAAAATAAAAACAATGGTGAGCAAATCAAACATAAATCAATCCTTTGATCTTATTCTATTATTTGGTTTGATGTAATAGATCTGTCAATTTTCGATCCTCTAGATTCGATCCGTTCAGATCTATGATTTCTGGTTCCAATATGTTGTTGACAAAATTCATATCTCCTCCTCCCTTCGTCTAATACTTCTTCCCAGGCATTGTAAGATCGAATTCTATTCGATTTAGGAAGTAAATCGGGGATCCGTAATTGTTACTATTTTTCGGATGCTTTTCTTTCTGCCTGCTAATTTTAGCTTTTGTTGTTATATCCTACTTTTTTTCCTGTATATGCTTCTGGATCTGTTGGAGTTAACAGCAACTGACCTGAGAAAGTTTTTCCTATGCGTTGCTTATCCTACCAAGGATCAAACTGTACTTGACATCATTTCAGTTCTTTGGATTTAATTATTGGATTTTCATTTCTTTCAAGTGCGATTGTGAAGAAGGCAGATGGTCTGTGCGTATACAGTTTGGTGTTTCATACCATGCACCATAGCTAGTAACTTAGCACATTTGATTTCTGCTTTTGCACTGATTATTGGGTGCAACTATGGTTGAAGTATATAGATAATGGTATAGCTCTGGTTACTGGACTGGTTTAGTTCTCGACCCTGTACTATTGTCTTGCCCATTATAAATCTCAGCTCTATATGCATAGCATATTGTCTGCACATGGTTTGCATATAGCTGGCTCTGCATAGTCTTACCGGACATCAAATGATTCAGTGAACACCTGTGAGAGATCTCTCTGTTGCTGTTGTTTTGGTTTTCCAAACATTGCTTTCAGATCCTCTCAGTTTCCTTGTTTTTTCGGTTATCAAGGTTACTAAAAGGTGTAATCTTCTCTTAATTCTTGCGCAGACGACCTCAAGGCGTCTAGCAGACAGGAAAGTGGCCAAGTTCCAGAAAAACATCACAAAGAGGGGATCAGTACCTGAGACAACAGTTAAGAAAGGACATGATTACCCTGTTGGGCCTATGGTTCTTGGTTTCTTCGTATTCGTGGTTATTGGATCATGTAGGTTCCTAGACTCTGAATTGTCTTTGAATGATTATCCTCGTAGGTCTTGTCTGAAACCTATTTGGTTTTTGTGCTGTCCAGTGTACTAATTTGATACCGAACTCTAATTCTGGATGAAGTAAGAAGTAGAGATGTAATACCCATTCTTGCATTTCATTTTAGTTCTGGGATCCAGATAAATGATGTTGCTGTTTCCTTGAGCGGTAGTGCTAAACATTGGTCGTCCTGCTACAATCAGTCCAGTTAGTTTACCAATCACAAGTCATAACCTGCTCCCGCCATGATAATTTTTGTGCGGCAGCATCCTAAGGAGTAAAGGCTTCATTGTATGTTGGTAAATTCAAGAAAATTAGATAGAGGCGGAGACATAGAGGCGCAAGTATGTAATTATCTTTCAAATACTTAATTAGATGGTTGAGGTGCCTAGTTTCTTGGTGTGAAATAATTTAGGGAGATGATGCGCGGCTGAGCTGAGGCATGAACTACCTGCATGGTTGTCTATTTGCATCAGTTTGAGCTAATATAACTGTGGCTTTTTTCCTCTTCGATTTGTGAAGTGGCTTTCACTAAATTTGTTATTGTTCTCATCTTCGTAACAATCAGTGTTCACTCATAGTTGAAACATTGTGTTGACTGATTCATATTTCATTTGTCTTGCAGCTCTCTTTCAGATCATAAGGACAGCAACAAGCGGAGGGATTGCTTAAATGCAATATGATGCTTTAGTTGTAGTGTGAAGTTAGGCCTATTGGGGTCCTGCTCAGTAAACTATGAAGCATTATGATGCAGCAAGGGATGGTTAGTTATACTCGCCATGTTATTGACATGAAAATTGATGAAGAATAATAATGAGAGGAGCCATATGATTTGAAACCGTATTATCTGTCGGATTTTTTACTCTGCATCTGCATGCATTTGTCTTAGGCAATGCTGTGGTTGAAAGAATATCCGTGCAGTACTTAAAATAGTTGTCAGTGGTTGTGACTATCCAATTTACGCTGGCTTCTTCATTCTCGCCGCATGTACATGTTATTTGTTTCCGGACGCACAAGTTGAGCTCGTCTCGAATGGTAACTGCTGGCCAGCATGACCGACATTGGCTAGGGAAGAAAGTAACCTTTAATGGGTCATTAGAATTCAACATCTATTTTCCGGTGTGTTTTGTTCTTTTTTTTTTTTAAACTTCAAAATCAAAATTTTTTAGGGCAAAAATTATTTTCGGTTCACTTTCAATTACACAAAAGAACATAAAAAATTTATTTTTGGGTAAGTTAGTTGCTGTGAAAAGAAGGCAACCTACATGAGATAAAGCAGTGACACCATCAAACAGCTGGCTTAAAGAACCTGGAGGTCTTGAATGATGGAGTGCGACTAACCGCTGGCATGTATGGGGGTGTTTGGATAGACTTTTTTCAACTTAGAAGTTGAAAAAAGTTTTAAACAGTAAATTTAAGCGTTTGGCAGATCTACTTATAAGTTACTTTTAATGACTTATAAGTTGAAAAATAAAAAGTTACTCAGAGTAACTTTTCAAAAAAGTCGGACGAAACTTTTTTGATCGCATGTGTTAAATGACTACATTGTCCTTACTAAGTTTACGTAATTACACACATATATGTATCTCTTATCCCCTGTCCATCGCTCAGCTTCTCTCATTTGCTCACACCCAATCTGATCCAAAGGTTTTCTCTCCGTCTGCTCCCTCCAATCCCCGCAGCGATCTCTTCTCCTGGCCGCCACCGCAGCACCGACATCGTCCTGGCCGCCGACAAAATCTCTCAACCAAACTCTCCACCTCCGCCTGAACCCTTCAATCTCCATTCGTTTTCTAATCACGAAGCCAAGGAATACCCGAACAGAATTGAAGCTCCCGCTTGCTGCGACGAATAAGTTTCGTATCTCGACCAACGTGGTAGAGCGCTTAGATGCCTCCGCGCCTGAGATTGGTTCGTCTGTGATGGTTATGAAGCCGCCCTTGAAGAGGAGGAAGAGAGTTTACTTGTTCTGCTGCGAGGAGATGCGCGATTTTGCTCAACAAATTGCCGCCGAGAGCGATGCTGTAGAGCTTCACAGCATTAACTGGAGGTAACTAACATCTTGAATGGGATTTTACATGAAAAGATACTTCAAAAAATTTGAGAAGTTTTATTGTAGGAATCAAAGGGAATTATAAGTAGAAATTTTTTTAACAATATTGTGCCCTCTGACTATGACATAGTTGTATGTATCATAGCTGTAATTTTGAATTCCCTATGGTATCCAAGAGGCGAATTAGATGTCAGAATTTAGTGTGACTCTACTGTTGATAGCAACGGGACTCCTTATTAAGATATTGCATAAACTTAGTTCTGTGTTTTGTTGGATAGTGTTTGTGATCGAGGTATTTCTATTACCTCCTATTTTGTTGAACCACTTTGTGTCTCTACTTATGCAGATTGCGTGCTGACAGGAGAATAATCTTCCTGAGTTAGAAAATTAGATTTAGTGCAAAGGTTTCAAATGTTATTCATCAAAGTGTTTGTACCTGGTACTTTTTTAAAGTTAGAATAATTTTTCCATGTATTGTCGATTGTCATTTGAGAGTTGTTCATTTCTTCGCTTGTATTCCTCCGCTGTCGCAAGTGCTGGAGGTTCACTACTCTTGTGGCGCAAGCATAATAACCAAAGATCCAAAGGTTTTAAGGACAAGAACAGTTTCTAAGGTACATGCTTCCTTTCTCATACTAAGGTGGATTGGGCATTGATTGTTTGGGCCTTCTTGGATTACCAATGTAGGAAACACATAAAGATAGCTTTTTAATTTCATTTTAGTTGGACATGCATATGCGCTTCACAAGACTATGTTTTTTTTATGCTTTCCCCCTTATTTTGCTAGCATGTAATAGGCAAATTTGTAGCATGCCTTCTTCCTCACCATGAGTGGTATTAGCTTAGCACAACTATAGCAATTGTACAGAATAATTCTGTTTAGATAATCATCATACTGACCTCTTAGTTTAAGAACTTTTTGGTAGTTTAGTGCTAGTTCTTGGTTGTATTGTGCTCGAAATGGATTTTAGATATTGTATCTTTGTGAAATGATTTATATCTTAAAAGAGTTTCTATATTTAGGAAGGCATGTATGATTGTTGCCAAATTTTCTGCTTTACGGAAATACTGTATAAGGGCACGTTCGTAAATTCGCTTGCTCTTACACAGTTCTTCATTCCTCCGCTTCTCTACTTCGTTCCTCTTCTCCCGAGCAACCCTCCGGCGAGCATCGGTATCCGATCGCTCCTCGCCGCAGTCTCTCCCGATTTGATCTTACTTTTCTTTTCTTCTTCCTCGCCTGCAGCCTCTCCCGATCTGATTCGATCGCTCCTCGCCACCACCCTTTATGTCTCCATTCCTTCATCTATTCAGATCGTTCGCTACTCGCCACGCCGACGACAGAAATCCGCCATACTACGGGCATCAAACACTAGCTCAGGAGACTCCCCCTTCCGCCACGGCGACCGATAGCGTGATCTAATCCCCTTTCTTGTTCGTTTCACCCGCTTGGCTGCCGTCGATCTGCCCGCACACTCCTTATCGGCGTCGATTTGCTGAACCTGAAAAAGTTCTTGTGCCAGATAGTTGTTTACAACTCTCTTGTTCATATTTTTTCTTCTTTTTCTTCTGCTAATCTTATGAGGATGAATTTGTTGTTATTGCGTTTGAGTTATTGCCGTGCTTCTGACATTGTGTTTTGTTTTGTGGGCTTTAGTTTGGTTTGGTTTCCATTGCAGGAGTTGAAGTGAAGGTTTCCAGTGATCGAAGCTATGGCGGCGGCCGTGGAGATGAGACCTGGTGGGTTTGTTTGAGTCACAAGGGACTTAGAGTTTCCAGATGGATGAAGAATTTTGTTTTCTTTTTTTCCATTTTTTTCTGCCCACTGTTTTATTCTACAACTCATTTTCCCTTCTTTTTTTGCCAAACATGGTCAAAAAGTTTAGAGTAAAGCAATATTGTTGTTATCAGCAATCTGCTGCCTATGCTTTGTATGAGCTCACCAACATACATGTGAGTTGTTATCTTTTAATGAAGGCTCATTGTTACTTCTTGGTATTTATTTAGTTATAGCAAAGAATTATGTGTTCTCTGCTGGCAACATTAGTTGCACAATTGCGGAGTTTCATAACTGACTTAATATTAAGTCAAAAGTATGCAAGCTTCTGGTATAGTGTTGCCATAAAGGACATTATTGAAATATTAATGACTATCTGCATGGTATAGAGTTACTTGTGGAGGAAATGCTGCTACTTCTTGATATTTAAATTAATCTGAAATATGATATTAGAATTGGCATTCAAGGTAAAGATACTTGATACATTGTTTAGTTAACAAGGAAGATTACCTAGCTTTGTCTTGTTAATTTTCCTTGTCAGCATATAGAAAATTAAATGGTCAACTGTTGTGTTTGTCTACTGATCCTGAACACTGTTTTGTGAATTATCTGGTGAATGCTTGGGTTGTTGTTATTCCTAAGTTAGAATAAAGAGTGTTGAGAGCAGGGGCATGTAGGTACTAAGAAGTAAGAAGTACATGCAGAACTAGCTTACAGAAAAATACTTGTGTTATGATTTGTAGTGATTTAACAATATTTGTTTGTTGCAGGTCAGTCCATCAGGAAGTCTGAAGGAGAGTGCAGGGGCAAGACATAGTGGATTTGAAAGCCATATGGTTTGTTAAAGTCATGAAATATTTGAATACCCAAAGGTCAATTCATGTAGATTTGAATGTAATGGGAATATAATGCGAATGATATATGTATGACAGGGAAACAAGAATGTAAAAGCTTTTCATAATTTCATTTGATGTTAATACCAAATTGTGGTTATGAAAACTTGTTTACCAATATGATCGTAATTATTATTGTGTAGATTCCATCATGCTGCAACAATGACACAGTTATGAATGAGTACAAGAATTGTTTCATTTCAATGATGTTTGCTTCCAGAAGGCTAAACTGCCATAATGTAGGAGTACTAACAAATTTTGGCAATTTTTTCTCATTCAAGCACCATTCTCAGTCCTTACAATCTATAAATTTTTCAACAGATGAAGAAGCTATGTGTGAATCTCAATAAGGGAATTTAGATATGCATAAGCTTTTACTTAAAATGCATACAGATCACAAATCCAAGAGCTGCAAGTATCTTGAATAACTCTCATTACAAAAGGCCATACAAACTTGTCTTATACTAATATGAAAACAATCACGAGTCTAGAGGATCCATCTATCCCTAGTTCCACAACCACAGAATCCTAATAGTAAAAATCTCTTTACAAGAAGTTGATTTACTAATTTCCTAAAAATTGTCTCCTCGGAATAAGAATGTTCAGTGAAACAATGATACTATTCACAAAGCCCTGAGCTGTAATTTTAACTTCATGTGTGCACAACTTAAAACAAGAGGCTTCCAAGATAGGGCTTTCTAACACGTCCCCTGTTAAATCAGTCTGCAAAGCATAGAGATATCATTAAATTTAATAATCAAGTCACTTCGAGATTATAAGACTAGCTTTTAGAACACTAACAATTACGAAACAATCAAAAATTTAAAAATAAAAATACCAACATATATAGTTCTAAAGATCATAAGTGAGACTATAAACTGGGTGAAGATAGCAAATATGTAATTGTAAATTAATGATAGAGATAATAACTAAGATCTCACAAGATTTCAGCTCCAAATTCTAGATGGTACCATATTGTAACCTGCATCAGTGGCAAATATCAAAAACGCTTTCTAAGTTCCATTCACAGTGGAAAATAACTCTTAGTAAATTATCAATAAGGATGATTCAAGACCGAAAGATAGCGCATAAAAAAAAAAGAATGAGAGTTGCATTATGCGGGATTCAAAATACCCTAGACAGAAATGAATCAATCACCTAGTTTTCAAGAAATAACTATTTTCAGAATTAACCACCTGAACAGAAATGAATCAATCACCTGAACAACTTCTGTTTCTGCTGTCTTGCTGAGTGGGAAAAGAAACAATCACCTAAACAGAAACAGAGCAATGAAAGCAAAGAAGATAAGAAAGCTAACACTAGTACAAAACATTTCACCACTCCGTACATAACCATCAATCATCGAGTTGCAAGAAATAGCATCATTGCATAGCATTTCATCGACGAGTTGGCGAGCAATATCGAGCCCATTGAGGAGAGTACATATGAACAACTAATTGGCACAATAACCCTAGCTAGATTACATGTAAATATAGTAGTTCTCCTTAGTGAATTGATTGCAAAATTTTGCGGCGGCCGATAAGGAGTGTGCGAGCAGATCGACGGCAGCCAAGCGGGTGAAACGAACAAGGAAGGGGATTAGATCACGCTATCGGTCGCCGCGGCGGAAGGGGGAGTCTCCTGAGCTGGTGTTTGATGCCCGTAGTATGGCGGATTTCTGTCGTCGGTGTGGCGAGTAGCGAATGATCTGAATAGATGAAGGAATGGAGACATAAAGGGTGGTGGCGAGGAGCGATCGAATCAGATTGGGAGAGGCTGCAGGAGAGGAAGAAGAAAAGTAAGATCAAATCGGGAGAGACTGCGGCGAGGAGCGATCGGATATCGATGCTCGCCGGAGGGTTGCTCGGGAGAAAAGGAACGAAGTAGAGAAGCGGAGGAATGAAGAACTGTGTAAGAGCAAGCGAATTTACGAACGTGCCTTTATACAGTATTTCCGTAAAGTAGAAAATTTTGGTTGAATCTGGAGCATCCAATTTTGATCGGACGCTCTAGCTTTGATGTGCGCGATGTGCGCGCACAGTAGATTGTGTGCGCATATCGCGCACCATATAGTTATATCTTTTAAATTAGCTTTAAAATATATTTATAAATTAATTATTAATTTTAAAAACAATATTATAAATATTTATAAAGTTTATATTAGTATTATAAACGAGATATAATTAAAATGTATATATATATATATCAACTATTATCTTATAAAGGATATTTAAGTCTTTTTATACTTGTTTTTAACTTTCAGTTTTTTTATCAAACACTCTTTTCAATTTTTTTTTTCAAAAAAATTAATTTTATCTAAACACAGTTCCTTTTTCACAAAAAGTTAACAGCTACTTTTTTCAAAAAAAAGTCAAAAAAGTTAACTTTTGCAAAAAAGTTAAAACTTTTCAACTCATCCAAACGGCCCCTATGACCTAGCTGACCTGTTAACTTCCTCTCCTTTAGTCTCGTGGATCAGCGGCTTCGTGCCAAAGTTTCTCAAGGACTGACAAAGCCTGGAAACCATCTACTTCGATGACATCATCCAACCTGTCGCGATGAGCACGACAATAATGCGAACCAGAGTGTCGAAGATTTGCTTGATGTTCTTTCTAAATATCCACAGCCAAGATCCCCTCTCGATGGAGGGACTCGGATCTGTCATCCTAGCGGGTAGTTCTTTTCCCGATTATCTTACTCAACGATGATCATCTTTAGCTATCTGTATGTGTGAGTTACGGCCTTCTAATCTCATTCCAAGTTTATCAGGGCAGCAGGTTTGAAGGTAGGGATCCATTCCTGCAACAAAAATCTATTAGCAATTAAGGACAACTGTCCTTTGTGCCATCCTCCTTTGTGCCATCCCTCAGCATTCCTTTCCCGGATTATTAATCACTAGTTGATTTTAAATTAATAATTAATAAGCTACTACATTATCTTTTAGGCTTTGGTCGTAAGTTCTCATCATAATCAGATGTATGTAACTGTGTACATTGGTATGTATTGTATGAAAGGTATTGACTGTATGTACTTAGATGTTCCTTATTAAACACACTTGTAGACAGACAATGGTTCCTGAACTCATCTATTGTTAGCAAAGGAAGTAGTTCAAGAGTATAGAAGTGTCCTCTTTCTAAACAGAGAACATATAACTTATTAAAAAACCACAAACTATTTTGCAATAGATTAATTCTGAAGCAGAGAAATTGCTGTATTATAGTGCTGAAAATTCAAACGAATATTTACTCTTTCAGATACTTCAGAAGCAGCAATTTCAGAATCCAGTACAGAAATAAAGTTCTCGCTCACATGTTTGGCGACCGAAATCATGTCGAATATGACACTTGGGTCCAAGCCTGCACCTCCCCGCTTGGTCACCCCGCAAATATGACCGTGCCTGTTAACTGAAACAGAGACAGCCGAGCTCATTTGAGATTCCTCTTCCAAAGTTGCATCCACAATATAATGATGGCCAACCTGAAATATATGAAAGCCATATTGCAGTTGTTCCTTGGAAAAGAAAGAAAGCAATATAAACAGGAACCTATCATTCTGATTGTCCCATGCATGACCACAAATTTTGGTTCTAATTCTAATTACATACTGCCCAAGGCACAAGCTATTACTTATGAAGAAATGACAAGAAAATTTTACCTTAGTAGGGGTAATAATAACGGGAACACCAGAGGTGTCAAACTGTAAAAAATCTTCATCATTGACATCCACCTCTGGTTGCTCATCTGGAGAGGTACCTAGCTTGACATTCACCTTCGGGATGCCAGTATTACTCAACGCAACCTATCATGGAAAAATGATTACAAAATCTGACATTTACTTGAGGTAGCAAAGTATCCATTTTCGACTTATCATAAAAATTAATCAGCCTTCACTAACTTTAATCATGACTGCTTTCCACAGGTTTGTCCTTTTCGTTCATTCAAACTTCAAACCATATTATTAGAAGAGAATGGGGAAACTATCCTCCATCCATATAGAAATATAAACAAATTCAAGCATTGCTCTTAATCAACTTAGGATAGCTCTAGTACTCTACAAGCATACAGAAGAAGGTTCAGATGCGTTGTAACTACCTTAATGACATTTAGACTGCATAACAAAAACAAAAAGGAGTTATACTGTTACGGTAGTCACTTCCATCAAGAAGCAACATGAAACCATTACTGAATCTTGCTTGATCCTCACAGCTGAGAAGTTTAAAGACTCATCATGTTGTTAACAAATCCTCAAAACCTTCTAAACGCAGCTGTAAGGTCTAACAAAGAGGCTTACAAGGAAATGAAAAACAAAAGTTCAAGAATTGACACGCAAGTATACACACCAAATCATATGCAACAAAAATCATGCACAAGAAGAGAACAGCTTACAACAATTAACAACTACTACAGCGCCTAAGGCTCATCCTAAAAGAAGAATAGAGCTTGTTGCAAGAAATCTCAAGAAAGGAACAGAGATGCCAAGTTTAAACCTTTACATCTGTAATGGATTGCAGTAATATAATATCCTCAAATTCAGAGCTCACATGACTGGAGACAAACTAAGCTGGTGATATTTAATGTTACCGTGTTTGGGTATATTAGTAAGATTAAAGACTTAACCTTGTTTGGATAGAAAATAATATGAGTGAAAATGAAGGTAATTTTTTTATAAAAAACTGAAATATCCTTTTGAATTATATTAATCTAATCTTATTTAAAATATTTTTATTAATATAACCTTAGATTAAATTTATTAATATAACTTAGATATTTTTTATATTAATTTCATTTTTAATTAATGTTAAATATAATTTAATAGATTAAATTAATTATTTACAGTACAAAATTTGACATATAGTTAAGCACCAGATTACACCACTTTTTTCCCTACAGAAAACATTTAGCATAATATGTTAAACACTAGAACACAATAACTTAACTTCTCAATATATTTACTTGATCTTCAAAGCTTGGCAACACGACTAATATGTTGTAGTATAAAAATGGTACTATTATCAAAGCTTGGAAGCCTTCATAGCTTCTCTTTATGCGAGAGTCCATCATATTCTGGAAACAAGTCAAATTCCCTAGTTGTCAGAGCCCATCATGCACTAGCAACCACTTAACTAGGTTTACTAGTAGGCAGGGAATTATTCCTAAAGACTACAAATTTTAATTCCTAATGATTGAAAAAGAGCTGACTTCTCTGTTTTATGAAGTAGAAAATTGTAGCCAAAGAACTTCACTGTGTTGTGACATAGAAAATCTATATATCATCTAGTAGTTATCTCCAAACAAGTGAATTTAATAGAATCATCAATCTGTCCTGTAATTAATTCAAAGGAATGTTCCAGGAAATGCAAACATACAAAAACATCAACTGATTAGACCACCAACTACTTCAGTAACTCAAATCAGCAGCTATTAACTTGAAAACCAGGTAAATATACATTACAAATGCCACCAGTTGTCTAGACAAATTCAAAAGCTAAGAAATTCCACTATTATCCAAAGAATCAAGAAAAAAGAAGAGCTCTGCAATAAATTCCAAAACTAAAAGTGAATTTCTCTATGCCAAATCTCAAACAACCCTTTTGACCGGAGCTCCGCAACTGGATAACAGAACTAATCACACACGTAGAACAAGAGAGCAGAAGTAGCTTTACATTCCAGTCTCCCCGTCAATAGGGATTATTTCATTGGCACCACAAATTAACTACAATTCCGACTAACAATTGAACAAGATATATGGAAATTCTTCAAATTCCGGCCAGATTGCTGGATTAAAAACGAAAAACAGTAATTCCAATTTCCAAAATGAAATAAGAAATTAGCGTACCTGAAATCCATTCACCCTTGCGAATGAAATTCTAGGGTTTCTAAATGAAATTCGTCGTGTTTCCGGCGAGAGAACGAGGGAGAGAGAAATCAACCGCCCAGAAAAGCAATTTACAAGCACAATATAAACCGCCGGCGAAGGATTGAGAGTCTGGAGCAGAGGCGGAGGAGGGCGACATTGTTTCGATTGTTTCGATTTTGCGCAACGGAGGAGGGAAGGAGACGGGGAGAGAGGCAGGAGAGAACTTGACTTTTTGGAGAAAATCCCTAATGGCTGAATTAAATATGAAAAACCAATGATCAGTATCCGCAACCCAAAACCCGGAAACATCCGATCCTTTTATGTTAAAAGGACCGATTCTGCAAAAGTAAAACGTGCCAAATTTAGACCCGCGTTCGATTCGATTCGATTGAAACCGTTCCCATTTGTTTCGATAATGAAACTTAATCGAGATTAGGGTTCCGGTGATCCAATTTTTCCGACCACCATGGGGCGTTCCCGCGGAGTATCCAACTCCGCCGACGAAGACGCCAACCAGAGGTTGAGAATTCATTGCTTTTTCTTTGTTTCAGTAGTTCATCTGCCTTTCGTTGCAATTGCTTGATGATCAGTTTCACGTTCCTCTAAATTGTTATAGGTTCGAAACTGTGGGACTTGTGACTTTAGAAGCTGAATTTAGAGCAGAAATGTTCAGGGTTCTTCAAGTTTGGGTTTTGCACTTGGTTATATTGTCATGCAGATTGCCTGCTTCTTCATGCATGTGATGGACTCCTAAATTAGTTCTTTTGTCACTATCATGTCACTTGCTTCAATCCGTGGATGTAGAATACATCTCTCTAAGCTCTTGTTTTTGCATGTTTGCAGCTTTGTTTTATCTGAAGCTGAATTTGTATTGTTTGTTTTGGCAGATCAAAGCGAAGGCGAGCTGCATCTTCAGGAGAGGCTTCAGAAGGCATAACTACAGGTGTGCTGCACATACACTGTCTGTTGCATTTTCTTTGAAGTGTGTACGCAGGTCCTTGCTTTTACTTTCTCTGTTTTCTCTTCCTGCTCATTCCTATTAGCCAAAGTTAGCTATTCAGCTGTGCTGCTTGCTCAATATGAGCAAGTCTCAGTCGTAAAGAGATTCTTGGAGAACTTGCTTTGCTAATAGCATTTGTAATGTTGCAATAGGTCCAGGAGCAACCGATGGGAAAAAGGCTTTGTACCACTGCAATTATTGCAATAAGGATATATCGGGAAAAATTCGTATAAAATGCACAAAGTGCCCAGATTTTGATCTTTGCGTGGAGTGCTTCTCTGTTGGTGTGGAGGTTACTCCACACAAGAGTAACCATCCTTATAGGGTTATGGTCAGTACGGTCCCTTTGATCCTTGAGATCTTCATAGTGATACTTCTTTGAAGCCAAGACCCGAAAAGCATGCATCACAAAATTCCTGCAATTTGATTGCAGCATTACAAACTCCTAATCAAGTCTGTTGGGACTCCACTTCTGTTTTACTAATTCAAGACTGTCTAGATGTTCTGATCTAGTGAACCTTCTACTTTTTCATTTCATAATCCTGCAGAGTAGTACTAGGAGCATCTCATCTGCAATCTGGAACTTGAGCCATAAATTATGCATTTCCGTTGTGATTTGACAAAGACGTTTTATTTTTGTTAGCAGTATCTAGTTTGTTGTAGGACTTTTGAATTTTGTCTGTCTTGCATAAGCTTGTTCTATGTTGGAATGAATATTGACAGTTTTACTGCAGGATTATTTTTTTAAAATTTTCATGAAATTCCTGTCTTGTTTTGAAGCTAATTGAACATTTTATTTAACAGGACAATCTGTCATTTCCACTTCTTTGTCCAGATTGGAATGCAGATGAGGAAATGCTTCTCTTGGAGGTACTTGAAAAGTTCCTATTATTATGTCTGGAGAATGGTAGACTTTGCATTTCATTTTACTGTTTTCAGATGTTAGGACTTATGTCTTTACAGTGTACTACCAAGTTTAATTGTCAAACTTCTATTTTCATGCAGGGCATTGAAATGTACGGTCTGGGGAACTGGGCTGAAGTTGCTGAGCATGTTGGTACAAAGAGTTGATCACAATATATTGACCATTATGCTGTTATATACATGAATTCACCCTGCTACCCACTTCCGGTATTACTTTATATCTTTTCCTTAAAGATAATTTTAAGAAAGTTTGCATCTTTTTAAATGATAGAACATCAGGTTTGTATCCTTATAGGATATGTCTCGTGTAAGTGGGAAAAACAGAAACGAACTTCTCGCAATGGCTAAAGGTCATGGCGAGGGCAAGAAAGGTACAAATAACCATCCAGTTCTTTTAATCTTCCCGTAAATGTTACTGATACTTTTTATATGTCATTTAACAAACCAAAATAGTCCCTGGAGAATGTTTCTGTGTAGTAGGCATTCCAAACGTATCATTACTCTGACTCATTTGTTCATATGACTTGCTCTGGCAGGCATTTCACAGCTAGGAAATCTCATGCCAAAGGAGGAAGCTCCGTTCTCTCCTTCAAGGGTCAAGTGTGCTTCGTCAAATTGGTTCGTGCTTCTCTTAACTGTAAAAGTTATACGCTGACAGATGTTTGCTCGTCTCGTTCTCTCTAGGATCGAAGAATTCAATGGCGAAGCATCAGCTGGACGCTCTCCGTCAAGCTTAACAGCTGGAAGTAAGTATCCACAACCATTATCATCATTGCATTAAAAAATATGGAATTTGATGAAGACATGCAGTGTTGATGCAAAATGGTTTGTATCTGACTCCAAAATCTGCCTCAGTTATTGCCATTTATAACCGAATATGGATCTTCTTCAGGTGCAATAAAGAAAGCCTCTAATATAGGAATGGTCAAGGACGGCAGAGATCAGAAAGTGGAAGCCCAAGTATCTACTGAAGGTGCAGATCTTATAGTCTCGGCTCAAATTATATTTCTGTTTAACCTTGTGCAAACTTGTCTTGTATCAAATACTATGTCGATTGTAATATTTTTCTTGTATCCTCTCTCAATGCTTCTTTTGAAACTTGAGACACGTAGCTCATAGTTCGAAAAGGTCTCAATAGGTTTTTGCTGCATGCTTCTTTTATCAATTTGCTTGATGTAGTATTTTAACTTTTATGACCTTCGTTATACTGTTTCGCTGATCATAGATGTGGGCTTGCACAATATGATGCTAGTTCCAAGGAATTATTGTGTGCACATATTGCAATACTTATGTTACTTCTCATTTGATGAATGGAAGATCCTCATGTTGATAGAAGTGTTGGAATTAAAAAGCCTAAGCACACAGACGAAGGGCCTTCCATCACTGAGTTAAGTGGCTATAATCCAAAAAGGCAGGAGTTTGACTCTGAGTATGATAATGATGCTGAACAGTCACAAGCTGAGATGGAGTTTAAAGAAAATGATTCTGATGCTGATCGAGAACTGAAGCTGCGGGTACTGCACATATACTTATCAAGGTATACGCATTAAATCGTCATCCTTACATTCTCATGCGTATGGTTATTTGACTGCAAGTTGCTAGATGATCACTTTGTAGTTTTTTCATGGCATAGAGAAATTCCATACCTTATATTAGGATCTATGTGCCTTTTCCATTGCATTGCTTAGGATAAATTGATTTTGTCTACAGAGCTTCTAGTTGATGTCATGCACCACATCTTGAATACTTTTTTTCCAGATTCAAATGAACTTTGTTCAGGTTGACAAACTTTATTGTCCTCATAACATTAGCAGTATAGTATAGAGCTTTCAATACTGTCCGACTATTATTAAAGGATTTATCTTAGATACTTATTGTTGGATATATGTCTGAAAGCTCCAAACTTCTCTGGAAGGATGTCAGGCATAGACTAGGCTGGTTATGTGTGCATATTACATGGTGCTAGAAGATAGGAGTATGGTAAGTAGAATAGTTGATAAGGGTTTTCTCATGACTTAAGTAGTGCTAATATAGAAGTCTCCCCTCTTAGGCTTGACGAGAGGAGACGAAGGAAAGGTTTTATACTTGAGAGGAATTTGCTTTATCCTAATCAACTGGAGAGGGAACTATCCAGTGAAGATAAAGATGTGTATCAACGTTATAAAGTATTTATGCGCTTTCACACACAAGAAGAACATGATGGTCTAATCAGAAGTGTTATTGAGGAACGAAAGATTCGTAGAAGAATTCAAGAGCTTCAGGTGAGAACTTTTTCCCTTCTTCTTGTTTTTATACTTTCCTTTTGTCTCATTATACAACTTCTCTGACGCTTGTCATATAGTAACTAAGAAGAGTTGGCATAGCCTTATTCAGCTTTAGATTTGTAAGGTTACATGTGATAACATTTTTTGTTTGATCAAAGGATTGCCGATCTACTGGATGTCGTACTATGTCTGAAGCAAAAGTATATATTCAGCAGAAGAGGAGAAGAGAAATGGAAGCAAGTGAGCTAAAAGCAAGAGAAGGCACTCAGACAGTTGCTAGCTCTAAAGTATCTCAAAAGGCAGGGAGGACATTAAATAGAGAAAAGGTTGAAAGTGACAGAAGCCCACTAAGCGTTGTGGAGAGCTATAAGCTAAAGGGAAGTGTAGGTCTTGATTGTAACTGCAAGGATTCTTCATCTGCCCCTGTGGTACAGGTCGTGACCAATTCTTTTGATGACTGGGATATCAGAGGACTTCCTGGAGCAGAGTTGTTGAGCGAAACTGTAAGTAACTTCTCAGTTTCCTTGGAATTTCCTGTACCTTTGCCTTTGAACCTTTTTCCATTATGCTATTCTTTTGCTGCAACGAACTCAGTTTAGAGCCAGATTCTTATTTTGTTGCTGTTAGTTGAATGTGAAAAATGTGGTGTTATCTAAGCATGTAAACATAATCTTTACTAGATTCTATAACAAATTGGATATTCCATGCAATCCCATCAGGAATTATTTTGTCTAGTACTTCAATTTTATTGAACCTGTAGTGCATAGCTGAAGCTTCAAGGACAAACATGTAGCTATTTGTACGTAGTATTGACTGATGATTCCTCTAACTTCTCTATGAACTTTATTTGGTCTAGAGAAGGATAATTGCTGGGCTTCCCTTTTTACTTGTTAAATACTTTGATTTCAGGAGCAACAGCTGTGTTGTCAGTGCAGGTTAGTACCTGCAAACTTTCTTAAGATGCAGGAGAAACTGGTTCAAGAAATTTTTAAGGGCACTGTTGGAAAAAAAGCAGATGCCCACCATCTCTTTAAGAGTGACCCAAGCAAAGTTGATAGGATTTACCATCTGGTAACCAAAAAGCTAGGCCAACAAGAGGAAACCCCAGCTATATAGTTCTTTGAGGCACACTTTAGTTTGCCGCCATGCTATCCATTGTTTCTTGTAAACTAACAATGATGAGCTTTTGTGCTAATAGTTTATATGTACATGTACAGGGACAGCAGACCAGATTTACCAACTGGATATGTAAAATTAAGTTCACTTGAGCAATCTTCTGTAGCTTTGATTTTGTATTGGAAAAATTTTTGTCGATCTTAGTAGCTGCTACTATACTTATTGGAGTTTCTAATCTTATTTTCCATCTTTACTAGCCTGTTCGAGCAAACAGATGGAAGTTTAGTTGTTGAACATATTCCCATGAAGAACATATCCATATGTGTCAGGACTTGTATTAATTCCTACTGTTGTGGTGCTCATGTGGGAGTTTGTAGATGGCAACAACTTCAGTAATCATTTTGGTTCAGTTTTAACAATGCATCCAGGTTGACAGCGCTCTATATTGCTTGCAGATCAAACAAAAATACTTCTTCTGACGAGCCTGGCTGCCAGATGAAATACAATAACCAAATACCCAACGACATACAGAATAAGCTTGATCTTTTAGTTTTTGGAAAATACAGAAATGCAGTGTGCCAAGATTAAAGTTTAGTCTTAGTGCAAAGTGGAAATATCATCACGGGTGTAAAACACAGTCAGTTACAAACTTACAAGCTAAGCAGAGCTGGCGAAACAGGGGAATAACAGAGGGCAAAATGTCAGCGGATAAAGGAAAAGGCATCCAGCATACAGCTAACTTTTTCTGCCAGCTTCTATAAATTAGTGGAAACCTAAGTCTAGACTAGAATTAACTCATCCTCCATATGTACATCTCCCATATACCACCACAGAAGCTGCAGCAAGCAATCCCCAGGAAGTGCTCTCTGATCCCTATAGAAATTTTGATGTACTTGATTTATACACACAAACTACGAGCGACTGTGGAGCCTCAGCTATCATCATCCTTGCTAATTTTTTCAGCGGGGTCGTCCTTATGCATTCGGTTACCTTTGTCTGTTTCTTCAAACAAGTGGCCATTTCCACTGCTCAAACTGCTTACTGCCTTGGTCTCTTCTCTTGGTAAACTGATTTTTGCAGTATCAAGACAGCGTTCTGACATAGCAGAACTACCAGATTCCTCGCCACTCTTAGGCAAAATGGATGATGGTGATATTTTTCCTCCTGGGTTGACTGTAGAGATGACTGATAGAATATCTGGCTTCGCATTTACATCAACCCAACAGTTCCCCACCCAGTCTTTGGAAATCCTCAAAAATTTCTTCTGGCACACTAGGAATACATCCTCACCTGTCAAAAATTCGTTTAAACTTGAGCATGCAAATTAAACTATTAGGCATTCGAAAAACACCCAAACTTTGGAAAGAAATCCTCCAGCACTTCAGGCAGTAGGCATCGTGCACTGGAAGTAAACACTGTCTTCGCTTGATCGCTTCAGCTTGAGTTTGTGACAAAATCAAAGACACGCTATCTAGTAGAGCGAAGCCTTATCTCACAGCACAAGCTAAGGCTTCAGGTTTGGTTTCCCCCAAGCTTCTATTTACCATTGCCACAACTCTACGATACTGACTGCCTAGATAAAATAAGCATATCAACATTTAACCTCCAACCAGCCAGAGACATTCAAACTGCTCAGTTTAGGTGTCTCTTAAAATCTTAAACCTAATACTGCTCTCTAAGGAATATAGTTGACACTCGCTTTGCTAAAGAACATATAGCCGGACTACGCTTGTCGTCAAAGCTCAAACTGAGGCCACAGCATTACATAAGATAAGCAACTTTTCAAAACACCCATAAGAAAAATGTTGTGACAGACAAATGAAGGTTCCATAAAATCAATGAGCATACCTGGCAAATATACCTGGACGTTATCCTTATCAGTGTTGTCTACTCCAACAATAACGCCCTCCCACCATCCATCATTCCACCAGGCATCAATTGGTGACCCAATTTCACAGTTAAGAACATCAGGCAAACTATCATCAGGGAGACATGGCCTAATAGTAAGTCGGCCTTCTAATCTCATTCCAAGTTTATCAGGGGCAGCAGGTTTGAAAGTCGGAATCCACTCCTGCAACAAAAATGTATTAGCAATTAAAGGACAAACTCCTCCTAACTTAAAGATTAAATTAGAACTGAAACCCTTATTTCAAACTCAAACTCCTCAATCAAGGCTCAGAGGTTAAACATCACAATCCTGCTAAAAGCATGCAACTGATAAATGATAGAGCTAGAGTTGTTAAAAAATTTGCTTCTGACATACATCCAAGGTTATCTGTTGCAAACCAGATGGAAGTGCCTATCATAAAAGGAAATTACCCTTAGGGGAAAGCTAAACTTTAATATTAATGACTTCATGATACCAAATCAGCTTCAAAGCAATACACCAGGCAAATCTCAAAATGGTCTGTCAAAATATTATTCTAGGTAGCAGACGGAAGGATGAATTAAAAAAATTACCAATAACAAAAATAACTAATTTAGACAATGCCCTGAGGCTTAGCTTGTCCACATGCAATCTAAGGCTCTGTCTGGGACTGGCCGTTGTACTGCACCAGTAGTGGGGAAAAGCAGTGTGAAGAATGCATGGTTGCTTCTCCAAAGGTTCTCTTTCAGGACATTTTAAGCTAACCAAATGCAACACCTTCATTCTCTACAGGCCAGACGAAAAAAGAATTTGGCTTTTTAAGGTCGTACAAACCAGGATAGTGCTAGAATTTTAGTCCAAAAAAGATATGCCTTTTTCCATATCATACAAAGTTACAAACAAGGATGGTTTAGTTTTACCTCTAAATTTCCACATTCTTCCTCATTTTGCAAATCATCATACTGAACCTTCACTCGTTTCTCAGATACTTGTAAAACAGTACCCTTGAACCAACAGCCTCTGATGCCACTATCTTGACATAAGATTTCAATCTTGTCATTGATCTTAAAAAGGGGAGCAATGCAAGACCGAGGCCCTATAAACTTGACTGTGACAGGCCTTGTAGGAGGTAAACCACGCAACAGAGTCTTATAAGGTAGCCTGCAGCCCATCATATGGGCTGCCTTGCTTGATATTTCATCACCCAAATGGTCCATAAAGATTCTCTTTCGCCCATTGGCAGTAGCAATTCTCTTTCTGTTTCTCGCTTCATCCTCATCATCATCATCATCTGGCATGGTGCAACTTCCTAAGCTCAAAAATACAGCCTGATCAAAATAACCAGTCAAAGCACTGAGGTCAAAGCGCTTGAATCTACTGTTACTGTACTGCCGAAAGCACAGATAGATTCCTTTTGAAGAAACATGCGGAAGAGAAGCCAAACACTTGTTATAGTGATCAGGTGTCAGAACAGTAGCGAGATTGTTGACGCACTCTGCACTGATTACTTGTGAAACCGTAGTTATGAAAACTTCACAAGGATGAGGAGGAGGTGAAGGAATGCTGCAAGCAAATTCTTGATTTTGGTGAAACCACCTCACTTTGACCTTCTTATGACCTTTTTTGTCTTCATACATGTCTTCTATATATGCTAGGTAGCAACTCTCCTCCTCAGACATGACAAGAACAAAAGAATGAGTCTGCAAACGAGAAGGTATGGCTAAGGAGCTAAAGTATTAAAAGACTTGAAATAAACAGAACAGGTTCTGAGATGCTCACAGGTACAGTGATTCCATTGCGAGAAAATGCTCGATAATGTTGGAGTTGCTTACCACAAAACCAAGGATCGTCACACCATAGTATGTCAGAGTTGTCACCTGTCAAGCTTTTGCTGATACCATACTGCCACAAAAGTTAAAATGGCAAGATTGGTTAGTTCATCTAACATGATATAATTAAAGTTCAGCAAAATGGTACTTACTGGACTCTGAAATAGGTAGTTTCCACAATCACCAGTTGCTTCCATTTCAACTTCAGGTGTGAGCGCGTGAGATAAGCTAAACTTTACCGACCCTTGCATAAAGAAGAAGAAGAAGAAGAAGAACTACTAAATTATGCATTTCCTTAAAAGTGCTATTGAAAAGCAAAGGACAACATCAGCAGACCACATAAGAGTGAAATAAAAAAGCAGCTACATGATGTGCTAGTGATTCAAAAAACATTACAACTCTTCAGTAGGGTGACTGGGCGATACCTCTTAGTAGATATTTGATATTTCATGCCATTCCTCTTGCTAGAATGTTTAAGCTAACAAGATCAGTACGGGTTTGGATATAGCTAATAGATCAGCTGGAGTCCAAAATGACTGAATAAAAACTTCCTGTATTTTAAACCTTTTCTTCAATTCATTCCTAAATTCTAAGATTTGAATTTTTGCAACGTCATTGTAAAACCCCACCATATTAACGTACTTGTGAGTTGTAGGGATCAAACTAAAGAATGTTACTATAAATTCAGAAACACAGCTATGAAAATAACAGAGGGGAAAGGATAGAGAAAGAGTAGAAGAGTCATTACTTGGATTGTCTGCAGACGGGAGGAAAGACGCGAGCCAATCGATAGCCTCTCTCCTCGATCTCCACTTGATAGGCATGGGCGGCGGCAGAGATCTGTTCATGTACCGACTGTTGTCGAAGAGGAATTTCCGCGCGAAGGCGTCAGTAACGACGTAGAGCATGTGTCGGAGACTTCTCTCGGTTCCGACGACGGCGAGGTGTGAATCACCGGCTGAGTCGAGTAGGTAGTAGTGAACGACCCTGTTCCCTCGGTCCTGACAAATCAACTCCTCCTTCCATCGAACGAACTCCATCGTAGATCAACGCTGTAAGTTGAAAGAAGATATGTTCTGCAGGAACAAATCCGAGTTAGCTGGCTAGATTTTACTTTGGGTGTTGTTGAGCTCGTGGAACGGCGATGGCGGCTGAGGGCAGCTGTGCGGCGATGAAGGAGAGACGATGGAGACGGGCATGGTAGGTGCGGAGGATGATGACGCCATGATGGTGTTGGAAAAGACCAGCCGATAGTCGGAGGACGGCGGGCGGAGGAGTTGGCTTGTCTCAGGTGGACTTACCTCCGTTGCGCCGCTTTCTCTTCTCCGTCGGTGTGACTTAAAATACTTTCTATGATGTTGTTGTTTATTATTGAAATTATAGTAATGGTTGTTGCTGTTTGGGTCGGGGGGGTTGGTCGCACGGTGGGAGCGAGCGTGTCGGGGAAGTGAAGTTTAGGTTCTTCGTTGGTGCGAGTCATTAGGATTTACTTTGTCGAGTTAAGTATGACGGATTCATTACTTTTAATTAATAGTCCACCAAAAAACAGGGAATCGATTAATAATAATAATAATGATGATGAGTTTGCTTGAGTTGAACTGAATTGGATCGGATTAATCAGTTAGCTACTACATTAATGATCAATCCACTGCCAGCCATCGTCAGATCACGCGCTACAGCTCACTAATAATTAAACGTAGTTGGGCTCTGGTGGACGCCCAGATCCAGTAGTCAGTAACCAAAGCCCGCAATGCATCCTCTGCTCTCAAAAACAGTTCATCGAGAAAAGGAAGAAACCCACCAGCACGCAGGAGCATTCATGCATGGGTCACATACTTGCTGCTTAACCTACAACGAACCAAAATCCCATAGATGAAACCCAGTCTCGACACACCACGCCGCGACATGCCGTTCGCTAGCTGCCATAACATTTGCCACCCTCAACCTCTCCCTGAACCTGTACAAGTACTCGCCTGTGCTACAGTCCCACACTCCCATCGTTCCCGGAGAGCTAAGCACCGCGTAACCCCAGTTCAAGCTCCCTGCTGCTACTTCGTCGTCGACGTGACCCCCGGCTCCCGTCACCACACTGAACCTGCAAATCTCCTCCAGCGTCCGAGCCTGGTACATCCTCACCACACCGCTTGTATCAACAACCATCACTCGTCCCTCGATTGCGTCCACGGCGTTAACAACAGCCTGCTGCGGCAGCTCGAGATCACAAATAATTTGCCCGGTGTTATCCAGGTCCAGCGACTGGATTTTTGTATTAGTGGAACCTACTGCGACACAATATTTGCCAGGCATCCGCACCCTGCCTACTCCGGTGCTGCTGTTCAAATCTGCTGAAAGCAGATGCCATCCCCTTATAGTATCGTAATCGGTTAGTGATCCACCCACGTACAAGACTTGCTCAGTACCGCCGTCCCAAACCCTCCACGACCGGCTGGGGACGCCTGCATACAGGCCGACCCATGTACGGCTGTCGGCAGCGAAGTTAACCAAGGTCCCGTCTTCCACAGGGTTTCCTTCATACGCACGTTGAGCAGCATCAGAAACAGTCGGTTCAATGCGAACAACGTAGACATCACCATCCAGAGAAGAGAAGATAAGGCGGTTGTGTAGGAGGACGAGTCCAGAAATGGAACGGGAGTTGGGGCCAAGACGGTTCCGTTGGGGGTTGGGTTCATAAGTGACGATGCTAACTGGAGGAGCAGCATCTAAAAGACGGAAGAGCGCAACAGAGCCGTTGCCAAACCCAGCAGCGAGATGGTGTTCAGAGAGCGCAAGGCAGCAGCAGCACCAGATATCAGGGGATGGGAGGATTACTCTATAATGGGTATAGCGGCAGGTGCGGAAATTGCGTCCTGTGCGATGGAGGCGGATAAACTCGTCGCGCCAAGTAGTTCCAGCTGGGAGAGGGAGGGATCGGGAGCGCAACCAGATACGGCAGGTCAGCTCCTGCCACAGCAGTTCTGAATGCGAAACAGAACGCCACGTTGAACAAACCTGCACAACACCATATATATGCTAGTCAGTTGTAATCGTATAGTATAATGCTTGAACTGAAAAACCAATATTCAAGCAGACCTACAACAACATATGTTATTTTCGCTAAGAAATGAATCGCATAACATATATATATATATATAAGCATTAAAAGCACATATATACATATGCCGATCAAAAATAGTGAGCGAGCTTTTTAAATTCAATCTCCACCGTTAGATATGAAAAATTATGAGTTGAGAATATGTTGATAAAATTTTAACTCAATCGGAATACGAATCGACCTCTATCGAAACTCTTGATCAAAATGACACAAAAACAAAATATATATTTTTTATCAAATTTAAAAATTTATATCATTTTAATTAAGAGTTCCGATAGAAATAGATTCGTATTTTAAATGAGCTAAAATCTTATCAACATATTTTCAACTTATAATTTTTTATATTCAAAAATAGAGATTGAATTTGAAAAACTCGTCGAACACTTTTGACCGGCATATATATATATATATATCTTTTAAAATTTACATGTATTTATATTCTATCTCTATATATATATCTCACTGTGAGCGCCACTAGCCAGCTAATCGAGTGATCCATCGATCATACGCAAGCAAACTTAACCCACTTCTCCAGGAGAAGACCACAATTTGGCTTTTGCTTCATCCATCAACAGGTCCGAAACAATAGAGCTGGAAGTGTAGTTAACTGAGAAGGTCCCAGTGTTAATGACTTTAAAAAAAAATAATAATAATAATATAAATGTATATATCTACCACATATATAATAGTAAAGAAGAGAAGATGGTGGCAGAGATGAGTCGCTAGCAATTGGGTGGTGAGTGTACTTTAATCAAGTCTGTCTGTCTGTCCCTGTTTTGACGCGCATATTGAGAAGGGTAAAAGAGTATACTAGACTAGACCAGCAGCAGCTATACTTAGACTCATTAATTAAAATATTAAATCAGTGGAAGAGCTAAATAACTGGCGTCTTTGCCTTGCTGCTACAGTAGCAGCACAGGTAATAAATGGCAGAGAAGAGAAGAAAAAGAAGCGTTGAGAACAAAAGGAACAGTAGTAGCGCTGAACAACAGGAGTTATTGCATCAATGAGTACACGTTTGAGGAGATCTCCTTTTCTTTTTCTTCTTTATCCCTTCCAGTGGTTTATGGCACGTTAAATATGCGTGCAGGAACGAAGGGCGTACGTAGTACAAAAGGGAAGATTTCACTTGATATGATTGACGTCTTTTTATCTCTCCACTAAGGCTGCAGACAACTCAGCTAGCTTCGCTACTCAGTAGGTAATTAACTACACACATAACTAGCTACCTAGCTAGCTGCTGGTTTGGATGCTCTACATACAGTAGTCGTCAATGTACGATCTAGCTCAAAAATTTTTAAAAAAACTCAATTAGCCATTATGCTGAGAAGAATTGGGAAAAAAAGATTTCTTGGGTAAAAAAGATGACCAACATTAGAAGAAGAAAACTTTTATATATTGGTTTGGCGTTTGCATATGTATGTCTCGTCTCCTCCGGCGTCCGGGAATGTATATTGGTTTGGCGTTTGCATATGTATGTCTCGTCTCCTCCGGCATCCGGGAATGCATGCAGCTAAGCTAAGGGAAATATAGAAAGAAACGAGAATATAGAAAAAGCAGCAGCGTTAGTGTTCATGCATGTTCCTTCTTTTCCTACCACTTTCATTTCCAAGACGAGAAAAGAACACCCCCCACTGATACCACAAGTTACTAAGCCAGACAATGCAACGAGAGACATTCGTGACTGCTTAAAAGTAATTAATAGTTATATATACATATTTAACTGATGATTAGTTCCAGGTAACAAATCTTCGTATTAATTGTTGATTAATTGCCTCACGATTATAACACTAGAAAAGAAGTAGTGATGGAGTAGCTACGGGAAATCCAAGAAGAAGGAGAACAGAGAAAAATGCAGCAGAGGGCAGAAGGGCGTGAAGTTGCAGTAAAAAAAGTTCAGGCCCGGCGCTAGCCAGCTCTCTCAGTAGGATAGGGTTTGGCACGGCACAGCAATACAGGCGGGCGGATGATGGATCAGAATGAATAAAAAGATTGATTAAAAAAAAAAGAAGAAATTAAGGAACTTCTCCGTCCTGTATTACATGCTCACCACGTAGCACGCATACATACATACAGATCGAAGCTTCCATCTATCTATAAGCTCTCAGGATAGTGTTTTTCGTGACTTTTTCATTTATTATAGCTAGCTTTATTAATAGTCAGCTTATTAGCTGCTTGGATTTTTTTTTTTTTTTAAAACTTGGATTAATACTCTGCTTACAGCACTGACATATATGTATATGAAAAGGGGACGGAACGGGACCGGAAGGGACGGAAATGAAATGAAAAATTAATATTGAATACGGATGATGGAGGTAGCAATGGAATTTGACAACCTACTCTGACCTAGGTTATACCCTGCACCGATAGCAGCTAGAAAAATGAAAAGCAAGCATCCGGCGGCCTGCCTGCGGTAGTGCAGATGTTTGTGCGTGTATTTTCCATGAAGAAGGAAAAAGGGAAAAAAAAACTGATATATAGGATTCGCATGAAACAGGGATGGAAAGAATGATGTACGTATATGCAGTTAGATACCTGGAAGAAAGCTGCGAGTGCTGGTGCGGAAGCAAGCCTGCCATCGGCGGAGGCAGCATCAAGACCGAGGCGAGTGGCGACGGCATCCACAAAGTGGTCTGGCCAAACTGCTGTTGCTGCTGATAATGATGATCTCCTCCGCCCGCCGCCAGGATCCATGTATATAATAATAATTTATGATATGATATATGAGGCGGCGGCTAGCTTTTGAACGATTGAGCGACGTAACTAGTTAGAAAATGGTCTTCCTCAGCCCTTTCCTTTCAACGGCCTCGCGCGGCTGCTGAAGAAGACGAGCGAACTGCAGCTGCTAACTATTAATTCAAACGAGAATAAATTAGCTTAGCTTGTCGCTGCACAAAGACAAACAGCAGGGAGGTTCTTTCTTATTCAAAAAGAACGCTTCCTGCCTGCCTGAAATAAACAATTCAAACAAACAATATATATTATTATATCAAAAACTTAGACTGGCTATCCTTCCCTCCCCATTGAATTGGCAGGCATTGAAGGAAGTAAGTACTGTCAAATCACTATCACCATCAGCACAAGTTTAATAATAAAATTCGTAAAAAAAAAACCTTCTTTCTTCGATTAACAGGTAAGAAGAATGCAGTCAGCCTAGCCTACCTGGGCACTTTCCCAGTGCTGTTAGACAAAAATTAATTAATTTCCCGACGTAGAGGAGCATCTCTTTGTACCATCCGTCCATTCATGGATGTAGCGAGCCAATGGAATAGAATGGCAAATGCAACCTTGGTTGCTTTACTACTCGTGTTAAGCTCATGCATGGCACACGCTCTTAATATGCCGTTCTTTGCTTTGCTCGATTCGCTTCTTCAAATTAAGTAGCCGAGGTAAGACCTGCAGTGCTGCATGGGAACTTTAGGGTGTGTTTGAATTCTTAGATAAAAAATAAGAATAAAAAAACAGATAGAAAAATAATAAAAAAATGGATAAAAAAATAATTAATTAATTTTACAATGTTTAAATATATAGTGAGGATAATAAATTAATTATGTTTAGATAGATGGGTAAATAAATGAGTAATAAAAATAATTTTTTTATAAAAAATTCAAATATCCTTATTTACTTATATTAATATTATTTTTATTAATATATTTTTAATTAATTTATTAATATAATTATAAATAAACTTTATTAATATAACTTTTAAATTAATTATTTATATTAATCTAAAATTATATTAATTATTAAATATAAAAAACTAATCATATAATTTTATTATTTTCTTACTAATTAAAATTAAATAAATATAAAAATTTAAATTATTATAATAAGAAATAATATATCTTAATTTAAAAATATTAAATATAAAATAAATATTAAATTATAAATAAATATTTAAAATATTTTTAAAAATAAAAAAAAACAAATTTGCTTTCTTTTTTGTCACCATATATACCCATCAATTTAGTGAATACACATTTAACTACTGAACAGTAAAATAAATAAAAAATAATTCCCCATCCTTTTCCATTAATGATATGTTATTAAACATAAATAGACATAAAAAAATAATTTACTTCATCATCATTCCCTATGTCTACCTATCATCCAAACAAAGCTTTATATTCATCGTCACCACCCATGCCCTGCTACAGACTCTAATTAAAAAAAAGAGCATTGCAAAAATTATCAGCGTTTCATATATCCAAGAAAACAAGGCCAGATCTTTCAGCTGTCTAAATTATGAACGATATTATTTGGACCAGAACAAAGGAACCCTGAATAAAAAATAAGCAAGTGGTTTACAACTAGCGCAGAGGAGCAAACCATTTGCTCTCCGCGCTATCTTTCTAACGTTGATTTTGTTTTAAAAAACATAATAAATAAGCAGCAAAATCTGATCCAAAACTCCCGCATGATGATACCATCAGAAATCGCCCAATATTGTATAGCTACAATGTTCTCGGTTGCCTGACTTGCACAAACTACAGGAGGACAAAATTGCGCACCAGCTCCTGCTTAACGTATCCATCAAAATCTCCTTCCACGCAAAAGTCTCAGTACAGTACATTAACAATTACTTGATCAAACTAATCCTCCATGCCTCACGATGCAGGCAAGTTACTCACGGATTCAATTGTCCCTTCAAATCCATATCACCAGTCCACTTCAAAAGGGAAATCAACGGCGCCAGAATCGGCCTTGCTGCTTTTGTTCTTGCATCCTCCTGGAAAGACAGATGCTTTAGAACAAATAAAAATGCCATGAAAAAAATAAGGCAAGAAGCTAAGCGTATGCAAAACATGACTGTGAGCTATAGAAAAAAGGCTGTCATAAAACTGAAACTAAGAGGTTCATGGTCACATGCTAAAGGTTTTCGCAATCTACCTTTGGTACTCTCTTGAACGAATGATGAATTCTTTAGCTATATCATGACCTTGATATGATTGAAGTACAGGTCTTATATCAGCAGGTCTATGGAGTGCCACGTCTGTCCAAAAGAAGTCTATGATTGCCGCATCAAAACCTTTGGTCTAAATTAAATGCAGAATGCTACAGAGATACTCACACTCGAGAAATGGAATGAGATCAAGAAGCTCAGTGTCATTGTCCTCAAGCTTCCATGGTTTTATCTGCACACAGTTCTCAGGCTGGAGGCTACTCTCCAGAGCATGTCCACTGATATATATAACTCGTGCAGGATCCCTGTTCAGTTTGGACATATCCTGTAATGACCAACAGATAATATTCATTAAACTCATCAAAGAGGTTCTAGAATATTAGTGGCCGACCGAATTGACCAGTCAAAACTTACAACTAGACAAATACAATTGCAGCACACTCCACTATAAAACACTCCCACATACAACAGTGGAAACAGAGATCCATCTACTTCTCTCACCTCTCTGCTATATTATCACAATCCTAAATTCCAAGATAAACCAGCACAGGTCTAGGTTTCTTTTCATTTTTATCCTATCACTCGATATTGATCGTAGGTACCTACTTGTGACAGAATAACAAAAGTTGAGAAGCCATCTAATGAAAACAAGGGTATTTATAATCTACATCCACAGAATATTAAGTTCATAAACTCGCACAATAATACAAAATCATCTAGAAGGGAATATAGGAGACTCTGGAAGAAGGCATACCCTGTAGTGCTTCCCATCTTGATATCTAGTTGCAGCCCTTGAAAGCCTATAGCGAATATAGCCTTTCTGATCCAGTCTTTCAATGACAGGATCAACATACTATTTGAGTGCAACAAAAGACGACGAGATGGATTTGTCAATGAAGAATCAATTACAAAGCATCTCATATTCTGAATAAACTTACCATACTTAGCTGATCAGAATATACAACAATTTCATAGAATTTAGAAAGATGTTCCAAGAAAGCATCAACTCCAGGCCTTTTGAAAGTCCTCCAGCCTCTTTCACGCTACAACATAATCATCAGCAGCAATCAAATTAAGAGAAACATGACAGCAAAAGCTTATCCATAACCAATACATGAAATCAGGCTCTACTTAAAAGCTCCCTAAACATCATTACAAGCGCATAAAATCTCTGATTATCTTGCAGGGCCAGAATTGGCTCCAACAGCTTCCAAGTCAAAGGTGGTAACATTTTGTTGCAATTAGATGTTGAGAGGGGCATTTAAGGATGCTTGAAGTTAAATCACTTCAGCAATGAACTAAGGACATTTTTTACATGCTCGAATGTGCTGCTCTTTAACTGGTTGTTACAACATCATCATTTATACAAGTAATTGAAAGAAAATGATACCTTCCACTCAGAATACACTAAAGTCTCATTGAGATCCAGGACAAGAGTAAAGACATGTTGCTCCTGAGGATGTAAATCTGGAAGAAGCTTATCTGATGATGGTTCAGTGAAACCCTGAGAAACAAGAAATGGCATGAAAGTTATTCAGTGCTAACATTTAAGTTTGAGCTATTATACTACAGGGGGGTTGTCGCGGACCCGGATGTGCTCTTCAATTGTTCGTCTCATATCCATGTACAGCTCAATAGTCTTGATTGGGACTGTAAACAGAAGGAACATGTTATTGAAATACGACCAAAAACAACTAGAGGCACTCAAATTAGGTAATATATCCACATTTAGGCTTCTATAAGCTTTTTAAGTACCAAATTGTGAGTTCCCTTTTTACGTGAAAACTCAAATATACTATTTTCTATCTTAGTGGCCCTAAGTAGTAATTTCTCAAAACTAAAGAAATGAAATAAGAAAGCAGAGAGATGGATTGAGAGAGGGTTTTGAAGAACAGCGCCTCAGCCGGAGAAAGAAAAAAAAAAGAAAGGGAGAGGAAGAGAGAGGGGGAGAGAGAAACAAGGAGAGATTTGTTCATCTTTCCCTTCTTCTTTGCTCCACCACTGTTTTTTGGCAATTTTAGAATTTCGTCGCTGCCGTTTGCTCTCCACGCCATTGCTGCCGCCAGTGTTGCTGTCCGCCGCCGCTGCACACATCACTGTTGTCCACCACAAAAGAAGAGAAGAGAGAAGTAGACAAAATTCCAAAGCCCAATTTCATCCTCCTCAAATTCTAGGGGATACTGTTCTAAACTTCTCTCTATTATTGTGGTTTGAATGCATGAATCCTCTAGCATTGTAGCTAGAGATGAACTGAACCTCTAGTGGTGTACTAGAGATGAATTTGTGTTCTATAATATTGAGACAGTGAATGATTGTGTTGGTGTGTGGCTATTGTGGTTGAACTACATTTGAATAGTTGATAACTGTTTCATTGCACAAAAAGGGGTAGATTTGATCTGTAAGCATTTGTCACACGTTGTCGTCACCTCATCACAAATGTCACCCAATATGAACATGAAGCCACCAATTAGAGACTAAAGTGAGCAATAACTGTAAAAGGTATGTAAAAGGAAGTAGAAAAGAAATCTAGGCAAACAACTGCTTGAAGCACATTATTTCTTACAAGGAATGCAAACAAGGATTCCAATAGGAACAAAGAAATTAGAAAAAGGGCTTACTTTTCATAGCTGTTGAGTAGACTGTCTCCTGGAATTTCTATATAGAAAAGAATAAATGGAAATGAGATCCGTAGCCAAAGATTCTTACATAACTACATTTGAAATGTCTAAGCACATGAAAGAAGACAACTACAATGTCTACAGCTAATATGTACCAATATCTCACCCCAAAACCTGATACATCTTCCTTTGCAGACTTTGAAGCTGTTCGGAAGCTTCTTGTCATTTGATCGACCTCATCTAAAGTGTAAGCTGCATCACCAATTTTCACTTATTCAGATAACTAGGGATCGCGATAAAAACATATAGCTAGGATCTCAACAAGCTAAACTGAAAATGATAAAATGTTCTATTGCATATAAAACACACTCAACGCACGTTAGACAAAATTTCAGTAAGAGATCCTGTATCTTTTAACTGTTTGCCATTCAATAAAGTAAAATTGATTGCTAGTCTCAAAAAACCAATCTAATAAATAGTTTATTTGCAACAATTTAATATTCTGACCCTCTATAATGATCTACTGAGTACAGAGACATGTCCGGCAAACTTATCACAGACTTTTGTAAGCCCTAAACAGAACTGCCAGCAAAGGTAAACCAAGTTGTGCGGTGCACACATAAATCTCCTTTACAATAGTGCAGGTTTCACAATGTTCCTTTCAATTGGAGTGCTGACAATGGAATAGCACAACATATCACTAAGTGTGCTTAACCTCAGAATACATCATAAAGTAGTGAGGAAGCAGCCGATGAGTATAAAATTCTAATATCATGATCCGAGTAGAGTATTCCGCTCCAAAGCAGAAGAGTATTGAAGCTTGGAAGCAAACGTCCATTATATGATGATTGTACAGTTAACTTAAGGAAATTCATTCAGTGGTTCAGCATAATGCCAGAATTGATTATGCCATCCATGAAGGTAAAGACTCAGTGCATGATTTGTTAGAACCAAAGATATATTATGACTGATTTGGTGATCAGCATTTCTCTGCGGTGAATACAGTGCAGAAATTTAAATAAGAGACATAGATTATAATAGACTCCACACTCAACAAACTACTGTAGAAGCTATTTCAGGAACAAATCGAAGAAGTTAATCAAAAATTACATCAACAGAAACTCCAGGAACGGATTTAAGAATCAGAAGATGCATTACTGAATACAAGTAAAATTGAGAGGAATCGTGAAGAAACATGACCATAGGTGACATAGCCAGCTCCGCCGAGAACACCGGTGAAAGCAGCAAGAACGCCGTATTTGAAGAATCCCCAGGATCGCTTCCCTCCTGACGCAGCACCGGCGGCTTCGGGAGGAGGCGGAGGAGGAACCTGTTGTTCTCCGGTGAGAAGGGCTTCATCAATGACAGAACCCGTCTTGGATGGCGGCGGAGCCGCTGAGGCTGTGGTAGAACTTGTCCGGAAACCGCCGCCGCGAAGGAAACGAAGGATACCTCTAGATCGGAGCACGGCCGCCGCCGGCGACATCTGGAGAGCTCGAATTTGATCGACGGAGGGTTTTGAGAAATGGAAATGGAGAAGAAATATATTTTTAAAAAAAACAAGAGAGGGGTTAAGAGAAACCAATTTTTGGGTTATTTATTCTCTTCTTATTTTGAAGACCAGTGAAGAAAGTGAAAGGAAAGCTTGGCTTGGTCGAGAAGTCAATGCGTTACTCTATCAGCTAATGACGAAAATAACCTTTATTATGTTAGATGTTTTGGGCCAGTTGAGTTGGTGGAGTCGTATTAAGTCAGTGAGACAAGGCCAGGTCTTGATAAAATTATTTTGAGTTAATGGGCCTAAGGTGGTTAACTACGGGCACGTTAGAAGTGTTTCAAAAATTAATTTTAAAAAAATATTTAAAATATTTTTTTAAAATAAATTTATATTTTAAATTAAAATTAAATTATATATAATATATAATTTTTATATTTTTAAAACTTTTTAACAAATTTTATAAATACTATAAAAATTTATTTAAAATTATTAAATAATTATCTGAAATAAAATAGATTTAGAATTCTTGGTCAAACTCCCCTGCATGGATTCAAACACTAGCTATTAGATCTATTTTTAAAGTAGAATTTTTTTAAATAAAAAATTTATTTTTTAAAACAATAAGTTTTATTTTTTGATCTAAAAGATAATAAAAATAAATAATAAAAAATATAGAATTTTTTTATATTTTCTAAATTTTTAAATAAAATTTTTAAATATTTATAAAAAATATATAATAAAAAAATTGTTTTTTCGAAAAAGTAATGCCAAGCAAGGTGAGTTGCTAACTAATGGGAACTTTATCAAACTAAGTTAATCTATGACTTGGAAGTATGTTCTAATCTCCACCTTCATCAAAATATGATAAAGAGCGTGTTTCAAATGTTCATAATTGAGTTTCGTAAAAGTTAAAATAAAAAGTAAAGTTTTTTAAAAAAAGTGAAAATAAAGTTTAGTATTTATGTTTCAAATAGGTTTTGAAAATGTGTTAAAAATTGAAAGATATAATTATATTAGGAAGTATATAAATAAGAAAGTTGGAACTGAAGTTTTATACGTGGAAGTGAAATTATAAATTTTTAGTGTAATTGAAACATAAAAATTATTCAGAACTCAAAATTTAGTCCAAAAAAAATAAAATTACAGATATTTAAAATACGTCCAAATCTAAAATGAAGTTCAATCTGAGAAATAGACTTGGAACTACAGTAGCGCCACTGATAAAAGTGAGATCAACACAATCACACATCTTGCTTCCTAAATTGTAAAGAAGCTACAACGAATAAAGTTCAATAAACAGGAGACCCACAACTTCTGAACACAAAAAGTACATTTCATTTCTCATGAGTGAAGCATAACAAGCTGCTATAACTGTTACAGAGTCAAATGGTGATATAACTAGAAAACTGTCGATCATTGCTCCGTAGGACAGGAAGCCAGCGAGCAATGATCGATTTCAATTCCCCACCATTTCAGATTTCGGTCTCGTTCTGTAGAGCGAAGAACACAAGTACGCCCATGAAAGCCGTGCCTGCATTTAGTGCACCTGCTAGAACATAGTTGTACTTCTGCCACCACGTCTTGCGGTACCGAAACACGAAGTAGTTGAATATTGTTACGGTGACTAGCCAGCTACAGATGTTAGTCGTTGTTGCTGGAGGCATTCCAGCGAAACCGTATAAAATAACAGGTATGTTGATCAGAGATATCCACATCTTGTCAGGGAACACCTTCCTTAGCATCCATACAGGCAATGGGAGCAAAGCTCCGATCAAGAACAGTCAAACTAGCTTTCGGTGGTACAGTTGGAATATCAAATCAAAACTCATACATTAAATTGAAAAAAGTTATTCAAAATATTAAAAAAAAATATGAATAAATAATAATAATAGTAGACATATAAATTACTTAAAATAACTAGTAAATGAATTAAAAAGTTAGTAATGATTCTAAATTTATATTTTGTTTTAATATCTTAATTAATGTAATATTTGATTGTAAAGTCTAATTAATTTATATATATATATTATAGTATTATCAAAAATATTATTATATATATATTATTTTAATGACGAATTTAAATTTTGTAAAAATATTTTTATTAAAATTTTGTCAGCTATTTATATTTTATCAAAATTTTTATCGAATATATTACTTTTATACTATATTTATAATTATAAAATTTTAGTTGTGCTTCATATTTTTAAAAATAATAATAATAATTTTTTTGAAATATTTGAATGTTTGATAAAGATACTAACGAATTCATAATTTGACTGATACTTACTATATCTTTTTATAAAAAATATCTTACACAAACATCGACCCATCCACTAAAATTGGCACGCTATTACAAATCAACTTTTGGAGTTTCATAGTTTGCACTTCGACGCAGACCGCAGTGACTAATGTGCACTTCTGCAGAGAATTAAGAATGTAATGCACAATTTAATTGGGCTGGTCACAATAAAACCTTATATTGGGCCGGATGCTATAAACACTGAAGGCCTGCTTATATAAGGGTATTTTCGTTATAATATAAAGAATCTCTTCTAATTTTGTAATGTGAGCCCCTATAATGTTAGTATTTCACTTTTGATAACAGGGGTTTAATTTGCAATAAATACGAGGACCCGACATTGCTTAACAATTGTTACGCTTTTTTTTTTATACCTTTTATATTTTATCATTGTTTGCTCGCTGCGTTTTGGCTTTTACTCCCCGTGAGCCGAATCTTCTTCTTTTCTCTTTGCTTCATCTTCCCGAGAGAGAAGAAGAAGAAGAACAGCAGAGATCTCATTTTCTCTATAGTTCCAGTTAATATCCGTTTCAATTCTTCTATTTATTGTTATTATTCATATTATTTTTATATACTTTTGGGGAGATCGATGTTTGTTTTGGGCTCTCGATCATGGACCATTCCTCTGTGAATCCGATCACCGCCACACCCTCTTCCGCCGCTGCTGGCGAAGATGACGATTGGGGTAGCCTTTAGTTTATATTGTTAATAGTAAATAGTTTATTTTTTTATCTTATTGCTAATTGGTACCGTTGTTTTTTGCAAGTGTTAGTTCTGTGTTGATGAAATTAGCCATGTTTGGGGTTTCTTCCGATTGTCTTCATTTACTTGCTGATTTGATCAAAGAATTATTCTAGTAATCTGGACAACCATAATAACTTCTTCGTCTTACGGGTCTGGTTTGGAGTGGTAAGGCAGATAGGACTTGAGCAATGACATTAGCAATTGAAAGCTTGCTATCACTTTTATGTACAGCTATAACTGTAGAATTAGTATCTCGTTTTCACATGTAGCAGTAACAAACTCGACCTTCATCGTTTTCCAACTCTAGGGTCTATGTTCGTCAGGAGATGTAGGCAAATGAATGCTTTTCTGATATGCTTTCTGTTTTAAGACTATTTCGTATTCACGGACCGCTACTGTTTGTAGATATTGTATACTGGAAAATCACCACTACTTATTATGTGATCTTTTCATTTTGGTTCCTTGAACGTACCCGTATATTATTATAGATGCTGCAATATAATTGCAATCATTATTTTTAGCTTAGAGTATACAGATGTGGATTGCAGAAGTACTTTGCTCATTTAGTTCACCTTCATTGCCAGTTTACTGCTGATGAAAATTGCACATTCACTTAGCTGATTCTCTTGTTAGTTTCTACTTCTTAAGAAGTCAAACAGTAGCTGTGAATCAAAATGTGTCCTATTGGAAGTCCGCTGTATAGCTGCAAGCTGAACTATGTGGTACTGTGATGGTTTATAGTTCTTCTAGGGAAACTGGGAAAGGACTGGAAGTTCACTATGCAGTTGGAAACTGAAAGATTCGGTGAACTGAATTGTTGCATAGCTTTTAAAACCAGGAACAGCACTTTGTATTCCTGCTTGAGCTAGTGTCTAGAATCCATAGGATTGAATTGTATGTCTGCCTTTTATCTTCATTTCTGAATTAACCCCTCTCTGGATTCAGTTAAGTTCTTTCTGTGCCATATAATGCTGATGTACAATTTTGCCAAGTAGAATGGCCAATTTTGTGAGAGTTTGATTTCATCTTCAAGAGAAAACTGATGGTAAGGGTCTTTGTACTAGTACTAACCAGACAATGGGACTGCAGATACTGAAGGATTTGTAATTCCAAGCCTGACTCTTGAGGAAACTGACCTAGTCAGGCCAACTGCGCAGGAAGTAGCAGACACTGAACCTCCACCAAAGGCAAGTTTCTTTTATGCTACCCCTTAAATTCTCACAAGGTTCTCTTTTACTTTTAACTTATAGCGAGCAATTTATCTTAGGCTGTCAAGGAAGAAGCAAAGATCTACTTGGGACCACACGGAGCTCCTCCGTCTCAGGCAAAGCAACAGGAGTTTAACTCGGCTTCACGAAAGAAGCAGTTTAAGAATAAGCTAAAGGAAGCAGACAGGAAGTTTGCTGGTACTGGGCGTGAGAACAAAGTGGAAACCTTGCAAGAGCTTGCTGGTGGTAGGGCTAGCAGTGTCAACATGGCAAAGGGCTCTGCTCGGGAATGGCTTGATCCTCACTGCCATGAGTCTCAGTTCGAGAAGTATTCTCGTTAAGTTTGTCCGCTAAGTTATATCAAGTATAAGTTGATCATAGAAAACTATATTACTTCATTACCTATATTTGAGCATGTTCGAGTGCTCTGAACTCATAATATTCTTCACTAGCATCCATAGAAAGATTGCACCAATATTTTGTACTACTTTCAGTAATCTTGACTCTAGAAGTGTTTTCCCATTCATTTTCTTTCACATTATGCACTGTCATGTTGCTTTTGTCAGGTGATTGCTGAAGATGGTCTTCTGGCCCTATTAGAAATGACTCTTTCCAACTATGTATGATGTCGAGATTATTGAGATATGTTAGTGGTTGCATGAATAGGTTCAAGTGACGGTGTTGAGTTTGCTTGTTGAGACGGGAAGAATACATACAGGCTGTCTCATGACTCCTTACCACTGCATTCTGGTTGGTGACTGAAGAGGAAGCGCAAGTTTGGTAGAATTTATTTGCGTTTGAAGTTATACAGTCTTTAAACCTTCGTTTACAGTAAATTTGTCTAACAGAAAATGGAATTAACTACTGAAAATTAATGCAAAATGTTCTCAGAATGCAGTATTTTACATTATATGGAAGCTGACGTTGAGCGGAACCTATAAAGAAAGAAGAATTCCTCTTCCATGGTTCTCTCGGGTATTTCCTAATCTATCTATCTGACGGGCACCTTTATCCAGCCATTTGCAAAGGCGATGGCGAGGATGACGAAAGGAGTAGACATGCCGAAGATGATAATGTAGGGGAGCGGCGTCTTCATTGGGTTCTCCCCTTCCCTCTCACCTGCCGTCTGCCAGTATCTGCACCATAGATGCTCGATCGATCATATGCATTAAAAACAAAAAAAGAAAACAAGACAAATAAAAGCTAGCTCTTACTGCGTTGGTTCTTCTTCTTTTGTTATGAACTTCTTCTTCCCTGCTTGCCTGTCACCTCCGCCTAATCCTGCAGTTATTTGCATCTGTCTGCTTCTTTTTGGAGGCAGCGGAGAAGTGAATCTACTGCACTGCTTAGTAGTGTTGTTCTTGGCTAATAAAGCAGCAATGGAGGAGGAGGAGAGAGAGAGGGAAGAGTTAGCCATCGGAGATTCGGAGGAAAAGCTTCTTCTAATTAATTTAAGAAGAAGCTAAGGGGTCAGTGTTTTTGTTATTGTTGTGGCTAAAAAGATAGAAAACATTAAGAGGATATGGAATGGGTGGACCTCGTTGTAAGCATGTTCCTTGTTTAAAATTGCTGAAAGACGAAAAGAGGTGGCCATCTCTTTGTTTCAAAGGTTTGTGGCTATAAGAGATTAACAACTAATTTTACAGTGGTTTCATTTCATACACGCCACTAAGTAATTCAATGTCAATTTTTTTTCTACTTTGAGAAATTAACGAGCGTCCAACTTAAAAAAACTAATCAAGAACCAAAGCATGCATGATTGATTCATCGGCGACGCATATTTATCATCTGCATTTGCCTCCAAAAACCAACAAGCGTAAATTCTTTTGTAATTTTCTTTTTTAGCACCCTATTCAATTTGCAAAGAAATTTTTTATTCTTTTTGCTCATCAAGAGAAAAGAAACAGCTAACGACATATATATACATACATGTCAGCTGAGATCTCAAATGAGAACGTCTGACCTAATCGGCTAACATATATTTTCAATTGGCGTTGCTTCGGTTTGAAGAGTTACATAATACCTATTCTATTACTTCACTTGCTACTCAATTCATCTATGATCAGTGCATTGTGAAAGAAGAAGATTACTCTACTACTGCTGTATATTACGCTAAGTTCAAGAATATAAAATACATTCAGCCTCTCTGTTATTCTCTCTCATTTTGACCAGCTAGCTAGGTATGGTGAAGTGAGATCTTAACAACCTCGGTACCACGTGGCGCCCTCTCATTCAGATATATTATAACAAGCAAGGAGTACATGAAGCAAGGAGAACAGTTTTCATTTCTTTTCTTCTCTCGAAATCTTGAAAGCACACAGTTTGTTTCGTTTCTCTTAAACTATCTCTCTACTCCAGGCTGCTTGCTGGTCAGAGAAGAAAGTTCTCAATTCATGGCAGAACACCAGGTTAGTAATTAAAACTTTTATATATATATTAGATTCTCAATTAATTCAGAGTCAGATTGCTGTTCTTCCGTGATTCCATATGTACAAACTGTTATTGTTCTTGATTGATTTTTCTGTCCGTTGAATAGTTAGTTAGTTACTGATAAACAATGTGAACTACGTATAAATAACAGTTTCCCACATTGATCGTGAAAGTCGATCTGGAGTGCGACAAATGCAGCAAACGCATTCGAAAGATCATCTGCAAGCTCCAAGGTTCCCACCCTCCGTCCCAGACAAACCCATTCGTGTTTTTCTTTTTTCTTTTTTTATCAAACCAAATTTAAAAGTTGCAATGTTTCTTGCTGGAATCAAATTAAAAAAATTCAATCTTTTCTCATCTCTGTTTCAGGCCCGATGAACATTCGCGTGATCAAATACGACGAGGTGAACAATCAGGTGATCCTCCGGGGACCCTTCGATCCCGACGAGCTCGCCAAGAAGCTTCGTTGCTGCGACTGCAAGTGCCACGTCATCAAAGATATCCAGATCGTTCTTCCCAAACCACCTCCCAAACCGGCTCCGGAACCAGTTCCCAAACCGGCTCCTAAACCACCGGAACCTGTCGTCGTCGTCAACGAACCTGTCATCGTCGTCCCTGAACCGGTTATTATCCCCGTACCTGTACATGAACCAGTTAAAGAACCGGAACCACAACCCACTGAACCACCATCGACGAAGCTCGACCCGGAACCACCACCCGTCGAACAGGTTGCTGATCCAGCTCCTGAACCGGTACACATACCACCACCGGTACCTGTGTGTACTCCGCCGCCAGTATGCTGCTGCCGGCCTTGCTATGAAGGATACCACGGCGGTTGCAGGTGCGGCTCTTGCGGGTTCACGGTCATCTATGCAGGCGATGGGGGACCGCCTCTCATCTATAACGGTGACAGGAAACCGTACGGTGATGGCCCGTCTGGTAGCGGCTATCCTTACTACTACTGCGAGGAGCCGTCTTATACATGTTCGATCATGTGAGGACGACGGAAGCCGTAGAGCTAAAGCTCGCTCCGTCGCATGCCCTGTATATGCTTTCCGCGTCTTCAGTAAATCGATAATACTGTTCCCGGTGGCCGGTGGGTGTAGTAAAGTTTATCGAGATATATATAATATACTATTTGTATGGCTACGTGAGGAGATGACATTATTTTTATTATTAGTAATTTTTAAACAAACGCTGTAAATTTATATATATATATATGCAACTACTCTTTAATTTCAAGCTCAACGCGATCGACATATATAACCGATGCGGTTTGGCTGGTAAATTTGATTTGGAGTTGGTTTTGGTTAGGATTGAGATGGATCACCAGCTAATAATAGAGAGATTGCGATCGATTCAATAGATATATGAGGCTGGCATGCAACCGTTCTGTTCTCGCTCTACTGAAAATTATATAATTTTATGTTTTATGATATTCCTCTTTAAGCTAGGGAGGAATATGATATATGAGTTTATGCTTCTAGGAGATTAGGCATTAAATTAAAATTTAAAAGGAAAAGGTGGTGACTGGTGAGAGAGCACATATTCTTTCTTTATTAAAATTCTTTGTATTTTCTTTGTTGTCCTGGTAAAGAAAGAGAAGGCAAGGCATAAAAGTTTGTTATGCTTTTAATATATTTTGGTAGACCGAATGAATATATAATAGAAAAGTTTATCTTCTCTTTCTCTATAAAGAAAAAAAAAAGAGGTTAATTAAAGTTATGAGTTTGGAAGAAGAATAAAGTGAAGATTATATATGTAACAATAAAGTGTTTTTTATAGTTATAAACATAAATAATTAATTGAACGATGGATGGATGGTCCAATCAAAAAAAAAAAAAAAAATAGAACGAAGGAAGGAAGCTTATAATCCAAATTTTGGTTTTGGTGATGGAGAAATGTGACCTTTTGTCTTCTGTTCTGCTTCGCAACCTTAACAGTCTTTGTGTTTACTATTCAAAGTCATCCTTACCTACTTAACAACTTTGAAAAGACATCGGCGGTATTATTGGTCCGCGAAGCATTGGCAAACTTTTTCCGCGATAATTATAAAATCAAATTTCATTTAATTTGGGCTGGGCCTTTACTAGGCCTATATTTAAATTTGAAAGCAACACGGGTAGGAAATTTAACAACTCTTCGACCTTTTCCAGCCTTATTAATTTTATGCCTGATTAATTTGTCTCGTTACTTACTGCTGCCTCTAGGGTAGTTCAGGGAATGCTTGGAGGTTGGAAAAAGAAATTTTTTTATAAAATATTTTAAGAATAAATTTTATTTTTTAATTTAGAAAATAATAATACATTATTACGATTTATAACTTTGTTATTTTTCCTTTTAAACAAAGTTTTATATAATATTCCAAACATTATAATTGAAAGAATTAAACAATATTCCAAACATTATATTTTTTCCCTTTCGTTTGTTGCTTCTCATAAAGGAGAGATTTTAGTTTACGTTTTAACCTGTTGTTTTAGTTTTGTTTTTATTGTTAAATAGAATAATGTATTTGATTTATTGATACTGCAAAGAGCCGTTGGTCAGCCTGTCTCTCGGCCGCTCGATCTCCATCCCTCGTCGTCGCCGCCGCCTTTGCCCGGTTGGTCTTCCAATAAGGTCCCTTTTTATCGCCGATTGTCGTTGGAATGATACGGAATTTTCTTTCGTGGAGCCCCTTCTCTAGCATCTCGTGGTGTAAAGAAAGATTAGTATTTCTTCTTGTAAGTTTTTGTTGTGAATCTTGATTAGATCTGCACATCTTCTCATGCTGGAGTGGATTGTACAAGAAAGTTTGAATCTTGAGATTTATCTCATAAGTTTTGGCGTACAAATTTAAATAAATTAAAAAGATTCCATAGTTGCTGTCTCTGACAAGCAGTTCTGTTTAAAGGATATCTGTACTTGTCATGGGTTTTAACAAGATATCTCAGCCGAAGGATGCCGGGCTTCGCCAGCTGCAACCGCTGGTGCTACTTGTGCTCTTTGTAGTGTTACTTAGTGTCTTTTTGCTTAGAGGAGATATGATTTCTTACTCAAAACCAACTTGGGTATTCCAATAAAGTAATTCATGTTTCTCCTTCTTCGGAGAAGGAGAACACAATGTTGGATACCAAGTTTAAGCTTCATCTTCCTAAACAAACTGATTTTGTCCTAAGTCCCTGGAGCAAAGGAATAAATGATAGGGATCTCTTTCCTAATTTGGCGAAAGATCATATCAAGATTGTGCTGTATGTGCATAACCGGCCAAAGCATCTCAAGGTTGTTGCGAACAGTTTGTCACAAGTTGAAGGATTGGAGAGACATTGCTTATTGTTAGCCATGACGGGTACTACAAGGTGATGGATGATATCATCCAAAGTATCAAGTTTTACCAGGTGAAGCACATTTTTGCTCTCTACTCGTCGCATCCGTTTACCAATGTCTTTCCTGGAGTTTCACCTGGTGATTGCCAAAACAAGGATGACTCCTTTGGAAAATAAGTGCAGAGCAACTCCGGATCAATATGGCAATCATCGATCTCTGAGGATTCTGTCGCTTAAGCATCACCTGGTGGTGGATGATGAATAGTGTTTGGGATGGTCTGGAGGATACGGAGGGATTCTCAGGTTATATTCTTTTCATCGAGGAGGATCACTTTATGTATCCTAATGCTTGTAGGAATATCCAGCACCTCACAGCTCTGAAGTCTCCCAAATGTGCTGAGTGTTATGCTGCAAACTTGGCTCCATCCGATGTAACCTCCAATGCCGAAGGGTGAAGGATGGAATCTTTTGATAGCAGAGAAGAGTGGAGATATTGGTTATACGTTAGACAGAACTGTTTGGAGAAAGATCCACGAGAGGGCCAAAGAATTTTGTTCATTCAATGATTATGACTGGGGCATAACAATGTGGTCTGCTGTGTTTCCTACTTGGGGATCCGGAGTTTACTCTTTAAGAGGGCCTACAAGAAGTGCTGCCCATTTTGGCAAGTGTGGACAGAGTAATGCATGCATTGGTGACAAAGAATTGATTGCTAAGTAATCAGATTGAGTTTCAGCTGTCTGTAGGATGAATGACTAGATGCGTTGAAGGTTTTTCATTTGAATAACTAACAATGTCTCGGTTGGTCATATGTAGTTGTGCTGGTTACTTTTGCAATCTGAAATTGGAGTTTGAGTATCGTGGTAGCTTATTAAGTTTGGAGGTGACCCGTGACTTCTATCATAAACATATATGTGAGAAATGTTTTGTTTAGTGGTTGGATCACTGCTGTATCATCAAAACTAACATTTTTGTGATATACTGCCATGTATCTTCTATACTCGTATTGCTTGTAACTCTTTTAACTTGTGCATTTCTGTTTTGTTTAACTCCTCTTCGAATGCGTTTGCTCTACATATGAATTCATTTGATCGAGACAGAGATTGCTACTTTGTGGAAAGATTTTGGTTATTCTTGATGGGCTTTCCTCTTCTGTGGAGGTGGCCCAAAAGTCCATCCGTGGTGGCTCGTAAAAATGTATTTCAAAGTATTATTAATCAATTAAATAAATGAATATCAAGTTTCATAACGGTGTAGAACTTATCGCTTCTTATTACGTTGTCGGACCTGTGGAGTAATTGAGAACATTTTTGTCTAACTCAATTCAAATGGTGTCATCAGTTTAGATTTAATTAAAAAATAATATTTGAATGAAGTTTATAGTTTGAAAATTTACTTACAGAAAGAAGTGAGAAGAGTATAATAAGATGTCCAAGTACTACAGATAGAAATAAAAGTAAGTTTAACATATTTGCTGATATTGAATGTTATTATTGTGGTTTAAAGAGATATATAAAAAAATATTTTAGAAAACTGAAAATACAGAACAATAATAATAAGAGTAGAAAAATGAAAAATAATGATGATAATAAGGTTAGTAGAATTACATTTGTTCGTATGCGATTCTTTTATTTTGTATGATGATATTGCCAGATTTTCTTATTGAATTGATGCTGACATATTGAATTCGATCAATCTTAGAAATTGAGAACCAAAAGCTTCCGCAACTGACGACAAAATCATACTGATGCCGACAATGTAACTGCTGGAAACCATAGTTTACATGACTTCTTCTATGTTTGGCAGTCCCTTTCAAGTCGATGAAAATTAATATATCAGTTGGTCTTTATTAATAATTAAGGTTTCAAATCCCTCTCTGCTTTTGCCTACGACATAAATTACTGAAATTATATAATCAGCAACTATATATCTTCTAAAATTTACTGAAAAAATATATTTTGTATTCGTTCTGCCTTCTCATTGTGTAAAAGGTGCATGCCTTTCCTCGTCAACATCAAGCTATTATTACGAGTAGTGGAACAAGGAGTATATATGTATTCGAACTCTTGAAATCTTGAAAGCACACAGTTTGTTTCGCTCAGTCCCTCGACGTACTCCAGACTGCAGAGAGAAAGCAAGGAGTCGTTTCATGGCAGAAGACAAGGTTAGTAACTCGAACTATATATATATGTTATTTCTCATAATTAGCTAGTTTCTCCAGTTAAATATCTGTTTTTATTTTTATGTATATTAGATTCGAAGTCGTAGTGCTGTTCTCTGTACAAATTTGTTTCTTCCGTGATTCCATAATATACATGCAATCTATATACATAACTACATATGTGGATGTTCTGATATATTCTTTAGACAACATTATACGATTCATGAACCAAAATCTTTCACCACTGCTAGCTACCTGCTGCTGCTTCATTAATATACTGCAAGCTTTTTCTGTCCTTTGAATAGTTAGTTACTAATAAACAGTGTGAACTACGTATATACAAATAACAGTTTCCCGCATTGAACCTGAAAGTCGATCTGGAGTGCGACAAATGCAGCAAACGTATTCGAAAGATCATCTGCAAGCTCCAAGGTTCCCGCCCTCCCCGGCTCCTAATAACCCATTTCTTTTTTCTTTAATTAATTTGGTGTTTCAAACCAAAGTTGCAATCTGGAATCAAACCAATCTTTTCTCATCTCTATCTGTTTCAGGCTCGATGAACATTCGCGTGATCAAATACGACGACGCGAACAATCAGGTGATCCTCAGGGGACCCTTCGATCCCGACAAGCTCGCCAAGAAGCTTCGTTGCTGCGACTGCAAGTGCCACGTCATCAAAGATATCCAGATCGTTCTTCCCAAAAAAACCGAACCACCTCCCAATCCAAATCCGAAACCAGTTCCCAAACCGGCTCCTGAACCGGTCGTCATCGTGAACGAACCTGTCATCGTCGTCCCCGAACCGCTTATTGTCCCTGTACATGTTCCTAAAGCACCCGTTAAACCCACTCCGCCGCCAGTAAGCTGCTGCCCTCCTTGTTATGAAGGGTACCACGGTGGTTGCAGGTGCGGCTCTTGCGGGTTCAGGCCGCCTCATAGCTGTAACGGAAACGGGAGTCTGCACTGTGATGGCTCGCCTAGTAGCGGCTATCCTTTCTGCTACTACGAGGAGCCATCTTATTATACATGTTCCATCATGTGAGGACGACGGAATTAAGCGGCAGAGCTGCTAATTCGTTCGCGCATGCGAGATATATATATATATATATATATATCTTCTGCTTCTTGAATAAAAATAATAAATAAATGGATAATTATGCAAAGTCTAGTAACATATATTATTTGTCGGTGTACTATATATATACGTATGAATGCGTGAGAAGAGTCCATTTTTTTTAAAAACGCTCTAAATTTATGCAACTCTTTTCAAGCTCAAGACGCTCTAAATTTAATTGAATGATGGATGGATGTTTCACCGAACGCCTGCCTGTCAGGGATACCGATCGATCGAGGAGATGTTTACGCAGTGACGCTGCAACGAAGTTGTCGTACGCATCGCCGCACAACCAGTCAACGGTTAGCTTAGGGACTCTACCGGAGACCAAGCTATAAATATGGATGTTCAACAGATCATCAACAAATATTTTATTTCTTTCAGTTTTTACTCATTTTTAAATAAAACCAAATAAAAAAATGAATTCATTTTCTCAATCAATTTTTTACAAAATTTATTTATAAAAAATCACTTCTTATGAACTCATTTTCTAACAATCGATCTACGTTATTCTCAGAAGCTCATTTCTCAAAAATCACGTCTACAGTAACATTCAGCCTCTGGGGGCTTAAATTTAAATCTCGTTCTCTAATCTTGCGTACGAGTTTCTAATGAACTAAAACACCAAAATGACAAAAAGCCTTATTGGCGCTGGGGTGTATTTGTTTTGAAGTGCATCCTTAGCTATTCTTGTGGTACACATCCTACAGTCAGCCGCCGGCTAGCGGCTCAGGCGAGGCTTATCCCTAACTTCTGTTAAAATACCGAATGTATTCGGTTATCAATAGACGCATCGAAAATATAAAACACATTCAAAGATCTTACGTAAGTAATACGAAAATTAAGACAAGAACAAGACAAACACAAAAACAAAAAATTTACGTTAAAAAAAAGACAAAAATCCTACACAAAGATAAAAAATTTACGTAGAAAAAAAAGACAAAAACCTACAAAAAGATAAACTAGACTTTAAGAAAATCATTAATTTAAAATAATTATAAACTCTTATGTTACACTTTAAATAAGAACTCTCATTAAAATGATTTATTTTTATCTCTCACATTTGATGTGTGAATAATTCTTTTTTTCATGTATTATGTTACAAACAAATACTTCATATATATATATATATATAATGCTCTAAAAAAATTTAAACTTTTAAGCAGTTGTTTTTTCATCTTTCTATTAATTGTGAAAGTTATTTGACTTTCTATTTTTCAAAAAATGTTTCAAAATATTTAACCGTTGGCTTTCTAATTTTTTGAATAATGGTTCATCTTTTTTAATTTTTGACATTCTAACATAAATACATATTTAATTTATTATATTCTAATAAATTACTAATTTATATAATTGTTTTATAATTTCTAACAAATTTTTTTTTGTTTCGCCTCTTATATTTCCATGGTCTTCCTCTATTTCCTCTTTCGTGCTGTACACGGTATCAAATTGAGAAGGATCACCTAACTAATAGAGTGGGCCTAAAAACGGATTGCGGTAAAGCAACTGTTTTTTGTTTTTATCTTCTTGATCCGGTTTTGATAGTGCATTTGGAAAGAACATAATTTTGAAAAGTAGTATAAAAGAAAGAAGGTCGTCAGAGCACGTGGTCTTTCTTTATTTCTCTGTGTTTTATATATTGTCCCGGTAAAGAAGAAAAAGAAAGCAAGGCATGGGGCATGTTTGGCTTTGCTTATTTAGTATTTTTACTATAAAAAAAGCACTTAATAGTGAAAAGTATGTTTGACTGCATCTGTTTTTGCAGAAAATAAGCAATTTATCTCGTTCAAAAATAAAAGCATCAAAACGATGCTTTTAAAAAAAGCCGCACGAAAGCTTATTTTTATTGTGCTGCAAAATGACTATATTATTCATGTTAAGTTAGAAAAATAACGTTAGTATATATCATCCTAACTCAGGCTTTTCTCTCATTTTTTTTCTTCTGCTCGTTGCTCTCCCGCAGCCACCCACCCGCTCCTCTTCGAACTCGTTGATCTGCCGGTGTACAAATTTCTTCTCCGGCGACGAGCACCTCTCCTTTGCCTTTAGATTTCACCTTCCTTCTATTCGCCCGTAGCCGTTGTCCTTTCACCAACTTTCACCTTGCGGGAGTAAAATTAGATTTTCGCCGGACTTCCGACTGCGGTAAGCACCTAAAAATTGTCTTCTTACTTTGATAGTGCTTTTTTCTTCTTCAATTGACTCGAATTTTAACTTGCTTTTAGAGATTGTATTGCCGGACAAGTGGAATCGATTTAGACGATTTTTGGCCACCGGCGTGCTAATTGACATGTTAACGTTTTTCTTCTAACTCTGTTTTAATTGTTTGCGTTTCGCAGGTGTTCGAATTTTCTTTCGGCTGATTCCTTTCCGGCCAAACTAGGTAAGCTTCTTCTGTCTTTTCTTCATGCATACACAATTCTATTCACTAGTGTCTACTTTTGTTGCACAATATTTTTAGTTGAATCATGATATTATTATGAGTGTGATTGAAGTTTTGGATCTTAATCAAGTATACAAATAATCTAAATTGTAATGGACTTTGCCGATGAGCTCGGACAGTTCATCGACATCAGAGGGTGGAGTTTTATCACAAAGCAACAAAGAACAAATGCAAAGCGGTGGCGACGCCATTATCGCCACATCCTTTGTTAATCCCGACAACGAGCGTCAATGCTTCTTCTTCATCTGCGCGCTCGCTAGCTAGATAGATCATTGTGGAGGTATTGCTTAATTACATACTACATTACTAATAGATCTTTCTATTAATCTCTATATATATTTTAATAAGAGTTTTAGTTATAAGGTTGTAGCTGTTAGCTATATGTTACTATAGTTGATCTCTATGTTGCATTTCAAAATTAAGCTGCTATTTCTTCACTGGATGATCTATTTCATTAGTTCTTGCTAAACTTTCTCTGAAGATGTATTAATTGATTAAAGAAACAAGTTTAGGTAGTATTGCAGTTAATGTTATGTTATCCTATGTTGTTATTTGAAGTTTGAGAGCTAGCTTCTTCTTTTGCTTTGCTGAAAACTGGGACTGATATGATGGGTGGTTCTTTTGTTTGTTTCATTTTTTTTCCTTTCTTTCTTCTTGCTGTATTGGTAAAGAAAGGGCTACTGACAGTTTCTATCATTGCTAGTTGCTACTAGAAGCAAGCACACAAATTCATTTGCCACTTGTGACACCCCAAGGTTCTCTAAATGTTTTCTTCTTCATAAGGATATGTATATGCATATTAATTTCTTTCCTTCTGTAGAAGAAGAAACACTTGTCATAAAATTGAATCATAAAACTGGTATATATTGATCATTGATTCCCTTGTATATATGTGCTGATCATATATAGCTAGGAAGGTCTTGATGTTGATCAATTATTATGTGTGCAGTTTCAAGTAAGTAGTTCCTAACTAGCTAGCTAGTAAGTCTTGGATGGATTGAGGTTAGGACAAAAGTCAAACTATTCATTTCCGAGGATATGTGACCTGAAACCTCAGCATAATGTTTGCTGACCATTTTGCATAGGTTTAACTGTTTGTTCTTGTTCAAGTATAGCTGTTAGTGATATATCACTGCTGCTTGTGCGTACAATTTTTTTGCAAGAAAGTCTAGCGTCTGATTGCGAAATGAAATTGTTGAATGAATGTCCATTAGTATCATATCATTTCATTTCCAGCCTCAAGGACTATGCTACCAGGATGAAGGAGGGGCAGAATGACATTACTATCACTGGTGAGAGCAAGAAGGCAGTGGAGAACTCTCCATTCCTTGAGAAGCTGAAGAAGAAGGGCTATGAGGTGCTGTTCATGGGGGATGCCATTGATGAGTATGCTGCTGGTCAGCTGAAGGAGTTTGAGGCAAGAAGCTTGTTTCTTCTACCAAGAAAGGTTTGGAGTTTGATGAGAGTGAGGATGAGAAGAAGAAGAAGGAAGAACTGAAGGAGAAGTTTGAGGGTCTGTGCAAGGTTATCAAGGAGGTGCTTGGTGATAAGGTTGAGAAGGTTGTGGTCTCTGATAGTATGGTTGACTCTCCATATTGTTTTATTGTTTTCATCTGTTGTAAATGTTACAAGCAAAATCTAGTAAAAGATTGAAGTTGAAATATTTTACTACTAATTTTTTTAAGTGATTGTTGTCGTTATGAGTGGTTGTATGAGTTTTATTTTCTCCTATGATAATGCAAGAATCAATTTGCTTAAAATTGTTAATGTATTAATATATTTTATTCATTTCTATCAATATATTAGTTATTAATAATTATTATTATATTAAATAATTTTAATTTAACAATATTATTAATATAATAATAATATATTTATTCATATGTTTATAATATTATTATAATAAATATTAAACAAAATTTTATTTTAAAAATATATTATAAAATTAATTTTCAAAAAAGTAGATAATATATGAACATAAATTTAAAATTTTAATAATATATTATTTATTATATACTTAAGGGTATTTCAGTTATTATATATCTTATTCACTCATAAGCACAAGCTTATTCAAACATATCTACAATTTTTTTCTATGAAAAAGTTTTAAACAGTAAAAATTTTTCAAATAGAATTAAAAAAAAAGCAGCTTTCTAATTAAAAGTTCAAAAGCCGCTTTTTTCAATAAAAGCACATAAATAATAGTTTTCGTCCGAAAATTTTAAATTTAAAACTTAGCCAAACACGTTCATGGTCTTTCTTTATTTTGCACATGTTTTTCTTTATTGTCCCGGTAAAGAAAGAGAGAGAATGATGGTGAAATGTTACCTTAATCGTTTTATAAGCTGTTGTTGTGCTTATCGAAGTCATTCTTCACTGACATAACAATTTTGAAAATAATTTGGGGATTTTTTCGCTATATATAAATGAACATGTTCGTTACGAAGCTTATTAATTAATTAATTAATTCCCATGTACTTTTTTATCCTTTTTAAAAAATATTGTTTAGATCAACTTGGAGTCACCCTCTTTCAACACGACAAATTTCAAACAAATTATTCGATAATTTTTTTAATTCATGCATAATGCATACTAGGGTTATGTCTTTTAATTTTCACTCCTAATTTTTAAAATTCGCTATTTCAGCTGCTGGATATCCTTTTTTTTCCCATATCAAACAAATTATCTTATCCCATGCAGCAATTGATGACGCTCTATCAAATTATTCACCATTTTTGTAATTGTTAATACATTATTTTAATGCTCTAGAATATGGCTTTAGATGAAGCTTTGATGCGCGTTCCTGAGATCCAGAAAGATTGGAACTTTGCCTTCTGACTTTGATAACTACCAGACTTTGCACTTGTCTTGCCACAAGGTAGAGTTCTATAATATTTTCACAAGCATGCCTTGCACTTGTCGAGAGAACCGTATGAACCTAACTTATGAATGCATTTCATGCATAAACAAATACTTGAAGCATTATTACAAGATGCTAACTTGCAGAAAGATGTACCTGAGTGGAGGTTTGAGTTCATCATTTATATTGCAAACTGCTTTACTTTTATCAGTGGTCCAGCAAATTTTGCTTGCTTTGTTTGGTTCAACAGTATGGTATTATTGTATATGGTCTTGAGACTAAAATAGAACATTCATTTTACGATGTATATGATTTCGGCTAGTTAGAATGTTCAGCATACATTTCTCTCTGTTTCTTGATTGTGTCCTCAACTTTCATGTTTACAGGTTGGAGTTGGAAATCATGCTGCAAAAAAGGAGTCAATAGGATATTGAAGCATTGACTGTGACGCAGTTCTCTTTCTTGTCTGAACTATGTATTCCTTCTAAGATTCAAGCTGGTCGGCACATTTGACAAAACTTCTGTCCTTGCAGTACAACAAGGATACGCAAAATTTCATCTTTTCAGTTCGGCTCAATTTCTACCTTCTTGAACATCTCTGTAATGAGAACCTGCAATCGAGTATGGCACTAACACGAAGAAAGATTGCCAATATACTAGATTAATCCAACACAAAGTTCTCTTTTCTGTTGTGTAATAGTGCTTTTGTTTACTGACATGTTATATATTTCCTTGTAAGACCTTGCAATTTGATGAAACATCTCTTCTGCAATGCAGCATGGTTAGTGGAAATGGCTAAACAAGTACCTCTTACTTATCATTTCATATAGCAATAAATAGAAAACATATACAAATCTGGATGCACAAACCACATAGCCATAGGATACCAGAAAAAGATGGCCATACAAAAAGTAATAGTGAGTTACTCTCACTGTTTCAGAACATCATTAGAAGCAAACTCGAAGCAATGAGCTGCCACAATTTTACATCATTACAGGTTGTTGCTTCTTTTCGAGCGACGTAGGTAGGCGTTACAAGGGAGTGCAAAGTATACAGAAGAATTTCACCAAGCAGATGAAAGATACGAGGCTCATAAAAAGAGAAGCCAAAGACTGCATCCTCTACAAAATCAGTTTACTTAAAAATGAAAAGCAACAAGAGCAAATGCATATTGCAATATCCCTATTCTGATGGGTTAGATTGTCTTGCTGCTATATCTGATGGAGATATACCACTGGACTCATCAACATCGAGTTGCTTGAACTCCTCTAGGACAAGTGTTATATCTTTCCTAACGCTTTAAGCTTGTATACTATGAACTCTGCAGCACTGTAAAGGAAAAGGTTGGTGAGAAGAGAAAAAAAAAAAAGAACATTTTGGTCCAAATAAGCAATTATTTATAAGAATTTCTAGATTTGGTCACATAGTCTACTGGCGGGCAGAGCAACAAAACATTTAACAAACAATGAGCAATTTCTCCTTAATCTATTTGATGACTAAATGCCTAACAATCAAACTTCTGCTGACAACTTTTATGCACACCCACTTATGTTGCTTGAGTTCAAACCTTTTAATAATCCCACGTTGATCGGCTGCTGGAATGAGTATATACATATACGTAAGAGATGCTAATTCTTAAATAGTTGGCCAACCATTTTAGCTTTGGGGATTCGAATCTATAATATTGTACATGCTAATTGATAACCAAATATTTGCATACCTCACTCTTCCATCATCATCAAGATATGCTGCTTCAAGATCAGCATAGGTGATCCTTCTAGTCAGTACCCATTTTGCTAGCAATTGTTGACGGCGGTCAGCATTCAGCTCTGTAAGCTAGAGGGTAAGAACTGAGCTAGACATATCGCGCTAGTTAAACTCCAGAACACTGCAAATGCCAGCCTTGTTTCAGTTGAGAAGCTCTTATCTCCGTATCCTAAAGTTGTGAGCGTGGAGCACATGCAATGGAAAGCATCCACAAAGCTCAAGTTCTCAACCTCGACCAAGAAAAAGGTGCCAACAACCATTGCCACAAGCAGGATATTGTAGTAGTTATAAGCTTGTACCTCATTCTTTTAGTCTCAATCTCTCTGAGCATCTTAGCTTCTCCTTCATTTTTGGAGAGTGTAATGCTCGAACCAACGATACCTCTTGTTTATCAGCAAGATAATCAGCAGCCCTATTTAGAAACAGTCCCACAATAGCCATGCTAGAGAAGACTACACAAGCAAGAAGTTTTGCTGCTACACTCTTAGGCACGAGGTCTCCATACTCAACGGTTGTCATTGTCACGATGAAGAGATATAAAGCATCCATGACACCATTTGTTTTCTTTCCCTCTAACTGATGCCTTACCAGATAAGAGCAGAGTGTACCCAGAGAGAGGTAAAGAGCTAAGCATAAACCGACTTCCTTGAAATTCAGAGTCAAACTACCAAACACCGATCCGGAACCAGGGTACTGAGCACCAGCCTTCTGGGATTCCCGTAGGAGGTCCACTGAAGGGACAGTTCTGCACCTCCTATACCTTCATCATTGCACTGGGATTTTTTTTGCGGTCTAGAAAAGAACTAATTAAGGTTCTCCGCATATCGTCATCAGCCATGAGCTGCTGCTATAAGGTACCTGCGTATTGGTCATATATATTCATCCCCAATGCAAATGTTACGAGTAAACAGGAACAGGATACATAAAGCAAAAGGATTAGAAGAATATCAGTTATTTTGAATGAATTCAACATTTCTACTGGCACTATGCACAATAGATATAATTGCACATTGCTGATCGGGCTTACATAACTTCCTTATATATAGATTCGATATCTATCGCTAACAAAATCAGAAGCCAAAAACAGCTGAGTATAAAATGCTAAAAGAAATTCTAAAATGCAAGTTATTTAAGAACATCTCTGCGCAGTTGTATACAATGGACTTAGGTCATTTAAATAAATCTATAAGACAACTAATAAGATGATCATGGGCCATGACGGTAGCGCCTTGTAGCGTGCTAACAACAATCCTCGGCCTACTTTTGTTGGGCCAAGCTTAAGTTTAGATGTGCTAAATTAGAATGGACCAGACGCCCACACCACTCTCAGAAAGTCCAAAGGCTTTAAGCTAAACATTCAAATATTTTTTTAATCATAATAATCCCAAAATTTATAAGTTAATGATTTGAAAAATAAGTGCAAGACAGTAGTAAGCGTATTTAATATTCATTTGAAGTATTTAAAAGTTTGGGTTTTATTCAAATTGCCTTCAATTCGCTTTTAAGGAATCTACTCGAAACAAAAACTTTCTCATACTATATTCAACCATAAAAGTCGTACAACAATTTATAATGCATATTTTTTGCTTTAAAAGTGAATTTTTTACAAATAATTTCTTAAAAATGAGTTATTAAAAATAAAATTATTGAAAATGATGTATTTTTTTTATTGAAAAATAAGTTATAAGTAAATTTTTGTGTTTTTTTAATAAAAAATAAGTTAAAATAACTTTTTAGTAAAAAAGAAATTATTTTTATGTGTAAAAGAATACACACTTATTATCGCTTTTATATTTTCTGAAATTTTACTTTTTGAACGAATTGATCACGCATCGATATTTTGTTGGCTATTATAGTTGCTTTGGTGTTTTGGAGAAAGCGGGAGGGGTTTTGTTTAATCTGTATTTTAAATTGCACATAATTTTATTTTTTTACCAAATTTTGAAATATAAATAATTTATATATTTTAATTACGGAAAAAATTTAAAATTTTTTTTTATATACAAAATTTTAATTTTAATTTTTTTATTTATATATTTTTAAATATAATTATATTTTTTAATTTTTAATATATTTAAAAAAATTTTAAAATATAAATACTGAATTTTAGTATCATTTTATTTTTTTTAAAAAATATTTTATATTTTATATTTTTATAAAATTTAATTATGAATAGTTGAAACAGACGTTTAATGCGGAGAAACCAAACTGGATTGGAGAGCGCGGTTCGAGTCCGCACGAACGAATTTTTTGCGCTCAATGGAGGGAAGTTAAAAAGTAACGAAATAGAAACAAATAAAAAGATGATTTTCTTTTTTCGGTTCGTTTTTGTTTTCTTCTGTGTCTGAAATTTGTCTCGTTTTGGTTTTGTACTCCTCAGCGAGAGAGAGAGAGCAAATGAAGAAATAAATAAAGTAGCTAAAGAAACCTTTGTTGCTGTCGATGGGAATTCTCCGCGATCGCACTGGTAAGGTGTTCGATTTTCTCTCTGATTTACAGATTATGTTTCTCTACTGCATTTCTGACTCGAATTCGTGTTGATTTTTACTTTATTGTTTTGGTGGGAGCGTTCTTTTTACGGGTGGAGGAATTGGGCATTCTTCGAGGGTTTTCAGTACACTAGCTAGAGTTCTGATGTAATAGTTGAAATAAATTGTTTCTTATTTTACCTGTTTGAATTTATCACTGAATATTTGTACTAATTATGTTAGCTCCTAATTTGGATTTTGTATTGTGTTTTGTTGCGATTCGAAGTAGTTCTGCACTTCTTGTATCTTGGTTTCACACAAAATTCATTTATTATGCTCCGCATTGGTTGCAGGATCACCCTTGCTAGTTGGCCTAGAACTCAGTAACTTTACCACCAGTTCAAGCTTATCTCTTGCAATTATAACTTTATAATTAGGAAAGTGTAATAGATCAATGCGTTCTAGTAAGTAGACTGATGCGCTTGAAGTTGGTACTTGAGTTGCTTCTGATTACCGTGTGATCGAATTTGCAGTTTAATAGGCAGAGAACAAAAAAAAATAATAGAATTTGGTTGGGATGATTGAACCTGAAGAAGCAGCGAAAGAAAATGGCTCTACTGCCCCTGGTGGTGAGCTAGGATTGACTGATCCTGAAGCTAAGCTACTTGAAGAGAAGGAGGAAGAAGGTAAGATGCATGTAGAGATTGAAGAGAAGAAAATGGTGGTAGATGAAGAGAAGCAGAATGTGGAAGAAAAAAATAAGGAGGATGTGGGAGAAAAACAGAGTGTGGAAGAAACAAATAAGACGAATGAGGAAAATAAGATGGATGCAGATGAAGGAAATAAAGAGGAAGAAGTTAACAGTGCTTCTGAAGAAAACGGAACGAAGACAGCTGAGGTCAAGGAAGAAGAGAAGGAGAGAAAAGGAGCTGAGGATGTTGGCAAGGTGAAGAGTGAGGATGTTATGGAGGAAGATGGGAATACTCAAAATAAGAGCATGAAAGAAGAGGAGGAAAAGGCAGAGGAGAAAGAACAAAAGGAAGAGGGTGATATGAAAGAGGAGGAGGACAAGGCTGAGGAGGAAGAAAGAAAGGAAGAGGCTGATGAGAAAGACGAAGATGAGGATGATGGGACTAAGGTTGGCAAGAAAGTGGAGGCAAATGGCTCGAGTGAGAAGAGAGGAAGAGGAAGAGGGAAGAATGCAGCTAAAGAAAAGATAGCTAAGAGACAAGATGTTAGTACTCCTTTGACTTCCTCAAATGAGCGACCTGTGCGTGAAAGAAGAACTGTGGAAAGGTTGGTGGAAGTAATTGATAAAGTGCCAGCAAGCAATTTCCAAATCGAGAAGGTTCAGAATTTTCTGTTGATTATGCCTCTTTTTTCTTTTATTTTTATTTGAGTTCTCTAATCTCATCTGCTAAGCTTGCTCATCTTAACATGCAGGGGCTTGGCACTCCCTTGAAGGACATTCCAAATGGTAAAGTTTCATGGTCATGACATTTATCTGGATAATCAATGTAGTATAGTACCTGGCTTGCACAGTGTCTATGTATCTGATGGCGTGATGAATATGTACATGTATACTAGTTTGGAATGTTAGCTATACTTTGAACTAGTTCAAGTTCTGCAACAATTGAGTTTCTTCTCTTTCCATTTCCTTTATGTACCTAAAAACCATAGTGTTTCCTTCTAAATTTTATTTATGGTTTTCTGCTCTGACATTAAAGTTTGAACTGTAACATTATACACCACCTGCTTGCACATACACATGTAATTGGCACATATGGACATATGTAGGAACACAAAGTTTATAGTTCGGGTTGGGAAGACAATACATATTGAAAATTAATAGTAAACCTGGCATAATTTACTAAATATGATGTTATTGAATTAAATTTTGACACATGTTCTGTAAATGTCTACCACCAATCAACATTCACTGCAGTTTGGGTTGCTGTTCTAGAGTTTTTTTTTTCCTTAGTAATATTTCCTTTTAATGTTTAAGTACGATTTTAACTGTAGATTTTGATACTTTGCAAGAGGTTGTTATTCGGTAATGTCCCCTGTTATTGTAACTTTGAACTTTTTGTATTGATTAACAGAAGCCGGTTCATGACATTTTTGTCGAATCTACACTCTTAATGTGCAGTTGCTCATAAGTTGGCAAGAAAGAAGCCTGCTGATTTGAAATTGCTTCACCAGATGCTCTTTGGAAGGAAAGGAAAGGTGCAGTTAGCCTGTGAGCTTACCTGTTTGTCGCTTTCTTTTCTCTATGATTATTTGATCATCATTTTCCATAAAATTACAATTTACCTTAGTTCTCCATGATGTCTGAGAAGGGTGAATTTGTCCTGTTGTAATGTTTTCTTGCTAATATGTAGATGAAATTGCTTATATCATGTGTGGTTGGTGCAGTTTGTATGAAAGATATTTTCTTCTTTATATTGTAGGCAGTCAATTTTAAGAGCCACATTCTCCATTTCTCTGGATTTGTATGGCACGAGAGCGAGGTTAGCTTTCTTTTATTTCTTGTTTTCAATTTTTAAATGGAAGTATGATTGCCTGTTGCATGTTTCAGTTCAGTTTAATAGATTTCAGATTTTGTAATGTGGTTGCAGGAAAAGCAAAGAGCTAAAGTAAAGGAGAAACTGGATAAATATGCTAAGGATATGCTGCTTGATCTTTGTGACTTATTTGATATACCTATGTCAAAGGTTACAATGAAAAAGGTTTGTTTAGTTGTCTCAAAAATTATTAAAAAGAAAATATTCAATGCTCTTCATATATTTTAGTGTTTAATAGGATGTATCTAGAATACAACAAAATAGGTTTGTTTCACTGAAAAAGGCTACTACAACAAAAAAAGGTTTGTTTTGTTTTTTTGTTTTTTGTTTTGTTTTTTTTAATTTAAATTTCAAGGCTCTTCATATATTTTAGTATTTAATCAGATGTAATAGGATATTATTTCCTATTAGTTTGGTTGAAATATGAGGTTTCATTTCTTTAATAGGAAGAGCTTGTATCAAAGTTGTTGGATTTTTTGGCTGCACCGCATCCTTCGACCGTTGCTGGACTTTCTGGTAATGAGCAGGTTAGCTATATTATTTTCTTTTGAGAACATTGTAATTAGTTAATCTTGAGGGTATCTATTAAGGGTTAATGGTCATCAGTGAAGTCATTATTAAATGAGGATTCTTTTGGCTAGACTTCCGTGTAGATCCTCAAGAATTTCAGGTATATCTATTGTCCACTAACTAATATCTCATACTTTGTGTTTGCCAGTCAACAAAGTCTAAGAAGCGTAAAAGAGCTGGTAAAGGGAGTCCAGAGAGCTCTTCTGCTAAAAGGCCTACTAAGGTATTGCACTCACAGTGCCTTTATAGGTTCCATCATGTTACTGCTAACTGTTTTCCATTTTCATTTTGTTGTTATGTATAGGTGTTTGTTTTCTGAATCACTTCAAATTTGTTTTGTCCTGACAATAAACTGATCAATTTATCTTATTCAATGTAATTTAGACCTTTGTTGGATCAGTTATTCGAAAATGTCTCTTTGTGTACTTCAAAGGACATAATAATTACATTCTGAGTGTTTGAGATTTGGTTTTCATATGGCTTTTCTATGAGGTTCATATGCTTTTATCATTTATCTGGTGCTTGTTATATGAAAAACGATTTTATAAGAATTCAGTATTTGAAGGTTAATCTCAATCTGATAGGACAAAAAGTAAGGTTCTACCAAGTAGTCTTTTAAGCGTTAAAGCTATTAAACATATCAGATTGTCCTAAAGTGATTTTCTTCCCAAACTGTTTGTTACTCATGTCAGAAAAAAATTGAAGGTGAAGACACACCAAAAGAGAAAAAAAATGTGGAAGAAACAGAGGTAGAAGATGATCAGAGGGAGGGGGAAAACTCTGATGATGCTGGTGATGAGGATGCTGCAGTGAAACATCATTCTGAGAGTGATGCGAAAGAAAGTGAGTCTGAAGATGATGATGAAGATGAAGCTAAGACATCAGGTAAAGGTAAAAAGAATGCAAAGAAACCTTCCAGCTCCAAGAAGGCGTCTCCATCTGCTATTACTAAGGGCTCTTCCAAATCACCTGCAAAGTGTGCCAAGATTGAGGAGAACAGTGATGAAGGTAAAGTCTCTTCAAGAAGGAAGAAGAAGGATGTTGATTCCTCTGCCAAGAAATCAACGCCAAAGCAGGATTCTAAGCAAAAATCTGCAGGTGTGTTTTCCAAATATAATCCTGACTAGCCCTCTGATTGGTAAACAATTTGTTCATGTTAGCTTGAACTTGCCGCATCCTCAGATTCATCCCTGTTTTACTTGTTTTTTTCCCCTTTAATAAATCAACTCTATTCATCAGTTGCAGATTTTGCCTATGTTGTTTGGTATATGTGTATGAATAAAATTGAATTCATGGAATCATGTCATACTTCACCATCTGTAGCTGTAATGGCTTTATTTGTTGCATGCTGCAGGCAAAAGGGGGTCTAAAGGAAAGGATTGTGGTCCTAGTGAGGAAGAATTAAGGTGGAGCATATTTGAAATTCTTAAGGATGTTGATTTCAACACGGTAACAAAAGCTGAGAATTAATAAAATTTACAGTGTTTAAATGTATGATTTTGGTGCCCTTTTATTTTCTGACAACTGACAAACCTGTTTCATATCCGCAGGCTACTTTCACTGATATCCTCAAGCAACTTGGTAAGCTCTTTCTTTAAGTAGTTAATTTACTTCTGTCTTTCTGAGTCTGCTAACTAAGAAACCTATCGAATATGTTTGCAGCTACCCTTTATAAGACAGACCTGACACCAAGGAAGAAGGCGATAAAGCTGCTTATTCAAGAAGAGCTTACGAAACTAGCTGATGAGGCCGAGGAAAATGAAGATGAGGAGGATGACGAGGGAGATGCAGCTGATGATGAAGAGAGCAAGAAGGTGTCTACAGAGAAGGAGGTGAAGGCTTAGGATGTCTTGCCTCGAACTAGTTCTAAGAGAGGTGGATGTTGTACATTACTATTATCATAGTGTTATTTATCAACGATGTTTATGTTATAGATAGAATAGACGAGGGTAGGGTTCTTTATGTTAAGCTTTTGTAATTTGGAATTGCTGCTGATGCAGTTGTAGATCTCCTCCATGTCATAGGCTACTTCAGAGGCAAACCTATTTTGGACTGTGATTATCATTATTTCTGAAGTTTACTTGAATTATGTGAAATTTAGATCAAAAAGTTTCTATTTTAAGGTATCCACTCTGTGCCATCAGCTGGATATAAAGGGCGTGTTTACCTAGGGGGTGGAAGTGGAGTTTTGAAGAAAGTAGAGTTTTTAGAAAATAAATTTAAAAATAAAATAAAAAATAAAAAATATTTAATAAAAAATAAAATTTATATTAATTATATATTTTTAGTAAGTTTTAAATTTGAATTTTAAAAAAAATTTTATTGATAAAAAAATTTATTTTAATTTTTATATGTATTTATGTGAAACTTGAGTTTAAGGGAAGTGGAGTTTAGGGGTGTTGGTAAACACGCCCAAAAAGACCAATTGTAGATACAAAATCTATAATTGAATTTGTAAAATAGGTCCCCATTATATGTATTGCAAATTTAGGCCTCTTTTGACAGTGAATGACAAATGTGTCCCTCTTTTATAAGAGGAGGTTAAAAATTGTCCTTTCATTGATTTGGAGGGGTGGGGTTCTGAATTTGCGTATATAGATTATTATAGCTGATTGTGTAAATACAATTATCGATGTTTTCTATTTTCCAAGTTGTTCTTAAAGAAAATGGTTAATGTAGATATTTAAGTTGTTGTTTTAAAATTACAAATTCACACGAATATCTTATCCTAAGTCTTCTTTAATAACAAATCTGTAGTAATTAATTAACTAATGTACCACTTGTGCTGCTTTATGAAGTAAGGTTATATTTTAATTAAAAAGAAATGTATTTTTATAGATTTTAATTTGATGTAAATTATCATTTCAAATTTAATTTTGTTTATCAGATTTATTTCAGCAAATTTAATTCTAAACTTCAATTAATTATTAGTTTGATATCAAAGTTAATATAATTAGAACACCTTCTAATTCTCAGACAGATTACTAGATTCTGCTGCTGTTGTTATCAATCTTATGTTTGATATTTTAATTAACTATCGTTTAATTTTCCTTTTCACTTACACAATCACTACGTGGCACCTCTGCATTATAAATTAAATACTTCATCTTTCCGGCAATTATTATCAAGGCGAAAAGAAAATATCAATATCAGAGTAGCGGTATAAATATCTGCGTGGCAACCGATAGCCGGGTCCCAGCACACTGGACGGTCAGGATGAGTCTCGAACCAAACGCATCAAACGGCTATTAACAATCAACAAGGCTTCTTCTTATCTGGTATACGAACGGTCTGTGGACCGCCACGCGCTATTCTTGATTCGTTATTAGAGCCGTGATCCAACGGACCTCCGGCCACTCTCTCTCTTTCTTCCAAACTTTGTGTTTTTGTTTCAAAGCAGCAGTAGTTGTTGCGCTAGTCCTTTCTTTGTTTTCTTTTTAACTTCTTCCTCATGAACTGAAACGAAATTGAACCCATTCAATGATTGATTCGTAGAATTTCAATTCTTCTTTGAATTTCACAGAGAGAGAGAGAGAGAGTTGAGTTCGGTGTTTTGTTGTTATTGATAAACATGGAACGAGTTGTTGACATCTGTTTCCCAATCGTTAAATCCTAGCTCTTTGGAATCCAACGAACCACCTTGCTCTTTCTTCTTCTTGTTTGTTTATATTTTGATGGTTTAATATTTTTACTTATACGTAGATCGTCTGAAGCTTCTTCTAGTACAATATCTGCTCTGGTATTCCAATTAATCCAAGGAGCTAGACCTGCTAGTAGAATCTACCTGCTTGTCAACGGGAAAGTTTTCCTTACTATTTTGTTTTAAAGCTTTCAACTTTCAACTGCTAGAAACGATTCTCAAACCATCTGCTTAGTAAGTTACGTTGTTTGCTAGTAGCTCTTTCATTTGTCTTCAATTTGCCGAATTTGCACTAAAATTTCTTTCTCCTCACAAACACATAAGAAACTTCAAGTTTTTGATCTCCAGCTATAATTTTCAGGATCAAAACTCTGTTTCTTGAGAAGAAATTTCTATATTTTTCCCTTCTTGAAAAAACAGGTCAATCTTTCTCTACAAGAATCTCATATATTTTCTTGTTATATATATTAGGTGTATAAATTAGGTGTGATACTCTGTTTTCTGTGTTCTGTTAATCAATCCATGGCGGATTCCGATAACGAGTCAGGTGGGCAGAACAACAGCAACGCCGGCGGAGGCGGCAGCGGTGAGTTTTCCTCTCTCCGTGAGCAGGACAGGTTCCTACCGATCGCCAACGTCAGCAGGATAATGAAGAAAGCCCTCCCTGCGAACGCCAAGATCTCCAAAGACGCCAAAGAAACAGTTCAAGAATGCGTTTCAGAGTTCATCAGCTTCATCACCGGCGAAGCTTCCGATAAATGCCAGCGCGAGAAACGCAAGACCATCAACGGCGATGATCTTCTCTGGGCCATGGCAACGCTCGGCTTCGAAGAGTATGTTGAACCCCTCAAGGTTTACTTGCAGAAGTTCCGAGAGTTGGAAGGCGAAAAAGGCACCGGAGGTTCGTCGTCGTCTTCAACGTCTTCTTCTATTGCAATGCAGCAGAAAGAATCTGGCGGTAACGGTGCTGCTTCTGGAATATCTATGGCGAATTATGGAGCAGGGATGTACGGTGGTGGGATGATGATGATGATGGGTCAACAGTTGTATGGTTCGCCGCCGAGTTCGCAAGCTTATCATCAGCATCAGATTGGAGTCGGGGCAAAGAACACCGGGGGAGGGAGCTCTACGACTTCTTCGGCTGCTGGGCAGATTGGTAGACAAGGAAGAGTTTGATTGAAATCGTTCTTCAAAGGCAGTAGTTACTCCATTCTCTTCTGTTTCCTGTTCTTGTTCTACCATTTATTGTTAAGTTTTTATTTAAAAGTATTTTATTAATCAACGTTGATGCTTTATAATGTTTGAAAAGAGTCCCCATTAGAGTTTAGAGAGTTTTCGGATGCTATTGCTATTGCTGGTACGTTATTGGACACTTGTGTGTATGTAACATGTAGATTTAAAAAACAAGGGTTGGAGAAAGCTGGCTTATTATTATGAACTGATTTTTTTTCCGCCTTTCCAAAATACTTTAATGCATTTTTCACGTTCTGATTTAAAAGCAATGATCATTACTTAAGAAAGCAGTAGTAGGATATGTTTATATGGCATGTACCAAAAGTTTGCATGGTCTTGCTTGTTGCGAGAGAGAGCTTACACCTTTCTGGAAAATCTCTGCTTCAGCGATAAGCTCGCACAAAATAAGCGTCTATAATCAGCATCTTTATCTAAAAGTAAATTCTTATTTGTGAGAAGCTGCTTACGAGCTTACGGAGTCCCTGGCATCCTACTGATTGTTCCATGCTATGTTTGTTAAGCCTTATTCAGTGCATTTTGCTTTCACAAACTCGTCGAATCAGTGAGTAGTCATTTGCCTGTGAAAAGTTAAGATTGTGAATTTTTTCAGCATGCGAAACAACAGTTAATGAGTAGTGTAGTCAAGTAAATGCAAAGAGAGAGATTAAATCAAATTTTTGGGAAGCATGGTGGGATTGGAAAAAGATCATGACAAACCATTGGTAACCACAGAGAGAGGAACTGGGAAATCTACTCAATTTCATGACTTCCACTCAGCTTCCCGGTTCTTAAATTTAGGGACCACTGGAGTTCTTTGTTAGTTTTTGTTGCATCCAATCCAAATCCTTTGTCTACTCCTGATTTGCTGATTTGTACTCTGAAAAAATCTGAAGAATGTGGGTGACAAATTTCTCTCACCGGATTGAAAGATAAAGATTACTCGGATAGGGATAGCTAGCTGCTGCTTGTCTCCGCTGCTGAGATATTTTCAGCCAAACAAAAAAAAGCCCTTGCCTCCAATGCTCAAACAGTATCTTGCATTACTTGAAAGACTTCTTCTTTTCGAGTTTCTGCAAATGATTAACGGATTACTTGTCACTCGAAGTTATTAAGATTGATGTTTTGCTTTAAGGTATCGATGACTGTGCTTAACGAAAGTTCTTGATTCCATCCAGATGCATATAAACTAACTTTGTGGTTACTGAGTCAATGCCTAAGTTAGAGTATCGGATTAAATTAGGTACCTGTTCTGAAGAACTAGGCATAAATGTATCTATCTACTCATTCTTATGCTTTTCTTTTCCTGAGAGTGGAAGTTTTTAAATTTTCATCGAAGAACACGTGCCAAGCACTCAAAACAGCATAAGTGAATTTGGCATTATCATACATGCAGCTTCTGCTTTTCCTAAATTCTTACTTCAAATGATTACCATGATCTGTGCTTCTTTTTTGGACATTAGCTTCACATATGGGATGAAACTGGGAGACAAAAGGAAAGCACTACTTCTGGAATGAAAGTTGACCTCATAATATGCAGGTGTTTTCTCTTGCTAACCTGGGCATACAGTACAATGCACTGCAGTCTTACTAATTTATATGACGTCGACAAAACCAACTAAAAAAATTCAGCTATTCTATTCTAATTTCTTCAACAAATATACTGTTATTATCTACTATATAAAAAATAACGAGTTATTTTATAAAAGTTATTGCTAACTCTAATCCAAACTACCTATCAAAAATGGTACTTTTGTGGAGGCTAAAAGTGAACAAAAACTTAAAAAAAATAAAATACGGATCGAAAAAACAGATATATAAATAACTAGAAATTTAAAATTCATCACTAATGTTTTTAATTTAATTCTTAAATAAATAATAATTGTGGAGATTTTGTACCTAATATTTTGATCCAATTTTTAGGCACAATTTTTTAAATATGATTTTATTCTTGGTTCACTCTAAAATTACCTACTTTTAGTATTATTTTAACTTTTTATTTAAAAATTATTAAAAATGTATTAAATTCTGCGAAATTATAAATAATGTAATTATATTTACTTTGTTTCAGTAAATACTAACTATTATTATTAATTCTATTTTTTGTAAATCGTGCTCCGATCGATCATCGCAAATACAATTAATAAATAAGTTAGATATAATTTCAATATTGATCTGACATTTGAATTTAATATCTAAATATTTTTTCTTACAAAAACTAACAATTCACATAAAATTAATAATTCATACATCAAATAATATTTAAAAATCAAATCAAATTAACTAAAATTTTATTCTAACTTAAGTTCGAAGAATTTAGTTATTTATGTTAATATTACATATCATAAAATTGTACGAAGACTGCATTACAATGCACTGCAGTTTTACCAAGTTACACAACATAGAACTAACACAATTGGAAGATTATAACTGCAAGAAAAATAATGCATTTTCTTATGGCTTCGCAGAAGACCATTTCTCAGCAGCAAGATCAATTATTAGATGTTGGTAGAAAAGCATGTACCAAGGCAGGCCCTTGTACTTCAATCAAGGCAGCAACATCATGCGCAGCCGTGTCTCGAGTGATGAATTTGCTTACCTTCCAGATTCATGATAACCAATCTTAATGGGATAAAACCGTCTCTACCAATATTCAACACAATATGTAGAGCATACAGCGAAAATAAAATTTATCCCTCTCTTGTGTGAACCTAATAGAAAACCACCAAATAGAGCAATACTTTCGGCAAATACTTAATGCTCGAAAATCACCACAATCGCAAGCACATCAACACAAGCAATTTACGTGAAAAACCTCCTCAACGTAAGGAGTAAAAACTACGGCAACTAACAAACTTCCACTATCACAATAATGGGAATACACAAGTTCTCTCTAGCTAAAACTAGAGGCATACAACCATATATCTCAAGATTCAACAATCTTGGCAAACCGTAAAAGAGAATTAGAGAAATCTCACCCAAATCGGTGGCTTCACAAATACATACGGATCTGCATATAGAGAACTCCGAATACGATCTCCACCGTTCAGATTGAAGAACTATTCGCCGGGAACATGCTGACCAAATTTCAGCTCAATCGGACGTCAAATCGATGTTCATCCGGCGTTTGATCGAAGTGGACAGCAAGACAAAAATCTCTTATTTTCTCTTTTGTTTTTCTTGTTTTTTTTTTTTTTGTGTTGGCTGCAGCATAGGATTTACAAACCCTAAAAATTCTTTTTAAGAAGGAAAAGACCAAACAATCCTTACCTCTTCATATGGGTTTTAACCATATGTATTTTTGAGCCACCTCCACAAAGGAGGAAAAGCCCAACAAAATCTCCCCCTTTCCGACTATGTGGAGGGAATCGCCATCCCGGCGATCAAACGACAAACTTCAAGCTTTTCTCTTGATAGTGTCTTCGTCAACATATCAGAGCCATTGAGATCGGTGTGAATCTTCTCAAGTTCAAACAAGTTGTCATTGAGAGCATCTCTTAACCAATGATACCTCACATCAATGTGCTTTGATCTTGCATGAAAAGTAGAATTCTTACCAAGGTGAATTGCACTTTGATTATCACAAAGTAGCACATAATGTTGTTGTTTGAAACCGAGCTCCTGAATAAACTTCTTCAACCACAACAACTCCTTACCAGCTTCAGTTGCTGCAATATATTCTGTTTCAGTCGTAGAAAGTGCAACACATTTCTGCAGTCTCGATTGCCAAGATACAGCTCCACCTGAAAATGTAATCAAATAATCTGAAGTAGACTTTCGGGAATCAACATCTCCCGCCATATCTGAATCTGTATAGCCCACAAGCACTGGTTTTCCACCTCCAAAGGTGAGTCTCAAATCAGTAGTACCTCGTAGATATCTCATAATCCACTTTACTGCATCCCAGTGCTTCCTTCCTGGATTTGACAGAAAATGGCTAACAACACCAACTGCATAAGTAATGTCTGGTCTCGTGCACACCATTGAATACATCAAACTTCCTACTGCTGAAGCATATGGAACTCTTTTCATGTCTTCCTTATCCTGAACTGTAGAAGGGCATTGCTCGGTGCTTAACTTAAAGTGAGTAGCAAGAGGAGAGCTAACCACTTTAACTTGATCCATGTTAAATCTTTCAAGCACCTTATCAATATATTGCTTCTGTGACATATATAACTTCTTGGCTACTCTGTCTCGATCAATCCGAATACCAAGAATTTGCTTTGCTGGCCCTAAATCCTTCATAGCAAAGAATTTACTCAATTGCTTCTTCAATCTGTCAATTTTAGAAGCATTCCTACCAACAATCAACATGTCATCAACATAAAGCAATAATATAATAAAATCATCATCAGAGAATCTCTGAACAAAAACACAGTGATCAGAAGTTATTTTTCGGTAGCCTTGCTCCCCCATAACAGACTCAAACTTCTTATACCACTGTCTCGGTGCCTGTTTCAGTCCATAAAGACTTTTGTTCAACTTGCACACATAATCCTCTTTTCCTTTTACTTCGAAACCTTCTGGTTGCTGCATGTAAATTTCTTTATCTAAGTCACCATGCAGAAAATCAGTCTTGACGTCCATCTGCTCAATCTCCAAGTCAAGACTAGCTGCTAAACCCAAAACCACACGTATAGATGACATCTTAACAACGGGAGAAAAGATTTCATCGAAATCAATACCTTTTTTTTGCCTGAATCCCTTGACAACTAGTCTAGTTTTATAACGTGGTTGGGAAGAGTGTTCTTCTTGCTTCACTCTGTACACCTACCTGTTCTCTAAAGCTCTTTTTTCCTTAGGTAACTTCACTAGCTCAAAAGTGTTATTCTCATATAACGACTTCATCTCATCTTGCATAGCCTCAAACCACTCTTTCTTATGTTCATCTTCCATAACCTCTGCATAACATTCGGGCTCTCCCCCATCAGTCAGTAAGACATACTCATCAACAGAATACCGATTGGAAGGTTGTCGGTCTCTACTAGACCTCCTGAGTGGAATCTCTGGTGTTACCTCTACTGGGATATGTGACCCTGGTGACTGCTCGTGAATGACATCACTCACATAAATCGGTGTAGGCATACTAATATCACCTATATCATGCTGGTTCTCCTGAACTTCTTCTCCAATCTGTGCTGACACATGCGTTGGAGGAAATGGATCAAAGTCAACTAAACCATCAGTACATCGAGGAACTGGTATATCTGTTTTCTTGATGTCACGTATGGTTTTGTTCTCCACAAACACAACATCTCGACTTCTGACAAGTTTCTTTTTTACATGATCATAAAATCTGTAGCCCAACTCATCATGTCCATAACCGAGGAATACACACTGTCTTGTCTTCGTATCAAGTTTAGACCTTTCATCTTTGGGAATATGCACAAAAGCCAAACATCCAAATACACGCAAGTGATCATAAGAGACATCCTTGCCTGACCAAACTTTATCTGGAACATCAAAGTCTAAAGGAACACATGGTGTGAGATTTAGAACATGCACAACTGTACTCAAAGCCTCGCCCCAAAAAGAATTTGATAACTGTGCTTGTGAAAGTAAACATTTCACTCTTTCAACTAGTGTCCTATTCATTCTCTCAGCTAAACCATTCAACTGAGGAGTCTTAGGAGGTGTCTTTTGATGCCTAATGCCCTGCTGTCTACAGTACTCATCAAAAGGTCCAGAATACTCACCCTATTATCAGTTCTAATGCATTTCAACCTCAAACCAGTTTGTCTTTCAACTAAAGCATGAAATTGTTTAAAGACATCCAACACTTGGTCTTTCGTTTTCAAGGTATAGACCCATATCTTCCTTGAATGATCATCAATAAAAGTCACAAAATAAGAAGAACCACCAAGTGTTTTTGTTTTCATAGGGCCACAAATATCAGAATATACTAAATCAAGTATACCTGGCTTTCTTGAAGGAGCGGAGGTCTTAAAGGCAACTCTGATTTGCTTTCCTGCTAAGCAATGTTCACACTTCATCAACGGTGAATTCTTCATTCCAGAAAGGAGATTCTTCCTAGCCAAAATCCGCAAACCCTTCTCGCTCATGTGACCAAATCTGTTGTGCCAAAGCTCAACCGTAACATCACTATCAACTGCATTGACAATGGAATCGGATATCTTTCCTTGCATCAAATAAAGTGAGGAACACTTTCTACCTCTAGTCACAACCATAGAGCCTTTAGTCAGTTTCCACTGACCATCACTAAAGGTGTTGTAAAATCCCTCATCATCAAGTTTGTCTGTAGAGATCAAATTCAAACGAAGGTCAGGAATATGCTTAACATTTTTCAGAGTCAGAACGGTACCATTGTTCGTCTCCAAGCACACATCTCCTACGCCAATAGCTTTAGCTAAGCCATCGTTACCCATTCTAACACTTCCAAAATCACCAGATGTGTAAGATGCAAAGTAATCCTTCCGAGATGTAGCATGAATGGAGGCACCACTGTCAATCACCCAACTGGTCTCATAAGAAGCAAAATTGACAACATCATCATACAAAATAAGGAAGTCATCTGTGACAGTAGCAACTTTATCAACCTCATTACCATCAACCTTTTTCGTTTCCTTACTCTTGTCATTTTTGCTGTCCCTTTTCAACTTACGACAATATTTCTTTATATGCCCCTTCAGACCACAGTAATGACACTTAACATCAGCAAATTTGTTAGATTTGCTTTTACTTCTGTCTTTGTTCTTCGGATCTCTGCTCTTACTCCTCCTTCCTTCCTTCAGAACCAAAACTTACATCGCAAAGAGAAACCCTGTGACTTTCTTCTCATCTCCTCATTCAGAACACTACTCTTGACCAAATCCATAGTGATGACACCATCTGGGGCTGAGTTGGACAAAGACGTCCTAAACGTCTCCCACGAGTCCGGCAATGTACCAAGAAGTCATAAACCCTGCACTTCATCATCAAATTTAATATTCATACAAAGCCAATCGATTAATAATACCTTGAAATGCATTCAAATGATCCGTCATAGGATTTCCATCCCGATATTTCAGATTCATCATCCGCTTAATCAAGAACAGTTTATTATTTTGATTTTTTCTAAGATACAATCGCTCGAAACTTATTCCACAAAGTGCTTGCATTTTTCTCATCGCTAACATGGTTCAAAACATTATCATCTACCCATTGTCTAATAAAATCACACACTTGCCGATGAGCTAAGTTCCATTCAGCATCAGTTTTATTGGCAGGCTTTTCTTCACTAAATACTGGTAGATAATAATCTTTCACATATAGCAAATCCTCCATCTTTCCTTTCCACAGATGGTAATTTGAACCATTCAAATTAATCATTCTACTTGTATTAGCTTTCATGTTCACCACAAGGCACAAATCAAGTAAAATCTGGCTCTGATACCACTTTAATGGGATAAAACAGTCTCTACCAATATTCAACACAATATGTAGAAAGATGCAAATAAAATAAAACTTATCCTCTCTTGTGTGAACCTAATAGAAAACCACCAACAGAGCAATACTTTCTGCAAATACTCAATGCTCGAAAATCACCACAATCGCAAAACACATCAACACAAGAATTTACGTTAAAACCTCTCAACGTAGGGAGTAAAACCACTAAGAACTAACAAACTTCCACTATCACAATAATGGGAATACACAAGTTCTCTCTAGCTAAAACTAGAGGCATACAACCATATATCTTAAGATTCAACAATCTTAGCAAACCGTAAAAGAGAATTGAAGAAATCTCACCCAAATCGGTGGCTTCACAAATACGTACGGATCTGCATATAGAGAACTTCGAATACGATCTCCACCGTTCAGATTGAAGAACTATCCGCCGGGAACACGCTGACCAAATTTCAGCTCAATCGGACGTCAAATCGACGTTCATCCGGCGTTTGATCGAAGTGGACAGCAAGACAAAAATCTCCTATTTTCTCTTTTGTTTTTCTTGTTTTTTTTTTTTGTGTTGGCTGCGGCATAGGATTTACAAACCCTAAAAATTCTTTTTAAGAAAGAAAAGACCAAACAATCCTTACTTCTTCGTATGGGTTTTAACCATATGGATTTTTGAGCCACCTCCACAAAGGAGGAAAAGCCCAACAAATACAAATCTGGCTATCTTGTTCAAGACCTTTTGATTCTTGAGGCGAAGGCTGAGTAGGATCAATCTGCAAATTCATTCATGTGGAAGAGACAACTGCTTATATACAAAGAGAAGTCCCAACTATCTCCATGTTCTGTTAATGTTAATGCAATATGTCAACCATTTTCGTCCATCCTATATCGTAGCATTCCTCTCATATATATATAAAGAAATGCGAAATGTGATAGTCACAACTTCGAACTGCAAAATGGCTTCCATGAAACAAGTAGTCACTGAAATTTTCTGTTTATTGTTTTTTGATGAATATATGTGAGCGGAGAAAATATTTCGACGGCGGAAAGACACCAGCAGTGAATTACTCAGTACGGTGGCGTCTCACATAATTACCAGCTGAGCGAAACACACAATACGCTGGCTCTGCACAAGTTCGCCGGTTTCACCAGCCACGACGAGTTCATGGTCATCCACACCCTTCTTCTTTATTATATCCGGCAAAACAAAGATTAGCTCATCCGGATGTTTCTAGTATGAAAACATCACGGCGGCCCCTCTTGCTTGGACGGGAGAACTAAAGGATCATGAAGAGAAGAGGGATGAGCTTTCCAGGAAGCGAACTGTATCAAATCGGACAGTTCACGATCAGCTACTCAGTCTTCCAACTACTAATATCTACAGCTAGAAACAAAAAATAACATTTTTTGAAATTTGGGAGAAAAAGAATTTTTCTCAAGAAAGTTTAAAAAAATAGGAGAAATGTGTTTTCTGTTGGCCATGGGCCCAACTACCTTTGAGCCGAGTCCTGATGATTTAACACAACGGTAATCTAAAAGCTGAGAACCTCCTTGGTTGTTTCTCAGTTAATCTGTTCTGATATTCATCGATAATGCGTGTCTTCTATTACCTTAAACTTTCTTAATGCATTCCTGTCTGTTACTTTGGATTGCGTACGAATTAAAAAAACAGTTTCATAGAAATCTCATGAAGGTTGTATATATAACACAATATATTAAATTTACTACCGATCATTCATGACAATCAGAACTGAGCTATATATATATCTAGGTAGGAGTTGGCAAAACGTATACGCTTTTTTTTTTTAGTTTGCATTTATTCATCCTTCTCTTTCAAGTCAAAAAAAAGAAAAAAAAGAGAACTCTATATAAACAAATGTATATATGCACAGCAGTACCATGCATTCTCATCCATTGACTGCAACTATATAATTATGGCTTCCATGAAGATTTTCATGTTATTGTTAGTGTCGATGAATTTATGCGTTTGCAACAGCTATGCAGCAGCAGCTGGTCGAATGCTCGTGGAAAATATCTCAATGGCAGAAAGGCACCACCAGTGGATGATTCAGTACGGCCGTGTCTACAGGAACGCGGCGGAGAAGGAAAGGAGATTAAAGATATTCTCCGACAACTACCAGCTGATTGAGAAGCACAACTCCGGAGATTACAAGTACAAGCTGGGTGTGAACAAGTTCGCCGATCTCACCAACGACGAGTTCAAGGCCATCTACAACGGATTCCGGCCTTCTTCTTTAACCGGAATAAGAACTGGCGGCTCAGGTTTTAGGTACGAAAACTTCACCGTCGACGTTTCTGCCAGCTTAGACTGGAGGACTCAAGGTGTAGTCACTAGCGTAAAAGATCAAGGCCAATGCGGTAAGAAAATATTGTAGGAACGAAACTGATGAACATACATTTTATATGTACGGATGACGCGTGTTTTAATACGTATATAGGATGCTGTTGGGCGTTCTCGGCCGTCGCAGCTATGGAAGGCATCACGAAACTCGACACAGGCAATCTTGTTTCTTTATCAGAGCAAGAATTGGTAGACTGTGACATTACCGGCCAAAACCACGGATGCAACGGCGGTCTGATGGACGAAGCGTTCAAATTCATCGTCAGAAACGGCGGTCTTACTACGGAAGAGAACTATCCGTATAGAGAAGCAGACGGCACTTGCAATCCCAGAAGAGCATCCATGCGTTCTGCATCAATCAAGGGCTACGAGGACGTACCGGAGGACAACGAAGACGCGCTGCTGAAAGCCGTGGCTAACCAGCCTGTTTCTGTCGCTATAGACGCTGGTGGTTCCGCCTTTCAGCTGTATTCCGGCGGGGTTTTCACCGGTTCTTGCGGCACGGATCTCGATCATGCAGTTACGGCTGTCGGGTACGGCGCGGATTCTGATGGGACGAAGTATTGGTTGTTGAAGAACTCATGGGGAAGTACTTGGGGAGAGAATGGGTACATTAGGATGGAAAGGGGTGTGAGTGCTAAGGGAGGACTGTGCGGTATTGCCATGGAGGCTTCTTACCCTACTGTTTAAAATTATTTATGATTTACAACAATATATTAATTTGAATTCATTATAAGCTGATTAAGGATTGATCATGTGATGAGCGTGTATTGGTTGATGGCGCTGCGCGCGAAGATGAGGTCGAAAAACAGTTGTTATGTTTTGTCACAGGGTGTAGGTGATCATCACGAGGATGGAGTTTTTAAAGACATGCCAATCTGTGCATTTGTTTTTGTTTCTTTATTCTGGTATTATGAAAATTAAGTTCTTTTGCATCTCTATGTATTTTGATGAATAACATGAAATCCAAACTCAAACTTTTATTCAACAAATTTAGGACGTCACCAACACAGCACAACTAATAACAGAACTGAAATATAAAATTCGTAAATTATCAGACATCATCCACACGTACGAGGTGAATTAATTATTCCTGATCGATCACGTTCATAAAACAATTGGGTAGAGATCCAAGCCACTCCCCTGCAGCTTCATCTTGGTTATCTCATCCATCTTCAGCGCCATTTCATCGGTCATCAACTCCCTCCATCCGCCTGCCTTCCCTTTCCTGAAGAACGAAGAATCCTTCATCATCCACTGCCCTTCCATCCCTCTCTCTCCGATATTATCATCGTTACTGCTGCTATTCAAACCAGCTGCTTTCATCCTCTCAAATCCACACATCTTCACAATCTCCTCCAAAACTCCTTCCTTCTCTTCTTCTTCCGTAAATGGAACGTTCATGAACTCCGCAAGCCTTCTAACTTCATCGCGAGCAGCTGCAGTGTTGTTGTTACCTTCCATATCATCACTAGTAGCGAAGTCTTCAAACTTCATAAACATTACTTTATCAGGGCTCTCCTTGCTCTGTTCCCAGTACTCCAGTTGGTGTTCCCATATCGGCCCGTAAGCGGACTCACCCTTGCAGAACAGCTCGAACGCATCATTGAACTCCATGTCCATGTCCTTGTTTTGGTTGCTATTCATATCCATCATAGCGAACTTCATCGCTTGCCCAAACTTCCACATTGAAACAAGAACATCTTTCGGCTCTCGCGAAAGATAAACAATCTTGCATGACCCATTGCTAGTGCTAGAATTCTTTACGGCATCCGGTAGCAACGAATAAGGCATGTGAGTAGCGAGCAATCTCGGGTGATCAGGTAACACGTCGAGGTTAGGGAATCTTTCTCCGGCAAACAGTTGGTCTAAGAACGGCGCGCAGTCTTGCGGATGCATGTCGATAGTTTTTGGTCTGTTGGCAACGGCGAAGGCGAGGGATTTGAGCAATGTGGTTCCCGCCTTCGGCGTGGTGACCAGTAGAATATCAGTGGGTTTTGGTTTGAATTTGTTGTCGTGGATAGCCATGATTCCGGGAAGGAGAGGTTCAGGGAACCAGAAGCCGTTGAAGTTTCTGAACATGACTGCTTTCCAATCTGCAATAAGAGGCAGCGTTTGAATGGTGTGTTTGTAGTTTTCATGAGCTCTCTTATCTTCTTCCATTTCTGAGTTGGATTTTGGAGACATGAAGAATAGTGATGACAGATGATTTAGTGAAGCTGCTTGCTCCATTGATGATGAGCAGCAAATTTGTTGATGTTGTTGTTGTTTTCCGTTCTGGTTTGATGATTTTGTGTTAGCTGTAGCTACTATATTATATGTGGCTCTGTTTATAGAAGATGAAGAGATATTGTTATCGTGTGAAGTGAAATGCAGTGCACGTTAAGTAAGAGTAATAAATACGTTGTTACGGAAGGAGTACGGTTCACTGCTGTCTAAAGGTACCTCTAATAATGTCGTAGGCGACACCTCACAATCACAACCTTTTCCTTCTTCTATCTCAACATAATTTATCAATAATACATTTTTTTTTAATGGGATTTTAGTAAATGATCAAATTCTAGCATTTTATAAAATCTATACTAGATCTTTTATATAAATTTTTAGTTTTAATTTTGACACTATGCAACATATTTCTAATAAAATTAAACTATAAAATTAAAATTATTAATTTTAATCTAATATATTTAATAACTGTATCAATTTCAGAGCAATTTATTTAATAATTAAATTTTTTTTATATTTTAAATTTAAATAAAATTATAAAATTAATTAAAATAAATATGTATGATATTTTTAATAAAAATATGTAGTAATTATTTTTCAAGGACCCATCAGATTTTGGGCTTCTAACAAATCAAAGCCCAACCCAGACACACTTCTACATTAATTAGCCGTGTGTAAGAGCGCGTTTCAAAAATTGATTTCTAATTTTTTTTTATTTTATATTTTTTTAATATATTTTATAAGTATATAAAAATTTATTTAAAAATTTAAAAAATATAAAAAAATTTTATAAAATAAAATTTTTTATTATATATTATTATTATTTTTTAAAATAAAATAAATAAATTCGTTTTTTAAAAAATAAAAATATTTTTTATTTTAAAAATTTTTATTTCATAATCAATCTTAAATGCCTCCTAACTAATTCAGGATCCGTGTTCGTTTGAGTTGGGTCGGTTGCAGGTCATCATCCGGACTTCTTTCAACGGCGGGGAAGTCCAAAAAATTCGCTTTTTTTTTTTTTCTCATGTATCTTCGTTTTTCTTTTCAGTTCTTCCACCATCGACTGCGGACCAAAATTTTTTTCCGAAAGAATTCGAAACGTAACGGTAGGCAGTAGGAAAAATTCTTCCAATTACTTTCCTAATTTGTTCGATAATTCCTCAATCAAGCATCTTCATCTCGATAAGGTTCGATTCTTTTCTTCGTCGTTGCTTTTTACACCTAAAAATTTTGGTCGAATTTCTTTAATTTATACACTTTATTGAGAAGACGAGTTGTTTTTTGGCTTCTCCGGTTGTTGATTGGACAGGGATCTCTTGGAATAAGTATTCTTCTGCAGATTTAGGTGTTGGGCTTCGAAATTTGGGGTACTCCTTAGAATTGGCATTTTTTGTGGCAGTTTGAGGTATTTCTAGAACAAGGTAAATATTCGATAATCAGTAGTGATTGTAGTTGTATCTTTTTTGCTGGGTTTGATCTAGATAGCTATGAGTGTGTAGTGCTTCTCTTGGTAGTTTGCTAGAATGGAACAATTAGGGCGTGTTTACCAAAGGGGTGGGAAGTGGAGTTTTGGATGAAGCGTGAGTTTTTAGGAAATAAATTTAAAAAATAAAATTAAAAATTAAAAATATTTAATAAAAAATAAAATTTTATATTAATTATATATTTATAGTAAGTGTTAAATTTGAATTTTAAAAAAAATTATTGATAAAAAAATTTTATTTTAATTTTTGTACGTATTTATGTGAAACTTGAGTTTAAAGAAAGTGGAGTTTATGGGTGTTGGTAAACACGCCCTTAGTGGCATGTTTGGGGAGTTTTTTCTGACCAATTTTTCGTTTCACGTTTTTTAATAAAATTTTTAAAATATTTAGTAGAATTTTTAAAAAAATTTTAAAGTATACAAAAATTTTATATCATAAAATTTTTTTATTAATTATTTTTATTTTTTTTAAAGTCAAAAGAGTACGACTCGTTTTTAAAAATTTTTTAAAATATCTTTTCTTTTCGAAAAGCTCTTTTTAAATAAGTATTTTCTTAACATCTATGTGAAATCAGCTGTGATGGCTGGGTTTATATAGGATCGCAAAGTTAATTAATACCTGCTTCTATGAGAATCCTTCCGTTGCAAACCCTTGCTGCGGAACTAATCATGTTCATTAACTGATGAGATTTTCGTAATGATCTTACCTCGTGTAGTTGACAGATTTAGGGTTTCTCTGAGGTTTATAGTATTTTGTAAGCCACTGTTAAGGTTACATTTTTGTAGGTACTCTTAAATTAGATTTATTTGGCTGTACTTCTTGATACTTCGTTTGAGGTATGAACAATGGAGATAATCTGTGTTGATAGTGTTTATTCCTGACAAGATAGGACTAGGAGGTCTATAGCACTTCAAAGAATTTAATCTGAAGCTGTTAAACTCTGTGATCACTGAACTGAGGTGCTTTTTCCAATAAATGTCAGTGGGTCGATCTAAACATCAAACTCAACTTCTCAGGAGGAATGCTCTGGGAAGGTGCAAAAATGCAGGCAACAAAGATCCTGTGCTTGTTATAGACGTTGAAAAAGGTAAAACTGAAACAGTTGTTGTTGACGATTTTGAGATTGCTCTCCAACAGTTGAGATGCCATGGAAATTGAAAGGAAAGAGCATTGCTGATGGCCTCATTACTATTGATGATGAGGACGATGCTCAAGATACCACCAGAAATATACACGGTAGCGCTTCTGGTCAGATGTTTAATGCATCTTCCAGTTTTCTAGTCTCTGATAAAATTGATAGCGATGTAGATCCTATGTTAGCCAGAAAGGGAATCCATCCTCAAGGCAGCATGAGGAACTCTATTCTTGTGCCTCTAGAAACTGTTTTGGCTTTAGTCCCTATTCTGATAGTAATTCATATGGAACTGATAGTACTGAACCTGATACGTCTGAATGTGATAGCTCTGACTGTGAGATTATTGATGATTCTTCTGGAGATATCCGGGAGCAGTGGGAAAAGGCTGCCTCGAAGAGAAGGATGCTGGGGAAAGATCAAGAGGGCCCAGAGAATGTGGCTAGTGCTACTGAATCAAGTGCTGATACTGGATTTCCTCAGCATTGGGCAAGTCCAAACAATTCGGATTCTGTAAATTCTGTTGGTGAAGCTCCCAATAATTTTGAAGATGTACAAGTCAGTTCCAGTCCAAGTGAATCTGTCGTTCAAACGAATCCTTCCTTCATATCCACTTCTGCTAGTAATGAAGAACCTGCAACCTTGCACAAAGAGAGCCCTGCTAGTAGTATTCCTTGCTATGAATCTGATAGCGAAGAGGATGTTACATCAGTATCAGAGCATTCGCCGGAGCCAACAGATGGAGTTCCCTCCCCACGAACTGAAGCTTGTAACTATGACTATGAGATACCGGCTTATGATTCAGAGCATGAGAGGCAGCCAACAGATGGAGTTCCTAACAAAACTGTTCCAGAGCATTGGAAACAACCAACTGATGGAGTTCCCCCTTCACATATGAAAGCCGGTAACAATGACCATGAAACACCAGCTTCAGATTCATTTTTGCAAGATATGAATTTGAATTATGACATTCATGCAACAGATGACAGTGGTTTGGCTAGTGTGATTTGGTCCGCTAACTGCCTGGCAGGAGATGTATCACATAGAAGTTCTTGTAAAAAAATCAGCTTAATTTCACGTCTTGCCTCCTCAATATCCGTACTCATCTCCTTAAAGTAGGAATTTCACAAAGATAAGAGTAAGCATCTTCAAACATCTAAATATAAACCGTTACGGTGACACTTTTTGTATCTCTCTGTGCGGTACAGAAGGGTTATTGCAATCAGTTGCATCTTTTTCTCTCTCTGCCCTTCTTTCAAAATAAGAAACAGCAGAAACTCTGCTTGTTCAATCATAACTTCAATCCATGGAAAGAAAATTCGTTTCTTTTTCTTTGGGAGGCAACATCTAAACAAGGTATTAGTACTTGCTCGAGTCTTAAAAAATATGAAAACAGCTCGCACGCTAAGTCGGAATCATGCTTTGGGTTTTATCAAGTAAGTATAAAGGTGAAAGTATAACTTCCAAAGAATATATTACTTGCTTGAATGTTTATCTTCAAGATTGGAATAGATTTTTACTTGTTTGCATTATTATAATCCACTCACATAGCTGTTTCTTTCTTCATTCTCGTTGCAGTACACACGCAGAGAGAGATAGAAGAGAGAGAGAGAGAGAGAGAGAGAGAGAGAGAAAGAGTATGGCTGCTTTGATTCCCAGCTCATCCATCGACCCTTTCGTGCAGCTGCTGATTGATTTTGCCAAAAAAGAAGGAGCTCTCATCTTTGGGGTTAAAGATGAGATCAAGAAGCTCGGGGCAAGAATGCGGAGGGTGCGTAGTGTCCTCATCGACGCTGAAAGGAGGCAGTTCCAGGATACAGACATCAAGACTTGGCTCGACGAGCTACAAGACATCATGTACGATGCCCAAGACACCATTGATGATGCCAAGATCCTAGCCGAGAAGCATAACAAGGGATCATCATCATCTTCTTGTGCATCAGTGAGCTGTTTCCGCTCCCTCTTTTCATGTGTTCCAAAAGTTGCAATCAAGCATGACATTGGGAAAAGAATCCAGAACCTTAACCAAAGGCTAGACAATATTATCAAAGATATAAAACTTCTCCAACTCAAGAATGTTGAATCTAGAGATAGCGATGGCAAGACAACGCGTATCACATCCCCGTTGGTGGAGCCAGATATAGTGGGAAGCGCCATGGAGGAGGACACCAAGAAACTGGTAGAGCTGCTCACAAAGGAACATGTGGAGAAGAACAATATTGTTATTTATGCCATCGTCGGTATGGGTGGGATTGGCAAGACCACTCTCGCTCAGAAGATATTCAACGACGACACATTGAGAGCAAATTTTCACCAAATGAAACCAATATGGGTTTGTGTCTCCAAAGACAATTATGATGAGATTAGAATTCTGAAGAGCATAATAAACGGTGCCGGAGGGGACCCAAGCCGGGCTGGCGATAAGGGAGAACTTCAAATTTTACTTTCCGAAGTTGTTCGACACAAAAGATTCTTTCTTGTATTGGATGATGTTTGGAATGCACATGCCTGGGATGATTTATTAAGAACACCGTTAAGCAGTGCTAGCACAGGAAGCAGAATTTGGTGACCACTAGAGATGAAGGCATTGCGAAGGAAATGGGAGCAACGTTTCGTCACAACGTGGCCAAACTTCCAGATGAAGATGGTTGGTCGTTGTTGCGTAAGATGGTGTTATCTGACAAGGAAGAACAAGAAGTGCAGACACTAAGAGATGTCGGGATACAGATCGTTAAGAAATGCGATGGTCTTCCTTTGGCTATCCGAGCAATTGGTGGCTTATTAAGAAGAAAAGAAGCACGTCCATCTGAGTGGGAAAAAATTCTTCGAGATCGGGCATGGTCTTCCGCTTCTATACCAACAGGGGTGATGGGAGCACTCTATCTGAGCTATGAAGATTTACCACCCCATCTCAAGCAATGTTTTGCATATCTTGCATTGTTTCCCGAAGACTATGAGTTTGACAAAGAACTCACCTGCTTGTGGATTGCCGAGGGATTTGTGGAGGCAAATGAAGGCAATTTGCTTGAAGAGAAGGCAGATGAGTACTGGAATGAGCTGATAGAGAGGAGCCTTTTCCAACCTGCTAATAATTGGGGATACCGAAAGCTACATGATATCTTCCGGGATCTAGCCCAACGTCTTGCAGGAAAGGAATGCCGGTGCATAAACGCAGAAGTCAAGATCGATTTTGCACTGCAAGCAAAGACTAGAAGGTTGTATGTTAGCCATCATGCTTCAGGATCTTTCCTACATCAAATAAAAGACGGAAGTTCCTTGAGGACGCTAATTTGTAGGGAAGAAATTTCAGAGGAGGTTCTGAGAAGTTTGAAGCATTTAAGGATTTTAAGTCTCTGTGAATCAAGTGTTGAGAAGCTGCCAGACACTTTATTATGTCTCATGCATTTGAGATTCTTAGATCTACGTTATACTAATATCATCCAAATTTCTGAAGGCATACGGTCTCTTAAATACTTGCAATTTCTACTGCTTGATGGTTGTACCAACTTGCAAAGTCTTCCAAAAGCCATTGGATCTTTGGCTGATCTAAGATGTCTTACCATGTTAACAGCTAAGATTGACAGGATACCGAAAGCAATCTCAAGGCTGACGCATATTCGAACGCTTGAGCCATTTATTTTGTCAGGCAGCACTAGCAGCGAAGAGCAGGGGCACAACACAGGAGAATGGTGCGCACTGGAGGACCTAAAGCATCTCAAGCTACTTCGCTCGCTGACGATACCGAACTTGGAGAGGTGTTCAAGTACTGCAGAGGCGAAAGCTGCGGAATTGGTAAATAAATCGCATCTAACCGACCTACGTTTGGAGTGTTCACGTAGAACAAGATACAACGAAGAATCGACAGCAAGAATTGTTGAAGTGTTTGAAGAGCTCCGCCCTCCATCTTGTATCGAATTCTTTGTTATAAATAGATACTTTGGCAATGTCTTACCGAAATGGTTGATTAGCTCATCGATACTTCCGAACCTTACTAAGCTGTCTCTTGTTGACTGTGAACTTTGTGAACGATTGCCGCCTTTGGGGTTACTACCGAACCTTGCTTTCCTTGTGGTTAGCAGCATGCCCCGATTGAAAACAGTAGGGACCGAAGTCCTTCTACTCCCCGATGAGGACTCTGCGGCAAGAGGAGATGACGTACGATACCGTACCCCTTTCCGGTCCTTTCCCAAATTAAAGGAGTTACATTTCAGCAACATGGACGTCTGGGAAGAGTGGTCTTGGCTGGAAGAAGAAAAGCGCTTCGAAGCGCAGATGGTCCTGCTGCCTCAACTCAAATCCTTGACTCTTCATAATTGTCCCAGACTGAGATCTCTTCCCCATGCTCTCTTGAATCATGTCGCTGTTTTGGAAGAATTACAAATTGTCAGCTTGCACAATCTAGAAGCTATCGAGAATCTGGATCACGTCAAGAAATTGGAGATCTCCAACAACCGCAGTCTTAAGACGGTGGCAAACCTACCATCGCTGGAGTATCTCGAAATTGTTGGTTCTGTATGTCTAGAGAAAGTGGAGCATCTGCATCAACTCCGAACTCTGATTATAAGAAACGATTACGATCCAAAATTGGAGTCTCTGACAGAGTGGATGCAACCAGCTGCAAAAGAATGGCCTTTCCCTAATCTACAACTTCTTCGGATCGATAACTGCAGCTATGATCTACTGCTCAGGTGTTTGATAGACGGCCCAGACTGGTCCATTATCAAAGACATCCCTCGATTCACAGCCCGCTGCTTTGACTATAGATGGGAAACCTCTTTCGTTGATTACACCAAGTCCCCCTTCTCCTTCAAAAGCAACATTACGATTGAGGACAAGGACAGAAGTTGGCCAGAGCAGGTGAATCATTCCCTTCATGACCATGTGCTCTTGCTTACCATACGAAGTTATTACTGGTGTCGTAAGTGTGGAGAACCTGCGAGATTCTGGTCCTTCTGCTGCGAGAATTGTAGCTTCGATTTGCACCCCAAGTGCGCGCTCCAAGAAGATCAAGAAGGAGCTCGACGAGATTGAGTTCATTCTATTGCTGAAAATTATCGGTAAGTAACTTCCTTTATAGTTTCTTTATTTGAGTGAAATAGATCCTGCCATTTATTTTTAGTGATCATTTCAATACTACAATCTTCTTTTTCAAAATAGTAGCATTCTACTCTAAACATTGAACGTGAGAACACAACCCTTCTGTTTGCAAATTAAAGAAGATGGTTTTGGCTTGATCGATTTTTCACGGTGAATGGATTTAAAATTTCTCGCTCTGTCAACATATCTATCCATTTATGTGCTCTCTATGTTCGAAGGAGAAGCAGTCAATCTGAAATAGCAGTTACGTTGCTGAATTATATCTGTCATTTGTTATTTCTAGTTACAATTCTGGTAAGGTTCTCGGTTATCGTTACAGAGCCTGCCCAAAAAGTTGATTCTCTTAACAATAATAGATGAGATAATATTGTGATCTATTGTCTGAGTTTTATTCTTTCACCTGTCAGGATAAACTGAATATAAATTTGGCTGATAATTTTGTTTATAATTTTGTGCTTGTTCAACAATAACTTGGACCTAGCACGTAGAAGAAGTATCTTATCGCGCTCTTTGTTTTCAACTAAAAAAATCCCTCTAACTTGGTTCTATTTACTCGCTTCAAACTCCATTCTTGGATACTTTTTCATATAACCCTTGCATTTCATGACCTTTAAATTGTTACTAATGTAGATAAGTCAATAACTATTATTATTATTATTTTCATGGTTGTTATCATCGTGTAGGTGAAGACTGGTAAATCTAAATCTCGTAGAACGATTACTTGAACATCTGGACTAGCATAAGTCTGGAAGATGTTTTAATTGGTAAAACTGCTGTACTCATTATCTAAACAGTTTTACATATATGCATGACTTTTACATGTAGCTGAGTCGGTGTTCCTCCCCCATATGATAAGACCAACAGGATGGTTGTTCCTGATGCTCTCATCCATCTAGCTTGTTATTTGAATTTCTTCAATCGAGCTTATACTTTCTGAATGTACTGGTTCTCTGAAATTAATCTAAAGGAGCTGATTGTGGTTTCAGAGTGTTGAGGCTGCAGACAGGGCACAGTATTCATTGCTTGCTTGGAAGGCTCTCCAAGGAGGTCGGGGGATCAGTTTCACACCATCAAGGTAATTAGATGCCATCTTCTTGCATAATTTAGTTCTGGTGTGTGGAATGGCTACTACTTACTATATGACACTTTCTGGCTTAGTTTAGTCTGTGATGGTTCATGTGCTGTTGTAGAAATATGAAGTTTTTATGTAATATGTATACAGCTTTAGCAATGTCTACGAATCAGGAGTATTTTGCCACTATTCTTATGTATCTGCTCTTGATCCAATGCAGCTCTAATATCTTTTATCTTGATCATTTACTTGTCACTGTTAAGTTTCTGATGATAAGAATAGCCTCCAAGTCATTTTAGGACCTGAGTCTGCAGTGATGACTAATAATATATATTGTCGATGTTTTGCTACTGCCCCCAGCAATGCTGTAACTGGAGGATGTTAATCGTCATCCTATGTTATGTTGCTATAGATGATTCTTCATTGCATTGTAGTTTTACTAGTTTTGCCAGTTCCACAACCTTGTGGTTTGTTCTCCTCAAAATTTGTCTAAATCAACATGATCTGCTCATCAGGTCTGGAAGAGGAGGAAGCAGAGGTCTCAGGTTGCATACGAAAAATAGCTGAATTATCATTGTTAGCTACAAAATATTTGCACTATTTCTTAGTCCTCCCTCTGGTTACATCAATTTTGCAATGCTATGCTATGGCAGTATGTTAATGTGGCAAATTTATCACTAATTGTTCTTGGCCAGTTTTTAATCTCCAGTTCCTCTTGATTGCAGATTTCATGGTTGTCAAGTGTACAGCTTCCAGCAGAGATGTATTAAAGCATAGAATTTTAGTGCATTCTTGCAAAAGATTGCCTAAGTATGTATCAACAAATACTCCAAACTGCTGATGTTTATACCCAGTACCTTGATCAGAATGTACCAATAACAATAAAAACAGTAAAGATACATATTCAGTATACCTATTTTAAAAACTACTGATGCATATACCCAGTCCTTGACGAATCGATCATCGTCACCCTCTCCATCAGACAAAATTGCATTTGCTTAATTTTTTCAGCTTCGACTATGATTCAAGACAAAGTTACACAGGGAAACATTAAGAACTGTCAGCAAACTGAATATAGTTTCTCTAGACTCTTAACTACAATTGTATTGCTAAGTTTGGCTGTTAAATCTGAAAGTTACAGGAGTTAACACCTCCTCTATTATGCAAATAAGAAGCATCATACAATATTTGGAATTAGTTAGTCTCATCTCTATTCGAGGAAAATTAAGAACTACCACTTTTTGCTGATAATAACTGCAAGATAGAAAACCAAGAACCTTATTATAAATACGGAATATAGAACGGAGAGCAGTCACCTACCGTTCAGGTTGCAGTCGCATAATGGCCTTGTCGAATTCTGGAAGTGTTTAATCACGCTCTCCATTTTTTTTATCAACAAACTCTGATGACTTGGCACTCTGCTCGAACTTCTTGAGCAGAGTCTTGTTTTTCTGTTAGTTAACAAATTTGTGTTACTTAATTCTAGACTCAGTCGGCCGGTGCTTATAAGGAGCACTTCTGCTGTTAGTCACAGCTTCAAAATTCAGACTAAAATCCAAGCACAGCTCAGAGAAAGTAATAATTGTAAAAAAGTGTGAAAATTTTCGGTTCAAAATGCTAGAATGCCTAACAATTCCAACACAAAGGCATCAGCAATTGGACAAAAAGATAGATAAAATAATATTAAAAAAAAAAAGAAAAAGAAAAGACCCGATACCATACTAGAAGCTCTAGCTTGATGCAGACATTTTACAAGATATATATTTTCTACATAACTAGCGTTCAATCCAGATACATCTAAATAATTTAAAAATTCAAATGAAATATTTGTAAATATATCACTGCATTATTTATTCAATATTTATAATTATTAATTCATTGTGTAATAATAATATAAGCTATTTATAAATCTGAAATTAATTGTAAGAAAATCTTATATATTACTTACTAATGTAATATATATATATATATATATATATATATATATTGGATATGAAAAAGAATTCATAAAAATAATACATATGTCGTCTATTATATGTTTTAGATATTCTAATCATTAACACTCTCATCCAGTTTATATATATATATTTTATCATCCACTATACTCAATTTATTTTAATAATAGAATAATTTTAATTTAAACACATCTATGAAGTAAGTTTTTTATTTTAATAAATTCTTAACTTTAGAAAAACCGAATATGTCCTAAGGTATCATTGGCAGTGCGATTTACTAAAAAAATTTTATATAATATTTTATAAATTTTATTTGAAATTTCTAAAAATACACCAAACATCATACTATATTATTATTATTATTTCGGACATATCTGAAAGAATATTTTTTAATTTTTTAATTTATATTTTTTAATAAATTTTTTAAATATTTTATAAATTTTTTTTAAAAATTTTAAAAGTACAAAAAAATTCTACGTCATAAATTTTATAAAAAAAATTTTCAAAATATTTCTCCAAACATCGTCTTCTCCTTTGTGGTTGGGTTACTGTAGCGTTGCTCGAGCGTCCGTACATTTGTTGTTCCACCTAATTAGGTTCGGAAGAGTCGAAGGAGAACAAATTGGGAATCACATTCGTCCAATAAACTTCAAAATTCATGAATAGATGCTTCTTGTCAGGTGCGCTTATTTTATTTCTTTTCTTTCTCTCTAATCATTGCGTCCTTAGCTTTAGAAGGTGTGTTTTTTAGTTAGAATACGGTTAAGTATATTATTATAGATAGTATTGATATAAATGTTTCTTTTCGTAGGAAAGAAAATCAGTTGGATATAATTTACTGTATTTTTTTTGTATAGCAAACAATAAGTGAAAAGTTGTTTTTTCGGAAAAAAAGGTGAGTTTTAAAAATTGAAAAGAACAAACTCTTATTTGAACTTATAAATTCAAATATTTAACTAAGAAATTTTGTACAAATAATTTTTAATTTTTTGTAAAAAAATTACTTTCACTTTTTACCTAAAAAATAATAAAAATTATAAATTAAAATTTTTTATGAGATATAATTTATCAAAAATTTTGATAAATAGTAATTAACACCCGCAAACATCACTTTAGTTGAATTCACAATAACAATTTACAAATATAACTATTGATAAATTATTAATTATATATTTACTAACTTATTATAAATTTTAATTAAAAAAAACTATCTATATTAATGTAAAAAATATTAGTTATTATTAAAAAAAAGGTATCAAACATTTAAATATAATTTAAAAACATATAAATAAAAATAAATCCACAAATTTAGCAGGTGTCATTTATTTTTAGTTATTTATATTATTATTCAGCTTATAAGCACTTATTTATTCAATACTATAATCAACTTATTATCTTTTTTTATCACCAAATGATTTTATGAAGATAACTTTTCGGAAATAAACCTAACGATCATTTTATAATTCAAAAAGTATCCTCCTTATCGAATCAATAGGCACTTTTTTTGGGTGTTGTCTGAGAGTTCATTTTTTGTGCTTCTTTCCCTTAAAGTAGAAAGAGAAAAAATATTTCTCACATTTTCAAAAGATTCTTAAAAGAATCTTGAAATTTTTTATTAAAAAAAAAATCTCATTTTAAACACTTCTGATGCCATCGATCCCATATATATATATATATGCTTTGCGTTTGCAATTGCATTTGCTTCAGGTTGAAGAGTTAAATAAAAAGAAGAACATGATTCCGCCTGTACCTGTTGGATTACTTCACTTCGCTACTCAGTTCGTCTTTGATCAGTGAAGCCAGTACGTAGTAGTGAAGAAGAAGAAGATGACCACTTTACTTCTCTGTTATATTCTCTCAAAAGCAATCGACGCGTGATCTTAACACATGGCGTATTCCCATTGAGTAAAAGGTGCATAACTTTCCTGTTATCATCACATTATTAATTACAAGCAAGGAGTAGAATAGAAGGAGTATTATATATTCCATTTCTCGTCTTCTCTTGAAACTCCCTCTACGTAAACTCCACAACTACAGATATGAAAGAAAGAAGGAATCATTTATTCATGGCAGAACACCAGGTTAGTAGCTCAATTAATTCAGAGTCAGATCGATTGCTGTTCTCTGAAATAATTTGTTTCTTTCGTGATTCCATATATATATAACATGCTATCTATATAGAGAACTATGTGGATATTCTGATAGATTCGTTAGACACAAATGATTCATTCACCGTTGCTAGCTAGCTGCTGCTTCATTACTATAATACTGCAAACTCTTCTTGTTCTTGACTGATTTTTCTGTTCGTTGATAGTGTTACTAATAAACAATATCAACTACGTACAAATAACAGTTCCCCGCATTGATCGTAAAAGTCGATCTGGATTGCGATAAATGCAACAAAAATATTCGAAAGATCGTCTGCAAGCTCCAAGGTTCCCACCCTCCCCAGACAAACCCATTCGGTTGTTTTTGTTATTTTTCCGAACCAAAGTTGCAATCTTTCTTGCTGGAATCAAATTAATGTTCCAATCTTTCTCATCTCTGTTTCAGACCCGATGAACATTCGCGTGATCAAATACGACAGGATGAACAATCAGGTGATCCTCCGGGGACCCTTCGATCCCGACATGCTCGACAAGAAGCTTCGTTGCTGCGACTGCAAGTGCCACGTTATCAAAGATATCCAGATCGTTCTTCCCGAGCCACCCGAACCAGATCGTAAACCGCCTCCGAAACCAGATCCCCAACCGGCTCCACCGGTTGTTATCTACAACGAACCTGTCGTCGTCGTCCCTGAACCGGTTATTGTCCCTGTTCCTGAACAAGTTAAAGAACCGGAATCAGTTAGAAGCACTCCGCCTCCAGTATGCTGCTGCCGACCTTGTTATGAAGGGTACCACGGCGGTTGCAGGTGCGGCTCTTGTGGATGCAGTCCCCCTCTTATCCATAACGGGAGTTTCTGCTCTGATGGCCCGCCTGGTAGCGGCTATCCTTTCTGCTACTGCGAGGAGCCGTCTTATACATGTTCGATCATGTGAGGACGACGGAAGCCGTAGAGCTAAAGCTCGCTCCGTCGCATGCCCTGTATATGCTTTCCGCGTCTTCCATAAATCGATAATACTGCACGTTTTAGTAACGTTTATTTTGTCGATATACTAATTGTATGACTACGTGAGGAGAGGCCATTTCTTTTTTTTTAATAAAATGCGGTAACTTTAATATATGCAACTCTTTCATGCTCAATACGATCGACATATGTTACCGATGTTCGTTGTCGGATTAGAAAGTGTTTATCTTAATATTAAACTCACTTTTAGTATTAAAAATAATTATAGAGTTAAAAGTAAGTTTGATAAAAAATAAATTTTTATATTTTTCTATATTAAAAATAAGATTGAAAGTAAAAGTTTTAGTTTTAAATATAAAATTTGGAAGTAAAATTTTTAGAGAAAAAAGCTTAGTTTAAAACTTATATTTATTTTAATTTAAAATAAGTTAAAATTTAAAATTGAGTTATGTTGAGCTTCAAAGTTGATCTAGAGTCTGCCGAATTAGTAGCAAAAGAATATAGAAAGAGTGTTCAAATTAAAAATAGATTAATCAATTTAAAAATGGCCAAAAACTCATATTAAATTAGAATTTATTGAGATTAACTTATTAATAATATTATATTAGCTGGATACTAAAATTGATATATATTTATAAATAATAGATATTAATTTTTAAAAAGTTGATTAATTATTTTAGTGCGAAATTTGATCCTATCAGATTGAAAAAAAAAAAAATGAGTTTGGAAGAAGCCAGAAGAAGAATATATTTGTAATAATAAAGTGTTTTTAGTTAGATGCACAATTAATTGAATGATGGATGGATGCTTCAATTATAAAATAAGCTGCTTAAAATTAATTGTGAAATGGATGCTTCATCATTTTGCTCTTGGTAAGTTAAGATATTACGAATATGCCCCCTTTATATTATTGGAAAAATACAACAAAGAAATAGTTAACCGAAAAAAGTCATGTGTAGGACTCGATTTAATATATTAGAAAAAGCTCAATCAACTTTTGATGAATTATAAATTTCTATGATTCTCTTCTCATTTTTATATTAACTTTTGTACTCAATTTCCTCAAAAGGTGAGTCTACTAATTTCATAATGGGTTAAAATAAAAATGAGAATATGATTAATATAGTAAGGATTATGTAATCTATCAGTTTAAATTTTTAAAATTAGATTAAATTTTTTAATATATAAATCGAATTATTTATCTATTTTATTTTGGTTAATTATTTTATTAATGTATTTTCTTAACAATTATAATAGAACAGATAATTTGGTTAAGATAGAACAAACCGGTGCACATGATAGTTCTTATTGTAATAAGTGAGTAGATTAAGAGTAGTATGATTCAAAATAATAAGATAAATTCAACTCTAAAGACTAGTTCTTGGGGCTCGTTAATGGTAACCGTAGATGAGAGGACTAATATACATTGTAGTTCTGACTAGAAGTGTGGCTGAGTATGTTACAAGTACTGAGATTCCCATAGCTTTTGATGGCGAGTGAGAATTAGAACAAATGGATTTCTAATTAGTAACTCTAGATGTATGATAACAATACTTGAAGAAAATTAGTTAGAATCTTGAGCAAACAATATATTTATACGGTAAGTATTTTGGATAAGAAGGAATAATGTGGGTGACTCATATTTAGTAGGAAAATGTTAGATATAATGATGAATTAGATTAGTTTTATATTGATTAAAAATAAAATAGTGAAAGTGATATGTTCATGTAGAAGAAAGTTTCTAAATTTATTGATTTAACTTTTTAAATTGTATTGAATTTTACAATATATGAACCTTATCTTTTAGCTTTGGTTTAACTTTTTCGGAGTTATATTCCTCAATATATATATGCCTTGCTAGTTAGTTCACATTCCTCTCCCATTCATTACCAAATCGGTTCCACTCCGTGACTGCAGGTAATTTCTTTTTCAAATCTTTCGTTCCGTATCTCGATTATTCCCAATTCAATCGAGGTTTGCGAAGCTGGTTCCCAAGCTTTCCAATAAGGCGGAGGCGACAAATCAAAGATTTTTGGTTGTTCTGAAATTGAGTATCTACAACAACCGTAGTCTCAAGACGGTGGTAGGCCTACCGTCGCCGGAGTATCTCCAACTGGTGATCGCTTGCAGGCCTAAGGAAAGTGGAGCATTTGGATGATTGGATCATCTGCGAACTCTGATTATAAAGCAGGATCTCGGATCAGAGAATTGGAGTCTCTCCCAGTCCCAGAGTAGATGCAAGCAGCTACAAAAGAAGGAGAATTGTCCTATCCAGCTAAAAAAATGAACAAGAATGCAAAAAGGAGAGGGAAAAAACAAACAAAAGAAAAGAAATAGAAATAGAAAAGAACACTCTGATCATTTTATTGCTAGTTTCTTTGTTTCCTTCTAGAAATCCTGAATAAGCAAAAACATTTTCAGCTTCCTATATACTACAGCGGCAGAATCCGAAACTTTTTACCAAATCAGATTGCCCATGATTTCACATTTGGAGAGAATTTACACATTCTCAGGTTATATATGCAAAGCAGATGCAGGCCAAATCTGTTACACAAATGAAAACAAAATGTCTAGTAACAGGTAAAATTTGACAAAAAGATTTTTATTCAAATAAACAGCTCTCAATTGGAAACAGACATATAGGATATAGCTGACCTCTTATAAAGAGGTTCACAATAAGTTTATTCTTCCTTATATTTTTTCTCCACACTCTCTAACAGTATCAAACAACACAATCAAACAGAGTTTATAGCACTTATTATTATCACGAGCATATATTGTTAGTCACTCAAGGAACATCTTCTAGAATCCATGCAAACCAGTATGCCCTCACTTTGCAGCTTCTTCAAATGCCTTCACGAATCCCTCGGGTGGCTGTCCCCCATTAATTCTGACCTTTCCATTGATCTGCGTTCAAAAGCATGACAGTCGCAAGCGGTCACATCAAATACTGCCGAGACACATTATCTGAAACGAAAAAGAAAAGAAAAGAGTATCTTACCACGAAGTATGGAACGCTGCTAACATGTGAAGAATACTTCTCAAGTTCTTCGTCGACCTCTTTGATCCCTTTGTTTGGGTCGTCAAGCAATTCAGCTGCTCCCACGATTCCAACCTTGTTTGCAGCATCCAGAAGTACTTGCCTTCATACACATGAGACGGATATCAATCACTGCTACTTGATGTATAGCTAAAGATTATCATACATAAAACTAAAAAATGCATAGATAATCTACACAATGTAAAAACTAATACTTTTACATATTTGCTACTATAAGCTAGCGTTGATGCAGAAATATTAGAACATATTTTCTACAAATTTAGCATTCGATCTAAAAAGACTCTTAATTACCTGTCACCAATATGCTTTCCCTCGCAAAAGTAGTTCCAGAACAGCTCTCCAACAAGTGCATTTTGTTTGTCGTAACCCTGACTTGCAGCAAAAGTTTTGAGCCTGTGGCTGTCTGTCGTATTTCCTCTGCATTTCAACAAACACTTAACGGGTCACTCAGCATGCCCATAAAAGAAACTAAGCTCATATATAATTTAGTTTTGCAACAACTTACATCAGCCCAGTTGTATCAAATTGCATACCAAGAGCGCGGAAGTTCTACAAATTACATGAAAAAATCAGTTAATCCCCTGTATATGCTACTTGGAAATCAAAAACACGATATGTAGAAGTATAGAGTACCTCAGTCATTCGGGAAACAATACGAGCAGCTTGTTCAGGACCAAACCTCTGCCTGTAGAAATCCAGCTTTCTTATCCCTTCTTTAGGCGCAGCACGGTTGAGGAAGAACGGATGCCAACGCACCTATATGATCCCTCGACAAATTAAAAACCATATCCTAACAAATTATTAGGCAGGACGGAGAAGAACAAAATTTTTTGTTATACCTCGAAATTATACTTGTCCTTTGCAAGATCAATTGCTTTGTCAAGGTTGATCTTCCCAAGAAAACAAAAGGGGCAAACTGTGTCGTGAGTAACATCGATCACAATAAGCTTCTTGGAGGCCATGAGTACTCTGATAAACCTACAAATCATATTACCATGAGATTCGTTGTTAGTAAATTGTTTTGCTGAAAATTTTACAGGAATTCGTAACAAGGAAAAAGAAGCAACCAGGTACCTGTTTTTCAGATTTCGTAGATGCAATCTAAGTAAGAAAGTTTAAGTCTTTGAACAGAGAAAATTTAACAATGCACAAATGAATGAGGGAAGAGTAAAGATCTCCAGAGCTTTTATAAATTTCTTTCTCTTATGATAAGCGAGTAAAAGTCAACATTCAAGAACGAACAAGTCGAAAGTCCAAATCGGCGGCCGGTAGTACTTGAAATCAACGGTCAACGATCAACTGCCCATGCAGGATTACTACAACTTAATCTAAAAAACACAGTTTATTACCTAACCCAGCGGTTAATCCATCCGTTTAATCTTGAAATGTATCAATGGTGGGAAAAAAGGCGCACAGTAGGATTGTTTCCCTTCTAGATGCATTGGTGCAGGATAAGTTGCGCTTGTAACGCTGGCACACCACACCAAGGCCATCATCCACGGTAAAAGACCGTCCGTTGAAAGCGGGCCACGAATATCCAGAACTTTCACGCCTGAATCTACCTCTTCTCTCCTTGTCCGAAGATTTTCGCACAACAAACCTTCGGAAGTCTGGTAGCTCAAATAACCATGCTAGTGTACATAATGACGGTTATGCCATTAGAGTTTGGTCGGACAATTTATTCGGATAAAACCTTGCGGTCGAAATAATGTCTCCATTAGATTTAATCTGCTGTCCTGCTTTCGTTCCGATTTCTTTGGGTTCGACTGGTGGGCGAGATCGCAGGAAATTGATCGATCGAGATTACAAATCTTTATTTCCACGATTAAAGATTATCAGTCAATAAGTTTATAGATCTATCGATCAATCTATTTTAACAGGTATTTAATTTAAGCATTTAAGCTGAGAGTTCGATTTAGTTTTCAATTGTTTTCGTTGCTGGTGCGTCAGTTTGGGCAATGCAATGATACTTGCAAGATGGTTTCTTGGAGATTCTAAACATATATCTTGATGTGTTCCTGCTAAGAAATAAGGGGTTTTTTCGCTATTTTTGAAGTGTGTTCTTTTGATTGTTCATTTGTTTTTCTTTGGACTTGGTTTTTCTTGATGGCTAGCGCTTGATTATTGCATTTGGTATATCCCTGGTGCTTCAAAACATTGGCTCTTGGAGATTGAAAGTTTTAAAATTCTGTTCCCTTTTTTTCCTCTTTTAGGGAGCTCTAAATTGTGATTTTCCAATCACCATAGGTGCTTTAAGTTCAAATGTTTTTACCAATTTGTGGTTGAAATTCCACGATTTTATTGCTTTTCATCCTGCAAATAGTTCTAAGATTATGGTCCTGTTTCCGTTTCAAGAACTTACAAATACTTTGCTGTTGAATAAGATATGGATGTCGATGAGATACTTTGCGATCTCCAAACTGTGAATTTGCCAACCAGGAGTGCGATCTATGTGTGGGGATACAACCAGAGTGGGCAAACAGCACGGAAGGGGAAGGAATGCCACCTCAGGATCCCAAAGAGTCTTCCTCCTAAGCTCTTTAAGTGTGTTGGAGGACAGAGCATGAGATGGCTGGATATCTCTTGCGGTCGTGAGCACACTGCTGCTGTGGCATCTGATGGATCACTCTTCACTTGGGGTTAGAAAATTTAAATTCAATGCAACAGATTCCCCGTTATAGCTTATTGTATTCTGTTGAAGTTGCTGAGATTTGTAGTATTCTATTGAACTGATTGGCTGAGGTGCAATTCGTTAGTGAAGTCTTATGCATTGGCAGTTCTTGTTCTTAGATAGTTCTGTTTCTTAGAACCATTGGTAGAGCCAGTTTTTTCATTGCTTCTGTAATGGCTGGGTATGAGATAATCATGATATGCATGCTACAATAAAACACTGTCCTCTTACTAGACCAATGACTTTTTCTTTTTCACTAGTGCCATTGGAGCACTTCTACCGAATTGTTGGAGTAGTAACAGAAGGATCTTTCCTTTGTACTGTCAAGATAGTGTTCCTCTTATTCGTATTAGCTTCTCTTTGGACTAGGATGTTTTTTTTTCTGGAAATATCTTTAGATATGAAAGGTTCATGCAACTTCTTTGAAAATTTATGTGAGAAATAGACAAAAGAGGGTTGATGTAAGACATTATAGCCGAATTATTTCTGGTTGATGATTGTGAATTCTCCCGCTTGTATTGAATTCCTTGAAAAGGTTATTATAATCGATAAAGAATATAAGTTTAAATCCACTGGTGATGATCTTATTTTTTGTCCCTTACCTATTATATGAAGGATATTTACAGAAACCATTTCTAATTATGACAAACAATAGGTTCAAATGATTTTGGTCAGTTGGGTGACGGGACTGAGGACAGTGTCAAGCATCCCAAGAAAGTAAAACATTTGCAGACTGAATATGTGAAATCTGTATCCTGTGGAGCACATTGTACAGCTGCTATTGCTGAACCTCGAGATAATGATGGCACAATCTCTCCAAGTAGATTATGGGTTTGGGGGCAAAATCAGGTACTCTTGCCCTTGCATCTCATTTATTATTCGGTATCAGCTTCAAAGAATATCACTAATTTACAATTGTCTCACATGGTTCACCTGTTTATGAGAATGACTTGCTATTTTAGGGATCAAATCGTCCACGCCTTTTTTGGGGTGCTTTTACTGCTAACACGGTATGTGCACTGTCCATGAATATTTCATTATAATTTGGTTGCTTCCATTTAGGTAACTTTTTTTAACAAACCACATATTGCTTTAGCATTACTAATTACCAAAATACCATGAATATTTCATGAATATTTCAAATTATCAAATTTACCATGATCTAATTACATCAGTATTTTATACTTAAGCAAGCATGTTATTTGGAATATGAGCTTGCTATGCTGAATATTTGTTTGTGGAGCTCTTATGCTGCTCAAGAAATTATATACTTTATTTTGCACTTCTTCTAGAATCAGGCGAACTTTGATTTCCATATTGTTCCTTTTTTTTGGTGAAGGTTATACGGCAAGTTTCTTGCGGTGCGGTACATGTGGTGGCACTCTCTGAGGAGGGATTGTTGCAAGCTTGGGGTAATTTCTTATTTCATATATTTTCTGCAAATTTTGTACTTACAAAGTCTAATCTTTTTTTTTATGATTTGACTAATTAAACTATGGAGTTTGAATCAGATGATTCAGATCTCATCCGTTATTTGATTTGAGTAATTGGATGTGATACTTAGGGATGGCTCTAACCTTGGAGTAGGCTTACCGTATAACCGAAAACTTTGGTGAAAATAAAATGATATAATGGACCTTTTAACTCTTCTAACAAAAAAGGGACCTTCTAATAGAAGCGGATATTAACAAGGCTTGTGTTCCTCTGCTGATCAACCAGGCTACAATGAGTATGGTCAGCTTGGAAGAGGTGTTACTTCTGAAGGTCTTCAAGGAGCTCGCATATTGAATGCCTATGCGAAATTCCTAGATGAAGCCCCTGAACTTGTGAAGATAACACAAGTTTCATGTGGGGAGTACCATACTGCAGCTGTCTCAGAAAACGGCGAGGTGTAAGTTACATAAAATAGCTCTACTGTCATAGACTGGTATGGTTTCCAATAAATGATGGAAGAATGCTCCCAAAATGAACTTTTATGGACACTACAGACTATACTAGGTCCTAGATGATATGGGGATATTATTTTATCTCATGCAACTTTGATACGAGCAGCAGTTCCCAAACTTTTGGTTCCTGATTGCTTTTCTTTTCAATCTCTGAAAATTGCCATATCTGAACTTTTAAAAATTTTTTTCTTTCCGAAGAATTTTATGCATGGAAATGCTTCACAGTTCTGCTTTTTGTTTTACTGCAGCAATAAATTTGCTGGCATAAGTAAGAATTAGACAGGCTTTTGGAGTCATATTCACTATCCTTTACTGCAAACTGTCCCTGCTTCTTTAACAGGATAACCGTCCCAGCTGATGTTGATTCACTGCAGCAAGACCTAAGAATTGATCAAATGAATGGATATGGGACTATGTATTGCTACTAGTTAAGTTTGATGCAGCAAATTTGGTTGCTAACTGGCGTTTCTCGTGTATGACCATCAGAATATTGATGACGAGAGGACTTTTAGTTAGTGCTGATCCTAATTGATGTGTCTGTTCATATTTGTGCTATTTCTCGTGGCAAGAATTTTATTTGTGTTGATTAGGCTGATGCATTTGGTATAGTTCGCAACTTGTTTGTTGCTGTTCTTTACCTTTTCTTTCCTATCACTTATCCTTCCACTCTTCATTTCTGAAAATTGTCTAGGTTTGTCTTTTTTAAATTTCTCATGGAGTTTGAGATTAAAACATTTGATTGCACTGTAATATGGTGTTTTCTTACTTAAAGGTCATCTTAAGGCTTCAATGTGCTCGTCACCCTTACAGATATACTTGGGGGCTGGGGAGTATGGGGCAGCTTGGTCATTGCTCACTTCAGTCTGGTGATAAGGAGGTGCTTCCAAGGCGTGTTGTAGCGCTTGATGGAATACCCATGAAGGAAGTTGCTTGTGGGGGTGTACACTCATGTGCTTTGACTGCGAAAGGTGCACTCTATACATGGGGCGGTGGGCATGCAGGCCAATTGGGTATAGGCCCTCAGAGTGGCTCCTTCTCGTGCGCACCTATTGCTGACATGATGCTAAAAAATCTTCCAGTCTTAGTCATACCATCTGGTGTTCAACTTGTTACTTGTGGCCATTGTCACACACTTGTCTCGATGAAAGATGGGAGGATATATGGATGGGGATACAACAGTTATGGACAGGCAGCCAATACGAAATCAATTTACGCTTGGTACCCTTCACCTATTGATTGGTAAACTGTTGTCAAAAGTTAAAAACGTACGACAGTGGCCCATGTTTGGGTTGGAAGTCTTGATTTGCTATTATTGCAGGTGTGTGGGGGAGGTAAGGAGACTCGCTGCAGGTGGTGGGCATTCAGCTGTATTAACAGATGCACACACGTTGAAGGAGCTCTGTGAGTTCAGGCTAGCTGAGAATGTGAACCTTTTGAATTCTCATCTTGTCGAGGATGTTGCATCTAGAACTGGTGCAGATGCCCTGGCACGTCTTTGTGAAAGACTGAGGTAATTATTATAGAATTTCTTGCCATCATTACATGGTATACTGTATTATTATGTATACTCTAGCTATTACTGACCAGACTTGTTACATTTGCAAAAAGTTGCTCAACAATTTTTACAATGTATAATGTGAGATTATTATAGAATTGATTTAATTATTATAGAATTTCTTGCCATTATTACACGGTATAATATATGTTTATATATATTCTACTGCCGCATCAGACTGGTACATTTGCAAAAAGTTACTCTAACAATTTTCTACTATGTATAACATGTGATTACAAGTTAAGATTGTTACTGTTTATATATCCATGGTGTAGGCATCAGATCAATATTGCAATTCATGAATTTCTGTCCATCGAACAGTGCTAATTAGTTGGTTGGATGGTTTTGCAGGGAACATCTGCTTGAACAGGGTGATTGTGATTGTGATTGTGAAGAGAGGGAGGTTCATCAGGAAAGCTAAGCTTTTGATTCATTGGATTATAAAACTCTTTCATCTGTCAATAACACTAATGCTATGAGCCATAGCATCTGATTGATTCTACTGTTCAGTTATGAACTCATCGAATTGTCTGATCAGCAATTCTGTGTAATATATAACGTCGTGACATTACAGAAACATTATTATGTAAACATTCATTGAGCAACCTAAACTGTGATGTTATGTAAAAACTGAAGCATTGTTCTGTGCTAATACATTTGGAACTTTTATTGAGTCTGTTTTTATTGGTACGCTCAATGCATAGCTACCGACAGGTCTTCTCTTACCTGTATGTTCTTCTATTTTTTCAATCGAAAACAGAGAGATATTGGTACGAATCTGCTATTTATGAAAATACAGATGCTACCCTGGATACTATAACATAATAATATGATATTCATTGAAAGGAAATTGAGATTTTAACTACATAAGCATTCTTTACAGAGCTAAACAGGTCAATCTAATAATAGAGAAGAAAAACTACGTTCACGAGTGGTACACAGATAACAGGTACTAAATCACGTACCTCAACAACAAAATATTGTAGGCCGGATCGGAATGCGCAATGAGATATGGATTCACAATTTATGGCGTGCAACTGCATAGATCATGTTCTTTTGATGAAATTATTTTACACACTTTGCATGTTTATGAGTAACATATTAATATATACATACACAAAAAAGCGTGAAATAGCTTTCCTTGCTGAAGCACTTATATATGATGAAGAAATGATTCTTGGGTGAAGACCGTATCGTCGTCCCTTTCTTATTTATTTATTTATTTATATGGCTAAGCATCCACAGAGGCAGCTGGGTGCCAATGACATGATTTTTTGACTGATGCGGATCTTCCTGGCCTTCACTAGTTATCCCTTGGTAAGTCCTGCACAGAATCGACAGATTAGTTTCCATGTTCTCAAGAAAATGAAGTTCTTAACAAAAAAACAAAAGTGTGCTAAACTTATTTCTAGACTACATCCTGAAAGTTCCCTTGGGACTTTAAAACAAAATTGCAAGGGAGTACCCGATGTCTAGCACTTGGCAAAGCTCGTGTGGCATTAGTAATGAGGGTTGCAAGGAACAGCTTGTCTGGGGCTGGTTTTGAGGTTCGCACTGTACCTGATGGGTTACAGTTTTGGCTTTCTCCTTTTCAACAATCTACATGGGGTACCAGAAAGATGCTTAGTTATATGATCTGCAAGAACTTTCTGAATATTCAAAAATGACAATTAAGAATGGCAGTAATCTAACCTCTTTCTCCAGCAGTTTGTTTTGCGCATGCAGTGATTTCTCCTATATACAATGCAATCAAGAATCAGTAAGCTCAACATATTTCAAAAGACAATATATACAAATAGTTATTCACCATCTCCTTAGGAGGAGCTGAGGTACGTACCTATCATGTGTAACATATAATACTTATCCACACTACACAATTTTTTTTCTCAAAGACATCACCTGCTTAGCTCCAACTAGGTAAACAGTAATGCCACCTAAAGAGGAATGCCTAATGATGGATTCAATTAACTAGAAATACTGCTTGTTCTCTTGACTAAATTTGGCAACAACCATTCTAACAGACAGATATAGAGGTCAGTTTACTTTGAGGCGTTCATTCAATCATGACTGTTTGAGGAGATTTCTTCCGTTGTCCCATTACAAATGTCTTCCAGTCACTAGGTGATTAAACTAACGGAATTCTTGCAGTAGGCGAATAGCGTAAAGGTTGATATTAATACTGACTAGCATCATGCCACAAAGTAAGTGAGCACCATAACAAATCACATAACTGGTAAGCAGTGCTGTTTTGAGTGTGTACATTATTGTGTAGAGGTCACTGCATATCATTAATTTCTGCAAGCAAGAAATCATATAACCAGCTTCTTTCCTAGTTTAATATCTATGTCAGACTCCAAAATCCTAAGCAAGTGAATAATTGCATCAATATTGGTGGTTCATATTCTCGCTGCTCTAGTTCAAAAAAGGGAGAAGTTGCTCTAGATATTTTCTCAAACTTTTGGGTTCAGCAAGAGTTTCGCTATGACCATATCTTTAAAAGATTGCCAGTCCAAAAAAAAAAAACAACAACTTGGCCATACACTAAAGGTCTGCTTAGAAAGTGCAACTTATACAAATGCTGTTGAACAACATAAACTCATTCCTGGATAGATATTGTCCAATACTTAATATGCTCCAGTACTGCAGGAAATATGTCATTTTGAGACTAGACTCATTATCACCAAATATAATATTGTCTACTCTATTCCACATAACGCCACTTCTAACTTTCTGCTTGACAAGAATTTATAACAGTGTCATGCAAACAACCACAAGTTAGTGCACTTTGTAAAGTAGTATAGCTAGCAGCATAAAAGAATGTAGCACAAAATATATTCAGAAAATCAAGCTTACCTTTTTTTGAAGCTCTGTGATTGTATCTAGAAGGAGCTGATTCTGTGTAAAAGAAGATCAGGAACAATAAAAAAATTCAATGTACAATTTTCTGATGAAAGATAGGCAACCTCTATACAGAAATTAAAAATCTTTGAAGTGCAACAGAATTATATATGATATGTGAAGATATCTAACCTTTCTCGTCCTGATATGCCTCAAGGAACTTTCAAGCTGTTGTTCTAGCTTTTGTAGCTCTTTAATATTCAAGGAGTCAAGTTGTTCCCCCTTGAGGTGCCTGGAAGTTGACATGTAAATAATGTCCACCCAACACAAACTGCAAGAAGCAATGTGTTAGAAACTTAGTACCTTATGCATTTCTGTAAGGACTCAATTTTAGCCTTAAGCTTGCCATATTCGAAACACCAATTTCCCTGTATAGCAAAAGAACCAAAGTGTCACAGATTTGAGCCATGATGAAAAAATATATTAAGAAAGCTTTTATGCGCAACTTGCAGAAATACTATTACTACCAGGTAAGAACTGGTGCTATTAATAATATAGAACTACTTCAGCAGCAGCAGCAACAATTGTCATCATCTGTAGGATCCAGGAATGCAACGGGAGCTATAAAGAACATAAGTTGGCGAGAGAACATGAAATAGTATGAACACCTAGAGATAGGGTACATGGCTCACCTAGGTGGGGTTGACTAAGGCATGAATCTCTAGTTAACGCATATACTATAAGTGTGTTCGTCTGGATTAGAAATGAGTTATTGAAAAATGAGTTAATATTATTAAATAGTATTGTTGGAAGTAAATTTAATTTTTGTTTTCTTTTTACATGGTCTAGGTGCAGTAAAAGTCAACGCTAGGTGCACTTCAGTGCACTGCAATTTTTAGGAATTTAACTAATTGCTTAGGTACTTAGGTTACTCTTTGTCCCCATTGAGTCGTGCATCTCATATGGCTTTTCTTTGGAAACAATCTATATATTTGTTATATATCACGTAAGCATTTATCATATCATCTTGCAGTTTCCCCTCCCTAAGGTAATACATCTGTATATATGTTAATAACATCAACTAACTGAATTATTTCCCAACGGAAAAAGTAGTCCATTTAATTTTTCTTAATTACTTTTGTTTACCCAACAAGCCCGAATGGATATCAAACATGGATGTCTCCACCTGGAACATAAATTGCAAATGGAAGAAAGCAATCACCTTGTGCTAGATTGGCAAGTTGTTCCTCCTACTTCAAAGTCTACAACTTGTAACAATCAGCTTTCTTGTGACTTTTCATTTTGCAATAACTACATGTTAAATTTTGTAGGAATACTAGAATTCTTGTTTTAAACTTTCATTAACAATTAATGCCTCATTCTTTTCACCATGACCTGAAACGAAGAGACCATAAGAATCTCCACTCAAGAGAAAACTTTCACACTAAAAGTTCTAAAAGAACATGCAGAGCACAAAACGAGACATACTTCATCTTTGTTTTTAAAAACACACATCAGTTTAACAAGAAATCCATAATTATGGAGCTACATTGATGAAGAGGAGTTTCAATTTGACGTTCCTTCAACCATTCCAAAAACACAATGTCAACGATAATAAGGTTTAGTCATATATAACGACCTAGTTGACCGGCATACCATCCACAATCTTTTAGATAAAAACCTTGAGCAAGATATCATATGATAAGCAAAGTGAATGCCATAAGAGCACTTGAATCCATCTCATTCTTCTAATCTTTCATTATGTGTGAAGGGATTTTCGCTCTTGCTAGCAGCACCTTCTAAAGTCCTTGTCGAATTAAGATCACATAGATTTCACTTGGCACAGGAAAAAGGTATCGGTATGATCAAAATTTTCAATTTTACATGGTTTGATATTTCTACCCTGCGACTAGTGGAAAAAGAAAAAACTGTTGTTATTTAGGATGACACCGAATAGAATCTCTTATACAAGTCTCTCTCAAACAACTCTAATGCCCATTAATGCCTGAAAGCGACAAGGTTCATCATGGACATTTAGCCTAATGAAATCCATTACAATAAAAGCTATATTGTTTAGTAAATTCGATGAGAAAATGCCGCAAAGAAACAACCCACCCGCAATACAACTAGAGCTAGTGAGTTACTCGATACAGATAGAAGTTACCCAAAATCAAGCCGAAAATCATCAATCCTGTTATCCTCATTAAATTTTGAACAGCTTATAAAGTTGTGATGAGAGTTACTTCAGTGGAGGAAAACTCATATTAATTTTGCATGCAAATATTACGTGACCGTTTTGGAGACCTAAGACTAATTAACAGTGGAAGGTGGTATAGTGATGGTTGTGAGTAAGGCTGTTTCTTAATAGTATGGCAAATGTAAGTATGGAATCCCCCCAACTACACTCAAACCAAACGACGATGCGACTCGACTTCCGTCTTAGAATACTCAATGTGTAGATCTTTTTTTCAGAAGAGAATCTCATTGGTTTGACCCACGAACTACCTGGGAAAATAAAGAGCTCAGCCGCACCGTCCGGGGTCGGGTTGAGGGGAAAAGGTTCGTAAAGGCTTGGCTTTGGTATTCTTATCCGGCGATCTATTTAATGCTGGAATTAGTTTTGCATTGTCCAAATAAGGGCATAGAAGACAAAAAGCCCCGAACTGATCTCTAGTGTCTTGGCTGTACCTTTCTCATGATTGACGCTAAAGTCCATCTTGATTTATCTTTTGTGGAAAGGCGAGTCACTTTACTAAACAGTGGTGAGCACCCATAATCCATCCAAGCTATGAACTCCTAAAATCTCAAGCTGGCACTTATTTGGTACATGATAATGAGGACAACTTAAATGTAAAGGGTTTTCTTGAAGAATAAGTAGAAAGAAGGCTATGCAGTTTATCTGTAGACTTAGATGGCTAATAGTCTCACTTTAGCATGAAATATCAGCAGTTTAATTTCAAATTTTCCAATAAGATGGGCAGATATCCTAATGTTTCTCTATACATATTCAACACCCTTGCATTGTAATTTAGCAACCACTTACCAGATTAAATTCAATACTCAGAGGTTGTTTGGTGCTAAGATCTCGTGTGAATAAGGGTGCAATCACGATTGCATAGAAAAAGGTAGGAGCCACCTGAAAGATTCGAAGAGTACATCATATACCTGAGAATCTGGATCAGATGCCATGAGTGCGTTCTCTGCATAACAATAACGCTCGTACCTCTCCAAGATCCTCTCCATACTGCAAAGAAAGTATAACTAGTGTTTCCAGTGTAGGTACTTGGAACCTCAATTCAAAAGGATTATTTAAAATTACATGCAACGAAATTAAAAAGAACTCAATAAGACATAGCTGCCTTGACTTCTTCAAAAGAAAGGTAGTATGCTAACAAAAAGAAGGAGATTATTGGTGTGAGATCATTACTGAAAGCGAGATCCTGTAGGAAGAGTTGGAGCAATAGTATATGAGGAAGGTCCTGCAGAAGAACAGTTTTGTACATGTTTATTAGTTAATTGATATGGCATGCTGAGAGTTGCTTGCTAGCTAAAACACTATAAATAGAGGAAGCCAGCAAGCAAGCAAGCTAGACCACAAACTGAGCTGAGGTGAGCTGATCGATCATGATCATGGGTGGCATGCAGTGAAAGAGCAGCTATTGCTGCGCTGCAACCATTCCGTATTTCAATCATGCAATATAGGTAGAAGGATTGGGTACCTTATACATCTGGATACTTAGACTTTCCACAAAAAGAGCGACAGCTTAAACAGATAGAAATAAGCATCTTCAGATCAAGAATTAGGATTTAAGCAAGAAGACTGATATCGAACGAAATTTTGAACACTGTCTATAATCAACAAAGAACACAAAGTAAAGAAGGAAAGGTAGAAATTAGTACGAGATTTGGTTCTTCTGAATAATTAATTAACTTGCTGTAGGAGATGCGAGGAAAAATTAATTGTTCAAATAAAAAAAGAGTACTAATGATGGAATAGAAAAAGAATTATTTAAAAATTCACAACTTTTTCACCAATAGGCCGGCTCCTTGACCAATGATGGTTATCTATTAGCGTAACGACAACATTCTTAGCAGGAACAAGTATTCAAGAAGATAATAAAAGAACTGAAGAAGAAGAAGAAGAAGATGGCGGGAAGGGCTAGCTTTGGAGAAGCGTTCAAGCACAATCGATTGAAGCAATTTCTTCAACGATGCTCTGTTTGCTTAACTTAGATCAGCTAACAAATCATGGAAGCTTGTTCGATCTTTGAATCAATAGAAGCAATCAATAGATCAGGCGAAGGAGACTAAAGCAAAGAATTACAAGAAATAAAAAAAAAGAGAAAATTTTTATTAATTTATTTTTAAACAAAAAGAAGAAGAAGAAAGAAGAAAGAGAACTTGATGCAAGCTTATAGAATGTTGATTGATCAATTACCGCGAGTCTGTGGCGTATTCGTAGAGTTTTTCTTTTGTCGAGAAGACGATGACTGCAACCTCTGCATCACAGAGCACCGAGATCTCATGGGCTTTCTTGAGCAAACCCGATCGACGCTTGGAGAAGGTAACCTGCCTGTTGATCTTGTTCTCTATCCTCTTCAACTGCACCCTCCCTCTTCCCATCGTCAAAACTCTAGAAATGAAGAGCTCCAAGAAGTCGAATTCACGTCCTCATCGTCGTCGTTGTTCTTGTTGGTTGCATTAGTAGAAAATAGAAACTGATTCCAATTATTTAGTAGAAGATGAAGAGCAACTGTTAGTGTGGTGATAGTAACAAGGGCAAGGTTGGATTGAAGACAAGAGATTAAAGCGGTTTTGTGGGAGAAAACCAGATGGAAAAATAATATATTATATCCATAATAAATTTGTATCTCCACCGAAAACGATTTAAAATGATACTAACTCATATTCTAATAAACTTTTTTTTAATTATCTAATTTTGTTGAATTTTCTTTTTTCTACCGTTGATGTGAAGTATAAAATAAGGCGCACCACACAACTGCCCAAACCAGATAGATTCCACGCTGTCGTTTGCTGATTGGTTAGATGGTATTAATATTTATATTTTTTTAATAGAAACTGTATCTTCTTTGTTTGCTCTGGCCATCTGCGGACACACTACATTAAACCGTACGAGGAAACTGTTGATAAGTTTAACCTTGCCCATCGATTGTAAGATTAAATACACTCGTGCCACTCTGTGAAGGGGAGAGGTCCCAATTCCAACTAAATAAAAGCATATAGTAAAATGGTAGAGGTTTTTCAGCTGCGAAGGGGCAGAAAGGTAACTACAGTGTAGGGAGGGATGAGATCGATCATGGGAAGAGAGACAGATATGGTCTGAAACGAGTGAAGGAGAGAGCGACAACGAGGCGAGTGAGAAAGAAAGAACGAATAATGACTCTCTAGCTGACGACATACGAAATATACGCGGCGGTGGCGAGCTAATCTTCCACAAATGGGCTTATTTTAGTGTTTATTAATATTAATAACAACCATTATTAATATTTGTTTAAAAATTAAAATATATAAAATAAATTAAATAAAATTTAGATGTGAAAGTTCTTAAAACTCAGTTTTTAACGTACACAGTAGCTCAGCAGCGACGACAATGACGAGTTGACAACCACCCACCCCTATCTCTTCTGTGATTCGTTTCCCTTCTGCATAAATGATTTATCAAATTTTTTATTTTATAATTTATAAAATTCATTTTCAAATTTAAAAAGTTTTTAAATATTTACATAATAAAATATTTTACTATTTTTTTATTTTTAAATCAAAATAATAAAATTTATTAATAAAAAATAAAAATATTTCCAAATCCCTTCGCTCGTGAGCGAAGCAAGCGAAATCACAAACTTTGTAGTCAAATTATTATTTATCATTCGTGTCTAACTGATCACATTCACATGTTGATTCGTACTCTTTTGGGGAAAAGTTAATGATAATAACACTATAGGAAATATCTACTTATTAAAGAATTAAATAAGCGAACGGCGTAATTCAGAATATCATGAGATGTAGGACAGTGATCGTAGGTTTCTCTTCTCATTGATCTATAATATTTAATATTCCGTTATAAATACATATATAGATCGGTAGATAATTTAAAATTATTAATACCAAAGTGGATTAATCAATCGAATTAATCGAGTTTATCTACTTCGTTCCTCCGCAAAAAAAAAACAGCAATTTAAAAACATGTATTACATATGCATGCCTCTCTCTTTACTGATCGATGTCTTGTCGGAGCAATTAAAATTTTAATTTGTATTTGGTTCTCTGCTACTTGTATGTACGTACGTGCTGGTTGCTGTTGCGAATGTTTTCGTTCGATAGGTGCAGATAATTTTTAAATTGTGTTTCTGCCGACCGCCACAATCATCATAAGCTCTACAATATATTAATTAATGGCTCTCCTCTCCTCTCCTCTCGCTCTCTACATATCACTTTCTTATAATTAATTTCTCTCTTCTTCTTTAATAATGAATAGCAGCAGTAGTTAGTTCTTCTACAGAAACCCACACTTCTTTTCATGCCGGCCGGCCATACGTATGATGAATATATATATACGCTTGCTAGCTACTTTGGTTGCTTGCATGTTTGAATATTTATCATCTATGATCTAACTTTACACAACCAAGCTAGGCAAGCACGTCATATTTAAATCATGGCAGAAGAATAAATATCTCTCTCTCTCTCTCTCTCTCTCTCTTTGAATCATTTGAATGCAGACGACTGAGTTTATATTCACCTCAAAAATTAGTATTTATGATAGATCGATGTCGACAGGTGTACGTAGGCTTAACTATTCTGAAGCGAGCATTAGTTAGCTCCTCCCTCAGGATTAATTAATTGATTGAAGTGAAAGAGAAGACAACAGCTACATCGTTGCATGTTCTCCCTCTTATCTTCATTGCGTTGCTGTCACTAATTCATGATGGTGATCATATATAGATTACTACTACCTTCCACAATTATTTGGTAAGCACTAGTCATGTTCTCACTCATGCCTGATTGCTCCAGAAAAGAAAATATCCATTGAAGAAATTAAATAAAAGGATCTAGGAAATCAGTTCATAGAATATATGCAACCACAGAAGCAGAGCAAATGAATACCTTCGTATGTATACTTGAGCGACTATTGGTATTTAATATATACAGTATTCATGAACTTGCCCCAGTAGAAGCTAAATGAAGTTTTTTTTTTCTATTATGCAAGAATCATGACAAAGCAGAAGATATTCAAGAAGCATGCACTCGGCTGCTTGATTATACTAGAGTAAAATGCAGATAAACACAATATATGTATTACAACACAGAAGAAAGGTAAGAATAGGATGAACATAGAAACTTAGCAGATGCTTTATTCAGTTTCCAGGCATAAATTGGTGATACGCATAATTACAGTGATTACTTTGCATGTAGTTATAATTCATCTCATCCACTGGCAAGTATTGGTGTTATTGACATTCTGCGAAGTTTCTCCGCTCTGCTGACCAATATCATAAGAGCTTGACCTGTAGATTTTTAAGAGAAAGCACGACATAAGTATACAGCCCCAGGAGATATCAAATTTTGAGTTGACTGATTTGTTTCTGAAAGATATCTACCCAGGCTGCAAAAATGGTTCAGAGCTGATCATTTGCTGAAAAAACAACTCTGTAGGAGCAGGTTGGTGATGATCACAACTGTTGCTTGATGCAGCTCCAGGACCGCTTTCCGATGATAACTGAAGAAAAAATTCTGGAGTTACTTTTTGCAACTTTAATTAATGGCAATATGAAAAATCAATGTCATCAAACAGGTGGACATCAGCAAAACATATACCGCTTCTAGATACATATACATCCAAATCTAAGAGAAGCTAACATCTGCACATAATGTGTAGTTCGTCAAAGGATCAGGACTACTGGTAGTTAATTCTCATATATAAAATATAGAAAAGGGAAACCAAAAATGGCGGAACTTGACAGCGGCAAAATTTCCTTGAATATGAAGTGAGAAGGACCGCATTGCCTCTGAGCTACAAGTCTATTTTCTTCAAATGTACATGCTCTACTTGTGGTTCCATCAATGTTACGGCTGCCCTCTATCTTTACATTAAAGGCAATGCTTTACTTCAAAGAAACGACTTTTCCTCATTTTCATTGAACCAGGATCTATACTAATAGTAGTAAGAAGTATCTAGGGGTAGCAGCGCATACTCACATAGAAATATATGCTTAATTTCATGGCAACACGACCAAGTTCTGATGGGAAAAAAGAAATTCTTACAAAGAAATTTTAAGGGTACTTTAGCAAACAATATGAACTGGGTCTGGAATTGATATTTACCTTCTCCTGCAAAAGTCTGTTTGCATCTTCTAATATTTGTTCCTGCGCTCACATTAGATAACATGTTAATGGTGCCTGCTAAATTGATGCACGGTGTGAATATGTAAAGAAAAAACGAGTGCAAAACGAATAAAGTCACCTTTCTTTTTAGCTCGGAAATCTGATCAAACATAGACTGATTCTGCAAGAATTTGCATTGACAGCAGAATATAGAAATTCAGTTTATATCCATATATGAAATCTTTAACACTTGACTCCATATTAAGGTTACTAACACAAAATTTGGGAAGAGAAGATCAGAAAGAATCATTCACCGCCTCTGTTTGGCTTGAGAGAATTTGTGTGCGTGACTGAGAGCATCAAGTAACACAAACTTCTAGTTGTTTGAACACAAGCATAATAGTTCTACCAAGTAATGGCAATCATCTCATGGAGATATAATTGATCGACCATTCAGAAGTTTAGACATGTGGACTTTTTACATATGCAGTACGAAAGGTAGTGAGTACAACAAGCTTACAATGTATGCATATGAATAGTAAAACCATCAATTAGTTACTGGTGAGACCACTGCATTTACTTTGAAATTGTATTGCCAATATAAACTTCCTTCTAATTACCTGTGTTGATCTGATATGCTTCAAGGATACCTCTACTTGACTCTCAAGTTGTTCGAGTTCTTTCAATGTTAGTTGAGAAAGATCCTCCCCTAAAAAATTTCTGAATTGCAGTATTTACCCAAAAGAAGGCAAGATTACTATACCAAATCTCCAGTCTTATAGAATATATATACATGCAGATCCATATCTGCAATTCTTAAAGCACAAAGAGATTACCTTTGTGAACGTTGGAGAAGCTCAACTCTTGACTTCAGCTTTAGGTAATCCTCATAAGTGTACTGCATTTGTTTTTCCAAAAACAAGGAATTGTACGTTAGCTTGCAGCCCTTGCTTGCAATCGATAAAAATTGATTACTGAAGAAACATGAATGTAGACCAGAGGTCATCTCCAGATACCAATCTATAGGATTGGTCATCCTGTTTGGACGAAGAATGACATGTTACTTGTAGAATGAGATATAAGGTATGTATTTCTGCATTATAAGCTCCAAAAGTGTTCATTTATTTATTTTTAACATAGTTATAGATCATCTTAGTTAAATAGCTGAATCTTCCATCATAAGGTTTTGAATCTTCAAGTGGGCAAATGGCCCAGCTTATGATTTGAGATTTATTTATCTCTTCTCATTCAAGAACATCACAGCATAAAGTTGCAAAGAGTGCCACTGTTCCTAAAACTAAGAACTAATAGACTATCAGCAAGCTGCAAGGAATTTAAAAAACATAAGCAATTTGTAAAACCCTTCATGGCAGAATTCGCATGCACTTATAATGTCAGGCTACGTAGTGTAACCTTCATTCGCTGCAACACATGATAATCAAGGGTGGTTGATTTGCTGTAGGGTTAGCAGAAGAGATGCTTAAGCACAAAATCAATTAGCTAATGAAATGTGTTTTATCTCCACTCCTTAAATATATTTCGAAAAAGTTATTATTTAATGAAAATAGAAAAGTTTAATTTTCACTATCATAATGATGGGGAATACACACTGTGCTATCCCTCCAGTACAAAGACTTGCCGAACTCTTGCTAGTCTAAACTATGACTCTATGCTATACCTGTACAGAAATGTTAAAGATAATATCACCTTCATATATATATATATATATGAAAAAGATAATAGGCATGGGCGTACCTGTGTTTCCATTGCTGAACCAACAGCATCTGAGGAAAAATTGTACCTCTGGTACCTCTCTATGGTCATAAGCATGCTGCAATCAGAAGTTGGATAACTAAGCACAACGAAAGCTCATGCATTATATGTAAATGATCAGCACTACCAATCAGGTAATACAAGCTGAAAAGTGATAAAAGAATAAGGAAATTGAGTAAAACTGCATCAAGATACCTAACAACACATGTTTCCTTACAGATAGCACAAACATAAAGTTCGCTTCCACTGAGACGAGAAACACTAATTATACATACTAAATTATTAACAAAAAAAAAGATGACAAAATTTTCATGGCTCAGCTGCTGAGATCATTTGAAGAACTGTCGTCAAGGACATAGAGCAACACATATGTTTATGTGATCCAGGCAAGACTGCTAGATGGTTCCATTTATCTTTGAGCTGATTCCTTCAAGGCTATATTTTTATTAGAGGTGATTTTCAGCTTCCAGGAATAAAGAGCTTAACTTTTACGTTGGAATCCAGATGTTAGGTTATATTGGCAAGAAAGGTCCTTCATTACTTAGTGGCTAATGACCATTGGTCACAAGACCAGCAATGAGTAGTTGCGTACTACCATCTTGTTAATATTAAATAAAGAAATATAACCGAAGCAATCAAACAGAAGAAAGACATGAAATGGAATTTATAGGGAGAGACTATGGATCTATTATACAATGATAAAAAAGCATCCCTGTTATTTATTGGCATTCTCCTTAAATACTTCTACAACCATTTTTCAGCCACAAAAATAACACCACCTACATTCTTATTGGTTAGAAAAAGAGAGAAGCAGTAGAAAAGTTAGAGTATATGAATTTGCACTCTCAGTGACTAACTCCGTCTATATGAAAACAATATAAAAAATACCAATCTCAAATCCAGATAAAAAAGAAAGGTTGGAGTCAGATTGACATCTAACTATACAAAGTTGCATCAAACAAATTTTCATGACATGGGTTCTTCGAAGTGACACGGAGTATTTCGCGAACGCAGGAAGAAGTTTGAGAGAGTCGGAACAACGGCGTCCAGATGTGGTGCTGAATGAGTAAACATTCTCATGTCATAATGAATCTGTTTCGTTTAAAAATGTGGTTCAAGATAAAAGGCATCGCTTGAGACATAAAATCTTGGAATACTAATAGGTAAATTGATGAAAGTTGTTTACATATATAATAATAATGAGACATATTGATATTACATTTTTTCAAGAGACAAAATGACCAGGTTGAAGAAAAAACGATCGTTACCTATTGTTATTAGAAAAATGATATAATGTAGTTAGAATTGTAAGGTTATTCCCCGCCAGAGCTTAACCACGCCCAGTATAGTCTAGTGTTACTTGATATACATATAAGGAATAGAAGAGAAGAGATGTAATAAAATATGTATCAGGAGCAACGGTGGAAGTTAAAGGATAATACATAGATTTTTTTTAAAGAAATAATATGCTTTAAATTGTTGTGTGTGTGTAGTAAGACCATCGTGTTAATAGATTTAAACAGGAAATAAAAAGGAGAAAAAACATAATTAAACTGAAATCTGAGATGCAGAAAATAAGGAAGCTAAATGAAAAAAACTTGCAAGGTGATCTACATTTCTGCTTTATTTCAAACTCGAACTTAGCAAAAAGAAGCATCAAAAGAACATAGACCAGATCTAATATCTAAAGACCTTATTTAATATCAAAAAAATTAAATTAAGTATACATCCCAGATTCAAGAAAAATAAATACATAAACTCTTAAAGATTTTAGTTATATGGCTCAAAATTTTGGGAACCTTGACTTTGATCGAGATGGACAAATACACCTGTCCAAACAACCACTACTTTCAAGTACTTCAAATTGATCTTAGAAATATCCCACTTATCTCTGAAATGTTTTAAATTTTGGAAAATAAAGGAAACAAACTTATATCATCATCTATATAACAAAAAATAAAAATCTCAGAAGCAAAACAGCAAACACATGATGCTCAAGACCACCAAGAATTAGTAATTATTTATAAATAATAATAGTTAGAATACCTGGAAGAGCTGCAGAATTCGTAGAGCTTTCCCTTTGCTGAGAAGATGATGAGAGCAACTTCAGCATCACAGAGCACCGACAACTCGCAAGCTTTCTTCAGCAATCCATTTCTCCGTTTAGAAAAAGTAACCTGCCTGTTAATCTTGTTCTCAATCCTCTTCAGTTCTACTCGTCCCCTACCCATGGCTTCTATAAACTAATATTCTTCTTCTCTGTTCACTGGACTAGATAGTTCAAAATCTTGAAAAGAAAATATTTCGAGAAGATTGAGTTCAGAAGAAAGATCTGTTCTTTCTCTTGATAGAAATCAAGGAAGTAATGCAGATTGAATCCTGTTGTTTTAATTTTTGGTGAATTTTTTGAGTTTTCTTTTTACTTTGTTATTGTACGTGGTGAAAGAGTAGAAAAGAGAGAAGAAAAGAGGAGGAGGAAGAATTTGATTGGTTCCGACAGAACGTATCGCTACGTGTCGGCGCACAAGGAGCAAGCATTACCTATTTGGTAACTTTCAATTATAATTACACTTTTGCCCCTAAAACTCGAAATACTGGCCAGGATTATTCCTACTGGTTGTCGTAACTTGTAGCTAGCTTAGGGTTCTTTCTATTATTGATGCAGCTTTACTTTTTTTATATTGTTGATGGTTAATTTGAACAACGGCAGATAATTATATTAGGTATAATTTTTAATAATTTCTCAGCGCTACATAATATTGAAGAATACGTTCAAAACATTTCTATTTAAATTCACACAAAATATTAGTTAAAATTGCTCTCGACTTTTAGCGATTGGAACATAAACAAACGCTTTTAAATTGGGATGTGAAAACTACTTTTATTCTACAGTCAAAAGAGAGGACAGAATAAACGCGGTGCGTTCATGAGCTTTAAATAACTTCTCTTTAAAAAAGTTCTAAAAATAAATAAAGGATTGATATTTTAGATTAAACAACAAAGATAAACAGTTCTCCTTCAATTGATTACTATAAATTAACATTCTGACTAATAAATTAACAACCTAGTACGAACTAACCAATCGGAGTATATTTGAATGCCACTCCATTTATTATTGATAGAATAAGTAACTACTACATAGCTTTCTCGAACTTGTCAAAAGAGTTAACTAAGAAACTAATTAACTGAATAATGCTTGTATTATTTTTTGAAGGTATGATATTCAGAGTTCTAGTGTTGGGCCGCGAGAAAGCTTGTACGGAACCAACAATTTGTCGAGATAGCCATTGGTTCAAGGACTTTGATTTTATGAAAAGCCCGCTAGTGGAGCGTGCATGGGCCAACTCGCAGCCCACATCTTTCGACAACCCACGCGTCAGTGATCGCGAGCATACGTCACCGTTCTTTCCGAGCCCCCACGAAAATTTCTTATTTCATCGTTTGACTCCAAGTGTATTGTAATCATAAAATTTATTTTATTTAGATATCAAAATTAATATTTATCAAATTTTTATTCTACATTATTTAAAATTTTAGTTATCATCTAAAAATCTATTTCTATCAGTCTCATTTATTTATTAAAATTTTATTCTAAATTATTTACATATTTTAATTTTATTCAAATTTTACTTACACCAAACTCACTCCTTATCAAATTTTACGAAACTTATTTTGCATATGATTTAACTATCGCATTTTGCTAAAAAAATTTGCTGGCTAAGGATTTCTATTAGTTGCTGCTGGTAAAAGGCCTAATTAAAAATAACGATGTACGTCATGTTGCTACAAGTGACACGGCCCAGTAGGCTCATGTAAACAATGTTCATATAATAAAACTCCCACCCGGGCCGGTTCAAAGTTTACTATCTATCGATTTATATCTCGAATTGAATTTAGATATTGTTTAAAGAAGTTTCTTGACTTGGAAATGGAATGAGTTTTCCTTTTAGGTCTGTAGGTTTCGAAAAAGTGGAAACAACCATTTCCAACGTCTCGGGGAACGAAAGAAAATTGGAAAAGGATTCATTCATTTCCTTCAATGAATGAAACTCTTTAAACAGTGAAGTTACAAATATTTCTTCATGCGTTACTTTTCCGTTTCAGCTTATTGCTTTTAGTTTAAGTAGGAAGGAGACAAAACGCACACTCTGATGCATGTTGGAGATTTTCTATCTTTATCTAAAACAAATTTAAGGATAAAACAATTTAGATTATTTTTAAAGGACCACTGTCTATATACAACTAGTAAGTGCTAACTCCAATTAATTATATTGAAGCGCAATCTGTAGCTTTTTGTAAAAAGCTTGTTTAATTATTCCCTTGTAGAGCATATAACAAAAGCATCAAGACACTGCTGTATACAGAAAATCAAACAGAAGCACTGATTGGTATAGGTACATTAACTGCAGGTCCTAAACCTAAACATATGAAAGCGGAAAACAATCGATTCTTTTAGAGTGTGGGCACACAGGTTATAGTTTTTTAAACGAACCTCTGGGAATATTCAAAGGCGCACAAGTCTTCGGGGCACCAGTGATATATATCTACTGGTCCCATAAATTTATGCATGCATCTGATCGCAAAGAGAATAATATAACTAGGCAGCAATAGTTGGCACCATTCTGGACATGGTACGCAACTTGCTACAGGCATTGCTTATGTGTATCTTCCTTGGACCAGAATTAATTTGATCTTGGAGAAAATCATGCATGGATTTTATGCATTAATCAATCAAGACATGTATATATATCACCCGCCCTAAAGATCTCCCCTTACTTTGAGATCGATATAACAAATAAATACATCTCGCATATACGAAGACAAGTTATATGAACACTAATTTTTGCAAGAATCCATCTCTCCGGTGGAATGACTCCAGTGAGCTTGACGTCTTTGAAGCGACGAAATACTACGCAGGAGCCGTTGATGGTCTTGCAATAGGATGGACGGCTATGTTGGTAGAGATTAACGGAGACAGGTCTGTACTACTAAAACAACAACAACAGAACCATCGCGTCCAAGTTTTTGAGAGCTTGAAAGAAGTAGAAAAGTTGAAGCAACCAAGTTCATCTACATGCCAGGCTTCTCGGTTGTGCAGATTACTCAATTCAATGAGTAGAAGGAGATCAAAGAAGGCTTCTAAGAGCAACTCTATGATCAGTACTACCGGCGATAACATGTCCTCTCTTTCTACTTCTTGTTCCAAATCCATGATCAGCTGTTTTGAAGAAGAAAGCAGCAGCAGCGGAGGTTTCAGAATGTCCAAGTCAACTTCTGCAATTGATCAGAATCAAGGAAAGGTACTCAGCAGCAGAAGCTGTGATGTGCTTGAGAATACAGCAGGGTTCGCTGCAGCGGTGGAGATCTTATTGGATTAAAGTTCTTTGAACAATACAGCAGTGGACTTTTGAGTTACAAAAGTACTTGTCACAGTGTTGTCGTTGATGATGAAGTACGGAGCGAAGCAAGCTCTGATCTCTTTGAGCTTCAGAACATTGACTGAATCGATCATCTCATACATATGGAATTTCAACTTTGTTCCATTTCTTGATTGATAAAAATATGGTGAAACAATGTGATGGTATGCGATAATGCAATTCAATGAATTTAGGAATTTGATTTTCTTTTTCTGGAGAAGAGGATAACTACTGGCTTATCTACTAATACCTGTGCACATATTTGTATCGAGGAGGGTACTAGTTAATGTTGTGTATGTATATAATGGCACAGATAGTGGTGAGAGAGTAGTTGGTGTTAGCGGTGATAGTGGTGAGATAACGGGTCGGGGTCTAAATGAAACTATTGGAAACACATACATGTTGTATGCATCGATCCAAGGTTATGGAAAAAGGTTTGCCTACGATCCCTCCCCTTCCCCCCCTTTGTGGTTGTTTCTAACGAAGAGGTTTTTTTGTCATGCAAACTCCGGTCTGTCTACTGGTTCTTCAAATGGCAGCTATGGATATTTTGATGTACACCATAGCAGGTCAAGAATTGGCTAGATGATAGTTCAAGAAGAAGAAAAAGAAGACGCCATAGAACCAAAAATGATCCCTCTTTTTAGCTTAACCGAGGGAAATGCACGAGAAAAAATTGAGGTTAATAAAGGGCTACTACCTTTCACCGAGGTATGAATCCAGGTTCTTGAATGTTGAGTTCATGTCCACAAATGTTTACAGATGAGAGATAAGTAATAGGAAGCTGAAGCCAGTCAGATTCCTTTTGGAGCATCAGCATGTCAGCCATTCGATGGCAATTGCTTCAAGAGCGAGTTATTTCTTGAAGGGAAACATTGAAATGCAAAAGTTCTCTAGTTCCTGATAGCTTAGATGTCCCTATCAGGAGCTGTATGCCTGTTTGCTCTTGCAATCCCTTTGCTGAGCGTTTTCTTTATCTGGTTAGATGATGATGATGCGTGAGAGTTGCTGATTATCTAACGCATTTTATCAGGTCTTGATATATTTTCCCACAGAATTTCTGATAAAATGAAGAATGATTTAGCGGACGTTTTAGCCTGCGAACATGACGAAAGTTTTACAAATATGACGAATTTAAAATTATTTTCAAAACCAATTATGAATATCATCCAAATTCCTGAGAGCATAGGGTTTGTGCAATTTCTACTACTTGATGGTTGTCGGTATTTGCTAAAGTCTTCCCAAAGCCATTGGATCGTTGACTGATCTAAGATGTTTGACAATGCGACGGACTACCATTGCTAGGATATCGAAATCAATCACAAGGCTGCCACATATTCGAAATCTCGGACCATTTATTTTGTCAGGCAGCAATGTCGTCGAAGAGCAAGGGCACGCCAGAGGAGAATGGTGCACACTGGAGGACCTAAAGCATCTCAAGCTACTTCGCTCGATTTCAATGGAACTTGGAGAGGTCGTCAAGTACAGCAGAAGCTGAAAGCTGTGGAATTGGTAGATAAATCGCATCTAACTGACCTACGTTTTGTTTGTACAGATACAACAACATACAACCAAGAATCGACAGCAAGAATTGTTGAAGTGTTTGAACTTTGAAGAAGTCAACCGTCATTTCAAACACAAAGCGAAGATTAATAAGCTACCACAACGTTATTATATACGTATGCTTTGGCAATGTCTTACCGACATGGTTGATGAGCTTAGCCGTTATTTCCGAAGCTAAAGGACCTAATGCTTCATAATTGTAGTCTTTGTGAAATATTGCCGCCTTTGGGGTTACACCTTGCTTACCTTAAGGTAATTGGTAATTCGCCGATTGAAAACAGTCGGGCCTGAACTACTCCTGGTCCCTGTTGAGGACTCTGTGGCAAAGGGAGATGACGTACGGCACCATTCCCCTTTTGCGGTCCTCCCCCAAATTAAAGAAGTTGCATTTCATAGGGATGGACGGCTGGGAAGGGTGCTCTTGGCTGTAGGAAGAAGAGAGCTTGCAAATTGGTCCTGCTGCCTCAACTCAAATTCTTGGGTCTTGAAAATTGTCCTAGACTGAAGTCTCTTCCTGGTATTCGCTTGAATCATGCCACGGCTATTGCAGATTCTGAAACCAGGGGCGTCCACAATGTAGAACAATTGAGAGCCTCCGCCACGTCAAGATATTCTCGTCTTGTTTAAAAATATTAGTAAAAGTAACCAAAAACAAATAGTTATGTTTATTTAATAACTGAGCAGTAAGTAAGATTAACTTTTAAAAGATCTAAAACATTATTTTTGTGTTTTATTATATATGTTGCAGGCATGGTGAATGTAAATGTTGATGACTGCAGAATGCTCTACACCTTCATTATAGCACGTACCTTGATCCCTTCAATGGCTCCTTATTGAGAGTGTTCTGTTTTTTGGGAGGAATTGAGTGGAGTTGGAAGGATGGCGTCTTATTGTTATCGTGCTTGTTGTTGGGACAACTTCCGTAAAGGGGGAGTCATTTGGAAGGGAGAGATATTGCTGTTGTGGCAGTTCGAAACCTTGGAGTGGAGGCAAAGGCTACAATGCCTTTCGAAAACCATTAACTACAGTTAAGATTGCGACTACTGCAAAGTCTAACACCATTTTGGTGATAACATTCAGGCGCAGAAATCGAAATTAAACAAAATCAAAATTGAAAAAATCAGACGAAACGAAATCGGAAAAATTTTCAGCGAACGAACGAAATGCACAGAAGAAGAATTAGGACTTACCTGCATCAACGACAGGACAGGAGGCGAGAGCAGAGACAAGCAGGTGTAGGCAAACTACGAGATAAAAAAAAAGAAAAAGAAAATTAGAAAAGCAGTGTGGTAATTTACTAGGAGTAAGTCTCGATTATTCTTATAAAATGTTGCCAGAGCAACGCAGAATAATTAATTCACTTACTTTACATTGTCCTTTAATTACGCTCAATGAAAACAGACCGTTAGATTTACTGGTCTTTAGGGCTATAAAAGATCCAAACAGAACAACATGTGCATACTTTTCACATAATAAGTGCAGAAATTTACGAAACACGCAAATATTCATTTGCAATCGCAGACCAGTATGCAGCAACCAACAAGAAAAGCTATTAAAGTGAGTTACCCAGCAAGTAAATAGCAGATTAACATTTAACAACATATTACATCCTTCAGACCAATCAGTTATCACCATTTTGCTAAAATTAAAAAGAAAAGATTGAAATCTTATTGTATGCTCAAAAGAACTAAGACCCTAGGAGGTTCAGAAAAGGAAGTGGACCATACCCTAGGAGGTTCAGAAAAGGAAGTGGACCATAAACTACTAACCATCTCTGTTGCTGAATCCAACAGAGGTAAGAATAAATATTTCGTAGAAAAATATCGTAAGGAAGGGATGTCATAACATTAAGCTGCCTATTCCTTTATGCCTTGCTCACACCGTTGGTGGCAGGGGCTGCTCCAGATGGGTTGAGCTCATCCCATGCCTCGATCCAGGTAATCATGGCATCCGCAAGCTTGTCAAAGTACGGATCCACCCTAGCCAGCTTGTCCTTCACCATCTTGGAAAGCTCACTATAGCACTGTTGAACAGTGGTACATTCCTTAGGAAGCGCTACAGACTGGAAGAAGGGGATGATGTCTTCTTGCCAGAAGATGCCCTTGTACTCCTTCTTGAGGTTGACAAACGGGTTACTTGCCTTGCTGTGCCAGATGTATGGCAGGCCAGTTTTGACTCCCAATCCCAAGTGGTCGCAGATCACCTGCAAAAATATAGGTAACAAGCAGAAATCAGGCCCTGGTAACTTGAAATAGCATTTCTATGCAATTATCTTTGATTGGGAAGATTTTTTGTTCATGGCAAACAACTGACCTTCATGCACCAACCAGCCCACATGTCATCGTAACGTCCAATTGGCTGACCATCACCCATAAGGCCAAAGTACATTGCAGGGCCAATAAGCTCGCGGTCGAACGCCAAATTCATTCCACACATAGGGAACAAAGTTCCTTTGGGCACGGTAAGGACAGCATCCACATACCTATAAGAAGAGCCTACTGTTAGGCTATTTACATGAAAGCCATTTGCAGCAACTTCACTATTGGAGCAAACCTAGTATTTCTTTCAAGAGGCTTGACAAGCTGGGTGGGAGCATCATAGTCCGGAATGTTAAGCCATAGGCCATGAGAGACAGCAGTGGGAACACCATGTCGGAGGCTGAATGGATATCCACGAACAAAATCAGCACCCTCGCGATAAGGATCGTACAAAGTGTTGAAGAAGAAGGGTGTGGAGGGTGAGAGCAGATTCTTTATGTGCTGCTCAAGTGCATTGATCTCTTTGCCAGATGGATCCTTTGCAACCTGCAGACAACCATTAAACAAAAGAATAAGTTATTACACATCAGCAAAAAATCTAACCTCCAGATAGTTAAAGGCTAGACAGCTATATTGGGAGAGCAAATTTCCTGAATTAGCAAGTCAATGATGGAGGCATTTTTGGAACACTTACAACCTGTTGAAAAGGAAACATGGATGCCACATGGGTTCACTTGTATTCTTTTTGGAAAATTCACATAAACATCACCAACCAATTCCCTAGATCATATATAAAGTAATAGCTATTTTATATAAATGTATATGTTAGTTGACAGGCATTGCCATCAACTTAAGTTAAAAAGAAACTAAAGACCAGTACCCACAAGCAGGTAGCATGTGATGTTAAAGTCATCAAACAACTAGAACAATGGATGATTCTATACAGCTAATGTCAATGCCAATAAAATCACCTCATATCCAATCTCGAAACTTGTCAATGCCATTAGACTAGAGTAGCAAAACTGATTCCAGTAAAAACAGCATCACTAGTTATTCCTAGATAATGAAATTCCATTAGGTGCAGAGTACAAATGACAAGGGAAAAAGTTGGATAGGAAGTTCAAAATTAAAAGTTGCAATCTTGGTTAGAGTACTTAAAGGAGAAGCTAAAAAAGTAAAAAACTTTTAACATCTAAGAAATTTAGGAAAACAATGGTTTGCAAACAAAGAGACAGTGCTAAAACAAGATAAAATTGAAGCAAGTTTTATGTCCCATTATCTTAAAAATAACATCTGCCTCCTGAACCATCCAAATGGAAATGCATGTGTAATTAATCAACAGAGGCAACTGTTAATGTTATAACAATCATGAGTGTCCGAAATGGTGAATAAGCAAAAGAATGAGTAGGAATGAAAACTGAAGTTCCATTTCTAAAATGTACCACCTCAAGCAAGATATTTTAGTGATTGACAACAATGAGTACAGACAGAAAATGCATACCATGCTACTTCAGCAATTGACAACTAGAGCAAGTTTTTACATTGTTTCACTTTGAGCAGTCAGAAACAAAATGCAAAGTGAAAGAGGCAGCATTCAGTGAACTATACCTATCTGTCAATTTTCAGTGTGACCTAACAAACCTATCTGTGTCTTAAAGGATTTTTAAAAAATTAACAGCAGATCTGAAAAGTGCTGTTCAGCAACTCAAAAGTTTAGCAGTTCAGCACACTGAAATTCAAGCATTACAAAAATTCGATCGAAGTGAAAGTCACACTTATATACTGCTTGCTGTAAATAATCCATGAAAGAAATGTGATTAACAATAGGGCTGATGCAGAAAACGCCTGCGGATCTATGGTTCAGACATTGCAACTTCATCACTTAAGAATAGAAGCAAACTATTCATTATACTACAAATAAACATTCAGATCTAAAATTTCAAAAACCAAATAAGAAATATACAACAATGTCCCATCAGTAGCAAGCCAAAGAAAATGGTAGAGAAGAATTCAGGTGAGAAGACAAGCCCTCACATTCTCTCGATCCAGGCTCTCTCTGCCCTGGAAACTCAAAGCTCTAATGTAACTCACACAATGCTCGAACAAAAAGAAAGGTTTACCAAATTAAAACAATTTTACGGGATCAGCACGTTTCCAAGACAAGCCAACTCGGGTCGAGGAAGTAGCACTAGTAGAACTCAACGTGGATTCTAGTTTTAGGTGAACTTCTCCGCAACGAAGACAAATTTTTTTTTTTTCCCATAAAAAGCAAGATTTAACCTTTCTCTCTACCCAGTCTCCCTCCTCCGGATCTAAGCCTCAGATCTTAAGTCACAGAAACATTAACAAAAACAAAAGAAAACAAACACTTAAACTCGAAAAGTAAAATCCAATAAGATCTGATCTCTCCATCCGATAAGACCTCTACCCCCAAATACTCCAAACCCCAGATCCGTTATCACACAACCAACTCACAAAGGGCAGAGATGAGAATTAGAAATTGACTCACGAAGCAGTCATCGTCGATGGTGAAGATGTATTTCTTCTTGGACACCATGTACCCGAAACACCTGCACGCAGAATCCTTGAAGGAGATGCAAGAAGCCTTGGGACCGAGAATGCGATTGATATCGTTGCGGTTGTAGAGCTCGTAATCAAAACCTTCAGGAACCTTGATCGTCTTGGCAGGATCGCCATCTTGAACAATGATCAAGTGATACGGTTGAAAGAACGGTCTCCACATCTCGAGGAAATCGAGGTTTCTGATCGTTGGGATCACGATATCGAGCTCTTCTTTCAGCAACGGTGTACTCGGCACTGAATTGGCCATTGCTGAAGCTTGATTTCAAAGATCGAAGAAGAAAACAAAAAAGGACAACTTTTTCTGTTTTTCGCTTCTTCTTCGATTCGATCTAGCAGTGAAGGCGGAGGAAGGAAGAAGGTTTTAGTTTGTTTAATATAAAGAAAAGAGGAGTGGGCGGCACGAGTGAGCGTTTGTATTGGTGGGAGCGCTATTCTTTTGTGTCCAAAATAACCCAACCCAATAATTGTTTTCTTTATTTTTTTAAATTTTGCATATGCAAAGTATGGGCATTTCGTTAAACTAGTCGCTACCTCTTTAGAATATTCCTCTTCGTTGCTTTACTATAGCAGTGCGAGTAGGCTTTAGTTTTGGATCACTGATAAAGGCTCATATTGTGATTCAGTAACTATCGGCTTTTTTATTACATGGACGTTGGAGGCCTTGCTTAAAGATTTCTTTTCACCAAGCACGTTTCATCTTCCTTGTTTTACAGTTGCAGAATTTCAATTCATGTTTCTTTTTAATCTGACTGTTTTTTATGTTCTTTCTCTTTTGGGAACACTTGATGATACAATTGTTTCCAAATTCAAGTAGTCTTTGAAGAATCGGCCCCAGTTCTACGCCAAAGTAGTCTCATCAGTTTCATTTTCTTCTTTGGTTATTATCTTTTTTTCTTTTTTTTCATTTTGGGTTGTTTTGAATCTTCGTGATGATGTTAATGATGGTGTTTCTCTTGCAAGAGGAGAAGGCTTGTGCTGTCAAACGTATTTGATTTCAGATTTCGCATATCTGCCTTGCAGGAGGAGGATGTGTGTGAAATGAACAAGTTCATTAGATGTTCAGTCATGGAGTCCTTCCCTCTCTGACTGGCTTGTTGCCATGAGCTTCCCCAAACTCCAGAACCTCCAGTTTCTAGAAAGCAGATCGTTAAGTCTGATTATTGATCAGCAACAGAAATCTTTACAAAAGCTTAAATGATCATTAGCAGACCATCAGCTGTTAGAGCCTCTGTTGTGTAGCCTAACCCAGTTGGTGCTTATACTATATTGAGCATATGCTCTTAGATCTACTATGCTATGTGCTATGTCTTTCTTAAGTCTTAACTTACCGCTGTATAGGGCACATGGAAGGCACTCGTCTCCAATGAAGTCTGAAGACTGTTAACCTCGAAATGGATTCCAAAGTCAGTCGCCGTTGATATATCTTAGTTGCTGTATACTGTACATGGTAACCGCTCTATCTTTCCGTTCGTATTTTCTTTGGCAGAAATTCTGCACTCCAAGTAGAACAATAATAAAGCAGCGGGAGCACTGCATTGGCGGAGCGCTGAGGCCCAAGACGTACTTACATCTCTTCTGGTGAGCATTTGATATGTATAAGGCATAGCAGTAGCAAGTCATATATTATGAGCATATTCAGACTGTGGATATCTTTTTTCTTGCACCTGTGTTTTGGCATGCTATCAATTTCAGATCAATTTTGTTTTACTTTTTTGTTTGAGATACTGCAGATTCAATGTTATGCTGGAGCTAGTAATCGAGCTTCTATTGATGTTTAGACTATATGTTATATATAATGCTTGATTTCGTAATACTAAACAAATAGCACAGAAATTATGATCACCAACAGAAAGTCTAGTTCAAAAAGCTTTACAAAATTTGATAATCAGAATTGTCATGTATATACATAGGCTACGTGTTAGTAGGCCTTTCTAGTCTAAATTTGTACAGGAGCTTAAGTGTGTGTATCTCAGCAGCAGTAGTTAGAGTCAGTAACTCTGATATGTTGCCCATTTGGTGCTTCTACTCTAGGAAACTTCAGTAATGGCTCATCTCCTACTTCCTCCCATCTGCATTCAAGAAAGTTTGAACTTTTTACTTACATTGCTACATAGTCATAACAGATAGATTTCTGTAGCTTTACCTGTATCGAGTTATAAAGTAGTGAAGAAATGTAGAGATTTCAACCATGCCGAGTTCCTTTCCAGGACACAGCCTTCCACCCCCTCCAAACAATAGGAAGTAGTAGTGTGATTCCAGAGTCTTGTCCTGTGAACGCGAAACCATGTACAAAATGTCAAGATTTATACATTGGCAGCAGCTTGCATGATGGAAGGTAACATTGCTTACCAGCCATCTCCATGGATTGAAGGTTTGCGGCTCTGGATACATGAACTTATCGTAGTTTATCTCTCTGGTGTACACATAAATTTTCCAACCCTTTGGAATATGGTACCCTGAAATGAATGTTGAGACATAAAAATAAGAATTTGATTGTAAAATAGCTGTCTAGATTTTGTTACGAGAAAATTCAAGCTTTTACCTTTCATTTCAATGTCCTCGGTTGTTCTTCTGAGCACTCCATTAACTACTGTGGCCATTCTCAGTGTTTCCAGGATCACCTAAATCCATCACAAAGCCCATGTTAAAACCACTTCATGACAATATTCACCTGGTACCAGAATCTCTGTTGAGTTGCTACTTACGGCACGAGTAAATTTCATGGATTTGTAGTCATTCCAATCAATGGCATCTTCTGACTTTTGTTGTCTGATCTCCACATGTTCTTTCTACAAATTGCAATTACACACAATAAGAAATAGCTAACAAAAGAAAACATTGCATGTGAAAGCTGCATAGAGAATGTAAATCAGAATTTACCCTGAGCTGTGCGAGAACATTTGGGTGATCATGTAGATACTTGACAGCCATCATCGAGGTCGTAGATACAGTCTCATAACCTGAGTAGATCAGCGCAATGATGAGGTCTATGATGTGCTCGTCGGTTAGTTTCACTCCCATGCTTTCATCCATTGTAAGAAGCGAATCAAGCATGTCATTGTGATCTAGCTGTGATGATTTCCTTTGCTTGATTAGATTTCTTAACATGGCTGTTACTTTCTTCCTTGCCTGTGTGCATCAGTGAATGTGCAACTAGTAAACAGCACGAGGATTCATAGGAAAATGAAATCTGGTAAATATTTCCAGAACGAACTATGGACCTTAAAGCCTCTGTTATAATTTGTTCCAGGAAGGTTAATGGGCAAAGAAATAGTTCCAAGAACAAGCTTGAATATCTCCGATTTGAAAGCGTCAGAGAACGGGCCAGTTTCTATACTGGCAATCTGCTTGAGTGCTGAAAGCAATGCCATCTGAAACACAAGGGAAACATCAAACAACTCTCACCATTTTATCTAAGAAAGTGTACTTCAGAACCAGTTGCATACCTCTTTGGTTTTCTCTTGGATGTCAATTGTCTTCCCACTCCAGTTGCTTAGATGAGACCTCATGAACTGATCGATCTTTGGGAGCAGCTGGTCTCTGATCAAAGGAGGAGTGACTAGGCCAAGCACGGCACTCCTCATGGCTTTATGAAGGTGTCCATGAACTGCTGCAATGTTGTTCTTCCCCAAAAGATCGAGCATGGATTGAGGGTACCCAGGTATCAAACCTTTGCTTTCATTCATGAGTATGTATCTGTTCAGTTCTGGGTCCATGCAAACAACTGTTGGGCATCCAAGTACGTGTGACTTGAACAGGCTCCCATACCTATAAAATCAGCATAAGATCTTCAGTAAAAACAATAATTACTCCATCAGAAGTGAATTAAAAATTCGAAGTTACCATCAAAATAGTAACAGAGCCTGTTTTACCGTTAGCAGAACCATAAATTAAACATGCAAGCTTAGAATTTAACTAAGAAATAATTGATAAAGAAGATTTGAGAAAGGGGCAGAAACTAAAAATACCCCAAAACACAGTCTAGTACTTGCAGCCAATAAAGCTACAGTGAATAGGAACTTCCATAGCAAAAAGAACTTCCTGATCCAGCAAGGGTTCTCATAAAACCAAAAGAAAATTACAACCTTTTTCAGGAAGACGCCAGGAAACAAGAAAGTTATGTAGTTCTAAAAAACATGACCGAGTTGGAAGCACAGCGGCAAAAACACAAAGTTGGTAGTAAGACCAAGAAAACCAGAGCGCATGACAAACAAACCTTGCTCTCTGGTTCCTCAGGAAAGTTGGTCCTTGCTTGAGAAACTTGGTAGTTTGTCCAAACAAAGGCCACCCCATAGTTCCTGGAGGCAAGCTTTTCTTTCTGTACTTCACTTCATTCCATTTCACAAGAGCAATGCAGATGAAAAGAAACACGACAAGTATTTCAACAACAATCACCAAGGGCACCATTGCTGCTCCTGCTTCTGAAGCCCTAGTTCAAGAATTCAACTTCAAAGCAGAAGGTTTGAGGTTGGTGTTGCAGTAGTAGTACGTTCGTGTTCTAGCTAGCTCGGTGGCTTTATGTTTCTGGCAGGGCTATATATAGAGCTCTGAGTACATAAGAGGAGAGGGGAAGATGAGTTGAAAAAATAACTTACCACTTTGATGAAACTTAGTAACAGTTTCTTGTACGGACAGATAATAGAGTAACAAAATGCCCCAACGTAAGAGTTTTGTCCAAATTGATTTTTCTTTTTTACTTTTGTTAAAGATTTTTAAAATTTTTTTATTCAATTCTTCTAACTTCCAAAGTTTTTCAAAAATAGTTTTCCAAATACAATAACTATTAAAGAAATATTCCTTATATCAAGGAAACATTAATACGGTCGTGTCGTTTTTGTTGTCCAATTTTTAATATTATCTGATTTAAGTAAAACATTAAGTTAAGGGCACTAGAAAAAATAAAACATCATTTTAAAAAATTTTTTAACATGAAGAAAATTTTCAAACAATGATTACTATGAAAAAACTGATTTTTGAGAAAAAAAAAATCTTAAGCAAATGAAAGAAAAAGAAAAAACTAATGGCGTAGCCTGATGCCACGCCAGCGGCAGCAGGGAAATTATCCCACTGTACCCACAAAGCCAAATCTTTGACCAAAAACCCTGCTCCACTTCTGACTCAAATTATTAAATAATCATCTTATATGTCCAAAGTTTTTTACTCAGATCTTATTTAAGTTTAGGATGGCTCTTTTTTTTGGTTGGAGAGTTTTGATTGAAGGGTTCGTCTATGCCCATGTTATGCTAATTTGGATCTTGTGGAGTTCGGTGCACCACATCAGAAATTTGGAAAATTGTTATAGGTAGATATGAGTAGGATGAAATTGGTGGAAACAATTAAGGTTTCATTCTTTGATACGTTGTATAATAAATAATAGCATGCTGTTTGTTATACAAGCAAGAAAATGAGTTAGATCACATGAGTGTAGTAGTCACACGCTTATAATTCTTTTTTGGAGAATTCACTGCTTATAGTCAAGAATACGTAAAAACAATTGCAGACTGAAACAAAAAAAAAAAAATATTAATAGAAATGGACAAGCAGATGAAGAATAAGAGGACGCAGTTGTCAATGCTATTAGTTTGACTCTGATGAACCTCTTGTTACGTTCGCAATTTGAAAGAAGATCCCAAAATATTTTGTCACTATCATCGATTTAATTGAATAAGATCAAAGTTAAGTTAATTTAAAGTAAACTCTTTCCTTCTGCCGGTAAAATAGTTAGATACAAAAATGAATATGATTGAATCCTTAAAATGGCTATAAATTTATTTTGAGCGAAAAAAAAAGTTATCCGCTTTATTTTTCGCTTTTATAAATTTTTATTTAAAAAATTATGACAAATTTAAAAATTTTTCAAAATTAATTAATTATTAGAGAAATAAATTTTTAAATTTTTATAAATATTATTTTAAAATTATTTATAAATAATATAGAATTAAGTTTTTATTAATATGGATGAATACTGATTGCTTTTGCTTGATTGAAAATGAAGATTCCCTCTTTTTCCAATTCGATTCACATGCGTACCAGGTTTACTGCTAGCATCATTTTTTATTCCAATTATTGTTGGACGAAAACGAGTATAAATTCATGAATATAAGTGAGACGTTAAGGATCCGTTTAGTAGTGTTTATAAAATAAAATTTTTTTAAAATAAAAAATATTTTTATTTTTTTAAAAATAAGTTATATTTTTTTATTTTAAAAAATATATAATAAAAATATTTTATTATATAAAAATATTTTATATTTTTAAATTTTTAAATAAAATTTTTAAATAATTATAAAATATATATTATAAAATATAAAATTTTAAAATTTTAAAAAAAATGTTAGAGAAATGCAATCCAAACGCCTCTTTTAAGTAAGACAATAAAGTTGTTCTCAGGGTGGATAAGAAGGTCACGCCTCACGCTTGCCTAACTTTTTTTCTTCATGAAAACGAAAGGAATGAAGAATTTTAATTATACTCATAGATGTGGATGGAAAATTCATCCAAAACACGCGTGCATCCCACCTGCTTAATGATCGGTTATTTGATTTGATCGATCTGTAGGGTACATACAATTTTTCTCTCATTTTTTCAGTCGTTTGGTTTTTCTAACAAACGAAGGACAAAAAAAAGGACCTCAATCTGTATAAAAAGCTATTGGAAATTCAATTTGAAGACAGTGAAGTGATATTAATCAATTGTATTGGCACTGAATTCCATTGAGTTTCATTATTTTTATCCAAATAATAAAAAACAATAGTGAAATTAATCAATTGTATTTACTAAATTTTCATTAGTGGATTAATCGGATGATTTACGCAAACATCCATCTCATGATTCTCAACTATATATGTTTCGTTTTGTTAGGATCAACGAATTGAATAAGATCCTCCCACCCCTTGTTAATTAGCTTCCATTACATTACAGTACAATAAAAAATGGAACTGAAGACAAACAAATTCTGATTCTGTGCTATAAAATGAAATCAAAGGCAGACACAATTCTGCTCGCTTCCAAAAATTTTGCTCCACGGTCAAAAGAAGCAAGCACCTGTCAGTCGGTCATTCATTTAAAGAAACAAACAAACAAACAATTCTTTCTTTCTGATTGACTGATAGAAACAAAAGGAGCTCCTTAATTTCATGCAGAATCGAAGCTCTGTCTGTCAGTTTGTGGCTATTTGGAATTACTTACGGTAAAAAAAAAAAGGAAATTTAGGGTTTAAAGTTTAAAAATGATATGATTGTTTTGATATTAAAAAATAAAATATTATATAGAATTTATTAAAGAAATTATATATTTTAAAAACTGAGAATGCAAGCAGTTGAAGCTGGTTATTTCAAATATTAGGAATTTATTCGAGGTAAGAGAATTGAAGACAAAGAAGATCACCTCAGAAGTTTATCTAGTAAAACCAATGAGAGAAAAAGATACGTCAAAAATCAAGTTTCAATCAAAGAAATCCTTCTCCAGTACTAGCGGTGATAAGCAACAAAATCAGCCATCCAGCTAAAGAGGTAAATAATAATTCTCTTATTAAAACAACAAATTATTTCGCTACTATTGGTCTGTTGTTCTGTTGCAAGCAGACGTCAAAAAGAAGAAACACATGCGACTAAATGTTTCAGGTATAAGAAAAATAAAGGTAGCACATTCCTTTACTACTTTTTGGATTACTTAAAAATGGAGATTCAAATGAGATTTGCCTACCATTCTCAGTTAATAACCAACAATCAAACTCTTGACCGCTCACAAGCAAGCATTCCTTAAAAGTTTTCTAAATTCGTTCATTATCAACTTGGTTGAGCTGGAATTGGAAGCAATTTTTATAACGCAGACATGAAATTCCTTAAATAACCGATTTGTCTTGAGTCTTGCACAAACCAAAGGGTTTTGCTGTAAGAGATCTTGTTCTCAAATGAGAGTGTTTGGAATTCAGCAAGCAAAATGCGTTGAGCCAAACAAAATAGAATTCCATCTCAGACCGTCCCTTCAAGCAAGCAGGATTAGCAACTAGCAAAGCTTTCGGAACGTTTGCAAGTGCCTAAAACAAGCAGCTTTCTGTAATCATTTAAGAATGCGCATGAATCATTTAAGAATATTTTTCTGTGATCAAATGAGATACCTGCAGAATCTATCATGTGGTGAAAGAAAGATATACACTGCTATTTTGCTCTGAGAAATTAGGATTTATATGCACAATGAAGAGGAACCTGGCAGATTGAAAGCGCAGCATGCTACTAAAGTAAACATACTATTGCTGGAAAATATTGTACTAATTTATTATATGCAGATCTTCCATTAAAGTGAAAAGAGTTGATAAATGCATTAATAATGAAAAAGGAGAACATGGTCCTTATAGAAAGAAGGCACTTACTAAAAGATTGGAAGCCTTTTAAGTGTTGATGATGTGAATTATAATTTATACAATTGAAATTCCAATTGTACTACATTTTCAATATTCGAGTAACTTGCAGACCTATGTTTCCAAGAAGTAGCTGTACTGTCGCAAGCTCTACGAATCTCAATGTTAGAAAGCCCATCTATAACAAGAGGTAGGGTAACTAAAATTTTTAACCTCTGTGTTTTGTAATTGTCTGATTTCGCTGGATTTAACTTAATCATCACCTAGCCGAAAACTCAACCTTCGCCGGAGTTGTTCGTCGGCAATTGGATTGCACCGAGCTGCTAAAAACCATCTTCTCACCCCACCGAAGATTTTTCCTTTATTAATTGAGCTCGATTTCGGCTCAAGAGAGAAGGAGCACGATTTTTTCCGAGCAGTCATGTAAATGGCCGATTCTGGCGCAGGCAATGGTTTTTAATTTAACCATCGGTTCTATTAAACTCTGCTACTCTTGAGGATCATTTCGTTGTTAATTTCTCTCTTATCGAAAAAAGTTCACCAGAATCCTAAATTTCGTCTGAATTTAGCGAGCCGGTGAGACTTGCGGCCAAGGTGTTCTTGGATTGAATATCGGCGAGGTCGTTAGCGTGCTACGATGTCGATTTGGAATTAGGATTAATTGTTGATTCGGGATTGGACGTAGCTTTGGAACCTTTTGATGTGGCTTAGTGATAACTTACGGATTTAGGTGAATTTCGTGAACCTTCAGGTGAGGGTTATTTGCGTCTTTTTTTCTTAACTTATCGTTAAGTTTTCAATACAAGTAACATCTGCGTTGGAAACTCCGACATAACTTACCACCTTCAGTACATAAATGATCGTTCATGCCATAAAGTGTTTGTGCATGCATAATTGTGTAAGGTCATGATAACGATAGAAATTATAAGAAAATGTTAGAAACAAAGTAGATTATATGATTGATGAGAATATCATATTTGTATATAATAATCTAGAATTTATGATATACAAGTATATGAGATCTATAGGATGTCGTCTATATTGGAGAGTATATAAAATTGACAATAGTATTATTAAAGTGGTTTGATATAGATATTTTACTCTATATCAAGTTATGACATATGCTAAGCTACTAGAAACCTTAAATCTAACATATTAGCATGCTTAAAATGACATATGTGTATAATTATCATAACACAAGTATATCAGTATGTCATTAGTAGATAGCGTAGCATGCTTAATTAGTTAATACGTGACTTAAATGGTTTTGTGATAGAATTAAATTGCATGCACCATTACGTATGCTATATGAGATTCTGTATTGAATGCACTTTTCACTTGTAAAACATGTTCATAAAAAATGATGATTATTATAATCATGATGCATAATAATTTTAGATATGTGAGAGTGACTTCACATATTGTTTGCATATGAATTCCAAGCATATAGCGTGTCATATTTGTATACCTACACATGTATGAGCATTAATTGTGATTGAAACTCGGTAGAGGCTTTTAAGTCTGATTCACCACGTGAATCTGCATATGATCTGTGACTAATGTCTGTCGTGGCTTAAATTTGATTGATCTATTATGCATAGACACTCGCGCTGCACGAGGCAGATGAGTCAGAGGTTGAGATCAAAATTTCAGTGGGTATGGGGCGAGCATCCACCTATATCTATAGTATTGTTAGACCCATGTGCGTGGGGGCGATACTACGGCCCATCCGGTTCGATCACCCGGATGGTTATATCTCGTCCAGACAGTAATAGCCTGGTTAGTAGGTTGAGCTGGAGAGTGGGTCTCGCTCTATGTTATATGATTATTATTTTGATTCTCTGATCAGTGTCACGTTATGTAGATAGATATATGTCTATACATCATGACATATACAGATGGTATAGACATGCATTTAATTCTTTACTCTATTTTGATCATAAATATATGTACATATGCAGGTATAGTCATACATATAAATAATATAGGTATGTATTTGACCCATTGCTCACAATCATGTATGCATGCATTTAGACATCTTTGCTATATGAGATTTGAAAATATAGATTACTTCCTTACTCGAGTGCATGTGTATATGTTGATAGTATTATGATACAAGTTGTGGCTTAGTCTTGTTGATTGCTTCAACTATATGATTATAACTCCTTGATGCATAGCGCACATTGCAATTAATATGTTTGAAGGCATAATCTATAGAGGTATAATTTCGTATTAATAAACGTATGCATATATGTAGATAATATAAAGATGTGTGTTTGGTAAAGTTATTTATGTGCACGTGAATATAAATTATGGTAAGGATAGAACACTCGCATAAAATAATCGTTTGATATGAGAGAAAAATATTGTGGGCTACATATCATCATACCCGTATCTGTCTCTAATAAAACTAGATCGGTATGGGATAATTTATAACTAGATAAGACATAGTCTGAGCTATTGATGCATTTGTGGCATGTAGAGGAGCAAGAAGATAATAATTAGTTAATACATTAGAAGTTTTAAATGGTGCATCCCCGATTTATTACCTATTGAGACTGGACTCAGTCTTTTCTTTCTTTGGCCTCTCCCAGTTGTTACAGGGCTGAGTTCGAATTAGCAGACCTTATCGTGAATTGGAGAGATATAATTATGGTATGTTTAAATGTTCATGTTTATTATTTAGTTGGCTCTCTAATATTCGAATGACTGTACTGATTATTGATTTATTTGTTTTCTTCTTTTGTTGAAATTTATTACCGCAAGTAACGTTTGTATAAATTGTTAAGTATTTTGTGTGTTCTTATTTCTTAATGTTGCTGAAACAAATTTATGATATTATTGTTGTGATTTAATTGTTAGGTTAATCTCCTTGAAATTTCAAGAAAAGTTTTGCCGAATTTTTTTAAAGAATTTTGGATTATGGTGTTTTGAGTCGATTTTGTGTTAGACTTACTAGATTGGGTTCCACTTGAGCTTGATTAAGTTTAATGCCGGTCATGGCCCAAGTTAGATCGTGACAGAGCCGATGCTGCCAATTCGGAAAAAAAAAAGTCAGAAAAAATTCAAAAAACATAAAGATTCAAAAAAAGAAAATCAATTCGAAGAAGAGAATAAAAAAAATTTTTAAGTAGATTACCACGGTTCGGATTTCTTTACGGTGAGCCGGACCGTCAATATCGCCGGAGCGGCTGAAATTGAGGTCAAGAAAGTCTTTCTTATTTCATAGTTATAATAGAGATAATAAAAACAAAAATACCTACTACAGATCAAGAAAGTTTTTCTGATGGTATGTCTTTAGCAAAAATAGCGATGATGAAAATTTAACTATTTATTCAATATTTATATTATATGGGATAAGATATAAATATTTTATATGCTATTAACACTTAAAATTATAAATTTTATATAAAATTATAAATTATAAATATATTAACTAACTATATTTCAAAAGACACCAAAAATGTATTTCAAAAGATGGGCTAAAACACCAAGTGAGGGTGGATATAGCTTATTTAAACAAATAAGCCTTCTTCTTCCTCATCATCTCCGGCCCGCTCCGTCGTGAAGAGAATTCTCGAAGCTTCTTGTTCTTCTTCTTCCGCCATAAATCAGCAGGTCCAGAAACGCTCTCTACATAGCTAAACCAACAAAGAAACAAACATCTTAATCTCTATTTTTTCTAGTTAAAACTGTCTTCCACCTGTTCGACTGGTTGCCGCAGTTAAATTTCTAACGAAATCGGATTGCCTTTTTCGTTAAAAGTGTTGGTCTACGGAGGATGTGAATAAGTCGATACTTCACGCAGCGTTCATTCCGCTCGATGAGATCAAGGATGCAGAGATCTACGGGAGATCAAGGGTGGTGGATGGCGGTGGGCTGCAAAACCCTGTGAGCCTTCTCCCAATCTTCAATCTCGATTTTTGTTTTCATTTCAGTGATATCTTGTGTATGTTTTGGTTGAAATAAACAGTTTTTTATGTTTTAAACACTTCGGAACCTCCGATCTATCTTAAGGGCGAGTGTTTCAAAACGCACGTAACTAAATTTTGCAAAATAAAATTTTATGAAAGTGATGTTCGGTGAGAAGTAAAGTTCGTTATAAGTAGAATTCGAAGTGATATTTTAAAAAGTGAAGTAAGTTTGAAGTTAAAGTTTGATAGAAATACAGCTAGATATGAAAGTAAAAGTAGAGCCGGAGTTCGGAGTGATAATGAAAATGCGTGAAGTAGCTGAACTCAAATTTTGAAAGAAAAAATAAAATTCGGTGTATTTGAAATAAGCTCTAAAACTTTAGAAAATTTGTTTGATCAGTTGAGTTAACATGCTAATTAAACTAATTTGGAAAAAAATTAGTATAGACGGATTGTTTTCAAAATGAACCAATAAGGTGTTTAATTGCGTTGAATATCAGCTTTCCACCGTGCAATCAGTTTTTATTTGTTTTAACGGTAAATTTTATAAATAAAAAAAGGGTCCTGGGGGAGGACCGAAATTCTTAATAAGAGTCTATATAAACCCAAATCTAATCATTCAGTTGTTGAATCATTAAAACAAAATAGTATATGCTCTGGTAGACAGTAGAATTTTCAGTCAGCATACAGAAATCATCAGCCACCACTCACAGTAGGTCCATTACCGCTGCACTGTTAATAAGATGGAAATAATACCAAAGCCAAACAAAAACTAAGATTCACATTGAGTGGCTGGTCATTACACGTTAGACAGACCATCAGAAGAATATTTTTTGCTCTCAATCAGCACAAACCATACGCATCATTCCTCATCTTGTACATAATATGAACTGCAGCTAAAAACAAAACTTGCAATGACCGCTATAAAAGAAAGGAAACAAAACACCTCCTTCTACAGAACTAATTGCAGATTTTCGTTGCTTTGTTCTTGGAGCATGCAGTTTGGGTGCACGTAGAACAACGTACAGTCCTCGCATTTGAAGGACATGTACCGCCCGCTTTCCCCGCACTTGCAACAGGTGTAATCCCAGTCACGTAACAGCAGGAGGGGATGCTCATGGAGGGAGCTGACCGTCACCTGCTCTTTCCAACTCTTGGCCTTCTCCTCCAACTCTCTCACATGAGAGTCTATATTGACATTGAAGGAGAAGGGGTACTTGGTGTAGGATATTACATTGGATTGCTCATGTCCAATGAAATTGACACAGGGGATGTCTTGCATGCTAGCCCAGTCAGAACTATCCTTTTCTGCCAATCTCCATAGCAGACTGACCTTGCTTCTTACCAGGAGCTTCTGGAGTTTGGCAAAGCGTCTTGCTGCAGTTCTGAGCCATTCAGGGAGAATATACACGCCTGGCGTTAAAGCCAATTCCATATTTTTCAGCTCAGGCAGACCATTGACTTCTGTAAGTTGTGAGCAGAAGAAAGCAAAGAGACATTCCAACGACGAGAGACCCATGATTCTCTTGAGATTGGGACAGAAATTGAGGTACAACGTTTTGATAGAATAGAGGTTTGTGATCTCTTCCAATTCTTCAGCATAGTCAATGGTCAATTCTGTCAAGACCATGGCGTGATTGAGGAGAGTATGGGGAAGACGTCTCAGCTTGGGGCAGGAGTTGATTCTTAATTCCTTGAGGAGAGGCAATAGCTGTCCACGGGCTCCCTCATCATCATTCATCCACCGCCATTCTTCCCAGGCAAACATGTTGGCAAAAGAAAGAATCTCTAATCTGGGGAAGCAACAACCAGTTTCTCTACATTCCTCGCCCTGTCTCAGAGGAAGTAACAACTCAGGTCCTACTCGCACCACTGCCCTTGCACCCAGTATCCAGAGTTGCTCAAGGTGAGATAGATGTCCTAATGTAGGGATTTTCTCGATAAGCTCGCAATCATATAACCACAGCACTCTTAAATTTGGAAGAGCAGTTGGCAACCCAACCAACCAATTCGGAAGCCTGCAGCCATGGAATGCCCGTATATCTAATTCTTCAAGGCATCGCGGAGGGACCAACTCTTCCATAGCCTCCTCAAACGTATTGGTCTGTGATACTTCAACGTCTCTCAATGATTCTTCTCCATAAAGCAAAGTTAAGTGTACTAAACGGCTTTTGTGTAGTAGAGATGCTCTTCGTGCCTCAGGACCATCCAATACTCTCTCCAGCTTATTTATGCGGAGCCTCTGGAGGCTGTTCAGGTCCTTCAAACTACACAAACCACTTTCGGAGCACTTCTTACGTTCAACATAATTGCTCCATGGAACCACAAACCAGTCCAATACCTGAAGTTTCTCAAGACTCCTTATCCCGCTAGGCATGCTTTCCAACCCTGTTGAACTGACATCCAGATGGAGTAGATTAGTCAATAAACCAATGGATTCAGGTAGGCTTCGCAACTTTATGCATCCTGATAATATCAGGAATTGCAGATTTCTCAATGATCCTATGCTCCCAGGTAGCTCCCTCAAGTCACTAGGACCTACATTCAGATATCTCAAAAGTTTAAGATTTCCCAAAGAATTAGGTAATCTCTCAACTGTTGAAATTCCTAGATGTAGGACCCTGAGATGATTCAGACATTTTAACTCAACCTCAGATATGTGGCTTATATATCGGTCTATCAGTGTTCTCAAGTAAATGTGATTCTTCCCAATATCAGGAATATATTTGTCTTCTTCTTTACTGGTAATGTACAGTCGACATGGCTTCCGTTGTCGTGGCAAACTCACTGATCCAGAAAGTAAATCACGACAACCTCTAGCATGTCCACACCAAAATTCGCCTCTAGAGAGATGCAGAGCCAAAGACCGCAATAGATCATGCATTGTACATGTTGTCTCCCATTTAATTCGGAGAAGGTTGCGCTCAATCAGCTTCTTCCAATAATCACGCCCCAACTCTTCAAGTTTGTCTTCAGGGCCTTCTATAAAGGATTCTGCAATCCATAGAGCAACAAGATAGTCTCTTTGGATTTCAAAGTCTTCAGGGAGAAAAGCAAGGTAAAGAAAACATTGCTTGAGGTGCTGTGGAAGGCTCTGGTAACTAAGGTACAGCGCTTGCATCACCCCTTCTGGAAGATCAGTAACGGACCATGATGGGTTATGGAGAATTTTCTCCCATTCTGATGTTCGGAATTCCACATCTCGTAGCAATCCAGCTATCGTCCTCACTGCAAGAGGAAGACCTTGACATTTTTCTATTATCTGCATCCCTAACTCTTTTAGTTCATCTGCATTCCTTTCGTGGCCTTCTTCAAACACAATCTTGCAGAGTAACGACCAACAATCATCGTTAGATAAGGGAGCGATTTTGTGTAAATAATTTGCCCCCATTCTTTTTGCTACCCTTTCATCTCTGGTGGTGACTAATATCCTGCTACCTGCACCGGCACTATGTAACGGTCTTCTTAGTAAATCTTCCCAGACCCGTGCATCCCATACATCATCCAAGACAAGAAAGAACTTCTTTTGTCTAACAACTTCTTCAAGCAGTGGTTCAAGTTCTTCTTTGTCTTGGGCATCAGTACCATGCCCTTGAACACCTTTAATGATACTCTGCAGAATTTTTATCTCATCAATATCTTGGGATACGCAAATCCAAATTGGTTTGATGGGATTGAAATGGGTTGTCAGAGACGACTCACTGCAAATCTTCTGAGCAAGGGTTGTCTTGCCAATTCCACCCATACCAACTATTCCATAAACAATGATATTCTTTGGCCCGTGTTCCTTGATGAGCAACTCCACCAAGCTCCGGGTATCATTCTGAATTACACTTCCCACTATATCCGGCTCGACCAACATGGATGTCCTTCTGCTTATCCCACTCTTTATGTTATTATTTTCACCAGAAGAGCGCACTAGGTTGAGGGCTGCCATATCCTTATTTATGTTGTCGAGCCGAAGATTAATGTTTTTCATTCCTTTGCCGATATTATGTCCAAACCATACTTTCCTAAGGGGAGCGGTACATGATGTTGTTCCACCATACCTCTCAGCCTCGATCCTGTACTCATCAATGATATCCTCCGCTTGATACATAATATCTTTGAGCTGATCCAGCCAGAATCTGATAACTGCGTCCTGAAGCTGCTTGCTTTCTGCATCTTCCAAGAAAGCTTTTATCGTGTTCAACCTAGTGATGAGCTTCTTGATCTCCTTAGAAACTCCCAATAGCATGACCACCTCTTTCTCTGCATAGTCTACCAACACACGAGCAAACTGGTTCACAAATGCACTGAGGACCATTGCCATTTTATTCTGAGACTACAAGACAGAAGAGGTGGATCGGTGTAGGGATTATCTTCACAGACGAAGTTTAGAATGAAGAAAATCTATGGTGCTTTTGGAATTGAAATAAAATACCTGTATACAGCCAGCTGATGAAAAAGTCTTCGATATATTATAGTAACCAAAGAACAATTTTTTAGAAACTTGAACATGTGCAGCAGCTAACTGATGAATATGTAGTACCGTTTCATTTTTTCAAGAAGCAAGTAGCAAATGTTTTTTCCATTATCGATAAAGAGAAAACAGATTATCAACATTGAAAGCTCTTGCATCACAAGAAATTACGAGGTCTTTTCTTTTTCCTTTTTAATAATTATTTAAAGTCAACACCAACGCTAATTGGATGTCACCTGCAGAACAACTAGACTTGAGATAAATAAACAGCAAAAAACTAAACGACTGCCAGGCACATTTCATGACAAACGGCATCGTAAAAGAATCACCAAGATTCTGAGTCTGTATGAACTTATAGAACCACCAACAACAACTAACAACTAAAAGCAACCTTATAAACAATGTGAGGTCAGCTTTCGCATCATTAATTGTCACGCGCTATGCGCTAGCTAACAGAAACGTGTGGGTAGAATTACATCCCAAAATTATAGAACTATAGGGACGAGTGCTTACACACTTGTCAACACCTAAAGCCTAAAGAATTATTAATATAATATTATTTTCACACTCACTCTCATGGGTGCGTTTGAAATTATTTATGAAATAAAAAATTTTTAAAATAAAAAATATATTTATTTATTTTAAAAATATGCTTTATTTTTTTTATTTTTAAAAAAATAATAAAAATATTTAATAAAAAAATCTTATTACGTAAATTTTTTTAACACTATATAAATTTTTAAATAAATTTTCTAAATATTTATAAAATATATATTGAAAAATATAAAATGAAAAAAAATTAAAAAATTGTTTTTGATATGCACTACCAAACGCAGGAGCTGGGGTTCAAATAATCACTGTTCGATCTGATACCATATTAATTAACAAACGTGTGCGGATAGAACTATAGTTCAAAATCTTCGAGCTATAGGAAAAGGTGCACAGACACTTATCAACACCCGAACCTCAGACAAACTATCAATTTGTAACTCTTCTTGCATCATGATATATATATATATCAAGGTAACACCAGTAGAAAATAAGTAGGTATTTCACAGAGAGTTTTAACCACATATAGATAACAAAATGTGAATTTCTTTTACTCCATAGTTTTAGATTTCAAAATATAAAGTACGTCAAGACTGCAGCCTACGGCTGCCCTTAAGTATACCCATTAATTAGAAATCCTTGAATAGCATTCATGCAATGTTTTTTAACAACTTGTCTAGTAGAACTTTGCCATCAAAAGTAAGATATATTGTTCCATTATCAAACGTTTTGCCTTCACACCGACAGAAAGCTTTATCTATGCCAGAAGATTTTTATTTGCATTATTTGAGAGTAGAACATATCCACATATAAGCTTTATATGCCAGAAACTTGATGCAAATGCAGAGCCATCTCTTGCATATACGCATGCAATTCTGTCGAAATCTTAAGCATACTCAGAGTCCAACCTGCACAGAGTTACAATACTTACCTTTTTATTTTCTTTGAATAAATTTGGTTTCTTGTTAAGTATACTCTTGCTTTTCATTATTTTCAGTGTGCCAACGAAGAGAAAAGTTTATAATGAGAATTCCAACAGAGTGGCAGTTTGTTATTTGCGTTTCCATCAATCAGAATGTCTAAGTTGTTAGAAATTGTGACGAACTTAAAATTCTTCTCAAAATCGATTGGTAATGAGAAGACTGAGTTCAAATTTTTATAAATATCATCTCAGGATCATTGATAAGCAAATATGCGACTAAATTTTTTTTTAACACCTGCTCTCCAGCAGAGCGTTCTTTTTTTTTTTTTTTAATTGAATTGATGTAGGCTACGTGTCCTGTAATGAATTGAATGAAGCGAGCGAACTGTCCTGAAATGAAATTGACTATTTGCCCTATAATGAGCGGACAAATATCATTTGAATGAATCGGACTATCTGTCTTGAAATGAAGCGGGCTATTATTGTTCTAGAATAAACCGGACCATGTAAGCCCTTAATAGATATGAATAATAAGTTAAATTTAACCCACATTTTGGACCGATCCGGTCCAACCCGCTCTGATACCATGTGACGAATTTAGAATTCTTTTCAAAACCAATTGGCAATGAGAAGAGTAAGCCCAAATCTTTATAAATATCATTTCAGAACCATTGATAAATAATGTGGGACTAAACCTTTCTTTAATAGAAACAATACAAGCCTATAAGGCAATCAGAAAGTTTCTTTCGTTTGCAAAACTGTTATCAATTGGAATTGAACAGTATTTACTACAAGGCTCTCACGATATACCAACGAAGACATATCTACTACAAGTATTCCCATTTAAAATCAGGAGAAATTGGCATCAAGAAAAAAAAATATTGCTACCAAATATCTGCTAAATGTCTTTACATGGATTTGCTGTCAATCTCAATCTGCTAAATCCCAACCTGTTTTACTTGTATTATCATCTACTGCATACATGAAGATATTGTTAGAAATACGGTAGTGTGCAATACTTTCCTCACTTCTTTGTCAGAGAAGGGCTTCCAATCTGTGAAACAGCCATTATCTTCTGCTATGTAATTGCGTCTTTTAAATGTATCATTGGTCACAAACAAATCCTTTGACGTTTCTTCGTGCCATAAAAGGCATAACAGCTTCTTATTTAATGGATTGATTATTATCAAACATATCAAATATTCTCGGATGTTTTTATTAAGAACGCTTGTTCCTGCTTCGATGAACCAATGACGTCAGCATTGCTCCAAGCTAGAATTCCATGGTTTCCTTGCCTGAATGCCATAATGGTAAAGGGAGGTGCAGATCAAAGAATATGAGTGAGCCACTTTCTTTGAAAAATTTAATAGCATGAATTGAGGGCTTTTTTTTTCTTTAAATAAATAGAGACGTAGCAAGATAAGGAGAATAGCAAGATGAAACGAAACTCTCAAGGGAAAATTTTATTCTAATTCTCAAATAAGAGGGGAAAAAAAAGAAAGAAAGAAATAATAGTTAGAATCATTCTTAAAATTGTAGGATAAGAATAAAACAAATTTCTTGTTATAGTAAAACAAAATTAGGGAAATAATATTTTTATACTAAGGATAATTTTGAAGGTATGTCTTTGAAGGTTGAATGTAGAATGGCTAAACTTCAATTTCCATTCTAAAGGGGTTGAAAATCAAGCCAGAACAGATACTCCGTTCCTGCTGGTTTTTTATGTAAACAAATCAGTTTTTGGTTGTTTCTAACTTACAGAACAGAAATCGAAGAGCAACAGAGAAAAGGTCTTTTAAAGGAAAGAAAAAAAATGAGGTTTTGAGAAACAATCAAGTTTGGGCAAATGGTCATTAAGAAAATTTTAAGAGACATGCAAAATGATCTAGAGGTTGAACGATCTAAGAAAATATCAGTCTTCTCCCTCAAAAAGGAAAATATCATCCAGCATAACATCTTTAATTACAAGTAAGTTTGGTCATCCCCAAAAAGGAACAAAGATCAGGGACCAGACGGGTAAAAGTTTGACCAACAGTACGCAGCACAACCCTACTTACATCATGACTGGCTAGACTTTAGAAGGTTGAACGACCAGTGCGACGCCAATGTTTGTTTCATGTGTGAGCCTTTTAAATTCGTTTAACTAAAATCAGACAGTAGCAGTCCTAGTTCAGACTCTATACCAACCATATGTAGGAAACTTTATGGTAAATCTATCAAAAAGCTCCGGCAAAGTACTCATGTGCTTCCATAGCCAATTTTCTCTGAAGTCCAATGAAATGGACGTGAGTAGAAAGATCTCTCATCAGGGAATAGCTTCTTTTACCTGGTTGATCAGAAGCACTGTGAAGAATGAGGTTAGTGAGCGACTGACTACCGTGTTAGGAGGAAGCGACAGAATTATACGATAGCCGAAGAACCAAGAGAAGACAAAGAATAGTGTCGAAGTATGAAACAACCAAGGAAGATGGAGTGCCAGAAGAAACCCAAAGAAAACAAGTGGGCGACAGCAAAGGATTTGTTGGAAACACCCCACCAAAATTGCAAAAATTGAGGAGTGTTTGGGATTACTTTTCCCCAATAAAATTTTTCAATTCTCCATTTCACGTTTTTCAATACATATTTTATAAGTATATAAAAAATTTATTTAAAAATTTAGAAAGTGTAGAAAAATTTTACGAAGTGAGATCTTTTTATTGCATATTTTTATTATTTTTTTAGAAGTAAAAAAATAGAGCTTGTTTTTAAAAAAAGGACAAAAATACTCTGCATTTAAGAAAAGCTCCATTTCATAAGCAATTCTAAACGCCCCTGATACCTCCATCAAAATGCCTTATGGTGTCTGGTGAAAAACAAAGTATGGTTGTATCCCTTCCAACCTGCAAAACCAAACGCTTGCTGTAGCACAAACGTTCACTAATTCAACCAGTCGTTGCCGATCTTCTTTTTCATTACCTCCATCTTGTGCTCCATTAGGAGGTTTCTTGTATGTGATCAGGTATTCAGATCCCGACCACTTTAGCGAAACCAGTGCCTTCGTATCTATTTCCCCTCTTATGAATCTGAGCATCATAGGAAGACCATATGTCCTCATCAACTCCATCTCAGACTTTAGAGAACTGTTGGGCCTTCAAATTAAGCTAGGCTCGGGTTAGTAGCGTGTAGGGCTTAATGGGCTCGAGTGAAAGACAGACTAGCTTGATGGGCTAGTGCCGGATTAGTAGCGTAGGGGCCTGTGTTGGTGCCCAAATAAAAAATGGGTTAGCTAACTTGGAGGTGGGCTAGCAACTCGCCTTGGGTTGAACCAACTGGACCCTGGTTTGGTGGGCTTAACAGCACACGTCCCTTAATAGTCCCACATTGACTGGGTGCTGGAATAGGTATGTGCTTATAAGTAAGAGATGCTAACCCTTAAGAGGTTGGCTAATCCTTTTATTATGGGGACCCGATCCTACAATTGGTATCAGAGCCCGATGGGATGAAGCCACCCGGCGTGTTGCTGTGGGGAGATTGTTGGGCCTCCAAATTAGGCTAGACTCGGGTTAGTAGCATGTAGGGCTTGATGGACCCGAGTGAAAGACGGACTAGCTTGATGGGCTAGGACCGGATTAGTAGCGTAGGGGCCTGGGCTGGTGCCCAAGTGAAAAACGGACTAGCTAATTTAGAGGTAGACTAGCAACTCGCCTTGGGTTGAGCCAAATGGACCCTAACTTGGTGGGCTTAACAGCCCACGCCCCTTAATAGTCCCACATTGGCTGGGTGCTGGAATGAATATGTACTTATAAGTGGAGAATGTTAATCATTAAGAGATTGGCCAATCCTTTTAGTATGGAGACCCGATCCTAAAAGAACAATATCTCTAAAGCTAGTCTCATTATGCTTGGTGTAAGGCAGATGGCTTTTCTGGTTTCATCTTGTCTTGTGAAACTCTTGGTATATATGAAGAACACTGGACTAGATTCAACTAATTGATAGGGAATATTTGGAGCCCCATCGGCCCACAGTAAATTGACGTACTTGTCATATACGATTTTTTCTAATTCGCTTTCAGTGCCTAGTGTCCAATACTTACATAGGGAAGCAGTTTCATCCATTGTTGCCAGCCTGTCCCCGAATTGTCTCTGCTTAACTAACTTACGGTAAACTAATTCTTGGTTCTTGTCCAAAAAATTGGAACTGACAGGTGGCAATTTTCTTAATCTTTCAATATATACGTCTCTTCCGATTGGTTCAGCGTGCTGCCCTTCAAAAGCAGGAGCTTGTTGTTCTACTGCTATTATATCCAAGCCCGCAACTAGATCAACGTTCTGTTGCCCTACAATCTGTGATATCTAGTTTGAATTTAGGCCTAAGCCCAAGTAGCTTTTATTTTCTTTACCTTATCTTCACTTACCTCCTTCTATTAATTTCTTCTTTTTCTTTCCCCTCCCGAGAGCAGCAGCTCTGCCCGCGCCCGTGTCTGATTGATTTTCCTTCACTGCCGGCAGCTTTGCTTTTCGTTCTCTGGTGTTCTTCCTCATCTCCTTTGCCTCTCCTCATTTTTAGTCGCTTTTGTATATGTTTGAGCTAACAAAATCGGCACGGGAGAAAACCCTAACTTCGTCGGAGCTTATCGTCGGCGATTTAGTTGTACTGAGTTATAAGAAACGGTCTCCTTGTCTTGCTAAAGCATTTCCTCCTGTCAATTGGTTCGAATTTTTGCTCGGGCGTCGGGATGAGCTAGTTCACATGCCGACGTTGTTAGGCGATTCCGGCCATTAAAGTTTGCTCTTGACTTCGCCGTCTTCTCCGTTAAACTTTGCTATTCTAAAGTAACATTTCGTTGTTAATTTCTTCTCTTGTCGGAAAGTTCAACGGAACCCTAAATTTTGCCGGAATCAGGCGAGCCGGCGAGACACGCATCTAGGTGAGTTTCAATGCTCTTTTCTTCTGTTTTAAACGTAATTGTTATTGGTTAGCCTTAACCCATTTTACCGTAGGTGTTCTTCGAATTGAAATATCGAAAGTTCATCGTTGCGATGTGGGGCCGATTTTGAGTCTAAATTGCTCGACTCAATAAGCTTCTTAGTCAATAATTCTAACCTTAGTCGATGGTTGAATTGTGAGTTATTGTTCAAGAGTTGGATTAGTCGCTTATTATGATTGCATTGTACGATATTGATAATAGGATTAAAAGCAGAGTTGTCAAGAGACCCGGATAGTTTTGATTTTGGATAATTGCGTGCACCCCAAGGTGAGGGTTACTTACGTCTTCTCTTCTTAGCTTTGTCGTTAAGTTTTTAATGCAAGTAACATCTGTTTTGAAATCTCCGGCATGACTTTGTCAATTTCAGTGCATAATGAGATTTGATTCTCATGTTTGTGTGTGTATGCTTGCATAAGACTAAGACAGTGATAATAATTAAGATAACATGTAGAAATTAATCAGATTTTATGGTTTATAAGAACTCCATTGTTGTATGTTATGTAATTAGAATTGTGATATATAAGTGCACGAGGTGCAGAGAATACTCTTACACGTAAGGTATAGTATTTAATCTGGCATGAGAATTATGCACTAGATATTTTAGATATATATAAGTTATAACCTATGCTAAATATAACTATAGACCTTGGGCCTATTATATTAGCATGCTTAGAACTGGCATATATGTAAAAATCATGACGTAATACATTTACGTGGGACTAATAAATGGCTTAGCATATCTAGTAAGTGCATGTTAGAAATAAATCGCATGCACTATTATGTATGCCATGTGGGCTTCTGCATTAGATGCATAATTCAGTGGTAAAGCATACTTTTCGAGAATGACAATTATTGTAATATGATGCATGGTAGTTTAGATATATGAGAGTGACTTTTACCTATTGTTTGCACATGAATTTTAAGCACAGCGCATGTGATATTTGTATTCCTACATGTGCATGGACATTGGTTGTAATTGAAATCTATTAGAGGCTTTTAAGCTTGGCTCATCATGTGAAAATGCATATGCATATGACCTATGACTAAAGCCTGTAGAGGCTTGAAACTGATTGACCTATTATGTATGGACACTCGCGCTGCACGAGGGCAGGCGAGTCAGGGGCTGAGATCAGGACTCTAGTGGGTGTGGGGCGGGCACCCACCTATGGCCATAGTATTGTTAGGCTCATGCGCGTGGGGACGATACCACGGCCCATCCGGTTCGATTACTCGGGATGGTTGCACCTCGCTGAGGCAGGAGCAGCCTGGTTAGTAGGTTGAGCTAGAGACTGGGTCTCGCTCTGTGTTATATGATTATTATCCTGATTCCTTGATCAGTGTCACATCATGTAGATAGGTACATGTGTATACACCATGACATATACAGATATATAGACATACATTTGATCATTTACTCTATCTTGATCATAATTATAGGTACATATGTAGGCATAGTCATACATATAAATAATATAGGCATGTATTCGACGCATTGCTCATAATTATGTATGTATGTATTCAAATATCTTTGCTATATGAGATTCGAAAATGCAGATGCATGAGGTTTCATTGAGACTTGAGAGATATGTATATAGGATTACTTCCTTAATTGAGAGTATATGTATATGTTGATAATATTATGAAAGAAGTTAGTGGCATGGTCTTACTTGATTGCTTCAACTATAGGATTATAACTCCTTGATGCATGACACACGTTGTAATTAGTATGTTCGAGTGGATAACCTATAGAGGTATAATTTCGTACTAATAAACGTATGCATATAGATAATATAAAGATGTGTGTTTGGTATAGTTATTTATGCGTATGTGAATATAAATATGTTAGGATAGAGCACTCGCATAAAATGAATCATTGATATGAGAGAAAGGTGTATGTACTGCATATCATCGTACCCGTATCTGTCCTTATTAGAACTAGGTCGGTATGGAATGACCTAAAACTAGATAAGGCATGCTCTGATCTATCGATGCATTTGTGGCATTTAGAGGAGCAGGAAGATAAAATTAGGTAATGCATTAGAAGCTCTAAATGGTGCATCTCTGATTTATTACCTCACTGAGACTGGGCTCAGTCTTTTCTTTCTTTTGCCTCCCCCAGTTATTGTAGGGCTGAGCTGGAGTTTAATGGATTCTCGCTACCGTGAATCGGAGTGGCGCTATAAAGGTACGTTTTCGTATTTTATAATTCATTTAGTTGACTCTGTAATACTCGAGGGACTGTATTATTCTTATAATTGTTTGCAAATTATCGGCTTGACACCCGATTATTGATTTAAATTAGTTTTTTTATTGAGATGTATTACCGCAGGTAGCGGTTGTATAAGTTGTTAAATCTCTTTTTTTGTGTTTTATTTGTTCGTGTTGGTGAACGAATTTGTGATAGTATTGTTGTGGTTTTATTGTTAGATTCCTCTCCTTGGATTATTAAGGAAGGTTTTGTCAAAATTTTCTTAAAATTTAGATTGTGATGTTTTGAGTCGATTTTGTATTAAGCTTACTGGACTGGGCCGAGTTTGGATTCTACTTAGACTTGATTTTGCCTAGTGTCAGTTATGGCTCAGGTTGGGTCGTGACACAATCTCTTGCCGGTGTTCTTCATTTGTTTCGTTGAACATCTCTAGAACCAAGTTCCATTCATAGTCTGCTTCTTGCTGTTGTAGATGATCTTGATTTTGCTGATGTTCACTTGATTGAGGTTCCTCTTGTCTTTGACCTGGCTCTTGCTTGAGGTTCTCTTTAGGATTTAAAGTAGTCACATCCCCTTTATCCAGCCTCATCCTATAATCAGAAAAGAACAAATAATAAAATCAATTCAATGATAAAATGGGATGAGGAAGACGTGTAATACAATAAAAATAGGAATAATCATAGTTACCTTTTTCGATTTGGGAGAACGAGCTCTGCCTTACTGCTCCCTGGGGACAAGATGAAGACCATTCCGTCACAACATGCCACAACGATCTCAGTTTTATTCGGTAAGAATTTGACATCACAAATATGTAGAGCAAGGTCTTTAGTGATGCACTCGTAACCTGCATGCCATAGAGCTTCATATCTTTTATATCACTATAACACCTTTATACCTACAGATTTTGCAATTGGTTACCAAGTATTCAATATATCACACTGCATGTATTTAACGCTATTTTGGTTCAAGACTGTTGCTTTAGATGTTATTGTTCATGAAGAGGATACATGAGGTGGTTATGGCTTGCAAAATTTTCAACCTAAAGCTAAATTTGTATAGCAAATAGCCAGAGAGATATGTACCAGAATAGATCTTAAGGAAGTTCTGACTTCCACAAGCAAACAAGCCCAAATCATGCGCATCGCAAGTATTGAGTCCATACATGTGACCTTTCATCTCCTTTAGGGTCTGTCCTTCCAGATTCCATAACTTTATGGACCTAAAACATCATATGTGATGTTCGGTGTGAAAATTATTATTTGCAGATACCATTACTAAAAGTCATATGAATCTAAAGCTAAACATATTCTGTTAGAATGCATTCTTTGCATAAAATGCTAAAAGGGACTCACTTGTCAGAGGATGCTGATAGAATTCCTTGCCCAGGCATCTCAGTCAAGCTTTTGACAGCATCTGCATCAGAAACAGGAGCAGCTTAATTTGCAATTTTTAAACTGAAGCTCAAGAAAAGTGCTAACAGATTTAATGCAATATGTCAAATCATCCACAATAAACAGGACAACTTAGAAACATTGCAATAAGAAGTGACTTACAGTTACAAGGATGAAAAGAGTAAGGATTTCAGGTTCCAAATCAATAACAGCCGTTAAGTATTAGAAAGATGTTTTGAACTCTCTTTTTAAACATTCATTGGAATTCAAAAGTTTTCATGTACAATCTACAAACGCACAAAACTTCGAATAGCCAATGCTTTGATAACATGCTGTCTAATTGTAATTAACACCTTATATTCCCATGAAATGCTCTTCATAGATAGAACGTAATCAAAATGATTTTTACAATAGAATAAAGGAGAAAAGAAAAAGCAACTAAGGCTTTGGCTAAAATGGGAGAGGTTTAAGGGCAAGAACCTGTATGGCCTGCAAAGGTAGCCAAGCACTCTCTTCCCCTCCAAAGCTTAAGTGTCGAGTCACTGGAACCTAATAGAACATTAGGGGAAAGAAAATATTAGTTGACTTGTCGTAACAGCATATTACACAATTTAAGGAACAACAGTATATTAAAGAGCGAAAAAAAAGGCAATATCAAAAAGATGATATAATCCCAACAAGGTCTTATTTATTATCTTTGAGCGAGGATATCCAATAAGAAAACAAAACTCAACTCTTATAATAAGATGATCGATGGTCAGATGGTCTTCTATAACTCCTATCAACTGTGAGGTAAATTTTCTGACAGGAAGTTAACAGAGTGATCTTTCATTACTTTGTTGTTTTGGAACGTTTTAGAATAGTAGATGCAAGAGCATCCAAAGACCTGTATGCTCTCATCTCTGCCAACATTAACTCGTGTATATTCATGCAGTCCAACTCCATTTAATGATGATCTGCATGATCAAGGTTTCTTTGCAAACTTAAAAACTAATTCTTGAGATCTCACAGAACATAATCTTTTATCATGAATATGTATGTTTACAAGTATGGTGTCACATGCTATACGCCTAAGTATGAACAACATCCTGTTCCAACCATATTATTTTTAACATTTTTTATGATGAAGATCTTGCTTTATTATTCAGAAGTAGATTTACGAGAGGTTGTGGTCTATCTGACTCTTCCAGCTTGTCATATACTATTTTGTGGCTCTAAAACATTAGTTATGTGAACAGCACTTTATAGCTTTCCGATTGGTCAATATAGTCATTATAACAGAACCCCAACATATTTTCAGAGCACAATTTTACTTCAGGAAGTATAAATTTCTCTATTTCGTGTAAACTAATCATTTATTAGCTCGCTTACAGAACCCCAACAGTAAGCTGCATTATGCTTGAGTGATAATATACATGAAGCTGGCTATACTGGAGAGTCGATAAGATATTTGCATTATGTGACCAAAATGCAGCAACAACCTAAGCGGGTTCTTGAGGGACCCAACCTGCTGGAAGCATTTTGGAATGATCTCTAGTAGACCTAGGACATCCACTTTGTAGCTAACACTAACAAGTTATTAGCAACTTAACTCAAACTCAGAGAGGAGTATAGTTAGCAAAGGACATCCATTTTCGTGAATCCTCTAGTTGGCACACAGTTTCCATGTTGTCAGAATTTTACATGCTGCTTTACTGGTTAGTTTATGCATAACTGGCTTTAGCATGAAAAGAACTTAATTTTGGTTTCCTTAGATCTATAGGTCGTTACGCCTATCCTTCTTACATAATAATCTGTTTCCTTTTTTATGTCTGTTTTCAGGAAATATCGCATGCATGTTTGGACACATCCATTTTAGTGTAGACTCTTGATGCAGGTCTTCTAATAGTTCTGTATTTTTGAGCAGCATTTGATTTAACCCTCATGTGACGAACGTATCAGCTGGATCAAGGGATAATCCACTTGGCTGCTGTGATGCAAGGATTTCTATTTTGCGGTTAGGTTGACAAACACGTATGAAAGTAACAAGTACTCATGCATGAATGATAAGAATTTAAGAATGACATATATACATACACGCATGCTCCTGCATATACATACATACATGTGTACGTATGTTTGTACGTATCTACATAGATATGCATGTCTATTGTTGCATCATTTATGGTTTTGACTTTTTTAAATGTTGTATGATATTTGTAAGAGTTTATAGTACGGATCCTAATTATAAACAGAGAAAATAAAATTATAAAAAATCGTTAGCGATCAAATTAAAGTGGTCGTTAAAGTTCTTCTAAGAAAGACAAACCCAACAGCGACAAATAAACTTCAATAGCTACAGTCAAAATCAACTAATCCAATGGTCGCCGTTGTATTTGCAACTTATGCATTTCAGACTCTAAAGCCTATAGTGACTGAAAACTCTAGGCTTAGCAACTGATATCCTTTTAGTCACTAAATCCTTTAGCAGCCAATGATTTTTCAGTCGCTATCAATTAACAACAACCGATTAGAATTACACGCTATTGTCATTCAAACAATGACCGATATTAAGGTCGCTCAAGTCGCTTCCTTAGACACTAAAACATATTTCAGTAGCTATAGGCTTTAGAGATTAATCTATAGCCACTAAATCAGCTTTAGTGTGGTCAGTCCTTTATTAACAGCCTACGGCTAGATTATTGCATCCTCAAACACGTGTCTAACTACATTACATAAAATTGAAAATGCGTTAAATTTTTTTAATTATCAGAAAATATGGCACATCTTCACAAGGAATGCAAGAACAAAACAGCCCAAGAGAAGCCCTTAGGAGCCAAGCTGTACATGCAGTGAAAAAATCTTGATAAATATTACCAATTGTATGAAATTTTCTTACAGAGATCCAATAGATAGATTAGTCTTGAAGAACAATCTTAAAAAGCTAGCTGCTGAAGTCAAGATGAAAAACAAAAGCATATCCTGCTGAAGTCAGTAGGGCTTGACATTCTGGTGCATAAGCATATCTAAACTCATCTGGCAATAACAATCCACAACAAAACTCAGTATATCCAAGTTCCATTCTACAACAAATTCTGTCTAGATCCACAAAGGAAAAACCAAATTCCAAGTTCCATTCCGCAACATTTGAATAATGAAAAGAAGAACAAAAAAAACAAAAACAGAGCACAATGATGATGAAAACTAATTAAATAAAATGGAAGAACCAAACAAAGAGAAGATTAGAATCGCGCTGGGGTGAGCGTTGTTACCAAATTAATGGAAAAAACAAGAAAAATCAACATACGTTCCCAAACTAGAAAACGTTACCAATCAATAGAAACACAAGATAACAACTTAGTGATTACATGTTCCGTAGAACGTGATTACTTAGTGATTATCAGTTCACCCAAAAAATTTCAATAAACAGAAAATCAATAAACTTAGCGATTGGGGGAGAGCAAACGAGAGAAAACCCTAGATCGGATTTGGGAGAGTAAGCCACTGACTGAGAGAAGAATGGTGAGAATGAGTAGGGAATAAAGGATATGCATGTAATTTTATGAACTTAATGGAGTTCGCATTGTCACTTCATGCCTGGAAGAAAAAAGTCTCGCGTCTCTTGAAAAAAAAAGGCTACTCAGAAACACCAGTAGAAAATAAGTAGGTATTCACCGACAGTCTCTAACCACATGATAGATAACAAAATGTTTCTTTTACTCCATGGTTTTAGATTTCAAAATATAGTAAGTACGTCAAGACTGCAGCCTACGCCTGCCCTTAAGTATACCCATTAATAAGAAATCCTTGAACAACATTCTATGCAACGTTTTTTAACAACTTATATAGTAGAACTTTGCCACCAAAAGTAAGATATATTGTTCCATTCATCAAACGTTTTGCCTTCACACCGGCAGAAAGCTTTATCTACACCAGAAGAATTTTATTTGCATCATTCTAGAGTAGAACATATCCACATATGAGCTTTATATGCCAGAAACTTGATGCAACTGCAGAGCCATCTCTTGCATATATACGCATGCAATTCTGTTGAAATCTTAAGCATACTCAGAGTCCAACCTGCACAGAGTTCCAATACTTACCTTTTTATTTTCTTTGAATAAATTTGGGTCCTGTTACGCATACTCTTGCTTTTTATTATTTTCAGTGTGCCAATGAAGAGAAAAGTTCATAAATGAGAATTGCAACAGAGTGGTAGTTTGTTATTTGTGTTCCCATCAATCAGAATGTCTAAGTTGTTAGAAACAATACAAGCCTATACGGCAATCAGAAAGTTTCTTTCGCTTGCAAAGCTGCTATCAATTGAAACTGAACAGCATTTACTACAAGGCTCTCATGATATACCAACGAAGGCAGATCTACTGCAAGTATTCCCATTTAAAACCGGGAGAAATTGACATCAAGAAAAAAAAAAATTTTTTTGCTACCAAACATCTGCTAAATGTCTTTACATGGATTTTGCTGTCAATCTCAATCTGCTAAATCCCAACCTGTTTTACTTGTATTATCATCTACTGGATACCTGAAGATACGTTATCTGAATCAAATCAATGGAGCCTGCTGTCAACCCCATGATAGAAAGTCTGCTGATATCAAGTCTTCTGCCTTTATGAATTGTACAAAATGACTGACAAATGAATCAAATTGCTTCGTCATAAACAACAATTTTCTAATCTGGCAGCTGCAGAGGTCTATGACGCGTTAGTTTTTGCACAAATCCTTTCTGCAGAAAATGAGTAAAAAGATTCAGAACAAAAGGAGATATCAGTAACGCAACCTAAAGCACTGCAACATGTTTGACTGCCTAATAATCCATAGCGCACAGCAATGGCACAAAGATAAAGTGATTATGTTGTAACGAGAAACACATCCACTATTTCCTGCAAATCATGATAGGGGACATAAAGAACCCACAAAAAATGAGCTAGACAAGATTTGCAAGAATGCAGTCCTCAAAACAACTCATCATTGCTTCAGCAATGATACTTCAAATGTCATAAAAAGATTAAATACAAACAAAAAAGTCTACACAAGCACATATGCTTTATTAAATTTTAAGGTGGGCGGGAGGGTGGGGAGTGGGGGGGTGGGCGAATGGTTGAACAGCCACCAACAAATGACACTGTGAAGTACAGCTCCCAATAGCCACATTTAGAAAGTAAGATAAAATTGACATATTATACCAAAAAAAAAAAAAAAGATACTTACTAAGGTATTCATATGATACAATCATAGTAGTACCCCATGCTGACATGCTGAAAAATCTTGGGCCTAACCCTCTGTAAAAACCTTTCCATCCATCCTCATGACGCAATTTCTTGACAACTTGCCTTGCAGTCTGTTTCTGGTTATTGCTCATAACCTACATTTAATGACAACTCAATAAGTTACAGAACAACAGAAAGAACGGCCACTTAAATATCTGCTACACCTCTCAACTTATGTCTCTTTTCATACTCTACAACAATGGAAATCTCTTCTCAGTGTCTGCAGACAGACTCTAGATGGGTTTGTTAAATCCTGCTACTAACAAACCCCTAAAGAAACAGTTGGTAAACAAAAAATGAACACTATCTAATATGTGGCTAGCCTGCTACAGAACTAGTGATGCACACTTAAATAAAATCATTTGTCTTAGCAGAAACATCAAAAGGAACCAAACCATAAAAAGTAGGGAGTTTGGAGCTACCTGCAATCGAGTCTTGATGGTATCCAAAGGAGTTGTAATACAGGAAGCCACAGCTCCAGCAATAATTCCTCCTGTAGCTTGAACGCCTACGATCTCCAGTTGGCCAGGGGGAGTTCGTTGCTGATCATTGCTGTGTCCTAAGAGCCTATTCAAGATATACACAAGGAAAAATAGGTAAAGAAACTATGATAAATATCAGTTGCATGAGCACCAAGAGAAACAAAAGGATTTAGGAGTTCTGCAAAATGAGTGAAACCACAATGCCAATGACCGTTACCAGCTATCGAACTATTGAGGCATCAAAAGAAAGCCTCGTTTCCCACCCTATATGATCTCCTGCTGAGAATATAAACCTTCTAGAATATTTTGTTAAGAAAAACTAGTGACCTTCAGTGCAACCTTCAAAGATGTTCCAATATGATACATAAACTGCAGTTTTCGGGTAAATAAACAAATAATTTTCTTGGCAAGATAGATAGGATCCCTTTCACTCAGTGTAAAACCTAGTAAAAGAAAAAACAAAACTCACGTACCTCCAGATAATACGTTGGCTGGAACCATAACTTGCCCACCATACAGCACTTGATGGAGAGTAGGTCATAACAGACAAACCAAAACCTCTATAAAGTCCACGAATTCCATCAGACTTGAGAATTTGGCGAGTAACATCAATCCCACCGTTATACCTAGCATATCCAGAATATCCTTGTACCATCAACCTTTGGCTAACCTAACCAAAAGACAGCCGGTAACAAAACAATGAGCAATGAACGTGCAATGCAAAATTAATTAAGCACAAATGCAATCATACTGCAGAAAGGTGGAAACTGAGAATGCAACAAGTTGAAGCTGGTTATTTCAAATATTAGGAATTTGTTCGACAAAATAAGAAGAAAAAATTTCTTATGTGATATTAATATAAACAGCAATTTGATGTAGACGTATAACTCTGTTAACCTAGCAACTAACATACAAGAACAGCGCAAATATATGCAATGTAGTTTTAGAAAAAATATACCATTTAGTTTTAGGCCATGCTCAAATAATGTTAGAAGAATTGAAGCATACAGTACCAGTATAGTAACTTTGATAGAACATGTTTTTGTTTCAGTAGTGTTTATGTATGTAGCCTCAACCCTAACAGGAAAAGGAGGTGTTTTTTGAATCTACAACCACAATTCTTAAAAGGTAGTTACATCACATTTTCAATTTTATCATCACATCCATTATGCAATCCTTCATATGTAACCTGACAGAAGTTATCCATGTACAATCTTATATTCCAGCTCATCTTTTCCCAAAAAATATTCAAACAGAAGTGTTATTTTGTCAGCTAGTACAACCCTAAGACAAGAAACTATTTGAGCAAAGCATCACATACCACATCAATGGGAACAAAAACAGCCTGAGATGAAATAGATGCCGCCATTCCCGCCATCCCATTTGCTATGGCTGCCTGGACTGGTTCAGCAAGCTTAAATGGCTCAACAAGTTTGAGAGATGTAACTTTAGTAGTCTCTAAAGAGGTGAGGAAAATAATCCTCGCTGGAACAGCCCCAGTAATCACCGTGCCAAAGCCCCTGTACAGGCCAGGAATGCCATCTGCTTTCAAAATATTTTTGAAAGCTTCAAATGCATTCTTCTGAGCAGCCTCTTTAGATGCTACTTGCATCCTAGTCTTTATTACGGACACTGGATACAAGACCGTAGTGACACCACTAAAGAGACCAGCTCCAACCACAAACAGTTTAGTTTTATCAAGCCTGAAGCAATGAAAGATAGGAAACAATGAGAATCAAACATGCAAGGAACGAGTATTCTAATCTCATCCGTAGTTCCACTAAACCTTACATACATACCAAAAGAAACCCACAACAACAATTAACTACCCATTGAACATACATAATTTCTAGTTTATTATCCATAAGAAAGACAAATGATATTTCAAGGAGGACAACAAAAAAAAAGAAAAAAAGAAAAAGAAAAGATAGTAGTTCTTTTTGATTTTTTTCCATAAAATAAGCTTAACCAAAAGGAGATCGAGAAAAATAACAGTCTATTCTTCGACTACAAATTAAGAATAAAAGCAATCCTAAAAGGGAATTTACCAATCATGGCTCATTAAAGTGTTGAATTTAAAATTTTACAGTGCCCGCATCATAAATACATTAGATATAGAAAGATTCTATAGAGACAAATTGAAGAGGCATGAACATAGATCAAATGATGAGATTTTGGTGCAAAACAAGATCAACTATTCAAACAACAACAAATTAAAATCATTTGAAACAAAGAAATTACTTGTCCCAATTGATTTCAGTCTGATCGAATGATGAGATTTTGGTGCGAGCCATTCCACTCGGCTCCATTCTCACAAATACGTAAGAACAGAAACAGAAATTTCTTCTAACAAGTTCCTCATAAACAAAATGCTTTAAGAAAAAATTCAATCGGGCGTCTTCGTCTTTTGTTTGTATTTCTCTCCAGCGAGAACGAGTGTTTTACTTCTGCTATTTTACCTGTCCGAGAATAACGATACGATTATTCGTCCGAAGAACAATAAGAGATCTCAACCGTCTGTTGCTCTTTAGATCTATCATAACCGTCAATTACTATTACTGTTTTGAACTTTTCTGGTAACAGATATCCCAAATTTGATATTAACGTACTTATTTTATAAACTGTATATTCGTTAGGCATGATCCTTGAAAATATAGTTTATGTACAATTGTGGGCTCGATAAAGCAGCTACTAATTGGGCTGACGTAAAAAGGCCCCATTCAGTTGTTTCGCTTAACGCCCAACCTCATTAATGGGTTTTGGAAATTGGGAACTCTTCTAACAATTGATTTTTATCGATTTCGAATTTTTTCTGAGAATCGATGCCCATGGATTGTTGAAATTTGGACGAAGGGAAGCTTCTCAGCTAGCTCCATGAACTCATCGTTGCTCACCTCTCGTTAAAACAGCTTCAATCAGGCATGACAAAGCTGCTCTTTTTTTTATTCTCAATTTTGTTTATTTAAATTAAACTTGGATCCTAATTCTCGGAGTCAATCTTCTTTAATTTGAGGCAGTGTTTATGAAAATTAAGGTAGTCATGTAGTGAACTCAAAAAGACAGTTTTTTTTTTACAAATATATCAGGCGGCAAGAGCTGTAACGTTGGCAACCATGACGCCTTTTCAATTTCGAAGCACCGACGAACGAACAGACTCCTCCAACTACTCGCCGAGTTTTGCAGCTTGATAATGTCAACATTCTGCTATTGTTGCCATGTCTTATATTGTTGCTGAAGGTGTCGACAGGGTCTTGTGGCGGAGAGGGAGGAGGAGATAAGAAGCGTCGCTGCAACTGCAGAGTATGCAGGTTTTCTTGGGACAAATTCCATGGATTTTGGGCAAAGTGTTTCTTCCGGAATCTTTGCACTGGTTATGAATGAGTTGCTAACTGACTATGCTTCTAATTGTGCTAGTGCATATGCATCTAAAAACTTGACATGTGCACGTGGCATAGGTTATTTTCGAAGTTGAGACTACTGCCAAAGCACCTTCTGTAAGCCTCAAGACACACTGATCATTACCGTGTATGCATAATGCTAATTCCTAAGATTCCTTTCGACTTAACTGGCCTAGCTAATTTTGGGAACATCAGAAATGACTAAGTGCTTCTAAAATTTGGGTCGGCTTTCATTTTCTTGACTAGGTCACTTTTGCACGCAAGTGCGGTGCAGGATAGGAAAGGCCACATTAAAAAGTTATTCCAAACATGAGGTGAGACGTGTTTCTTAGCAGAATGTATTTGATATCTTATATATAGATAAGCTACATAAGATAAGAGCTGCATCAAGACAATACCCTAATTTTATTTTCAGTCTTGCAGAATATGCCAGATGCGCTCGGTTTAGTCCTAATGGCTGATTCATTGCTACAGGAAGGGTTGACACATCAATTAAGTTATTTGATGTGTTCATCTGATAGACCTTTAACATCCTTGTCATGCCATAGGTCTTCTTATATGTTTTTTGTCATATAGGTTTTAAGGATTAAACAAATGATGCTTGGAGATAACAGAGATTGACCTGTACGCTCTGTAATTAGAACATTCTATGATCATGTACAGGAAATCATACATCTCATTGTACTTTTCCTTCTACATATCAATTTCTGGTTCGTAAGTATCTTGTTTTTGTTGATTTATGTCCAAGTTTTTTTATTGAAGAATGAAAATCTTTGTAGAATTTTTTGGTTTTGTTCTAATTGTCTTTTCTCAAATGATTTGTACTTTTGCGAATAACTTGTTCATGCCGGTCAAGAACAAATTTAAAAAATATAAGCTTAGTTTGAATAGACTAAAAGTACGGTAGTATATAAAAATAATATGATTCAAGTAAAACACTTTATGATAATATGATTCAAGTAAAACACTTTATGAGAAGATAAATCAAAATTAATTTAGTTTAAAGTGGTGGCAAAGGATTTAAAATGTTTTGCTGAATTTGATGCACAATCGAAACGAAATGAGAAAAAAAAAAGGATACATATAGTAAACCCCGCTCAAGTCGGATAAATGTTTAGGTTGCGGCTGTGCGTTTGCTGCCGATCGATGATCTAGATTTAACACTCTCAAAGTACTATACTGATTTCAGCAGTAAAGAATCACACACTAAAGAATGTGCTAAAGGGATTTTTTTTAATTAAAATATGATGTTCGTATTCTATGTTCTTCCAGTGTTTACCTTTTGCATATTTGGGTATCATTGGCAGTTTATATATCGAAGGCTCTTACTTCTTTGACAGAATAGTCCATTCTCCATAAGTTGAAGATCAGTAAGATGGTATATTTTGATATTCTACAGCCTGAAATATAGTATTTAGCTATGGAAAGAAGACAGTGTGTGCCAAGCTATGCTCGAATCTGAAAGCCACCTAATTTATACCGCAATATGCTAAATATACTTACTGCAGGAAGGAGTTTGAGTGTCCTCCTATCCTTTCACGAGCGTTTTAATAGCCTACAAGTCAGATGTGAGGTCGTTCAGGTTTTGAACCGAAAGCATACACAAAAATTGTATATGACAATTCAAGACTCTTCAAGTGCCTTGTGTTCTTCCTCCAGTTCTCTGATATGAATTAACAGTTTGTTGCTTCGTCAATCACAGAGTTAAACCGACAAGGATTACAACCTAAGATGTGAGAAGAGAGGGAGAATATAGAACTGACCTGCCCACAATTTGATCAACACGGCAGCAACACTTGGCACATATCTTTAGATTCTTCGCTCACGCTGCAGCACCATAATAAGTACAACTAATCAATAACATCGAGCAAAAGAAGAAGACAAAAATCTAAAATGTAAGAACATTCGTTTCCAATCAATATGATTGCATCGGTGACAGACCACTGTTATCCCCGTCAACGGCAGCAGCCGACCACCGGGATTCTGCTTCCAAGAGAAAGAAACACAAATCTTTCCTCGTTAGCTGAACTTGATCCCTAGTGAAAACGAAGAAACTAGAGTACTGAGAAATGTAACAATCTCGTTGATGTTGCCACCGGCGTTGGGCTTCCAGGAGAGCCTGTTCCGGTGGTTCGACGGGCTTGCGGTCCCGAATACGTCGCAATTGCCGCCATTTAAGTGCTTCCCTCTGTCGTCCCAACGAAGTCCATCCCGTAGTGAAGCCCCGGCGACTGCAATTACATTAATCGAAAGCCCGGCCCAGCTCAACCCACCATATTGATGAGCTCAAGTTCCCTGAAAGATGGTAGTAATGCGGCCCCGCCCATGTCGCGGATGAGGTCTGCCTTATCAATCAAACTCATAATTACAGATTATATATTTTTAACTATTCAGTTCAAAGATACAGTAGAAAGGGATTCCTGAGAGATAGACTTGGCACAGTGATGGCTTATAAATTACTACACGCGCATACAACACTCTCTTTCTAAAACCAAAAAAAACCTATTGCTAGACCTACAACCGCAAAATAGTTCTGAGAGTATCGCCGAGATTCTGGATAGTTTGCTGCTCCTGCGCTGCTTGCAGCTCTTGGAGAGGCATATCCTCGTAGCATCTTGTGGAAAAGAGACCATGGAAAAGTGAATAAATGAAGCGAGAATTATGATTCATTGCGCTTTCTAATTATATGACACTTACGATTTATGGTAGGATAAGGCCTGAGCTAAATTCATCAGTGTTGGGCTTGTTTGAAGTCGTTGATGAACACCTGGCGGAAGGGGAATCTGCAATGACAATAACAGCAAGAACAAATTACCGAGTGATGCAACTTTATTGTACTCATCTATGTACGAACAACAAACAGCAGCAAGAATTCTGTTTAACCTCATTCTGCCCTTTTCGTGTTTTCTTAGTCTGCCCATCGCCACAGAAAAGCTCTTTAACCGCTTCCAACGCTGCATTGCTTCCTGTTCCGGGAACTTCATCTCCATCTATATTATCTGACACCAGAGCTAGAGGAGAAATATCTATTGCCTTCAAAAATGGTATGGGCACAGTGTTGCCAGCAGCATAAATGGACCACAACTACATGAAAAAGAAAAACATAACCTATTTCAGATTCATCAGTGCAAATACCTTAAATTATAAGCCACATCCACCAAAAATCCTTGAACAGCACTTGCATTTGTCAACAGCCAAATTCAATTGAAGTACCTTATCATGCACTCCAAAGGCCTTTTGGCTACTGACCTTTGAGGTGCCAGCAAGGGAGTTGCTCTCTTCAGCTTGTGTCAGCGTATTCCCATCTATTCCTGACTTATCTTCAACTAATCCAGAATTTATTTGGATATCCATGTCTTTCTGATCACTGAGAAATCTATCAACCGAATCCTTTTTGCTGGTGGCACCAAGCAAAACTGCTTTTGCATTGCAATTGGCCGTTTCAGGTGCATCCTCCTTTCTACCAGATTCATTGTGAACTATAACAGTTCCAAAATCACCTGCAATAGATGCATATTTGAGTCCATAAGCCTCACAAGCATTTAACGGGCTAGCTAGACAATTAAGAGATGAAATGATGGATTTGCATGTCCAGAACCGAACTTGCTAGGCCTTTGAATTTCCATTACATAGACCTAGCTGCAACCATGTACCTGCACTGTAGTTGACTCTTTCAGTTATTTGATGCTTATCTGGAACTTTATCTCCTTTGGCCTCATCATTTACTTCAAGAAACAGAGGCTTCTCGGGTCTAGAAGGCATTGTGTCTCCATAATTGTCATTAACATTTGCACTTACCCCCTGTTCTAGGACCTATGGCATGAGAAACTGATGGCAAGCTAAACAAGAACGCAGCACAGTATCTAGAAAATATTGAAAACATCTGCCACCACTATAAAGAACCTGATTATTAGCCTGTACACCCATTGTTGCTCTTATTTGCCTGGCCTTCTTTAATTTCGGAAGTATCTTTGCTGCTCCCCAACCACATTTTTCAATGAACTTGTGCTGCAGAAGTTCAAGAGCAAAAGGTTCCGTTCAGTTTACAAATACATGCACATTGCAGATATCAAATTTTGATAATCAGAAAAGAATTAATCCAGAGAATAGGTAAATTTAAAATTTGGAGAAAGTAGTCAAGGTGTTTATGCATCAGACTGAAGAAAATGGACTTAAGAGAAGAATTTGTTGTCTCCCAACCAAGTCTAAAATCTGTCACTACTTATCATTTCGGAACCGGATCTGGTATTTAACTGATAACCGAAAACAAAGTCGATAAAAGTTCCAAGATCGGGTGTCAGTTACATGAATAGCTTGTACAATATGACTGGTAAGGTTCCTTGCTTAAAAATCCAAATATCTCGAGACAATAACCCGTACCCTAATAACCAAAAGTGCTAAATACTTGACAAATAAAATAAAAAAACACCCAATCTGCCACTTAACTTTAAGGAATTCTTTGGAAGCTGGTAGAGAAAACATTATCATCTACAGTCAATCTTAGTGATTAGTAACTTATCCCATTTATGGAACCATACTCAGCCATTTCATTCTAATAAAAGAAAATTCTCTTACAAAGCAGAAACAAAGTAAGTACATACTTTGAGCATCTCCCCAGCAGTAGGCCTTAAACGTGGATCTTTTGTCAAGCACTTGGCAACAAAATCATGAAAAAGCAAAGACCTGAGGACAAATTCAAGAACACAAATTAATGAATAACACGAAGAACCTGCACGCATGGAACCACCAAAGCAGAAAGTGTTTTTGATGATTCTCTTGTTGCATCTTTCTTTACATGATTTAACCATCAATATCATAGTGGATGCTCTTATACTAACAAGAATAAAGCCAAAAGGCGGGATAAAAAAAGTGAACAACTCTATTACCCCCTCCGTGCCTAATAGGACATACCATTTTTCTTTATCTTCAAGCATCGGGGCAGGCTCACTAGATATCATAAATAAAACCTATGTGAAAAGGGAACATGATCAAATTAGAGAAACAAAACATGTTAAATAGAAATTAAAAAAAAAAACAAGATTCCTTAATCACAATGAAAACATGTTTCAGGATATCACAGATATTCAATGCTAATCAGAAGTAAACAAGATGATGTATCAAAAAGTGAAAAAATTCAAGAAGACATACTTGATGTAAAGAGAAATCACTACTTTTATGCTTTTAAGCCACATTTCTACATTTGGATTCTTATTTTAAATGTCTTAATAGGATTTGGAAACTCTTCGATTGAGAGTTACAGTGCCTTCGTTTCGAGGAAAAAAACCCTGCTTTCCAACCAGTATACTCACTAGACATATATATTCAGAACAAAGAACTTTAGCATTGCCCATCATTTCGGCACTTGATTCTGCTACTGTATATTAAAAAGGACGGTAGAAACTAAGTTCAAGGGATTGAGAGCAAAAGTTAGGATAATACAGAACAGAACCAACCAAACACTAGATATTGAAGTTGGAATACTTGTACTAACCCGCATTGGATGCACAGTAGATCTTGGAGGAAGCCCCTGAAATATAAGGGACAGACAATCATCTCTACTGATTATAATGCTTAAAGTCAAGATGCAAGAACTAAAACTACAGACCTCAAAAGCATAACGAAGTGTTAGAATGTAAGGTCAGCAGGTCTAAGACTTTTTAATAAATAGCAATACCTCAATATAAAGGAAACAGCAACACCACAAATTCATAACATCCTAAATGCAAAATACAGATACCTCAGCCATTTCGATTGCAGAAACTCCAAGAGCCCAGACATCTACCTGCAAAGAGTAAGAGTAAACATTAGAGAAAAAATGCAGGTAAAAGAATACATCAATAATGTAAAGTACACAAAAATGTACTCAAAGGGATGGACAAAAGTAGAGCACATATACAAGAATATAATAAAAGAACTGGAGAGGCTGAAAGGTTCCATGTTTACTTTTCCATCATAACGACTTTCTTGTATAACTTCTGGAGCCATCCAATGTGGAGTTCCTATAAACTGAAACACAGTGAACATCAATGTACAGTCATATGTGATTTTGTTCAAAAAGCAACAAAAGCACCATATACAGCAATCAATTAAACATGAAAAAAATTTGTGAGTAAACTATGGTTTACTTGTGAATAAACATAAATTAGTATAAACTCTACCGTGTTACGTTTTGACATAGTCCTTGTAAGTTGAGCAGCAACACCAAAGTCACCTTAAAATTAACAAAAAAAGGAGCCCTTCATTATGAATGTCTTTAAGCAGAAGTGAACAAGGAACAAGTAATGTTGAGTAAAATGTTACATCTAGTAGCAATGCCCGATACTCAATTCGAGAAAATGAAATGCGCATGAACTTTAACTGTTGCCATCTATCAATATTATATTCTCACACAAAGGATAGATATTAAATAGTATTTAAAAAATATATATATTATACTCACCCAGCTTTACTTCTCCTTGCTCTGTTAGCAAGATATTGCCACCTTTAATGTCTCTATGCACTTTAAATATTGAATGTAAGTAGGTCAGACCCTGCACTAAGAAGATCGGCCTTTTAAGCAGCAACCCTTAGAAAAAAAGGACTAACAAATCTTTCTTAAAATAATAAGCTTATGCATCGGAGGGTGCATCAAAGGAATATGCCAGACAACAGAATAAGGTTGCACAAACAACAAGGTATGTATAGTCTGTTACATAGTAAAATAAGCAAATGATGCACCACAACCAAAGTTCTCAAATTCCTTGGAACTAGTAAGAAAAGTTAATATAACCCGGCAAAATGTAGATAAAAAATAAATTAGCAATCTCACTAACAAAACTTAGGAGTTTCTAATTAAAGAAGATGAGCAAATAGCTAATCCAGCCAAAGTGGTTTTGCATGAAATAGTTAGGCAAGGTAACAAGCACTAGTTTCTAGCCTGTATCTATTTTTGAGTATAACATAGACGTCAAAGATTATTCTCTAAAAAATGTCAAAAATTAAAATGACGTCATTCCATAATAGACCTTAAGTATGCAGTACCTTCAATGCTTCCCTGCATGTATATGCGATTTGTGATTCTGTTAAAGGCTCCTCCGTGATACTAATCAAGTCAGCAACACTTCCACCGCCACAATACTCCATAACTATCTGAAAGCAATATAAAATCAGCAGGACAAAGTGACTTGCCTATCACACAACACAAGCAAATAGGTGCATCCCATAGAATGTGCAAATCCAAACAAAAAGAAAGCAATTATCAAGGTATAAGTAAAAATGCGAGTTATAGTTTTGTCATGGTTATCGACCTCCGGGAAACATATAAAAAATATAATACAGCACCACAGTTAACTTATTAGTACTACATGAGTGCTTGGTGCACATGATAATTCAGGGAATTCGCTCATACCCAGAGGTATTCCTCCCCCTGGTAACTTCCAAAATACCGAACCACATTGGGATGACTACATTGCTGCAACATCTCAATTTCGCCTCGAATGTCTTCATAACCCTCTTCCTGATAAAATTTCAAAGAAAATCATAAAAATGCTAAAAGAAATGGGCACCAAGAACCACATGCTTCGAGTTCTTACTGCCATTATTTGCCATCAGAATGCAGCAATTAAAAATTTAACAAAGATTAATTATTTAATGCTCTTTCAAGGAAAAGAAGTAACAACTAAAGAAGCTTGGCTTTGTATCACAATTGTCATAAATTTGACAAGAGATAGTGACAATATGGCTGCAGCTGGGTTTCTTTTGAAGAAACTAGATGATAATGCAACTCATTAACTAACATCACAGATGTAAAGTCATTGGAATTCAATTGAATACAAGAGATGTCAAATTAAATCCAAAGGCTACAGATAAATGAGCATACCCCTTCCGACAATGAAATGACTTTGATAGCAACAAGCTCTGAAGTCTTCAAATCCCTGGCCTTGTAAACAGCACCATACGAACCCTTACCTGTTATCCCAAAACAAAAACATCCTTTTCTAAAATTTTGCCTCTGATAAAAACCAAACTAATTTTCTTTTCCATCCATTGAAGAATTAATTTTTAAGGAACCATGCAGAAGAAGTAGAACAATATAGGGGAATCACCAACCGAGCTCGTGAAGCAGCTCGTATTTTGTCGATGGATCCTCTCTAGTAGCAACACTATCAGGCACCGAGCTGACAGAAGGCCTCCTCCTCTGCTGCAAAAGTTGCTGCTGCTGTAGTTCCCACACAGCAGAACCAAACCCTAATCCACTACCACCAGCACCACCAGTAACAGAAGAATTCGAATTCGATCTGATAACGGTAGTCCCACCACTCAAATCTCTCGGACTACCACTACTACCTCTAGATCTTCCACGGGGACTCGAACGGTTGAGATCGAGAAACGGTGGCCGTAGTGTACGGCGTACAGCATTACTCCTGCGAACAACGACCGTGCCGGAAAAGGAAGAAGGAGAAGAAACAGAATCATCATCATCGTCGGAGGAAGAATGAAGTCTTCCTCCTCCTCTGCCACCGAAGTCTTTGGGCACTCGTTGCAGAAGAGGAGGTAGATCTTCGTCGTCGAAATCGACCTCGGGATCGGAAGAATTGTCTCCGCCCCCGTGGATCATCACCGTTGAGTAGAGATCCATTCGCGATCCAACGCGCACAGAGTGAGAAAGAGAGAGAGGGTGGTATAGAATAGTGCTGACTGGATTAAAATTATGTAACGGAATCACAGAACAGATAAACGTTTAGCACAAAAAAGCCCCTAATATTTCTGTTTTCGCATTAAAAGGCCCTTTCCGTGTTTGATTAACTACACTCTCTGAGACTCTGATATACAACGTGAATAGTAAAACATAAAACTAAGCTATGCTTGTTAGTGTTGGACGACGATTTGGAAAAGACTTGCATTGCAAAAATATGGAAAAGACGGCGATTCGACGGCGAAGACTTGCTAGGATCTCTTTTCTCGTCCTCTTGAGGCTTTTCCCTCGCTCAATTTCGGTGATTTCAGCTCCGGCGGACGACTGCGTGCGAGCCTTGTGAGGGATGCGTCGATCTGCCTGTTTCCGGCCACCGGCCTCCTTTACGGCTTCGCCATGTCGCCTGTTGGATTCTGATTTAGCCGCTTCTCCTCCCCGATGCTTGAATTTCGACTCCGGTCGAAACCGTAGTCCGTCGAATTCCGGCAGGCCGGTGGGCCCACAGCCTATGTGAGTTTTCATGCTCCTTTGTGTCCCTTGAGCTTGCTATTGAGACACTGAGTGATCCTTTTACCCTAGATGTTCTTGGATTGAAAATCAGCAAGTTCGTCGTTGTGTTAGGACGCTGATTTGGATTCGGGGTTGATCCTTGATCCGGTAAGCTTTCTAAACTTGCTAGCTTATCACTGATTGAATAGTGGATATGATTTTGGTAATTAGTTAATTGGAACCCTAGAATGGGTTGCGCCATGTGGCGATCTAAGTATATAGGCTTGGACTTGGTTATGCTATTCAATGACTATTGAGTTTGGTTTCATTTAACATGCTTGAGTGATGATTGCATCCTTGCATGTAATAGGATTTCAGTGAGGAGTTTGGTCTAAGTGGCACGGCTTCGAATGGACTTGTGACTTAGGTGAATTGCGTTGACACTGGGTGAGGGTTACTGTGACTTTCCTTCTTAGAATGTCGTTAGGTATTTTGGTATAAATAACATCTTCTTTAGAATATCTGGCACACCTTGCTAATGGATGTGCATTATATGATTGGCCTCTTAATATTATATTATGTACGTATAGTGCATGCTTGTGTATGTGCTATGTAGAGGTGACAATATATGACCTGATTTGCGAACTCGATCCGAAAGAGACCCATTTATATTAGGTTTGATTTTCGTCTTAGTTTGGTTTTGGGTCAATGTTAGGTACAGATTTGTCAATTTCGCATGTCAATATATTTTTTTTCTTAGCTTATTATAGTTTGGTTAATTTTTTATTTAAAATTTTATTGAAATTAATATTTTCTAATTTAGATATATGATACTAATAATTTTTACTTATTATTATTAGAATTAATCTTTATAATTCTCATTTTAATAATTCTTATTTAGAAATATGATTGTTATTTGGATTATGATTGATAATTTTAACTCATATAAATATATGAGTCGGATTAGTGTTAACGATTTTGATCTGATTATTATATGGGTCGACTCGAATCCGATCTTTTTATCTATATTGCCACCTCTAGTGTTAAGTTGAAGTACATGTAAAAATATGTTAGTAAATAAAGTTTGGTTATCATTTTGTTCCAAATACCTGCTTATGCATGATAACTAGCTAGAGTTCTAGAAAATCTAGAGCATGATCGAGCATGGGTAAGATAATAAAAATAATAGCCCGTCATAATCATATCCATTTATATATCATTCATTGTATAGAAGTATCAGTATACATATTTAGTAATTCACGCGATTAGGTTTAATGAATTGTTATCGTGTCATAATGTGTACAAGGAATAATCTATACAAGTATATTGACCTAGTTACACTAACATGCTATTCTAGTTAATTATCATAATTCTATATAAAAATTCGTCACACTAGCATTATGTTTTTGACGGAGCAAATCGTAATATGCATGGACAATTGCAAGATATGCCAAAGTTTCCGAAACATATGTCATTCATGATGGAAAGCTAGCAATAAAGCTAAGAAGTAGACACAAGTAACTCTCACGTTGGATCCATGTAATTACCTAGATGCACGAGCTAACTCCAATATGTAACGCGAGGTTTAAGCTCCGTTTTCAATCCTAATCCTAATACATATACTGCTACAGTTATTGAGCATTTGCGATAAACAGAAATCAATTCCAATCACTAGAATCAACACCAACAATCTTAATATATAACCAACACGAATAATTAATGTATAACCAACAATCCGGCTCGAGCATCCCTTTCCTTGGGAAGGCTACTAATCTTGCTAGCCCTAGTACTAGACAAGTGGTAAAGGGTGTTGAATAATGATTGAGGATAGAATGGTAAATGAATGAATTAAACGAACCATGAGCTCCGATGTGCCTTAGCAGTGACGGGTAGGAGTATTGATTGGTTATATATATCATTGAACCAATTCCATTTGTGTTTGAGGATTGGATTACTGAAACTATTATGTATAGTTGAATGTTAAACAATTGATATAAATTTTGCGATCTTTGATTTGTAAGGAGCAAATTTTATTGTGTCACTTCTGAACTTAGATGGTCGGATTTTCTTGTCAATCAGTTGCGTTATTGCTACAACACAACGGAGTTCTTCATATTGCATTTGCAGGTTCAAGTTGCGCAAAACAATTAAAGAAGCTCAATATAGTTCAAGCTGGTCATGGGAACTTGTAACATCAATAGACGAAAGGTGCAAAGAAAGACAGTGCATTATATCCCTGGAGAGATCTTGCTCCATCACATCTTCCCCCTACTTCAAGTGGATGCCTTCCTTCGTTGCTCCGTCGTGTGTAAGCTATGGCGCAGATTAACATTCCATGCTCAACTTTCGCACATTCGTTCTCGTAGACTTCTCCTTATCCACCCTAAGTATGCACACTCTCTTGCTCCAGACTTGATTAGTGTTGATCCATATGCAAGACCTCCAGAATTGATTAGCAGTGATTTGTTTTACCTCTCACGTGAATGGTGAATCCGACTCCAATACCGCCACTAACTTCTGAGTATCGCGTTACTCGGATGTCACGAATTGGATTGTCTTGCTCATGCAGTAGGCAGTTGCCACATTGACCCCATCCTCTTGTGCAATCCGGTTACTAGAGAATGCTCCCACCTACCTGCAAGCAGGAAGCACCACAATTGCAGCTCCTACACAGTTGGTTTTGGGTACCATGATGCTACTGAAAAGCACAAAGTTATCAGGCTATGCAACTACACAGCTGCTGCGAATACCACTACAGCAGAGATTCTCATGCTAGGCACAGCTTCATGGAGGGAGATAGATGTGCCATGTTCCACAATCTTGCCAGAAAAGGTGAAAACTGACTTAGTCAACGGACGCTTCTACTGGATCATTGATGTTTGCAAGAAGCAAGAATATGATAGCTGCAACAACAACGATGATCAGATCTTGTGGTTTGACATAGGGGACGAAAAATTTGGGGGTATAGAAGCAGGCATATGATCATCCTAAGCTCCAAGGAGGGCCAAAACCGGATACCGCTACAACTTCCTACGCAAGAGGAATTTCAATTGCTGCAGAAAAAATACGGAGAAATCTCCTTCAAGAGGTACATAGAACAAAGTCTGACACCAAGTCTTGCATCACCTGCAACTGTTTGTCGAATTGATCTGTAGAAATGTTGGTTGGTTGCAGAGATATTTCCTTTTTTATTTGGTTTACTTTTAGTGTTTGGTCCCTTTTAGAACTTGTTTCCGTAATTCTCCATCATCTGTTGTAAGATTTGAGCCTCCGAATATTGACGTGAGAAATTTGAAGAAATTAAACTACCACTTTTTATAGCGGGGCGTACCAACATTGTGATTTGTAGAGCTTGTGACATTACAGCTAATTCTTGGAAACATTTCCGTAAGTTACTCAAATGTTCCAAATGTTGTACATGGGTATTTACAACACATGTAGAACTGTAGATACAGGGTTTTAAACGATCCTGCAAAAGTCGAGTTGTACTACGGTAGCGATATAGCAATGAACTAACCCTTCTATCTTCAGTAACTTGTATTTGAAAACTAAACTTACTGCTCAAAGATTTGATCTTAGAACTTGCAAAAATGATTACTTAAATATGCATAAGAAAAGCACGAAAAAGTTTCTCAGAACTTCAGAAGAGAAGCATTGGAAGATGGCAGGGCTTTATAGTAAGAGTGCCAGAGTTCAGCAACCAAGGGTAGGATTCTGGTGGTGGTATTACGCTGTTATGGCCGTATTCGCGTCGGGGAAATGTCCATCCCTTCTGGAATTTGAAGGGCTGATAAGAACAATGATAAAACTCGAGTTACAGGCGCATCCTTATATCAGCAATTTCATAATGAAAAAATTGTAAAACCGTTAATCTTCATAAAAGACACTGAAATGGTTGCTTCATCAGCTCGTAGTTAGCCGTTGATCGTCGTTCGCCAGTGGTGAAGAGGCACAACAGAGAAATGGTATTCAAACTAATGAATTTTCGAAAATTTAACAAAGATTTTGTACTTTTGGATATTATGCGCATATTCGAATAAAAGTAAGAAGCTTCACTATCACTGTGAATTATTATTTTTCATTTCTTGTTTTGATTAAGAGATCGATTTTCAGCTAATATTATCATTTGTCAATGGAATATCCTTGCTAGGAGCATTGATTTAACTAGTCAGCTAGCCTCTATTCTTTCACAATAAGCTAATCAATTTTTTTGTTAGCTTAAAATAAGGAGCCTTATACGGCGCTTACCAAACTTCAGGCAGTACTTATGTAACAGCCTGATTAGTAGTGGGTTGAATTAAGCCATTATTGGAGTTAGAGGTTTTACTATGCAATGTTTCTTTCTTTTATTTTTCTTCTCACCTTTCTTTTCATCTTCCACCCGACAGCCACCTTGCTGCCCCCTCACCGGCAGCAATTTCTCCCCTCCGGCGCCATTATTTTTCTTTGTTCTTACTCCGGCGTGCATCTCCAAGCCCTCCCTTGCTCTCCTTGCTTCAATTTCGCGGATTGAGTTTTTTGTTTCACCGCCGAGCAAAAACTCTAATTTGTCCGTCGTTGATTCGCCGCCGTTTCTTCGACGTCGGCTTCCTAAAATCCTTCTCCTCACCCCACTGAAGGTTTTCCCTACATCAATTGAGCTCGATTTCGGCTTAAGAGAGAAGGAGCACGATTTCTTCCAAGCCGTCGTGTAAATGGCGATTCCGGCCCGGCAGTGGTTTTTAGTTTAACCATCGGTTCTATTAAACTCTACCACTCTTGAGGATCATTTCGTTATTAATTTCTCTCTTGCCGGAAAGTTCGCGGAAACCTAATTTTCGCCCGAATCCGCGAGCGGTGAACCGACGGTTTAGGTGAGATCAAATGCTCTCTTTGTCGATGAACTTGTTTTTGGACCTCTGAATAACCCATTTAACTTTATACGTCTAGTTGATCGATAATCGGTGAGTTCGTCTCACGACGTGAGGTCCGTTCTCGATCGACTTGTTCGATTCGGTAAGCATTCTTAGTTGCTAGCTTAGTATTAGTCGATGTGTTTGAATTATGAGTTATTCTTTGGAGAATTGCTTTAGATTACTTATTGCGTGGTTTTATATTGGTAATAGGATTAAAAGCGAAATTTGTCGGATGATCTCGAATTGGTAATAGCCATAGATAAGAGGTTTTGCAAGGACCTTCGGTGAGGGTTGCGTCTTCTCTTCTTAGCTTATCGTTAGGTTTTTAACGCAAGTAACATTTGCTTTGGAAACTCGGCATGACTTGCCACCTTCATATATAATATGATTGATCGTTCATGCCATAAAGTGCTTGTGCATGTATAACTATGTAAGGTTATGGTAACGATAGAAATTATAAGGGCATGCTAGAAACAAAGTAGGTTGGATGATTGATGAGAATATCATGTTTGCATGTAAAAATCTAGAATTTGTGATATGCAAGTATATGAGATCTATAGGATGTCGTCTATATCGGATGGCTGTAAAACCGGACAATGATTTTATGTTATTAAAGTGGCTAGATATAGATACTTTAACTCTATATCAAGTTATGACATATATTAAGCAACTAGAAGACTTGAACTAACATATTAGTATGTTTAGAGTGATATATGTGCATAATAATCATATCACAAGTATATCAGTATGTCATTAGTAAATGACTTAGCATGTTTAATTAGTTTATACGTGATTCGAATGATTTTGCAGATAAGTAGTAGAATTAAATTGCATGCACCATTACGTATGCTATATGGGGTTCTGCATTGAATGCACTTTTCACTTGTAAAGCATGCTCATTAAAAGTGATGATTATGGTAATCATGATGCATAGTAATTTTAGATATGTGAAGGTGACTTCACATATTGTTTGCATATGAATTCCAAGTATAGAGCATGTGATATTTATATACCTACACATGCATGGGCATTGATTGTGATTGAAATCCGGTAGAGGCTTTTAAGCCCGGTTCACCATGTGAATATGCATATGACCTATGACTAATGCCTGTAGGGGCTCAGATTTGATTGACCTATTATGCATAGACACTCGTGCTGCACGAGGCAGGCGAGTCAGGGGCTGAGATCAGGACCCCAGTGGGTGTGGGGCGGGCACCCACCTATGGCCATAGTATTTTAGGCCCATGCGCGTGGGGGCGATACCACGGCCCATCCGATTCGATCACCGAATAGTTGTACCTCACCAAGGCGGGAGTAGCTTTGGCTTGCAGAGGTCGAGCTGGAGATTGGATCTCGCTCTATATTATATATTTATCTTCCTGATTCCCTGACTAGTGTTACATCATGAATATAGATAGACAAACATGTATGGTATCATATTAGACATGTTTGGATAACGGACGACGCATGTATGAATGCATAAAGGTATTGTAGCGTGCATAGTTGGACTTTATGTATTTAGGATGCTATAGTGAAAGAAATATAAACTATGTAGTTTGTTCTCATAGTACATGGCACCTAATGAATATTATTACATGTTAATATAGCAGGATATTTTATGGACTGCATTTGTTGTATGTCAAAGCCCTCCGTATCAGTTCTTATTGGGAACTAGGTTGGTATGGGACGACTTAGGACCCAATAGAGCTTGTTCCGATCTAATCGTTGCATCATTGCATATATAGAGATAGGATTGAAACAATTAGGGTAATGCATTAGAAGCCCTAAATGATGCATTCTGTTATTTCACCTCACTGAGTCTGGGCTCATCCCTTTTTCTTTCTTTGGCCTCTCCCAGATATTCCAAGTACTAGCGGGAGCTGACAGGATATAGCACTGAGTTTTGACATAGCACGTCGACGGTAGATCCGTGTACTTATAGCTCATTTTGGCATATAGATGGCTCTGTTATTTTCTTAAGATATGTATTTCTCTTATATCTTTTTTGGCTTTGTAAATTGAAGTTTTGGAGATGTAATAGGTGTGAGTGTGGCTACCGATAGCCTATAGATATTTATTTGGTTGGTTTTGGTATTGAAAGTATTTGTTTATTTTTGCTTTGTTTTATCATTATCAAATGAATTATTATGGTACAGGTTTCCACTTGAAATTATAGGGAAGGTTCTGTCGAATTTTTTTTTTATTTATTTATTTGAAAATGTTTGGTGAACCGTTATGATATTTTTTGGTCAGAAGCTTATTAGATTGGATCTAGTTTTTTGTTGTTGTCAGGGACAGTCTAGTTTTAGCGGTCAGCGCAAGTAGGGTTGGGTCGTGACAACTTACCACTGCTTTCAAATTTCATTGAACTTTTTATGTTTTGATAAAATTTATATAATATTTAGATTTTAAAATTAAACTATATAAAAAGATAAATTTTATGTCATAAATTTTTTATATAATTTTTTTTATTTTTAAAAGTAAAAAAATTTAAATTTATTTATAGAACAGCTCTAAAATAATTTTTAAAAAAATATTATAAGCACTTTCAAACTTTACTAGTTGTCCACTTGTTCTTGCTTTCACACATAAATGATAAGAGTATCTTTTCGGCTAAGGTTCTTTTAAATAATTGACATGAATTATAATAACAAACTAGTCAACTGCATCAATTATCAAGAAAATAAAAAAATGAACGTTGACATTCAAGGAGAAATCTAGATTTTGATAAGCCGGCTTAACATCGTTGTCAATGATCTGGGAAACCACAGATTATAAATGAAAAAAAAACAAATTGGTGTTCTGTATCTCTGTTTTAATAAAAAAATTTCTTTTTGATTAGCATAAGGGTGTTTTTTTTTCTTTCTGGGGATAGAAGATTCTTGGAGATGTTGAAACAATTCCGCTTGCCAGACACTCCCCACATCCAGGTATTTGCAAAAAAGAATCTTGTGTAGTTGATCATGAAGCTTTCGGTTGCAAGAAAAAGGTTCATGAGTAAAGAAAGAAGATAGTAGCTTAGATGGCTTCAACTTCATCAGAACATTTGAGATCCTCGCTAAAAAAGAAGCAAATGGAATCAAATGAGATGAGGATGCAATATTCCTACTCAACGATTCATGTGGGGTATGTGCTGTAAAGTCTGCTACGAAAAGTTGCTTCTTATATCTTGTACAAGATAATGGCACCTGTAAGTGTTCTGTGAGGAAGGTGTTTTGCAGAAACCTGAAAAACAGAGCACTGCAACAGAGTAGGTGGATGGCGATCGAGATCAAAAGGATATATATGAATCATCTCGCGCAGAATCAATATCTTTTAAAACCTGTTTTTTTAAACACACAACATTGCAGAATCATGTTATGAGAAAGCTGATAAGAATCTACTTTCAGGCCATTGTCCCTGAGCGCTATTCGTTTCGGTACTACTGTTTCAATTATTCATTGACAATTATACTTGAAATATAATAGTTCATGACTTCACATCAGCAGAACAGATTTAAAGTCAGATTCAGATTTTAATAGAGCACGTTAACACTATATATAAAAACTTTGTTAATAGTCATGACATGGCATTGTGTACAATCATCAACAAAACACTCTCTCTGCCTACATTAATTAACTAAGACCTTATGACAAAAACCAGAAAAGAAGAACCATATTAAACAACCAACTACTTAAACATTCCTTACTATTAACACTACTGCTGCTAATTAAAGTAACATCCATGACTTTTTAGTTCCAGAAGCCACTACCACAATAATATATAACAAAGAAAATAACAGTAAAGTAAATTATTAGTCTAACACCTTGGAACAGCTCTGCAAACCAATGGATTCTTCATCTCCATTGACATCTTCAAGCACTCGCTCAAATCAACTTCAGCATCATCATCAACGGGTAGCCATTGGTACTTCTTCAGCAACTGAGCTAACCAGAGATGAACTACAGCTAAACCCATCGCCTTTCCAGGACAAACTCTCCTACCGGAACCGAACGGAGCTAACCTGAGATCAGAACCTAATACGCTCACGTCTTCGTTTAAGAACCTTTCAGGTTTAAATTTGTCTGAATCGCACCAAAAGCTTTCGTCGTGAGTTATTGACCACATGTTTACCATGACTGTAGTTCCGGCAGGGATCAGATAGTCACCGACGTGTACGTCATGGATTGCAAGACGCGCCCATGAAAGTAGTGGACCTGGAGGGTGAAGCCGGAGAGTTTCTTTGACGACTGACTGAAGGTAAGGCAGGTTCTGCTGCTGCTGAAGTTGATCGTCGCTGGCGGAGTTAACGGAATCGATTTCTTCTTGGATTTTGCATTGGATATCAGGATGAACAACCATTCTTGCCATTATCCATTCTAACAAGATTGCTACTGTATCCGTTCCTCTGAATATCAACTCCTGCAAAAATGTTGCATGAACAAGTTTGTTAGTAATTATAGATGCTTGATAGGTAGAAATATGAGTTAATAAGAAAATGTTTTTAGTAAAGACATTGATAATGACAGAAAATGCATAGCTACCAACTGTTGAGGCACTATATATTAGAATAAGAATAAAACATTCCAGCACCGCCGTATCATCGTTGTTGCAATAATTAATTAAGGCTTGCTTGCTTCCTTATGCAGAACAGGGACTTCTTTTAGAAACAGAACAGAGATTAATATAACTAACAACACAGATCAATAATAATAATAAAAAAAAGAACAGATAAAACGTTAACGTACCCAGAGAACAGCGACCATGTCAGAATCAGAAAGCTTGTCTTCACCTTCTAAATCAAGAACATCAACGAAATCATCAACATAATCAACATCTCCTCCTATATTGTTGTCGTTGTTGATGTTCTTTGTTGATCTTCTTGCTCGGCGTTCTTGAATGATTTCGCCAACAAACTTGTCAACTTTGTTAACGAGTTTTCTGCACCTTCTTCTCACACCCTGCAAATCTAACCAACGAAGAAATGGCAAATGATCACCCCAGTTGAAAACACCAAGCAGTTCATAACCTTCCTTCACCATTTCTTCCAACTCCAGACCTTCGCCTTTCTCAAAATTGAAACTTTTTCCAAAGACACTCATCATCACATTGTTCAACGAAGCGTAATGTAAAACCTTCCGAATCTCCACTTTGCCATCTCTCTTCATCATTCGTCCGATTTCTGCAACCATTCGATCGCCGGTCAGTTTCCTCTGTTCTGTCGAAGCTGATAACTTCTTCGGACTAAACAGGTGAGTTGCAGAGATTCGTCGAAGAGTTCTCCAGTAATCACCAAACGGAGCAAAACCCATAGCTCTGTGAAACAAGAGCTCGTACGCCGATTCTTTCACCGGACGGTCAGCAAACGCGGAGTTGTTCAAGATTTCTCTCGCCGTTTCCGGATGGCTTGAAATAACAAACCGAGTCAAACCAACAGAGAAAGCCATGAGCCGAGTTGCACCCAGTGAACTCGCGAGTTTAGCGAGCGAACGGTGCGCTGTAATGGTCGAGAGTGCCGAAACATTTCCCTGGGGACCAGGAATGGGTTTTTTAGAACGGGAAAGCGCCCATGCAATACCCCCGGGGTAGAAAAAGAGAAAGAGGACAGCTGTTAAGAGAAGAGCGAGTGCGGGAGAAAGAGGTACGGAGGTAAAGAACAGAGCAGTTGGATCAAGAACGAACGAGGAAGCAGAAGAAGAAGAAGAAGACATGGTCGATTGCTACTGTTTGAAATAGTGATTCTGCTATGGTGGCTGTCTGTTACGGAGAAGAAGAAGAAGTGACTGAATAGAGAGAGGGGAGGGTTGGGTTTTATAGCGCGTAGCCGGGGGAGATTGGAAAGAAAAAAGGGGAATTTTTCCAGACGGTCGTTTGGGAATTTTTATTGAGATAGATTTTTTTTAAAGTAGAAAGTATTTTTTTTTTAAAATAAGTTTTATTTTTTATTTTAAAAAAATAATAAAAATATATAATAAAAAAATTTCATTTAATAAATTTTTTTATACTTTCTAAATTAAATAAATGTTTTATATATTTATAAAATATGTATTAAAAAATATAAATAGAAAAAAATTAATAAGTAATTTTTTATAAGTTTCGCCAAATGCACACTAAAATTGCTGAATATAAATAATTTTTAAAAAAATTATATATGAACAATTTTGTTTCAAATTAAAAGAATTATGTAGAATTTTATAATATATAATTACTTTTAAAATAATATTATTATACAATTATTTTGAAAATAAAACTGAAATAAAATGAAACTGTTTGATCAGGTTATAAATATCCACTGACTCTGCGTGTGACGGTGAGATAGAAACGTAACGGAAGACGACAGGCTTTATATTTCGTAATTTTAACTGTAGAGCGAATCAAAGTTGATATTTTACCAATTTGTCACCGGGAGAAGAAATTTCAAAAAAATAATAGAAGGAGCATGCAATTGCATGATAGACACAGAGGTAACGCTTCCCCGTCCAAAGCAATTGTTGTTGGTGAGTAAATAGTCTAGAGGAGGACATCCTATATCCAACAACAATTACAAAGCCTACAATCATAGGAAACAGGAGCTGGTCATGAAATTACTGTGCTGAATTTGAACGTCGCAATAGTTACTTCTTATCTGTTGGCCGCTGCTTTTGTCACGTGTGATAATAAAATCTCAACTACTGTCTTGTTCAGATTTTTACTGTGGAATTTAAGAAGAAGACAGAAAGATATATTTAAGCAGTGGAAACTAAGATGGGACGTTTTTTAATATTAAATAGTCGTTACTACTTGCGTATTATTGGATTTGCCATTTTAGTTTCGTACTTGGGTAGTAAAGTGGGCTGCGACTTATCTGGGCTGGATCAGAGCACGATCGAGTAGAGTCGGCCCAGTAGACAATACCCTTAGCCAGCGCCATAAGACAGACGGACAGGCAGAGACGCCCGCCTTCGCTGCAACGGCGGCGCTCTCTTCATGCTTCTGCCCGCTCAGAAAGAAGAACAAATAAGATAATAATATATCGCTCCGCTGCCCCGGCGAGTTGACGGCACTACGAAGAAGAGCGGGGCAAATAAGGTTCAGGGCCCTTCAAAACTGCCACGCCAGGTGCCTTCTTCTGGTGGCTGCGACTTAGGATTTGCATTTAAAAATAATATTTTTCGTGCAAATAAAATTTTATGAACGTTCACGGTTCATCCCTTTCTATTACACGCATGAAATCGACAGAGCTAGCTAGCTAGGTAATTGCAAGAACCGAGAGCTTGAGCTAGCTGGACACGATTTGCATCAAAACGTGCTACCATGATTGTAATGGAGAGAACAAGGGAATCGCTTTTCTCCACTAACGACTGCGCTCATTCGTGGCTGCACCCTTATGAAATGTAGATAGTAATAGTAGTACATCTGTTAACCTTTGGGCATGTGCATGTGGATATGCCTATGCATAGTGCAGTTGTAATCAAGCAAAGACAAGAAGACAAATAGTGCACCTTGTTACTATATAGCTAGAGCTGTATGTTAAACTTTCATAAGACATAACAGAAGAGATCGATCGAGATTATCTCTGCTCATCCCTGTATACACATGTAGGGTTTGACTTCATACCTTTTACTAGTAGCTTTCCCTTAAATAAATATCTTATACACGGGCTTGCCTTGTTTATGGGGGGGCTTACGTGTAACGTATGGGCTTTATGGGCCCATTTAAATTGTTAGCTTGGAGCCCACTATGTTACTCGCAATAGCCTGGCTTTCTTCATCGATCAATCACCTCATTCATTTGTCAGTAGTACAACGAACGAGTGGTACGTTGTACCGCAAAACTTTTCACCTCCTTATAAAATTTTCCAACTCTAACCTATAAAAAAAGTTCGACCGGATTCTTTCGATGTCCACGTTCTTTTCACGAGAAAGAGATTCCTTTACACGCAACTGACAAAAACTTCTGCTCTTTCTTGTTTTTTCTTTTTCTTTTTTCTTCTATACAATTAAAAGCGAGCGAAGCAAGCGATTCAGACTGTTAAGTTTTTCTGTTTGCCAACCAAGTGGGACACGTATTGCTTTCCTTCGATATCACCTATCTTAATTATTGGGTGTTTTTCCGACAAAATATAATTTCTATTTTTGAAAATGAATTAAATAATTAAATTTCATATTTAATTTGTGTGGAATAAAAAATTATTTTAAAAATATGATTTTTAGTAATTTGATTAAATTTTATATTTACAAAAATAAGTTAAACTTTTTTTTATCGAAAAAATTATATTTGAAATGTCGGTAAATATTACTTTAGTCCTTTTTTCCTCTCTGTGTGCTTTGATTCCAACTCACTCAGTTGTCCCATTGTTTAATCTCGATATTTGTCGTTGATTTGGTTCTTCTTATAGTTTAATTGTTCGATTTTGTTTCTTCTTTTCTGATTTATAGTAGTTTATTAAATTATTGTTATTTATACTTAAACTTCGCTGAAGGTTACAACCATATCATATCACCTGGTTGGGTTTTTATCTTCAACATTTCTCGAAAGCAAAGCTGCCTTTAGTTTTTTAATTTGTTGCCATGGGGAAGAACTTGAGGATCAAGTCTGCCGCCAAAGTGCCGCTTCTCAACCACGAGGTTTTGCCTTTTGTTTCTTCCTGCGTGTTTGAATTTTTGTGGTTTTTTTTTGTTCTGTTGTATTTGGTCGAGTAATCAACTCATTTGGGTTGTTTGTTTGGATGGAAGCAAAGAAAAATTATTTCCTTTACTCCTTTGAGCACCTGAGAATTTCAGAGTTATTACAAGTTATGTGAACTTGTTTATCTGAATTGATGCTTATAACATGTTTGCCTCCTGATATAGGAAAGACTGTTCCCATTATTTCCACGTAATGTTTGCTTTAGTAAGACTTGATTTTCCATATCCAAGTTGAATATTGTGGCTTGTGTTTGTTTCTCTTAAAAGATTTAAACTTTTTCGCTTGTGGATGTAAATGTCAACTTATCACATTTTCAAGATGTGTGAAATTGGAAATGCATACAGCCATTAGAGCTAATGACTTATTTTCTCTATCAGGGGTCATCTAGTCGTGAATTATCGGATCTTGAGCATGGCGATGCGGTTCCTGTATTAGTTCTTCTCTCATTTCTAGTTTGAATTCTTAATATTTTAATGGACAGTAATATACATTGTACATTACTTATTACAGGCAGCAAATGTTGGATTTTGGAGAGTAATACGATTAGTAAGAGGAGCAAATCTTTTTAATTTACTCTTTATAGTTAACAAATGACATCTCAGTTTATACTCATGGTTACATACTTGCAGGCAAAACCAGAAGCTGCGAAGCTAGTCATTGGCACCATCGCTTTGCTGATAGCATCAACATCCAGTATTCTGATTGTAGGTATTCTTTTATGCCATCTTTCACTGCTTGCTTCAAAGAAAAGGTGAAATACATTCCTTCACTTTTTATATCAATGACTCCTGAGGTATAATTCTAGCTTGAGCTAGTCGGAAACATGGAGCTGAGAGGACTCTGAGAACAAAGTAGTTTAAACCCACGACTTGATGAATAAAGGACCTAAAGTTCATCCAGAATGGCTGAATTAGTACATTCCGCTCTGAATTGACTATATATTAACACTTTTGAGACATTAAATCTAGCTGTATGGTAGATTTTGCTGTCTACACCATGTAGAGTCATAATAGATACCTTTCTCTTTGGATATGGAAGCCACTTTTAGAGTTTATTATCAATGAAATGATGTCTTTCTCTTTGGCGCTTCTACTACATGTGGTGTTTGAACTAGATACCTTGTTTATTTTGGCAACGCCCATCTCTGTATATACCATATGAAAGATGTCATGTTATTTTTCTCATTTGATAATGTGATTTCTGACAGTTTCACTTCATTTCTCTGGAACACTTCTTCTTCCTTTGCAGCCAAAATTTGGTGGAAAGATAATAGACATTGTCTCAAAAGATGCCATGGCGCCCAAAGAGCAGGCTCAAGCTCTATCAGCTGTTAGAAACACTATACTTGATATTGTGCTTATAGTAGTTGTCGGGTAAACAATTATACTTACATCACTTAACATTTGATATAGTTGTTTCAGATATTCCTACACGCTTTGCCTTTATTCAGTTTATTGTTTTCTGAGAGTAACTTCATTGGAACCTTTAGCTTAGCTTTCATAAGTTGGCAAGAAGATAGCTGCTCAGGCTATTTGTGCTGTCTATTCTTATAAGTTTTTCTCCATTTTAATGTAGTTCAATTTGCACTGCCCTACGTGCTTGGCTATTTAATTCTGCCAGTGAAAGAGTGGTTGCAAGATTGAGGAAGGACCTATTCAGTCATCTAATAAACCAAGTAAAATTTCATTCTTGACCTTGCAACCATTGTTCTATCCGCTGCATGACATTTTTACCTAATTGTTATTGGTTATACTCATTTTTATCAGGAGGTAGCATTCTTTGATGTCACTCGAACGGGAGAGCTCCTAAGTAGGCTTTCTGAAGATACACAAATCATAAAAAATGCAGCAACGACCAACCTCTCTGAGGCATTGCGTAATTTGACTACCACTCTGATTGGACTTGGATTTATGTTTACCACGTCCTGGAAATTAACATGTAAGTACTGGTTTGGTGAAGCTTATTTTATCCAATTTTGTTTTCTTTATCAAGTTAGTAGACCTTTTGTTGTTTGTTTAAATTTTATCTCAAAATATCATCACACTTTGTTATGATTCATCCTAGTTTGCCTGTGAAGTTTATGGTATACGACTCTCCTTATGCATATCCTGTTGTAAGGGAAAGTTCATTGCCGAAACGCTGTAGTTTGCTTTTAGGCTGTGGTAGGTCGTCATTAATCACTGCTTAGCTAGTCGAGGGTTTGTTTGGTTAAGTTTCACTCTGTTCCTCAAATCCCGTGACATGTAGTAGCTCTCCACGAAGAACTGATTTGCTGACAGTAACTTCTTTCAACAGTGCTGGCGCTTCTTGTTGTACCAGCTATATCCATTGCTGTGCGTTGGTTTGGACGTTATCTTCGTGAGCTTTCTCACAAGACTCAAGCTGCAGCAGCTGTTGCTTCATCAATTGCTGAGGTTTGCTGCGCATTTTTCATGTTGTATGAAATGCATCTTTGTAAATTTAGTAAGAATTCTGTTGTTGTATAGTGGATAGTCAGTCAGATGACTCCTACTTGTTTAATGGATTCTGATATTTTGCAGGAATCTTTCGGAGCAATAAGAACAGTTAGATCATTCGCTCAAGAGGTTTATGAAGTATCACGCTATTCTGAAAAAGTTGATGAAACCTTGAAGCTTGGGCTCAAACAAGCTGTGAGTTGGATATACTGATTTCTCTGTTACATAGATATGACAAACTTGTGCTTAACATTCTTCATGTTGCTGCAGAAAGTTGTTGGATTATTTGCTGGAGGTATGAATGCAGCATCCACTCTATCAGTTGTTGCTGTGGTAATCTATGGAGCTTATCTGACAATCCTGGGTTCAATGACACCTGGTTCTCTGACATCTTTCATTCTTTACAGCCTTACAGGTCTTCCTTGGTTCTATTTCTCCATTCCTCAATACTTCATTCTGTCTATTTAGCATATTTTATTGACTGCACGAGCAAATGATTTTTGGTATTACAGGTCTTCCTTAGTTCTATTCTCCATTCCTCAATACTTCATTCTGTCTATTTAGCATGTTTATGTGACTGCACGAGCAACGATTTTGGGTATTGCAGTGGATATTCCATGCACATAAAGAACGCTAGCTAAATGTGATCATACCAATCACAATCTCTCTCTTGCCATATGCAGTTGGTTCCTCTGTATCTGCCCTATCAGGACTGTATACCACAACCATGAAAGCTGCAGGTGCAAGTAGAAGAGTGTTCCAGCTTCTTGATCGTTCCTCTTCTATGCCAAAATCGGGAGAGAAATGCCCAATGGGGTGGGTTACTGCATGCTAAAATTATTGGCCATACTGAATCCAGACATTACTAAGCTTCCTGTAAATCTGGATATATGTTATGTTCAGTTTATATTTTTGCTTGCAGTGAGCAAGATGGAGCGGTAGAATTGGATGATGTCTGGTTTGCATACCCTTCTCGCCCTACTCATATGGTATTACAGGTAAATTCTAAAACTGCACTGCAGAAGTTTCAACTTGATCTTATATGCAGCCATGTATTCTCCTCACTCAATGCATAGGTTCTAACTGAGATAATTTGATTTGCAGGGTATTACATTAAAGCTAACGCCTGGTTCGAAGATTGCACTTGTTGGACCAAGTGGCGGTGGAAAGGTGATTTGATTTCTGATTGGCATTCAAACACTGATTATTATGATGACTGGAGGAAATAAGTGCCTTTTCAGTTTCGTTACTATATTAATGGCTCAATTATGCATTTACATGCCTGCACAGACTACAATAGCGAATCTAATTGAACGGTTCTACGACCCTCTTAAGGGAAAAATTCTACTCAATGGTGTTCCTTTGGAGGAGATATCACATCAATTTCTTCACAGAAAGGTGATTTTAGTCTGTTTTTTTGTTCCTTTTACCTCGATCCTTTATTTTTCTTTCAAATTCCTCGATCATGCGAACAAATTGTTCTACTATATCCTGAATTAGGCAACATACTCTATGAAATGCTAAATAATAAGTATGCCGGTTTGTTGTTATGTATTTTCTTTAAAAAAATTCATATGTATGCTGCAGGTTAGCATAGTGAGTCAGGAGCCAACACTCTTTAACTGCTCGATAGAGGAGAACATTGCATATGGATATGATGGGAAAGCGAGTAGTACTGATATAGAAAATGCTGCTGTAAGTTTTTACTGCACTCTGGCAAAATGCCACTGATCATAACCTTTTTTGCTGATTGCAGTATATGGTTTTACCACAGAAAATGGCAAATGCTCATGAATTTGTATCAAAATTCCCGGACAAGTACAAAACCCATGTTGGGGAGCGAGGAATCAGGCTTTCTGGTGGTCAAAAACAGAGGATAGCTATTGCTAGGGCGTTATTAATGAACCCTGCTGTTCTTCTTTTGGACGAAGCTACAAGCGCACTGGATGCTGAGAGTGAATACTTGGTTCAGGTAAGAGTACAAGACTTTCTCTCACGATGCTGTATTTCAGTTAATGTAGATCCTTTGCATAAGAATTAGCTCTGCGTATGATTTAACGTGTAAACTTCTAGTCCGGAATGAGATGAAGTGTGTTGCATGAAAAGATTTTCAGATTACTTTTCAAGCCATTCTTTTACCGGCTTGCAGGATGCAATGGATTCTCTAATGAAAGGAAGAACTGTTCTCGTGATAGCTCACAGGCTATCAACAGTGAAAAGTGCAGACACAGTTGCTGTGATATCTCATGGTCAGATAGCAGAGTGTGGCACTCACGATGAACTACTCAGTAAAAATGGCATCTATACTGCTCTTGTCAAGCGCCAATTACAAGGTCCCAAAAGTGAAACATGACAAGGTGGTAATGTTTTTGAAGTGAATTCAAGATATCCAAAGGGAAGCAATTCACTTCGTATGAAGATGGTGAAGAAATTGTGTTTGTTTCTCATACAGACCATAAGAATACCAAGTTGTATCAGCTTTGAAATGCTCGAGCATGCAACACTCTCGTTCTATCCTCTTTGTAGTCTGGAGTTTCACTGAAGGATGATTCTTCAAACTTTTTTGCCTGAATGAAGTAAATGGTCATTGCTGAAAAGTTGCTAGCTTGCTACAGTTGTAGAAATGTATATCAAGATATAATAGAGATGGCATACATCTATCTGACCTTGAACCAATTTTAATTCCAACAGATTTTACAATCACTTTGCTTGCTTGCAGATTTACGACCTAACTAAGAGGCTCTATGAACTCCTGCATGTTTCTTACATCTTCCTTGGAATCGGTAAACTTTGCGCCTTAACGATTGTCATTGCCCTTTAGATGCTGCTGAGGTCTTACCTCGGGTCTTTCTGTCATGATTCTGCCGGAATCTTTTGACATTCAGGATAAGAGTGCAAACCTTCTTCCTGCTGAACCTCACGAAATGCTTCAGCCCTATTTCATAGCCAAGTCCATCCTTTGATCTCAAATACGCAATCACATCGTGTCGTGGGACTAGTTACTTTCAAGATTCATACCGAACTAGTCAGGGAAGTCAACAGCCACTAGCCCAAGCTTTTGCAGTAAATACTCCGGGGCTGTTTGAGATTGCTTTTCTCCAATAAAATTTTTCAATTCTTCATTTTATGTTTTTAAATACATATTTTATAAATATTTAAAAATTTTATTTAAAAATTTAAAAAGTGTAGGCAAATTCTATGTAATAAAATATTTTTATTGCATATTTTTATTATTTTTTTGAAAGTAAAAAAAATAGAGTTTATTTTTCAAAAAAAACAAAAATATTTTTCATTTCAAAAAAGCTCAATTTCATAAGCACTCTCAAACGCCCCCTCCATCTTTTTCTCAATGTCCTTCAACTAGTACAACACTCTGGGTTCGACAAACAGAACCTTGAATGCGTTCTCTATGGATCAAAACCCTGTTAACAAGTCGAGTATGAAGCTTGGCATATAGAAGCTTTCAGTAAGCCGTTGGAGCGAATTGTCTCTTGATCGGTTCTCGCATTTTAAACTGTTGAGCAATTCACTGAGCCTAGTTAGCTCCGGGCTCCCATGCTCAAAGAGTTCCTGGACTTTCGAGCAATGAATTACTGATTCGTCATGGCTAAACCTGAGACATGAAATCTCTTCAAACAAAGGCTGCAACTTCTATCAGTACATAACATCAGTAATTCCGGATATATTTTCAGAGGGTATTGCAATGTCGTTAGTCTTGAATCCAAATTCTTTAAGAAATGTATCTTATTTTCAGCGTCCATAATGTGCCTCAGTGGGATTCCATCGAAAAACTTGCAGATAGAACCATCATGCAGACAGAACCATCATCTAATTTGGAGAAACGGAGTTGATCAAACCCCAGTTCCCATTTCTTCAGAAGCTCTATTTCAAGAACTAGCGGACAGGAAGTGAGAATAGATGCAATAGGTTTCTTCGAGAGACTGAAAGACGAACCAATCGAGACAGATTTCTCGAGTTCAGAAAAAGTAAAGTTACATTGAAGTGATTTTCTTGAATGAATTCAGGCAGTTGGGGTTGCGGGAGTCCGTAATCACGAACAAAACGAGCGACAGGGAGTTCAAGAAATGAATTGGAATTGGTTGGAACTCGAATACTAGAGAAAAAAAGGAAGCCACTGGTGACCGGAATGGGAACGGAATCGAAGAGGAATCGATGAAGTGAGTGCCGTAAACGAGAGAGAATAACCCGTCAAGCCATTGATGATGACCTTTACATCTCATGATCTCACTGGTAAAACGCGGGAAATTTGAATCGAAAAGCCACTAAATGGGTCTTTTAAAAGCCCAATTTTCAAAGCCCAATAAGAGAAAACCATTAATCTTTTGTTTGTTTGTTATCTTATTTCTGCAAACAGCTCCCTGCAATGCCGAAAGTTTTTTAGTGTGAAGAAAAATTGAAAGATGCAAATTTTTTTGAATTACCAATGCAACAAATTTCTTTTATCTTCTTCTTCTGGATCAAAATCTTGGAGAAGTAGAAGAAGGAATCAGCAAAGATGCGTGGGATTTTCTCCTCTATCACTCGCCTTATCCGCCACCGCACTAACTCTTCTCATTTGGTTGGCTGCGAATATTGTCCACGTGGCGGTATCGATCGCGAACTCAAGCTTTGGCACGACCCAAGACATCGCTGCCGTAGCAGTTAGGGATCCTATTTCGCCTTGGCGGGGATCGGTGGTGGGATCTTTCTCCTATCGGTGAAGCTTTCTTTGCTGAAAAATCCGTATCGATTCCCAGTGCACGTTTCACAGTGTGGCAGCAGTTTTCATGGTTCAATTTCTTCTTATAAATTTTTTGGGGCAAGGCTTAAGTGTTCTTCTTCTGGTTTTATTAATTTGGGATACTGTAGCTATTGCTTCTAATGTTGTAGTAGTTTCATTAATCTCTCGACATCTATAGTAGAAAATTTTACTTCAATTCTTTATGTGAAGTTCATTGCTTTAGTTCATGAATCCGTCAAGTTATTTAGAAGGACCATATTGTGTTAAGAGAAGAAAGTTACATTCGGTTGGGGGTTCCTTTCTGTGAATTTAGTTACAACATTGACTATCTATATGCTTCTCGAGAATGGGTTTTCATCACGTATGCAGTCGGTTTGTGTATAACTTAATTTCAGGAGGTCCTTTACCATGATTGGCATGACACCAGATGGAGTAGTTCTTGGCTTAACTGGCGTGAACCTTGCTGTTTCATCTTGTGGAGAGTAGCTGACTCGAAGGTTATGTAAAGGAACTTCATGGTAGAAATTTCAAGCATGATTTCATTTATGTTATGCTTAAGTTCTTGAAACTAGATAGACACTTAGTTGTTTGTGGTGTTTCTTTGCTGGTTCTGTGCAGATATTGCTGGAAAATTTCAAAAGTGGATGTTTACGCATGTTAATTACAAATGCCTTCTGTCATTTAGATGCAGGCCATCCCCTACAAATATGATGGCTTCTATTTGTTTAGGATAACCGTATCATATCCTATTTTCAAATTTCATTCAACCTTTTTTAAGGGGTAGGTTTTGTATAATGACTTTTGTTGCTACGAGTTTGCTCTTTTCAGTTCGTGGTCTTTCAGTTTGCTGATGTTCAAAAGTTATTTTATGCCTCATTAGTCCATAGAAAAGTTTGGATGGAGAGACAGAATACTTTTTCAATTAGATGTTCTCTTATATGCTGATGGATTCTAATATATACTGAGTACGTGTTTCAGTCATGATCAAATGCTTGGGTGTGGTTTACCAAAGTAGAATCTCCCAAGTAGTATATACATTGACTATCTAATAATTATATTTTGGTTTACTTATTAAATATCACACGCTTAAGCTATTACAGGAGCTGCTGTGATGTTCTCAGCTATTCCCAGTTAGAACTTCTCTTATAAATAGGCTGTAAACCAGTTTCAGGTTTGATTACAGCCGAGACGCCACAAAACTGAAGCATCCTGGAGTTATTTGTGATATTAGAATATGCAAAATGTTCTTTGCGCTTTCGACATTTGCAGTATGGGTGCTAGATTTATAGAAGTCCTTAATTTGACTAAAGTAATAGTTTTGACTTTGTTTTTTTTTGTTTTGGTTAAGTTTTTGCCTTTTCTTGATGACATTGTCTACGGTTGTTCTTAATAGTTGGCTGTGTATGTCCTAGCATGAAGCATCTCATTGCAGTGAAGATCATAGGGGTGTGGAACTTCAGTTGGCTTTGATGTATCTTAGGCTTGATGTGCTCTTGTTTCATTTGAAGCTTTAGTTTTAGCTTGTATTATTTACCTATGCTTTATGAGTCAAAAAGTTTAAGCATAGTAGTACAGACTGGATATTTGGTCAATCAGAAGTTACATCAATAACATGATTTCAGTGGTTTTATCTTTTCCAGCAACTGTGGCATGTCTTATCTTATTTACATCATTCATGATCATCAGATTTGAAAACTATTTGGATCATCACTCCTGCTGAAAATGCTCTTAGGTGGAGCACTCGCCAATCAAGTTTTACTGACGAATCTTATCTAGTTTCATCTTCAAAGGTATATAAGCTTGGAATGTGCAATGGATGAGTATATCCAGTTGTCCACTTTATTACTTTCCTCATAAAAAATGTTCCTTAGGAAGCATGTGACTCTTCTCTAAAATTTCCAGGGCCCTCAACACTGACAGATTTCCAGAATGCCTGCACTGGTAAGATTTTAACTCAGAATCATGGTTCAGAATAGACTTTCCATAGGCAATTCTGATTTATGTTGTGCAATGTTTTAGGAACCCATAAATTCCCATGAAAATACTGGTTTCAATTGACATGCTGATGTCTACACATCCACTTTATACATGTTCTGTATGACATGCTTATAATATTTAGTAAGAAAAAATTGTGCAGAAGCCCTGGCTTTATTTACCTTCATGTTTCAAGATTTTGTGCTCATGGTTACCTTCTTAGCAACTTTCATCGTTGCAGGGTGCCAGTGCTGCTATTAATGCAATTATTCTTCTTAAGATTCTTCTTTTTCCAGGATGTACGTGTCATGTGCACTTCATGATACCTGTACCTACATCACATTGGTGAGTTCTGAAGCAAAGTAAATAAATTAGTACTCCAGAACCCTAGTTGCTTACAACTAATTTGTTGCACAGGCAGGACTTCTGATTTGATCGGACTTGTGGAGGGTGCATAATGTACTACATAGGTAAGCATGTTCCTTTTTGAGTTAATGTACTTCTGACGGATCTTCTGTCTGTGCGCTTGTTTCTAACACAAGCTTTTGACTTTTGAAATGTGCAACTCTTTTGGATGAGATGACAAAATTCATATTCTTGGCAAGTATCATGGCAAATTTGGAAAAGTAACTTTCGAATTGCTAATCACTAATATATATCTACTTGGTCATTTGTATTATATGCAACATTAAGGCTATGCCAAAGTTCATTATAGCACGGCTCTTTAATAAGGCCAATGATTATACTTACCTTCTTGTTTGCTGGGAGATTCTTGCGTATTAGGTTCTGCTAGTTTAGGCTGTGCTGCTGTTGCTGCTATCACCTTTGCATGGATTAAGAGGGTTCGTTATAATCAACGCTGACAGCCATTTCCTTTGAAATCTTACGTAAAAACTATCAGTCAAGGTCGTTTATTCTTTGCTACTTGTTTTTATTAGCCAAGTCTATTTGGTGGTGGATTTGGTTCTCTAATGAAAATCAGCAATTTGTTTACAGCACATTTAAAACCCCTCCAATTCATGTTCTTTAATGCTCATTAGTAATTTATTCATCAACGTAAACACTCATGACCGCTAGCTTTCAGGGGACCAAAAGAACGCATGCTTGTTTTGTTTCACTCTTTGATCAATCACGCTGCCAAAAAGTTAGCATGAGTGACTGGATCATGTTTGTAGGGGAACAAGTTTCGCCCGACCAAAGTAAGCCTTTTGTATCCACCAGTTGAAACATTTACGAAGCTAAGAAACGGAATATAATCTCATTACTCGTCAGCGTCTTCAGTAAAACAGGTAAAGCATACGAAACACTAGAAGGCTCAACACAGCAATTAATGTTAAGAATCTAAAGCTGAACAATGGCCAATCAAAACTCAGAAGGCAAGCGGAAAGAACGTCTCCGTTCGAAAGAAGAAGATTCGCCAAATTAGCTCGTCTACATGAATGCATCAGCGCAGAGTCAGACAACTGTAGCAACAGCCATCAATGACAGGCTCAAAGTTAAACAGATTGAGCCATTACAAAATTAATACGAATAAGATAGGTAGATCCATACGACACATCCATGATGCTACAGATATAATCCAGCTAAACAATGCTCATGTCTCATCTACCAAAAATTCTTGGGTCCGCATTCTTGTAAGTACCAATAACAAATTGCAAAGCATAAGCAAAGTCTTTTCAGATATAGGATGGTGATACAAAGTATCGTTAAGGTGACTTAGCACCTTGTACGGTTTCGATCGCCTTCACAATATTAATCTGCAAAACAATTAATTCTGAAGTCAAGAAACAGCAGTTACAATTGTACAGAAAAGAGAAGGCAGGAGAAACAAAAAAAGAGAGAAAGAAAGGCTACTATCGCCACAATACATGAAGAGTTTCTTGACAAAAATCAATTTAAGATTTGAAAAATTGCAATACTAGAGTAAGAAAGGAAGTAAAAATTACCCTCCATCTCGCCAGCTTTGAACGAAGAGCAAACCATTGACGCCTCCCAAAAACACGTTCAATGTGTCGGCTGCATATCATATCATCAGTTATGTATTGCTTTTTAAAACAAATGTAATGCTTCAAAATCTTAGAAAGCAAAATAGCATACATCAAATAGATTAAAAAGCAATCAAGAATTATGGTTTCCCTCGTTCATCTATCTACTAGCCACAAAGCACTATGCTATGGGTAAAATTTGTGTTCAAGTGGAGTAATACCTAACGATCACAAGTTGATTCATTTGATCCATCTTACAATCTAAAACTTTAGCAATAATAGCATTAGTAACCCAGTATTCGACTTCGTCATCATTGATCTGCAATGAAATACCAATTAGAACAGAACTGTCGGTCACGAATAACGCAAGGCATTAAACAGGTTGGTAATAGGTCCAAACTCTCACCTGAAGAGTATCCTTGATGACAGAATAAGGGATTTCATTAGAACCATTGGAGCTTAGGTCAACCAAAGACATCAGCCGCATCTTTGTTACACAGTCCTCATGGACCAAACCTGCAGACCAAATACTGTGAGAAGAGTATACATATGAAAGCACAGAGAACTCTCCAAGAGACACGAGTACCATACCATAACTCGTGAGGAGATGTGAGTTTGTACTGTAAAAATCCAAGTATGTGTCAAGCCTCTGGGTGAGGAAGATCTTCAATAGTTGATAAACCAATGCATATTTTTCATCCTTTTCTAGTTGAACAACAGCTGGCATATCAAGCAAATCACACTGCAAGAGGGACAAAGTTAAGTTTCATGTCAGCCATTGACAGATCAAATGGAAGGCAGAAATAAAGTTGATGCAGAAGGCACTTAACAAATTCTTCATCTTCATAAAAATTATGCAAAACCAGTAAAATCTAAGTCCAGCTAAGGGTGTCTTCAATTGCATGAACTCACTTTCTCCCGCTGGATTTTGAGTTCGAACTCACTTTCTGTTTTTCAGTTTACCCCAAAATCACCGAACTCACCTCAATCCACTTCTCACTGAACTCAGTACCACCGAACTCAGTTCACGAAACTCACTTCCAACCAATTAAAACATACCTAAGTTTAACAATCACGTTCACAAACAACAATAGTGTAAGGACAGTTGAAGTCAACACTATACCTGAAAGATGTCAGGTGATTTCACAAATTCAATTATAGCCGGTGAATACCCTAAGTTTAACAATCATGTTCACAAACAATAATAGTGCAAGGACAGTCGAAGTCAACATCTATACCTGAAAGATATCAGGTGATTTCACAAATTCAATAATAGCCAGTGCTGCTTCCTCTTTAGCCTTACTTATTGCATCTGATTCCTCGATCGAGAAAGTAGCTAGATACTTGCAAAGAAAACGGAAATAGTCCCTGGCCATGCTACAAAGTTGCATAAAGAAAGAGACATTAGTTCCTAGCATATGCATTAGATAGCAATAAATAGCTTTCCGACATGATACCTTTTATTATCCTTCAGAATGTTCAAAATACTAAGGAAAAGATTCCTCTGTTCTAGTTTACCAATGTTCCATTCCTGTAAAAAGCTATCAATCTTTTTGAAGGAAGGTAGGATGCTTTCAGTACTTTTGCCGTTGGAAGCCAACTCAAGGATTTTCATGAAAACATAGAACCTGCTCTGTGGGTCGGTCAATAGGTTGTACAGATTGACTAAACTGAAAGTCAGAGGGTAAAATTTGTCAAGAGGTCACCAGCACACAAAAAACGATTATTCAAAGAGTAAAAAAGTTCTGTAGCATTACATCTTCAATCGCAGAGTTGCTTTATCATTTGGTTGATGTGTCATTTTTGAAGAGACCAGTTTTGCAATCTCCAGCTCTTCATTGGGGCTACTGACTCTTTTAGCAACCTCACAGATTAAAGTGAATGCACATTCCAGATCTGAAACTAAAATACTTCAGATACATGTAGGAATCTGTAAAGCCGTCATGATAATGAGATTTCATAAAGTGTAAGGTTGATATCTGAGAGCTCAGTGGAGAGCTCCGGCTTTGTTCTTTTGCGGGTTACTGGTGAACTCTCTCTTGGGATTAGTAGGATAAGTTGAGTTTGTAAGGGAGGTTTACTCTTCATTTAAAAGGAACATGTTTGAAGAATTACGTTAGTTGGAACTGGCAGGATTAAAATTGTGCTCTTTTGTTTGTATTGGGTTAGTAGGATTAAGAGTTATCTTTTTAATTGTATTGGGTTAGTCGGCTTAAGAGTGCATTCTTTACCAATGTGCCCTTATCCAAAAATAGATATTGAAAAGTAGATAGATGGACAAACACAAAAATGTAGGCATCTTTTTTCTCTCTTATTTAACTCATGTTTTTGTGGGTTTGAAAGAGTGAGGGTAACTACCAGAAGACAAAAAATTTTAGATTTTCAATTACATTATTTTGTGTGTCAAACCGGGCCAACCCCAGGGGGTTTATCCAGCAAAAGAACACGGGCTCAAGCTATACGCCTGCTTTTTTTTATAATTTCTTAGTAACTCCAAAGCAACATTGAGCCACGAATAAGTTAAATTTAAAGAAACATTGCAACTGCAGTTATTCTATAAAAATACATAAAAATCTGAAAATGGTCTGTATAGACATCTGGAGGGATTTGATCATTAGAGCATTCCTCAAAAAGGTGAAGATGGCCATACTCAGTTCTTGCCAATAAGCAGAGAAAAAAAATTTTAAACGTGAAAAAACATAATAGATTGACACATCAAACAAAATATGGAAGAATGATTATGCAGTCCTTGGTCCTCCATTATGCAAAAACAGTAAGCAAAAAAAAAAAAAAAAAAATCTGATCACTGGTTCAACCTGCAGTGATCTTCAGCAAACTAAGACAAAACTAAGATAAATTAATGCGGTCAATCCCCAAAATGGAAGGAACAATTACGCTCAGGCCCAAGTATTTATTTTCTGATAAAGTACATTGAACACCAAGGGAAGGAAAGAGAGCTTTGAGCACATGCTCAAGCTCACCAGAGGACTTCTGCATAACATAAAGGGGCAAAAAGAAAACCACTTGATGAGGAACAGTTTGCATTTAAACACCAATTTCTGAACTATGCAAGGCATGATGCAATGGCTAACAGCATTTAGGAAATGGAATTATAAATAGCTTATAAGTGATGCAGACTTCAAACCTTTCAGCTCAATGATAAAAAAATAAATACATGAGAGGCATTTATTGAAGTTTAATATGAAAACGTTTACCCTTGTCAGACATTTTTGGGAAGACCAAATCAGCAGAAGTGAGCGCCAGGGAAGCGAGTTCCAACCACCTACTATTCACCATACATTCCTGAGCTTCCATGCACAACCTATTTACTTGAGGTTCTGCGACCTATTAGATTAAACACATTTACTTGATTAGAAACAAACCTTTCATAACTCCTACCTGCTAATAACTTTCCAAAGAACAAAATCCTTCGACAAGAGGGGAAAACATTTCATTTTTTGTCTACTTAACGTGATAAATTAAAGTTCTGAAGACGTTCTGGACAAACTATATCATCATAGAATCATAAAATCTCCATTAACAATAAGCTACATTCAACTATAACTAATTCATAACAACAACGTTAGTTACTATTACAGCTATTGCAAATTATTTAATTTTTCTTGCATTTTCTGGGGCCTCAGAAGAAAAATATCCAATAAATAATACAAATTACACTAAGGAGAAGAAGAAAATAACCAAACAAATCCTTGTTAGAGACTTCAATTTTGTTATCCTTTCAGTGCCTATTATCACCATGATAGAAATAATAATAATAAATATATAAATAAGTAAATGAAATACACAAATAAATAAATAAATGGTAGATTTAATCTTTAAAATAATACAGCAATAAAATTGAACGGAGTTCGAATGGTATACCTCAGGGCCCCCGTCGGCCCAAGCGAGCTCGGCGGTTTGGCGGACGACGGTGAGAACGGGATCTTCATCGGTGGTGCGAACAATAGTCGCCATCTACAACCGACCGACAAATAGATCAGAAAAAGGGCAACCTAGCTCCTCGATCTCTCCCTCTCTCTTCCTGCCTTCGTTCTCGATCGAGAAGCCAAAGATTGGAACTTTTTAGAGCCGGAGATAAAGAGCAGTGTAAAACCCTAGCGAATTTTTTGGTCATCGATAAACGACATTCTTAGGTATAAAATGGTTCCATGGTCTAGTGGTCAGGACATTGGACTCTGAATCCAGTAACCCGAGTTCAAATCTCGGTGGAACCTTTCTCCCTTCGTTATTTTTTCCTTTTTTTAAATTTTCTTTTTCGTAAAAACCAAGGTTTTCCCTCTGTAGAAGATTTCAAGCTTTCTTGGTTGCTAGTGATTTCACTAGGAAGATATGAAAGGCTTGCAGATATCAGGATGATGATGAAGCATAAGAGACTTTTAAGTCCGCTGTTCTATCGTGCCGACGGGTGAAACTTCGCCGACGTCAAATGAGGATCACTTTACTTTGCCGTTTTTGTTAACTCAATGATCTTTTCAGATATGCTTGTTTGCGCGAGATTTAGGATATGCATAGATACAACCAAATCATTTTCACAACTAACGAAATACAGCAGCATTCGATTGACAACGTTCAACTACGGATCAAGTCTTCCATGTCAGATCAAGATTCAATTTGTTCAACAAAGTTCAAGATATGAGGCCTCTCTTGCCATTTCAGTAACACGACACATAAAGCAAAGGTCAATCCACAAACACTGCAAACAAAAGATAATAGATAGTGTTGAGCCAATGTTAGGCCAACGTTTCCAGAACAACAAGAGCACGTTTCCTTTTCTTTAACAGATTCTTGCTGCAAATTGCATCTTCCGAGCTGCCCCCTCAATTGCCACCACCACCAAATAGATAGTCAAGTGAAGAACCACCTCCAGGAGCAGCATGCACCTTTGTGGATGGACGATCCTGCGACCAACGCGAATATTAGCAACATTTTAATCATACCGTTGACATACTAGTCTCTTTGCTACAACCTCTTAGGTTAGGAAAAAACAAACAATAGTTCCACAAAGAAATACATCAACATGATGCCTTGAAGATATTCTTCACAATAAAATTTTAATCCAGGATGATACAAGAAAGAAAGAAACTCTGCCAAAAACATTTCAGCTTAATAGACACTACATCTACACAAGACAACTTTAATGAAAATGGGATTTAAAAGCAGGTGCATTCTACAGCACCTATATGAGTTAGGTGTGGCTGCGCAATGGAACACCCAATAACAATTATTACCTCCTCAAAGATAATCTGAGAATTGTTTCATCCACATTGACTATAGACTGCCATGTTAAAAATAGTTCATACTCGATTACGAACAGAAGTTCCCAACATTTGAGATGATCACTTCAAACTAGTATACTTACAGGCTAGTAAGCTGGTGCAGTAATTGTAAGACAGCATATATAGCGAGAAGTGATGCTTATACTCAATTAGAGTGAGGGAGAGAAAAGCTAGGAAGAACAATCAATCTCAAAAAAACTATACCCCGAGCCAAAAGAACTCATGATCAGATCTCACATTCTTAAACAAAACTACAAAAGTGATAAGAAATTTATGGAAAAAGAATGAGATGGTCAATGGACGAGCTAAAATGATCACATGCATGTGTTCTTCATTTTGTTAGGTGCAAGCTAATTAAATAACCAAGATAACAGAAAGTGAAATAGCAGTCAAAGAGAATTTCATACTTGATAGTGAATATATTGCCTCAGTACGTACAAACGAGTATTTAATTGCCACAAAAGCAGAATATAGAACTTCATAAGACAGGAATACACTATGCCAATGGTATTGATCAAGGTAATAGTGTACTTAGATTCTCACACACAGCAAGAATTACACAAGCAAGTCAAACAGAAAGGTTCCTCCATTGAAAAAATAACAAGGTAGCTTATCACCAAAATTCATACCGTGAGGAAGTTGCCACTATTTTGTCCATCTGCCCGGAAATAGTTATTTTTGTTGCTCCCTATACCTGCCGGAATCTGCTTATCAATTGGCTGAACAGTAGGTTTTGGAGGAGGCTGATCATTCTCCACAGTATTGGTAGTGGCAGTATCAGGCTTGGGAGCTTCTCCACCACCAAAAAGGTAGTTGAGAGAACTTTGTCCTCCCCCGCTGCTAACTCCACGACCCATCTTCTGTTTTAGGAAAAAGAAATTGAACCAGCTTTTCAGGTGAAGTTTCAAGGAAAATTTTGCCTAAACAATAGCCCTAGAAACTATGCAGAAGCAATGTAAAAAGGATTGAGACTGTCTACCAAAAGTCTAACATGTTAACGCGTTGGTCGTGAATTAAAGAAACCAGATTTAGATTCCTAAGAATTAGTACAAGTAAATAAACTAAGAGAGTGCGCACCACTTCATCTCTTCATTGCTTGACACTCTAACTTCCAACAAAGATTAACAAAAAAATGTTACTTATATTATACACCGAAGAGATGTGTCTACTAAAACTGAATCCATTAAATTTGTCAACCTGGCGTTCTAGTGTGAATATAGATGTTTCAAATTGGATGATTATTCCAGATGAAAAGCTGCTGTCATCTTGAAACGTGCTCATGAATGCTTTTTTCCAAAGAAATATTCTTCTAGAGCATCACACTAACTAGAATAAGAAGCAACTTCTCTTGGTAAGCGCCAATCTAGTAACAAGATCGAAGCAGATCGAGCTTCCGCGTTCCCCTCTTACATGAACCGACCACTTAAAATAAAGACGAATCACAAAATTTCAAGCAGATTGAGGATCCATTAATCCACCAAAAAATTTGATCTGAATCGCAAATTGAATAGATTGTCTACAATAACAACCAAATTCCACCAAATTGACCAGATCCGAAGAAATCAACATAACAGCCAGCTAAAAGACACCAAGTTAAACCCGGATCACGGATTAAAGCATAAAAAATAGATAAAATCCACCAAAAACGGACAACGATCTCAGTGAAATGGTAGATTGATCACAGGCAAGATCTGAACCTTAATTATCTCCGGTTTTCCATTCTTCTAACTCAAATCAAGTAAAAAGGATGATATTTTAGGGATTACGGTTTCTTACCTCCATCTGGAAGTCGGAGATCGATCGAACTTTGACACGGAGATCAGACCGGAGTGATCCCTGCAATAATAGAGAGCGACAGAGAGATAGAGAACAAAGGCGGGATTTTATAAAGCCAAGAAGAAAAATGGCGATGATTATGATTATAAAATTCTTATTAGTTTTCGGTTGTTAATATTTGCATTAATGGGCCATAATATTTAAATTGAGTGATGGCCGACATGCTATTTAATTTTGGCAGTAGATGCTCCTTGTAAAATGAAATACAGTTTAGTTGTCATTTTTGGCATTTCAAAGCTGGTTTTGCAAAAGGTTGTTGGGGGTTTGGTGTTGCTAAAGGAATTCTTTAGGGCCTCACTTGTAATTTTTAAACGATACTTACCTACTAACAATTGTAACTTTTATGGAATATCTAAATGAGGCCCTCAAATATGAATTATTAGCAAGTACATTTTTAAAAGTAAACTACTATTAATAATATTGTTAAAAATAAACTTTATTTTATATTTTTTTTAAAAATGAGTTGAAAATAATTTTTCATATTTTCTATGTAGCCGAAAGTAAACTGAAAATAATTTTTTATTAAAAGATAAGTTGTAAGGGTGAAAAAACACACCCTAAAAGTTTATTCCTGTAAGAACTTAAAAGAGCACAGAAGAAAATTTTTCAAGGTTCTATCGCCCTGAAAACAGGGTCATTCAATAAGATAAGACCAATGCAACCACAATCTGGTCGAGAAAGCTACAATTCTAGGACGCGTCCATTTCAATGATGTTTGACAACAGAACCGATATAACGCAAAACTGGGTATCCATTATTATGTAAGACGATTAGTTTAACCTGATCTGCACAATTGGAATTTACCAAAATTCACTGTGCCATGTATAAGAGATTTGTCTTTTGTTTCTCTTCCTGCTTTAAGCGTAGCTCTTCCGAGTGTAGCTGAAACACCTCTGCAGCGAAACAAAGGCAGAACAATGTAAATGCTTTTTATGGATCTGTGCATGTTGTAGGCTTTTAAAAAGAATATGTAACTTCCTAGTGGATTTACTTTAAACTTTATTATAAACAACAGATCCTTGCTTAAATTAGAGCATATGTTCATAACTTAGCCTGGAGTTCCCATCCCGGATGGCTTTAAATCCTAGTGGATTTACTTTAAACTTTATTATGAAGGCTCTTTAAGAGTTTATGTGAACTTCAGAAAGTTATCCAAAAAGTCAACACGGGAATATTTTCCTCGCTCTCAAAATACTGGAGTGTTGCTACTAAACCCTCGTTTGTATGGGTATCCAAACGGGCCCTTTATGTTTAGAAGGTTAAAGTCTCAAACACAGGCAAGACAACAATAAAGGATAAAACTGAATGCAACTAATTAGGAGATTGAACATACTGGAAGTGTTTTCAAGTTCTTTTGTACCATCCTGCGCTTGCAATTCCATAGATCTCTGGCTGCCTCAGCTTGACTCTTCTCTGAACTGAAAGTGCATGAGCTGCTGCAGAGATGGCAGCATCAAGCTCTCTTTCCAAGGTCTGCACTCCCTCCTCAAGTGTCTACCTGAGAGAAACAAAACGCAAGTATTATTTATAACACTGGACAAGGAAACAGACATTTCAGTCCAACAAAAAGCAAATCACGACTACCTCCACCACCAGAATCTTATATACCTCCAAGGCAGTCAAAAAGCAAGCTACCAGCTGAATCTGTTTCTCCATGAAATAAGCAAAGAAAGAAACATTGTCCAGTACAACAAAGCACTGACCTTCTGAGTAAGATGACTCGCAATGCCGGAGATGAAGTTTCTGTAAGATCAACACCAGCATCAGTTTGGCATCACAAATAGATGGAGAAGTTACATGCACTGATCTGTCAGCAGAAAATAACTTCACAGACACTAGACAAGGTAGCAACGAACCATCAGACAGAATCACAGACATTGCAGCCAAAGTGTACAACTTAAAGTAATACATGTTGATGGTTGTTTCCATTTAATCTGAATCTGTTTCAGGAGTTGCTAGATCATAAGAAAGAAGCAATAACAACTTGCCATGACTTGATCGGAGTTGAACAGTCAAGTCCCGTCTCTGTATTGGATGCCTCGTTTTACCAGGAGAACTTGCCGTCAGTCACCTATAAAGAAAATTGACAGTATGTTCAAAGGTAGGATTCTCACTCCCTCCTTTTATGCTTAAGAACTAGGTGTCTCATTCTCAGTCATTCAGTACGTTGGTACCAAAGATACAAATTTGAAATTCTGGTCCAATTACCATGCAGGTAGCCTCACAGAGATACATGACAGCTCTACATTGAATCTGGAATCAATCACGAGAAGCTTGAAAGGATTCAGAGCGTCGTCAACAAATTGAGGCATCTGAGTGCAACTGATGATGAACCTACCTCAACCGATCATATTGCTTCATTATGTGATAACCAGAACCCAGACCATCATAACGTGTCAGAAATTCTTTTGGCACTGGGCTTGCTCAAGAAAGACCTCAGTTGTTTTCCTGCAAGCTTGATGCCCATCCGGCTCCACGCATCAGATCATCCTATCAGCCCAGATTTGTTCCTTTTACTCGAACAAACTAAGTCTGCCTGCTCCACAATACTGAACTGTTAAAAACACTCCGAAGCCTAAAGCATACCCAGAAAAACTTCACCGCAAGCATCTGTTCGACTTGGTAACAAAATGCTAGTCCAAAAAATGGATTCGACAAGCTCAATTCAGACTGCTGAAGCAAGGAGGCTCACTAGCAAGTTTCCTAGTGGTGGGCAGTTACTGTAAGATAAGTGTTCAAACATTGATCAGATTCAAATTAGCAAATTCAAAGGAAGCAGCCTCCATGAGGACAACTCCATACTAGATGAAGATGAGTTAAGCTACTCAACAGGGTGGGAGGATCTGGGAACGGAATCCCTGTGATGTCTTTGCTCAAGTTTTGACTAGAGAGAATCTAGCAATCAGGCCACAAGCTAAAGCTAACAGATTGCCAACACACCTGTTGGTAAAGCAGAAATGATGTACAAATGTTGTTTCATCTCTCTCTCTCTCTCTCTCTCTCTCTCTGTGCATAAGCCAAACTAATAAATCATGCATAACTTACCCAAGCTTATGAAATTTGAGAAGAAGACAGAGAAGAACAAAAGTAATAGTACAGCTTTACCCCTCAAATCTATGATGCTAATGCATAGAAATTCCTAATGACACTGTGGGAAGAAAGATGATTACGCTATATTAGGGAAAAAGTACTCCAAACCTTACAAGCTGCATAAAAGAATGTTAAGACCATCAGTGACAATATTATCATGAGTCCAGAATGCAGAATATTTTTCACATCTTACAAAATCTTGCAATGCACCACTATTAAACTGCAAACTCGAAGTAACTTGGTTCAATCTGATTGATCCTACAAATGATATATAGATATTTAATAAACAAACAACTCTTACGAATACAGGCCCAGAGGTAGAGCACAAGAGTAATCATGCATGGGAGGGCTCAGCTCTTCATATTCTTAGCTGGTAAGTAGTCAGTGCTCATTCTCACCTGGAAAGAGTCAGCCATCTAAACAAAAATTGCAAAGAACTTGTGAAGACTAGCAAAGTACTAAATGCCAAGTTAGCAATTGCTGCCACCAGTAAATGACCAAAACAAGTAAACAATGCAAAAGTTCAAGTGACATCTACTCTAAGTAATCAATGCAAAAGTTCAAGGGACATCTACTCTTAGTAGTACAACAAACAGTAAATAATTTTCTGCAACAGTCAGGTACGTCAATACATCATAATAACTCCGATAGGTAAACATTTTGAGTATTTCTCGTTATCCAGATGAATGTCAATATATGAATATTAACCAAAAAGTCATAATCTAGACATTCAACAATAGAAAGTCTAAATCACAAATAGCACAAACAAGATATGAAAACAATAAACAGAAAATTCATAAACATATTTAGTACTTCTTACTCATGATAGGTAGCATTTAGCATAGTGACATCGAAAGAATGTGACAGAGCAACACTAAACTTTCCATTGTAACAAGATTTGAAGCTCCTAAGAATCTATAATAGACAGACAACGAAGACTTATTATCTTTGCAAACAAGCGCATTAAAGGCCACAAACAGTTTCAACCATTGAAAAACAAGTTGACTGCTATTAGAGAGTTAAAACTCCCGCTCAAAGAACAAAAGTAACTTCCCAGAGTCAACTCTAAGGTGTCCACTTCTGTAAGTTTTCTTTTGGTATGGCTTAAAGTTCTCGCAACTCCTCGAGCTTCCAATTTTCAAAGTTTGGCTCCTATTCACTCCATTTAAAGTACCTCGCTACCAAACTGTCAAATGAACTCAACCACCTAGTTCTTTACCCACCACTTAACTCCTCCTTCACTCCTCCTATAAAAGTAGTACCACAAGCATTTTGCTAAGAAGTCAAGCTAGCTTAGGAAGCCACAAGGCAAGACAAACAAATTGCAGACATCGCCTATTCATTTTTCAGCCACCCACTATATGTGTCTGGGATGCTTGGCAAGACAACATTATCATGACAAGGAAGCAGAAGTATTAGAACAGAGCAATTATGAACTATATAATTATAAGAACGAACTGTTGAATTTAGGACAAGTTACTGCTAGCAAGTGAATTGAAGTTGAAATAATAATAAGCTAATAAAACAGCTTTGATTTAATAATAAATGTAGGGTCAAGAAAACAAACAGAAGGGATCATAGCAATTGATATACGCATCATGAAATTATTGCCCAAAAAAAAAAACAACGAAGGAGGAAAAATATAACAGAGACATCAATCACAGGCTATGCCAGCACCAAAAAGAAGATGAGCAGCATGCATGCAAGCACATGGTGAATTCTAAAACCTAGTCGAGAAAACCAGAATCTTAAAAAAAAAAAAAGAGGTAAACTAAAATGTATATGGGGGAAATGCTATGGTACAGAATACAGCTTGAGATGTAGAAGTGTCAACTGGTCAGCTCTGTCAATTCAAATCATCTGAAGAGCATAAATGTCATAAAAACAATATCGTTACCACTCATAAGGGAACATCAAAACTGAAAATGTTCTTTCTTCACTGGCAGGAAAAGAATAACCATAGGCAAAGCCTAGCTATGAATTACAAGATCTCATACCTCGAATTCTTAAATACTTTGGATTATGAAATATCTAAAAGAGAACTCCCAAGCATGCATGCACAAAAGTACAGCTCACATTAGAGGAACCACTCTGAATTATGGTTTACAGCTGAGTGAGTTCCTGTGGATTCTCCATAGATTCTTTAACTATCATCTCTGCCCGTCTTTTTCTATCATCCTTCTCATCCTGCCTCAAAAGCCATAAATCAGCTTTGCGGTTCGGTGCATTCGGTGACAAGGGTACTGTTACAGACTTCTTCTCTACCCGGAGCTTAAAGTGTACTGTGGACCTTTTATCAGGAAGAAACTTCTTTTCACTAGCCCCAGGCTCCAACAATCCATTCTTGGCCACCTCAATGGCTGGTGCAAAGGCCTCAAGAACTGACAACCTCTTCCCACCAGGAGGCTCTTCAATTGGTCCAACCTCTGATACTTCCTTTTCCCCAGGAGGCAAGGGAGGAGCAAGAAATGGATTGCTATCCACCTGTATCCCTTTCCCAATATCGCCATCAATGTCTCTGGCTGGCCACGACATGCTATTACAGGAAGCAAGCTGCTGCTGCAAATTAAGCAGTGTCCTCTCCTGTTTCCTTCTCTGGCAAACTTGCTCCATCTTTTCAGCCCGAAGGTCGGTCTTTTTCTGATCCCATTTAGGTGTGTGCATGTATTTGTGCGGATCAGGAAATGCTGGAAGCCATTCGGGTATGTGCTTCCCCTTTGGCTCCTCACCCTTCTGAGCAAAGCTTGGTGCATGATTTGGCAGGCGAGCAACCGGGAAACTTGGAATCGTGCGAGCAAATGGTACCTCATCCTTAATGCCCACAAACTGTGTTAGTTCCTTAACAACTCCAGAACCAACAAGACAGTGATTTACGTCGGAAGCACCAGTGAACCCGTGGCTTGAACTCAACTCTTCTAGGCCCTGAACTATATCAAACACATTGCAGGCAGTCCTACCGGAGAGGTTTGCATGGAACACAGCTGCTCTACCTAACTCATGAACGTACCGAACTGCAACATCAGCAAGGACATGAATGGCAGAACGGTGGGAGCTGTGGAACCCTGTCGTCTCACAAATCTGGGCTACCGCAATTCTAGCAACTGCATGGCCAAATTCGTCACTGCCTGAGATATCCTTCCTTTTGCTTGAACTTAAACTCTTCTGGTTATCCCTTCCACTCTCCTTGCCTCCATCGCTCATATTCAGCTGATCATATTAGCTTTACCGATTCTAGGTTTCCAAAATTTCCTCTAAAATCACATCAATGCGATCTCGAGATATGAATTCACAAATTGCAATCAAACCCGGCCAAAGAAATCTCAAATCAAGAGCTCGGAAAACCCGAGATTTCGATTGCATCTGAAATTAACAGCTTACCGAGCCCTCACATGACTGCTCCAGCTCCTCCAAATCAAATCCGTCATGAAAAGTCACCAAATTCAGGCTCTCCAATGCAACTTCCGGACACTCAGATCCAAATTAAGTAGCTGCTAGAAATTCCTAGGGTTTTGCTTAGATTAACGGGTTCTAATCTTGTAGCGCAAGAATATTTTTTCAAAAAATTGGTATGAAAATTGAAAATATAAAATCTTCAAATCCTAGTAAAACCCTAGTGGGAATAAATTTGTGAACAAGAACCGTCACGGGATTGATTTTTGAAGAGGAGAAGGTGAGGGATGGTTTAGTATATATAGAGCAACAACGCTCATTAGTCTTTCCCCCGAAAGTTGAAACCGTAATCCTGTTCCTGCGCGGCACTTTATTTAAAACGTGTCAGCAACGTTAACGTGGTCTGGCGGAGGATTGAAGAATGGATCAAGCCTTATCGAGTTGGCAGGAGTTGAGCCCACGGGTTATAAGCGACGACTTCAATGCGATTGGGACACATGGCGTATATCCGTGAGTTGCAGATAAGTTGTTTGAGTTTTTCACCGTTAGATAAAATTGAGCGATCGGCGTGTGAGAGTAATTTACAATAACTAAACTCGAAGCATGTTGTTGCAAAGTGCCTATGAGGTTAGAACATGTCGGCTATTAGCTTTATAGGTACCCGGTTATTCGAGGTTGTTCTTTTCTTTCTAAGCTGTTGAAGGGAAAGAGGAAAGGAGGAAGAAGAAATTATTATTCAGCGATTTTTTATTTATTGAATTTGAAGAAGTAGAGAATTGATTTATTAATTGATGGATAAATTTCCGGCGAAGTGGTTCACCGGAGATCCAGGAGTGCCGCACACGGGACCGGAGAGGTTTGTTGGTATGTGGTCGGGCATCGCTGCCCTCTCCGCCGTCACCTGGTTCACACCGCGCTTCTGGAACATTCCCAAGGCCTTCAAGTAAATCCCTGTCTCTATTCAGCATGACTAATTTCGCTTTTTGTTGAATTGTAATTGTCAATTTAATTTCTATACAATTGATTGGTATTGCAAGGATTGAAGATTCATGCTCTGACAAAGGAAAAGGGGGTGTTTGGGTTTGCTTGCATAATTAAGTAGTTGATTTTGAATTTGCACTGCTTGTTAATTGAGTATTAATGAACTAGTTACTTTTGTGATGAAAACTGATGATAGATTCTCAGTTTATCGGAACTGTGACTAAGGATGCTTAGTTGCATGCTGTGGAGCATTGATTTTGTTGAGAAATACTTTTCACGCCTCAAATTTGAAATTAACAGGTGAAAGCATGTTTCTTTTCATATGCCTTTACTTCTTGGAATGCTAGGGACCCCAGAATTAACACACTATGGTAATGCAAAATTGTTCTTCAGCTGTCATGATTAGAATTATTGCAATTTTGAGAGGTATTGTTTGGAAAAGCAAACATACGGTGACGTGATTGATAATTTTGACTGGGAAACATCTGAAGGATGAGATGGTTTCTCCATTCTCCTTGCACTTTTTGTGTTTGTTCGACATGTGTGCTGTTTTTGTTGTCTGGGATTTTAAGATGGTAAAGGTAACTTTACTAGAATGTCACTCTTGATCTAGGCAAATAACTAATATATGGCATGCTGGTAAAATGGTACAATAGTGATAACAATGATGTCATTGGTTGGCTATCTGGTTGTTGGCCTTCTCTGTTTTCTAGTCAAGAGAATGATATTATAAGATGTGATAGAGAATCCCATTCAGTCTGCCGTAAGCCTGCATCTACTACTTGTCTTGGCCATTGGCAAAACTTCGACAAGAGAAGTTTGGCAAGAATGTTGGCCGTATGCCAATTTTTGCTTTTATATCTCGGCCATTCTCAATGCTTTGACAAAAAAAAATTGTTGAGTATATAAATTATGATGACAGGCTTTCATGGTTGGTGGAATGGTTATCTTTTTTATGAAGTCCATATAATGCATCTTTTGGTACCAACTTAGTTGTTGTATAATCAGTGGTTTTGCATCTGCCCATCTCAAAACATACTAGAGATACAAGTCGTTATTTTTAAGACATGTTCATATTCAAGAGCAAAGTAGAATTTCTTAAAGGCTGTGATATACTTCTGCTAATCCTTAAAAGCGACCAAGGTAAGAGGTGTCTGAGCTGGCTACTTTTCCTGCTCTTAGATGAGTTTAGAGCTTTACCTGGGAGTATAGCACATGGATAGTGTTGTTTCTGACACACTAGTACCCAAAATGCTTGTAATATGTTTATTAGGATGATTCCAAAGGTATATTTTCTACAAAATTCCCCTGGTTTCATAGTTTTGCCTATTTGCCCTATGCATCTGCCGTCGATGGAATGAATTGTGACTGGCATAGTGTAGATATGAAGCCATGAAGAGTATTGAAGCTGCCAACTCCTATACCATTTTGCACTGACTAATGTCAGTCATTTGGATATGTGCGTATTTTCCCCCATTTATTGTGCATTAACTTATTAGCTCTCTTCAGCCATCAAGACAAAGCTCTCAGGAAAGAGCAAAACTATTGGAAGAAGATGCTTGAGCATGATCACTGGAAGAAAATCATGAAGAAGCAGCCGGCGCTGGACAATTCAATGGATGGCAAGCAGGTTTTTCAGCTAAAGGTGAAAATCTCAGTTCTTGCTCTTTCCAAGGATACTCAAAACACAGCCAGTTTGTTGTATGGGAATTTGTGAAATTAAGTGTTGAATACCTGGAAAAGATATTCAGGAAATTAGTGTCAAAACTAACCGGTTGGGAGCCTTCAATATTTACAAATTTTTATGTTTCAGCTTCTTGTCCTTGTTTGTTTCAAAGTGGCATTTTTTATTTAACACATCTATTTGTGCTGATCCTTTTTATTTCTTCTTGCAGTGAAACGATAGCACAAACAATGAAGCTGCCCATAGTTTGTAGTGCTTTCACAATACCTTATGGCATCATAAAATTTTGCTGCAGCTAGATGATTATCTACGCATTCATGTTGTCATCTATTGCATAAATTTTCGTTGTTTACTTTGAAAAAATTTATTTTGACTCTGAATGCATTCAATGAAATGTATGACCAGATATACTTTACTACATCAGATCATAAACAACGTTATTGCGATTTGCGTGTGGTGATTCATTTTATGCTTGTACCAAGAGGCTATATATCTGTGAGGTGCATGTAATATAGTCATGTGCATACATGATGTCAACAGGCCTGTTGGACAGTATTGGGCGTAACCATCAGCTCAATGTAGCTTTCTAAAAATTCTAGAATTTGATTCAGCTTGGATTTCATTTAAACTTAGGCTTCGCGTTACTTGGGATTGCTTTTCGATCTCTAAAAACTTTATTGAATTCCAAAAAAATCATGAACTATTTTAAAATTTTTTTGTAAAACTTTAAAAGTTAAATAATTATGCATTGTGAAATAATTAAATATATTTTTTTAATATATAATTTTTTTTAAAGTATTTAAAAATATTTTTTAAAGTATTTAAAAATATTTTTTAAATGCCTAACTCTTTACATCTTTAAATCGTGGCTTTCTTCTTTTGAAACTCCAAGTGCTCAAAAAAAAAAAAAAAAAACAGAAAAAAAGAAAAAAGAAAAAAGAAAAAGGAAAACCTAACTATAGGTGCAGCAAGAAGCGAGTCAAATTCTGGGCGAGGGAGTGGCTGACACTGCCCATTAATATTAGAAACATAAAATCCTAAGAATTACGAAATTTCTATTGCGTGTCTATACAAATTCGGAACCCTAATTGCAAAACAATAATACTCCGCCTCCTTATCCTCCTTACGCAACATTATCCAACTTAAGGCATTATTTTGAATTATAATAAATGATGGTGATGATGATGAAGTATTTTTTTACTTTTTCCAACTGCGAGGTGTTTTATGCGCCCCCTCCAGATCTGGAAAGCCATCATGAAATTTTTTTTTCTAGTATCCACGCTCAGACAAACGCAGCTCGGTGAAGATACCGAATTCTTCACTGGAGCGGACCTGGAAGGTCTTTGCAGTGAAGTAGGGCATGGTGGCTCTCGGGTATTCTGCCTGACTCGGTTTCTGATCGACACTTCCAGAAAGCAAGGCAGGATTCTATACATTTTCATAAAAACTTGCTACATCTCTGGTAGAGGCTGTTCACTTGACAACGGATATGCAGTTCTCATTGAAGAGGAACGAGAGATTAAAAACTAACTAAGAACAATGAATGATCATTTCCCACATTAAGAATACCGAAACAGAGCAATAGGAATCTTTGCAACAGCATCAACCGAAGCAACAGATTTAAAAACCCTCACAAAATAGCAAATTAATAGGTAACAAACAGGAAGGAACGAGAATCTTGTCCAGCAAAAGTATCTACAAAGGTGACCAGCAAACAGATCTATAAATGTGACAAGCTCGCCAGTCATTAACGTACTGCAACAGGATCGCATTACAACTTGAATTTATCCAAAGAGCAGACTTTAAATACTCAAGCAAAGTTTTTAGTTAGCAATGGTATCCAGCTAGTACTTCAAAGGGGCTAGAATCTGAAGTTTCGGGCCAAGGGCCAAGTTTCTCTTCCGCAGTCTTCTCAGCCTTCACACAGGCAACTTGGTCAGCCACTTTTTCCTTTCGTATGCAAACTGAGACCTATGCTTCCTCTTCTCTTCCAGTTCCTGATAAGGAGATAATGAAAATACTAGTCATCATTGCAGACTAAGTCGTAAAATGATTACAGGCTATTCACACCATCTGAAACCTAACCGTGATAAGTAAATGATCTAGATAAAGATGCATGGGATCAAGTATGCTTTCTTACATTTTCAGAATGAATTGTATTGGTAAAGCTGTATACATATGATATAAAAACTTCATATTTCTACAAAGTGCAAACAGACCATCACAGAATAAAAATAAGCCAGAAAGTATTGCATAATAACTAGTAGCCATTACACACACGATAACTAAATTATGCAAGAAGATGGCATCTAATTACCTGGATGGTGTCATACTGGTTCCATTTGACCTCCTCGGAGAGCTTTCCAAGCAAGCAATACTTGTGCCCTGGTTGCAGCTTCAACACCCTGAAACCAGAATCTGCTCCTTGTAGAGTAAGTCCATAGAGTCAGCATATATAAAAAGTATGTGAAAAATCAATTGAAGAAGTTCAAAAGCAAGCTAGATGGAGTACTCACTTTAGAGCATCAGGAACAACCATCCTCTTGGTCTTACCATATGGAGGAGAACACCCTCATAAGCCTCGAGTCTGGCAAGAGTAGCAGTACCCCTCTTGGTCTTGTGAGGAATCATCCTGTGAAAGTATATCAGTCGCTTGTAAGAATCCGTATACAACAAGCTTCATTATAAGTTATGTCGTATATTCCGTATACAACAAACTTCATCAAAAGCTACATACCGTAAAGCAAATGATAAAGAGAAAGACACCACCAAACTAATCACACAGCGCTCAAAGCATTGATCAACACTACGACCATTTCAACAAACAGGTCATCGGCAACTAAACAAAGCAAATGCATCTAAAGAACAATCTACTATTACCCGAAAACAACGATCTAGCTCCCAACGACTACTCGTAGACACTGTAACAAGTAGCTAACCTAGAGAGACTACTGAAGTATCCATCACTCATCCAAGAATCATTACGACTAAAACTTCATCTTTCTAACCAGAACAAGAAACCCAGAAATAAGAACTTCAAAATATTAGAAAGTCCCAAGCAATCTCGAAAAGTGAAATGACAAACAAAATGAAAAATGTGAACAAAAACCATACAATCCAAGCACATTCAAACAACCACCGAGCGAAAAATAAAAAATAAAAAAATATTTATTCCAAGTATCAAATCAAAAGAAAGATTGGATTTTTACCCGGGCACGGCCTCGAGAAGATCTTAGCAGGGGAACGGAAATGAATCGGGCCATGAGACGGTTTGGTGTTCATTCTCTTGCGAAGGAACCTTAAAAAACTTCATATACTGTCTAACGAGTCCACCAGACATAGAGATCTCCTCGCAGCGAACGACGACGGCGCGTTGCCCGTTGAGCAGCTCCTTGGTAATCATCGAAGCTATACGACCGAGCATGTGGTGTCGTGCATCGACGACAACACGCTTCACGCATAGTCCTGAACCTGAAACCATTTTCCTTTCTTCTTTTTGTGCTCTGCTCACATAACGAAAGAGAGGAGTCGGGCGGCAGAGGTGCTGAAACGTAGAGAACGAGAAGGAGACGTGTACGGTTTGCTTAATGGGTCGGCTTATTTAGGCCCAATAATAAACCTGAATTTACAGTTAGATCGTTTCAAGATTTCAAACATAACAAACCACATCTAATTGATACAGCAGGAACAAGAAACAAGAGCGACCAAACACACCTCAAGCATCTTCAAAGAAGATTGTAGTTTGAAATCACTAAAAATTAAATAGCAGAAGCAGTTTCACTTAGAGTGTGTTTTAAAAGTTCGTAACTCTATCTCTTCCGTTAGATTTTTGAGTTCCGAATAATTTTGATGTTTCAATTATAAAAAAAATTCAGAATTTTATTTTTATGTACGAAATTTTAATTCTAATTTTTTTATTTATATATTTTTTTAATATAATTATATTTTTTAATTTTTAATATATTTTTAAAAATTATTAAAATATAAATAATAAACTTTATTTTTATTTTATTTCTTAAAAAATTTTATTTTTTATATTTTATTTTTATGAAATTTAATTATGAATATTTTGAAATACGCTTTTAAATAAAGAAACAACAAAGGAAAATTGCTTACCTATAAATTTTCATCATGTACGAGAAACAATGTTGCTCCCATTTCCTCCGCAATGCCTTCGTTTCACCAAGATTGCCAGCACCACTTAACGGTATTCTTAATAAATCGTCCCAGGCTTTTGCATCGGAAACGTCATCCAAGACAAGAAAGAGTCTTTTGTGTCGAACAACTTCGGAAAGTAAAATTTGAACTTCTCTCTTATCGCTGGCCCGGCGTGGGTCCCCTCCAGCACCTTCTATTATACTCTTCAGAATTCTGATCTCATCATAATTGTCTTTGGAGAACCATATTGGTTTCACTTCTTGGAAATGTGCTCTCAGTCTGCTGTCGTTGAATATTTTTTGAGCAAGAGCGGTGTTGCCACTGACACCCACACCGATGACACGCTTACCGACGATGGCGTAAATAACAATGTTCTTCTCCTTTGTTGGTGGCCTCCTCCATCTTCTGGGCAAGATCGGGAATGTTGCTTTCGAAGGAGAAGGGGGACTTGGTGTAATCAATGAAAGAGGTTTCCCATCTATAGTCAACGCAACGGGCTATGAATCGAGGGATGTCTTTGATAATAGGCCAATCCTCTATCAAACACCTCAACAGTAGCTCATAGCTGCAGTCGATATGGAGCATTTGTAGATTAGGGAAGGGCCATTCTCCTTCTTTTGCAGCTGCATACATCCACTCCGGGAGAGACTTCACCTCTGGGTCAAGGTTTATAATCAGAGTTCGCAACTGATGCAGATGCTCTACTTTTCCTAGACCTGCACCTCTATCAATTTCGAGATACTCCAGCAATGGCAGGTCTGCCACCCTCTTGAGATTGCTGTTTCTTTCGATCTTCAATTTCTTGATGTGGTCGAGGCTCTTGATCACTTCTAGTTTGTCCAAGCCGTTGATTTGTAATTTTTCCAAAACTGTGGCATGATTCAAGAGAATATAAGGAAGAGACCTCAGCCTGGGACAAGTTTCAAGAGACAAGATCTCGAGTCGAGGCAGGAGGACCATCTGCGCTCGTAAGCTCTCTTCTTCCTCTAGCCAAGACCACTCTTCCCAGCCGTGCATCCACTCGAAACGTAACTCCTTTAATTTGGGAAAGGACGGGAAAGGGGTATTGTGTAGGAGGAGTTCAGGGCCGACAGTTTTCAATCGGGGCATAACAACAACCCGAAGAAATGTAAGGTTCGGCAGTAACCCCAAAGCCGGCAATCGTTCACAAAGTTTACATTGAAGAAGAACCAGATACTTTAGGTTGGTAAGGTTCGGAAATGGCGGCGAGCTCATCAACCATTTCGGTAAGACATTGCCAAAGTATCCCTTTATATAAATTTCTTCGATAGAAGATGGAGGGCGAAGCTCTTCAAACACGTGAACAATTCTTGCTGTTGATTCTTCGTTGTATGTTGTTCTACCTGAACACTGCAAATGTAGGTCGGTTAGATGCGATTTATTTACCAGTTCCGCAGCTTTCGCCTCTGCAGTACTTGACGACCTCTCCATGTTCCTTATCCTCAGCGAGCGAAGTAGCTTGAGATGCTTTAGGTCCTCCAGTGTGCACCATTCTCCTTTGGTGTGCCCTTGCTCTTCGCTTCTATGCGGCAATGACAAAATAAATGGATCAAGTTTCTGAATATGCGGCAGCCTTGCGATTACTTTCGGTATCCTGTCAATCTTAGTAAGTTTCATGGTAAGGCATCTTAGATCAGTCAATGATCCAATGGCTTTGGGAAGATTTTGCAAGGAGCTGCATCCATCGAGCAGTAGAAATTGCAAGTATTAAAGAGACCGTATGCTCTCAGGAATTTGCATGATATTAGTAAACCTTAGATCTAATAATCTCAAATGCAAGAGACGTAGTAAAGAGTTTGGCAGCTTCTCAATACTTGATAGTCGGAGACTTAAAATCCTTAAATGCTTAAGAATATTTTGAACCTCCTCTGAAATTTCTTTCTCCTCTGAAATTTCTTCCTTCTCTAAAATTTCTCTCCAAACAATTAGCGTCCTCAAGGAACTTTTTTCTTTTATTTGATGTAGGAAAGACCCTGAAGCATTATTAAGGTTCAGTCGTCTAATCTTTTCTTGCTGTGTAAAATCAAGTTTGAATTCTGCGTTCATGCACACGCATTGCTTTCCGGCAAGATGTTGAGCTAGACTTCGCAAGACATCATGCAACTTGCAAGAATCCTTCCGATTCCCAGTAGGTTGGAGAAGGCTCCTTTCTATCAGCTCATTCCAGTACTCATCTGCCTTCTTTTCAAGCAAATTGCCATCATTTGCCTCCACAAATCCCTCGGCAATCCACAAGTAGGTGAGATCTTCTTTCTCAAATTCGTAGTCTTCGGGAAACAATGCAAGATATACAAAACATTGTTTAAGATGGGGCGGTAAATCTTCATAGCTCAGATAGAGTGCTCCCATCACCCCTGTTGGTGCAGAAGCGGAAAACCAATCCAGATCTCCAAGAACATTTTCCCACTCAGAAGGACGAGCTTCTTTTCTTCTTAATAATCCACTAATTGCTCGGATAGCCAGAGGAAGACCATCGCATTTCTTAAGGATCTGTATCCCGACATGTCTCAGTGTCTGCACTTGCTGTTCTTCCTCGTCAAATAACACCATCTTTCGCAATAACGACCAACCATCTTCATCTGAAAGTTTGGCCACGTTGTGACGAAACGTTGCTCCCATTTGCTTCGCAATGCCTTCATCTCTAGTGGTCACCAAGATTCTGCTTCCTGTGCCGGCACCACTTAACGGTGTTCTTAACAACTCATCCCAGGCATGTGCATTCCAAACATCATCCAATACAAGAAAGAATCTTTTGTGTCGAACAACTTCGGAAAGTAAAATTTGAAGTTCTCCCTTATCGCCAGCCCGGCTTGGGTCCCCTCCGGCACCGTTTATTATGCTCTTCAGAATTCTGATCTCATCATAATTGTCTTTGGAGGCACAGACCCATATTGGTTTCGGTTCTTGGAAGTTTGTTCTCAGCGTGTCGTTGTTGAATATCTTCTGAGCGAGAGTGGTCTTGCCAATCCCACCCATACCGACGATGGCATAAATAACAATATTGTTCTTCTCCACATGTTCCTTTGTGAGCAGCTCTACCAGTTTCTTGGTGTCCTCCTCCATGGCGCTTCCCACTATATCTGGCTCCACCAACGGGGATGTGATACGCGTTGTCTTGCCATCGCTATCTCTAGATTCAACATTCTTGAGTTGGAGAAGTTTTATATCTTTGATAATATTGTCTAGCCTTTGGTTAAGGTTCTGGATTCTTTTCCCAATGTAATGCTTGATTGCAACTTTTGGAACACATGAAAAGAGGGAGCGGAAACAGCTCACTGATGCACAAGAAGATGATGATGATCCCTTGTTATGCTTCTCGGCTAGGATCTTAGCATCATCAATGATGTCTTGGGCATCGTACATGATGTCTCGTAGCTCGTCGAGCCAAGTCTTGATGTCTGTATCCTGGAACTGCCTCCTTTCAGCGTCGATGAAGACACTACGCACCCTCCGCATTCTTGCCCTGAGCTTCTTGAACTCATCTTTAACCCCAAAGATGAGAGCTCCTTCTTTTTTGGCAAAATCAATCAGCAGCTGCACGAAAGGGTCGATGGATGAGCTGGGAATCAAAGCAGCCATACTCTTTTTCTCTCTCTCTCTCTCTCTCTCTCTCTCTCTCTCTTCTATCTCTCTCTGCGTGTGTACTGCAACGAGAATGAAGAAAGAAACAGCTATGTTAGTGGATTATAATAATGCAAACAAGTAAAAATCTATTCCAATCTTGAAGATAGCCATTCAACTTGACAAACAAGTGGTTTGGAACAATTCAATAAGCATTTTTCTTCATCGATAAAAGAATTCTTTAATGTAATTATAATTATATAAAAAAAACTATATTTTTCTAGTACAAGGGAGTTCATAAAAAAAGTAGTGATCGTTGGGATTGCTGAAAATAAGGTATTTTATTAAAAGAAATTTTTTGTGGGACTTTGTAGAAAATGAACTTATTATTTTTTAATTTAAAAAAATAATAAAATTATGCATATAAAATTTTATAACACAATTAATTTATAAATTTCAAAAGAGGTACTAAAAGAATTATTTTTGGGAAAGTGGGGTGCGTTTTTGAAACGGTAGTAAAATATAACCCCACACATCCACATAATGCTCTAGGTCATCAATCGTGAAGACAAAATGTGAGAGCCGCGAACCAGGACTATTGAAGTCATAAATAATTCTACAATTTGAATCAATGAGTTGCTGCGAGACGAAACAAAATTTGACGTCAAACACAAAAATTTAAAACTATTCATTCTTCGCCAAGAAAGAAACAAATGCATGAAACAACAAATGTCTGTCGCTACGTTTGAAGGTCGTTTAGAAGAGCGTTTGAGAAAAACAGCTTCTACTTTTCTTACTTTATATTTTTTAATATATTTTTTATAATTATAAAATTATTTAAAAATTTAAAATATATTAAAAATATTTATAGTAAAAATTTTTATTATATATTTTTATTATTTTTTTAGAAATTAAAAAAATAAAATTTATTTTTTTAAAAAATAAAAAAAATTTTTATTTTAAAAAAAAATTATTTTATAAATACTTTCAAACATTCACTGCTCAGTCATATTCGGATTGAACTTTTCTCTTTGTTTTTATTTAATTTTTAATTTATATTTTTTAATAAAATTTTTTAATTTTTTTATAATTTTTTAAAATTAAAAAAATTTTATATTGTGAAATTTATTAATAATTATTTTTTTAATAAAAATATAGAAATTTTTAAAAAGTTTTAAAATATTTTTTTAAAAAAAATTTTATTTTAATAAACAATTTCAAATATCCCAGTAGACATTCCCAGCGAGATTCATAGTGAATTACAACCTGTACAGTGCATATTGTATCAGCTTCCCAAGTTAACCTTGTTATTAGATTCCCTCGCTATTCTTGAATTAAACTGCATTCTCTCCTTTATTATGAACTAAAAATTTTTTATTATTTTTTATTATAAAAAATTATTAACAATTATAAAATTAAAAATTAAAAAAAAATTAATAAGTTCCGTCAAATAGCACCGTAATGTTATTTATGACTTGTATTATGTAATGTAACTTTGTAAGCATCTCCGGAGAGCAAACTTTCACCTTTCTGTGGTGCTTTTCAAATTTATGCAATATATCTTCGTGAAAAGCTTCCTGAAAGCAAGTAGAAAATTTTTTCCTTTATGTAGAACAAGGAAAGCCTATTGCAACTACAAACATGACTACTATTGATGAATAGCAGGTTGAATGCTTCGTTCGTAGAATTAAAGAACAGATTTATTCGTAGAAGTAGTATTAGAAACAATCTAATCACCTTGATTAAGAAATATTTCGCAAAGAATGGGTTAAATTTTGGGCAGTTGACGTTGTGAAAGAGTCGTCGCCTATATCATACGTTATATTAAATTCAGCGGTCCCATTGGTAGATGCATAATTCGTAGTTATCCATAAGAAAACATATTCATTGCCCGCGCAGTGAAATTGACATACTTCCAAATCCCCTGCTGAATTCATTCTCTTCGTTGCCAGTTCAGTCCATCCCCGTAGTTATATGTTATTCTTTAGTAATCCAAACTACCCGGAGTCGGATGGTTCCCAACATCAATTACTCCTGATGATCTTATTTGAACTTGCCCCTCATCTCCTTTGAATTCCCATCATCTCAACACAAATATGATTTGAAACTCCAAAATGATTCTAGTGTATGGTTTTCAGACCGGTGGATTGCTCGTCGGCAAACGTAATGGAGATCTTGCTTGGCGTTGCGATTTATGTTCCTTTCCTACCTCGTCAGTTTGATCATCATAGCTAATTCTTCTGCACAACTGACTGTGTTACACCAGTACTGGATCAACTGGGAAAACTACTCTGCACATGAAGTAACCTTTCTTCTTTTTTCTAAAATCTCTTGAAGAAGAAGGACAGCCATAACTAGCTCCGATGACTTCTTTTTCAACAGCCCATGAACTGAGTACTCGGGAATTTTATTTACCACTAGCGGAACAATTCTCTCAACTGCCTTCTTGATTGCCCTATGAAGCTTCTAGCACTTTCTTGCTATACATTATATATTCTGTTCGCATTTGGTTATCAAGTGCTATTTAGAACTTCCTTTTAAGTTAGTCATATTTTGGTATGAGAAGACTATAAATTAACAATCTCACTCATGGAAATCTTGCAAAATATTTCCTTCTGATACAGTGACTAACATCATTCGCCTTTCAGTAACATCATTAGTTGTCGTTATTTATAATTTTATAACAAGGTAAAGGCTCCAGCATTCCAAGAAGGCATAATTTGCTAAAAAATGTAAGCACAGTACATCCAGGATACGTGAAAGTCCATAGCAGAATATGATTCACTTAAAAATACCTGAACAAGAATTGGGTGGAAGATTGGTAATGCTTGTTCAACACGTACTGGTAGCATCGTTCGATGGGTATGCTTTCAGAAGTTTTATGACTTTGTTTATGATAGTGATTTAGCGGGAAACAAGCATTGACATTTATATTAAAGTCCAAAGTCAATAAATGCACAGGCTATGAGTCTGAGATTAACGTGCTGTCTATCATTCAATCCTCTCAAACATTAAGAATTAAAAACCAAATTATTTAGGAACGTATTGCAACTACATTTATATTTAAAGCTGATAGCACCGAATAGCAAAACTGAGCCTGGGGAGGAAGTAATGATCTAAGGCCATGTTTTGAGAACTTTTCTTCTCTAATTTTTTATTTTATATTTTTTAATAAAATTTTTTTAAAAATTTAATAATAAAAAGAGTTCTACATCATAAACTTAATTTATTAATTATTTTTATTTTTCAAAATTTTCTAAAATATTTCTTTTTTTTTTAAAAAAGATCTTTTCAATATGCACTTCCAGTACAAGAATTGTGCGTCCCACAACATCCGTTCCGCTTCTCTTTGCTGCACCTATGTCCCACAACATCTCTGCCATGTTTTCACAGGATTCCGTTTAGATGCTCCTACAGAATCCTGGCAACACGCAATATTTTGATTACTTGAATTTAGGAGGAATGCTTTCTGTTCCTCTTCTTTGAACAAACCGTCGGCTCTCTTGCTGCATTGCCCTTCTCATTGTTGCTGTAAAAGATTCAAGATGGCTATGATACCAAGTGGATCGATTGACCCGTTGTTGCAGCTGCTGATTGATTTTGCCAAGAAAGAAGGAGCTCTCGTCTTTGGGGTTGAGGATAAGATCGAGGATCTAAAAGAAAGAATGCAGAGGGTGCGTAGTGTCCTCATCGACGCTGAAAGAAGGCAGTTCCTGGATACAGACATCAAGACTTGGCTCGACGAGCTCAGAGACATCATGTACGATGCGCAGGACATCATTGATGATTCCAAGATCCTAGCCGAGAAGCATGACAAGGGATCATCATCGTCTCCTTCTTCTTCTTCTGCATCAGTGAGCTGTTTCCGCTCACTCTTTTCATGTGTTCCAAAAGTTGCAATCAAGCATGACATTGGGAAAAGAATTCAGAGCCTTAACCAAAGGCTTGATAAAATTCTCAAAGATATAGAACTTCTCAAACTCACAGAGATTGGGTACAGAGACAACGATGGGAACCCAACTCGTATCACAGCACCGCTGGTTGACCCAGATATAGTGGGAAGTACCATCGAGGAGGACACCAAGAAATTAGTGGGGCTGCTCACAAAGGAGCACCAGCAACGGAAGATTGTTATTTATGGCATCGTCGGTATGGGTGGGATTGGCAAGACCACCCTTGCTCAAAAGATATTCAACGACAACACCCTGAGAGCAAACTTCCAAGAAACGAAACCAATATGGGTCTGTGTCTCCAAAGACAACTATGATGAGATCAGAATTCTGAAGAGTATAATAAAAGGTGCTGGAGGGGACCCAAGTCAAGCCGGCGATAAGGGGGAGCTTCAGAATTTACTTTTCGAAGTTGTTCGACAGAAGAGACTCTTTCTTGTATTGGATGACGTTTGGAATGCACAGGCCTGCGATGAGTTGTTAAGAACACCGATAAGCAGCGCTAGCACAGGAAGCAGAATCTTGGTGACCACTAGATATGAAGGCATTGCAATGGAAATGGGAGCAACGTTTCGTCACAATGTGGCCAAACTTTCAGATGAAGATGGTTGGTCGTTATTGCGAAAGATGGTGTTACTTGACGAGGAAGAACAACAAGTGCAGACACTAAGAGATGTCGGGATACAGATCGTTAAGAAATGCGATGGTCTTCCTCTGGCTATCCGAGCAATTGGTGGATTATTAAGAACTAAAGAAGCGCGTCCGTCTGAGTGGGAAAAAATTCTTCGAGATCTGGCTTGGTCTTCTATACCAAAAGGGGTGATGGCAGCACTCTATCTGAGCTATGAAGATTTACCACCCCATCTTAAACAATGTTTTGTGTATCTTGCATTGTTTCCCGAAGATTATGAGTTATACAGAGAACAACTCACCGACTTGTGGATTGCCGAGGGATTTGTGGAGGCAAATGATGGCAATTTGCTTGAAGAGAAGGCAGATGAGTACTGTAATGAGCTGATAGAGAGGAGCTTTCTCCAACCTCATTATGTCTATTTGGGGGTTTCTTACAAGTTGCATGATATCTTGCGGGATCTAGCCCAAAGTCTTGCAGGAAAGGAATGCCGGTGCGTGAATGCAGAAGTCAAAATCGATTTTACACAACAAGAAAAGACTAGACGATTGCACATTAATGATGCTTCAGCGTCTTTCCTACGTCGAATAAAAGATAAAAGTTCCTTGAGGACGCTAATTTGTGAAGAAATTTCAGCAGAGAATGAAATTCCAGAGGAGGTTTCGAGAACTTTTAAGCATTTAAAGATTTTAAGTCTCTGTGGACGAAGAAGTATTGAGAAGCTGCCAGACTCTTTACTACGTCTCATGCACTTGAGGTTACTAGATCTGAGTTGGACTAAGATTATCCAAATTCCTGAGAGCATAGGGTCTCTTAAATGCTTGCAATTTCTACTGCTTGATGGTTGTCAGAACTTGCAAAGACTTCCCACGGGCATAGGATCTTTCACTGATCTAAGATGCCTTACCATGAGAGGGACTGCTATTGATAGGATACTGAAAGCAATTGCAAGGCTGCCGCATATTCGAACACTTGAACCATTTATTTTGTCAGGCAGCAATATCGTCGAAGAGCAAGGGCACGGTAGAGGAGAATGGTGCACACTGGAGGACCTAAAGCATCTCAAGCTACTTCGCACGGTGACGATACGGAATTTGGAGAGATCGTCGAGTGCTGCGGAGGCGAAAGCTGCAGAGTTGGAAAATAAATCGCATCTAATCCAACTTACTTTGGAGTGTTCACGTACAACAACATACAACGAAGAATCGACAGCAAGAATTGTTCAAGTGTTTGACGAGCTCCGCCCTCCATCTTGTATCGAAGAAATTACTATAGCCGGATACTTTGGCAAAGTCTTACCGAAATGGTTTAGGAGCTCAACGCCATTTCCGTACCTTACCAAGCTATCTCTTTTTAGTTGTATTCTTTGTGAACGGTTGCCGCCTTTTGGGTTACTACCGAACCTTACTTACCTTCTGGTCGAAGATATGCAGCAATTAAAAACAGTCGGGCCTGAACTCCTACTCCCTGTTGAGGACTCTGTGTCAAAAGGAGATGACGTACGACACCATACCCCTTTCCGGTCCTTTCCCAAATTAAAGGAGCTACATTTCGTAAGGATGGGCGGCTGGGAAGAGTGGTCTTGGCTGGAGGAAGAAGGGAGCTTGCAAGCGCAGATGGTCCTGCTGCCTCAACTCAAACTCTTGCGTCTTTGTATATGTCCCAGACTGAGGTCTCTTCCTCATATTCTCTTGAATCATGCCACTCGTTTGGAAGAATTAGAAACTTACGACATGCACAATCTACGAGCGATCGAGAGCCTCCGCCACATCAAGAAATTGTATATCTCCAACAATCACAATCTCAATACGGTGGCAAACCTACCATCGCTGGAGTATCTCGAAATTGATCGCTGTGCAGGTCGAGGAAAAGTAGAGCATCTGCATCAGTTGCGAACTCTGATTATAAACCTTGACCCAGAGGTGAAGTCTCTCCCGGAGTGGATGTATGCAGCTGCAAAAGAAGGAGAATGGCCCTTCCCTAATCTACAACTGCTCCAGATCGGTCCATCATGCGGTGTTCGTCTAATGGTGAGGTGTTTGATAGACGGCCCAGAATGGCCAATTATCAAAGACATTCCTCGATTCTCAGCTCGCCGTGAACAACGTGGGTATGAAACTTTTTTCATTGATTACACAAAGTCCCCTTTCTCCTTCAAAAGCAACATAAATTTAGGTGACCAGAACATGGAGGACAAGGACATTCTAAGTTGGCCAGAGCAGGTGCATCATCCAATTCACGGACATGTGCTCTTGCTTACGATACGAAATGATTACCATTGTAATATGTGTGGAAAACCTGGGGGGTTCTGGTCCTTCTACTGCAAGTTTTGTGACTTTAAGTTGCACCCGAAATGCGCACTCCAAAACGAACACGAAGGACACGACGAAATTGAAGTTGTTGTGGAGGACACGGCCAGCTGCAGCAGCAGCAACAAGCTTGATTAATCTATCCATCGCTGAAAATTATTTGTAAGCAATTTTTCTTTTCAGTTTTTTTTTGTCGTTTAACTAAAATTGGTTCCTGCTATTTATTTTCAGTGATATCAACACTACAATCTTCTTTTTCCAAGTAGCAGCATTTTTTTTTCTAAACATTGAATGTGAGATGACAATCCTTTCTGACACTAACAAGTACGAGAGGTATCTCATCATGCTCTTTGTTTCCAATTCAAAAAAAAAAACTTGAAGGTCGGTTCTATTTACTAACTTGAACTCCATCCTATGGTGCACTTTCATGTAACTGTTGCATTTCATGAGCTTAAATTGTTACTAGTTAATGATGCATATAAGAAAGTAACTATTATTTACTTCTTGTTATTACTGTATCTTCATACTTGTTATCATTATGTAGGTTAATTTGCACGGTCTACAAGAAATTTAGTTCTTTTTTTTACTTGTTATGCTTACCTACAGGTGAATTTGCCCATTCTACTTCTAGGACAAACTTACTTGGTGCTGTTATACTTCGTTAGTAAAGTAGACGAACTTAGTTAACTTTGTTGATCCATCATCTTGTATATATATGCTAAGATCAAAAGTCAAATGCAGTTCCTTGGTCCGCGAGAACAATATATGTTGATACGACAACTTTACCCAACATAAACAAAACTGTTGTGCTTTTTGCAGGATGTTGATTACATCGACAATATCGGTTTCTCTAAAGGACAAAATATTTTCAATCTGCATCATACTTTCTATTTCCCTGATATAAAAGAAAACAACCTTTATCTACATCCTGTGCGTTCTATGTCCTTGTGATCATCTTCCACCTTTGGCATTTCTTTGTTTTTTCCAACTGTATTTCTTCAAAATTTCCTTTCTTTCCCACAAAAACAAAAAAGAGTGTGATGATATCGTTATTTTCTTTTCCACCTGCATTTTCTTTTGATTTCCTTTCTTTTCCACACAAACAAAAAAGAGAATGTTATTTATAGATCTTCATTGTCCTCTGCCTTGCATCTTCTTAATTTGGATTTTAAAATAAAAACAGAAAGAAAAAAGTTGTCCTCTGCCATGTTATTTACATGCCTGTTGTTCCCCACCTGCATTTACTATGGATTTCTCTAGTACAAGAAGGAAGCAAGGATTTCTTCACCAGTATTAGCTTTTGCAGCTACCTTACAAAGTGTACAACATAATTCTCAGGTGTAATGCTCAATTCGTCTTTTCAAGCGTGCAGCTTATATTATCGAAAAGCTAGAGAAGAGAAAGGATTGCTGGCAGACTTGTTTGGTTTGCTGCTTATTAATTTGTTTGGTATCTTCTTCCGTAGATATGTATGCCCTTTGATTATTGTCTGTCTGTATGTAAAACTATTGCCGTTGTTTGATAGATTGGTGACACTTTAGTGGACCTTGCATTTGTATTTTGTTGTGTAGGAGGTGTTGTTTGCTCTGAAGGAAGTCTAGGTGATGGTAGACGCGTTTAGTACTGGACTATTTCGTTTGTATAAAATGAAATGATGTGGCTTTCTTCTGAGCGTGCCGTGGAACATTCTGTCAGTTACGAGCTGTACTATTCTGCAGCAACTGCAGTATAACTGCGTGTTTCATGTTGCATCGCTGAGAATAGTGGACTTTCTTGGTGTATTACTCTTTGTATCTGTGTAAATCGTTTGGACATTGGTATGTTATGTACGTAAGCAATTATTTTGTTAACTTTTGCTTGGTGTATTACTCTACTTTTAACTTCTCTACTACCAAATTAGCAAATTTTAGTTCTTGACGAAAGTTGCTCTGTTTACTTTTGCTATCTTCCTTGAACCCATTGCATATATATCTAAAACAAGAATTTAAAAAAATAGCGCTTCTATTCGTTGCTGCATTTAAGCAACCATGAACAGTTTGCTTTGGTGTAAAAGTAATTGGTGCTGATTGGAAGGAAGGTGTTCGACAAAAGTTCTGAAAGAGGAAAGCTTCAGTTACAAAGGCCTGACGAAAGCACGAGCTCAACCTGGACAGCTTAGTGATAAACGCTTCCTGAAGTCCGATACCATAGTTTCATTTATGCGCTACTGGTTCAAGCTCTTCCCCCATCATTCAAATTTCAAAGTCGATAAAAGTTAAAATTTTCAAAACAAAAAATGGAAAACAAGAAAATCTGAATAGCTTGTACTGCTGGATAGCTTTCACTAGAAAATAAACATTTTGTTGATATAAGTGAAATTTAGAAAGATAAGAATTCTATGAAAAAGTGGATACCATGATTGCATGAGCTTTGCTCTCTTCGACGAGATGAGAGACGTGAATTGAAAATGCCAAAACAATTACATACTAATTGATTGCTCATACACTTTCTAATAGATTCGCAATGGCCCTTTAAGGCTTTACCCAGGATCGGTGCAAGTAATTTATCTCAGGGTAAACTTTATTTAAAAAATTAAAAACTAATTTTGAGTAACTTAGTAAAGCTGCACGATAGCATCAGTAACCCATACTGTATATCTGGTATACGAGAGTGTTTGAAAGTACTTCTTCATTCTACTCTATTTTAAATAAATTTTTATAATTTTTGATAACATTTTACAAAATTTAAATAATATTATACTATAAAATATGTTATTATATTTTATATAAAAAGAATTATTTATAAAAATTTTAAAGTATATTTTATTTTAGAAAAGCAATTTATTTTTAAATATTTCTAATATCTTAAGCACGTCCCTATATTTCTCTGGTTGGTCCCATTCACACAACAGACCAAAAAATAATGACAGCAACAAATATTGGACCGTATGTAGGGGTGACAAATTTCGATCCGATCCAAAAATCTGATTCGAAATTGATCCGAAAAAATTGGGTTCGGATCAACCTTTAGTCGGGTTTGGGTAGATTTCGGATCGACCTGAAAATGACCTAAAATTTTAAACGGATTCGGGTCGAGTTCGAATTGATTCGTTTAACTATTTATATAGTATATATTATTTAATAATTAGAAAATAATAGTAAAAAATTTGAATTTAATTTATATATATATTTAAATTTATAAAATTCGTCAAAATTAATAATTTTCTTTTTAAATATATCATAATTAATAATTTATATATATTATTATTAAAAATTAATATTTATTATTTCTATTTTAATAATTTTAATTATTAAATGGGTCGACCCGAATTTGACCCGGTTATAAATAGGTTGGATTAAGGTTGATAATTTTGACCTATATAAATAAATAAATCGGATTATGATTGAATAATTTTAATTTGATTATTATATAGATCGATCCGAAACTGACTCAGAAATTCGAATTGCCACCAGTATGGATACTGCTTACCATTCTCTAGACCTTCATTATGTCCATTGAGAAGATTTATCTTGTTAGTAATGCATGGAGATTCTAATATTTGGATTTTCTACATAAAAACCAAATAAAGTGTAGGATTGTTATTGGGCCTATAAGGCCGGCATACTAAGCAAACACTAGACATCTCTTTCTAATTCTCTACCAACACCTCCGCCGCCTCATTTACTGAAGTTATTATGTATAATATGTATAGCTTTAGCAATACAATTCATTATGAAATTGTTAGAAAGCATACTTGATCCTATGCATTTTAGGACTTAGTCTGCAATGATGACTAGTGTTTTCATTATCTTCTAATCCGGAACTGTAAGAGAAGAGGAAGCAGAGGTCTCAGGTTGCACAAGAAAAGAAAATTTTATTATTATTAATTTTTAAATATAAAAAATAACTAATTTTTCAAAATATTTTTAAAATATTTTTATTTTTTAAAAACTATTTTATAAATATTTTCAAATATCTCTGCATGCAGCACAAGCCTCACCTTCTTAATCTGTATCCACATCAAGGTCAAAATAGACGCGATTAAATAGACATCTAATCTACAATGGAAGACCTATTTATGTTAAAGAGAAGTAAATGACAAAGGAGACGTTTGGGATTGCTTATGAAATGGAGATTTTATAAAATAGAAAGTATTTTTGTTTTTTTTTAAAACGAGCTATATTTTTTTTATTTCAAAAAAAATAATAAAAATATGCAATAAAAAGATCTCACTTCGTAGAATTTTTTTACACTTTCTAAATTTTTAAATAAATTTTTTATATACTTATAAAATATGTATTGAAAAATATGAAATAGAGAAAAGTTGAAAAAAATTGATAAACAGTTTTGAAACGGAGAACCAAACTTGTTCTTTCTCACGTCTAGACACGATAAAAGCAGATGTTGATGTATTCTTTTAGAAGAGAAAGTGCGCGCCACTGAGTTGCTATAATTCTGCTTAATTAAAGCGATCTCTTTAATTAATTAATCACATATACAACTTGACCCATATTATATTGGTATGATAAGCATCTTGACTTGCTATAATATGCAGTTTGAGTCTATTTTATTAATCTAATGATGTGGTATTGTTGGTTCAGATATGTTGATGAACTCGATTATATTACTTTGTTCATTGCTTGTGATCTGTATGCGTATGCTAGATCGAAAGTCATTAGAGTTTTTATTTCAAAAAATAGAACATATACGTGGCTTGGATTCAATTACAATTTTGTGCTTGCGCCATGTTAATAGCATTGGCATTGCTGATTTCTGAAAGTAAAAATTAAAGCGTGTTTCAAATGCATCGTAATTGAGTTTCGTAAAACTGAAAAGTAGGAAATAAAATTTTTTTAAAAATAAAATAAAAATAGAGTTCAATATTTATGTTTCAATAGATTTTAAAAATATGTTAAAAATTAAAATATATAATTGTATCGGAAAGTGTGCAAATAAAAAAGTTAGAACTGAAGTTTCGCATGTGAAAATAAAGTTTTAAATTACTTGTGTAATTGAAATATATGAACTGTTCAAGACTTAAAATCTGACGAAAAAAAGTGAAGTTACGGGAGATTAAAACACGTTTTTAGAAAAAATTATAAGCTTACTCAAACTTCGACGACATCAACATTTCTGGGAGCATTGGGTCTCGTAAATGCATGCAATTTTTACTAGATAATTGTATGATCATGCAAAGTCTTCCCAAAGCTATAGGATCATTGACTGTTCTAAGATGTCTTACGATGTCAGGAACTAAGATTGACAGGATACCGAAAGCAATCACAAGACTTCCGCATATTCGAAGAATTGAACCATTTTTTCTGTCAGGCAGCAATGCAGAGAAGAGCAGGTGCCCACCGAAGGAGAATGGTGCACACTGGAGGAACTACAGCATCTTAAACGACTTCGCTCGCTGTTCAATATGGAATATTAGAGAGGTCTTCAACTAGTGCAGAGGCGAAATTTGCGGAATTGATAAATAAATCACATCTAATCAATCTCACTTTGGCTTGTAGATAGACAGCAACATACAACGAAGAGTCGACCAAAAAGATCGTTCAAGTGTTTGAAGAACTCCGCCCTCCATTCTGTATCGAATATATTGCTATAGGAGGATACTTTGGTAATGTCCTACCAAAGGAAAAGTAATTGTTGTTGATTGCAGGGAAGGTGTTCGACAAAAGTTCTGAACGAAAAAAACTTCAGTTGCAAAGGGCTGATGAAAGAACGAGCTCAACCTCGATAGCTTCAGTTAAAAGCGCTTCCTGAAGAAGTCCGATATCCATAGTTTCGTTTATCGCGACTGGTTCAAGCTCTTCCCCATCATTCAAATTTCCAAGTCGAGAAAAATTAGATTTCTTCAAAAGAAAAAAAGCAAAACAAGAAAATTCAGCAAGTCTAAGCTTTTATTGCTAATTAGCTTTCATTAGAAAGTAATAATTCTGTTGACGTAAAGCTATATAAGTGAAATTATATTCAACAAAAAGTCGATACCATGATAAGACTTTCAATAGGGGTCGATGTCTGCTAAACCTAATACATGAGGACCTTTATATGACAAACTAATAATAAAGGTCTCAGGATGAAATATTATTTTGACGGTAGGTAATTAATTATTTTAAATAGTAACAGGGCTAGTTTAAACTTTAAAGAATTAACACAAAAACCTTCAACCTTCTGATATTATAAATTTATAATAATCCTTTCTATTGTTATAAAGGAAAGCTTTCCAAAGTAATAAAACCCTTCCAACGCTCTCAGACTCTCTCTCTGGGTTTTGCAGGTTGCGATTCTCCGCCGTTGCGCCGCCTTCTTAGACTCAACGGTAACAATTTTCAACCAAATTCCGGTCTTTTATTCCTTCTCTTGTTATGTTGATTCAGTGATCTGTTTTTCCTCTAACGTTAGAATTATTACTAACAAAAAATGAAGCGATTAGTTTAAAATTGTTGGGTGTTATTGATGAATTGAATTTGTGACAGAGATCCCGTTATTGTGTTTATTTTGTTTGTTTTTGAGAACTGTGTTTGCGTCAAAATTTGATTTCGCTCACTCGCGAGGTATGTTTTTATCGTATTTTTCTGCTGATTTAAATAATTTGAATATCTCGGTTTTGTATTTGTTTCTGGGTTCTTAAATGTGAATTCTGGTCAAAATTTTGTTTTGCTCATAATTAGTGTATAGTATTTGCCTAGTCAATTTTTAACATGTTAGGAATATCTTTTGCCCTGATTAAAAGCATGTTAAAGATCTCATTTTTATGTTTATTTGTGTTCGGTTTTTTCTGAAATGAGGGTTTTGTGTCAAGTTAAGTTTCTTTGCGTGAATGAAATGAAAGGGTTGCAAACTTTTGTTATTTTTATGGTTTGTGTGTGTAGTTCATTTAGGGTTCTTCTGGAGATAATTATATATAGGGAGGATATGAGAGCTTACTCCAGTCTCTGAATTTAGACCCAATGATTACCGCTTTACGAGTGAATTATAAAACTTCCTCACTTTGTGCTATTATTGATACTTATGATTTAATTGTGTAGATTATTTGCCAGTTTGGTTCTTCTGGAGTTAATTGTATGTAAGAAGGATATGAGAGAGCTTACACCATCTCTGAATCAGACCCAACGTGTGCGTCTACACGCTGCTTTGCAGCAGCTGGAGGAGCTGCATCAGAAGGCGAACCCGTCTGCAGCCGCTGCATCTGTCACTGTGGCCGATATCATCCCGGTTAACCATGAGGATGGTGTTCTCAAGTAAGAATTCTCTTGCTCTCGGTTTTATTTGTAATTTGTGTTAGAAGCATCAATAGCAAGGGTAGCAAACAAATGCATGAGGTAGATAGTTAGCTTTAGGTATTGGTGTCATTTGTAGTCTATTTATACTTATCAGATTCACTTTTAAGTTCCAAATAGTGAATTTTCTGTAACTCTCTTATTTTTCAAAGTATTTATTTTGATCTCGAGTTTTGACTGCTAAAATGTAGTGCTATTCTTTTTTTTATATCTGTCGGACTGAAGATATAATAATGGACTGTTGGCCTCAATTTGAAAAAATTTTCTGTCTGCTGACTTAACAAAATATTAGATTTCCGTACAGTTTCTCTGTCTCTCTTCATCAGCTATTTCATCTCTCTTCATTTTGGAAATGCTATTTTGTATGAGTGTAACTTAAAAATTGAAGTTATGAATCAGCATGCAAAAAGTTTCTTATTTATGTTGTGGCTTTCTTTTGCTTGTTGATATTAGGGGGCACGGCACATCAGATCTTAACGGCGAAGTCGTGGCTACTCTTTCTGGACTGGTGGAGCGAGTAAACAAGCTGGTCTACGTGCGTGCGCTAAGATCGAAGTATCACCACCCTTATTACAATACTACTTCTATTTCACTACTAATACTTAGATGGATGTATACTTGATTTAGCTAGCTTCGACACTTCTTTTGTTTTTAATTTAGTACTATATGGTGAAGGTTAGGTGTGCCCTTTGAACATCTTTCTTGATCAATCTTGAGAAGTGACTCCCCTTAAGAATATAGACTTTTAAATATTTTTAGCAGTCTATTTCTAGTCATAAGCACTTCTCTTTTCAGGCATCTCAGCATGCTCTGTGAGATGATTTTTCACTGCTTCAATGAGAATGGAACAAGACTTCATATTTTGATTATTATTTGTCATTTCTGGCATTCTTAAGTTGAAGTTGTTTGATGATCTTAGATCAAAATACTCACCAATATCTTAACATTTATCTACACATCCATGACAAACAGTTGTGTTTTGCATGTAGGTACAAGCCTGAAGTTGGAGATATAATAGTGGGACGTGTTATTGAGGTCTTGCTCTTCCCCTTTTGTCTTTGTTCCAAAATCATTACTATGTTCAAGAATTTTCCTTCTAAACATATAGGTACCTGCAGCTATTACCTTCTTTAATCTCTTATGCAATTTTTTGTAGATAGCTCCAAAACGTTGGAGATTAGAGATAAATTTCAGTCAAGATGCAGTACTGCTGCTTTCATCCATGAACTTACCAGATGGAATTCAGGTTTGTCAACTTCTGTAGATTTTGTTTGTCATGATAAGTTTGATATATATGATTGTTGATGAGGGAAATGGTGAGTGGCTACATCATTGAGTCTGCCTTTTATACAGACTTGTTTTGGCTAGAATTCCTTTTATTGTAATGCAGGACTCGTTGCAATGAGGTCCTTAAGAACTGGATACTTACATTTACGCAAGAAACATGATGGTTGGAGGTGGTAATTACAGGAGAATGCTAAGTAGTATAACTTGACAAGAAATTTACTACACACCACTCAGATGGTTCATGTGATTTTCTTTCCAATCTGAAAGGATATTTGTTATTTTCTTTGTTCTTATTGGTTATACTTGAAGAATGAATTACAGTAAATGGGTTTCTTTCAATGGGGTTTACTTTCATTTTGGTCAACTTCTTGGTTTATCTTGTTTCCTCGCTCCACCTTGCACCTGTTATGATTACTAAGAATGTCCCAATATTCATGCCACAATTGACATCGTTCACCAATCCATGTATTTGTATCTTCACAAGCTGCATTCTTTGTCAATATGGAATGTGTATGTTCCATTTCTCTGTAGTTCTGATCTGATTTACCTTGGATGCTGCTAGAGGAGGAGAACAGCTGTTGATGAGCTCAATATGCGCAGCATATTTGAAGAAGATGATGTTGTTTGTGTAAGTTTAGTCCCTACTTTTCATCAGATTTTTTCCCTAGGATCTTAGTTGCATATTACACCTGTAAACCATAATGGTATAGTAGATGTTTTTTTGTTATTATTAACTGAGAACTTTTTATTGTTTGTGATGCAAAATTATAACTCTAAATTGTACTATTTGAGCTGATCAGTACTTACTAAGTGGAAAAATATTTGTTAATGCAATTAATTTAGGACGAATTATGCTATTTAGGTACTGTTTTGGTGGTGCTCAACTGAACTGTTAATTTAGTCAGTGCACATGACTTGGAACTATGCGGTAGCACTTACTCATCTAGTGTAAGTAGTTTGAAAGGAACTGTTGGTAAATGTAGAAATATTGTCAGTTATAGGCATATCTATCCATATCTGGTAGCTTAGTTGGATTCCATCTTGATGCACACTATCTACTGGATATTCATAATTAGCCGGCAGCAAAACGTTGGAGCAGGATTTAAGAATGGACTTTGAAACTTAAGAATGGGTTTCTTTCTTCTACATCTGATGGCGTCTTGAACTACATCAAATGTTAGAATTTGTTGTCAACTTATCGTAAACATTTTTCAGGCTGAGGTTCGGGGGTTCCAACATGATGGAAGCTTACAACTTCAAGCAAGAAGCCAAAAGTATGGGAAAGTATGTCACTATTGAAGTTGTTTTTGCAATTATTACTTTTTCCTTAATGTGGAATCATTGACATTAGTAGTAAGTTTAAGCATATCGTGAATGTATGTCCTCTATTACAAACTAAATTTTAGTGTTTTAGTTCATCAAACAAAGCAACTTCATATACTAGAGGGGTTTTGAAACACAATAGTTGTAGAATAAAATTGTATTTGTAAAGATATGCCTCTTGCGCTCTGCGCAGATGTAAATCTTGAAACACTGGCTTCTTTATTTCCCTGATATTCTGCATCACTTTCTGCATAATATTTCCAGGTGTTCTGGTTTATACAACTTTTCTTACAATTTTAATTTTGAAGATTGTTGTAAGAAACTGCCCATACTCTCCTGTTGCAGCTGCGAAGGGGTCAGTTGCTTTCAGTTCCTGCATATCTTGTGAAGAGGCGTAAGCAGCACTTTCACCATCTTGAGAACTATAGAGTTGACCTGATTCTTGGATGCAATGGATACATTTGGGTTGGGGAGCATGCAGAAAATGGGGATACTGTCATGGAGGATAGTCAAGACGATAAATCAAACAATGATGATGACCAGAGGGCACGACTAAAAACCATCGATGAGGAGGAACTAAACTTTATTCCATTGGAGACTAGGCAGCACATATGTCGAATAGCAAATGCTGTTCGTTTGCTGTCAGCTCTTGGTTTTAATCTTTCTATTGAGGTCATTCTCGAGACAGTTGAAGCTACTGTTGCTCAGAATCTGGACATAAAAGACATGCTTGGTGGAGAGTTTTATGTCCAGACTGCAGAGCGGGAGGTCCGGAGAAGAGCTGCCAAGATTGCTCAGAAGAAACGCTAAACCGATCTCCAAAGAGTGTTTCTTAACTGGTTTGCTCGTAAAGTTGCCTTTCAACTCTATGGAACTTGCTCTTGTTTGTTCAAGAATCAAGTAGGGATTAACGACATCAAATATGCATTGTACCTCTTAATCACCAATGCCTTATGTATTTTGTATAATGTTTTAGTAGGCAGGTAATATTTACAGCCAGGTTCATCCTACTCCTCTTAATAATAATAAATGTTTAAGAGATTAAAGATTCAAAAATAAAAGTACATATGAAATTTTTAGTATAACCAGATGTTTAATAAATATGATAATAAGACTCTTAACATTTCAATGTTATAATAGAATTTTTCAACACAACAACAAACGCTTCGTTGGCCTGTTCTCTTTATTTAAACCCTTCTCCTGAAACTAAACTCTGAGAAATTAAGAATCTTGATCTTGAAACAATGGAGGGATCAAAGACAACAGCAGCAGCAAGCGGAAGGAGATGAGCATTGTTGAAAGAATCGGCTACGTGAAAGCAGTGCCTGTGTGTACGAGACAACGGTAATGGCGCCGGCGGCGCCGAAGCACGAGAGCACTAGAGTTGCATGGGAAAACAAGAATAGTAGCGACTTCTTCCGCCGTAACACTTCCGAGAGGATCACTGAAACAGAATGCAGACGCTACGAGAATGTTACTTACGGTAACAAACAGATTGCAGACGCTATGATATTACAATGTAGAGACTTGTCCAATTAATGCAGTAAGACGGTACGTTCCATTCACTTGAACCCCGCTAGATTAACAAAATAACACATTTCCTTTTACGAATGCTGGGGAGATGCAAACATTCATCTCAAAAAAATATCGACAAATTTTAGATGCATAGCAAAAGATGTGTTTTGAAATCAAGAGGTTTCCAGTAATATTTTCACCCGAGTACATAATCCTCCAGAATTCAGGTACAAACTTGAGAAAAAGAAACCCCAACATAGTTGATGTGAATTATCTAGTGAGTGTTTAAGATTACTTATAATTTTTTTTAAATAAAAAATATTTTTATTTTATTTTAAAAAAAGAATTTTATTTTTTGATTTAACAATAATAATAATAATAATAATAAAATTTTATTACGTAAAATTTTATTATAATTTTTAATTGTTTTTATAAAATATTTTAAATTTTATTAGAAAATTAAAATGAAAATATTATATTATTTTAAAATATTTATAATTTATATATTAATATTACAAATAAAATGTAAGTAATAAATAAATAATATATAAAAAATTTTATATTTTGTATGTGTATCAACTATTATATTATAATGAGTATTTTAGTTTTTCTATATATATATTTTTTTCAGTTTTTTTGGCCACACATTTTATTCAAATTTTTTTAAAAAAAGTGTAATTTTATGCAAACGTATAGTTCTTTTTTAGAAAAACATTTTTTTTAAAAGAAGTCCAAAAGTAAAGTTTTTTTAAAAAGTTAAAACTTTAAGCTTACAAACGGCTCCGAGTAGCATCTTTATAAACCCTCCGCCGCTCTTTTCGTTTGCCCGGTTCTACACCGCCGCCACCGCCTCTTCCGGTGCTGTGTCTTTACGTTCTTCCTCTTTTTCGTTTCCAGGTTTCTATTCAATTTCTCTCTCAATTTTCTAATATTTTTTCAGTTAAGCAGAGAAGAAAACAAGGAAAAGGGAAACAATTTTTTCTCCAAAATTTAGCACTTGAGCAAAGAAAACTTGAAATGCCTTGATTAATTTTTGAGAAGCTATCTCTACATCGGTTCTTGTTTTATTAGTTATTTTTCAGTTAGATTAGTTTTGGTGATAGGATAGTTGTTACTTTCAAGTTTTAGTAACGTTCTCTGAGTTAATTTTTTCAGTAAGTAAGATAGAAGTGAATTCCTTTGAGAGAATGAAGGAAGGTTAGGACGTTCTGTTATTTTCTCTATTTTTGGGTCTCATATGATTTGTTTAAGTAGTTGAATGACCGGTTCTTCTTGAACTTGGAGAACTTTTCTCTTCATTTTGAGTCTCTGCATCCTCTTGGTGATGAGTTCAATGTCGGTTATTTCATTTGGTGCTAGTTAATACAGTTCTTTTAAGTTGAATTTTCAGTAAGTACCAAATTATTTTGATTTTGACATTAGTGGTCTATTAATCGTTTAACATTTGGGAATGTTTTTATAATGATTTATAGCATGCTAATCTCAGTTTGGCATTTTCTTTATGTGTTCAGGTGTGGTTAAATTTTATTTTTCTCATTCATGAGGTGTTTATCTAATTTAAGTGAGCTGGTGAAAACTTGGTAAAAGTTTTAGTAGTTTAGACCAATAGAAGCATCTTTGAATATTAACTTGGCCAAGTGCCATTTTTCATGCTTTTTTATTGGTTCATATGTGTTAGTGTGAAGCTGCATCTCTCCCAGAATATATTTGTAAGATCTGCTTATATTCTTTAAAATTTTAAAGATAAGTATTTAAGGAATGTGGATGGCCTCGATTGCTTTTCAAAGCTGTATTTTAGCTCTAGCTATGTGTCAAAACTTAGGTTCTTGATTTGTTCTTTTTTTCTCTTTTTGGGGTATGAGACGAAACTTCTCATTGGTTTGTACATACTGTATATTTGCTATAACATCAAAAGCAAACAAAATTAAACTGCCTGCTTTCTCCAATTAATGTTTGTGAAAGTTTTGTTGCAAAACGCTGATTCATTTTCTACCTGGAGTTAACGGGTACTTTGTCAATAGTCTTTATTGTCTTTATATTGTCAAGTGATTAATGTCATATTTTTGTGGTACAGACATGGCAGTTTCCACCACTACTGCTGCCTCTATCAATCCCCAAACGGTAACTAATCATTCCTTCCAATCACTGCATTATTGAAGCATTTCTGTGCTATCTAATATTTCTAAACCAGTCTTATTGTTGCAACAGGTCGGCCATGCATTTGTCGAGCAATATTATTTCATCCTCCATGCAAAACCTGATTTATGTCATAGGTTTTATCTTGATTCAAGCATTGTAAGTCGCCCAGATGCTAATGGCGTTATGACATCAGTAACAACAGTGCAGGTGTGATTTTTAAACAAAAGCATATATAACTACATTCTGTAACTTATAGAGTAAGACAGGAGAATTAGTTGCTTTCTTGGTACTTCCTACTTTTTTTTCAACTGAGAATGAATTTTGTTTAGAATATATTGAATGGTTAAGAGGCACGCTCTTGCAACACTTTGCGACTACAGGCCCAATCATCTTATTTATGTATTGTTTTAAATTTCCATTATATACTATTATCTCGGCAACTTTTTTCACTTGTGCTCATCATGTCTCAGGGGATAAACGACTTAGTCATGTCACTTGACAGCAAAAGGTATAGCGTTAAGATAGAGACAGCAGACACACAAGCTTCTTACAAGGATGGAGTTTTGATTTTGGTTACTGGATGCTTGAAGGGAGAGGACAACTTTCGCCGAAGATTTACGCAGTCTTTCTTCCTTGCACCACAGGACAAAGGCGCTTTTTTTGTTCTAAATGATGTCTTTAGATTTGTAGATGAGGACCAGTCTGATAAGTTACTTGGCAATGGATCAACTGAAGATTCTGCTTCCCCTGTTCCACAAAGTGATGGTAAACTCTACTTTCAGAACATTTTGACTGTTCAGAGTTATTTCAATAATGAAATTGTTAGAAAATTCTCTCTCTTTGCTAAAGGTTTGGTTGAAGATCAGCACAAGTATGATTCTGGGAGCCCACTGGCTGAGGCTTCTCTTGAGAATGGGGTTGAAGCTGCCAATCCATCAGAGAATGGGGGAACACTAGTTGATGAAGAGGTTGTTTTCGAACAGCCAGGTCAAACTACCCAAGCTGATGCACCACTGGATTCTGAACCACCTACTGTGACCGAAGAGGACTTGCCAAAAAAATCCTATGCATCAATTGTGCGTCTAACTTGTAGGATGATGTCATTATGAAGTTAATTGGTCACGCATACAAATTCCTACACATGCTTCATAAATTGGCTTCTTCTATTTTGCTCCGTTTTGAGTGAGTTATTCCTTGTTATTGTCACCAGCTGAAGGTTGCAAAAGGAAGTTCTTCTCTGGTGCCAGTTTATGTGCCTACCACAAAGCCAAAGCCTCCTGCTGCTAAACATGAGCAACCATCGGTGACTACTGCAACACCTGCTCCAGCACCTGAAACTCAACCTGCAAAGGGCAACATTATTGTAGAAAGCAATGGCTCTGAAGATGGTACCTACTAGCAAAATGACTGGATTTTTTCTGGAATATAAAACTGTTCTTTTTAACTCAAATTTCATTTGCAGTGGGAGGATATTCTATATATGTATGGAACTTGCCACTGAATGCAACAGCTCAACAAGTTGATGAGGAATTTCAAAAATTTGGGGCCATCAAACCTGGTGGAGTTCAAGTTAGAAGCCATAAGGTATTTACCATAGTTTAACCTTTGTGTGCCTTGACAATCGAATTCCATCAACTGATCATGTCTATATCTGCTTTGTGTTTCCTCTTGCAGGTTGAACCGTTTTGTTTTGGATTTGTGGAATTTGAAGCGCTGGAATCAATGCAAGCTGCAATCGAGGTGTGCATTTGTCGCACTGCTATTATATAGTATAAATCTCTTCAAGAAGAGTCAGTCCTTTTTAAACATGGATTTTTTTTGAGTTGGAATTTAGTCCCATGATCTTGCTTTGATACTTTTTTCATTCTGAGCAGTTGATTCTAAACTAAAATATTGTTCAACTGAAAGTGTCCACGGACTCAATTGTTTCATCAGTATTAGGATATTTTAATTGTTGCAGGCATCTCCTATAAAGGTTGGAGGGCGTCCAGCATATGTTGAGGAGAAGCGGACTGCCACACGAGGTTAATGTTGTTTTTTTACTAACTTTTATGTAGATCTTTCAAAGAATGTTACACCATCATATTGATATATTCTGCAAGTTTGTTCCAGTGGTAAATGGTGTAGTTGTCAATGGTAATGGTGGTAACAGAGGGCGCTTCCCGAATGGACGAGGTGGGTTCCGTAATGACAATTACAAGGTCCGGGGGGGGTTCAATAGCAACCAAGGATACGCGAGGGGTGAATTCAGGAACCGTAATGAATTCTCGAACCGTGGCCGTGGCTCAGCAGGTCATGATGGTTATCAGCCGCGCAATGTCCTGAATGGAAATGCCAGAATGGCTTCCCACTCCAACGGTCACAAACAAATTGCAATCTCAGCCTGAAAGAAGTTGAAAGAGACAGAGTAAGGGAAGTAGTTTCAGTTTTGAAGTCTGGTTACGATTGGCTCGTAAGTGTTTTAGTTCGACTTTAGAAGAAATTATAAGGAGAGAGAAAGGAGTGATTTTTTTTTTTTGTATGAACTCATCACATATCTTTTACGTCAGAGGGTTAGAAGGTTGGTTTGGTGGCATAGGCGATTGGTGGTGGTTTTTCTCGTCTTCTCCAAGTTGAAAGTTCAATCGCTTGTTGTTACCCAATATTTGGCACAACATTGTAGAACAGAGATGATGGTTAAATCTCAATGGAATTTGTTATTTCCAAATTTTGCATTGTCCAAAGTCTCTGTTTTCAAATCAATGAGCCTTGCATATTTGCTGAAGGTTGTCTACATGGAAGGTATTTATCATCTCCGCGGATTTGCTTCAAAATCTGAAGCAGCAAACGCTGCAGAACCGCCAACGACACAGACCGTTGCAATCACGTCTGCGGAAAAACCTGCCGTGCTTGGTCCACCGGCATAAGGTAAACAGACAAAGGACCTAATGCGAGCAGCAGAACACTCCGGTTGAAAAATGCTCGCGGAGTTGCAGGATCAATTGCCGCTGATAACAACGCCAACTGTTCTGCTTTGGAAAGAAGTCCGACTTTCTCAACTGCTGCTAACAAAAACCAGGCTTTCTCAGCTGTTGAGAGCAGTCCTTCTCTGCTTTTGAAAGCAGCCTGAATTTCTCTACATTGGTAAGCAGTTTTATCGGCTTCGAATTCGAACTACCACTCTTCGTTGGTCCTGGTTCTCCTATAGGAGAAAACTGTTGATCTCTCAAACAGATAACAGGAGAAGAATTGAATCCAAAAGATTGCTTTTTTATTTTTTTTTTCAGATAATTAACAACTAACGCTTTTTGTTATTCTTGAAGGTTTCTTCTGAGAAGAAGAAGCAACTGTTATTGAAGGCAACAGAGGGAATGGAACCTTCACAGTTTCCATTATCGAGATTTGCAGCTGCCGTTGAGTTGGCTCTTCTTTGTTACCTCTATACCTATCTGGATGGCTTTGGATTTCCTATCCTACGTGTCAAATTTCAATTGGCTGAGTCTAGGTTGGTCATTTGTGGTGAGCTTATATCGGTGAGTTTCTGTTGTTGAAGCTGTACAGAAATAACTAAAAGAAAATGTCTGTCGAATACAATATCGAAATCAAACTTATAAATAAAAGTGTTCATATTTTTTCATTTCACCAAAAAAATAAAAATCTTCACAGAATAGTTATAAATTATAGAAAGTTTAATAGCTGTACAAAGTTTGATGGATTTTTTATCCCATCAGCTGAGATGACTAGGCAAATTCAAGAACAAGGAACTGCAATCATTTGAAGTCATGATTTTTACTAAAACATATTAATAGAGTGATGAGATTTAAAAATTAAAATTATTCTGCAAACCTATCGGTAGCTCGTTCTTGAAATCGGCTGCAATTGGGCCTTTGTAATCAATACCCAATTAACATGGGTGGCATTTTTAGATGCAGCAATTTTTTTTTTTTTTTTTTTTTTTTTGGGTTAATTTCTCCCCTTGTTCGTAATTTCGGTTACAGACTTTTTTTTTTTTGCCTGATAGCATGGATTCATGTATTTAATTATCTAACATTGACAATCCGGTCTTTGAAATTTGATTTTCTATAAATTTTTGCGGTTGTTTCCTGTACTTCTTGTCGTCGTAGTAGTTGTTTATAATCTTAGTATTGAAAGAGGTAATGGCGACAACTTTAGTGATTTCTAGTGCTACTACTTGGTGGCTGATAGATGGTGTGATTGAAAAAAAACCAGTTTAAGAAATCCTAGTTGTTCTAAAGGTGATTCGTTCTGAATTTTTTGATTTTCTAATCATATGCGGCCGCAGTCTGCAAATTGTTGGGTGCATTTTTATTGGGTATCATTAAAAGTAGTGATGGAAATGGAAGTCCTCTAATGCTTGTCGCTTTTCCCACTTTTTCTTTTTTATTTTTATTTTTGAAGGAGATATCAGTGTATCGCTTGGAGTTCCACTCGTTTGTATTTGCTCCCATGACCCCTCTTTTTCACCACTTGTTATAGCGCGTTTGCTTATCATTCAATTTTTTTTTAAACTTATTTTTAATATAAAATAAATAAATAATTTTAAATTTTTTTTTATTAAATTTTTTTAAATTTATTTTAAAAACTTACTATTAATATAAAATTAATATAAAAATTTATTTTTATTAAATATTATTAATTATTAATTTAATTTTTTAAATCATTTAAAAAAAAGAATTTATCTCAATATAAACACACCCTTATATTTTGTGATTCTGATATATACGTGCATTGCCTCGTTTTAGTCGTTTTTGGATGGCATTGCAATATGGGAGTGTATCATTGCTTCGCAAGTGATTTTAAAAAAGTAACTTCCTAAAATAAACAATATTTTTTTAAAATGAATTTTATTTTTTTATCTTAAAAATAATAAATAATAATAAAGTTTTACGATTGTATTTTTTAAAATTTTATATAAATTTTATAAAAATTATAAAAAATTTTATTAAAATAAAAAAGAAATAGAAAAGTTAAATCAAATATGCACTTTATTGTTACCGATGCGTCTATCCGGTTGTTGGGGTTAGGGATGCCATCTTTCTTGAGCTGCGTTTGATACTGCTTATCAAAAATAATTTTTTAATTTTTTTTTTATTTTATATTTTTAAAAATATATTTTATAAGTATTTAGAAAATTTATTTAAAAATTTTGATAGTGTAAAAAAATTTTATGAAATAAAATTTTTTATTACATATTTTTATTATTTTTTTAAAAATAAAAAAAATAAAACTTATTTTTAAAAAAAAATAAAAATATTTTTTATTTCAAAAAAAATTTATTTCATAAACGCTATTTTTGAGAACCACTTTTGCAACTGTGTCATCTGGAGTAGGTAATTTAATACAACAGGGAAGTCTGTAGAGGATTGGAAATCTGTTGGAGATTCAGATTTTTATCTTATTAAATATCCTCGGTTTACATAGTTGATATAAAGAACTGAGCTGCAAAGGGGAAAAGTCCTGCATACAATAGGGTAGAAGTCCTTCATATAAGGTAGATACCATCCATTGAATGCAACTGGGGACTCTTTTAACTTGTTTTATGCTCTTGTGCATGTTCCTTAATTTTGTGTCCTGTTGTTTTGTTACATGTTTTACTGATCTGCTGTTGAATATCTATTCGGTTCATGTTCCTGTATTGTATTCAGTGAACCTAATTCATTCTGTTATTATCCGTAACTGAAAACTCTTTTTCTTTACGTTTTTGATTCAGATGTTTTTTTTTTTATATTTTGTCCTTCTGGACATCAATACCACAGTACCGATCAACTTGTAACAAAGGAGAAACATTGAATTAAAATTGATTGCCACGTACGTAGGGAGATGTTCTAAAGTGTTTATTTAAAAAAAATTTTAGAACAAAAAATATTTCAAAATTTTCAAAATAAAATTTAATTTTTTTAAATAAAAAAATAACAAAAACTATTTAAAAATTAAATTGAAAAATAAAAAATAATAAGAGAATAAATAACGTCAAATATTTTAGTTTATTTCAAATTCGTTTTTTAATTTATGTTTCATAGAATTTAGTCTACCGGATTTAGTTTTATTAATTAAAATACACTCTAAGTGGAGCTAATTTTTAAGGCTTCTTTCTTAGACCACTTTGTGGGAATTTTGTTTTAAAAACTTGTAGACGGGAACTAAGCATGTTTCTTGTACGATATATTGGGAGAAAAAGTATACAGCCTAATTTTTTCTTAAAAATTTGTGATTATTATTAAATGATTTATTTGGTGGCTAAAAGGCGTCGAAATCAAATCCACCATAATTGACATAAACATAACAATTCAAAGTTGCTTTAGGCTATTTAATTATAAATGCGTGCATGTCAGTGCCAATTTTATTCAATTTTAAAAAAACTTAATTATATGATGTATTGGTTTTGGTAGCTACTTAAACTCAATTTTATTCAATAAACGTCAGATATATTCTGAAATGAAATACTTATTATACGATGTATTGAAAACAAGTTTTTAGCTAATGTACGAAATATCGATCCAATAAAATCTTTTTTGCTAGTTTTTGCCTTTTTGGTAGTTGTCCCAAAGTTTCTAACAAAATTTTCAAGATGGTGAAGAACTCATTCGTTTTCAAAAAAAAAAAAAAAAAAAAAAAAAAAAAATCTTGCAGAATCTCTAACGATCAAGCGGACAGAAACAACGTAACCCTTTAACACGCATAATAGCTACTAACCCAAGGGACCACACACACCTTTCCCGGCGCACGTGCTCTCCACGCTTAGCTTCCCACTTGTATAATCTACACCATTTGAAATCTGACTCGCGTCCTAAAAAGAAATTCTCCTATGACTCTTTCTGTATGCAGCGAGACATGTCCTGGAAACAATTTGATCAACTTGACCAAAGCACACTGCTTTTTCGTGGGCCCCATTGCTTCACTTTTCTTCCTTCATAACTTTTCTACGTTTTCACTGAAAACATTACACGTCACTATTAGTACGCGCCAGTTCTGTGTTAATGGTTAGTTCTGTGTTTGATGTTTTGTACTACCAGTGAGCGGTGACCGTAGTCGGAACATGTTTGACTCGGTTTATGGGACCCACTTATTAAGGACACATCCATTAAGTCCACGGCCGATCTTGTCGCCGATGCCGGCACCTTCAATTATACCTTGACCGTAGTCGCTCAAGTCAACCCGCTTACTCCTCAGTTGTTGTCACTGCAGGATCGGTATCCGTTTAACCGTGCCCGTTGTCAGATTTGCGTACTAGAATGTGAAAGCATACTGTTCTTTGCAAGTAGTAAACGTTTTTAATACCCGTTAAGGATACAGATCCGACCGTGTAGTGGGCTCAGACATATCTCCTTTTACTCTTACCTGCGGTCCAAGTCCGTGAAAGGTAAAGTAGCTGGAGTGAATCTTTCAACAGCCACGTTTCAATCAAGCAGTTAATATTCACCGGATAACGAACAAGACGCGTGTCCAGCTCACTTCACCGGCTCTTCTTTTCGACAATGTTGGACCACAAGCTGGCCCCACTTGATCGCTATTCTACTCTTCGTAAAAAATTAAGATCACCAAACACGTAATCAACCATACGCATGAAACTTTTAGTTGTGAAACCTACGAGATTTTAACATTTATTTGATGTGATTTGGTGTTTAGTTTAGTGCGTGAAGTAGAGAACGCAGCTAACCCAGATTCTGCGTCGCTCTACCCACCTTTCTGCCACGTGTTACTGCGTAGCTCCACAGATAGCGACACGTGGGTTCTTGTCTCGTTAACTTGAAGGCCAATTATGTCATTCATTCGTCGCATGTTGCAATTAAAAAATAACTCAAAAAAGAATTATAGCTCTGGTTCTTTCTTCCTCTTCTTTTCTCTCCGTTTCTCTTCTTCTTCTTCTTTCAAGAACGACAAGGAAAAAAGAAAAAGAAAAAAGAACAGGAAAGAAGAGATTTTCTTTTTGGAATAGATTTTTTTATTTTGTTGTTCGATGGAGGGAAGTTCAAGAGGGTTTCCGAGAGACTTATTAGGAAAATTTTCGAGTTCCAGTTGCGCAGAAGAACCATCATCTAGGTCTTCGATATTTTTAGGCACAGCGGTAACAGATGATTCATCTTCAGGTGAGATTGAACTGAGCCTGGGCCTTTCGTTGAACGGTTGTTTCGGTGTTGAACCGAAAGAAAAGAAGCAGAAGCTTCTTAGATCTTCTTCGATCGCTTCGTTTTCCGTTATTCAAGAGCACGATTTCATGGCACTGACGAGAACTTGCTCGTTACCGACGGAGACGGAAGAAGAGTTGTGGAAGCGGAAAGAAATGCAGAGCTTGAAGAGATTGGAAGCGAAACGGAAGAGAATCGAGAAGAAGACTAGCTTGAGACATGATGAAATGCCTGCCTTGAGGACTAAAAGCGGTAAGGTTGAGTTTGAAATCAATGTGTTAAAAGGAAGCAGCTCGCCTATTCCCGGCGGGACGATTCTTCAGTTCGATAAACCACGGAATGGTGTTCATGGTTGGGTAACTACAGATCGAAAGATTCAACCGCAGAGATCGATCGGGTCGCAGGGAAGTGTTGGATCTTCGAATTTGTCTGAATTGGAGAACAACCAGTCCTTGTACCAAGGTAACATTTTTATTTTAATTCTCTGTAATTCTTTTATTTTAATTCTTGAGTTGTTTGGATTTGATTTCTTCATAATAACTATGGAAATTGGAAATTAGTGGTGGTAGTTGTTAATTTGATTTGTGTTGAATTGTGAAGGCCCAAGTATGGTAAAAAGATTCTGTCTTGGATTTTGTTTTAGCCAAAAATTTTGTACTAGCATCTTTGTGGAGTAGGTTTTGTTGATTTTTTCTTCAGGTGGTTGTCGAAGTGCTTACTTTTTTTCTAATTTACGTTTGCTTTTGTCATTTTGCTTTACAAAGAAGCTGCAAATTGGTTGGTAGATTCTATTTAGAAATTTTTTTTTCTGTTTTCGTGTGCTAGACTCTATTGTATTAGTTGTAATCTGTTTTGAAGAAATGGCGGGTAGATGTAGTAGTTGTGCAAAATAATTATCTGTCTTTGTTCTCTCTCTTTCTTTCTTTACATGCGTTGCCACTGTTTGGTCCTTTCGTAATTATACTTCTTGTTGAACTGGGATGGCAATTGTATTAATGCTCCAGAAGATAGTTCAATACTCTTTGATTTGTAATTTCCTAACTGAAAGCTTTTCCCAGTGATTAATAAGTGTCATATTCCATAGTTTTGTTGGAATAGCTTGAGGAGTCTAACTTCGATTGTTTAAGCTTGTCAATGTTGTGCTTGGTCCTTTTATTGTCTGGTTGTTGGTGTAACTGCTAACCCTCTGATATGACCTTGTGTTCTTATCTAGATGATGGAGTTGTCAATTGATCATCATAGAGAAGTAATTGTTTTCCTGATAACTTAATTCAATTTATTGCTTTGTGGTCATGGCTGTTTCAAATAATTAGAGTCCAAAAATCCACACTGGGTTGGCCTTTGCAAATTCTTGATAACTTATGGAAGTTGGCAATTTATTGCTGACATGAAACTTCGCTATAACTGTTTTCTAGCGAGCGGATAAGCAACTGCAGTAAATTCGTTGCTAATGTATATGGCAAATGTGCGGTTGAGTAGTTTTGGGTGACACAAATTTTCTAACACCTTGTTAATTGTTCGTACTAAGTTGCTTGAAGGTGTTTGTGAGCATGATCTTTTCATCTTTCCCCCTTCAATAGAATTTCAGTGATATCGTCTTTTTCACTTTTTGCCTCTGTACAAGAAGTATCTTGAATGCAAAAATATTGTAGCAAAATTTAGTTTTGGAAATATGCTTGGTTGCTGCTCATGGGCATGTCTCCTGTACATATAGTCATGAAAGCTACCTGATGTTAATAACATATTTTCTCATGTGACAATGCTTTGTGTGTCTGTAACTTGGCTGGTTGATTTTTTGAGTTATGCTACTTATGCAGTAAGCTTTGTATGTGCAGAGGAATGGAGCCCTTCAATTATCCGGCCATTGCAGGATCAGACCAACAAGAAGGTAACACCTGTCCCTTCACGGCCAATCATAGGGAAGCCCAAGGCTAGTCAGGAGAATCCATCTGGTGGAAATGGCACAAGAGCTGATGGGGTAGGGGATATGGAAAGGAATGTTATGGAAGAGATGCCATGTGTGACGACAAAGGGTGAGGGGCCCAATGGGAAGAGGATTGAAGGGTTCCTGTACCGTTATAAGAAAGGTGAAGAGATCAGGATAGTGTGTGTTTGTCACGGCAGCTTCTTGACGCCTGCCGAGTTTGTGAGACATGCTGGTGGTGGTGATGTTGACCATCCCCTGAGACACATTGTTGTCTACCCAACACCTGCTACCTTCTCGTGATCGAGATGAAGCTGCCTGAAGCTGCGGTAGCAAAGAAGATTAGAAACATCTCGAATCACAAAGCTCTGAGCAGTTAGAGAAGAGAAAACGGAGAGAAAGGAAAGGTTCTGTTCGTTTTTAATCTGCGTTCCTTTTCTTTTGTCAATCAAAGATAGATTTACTCGTAATTTTGGCTATAATTTTTTTTTTCTAACCCCTTTTTTTATCTTTCTTTCTAGTTTCTTCTCCCTTTGTATTAATCTCCGCGTATGAGTGAGTGCATAGTTTCTCTTCTGGTAGATGGAGAAGATGAAGAGATTTTGAACTGAAATGAATATTTATTTTCTTCTCTTTTATATCAAGGAAAAAGTATGTATATATCATACATCATATGGAAAAGTCTTGATTCAGAGCTCAGCAGTTAGAACTATTCTTTAGCCTCACTTCTTACTGAATTGTCAGGGAGGCAAAGATCTTCCAGAGTTGTTCATATATAAGAATGACCTCTACTTAAATCTGTTGTCGTCAAATCTGTTTTTTTTTTTTTTTTTTTTTTTGCATTTTCTTTTGAATTAGTTGACCTTCACTCTCATTATACTAGATTTAGATTTAGATCAGAAGATTGAATTAGTTTCGGAAGTACCTGGAAGAAGAAGACGAGAGCGTACTCATTAGGAATGATTGCTTTATTCTTTTATCCATCTGTAAGCACCAAAGCTGCAATCTTTTCTGAAAATTTCCAACTTTGGTAGTTAATGTAGCATTTCATTTTTCCTTGTAAATAATTGAAGGCATGCATTTGTATGAATAGGTTTCGTTGCTTTCCTTCTACTACTAATCACCAGCGAATCGTATATATGGTACGCCCTTCCTATACTTTACCGGCTAGCCACAAATACAAGCAACCCCTTATTGAGGGTTTCCTGAAGAAACAGCTCTCTGCAATACTCACATATTGTATGTTATGAGAACCCCATATTCACTCATTACAGTAGCCCTTGGCTTGTAGTTAAGGTTCTGCCGAAGCAATCCACTTTGCTGTAGCCTGTCGATGCCCAACATCATCGGACCTCTCACAGGTGTGTTCCGGCCGTAGAGTTCTTATCTTCAATGTACTACATGTGGTAGCTTTGAAGCATGGATACGCCAATAACACCCTTCTGCTGAAAAATCAATATGAAGTTTAAGTATAATAACTTAAATTTTGCATTAACTATGATGAAAATGTTAAGATGTCAGTCAGCCAGATAACAGTTGAAAAGCTTCAAATAAAGCAAACTACTCAGCATGAACACCATGCATTACAACACTTAGCCATGGCTCTGTAATGAGGCAAGTCATGCATTACAAACTACTCACCCCCTGTTCAAAGATTGCAATTTTCGTCTTATTTTTCAAGTGGAAATGAAGGAAATTCTCAAGATCCAAATATGAAAAATAACTAGATGTATGGCAACTTTGAATGGTATTTAAGTTAAGCGAAAAATATGAAAAGAAATTTGAAGAATGAATTACCTTTCATGGACTATGGTGCCGTTGGAGTAGCCTCCTTCTGTAATTGTTCCATCAAACTCAACACAATTGAAAGTGAAAACTCTCTTCGAGCAATGATTTTCAAGAAATTCATTACAAAGCTCGCAATCTCTACAAGAGTTTGTGTATGTTCCTACACCTACACGGTCGCCAACTTTGAATTTGCTAACATTTGAACCAACTTCTTTCACCACTCCGGCAATTTCATGCCTAAATCAGTCACATACAACAGTAAACAAAAATGAGAAGATAAGGTCAGTCGCCAGAATTTGAGTACTGAGTTTCCTATCAGCGTAATTTTAAACATTATTTACAAAAGTAAAAACATACCCAGGCACCACTGGATCCTTGCAGTCTCCAAATTTTTTCTTTGTCCATATCACATCACCGTAGCAAACACCACAATGTGTAATTTTTATAGAAACATCATCACTTCCAAGCACCCTGAAATTTTCAAATAAAGTCATGAGTTCCATAGAGGAAAAATCCTAGATATTTCAAAAAAGGGGGAAATTAGTTTTGTCAATAATCAAAATATTCCTGCTCCAACAAAGACTCAAAAAAGATCAACGATATGCCGGCTCCAAGTATAATCAAATGTATGTTCTGGAGAAGCAAATTTTTATCAAAATTTTGATTTAAATCTTAAAAGTTTATAATTTTATTATTGTATATCACCTAAACTAAGTATTTTTTTTTATAAATAAAATCTTATTCAGATTTCGATTTAAATATTATCAGTAAAATTTTGATCTTTTAAAGATTTTATACACTTTATTTTTGATAACTTTTTATATGATGGGGTTCTTTGTAAAAATGTAGAGAGTTTTTATAAAATTAAAAAAAGTTTTCTATAAAAATATAATTTTGAAATTTCTTTTATAAAAGGTAGAAGAGCTTTTATAAAATTTAAAAGAAATTTTTTTAAATTTTGTAATGTACTAACAAATTTTAAAAAATATATTATATAAATTTTAAAAAAAATTTTTAACGGTATTAAAAAGATTATTAATTTATGGATATGTTAAATTTTATGATCTTATTCAAACGGAACTATTTTATCTAAATTTTTTATTTTGACAATTTTGCTCAAAAGAGTAAATAATCGCAAGGATAAGAGCAAAAACACAAATGGCACATATGCAAGATGAAATTCCTTTCAGGATTCAGGAGAAAATGCCTACCTTCGGTTGAATCTGTAGGGTGAGAGAATGCCAGATTCGTCTTTTGCTGCCCATCCATGATAATTTCCATCCGTATATTCCATGTCTACTTCTAGACAACCTTCACACGGATAAATCAAGGTAAACGAGCGTGAACCAGAAAAACATCTAAAACAGTTTGGTATCTTGTTCTTAATATTTGAGAGAATTGAATGATAGATAAAATGTTAATGTGAATCTCATAGCATGTGCATTTATGATCTATTGGCTTTGGACAAAAATATACACGTCAATGCTTGTGGCCCACTAAACCGCGCCAAATCACTATCATAAACAATTGACTTTGCTATTAAAGTACACCGCAACATCTCACTAAATAAATTTTTTTATATTTTTTAAATTTTTAAATATTTATAAATATATATTAAAAAATATAAAATTAAAAATTAAAAAAAACGTTCGAAAAATACAATTCCAAATGCTCTCTTAAATAATTGCAATGTTCTCTTTCATCATTCGGCGAACTGCCTGACAAACTGTGCTGATTGATTCCATGAATATGTTCATGAAATTTCACTTGTGAACTTAAATGAGAATTGATCTACAAGTGCTCATCATTAACAGGATAGTAAGTCCACTCTCTTGATGGAAGAACACAGAATCAATGAACAGACAGCTTTTGCATCACCACAGTGTATTGATACTAACACTCAGCTGAAAGTGCACGCGAGGTTTTGCACTACAACAGAGTAACAGATAAATCCAAATGGGCATGATCGATCAAGTCTCAATGACCAACCTTACATCAATCAAAACATGAAGATTACATTGTGCGTCTTAGGTAAACACTAGCTGCATAATCTTTGGTACAGGATCTGATGATATCTTGCTTTATGTTACCATAAAAGCAATGAGGATATAGAAGTGTCTAGGTAACATTGAAAACTTTCGGACAAGTAAACATGAGCCATACATCTTGCAATTTCACAATTTCTGGTAATGACAAGGTTAGGTAGCAAGGAGCTAATCAGTGACTTTAAACTGTATGTCAGCAAAAACCACTGCACTGAGCTGACCAGAATTTAACAATCTGCAAGGAAAAAGAGAACATGGCAATATAAATAATTTGAAATGGTTAAATATTACAGGAAAATGAAAAGCAACTCAAGATGTAGCAATAAAGGAGCAGAGACCAACCTCCAAGTGGCCCTTGACCTGAACAGGTTCTCCTGTTATGCCCAATTTGGTTGCAGAGGGTACAGTGCAAAGGCCGGACTTCCTTGGGATTGATTAGCTGCCTTCTATTATAAGCACGTTTCTTTCTCGGGGGATCATGTATCTCACCCCATGCTTGCCCTTCACTATTGCTGTTTTCTGCCATAAGCCCATAAGCATCGTCCATTGGAGGAAGTATACCTCTAAATGGTTGCTCTGCTCGTAGCTCCTCTAATGCCTTTTCCCTACCAAGAAATGCTCGCTTGTATGTTATGAGAACCCCATATTCACTATGAATGTCATTTACAATTTCCCTTGGCTTGTAGTTAAGATTCTGCCTAAGCTTGTCCCTGATGCAGTTGGCAATCCACTTTGCTGTAGCCTGTCGATGCCCCGCATCATCAGACCTCTCACAGGTGTGTTCTGGCTGTAGTGTTCTTATCCTGAATGTACTCACATGCGGTAGCCTTGAAGCATGGATACGCCAACAACACCCTTCAGCAGCACACCTGAAAAATCAAATATGAAGTTTAAGTATAATAACTTCAAAATTGTCACTAACTATGATGAAAATGTTAAGATGTCAACCAGATAACAGATAAGAAACAAAGTGATATCACGTGCTTCCCTTACATCAATGTGTAAATTAGAATGCCCACTACAGCCTATACTACCAGTAAAATAAAACAAAGCAGTCAGCATGAACACCATGCATTATAACACGTAGCTCTGGCTCAGTATGGCGACTAGTGTGCAGTACTTCATTCACTTAAATAAATCACCAGTTTTCAACTTGAAACAAATAAAGAAACTCCATGTATGAATAATAGGAAATACCTTGACAAATAACAAATACACTGCAAGAACTAACTGAGTTGCTGCTATTACAAAGTGCACTAATCAGACATGATAGATATTATAATTTTCTTGAAATAACGATAACCGATTAACAACAAATCAAGGCTATGGCTACCTGGCAGTGACTCGCCGCTGATCTGAGCGGATCATATGAAGCTCAAAGTTTGCAGCAATTGCAGCACTAGTGAGTGCATTGCGAAATGTCTGCACATCCTCATATTCCTGACCAACCACTAACGATTCCGAGTCCCTCCGGAAGATCTCACTTGACATGCTAGGGCCACTTAGTGGCTGTCTGTTGTATTCTCGTCTTGAGTAAATAGTAGATGTGAGATGCCTATTCTGGTCTCCTAAAGGCCCTTCAACATTAACTAATGCCATATCACTGCAGTTGCTGAAAGCACAATTTTGAATCCAACAAATAAAAGGTACAATATAAAAGTATAAAACTTAAGAAATCCATAAGCAAAATGATCAACAGAATGAACGAAGGATATGAACTTTGTAGTAGCACAAGAAAACAATTTCAAAGATAGATCTAGTAAAGATATATGAGAACATGACAATCTAAAAAGACATTGTCTAAATTGCAAACATTTCTACATTCAGAATGTAAAGACAACCTATTTGAGCAAGCTCTAACAAGTGCCTGATCAAAATGATTTATAGTTCGATATATTGATGAAGTAAAGAAAGCCAATCCAATATTACCTTCCATTTTCCAGTGCTTCAGCTCCATTATCAGGGAAGCTATTCTCAGCTCCAGCTTTAACAGTCTCCACCATCTCATCATCATCAGAGTTTTGTGACCTATCAACAAACAAAAACACAGGTATCTTTTGCCCCCAATCAAACTCCTCCATCATGTTCCTGACATCATCATCAGTCTCAACTGACACAAGCCTTGAGTCTAGGCTGCCATCAGTCAGCTGGAACCGAATTTCAAGAGCACTCGGGTTGGCATCACACACCTCCGACATTTTGGCAAGCAATGAATGAAAGCTTGCTGACCTTTCGACAGAGACCAACTTAGTCTTCCCACCAACATACTTCACTTGGTGATTATTGTTCACAAACTCACCACCGAAGCTGCATAGCAGCTTTGCTTTGTCCATAGCCATGATCCAGCAACTGAAACCTTAATGATCTAAACCCCCAAGGATCAAAAAAAGGTCGTTTTGTTTTTTCCTTTGCCGATACTCGAAATCCAACCGTAAGACTTGGTACAAGTGACAAGCCAAGAACTCAAAAATGGCAACCCAAAATCAACTCTTTCATGAACAAATAGTAACAATTAAATATACAATACCAAAATTCGACTCCAAACACAGCATTTGCCTTCTTTTTGTTATATATCAAACTTCAGAACTTAATAACAATCCCTATAATAAAGTAATAACAACAAATGAAGCTAGTCCATGATTGCAGCAAGCTACCTATTCCCGTCAAAGATACTAATCAAGAGAAAAACCAAAATTAAGAGCTAAAAATCGCAATTATTTTTCTTCTCACCAAAAGAAACTGCCCGCACTTTCTTAAACCAGAACGATCCAAATCCCCACCCGACCCAAACTACTCCAGCTCCAAAACTCTAAATTCCGAAGGTTTTAAGAGAATTTGAGAGAAAATGTAGTAAACTTGAAGCAGGAGAATTACCGGAAATTTTCAGAGGATAATCGAAGAAAATAAGAGAAATCGAGCAAAGGGCAGTGCGCGATGAGGGGGGCATTTGAGGAACAGGTTTTTACATATCAGTACAAAATGGGAAAATTAAAATTTATCATCATTACTTCAGGGGCAAAAAGGGGAACTTTACCTTGCGAATAAAACAATTAAAAGCCTACTCATACAAAACTGAAAGACAAAGGGGTCTCCTTATGAAAAAAGGTTTGATTCTTAACAAATAGGATGCTAAGGCAATCATAGGAACATGAGGGTTCATTTGCAAAGATGGTAATGCAATATAAAAGAAAGGTGAGGGTTACTTCGCAAATTATTTGTAGATGATATCATTTATTCATGCCTTTGTATAATATATCTTCAGCCATTGAAGAGTATTTTCGAATATTTATCATTCTAGTCATGCCTTCATTAGAACATTTGACATTTGACGAATTATTGTTCGATTAAGTATGTGCTTTCTATATATACAATCATTCTTCGAGTTAATTAGTTATTTATATTACTCTGTTTTCTTTCTTTGCTTGATGTTTCAGTGAAAAACAGAACGACAATCTGCAAGAACATATCACCACTGCGTTTAAGATATTTGAATTCAACTGATTCTGTTTCATTCGGAATTCTGCAAACTGTGAGGAAAAATTCATAAGCAATGCATACAGGTATGAATCAACATGTATTAACTGAATCAACAACACTCAATGAGCTGAAAAACAATTTATATATGATAATACACAGTTATGTGCAGTAAGGAGAAGAAGGGAACACATGCAATCAGAAACTCATGTTCTGCTAGAACCTGGAAAGAACGAAGAATTTGTTTCCTAAGAAGAACTTAAGATCGGACTTGAAACATGGCTAGAGGCATGCCAGGAATGTAATGCCTCCTGGCATTGCGAGATTCAAAATGATCTAGATTCTATGGTGGTAAGGTCTGATTGTTAACTTGAGATTGACAGCGAAATTGGTCCTGTCCAGTGGTACCTAGTCCAGTTAGAATGAAGAGAACAAAAATTTGTCTAGTAACAAGTGTATAACGCAGTCTTCAGTATGTAGCTTCAAGTCAAATGTAAATGGCATTCATATAGTGTCAGTGCAAGATTTATGCATGTTTCAGTGCAGAAAGGAAAAACAGGTTCCACAAATACGCTTTACTCGGTGACGATGCGGTGATAACTAATGAAGATGTGGCTGGTAAGGAGGAGCAGAAACACACGAGACTAAAATCAGCAGTGATACTCTTCCAAACAATAGATATACAGCATATATTTTCAAGAGACTCACACTAGAGTAAGCAGACCTGTTATTACATTAACCATATATAGTTCGACATGTCAGTCACACAGGTCAATTGATCTGAATTCTGCCAGCTCTCTCCCTTGGGAATTGATACCTTGTCTAATACATCCCTAGACGGGGAGTTCGTTGGAGTATAGTAATTCTCTTCTTCTTCTTTGAAGCACTTCAGATGCAAATCAAAGTTACACTCGATGCATGGAAGATAATAAGGATCTAAAAACTGCACTCTCTTTTTGTACAAATGAAAACCATAGAAGATGCAGGTGGAAGACAACATGGATACAGAACGAACAGGATATAGCTTGCACTCTTTTTTCACCTTTTACATCTGAGAAATAAAAAAGTACGAAGCATATCGGAGATAATGCAGATTGGAAATATTTTGTCCTTAAAGAATCCAGGAATGAGGATGCTATTAACATCCTGCAACAAGCACAAATTATATTAGATAAAAGTCTATGTGCTTAGCAGAGGGAAAAACAAGGGACTTGGATCCTAGCAACATATATGTTTGTCTTGGACTAATGATTATTATAAGTTTTGATCTAACATATAATACAGATGTGGTAATTAACAAAGTTAATTAACCGTTCCACAGAAATTTGCTGTAGAATGTACAACTTCAGTTGCAGGTAACTATAACAATAAGAAACAAATAAATTTATTGTAGACTAATGCAAATTCACCTAATGGTGATAACAAATATGAAAATAATAATAACAATAATAGTTACTGACTTACTTGCATTAGTAACAATCTAAAAACTCACAAAGATGCAGCAATTACACGAAAGTGCACCCACGACTAGAGTTGAACTTATCAAAATAAACCAGCCTACAAGTTTTTCCTAAATGGAAATAAAGAGCATGATAAGATACTTCTCATATTTGTTATGGTCAGGTTCTATTGATTGACTAAAGAGAATGTTAGAAATAGAATCATTGGCAAAATCTGTATTTTTATCTTATCCTAAAAGGAGAAAGAAATAAGCCTGACAACAGATGGCAGATTCTATTTATTATCTTTAACATAATAGTCTTTAATGTTCTTTAACGGTAACCTTGAACCTTATCACAATTGTAGATGAAAGAAATAAAAATGACATATTACTATATTAGATATAATAGTCTAGTGATTAACAGCGAGACCAGGTGCTTCATCTTCAAACATGCATAGTACATTAATACAGAGATAAGTTGAAAACAATAAAACTTTAATTCCATCATCTACTAAATATGAATAGGGCAAAACCATCTTCCTTGATTTGAAATTTGAAAAAATTGTGATCTCACATTCAATGTATAGAATAAGATGCTACTATTTGAAACAGAAGATTGTATAAAATGAACATCAGGAAGCAACTTCAAATAATCCAAAAATTAGTAGGGAAAATTGCTTCCCAATAATTCTTTTGCAAAGAAATGAATTTATCAGGGGAGAAGGCTCAATTGGAGACCAGGCTGACTGGTGCTGGCCTCGCCCTCCGCGACAAGTTCAATCTCGTCTTGTCCTTCTTGATCTTCTTGGAGTGCGCACTTCGGGTGCAAATCGAAATCACAATCCTCGCAGCAGAAGGACCAGAACCTCATACGTTCTCCACACTCATCACACCAAAGACAATTTCGGACCATAAGCAAGAGCACATGTTCGTGAAGGGGATGATTCAACTGCTCTGGCCAACTTCTGTCCTTGTCCTCCAACTTCTCATCACCCAATTTTATGTTGCTTTTAAAGGAGAAGGGAAACTTGGTGTAATCAATGAAAAAGGTTTCACTTCCATACTCATAGTGAGCTGAGAATCGAGGGATGTCTTTGATAATGGGCCAGTCTGGACCGTCTATCATACACCTTGACATTAGACGGAAACTGCACGGACCAATCTTGAGCAGTTGCAGATTAGGGAAAGGCCATTCTCCTTTTGCAACTGCTGGCATCCACTCCGGAAGAGATTCCAATTTTGGGTCCTCTAAAACCAGAGTTCGGAGTTGATGCAGACACTCCATTTTCCTTAAGCCTGCACAACGAGCAATTTCGACATACTCCAGTGATGGTAGGTCTATCAACGTCTTCAGACTGGGGATGTTTACGATGGACAATTTTTTAATGTGATGGAGGCACTCAATCGCTTCTAGATTGTCGACGTCGATGATTTTTAGTTTTTCCAAACCAGTGGCATGATTCAAGAGAATATGAGGAAGAGATCTCAGTCTGGGACAACCATGAAGAATCAATGTTTTTAGTTGAGGCAGCAGAACCATCTGCGCTTGCAAGCTCTCTTCCTCCAGCCAAGACCACTCTTCCCAGCTGTCCATCTCTTGGAAGTATAAATAACCTAATCTTGGAAAGGAGTAGAAAGAGGTATGGTCTCGTACGTCATCCCCCTTTACCACAGAGTCCTTGACTGGGAGTAGGAAAACTTCAGTCCCAACTGTTTTCAATCGGGGCATACCACTAACCGTAACCCATATAAGGTTCGGTAGTAACCCCAAAGGCGGCAATTGTTCACAAAGACCACAACTGTTAAGAAACAGACCCTTTAGGTTAGGAAATGACGGTGAGCTCACCAACCATTTCGGTAAGACGTTGCCAAAGTATCCGTGAATATAAATATTTCTGATAGAACATGGAGGGCGGAGCTCTTCAAACACTTCGACAATTCTTGCTGTCGATTCTTCGTTGTATCTTGTTGTAACTGAACACTCCAAACGTAGGTCGGTTAGATGCGATTTATTTACCAATTCTGCAGCTTTCGCCTCTGCACTACTTGACGACCTCTCCAAGTTCGGTATCGTCAGCGAGCGAAGTAGCTTGAGATGCTTTAGGTCCTCCAGTATGCACCATTCTCCTGTGCTGTGCCCTTGCTCTTCGCTGCTAGTGCTGCTTGACAAAACAAATGGTTCAAGTCTTCGAATATATGGCAGTCTCGTGGCTGCTTTCGGTATCCTATCAATCTTGGTTTTTTCCATGGTAAGACATCTTAGCCCAGTCAATGATCCTATGGCCATGGGAAGTCTTTCCAAGTTCCTGCAATCATCGAGGAGCAAAAATTGCAATGATTTAAGAGACCCTATGCTCTCAGGAATTTGAATAATATTTGTCTCAGATAGATCTAAAAATATCAAATGCATGAGATATAAAGATTTTGGCAGCTTCTCAATACTTGATCCACGGAGACTTAAAATCTTTAAATGCTCAAAAGTTTTGAGAACCTCCTCTGAAATTTCTTCCCTACAAATCAACGTCCTCAAGCAATTTTTTTCTTTTATTTGATGTAGGAAAGACCCTGAAGCATTATTAAGGTTCAGTCGTCTAATCTTTTCTTGCTGTGTAAAATCAATTTTGAATTCTGCTTTCATGCACACGCATTGCTTTCCGGCAAGATGTTGAGCTAGACTTCGCAAGACATCATGCAACTTGTAAGAACCCTTCCAATGATAAGTAGGTTGGAGAAGGCTCCTCTCTATTAGCTCGTTCCAGTACTCAACGGCCTTCTCTTCAAGCAAATTGCCGCCATCTGCCTCCACAAATCCTTCGGCAATCCACAAGTAGGTGAGATCGTCTTTGCAAAACTTATAGTCTTCGGGAAACAATGCAAGATATACAAAGCATTGTTTAAGATGCTGTGGCAAGTCGTCATAGCTAAGATAGAGTGCTCCCATAAACCCATTTGGTACAGAAGCGGAACACCAAACCCAATATCGAAGAACATTTTCCCACTCAGACGGACATGCTTCTTTTCTTCTTAATAATCCACCAATTGCTCTGATAGCCAAAGGAAGACCATCACATTTCTTAACTATCTGTATCCCGACATCTCTTAGTGTCTGCACTTCTTGTTCTTCCTTGTCAGATAACACCATCTTACGCAACAACGACCAACCATCTTCATCCGGAAGTTTGGCCACGTTGAGACGAAACGTTGCTCCCATTTCCTTCGCGATGCCTTCATCTCTAGTTGTTATCAAGACTCTACTTCCGGTGCTAGCACTACTCAACGGCGCTCTTAATAAATCATCCCAGACATGCGCATTCCAAACATCATCCAGGACAAGAAAGAGTCTCTTCTCTCGAACAAATTTAGAAAGTAAATTCTGAAGCTCTCCCTTGTCGCCGGCTGGACTTGGGTCCTTTCCAGCACCTTTTATTATGCTCTTTAGAATTCTGATCTCATTGAAATTGTCTTTGGAAACACAAACCCATATTGGTTCAGTTTGTTGAAAATTTGCTCTCAGTGTCTCGTCGTTGAATATCTTTTGAGCAAGAGTTGTCTTGCCAATCCCACCCATACCGACGATTGCATAAATACCAATCTTCCGTTGCTGGTGTTCCTTTGTGAGCAGCTCCACCAATTTCTTGGTATCCTCTTCGATGGCACTTCCCACTATATCTGGCTCCACCATCGATGATGTGATACGGCTAATATTTGCAGTTGTCTTTCCATTGCTATCTCTACCGTCGATTTTTGTGAGATTGAGGTCTGCGCTATCCTTGTTGATATCATCTAGTCTTTGGCTAAGGCTCTGAATTCTTTTTCCAATATCATGCTTCATTGCAGCTTTCCGAACAAATGAAAAGGGAGAACAGGAACAGCTTACAACTGCAGAAGAAGAAGACGAAGCTGATGATGATCCCTTCTTATGCCTCTCAGCTTCTATCTTGAAATCATCAATGATATCTTGTGCTTCATACATGATATCTCTGAGCTCATCAAGCCAGGTTTTGATTGTTTCATCATGAAACTGCCTTCTTTCAGCATCAACAAGGAATTTTTTCACCATCTTCATTCTTGTGGTCAGCCTCCTGACCTCATCTTTCACTCCCAAGATAAGAGCCACTTCTTGCTTGGCATAATCAATCAGCAACTGCACCAACGGGTCAACCGACGCACTTGGGATCATAGCCATCTTGAATTTCTACAGCAAGAATGAGAAGGGCAATGCAGCAAGAGAGCCGACTGTTTGTTCAATAAAGAGGAAGAGAAAGCATTCCTCCTAAATTGAAGTAATCAAAAGTGTTGCCATGATTCTGTCGGAGCATCTAAACGGAATCCTGTTAGAGCATGGCAGAGATATATGATGAAACCAATTAACCAATAGGCAACTTATAACAGAGAGAACGAGAACAGATATTCTGGGACAAACAAATAGACTATGATTGCCTTTTTAGCAAATTATACCTGTCGTTGGAATTAGCTCGACCGCAAGAGCTGTTTACTCTGTTATAAAATTTATAATGACAACTAATGATGGCACTGATACGACAATGATTTCCGTCACTGTATCAGAAGGAAAGATTTGCAAGATTTCCATGAGTGAGATTGTTAATTTCTTGTCTTCTCAAACCAAAGGAGACTAACTTAAAAGGAAATTCTAAATAGCACTTGATAAACAAATACAAACAGAATATAATGTATAGCAAGCAACTGCTAAAAACTCACAGTACAAACAAGCAAGTAGTTGAGATTTGTTCAGCCAGTAGTAAATAGAATTCCAAAAGACTCAGTTCATGAGCTGCTGATAACAAGTAGTCGGAGCTAGTTCTGGTTGTCCAACTTCTGCAAGAGATTAAGAAGAAAAAAGTTACTTTATGTGCATACTGTTTATCGCAACTCGGCTAGTATCAAACTACTAGGTACTTACCAGAATTATAACTAACGATGAATCACCTTTGTGTGATCTGAAAGGAATATAACTCCAACTTCTGCATGAGATTAAGAAAAAACTTACATCATATGTGTACTGATTATCGCATGTGGAATCAAACTATCAGGCCTTTGTGTTGAGATGATGAGGAATTCAAAACGGAAGTGAGGCAAATTCAATATGGGTCAGACAAGATCATCAGAACTAACTGATTTTTGTAAACAGCACGAACTCTGAACTCTCAACCATTGACATAACTGACAACTCAGAGAATGAATTCAGCAGGGGCGTGGAGAGAATACTAATAAGGCAAACAATGAAGTTATGCCTTCCACTAAATGTGCTATAGGCCATATCAAGCATCGATTTCATTACATGGCGAAGGAATGTGTTTTTTTATGGATAACTATGAATTATGCATCTGAAATTAATATGAGTTATGATGTAAGCAACAACGGCACGCCATAACTCGCATTAAATTTATGAAAGTTGTTGGATTGTCTCTAACAAGATTGTTTCTATGAAAAAAATTATGTTCTTTCTAAGAAGCAATCAACCTGCTATGCATCTACGGCAGTCATGTTTGCAGCTCAATTTCAGATTGACTTCAGGAAAGATATATTGCATAAATTAAAAAAGCTCGCCAGAAAAGCTAAAACATTGCTCTCCTGATATGCTTACAAAGTTACAGTACAAAATGCTAGACATGACATTATAAATGAGAGCACCTGCCATTTGTGACTGCACACTATGAACCACCCTTTTTCTGTGACTCTGATGAATTTAAGGGCTTCATGAGCAGCGCAACTTTTTTAGAATCTGAACAGTTAACAAAGTGCTTGGTGCTTGAAGAACATCATTCAACAAACATAAAAGCTATTATGAATTTATCGAATTATAACTTGTAGTTTCTATGTGCTTCTATGTCTAACAATACAGAAAACTGTTTAAAATTGGAACTGGGTGGTTGCTTACTCTTATCCAATTCCATTATAACCACTTCAGTATCAGGCTGTCAACTCCATCAGATACAATTCATTCTTATAGTGGGCGGCTGCATTACATCCATATGTACATATAAATTCTGTCGAAATTGATTTTTTATAACTCATGAAAATAACACAAGCCAATGTGCTAATAAAATTATGTATAAACTGATGCAAGGTCGCTCATAATAACACTAGATGATTGCTATGTTGCAATGATCTCCAACAGGAGCTTGTGAAAAATATATTAAAAAACATAAACTGAAAAATTGAAAATTTAATTTTTTAAAATGAAATGCCAAACGCTATCTATTTGAAAATGAGATTCGAATAGATTAACGTTTAAAGCCTAGTCAATCATATATCAGGCCTCCTCTCATGCTTTATCTCAATGATCTCGTCAATGGGCAATACCCCTGATGCAACCTTCATCTAATAGTTAAAAACTAATACTGGACATCAAACAACTTGCCCTCAAGGTTTAATAGAAGGCACACAAAACCTTGCCGGGGGTTACAAAATTTTACAAGTACTCAAATAAATTTCTTCAATCGCACACGAATTAAGCTGATTTTACTGAGTCAGAGTACACATGGAAAAAGCATGACACAGAGAGATGTTATGAACATGATATTGTTATATATACAGATATGGAATCCGTCGTGATGTGCTGACATACATGCTTACAAAATAAATCTTACATTTGCCGGTTTCATTACACAGTAAATGAGTGTTCTATTTGGCCTAGCTAAACTGCATTCGCCGACGAGCAATCCAATCTATATATTCGACAAATTTGAATTTTCAGGTCTTATTCACAAGCTGCAGCACTTGAAAAGATGAATTGAGCATGACGCATGAGAATCCGCTGTATACTTGTATGAAATCTGCAAAAAACTGATATCAGTGAAGAAATTCTTGCGGCTTTAGACTTTTTGTACAAGAGAAGTCCATAGAAGATGCAGTGTCGAAATCACCGTAAATAAATAGCAGGAAGTAATTTTAATTAAACTAAAAAATTGCTTACCAATAACCACGGAATGACCTTGTCAGGAAAGAAGGACCAATTAGGCTTGCTATTGCTTGTGGGAGATCAAGCCGACTGCTGCTAGCCTCACTCTCCACAATAAGTTCAATCTCATCATGTCCTTCCTGATTTCCTTGGAATGCGCACTTGGGGTGCAAATTGAAGTCACAGTCCTTACAACAGAAGGACCAGAATCTTGCAGGTTCTCCACAGTCATCACATATGTAATGATTTCGGACCATAAGCAAGAGCATATGTTCGTGAAGGGGATGACTCACCTGCTCTGGCCAACTTCTGTTCATGTCCTCCATCTTCTGATCACCCAATTTAATGTTACTTTTGAAGGAGAGCGGGGACTTAGTGTAGTCAATGAAAAGGGTTTCACTTTTATCTTTACAACGAGCTGAGAATCGAGGAATGTCTTTGATAATGCTCCAGTCTGGGCCGTCTATCAAACACCTCAACATTAGTCTAAGACTGCGAGTATCAATCTGGAGCAGTTGTAGATTAGGGAAGGGCCATTCTCCTTTCGCAGCTACTTGCATCCACTCTAGGATAGACTGCGTTGCAGTGTCATCCTTTACAATCAGAGTTTGGAGTTGATGCAGGTGGTCCACATTCCTTAGGCCTGTAAAACAAGCAATTTCAAGATATTTCAGCGATGGTAGGTCTGCCACCCTGTTGAGACTGGAGTTGCCTACAACCCACAATTTCTTGATGTGGTGGAGACTCTCAAGTGCTTCTAGATTGTCCAAGCCAGAGATTGTTAAATTTTCCAAAGCAGTAGCATGAGTGAAGAGAGCATAAGGAAGGGACCTCAGTTTGGGACAATTATGAAGAAGCAAGTACTTGAGTCGGGGCATCAGGACCATCTGCGCTTGCAAGCTCTCTTCCTCCAGCCAAGACCACTCTTCCCAGCTGTGCATATCAGTAAATTCTAAATATTCTAGTTTGGGAAAGAGCTGAAAAGTGGTATCGTGTCGTAAACCATCCCCCTTTGCTATAGAGTCCTCGACTGGGAGTAGGAGTTCAGTCCCGACTGTTTTCAATCGGGGCATACCATGGACCCGAAGGACAGTAAGGTAAGGTAGTAACCCCAAAGGTGGCAATCGTTCACAAAGACTACAATCAAATAGAGACAGATACTTGAGGTTCGGAAATGACGGAGAGTTCATCAACCATTTCGGTAAGACATTGCCAAAGTAACCTTCTATACGAAATCCTTTGATACAAGATGGAGGGAGGAGCTCTGCAAACACTTCTACAATTCTTGCTATTGATTCTTCATTGTAGGTTGTTGTATCTGTACAAGACAAAAGAAGTCGGGTTAGATACGACTTATTTATCAACTCCGCAGATTTGGCCTCTGCAGTACTTGACGATCTCTCCAAGTTCCATATTGAAATCGAGCGAAGTAGCTTGAGATCCTTTAGGTCCTCCAGTGTGCACCATTCTCCTTTCACTCCTTTGGTGTGCCCTCACTCTCCCTTTCCGTTGCTGCCTGACAAAATAAATGGTTCAAGTTTTCGAATATGCGGCAGCCTTGTGATTGCTTTCGGTATCCTGTCAATCTTAGTTGCTCTCATTGAAAGACATCTTAGTCCAGTCAATGATCCTATGGCTTTTGGAAGACTTTGCAAGTTCCTACAACCATCGAGGAGCAAAAATTGCAAGAAGTATTTAAGAGACCCTATGCTCTCAGGAATTTGCATGATGTTAGTCTCACGTAGATCTAAAAATCTCAAACGCATGACACGTAAAGAGTCCGGCAGCTTCTCAATACTTGATTTACAGAGACTTAAAATCCTTAAATGCTCAAAAGTTCTCATAACCTCCTCTGAAATTTCTTTCCAACCAATCAGCGTCCTCAAGGAACTTTGATCTTTTATTTGATGTAGGGAAAACCCTGAAGCATTATTAATGTTCAGTCGTCTAGTCTTTTCTTGCGATGTAAAATCAGTTTTGACTTCTGCATTCATGCACCGACATTCATTTCCTGCAAGATCTTGAGCTAGACTTCGCAAAAGGTCATGCAACTGGCAAAAAAATTCAAATAACAAGGTTGGAGAAGGCTCCTCTCTATCAGCTCATTCCAGTATTCATATGCCTTCTCTTCTAGCAAATTGCCATCATTTGCCTCCACAAATCCCTCGGCAATCCACAAGTGGGTGAGATCTTGTTTGTGAAACCAATAGTCCTCAGGAAACAATGCAAAATACAGAAAACAGTGTTTAAGATGTGGTGGCAAGTCTTCATAACTGAGATAGAGTGCTCCCATCACCCCAGATGGTACAGAAGCGGAAGACCAGGCCCGATCTCGAAGAACTTTTTTCCACTCGGTTGAACATGCTTCTTTTCTTCTTAATAATCCACCAATTGCTCGGATAGCCAAAGGAAGACCATCACATTTCTTAACTATCTGTATCCCCAGATTCCTTAGTGTCTGTACTTCGTGTTCTTCCTTGTCACATAACACCATCTTACGCAACAACGACCAACCATCTTCATCTGGAAGTTTGGCCATCTTATGACAAAATTTTGCTCCCATTTCCTTCGCAATGCCTTCATCTCTAGTGGTTACCAAGATTCTGCTTCCTTCACCAGCACTACTTAATGGCCTTCGTAATAAATCATCCCACACATGTGCATTCCAAACATCATCCAAGACAAGAAAAAGTCTTTTCTGTCGAACAACTTCAAAAAGTAAACTCTGAAGTTTTGCCTTACTGCCGGCTAAAGTTGGGTCCCCTCCAGCATCGTCTAATATGCTCTTCAGAATTCTAACCTCATCCAAATCATCTTTGGAAACACAGACCCATATTGGTTCCATTTGTTGAAAAGTCGCTCTCAGGGTGTTGTTGTTGAATATCTTTTGAGCAAGAGTGGTCTTGCCAATCCCACCCATGCCGACAATGGCATAAATTAAGATGTCCCTTCGTTGGTGTTCCTTTATGAGCAGCTCCACAAATTTCTTGGTATCCTCCTCCAACGCACTTCCCACCATATCTGGCTCCAACAACGGCGATGTGATACGGCTTATTATTCCAGTTGTCTTCCCATTGTTATCTCTAAAGACGATGTTTGTGAGATTGAGGGCTGACCTATCCTTGTTGACATCATCTAGTCTTTGATTAAGGCTTTGAATTCTTTTTCCAATATCATGCTTCGATGCAACTTTCCGAATGAATGAAAAGGGGTAACAGGAACAGCTTAGAACTGCAGAAGAAGAAGACGAAAATGATGATGATCCCTTCTTATGTTTCTCGGCTTCTATCTTGTAATTATCAATGATATCTTGTGCTTCGTACATGATATCTCTGAGCTCATCAAGCCAAGTTCTTATTGATTAATCATGAAAAAGCCTTCTTTCAGCATCGACAAGGTAATCTTTCACCATCTTCATTCTTGTAGTCAGTCCTCCGATCTTATCTTTCACTCCCAAGATAAGAGCTGATTCTTGCTTGGCATAATCGATCAGCAATTGCACCAATGGGTCAATCGATGCACTTGGGATCATAGCCACCTTGAATCTTTTACAGAAACAATAAGAGGTGAATGCAGAAAGAGAGCCAACAGTTTGTTCACAAGAGGAAGAGAAAGCATTCCTCCTAATTTGAAGTAATCAAAATATTGCGTGTTGCCAGGATTTTGCAGGAGAACCTTAACCGAATCCTGTGAAAACATGGCAGAGATGTAAGATATACGTACAAAACCATGAGCAGCTAATAAGAGAGAGAAGGGGAACAAATGTTATCGAACAAGATCATTAACTCCTCCCCAGGCTTACTTTTGCTATGAAATATTTCAGTGTTAGCATCTTTATATACAGAATGTACTTGGAAAAAAAATACCTAAGTAATTTGGTATTTTATTCTTAATTTTTGGGAGGATTGAATGATAACATGTTAATCTCAATCTCATAGCATTTGCATCTACTGACTTTTGGACTAAAATATACATGTCAATGTTTGTTTCCCACTATACCTAGTTACCTCACCATCCTAAACAATTGACTTTGTATAAAACTAAAGCCATAATGTCCACAGATTGTTTTCAAGACTATTTCTGTGAAAAAATCTGTTTTTCTATGAAGCACTCAACCTGCTATGCATCTCTGATATTGGTGATGTTTGGCTAAGTTTATTTGTCCAAATAAATCGCTTATGTACTGCACAATAATAAGCCGGTTTGGTTTAGGTGTATTTTTAACAAAATGCGCCGCTTATAAAAGCTTTAAAAATAAGCAACCAAATGTAGCTTTTCAAAATAAGCCGTGCAGGCTGCTTACTTCTCCATAATATTTTTGCCTCTGGAGTTAAAAAAATTCTGCTCATATCTTTTAATAATTAATACTTATAATAATTACTAACTATAATATTTTATTAATAATAATTGATCATTTATAAATTAGTTACTCTTAAAAAGGTATTTAGAATTAATTATATTAGAATATATAATTAAATAAAAAATTAAATTATATATCAAAACTATATATATATATATATATATATATATATATATATATATATTATATATTACCTACTATATTCTTAAGGACATTTTAATCATTTATTAGTTTCTTCAATTTATGAGTACTTTAAATAAGCTGATTTGATCCAAACAAACTTTGAGATAAGCTCTTATTTCAGTAAATGTTTAATTTTAAGCAAAGCCAAACATGCCCATTGATGTTTGCAGTTTGAATAGACTTTCTCCTTTGTTTCAAAGCTCAAGTTCTTGGTTTGGGAAGCTTTTCTGGTATTCTTAGAAGTTAAACATTGCCATCCTGATATGCGTAGAACTTACAATACAAACAAGATACAACATAGGGAATCAGATCAAAATGCGGGACATGACATTATAATGAGAAGAGCAGTACCTGACTTTAGTGACTGCAAAAAACGGACCACCCATATCTGTACTCTTGATGGATTTAAGAGCCTTTATGTGTAGCTGAAAGTTGTTAGAACCTGTAAAGTTAAAAAATGCTTGAAAAACGTCATTCAACTAACACAAAAGCTACTTGAATGTTCAAATATATTACAGTATCAATCTGCTTCTGTGTCTAGCAATATTGAAAAAAGAAAACTGTATACAAATGAAATTGGTGGTTGAGTACTCTCATTCAATATAATGCTTCATGCATCAGCTATCAGCTCCATGACAGGGGGGGTATAAAATTTGACATACTATCCATATGATGAGCATATAGTTTCATAACCTAAACCATAATACAAACAAATCTACTAATAAAATTATGTATAACTGATGCCAGTTCACTCAGAATTTCGCGATTCTACAGATCTGCATCGTGGACTAAAAGAAATAAAACATAATCCTCATGTGAAAGAGCGTCAAAGAATTTTACAAATGATTGTTATTGTGCATTGATCTCCAACAGGAACTTCCTTTCTTTTTCTTTTTGCCACCATGACTTCAAGCAAACATTGATACAGCAGTATCAATGCAATCTCTCAAAAGGACCACACATTTGAGATAGGCTATTTCAATGATTTCAAAATATATCTGTAACGCTCAAGGAGCCAGATGAATCACTTACACATTAGGGCCCTTCTCATGCCTTGTCTTAGTTTCTATTATATTAGGCATCCGCTTGATTGCTTCCTTCATCCTCTAAATAGTTATAAGATTGCATATATATACCAGGTCCAACATTTGGGTTGGTCATAGGCCTGGAATATTGATGAGATCAAATCACACTACTACCTATGCCACCACCAAAGAGCAAGAGGAAAACAACAACAACAAAAACAAGATTACAAGAACATGAATTACTTTAAGCAAACCTTAACCCAGTAGTTGAGAGAATTCTTCACCCAGTAGTAGATATAATTCCAGAAGACTTGGTACATGATATGTTCAAAACAAGTAAGTGGACCTAGTTCTGGTTGTCCAACTTCTGCAAAAGATAAAAAAAAGGTTACTTCATGCGCAGAGCAATTCTTGCAGTTCATGCCAGTATTGATTATCAAACTATCAGTTGGGTCGCAGAAGAATTACCTATGATGATCAAACTGATGTAGTAGGAAAGGGAAACAAATCGCAACACCAAGCAAGATCTCGGTTACGTTGGCCGACGAGCAATCTATCTGTCTGAAACTGATACTAGAAACATTGAAGTTTCAGGTCATATTTGTGTTGAGACGTTGAGGAATTCAAAGCAGAGGAGTTCAATATGGGAGATCATCAGAAATAATTGATGTTGGGAACCATCCAACTCCGTGTAGTTTGTATTACTAAAGAATAACACAAAACTGTGGGGATGGACAGAACTAATAACTCAGAGAACAAATTCAATGGGGGCTGGAGAGAATACTAAGACAATCGATGGATTTATGCCTTTCATGATATCTGCTATAGACCATATTAAACATCAGTTTCATTACATGGCCAATGAATGTGATTTCTTATGAATAAACATGGATTATGCATCTGACTTGACCAAGCTGCCAGTAGAGACAGCTAAATTTAATATGAGTTATGATGTAAGCAACGACTATGCCAACTCATTTTAAATTTATCAAAGTGGTTGGATTGTCACTAACAAGATTGTTTCTTTAAAAACATTCAACCTGCTATGCATCTATGTCAGTCATGTTTGCAGCTCAATTCAGCTTGGTTTCAGGAAGCTACTCACAAAGATATATTGCATAAATTAAAAAAGCTCGCCAGAAAAGTAAAGCATTGCTCTCCTGATATGCTTACAAACACTACATAATACAACTAATGGAATCAGATCAAAATGCAAGACATGACATAATAATGCAAGACCTGACTTTAGTGACTGCAAAATAATGGACCACCCGTATTCTGTAAGACTGATGGATTGAAGAACCTTCAATGGCAGCGCAAAGTTTTTAAACTTTGTACAGTTAAAACAATGCTTGAAAAACATCATTCAGCAAACATAAAAGCTATATGGATTTATCCAAATACAAATTGTAGTTTCAATGTGCTTCTACGTCTAACAACAAAAAAACGCTGTATAAAATTGCAACTAGGTGGTTGCTTAGCCTCATCCAATAGCTTTTATGTTTGTGGGTGCCTACTTAATGTGTCAGGTTATCAACTCCATCAGATGCAATTCATACTTACAGTGAGCACCAACAAAAGAATGACACTACATCCATATGAACACACAAATTCACTCAAAACAGATTTTTCATAATTGAGAAAATAAGGCAAGCCAATGCACTAATAAAATTATGCATAATTGATGCAAGCTCGCTTAAAAAGTAGCCAATCTAAAGTATATGCAGCGGACTTAAAATTCCTCATGACAAAGAGTGTCAAAGAATTTTATAAGCGATTGCTATTTTGCAAATATCTCCAAGAGGAGCTTCCTTTATTTTGCTTTTCTCCATCTCCAAGACGAGCTTCCTTTCTTTTTCCTTTTCCCACGGTGACTTCGAGCAAACGAATGATTAGCTATAAAATATTAACTGAACCAGTATCAATGCAATATCTCAAAACGACCACAGCGTTTGAGATAGACTATTTCAAAATGAGCTTCGAATAGATTAACATAAAAAGCCTAAGAAATTCACTCATATACCAGCACTACACTCATGACTCATAGAGTTCACATGGAAAGCATGACTCATAGAGATGTTCTGAACATAGATATACAGAATGGAAGCAGTCTGAAGTCATCTATTTTATTTATGTATGTGAAAGTCCATGCACTAAGACGGACTTACTCAAGCATATCAATAATAGCTGGCTGTGGACAGTCAAAGAGACACCAAACCTCAAGCTTAGGAATAACACAAAATTCAAGCCATTTCACTCCAATAAACCAAGCATACTTTTGCATTTCACTCCAATTTCCTGCCGATCCTATACGGCTTCAACATCAACATATCTGCTCAACACTGAACCACAAGCCCTTCTAACAAAATCCTTGTCGATACATGAAATAAAACCCCAAGCACAATAGACACAGGTAAAGCAGGAAATGCTTTTTTGATAAACTGCTAGGAGCATAAGACTAATACCATTCCCAGCTAAGATAGCAGGGTAGCAAGCATACACAGTCATGGAGTCGAACATGGCTGCTATACCAACCAAAATGCAAAGATGAAATCCCCTTAACCTGAGCTTGATGGCCCCTGATGATCCCAACCAAACCATCAAAACCATCCTCTTCTTCCCTACATGGAACCATCTGCTGTCTACGTATCGATGGAGCTGTCAAGCTCAAGCTTCCAACCAATCCCTCTTCTGCATTGACCAATCTCGTCTCTTCAATCACCTTCTATCAATTGTTCCATTCCCAGAATCACTAAAATTTGAACCCACAACGCATCTACTTACTATCCTCACCCAAATTTCGCTCTACTACAGTAGTACCCACATTGTTTCCATCAATATTCTCTGCAAAAATAAGCATTCCCACAGTTGTTCCCAATTTCCTCCATTATTGTTCTCACTAGAATTTCGCATTGTTCCACCTATTACATTATTATTATTATTATTATTATTATTATTATTATTATTATTATTATTATTATTATTATTATTATTATTTGTCAAACTATATAATTTAGGGTAGGCTAATCGGCCTAATGAGAAAGGATCGTTAATAGGGCCTCTGGAAAGGCCCATAAGAAGCAACCGGTCCATTTCCATCGTCGTCTCTAAAACCTCGTCAAGGGTTTTACAGGTTCCAGTTCTCGATCTCAAGAAAAGTTCAATTTTTCTTCAAGAAATAGGTAATGGTTTTTGTTTCTTTTGTTGTTTTCTATGATCTTGATGCAATCTTTTGTTGTTGATGCCTTCTTGATTAATGAGCAAAATTTTCTTTTCTAATTAATTTATTGGGTTTCCTTTCATGTTAGATTTGTGACACCTGCCTTTTCTGTTTTCTCTTGAACATTCAAATGTTTGTTCGGTATGTCGAAAAGATTTGTTTATTTGCAACAGTTTTTAGGTTTTTCTTTTTAATTCATCGTAGGTACTGATTTTGGTTGTGGGGGTGGGGATTTGATTTATGGTTTTTTTTTTTCTGTGTAAGGTTTATTCCATAAGGATCTCTTAGAATGATTGCAGTTGGTTTGTAAATAAAGAGATTGTTTTTCAAACTTTTCTTCTATTCCAGGAGAAAAATGGCTTTTGGAAATAAGATTGGGAGTTTATTAAAACAAATTGTGGGACCAAAACTATCGCTGTTTCAAGGAACTCGATGCATGTCATCATCCAAGCTATTTGTTGGAGGTCTGCTACCAACTTAGTCGATCTCGTCTTAAATCTGTTTCTTCTTGTGTGGTTTACTGATGCAATTTCTTGGTGATTTATTCTAATTAGGACTTTCATATGGAACTGATGACCAAAGCTTAGGAGAAGCATTCAGTAGCTATGGCGAAGTAATTGAAGGTGTGAATAACCTAGTAGTGCCGCATAGTATATGATTCTGCATGTTTTAGAGTTAATTTTTATGTTTACTTGAGCAGCTCGGATAATAATGGATCGGGAAACTGGTAGATCCAGAGGGTTTGGTTTTGTTACATTTTCTTCCAGTGAGGAGGCATCTGCTGCTATGAGCGGCTTGGATGGAAAGGTAATATATTTTTAAGCAGCAGAATATATGCGATATTTGAGGCTCAACAGAAATTCTGGACAAGGTGCTATTAACCATGTCAGCTTGGTTGATTTTGGGATTTTCCAAAGGACAAACAATTGGTGTACATTAAGTTTTATGTTCGTAGATATACTTGACCTAGTGCATGGGTTTACCACATAATAGTCTTCATTCATATCATGTTACTGCCTATCCAAATCAGTTAAACATGTGAAGTTTAATATTATATATTGCCAATTTGCATCTTTCATGTTTTAACATGTGAAGTTTAGTGTTATAGAGCCAATTTGCGTCTTTCATGTTTGATACTATTAAGGTGTTCCGTAAAGTATATAATCTGAAGATTGTCCTTTCGTGTGCTAGCCAAGTGGATCAAATCTATGTTATTTTTTTCCGATTCCAGTAATCTATGCTGTGGATTACAAATTGCACAAACCTTTTTTTTTTTCCCTTGGCCTATTGGTTCCTCAGTTTATCTGTTCCTGGCAATTTCAAAATTGATTTCCAAGACTCCTACTCTGTTCTCAGCAATACTCTAGAATCTACACTTTATTTTTAATTTCAACTTTGTTGAAGTATCATGCTTTCACTCTCATATAGAATGCATATGTGTAGTAGCTGTCATGATCTTCTAGACCCAACACTTTTTACTGCCTACTCTCTTCATATAGTGATATTTAACAATGGTCTTACTTTTATTGTACCAGGATATTCATGGCCGTATTGTTAGGGTGAATTATGCCACTGATAGAGCAGGAGGATTTCGCGGAGGCTACGGTGGTGGTTATGGAGGTGGCGGTGGGTATGGCGGTGAAAGCGGCTATCGTGGAGGTGCTGGTTACACTAATGGGAACACCTTTGGGGGAGGTGCAGCATATAGCAACAGTAATTACGACGCTACAGGTGGTGGCTACAACACTGGTATTACCAACGATAACTACGGTAGTAATCCAGCTGCTCAGGGTTTTAATGATAATGCTGGAACGGGGTACAATCAGCTACAGGATAACAACGAGGGAAGCGCGGCTGCTTCTTGTGGTAGCAGCAATCCTGAAGAACATCAATCAGATCTCTATGCTAGCAGTAAAATTTGATCTAGCCCTTCTGTTCCTATGAAAGTCAGAACTCAGAAGTAACCTGACATTCGCAATGGATTTCCCTTGTTCCAATAAAGTTTCGTTTCAAGTTAATACAGTGAACGCATATAAAGCTGCATTTCAATTTTTTCTTGCAGTAGACTCATGCTCTGTGAACTATTATTAAGTGTTGCAATGTTCTTAGTGTATCCTTTATATCTTTTGAATGTCTGTGGAGTTTTCTCCTGTTTGAAGTAATTTCCTCCAATTACTGGTGAACTTTTTGAGAAAAGGTTGTATGTATGATCTTCTAATCTGCCATAACTGATCATGTCTGGCTTGAGAAGTTACAAACTGATTCCCATTAAAGTTTTCAATGTAATGAACATGTTGTAAAAACGAGAGTGACAATCACAATCTGAAATGAGCAGCATTGGTGATAATATTGTCTAGGTAAAACTGCAGAAGAAATGCTCAGTGATCAAGCAAAATTTGTTAAAATGCGACAAAGAGCACTAGCCAAAAACTTATTCATCCATCAAAAATAGCATTTTTTGAGCATGCACAAATACAGGAGAACGATGTCTCTTCTCTTTCACCATTTGTTGTATCAACATTTTCCCCTCCTCATCTTCACTATCATCATCAGTATCTTCTGAATCATGGCTTCTCAAAATTTGCTCCGAGGTCGGTACTCTCTTCAAAGCCTTGGTGTCCGTAGATGGCTTCTTTAGTTCGTCATCACCTTCAAGGCCCCAAATCAAACTCCGATTAGCTGTAGGTAATGGTGTCTTTTCCTCCTGTGTGTTCGAAATCTTCATCAATTCTTCATAGAATTCATTGTAGGCACCCAATGCATCCCCAGACAGGTTCACAAACATTGGTTGATCCAAAGCATTTTCTGTTTCTAAAACAACAGGGCTTCCCTGGTTGGAGGAAGATTCCAAATCACTAGTTGACATGGTCCTTTGTGAATTTGCCGGTTCTGATTGTATCAAATGGATTTGTCTTTGGCTTTGATGAAGCGCATCTTCAAGCTCCCTTATTCGCTCTTGCAATCTCGACTCAATCACTTGATAGAGACGTAAGCTAAGTTCTTTAGGACAAACAGCATAATCTACAGTATAATTTACATTTTCTTGAGTAGCTGAGATGCTCTCACTAGAGCTCTCCTTATGATGCCAATAGTTTTGAGATTTAGGCTCCAGCATATCAGCTATCAGATCCCCATGAACAACTTCTGCTTCAAGACCTGGATCAAGCTGCAAACCAAAAGTTCAATGCAATTCAGTAAAGACAACTATATGTAACATGATGCTCAACTTGAAAGAGCATGAGAAATCTTTTGAGCCTCTGTAAACCATTTCATAATCTAGCCCAATGGAAAATGTAACGCAACCAAGAAGGCTTATGTAGGACCTAGGAGATACTTCCAAAACATAGAGGTATAAAACAAAAAACACAGAAGAAAGAATTTAGGGGAAAGTGTCAAATCTGCTCCATGGGTACAACTAAATCAGCACAATGTATCAACAAATAAAAGAATAGCAAATTATGTCTATAAATTTACCTCAGAAAAGGAAGGTGCATGATTTTCCCTACTATTGAAACCCATATTTTGTACCAATATCTCCAACTCAACTTCAAGCTCTGCTTCGATATTACTCATAGGCTTGGAATCAGTGGATTCTTTCATGTTGGGTAGACTGCTAGTTACTCCTGAGCTGTCATATTCATCATTAACCAATTCCTTTACGGAAAGCGAATCCTTCATTTCTAACTCTTCTTGCAGATCTTGAACTAGGTTTTCAGTATGTTGCAGCAAGTCTGTTAACTTCTCTACTTCTTTTCTATTGGATGAAGAAGTGGACATCATACCGATGCGGAGTCCAAGAAAGAAAAGAAGCAACCCACTGAGCAATCCTGTAAACAAATGCAGCTTTTGAGCTAAACAGCATCATGGATCAATCAAGACTTGTACATATAGCTTGAAACATCAACATGCAGGGTAATTTTGTGAACAACCATATCCACCTTATGAATTTAGATAGGCATGGCTAGTTTACCTGTAAACTATATGTACAGATTTTGGAAGATATACAATATTTCAAATTTCAAACAACTCCAATTTTCTTTTGCATTTCAGCTGTTATACGCTTAGGTTAGATAATAAAGTAAAGTGCTAGATAGAACGACTATGCAACATAGGCAAAATGTTCAGTGCACATATTTGAGTCATTTAGTCAATGTACACATGATAGCTAGTAATTCAAATGAACATTTGGAACCCCTTGTAACAATTGAGCAAATAAATGAAAGCTTATTAGCAAAATAACAAAGCATTTCTATGAAATTAATTGAGTTTATATTTATAAAAAGTCTTATTAAAGATATCCCTCATGAAGGTGGTAGATAAAAAAATCCAGTTCTACAACAATACAATAAGGAAAGAGAAAGATGATCACACCTTCGGTACTGGAATCTTTGCAAAAAATCTTTGAGTTATCTACCTTTCTACTTTGCACCTCCCACTTCTTTCTCTTAGAACTCCTTGATTCGGGAAGAGGAGGAATTCCAATTACAGTTTCCATCTTTTGCAAACTAAGCTCATCAACTTTCTCAGGAAGCCCACTCTCTAATGGCATTGGAGAAGAAATATATCTAGACTTGCTGATAACTTTGTTCCCATCTGTCACTAGAAATGGCCTCAAATTAGTTCCTCTTGGAGAACTAACCGGAGTTAAAATATATTCTTCAATCTGGAACTGCTCATTATAGAGTGAAGGAATTAGGCAATTCTGCATAGACGTGAGAGGCTTCAAATTACTTCTACGAGATTGCCTGCTTCTTAGTGAGCTTTGATTTCTTTCAAGTCTCCTACCAACAGAAACACTTCTCATTGACATATCAGCATCGTCAATACCAGAACCATCATTACCCAAGGACTCAACTTTCACCTTACGATCAAGACTTCCCTTCTTATAAAAACATGGCTGCAGGCTCAATAATGAACTATTATCCCTCACATAATCTTCTGACAAGCTGGTCAAAGTGCTAGCATTACTGGAAGAACTTGCATTAGCATGTGAACTCCCTGACAAAATTCCTCTGTCACTCACTGAAGCCACTTCCCTACTAGAGCCACCATCTTCCGATGCATGTCTTCTCATCAACAATCGAAAAAGACCGGTACCAGAATCACCTCTCCTGCCGTCAGGTGGTTTATCCATTTGAACCTCTCACTCCAATGTCTCAAAATTTTAAGCTACACTCTTCACAACTGCATTAATGAACTAATTAATCCTTCACTTCACCGAACTCCAATCAATGTAGAATGAATCCAAATGCCAAAAATCTATAGACCCGTCATTCCAATTCATAAAACCACCTATGCATACATTCAAGAGAAACAACCAGTATACGGAATCACAAAAACCCCTAAAATCCGAACGACCCAGATAAATAAACAAAAATCTACAATACTTCAGGAGCTGAAATAAATCATTCCCAGAATGATTTCCTCATATCTCCAGAAATAAACACCCTAAACCAAGAAGAAAAACGTTCTTTTTCAGCTGGGAAGAAAAAACCTACGCCGCAATCGATTATAACACCCAGAACCCTGATGAAATCAATCAATGGAGATCCAGATCGAGAGAAGGAACGCACTAAGCAGGTAAACAGACAGAAAGATTGGATCTTTTGTTGGAAACAAGAAGAAAATTGGAGAAAGATTTTGGTTTTTATGGGGGCGGTGACTGGTTGCTGTTGCCCGTTGGGTGTTCGTTATCCTACAAGAAATGAACACTAAATATAAAATATAGAAAATAAAAAACGGAGACGATGAAGAAGAATTTTTCTTTGCGCATTCCGGCACCCGTTTGTACTTGTATTTTCAATAAAGATCCACCTAGTTTGGATTTTAGTGTGGCCTATGAAATTGCCTTCTCCATTCTGTCCTGTTCGTACTATTTTTGCAATAAAAATCCACCGATTTACATGTGCGTGCGGCAATAGTGACTGAATATGAAATCATGATAATTAAGTATATAAGGTTTTCTGTAGTTGGCATTTCTTATAGATCTAAAAAATTCTTCATATAAGTTTTTTAATATTTTTAATCAATGCACAATTTTCATCGTTGTCGTCATGGGATCTATAAATTTTTGAACATGTCTAGAAGTTCAAAATAAAATACATATAAATAAAAGTTTTGCATGCAGTCATCCCTCTGTTTTCATATAGCAAAACCAGCAAACAGTATTATTTCAATCAACATTAACAGGTATTTTACATTGATAAGAATGTTATTCTTAAAAAGCCATGAAAAGTTTCAAGAATATCATGTCAATCAATAATCAGAATATTTAGCTATAAGAAGTTTATTACCTTCCTAAAGTTTTTACTTCTCCATCCAATCATTTATGGCAAAAATCGGCCATAAAGAGCAACAATCCTCAAAAAGACCGATCTTTCTAAACTGTGATTTTATTGAACAAGATGGGAGTCTAATGTTACTTGCCCAGTTCCAACATTGTACATTTAGATATATAACAAATGGCAAGAAACTCGATGTAGACACCGTTAGCATTGTTATGTAGCCAATGTAGTCCTTTGGCAACTGTCAAAAGCACAAGCTAGTATGTCTCGGTAATCTCTTGAGATTGTAAAGTGATCATAGACCAACCCGTCTCTGCTCTTCTTGTACTCTACTAGGAGTGTCGAATGATTGAACGCTGTTAGTTTCACGAATCCATAGTCATAGTCCTGAAAATGGCTCCATTTGGTTTTAACGGGGCTGAACTCTGCAAGGCTCGCACCGCCACCTCCAACGACTATGTGTGTTGTGGCTTTAAAAGGACCGCTGTAGTAGTTTGAGGCATTAGCCACACATTGGCTCTGAAAAAATTGAAAGAAAAGATATGTGAGATTTAGCTTACCAAACATATTTGTTGCATATGGAATGAAAGTACTCTCACATGGGAGTTGAATAAGATACATCCATCGTATCGAATTCAGTATAAAAAAAACGGAAACATGTAGTTTCTAGTTCGTTATCCCTGCCTAGATAATTTCTCTTCCGAAGTTTACCCTTATCCTTCTAGCTTTGATATTTTAGAGACGTTAGTCATAAAACAAAGACTTAAGACAACATTCGAAGTTCAGTGCGGAAGAACTCGTAAGGGGAATAGGGAAAGAATTTACCTGGTAGACGGGGCAGGTTCTTTCATAATTGTGAACATGGCCGTAGAAGGCAATGTCAACTTTGTATCTCTGCCAAAGATCTTGAAGGTACTCTCTTCCCATTGGCTCCTCAAAGGATCCTTCGTCAGCATAAAAACTGCCAGAGGAATAACCAAGAACCCTGTGCGCGAGGAAGATGACCCATGGTTGCCTTTGTCTATCAACAGATGACAGGCAGTGCTCGATGAATTTATATTGTTCAGTGCCTGGCCTCCAGTCGTGCTCAGTGTCAGCTATGCAGAAGTGGAACATGCCATAATCCGTTGAATACCTGCAATAACAGTTCCAAGAATGAGCAAGAAAAGCATAATGTTCTAAGGACAAAATTATCCATCATGCACCTCACCTCTAATAAAGTTGATCCTAAATTTATAGCTACTTACCAGAAATTAGCTCTATTCTCAGCAGGTACGTAGAACATTGTCTCAGCTAGAACACCACATTCTCCGCCTGAGTCCATATTCTCATAGAAAGATCCACTTCCAGGCCAGTCACGCTCATGGTTCCCACTGCATGGGAAAAAAATCAATTTCGTATCAACTGACACTTGCAGAAATGCCTACTATTAAGTGTGACAAGTGGAATTATGTGTGCTATGCCGATTACAAAGTGAGAAGTGGAATTATCCATACTGTATAACTTCACCTTCCAATCATATAGGGCACACTTGATGCAACAGGTTCGACTTGAGCAGTAAACTGATCCCACTGTGAGATGTATCCATTTGCATAACATATGTCTCCAATGTGAAGAACTATATCAATATTCTTTAAATCTTTGACAAGCTGGTTAGTAGTATTGAGAGAACCATGCTGGAAATTATTGTATTCATTTGAACCATCAGGTTCTGCCTGTTAAAACTGACGGAATATCAGAGGGCATATTCTTATATCTACATGCTTAATACCTACTTAATAATTGATAATGATTACACACTGAAAAACTAACAGAGAAATATATCTATCACCTTCCCCATGTCACCAAAGATGATGACACGTTGTAAAGACTCCTGTCCAGGAAAAGGGGATCCTTTAAAGTTGTATGACTGACTCCAAACAGTTGAGCCATTAAATAATTGATGTCCAAGCCTGTAAGAATACCTGCATTGGTATATTGAAATGGTTAATGCAATTTTAATTCAAATTATATAAAGATAGAAGTTTTTTTTCCTTAATTTGAAAACAACATCATTGGTTCAGCCTTGGTAAATTGTATTAAGAAATGTGGAAGCAGAAGATAATACTTACATTGAATTAGGCCATAGCTCCTTGAGAAAACTCGTGTGTATAAAACCAGGATCTCGCCACCCCACTGTTCTTGCAGGTGCACCTGCATTGACGATTACAACAGTTAACAAATTGAGGACTTAAGGAGGCCCCTATGTTTATCACTACTCTCCAAGATTGAGATCTGGAAAAATTCTACTCATACATCAAATGTTAGAAATTAGCAACCAGCAGCCAATTTCACAAACTGTGGAGTGAAAGAGGATATCTTTAGGAGAGATATCGTGGAGATAAATGTAAGCGAGTGAAGCATCCTTGTAAGCGATTGAAGCATCCTATACTAAAATGCTATTTGGATATTCAAGGACAGCAAGTCATGAATCTTTTTTTTTTTTTTTCGCATATGGACCTAAACTGCAACTCACATGATAGTCCATGGAAAACTAGATGCTAGAGCCAAGCAAAAAAATGAGAAAGAAAGCAACCCCATCAAAAACAAAAAGAAGAGAAGTATATATAAACATATGAAGCAAATAATACTCGATCTTCAAAAACGATAAGCTAGATGAGGCAATGAAGACAGTCCAATACCAAGTCCATAGGAAAAGGAATTAGCAAGTAGATAACAAATGCATACCACACATGCTCTGCCTATGGAAAGTCAGAGTCCCTGCAGGGGAACGGACTTGCGGTCCTCTTTTTGGGCCCCATTCAACAAAAGGAATCGCCTCACTGACATCATATCCGCTGGTCCAGGTAACAGTCATCTGCACCATATGGTCTTCTCATTACTATATAGCAAAACTCACCCTTACAGGGGATAGCAAAGCAAGATATAAATATATCTTATCGTTTTACATGAGAATAACATGTCGCCTGCACTACAAAATTATAACCTACTTGGCATAGAACAACAATTTTCAGCATATATAAATGCAGATAAGCACAGTATACAAAAGGAAAAAGAAAGCTTACTTCATTCCAAACTTTTCCTTGAGCTAGTCTTGGATAAACAGGTGCTTTTGGTTTAGCAAAAGAAATTGCATTTGACACAGAAACCAGCTTTGGCTGTCATATTTCACATGGTCACCGTGAGACTTGGAACTTAATAACGGCAATAACTCACAATGATAGCATTTAATACAAGAAAATCAAGAGAAGCCTGACCACAGACATGAACTATTTTCTTGTAACAGGTAAATATTACTCGTAGCTCTGATCACATACATTGGAAAGTCCTCCAGAAAATAATTCAAAAGAGAAGTCTGCCCTCTGGTTTATAAGCAAAAACTTCAATGTTCCTTTTCCTGTCCTGTTATAACCACCATTTTTGTAATTTGCAAACTGGTACTGCAAAAGCAAAATCAGCATCAGTATTTTAAATTTGCTCATTATCAATATCACATGGTACTTAAACTTTTGAGTATCTGCACAAAAACTTGTAACTGCCAGTAAGAGTTTGTTAAATAATCAACTAGAGTTAAACCAACCTTGATAGGAGAAGAACAGAGGAATGGAGGCTCTTCTTTTGAATTCTCTTGTCCACATACAGAAACCCTGATTTGAAAAAAATTAATAATAATATAACAATAAAAATCAGTTCTTTGCCTTAAATAACAAGCATAGTAAATGAAGCATCAGGGAGAATTCTCCTTTTATCTTTTAAATGATATCCTCAGATATGCTAAGGCGCCAAATGAAAGAACTATTAGTTCGATCAATAAGATCAATACTAAATATTAAACACAGCACAGAATTTTACTATTTCCCTTCTAGAAATTCTTATACCACACTCCGGCAAAAGTCAAAACTGTTCCACCTGAAATTTGCAGGAGAAAAAACTCCAATCCAATCATCGTCAGATCGATTTGGGTGGTTGAATTCTACAGTCACCCATTCTCTGTTTTTGCCCTGTATGCAAGCATAGACTGCATATGATAAGAAGTACTAAATGAGAAGAGAATTATATCAGCTGCTAGGTTGTTTGCCATTCATCACGTCTAACTAAATCCACCAAGACCAACAGCCCCAAAACTACAGGAAATGAAAAAGGACTTCACCTCTAAACCAAGGACCAAGGGAGAAGCTTTAATGTATGCTGAATCATCAATGGCCTCAGTAGCTTTATGAATAGCTATTCTTGATAAGGGTTGTCCTCCATGAGCTAGCACCATTCTATAGCTGAATAAACTTAGAGTTATAGCCAACAAAATTAACAGGCACATCTTCATCTTGCCTCCCAATCTGCATGTACGAAGATAAACAGAATGAATCTATCATCCAAGTACAGAAAACCATGTGACTTTGCAAACATATTGATTCAAGACAGATACACATGTACTGAGCAGAGAGCGAAAGGAATCCTTAGTCCATACTAGAAGCAGATTGACAAATTACACAACGTAATATGCCATGGATATATTGCATAATCTATCACCGTGGATCTCGCTCGACGATTAGAATACCGATTTCACTTTGAGCAGTCATCCTCCACATTCGTGCTACCACTCACTTTATAACTTGCCTTTATTCTTTAAATAATTAATTTTATAACAGGATCTTAGCAGGTAAAAGCTAAATAATTGGCTAAGAAGTAAACCCCAACAGGTCAGTGCGAGTTGATCCTAAAATTCAATTGAATGTCAATAAGAAGAACCAAGAGAACGCTTGAAAACAAACATTCAGAGAAGTGGGTGTTGATAAAAGCAGAAGATTCTTACCCAAAGCAGAGTGGGGGCAACTCTACAGCAACAAGCTTCTCCCACTTGAAATCTTTTTGGCAAATCGCAAAAAGATCACACCTTTCAGTATATATAGTGATAGAATCTGCAGAAATGAAGCATTATCCATTCAAAGAACTACGCATTTTCTCGATTTCACACTTGTTCTTTCTTCGACAGTGAAGTTTTTCTTGAAAGATGAAGATATATAAATCTGCATGCGCTAAGCTTGAGAATCCGGATTTAGAAAGGAAAATGATGGAATATACCATGGAATCCAAAACAAAATTTCAACGTTGATCCTTTCCTGCCCGCTAACGGAAGTCGAAAGCTTTTGGAAAAAAATATTAGTGAATAGTGATTGGTTTTTCCTTTTTTTTTTTTTTGTTTTTTTTTGAAATTCTAAATTGATAGATATCACGTTATCATCAAGCCCTAGGTACGCTAATGGGTCTAGCGAGTCTCACTTAAGGCCTAACAAGCGCTAAAGCCTGTGTTTAATTTGGGCATAATAAACTCAAATCAGCCCATTTACAGCTCGCTAGAAATAACCGAAGAGCTTTTACACCATCGCACAAAGAATAATGTTTCCAAGCACATATGAATTTATGATACAAGTTTTCTATAATAAGATATAATACATTTGCTCCAAATGAAATATAGCACTTGCGACGATCGAAGATTACCGTTACATCGACGGAGTCAATATTGTGAATGCCGTAAGAGGGCGGTGATGCTGTTCCTGTATAGAGAAGGGTCTGGTGAATCACAAACGTATGATGGAAGAAATTTGTGGGGGCTTTCCTTCTGTCAACCTGGTTGAGTTCGATTCAAATAGAAACATAAAACACAACAGTTGGAGTTTTGGTTTCGTAGGTATGTTATGGATCAGAGTATTTTGCATAAAAGAGATTCTATAGCATGAGAATAGATTCATTCGCAATGTTTCAGCACGTTAACCTTAGATGTTTGAGTTCAGATGGTAGTTGTGTGTTTTAATTACAAACTTATCATGCATAAGAAGTTATTATTGCAAAACAAGCCTTCTAGATTATTATTAGCAAATTTAGGTTAGCGTTAAAACCCATTACCGTGAGACGAACGCAGTTTTCCACGGAGTATGTAAAAAAGCAAGCAAGCAAGCAAATCTCCAGATTCCACATTCCAGTGGCAGGCAGCACAGCAGCAGGCTACCAGCGGAAGCTCCTCAAAACATCGACGGCGGAGAGCAGTAGACGAAACGAAGGAGTACCACTGCTGCGAACAATGAGTGTTGCTTTTTCACTGGAAGAATGGCGTGGATCTTCGTCCACGGAGCTTTCAAAGACCGCCGTCATCACCAGTGAGCATTCATCTATCTTCGTTCGCAGGTTTCCTCTCTCTCTCTCTCGATTGAAATAGATATTGATCGATTCGAATTTATAGCTTCCATGCTCTTCGATGTTTAATCGCAATAAAATTTGGATTTCGTTCTTGTTTTTAGTTTCGTTTGTGGATTTCTCTTCATCTCTCGGTGTTGGATCTTGTCCGTTTTAACACGATCAGTGTTTCTGAAGATTTTGATTGTTTATTCGTTGCTTTGAAATCTTTCAATTTTGATCTATAAGAGATTATATATTTGATTTTCATGTTCGTTTCGAATCACTTGTTATGAGGAGTTTAATGATTTAAATTTTCAGTTCTTGCTCTCCTCGTATCGCTTTATCTCGAACTAGAACTAGACAACTCCTTGTTTGATGCATGATTTTGTTATTTACTGGGAGGATTCTCTGATATTTAGGTCAGAGAGCCAATGGAGCGAGGTCCAGAGGAAGATTCTCTCAGCTTTTGTGCCAGAAGTAAGTCATTATACCTCATTATGTTGTTGATGTTTGGAGCTGCTATAAGTTCTGGCAGTTATTAACAGAGCATCTTAGCAAACATGTCATTATGTTACATTTCCATCTTGATGATACATTTTCATTTTAGAAATTTGCTATTAGTCTGTTCAGAGTAGTTGTATAAGAAATGACAATGTGAGTAAGCGGAGCCCTTCTATTTCCATGCATGTTCCAACAAGTAACTCCTTCAGTTGTAACTTGTAAGTCGATTTAAAACACATGGTGCTGCAAATTAGAACTTCTATGTCCTCAATTCTGCAGTTGTGGTTTGTTAGAATGAGATGAATGACTTCTCTAAGAGCAGAGACTGCATCATAATGGTAAATTTCTCTTTTGGAATTGTTTTGGTACAGGGTTTTCCTGGCAGTGTAACCCCTGACTATGTACCCTTTCAAGTATGGGACTCTTTGCAGGTGTGTGTTTGATTTAGGTTTGAACCTTGAATGTACTTCCATGATGCTGTTAGCATGGATTACGACCTGCAATTACTTGATCTTTTCCAGGGTCTCTCAACTTATATCCGTTCCATGCTTTCAACCCAAGTAAGTCTATATTTTAGAAGTTCACCTTATGGTAGAGGTATTCTACACTTTTCAGCTAAAGCTCATGATTCGGGATGTTCAAATTGTGTGTCGGCTCAGGCTCTTCTCAGTGCTATTGGGGTTGGTGAGAAATCTGCTACTGTAATTGGTGCCACTTTTCAGGTATAGTTTGAGTTACCTTTTTGTATTTCATGCACATACTGTGTATACACACATACCCAACAACTTCCTCAAGCCAAGAGAGTAATTGTATGCTAGTGTAAGAAGCATGTGTCTTGGTGAAAGTAATAAAAAATAGAATTAAAATTAAATGTTGTCAGTTACTACAGCTATTAGGTGATGGCTTTGATCACTTAGGTAAGTCTTAGATGATACATGAGTTATTGTTTCAGAATTTGATTGAATTGCAGCTTGACCATGGTCATGCAAACCTTCTCTCATGGTCTAAAGGAGGCTTTAACTCCTGATATTATACCAAATAATATTTTTTAGCCTGCCACATCAAATTGCTTGGAAGTTAGTTTGCTATGATAAGCATTTATAAATTGGACTGTAGTTGGTTAGTTTGATGATGTACACATTAATTTGTCACTGTTGGCGTCTACCTTAAGGCACTTTCTAACACCCACCTTTAAAATGGAAGACAATTGCAGTGGTTTGTTAGAGATTTTACTGGGATGCTTGGAGGAATCTTATTTACCTTTTACCAGGTAATTAAACACATAGAATCTTCCGTTCCCCATTTGTAGTTCTTTAGACTGTTGTGTCTGATTCGAGTGGCCTTTCTCTGGTTGTTCCTAATAGCCCGTTATGTCACTTAATTTCAGGGATCTAACCTTGACAGTCATGCTAAGATGTGGCGTCTAGTTGCTGATTTTATGAACGATCTTGGTATACTATCATTCTGCATTTAGATGTTCTAAAGTAGCTAATTTGTCCTTTGGAGATAATTATTTCATTCTGGTATTTTACATTCATATGGTTTAGGATAAGACATATAGAAGTATTTGACATCTGTCTTTTGGATCATTTTCAGGAATGCTCATGGATCTTTTGTCACCATTATTCCCGTCAGCTTTCATCGTCATAGTTTGCTTGGGAAGTCTATCAAGATCATTCAGTACGTTCTTTGATATTTCCCTCATTTGTGTGGCTCTCCCCACTCAGCTTCATTTTTTATATATTTCCTGAATTATATGGTACCTTCTTCAGCCATTGTAAATAGTCTAGCCTTTGTTTCGTAAATTATCAGTAACTATGGCTGTAATGATATATCTTTCTTAATTTTGGTAGCTGGAGTTGCTAGTGGAGCGACTAGGGCTGCATTGACTCAACACTTCTCTCTTCAAAACAATGCAGCTGACATATCTGCTAAGGTACTAGTGGGATTTGATTTGGTAGCTTTCTTTTAGTCACTCCATTGAACATTTATGCATTGACGTTACAATAGGAAGGGAGCCAAGAGACTGCTGCAACCATGGTAGGAATGGCGTTGGGCATGCTGCTTGCTCATTATACAAGAGCACATCCTCTTTTAGTGTGGATTTTCTTTCTTTCTCTTACTGCATTTCATATGTATGGTGAGTACAGAATTATCAGCATCATTGTTGCAACTATTTCAAACTTTCTTTCATGAAAAATACTACTTGCCTTCTCCATTAATCTCTCAAAGAGTCTCCATGATAACCACTCTCTATTCACAAGGGGCATATCTCGTCCCATCGCACCCATACATAGGATTGGAGAAGCCTACGACAGACCAGAGGGAAAAACCTTTACACATCTAGCTACTATGATATATTTTGTTTTCTGCTGATCATAATATACCATACTTCTTCTTAAAATATGTCATTTCCAATGTTCTTCTTAGAATAGTAATGGGTTCAGTCTTTTTCCCTAGATATAATGCTTGTAGTATCCTTGCAGGATGGTCATCCAAATAACTGCTCAACTCATGTATACACAGGACTTGCTCTTTGTGTACCACATAACTCTTTGCTTTAGAAAACAATACCACTCTTGTTTTCTACATGATATAGTACCTTACACGTATTACTAAAACTAACAGCTTTTAGTCAATTATGATGGAGCTGACTGTTAATACCTACTTGCTGTGGCTAAAGTTGTCTAAAGTCTAACAAATGGATTGCCCGACTTCATTAAGAATAAACAGCTCCTCATAATCAAGGAATGGAGCTGGAGATGAACATTTCCCTCCCCCCCTTTAATGGAGTTTATTATTCATCCTGTCGTCTTTATCTTGATTTTATTCACCAAATTGTTTGTATGTATGTGATGATAATCCCTAAAAGTTAATTTATGCTAACTGTAAGTCTTTATGTTTAGCAAATTACAAAGCTGTCTGTTGTCTTTCACTGACAACATTGAATGACGAAAGGGCGTCCATCCTATTGCAATATTTTATGGAGACTGGTAAAGGTATGGCATGACATTACTTTCAGTTACAATTTAAATTTAGCTGAATCTTGCAGGTTCAGTTATATTGGTAAAATGCAATTGGACATGCTTGTAATGAATTCTCCTTTACCAGTCCTACCTCCACAACAGGTTTCCACAAAGGAGCATGTCTTTCCCGTATGGCTAACTCCATGGAGCATAAATTATACTGGATCTCTTTATAGGCGTGTGCAATTGGGAGTCAGGATATCAGCGTTAGAGCACTCTGACTTGTTAGTGGATGCATTCTCCTTTTCATTTTCCTGTATATAGGGTCCTTTTCTGTTCATTCCTTCATACTTTATCCTAGTGTTTCCCTATGCTCCTTTTATGATATGCTCTCTCTCAAAACACAAAGATAAACATGCTTAATATGACACGAGAAAGTGGTTACTAAAATTAGTAGATCAAATACTTACATTTCTTCATTATATGTTCAAACGACAGGATGGAGCTTATTGAATCTACACGCTCTCACTACATGAAAGGTAGTATCCAAGGGCTTAAGAAATATACAAGCTTTGGCAAATGGCGTCACTAAGCTCTTATGCTTTACTTGTTACAGCAAGATACATTTTACTTCCAAGGAAAGGCGAATTTCATGTAATCCTTCATAAGGAAGCCACAACAGCAGACGTGTTAAAGTCCTTTATCCATGCACTTGTAATGGTCAGTCTAATGGATAAAAGCAAGGCTGCCCATACTGATAGCCGCTTGTGGATGGATGAAAATTATCCTGCTCTTATTCCGAAGGTACTACTTATGCACCTTGCTCTTATTTATTTTTTTAATGTTGAGATAGTGAATGATGCATACCCAATTATCATGTCTTAGTGCACTTTGAAATGAATGGAAGACCACCTATACATTTCTTTGATTGAACTGGATTGTTTTGATTTTCACATTAATCGGGAGGTAGCTCAGTAGTCCAGGAGAAAAGTGACGGTGCAGTATGTGGCTGAGTTGACGACATAATCATTCTTTCTCATTTTAACTTACATGCCTCTAATAATTTCCTTACAGCTGAGATCAGCAGGCTGGGCAACTGAGCGTCTTCTTGCACCTTCAACTGCTTGGAGAGCAAACTGGAGCAGTAGTCCTTCAGAGGATAAGACTAAATAAGTTTACAAGATGTATTATACGCATGTGAGGTTAACTTGCAGCCAGTCTAAAGATGGAAAATCCATTTTATTGTGGTTTAGTCTTCTGAACCAGTATAATGCTTGGAAACCTTAGTGATTCTCCTATGGGATGCTCTCAAGACCTGAAAAAGTATTAGAAAATGGAAATCTTAATGTTCGTTAACCTCCTTTTTTATTAATTTGTGCCTGTTTAGCATTTCAGATCATTGTCTGAGACTAGAATGATGCAAAGCTTTCATCGTGACCTGCCACGAATTACTGCTTGTGTAGTTTAAGCTTGATGCTGCTGGAGTAAACACTGATATGCTCTCACGGTCTTGAGTGGAGTCGACCAAATTATCCATTGCAGGTATTATCTAATCGAAATTTGATTGCTTTTTCTTGTAAACTTGTGAGTTCCATTCAACGGAGACAATTCCTGGCCAGGGAAAGTATTAAACAAGAGTCCCAAGCACATTATTTTGGGCTAGAGGGGCCTGATTGAGATCTCTTCATTTACGTTGCTGCCTTTTATAGTTGTAAAACTAGGCACTTGCCAATCTAAACTAAAATCAACGTGCTATTAAAATTAGAACCATACAGAAAGATACTGAAGAGGAGAAAGCCGTCCGTCTTCCAACAATTAAAACTGGAAACAACTAAGTTGGCATTTTATCAGTATTTCAACAACCATTTCTACAGCTGCTACCTATAGAAAAATCACATTCCTGTGTAATGCTTTCGTTCATAGTTCATACACGTTGTCTATCAATGATAACTTCCACATGCCACTATAAAAAATAATTTACCCCAAAAAACATATGCAAGTGCTACATGAAATCGCTCCGAGGACAACATTGGTGTTCTTCAGAGGTTCAGTTATTAGTATATTGGACCTGTTGGAACAAGGCATGGTATCATTAGCATCAGACTTCAAGCATGTTTTTCTCCGATACCCCAAGAGGTAACTTCGGCTGCAGTTACCTTGATCTCCGGATGGCATGAACTCGGAGTCATCCAGCTATTACAACTTAATTTCTGCACAGAACCAAATAATCTTGGCATTCCCAGTCATCTGGAGCGAAACAGAGCTATTTTTTTTTCATACATAGCTGTAATTGACAATTCAATGAATTCAATATTAACAAAGCAAGAAGAGTAAATGAACCATTCTAATCTTGTCGTTGTCCCTAAACCCTAAACCTACACCTCGGACGGTTTTAGATAATGCCATGCTCTTGTATAAGTTGCATGTAAGAACGCAAAAAACAGAAGGGACAGGGAAATCTTGTGATTCGCAGGCACGCAATCGTATCTGGAAACGAAATGTATTTGCAAATCCTTAAGATAGTTTTGTGGTTTTTTCAAGAGTCATCAATTGAGTCAAAAATCAAATTTCAACAGAGGCATTTTTCTGTCCCTAAAATCCCACAGGTAGATAATGCGTTCTTGCTGCAATTAATTAAAGGTATATGAAATGAAGTTCGTTTTTTGCTCTAATTATAAGGTTTCATTTCTAGAAATGAGATAAAACAAACAAAAACTATAAAGACCAAGCTTCGGAGCAGTGACGATTGACGAAGACCGGGACATCCTTGCTCACAAACTCGCGAACTCTTTTCCTCTGAACGTACAATAACAAATACAATTGCTCTAAAAAGCATTCTTATAAACACTTCACAGAAAGAGAAAAACCAACAATTCCAGAACCTAAATCCTAAACCCCAAACTTACAGCATAATCAAAGGCTAACTATTCTCAACCACGACCTTAACATACGATAATTAAGACGGTACGAATTGATCTCTACCATAGATGAAGAGGCTAATACTGGAAAGACGACAAGCAAAATAAAAGATGAAATGTACAATGTCCTTAACAAAGATAAGTTCAGGTACACACAGAAAGGCAATCTACTCATTAAACTACTGGTAATAAGTAAACTGATTGACCCCTCAAAATGCTTAAACATCCCAGATCAATAAGGGTAAACCCTACATTCCATCCATCAAAACATTTTATAGACAGCACCCAGCTCATCAATTTCCTACAACTTTGCCACATGCCATTATCTCAATAGCAATCCAAAACATCACCACGGTCATCTGTAGAACAGCATCAATTACGCAACAACGCCAACACCAAGAGCATGGTGCTCAAGAAGACAGATGCTTTTGATGGTTTTGACAGAAAACAGTTGCTGGTATCTGTGATAGCTCCGTTTCCTGAAGGACCTAAGCCTCCTCCAAGAACTCCTCCACTTCCAGTTGTCGGAGTAAAAGTACCGGGTGTTAAAGTACCAGGTGTTAAAGTACTAGGCGTAGCTGAACCAGGAGTAGCTGTAGTCGTGCCCGGAGTACCTGGAGTACTTGGTGTAGCAAAACCTGGGTTGGTGTTGGTTGAAGGCGTTGTACTGGTTCCGGCAGCACTGGAGAGAGTAGAAACAAATTTATTGAAGGAAGAAATACCCAGGCAGATTAGCGCAGCATTGTACCAAAGACCCACCTCAAAACAAACTATATTTGCTACAGTAGGTTTAATCACTGGTAAATTCATTTGCTAAAACATGTCAGCTGAACAGCAACTTAGTAACAAAGGTTCAAAATGAGGTCACAATCTTTAATACTTCCAGGTACCTCGCAAATGCTACGGTAAAGCACAAGGAAACACATGCAGCTCATCTGCGTCTATTAACAAATTGTATAGACAACGATCTGATGTTGTCTACCACAAACAGTAAGATCATATGATATGAAATAGTTGCATACCTAACAAAGAGTCGTATATCAACACATGCACATGCATGGATATATTGTGCCCATGATCTTTAGAGATGACAGAACTTAAATATACAGATCCTAGTACACATATACAGGTGTCTATATTAAAACTTCCTTTGAAGAGCTTCAAGTTTCTTAGTGGTTAAAAGGAGCCAAAGAATCTACCTAATAATCTAATGCAAGTTCATTCATGAAGTATTATTGGGTAAAGTTAGTACAACGAATTCCATCAGAAGCTCCCTAAATACTGAAGCTAGTCTTTTATCTAAAGTGAATCATCATGCACAAAATTCGTGCTCAGCTCAACTCACTGAACTGCTCCTAGTGTTTCTTTCAGCATAAATCATTCTCTAATTAAGAACAACCAAGCTAGTGCCCGAATGCAACTTGCACAACATAGAGCGGCTAACAAATATTCTCATAACTTCACACTTATTTCTAGACATTCTAGAAGTTAGTGGGGTTAAAAGGACCCACTTAGCATCTTTGGACACCTTGAACATAGTTTAATCATCCCAAGAAAAGCTACCAGAACAGAAGGTGGTGACAGAAGAACAGAAAAGCTCCCACTTTTGACCCAATAAAGTAACAGAGGACAGAGCACTAAGATCTTCATCCTAGTAGTTCGTACTAACAAAAAGGAAATGCTAGCTATCTACACCAAAGTAAGAAAGAAGAAAGTAAACCAGGCTGCATTCAAATTCACTAAACAAAAGCCACAACCCATGTTAGAATACTATAATCAAAGTACTTCAAAAATACTAAGAAAGTACTAATGGTCTACCATAAACCAAACACTGTAGCATTGATTACCAATCCAACAAAAAAAGATATTACAAATCGTTCAATAGTGCCTACTATATTTTCTATATAATAACAGAAGAAAGAAGATCATATGCTATACCTGATTGTTGCTGGGTAAGAGCAACCAGCAGTGCCTACAAAAGTGAAAGGAAAAGATCAGTAGTTCCTGATACAAAATTTTCACTCTTTTCTTCAATCTTTTTTAAATTTAACTAATTCTTCCTTCGCATTCACACGAATGAATCAGATTGCGAGGACGTAAGATGAAGTTGAGAGATGGACTCACTCGGGTCAGAGTTTGTAAGAACGGCAGTGCTAGAGAAGTCACAGGCCTGCTGAGTCTGACCTTTCCTCTGGTAGTAGCTGTTAGCAGCATACGAGCAGTGTGCCCTCACAGAGTTGGGATTAAAGCAAGCCCCAGTTTGCTGGATAGGATTGCAATCAGCACCAGCTCCACAAGCATAGTCTATAGTCTTTTGGAGCATAGCATCATTCACATCAGGCCTGCAAACACACCAAGCTCCATCTTTCCAACAGAGCAAAAAAATTTATTAGATGTGTATCATTAGTATCATAACATTAGGCAACAAGACGATAGGTAAAACTATTACCACATCAATCCACAAAAAAGAAGTTAAAAATAAGATTTCGGACATTCTTAAACAGGAAAAAGAAGCTAAATGCTTAAATCTTTTGCCCCTGGGTGATGGTAAACATAAGAAAAAAGATGGTCACAAAATGTTGGTAGTTACATTTGGATCGAACTCCAAGAAAAAACAGAAGAATGATAGAAATGTTTAAGAAGCTAAAAAGAAAATCAAGATATGGAAACTATCCTATAAACTTAACATACTGTGCTACACATCTTCAAGGGGGAAAATCAGGGAGGAAAAAAGAGCAACATTGTAGATTATTCGAACTGAGTAGAGGCTGGCTAAAACTTGAAGCTAAAGAAATGACAGACAGATAGGTAAAAGCAAGGAAAGAAAAAGAGTGATTTCTAGTATTTACCAAAACAAAAACAAAAAAACATGGTAAAGAAAAGGTCATGAATCCTGAAATAAAAAAAAGAGTAAACCACGAACTCTGAAACTAAAACTTGGAAAAAATATATGAAATCTTCAGCAGATTCAACTCTTCAAGGTGACCAGTAGCAAGGTCTAACAAAAAAAGGCTCACCTGATCTCCTAGAAACGGCCAAAATAACCAGTAGGAACACAAGAGCAGACATGACTGAAGAGAGCTCAAGTAGCTAAACAAGTTTATGACCTTGGAAAGCTCGGGCAATGGAGTTTGAGGTTAAAATGAGAAAGAGATAGGGAGAAAAAGGAGAGGATTCTCTGTTGGTGCTTGGGACAAGAACAATAATAGTTTTTGAAATGAATGCTGAATGGTAAATGTGGACAGTAGATGCTAGGACAGAGATGGCTGTCTTTTTCTCTGCAAAACCTTATTATTGTTCTTTCTTTTGCTTTCTTGTTTTAAGAAAAATAAAACTTCTGATCTTGGGGAAGTGAACAACGTAGCCTTGTGTATTGCGTTGTGTATGTAGAGAGACCCATGTCCAGCATCAGTGTTAATACTGAAAGCAGAAGATTAAGTGCTGGAGTGTATGATATTACTACTTGTAATTTACAAGGTATATGAAAAATAAAAGGATCTAGAGATAGATAATAAATATACTTTAGCTGTAGAGAAAATAAGGGAATGAGATTCTATTGACACTTTACCTAAACCAAATGCAGCTGACCGAGAGCCAAATCAATTCACATATAGCTAGATTTATTTCATTCATTCCAAGTGAAACTATAAACGAAAACAACAAAAGTTCCAGCTGGCTATGTTTGTGTTCATCCTTTGCTGCTGTTGTTTGATGTGATTCATCATACACAACTTCCAATAAGAGAACACATTGAAAACCTAACAATTTCCATTCCCCGGAAACATTTTTCAGTAGCGCTTTTACTTCACAAGACCTAACAAATTCTTGTATAATAAGGTAGTTTCACTATTTCCCATAATATTTCTACTAACATAATTTATTTAAAAAAATTAATTTATCTGTTGTTTCTTTTTTCGGTTTTGAGAAAAGAACTTTTGTTTTTTTAGTACAGTGAGACGGTGGTCTGAAACATGCGTCGTGGCATTTGTTTTGGGAGCAATCTTGTCATTTAATGGAGTGGCCTGGGTGCAAAAGCAGGTGCTACCCATGTGCCTCTCACCATTTTCATTTGGATACAACTCGTGAGCCTTTCAGTGACAGCCACCTCTCTACTGCTACCGACTATGCTGCAGTCTGTAGTCGAACGTTACTATTAAAGATTCAATTTTCAAAAGAAAAAAGATTGAGATTTTTCTTTTTCTCAGGTCGGTAAGATCAGAAACAGAACGAGAAAGTGAATAACAAAAGATTATATAGTTCGTCGCGAATGAATAAAAGAAACTTCTTACATGAGATGAAAAACGTTACTTTTCATGATGGGGATGGGCTCAACGGACCAAAAGCATATATTCATATTCTGGAGCTTTGTGTGAGCTTTTTATTATTTGGTCCTAGCTGTTCGTTTCTTTCTTTGTTTTTTTTTCCAGCTTCAAGACCAACGTTCGTATTCCTACTGCTTAAAGTGAAAATAAAAAATAAATTCTTTTTAAAATTGAAATAAAATTGGGCTTTAAAAATATATTAAAAATTAAAAATATATATTAAAAAATACAAATTAGAAAATTAAATTTCAATTGTAAATTTTTTATATAATTAAAATATATAAATTATTAAATTTAAAATTTAATAGAAAAAAATAAAGTTATGAAGTTCGAAACAAGCGCTAGTTCTCAAGCCGCCGCAGGAAAAAAAAAAAGAGAAGATCGTAATCGCTTGTATATCGCCCATAACATAATAATGGGTTCCAGAGAGATAGCACCTTTATTACGAATCCTCCAAGTCCGATGTACCTTCCAATCAAATCAAGTTAGAAAATTCGATACAAAGCAATGCCAAAACAAACATTCAAAACGATTCACGCCTGATTACGGATGTATTTTTTTAACTTTTTTAACTCATTCTTTTCTATAAAAAATTAGTTTAATCACTTTTATTTACAAAAAGTTTTCAAAATTATTTTTGAATTACTTTTTCTTAAAAGAATATATAAATTACATTTAGTTTTAATAGTACTGCTATATAAATTTACTTTTAGTAACTTAATTTTTGCTTTAAAAAACACACCCTGCATCTATGAGCTACTATCCAATTTCAGTTAACCACCTGATCAACGAAAAACCTACCAAGAAAAACTTACGAGTTCAGTTAATGTTAGAGTACAATGCTGCAGTCGAATACTGAACTCGTCTAAGTTTGTATATAACTAAATGATTGTTAATGTTACAAGACAATGCTGCAGTTGAATACAGTCTCCGCTATACGAAGAGCCTTTAGCAAAGGATCAAGGTTCACATGCAATTACTGGTTTCATGAATTACACAATGGACTAACGCCATACATATTTACAACGTTTCAAGGTCGAGATTGCTCTCAGGTCAAAGACATCAGGAAGCTGTACATCCTACTCCTCTCCCGTTCACTACTCCCAGTCACCATCAAAGAAGCCAGCATCCTTCATCTCAGAATAATACACATTCTCCAGTCTCATATCTTCCTCCTACAATTTAGAATTGGCAAAACACTTTGTGCATTAGCAATAAGTACATTACCAAAGATGGAACCACCAATAAAAACTAAAGAGCATGCAACCTGGAAGAAGTCTGACAGAAAAGTGCGGTAGAGCAGAGGGAGATATAGTGCATGATAGCATATGACAGTAAGATTGTATAACCTGTGTAAACTCCAAAGGAGATAAGTTAGTTGACTAATACAGTTCAAGGCATGATGTTTAATGACATAGATTTTGATCATACCAGAAGCCAAGTCCTGCTCCATTTCCCATAAGCATGCAGGCAAATAGTGTTATAGCATTTAGAGAAAACATCATACAGATGTAATTGTAAAAAGCTGGCCTTGCTGTTTGAAGCATAAAGAAGCCAATGTCAATATAAAGGAAAAACTTCAAACTGGCAAAAATAATTTTCGAAAAACTATGAAATTTTTTTTCTGAAAACTATGAACAAACCAGGTAACCGTTCCCTCCATCTAGAATGGTACATGTACAGAATTAGGCCATAGACAGCTGTAAGCAGCAGCCTATGAACCACCCATAAACCCCATTTCACCCTGTTTGCTTTCTCATCACCGTTGATAAATAGTGGAATCCCAAGAGCAAACATGTAGATTGCCTGCAGGAGATATATAGCCAAAAAATTTAGACAGATAATACATTTCTTGGTGAACTTCTTTGTCCTAAACCAGAAACTCAAAGCGGCCTGTTAAAGCACGCAACACGTTCGGGCACAAACCTAATCCAATAATTCAACAAGAAAAACATAAAGAAGCATATTAGCTCTCATATGAATCATGAAGTTTGCTAAGTTGGAGATAACTTTCAAGGCAAAAGAAACAAGGTGGCTTTGTTAAGAACCTTTTTTTTATGTGCAAACTTTTAAATCATATTTACGAGGTTTACTCTTCGGAATCGTTGGGTAAAGTCCTGCAATCATTTTCAGTCATTCTAAGATGACAAAGGGATGAGAGGTTGAGGCAAGGCAAAAGGATTTTAAAACTTCTAGCCTTTCATTAATATTCCTATTTGTAACCATAGTTGAAAGAGATAGACCAATCTACCAACCTACTTAACTGTGCTCTATGGCCATCATTCTGAATCCAATGACATCCTATTGTCATAAAAACTATTCCATTGATTAATGTCATTGTTAACACCCATTTCCAACTCTGTTGGTGAACCGAAAACACATGACCTATTCAATGTATCTAACTTCTATACCTTCATCAAATTGCTTGTCTCATCAAACACTTAGATCAAACACAAAGTCGTTCACAGACAGATTGCCATTGCAATTGACATCTCAATCAATACCTTGAGTAGTATATCAGCAGCAACGATGACTCCTGAGACCACAAAAGTTCGGGTCAGAGCTTCGTGTGCACCTGCCTCATTTCCTTGAAGTAGGAAGGCAATCAAACTAACTTCCAAAAGTAATAATCCGGATGCATTGAACAAGGACAGCATATTCCAAGAAAATTCCTTGCCTGGATTGCACTGCCATGCCTGCAACACAAAAACAAATCACTCACGTGAGAAAATATAGACAAATGGTTCATGACAGCATATTTTGGAACAAGCTTCATGATTTTGAAACCAGATTCATTTCAGTAAGGTGGGGTTGAGGAGTTACAAAGGAGTGATTACTGCACTACATCAGCAGGAAGCCATGGCTATGGCAAAGTTCTAATTTGGTGGTAGCAAATATCTATAGTGCATTTCTTAAGCAACAGATAATACATGAGCAACATCACTGGCACAAAGCACATGCAAAAATGATAAAAGGCTAAATCCCAAAACAGCCTATCGACTTTGCTCTTATCACACTCAAAAATTGTCTTCTAAAGCAAACTCGACATCAACCTCGGCATAATTCGACTTTGCAGGTGCTCGCTGTAGTGAACCTTCCTTGTTATACTCCACATTAGCGTTTAAACTCAAGAGAGAGAGCAAAAAAAAAAAGCACCCACAGCAATTACTAATTATAGAACTATAACCTCTATTATCACCCGGAACGGACAATATAACACTCACCTTAGTGTAAATACTCTACCAATGACTGCAGCAATAAAATCTCATTTGAATAAAAACAAACAAACGTACAACTCTAAATTCTTTACAAGTAATGGCCACAACAAATTCCAGATACTGCATACAATGATATTCCAAACAGAAGTATGCGAGAGCATTTGAGTGCATCACCATCAGACTATAGTCAAACTTCCAAGAAGAAAACATATGCGGCATTAATTTCCCGCAATTGAGGGTGTCCATGAAGCTAATATCAGTATTGATGAAAGAACTACTTTTAAAAGCAAAACAGTGGACCCCCTCTAACAGCCTGAATAACAATATATCATACAATAGCCGTACTAGAATCTGAGAAATACAGTAGAGAAAAAGAGAGATGGCTAACTATGCACAAAATTCAAAAAAAAAATTGCAATATGCTATATACATAAATAGCCTCCAGGTTGCGCAGAAAATTAAATGCACGACTCGATTAGAATACTTTCAGGTTTCACCACAAATATACTTAAAGCCAATTACTTTAACTTCCATCAGAATTCAGATAGCCGTAACCTTCTACAATAGATTGCCAGCTAACCTCATGCTATATGCTACTTCCTTACTGGGGTACCATAAATACAAATGTAACAAAATTTTCCCTCTGATGATCGCCTCAAAAGATCAGTAAAGTCAACCAAAAAGGATAGTCAAGTGATGTATGGCTGAACAAACAATAACTCTTTTAACTTAGCAATGCCTATACAATTGAAAGAAGAATAACATTTTAACGAAACAATCATTTCTATCACAAAAGAACGCAAGCATTACATGAAACTTCATAATCTGTACTATACAATAACAATCTAACTCCAACTAATTTGACTCGTATCTAACTCGATCCAAGTTACACCTATCATTGACTACAATTCATGATCCCTCCCCCAAATCTCTAACACATTATTAGTAACTGGAGAACAATTTTCAGTATTTACTTTAGCTTATCCATGCAAATATCATCTGAATGCAATTTCAACAAAAAATAATGATAATAAGATTTAAAACGCTGAAAATCCATCAGTTTAACTTACATCAATAAATGTCTGAAATATTCAAAACCCATATTAATCAAACAAATTCCTAAGAAAAAGGAAAAGTTCATACTACCTGAAAAACACACCAAGCTAGATTGAGAATGCTAACAATCCACAGCAGCGCATAATAAGCAACCATAATTCCTGACCTTCCATAGGTAAGCTTAGCGAAGCTCTTGCGAGCCTGCGAAGCAAGGTACGCAACGAAGATCGCCGACGGAACAATCAGAGCGAGACTATAAAGAAAACCATGGCAATCCGAAAACCATCCCTGAAATCGCCGACGATCAACAACATCGTCGCCGGTGATCGCCGGAATCGATTTCTCCGGTGATGCAGCGAGCGATTTGTTGCCGGAGATAATTGTTTCGATCAAATTCCTCATACCCTTAATGCTTCGAAGAATTTATCATCACCACTGTAGATCAAAGAAGTTGTTTGAGATCAGAGAATTTTCGCGAAAAGGATTTGTAGAGATTAGCGGATTTTTTTTTCTGGGAAGAAATCTAGGCTTTGATAAAATGGAGTTCAACCAAAAATTCGGTAAATTTAAAAAATCTTGCTATCTAGCGGTGGTGGTGAAGTCGGCTGGTTTGGGTTTCGATCTTTAAAATTCGTAACCGCTTAATTTTCATTCAGGCTGGATACGAAGTCCAACCCGGATTTTGACGTGTCGGGTCCGAAGTTCGGGCAACTCAGTCGGGTGAGGTTAGTATAGCATGTTTTAGATGTTTATCAATTTTAATAAATTTTTTTTAATTTAAAAATTATGAATAATTTTATAATTTTTTTAAAAGTTAGAAAATATAGATAAACTAAAAACTTAAAATAATTATATGTTATATTTTTTAATATTTATAAAATAATATATTTTAAAAACTTTTTTCAATAAATAATTTCAAACATCTCTCAGATCTTCTAAAGATTAGGAATTGATCTTCGGATTGGATCCAAATCCAAACCCGGTTTTTAACAGATCAGGTCATTGGCAAGTAACCGTTTCGGCTTTGGATCTTTTATAATCCGAAATAAGACCCAAGTTCGGCCCGTTGACAGCTGTTATAGTGGTAGATGTTAACTATTCAGCGTAATAGTTAAGCACCAGCAAGTAACACAGTTACTACTTCGCTCGATTTCAAGTTCTCCCCAGCCTCGCCGGCCGGCCGCCGCCGTTGTTCTGAAGCTCGAGGTTAGCCTCTCTCGCTCTCTCTTTCAATGCAGCAATTTAGTTTGTCTTCGATCTCATTCACTCAATAAATTTTAGCAAAATCATAACATGTACAAGTTGAATTCGCAACTTGATTTTGATTATTTTAAGATAGGAGACCTTTCAAGTTAATAGATTGCCAATCTCTGTATTGAGATTCTAGTTTGCATCTGTATCTAAAACGGGTAGACTTATAACAGCAACATGTTCTCGCTTGCTCGAGTTTTGCTCGAATTTTTTTTCGTAGGGGAGATACTTTTGTTGCTTATATTAATGTTCCTCGTTTCACTTTGCCAAAAATTTCTTTGTAGGGCGATGGTTGTATATTTCGAGGGAGCACTGTTAGTAGCTTAACCTTCTTATCCCGACTCTGCTAAATGGTCAAAGGACAACTTGATTGCCTGCCTCAAGTCATCTGGTTACTATATTGGTTTGAACATGCATAGTTTATTTTGTTTGATATAGATTGTGGTTATATTTCAGTTGTATTTTCGTTTACTTTGATCTTCTAATCTAATTTTGAGTAGCATTTTATGTTTCTCAGAATCCAGCTTCTCTTATATCTCCTCGAGGACTGGTTGCACTTTCTGCAGATAAGGCTCTCCGTTTTGGGCTCGTTGGTCTCTTCCTTTTGTGGGCTACGAGAACTTGTAGTAATACATAAAATCAATTGCTATGGCAGATTATTCTTATGACTGGCAATGTATGTTGATGGAGCTCTCGCAGCATACTGGTTTGCTCATTGTCGTGTTGTAATGTTGTTTTTCCACATCGGTGACTCAGGTCTAATAATAATGGTCCTTAAGATTTGTCATACATTGTATCAATACAGGATAATACAATGGGTAGCTGCATTCAGAATGAGAAACATCTATCAGAAATGCCTTTTACTTCAAACATTGCTGGCAGCAGAAACTCAAGTAATGTAAGATGAAACCTTCTATTCTTCATTTTGATCAAAGGAAATAAAGTCCAAAATGAGCTCTTAATAAATAGTGTCATTATGAATTGCCATTTTCTCATTATTCTTATGATGTGACACATGGGCTTGTAGTTAACACAAATATCTGATCCATGCTTTGGGCTTTCACCATCCCCTAAAATATCCATGATCCCTATGGCAAGTCTAGCCAATCCTTTCTTTCTTTTGCCCTTTTTTCTTTCCTGTCAGAAACTGTCCTCGTTATTAACGGTCATGAGTTTTGAATATAGATACCTACGTAATTTGTTTCTTTTTATTGCTGTTTTCTGTGTTCATTTCATAAGTAGTACAAATATCGATTGATGCATCCCTTCACCATAAAGAAGATTGCTTACATATTTTAGAACATTTCATAAGATCAAAATTTCTACCCTCATGGCATGCAGGTCAGAAGTCTTGATACTGATTTTTTTGAACCATATGTACCAGAGATTTGCCGTCTCTGCCTGGTTATGCGTGTTGTGCTCTTCTCTTCGATCTTCAATTTCATTCTTTATGCTATTTGTGGTCCTTATTTTATACATGCAGGAGACAGAAGGCTGCAGTAGAGTTTTTCTGGATTGAAGGACAGTTGAAGGTGATTTCTGGGGATAGTCACCTAGCAGTGTCAAAGTAATCTCTGGGTTAACTGAGAGAACTTACTTGCTGGGAGTTAAGCATCCTAGGGACTCTGAATCAATATGATGATGCTCGTAATGTTCTTGTTTTTTGGGACGTGCTAGCAGTGTTGCTAGCTTCAAGAAACTTCACACCACAGTTTCTGGAAATCATACTGGTGAAATGGTTTTCTAGCTGGCTTCGTGGTTCTCATCCAGATGCTTCTCTTGAGAAGATTCTGTTGCATGCACAATTTTTGCTCTTGAACCTTAGCACTCGTAGGTTGCACCTTCTCAGTATGGTTTGTAGAAGATTGATGCTGAGTGTGTTGAAGGTTAACGTATCTGATGAGAAGCAAAATGAGTCAAGTGGTGACAATGAAGGCCAACGAAAAATATTTTGACTCAGCTACTCTTGCACTGTGAGAGGGAATTTGGAGAAGACTTGTCGCTTTTACCTTCCAAACTGTTCTTCAGATGGCTTTATCTTCTTGTGTTGGCAGTAGTGATTGGCCCCTGATTGGGTTAGGGCAGAAAGAAAGATGCGTTTCAACAGGCACTTTTCATGAACAGCTTAAACTTCTCAGTTTGAAAATAAGTGAAGAAAGTAGCAGGTATTTACCTTTCAATTCATATATTAGCATAGATGCATTTAGGAATTCCTCTCATATTATTTCCGAATAAGTATGAAGTTTCTCTTCTCCAAAAGAAACAAAGTACGAAGTTTCAGTGCAGCGATGATGTATAGGCTTCAAACTTGAGCAAAGCAGAATGGGCTTTTTGATAAGTATCTTATTGATGGTATAATAACCGTTGCAATGCAGCTAAGTGCTGTCGCTCTATCTAAGCCTTCTATTTTCTTTCCACCACATGTCAGGATTTCTATTACTGCTGAGTAGGAAACTCGCTGTTTTGTTCACCCCCTGTCCCATTTGCATCTCCTGAGAATAGCTGCTGCAAAGAAACTGTGCCTGGTGCTGATGCTGAAGGAAGTCATAAGCTTGCAAGATGCTCGGTTCGATGAAACTCTGCCCCATGTTTTCTCCTAATTCGTTCTGCATATGTTGCCAAAGGTGGGTTGCAACATTGGTGTCGGAGGATTCTTCGCCTTGCCAGGTTCTCCGTCGACTTGTAGATTATGGAATTTATTTCACACCATCATCGTACTAGATCGTAGAGGATGTTACGCGGCTATTTGTTATCTCCATCACCAGTATAATCTTATACAAGTAAGGTTTTATTGAAATTATTTAATTTATACTTAGTTTTTTTCCTCATATATGGTGCCTTTTTTCTCTTCATCTTACATATATCTATTAGTTCAATGTGTGACCTTTTCTTACTATAGAATGATGATAGGTTTCGTTGTAGACAAATAATTAACCGAACGAAACTCCATTCATGAAGTACAATCATAGGAAATACTAGCAAGAAACGTTTGTGAATGCATTTTTTTGCGCAATTGGTTGATGATATAGTAAAAATTGGATTCGGTGCATGCCAATATGCTATCTTTTATAATGTCAACATGAATCCAAGTAGATGATGTATGGGTAGTGACCTGAGGAGCAAATCCTGGACGCAGGCTTGTTTCAAATTTGAATTAGGTTGAAATGGAAATAACCATTACCACTTGATTTTGAATTTCAGCATTGATTTGGTCCATGATTCTGGGCTGCCTTTCGTAACCCGGAATTGACAAGTAGCAGGAACCACCCACCTGACAATTACCGATTGAAGGAGAAGTAAAGGAAGGTTGAATAATAGCGGTGGAACATTTGGTTACGGGATGCAAGAATTGGAAGTGGAGGACATTTCAGTTTCTTTCTTGTAGAAGATGGTCTTCCTAAGACGAGAGTCTATTTTTTTGCTGAGACTTATTAGTTCACATTGATAATATATTTTCATATGGGGTCGAATGTTCAGAATGTTAAACAAAAAAGAAAACTTGATAAAAAAAATAGAACTGCATATACAAAACAACAATTTATTCCTGATGCATTTGCCCAATGTAAGCATTTGTGTGCACCACGGGCATATTTCAAAATTTCGAAACTTTACTTTCTCATAGATATCAAAATTTTAAAATTTCAAGTATTTCAATTATTTTTTATCTAAAAATTTATTTTAAAATTTTATTATTTTGATTTCTAAAAGTTTATTGTCTACTTTCACTCACTTTCAAATAAAATTAATATAAAAATTAAATTCATATTTTAAAGAATTTTAGTTTTTAAAAATTTACTTTAAAAAAAATCACTTTTCGGCATTTAAAACATCTTTCCACAGCTAGGACAACAGTGCCAGTAATGTTTAGGTATAATACAATCTGATAGTTTTAGTCAACTTTAGATGACATGATATTCTTAAAACATTAATGAATCAGAAAATTGGATATTTATGAAATATTCAAATATTATCTTTGACAATTTCAGTGACCGCAAATATAATATTCTACTGATCTTAATTATTGAGGTAGCCCGCGAGGCTGAAGATATGGACGCGTTCCGCAGCCTAGTGACGGTGTTTTGCCTCAGAATTAAAGCGACATCTTTTTTGTATATAAAGCAAATAAATTTTGAGAAATTGATTGATTTTTTATGTTAGCACTTATTAATAATCAAAATACAAACAAAAGATTGCCGTGTGACTGTTTCTAGCTCAAAAAGAAGAAACAAATGTAAAGAGGAGCACTAGACCCCTCTATATACTTAACGGAGTACAACAGTGATATTTATTTAAAATGAAACAGTGAACTATCGTAACATTAATTTTGTAGTTGATTACTACTTCCAAGTTCAAGAGGAAGCAATTCCTTCATATGCTTCAGGAGCCAATCTCCGGCGAGGTAAAACAGCCAACGGATTCTTCCTCGAAATCGAAAGACCATATTGTTCATCCATGTCCAGTTTCTCCGGCACTTGTCCGGCAGGTAAGTCCCAATCGAATGCATGGATCAACGATCCTGCAGTAAGGTGCAGCATGCGAAGACCCAGGTTGATTCCGGGACACATCCTCCGCCCTGAACTGAACGGAATCAACTCGAAGTCGCTGCCGCGTACGTCAAGCTTCGAGTACTTTCCCCCGGGGAGGAATCTTTCGGGTTTGAACGCAAATGGTTCGTCGTAGAGTTCAGGGTTACGAGCGATAGCCCATGTGTTGACGAAAAGAAGGGTGTTCTTCGGAATGCGGTAGCCGTCAACCTCGACCTCTTCGAACGAGTAGTGAGGGATGTTGAGTGGTGCAGGGGGGTGGAGACGGAGTGTTTCAACGACGACGGCGTGCAAGTAGGGAAGTTTATGCACATCGCTTTCTTGGAAGAGACGGTCGCGGCCGATGACGGAGTCCATTTCTTCTTGTGCCTTCTTGAGGAGATGTGGTTTCCGGATCAGTTCAGACAAGAGCCATTCTACTGTAAGCGTTGTGCTATCTGAAGCACCGATGAACAGATCCTGCATACGTACGCAAATCATACGTGATTATTAATTATCCTAGCGTATGAATTCTCGAACTAATGTTATATATATATAAATTAGTGTGAAGTTAAGTTACCATGAGGAGAGCTTTGATGCGGGTAAGAGTAAGAGCTTCTCCGTCTTCTTGATGTTGACCTTTAAGTTCCAACAATTTTGTCAACATGTTGGGGTGCTTGCTGTTGTTTGAGGAAGTGCCAGAAGCTAAGTGCTCTTTGATGACTCTGTCCAGAAAGGAGTCGTACTTCTGCGACACCTTCTTCATCCTGGCAACTAGTCCGCCCAAATCAAGAAAGCGCAACGCCGGAATAAAATCTCCGATAGGAAAAGACCCTGCTAGATCGACGAACTCCATGACCATATCCTTGAACTCCTTCACCTCCTTGGTTTCTCCCTCGTTGATTCCAGGGAACGTTCTTCTCCCCATCAACATTCTCGTGAGGTTGTTCGTAGTGCAGCGAACCATCCAGTTACCGATCTTCACCGGTGAACCGCCAGCAGCAGCGTTTGCTATGCCTTGCACCATTGTCGTCGTTTCCTCTTGCCTGATGTTCTTGAACTCCTCAACAGCAGTAGGAGAAAGAAGGTGCTGGCTGCAGAGCTTGCGGTACATCCGAAGACGGGGACCTAACGGAGAACCGGTGAGATCCGTCCCGTCGTAAAACATGTACTTCGCCAACGAGCTCTTTGGTCGGTTAGCGAACTTGGTGTCATGGGTTTTGAGGAAAGCAGATGCCATGGCCGGTGAAGATGCTACGACAACGTGGCGGGCACCGAAACGGAGGTGAAACAAGGGGCCGTAAACCTGAGAGAGCTTGTACATAGTTTGGTGAGGGAGTTCGCCGAGCTGAGGAAGGTTGCCCAAGATCGGCACGCCTCTCGGACCCGGTGGGAGGTTTTTGTTCTCCTTTAACGATCGCCAGTAGTGAATTGTTACAAACACGACGACGGCAGTGATCACCAGAATCAGAAAAGCATCCATGTCTGGCTAGCAGAAAAGCTAGCTAGAATCTTGTTCTGTTTTTTATTTTGAGTCACCAGCGTGAGCTGTTTTTGATTCTATGGAGAAAAAAGCTGCAATTGCTTTCCTTCGTTGCTTGAAAAAACTGATCAGCTTATGCTTGCATTATATAGATATTTTTTCATCCCATCTTCATTCAAAGTCAATTTTAGGAGTTTGGTTTTTAACATCTTTGCTGCCTCGTATTTAGTTTTTTGCATACTGAGGGTCTTAATAGTTACTAATATTATATTTTCAAGTAATCCATGCGGAGTTGGGCCCAATGACACTTACGGGTTTAATTTAATTATTATTTATATTAACTACAGATCACCTGATTAACATATTTAAAAACTAAAATAGATATTTAAAGGAATGAACAGTAACTTATACATGTGACATAAAAAAATACATGTGACAAAATCAAAACCCTCCATTTCAATTCGTTGAAAGTCAAAGAAGGGGGGTGGTTCCGCAAAGGTGTACAACTGCAATTGAAAAGATGCAGTCAAGTCTTTTTAACAGACGTGATTGCTGTTTTAAGATTATTTTTTATCAATTTTTTTTTTTCCAAATCTTTATTTTATATTTTTTAATAAATTTTTATATATTTTATAGAATTTTATTAAAATTTATATCTAAATTTTTTATTATACCTAATTTTTAAAAAAACTTTTAAATTTCTTAGATCAATGTATGTTCAAGATAGAACAATATTGACCCGTACATTCTTAACCATCCGATTGATCTAATTGGTGATATTATCTTTATGGTTATTGAATGGATGCTTCTATTCTTATTGTTATTATTATTTCATTTAAAATAATGATTAACGATCATTTTGATGATAAAGCAATTTGAGTCAATAAAAGTTTACATAAGAAAATACAAACATTAGTACTTAATTATGTTTAGAAACAAGTTGCTTGTGCATTACATGCATGTGATAGAGATTAGAGAAGCAGCAGTACTGAAATATATCGGCTCTAAATAAGATAAGAAAAAGAGATAGAGTAAATCTAATTTTTATACATATTTTAGCATACTTTATGATCGTTTATAGCAGTGGAAACCTTCAAATCTAATTTTTACTATTGAATATAAAAAATTACTAATAGTTAATACATTGATAAAATTTCATCTCATCAGACTACAAATAGATTTTTATCCGATCACTTAATCAAAATCACACAAATAATAAAATTTCGATTCATATAAAATTTTATACTCATAATTTTTCATATCTAATTGTAGAGTTTAAATTTAAAGATTTTCAAAATCACCAACCACCATAAAATATACTGAAATGTGCATAAATTGGATTGATTCTATCACTAACCTCTAAATAATTGAAGTTGATAACTTCGAAAAAATATCTGAATTTATGAAATCACTCAGCATGTGCTTGACCATGTTTGTCTTGAACATTGAATATGACAATAGGAATAAAACAACCCATCAACAAATAATATTAAAATAAAATTCTTATAATATTAAAAGATATTTAGAGGCTGCTGATATTTTTAAACAAGTGAATAGTCTAAAAATTCTAAATGGATCTGCTGCTTTAATATTAAACTAAAACAAATAATTCAGACTAGATTTCCCAACACATGGACGTAGTCAGGAGCTCAAAATAATCCGGCTTTAGCACTCATCTATTGACTTCAACATGATCCTAGTTTCTCGATTCAGACTTCAAAATTAAACTTTTGCGTATCAGTTAAACCAGCTGAATGTCATACTATTAAACAAATTAAAGAGTGTTTGAATAGTAATTATATTATTTTGATTTGAAAATAATAATAATAATAAATATTTTTTTATTATTTAAAATTAATTTATATTTTATAAATATATTATTAATTTTTTAAATATTAGGAAAAAATTATTAAAATTATAAAATATAAATTTGATAAGTAATTTTTTGAAAAAGCTTTACCAAACGCGTTTTTAGTGCCATCAGACTCTCATACACCAGACTCCCAAGTGCCAACCCAAGCGGGAGTGCAAGTGAAATCAACAGAGGCAGCTGCAAACAAAGGCATACACATCTTTTGGAAAACCCAAGTTTGTTTTTCTTGGCTGTTTTTTTGGTCGTATCACTAGAGGTCACTTAAGCTTCGTCTAGCTTGACTTGAAATAGTTTGAGATACCAATTTTTTATCGTTCGCTAAACTTGAAGGATTCAACATTGCACACCGATTTGGATTAATTTGTATCATACCATAGAATTGTTATAAGCTTGACCAAATAATCTTATTATAATAACGAATCTCACCAACCTTTATGCATCAGTGAAAAAGAAAACAAAACTACGTAACCAGACTGAATTTCAGTTTGAAAATTTTGCTTGACTGGAACAGAAAAAATATTTTCGCATAATTAAGAGCCTGTTTACTATGATCCTTATGAGAAACTGACCTAGCTTTTTAATATCAACTCCAACTGGCATCTAAAATAGAATCTGAATGGAGTATAAAATGCAAATGATATTACTAGAGTACCGATTTTAAAAGTATTGCTTCGTTGACTGAGTGGAAATGACTAACCAGATTTGAAGCGTATGTTCAAAGAGGGAGACGGCGTCAAAATCACAAACAATATACCGGTCTGATTGTGCAAATTGTTAAGTCTATAAAAGCTTAGTAATGGTTGGTTCGTTTCGACACCAGCAACTGCAACTCAATTGAAGCTTTAACTAGCAAAAGCAAGCCAGCAATGGATACCGCTACAATTCTTTTGATCACTCTCGCCGTTTTGGTTTCAACTCTTCTCTTCCGCCGCTGGTCGTCGAGCAAACGTCTTCCTCCGGGACCGGCAGGTTGGCCGATCGTCGGCAACCTGCTTCAGCTGGGTACGAAGCCACACGTAGCGCTCGACAACCTCGCAAAGCAATACGGTCCATTGATCACCCTCAAATTCGGGTTTCAGAACGTTGTATTCGCATCTTCACCCAAGACGGCAGCGGCGTTCCTGAAAACTCACGATACGAGTTTCGCAAACAGACCCTTCACCTCTTTGTCGAAGTACATGTTCTACGATGGTCAGGACTTGACGAGCTCGCCTTACGGTCCTCGCCTTAAATTGATGAGGTCTCTCTTGAGCATGCACATTCTCTCCCCTAGCGCTCTCGATGAGTTCAGAAACATCAGGCAGGATGAGACCTTGTCGATGGTGCAGCGCCTCGCTGCTGCCTCCGACCGTCCCATCCACATCGGTCAGTGGTTGTACGCGTGCACGACCAACAACCTCACAAGGATGATGATGGGGAGAAGAATGTTCACCAACGAAGCAGAGCCCGATAACGAGGAGGTCAGAGAGTTCAAGGGCATGGCTCTAGAGGTCCTCAACCTCGCCGGAGCTTTCCTGATTGCAGATTTCTTGCCGTTTCTTAAATGGTTAGACTTGGACGGAATGGTCACGAGGATGAAGAAGACGTGGAAGAAGTACGACGGATTCTTGAAAAACTCATCGCCGAGTACTCTGCGTCTAACACCAAGGACAAGCACCCCAACATGTTCACCAAATTGATGGAGCTTAAAGACCAACCCGACGAAGACGGTCGCCAACTCAACCTCACTGAGGTCAAAGCTCTCCTCCTGGTATGCATGCAGAATTAAATCTTTCTCAGATCGATATTTTAATTCATGCTGATGCATGAAAGCTTTCAATTACTGATCGGTTGTGATTGCAGGATTTGTTTGTTGCTGGTTCAGATTCCACGACCGTGACAATCGAGTGGGTCATGTCGGAATTGCTCCGTCACCCAGAGATCATCAAAAAGGCCCAGCAAGAGATCGACTCCGTCGCTGGCAAAGACCGCCTCGTCGAAGAGAGCGACATCTCGAGACTTCCGTTGTTGCAAGCTATCGTGAAGGAAGGTCTTCGCCTTCACCCTCCTGCACCCATCAACATCCCTCACTACAACTACCAAGACGTCGAGATCGAGGGCTACTTGATCCCCAAAAAAACACGATGGTTTTCGTCAACCTTTGGGGCATGGGACGCAACCCTGAGATATGGGCAGAGCCGATGAAGTTCCAGCCGGAACGATTTCTTCCCGGCGGAACCAACGCAAAGACCGACATCAAGGGAAGCGACTTCGACCTGATCCCGTTCAGCGCCGGACGAAGGATGTGCATAGGAATGAACTTGGGTCTTCGCATGGTGCATCTCGCCGTCGCCGGATTGCTCCATGCTTTCGATTGGGAGTTGCCTGCAGGTCAGTTGCCAGAGAAGGTCAGCATGGAGGAGATCTACGGACTTTCAGTCCAGAGGAAAGAGCCACTGAACTTATACTTCCGGCCAAGACTGGCTCCTCATGTGTACAGCGCTTGAGCACTCGCTGACAAGTGCGTTCCTGCTGTTGGATTCTTATCATAAAAAGAAAAAAAACGCTAGACGGAATTCGGACAACTCTGACTTAGCAGTATGAGTTTTGGTAATTGTTGAAGTATAGCTACCCGTGCATGTATTGTAAACGTATACTTGGAGGTGTTCCCCCTTGTTGTATTTCATGATTATTTAAAATAAATTTTATTAGTTTATTCTATCCCTGGGAGCTTAGAGCTTGCATTTATACAAGTATCACAGGTAGAGCAATGATTGAGTTTATACCAACTACAACCAGTTTTGTTTCAAACATGTATATATATTCACCGGAAAAGGATAGAGTCATTCCCTCTTCTTTTCTTGATCGTTGATTAAATCTAACAATTAGAATAAATCTTTGGCTCCATATTTGCCAAACATTATTAAAAAATTTTATTATCCTGGATATGTTTATTTTTAGATAAATTTATATTTTTATATAAATTAGAAATGAAATTAAAAATAAAATTTTTTAATAAAAACAATTTTTATATTTGTTTTATATTAAAAATAATAATTTAAATTTAAATTTAAAAAATAATTATTTGATAAAAATATTATATTATATTATTTATTTATTTTATACTAAAAGTGAATTTGAAATAAAGTAAAGTGTTTGATGAGTTGCTAAAAACAAACACTTAGTTTCATTTAAAAATAAGCCCTACATGTACCCTCATATTCAAAAGGCCGAAATTCAGGGCATTGTCGTCGAGATGTTGTCGCAAGGCATCATTATGCCGAGTTACTCACCGTTTCCATCTCCAGTACTATTAGTAAAGAAGAAAAATAGAACATGATATTTTGTCTTGATTATCGAGCATTGAATGATATTATGGTGAAGGATAAGTACTCTATTTTGGTAATTGACGAGTCCTTTGATGAATTCCATAGTGCAAAAATTTTTTCTAAGTTGGATTTGAAGTCGGGATATCATCAAATCCTTGTCAGATCGTGACTCGATTTTTTTGAGTTTGTTCTGGCAAGAGCTCCATCGTCTTCAGGGGACAACGCTTCATATGGGTACTGCATATCACCACAAACGGATGGGTAATCGGAAGTAGTTAACAAATATTTGGAGGCCTATTTGCGGTGCTTTGTGGGAGAGCAACCAAAGAGATGGATTCAATGGCTTTGTTGGGCAGAGTACTCCTATAATACTAATGTCCACACGGCCACACGAACAACTCCATTTGAAGCTGGGTATCGGCGCCCACTGTCCCCATTAGTATCTTTTGCATATAAGCCGTAGTGTACTGATGTGTTAGACATCCAGCTACGGGCATGCAATGCGATTCTTCGAGACTTAAGGTACCACCTCGCTAGAGCTCAGAACCGCATGAAACAACAAGCTGACGGATATCGGCGAGAGAAAAGTTATGAAATTGGAGATTGGATTTTCGTTTAGCTTCAACTGCACCATCAGTCTTTCCTGTCTAATCGTAGCTTTCATAAGCTACGACACAAATATTACGGGCCTTTCTACATTAGAAGCCGTGTGGTGCAAGTTGCATACCGGCTTAACTTGCCTCAAGAATCATGCATTCATCCTGTCTTTCATATTTCGAAACTGAAGGATAGCCGTTATCATCCATCAGAAATTGCAGCGCAACTGTCCGAGCTTCCAGCTAAAGATTTAAGTCATCCCACATAAGACACACCTCAACTCACTTCTTCTTGACTCGGGGACGAGTCTTGTCTCCAAGGGGAAGAGAATGATGTATCTGAGACTGAAGTCCAAATTTCTAGGCAACAACGTCACTAAAAAAAATCCGGAAAGGGATACAACAGTTGTATTAGTTGCAAATGAAGTGGGAACAGGAAGTTTTCAGGATTGTTGTTATCTATCAAAGTCTAAATAGTAAAATTTGATTTAATTCCAACAAAAAGTGTAGTGTAGGGACTCCATATAAGTTCAACTTCTTGTCACAATAATAAGTGTTAGAGTCCTTAAGGACTCTAATTGAGGATGTAGTATAAAGGGGCGTAGGCTCCTCCAGGAAAGCATCAAGAACACATTCTAATTTTTACATTGCAAGTTAATTTCTGCATCTACTTTCTCCTATAACCACAATTTCGTTTGATATAGCATATCAGATCCGGACGGTTCGGATCTACCAAAGCTGGCTGATCCGTGAAATGCTAACAGCTTCCTTTGTTCAACGAACTTATTTTTCTGTAATCTTTACGCCTTTATCAACTAACTAAGCCTGCTGGATCCAGAGTCTTCATTTTATTTTATTTATTATTTATGCTTTTGATTGCATCATATACTTGTGGAGAGCGCCAGACTGATAGTTATAGTTTATATGTCCAGTAATTATAGCTAAAGAAGAAGCAGATAAACCAATCTTTATATGTTTGTCAAAAAATAAAGCAAAACTTTGTAGAAGCCTTTTATTGAAAAAACATACTGGAATTTTTTCGTCCGCAGGGTATACAAAATAAACGAACTAGATATAGACATTACGATTTAATAAATTAAAGCTACAATAAGACACTCGTACGTGTGTATATATGGCAACCGTCTCTAACCGTTCCCTTTGTTAAACCCAAAGAGCTCAAGCGCTGTACACATGAGGAGCCAGTCTTGGCCGGAAGTATAAGTTCAGTGGCTCTTTCCTCTGGACTGAAAGTCCGTAGATCTCCTCCATGCTGACCTTCTCTGGCAACTGACCTGCAGGCAACTCCCAATCGAAAGCATGGAGCAATCCGGCGACGGCGAGATGCACCATGCGAAGACCCAAGTTCATTCCTATGCACATCCTTCGTCCGGCGCTGAACGGGATCAGGTCGAAGTCGCTTCCCTTGATGTCGGTCTTTGCGTTGGTTCCGCCGGGAAGAAATCGTTCCGGCTGGAACTTCATCGGCTCTGCCCATATCTCAGGGTTGCGTCCCATGCCCCAAAGGTTGACGAAAACCATCGTGTTTTTGGGGATCAAGTAGCCCTCGATCTCGACGTCTTGGTAGTTGTAGTGAGGGATGTTGATGGGTGCAGGAGGGTGAAGGCGAAGACCTTCCTTCACGATAGCTTGCAACAACGGAAGTCTCGAGATGTCGCTCTCTTCGACGAGGCGGTCTTTGCCAGCGACGGAGTCGATCTCTTGCTGGGCCTTTTTGATGATCTCTGGGTGACGGAGCAATTCCGACATGACCCACTCGATTGTCACGGTCGTGGAATCTGAACCAGCAACAAACAAATCCTGCAATCACAACCGATCAGTAATTGAAAGCTTTCATGCATCAGCATGAATTAAAATATCGATCTGAGAAAGATTTAATTCTGCATGCATACCAGGAGGAGAGCTTTGACCTCAGTGAGGTTGAGTTGGCGACCGTCTTCGTCGGGTTGGTCTTTAAGCTCCATCAATTTGGTGAACATGTTGGGGTGCTTGTCCTTGGTGTTAGACGCAGAGTACTCGGCGATGAGTTTTTCCAAGAATCCGTCGTACTTCTTCCACGTCTTCTTCATCCTCGTGACCATTCCGTCCAAGTCTAACCATTTAAGAAACGGCAAGAAATCTGCAATCGGGAAAGCTCCGGCGAGGTTGAGGACCTCTAGAGCCATGCCCTTGAACTCTCTGACCTCCTCGTTATCGGGCTCTGCTTCGTTGGTGAACATTCTTCTCCCCATCATCATCCTTGTGAGGTTGTTGGTCGTGCACGCGTACAACCACTGACCGATGTGGATGGGACGGTCGGAGGCAGCAGCGAGGCGCTGCACCATCGACAAGGTCTCATCCTGCCTGATGTTTCTGAACTCATCGAGAGCGCTAGGGGAGAGAATGTGCATGCTCAAGAGAGACCTCATCAATTTAAGGCGAGGACCGTAAGGCGAGCTCGTCAAGTCCTGACCATCGTAGAACATGTACTTCGACAAAGAGGTGAAGGGTCTGTTTGCGAAACTCGTATCGTGAGTTTTCAGGAACGCCGCTGCCGTCTTGGGTGAAGATGCGAATACAACGTTCTGAAACCCGAATTTGAGGGTGATCAATGGACCGTATTGCTTTGCGAGGTTGTCGAGCGCTACGTGTGGCTTCGTACCCAGCTGAAGCAGGTTGCCGACGATCGGCCAACCTGCCGGTCCCGGAGGAAGACGTTTGCTCGACGACCAGCGGCGGAAGAGAAGAGTTGAAACCAAAACGGCGAGAGTGATCAGAAGAATTGTAGCGGTATCCATTGCTGGCACTGCTTCGGTTGAGTAAGGAGTTGCTTTGTTGCTTGAAAATGAGCAAATATCTTGGCTTTTATATTGTTTAATTCTTCACATGGTCAACAAAAGAAGCGTTTTTACAAGACCGAGCACTTGCTAAAAAGTTTGGAATTTTAATGTAGGTAGGATAAATTGAAGAGTTTTGTTTTTTAAAACTAATTTTTATGACGAAGTCTATAAGTTAACCACACATTCTTTACTAATCCTTCTTCCAGGAAACTAAGAAGCCACTTTATTTATTGTAATGTAATAATGTTATAATGTTGTTATCAATATTATCATATCAACATTAAAAATGTTATTATTATTGTATTCAGACCACTTGGAACAGCATGCATGGATTGACCAGAATAAGATTAGAGCTAATTACTTGTGATTGATTTTGTCAATGGTCAATTTGGATCTCTAGGTTAATTGACAATGTAGTCTTGTATTTGAATTTTATAGTTGAAATATGTACACTAATCTAATAATTATATTAACACTAATAAAGTTTATTATATAACCCCCTTATAGTGCTAAGATGTTATTTGATAATACTTATTACTATTTATCAAAATTTTATTTCAACTTAATACGAATTTAAATTTTTATTTAAATATTTTCAAATATCTCCTAACACATTTACTTCAGGAAAATTTTGTTGTTCAGTTAACTTCTAAAAACTAGTGTAGTTTTCCTTTTTATTTCATGAACGATTACTACTAATCTGTGTGCCGCAAAGGTTGTTTTGGCTACAAGTTTCGAAATGCATGCATGTTATCATCTTTGAAATTATAATTAAATTATTATGGTTATCATTTTTGACCAATTCTAATTTCAGGTGACGCGATCATTAACTGTTAAGATGGAGACTTCAAATACGAACGATCCATGAATAAAAAAATAATTATAAGAAAAAAGAAAACAAAACGATCTTGGTCCTTTCAAAGACTACGTACTCAATTTGTATTATCAGCTATAGCTTTGGCTTCTGTAGTTTGGAAATTTACCTTCAGTAAAAGTTAGCTTTATCCTTTTCTCATATTTGCCTTTGAAAATGCTTGAAAATGTACATGCTTCATTCTTACCTGGCAAAGCAATCAAAGACTTGAAATTGAAGATGAATCATCAGCGAATTGTTACACCAAATTGAGATCAAAATATTATCCTTTGAAACTTTGGACTGTGTTTCCCTAGACCATAAATTTTAGTTTTTTAAACTCAATTTTAATGTAAAATAAATAAAATAATTTAAAAATAACTTTTATTATAAATTTATTAAAATTTAAGTTTACATTTTCTATTAATATAAAAATTTATTAAATATTTTTAATATAATTTTTTACATTAATTTTTAAAATTATTAAATTAATCTCAATAAGCGCACCTGTTTTTTCTCCGAAAGAAACTATCTGCATGCACCGCAAGTGTAAAAACCAACAACTGGGCCGTCTTTCCAAACAAGAAGCCCCGATACTTCTGAGCTTTGGCCCATAGTCAGCACACCATTTATCACAAAAAACCCATAGTAAGTAGTGGGCCTATACTGGGCCAGCCTCGTATAACAACGAGTTCATGAACTTGTGAAATTTGTGAAATAGCAAAACATTCATGAGGCACTCTCTCTCAAGAGTAACATATAGATACATACATACAATACATACATAACCATAAATACATCATCAGAGCTAATAATAAAAACCTTCTTTTTAAGTTGATCACTTGGTTCACTACTGGCATGCATGGCATTACCATTATATGTATATATCAGGGTGAGGCATAGATATGTGAAGCCAAACGAGGGCGTAGGTGCAAAGTCAATGGCTCTGCCCTACGCATGATAAGGCCACATATCTCTTCTGTACTAATCTCTTCAGGTTTCTGCCCTTCCGGCAACTTCCAATCGAAAGCATGGATTAATGTTGCTGCCATCAGATGCAGCATCCGCAATCCCAAGTTGATTCCTACGCACATTCTCCGCCCTGCGCCGAACGGAATCAGCTCAAAATCATTGCCTTTCACGTCTACATGCTCCCCTTCGCCGCCGCCAAGAAACCGTTCCGGCTTGAACAGTAACGGATCGGTCCATGCCTCCGGATCGCGACCGATCGCCCATAAATTGACCATGACCATCGAGTTCTCGGGTATCCAGTATCCGTTGATTTCGACTCCGTTAGAGGCAACGCGTGCGGTGATTGGCGCCGGTGATCGGAGGCGAAGAGTTTCTTTAGCGATAGCACGTAGAAATGGAAGGTTCGGTATATCGCTTTCGTCTACTAAACGGTCATGACCGACGACAGAGTCTAGTTCTTCTTGCGCCTTTTGGAGTATTTCTCGTCGCCGGAGTAGATCTACCATCATTCGCTCTACCGTGCTTGATGCCGTATCTGTTCCACCTAAAAACATGTCCTACCAGATTCATCATGCCAGACAAGAACGTTAGTTGATCAGTAGTGAATAAACTAATGGTTTACGTATATCTGCTTGCCCGCGTTGATGCAAAATTATACCATTAGTGTGCCTTTGATTTCCTCAAAGCTGAATTTTTCGGCTTCTTCCCCGTCGCCGTCAGTGGTTGCAGCCTTCTCATTGAGTTCAATCATAGCAGATACAAAATCCTTGCTACGTTGATGCTCGCCGGAATTTGATAGTTTAGCCGCCGCAGCTACGTGTTCTTCGATAATTTTATTAGCAAAAGAATCGAATCTCTTAGTTACCTTCTTCATTCGTGCCACTATGCCTTCAAGATCAAGCCAATGCAGCAGAGGAACGAAGTCGCCAATAGTGAAAGTCCCAGCAAGCTTGTGAATCTCCGAAACTATGTCCATGAAATCGCCCACCGCCTTTTCGTCTGTGCCTGCACTGAACAACTTCATTCCCAACATTGTCCGCGACATGTTGTTGCCGGTGCAAGCGTACAACCAACGGTTGATTTGTACGGGAATTTTATCAAAACCTGATGCCTCAGCAATGCCGCGAACCATAGTAGCGGCTTCCTCTTGCCGTATATGTTTAAGCTCGTCGAGCTTACGGGACGAGAGAAGATGGAGACTGCAAAGCTTACGCAACATTTTAACGCGAGGTCCACCGGCGGCGAAGAAGCTGTTTCCGTTGTATCCCAAGTACTTGGAAGTTGAAGTAGTCGGTCTGTAGAAGAAGTTCACGTCGTGTGTTTTAAAGAACATGGACGCCGTTGATGCCGATGAGACGACGATAACATCGCGGTTGCCGAACCGGAGGTGAAACAGAGGGCCGTAATTGGCAGACATGACTGAGAGCGTCTCGTGCGGCTTTGCTCCGAGCTGCAGTAGGTTGCCTAGAATGGGCATGCCCTTTGGTCCTGGTGGGAGAGGAGCACCTGAAGCAGCATTGCTAGACTTGTTTGGTTTGAAGAAGAGAAGATAGAGAAGAAGAGAAGAGATGGAAATGGAGATTGCTAAGAGAAAGATTAAGGCCATCATAGGTAGAGCTGATGCATTGTTCACTCTCTTTTGAGGGTTTGGTTCTTTATAGAAGGAAGAACGCTAATTTATTGTTATTATTATTAGAAAAAAAGAAGGTTTTTCTTTATTTTTTGAGTTGCTAAGTCTAACTTTTAGAATTTATATTTTCTTTGGTATTAATAGTAATGGGAAATACTTATGGTATTGTGTGGCTTTCTTTGGTGGGTAGTTGAGGACTAGTCGCTATATTTGCTGCAATTATTTGATGGAAGGAAGCATTCAACTCGCGTTCACCACATTATTAGGAAATTATTTAGTCATGCTCGCTTCAGGTGCAACGTTAAAATCACACTACAGAAATCAGCAATTTTTAAATTTCACCGTAAAAGAATATGAAAATTAATGGGACTGTAATAAAATTCGTGGTATATGTGATTCAGTTCGTGATTGTTAGGCCGTTGTCAACTTAAATTCGCAACAAAGGTTTAGGGTTTTAGCATTCTGGGCTGTTGTTATTTGTTAATCGATTGATAGAGAGATGAACGGAATCGCTGCCGTCTCCGCCGCCGGCAGAGATGTGGCGAAGTAAATCGTGCTATCTTTCGTTACAAGTCTTCCGCAGCCGCTGAAAGCTACTATCGCCGATACTTCTAACCTCACCCGCATGGGCCTCTCAAATTGTCAATTTACTTCTCATAAAAGGGTATCAAAATCAAATCTTTTTGCTCAGTATTATTATAGCTCGCTATAATATCATGTTTTCGCAAGGTTTTGTGATAAATATAGTTGGATTTACCTAAGTATTAGTGGTCCTTGCATTGATCAGCTGGAGAAGATGATCACAAGCCGCAGCCGTTTGATTTCCTGATTGATGGATAGCTTGTCCAAATGCCATTTGAGCAGTTTCTGCTGGCCAAACGGATATCAGCTGTAGGTTTTTAGCATCAATTTTTTTTCTCTAGTCGATCTAAAAGCTGTAGTTTGATTTCGAGGTTTCTTGGTTCTGTATATAAGTTTGAAACTTGTTCAACTTTAATCTTTGTTTGCGTTGGCTGGTTTTATGATTTTTTAAAGTAGAAATGACTTCTGCAGGATAAAGTGTTGGATCCGAAAGTTATAGCACCAAGGGAAGAAGATCCCTGTTTGCATGATGATCGGGTCAGTGCTGTAGATGGGTCGAACCTGGGACAAGTTGTGGCTTAAATAATTCGACATGTTTATGTCAACGTTCCTGTGAACCTTTATTCTCCATTTTATGGTGTTGACTCTTATTTTTCACTGATACATAGTAACAGGTTGCTATGATACTTTTGAAAGGTAAAATCCTTTTTGACGCCCATATTGTCTGTTGGTAATGTAGATTGCGCTACCTTAACTTTGACATGAATGAGCTTCCTTTTGGTGATAAGAAGAGTATGGAAAGGTGGATTATCTTGTACTCGTATCTTGAAAGGGCATAAATGTGCTGCAACTTCCGTGCATATCATCAATTCAAAAGTTCTGTGCAGAGGAGCTTAATTTCTAGCTTGTTATATTTTTGCAAGCAATGGAGTGGTTTCATCCTAGCTATGTGTTGATGTAGGTGTTCCTTCTTTGTACCCTCTAAGAGTCCTTATCTTAGAGTTATTTCTTTACTCTTTGCAGTAAAAGATAGCAGCAGTAGTTTCCATCTCCACTGGTTCAAAAGATAAGACTTGAGGCTATGGAAGGTATGTAAGACAACCTCTCTTGCAAGAGATCAGGCTCCAAATTGTGCAATGTTCACTTTATTTATATTATCAAAGATGATTCTGCCGAACAAACTATTTATTTATATTATCTAAGGTTGATTCTGCCAAACAAACTGATATCTCAGTGAAGCTCCGAGCTTATAAGATTCTTGATGAACATACAGCAGCTGTACAGTATATATCCTCAGTGCCATCTGGGGTTAAGGTCAGATTATTGTTTTCTTTAGTGCTTTTTAGCTGTGTGAATACCTTTGTGACTCCACCAGATGTGCTACTTCTCTTTGTCTCTGCATCTAATTCTGCATGGTTTCCAGTTCAGATATGCTCAGGTTCCTGGGATTGTTCTACCGAGTTATGGAATGTGAAAGATATTGGTGTTGGAGATTCAGTATCTCTAAAGAAAAGGAAAATGGATTCTGGCTCTAATTTACAAGATGAATCTCAATTTGGAGGTAGGGTACCTGATGCCAGACTTTTGGATTAAGTTGTTTCAAATGTGCGTACTCTGTCTTGCTTTGCGTTTCTCATTCAATCATAATTTGGTTGAATGCTCGACTCTTGGGAAAAGGAATATATAAAGCTGGTGCTTAATAGGGCTGCTTTTAAGGATGACTACGCCTAATTGTTTGCGACTTGTTTGGATACAAAACAATGCAGAGGCAAGAATTTACATATTCCTAATGCAGATTCCTGTATTTATGCCTCAGTCGGCCTTTTCAAATGACGTCTTGTTTATCTCACTAGTTATATAGTCTGAAGCATATAAATTTTGTGTTCTCAAATATAATTATAGCAACAGGAAGTTCCTTTTGATTTCAAACGGGAAGCTTGATGTGCTTTTCTTATTTGAACACTTTTTAAACGATCTTTCATGTAATTGTTTCACTCGAAATCAAAGTCATGGATTAGTTATGGCAAAAACCTTGAGTAAGGGCTCCAGAAACAACTCTTTTGGACCCAAGCTCTTCACTCGTAATACACAGTCAGCAAAGTTTTTATATATTGCTTAAGAAATAGTAGCTATTGAGTAATGAACTTTCCCATTTTATTTATGTTATACTGATCACCGTTTGATTTGTAGGGTGAGGCCAATTCGTCCATGGTGGAACATACACAATGTCTCTTTAGTTGTCTGGCCAGAAGATGAAACTATTTATTCAGAATCCTGGGACCATTCTATCAGAAGAAGGGATGCTCAAATAGGGAGAGAGGCATGGAACTCAGTAATTTTACCTTTAACTAGTTGATTCAGCATAAGTATAATTTCCAGACATCATTATTTCTTTTTTATCATGCTAACTTATTGATGTCGCGTGATTCATAGATCTCAGGGAAAAGTGTTGCTTTGCATTGACGTGGGAGGTAAGAGCTCTGCACTTGTTGCTGCTGGTGGTTCTGACCTTGTCCTGAGGGTGTGGGATCCTTAAAAGCCAGGTAGATGATTATATTGGATATGGGCAACATGGCAATTTTAATTGATCTAATAAATGAATTACTTAATAAAATCTTATTGGTTGATTTTGAAAGTTATCTGACTACCCACTTCAATAGAACATGGGTTATAACTAAGTCCTCAAAATGGTATCTGCTTCGCTCTCTGCTCACAATTTCATATCTACAATTTTTTCATGTTCATCAATTAGAGGTACGCTTTCAGAATTAAGGAAGAGGTGAAGAACAGAGAAATCACGAAATACATCAACAAATTGCAATCAAGGTATGCTTTCTTTTAATTTATTTAAGGTGGCAATTATTGAGTTTCAAGATTTCAGAATTTATAGCATATGCAAATTAAACTTTGAATAAAATTAAGAAAATCCATCAATATTCGATTATGGATGAATGTAGCGAGTAAAATATCATAGACATAAAAAAATTAAAATATAAATTTTTCTCTAACTCGCTTTTAGATATATGTACAGAGTAACAGCGTTTTACTTAATCCAAAAAATATTGTAGTTTTATTGAATTAAGATGCCATTGTATGAAGTTTGTTTAAGTGTGTATATTCGATAACATAGTCATGCATACGAGAACTATCAAATTTTATGAGAATAGGTGTACTTATAAGTGCTCCACAAATGATTTATCAGCAGTTTGGAACGTTCTTCTATAAATTTTCTAATTTTCTTAGCACTTTGAGTATTGGAAAAAGTTGATTTGTTGTTCTTTATATCAGTCCTTCGTTAAAGATTTGATTTGACTTGTTTGATCTTTCCCCCAAGCCTTATAGACTATATGTTGCTAAACCTAATGTTTTGTAATGACATTGTAAAGAATATTAAATTAACTTTTTCAAAACACTGAAAGTGCTACAAAACTTATAAAATTTATAAGAAAACGTTCTTAAACTGAAATAAGTTACTTGCTGGAACAATAAATACATTGACTTTCATTAAACTGAAATAAGTTACGAGCATGTTTTGAATTATCAAACATTACAGTAAGACTACAATCGTTGGTAATGAATATAGACGATAGTTTTTGTAGTACAAGTTATTATTAATTTATTACTACTGAATTGTATAGTTTTGCTCAGGGAGGAGACAAGGCTTACAAATTAACTCATCCCTTCATCTTGTTTAGACAAATGGGTCTTCTATTTAAATTCACAAGAAGAAAGATAGTGGCATTTCTATAAGAAATCTAGTAACAATCAGAAAGATTGTCCGAAAAATAATACTTAATTCGAAAAGAAAGGTACGCATTAGGTAACACAGTGTATTTATATCTTCATTGTTTTTACACCACAGCCCCCCTTGGCTGTTATAAGCTGGCACTAGCGACCAAGGTAACATATCTTCTTGAAACTCAGTTACACGCGAAAGTTAAAAACTTATCTTCTGATGAGAGGTGTTATGAACATACTGATTGGTGGAAAGATGGTAGTGTCATCAGTGTGGTACAGACTCTGGGCTATGCATTACTTCCGGGATATCGATCTAGTGAAACAGTTTTGCTTCATATTGTATTCTAGATTACGTGCTTTGTAATGTTCTTTAGTTACTACCCTCAGAGTTAGTTTTAAGTTATAATTTTAAGAGGACTGTCAGATATTGGTGTATTACTGAAGTTATCATTTCGGTCACCTGTGGTTAATGCAATTTAACAAATCCTTGACATTTTTCAGATAGACAACCTATTGATGTATGGGACTGAAGCCCAGAAAATTAGAATGCGTTTTGTTTGTGCGTTTGAAAAACTGCTTATCAATTTTTCTCTATTTCATATTTTTTAATACATATTTAATAAGTATATAAAAAATTTAATTAAAAATTTGAAAAATGTAAAAAAATTTTACGGAGTGAAATTTTTTTATTACATATTTTTATTATTTTTTTAGAAATAAAAAAATAGAGCTCATTTTTTAAAAAAAGATAAATATCTTTCATTTTAGAAAAATTTTATTTCATAAGCATTCCTAAATGCCTCCTAAGCTGCACGCAAAGACGCACCTTTTTCAACTGTTTGCTTTTCATTAGTAAAGTTCGCTCAAGAGTTGAGACATGTTTTATTAAGGTCATGTTTTAATTATATAAAAATGAGTCCGTGATAGTGAGTTTGGAGAAATGAATTTCGGTGTATAATTAGAATTTAGAGTGGTAATCAAAAATAAAATTTATAAGTTAAATTTTGATAAAAATAAAATTTATTATGAAAATAAAATTAAAATTCAGAATGATAATTAAAATATTTAGAGAAAAAAATTTGAAATTCCTCTCAATTGAATCATGCCCTTATTCATCATATTTAATTAAGCAATTTTTCTATACACGCACGTATACACTTACAACTCAAAGCTATAATACATCATCATAAAGCAAGCTCTCTCCACTTACAAATCTCTTCTTATTTTTCATTGACAAGTATATACATAAACAAGTAGACCACAAATTTGAGGCGTGGAATCAAATCAAAAGCAGCAAATGTGTACATATCTAAAACCTGGCTGGGATCTCTTATCGTCTCCAACTACCTTCAACTCTCTGTATCTTTTGAATCCAGTTGTTAGTTAAAGTTGTTCGTTTTTCGTTTAACATATAATATATATATAACTGATAAAAAAAGAAGTCAGGCTTTCGACAGATTCAGTGCCCAATCACTCGATCTATCTGACACGTCCGTGATGACAATGAGATGACAACAACAACAGAGATTTTTTGAAGAGTACGAGGAACACTTGTTTTTGTCTGCTATACAAAAGAAAAAAGAAAGTGAAGAGACAATGACTGGCAAAAGTTGTTGTTTTGCTGTATTCCGAACCAAACGAACCGCAGCTATTGGCCAGAAAAAGAAGAAGAAATCGGTTTCGTAGAATTCATTCGTTCATGCACGCGCGCAGCAGTCGCTCATTCTTGAATATTGAATTGTATATTGGATATGTTGGTTGTTCTGGTGGGAGTTAGTCATGATTAAGAGAAGATTTGAGTTAATAAGAATCGTGAAAAGGCAAAAAAACGTAACACCTTTTTCAAAGGTTTCATGACATGTGGTAGACGAACTGATAGCAGAACCAAGTCAACAAGCTCACAGAATCACAGCTTTTGTTTTGCAGCTTTAGTTGATCTCACAAGAATAACTACAAAGGTAGGGGACCATGCTTTTCTGTTCCTTCTGTATGAGATTTTTTAACACACTGCTTTCACTTTGCAGCATCCAGCAGAGAAAAAAAAAACACATATCCAAACTGGAATTCATCGTGCCAAAATTTGAACCTGTTACTTATCAATAGCACATTCACAGTCTATCTCTTAGTCTTCTCCCAAATAGGTGCTTTTTTTTTCTGCCATTGAGATTAGAAAAATGAGTATAAAAACGTACTCCGCCTCGTTCCATTTCCGTCATATACATTGACCTATATTTAGAACAAAAAAGAAAAAGAAAGGAAAAGAAAAAAAAAAAGGGGGGAAAACCATCGGTGGCGTCAGCTTCCAGAGGCAACACCTTCCAACATTGCCTAAAGCTTCTTTACACCAAATATGTTCTGCGTTGCGAGAACCTCCCTTTGAATGCCTCTCCTTCCGTCATGCGCATATATGGCATAGCAGAGCCTGGAGCATTGGGGGATAGATGATGCTATGAAGGCCTGAATCATCCTTTAATACTATAGGGAGAGACAAAATGCTCCCTCGGGTACATTTCTGGGCATTGGAAGAGCTCGTCTCTGGAGAAATAATCTCCCGAAGGCCATTTCTGAACCCTCCCCTCCATCAGTCTGAGGCCGGCCATGGAACTTCGCAAAGCGATTGATGATGGAGCATCTCTCCAAGTCTTGGCATTCCATCTTTAAATCCAACATGGATACCCTTTTATCCAATCTGAGGCAGAGAGAAGGGAAACACATAAATAATAGTAGAACTGGGTGCAGTAAGATTGAAAGAAAACTTTACTTCCTGCCATAAGATTCAAGGAACTGCTGTTGAATTGTACAATATAAGACACATTGCCATCCCTTATGAGGTTAATCACTAGGTTACCCTAATATAAAATAAATTATAGCATGATAACAGACTCTTCAATTGGTTGACAGTTAGTTACTATCTTAGAAATTAGTTAGCAGACCATCAACACATTATCCTTGCACTTTATGTGTTTACGCGTTGTTCATTTATTCCCCTGCACAAAATGCACAAAAGGCACAAGCATCAAATCAAGTCAAATACTTAAAGACTCCTTAAGCACCACAGTGGCATACACCGTTCATAGACATTGGTAAAATCACATAAAAAATGCACGTCTCACAGCTATGAATTTCCTGAAATTAAGAATACATTTAAGCTGTGATGTTAAAGACTAGTAGATGATCAATAGTCAGTTTGCATATAAAGATTGATACGCAAACTATGCATTGAACAGTTCCTTCTGATTCATTGTGGTTAAAACATGATAGACTACCTCCTGAAACTTTTTAAACATCATAAACATTTTACAACAAAATACAGAAAGTAATATTAGACTGGCAAGAGAAAGTTAGAAAATGTTGACATAATCTGCAGTAGCTACTGAACAGCAAAATGGTAGAGAAAGGTCAGTAAAGCAATATTTGAAAGAGTTCATTTTTACATAAATGTACAGGACCATGCTTGTACCTCAACAAATCATTTTCTAGCTTCTTTGACCTTCCAGTGAAGTTCTCGGACACTTTCAAGAAAATTTGCTTCCTTGCATTCTCTAATGTGTTGATTCTTTTTCGCGCCCTGAAGAAAAACGAGAGTAAGCTTTAACTCCTAAGAGTATACAAATTAGCAACACTTGGTCACCACTTGCAAATCTGCTCTTGAGTCCACCTTAAAGGCCATAGAACTCTGATCATAATTAAAAACCAATAATGGACACTCACGTGGTTTCCTCATCAGACAGCATTGAAGAATCGCTTGCTGCATGACAGGCCAGCCTGCAAGCATCTCTTAGCGCAGATTTTGCAACAAAATATGTGACGCTTTCATAAGACGTATTGGCTTTTTCTCTAAGGAATCTTGCAGGTACAGCAGTGAGGAGCTGTTGAACTAGAAGAGTCGTCAAAACAAGTCTTCTCTTTTGACGTGTAAGCAAAGAACCTTCGTCTAGCGTATTGAATTTGTCTTCCACCTGGTATTAAATGGAAAATAGTCATACATTGCAACAATTTGCAACGCTAACAAGGAGATGTGAAGTATATTAACAGGTGCCTCACTGACTGACCTTCTCAACCACCCTATTGGTAGCATAAGCCCATTCCTTCGCTGCGACACTGCAGCCAACAGAAAATAATTTGTCAGGTCAATACTCCGTTTTGACCTGTAATCCACTAAGAATAAAGAGGGTCTTACGACAGACAAAATGTAACAAAGGTTTCTGCATAGCACTATTACCTGATATCCTGCAGCTTTATAGAACCTTCTGCAACTTCCTTGTGCCATGGTATGAAATCTGATGTTAAACTCTTACGCTTATTTGGTCTCTGGGCTACAATAGTACTCATTACATTTGAGGGCGGAGAATAAGAAGCAGCTGCCATGATAGCAGAACTGCCTTGCCACATACCACCAACCTGACTAGCCTCATCTCTTTGTGCCATAGCACCACTATCAATTCTACTTTCAGAGGAAATTCCAAGAAGCGGTTCGTGAGATGCAACCTTCAGGCCCTGCAGGGAAGTGCTATCATACACTGCCAAAAGTTGACCATTTTTGTAAGATTCATATTCCTTAAACCAGGTGGGAGTCATCTGAGGACTGATTCGAGGCTGTTCATTCCCTCCTGGAGTAGTTAACGTGGTAGTCGAGTTAAGAGAATGAATTTCATTTCCAAGATCACTTGATGCAGAGGCAAGTACTTTCTCTGCCCTCTCTTTCTGGTCTGACAAATTCGCATTGCTACCCTCGTATTCCTTAGAAGTAAAACTTAGCATTTGAATACTAGTGGGCAGTGCGTTCTGCTGCTGGGTTGTACTCAGTTTGCCCTCTGAGGGGGGCCTAAGGGCTGTATTTTGCCCATAACTATATTTCTGACCTATTCTCCAATCCACCTGTGTAGCTTCACTATCTAACTCACTTCTAGGTCTTTTGTCAGCTCTGAAACCAAATTCAGACTCCGCAGGTTTCATGGCTTGCATTTGTCTCAATAGCGAGTAATTCTGGTTTCGCATATTTGATGTCTCCGGAGCTATTGCAGAGGTCCCAATACCTGGATTAACAAAATCAGACAAGGAGGCATGTTTCACTTGAGAATCAATTGATGAGTCCAAGAGGTGCTTCCCCTTGCTGAGTTCTTGCTGATGCAAACGAACCATAGAAGGAATAGAGATGCTCGACTTTCCATCAGAAGCTCGATTTAACAAGGTGTGTTGTGCTTGATAAGCAATACCCATTCTTGAAGCAACATCTGCCCTATCAGGTGGAAAAGATCGTTGCCCACCTTCCAATTTATTCTCCTCCAAAGTTAAAGCATTCTGTGCATTAGCAAGGCCATTAGTGGTCTCAGGATGGCTGTCCATTTTGTTTCTAGTGCTTTGATCATCCTCCTTCAGTGGAATCAAGGAAGTACCAACCCTGCTATGATTTACTGGATGGACCAGATTGGGAGCAGTCCCTTGGGCATGGATTGCAGATGGATGCCGCGCTGGTACATTGGTCCACATGTTCTGCAACATTGAAGAAAATCCACCTTGTTGTGGCATGCCTGGTAAAAGCGAAGTTTGTTGGTCTCCATTCATTAAATTTGTAGCAGCACTTGGATGCAGAGACTGGGGAAGGCGTCTGTTAAATGGGTAAAACTGTGGAGCTACAGCTGCTCGATTGTCAACTGCAGAAGCGGGTCCAGATGGAAAACCCCTATTTGCTGCAAGTGATGCCTGAGCAGATTGCTCCACTATGGTTTCAACATTAGAGTCAAGTGTCTGCCGGTGATGAGCAGCATTGCTGAGCTGTTCCTTAGAATCAGGGCTCCCAAGAGAAAAATTAGCAGAGGAGGGATGAGCATTTAGTACTGGAGGACTAGAATTATTTGGCTGTTGAGGAAAATTCTCTGAGTTTCTTGAATAAGGAAGCACCAAACCAACTTGGTTGGAATTTGCTTGGATATTTGTTTGTGTGGCTTCCCTGTTTGTTCCTCCATGAGATGCCAAAATTGTAGGAGCACAAAACGAAGTCTGCTCCCTTGCACCTGCCCCTACAAAAGCATGCCCTGATCTATGGTTATTAAATGTCTGAGAGAGATTTTGCAGCAGGGGTAATGTGTGCTTCATACCTGAATGAGATGGTGTTGGCGGTGCCAACCCTAAGCCAAAACCTTGCAAACCAGAAGAACGAGAAGAAATTCCTTCATCAGATCGATCCACTTCACTTGTTAAAAGAAACGAACTATGCTCAGAATTATTAAGCTGTGTAGAAGCACTGTTCTCGCTGGTTTGATCCACCTTGTGAAGTAGCTCAAGCATATTTTGGCTGCAAACAATAGGTTTATGTTAGGTGTTTGGGTTGCATAATGCTAAAGCACGAACAAAACACTCATTAACCAGTAATAGTTGATGTACATTAACTAATATTTAAAAGCCAAAGAAGTAATTAAGAATAATACTCCCAACAAAGCAGACAGTAGGAACTGTGTCACAATATCAACTTATGAACTTACCCTCCTTGACCAACATGTTTATGCTGAGGAGTTGATCCATCAAAAGACGCAAATGTAGCAGCATCATGGGAGGAATATACAGATTGTACTCTTTGTCTTTCAGCATTTTTTTGTAGCTCCATTGAGTGGTTCTGTAAATAAGGAAGGAAAGTCAACTTCATGACGAAGTCAATATAGGAAAAGGGTTAGTGAAAACTACCTTTTTATCAACAAAATTGTTTGCTACATGGGCAGACAACTGTGGATGCCTGATATAACCTTGATCTTGATTTTTCCATACATGCATCAGCATTTGAGGAGATATCTGAGAATTAAGTGCTCTGCTTTGCGAGTTTGCATATTCAACGTTTAGCTCCACACTGTTCGGTTGATAGTGGAAACTACTAGGTCCAGGTATTTGGCGGCCTGACTGAACTGTCCAGTTTTGGCTAGCATCATTGTTAATTGCCATGGAGTTTTCTGCAGCACCAGTTCCACCATCAATGAGCTGGCTAGGTTGTGAAAACCTGTATGAAAATTCACTGCCTTGCCTATTGTCACAGTACTCACCTGATAGCTTGCCTGCGAGATTTAGAGCAGAACCAAAGACGTGTGCATTCCTGTTTGGCTCATCATCATGTTTCTCATTCATCTGGCTGCTACTAGAACCATGTTTACCAAAATCTTGAAACATACCAGTCATATGTTGACTTGTCTTTTGCGTATTGCAACTTTTGATAGTTGGCCTGGAATCTGATTCCATCTGAGAGGCCCTCTGCAGGTGATCACCATGAGCATACTCTGTTCTTGCACCAACACCATGCACTTTCTGTAAACCCTCTCTGCTAGGTGAAGATGTTTCATTGATATTCCAGCTATGTCCTTTACTTGGGGAATGATCTGCAGTATTCTGCAGGGGCGTCTTCTGCTGCTGGTGCCAGATGCCCTGCATGCTCTGCGCATTGAATTCTGTTTCTATAGAAGAGTTAACAGATTGATGACGCATATTTGCAGGCCAAACACCACCAGAGATATTACCAAAATGCATTTGTGATTGTAGACCACTACCTACAGAGTGGTTTTGCTGGCCAACTTGTTCTAGATGCTTTTTAATGGCGAACTGCTGAAAAGATTCACGAGAACCATCATTTGTAAGTTTTTCATCCTGTTTGCATGCATAAGTGGCAGTCGCACCTTGGAAGTTCTGGGCATTAAGGTGCGTTGATTCCTTATCTGCACCACTAAGAAAAGGGAAACCCCTTGAATTCAATGAGGAGACACTTTGCGCATTGTTGTCTAACTCTATAGGTTGGCTATCATTGTGTTGTTCCTTCTGAGAAAAACTTAAGCTGCCCCATTCTTCTTGGACACCAGTGTCACTACTAGAAGCTCCTAGAGCCTCTTGCATAAGAGCACTCCAGCTACCACTTTGAACTGATGGAAATCCACTAGGGTTATCACATTCCAAAGGATTCCCATGCAGGTAACCACCGACTCCGACATGAGAATTCCAACCACTGTTGTCATCAGCACTAAATAGAAGCTTTTCTTCTGTTGAATCTAAATTGGTGACACCACAAGCACCTCCTGATGCTTCTGATTTCTGCTGTAAATGATCTGACCAATCAGCCTGCCTCTGCTTACCATGCATATCCTGTGCTTGAACACTCTGTGAGAAGTAATTCTCTAGCTGTAAATTTCCTGTACCAATACCATTCATATTTTGAATTGATTCATTCTCAAAAGCACTTCTCCCATGAAAAAACTGCTTGGCATCTGTGATGCTTCCCCGTGAAGGATCCTGCTGACAGACATCATGACGATCACTTTGAAAGTCAGATACATTAACCTTTTCTGCTAGCCTACCAGCAGCTTTGGGAACAGTGTCGTTGCAATCATATGGCGTTCCTTGAAATTGTGCATAATTCAAAGAGCCCCTAGAGTTATGTACTGGAATGCCATAAAGAGATTGATCAAACTCCTGCGGATTTAGCCCAGCAGACCGTGTGGCTTGACCATGTTCATTTGAGAACATGAGCCCATTTGGAATTCCTTGGATAGGAGAGCCATTCTGCAGCCAGTTCATGTTGCCAGCAACAAGAATCTGAGGATTATTGACAATCTTCGCATCACCACCAAGCTCATTAGACCAAATGCGATTAGAAGCATTGTGAAGGGGCATACCACTAAGCATTGGTGGTAGTTGCATTCCAGAAAATGCTTTCTCAGAACTAAGCAAATGACCAGACTGATTCTGCTGCCGTCCCCCCTGCCCAAGCTGTTGAACCTGCTGTTGTCTTTGCATCTCGTGAAGCTGCCTGTACAGGAGTTGTTGTTGCAACAATTGGATATCATTATACCCAGGCTGGTGTCTAGAAAGAGCTTGTCCAGTGTTTGGGTTTCTCATGAACTGCTGATGCCCACCAAGGAAGTCATAATTTACAGGAGCATCAGCAGCTTCTGCTCTCTCTGAATTTACTCCTAAGCCAGAATTATTATAATCAAAGGCATTACTTTGCTGGGTTTCAAAAGTACCTACGCCTCTCATCATCATGTTACGCCTATCAGCAATTGGACCATTTCCCCTGAACTCAGCCTGATTGGGCATTGTTTGGAGTGCTTGAGAGCTATGCATGAACCCATTCATTACTAGAGGTCTTCGCGTGTATCTTCAAGGAAATTTGCTTCGGACTAAGAAGATGAAAATTCTACAAAGAAGTACTTGGCAAGATGCTCATATGAACTCCCTTGCTTGAACCTGACATAAAAACAAAATAAAAGAGTTGTCAGAGATCATAAGTTATGGACCAATTACGATATTAATAACTCACACTTCACTTGTGAAGCCCCAAATAGGTGAAAAATAACATGCTACTAAAGATCAGGTAGTAAGGTCGAAAGACTAGGTTGTTGAAAAGCTTATCACTCTACTAAAAAGCTTGCAAAAGTCTGTAACAGTACAATACACTTCAGCTGACAGGAAAATGGCAGCATTTCAGACTACCTACGCATGAATATTTCCATCCGCGCAACCAAGATCGATTCAAAAGCTCGTAAGTGCTCAATATCGAAGAAATCGCTAGAAACTACAGAACCCTGATGACCACTCTCAGAACAAGAATAACATAAAGTAACCCCAACAAGAAAGAAGTGATAAAGTCAAGTTGCCATACTCTATCAGCTGCAGCACAGCTTCAATCATCCATATGACCCCAAGAAACTCATCCGGCTGAAAGAACACCCAATTACACTCCCAAATTCCCAAAATCACACGAACAAGATCGAACCTTTTTCTGAATCCAAACAATCAACCACTTTAAAGAATCCAAAAAACCCAGAAATCGAAACCTTTTTCAGCTCGATCCTAAGCTAAAGAAATTCAGTGAACAGAAACCTGTCTTAGATTTAGGGTTCCGTGACCGATCTAGGGTTAGGTTTTTCGTAGAAGAGAATGAATTTCCTTCGAACTGCTGAGAGATGAAGAAAGCGCGAGAGAATGAAAAGTGAGCGAGCAAGGGCGAGCGAAGAAGGCCAGCGAAGTTTCGGACCGAAAGATAAAGTGATCGAAATACTTGCGAAGATTTCAACGAACCAGAGCGGAGAAGATGCTCCGGTTCGGAACCGAACCAACAGGTTTATTAATAGGTTCGGTATCGAACCTAAATGTTGAATGATTGGAAATATTAGCCGTTGGATTCAGGGTAGATGCACGATCAGGAGAGTTGTATGAGAATCGTAAGAAGCATTTTTAATCTTCTTTTCGGTGGGCCCAGAATGGTAGAAGTGTAAATAAAAGTGGAAGGCGGTTTAATTTTTATTTTATCGCGGGAATACTTTTTGACACGTGCAATTGTAAACGGCGCGATAGACGGAGAAGATAACGGACGTTTAGCAACAGAAACCCTTTATTATTTGTTCTTTGTTAAAATATTATTGCAATGATTGAATCAATTGTTAACTAGTATATTTCCATTAAATAACTAATGATATGAATTTCCTTTCTTAATTTGTATAGTCAATGAGAAAGATTTTTTTTTCATAATTTTTTATTTTATATTTTAATAAAGTTTATAGAATATTATACACTATTTTTTTAAATTTAAAAAAATAGAAAAATTATGCATCATGAATTTTTTTTATTAATTATTTTTATTTTTTTAATAAAACATAAGACTCATTTTTAAAAAAATTTTAAAATATTTTTTTTAGAAATTTTTTTTTCAATAAGCACTCCAAATATTCCATATATGCCATATGATAAGAAAAAAAATTCTACTAGCACTGGAAAATTATTTTGTGTATAATAAATTAGAGCATCTGCACTATTGCATTTCATTAATTGACTAGAAAAATAATTTCTTAATTGTGAAATAATAAATAAAGTCTCATAGAAAATAATTATGATATGGTATTCGAGATGCTTAGAATTATTAATAAGGTGATGCTTGGTGTTGCTATTTCTTTCTTGTTTTTTCATTTCATCGTTCTTAATAAATTTTTAAAATTTTTTTCAAAATATTTAAAAATATTTTTTATTTCAATTTTTTTTAATAAACATTAACAAACATCTCATAAATTTGATCGACAAATTCATTATAGTTAATTAACTAGCATATGCTCTTGCGTATGCACCGATTGAAGTAGTGAAAATATATGAAGCATCAAAATCAGGCGAAAACACAAATGAGTCCAACATGAAGTATCTCCATCCGCCAATCGCCTCTAACAAAATTAAACTGCAGCACACTCGAACTGAAAAGAAATTGTCCAAAAGTCCCACGTTGCAGTATTGACTCCAGATAAAGGCATTAATTTTCATTCACAAGCTTTTTGCATGGGCCGTGCTTCCGCTTAACACTACACGTACACTATTTGGAGTTGAAGTTTGAGTTGGAATGTTCCTCTATCTTCATTCCCTCAATATCTAAAATTTTTAAATATAAAATTAAATAAAGGAAGAAAGTACCTGACAAAGATTTGGTGATGACATGTGATTGATTTTATCCTCTTGCTCTTATTGATGGACGAAAAGCCGCGTCCGTGCATTGCATGAAGATTGAGATACTCTGTCTGACCTTTTTCTTTTCTCAATGCGGCTTTATTATTTGTGTTAACACAAACACGTTCATTTATTATTTTATGATTGTGAAAGTGGAAAGAGAAATTATGTTTTCTGTAATAAAGGAAGGAAAAAAAACATCAGCATCAATTTCTCAAAATTATTTATTCGTGCTGCAGTTTGTACGGCAGGTGTTCTGGTACAAAGTTGAGATCAGTAATTAAGATTATTGTTAAACAATTTTTACACAAATACCCTTGCCAACAACCTATAAGCAATTTTAAGCATGCATATATGTTTATCATCTTAAATTAAGTATATAATTCTCTACTACTTTATTATACCCTGTTTTCAAGCGTGTACATGTTATTGTCTTTGGAGTTCTCCTTATTATTCTTCTCGCAAGAACTCTTGACCATTGTCAATGGATGGACCATATTATGTAAGTCAATTGTTAGGTTAACTATCAACTTGAATTAGGGACTTAAGTATCATGTCAAAAATAGAGGAATTTATTTCACCTGCTGACAAACAAGTTGTGTGCTTAATTCCTAATAAGGAACAATTAACTTTCCACTTCAAACAAAGCTTGCGTTAGTTGTAGTAACAGCATTGTCGGAATTATACAGTAAAGAACAGGAATCCTGCTACGGAGTAGATCTTAAGCTCATTCATTATCTCCAAAATGGGTAAAAAAAAAACGAGCAAAACCAGAACTAGCCACTATGATAAGATTAATATCACTATTTCTGCAATGATATCCCACAAAATAGAACATAAGCAAATAAGGCTACAGCAAAGGAAATAGCCATCTATATGGTTGTAGCAGACAACCAGAATAAACACCGGGAAAAAAAAAGAAAAGAAAAAGAAAGAAAAAAAACAGAAGAAGAAGAATAGATAGAGGCTCCTTAAATAAATAAAAGTGGAACCTCCGGTCCAATCTTTAAGGCATGCGAACACACACCAACTAGGTGTCAGGCCGCTCCATGTATCTAAACCAGCATTATGCAGTTGTGGCAATAACCTCAGTTCTCCTCCTTTGCCACGGGGTCAGCAGCTTTAGCCTCCTTCTCCTCAGTCTTGTGCCCCTCTTCACCTGCAAAAATTTTTAAATGCCAATTACTCAATAGAACATTCAACATCATAATCAAGAATATCAACACTGGATAAAGAAACCAGGACGTTTCATTTGGAAACTGGCTGGGAGACAACAAAGGTAAGCAATGCAAACTTTTGGTAGCAATAACGGAAGTCATAATATTTACCTCCATCCTCAGGTAAATCAGAAGCCCACAAGGTAAGGTTGTCCCTCAACAGCTGCATTATCAAAGTGCTGTCTTTGTAGGATTCCTCACTCAGAGTGTCCAAATCTGCGATTGCCTCATCAAAGGCCTGCTTTGCTAGATGGCATGCCCTGAAATTCCAGTTAACATGTCAATGCAAATCAAATGAGGAAAAAACAGCTTTTCGTAAAACAAAAAGTTAGTAAGGCAGCTCATTACCTTTCAGGGGAATTCATGATTTCATAGTAGAAAACTGAGAAATTAAGTGCAAGACCAAGACGAATCGGGTGGGTTGAGGGGAGATCCATGTTTGCGGTGTTAGAAGCAGTCTGAAAGATTAAAAAAGAAACGGGTTAGAAAATAAGACAATCACATATATAATACAAAAACTTGTTCACAGACCTGGTAAGCTTTCATTGATTGTTCAGCTGCATCTTTCCTTTCCTGATCAACTTTAAACTCAGCTAGATAGCGGTAGTAATCACCTTTCCTGCAGTTCACAACCAAGAGGAAGTTATTTCACATAGCTCGGACAACTGCAAACAATGATTAGTTCCCTGTTATAAGAAAATTTGTTGAAATCTATCAGTTGATCATATCAGCTACAGTTTATGTTAAGTAGAGAATGAAAAACCAATCTTGCTTCTTTTAGACCTTTCAAACAGGTACTGGATCAAATCTTAACTTACATTTTGTAGTAGAAAACAGTAGATTCTCCAGAACTGGCTGAAGGAATCAGATGCTCATCTAAGATGGTCAAAATGTCATTGCAAATCTTCGTCATTTCGACCTCAACCTTCTGGCGATAACCTTTGATCAATTTAACGTTGTTCTCGTTGCTTTTTGACTCCTCTTTCTGCTCAATTGATGACATGATACGCCATGAAGCTCTACGAGCCCCATTGACATTCTTGTATCCGACGGAAAGAAGGTTTCTCTCATCTACTGTCAGTTCCACGTCAAGTTTGGCAACTTTCTTCATGCTTTCAACCATCTCTGCTTAGAATAAACAATAGAATAAAGCGTAATTCTCTGGAAAAATTGCCATTCATTGTGAAACATAAAATTTTGGTTTGAAGTAAAGCACTAACACAAATTTACAAATAGCTTTAATACTTGCCAAAAGCAACTGATACACTTACACATACATCAGACAATCATAGAGCCCAAAACCAAAAGTCTTAACCCACTAAGCCTAAAACAAACAGGATTCAGAATCTTCATTCATATCAATCCCCTGCCAACTGTTGTGAGGCATTCTACTATATCCATCATAGACGATTCAAAACATACACATTTACATTACAGAAATTTTAATAGGGAAACTTGCTCGTTTATATTTCAGTTTCCGTGAATATTAGATCCATAACAGCGAAACACAATTCAACCAAAACTAAAATCACTCAAGAGGAATGCTTTCATTACATAAAAAAAAAAAGTAACGCGAACAGAGGATGATTTACAAATATATCTCAGATCTAAAGCACGCAAAATCGAGGTCCAGTAACAACCAAAATAGAGAAAAACGCCCACACACTTTACAAATTAACCACAAGACATCTTTCATAACTATGTGAAAACAAAAACAAAAAGCATGAATGATAAGAACCAGAGAACTGGATGTACCCGGAGATCGAAAAATGCCAATTGAAAGAGAGAGATTGAGAAACGATCGATCGACTTACCGTCGTAGCGTTCGGCCTGTTCGGCGAGCTTGGCCATGTATACATGATTTTCCCTCTCCTTCTCCGTCGACATTGGTGCCACAGCAGTAGATTGAATCTAAAAATCGAATCCCAAACCCTACCAAAATTTCAAAAGATAAAGAGTAGAAGAGAAATAAAGATTGAATGAAATGGAATTGAGGGAGAGGAAGAGAGGTGGAGGGTTTAAATAGGAGAGAGAAGGGCGCGGAATGGCAGAGCATGTTGTGTGGGACGAGGACGAAATCCGGCCGTCCGTTTCCCGAATTACGCGCCCGCAAATAAATCGCAATCCTGACTGAAATAACTAACTACTGAGAGGATAATTGACATTACGCTTAAAGTACTTATAATTTTAAATAAATATTTTATATTTTAAATAAATTATTTATAATATATTAAAAAAATTTTAATTCGAATTATATATCTTAAAATTTTTATATGTATATTTTTAAAACAGATTCGAAACCTTCATTTTCATCTGCTACGAAATAATTTCGCAGATCATTAGCAATATAAAGAATACTGCTTTTGTTTCTTTTTCGTAACCTGTTCAAAGAACATACAATTCCCTCTACAACATTTAAATGAGGGTGTTAGCTTTATTGCTTACAAAAGGATATGAAAAGTATATTCGTATTGAATTACAACTGGAGATGCAAAGAATTAAAGCTCAATTACTATTGTCTCAACCAGATCTTATAATCAGAACCTTTGTCGACAAATTTCTCCCACGTACCATCCAGATCATTCTCTGTGGAGGGATTCCAATCAAAGTGACCTAATTTCATCACCAGGCTCTTTTCTATCAGAGCAACATAACCTTCATTATTCGCATGGAATAATTTTATTGAGCTTCGGCAGTGAATTCCAGCGCGTCTTCGTGCCTCGATAAGCTCCACGATGATTTCACGCAGCCCAAAGTCATAAAAATGATCATAGAAAATCACCGGCTGCACCAATGCAACAACTTGAAATTATCAATAATAATATGAAGGACAGAAAACCTAGTCATTCAGCAATTCTTTTCTCAACAGTTAACAATGATAGACGAGACATAGAATTATTGAAATTGAGATGGACACATTTCCAAAATCAGAACCATTGTTGGAAAGTCACTGTAAGCTGCAGTTGTACTAAAAATAAATTGCAACGGAAAGTACCGTCCCAGGGTGTGTAAGTATATAAGCATATCCTTGTGCAAGCTTCTCTCTTGGAAACGGCCAATGTCCCTGACATATAAAAGAAGAGAGTTTTACAGAATATACTCACAATGTTAACAAAAAGGGCAGAAACAAGTCCTAGCTTTTGACTTAAGCTAGTTTGTCATTCTCTGCTTAGGTTGCTTAGATTTTCTCTATCCTTGTGTTATGCACATGTTGCTAGATAGATAATCTAATATCGGTCTTGCCTAAACCTTTTTGTATGTGAAGAATGCTCACAATTCATATACCACATGATACTAAGTAATCTCATCTTTCAAATTACATCTGTAATTTGGATGGATCTTAATGCTTCGATTCAACAACAACAACCACCAAATGTCATCTGAGTAAGTGGGATTTGATGCTTTGCTTCATATGAAAACAAAGAATGTTATTCAGTGCATTTCAATTAGACGGCAGGCACCTGAATTAATAAAGAAATGGCTATACCTGAGTAGATCCAGTGTCATGATTTTCCAAAAAGGTAACAGCCCGTGATGGCCACCAACCCATTACTCCTGCTGGTTTACCTTTAGGATCTATTAACCTCCAATATTGGTTATGAAGAGCTGAATGGAGGATGCCCTGATCAAGAATAGTTAGGTAAAGTGGAAACAACAATATAACATACATTGCATGATGGCAACACATTAATGAGTACATCTATGAAATATTTACTGAGAATTAACTTTTCAGACCGAGTAACTGAAAGCTTTGACAAAATACCAGTAAGGACCAATGTTTTTCCTGAGAAAAAAGAATCAAAGTTAATCTCAGCCATTCTAGATATACCTTCGTTGTCACGTCAAAAGCAGACGATGTTCCTCCAGTTGCATTGATCCAATTGACTATTCTTTGCCTATGAGCATCTGTATGACAGTTCCAAGCACATGTCAAGATTTCATGTAGCTAGAACTTATTTTGACAAGGCATGTGCACAACTATGGAAATTAGTAATGGAAGTGGAAATATCAACAGAACTGGTGCTTGGATGGTGCGGTCTATTAAATATGGCAATGATGACAAAGCACGCCACTAAAAACATATAGACAGAATAAATTAAGTGACAATTATTGAGAATACCTTGATTATAGCATAATTTCCCCCCTTCGTATGCTAAGCTATCCCAATATTCACCTATAGCAAATGCAGGCTTTGATGCTTCAATGTATTCCTTTACAAATGTACCAGAAAATCCTCTATAGACAGAAAGATGATGTCTGTTATCTTTTCATGGCAGGTGTAGCAGAGATCATACATATTTAACTTATCTGAAGATAAATTACAAAGGCTTGCCAGAAAATATTTAACTTTCAGATTGTCTCAGAAAATAAAATTTGAATTTCAACTTGTTTGTGGCCTGACTTAATATATTTGCTTTAGATAGAGCACAACGGCACAAATAGATCCATGTAGCCAACCTCATCTGGTGGGATGAAGCTTGGTGGTTGTTTTGTCGTTGTATCTAATGCAGAAATTTGCCTTGGACTATAGTTGATATCTGAAACGAGGACTAAGACTATGCAGTTGGCTAAACTACATTTGTTGTTTAACTAAACTTGACGCAAACTACAAGCTTAAGTTTATTACCTTACAAAGTCAAGGCGCCATCCATCATAGCCTATGTCATTCCGAAGCCAGTTTAGCCATTCCTTTATATCTCTTCTAACAAACTCCTGAGAATGGTCTATATTAGGAGCTGCATGAAACATATCACCTGAACCCAATGTGGAAAGTGCATCCAGTCAGTTGAAAATAAAGACAAGAATATAGGACGCAGCAAGCAACAATGTATTCAAAGAATAGAACGTCCGAAAATCATTTCTTTTGTAATAGCATGAATAGAAGCCACAGTTTTTATTTCATTGAAGAGAGTTTATAAAAAGTTGGAAGGATCTAGAAGATACAAGTTAACTGCATTCATAATGATAGATTCATCTGATTAAAAGATTAGGTGACACTGCCAAGGTAAGAAGATCTTGAACAGTACAACGAAATATTCAAGTTAAAACAAGATAAAATTTCCTTTTTGGTAAAGTAATTTTATCCAGTAAAGGACTAATTGTCGAGAATATTCCCTAGCTTTTACCAACCATTTTGGATGATATCTCTCTCTCTCTCTCCCTCTCTCTCTCTCTTTTCATTGCAGATGTACTTTGTTATTTTCAATGAAATACTTCTAGGCATGCTTCTTTTGTAAAATGAACCTGGGAGTACCAAAAGTGGCTCCTTAGTTGGTTATGAACTTGCCAAATTTGATTACATCCTAGAGTCAACGGGAATGTGGATCTGCATCAGTACATGCGGAATCCAGTCATGAAAAATGCACATGCCATTGGAAAGCTCGACAAAATAAGACCAGCAAAAGTTAAGTACAAAAAGCTGTGCAAACAAACAGATGTTTGAGAACCTGTTGATGGATTGCCACGGCCTTGAAAGTTTGGATCATCGCGAACAATAGCTTCAGGCCCCCATGCAAGCTTCCCGCCGAAGATATTCCAGATACCATTTGGACTCTGCATGCAATGTTGTTACAGGATGTGAAGGCTGGATGATATGATTAGACGGCAGATATGCCAAGGAAAACCTTTTATTATGTAGTATGTATACTTTAAACGTGAGAACTTCAATCGTTGATCCTTTTAAATAGTCACCCCTTGCATCTTAAGATTCTTTAAGGAATATAGCATGACTCTCCAAGAGTCCAAAATTCCATAGGCTGCAGTATTTTTGTTATCTATAGCAAAATGAACAGTAATTATCCAAGAAACAACATCTATGGAAGAGAATAGTGGGTGCAGTTTAGCAGTTACATCTACCATTATTGATGATGCAAACATCTAGACATGGTAAACATCTTCGTCAGAAACAACATCATATGACCTAGGACTTTATATATTGCTCATAGAGATATACTCAAAAGAGTGCCTTTTGAATAAAAATGAAGTTGTCACAAAGAGGACCTGTTTTTGTGCACATCGATGATTTAGCACAACATCTCCTAAGGCCTGTGGAAAGTACAAGAGTGTAAAGATGTGTATGTAAAATGGATTTAATATTAAACATATCAAAGACATTCAAAGATGTCTGACCAGAAGATCCTGAGCATGCATCTGATCAATACAATGTTTGAGCTCTTCTACAGAACCATAAGCCGAATTTAAGTTGAAAAGGTCAGAAGGCATGTAACCTGTATCATGTTGACTTAGTAAAATTATCAAATGGGAAGAAAGACAATATCAGGTAGAAAAGATGTAATGCACAAAATGACATGTGTCTTATACATACTCGTATTCGTCATACTAAGTAGGATAAATTTTCAAGATGTACAGCAATTTGTAAATTATGATTAAACTGTAAGTAATAAACCTTGCGGTGCAACAGACTCTGTTGGTGGTGGCAACCAAATTGCTGTCATCCCTGACTGAGCTAAATCTGCAGCTTTAGGAGCTAATTCCAAGTACCACCTCCTTCTCCAGCTCTCCCAGTTAAAACCTTGAAACTTGAAGAAAAAAGAATCTGTTACTACAACAAGAGGATTCAACAAAGTGATGTTTCATTAATATAACTAAATTAATTATTATCACCTGAAGAAATAAATTATACCCTTAACTACAGAAAACACTGAAGAGGGGTACTAACCACAATCTCACGGCCAGTTCCAGTTCCAGGTTCTGTGTGAATTTGCACAGAAAATACTCACTTTCAGCAACTTTTTTATATATATCATAAGTGACGTATAGTAAAAAATGTTGTTACCTAATTTTATTTCCTCAGGGGTCTTTTGCCATTTTATAGTTTTCCTCTGCAATGCACGCTCGAAAGCTTTTCTTTGCTTATCTATAGCCTCTTTCTCAATGACATGCTCAACAAGAACATCTGTTTCCTTCGGCTTTTCAAGGGCTATGGACCATACTTGATCAACTTTAGGTAAGTCCAGACTCAAGGCTTTCTCTAACACTGCTTCTGAAATATTTAACCTTTTTGGTGGAAATTTTGGACAGATAGAATGAATTCTTCGAGCCATCCACTCCGGAATCTCTCTGCGAGGTCCTTCAACAAGTAGCTTCCACTTCTGGGATTCATCATCTGTCAGAAGATCTATCCTGCCTTCACTAATCACATAGTCGACAGTTTCTTCGGAAATCTCCCTGCGTAAAATTGATTCTGCAATCTCAGCTCTTTTCCTCCAGACATCTGAAGCAGCTTCAGATGCTTTCAATGATCTCTGCAGAGCAGCACATCTCCTCGTGTATGCTTGGTCCTTTAGATATGAGGTTTTCTTGGCTGCTTCAATGGCAGCCATAATTTTTTCAATCTCCACCTTGAAAGCCTTTGCAGCAGCCTTTTCCCTATCAGCTGCTTCCTTCTTTGTCTTTTCCATCAGTGACTTGATTTCGTCATCCCGCTCGGTGGACTTCTTCTGAATTAACTCCTGAAGATCAAACAGTGCCTTTTCTGCTATATCAGCACGAACATCAGAAGCTTTTGCCAATGCTTGAGCTTTTTCCATCTCTGCTTTTAATTTTTCAGTCTCATTCTTTGCAGCCAACAACTGAGACTCAAGATCGCTCACCATATTCTTTAAGGTAAAATTCTCAGACCTCACCACTGCAATTTCATCTAAAACTCTTCCCTCCGGATAAAGAACTCAAAGCCTTCTTTGTGCTGAGACTAGCTTGCTCTGCAGCAGATAATGTCTTCTCTATGCTTTCTGTTGACTGATCAACAATTGAAGCGATGGTCCCTTCTGCAACATTTCTAATCTGTTCCTCAAGGCAATGAACTGCTTCTGCAGCAGAAGTTTCTGCAGCAGAAGTTTCTGCAGCAGAAACTCTCAACTTAGCATCCTCTATTATGTGAGATGTGGCCTGCTGGAAAACCATTTCCGTGAACTTTTCAACCTCTAAAGCTAGCTCGATAGCATCCCGTTTGGCAAGAACTAATTTAAATTCAAGGGCAGATTTCTCATTGACCGGCTCCTGTAACTTTTGGTTGAACAAAGATTTAGCAGCCTCTAGCTCACCAATTGCTAGTTCCTTGTTCTTTCTAACACTATCAGCATATTCCCATTGCTTACCTTGAAGCTCCTCAATAGGTCTATCTCTCTCTTTTTCTATTGTTTCTTCTTTGCTTCTAGCCTCAGAGAAGGCAGTGTCTGTATCCATTAGTTCAATAGCATTCACTTCTGGAGATTCACTACTACCAGATGGAGCTTTATTATCACCATTAGTAGACTCGACAGAAGCATCAGCCTGATCCCCCTGTCATAAGAGTTATGCAACACGTGCTTGTAACTGGAGAATCAAATTAAAAGTATGACCTTTATGTCTAGCATATTTCAAGAATCGATACAGACATGGAAGCTTGTATTGGTGATCGTAGACAAGAAAGCTACTACTTTCAAAGTTTGAACAAAAACTTCAATCCTACCAACAATAATGAACAGCAATTGACCATGTAGGATGTTTTTGCTTGTTGAAACATTTTGAATCATCTATTGGTATTCGCTGCATGCAATGATTAGAAGTTTTACCAAAATAAAGTGTACCACTAGAACTCTTTCTGATCCATTATACCTGGCTAGCATTAGCTTTTGTTTTAAGCTTCTGAAATCCATCAAAACTGGCATACATTGATGCCCTTTTCCTATAAGAAAGATCATAATGGCCTCGCTTAGGACTTTTTCCAGAGAAAATGTCTAAGTCGAAACAGACTATATTCATCATATCTACCTCTTGCCATCAATAGTATTCATATAGGTCGCAGAATGCCATTTCGGGTAGATAGCCATGTTTGGCGTGCAACACTTGTGTGAGGATACACGAGAACGAGGAGTAGACCATGATGGAAAAAAGATTTTGGCTGCCATCCCCATCTAAAGGTAAGAGAGAACTTGTAATTTTCATCAAAAAGAAAGGTTGCAATCAATATGAATACAGCATTACTCCATCATCTTTGTCAGAAAGAATTGAAAGGAAATCCAGATAGTATGAGCACCTACTCAATGGTAGGATTGGATTGCTGGGAAAAGAAGCAATGCATTGTGCATTATCACTCTGATATATAGTATGCTGGATAAAGAAATTTATTGCCACAAAGGTAAGGAACTGCAAATTATATCAGTACTAATAAATAGCAAGCTAGATTTAATTACTTCAGCAGTGTGAATTGGGCAAGAAATGGAAGTTATTGATAAACTGAACTATAACAAAAATGTAATATATAATTGAATGAATTCCTGGCAAAGAGAACTTTAACGTGACGAACAATTAAATGATCCATGAATTTAACTTGCTGAAGACAAGAAGAACAAACCTGGTATATCAAATAAATAGAGAATCAAAATCAAACACTTCACAGCAGTGTGAAAAATCCAAACAAAATCCGCTCATAACACTGAGCTGATGATCTTGACTTCGTTGAATTGAAAAGACTGAAAAACGAAAAATCCAAATCAGAGAAAGAGAAAAGTAACGGAAGGCAAGTGTAGCTCGTGAAACTTTGAAAATTATCCCGTTCCCGTCAGTGATCCGGAGATAGAAAGGAACGCATTGTCTCGACTCCTTTCTAGGGTGCGTTTACATCGAAATAAATTCACTTTTTAAAGTAATTTTTAAAAAAAAATTAAAAATTAAAAATATTTAATAAATTTTTATATAAATTTTGTAATAATAATAATTTTTTAAAATAAATTAAATTTTTTAATTTATTTAAAAAAAATATAATTTATATTAAATGAATTAAAAAAAATTTTAAAATTTTGATAAACACGCACTTAGCGAAGCTCATTGTCACGACTTCGAACCAATGAAAGTGCCCCCTCAATCACAAATAAAATGTATCAACGGTTTATCGATAATTTGTCACAGATATGAGGGGTTATTAGTACTTTACTTGAAAAAGAAAATTGACGGTCCTTGTGAAGTCCAGTATGGTTGACTCCTGACGAGATGAAAGTCACGTGCAATGCATGTGAAAGAGAGACTGTTGAATCAACTGGGCTACGTTAACCGGACCCTTTAATAAATGATCTGGGCCGCGATGTCCAATTTAATGGAAATTGGTGTCGCTAGATCCGCCAGAATTTTCAGAGAGAACGAGAGAGAAATGAAGGAGACGAGCTCGATGGCAAACGACCCAAGGCAGCCGTCGACGGCGAGGCCTTACATGCCGCCGCCGGTGAACACGCAAGATCTCCCTATTGATTACTCAGGATTTCTCGCCGTGCTCTTTGGTGTCATGGGTGTTATGCTCCGGGTACTCTCAGAAATTTTTTATTAATTTAATCGTTCTCTTTCTTCTCCGAACTCAGCGTTTCTTTTTCTTTATTTGTTTTTGTTAACTGTAAAATTTTCTTATTTTTTAATGCTCCTGATACTTTCAAGTTCCTCCTGATTAAGTCATTTGATCTACTCGGAGTTCTTCAATCTAATTCTACTTATGATCAATATGTTCCTTCAATTTTCCAGTATTTCTATACTATTTTGATTCCTATATCAGCAAATCATACTTCTGCCTGTTCTCTTAGAATTTTCTTTGGAATTTTTAAATTCTCGATTTCTGCGATATCTTTGACTGTTGTTCAGTTTTTTGAAAGCTTTCTGTCTGGATCATGTAGCCTTATGTTTTAAGCTACCAGCAGATATCTAGAAGTTCCTAACTTAATTTTGCATCATTTGGTTTTGAGATTGTTGGTCTTCAGAATCTCGGGACCTCTCAGTGATTCTCACGGTTGCAGTTCTTGCTTTTGAATCTTCTTTTTTGTATTTGTAGTACAAGCTCTGCTCATGGCTAGCGATAATCTTCTGTGTCCAATCTATTGCAAATATGAGGAATTTTGAAAATGACTTCAAGCAGATTTCCATGGCAATGATGTGAGTATAATCATAATACAGCTGTTCTTTGTGCCAATCACCTAGATAGATGACCATGTGTTTTTTGATGTAGTTCCTCAAGACCGTGTTCTTATTTTTTTGATTAAAGCTTATTTTCAGTGACTTCGTAATGTGGTTCTCTTATTGGACTATTATCTTGGTAATGACTATTATTTAGCAGTTTAATGTCCATCAGCGTGGTGTTCAGTTTCAATATATGCACTTCATTTTATTTTTTTCTTTTTGTATCCACGTTGGTCATTGGTGTGTGTGCATGCTTGTACGTACATGTTCCTTATCGGGTAGAGTACTTAAACAGCAGATATTCGTGTAGTACTTAGAAAGTAATAAGTAAGTAAGAGAAAATAAGAGTACTTAAGGGTCTGTTTGGAAGGAGAAGTAATAAGTAAGATTAAACAAGATAAAATTATTAGGGTGGAAACGAGAGTAAGAGTAATAATTTAATCTCATCTTGTTTGGATATATCAATAAGATTAATCAAGAGTAAATAATATTCTTGTTTGATAACTGAGGAGTAAGTAAGAGTAATTTTTATAAAAAGTCAAAATTATTCTTTTATATTTTTTGTATGTTTTGGTTAAGCAAATATATATTTATATTAAAAAAAAAATTTATATATTTTTGTTTTTTTAATAAAAATTCAATAATATTAAAAAGTCAATAATATTCTTATTTTTTTATATATTTAATTATATATTTAAGTAAATATATAAATTAAAAATATTTAATAAAAAATAAAATTTTATATTAATTATATATTTATAGTAAGTTTTAAATTTGAATTTTTAAAAAAAATTATTAATAACAGAATTTATTTTAATTTTTGTAAGTATTTTATGTTAAAAATGAGTTTAAAAAAAATGGAGTATAAAATGGGTAAATAAAATAAAATGATATGGGTATTATGGAAATTTTAGTTGTTAGTAGTATCAATATTAATCTTACTCCAGCTTACACCCCACATTGGGGTGTAACGATTTACAGATTAATGGAAATTAATAGAGATAAACTTTAATCCTCATTTATCTTATAAGTTTGTTACCAAACTAGAGTAATGGAGATTAATTAATTCACTTACTCTCCATTAATCTGCAATACTCTCGATCCAAACAGAGTGTAAGAGTCAGATAGATTGGGAGGAAATGGAGACAACCGGTCTTCTGCTTCTTGTGTTTAACATGTAATTATGATAAGATTGTGTTAATAGTTTACTGGAGCAGAAAGGCTATTCTGTTACTTATTTTTAAGTTCAGCATGCAGTGCAACATAGGTCTTTATTTGTAATCACCTTCTTAAAAACAGAACATGACCTTGACAGTGCTGTTGCAGGAGCATTTATTAGACATACTTGCAGCAGATGTTGGAGCTTTTCAAAAATTTATATACATGAAGGGAGCCATATTATTGTATACATTGTTTGATTTGGGGGAAGCATTGGTTGAACAAAATCAGATAAGAAAATGGCAGTTTGGCATGTATCAGAATAAATGTCTACAGAATAATGATGGCTCTGTAGTGATACGGCTGATGGGTGTTTTACTTTACGACATATTGCCAAATATGGCTAATTCTAGATATCCATTTTATATTAAAGAAACAAAAGATGGAAATTCGTAGTGTAGAATTTTATGATCTGAGAACACTGAATATAGAGGTGAAATTACTCAAAATAGATGCCAACTGCAGAGATAGGGTATGCAATCTTGATCTCTATCTTTATTGTGATATAACTGTAGTACGTTCTTCCTCTTGCCTGTATATTTTATGGCAATTCATTCATGCTCATTTCTTAAGCAGCCATGTATTTTTTTTTTTTTTTTTGCATAGCCTCGTGCCTTAGCATATTTACTGCATGCTCCTGAAAGCTTTCCTCTTTTGTATGCGTTCAAACATAAATGCAGTAGCATGATTTGAACTTTCTTACTAAAGATAAACCATTTCAATGTTCATGAGGCTCTTACTTTTGTCTTTAAACCTTTTCCCAGGTTTGCAATCATGGGATTGGGGACAACTTACTTTGGCCCTCGGCCTCCCAGTCAAAAGCGGTGATCTCTTAACAGTTCTTTTTGCTACCAGCACCTTGGCTGGTTGTCTGTAGTGGCTTACAGATGTGTAGGTTATTCTTTTTTAAGCTTTCCTATAAAGGAGTAATTTCCAGCCCCGATACTGAAGAATATTCTGATGGAAATTGTTGAGATCCAACAATTTATTATTTTCCATATTGATTTATTTGAGGCAAATTAGCCGGATCACCTTGTAACACGAATTGAAATGTTTGTTCAATTAGATGATTCGCTAGCCTAGATTGGGAGATCAAATTTGACAAGTGAGCCTGTTGATATGTAGTTTATCTGGACATATGTTTCTGTTTCTGCTCAATAACAGAAGCCTGTCAGATTGAAGTAGGAGATTTCTTCTGACTGCATTGCCAAAAGGCTAAAGGGAACTATCGTTTATAGTCTCTGAATTGGGTCTCTGTTGAGTATGTCTAAGGTAATGAACGAAACTGATTAAACGTGTGGTAACTGTTATAAGGTTATTGCTGAGGTTTTCATGGCTCTATTTTGACTGCCTATTAATAGTGTAAAAATGCTATAGAGGCGTTCATGATGCTATGGAAATTACTTTCTCGTGTATTAAAGATTGCTGCTGTGTATCATGACCACCTAAATAGCATCATGGTCGGTGGTTGTTGCAAGACCAAAATACACATCCCCACGCACTCAGATACAACCACCTAAGTAAAGAATTTTTTGAGTTTCCAGCATTCTCTGAGAGCATGCTTGGCGAAGCATTTCATTTAATCTCATTATTTCAGTTCAATTTTTTATTTTTTAATAAATATTTTACAGTAATTTTTATATAAAATTTAAATTTTAAATAATATATATAATATGTAATTTTTATAAAAGATTTAAATATTTTTTAAACTAAATTTTCTATAAAAAATTTCTATTTTAAAGAGTCTCAAACGTCCGCCATGAGACGCTACTATCTTGGGCTTCTTTCAGTATTTGGAGAAATAAATTATATATTTTTTATTTTCAAAGGCAAGTACAAGTTTGCAATTTTAAACTTATGCTGCATGGAAATATTATTTTCCCTAATGCGTCAATAAGATTGTATTGAACTTAAGATTAATTTAGTTTCAATGGCATTTTGGGTAAACAAAGATCGAAAAATTTTATTAAAAAAAACTGATATGAGAAGAATTATTTAATTCCATTTCAGAAAGATTCTAATTAATTAGAAATTTTATTCCATTTGAGAAAGATTGTAAGGATTACTTTTAGGAAACGGTAAACTTCTCAAGATTTTAGGAATAAAATTAACATTCTTGTTTGTGCTTCAGTTCTGCTAGTTACCTCTTTTAGAATGCAGTAAGTTTTCATTTGACCAGAGAAATTTAGCGTTCTATCTTCTTCCAATGACTTACCATAGTTAATCAATCCTCTAAACTAGATTATCAAAATATTAAGCATATCCATTAAATTATGGAAACATCTAATTATCATTCGCATAATTTTTTCTCACTATTTATACTCATGAACGCACGAGGGTTTTACCTTACAGCACAGTAGCAGTAAAAATGAGAGTGAATTTGTTTTCATCTTTGCTTGCTCTGTTTTTTGCATGGAGCGCTGTCGTAGCTCAGAATGCTGGATGGGATTCTGCCCACGTTACTTTTTACGGCGACGAAACATCGCACGGTCAGTTATTTTCTTTTCCACGGCAATGAAATTGCTTTCTCTTCATTTTCGTTACGGCAATGATTCCATCTGAGATGGTTTTGCAGGCGGAGCATGCGGTTACCAGCATAACGAAATTGATCCGTACAACGCCGCCTTAAGCACGGTCCTCTTCAACAACGGCTTGACTTGCGGAGCATGTTACCAGCTCGTCTGCGCCGATGATGCACAGTGGTGTGTCCCTGGAGCTTCCGTCTTCGTAACGGCAACCAACTTTTGCCCACCATCAAATGCAGCACCGTATTGGTGCAACCCACCTTACAAACATTTTGATCTATCGTTAGTTGCCTTCTCTAAAATTGTCAAAGCACCTCGAGCTGGAATCGCACCCGTCAGGTTCCGGAGAGTGCCTTGTTTTAAACAGGGCGGAATCAGGTTCACTCTCGGTGGAAATAATTTTTGGCTGCTTGTGTTGGTGTCTAATGTTGCCGGTGCAGGCGACGTCCACGGGTTATGGATCAAAGGGTCGAGAACGAATTGGATTGAAATGACCCGCAATTGGGGTCAGAATTGGCAAACTAATGAAAAGCTAGAAGGGCAGAGCTTGTCTTTCAGAGTCATGACTAGCGACGGTAAGACGGTAGTGATGGAATCCATTGCTCCGGCTAATTGGCAAAGGGGTGTAACGTATGAAGGAAATCAGATCTAGATATACCTCCGTATTTTATTATTTTGGTATTTCTTGCTATCTGTCATTTTAAGTTTTAATCAATGAAATGAACTTGTAGTGCTTGCTTTCTTTTTTATATTTCAATTTCAATCAGTAAACTCAGTATCTAAAATTTATTTTCTGTTAATTACAAATAATTTCATATATCAATATATATGACACACATCCAAACTAGTTTGACTGGGCCAAGTAAGGCCCGATTAGACTTTCCGGTTGAGAGCCCGTTTGAATTGGCTTTTTTCAACTTATAAGTTGAAAAAAATTTCAAACAGTAGTTTTATGGTATTTGGGTAGGTAACTTATAAGTAACTTTTGTAATTTATAAGTTAAAAAAATAAAAATTACTCAGCGTAACTTTTCTAAAAAGGTCATACGGGACATTTTTGCCTGTATATAGGAAATACCATTATTGATCCTTATAAGTTAACATAATTACACATATATATATAATTTTCGTTAGCTCTTCATCCGGTAATTTTCATTTCTCTTCCCAGGCCTGATTCTTCGAATTTTTCTTCTCTGCTCGGCTTCTTTCTTCTCCGACGATCTCTTATTCCGGCGATTCTCCGGTGCCAATATTTGTTTGCTCGCCTCCTTCTCTTCACCACTGATAACTCTGCCGCTGCTGTGCGTCGCCAATCGAGCTCGCGAGCGCGAAGAACAGCTCCACTCATTTCTCATCACCGCCGTCTTTGTTGTCTCCGCTGCGATTTGTTGTCGGATTTTGGCTTCGTTGTCTTGTTGCCTTTCGTCTCCTACCAGATGCTCTCATCTGCAGAGGTGAAATTGTTCTGCAAATGGTGGGTATTTGTGGGTATTTGTTAGTGTTGGTTTCGGTAATCTTGTTGTTGTTTGGCTATGGATGATTGTTGATGGTTGTTATGGGTGTGGCTGCTGGGATTTATTTGTGACTGTTGTGGTGGTGACAGTGGTGGTGAATGATGGTGTTGAATTGTTGTGGCTGGTGCTGTGTTGTGGCTGGTTGTGTGAATGTTGAAGATGCATGTAAGGTGTTCGATAAAATGCTTGTTAGAGATATTGTTTCTTTGAGTTTGATTTTGAGTTCGGTTTTGGATGAGACTAGTCGGTGTTGTTGTAGGTGTAGTTAGCTATGTTTGTTGGTGTTCTTGTTATTGCCCAGTGTTGTTGTTGTAAATGTTAGTTATTATAATTTTATAGGTACGTATGTGAAGTATAGGGACTCGGATGTGCATGCAAAGTGTTTGAAGTGCTCATTCGGTTTTTTTATTAGAGATGCATTGCCATATGTATCATAGTAATAATAATACATTTATTTCTTTAAAATTAATTTAAAAAATATATTTACAAACTAATATTTAATTCAAAAATATTTAATATTATTTTTTAAGTATAATTAATATCATTATATAAATAAATAATCATGTATTTATCTTTAATATTAACTTAAAAAATATATTTATAAGCTAATATTAATTTTTAAATTATATGTACTATTTTCAAAATATTTATGAATATAATAGTAGTATTAGAAATAAAATATAAATAAAAATGAATAAATATATAACACTATATTTCCAAAATTTAATATATATATCAACTATTATATTATAAAGTATATTTTAGTCTTTTCTATTATTTTCTAACTTTTCAGTTTTTTTTACCAAACACTTTTTTCAACTTTTTTTTTAAAAAAGTTAAATTTATCCAAACACACAGCTCCTTTTTTTAAAAAAAATTTCAGCTATTTTTTTTTTAAAAGTTAAAAAAGTTAAAACTTTTAAGTTTATCCAAACGGCCTCTGAATGTAATTTTGCTTTCTAAGCTCCAAATTTTGAGGTATTTGGGAGTGTTTATGAAATAAATTTTTTCTAAAATAAGAATTATTTTTTATTTTTTTGATAAATAAGACATATTTTTTAATTTTAAAAATAATTAAAATATGAAATAAAAAGATCTCACTACGTAGATAAATTTTTTAGATATTTATAAAATATGTATTGAAAACATAAAATAAAAAATTTTAAAAAAGTGTTTGAAAAATACAATCCCAAACGCACCCTTTATGGTCCTCAACATGATACTAAAATAACTATTTTTCTTTAACCTGAAAAAACAAGAAATTTTGGAAACCGAAATTCAAAAGCCCAATATTATATGGTTTATGTATTATTTTGAGGATTTGACATATGTAGGATATTTGGGAGTGCTTATTGAAAAGAAGTTTTTCGAAAATGAGAGATATTGAGAATTTTTTTAAAATAAATTTTATTTTTTTTACTTAAAAAAATAATAAAAATAACTAATAAAAAGATTTTACAACGTAAAATTTTCTGTACTATTAAAATTTTTTAAAAAATTTATAGAATATTCTATAAGCTTTATTGAGAATAGTGAAATAAAAAGATGACGGAAAAAAGCTTTCCCAAATATAGCCAAAGCATCCGCTATGTAGAACCCCATTTAGGAGATGGGTTGGAGTGCATATGATAAAAGCTTTTTTAGAATAAAATATTGTGAATTTTTTTTAAAATGCGACTTTAATATTTTTTGTCAAAAAAATTATATATATTAAATTGTATGATATAAAATTTATTAAGAAATTATAAATTATTTTTTGGAATGAAAAATATTTGATAAGTGAATCTAAATATCTCCTTAAGACATGTTTTAGGGTGCATTTGGATGAGCATTCCAAAAAAATACTTTTTTAAAATTTTATTTTATGTTTTCTTAATAAAATTTTTATAATACTATACAGAATTTATTATAAAACTTTAAAAATATAAAATATTTTTACGTCATCAGCTTTTATTACTATTTATTTTTATTATTATTTTAGATAAAAAGCTAGAACATATTTTTTAAAATAGGACAAAATATTCTTCAATTTCGAAAAATAATTTTCATAAGCACTCCTAAAAACCACATTACTATCGAATTCTAAATTCTCTATTCATATTTTGAGTTTGGATCACTTCATGTGTTTTAATTATTATTTCAATTTATTTTTATTTTTGTACTGAATTTTACTTTCACTAAAATTATATTCTAAATTTTACTTACGTATTTCAATTACTAGTTCGAACTCAATTTCTTACCTAACGTCATATTTATGAATTTAATTTTATGAAACTCATTTTGTGTAATTAAAATATCTTTAATACCACAATTTAAAATTTTAACTATGTGGTATTTAGGACGTGTTTATTTTGATATTAAAAGTAAATTTAAAATAAATTTTTGATTCAAAATATAAAATTTGAAGGTGACTCTTTGGTAAGAAAAATTTAATTTAAAATTTATGTTTATTTTAGTTAAAAAGTGAATTAAAAGTTAAAAATAAATTTTTTTAAAAATAAATTTGAAGCTTTGGTAAATAAGCACTTACCTTCTACGCGGAGATGATCGGTGTAATTTTATGTTTAAAAATATAAAATAATCCCGCCACTATCATTGCAAGCGGTAAAAATTCAAAAATTAAAAATTCCATCAGGGGCATTATTGTCAATTACAATTAAATAAAAGATTACTATTACTGTCGGCTTGTCCGGCACTAGAACTGTAATCTATGGAAGTCCCTTCTCTTTGATTTTTCCACTGATTCAGGGGTATTTTGATCATAAAATTTCCCTCGCCGTTCTCACCCAACTATAAAGACGCCCCCAACCGTCCGGCTATTCGAAGTTCTTCAAATTTCTTTTCCCCTCTTTCTCTAGCTTTACTTCGTCTTGTAGAGATCGCCGGAGCCTTAGCTCCGATTCAATAACCGCCACTGATTTCGACGGAGATGTTCGCCTGTGACATCGACGCCTTTGTTTGAAGAGTTATGGCGTCTAACCAGGGCCTCGAGACATGGTGCCGGCTAAGCAATACCTCACACACAGAGATCGCTCCACATCTCCCGTTGCCGTCTCTCCCACTATGCTGCGGCGATTCAGATCAGAAGATTCGGCTCTCCGGCGACAACGTCGGAAGATTGCCGCGAATTGTTGATCAGCCAGAGTCTCTTGCGACCGCTGCTATGGTTGCCGACTTGCTCAGAGATTGTGATGTCTCTTATCTGTGAGTATCACCCCTCGTTTTGATACTTGGCTTCAGTTTGTTGCATTTAAGAGTTCAATTTGTTCCTGATTCAGTTTGATGCTTTTGCTTTACTTGTTTGTTACTGAATTGACATGCGTTTCCGATTTAGTTTGTTTCTGTTTGAAATTTAGTTTGATAAAAAGAGGTGCTATACTTAACCTGCATAGGTTTCAGAGTTTTGTTCGATTTGTATACTTCTCTTTGATGCTTAGCTGCCCCTTCTTCCTACTGAAGTATGTACTACATCTATAATCTTACTAAACCACTTAAGTAATTGGATAACATTTTGTAACATTCACTTTGATAGTTAGTTGATCAGCTTCCTTACCATTATTAGCATGTCTTTCGGGTTTTAATTTTGTTGCAGTCTTCTGGTTTTCACATGTGAGACTTGGCTACAATGGACGTCCTACATAATAGTGCATAGTTGAGTTGAATTATATATCTGAGTTTTGATTTTCTAATTTTGGTTCTATGGTGTTCTGTTTGCAAGTAATCTCAAGGAAGAGTTTAGGCCTACTGCTGATCAATCTGGAGAGCGTTCGAGGTTCTACACTGAAGTGCTGAAGTACAACGCCGAAGCATTTGATTGCTCTAACAGTGGTAAACTACATATAATTTGTTTTACTGAGTCAGTGTGAAGGTTTTCTAATATACTTTTTGCCCCTGTAGATTTTATGTAAGTCCTTGATATTGTTTTACTTACATGTACCTTTGAAGTATTTGTGTCATCTGGTCCCTATTGGTTACATTGGTGAAGTATGATTGTCTTGCAAACTATCCTGACCTAGCTTAGTGCTTAATAGAACATTCATCTAAGGTTTTGTGGACGCATTTTGAGAATTTAGTTGCTAATGGTAGTTCCATGTTGCTATGTGCTTGCAAAGTTCTCTCCTATTGAGATGTTAAATACACTTCTGTGCGCCTTGCTGAAATGCATTCCATTTTGCGGAGCTCTCCTGAGAGGCTTTAGGCACTTTAGCACATTCGTGGAGAACCCAAAGAAGAATAACTAGAACAACAAAGGTGTTTGAGGAGGGAAGTGTGTGCGCTTGAAGGATGTGGGCTCTCATGCGTGTGTATGGAGATGACGAGATATACACGCATGCACCACCAAGTTTAGGACTTTAAGTCGCCATCCTCAGCAGTGTTTCTTATTCATCAAGAAGTTCCTCTAATGCATGCCATTTTATAGGGATCCAAATTTATACCCCTTTAGTCACTTAGACAAGGACTGCCATTTACTTATCCATCTCCTTTTGGGTATTGTTCTTGTGATGCTCATGTTTTTCTGCACTGGCTGCGAAATTCATCGCAATGTTAATGACAAATGGAATTTCTCTAGAAGGTTGAGTTTTCTTTCACAACTTTGTTCTACCTGCTTCAGTACTAGAAACTCACTAAAGTTGTCTCCTGACTCATCTTAATTGGTTTAATCTTATGGATGAGTGCGTATAATTTATACTTACTTAGTTGGACCAGGTTAGTTGTCTTCGTCATTAATTATTCTGCCAGTTGGCCAGTTCACTGACAAAAGAAGATGATAAATAGTAGGGATATGGATATCTAGACTATTAAGTAGTAAAATGATGAAGAATCATAATTGAACTAAATTGCTCAACACTTGCTTAATTGTTGTTCCTTTTTCTTGTTACTTTTTTCTGTATTATAAGCTTGAACTTTAGAACTTTTTTTTTTCTTTTCAAGTACCTTTCTTGTTAGTTTTTGTATTATAAGCTCGAACTTTAGAACTTTCTTTCTTTTTTTTTTGCTTTTCAAGCACAGGTCATTGTATTGTTAAGAAAATGCAGTCATAGACTAATGCCTTTAGAACTTATATTTGCTGCAAATGGTTCCTCATTAAAAATGAACCCTCTTAGATTTCATGTTCGCAAATGTCTATGAAAATCATGTTGTAATGTTAATATGGACTTATTGCTGATACTTTGCTTATATTGTTTTTATGATCAAGTATCTCAGGTGCTTTTCAGATGCAGAATTCTCATCACTTTGTATCAGAGAAGAAACGTTTTGATCAAAATGTGAGCTTTTCTGGTCATGGACACAGTGATTCTGGCCACATGGTTAATCAGTCTATGAGTGGAAGTGCCATATATGTGGTGATTTGTCCCTTCCATATCTTTTACACCCTTTACCTCTACTCTTATCTCTTGCATCTGAAAACTTCTAAAAATGTGCAGGAACCAGCAGTGTCTGTTGGGTTTAAAAAACAGAAGTATAAGAAGAGAGATAGTGATTCTATTGCTTTGCTAACAAAGCGAGATGCTCCTGAGAATCATGGTAGGTGTCTTTATTCCTGATCCAATTCATTTTTGATGCATGATTGCATCAACTTGATAGTGCACTCTTTCTAGATACTGTTGGGAACTTCTGTGAGATGGTAGAAGAGTTCTGTGGGAGGAATGAAGATCGAAATGAAACACAGGGGGCATCTATTCCTCTTGCTGATGCTAAAATGCTTGTAAATGAGATTGCATCCATCCGTGGAAAGAAAATTTTGCAGTTGATACCAGTAGATACTCTCACAAGGCTTCTCAATGTTCTTGATCATCAGATTCAAGCTGGACTTGGCTTGTCCATTGATGCAGATGAAGATGTAAGTGACTGTTTCGTGTATGTGATAGTATACTTGAACATAATTTCTTTTAAGGGAGTTTGATTAGTTATTGAAAGCACACCAGAATTTTTTCTTTCTTTTTAATTCATATATTTTGCAATGAGAGCTTTGTATCTTTAGTTAATTGCTCCTACTCTCTACGAGCTTTTATTAGTTGTATGATTCTGCAGATTTCTGGAAATTTTGTCTGAATATCTCGATCTTACATTTACCTGATAATAAGTTTGTGATTTGTTGCAATATTCTCTCTTTTCTTGGGGCGGGCATCTATCATTGTTGTTTTTATTACTTCTTATTTTGCTGCTTCGTTAACATGTAGCTAAAGTTTAATTAATTATACATGTCACTCACAAATTTATTCACATGTTTTAGCTTGATTCAGATCCTGCACAATCAGTGTTATGTGCATTGGAATCCACTCATGCTGCCCTCGCAATCATTGCCCATGAGGACATGCCAAAGCAGCTTTATAAAGAAGAAGTATGCGAACATTTGACCTTTGTTTTATCACTTGTTATGATGCTCAAACTGATTTATTGCGATGTTTTCAGATTATAGAACGGATTATTGATCTATCAAGGCAACAGATCATGATGTGCATAGCTGCTTTCAATCCATCTTATTCAAATCCATATAAACCATCTGAAAATGTCGCATTTGATGGTATACTGCTTGACTAAATTTAATTTATATATGATGTTTACCTAAATTTGTTCACGCATCTTCCTTGTATTTTAACCAATGTTGCTATTCTTAGTCAATGCCTTAATATTTGAATAAAGTATATTGACATGTATATGGGGTCTCCGTTAGGGTTGGTGATCTCTGTCCTTAAAATTTAATGCTTTATTTTAAAAGCTATTAATAGTATGCATAACTTCTTTTGAGATAAATGGAGAGATGGAAGTGAGCATTGATTTTAAGCACCTTTATCGTTTTTACAGCTTTTGGTGAATTAGGGTCGTTACAATTTGTTCTCTTGGGTAACAATCATGGATTTCTTGAATGAATTTATGGTCACTAAAGTCATTACAGTTTTCCTCAACTTCTGCTTCCTCTTTCCTTTCACATCATATAGGTGATGAAGATGAGATTGATGATATTGAAAATAATTCTGCAAGCAAAAGAAGGAGAAATGTTAGGACTGCTAAGAAGACTGCAGGAATAAGGTTTGCTTGTTGCTTTACCTTTTTTGTCTTCTTTAGATGTTCTGTGGCTGAATTTCGTGATAGATTGCTTACTACACTTTGCTGTTTCTCCATCCAGAGTTTCTGAAGCTGTCAATTCAGTTATTCAGAAATGTTGTTCCATTCTTGCTTTTCTAAAGATTCTCCTTTTGGTAGAGCGTCTATCAGACAGTTGCATTCTGCAACTTCTAAGAACAACATTTGATACTTTCTTGGCTGATAGCATGAACCTTTTGCAATTGAAGTCGGTTGATTTGATTTCTGGGGTAAGTTTCTAATCATTGGATGCTGTTAGAACGAAACATTGTTGGTGATTTCCTCAGTCAATATGTCTGATATTTTTTCCTGCAGATTTTTGCTTCATACAGGCAGCACAGGAGTTTCGTAGTAGATGAGTTAGTTCACCTCCTCTTTAAGTTGCAAACTTCCAAGCGTGCTCTCAGGTCTTACCATTTACAAGATGAGGAACCAAAGCAAATTCAGATGATAACAGCGTTGTTGATTCACATTGTTCAATCTAGCACCAATCCTTCTGATATTGTCAAGGCACCGGCGACTTGGAACCCAATTTTAGATGTGTCAGTTGAGGCAATTTACCCATTAAAATGTCATGAAGCTGCAACTGAGGTCTGTTGTTTATTCTGGACTGGTGTTCTTCAGCGATTTACTGCTGCTAAGTCCCAGGACATGTCTGAATTTAAAATTCTTTTGGAAAATCTGGTGATGGATCTCCTGACAACTCTAAATTTACCGGAGTATCCTGCTTCTGCCTCTATACTTGAGGTGATTGCTCTTAAAAAATGTCTTACATGTTTCATCATTGCATCGTCATTATCATCATGGCTTTTGTGTTTGTTAACTAGAAGGCTGCATGCAGGTTCTTTGTGTGCTACTCCTTCAGAATGCTGGGCTCAAGTCTAAAGATACAGGTGCTCGTTGTGTTGCTGTTGACCTTCTTGGAGTAATTGCCTCAAGGTTGAAGCGCGACGCCGTTGTGTCCGGTACAAATGACCTATGGATTTTACAAGATTTGGCTATTGAAGATGATAATAACATCATTGATAGGAATGAGTGCTCAGTTTGTCGCAACGCCAAAGGTGCAAGTATTATTTGTCGAATGTGCCAGAGATGCTTTCATGCAGATTGCTTAAGAGTTGCTGGACAGGAAATGCTGCCCCGTGATTGGTATTGTTATGTCTGCGTTTCTAGGAGGCAGCTCAGTATTTTGAAATCAATGTGCAAGAAACAAAACCTTGATGATGGTGAAAAGAAAAGAAATGGAAGTCAGAAGGATTTGTCTGCTAGGTGGGAAATCGTGCAGCAGATTCTTCTGATCTATCTGCAAGAAGCTGGTTCACAAGAAGACACAAATCTGTACACTCGCTGGTCTGTTTTTTTCTGTTCTTGGAACACATATTTATATCTATTAGTGGATATGACGTTTTTGTGGTTCATTGTAGGTTCTATCTCTGTTCGTGGTACAAGGATGGCTCTCAATCAGAAGAAAGGGCTATATTTTATCTGGCAAGACTGCAATCGAAGATAATTTTACGAGATACTGGTAGTAGTATGCTGATTCCCAGTGATTGGGCGAGAAGGATATGCTTATCCTTGGGGCAAAAGACTTCTTTCTGTAGGGGATTTGACAAGATTCTGTCTCTTCTTCTAGTACGTATTAAGTTAGAAATGCTTGACGTTGACATCTTACATTCTTCTTTCTTTTGTTGAAAGATTTTGACGTCCTACATTTTTCTAGATTTTAGCTGACTAATATAGTAAGCAAAACCCTTTCTTGCTAAATATGGACATTTGATGTACCTTTCTCATACTCAGCTAACAAAGGTCTATATTTTGACCTGTTATAGCACAACTATCATGGTGAATGATGATCTTGGGAGTGCTCTCTCTCTCTCTCTCTCTCTCTCTCTCTCTCTCTCTGTTGCTCTCACAACATATATTGCTTTGGAAATGATCTTATAATGGATTAACATGGGAAGAAGTCAAAGTGACATGTTTCATTTTGTAGAATTTGAGAATATTATTTTCCAAGTTTAATGACATATCCATTTTGTAGGCAACATTAAGAGAGAATTCATCAATCTTACGGGCAAAAGCCTTGCGTGCGGTATGATTCTTTGGCAAATTTCTGGTTCTTTCTTCCTTTTTCATAAATTTTAGTCTGAGACTACTGAACTATTTCAGGATATTCTTCTAACGAGCTGCATGCTTCTTTATTGGTTCAGGTTAGTGGTATAGTGGAAGCTGATCCAGAGGTATTGTGTGATAAACGTGTCCAGAGTGCTGTTGAGGGAAGGTTTTGTGACTCTGCAATTTCTGTACGTGAGGCAGCTCTTGAACTTGTTGGGAGACATATAGCCTCTCATCCTGATGTTGGTTTGAAGGCAAGTTAAAATTTTGCATGAGCCCTCTTTTGTTATTTTAGATCAAGGAATTATGTAAATCATCAGATTTCCTGTTGCAGTATTTTGAAAAAGTTGCTGAACGAATAAAGGACACTGGGGTTAGTGTTCGAAAACGTTCAATCAAAATTATCAGAGACTTGTGTGCATCTAACTCCGACTTCCCTGAAACATCTAAGGCTTTTATGGAGATTATTAATCGTGTTAGTGATGATGAAGCTAGCATACAGGTATTTTTGTTGATTTTCTTTTGATAAGTTCTACTATCTCATATTGCTCAACTTTCTTATGTATAATCGTGCTTCTAAACCTTGTATTTGCTATATATGTAATTTTGTTGCTTCTGTTTGTGGTATGGGTTCCTGTTCCATGGCTTAATTTTTTTTTACCCTCTTATATTAAAATCCCGGTAAAGGAATTCTCCTGATCTTAAACAAAGGTATTCTTTTCCTTGACCCAAACCAATTGGTCAAACAACAGTTTAGTCTTTTCATGAAGTTAATAGCCAATAGGACAGGAAGACAAGTTCCTTCTAAGATTAAATGCTTTAGATGGTGCCCTAGGAGCAAGTACCATGTTGCTGATATTTTGGTGCTGCATGCCCAGTGCTTCAGTGCAGTGCGTGCATTTGGAGTCTCTTTTTTTCCAACTAGCTGCAAACTAGATCTCAAATCCTAATTTGTATGGATTATACTGCTGACTTTGTATATTTATATATCTACCTTGTTCACAACAGTTTTAACTGTTTTTCTTTTTTGTTGAATATCTGTGCTTATGATTCTCAGGATTTAGTAAGCAAAACATTTTATGAACTTTGGTTTGAAGAAACACCTGGAACCAGGACACAGTTTGTGGGTGATGGCAGTTCAGTTCCAGTTGATGTTGCAAAAAAGACAGAAGATATTGTTGATATGTTAAGAAAATTACCCAGTCATCATCTCCTTGTTATTGTCATAAAGCGGAACTTAGCACTTGATTTTCTTCCTCAGTCAGCCAAGGCAAGTGGCATTAGTGCTGTATCTTTGGCGTCAGTACGAAGGCGTTGTGAATTAATGTGCAAGCATCTTTTGGAAAGAATCTTGCAGGTTAGGATCTCATTCCAATAACTTTTCAAGTCCATACTTGAAGAACTTCAGTGTTTATGTCCAATAATCTGGTCTTTTTCAGGTAGAGGAAGGTATTGATGTTGATGAAGAGGTTCAAGCGCTACCTTATGTGATGGCTTTGCATGCATTTTGTATTGTTGATCCGAAACTATGTGCCCCAGCAACTGACCCATCCCACTTTGTCGTGACTCTTCAGCCATATCTTAAGAATCAGGTTTTCCTCAGAATTTCTGTGAACAATCAATTTATAAAATTTGAAAGTCTATCTTGCGAAACAGTTGATTGGTTTGTTAAGTTCTCTAATTTCTGGTTTTTCTTTTAGTTTTATGTATTATCTTATTGAACTTCCGTCTTGTCTACTTTATGATATTGATGGCACCTGCAAAATGCATCTTTGTAATGCCCTTTGTATGGTTTTACAACTCTTACTGTGCTTTGATAAGATGCTCTATTGTAGAATAAACTAGAAAGAGCATCCTGATAAAGCACTGAATCTTTTAAAGAACCGTCTTCGTGCTGGGATGGGACTGAGACTGCTGGCTAGAGTTGTAATTTTTTGGTTTGCTTTGTTACCTTTGTTTACTCATTGAACATTGGTTAGAAAGATGATAATCATATGATATGCCACCATTCTGTTTGTGCTCCTTCATAGTGCCCCTGAAAGAGTTGGTACAAGATTTTGAGCAGGAAAAATAGCTAGTTCTGGTCGAATATGTGATTTTCTTGTACAGCCTTTTTCCCAAAAGTTTAAAAAAAAAAGACCAAGTACTCTTTGATGTTTGGTTGCATATTGGGAGTAGTGGTATTTCCAGACATGTCGTTTAGAGCTCTTTTTTGTTTTTGTTAAAGTTTTACTCTTTTAAGGCCTAGCTCATCGTACAATCTAGTTGAATATCTGACTTTTTGAACTCTTTTTCCCCCCAATATTTTATGCTGAAGTGCTCTGTTTACAGGTGGATAATAAAGCAATTGCTAAGTTGCTGGAAAGTATAATTTTTGTTATTGGTTCAGTTCTGCCGTTGCTTCGAAAACCACCACAGAGTGTTATTGAAGAGCTCGAGCAGGATCTGAAGCACATGATTGTGCGACATTCTTACATGACGGTTGTTCATTCTTGTATCAAGTAATTTGCTTCTTATCTCAATCCATGTACTTAGAATAGTAGCCTCCCTTTTCTATTTGTTAGTCTCTATGATATCAGAGAAGCTCAGAGTTATCTTTAGTTGATCTGATTTGGAATTTGTTCTGTTTCTCAATAGTCAATAAAAATTAATTAATCTTTATAAAACATGCATTAACAGTATGCGTGAAGCAAAGCAGATCTAGTTAATTCATAATGCTCTTAAAAAATTATGTGCTATCTAAAGCCATGCACAGTTTTCTAATATATATATGGAGGGCATGGATGAATTGTATGTCACTGAATAATTATATGTACAACTTTTTATTCCATAAATCATAAATTTTTTTTTCCGAAAAGCCTTTTCCAAAAAGCTCTTTCTTTTCCAGCTATCCCAAGCTTGGCCTTAGCAATGTGATGCAACCCTCTCCTTTAGTTATTTCTGTGCAGGATGAATTATCGTCAATCAGATATTTCCTCATTTAATTTTGTCCAATTCTAATAATTTATGTATTCTTTATTTGAACCTTCAATAGATTGCTTCTGTCATTTTATTATCATCTGAGTGCTTTTCCTTTTTGCGTAAAGTTTTCGTCTCTAAATCGCCAGTTATGCCATGTTGTTTGGAAGTTTGACGCAATAAGTAGTGCTATGAAGTTATGTTACATGTTACCTAGATGTTTTCTTCAGCAAATTTTTTCTTAAAGATTGTGTAAGGTGTCGTGGGATTTGCTTCTTTTCTTAATGTTTACCCCATATAAACCTAATTATTCTGTATTGTTTCAGTGCTTTTATGATTTGGATTCGGAGTTCTTGCAAGTCACAGTTGATTTTTTATCTTGACTTTCAAAAGAAATTTTGTTTTATTTATTTTTTCAGTGGTTTGAATTTGCTTACTTGTTTTATTAATCTCTTTTAGGTGCTTGTGTTCACTTAGTCAAATAGCTGGGAAAGGTGCAACTCTTGTAGAATACCTGATCCAAATTTTTCTGAAGCATCTCCATAGTCCTAACAATGACAACAAGCAGGTGCGGACATGTTTTTAGTTTCCGTGAGAGCATGAGGCTTTAGTTATATTAGCTTTTTCATGGAATTTTTGACTTGCAGTAAGAGTTATGTTATACTACATCTTGGATTGGTGTGAGCTATTCTATTATGTGATTTTTATTAAGGTAAGAGTTGCATATGTTTACGCCAGAAAGCTGTCATATTGATACATAATAATCATAGTGCTTGCCTGCCGGTAATGGGTTCACTTCTTTAGTAACAATTCATTTTTTGGCATTTGTAAGCATAAGAATACTGAATTGCGTAAGATATAAATGTGCTTTGAATGGTTTGAAGTTCTTCATTTATTGCTTATACTAATAGCACTGTCTTGTCGTATTAGAGGTTAAGAGTTGTTATCACATGTTGCTAGCTTCATCATTCAACAGATATAAGCGTCTTTTAGATTTAGGCATGCATAGCATAGCATGTCCGTTTACAGTTTGACTTACATTGAGGATATTTCTCAATAAATTAGATATGCTGAAGAAAACTTCAATATAATCAGGTTATTAACCTGAATTTGATAGTAACATTACCAAAAAGAGTGCTAGATTTTATATAAATCTAGCAGGCAGTATGCAGGTGAAGTTCTGCTACTGAGCTATATTAGACAGTTTATTTGAGGTTGGTGGTACTTCCTTGGATATGTGGTTTTACTGTAACACCGTAGCCTATGGCATTTGATCTTCACAAACCCATTAACTGGGACAAATTTTGGTTCTTTTGCTTGACCACAAGCTAGTGTGTCTTTAAATTCATCAAACGTTCCTGAATTTGAATAAGTGTTTAAGGAAGCCAATTTGTGAATAGAGAAAGATATCCTTAAAGCACTGGTAGTTGATGATCTTGGTCTTACTTGATATTTATGTATCAAGTGGCTGCGTGCTTATTATGCTTTTCAGTTGGCTATTTTATTGTAATTACATAGCTTTATGTCTCTCTCTATTCGGGCAGTACTTAGTTTACTGTTTAAGAATTATTTCGTCAGACTGCCATCGTATTTTCTTAGTTACATTTAAGTATATATATCTGCATATGATATTTCAAAACGTGAGCTTGTATCATTAAAAGGTAATGTTCTTTTCTTCTATCTCCAGTTGTTAGGGCGATCTCTTTTCTGCCTGGGACTGCTTATTAGATATGGGAATGAGCTAATGGTTAGTTCGAAAAATCCCCCTCTCCATATCTCCAAAAGCCTTTCTTTGGTTAAAGAGTATCTCTTGATGGAGGACTTCAGCGTGAGAATTCGAGCATTGCAGGTGAATTACTTTGTCGGCGATGTTTAGAAATATTTTCATCAGTTCAATTTTCTTTCTGTTTTATTTTGTCTCACTTCTTATTCTTGTGTTTTAGGCATTAGGATATATATTGATTGCTAGGCCTGAGTTCATGTTGGAGAAAGATATCAGAAGAACATTAGAAGACTCCTTGTCCTCCAGTGCTGATACTCGACTTAAGGTATGATAGTTGTTTTACTTTTCTGTGTCATCTAATCATTGGATACACATTTATGTATTGTGCCTTCAGATGCAAGCATTGCAGAATGTCTATGAATATCTGCTCGTTGAAGAAAGCCAACTGGAAATGGGTGCTTCTGGTAAGAGTGAAAATCTGAATTCAGAAAATTCCAGGAATGGTGTGCCTGTTGCTGCTGGTGCTGGTGACACTAATATTTGTGGTGGAATTATCCAACTTTACTGGACTACTATATTGCAAAGATGCCTGGATCCAAATGACCAGGTTCGCCAGACTACTCTGAAGGTAGGAACATGTACTTTCTTATGCTTGCTAAAACTAAGGGTTAGCATGCCTTTGTCCTCGACAAGTCTCGAGTAGGCCATCCACCTCATTTTGCTTATTTAGGGGTCTCGTGGTTCACACTACTGTCCACAAACAAGGATAGCAACATCTTCTCCTCTTTGCGAAAGAAATTTCTCATCTTCCTTTTTGTGATTCTTAATATGCTCTTTGTCCAGATTGTTGAAGTTGTGCTGCGCCAAGGCTTGGTTCACCCAATCACATGTGTTCCATCCCTGATTGCACTAGAAACTGACCCACTAGAGGGGAATTCAAAACTTGCCCACCATTTGCTCATGAATATGAATGAAAAGTATGTATCTTGTTTTACATGTCCATATCATTAGTAAAGTGTGTGAGTACTGATAAATGCGTCTGCAGGTACCCTGCTTTCTTTGAGAGCCGTTTAGGTGATGGGCTGCAATTGTCTTTTACTTTTGTTGATTCTATATCGGGGAATAATACAATGGCGCGAGAAAATTTGAAAGGAAAAGCAGGTTTAAGTAACATGGCCTGCGTCAGATCTGGAATATCTCGGGTATACAAACTTATCCGAGGTAATCGATCTTCAAGACACAAGTTCATGCATTCAGTAGTGCGTAAATTTGAAAGCGGTCGAAGTCATGTATCAATCCCATTTCTTGCGTAAGTTCTTGAAGCATTGTGCATAAGAGGTTTATTAACAGAGTTCAGTCTTGGTTTAGTTTCGTCTTTTATTTTACAGATATTGCACAGAAATTCTTGCATCTCTTCCATTCACAAGTCCAGATGAGCCCCTTTACTTGATCTATGACATAAACAGAGTTATTCAAGTCAGAGCTGGGGCCTTGGAGGCAAGTATGAAAGCCTGGAGTAACTTGAGCCAGCAACAAGGCTTGATTAGCACTTACGTTCAGAACAACGAGGGGCTTGTACAATCCTTGTCTTGCCACATATCAGATAGTAATGTGCCAGTTGTCACAGAAGCTAAGCTGGAAACCTTTGGTGGTATTACAAAAGAAGATTTACGCAGACTCCAGGTATATGTTGTCTGATGGTGGATGATTTTTTGAATTTACCCTATGCTCGAGTCGATTCTGATTTTTTTTGTGTTAGACTCCAATACAAGCAGACTGATATGACTAAGTTTTTATTTATCTTTGTTTAAATTTCTTATTTCAACTTGTATAATAGACTTGTACAAATGCCTTAATTTTGATTTGTATAATAGGCCTCAAAATAAATTTCAAGTTCTAGTTGTCTTTAGCAGGTTAACAAATTGATGCAAGCAGAAAACCATTCTGTCCAAGACAAATTAAGGCATAGTTGTGGGTCATCAGGGAAAGAGAACTAGTGCACTAATATGCCTATTGACTTATCATGTTTCTTTCATCCTTGCTTCATTTCCATTGTTCTTATACTCAATGCATTCTGGTTGTGAAAAATGATATATGGCCCTGTGAGTTTTGTTGACACACCTATCTATTCAATGTTCCTGGTGCTGAGCGTACTTCTTAATAATTACTACGCAATATTCTGTTCTTACATTCTCGTGGCTTATCACATAATTGCTCCATGTACAGGATGATTGTCATGATGCCATAGGGCTACAGCTCCTTTTGAAATTGAAAAGGCATCTAAAGATTGTATATGGTTTAAGTGATGCACGTTGTCAGGTATGCTGTTTGATGATTTTTATTTAGTATTAATATATTAGTTTATCATGCTGTTTTAAACCTGTGAAACTTATTTTCTTTTTTTTGGTAATAACGTTCAGGCATTTTCAGTAAAGGATGTTCCTAAACCCGGAGAGAGCCTCTCTAGGCAGAACATTCTCTTCAATGTTGGTGATGCTCTTCTTCATCAACCAAGCTATAAAGACATGGCTAAAATTTACCAGGTAAAGTAAACTACCAAATAACTTTTCCCAGCTCTATTGTCTTGTCGGGTTCCTTTATGTCTCGCTCAGCACAGTAGTTGCTCTTTTGTTGGTTTATTGACCACTTTTGTCAGATGAGGTGCTTTGTTTGACCTTTTGTTTGCGCCAATTGAAAGTATTTAATTTAATGCAGGACCTCAAAGTTGCACTCAGGGAAGATGCAATGGACTATGTGTTGTACTCATCTGATGTCAAGAGGAAGCGCCCGACTCCAAGGAGTGGTAAAGGTGGGAAGTCTGCCCGAGCAAGGCATGAAAGTTATGGCTATGATGATGATGCTGATGATGCTAATGATGAAGATTGGACAGCTGGTGCTCGGCAGCTTAACTTTGGTGCCCAAACCATTGATACTGGTGTTAGGGTAACCAGGCAACAGATGCAGGCATAAGCTAGCACTTGACCTACCTGTACAGTGTATGATATACGTCTTTCCTTTACTTCTTTATTACCTCGATTCTTTTTGTGTTCTAGTTTTTGTAGGGCAGCTGTAGATTGTTACGGTTTTGTGGCAACTGTAAATGTTTTATCTTTACTGTATAGTTACAAGTCCGTAGAGGTGCTTACAGCTGCTGCTAAGTTTTGCTCAGCTTTGCTATTCAGTTAAGGCAAACGTTCTAAGTTTCTAACAGTTCTTCTCTACGATATAATCAAATCAATGAAAATTTCGTTCGGTTTTATGCAGCCTCAAAATATGTGTAAAGCCCTTGTCTTCCCTTTTATTTTTTGAGCTAATAATAGTCTTGAGACTTATTTATCTGATCTATTTTTTTCTTAGTGATCAAAGTAACAGGCTAGCAAGCAGGGTTATTGCACTCAACGAATAATGGTGTTGCGCTCAACGAATTTTATTTTGAGATCTTTGGAATTGTTTATAATTTCTTTAATAGAAAATATTTTGGTGTTATTTCAAAATGAGTTTTAATTTTTTATTTAAATATTATACAAATAAACAAAATTAAAATTTTATAATAAAAATTTTTATATTTTATAAATTCATAAATAAATTTTATAAAATACTATACAAATATTTACTAAAATAAATAATATTTTATAAGTAATGTGAAATCACGCCTGTACTCGCTTTAACTTTTTAGAAAGTCTAGGAGGCTAAAAAACAATAATAATAAAAAAAGAAATTTTTTAAGGCCATTTGGCGTTATATTTGCCGTATTTCAAATATCTGTAATTTTATATTTTTTATCAGATTTTGAGTTTTGAACGATTCCTATATTTTAATTACATAAAGAACTCAAAATTTTATTTTCATATACAGAATTTTAGTTCTAATTTTTTTATTTATATATTTTTTAATATAATTATATTTTTTAATTTTTAACACATTTTTAAAAATTATTGAAACATAAATATTAAATTTCACTTCCACTTTATTTTAAAAAATTTTATTTTTTATTTTTTTTATTTTATGAAATTTAGTTATGGATATTTAAAACACGCACTAATGGCACGAGGAGAAGAAACTTCGTTGCAGTTTTCAGAATTTCAGAAAAAGACTTCGGGGCTTTTCAACGGCTTTATTTCTTTCATTTTATTTATATTTTTAAATAAATTTTTATAATATTTTATAAATTTATCTAAAATTTTAAAAAATATAAAATAAATATACAAAGGATTTATTATTATTATTTTTTAAGTACAAAAAATAATTTTTTTAATAATACATAAAAATATTATTTATTTAAAAAAACTTTATTTATTATAAGTACTTTCCAACGGTTCTTTCATCCGTTTGACGTTATTTTTACTTCTCCTTATTTTTATATCTAAAAAATTTTAAATTTATGTAAAAAAAATTATCTTTTCATAAATAATTTCAAACGACCTTTTAAAAGAGAATTGGGATTTAGGAGTGTTTATAGATAAAAATTTTAAAAATCAAAATCATATAAAAATATTTAAAAATGACATATATTTTTAGTTTAAAAATAATAAACAAATAATAGTAAATTTTAAGATATTAAAATATTTAAATCATTATCAAATTTATTTAAAATGAAATAACAATTTATTAAAATAGAGTTTAAATACAATATTAGTGCAAAAGACATGGCTGAAGATGATGTTTTGCTAAGTTTTTTATCTCATTTCCATTATAAATTTTTATTTCACAATTTTTAATAAAATTTTACAATATTTATATAATATTTTAAATTTTTTGAAAGATTACAAAATTCTACATAATACTTATAATACTTATTTATTATTTTCTTAAATAAAAATTTAAAAATCTTTTTTTCCAAGAGACTAACAAACATCCGCAAAGGAAGCGTTTTAGTAGGCATTTGGCTGAGCATTATTTCAATATTTTTTAATATATATTTATTAATGTTTAAAAAATTTATTTGAAAATTTAGAAAGTATAAAAAAATTTTATGTAATGAAATTTTTTTATTATATATTTTTATTTTTTAAAATTAAGAAAATATATTTTTTTTTAAAATAAAAATATTTTCAATTTTAAAAATTTCTTTTTTTCATAATAACTTCCAAACGTTCCTTAAAAAAAGCATTTCATAAAAATATTTTTTAATGTTTTTTGGTTCACATTTTTAAATAAATTTTTATATAATATTTTCATAAAATTTAAAATTTAGTAAATATAAAAAATTATGATTTAAAATTAATTATTTATTATTATTATTTTTTAAAATAAAAATGAAATATGTTTTTAAAAATAGATAAAAAAGTTTTTTAAAGAAAAGTACTTTCGTAGCGCATACAAACGAACGCATAGTTTGAAACAAAAAATTGTAAATCTCATAGACCAAAAAATGAAGTTTTACCAAATGCCACATGGACATTGTTTTATCAGGGTGAAATTTGTCATTCGACTGAGGGTAAAACTGTAACGATCACAATCCGGGGCGACGATTGATGGGGTACTGTGGTAATTTGTAATCGCACTCGCCTCAAAACCCTAACCCTAACCCAAACAGCCGCTCGTTTATACTCACAGATCTCTGTTTTTCTTCTCTCTCGCTCTCCGGCTATAACAGAAGAAGAGAAGCAGCGGAGGCGGCGGCGGTAGTAGCGAAGATGGAGGCTGGAAGAACTGTGAAAGATGTGTCACCTCACGAGTTCGTTAAGGCTTACTCCGCGCACCTGAAGAGATCCGGCAAGGTTAGGTTTATTTCTACCGCTTTCGTAGTTCTTTGCTAGATTCATTTGGTCCTCGCTTGTTTCCGTTTGCATAGAATACATGTAATTGTGTTGGTTTTGATCGTTTAGTGCTTTGAAATTGAGAAATGCCATTTGTAATTTTTTGCGGAACTCGATAAATAGTTGAGGTAGTGATCTATCTAATTGTTCGATTATTGGATTGTTGATGGAGTTTTAATCAGTGATTGTTTCTTCTATTTTTGTATTTATCCTTGAAATGTAATTGAGTACATTTCAGTATTTGTATTCCTGTGGTTGATGTAGCTTGATTTAATTTATGTTAAAGTATGGTTTATATGACAAATAAGGTGCAAATATTACTGGTTACAATAGGTAGCTAAGGTCATGAAATTCGTAAGTACATATGATGGAAGTTTTTGTTTCAACACACTGTAAATGTACTATGGAAAGTAGAAATGCTTGTACTGAATACCTCACCTAAAAGCTCTGTGATGTTTACTCAGAAAATTGCATACTATCTGTAAATATCATAAAATGTTTCCTTTGGAAGTACTTTCTATTCTTTAACTACCAATTAATTCACTAGTAGTAAATGAAGATACCTGTTCTGAGTATTAAAGTTACTATCTGCTGACGTAGCAGTGTGCTTACAAGGTCATGCAGAAAGATTCTAGCAATGTCTCTTTGACGTGTTCAGTGATTCATGTTGCATGTGTTAATCCTTGTCTACCTGTTTAGTTTGTTCTAATCGTGCCTTGTGTCTATACTTTGTAAAACAGTTGGAGCTTCCTGACTGGATTGATCTAGTGAAGACTGCCACATTCAAGGAGCTTGCTCCTTATGATCCTGATTGGTACTACATAAGAGCTGGTAATTTCTTGCCATATCATATTGCTTTGTTTGTTCACTATAGGTTGTGTATGGAACTCTTCTAATTTGGTATATTTTTTAGCTTCCATTGCAAGGAAGATCTATCTGAGGCAGGGAATTGGTGTTGGCGGTTTCCAGAAGATCTATGGTGGGCGCAGAAGGAATGGAAGCAGGCCTCCACATTTCTGTAAGAGCAGTGGTGCCATTGCTCGTCATATCTTGCACCAATTGGAGAAGATGGACATTGTTGAGCTTGATCCCAAAGGGTGTGTTAGAAATTATAGTTAATTAGTCTTGCTATATTCTTTTATTGGTAGCCCCTTCATGCTATGATTATTCTTTGGTCTGCTGGTCCACTTTTAATAATATAGCTCATTATTTTTTAACTCTCATTCCCTTGTTATTGATAATGCTGTTATTTTGCAAAATTTTTCTGTGGGTTATGACAAACTGGATTCAATGATCTCAGGGGACGTAAAATAACTTCCAATGGGCAGCGGGATCTTGATCAAGTTGCTGGCCGCATCAGTGTTGCTGCTTGAGAGAATCATTTTTAGTTAGGAGCAAATGAATGTTTGTCAAGCATAAATTTTCTTTTAGTTATTCTGAACAGCACTTTAAGTTTATATCAGCTGTTAAGCAACCATGATTTTGAGTATGAGGAAGACTTAAATCTTATTTTCTTAAATTGGAATGATGGTTATTATTTGTGTGCATGTCAACTATCTGGATGATATTTGGATTGTTGCACTTGAAGTTTGATATCTGTAGATTTCTAGAATTATCATCCGTTCCCCTTCCTGCTCTTCGAGCAGATTAGCTGTTACTGTTTTATTCGCTTGATAAGGCGATATGTTGGTGTCTGTATGCTTGGTATATAGTGATTATTGTGAAGCATCTATTTGATTGCGGTCCTTTTGTGGCATCCATCTTGACTGGAACGCTCAGACGTGCCTGAACGCCAAACTACATTTGGCTACCCACCCAACAGGACGCGGTTTTCTCCAAACTCATGAAGTGGGCTCTTGACTTCTTCCTTTGATGAGAGGATCTGTCTGGTGCTGACCTTTGGTCGACGATGGATGGCTTCTGAATAAACATTTTGCTGCTTTTCAATTATAGTACTTGACTACGGTGTGAGTGTGACAATTGGTCTTCTTATTGCCAAGAGGAAGGCAGAAGATATGGTTGAGTTTTGCACTTGTCTTGCATTATATGCAGCTGAGAGAAAAGAAAATCTTGAGTCGATTGCAGGGCAATATAATGCTCTACCACCTTATTAAGGTTGGTAGAACCGCAATGAAGCAGCACAAGCGCTTCTGATTTAAGTATTCCCATTCAGATAAAAGTCTCCGTTTGGTACAACGGCACTGAACCCACCCTTCTCTAACAGAATCTCTAGCGGCTGCTTTCAGCAAAATCAAAATTGTTATGTGAATTAAGAGGCTGTTTGGGGCTGCGTTTGAAAAATAATTTATCAGCTTTTTTTAATTTTTTTTAATACATATTTTAAAAATATATAAAAAATTTATTTAAAAATTTAGAAAGTATAAAAAAATTCTACGGAATGAAATTTTTTTATTGTATATTTTTATTATTTTTTTAAAAATAAAAAAATATAACTCATTTTTCAAAAAAAATAAAAATATTTTTTATTTTAAAAAAACTTTATTTTATAAACACCGCCAAACATCCTATTAGGTGAGATTGTGTACCATATAAATAAAGCATTGTTGTTATTGCAACTTCTACGATAGATTCATTCATTAATTTCAGACCGGGAACAAATGGTTCAAAAGAATAATTAATTTAATGAAGTTAAGTTCCTGCCTTCTGTAAATAAAAAATAATTAACTTTTTTACCGCGCGCGAGAGAAAATAACGGACGAAACGGTAAAATAGAACAAAAACAAAGCGTCTTTTCTGAGCTCTCTCTCTCTCGTTCTCTTTTTCCTTGTATTGTTCTTCTCCACCCATTTCCCCTTCACTCACACACCATCACCACGACACTTCTTTCTTCCTTTCTTAATCAAGATCTCAATCTCAATTTTCTTTTCAGATCATAAACAAATAATTCAATTTAAGGTTAGATCTATTTGTTTTCTTCTTTGTTTTGGTTGAGTGTTGTTTACGTTTTCATCTAATAATGAATTAGCACTCATTATATTCTTCTTTGTTTCTTTCTTTCCCCAATTTTATTTGGTTTAAATGTTAGCTTAGATTTCACTCAAAGTTGTCCTGATTGGTTGTTAAGATTGCGCTTTAGATCTTCAACTCACACGGTAAAAATATTAGTCTAGTTTTCCGATCTTGTTTTAAAACGACAGTTCATGTACTTGATTGGTTGATTTTTAAGCTAGTCTGTGATTGCTTTTTCTAATCCCTTGTTAAATTTTGAGAGAGCTTTTTCTTTTTTCTGTAGATCCGTTGAGCTTTTTACTAAGTTTTCTCCTTTAATGTTATTGATTGTGATGGTTGGGATTTTTTTTTTATTGGTTCAAATTGTATGTCGCTGTCGTCTTTCCTGTAATTAATTGTAGAGTAGACTTCTTGGAATTTTTCTAACATTGCTTTTGTTGTCTTAAACTTGGAGTAATGGGTTTTAGTTGGTAGGGCCATTCAGTGAAAATTTTATTAATCTGTTAAAATTGGAGCAGTTTTAACATGATATTGAAGAATGTATAATGGAAAAAGCACCAAAAAGGTGGTTTTTTAATAAGAAGAGTTGAGATTTTTCAATCAGCTGTATTATATTAGGCAAATAGAATATGTGGTAGTGACATGTTACTTGGTTGGACAGTTGTTCCTGGTATCAAACACACACAGCCAATCTTCTTCTTGTTCACTATTGAACAATATTTCTGCACTCAAGGTGTTAGTTGGAATGTGTAAGAATGAAAGTATACTTGTGTCTTACTTTTTTTTTTTTTCTTTCATTGATGGAATCAAATGTAAAAATTAGAATAATAAAGTATGGAATTAGCAAAAAAGTGCCTACCTTTTTCTTACATTGTAGTTAGGTTGATAGCTCATTGTATTGGATGAAAACGTGTGGAATGGTCCAGCTGTTGTTTGAATCTGACTTTTGGAATGGTTTAAAATTCTGAGAGGGGTGAAGGGTAGATCTATAATGGTTTTGGGTATTTAAAGGGGCCGAGTCTTCTTCTTTTCTGTATTGGGAGCACCTTATTCTTTCTATTCCCTTCACGATTTGGAGGGTTCTGATTTCTGAAATACTACCCATTTCACGTTCCTCTTGTCTTTAGTTCACGAGAAGATCTCCAGAGGTAAGTAGTTTATCGGATCTCTTCGTTTTAGATTTCCTGTATAGTAAAGCTCTCGCTTGGGGGGTGTAGATCCCAAAGAACTCCATATTATGAAGTTAGCACTTTCATTTTGGTTGATTGCGTTTCTGTCTGAAAGCACATATGCTTGGTTTACTTCGTTAGATCTGTTTGTTTCTTGCCGGTTGGTATTGCCTGATCCGAGATGTGGTGATTTCAGGTGCTAACGTTTGAAACTTCTAATACATCTGCCAAACTTTACTCTGATCTTCTTTGTTTTCCAGTAGATCTGATGTGGTTGATTGTTCTTCAGTGGGATTTAGATGTGAAACTTAGGTTTTTTCCTCTAATGCTTGGGATTTGAGATGATCTATTCCTGCTAAAAATGTACGAGTTTCTCAATTGTAGCAGGAGAATGTTACCTGCCAAAGTGAAATATTATCATAGTTGATTTGCCTTGTTGAAATATGTCGTGTCTAGAATGCAAATTTCTCATGGATTCATTCTTGTTTTGTTCACTTCCTCTATGAAGGTCTCTTTTGTCTTTTGGTTTTCAATTTCAATGTTCTGAATCGATTCATTTGTTCTACAGACCAAGCTGCAAAAAATGGTGAAGATTTGCTGCATTGGAGCAGGCTATGTTGGTGGCCCAACCATGGCCGTCATTGCCCTCAAATGCGCATCGATAGAGGTGGTCGTTGTTGACATCTCAGTTACTCGCATCAATGCTTGGAACAGCGATCAGCTCCCTATCTATGAGCCAGGCCTAGATGACGTTGTTAAGCAGTGCCGCGGAAGGAATCTCTTTTTTAGCACTGATGTGGAGAAGCATGTCTCCGAAGCAGACATCATCTTCGTTTCTGTGAACACCCCCACCAAGACTCGTGGCCTTGGAGCTGGGAAGGCTGCTGATCTCACCTACTGGGAGAGTGCTGCAAGAATGATAGCTGATGTCTCCAAGTCTGACAAGATCGTGGTTGAGAAGTCTACTGTCCCTGTCAAGACTGCTGAGGCCATTGAGAAGATTCTCACACACAATCGCAAGGGGATCAATTTCCAGATCCTCTCAAACCCTGAGTTCCTTGCTGAGGGCACTGCGATTCAGGATCTTATGAAGCCTGATAGGGTGCTCATTGGTGGCAGGGAGACTTCAGAGGGTCAGAAGGCTGTCCAGGCACTTAAGAATGTTTATGCACACTGGGTACCCGAGGACTGCATCATAACGACCAATCTTTGGTCTGCGGAGCTGTCAAAGCTAGCTGCAAATGCATTTTTGGCTCAGAGGATTTCTTCTGTCAATGCCATGTCTGCCCTTTGTGAGGCTACTGGAGCTAATGTCTCTGAGGTAGCTTATGCTGTGGGGAAGGACTCGAGAATTGGACCCAAGTTTCTTAATGCTAGCGTTGGGTTTGGAGGTTCCTGCTTCCAGAAGGACATTCTCAACCTTGTGTACATCTGTGAGTGCAATGGCCTTCCAGAGGTGGCCAACTACTGGAAGCAGGTCATTAAGATTAATGACTACCAAAAGAGTCGGTTTGTGAACCGTGTTGTTTCCTCAATGTTCAATACCGTCTCGGGGAAGAAGATTGCTGTTCTCGGCTTTGCCTTCAAGAAGGATACTGGTGACACGAGGGAGACCCCTGCCATCGATGTCTGTAAAGGTCTGTTGGGTGATAAGGCAACAATCAGCATCTATGATCCTCAGGTGACTGAGGACCAGATCCAGCGTGACCTTGCCATGAACAAGTTTGATTGGGACCATCCTATCCACCTCCAGCCGATGAGCCCCACTGCTATCAAGCAGGTGACTGTGACATGGGATGCTTATGAGGCCACCAAAGGTGCACATGGCATCTGCATATTGACAGAGTGGGATGAGTTCAAGAACCTGGACTACAAGAGGATCTACGATGGCATGCAGAAGCCTGCTTTTGTTTTTGATGGTCGCAATGTCGCGGATCTTGAGAAGCTTAGGGAGATTGGTTTCATTGTCTACTCGATCGGAAAGCCACTTGATGCATGGTTGAAGGACATGCCCGCCGTGGCCTAATAGAAGATTACAAAGAGATGGAAGAGGTTAACAGAGTTAGTTGGAACAAATCATTTTTTATAGATGTTATTTTATTATTTACTTACCTATCATTAGGTCCAGATGTGATGTTACTCTTGTTGCTGTTAAGCACTTTTTATGTAGTATCTTTCTTTCTGAAGGAACTAGTAAAAACTTCTGATGATGCTGGGGTACGTTTTTCTGCTTGTAAGCGTGACTTTGTTGTCTCTCCAGACTTGCTTTCCTTTTGAATGAACCAAATTGTTTGGCAGTCCTTTAAGGGACAGTTATTAGCGGCTTCTAGGACGGAATGCAACAGCAGTCTCGAGGCCTCCCTAAAGGTGATTTACCTTTTGACAGTTTCCCACTTTAAGTTTTGTAGTTTGAAAGTAGGGTAAGTTTTTTGTTACGTATCACATAAGATGCTTGTATGAATTCGATATGAGAGTTCGTTACAATCATGATTTGGTTTGGAAAGTTCAAAGTCACTTTTTATACTGACAATGTTTCGTTGCAATGGACTGATAACTGGGTGGGCGTTAAAAAGTGATTTATTAAACAGAAAATATTTTTATTCTAATTTTAAAACTAAGTTTTATTGTATTAATTTTTAAAAAATAATAAATTTTTATTAAGTAAAATTTTTATATTTAAATAAATTTTATAAAAATTAAAAATTAAAAAATTAAAAATATATATTTTTAGAACATTTTGCCAAACGCTCTCTTACGATTTGGAATCTGTTGTGCATAATCCTTTGCTGCTATTTAATTGATTGTTAAAGACTCCTGGCTTTGTTCTTTTACGGGGGCGTTTGTGATTGCTTATGAAATAAAGCTTTTGTGAAATGAAAAGTATTTTTGTTCTTTTTGAAAAATAAGCTTTATTTTTTTTACTTTAAAAAAAATAATAAAAGTATGCAATAAAATGATCTCACTCCGTAGAATTTTTTTACACTTTCTAAAATTTTAAATAAATTTTTTATATACTTATAAAATATGTATTGAAAAACGTAAAATAGAGAATTGAAAAGGAGTGTTGGGGATAAGCAATCCCAAACACTCACTACATCTGAAAAGTAACTTTCTTGAAAAAAAAATTCACTTTCAAATAATTTTATATATTTTTAAAAGTAAATATCATTTTAATAAAAATTATTTAAAAAAAATTTCGGTAAAAAAGTAAAAAAATTAAAGGCATGTTTGTAATTGATTATCAATTTTAATAACTTTTTTTAATTTAAAAAAATTATGCATTATTTTAATTTTTTTAAATTTTAAAAATATAAATAATAAAATAATTACATGTATAACTTTTATATTTTAATTTCTTTTTTCAAAAAAACATCCAACACATCATACAATCCGAAAAGTTAAGATCTTTAATTTGAAGGACCGCAAGATATTACAAAACTAGAGTTTGAGATTACGCCATTCTACCTAATGCCTACACGAGGATGGTGCGTCTTCTCTTCAATTACTCGGGTACTTTTACATTCGTTCATAAATCAAAACGAAGGTGAAATTATTTGAAATGGAGTTTTCACTTTAATTTGAAGATGTTCTTCGTTTCTTCCAGGCGTGTGATTACACAACTCCTTTATTCTACAAAGTACAGCAATGGCAAAACAACTTTCTTCGCACTTACCAGATACACAACACCATCCAATCAAACTCTTTTCGTCTTCTAAATAGAAAAAAAATTTCCTTTCTCTTTTTCTTCTGTTATTTTCTTCGTTCATCATCAAGCACTCGTGTTAACAGCGTTCCCTTCCGTCTTACATACACACATCTCTCAATTTTCAAGTCGCCAACTTTGGAACTTCTGGTAACTCTCCTTGCTCTAGTATCCATTGCGAGTGTTTCTCGTGATTTAATTTCGAACGGACGGCTCAGATTTACATCAGATCATATCGTTAGCCCCACATTGACTTCTTTTCCAAAGAACTAACGGTGAGGATAACAGCGTAAACTTAATCCAAAGTACCAAATAATGCCACGTCATTTAGAAACCTTGTTTTATGTTTGAAATTGAATAAGGAAATAATTACCAGAGCTGTTACTTATTTTCAGGGCGTGGCTAATTATTAACCGTTAGATGAAGCATTTCTGCACTTCTTTTCATCTAAGCTGTCCACTGTTCTCGCTACTCTCTGTTGCTTCCATGCATGGATTTGTTTCTCTTTTCTCTAATAAAACAGAAAGAGGGAGAGATATATATATACAACAAACAAGCCACAGCCGCTTTTTCTTTATAATCTTCTCTTCGTTTCTTTCTTTCTTTAGAGCTCTGTGATGAAGCAGCTCCAGCCGTAGTAGTAGAGCAACAGAGCTTGTAGCTTTCAGCTTTTCCCCAAACCGCTTCCAATAAAATCGTTCAACTTCTGGAGATGGTTCAAGATCTGTTTCAGATCTCTCCGTAGAGCTTCTAGCTTGTAGAAAATGTGCAGCTGTTGTTTTTCTTTGTTTTGTATTTCTTGAATCTTTGTCTGTGGTTGATTCAATGGATAAGCACCATTTCCAGATTTGCGATAAGTGTTTTCATTCAAGGAAAGCACTCGGTGGGCACATGCGATCGCATCTAACTGTGTTGCCGCCGGCAAAAGATGCCCAGCAGAAAGATGAAACCCTTACAAGCAGCGGCGGTGGTGGCGGTGATGGTGGCAGCAGTGGAGTTCCAGCGAACACGGCGGCGATGGGTTATGTGTTGCAGGAGAACCCAAAGAAGAGCACCAAGTATTCTAAACAAGCACGGAAGCAAGACCAGCAGCAGCAGTGCAAGGATTGCGGAAAGGTTTTTCCCTCCTGGAGAGCTCTGTTTGGGCACATGAGGATTCACTCCCCAGCTGCGGCGGCGGCGGCAGCAGCGGCAGCGGCGGTGACTGAAGATTCCGTTGAGGCTTCAGCTTCTGTTCCTTTCATATCCCAGCGCCGCCCGAGGTCACGGCCGTGTGCTACTGCTGCGCCTGTGTGTTATTCTTCTTCGATCTTGGAGCAAGAGTCAGAGGTCGAACAGCTGGCGTGGACGCTCGTGTTGCTCTCGAGAGACACCGACGGCAGGTTGGTTCGAAGCAATGCAGCAGAGAAGATTGGGATTGATGATTCCATTGATGGATTCTTGAAAAATCGTGATTCTTGCTTTGCTTCTGATACGGATGATGAATCAAAGATGGGTTTGTCCAAGCAAAGGAACGATTCCGAGATCGAATATGGCGGCGTGGGAATCAAGGAATTGCAGAAATTGGGGAAAGAGATTCTTGGGTTGCAGCGAAATGCTACAAAGAAGCTTGATGATGAACCAAAGATTTGTACTGCTATCAATTCCAAGAAGAGGAGCTCGACCGTTGCAAGCAATGGATCGGGCAAGAAGAAGCTGTTGGAAGGAAATGATTCAGAGGTTGAGAAATTTGGTCCGAGAATCAAGAAGGAGAAGCTGGATTGTTCAGAATCTGACAAGCTGAGGAAAGTCTATGAGTGTTCTTCTTGCAAGAAGATTTTTCCTAGCTATCAAGCTCTCGGCGGTCACCGTGCAGCCCGCAGTCGCCATCTCAAGGGCTGCAATGCTGTTGATTCGTGCTCTTCTCAGGTGAACATGCCTCAGTCCCAAGGACAACGGCAGCACCAGCAGCTAAAAGTTTCCACATTGCCGGAATTATTTGATCTTAATCTTCCCGTGACAGCTGATGAGGACAAGTTAGCTGCAGAGAATGATTTTCTTGAGATGAAGCTATGGTGGGCTAGGAGCATGCTAGCCGATCATGAACCGCTTCTTGGAACTGCTTCCAGTTGATCCATGTGATGAAAGGTAACAAGTTTCATGTGAAGATGTACAGAATTCAACACCATCTTTGCTGAGTTCCTTTGTTTTTGCATTCATTCGTTTGGGTTCATAGACAAGGTGAATGCCTCACCTGCTGCTCCTAGTAGAAAGCACTGAGCTCAAGCAGCAGCAATAGTAAAGACTGAAGCTTTTTTTTTGTGGGTACTACGACAACAATGGTACACAAACAGTAGAGTGTTTTCTTTTTAGCTTCTTGAAATTTAAAGTGCATGGTAGAATTAATTATAGCTGCGCTGCTCTGAGCACTTTGAAATGATCTACTGATGCATAGTTACTGGTCCTTTCTTGTGCTCTATTCGGTGGTTCTTTTGGTGGAGTTTGGTTGATGATTATGGTTGAACTGACCCAAACCTGTTGCTGTGCTGTAAGTGTTGTTGCTGCTTTATTTCATTGCATCTGTGCTTACTCCTAGTAGTCATCAAGGTCATTGTTTGATGTTTGTTTAATATATATACCAGTATAGCACAGAGTTACCTAGACAGGCGTGTTTTGAGATGCTTATGTGAAATTGGACAAAGTAAAGTACTCAAATTAGTCTGATGTTTAGCAGATTAAAGCTTAAAGCAGGGATTGAAATGATGATTCAGACTGGCTAATGGTCTCACTACTACTAAAATCCTATCTCCCAGATTTTTGTTTAGTTATTTTTAGATAACTGTGGGGGGATGGTGGCATGTGGGAACTCAAGTTGGCATGCAGTAGTTCAGTTGTCCACCCAAAACCTTGACAACCCATTTCTTTTTCTTCTAATAATAATACTGAAATATTTTCTATGATGCTATTGCTGTTCTAGCTGCTGCTGTCTTTTTTCCTTTTTCTTTCCTTTCCTTTGCTCTACTACCATGTAGGAAGAAAGAAAAGAATGGCACTTTGTGTTGTTGTTGCAACTCTTTAATGCATTCATTGCCCATCCTTTACTTGTGAGTGAGTCCATGTAATATACATTATGTCTTTTTCCTACCTTTGATTTGTTGGGCAGTGCTAACCTGTCTGTGCTAGGACTACCCTGCTTGCACTAGGACACATAACTCCTGATGTTATGTGCTTGACGACTTAATTTATTTATTTTTTTTTTTGCATTGCGTCAATGTTGTATGTCCAGTTCAACTCGTTTCTGAAAAATTTTCAAAATAAATTTTGTTCTAGGAAAACTCAGTTTCATAAACTGTCAAACACTTGGGGTGTGTTTCAAATGCACTGAGTTTCGTAAAAGTACAAAATAGGAGTAGAATTTTTTAAAAAATAAAGTGAAAGTGGAGTTCAGTATTTGTGTTTCAATAGATTTTGAAAGTGTGTTAAAAATTGAAAAATATAGTTATATTAGAAAGTATGTAAATAAAAAAGTTGGAACTGGAGTTCCGTACGTGAAAGTGAAGTTTTGAATTTCTTATGTAATTAAAATATATGAACTGTTTGAAACTCAAAATCTGACGGAAAAAAGTAGAGTTACGGGCGTGTTTCAAACGCCCCTTAGAAGAAAAGGTTTTATAAATTGAAATAAGATATACACTACTCACAAGTTATGGGATCATTTGATTTTAACTGTGGTGTGAGAGAGACTAGCAAACAAACTACACTTGGTCCTATGAGAAATCTAAACTCAGTAAGTGAGCATCCTGTTTGGGCCCAAACATGACATGTTTTTACAACCTACGTCCGGTCATTTAAATTCGAACTCATTATGTATATATCATTGAACTCACTTTCTCTTGATAATTTTTAAATTCGAAAGTATTTCAAATCTATTCTGATTTCACCGAATTCACTTCTAATATTTTTTATTTAACTTTAATTCCGCTGATGGCATTTTACTGAGCGTTTTTCCAATATTTTTTATAAATTTTTTAGTTTACGTTTTTCAATACATATTTTATAAATATTTAAAAATTTTAATTAAAATTTAGAAAATATAAAAAATTTTAAATAATAAAATTTTTTTATTATATATTTTTATTTTTTTAAAAAATAAAAAATAAAAAAAAATACTTTCAATTTCAAAAGCTCTTCCCTTAATTTTATCAAACTCATTTTATATTTAATTAACACACACCCTAAGGAAAAAGACAGCTATCCCTTTATGATTGGGATGGGAACGGATCGAGACACATCACTTGAGATGAGCGACTATGATGCAACCACGTCCCTCACTATATTAACATCTGAAAACTTGTCTCATTTTTTAAATTAAATGCATACTTGTAACACTGCGACGGAAGCGATGAAGCAGGAAACCTCAATAACTCAACAAAAATTGCCTTGCAGAGTTGATGTATCTCCCTCAAGCTTCGACACCAAGAGTAATAATATATCATATGAATCTAATTCCAAACCGTTCCATTTAAATTAAATTTAGATTTGATCTTGAAACAAATTCGGATTAATTTTTTATCAATTTGATCGATAAATTAAGTAAACTTTAGTTCAATTTTAGTTTGATTCGAAACTAATATATCTAACTATTATTATTTATATAACATATATTATAATATAAATAACAAATATTTAGAATAATAATATTAATTTAAATTTATTATATATATATATATATATATATATATATAATTACATATATTTTTATTAATGTTTTACTTTATTGTATATAAATTTTATTAAAATTAATATTTTTTTATTTTGAATATATATAGTGTTTAATAATTTTACTCTATTATTGTTAGAAGTTAATTTTAAGTTCTCTTTTTAAATATTTTATTATTAAATTGGTCGATTCAGATTTTATATAATTATTAAATGAGTAAGATCAGAATTGATAATTTTGATACATATAAATAAAATTAATATTGAATGATTTTAATTCGATTACGAAATAAGTCGATCCAAATTTTTACATATTAGTTTATATTGTCATTTCTATTCGACAATTCTTTTCTTCATAATTCGGTTTAACTTTTATACTATGCGCAACTTAATGATGTGTTTTAATTGCACAAAATTTTATTTTGGTTAGATTTTAAATTTGAACTCGCTTTTTGTGTTTTAATTTATCCCAAACTCATGAAACTTAGATTTAATCTACTGTTTACGGAACTTATTTCTACCGAATTTAGTTTTATGAAACTTATTTTTTACCAATTAAAAGTTTTAATTTAAAATACACCGTAACTTTTCTTGCATGTACGATAGCTTGAAGTCTAAGCGAAATTGGGATTTAAAAACTTTGGCCCAAGTTTGGCCCAGGATTGAAATTGAGCCATAAAAATTAAATATTTGCTTTGTGTATTGATCAGTTGTTTCAGTTCACCTTTGGCCATTCCTCGAGACATACCTGACACGTCTCTCCAACTCCTAGCTTGTTCCACTCTCGATGGACTTCCGCCGTGGGGAAACGTGGTCCGCTACCACACCACACCCACCACTGCCCGGACTTCAAACTCCTTGGCAACACTACGATGTTGCTACGCCGATGCCGCCGCCGCCGCCGCCGCAATCCTACTTACAGTCTCATTTCACCTCTCCCTCTTATACCTCTTCTGCACATTCCTCCGTTGCTGATCCCAACACTCTCACCGGAGGAACTACTCAGGCAATCGTCGGCGTGGGCCCTTATGTGCAAACCTCTGGGGTTCTATTGCCAACAGGGGTTGATCCTTATGTGTATTCCTCCCATTCGTCTTCTTACGGGCTGGTGAGTTGATTCATCTCTCATTCCTAGTCTTGCCTTCACAAATTTGTGTAGTTTGAAGGTTTTCAACTTGGAATATTAGCTAATGTAGTTCTGTTTTGTTTTCCCCTATTAAGATCTAGTTTGAAGTAGTAATAGTTGCAAATGTACAGTGCGAGCTTGCTTTAATGTGTTAAATTTTGTAAGGGCAACTTTAAATTGAAATTTTGAACCAATGTGTGTTTTCAGAGTAGAAATTAGTACGAGTATCTCTAAGGTAGTGAAAAATATTTTGAAGGTGAAATTGAACTTGTTTAACTTGTGTTTGATTGAAATTCTTCTAGGAAGTGAGTAACTCTGCAGCCTGCAGATCGGGGTCTTCAAATGAGAAGATGAAAAAAGTTATTGGCTGCGGTACTGGACCTGGTTCTGTGAAAGTGTGTGCTGTTTGTAATGTGGTATGCAATAGTGCAAAGGTATTTGCTAGTCATCTTGCTGGAGAAAAACACAAGATGAAGGTAACATATGCATTTGAATTTTAGTAAATTTCAGTAAGTTAACTGCTTGGCAAGGAATTGGTGCATCAAATGTCAAAACCTTTTTAGTTATTATTGATTTGCTATCGTGGTTATTCTTCGTGCATATTCATTTAAATTCCACCACTTCAAAAGCCTCTATATATATTGGGCTCCTAAGAACAGCTGGCAATTTGCTATGTTAAGCAATTCAAAAGTGTCATCTTATAAACATTGTATTAGTAGGTATTTTCTTACCGTAGCAAGTATTTCTGCAGTAGAAGTTTCTGTTTTGGTTCCTGATGCTTGGAATGTCTCACCACCTCAAATATAATGACTCTACTTTGCCCATTTGCATTGTTTGAACTGTAGTTGTGCCTCAGCTGCTCTACCGTCAATTTTTTATTACTGGCTTACAGCAGGAATATGTCACTCAACATGCAATGCTGGCTGCTCTGCTCCAATGTTGGTTGTACTTCCTATCTGACACGAGCATGCGTTGTTCATCTTCAAAAGCAATTTTACTTTTGATGTATGCGTTGTAAGATTGCTTATTTGATGTGTAACAAATTCTGATTCAATTCTTTGTTCTACAGACTGCAGGGATGCAAGGGAAGAAGGCCTCGGAAGGTATCCCCGATGTTGCAAAGTCAGTATCCTGTGATGTTTGTATGAAAGTATGCACTAGCAGAGTAGTTTTCAATGCCCACATAGCGGGGAAAAGACATAAGGCCAATTTACAAAAGCTTCAAGATGTTTCTGTTGTAGTACAGTCAACCTACTGCGATATCTGTAAGATTGACTGCAATAGCCAAGAAGTCCTCAACAAACACAAAATGGGGAAAAAGCACAAGGCCAATTTACTAAAGCTCAAAGAGTCTTCTGAGGTTCTGCTGTCATTTTTGTTGTAAAATCTGTTCATGAGATTTAAGATCGCTTCAGTGATATGTAACCAATTCTGATGCAGTTCTTGGTTTTACAGTTGCAAGAGCAAGCAGAAAACCAGGTGAGCTGCCCAAAACCTCAACCAGCATTGAATGCCTCGGAAGGTACCCCCAATGCTGCAAAGTCAGTATTCTGTGATGTTTGTAACAAAGTATGCACAAGCCAAGCAGTTTTCAACGCACACATAACGGGAAGAAGACATAAAGGCAATTTACAAAAGCTTGAAGAAGGTTCTGAAGTTGTACAATCAATATATTGTGATATCTGTAAGATTGATTGCAATAGCCAAGAATCCCTCAACAGTCACAGAATGGGGAAAAAGCACAGGGCAAATTTACAAAAGCTTGAAAATTCTGAGGTCGTGCAGTCATGTTTTTGTAATATCTGTAAGATTGAATGCAACATCCAAGAACATCTGAACAAACACAAAATGGGGAAGAAACACATGGCCAAGTTAAAACAGCTTGAAAAGTCTCATGAAGTCGTGAATCCACTGTCCTGTGATGTATGTAAGATTGAGTGCAATAGCCAAGAGTCTCTTGACATGCACAAAATGGGGAAGAAGCACAAATTCAGTTTAGAAAAACTTCAAATCTCTACCATGCCACAGCTTGAAAATATATCAGATGCTAGCGAACTGAACTATGTGAAGGAAGCTGATGTCACACAGATGTCAAAATTTGGTGAAGCGAAGGTTTTGAAAGCACCCGAAGTCATGCCAAAACCTGATCAAAGTGCACCAAATTCTAGTGAAGCAAATGATGCAAGTGAATCTTATTGTCCTAGCGGCAGATTGCACAAAAGGGAGGCACCAGGAGTTGTAGCAGATTCAGAGTCCAAGAAAACAAAGTTGATATAATGTCAAGCACTGCCTGATGCAATCAGTATGTTCATTCTAACCAAAGCGCGCAGCAGCGAAGAAGTGTATGAATGTCATATTTCAAGCGAAAAACAAGATAAAATGTTGACAGAACAGGAGGAGGTCTCTATCTCTGCTTGAATGATACATACGAAGGCCTCTTCTTTCCTTTCTTTCTTTGATTATTAGTTTTTTTTTGTAAAACTTTTGCTATGACTTAACTACTGTTCGTAGACATTAAGTAATGCAGTAAAATTTTGCTGGAAAGTTCTTGTGTTTGGATAATTACACATTTTGGACTGTTGGATCTACGACCACTACTGGACATTTTTATTTTAATCGTATAATAGTTATCTGCAAAAACAAGCTTTTGATTTGTGCATAGGTTTATAGATATGCAGCTGTTTATAGAAACGGTTTACTTAAAGAATGTTTAATTCTTGAATTGATATGTTTAGTTTCTTAATACAGATCGATTATTCTTTTTCATTATCGAAGAAGTTGAGATTCAGACAGGTTAGTGCTGTCGAAAAACAAATTGGGTTGCTAAGACATTGCAATGCGTCTCTCTCTCTCTGAAATCTGACGACATCGATGTTTGCTACCGTCTTTGTATGGACACAGCAAATCTCATCCGTTGATATAACATCAACGGTATAGATTCAACAGTCGGCACGTGCGCGTTCCAGAAATGGTAAATATTAATAAGACACAAGACGATCTTATAATTTTCTATTATATTTGTTTTATTATTAGTATTGTTATTATTTTTTAATCGCACCATTTGTTGATCTGTTCAAAGAACTCGAACAAAGACTTTTTGGCAGAAAAAACAAATTAACCATATTTGACAAGTTGGGATAAATATTAAGAAATTTCTTGCGGATTTCTTCCTGTCAGAGTCAGGTATTGACGGATTCTAACGCGTGATGATTAATAAGACTTTGGATTATTTTTTTGGGATTCTTGGTCTTCTCTCTCTGAGGCATTTTAAGCAAGCAGTTGGTGTTGGTCTCCGAAGGTGTAATTGTTGGTTGGAAGCATTTCTTCAGATATTAGTTTTAGTTTGAGTAACTTTTCGATTTTTGGTTTTGCTCTGGAGCTGGGTTCCGAGATCGTCTAAACCCTCAGTTCGTGGAGGTAACCAACTCTTTTTTTTCTTTGAAGATTGTAGTTGTGTTATTTGAGATGGTTTAGAATTGTATTTCTCTAGTTAAATTGTGCATCTATTGGATTTTCGTAAGCTCATTAGGAATTGGTTAATTTACTTCTCAGATTGGGTTTGCTTGTTTTGGTAGATTGGGTATCTTGATTCGTTCTTAGAAATCTGCAGATTGTCGAATATAGTTTGTGGAATAGTTGGGATAATCTTTTATACCTGCTTTTTCTAGGGGTATATGCTGTGTATACTCATGGAAACGTTTGTGTTGTTCCTGGCGACTTCGTTTCTTCTCTTCATTTGTGTATGTGTCTTAGAGTCTAGTTGTATCAGTAATCTTGCCCTTGCCGATGTCTTCTTAAGTATACACTTATCTCCTGTCTATCCATTTTTGTCTTGTCTTAGTCAATGAAAGTTTGGCATAGTTCTTGCAAGCAAACAAACGTCCTCCACATGAATTAGCTTTAAGGACCTTTCTTAAATATGAATAAAATTTAGGATGCTATATATTGCGTGCGCTCTTTTTTTTTGGAATAAATTCAGTGTTGGAAGTTGGTTTTTGCCCTTTCATTATGTTCCTTTCAATTATATTATATTTACCAAAAGTTAGTCTTTTGTCTATATTATTGTGTAAGGTTAGTCCTGATTTAATGTGGAAGCTTGTAAATTTGTAGTGATATTTCAGTACTGAGTTTCCTTTTAAAAGAGGGTTTTGAATAAATTCTAATTTTATATCCACCGTGCGACATCTTCTTACATTCTTGCGCTTGAGAAAATGCAATTGACTTATTTAAAATTTTTTGAAGTCTGTGAATAATGCGTCATCAGCTCGATTTTCTCTACTGAGTTACATGTTACATTTTTGTTTCTGTAGTTTTGTGGAAAGGTTGTTGGTAGTAACATGTCTAAAGTTGGTTTGATGAAGACACCGGTCTCTAAAGTACCTAAACCAAAGTCTACAGACTTCAGGTCTTCAGGTTCGAATCCTTTTGCCTCAGACTCAGACACTGAGACAAATGTCGGACCTGCAAGAACTTCTTCTGCTCCCACAGTCATTAAGGCAAATGTTAAAGTCTCTCCCATTGGTCATAATGAAGATGAACAAGGATGGACCACGTCATCTGCATCTTCACACTCAGGTTTCACTTCTCGAAGAAATGTATATAAAAATGACTTCCGCGACTCAGGGGGATTAGAGAACCAGTCTGTGCAGGAGCTTGAAAATTATGCTGTATACAAGGCTGAGGAAACTACAGAAATGCTATATGGTGCTCGAAAGATTGCTGAAGAGATCAGAGAAGATGCTACAAAAACTCTTGTAACTTTGCATCAGCAGGGAGAGCAGATTACACGGACTCATATGACTGCAGTTGACATGGAGCATGACCTTAGTAGAGTATGTTTTTCCACTTTTTCTTTCTCATCCTGTTAGATATTTTGCATCTCCAATAGCTGGTAATTCCTTATGCTTTGTTTATATTGCTTCAGGGTGAAAAGTTACTGGGCAGTCTTGGTGGCCTCTTCTCAAAAACATGGAAGCCCAAAAAAAGTCGTCCAATTAAGGGCCCTGTACTTGTCAGGGGTAAGCTTGATAAATTTTTGAGGAGTGATATTTGAATTGATGTTCTTGTACTTAATATATTTGACCATCTGAATATATTTCAGATGATTCATTTAAAAGAAAAGGTAGCCACATGGAGCAAAGAGAAAGGTTGGGGTTATCCTCAAATCCTAGGGGATTACCAAGTGCTCGGGAATATAACTCTGAACCCACATCTGCTCTGCAGAAAGTTGAGGTTAGTATAAATGTTGGTTCTGAATTGCTGTTGTTGGTGTGATTTCATTCTTTAACAATCTCAAGGCTACGCATCAGGTGGAGAAGGCAAAGCAAGATGATACCCTTTCTGATCTCAGCAACTTGTTGGACGAACTTAAAGGGATGGCTGTTGACATGGGTACCGAGATAGGAAGGTAGGCATTTTTCTTTTGAAAAAATGTGGTGGTGTCTCTGCATGTCAGTTTTCTGGTAGATTCAGAGCATTTCGATTTGCTCTTGATGTTTGTTTAAAGCATCTGTAGTCTCTGAAACCTGCCATTTTCAAATATAGTGAATCATAGGAAACAACAAGATAAAGTTATGCTGCTTTTTAAAGAATCTTCGACATAAAGCAATGCTTTTACTATTTCTATTGGAAGTAAGTTTGCTCTAACATCTGTCCGCTTGAATTGCCATCTGCATACTACTACAGACTCAATCTATAGAAGAGTTTAAAATGGTTAAACTAGAGGGTAATAGGAATCTAGATGTATGCAAATACAACAATGGCACGTTTTTTCTAGCCAAACTCTTACTTGATTGTCTCTTTTTTTCTTTTCAGTGGCATAGTTGCGAGTTTTTTTCTCTTTTGTTAGTTTTAAAATGCATCTCATTTTCTGCATGTAAAATTGCAGGCAAACCATTGCTTTGGACCACGTGCAGGATGATGTTGAAGAGCTCAATTTCAGAGTCAAAGGAGCTAACGCTCGTGGCCGTCGCCTGCTTCGCAAATAGCCGAATGAGATGAGGAAGTATCTTTTATGCTGATATTGGCTTGTTGTACTGCACGGCAGTGCAATGTTTTAAGCTTCAATTGCATTGAATTTTTTCTGGTCACATAGCACATTGCTTTTATTTAATCTCATGAAATGTTTCAAGAATTTGTACTTGGAAGGGGTGTACTTGCACAATGTAGATATGATACAAACAGCCGTTTACAATGAAAATATCATAGCATATTTGGAGCCAAATTTTGCTTTGGCATTGAGTCTTTTATTTTAATGTAGCAAGTTCTCTTTTGTGCTTATCTTCATCATCAGCAATTTGTTATGCATCTGTGATATTAAGAGCAGTAATTTTTACTTTATCAACTGATATTAAGTTCTTAATTTTTTCTTTCTTTTGTTTTTGTTTTGTTTGGGTACAGAAAAGCACCAACTTACTAATTTGTACACCAATTTTGTCTATACAAGTTCTTAATCGTTTATGGTAGACGAAGTTCTTGATTTTGGGTGACAACAATGATCCGTTTTGCCCATGTACATAAGTCTTGAATGAAACTGTCGCTACAGCTATACTGCAATATGCAACATTGTATAAGACCCAGAAAATTAGAATTAATGAAGAAAAGGTCACAAACTGCTGAGATGGGAGGAGAACAAGAAACAGGTAAGAATTGTCACTCCGGCAGACCAACAGAGTTGCAAATTGCACTCTAAACAATTATATTAAATGAACAAAACAAAAGCCTTGCCTAGAGAAAAATGACCGACACTATTCTGCATAACATTTATAAAAAGCAATTTTCTAGTCTCAATAGTTGAGATTTCTCCCCATGTAGTTAACATAAAACAAGCACAAAGGAATCACCAGAAAAGAACCAGGATCTCAGGAATATTATAACAAACATATAACAAAAGCTCAACGGAGACGAGAAAAAATGGTGCCACATCGAACAAGTAGACTTCTATATATGCTACATTGTGAAACACAGAACTCAGAACGAACCACGATTTGCAAATCAATTAATTATAGTTTGGGAAGTGACCTTATCCAATATTATAAAACCTTTGCTTCTTCTAGGCACCATGTGAACTGGGACAGCAGAGCAGAGAAGACAGGACTTCCTTTTGTGCCCTGGAAGTCTTTAGCTATTCCACAGCGTCTTCATCAATTTATGTCCCTTGGCCTCTCCATCATCCAAAAGAAATCAACAAACATATAAGCTCACTAAAACTGAGTAACTAGTATCTGCAGGAACTTCAAATTGGAGAAGCAACAGCATTTTGAGTCTAGGACTCTAGATCCTCTTCTAGTTCTCGAAGACCTCAAACTGACTATCTTTTTATCCATAGTTTCAGATCCGAACTGAGTTGTTGCAGTGATAACACATGACATTTCGAAATGGTTATACGCCTCAAAAGATAAGCATTATAACATTAGTCATCCAAAAGCACAATAATGGTTATCATGTGGGAGCGCACATCCTTGGTTCTATGCGTCTTCCTGACAACATTGTTTCTTTGACATAGCAAGAAAATGACATCTAACATAAAGCAGCAATCACAAATCTTCCTAGATGAAAGCTTTCGTATAGAAAATTAATGAAATAAAAAATATGTAGACTCAAAATTTTCAAATAATCTAAATACTTATTGAATAAGGTAAACAGGCTTCATAGATAATATACTGTGAACAGTAGCATCATTAGAACTGAAACAGGGCATAGCAAACTAGCATATTCATTGCAGCACTTAAAATGTAACACAAGCAATAAACAAAAGTTATAAATCAAAAGAGTTGCGCCAAGTACCAATTGTCGTTTTAACCAGGACAGAGGCTCCATATTTCACTCAAATTGTCAAATACTTACAGTCTTCTCAAGTGGGATGTGAACTCCGGAGTCATAAACACTGATAGGTACCATCAAGAAAATAAATATCAATAGATAATTGCAGAACAGCAGATGTTGAAGAAATCAGATCAGCAATCTACACCAGTTCTACTACTAAAACTACACCACAGTTAAATAGGAGAATTTCTACTCTTCTGCTACTACCAAAATCATACATGAATCTAGTCCTACACCTAAATCAAGTCTAAAGCACTCAATAAAATACTGACCATTGAGGAAATCATCTAAGTTTCTTAAGGTTATGTTTCATGAACTTGCTCCACATGCAATATTGCCTCTAGCTTCTTCTGGACTCCATTTGAACTGGAGAAGGAGCAGAGAGGCCCCAGCGTCTCTTCTGCCCCTGGAATAGTCCACCTACTCCAGATTTTCCATCACTTTCTGCAGACCCTCTGGAGCTGCTCTCCTCCACTTCAACCTCATCTTCTTCCTCCCCACTGAGCTCCTTGACCTCCTTGACCTCCTCATATTCCTCTGAGATTCCAGAAGACTCTCCACTAAGTTCAAAATTCTTCATTCTAACACCAAATTGCATCAATTGCTCAAAAGGGAAATAAGCTTCCGCTGGAAGCTCAGATTTCTTGGCATTCTGGAAATTTACCCTTTTCTTGGGAGCTGTCCTCGACGAATGCAGATGGCTTCTCTGTTGATTAGATGCACCATAATCTTGGACCTCCTTGGCCGAGAATTTGTTCAGAAATTTCTCAATCTGACCAAGCTCCCGAATGACTGATTTTCTCCCCTCTTGGATCACTGGGTCTGAGCTCTAACAACCGATATAAAACGAGAAGAAAACTTCTAAGTGACCATCAAACAAAATCAAAACTACAGCACAATAAGAACAATGTAGCTTGTGCAGCTCCAGCCCTACTATTATGTGAAGATTCTAAGAGATGAGTAAACAGAAATTATAGCTCAGATATTAGTTGAAACCAAGTTCAATTTTTCAGCTGAAACAAACTTACAACTTAGATAGTTTTATCAGAAATGAATATGCCATAGACAATCACTCCGAAGAAAAGATACAGCCGAATTTTGACACAAGAACAGAGCTGATCCAAATATATTTTTCTAAACAAGAGATAATCAAACCAGATACAAAGGTACATTCAATTAAGACAAAGCCTGCTGTGTAAACAGCTAAACACCAACATCCTGATTTGCTTTCTCCAGAAAACTATAACAGAGAAACCAATCACTAAATCATTCAACAGGTTAAGAAATTCCATACCTGGATAGAGTGAAGCTCCCGAAGTAGATCACTAACAGAAGCAGCATAGAGAGAAACATCAGCGCGGTCAACAGCAGAGAAAACCGATCTAAGCGCAGCAACCCTCGACTTAACGGTAGCGAGACGGTGGAGATCACGCAGCGTATGGGACCGTCTGACAAGGTACCTCCGGAAGTGTGCCTGAATCGTCGTCGCAGCCAGGTCACGGAGAGATTTTCTCTCTCTAGTAGTTCTCGCCGTCGTTTTTTGTCGCTGCGGTGGTTGCGACTGACGTGGAGATTGTGAAGAATACAGCTGTGATTCGAGTGCTGAAACTCGATCTAGAAGCGATTGAATTAGAGAAAACTGCTGCTTCTGTTGAAGATGGGATTGATTGTAGAGATTGTTAATGGAGTAATGTGTGGGGGGAGATTGATGATGATTTTGTTGTCGTTGTTGCTGCTGCTGCTGAGGTGGTGGATGAGGGTTGAGAATGAGGTGTGTTGCTAAGAGTTGAAGGAGATTGTCAGCGGCGGAACACGTCGGAGGCGGAGGAGGAGGATGGTATATAGCGCCGGCGGAGCAAGAGCAGCAGCAGTTGTTGCCACAGCAGTGGTGGTGGTGATTGTGGCAAACCATGATTTGATTGAAATTGAAATCAGAAAGAGATCACTGACTTCAAGCTCAGTAGAAGAAAGCGACAGAGAGAGATCTCAAACCCTACTCAGTTAATCAATGTCGAATGCTGATATTATTACACCGCTAATTAATCAATTGTCACAAATCAACATTAGAGATAGAGATCATAGAGTAAAGGTTTATTTTTGACTATTTTCACCAAGCCCGCTTTAAGTGTGCGTTTGGAATTGTATTTCAAACGTTCTATTTTAAATTTTTTTATTTAATAATATAAAAAATTTTATATAATAAAAACTTTTTTAATATATTTTTATTTTTTTAAAAAAATAATAAATATAAAATTTATTTTTTAAAAAATAATAATAATTTTTATTCAAAAAAATTTTATTTTATAAATAATTTCAAACTGAAACTCTTTTGATAAAAAATTAATTTTTAAATATATATTTTTTTAATATATTTTTATAAAATTAAAATTTATTTAAAAAATTTTTTATTATATATTTTTATTATTTTTAAATTCTTTTTTTAAAAATAAAATAGTTTTTATTTCAAAAAATTTTATTTAATAATCATTTTCAAAATCACCCGAAGTCACGAAGCGCAACTCTTCTACTTGGGGTATTCTATTGTCCAACCCAATCTGGTAAAATGCCAAACTCCCTCCCCTCCCCTCCCCCACATTCATCATATACAAACAATGAATTGTCATCTGAATTTTGTTATTGTACATCTTGAAAAAGCTTTTACTTGTGCCCATTAATGATAAAGTCTCGCTCTATATATCACGGAGAACTTGCAGCCATCTCCTTTACTTTTAGTTCAAGCTCCTATAGATCTGTTGGTATGCAAAAGTTTAATTCATTTCAAACAGAATCCTTAATTCTGGTAATTAATTTGTAGCAAAAATTTCTCTGCGTATCATTATCTGATTGATAAATGCTTCGTGAAAAACAAGTATTTGGATAGATTGAGACCTTTTCTTAACCCAAGTAATTAAAAGATGATTTTTAACTGCTGAGGGAGATATTCAAGGGACAACCTACGTTCGAATTAACTAGTTTGAACTAAATTTAAAGCACTGTTAATCTTCAAGATCTTTCCTTAAAGCACCATTTTCATCTTCAAAAACTTTCAATGTGTTCATGGGTCTCTTGCCACTGAAGTTTTTAAAACGTCTCACCACCATTATACTCTTCATCTTCAAAAACCATTCTTCTCTCTCGTTCATTCTCTCTGCAAAATCACCATGAAATCTCCTTCAGAATTCTTTGTTCTCTTTATCTTGATTGGCATTCTCTTATTCACGCTGCAACATTATGCATCTGCCACAGAGCCCTGCATGCGCCATCACCACCTTTGCCACCATCATCACCATCACCATGCAACAACAAGAAGTTCTTCTTTAAACTCTTCACCTTCTCCTCCTTCTACTTCGACAATGTCGGTGCAGAGAAGTAGAAGTAGTTATTCTTGTTCATGGTGCTACAGCAGGATCCAGCCACCACCGCAGCCACCGCCGTTCAAGGTAGAAATTGATCCAAGATTCGGAGTGGATAAACGGCTTGTTCCAACTGGACCAAATCCTCTGCACAACTGATGATTTCATCAAGCACAGAAAAAGCAGATCGATCAAGAATCTGTTGATGATTGAGGTTTCTTGCATGCATTAGTTCACCACATGTTTTCATCGATCTTCATTAGTTTTTCAAACCTTTCTTGTCTTTCTTTCCAGCGATTGATTGATAGTGACCTTTTTGGGTTTTGTTCATGAAACGTTGGAAAGGGATTAAATTTAGGATGTTGATGGCTTGGTGAAGTATGGAGTGTGGATTTTTCTTCATTTCTTGGACATATTTTTGTTTGTTGGTACTATTCTTTGATCTTAATTTAATTTCATGATGTAGTTCAAGTTACGCCAAAATCTTTTCTGTTATTTATTTGTCTCTAGTAATATCTTCTTTTTTTTTTTTTGCTTGAATATTAAATGTTAATGGTGGTGGTTGTCTGAAAATTTCAAGGGAAATCTATGAGTTCATTAAATGGTAGAGGTTACAAAGACGGTGAAAAGCATGCATACCTTTCTCCAGTGGGGCAAACCTTGTCTTTCTTTTCTTCTCAAATCTTTCATTCATGCTAACAACAGCAAGCAATTCACTGGTGCCTTTCTTCTTCTTCTTCTTCATAATCCAGTACTAGTACAGATTCAGTTTCTACTTGTGCCATTGAAGATCTGAACATTGATGTTGAATGATTAGCTACAGGAGTTCTTACTTATTGGAAACTGAAATCCCTACACCTTCGTCAAGCATATATACCAGAGAATGGTTGCAAGCAGCTTTTCAGTTTTTTATTTTTTCAAGAGCAATCACATGAAACTTCTACTTAGATTACATGAATGTTCTTTTTCTTATTTGTTTCAAAAATTCATTGAACGCAAAGCTTATCTTAGCTCAACCAACGGTCATGCAGCCATGATTGATGACTTGAGAACTTCAACTGTTTTATAACTGACGTGGTATTTTAGTAATTTCTGAAGGACTTGAATGGGCTTGGTATAGTCTTTATAAAAGCCTATGGGCTAAATATTAGGTTAGTTGGGCCGGACCAATATGCAACTTAAGCTTTTTTAAACCTTGTTGTTAGCGCATCATGTTTAATTATTTGATCCTTCGTATGATTAAGGTTTTTTATCTTAAAAACTGTAAATTATAAGAAACACTGATTGTAGATTTGTTTTGGAAAATAAATTTATATTTAAAATCATTTTAACTTTTTCACGATGCCACATATATGATTAATTACATTAGTATATGTATGATAATTTCTGTGTTATTTATATTCTGTAGTAAAGATTAGTTCAAAGATTTATGCAATAATTAATGCATAAGAAATAAATTAATTTAGTTTCACTGCATTTAGTTCCCTCACAATTCACAGCACTGCAATAATGCACCAACTTTAAGATTCTTGATATAAGGAATGTGTAATTTGATATTAAACTTATTTTTTTAAAATTATAAAAATTAGTTTAGAATTAAAAATAAATTTGATAAAACTTAATTTTTATATTTAAGTGAGTTTAAGTAAAATTTTTGTTTTAAATTTTAAATTTTAATAATAAAATTTTAACGAAAAATTTAGTCTAAATTTTATATTTATTTTAGTAAAATCAATTTAAAAAAAAGTAAGTTCAGAGTTAAACAAGCGGCCAAACTTACTAAAAAATTATTAACAAAATTCAATTACAAAACAATTTTCCGTCTTCTTCCATTGTTGTTGTTGATCTTCTTCTGTGAAGAGAAGCAAACCAGCAAGCAAAGCTTCGATCGGTCTCAGTAATCCTTCCATGGTTCTTCGATCCGTTTGAAACCCAGAAGAAATCCTATACAGGAGCTTGGGTTGCATTGAAAATCGAATCTTCGTGTTTCATTTTGGAATTTTCGATCACTAGAAGCAGAATCGAGAGTGGTAGAAGCAGCAGAAGAAGAAGAATAAGCGATTGTTTGAGCTTTAATATGAGGAGTGGAAGGGATTCTGGGAGCTGTTTCTGGGGCGTTCTGCGGCGCCGGCTGCCACGATGCAGATCCGGCCGTCTCCAAGCGTGAGGAGCATAGTGATCGTTAGAGAGAACGGGAATGAGGCAAGAACACGCAAGTCCTGTTGCCCTTCGTCTTCATCGCCATCGCCGTCCTTACTTGACTGCATCAACAACTGCAAGTCTTTCGGTAGTCGTTACCAACGTTTACTTAAATCTTGTTTTGGTTGATAACTATGTTTCTTGTGTTGACAATGGAATGTTGGCTCTGGATCATTGAAAATTGGGGCATGCATTTAAGTAAATTGTAGTAGTCAAGCTAGTAATGTTTTGAACGATCATTGGTCGTTGTAATGAAGATCATCAGTTGTTAGCTTCAAATCTGGGTACATGGATAGAAGGTTTGCTGCGAAGTCTGTTATATGTGTTTCTGTTAGAGTTGAGTACTTGAGCTGTTAGTATTCGAAGCATGGTGTTATTGTGACTGCTAGAATTGTTGGATTTATGATCTGTTAGCTCCAATCATGGCGTGTGGAGACATGGGTTGAGGTTAATAAGTGAATTGGGCAAAATGTTGATATTGCTATTGGTTTTTTGGAACAATTTAGTAGTGATTCTGATACCAAGGTTGTTTTACTATTGGAAACATCTTATACTAATTGGTTCAGTTATGAATAGTCTCTATGGAGATATAGGACTCTCGACAATAAGGAAAGTAGGACTCACAGGGACTTGGGTCTTTTGGTGGCTAATTAGAGTAGGATCTCACAGTTAGCTGCTTGTTGGAATTGGTGGAACTGAATCCATTATATTTATTTTTAGCTTGGCAATAGATAATAATGGTTGTACAAAGAGGAGTTAATTGAAGGAGCAGAGCTTGCTATAGATCTTATCGTCTATCAAGCAGTCATTTAGTCTTCTCTTCTCATTGGTCCGGTGTCATTTAATCTTCTTGTGTGATTGTGTGAGTATAATTTCAAGGTGCTTTAGTTGTCTTAGAAGGTCAGTCTAAAGGATGATGAAGTGCACTTCTGGTGTGTAGTTGGCCAAGAGTACTGCTGCTTTAAAGTTTTTGTTTATTCTTGCCAATATATGCTGACGCTTGTAATTTGTGCAAACAGCTCTTTCCAAACTTGAGTAAAGTTGTCTTTTGTTTTGGTGATGATGATGATGTTGTTGTTGTTCAGCAGTCTTTCTCCATTATGGAATATTAATCTCTCTGGCAAAGTAAATGGGGCTGTGGAAACATGTAAGGGGGAAGATAAAAAGGTCATGTCAAAATGGTTCTACACATATTTCAACTCCTCTCATCCCATTATAGGAAATAATTTGGATATTAATGAATGTGAATGGGCATATGGTGTGGACGTCTTTGATTTGGCTGCATGAAGGAAGACTGGAATCAGAGATACGTACCACTACTGGCTGAGAGTGGTATTAAGATCTCACTTTCCTTTCTAGTCTATCCATCATTTACCTTCCGTCGCCCCAGTTATATTTATTATTTCCAAGAAGTAATTTCAAAGATTTACTATAATCTTTGGATGCTAATTATCAACTACTGGAAATTTTGATAATCTGTAGTAATTTTTTTGAATTTTTGTGTCGATGTTCTACTTAAATCAGAGTTTTTATATACATTAGTTTGTGCCTCTTGCAGGTTAATTTGAAAATGAACCTCTCTATAGCACTTGGTATAGGTCCTCACTTTTACTTCAACCAGCTAGAGCTCAATGAGTCGCTTTATTTATTACAATTGATATGACAAATGTACAGTTTCTTCATCCAGCCAATTTAATATCCTGAACTAATACTGCTGCCAGCTGGTAATGCACCATTATTTCACTTAGAGATTTTACTCATGGAACTTGCTAATTTTTCATTCTTATAGCTCTATAAGATTGGGAATTTTTAATCAATTTGCGGCTCTTATACCTTTGTTTTACTGAACCGTTTACTGCTACAATTTGCAGAATTTGAAGTCAAAACATTCTCTAGGGAGATTTGCAGCGTTGCCTCCAGCATCGGTAGCTTTTAGAGGCAACATCCATCTATACACCCATCTTGGCATTTTAAGCTAGGGTTACCAGGAAAATGTCATTCTTGATTTCATACAAAAGGCTCCGTAATACGCTCCAATTGGTAGTCCTAGCCATGACTAGATATTGGATACAAAGAGCTTCAATGATTTCGTACAACATATGTAAATTACTCAAATGATTTTTTGAGAAACTGTCATATTTGGGGCCATAGGAAACAAGTCAGATGGGTATTAGTTAGAGTATAGTTCACAAAGGAAGAGACAGAAACAGGCTAAGAATTAGAAATTCTCAAGAAGTCTGATCCTGAAAGAGATGTTTATCAAGAATATCTTAGACGACCAACATAAGCGATGCAGTTAGTTGAAGCAGCTGTTCCATATACTTACGAGTTCGAGGAGCGAGAAGCTGGTTATAGGGTATTAGTTACACTATGCCTTCACACGGTTGTTGACTTCAGACTAGTCAGCAAAATACCTGGTATGATGAAGGCAACTCTTTTCACTGAGGCAACCTCATCGGGTTTTCTGTTTCATACTTTTAGGAAATTATCTATAATTCAGGGCCTTTTTTCGTTATAAGCTGGTACCCAAAAGGTTGTGTAGATTTTTTGTCTAGGCATTGGATTTACAACATGTTAGAAATGTGCAGATAATTCTTTCATTATAAGTTGTGTCCTATCTCTGAACGAAACTTTATACATTATATTGTGAATGACATACTATAAAGTATAAACTGGTGCTGAGTGATATCTGAATGAAAATACTGATCAAAGCAATTATATTTCATGTTAGAAATGTCTTTGATATGGAATGTTGAATGTTATACTGTTGATGAACAAGTCAATCAGGAGACTGAATAAATTTTCAAAATTCAGCTGCCAATCTTTTGCTTTGCTTGGCATTGACTGGTGGCTGCTGGTTTTCTTTTCTTTACGTGGGAAGGAAACCGGAAAGCCACATATTATATTTCAATGATTATGACCCTACTCCTAATTCTTTTCTTGACAGCATTATCATTATTGTGTTAATATGGTATATTTCTATACTATTCAATATACAGGTAGAGAACACAAGTCAAGCGAAAATTTTCCATAATTTCCTCTTACAAATATTTTTTAATATTATTATATTTTATAGTTCATATTACGGTTAAGTACTGAATGAATTATTGGAGCGTTTTAAAATACTTTTGAAATAATAAAAACATATAATAAAAAATTTTATTATATAAATTTTTAGTTAAAATATAAAATAAAAAATTGAAGAGTTGTTTCTGAGGTAATCAATACCAAACGCTCTATTATATTTTGATGTGAATTATTTAAAAAAATGAAAAACTCCCATAGTTTTAACAAAAGTTTAATAATGAAAACATAATGAAATTGATACATCAATGATTATTTCAACTTTTGCAAGTGGAGAAGTCCATGGTTGTTGATGTTGTTGGTGTTGTTGTCAAGAATAAAGTTTAAGAACTTCGGTTCTTCGATAATTCTGAATTCAAACATTTTCAAAAAAATCTTCTTTTAACACTTCTTAGTAATTATTACACCTTTCAACAATCTTTATGATGTAGTTAGTGATACTTAATTATAATTAACTAAATGAAAGTTCTTCTTTCTTGTTGTTTGTATAAGATGGTCTAAAACGGCAGCAGAGTTTAAAAGAGAGACGAGAAAAAATAGTAAGAGCTTCAAATTCTTGCTTCTTGAGTTTGAATCTCAATCTTGAATAACGAAATTCTTACTTACGCATTTTCCCCCGAAGATTTTCTATCGAATTATAATCGGCTCATAGAAAAAGAGCGAAGAATTTCCAAGGAAGTCTACGTCTTTTGGGCTTCGCAAGAAATTTTTGTTCTTTCTTTCCTTTTCTTTTTCTGGTTTTACAATCTCTGTTACAGAGAAGAAAAGCTTCTGAATCTGCAGCACGGTTTTTCTTTGATAGTTCTGTACCGGAATTTCGCATTATATGAGGTTTGTTTTTTTGTCAATCTAGATTTTGTTGATATTTGATTTCAATATCAGTTAAACCCGTTGGGTTTATATATATTTTGCTCAAAGTTTTGTTCTTTTTCAATTTGTAACTTATGCTATCTGTTCTTGACATTGTAGTTGGTGGTATTGATAGCGTGAGTGTTGTTCCCAAATAATGAAAGCTTCAGGTTGAGTTTTTCTTGTAGTTCAGGATATTTCCCCACTTGGTGGTGTACCCATGGTGATGTCTTTCCTAGAATCAAATTATCTAATTTTTGAGTTTGAGATGGCGTTCTCTTGAATTTACTTGTATTATAAGAAACAGATAACTCATTTTTAGTAAAAGGGGTTACTGACAAAGACTCCAGATAATCTCTTGACTTGTGCTCGGAGGCTGTGGATGCTTGTAGGCAAAAATATCACAAATTGCTAAGTTCCATGCTTTGCCATTCTTAATAAATGTCTACATTTGTTTTTGCATTTCAGTGTTCCAATTTGATCGTTGGACCAAAGGCATGGGCTCAAGGCTTCTACTCATTCTACTTCTTTACTTGCTTCCTGGAATCTTATCCCAAGATTCATCAGATGCTATGATTATAGTCAGGGGTTCTGTTAGCGTGGCTGAAACCAGCAACAATTTTGTTTGTGCTACGATTGATTGGTGGCCTCCTGAGAAGTGCAACTATAATCAGTGCCCATGGGTGCAGTCTTCTGCTCTAAATCTTGTAAGCTTATGAAATTAACTAGTTCCATGTATTAAGATTCAAATGCTACAAGAAAGAGTGACATTTGAATTCTCCTTGTTTGTCCTTGAAATCTCAGGATTTGGATAATCCTCTCTTAAGTAAAGCAATACAAGGTATGTTGTCATTGCCAACTAGGTTGATCTAGTTGCAAATTGGCTGCATTATTAACAAGTATGCTACTTTCTGAATGTGTAGTTGTGTGTAAGCATTTTAAGCTCCTCTGTTGGCAATTGCAGCATTTAACTATCTACGGATAAGAGTTGGAGGAACCTTGCAAGACGAACTTGAATATGGAGTTGAAAACTTGGGCCATCCTTGTCTTCCATTCAAGAAGAAGGAAGACGGTTTGTTTGGCTTTTCAAAAGGGTGCTTGAGCATGGAGAGATGGGACAAGCTGAACAGTTTGTTCCAGAAAACTGGGTATATAATCTTCTTTTGCTTCTAATTCAAACCCTCTTTTACTGACAAAGTGGACTTGTAATGCATGAAATTGGTTTAGTACCTCATCAACTCATGTAAAATCGAAGCTGTTATTTAGGTATCATCTTTAGCAATTTAACTACTCATTTGAACTTCAAACTGCTTTAACACAGGCTGCTGATTTGAATTCGCTTAATGATATGGTATTTTTTCTTAATGCACTGGTCATATTGATAATTATTCCTATGGCAGAGCAATTGTTACCTTTGGTCTAAATGCTCTTAGTGGAAGACATCATAGAAAGGGTGGATGGAGAGGTGCCTGGAATGCAAGCAATGCTCGTGATTTCATACAATACACTCATTCAAAGAGTTATCCAGTTGATTCTTGGGAATTTGGTAAGGCATTCTCTTTTGCTTGATTGATCAATTCCAGTTTTCTTTAGTTTTCATTTTCTTCGGTCCTCTCTAAACTGCATCGTATGCCAGGAAATGAGTTAAGTGGACGTGGAATTGGTGCAAGTGTCGATGTTGAACAATATGGAGATGATCTCATTGTCCTTAAAAGCATCATTGATGACATTTACAAGGACTCCCACTCTCAACCGTTGCTAGTAGCACCAGGAGGTTTCTTCGATCAGCAGTGGTATGCAAAGCTCCTTCAAGTCTCAGGATCGAACACCGTTGATGTTATGACACATCATATCTACAATCTAGGTGCAGGTACATTACTACATATTCACTAAAAGCTCGTATTGGAGGAATTTGTTTCTAGTGAATATGACAACTACAAGTTATCATTATGTCTGGTTCCACTTTCAAAGTAGATTGTTCCCTAAGGGCATTGAGTAACTATGTAAGTCAAAAGCTTTGCAGTAAGTTGGCATTTATGCTACTTGGATCTTAATACCTGTGACTAGCATTCGTTTAGGAAATACAACTATCTGGCATTAGAGATAATAATGCCATCTAAGTAGCTCAAATAGCCATATGCAGAGAACAGCTCATACCATCTTATGATTCCTGAATGATGATCAAAATGACTGTGTCTTTCAGGTAACGACCCTACAATTGCAAGTAAGATTGTTGATCCTAACTACTTGGATGAAAAAGTAGACACATTCAGGGATCTCCAACTTACGATACAAAGGCATGGACTGTGGTCGTCTGCTTGGGTCGGTGAAGCTGGCGGTGTCTATAACAGTGGTAGTCGTCTCGTGTCGAACACATTTCTCAACAGCTTTTGGTAACCTTCCCATTCTTCTGTGTGTTTGTGGACTTGCGGTCTGTACATGACAATATCCCGTTAAAATTCTGAAAGTTTCACATTTGTGGTTATTTTGAAACTATTCAGGTACTTGGATCAACTAGGAATGTCATCAAAGTACAACACAAAAGTGTACTGCAGACAGACCTTAATAGGCGGCAACTATGGGCTCCTTGACATAAAAACATTCATTCCAAACCCTGATTATTACAGGCAAGATTTTCGATAGATTGGTAATCACTTGAATAAATATCTTTATCTTATATGTAATCGTGAAAATTTACTCTTATCAATTTAATTGTTGACCTTAGATCAATTGGTTTATGCTTTCAACAGTGCATTGTTGTGGCATCGACTTATGGGGAAGGGCGTACTTTCTGTTGATATGAGTGGGTCAAGGTTTTTGCGAGCCTATGCTCACTGCAGTAAGCGCAAGGTATATATATTTCAAAGTTAAAAGAGTTTCCAACATATTCTTGACAGCTCTTTAGTTAACCTGATAACATGAAGTATACGCACAGGCGACTTATCAATCCATTGGCGTTTGCCAGAACAGATTGCTAAAATTTTTTTAATCATTTGCAGCCTGGTATAACTCTAGTCTTGATCAGCCTGAGTGAATCCATGGAGCACACCGTCTCCGTCCGCAATGACATCAATATCGATCTTCCTGAGTCAGACGCGACTGAGAAAGTTAGTTCTTTCGTTCATGGACTGAAGAAAACGGTGTCATGGATCGGAAGGATATCGTCGGACGGTTCAGAGACGAGAAAAGAATACCATCTGACAGCCAAAGACGGAAACTACTTGAGTCGAACAATGTTGCTCAACGGAGAACCGTTAGAACTGACTGAAGATGGAAACATTCCCGCTCTGAATCCTGTACATATATCCGTGAGCTCTCCTATATATGTAGCTCCTCTTTCCATTGCTTTTGTTGTCTTACCAAGTTTTGAAGCTCGAGCTTGTAGTTAACTAAACTCCTGTGTGCAGATTCAAAGCAGCATTAGTATTTAAGATTTATAAGTCAGCCCGTTCCGTTTCACTTCATTTTAAAAATTTCTTTCCGTTTCATATTTATTTAAAATTTAAAATATAAATTATTATTATTATTTCTATAAAATAAAAAATAAAATTTACTTTTTAAAATAAAATAAAAATATTTTGATTTAAAAAATTATATTTATAAATATTTTTAAATAGTCATATATATATAGAGGGATAATGGCTTCAGCTTTTATGCAAATTTTAGCGCATTCCACGGTTGTTTATGATCGTAGAAATTTTTTAATTTAATCTCTACTATTGAATATGAAAAATTATGAGTCGGTAATATACTGATAAAATTTTATCTCAATCGAAATATGAATCGTCTTTCATCCGATCACTTGATCAAGACGACTAATATATATATATATATAGTCAATTTTAACTATTTATATTATAATGATCAAATAATCTGATAAAGATTGATTTGTAATTCAATTGAGATAAAATTTTTTTAGCATATTATAGTTTTTATATTCAATTGTAGAAATTAGATTTAAAAATCTTCACAACTATAAACGATCATGAAGTGCGTTGAAATATTAAAATATAAAAAATAAAATATATCTATTATATATATTATAATTATATAAAGTTATAAACATTATTTTGTTGCGAATATATTCCAAATTTTTTTTTTTGGGTTAATGTACTTATGAGAGAGATCAGATGAGATGTATATTTATATGTACGTCTCGAGACGCGTTGAAACACGGGCGGTAGATTTTGAAGAAAAACGCAACGACAGGGAAGTATCACTGTAGCGCTGTTTGATTAATGGCAAAGAAGAAAAAGAAGCATTGATCATGGCTGACGCCGGCTCGATAGGACTGGTCGAGGCTTAATTTGGTTTCCTCGGGCACAATTTCCGTTCCTTATCGTCTCAATCAACGAATCCACCACATTTCTCCTTTATCTCTGACGGGCGCCATTATCAAATCCCTTAATCTGATCAATTAATTGGGAAGCGAATCGTGTGGCGTTGCTTATGATTGGCCTCTTCAATCGACAGACAAAGTTGCGATCTTTCTATTAATATATAATACAATCTAGATTTACGTCAATACCGTTCCATAATGTTGATCACTACTCAAGAACTTGTGGAAGTCTTATTGCTTGGAACTGGTAGATTTCCTCCCAAGTATTGGTTCCATGCATTCATTCGGCTCGTCTGTCAACTAATCAACTTTTTTCAAAAAGCTCTTGAGTAGCTTCTGCTTCTTTATGAAGTTTTTCAGCCATTTCTCAATCTTGTGAGCCATTTCTTTCGTATCTCCTTCCGGAAGTGAAGCAACAAGCTCCTCAGCTATCTTATCCAATAGCACTGCCGCCTTTTAAATTGTATCTGCAGCTGCCGCAAGCGTCTTTTCCATGTTTTCTAACAAACCAGAATCAAAACAAGTTTAATTTCATACCTACTTATACATTAAATTTCAATAAAATTATTAAATAGAACCAATATAATAAATATACCCACGCGCTCAGAAAGAGTTCTTTTCAATTATTACCTTCTGCGGTGAACATGTTTTCGCATGAAGGAATAGCAGAGAACAAGAAAGAACCAAATAACCATTCACTCCTACGACAAAAAAAAAAAAAAAAAAAAATTAAATCTTGAAGTTAGTTTTCTTGTATATATCGATGACAGGAAAGAATATGAACTTACCATGCCGATGGATTGAACGGAGGAAATTCTGAGCTTGGCCCTCTTCTTTTTAAACCGAAGCAACAAAAAATAGAAAAGGAATTAATTAAATTGAATTAGGCATTAACATGAAGAAACAAATTTAAGGAGTCAATGAGAAATCAACAAGTTTAGTGTATATATCAATGCATCATTCACTTACACCGGGCTAGGCTCTGCAGCTCCACCGCTGCCACTTGGTTGCACCGACTGAATTCCTGAAGAACTTTGCCGTCGGGTAGATTTAGAGAAGGTTGCATGCTTCAGAGGATTGATCACAATGCGAGCGGAAGAAAATTGAAGTGAATTCAGGTGAAATATCCCTGATGGTTTTGGAGGAAGAATAGGGTAGGATACCATACTTGCTATGAATGAATGAAGCACTTCTTACAAACAACTTACTGAAAAAAGCTGCTTTTTGTGTGCAATGTATGCATGGAGATTATGGAATGTGTAGCTTTTGCAGTTTGAAGCTTTTATAATGACGAGAAGAATAACAAGAGGAAGACTTGTAAATCTTTTTAGAAATATTTTTAAAGTGCTTAAAATTAATCTTTTTGAAACAAAATTTATTTAAAAACTTTTAAAAACAAGTTTGACTTTTATTATCCTACTAAAATAATAGAAATTATACAAAAAAAATTTTATGGTGTATAATTTATTTGCACATTTCAAAATTTTAAAAGTTTTTAAAATATTATGAAAATTTATTTAAAAATAAAAAAATTAAAATAAATTTTTGATAAATACAATAAGCACTATCAAACATCAATTATAGGAGTGTTTATTAAAAATAAGATTTTCTAAAATAAAATATATTTTAATTTTTTTTAAAAAAATGAGCTATTTTTTAACTAAAAAAATAATAAAAATAAGTAATGATAAAATTTTTTACGGCATAAAATGTTCTATACTTTCTAAATTTAAAAATAAAATTTATAAATATTTTAAATAATTTATTAAAAAATATGAAATAAAAGATTGTAATAAAAAAGAAAAAATAAGGAGGTAATAAGTACTCCAAAATATGATCTTAATATTTAACATGATCTTAATGTTTGTGCAATTGTTTCGAATCAAAGTGTTTTGACTTTTGGATGTAATCACATGCAACCTTAATATTACTGAACAAATATAGAACATGTTTGGAATCATTTATCAACTACTTTTTGTCCGACGTGAGTCAACACATAATTAAAATATATTATTTTAAATATTTTTTTAAAATTATATTATATTTTAAAAATATTTTTGTTATTTAAATTCTTTTTATTTAGTATTAAAAAATTTATATATATACACTTATATGAGTATTGAATAAAATTGAAAGAATTTTTTATTTTAGTATTATAGTAAAATTTTAAATCTGCTTGCTGTTATCGTGAAGATAAAAACTATTACGGTTAAATTTTGATCAAGCTATTTATTGCGATTGTAGAAATATAATTATAATGGTTAAAAATTTTCATTAGAACAAATTTGCTGATGTAACAGAATTAGATTTAAAAAAATAGAATTTTTTTTTTTCAAACTTGTCTGCCTTGGCCACCGCCGCTTCTTATTGCCACAATAGCTGCTGTCTCGAACAGTCAAATTTAAAAAACTTCATATTTTTCTCAGTTAAAAGTACCCTTTAAGGTTTTGTTTAAAAATTAGTTACAAAACTCAAATTATTTAGAAAATAATTATTAAAATTAAATCTCAGTTAAAAGTGAATTTAGTATGACTTTATTATCTTAAAAATAAGTTAAAAATAGAAATTTTAATTTAAAATATAATTATTGAAAATAAAATTTAAAAATGAGTTATGATTTATGAAAGTAAAAAGTTTATAAAAAATGAATATAAAAACTCTATGAAACTCAATTATTAGAAAAAAATTAAATTCAAACAAAATTAACACACCCTAAGTCAATGTTAATGAGCAAGTATATCATCCCTTAAGTTGACGTTTAATAATAAAAAAGTATTCTTGATAACCGTTCCAATCACATTCTTAGCAACTGTTTTTAGTCATTCTTTAAATTGTTATTAATACATGGCTTTAATTCTTAGCAACTGTTTTAGTCGTTCTTTATAATTCTTTATAATTATATACAAATAATTTATAATTATTCTTTATAATTTGAAAGGTTTTGATCTTAGTTTAATAAACACTGAAGATTTAAAAATGATTTCATCTAAAGCGTTAACTTTAGATCAAACGGCTGAACACTTTCATATAATCTTCTTAATGCTATACTTTTTTTTTAATTTTACAAAGGTCTTATTTTAATAACAATCTAGAACTTTCAAATAATGAAGAAGATATGTGCAGATTATCATCTTACAAATTGGTGCACATTGGTCAATATAAATATTTAAAAAATTTAAAATTTAATTTTTACAGTTAAATATAAAAAATTATGACTATAAAATATATTCATAAACTTTCAGCTCAATCGGATAATAGATCAATCTCTATCCGACTTTTTGATCAAGATGAAAAAAAAATATATCTTATATTTTAAATTTTTGTCAACTTTTTATTTTTGTAATCTTGATTAAGATACTCGATAAAGATTGATTCATTATTGGATTGAGCTAAAATTTTGTATAGAGATTATCTATTTATAATTCTTTTTATTCAATAGTAAAAATTAAGATTTGAATTTTTTATGCATTTATATATGCCAATGTGTGCTAATATATACCTAAAATTATAATGTGCACATATCTCTTAGGGAGCGTTTGAGAATGCTTATAAAATAGAAATTTTTTGAAATAGAAGGTATTTTTATCTTTTTTGAAAACTAAACTTTATTTTTTTTATTTTCAAAAAAATAATAAAAATATACAATAAAAAGATCTCACTCCGTAAAATTTTTCTACACTTTCTAAATTTTTTAAATAAATTTTTTAAATATTTAAAAAATATATATTAAAAATATGAAATATAAAAAAATTACAAAAAGCTGATAAACAGCATTTCAAACGGACAAACAAACGCGGCCTTAAAAAGACTTTGGAAGGTCTTAGTTTTGATAACAATCTAGAACTTTCAATTAACTCTTATACGCAATAACTTCTGCATTATAAATTCCCGCCAAAGCCTTTCATTTCTTTCAAATTTATCTATTTAATTTCGATCAAGGAATCTGATCGATTCTTCCGTAACTATTCCTTACCGGATTCCATCCATGGCTTCCTCTGCCGGCGCGTTCTTTATTCACCACCAACTCCGCTTACCTCCCTTGCCACAGTCCCAAGGTGGCCTGAACACTTTTGCTTCTATTCCTTCAGTAACTGTTTGGAAGAACAGAAGAACGGTTAGAGCTCTCGAGGCTTTGAGATGGACAGAAGCTTTGGGGAGAAATGAAATGTTACTCTCTAATAAAAGAGCTGTCGGTGGGATTGGGCGTCGTTCGGCGGTAGCTATTGTCCGATGCGACGCATTCAATGTAAGGGACTATCTATGCTTCTTTTGATTAGATTTGAATTCATTTGGTTTGTTTTCTTGATTGCTGGGTGACCAAGTAGTATTGCAAAGTTTGTTTACTATGTGTTGTATGTAATTTGGTGACTAATTATGCATGTCAAATTTTGTTGTTTTTAGCATACAACTAGGCTTTCGATTCCCTTAGAATCTGTCAGCAATTTTAAGCTATTTTGTTGGTTATGGTAATTGTTTATTGTCAGATTACCCAGCAAGAATTTACGCCAATGGCATGGCAAGCAGTCGTTTCTTCACTGGAATTTGCCAAAGAGAGCAAGCAACAAATGGTGGAGACAGAACATTTAATGAAGTCTTTGTTGGAGCAGAAAAATGGCCATTCTCGTCGGATTTTTTCTAAAGCTAGAGTTGATAATACTCAGCTTCTTCACTATACGGATAAATTCATCCAAAGGCAACAACCAAAGGTACTATAACACAGGATGTGTTACTTTTAGTTCTTCAATTAACGGCAGCACCTGCAGTTATTATGCTTTCTGAAATTTGAAGATTGACTAATCTCTGAGATCCTAGAAAACAACTTACTTATAAAGAATGGATTTCTTGATTGGGATGAAAACACATAGACAGCATATTTAATGAAATCTTTGTTGGAGCAGAAAAAAGGCCTTGTTCGTCGGTGGATTTCTAAAGCTGGAGTTGATCACACTCGGCTTCTTGAGGCTAGGGTAAGTTCAGTCAAAGGCAACCAAAGTTACTATATCACAATAAGTGTAATTTTTAGCTGTTGCATTGCAGTACCTGCAGTTATTATACTTTCTTAATTTTGAAGATTGATTAGTTTGAGATCCCAGAAATAACTTAGTTATGAAAGATGTGAATTTTTGTTTGCAATGTTTGTTGTTGGCATGGTTTTAAACCAGGTTCTTATAAACAAAATTTGCCCAGTTTTTAGGCGAATCAGCTGGCACCATCTTCCTTTGAACACTTGGTTATGAGTTTTGCAGGTGATCAACGATTTGGGGAACAACTATATCAATATTTCCAGATTACACCTGACGCACTGACAACCGCGATACAAGCTATAAAAGAAATTGTCTGTCAAGGTAATTTTTTCCATTCTACTGCATTCTTCAATTTTCTGCAGAGAGTTCGCGTTCAGTGCAACTGATTTGATACTAGGGAGCCCATGCCCCTTTTGTTCAAGGAAAAGAACCATTATTCAAGATTTCAATTTAGCTGCACTGCTGGCTTTTTGATGAGCCAGTTGGTTATTGGAGTTTGGTTAGAGCCCAAAGTAAGATTTCTTTGTAATTTTAACTTCTGGTCGAACAGCATGGTAATAATCTGGGTGCATGGTAAGTACTGACTAATCTGAGGAGATGAAACCATTTGCTTGTTGAGCAACTTCTATTTGTTCCTAAGAGTGCACTTCAAATTAGATGGCATCCACATATTAATTTGATTTTTCTTTTTGTCTGTTCACTATGGCGCTGCCGCGCTGTAGAGGTATTAATTACAGTTTTTTCTAATAAATTATGTTGTCCTGTGAACTGCAACAAATCCAGAAGGGAAGCATGCCTTAGAAGAATATGGGAAGGACTTGACAGCCATGGCTCGTGAAGGGAAGCTTGATCCTGTGATAGGGAGAGATGATGAAATACGAAGATGCATACAAATTCTTTCTAGAAGGACCAAAAACAACCCTGTATTAATTGGCGAACCAGGAGTTGGAAAGACAGCAATATCTGAAGGGTAAGAATAAGGTACTTCTGTTATATCATTCCTGGACTGTGTGATCACTTTGGGCTCATCGAAAGGAATTTTGCAGGTTGGCCCAGAGAATTGTTCAAGGTGATGTTCCACAGGCTTTAATGAACCGCAGGGTAAGGCTGAGCATCTTTTTATTTTGATAAAAAAAGTGAGGTGTAGTTACACATAATCCTTTTACAGGTCGTCATCTCATATCAGTTATCCACTGTGTATTATACTTGTGATCTCTTCTTATGCACAGCTGCATCTCTTCTACTGCCATGTATTAGAAAACAGCATGATATATATTGTTGTACTATGACCTATTTGGATGCAGAGGCCCGCACCAAATCTTTTTTTACTGCTTAGTTAAAATGATGTATCTTTATGCAGTTGATTTCACTCGATATGGGTACATTAATTGCTGGAGCTAAACTTCGTGGAGAATTTGAAGATAGACTAAAAGCTGTCTTGAAGGAAGTTACCGATTCGAATGGACAGATAATCCTTTTCATTGATGAAATACATACCATTGTAGGAGCAGGTATGACTAGTTAGCTTTTACTTTTATTTGATTATTTATTGACCTGCATTTTTTGGATATATAAATCAATGTCACTATAGTTTGAGGGTCTTTTGGGTATATATCAGCAAAGTCTTTTGCTAGCGAGTGGAGATGGAACCAAGATATCGAGTTGCAAGGAAAATAGTTATAGCAACCCTTTTATGCCAATTGAATTCTTGTGAAAGGAAGAGGTATAAGTAACAGTATATGGTGACTTGTTTACTAACACTCCAAATTTATTTTTTTTTAAACTCACTTTTAATATAAAATACATATAAAAATTAAAATAAAATTATTTTATTAATAAAATTTTTTAAAAAATTATTTTTAAAACTTACTATAAATGTTTTATTAATATATAATTTTATTTTTATTAAATATTTTTAATTTTTAATTTGGATTTTTCAAGTGAGTTTCAAAAAAACTCATTTCACCCACTTTTTCAACAAGTTAAACACGCCATAAGTGGATGTTTCAAAGTGATTCTTTTCAGCTTCTTATTTAAATAGAATACTACACGGTTTTTAATAAATATTTTATATTTTTCTATAAAAAGTTTAGAAAGTAAAAAAGATTTATATCATAATATTTTATTATTATTTTTTAGATAAAAAAGTAAAATTTATTTTAAAAAATGTTTTCGTTTAAAAAAGTTGCTTATTCTAAATAATTTTAAATCGTCACTGTTCTTCTAAAAACATAAAGTTAAGGTGTACACGAGCAAAGCAAGTACTACAGAAAAGAGAATGATTGAACATAGAGAACTCTGTTAAGAAAAGTTTAGTTTTATATTTTTTATCAATAATGTCGAGATGATATTAATAAAAATTTGAACTCATTCTTTTTATTATCAATTGATTTTGAAAGAAATTTTAAATCCGTTATATGATACCGAAGTAGACTGGGCCGGATTGGTTCAGAATATGGAGCTAAATTTAATTTTATTATTTATATTATTTAGTACCTTTATAGTTTGTTTTATTTTATGATAAAATAGCCCTCTTTATCTTAAGTCGAGTAGTTTATTTCATTCAAGTACAATGTTTGCTACATTATAAAGCAAGTAGCTTACTTCATTTTAGAATATATATTTCGGTTCATCCAAATTTATTACAGGACAAATAGTCCGCTTCATTCAAATTTATTATAAGGTAAGTGACCGCATCAGTTCAAATTAAAAAAAAAATTTGCTTCGCTGGATGATGACAGGTGTTATGGAAATTTTAATATCACATTACTTATTAATAATTTTGAGATGATTTTTATAAACACTTGAGCTCATTTTTTTATTGCCGATTCATTTTGATAGGAATTCTAAGCTCGTCACAAACTTAAATTGTTGTTGTTGGCTTGAGTTTCTCGAGCAGTTTAATTAGCAGAAAAAATCAGTTGTCTTCGCTGCAAGAGAATTGTTCAACTTTGCACATCACATTTTATTCAATCTGCATTTTCCTAAAGTTGTGTGATTTCTTTTTTCGTATTCTAGGCTCCACTAGTGGTGCCCTGGACGCTGGTAATTTGTTGAAGCCTATGCTTGGTCGTGGAGGACTATGCTGTATTGGAGCTACAACACTAGATGAGTATAGGAAATATATTGAGAAAGATCCAGCATTGGAACGTCGCTTCCAGCAGGTTTTCGCTGATCAGCCCACAGTTGAAGATACAATTTCTATACTAAAAGGTTTGCGTGAGAAATATGAGCTCCATCATGGGGTCCGTATTTGTGATAATGCACTTGTGCAGGCTGCAATTCTTTCGGATCAGTATATAAATGGACGCTTCTTGCCTGACAAAGGTAATGGGTTTGTGGTTGCTGTGTAGACCAGACATATTTTGATCAGTCTCTTAGGAATTGTCTGAATAATGTTTCAACTTGAATGCAGCAATCGATCTAGTTGATGAAGCTGCCGCTAAACTGAAAATTGAGATCACATCACAGCCAACTAAATTAGATGACATTAGTCGTTCTATATTGAAGCTTGAGATGGATCGTTTATCATTGACAAACGATACAAACAAAGATTCTAAAGACGGGTTGGATTTGCTTGAGGGAGAGTTGTCTGATTTGAAGGAGGAGCATCAGAAGCTTAGTGAACAGTGGGAGCATGAGAAAACTGTAATCATAAGGATACAATCCATCAAGGAAGAGGTATAGCTTGTACTCTTCGAATACTGTATCATTACAGCTAGTTTTAGAGTTGTTCTTTAAGGTATCCTGACCTGGCTAATCATCTGCACAGATTGACAGGGTGAATTTAGAGATCCAGCAGGGAGAGCGCGAGTATGATCTTGATCTTCCTGCTGTGTTTTTGAAGTATAGAAGCGTAAATAGCTTACAGCACCGGCTACAGCAAGCAGAAAAGGAGTTGGATGAATATAAAAACTCGAGAAAATCTATGCTCAGAGAAGAAGTTACAGGGAATGACATTGCCGAAATTGTGAGTAAATGGACAGGAATCCCTGTTTCGAAGCTCCAGCAGTCTGAAAGAGAAAAGCTATTGAAAACAGAAGAAGAGCTCCATAAGCGTTTTGTGGGGCAGGATCCTGCAGTGAAGTCCGTGGCAGAGGCGATTCAACGATCCAGGGCTGGTCTTTCAGACCCTCATCGGCCTATTGCTAGTTTCATGTTCATGGGTCCTACTGGTGTTGGCAAGACCGAGCTTGCTAAGGCCCTCGCTTCTTATGTATTCAACACTGAAGAAGCTCTTGTAAGAATAGACATGAGTGAGTACATGGAAAAACACACTGTTTCGAGGCTGATTGGTGCTCCTCCAGGCTACGTTGGATATGAGGAAGGGGGGCAGCTAACAGAGACTGTTTGTAGAAGGCCGTATGCTGTTATATTATTTGACGAGATTGAGAAGGCTCATTCTGATGTTTTCAACATCTTCCTTCAGATTCTAGATGATGGCCGAGTGACTGATTCACAGGGACGGAGGGTTAGCTTTACCAACACAGTCATCATCATGACATCTAATGTTGGCTCAAAGTACGTACTAAATACTGATACTGATGATAGTTTTGCTTACGACATAATTAAGCAAAGGGTAATGAATGCTGCAAAAAATATTTTCCCACCTGAATTTATGAATCGAGTTGACGAGTACATCGTGTTCCAGCCTCTTACTCGTGGGCAGATAAATAGTATCGTCAGGTTGCAGGTACTGATACTCATCTTGGTTTAATAAGAATTAGTTACTTCCTTCTGGAACTTAATGAAATATTGATACTGGTTGGAGATATAATGATCAATTATGTCCATTATATAGTGATCCGTAGTCTTTTCTAAATATTAGCAAATGACTAGATGATTTTATAGCTGACTTCTTCTCCTTGCATGTACTACCAGTTAAAAAGAGTGCAGAATCGGCTAAGTGACAGAAAGATCACACTCCAAATAAGTGATGCAGCCGTTGAACTTCTCGGAAGTCTTGGATATGATCCAAACTACGGAGCTAGGCCAGTCAAGCGTGTGATCCAGAAGAATGTGGAGAACGAATTGGCAAAAGGTATATTGCAGGGAGATTTCAAGGATGAGGATAGCATCTTAGTGGACACCGAGGTGACAGCCATCTCGAACGGTCAGCTTCCTCAAAAGAAGCTGGTGTTTCGGCCACAGACCGGGAAAGGCAATGTCTGCGCAAACTCGCACGAGCAAGGAAACAACCGTGTGTAGGATGTGCTTGTGGCTAAGGCATAGAATCATGGCAATGCACGTATAGGAAAAGAAAATTAGATGTTTACTGTTGATGCTTAATTCTACTTCTAGGAGTCCTGAGAAGTTTTGAGTTTGAGATAGATAGATAGAAGTTTGACGTTTTAGTTGGTTGTTCAGTTGTAAGGGAACTCTACTGCCGTATAAGGTATGTCTATGATGTATAAATAAGTGTTATGTGCCTCCACTAGAGGCACCGAGAAATAAAGCTATCTTCCTTTATTGTTTATTCTGCTTCTCTACTCATCTTGTGCGTGTGCCTTCTCCTCTATCTTGCAATCCTCCTCTTGTTTCTCAGCATCACGAGCGTTTCACACATTTTGTACGAGAGCTAGGTCCAATGTAAAACCTGCTTCCGGAGCAACACTATCACCCAAATTTCCAAGCTCGATCCACTAAACTCAGGCAGGAGTTTTTCTGAACACCCTAGACTCCTTTAAGCATCCAACAAAAGTTCTCTCACACGAAGATATCCCGAATTATTTTTAGAAAATATTTTTTGAAACAAAAATATTTTTATTATATTTTAAAAAATAAATTTTATTTTTTTAACTAAAAAATATAAAAAATAATAAACAAATAATAATAAAATTTTATTATATATGTATTTTCTATTTTCTATTTTTTAAAATAAATTTAATAAATAATAATAAAATTTTATTATAAAATATAAATTATAAAATTATTTTTTTAGAACGCCATTGCCAAACGCGCCTAATCTCGCTAGCCAACTCGCCCGCATCGCCACTGACTTCGCAGAGCTCCATAAGGAAGTCAGCACATCATGACAAAACCGATGCGGTCCGGGTTCCCCGATCTTTGCGTCAACTTCGGTTATCTCCTCTGCCATTGATCAGCCCTCACCAACACCCGTACCGTTTGAGGTGATAGCCTTGTCGAACGGTCAGCTTCCTCAGCAAAAGCTAGTGTTTTGGAGAGTGCCCGTTCGGTAGATGTCTGCCACCGAAGATGAAAGAGCTTAATCATAGAGCACCTAGTTTATCTATCATAACTCAATTTAGTTCTGTAAAATGTTAATGGTACAGAGAATCGTAAATGTAAAATGATAGTAAATATCAGACAGATGTTGCATGCCAAAGCTTTCACAGTGCTAGTGTTAAGTCTGTAGAGCGCGTTATTTTATTTTCGTGTTCTGTAGGTAATGAACACTTTTTTACAAATAATTTTGTAGGAGAGCGACGGGGTCTAATTAGAGGTTGCAATTTTCGACTGACTCGTGCATCCCATCCGAAAATGTCAAATTTCGATTAGGGATTCAAATTAATTTCGAATCAATCCGAATTGATTCGAAAATTTAAACGAATTCGAATTAAATTCAAATTAATATAAAATTAATCTATTTATAAATTTATATAATTATTTATATAATATATATTATTTAATAATTAAAAAATATTTAGAATAATTATATAAAATTTAAATTTAGTTTGTATATATATTTTTTAACTTAACATAATCTACTTATCTTTTATTTAATTAATAGATTTTATCAAAATTAATATATATATGTTTTAGATATATGATAATAAATAATTTTATATATTATTATTAGAAATTAATCTTTATAATTTTATTTAATAATTATGTTGTATTATATTGGAAATATATTTTGATGATCACAAAAATAAAGAATTATTATATATAAGATGCTAATGATTTAATCTCAGCTATTGAAATCAGCTTTATAGGATTCTGTCAGCACCAGCACAATTTATTTACCACACAGTCAGCTATTATATAGGAAAAGGCTCACTAACGAATGAAGAAATAGAAATCACCTAATCTGTTCAGAAGAAACTAATAAGAAACAATAGTCGACTGCAATGATGCTTAAGACAAAGAACTACTACAATAAAGTGTCAAAATCTAACTAGACCCACTTTCACTGAGACACAACAATGCGTCCATAAAATCAAAATTTCAGATAAAGAAAAGAAGAAGCGCGCTTTGCCACCGGCGAGCATTAATTACAATCATACAGATCAAATTATTTTCAAGAATGGGTGAATTAAATGCTTGATCCAATAGAGATCTTGTCACTACAAGTCGGTCATCACTCAAAGCAGCTCAACGGATAAATTTTCATCACTTTGAAGATCGGAAAGAAGAAAGGCAACGAAAATTTTAAAACGGCAGCCAACCTGTGAAGAAGAAAAATATAAAAGATGAAAAGTAGAATTGAGAAATAGAAGAGTAGAAGGCCAAAAAATTTTCTTTAAAAATCCAAGATATCTTTGCTCCTACTGAAGCCAAGAACCTAAGAAATTTTATTTTCATCTCAGGCTTTCATTTTGATCATCTCACTTCACTCACTCTGTAAATTGAAAATATGAGATAAATCCAGTGCTTCAATCTGTGTTTTAATCTTCATCAAATATGTGTGAGTGCATTTATACTTGAAAACAAGTAACTTGAGTAAGCTTTTACTGATATAGCAGTTTGTGTTATAAGTGTAAACTCTGCAATAAAAAATATCTTGTGTAACTGCAGTCGGTTCAGCATGATAAGTGAGCTGACAGAGTTATGCTTGTCATAACACTGTGGTAAGATGTTGTAGTTCTACACTTGAAATTAGTAAAGCTCACTTAGGTTGAGTGATCGTGGACGTAGATAATTCACTTGCCGAACCACATTAAATATTTGTGTAGTAGCACAACCTTATTTTGATTGTCCTTTATTTGAGAATTTTTTTTTAATAATCAATCACTGCATAGTAAATATTCTGTTCTAGTTCTCTATCTGAGCACAGTCGACTAAACGTAAACTAATTTGTTGAAAAAAGTTTTATTTATCTATAACTCAATTCATCTTTTCCCTTTTGAGTTATATATACATGATTGAATAACAAATTATAATTATTAAATAGATCAATTTAAATTTATTCTAATTATTAAATAGATTGGATTAAGATTGACAATATTTACCAATATAATTAAATGAGTTGGATTAGAGTCAAACAATTTTGATCCGATTATCATATGGATAGATCCGAAGTCAATCTATAAATTTGAATTGCCACTCCTAGGTCTAATTAAGTAGATGTCAACTCGTTGTTTTTGATGACGAATTTTTATTGATCGATGGTATTTAAAGGAGACGACTACCTGTATGTTTTGGTTATATACATCTTTCCAATTGTTTCAAACCATATGATTAGTTAGTCATATCTATGAGAAAATGGAGTGCCTTAGTTATAGAACTTACCGTTATTACCATTTGAGTGATGACGAATTGTATTATGACTCTATATAGTTTTCTAGAGCTTATCATTGGATAAGAAGACTCTGGCCTCTCGGCATTAATCACGCTATAGGAACTAGAGCTTACATTGCATAAAAATGACTGTTTAGTTCTTCTTATTACATCTGTTTGCTAAAAATCAATCAAGGGACATGATGGCAATTCAGGAGGACAAGTGACAAGAGAGATCCATGAAGGTACGCAAATTTCGAGCACTCCCTCTTCAAGATCATAAACAGCAACATCATTTTCCTTGTAGCTGCATCCGGTTTCAAGCAGCAAGTCCCAGGGACAATCAGTGAAGTATATGCAGTTCTTCTTCATACCTGCGGGCATGTCTTTCAATGCTACGGATACAGAGTTGTTTCTTCCAACGAAGAAAGCATGCCCTTCTAAATCTCTACTTCTTTTCCAACGACGGTACCAAAATCCGTACTTTGCGTCTGCTATCAATTTGTAAACCGAAATTTTAGAAACAGTGGAACTCTCTGACTCCATGTATGTTTCGCTTGAGCTGTGGTACTGATATTCACCATCAACAAATTTTCCCGTAAGTACCGCGAACAGCTCACCTTCGCACGGTACGAGATACATGTCTCCATGTACGCAATCTATTGATCTTCTTACTTGAGGCACTTTCTTCGTTTGATGCTCTGACTTTCTGAAATCGACTGCTAGAACTTTCCCATGATTTTTTAGTACAATCAGAGTGTGTGGATTGATGAAGTCGATGCCATTGATCTCCATGTCAATATTTGTCCATGAAGAATCTCCGATTCTAGCATAAGATACTCCCTTAGAGTTCTTGCGTAATTTCATAGAGTAGTAGTTGAACATTAGCACTACTATGCAATTCTTAGCAGTAGGGTTGCATGAAAGGACAACCTTTTCTATTAAGTTAGCTACGGCGTCTGCAAACTTATCATACAAGAAGGGTTTTAGCGGAATTTGATCACCTGTTAGAGGTTGTAGTAAAAAGAGCTCCCCGCTTTTCACGTCGACGAGAACAAGCCAGCCACGAGATGAACCAACAATGCTCCTACCGAGAAACTCTTGAGAAGTAAACCGGAAGAAGCGTCCGTCAGGGATATTGAGGAAGGTTCTCGTACTGGTGGCGCATTTGAAGTCCCAGTAGTCTTTACTGTGGGGAAGCATGAGCATGGGACGAAGTAAGGAGACTTGTTTGTGGCGCAACATTGACGACCATGATTTGCAAACCGATCGGAAGCACATGAAATCGACGACCGTTAGCCGGTCGGCGGTTAAGCACAGTACAGACCCTGGAAGACCCCATGCCCAGTCGCGTCGCTGCTGCTGTTGCACCGATGACTTGCAGGAGGCAGCCATGCTTGGGCCTTCTTTCAGGTTAACTTTTGTTTTTGCTTCTTTACAAGTTTTGAGGAACAGAACGTGTATCAGCAGAGGTTATATATATGACGCTAGAAAGTTACCAAACAAAGGAACTGGAGACCTTTTACAACTCTCATCAAAACTCTAATTCCTCGAACAAGTTACCTTATATGGAATTCGATAAAATTGCTTATACCAAATAATTAAACCTGGAATTAATTTCTGATAAAGAAAATCTACTAAGTCAATGATTGTACATATAAAATTGTACCAAATAATTTATTTATGGCAAGATATATGCTAGCAATGAATGATTAATTCACAGCTCATAACTAATAGATTTTGTATGAATCTTTTGTATGAAATCTTTAGGTTTGTAGCTTACAACACACTTCAATCGTGGCTTTTTCTTTCAAACTCTTGAAAATTTAAGAGTGTTTAGCATTACTTATGATACTTTTTTTTATTTTAAAACTTTTTTATGTTTCTTAATAAAATTTTACAATATTCTAAAAAAATTTTAAAAATTTAAAATATATAGATAAACTATATGCCGTATATATATTTCTAACTTTTGAGATCAAAATAATTAAATTTATATTTTGAAAAATTCTAAATATTTTGAAAAATTCTAAATAAATTCTATCTATAAAAAAAACTTCTTATTCAATCAGTTCCCTGATTACATCCCCCTCCTTTTGTATTCTTTCTCTAACAAAACAAGATAATATTCTTGATAAGAAGAATAAAAATGTTCTTATTTAAGGTCTACGCATGGGTTCTTCCTATGGAGAAGGAACCTGTTCCAAGTCTTCGGAGCAACAGCTGCAACGCGTCTGACTAGATCCATGAAAAGATGCACAAAACACATTTATAAACGATACATGCAATCGCAACGCGAAAAGCTATATGACTAAACATGCTGTAATTAATAGTGTTCTGCACTTCAGACTTATCGCTGTTAGCTGCTCGATGCGAAGTCTGTACAGTATGAACTGCCCGGAACTCTGACAAAAAGGTCTTCTTCCTCAGGTATAATCCCTCCAACTGCAGGACTTCTTTTGTCCTGAAAGTTTAAATATGCAGAGCAAGTGAATAGTCAGGCATTATCTGAAGAAGAAGTGATTATCAATCTGACTCAAGACTTCCATCGCGTTCGTGCCTCGAACTTACATGCATATCAAATCTTTGTAGACCAATGCCTGTATGACTTTTAAGTGCCTTCATTGTTTTCTTCAGTTGCTCCTTTGCCCTTAATCTTGCTAACCAACGTTCTGTCTGTTGAGCTGCTGTAACCTCAAAATGACAGGCCACGCAAAGGGTCCTCATGTTCTCTAACCTGCATTCACCTATAGTTATACAAAATGGTATCAGCTCTAAGAAGTGCAGGAACAGCACATTCACTCATTGCCAGTTATCATGTTACGCACCTCCTCCCTTATAAACGGGTATGATATGATCAGCATGCCATGCGTTTCCCTCAACTGATTCATTTACGAGCTTCTCTAACCTGCAATTCCAGAGGCATACATTATCCAAAATTTTATCGATATAAAGCTCAATCAGTATATATCAAAGATAGAAAGCATCATTCTAGCACTTCCTGTATAGTAGTGGAAAACCATTATCAGCCAAAATTCATGATCCTGTATCTTTTTACATTTCTGGGGTTCCTTGTCATTTGAATGCAGTTGTTATAATAAATTAAAGCACCAGAGATCATTAGTATATAACTCCTAATCATTCAATAGAACGAGTCTCTGTACACAACTTAAGATTGGAAATGCTCACAATTTTTTGCTATTTGCCAGCTTTGGAGCTATTCTCTGAATGTAATCTCTTCGTTTTCCCACAGGCAAACGCTTTATGCATTGGACAAGCTTATGACAGTCTAGCTTGCACTGTGTACAAACACCGTGTTCTAATCTGAAAAGTGCCTACACATTGATTAAAAGAAATCATAATTTACAGATTTGCATTTGATAATGATAGGTGTGCAATTTGTTCTCTCCAGACAGGGAATGATCTGATATTATAGTCAAACAACAGAATACACTTACATCACGAAGAGATCTCTGACTAGTCCTTATACGGAACTCCTGATAACAGCTCAGGTTACAGAATAAGTCCTCAAGATACTCAGGCGACTTTGCAAGTCTAGATCTGCAAAATAAAACAACTTGCTGAGAAACAGTAGAAACGTCAGCCATTAGGTAATCTTATGAGTTCAAGCTTACCTGCAAGGTGATTGACAAAGCTTACAGAGTGGTTCATCAGTATTACTCCATGCTTGAGTGTATTCCTTGATTTTTCCAGGTCCACTGCAGAGAGTAATTTTTCTCCAAACAGCATTCTCCGGTAAGGGATGACTAATATCACTTAATGGGGTGACTCGTCTTTTACTCCCACCTTTCAGCAAACCCTGAAAATCAAAGATGGAAGAATTAAACAAGATTCTGGAGAAAAGTTATCCAAATGTTCTCTATTTAAAAAATTCACTATCAATAAAATGAAGCAACAGATGAAGAACTCATAACATCCAAAGTCCAAACCTATCTGAGGCACTTAGAGATCTCAGACACAACTCCATACAGAACATTCGAAGAGAGAATGCTTACACCACTTGTCATTTTAATCCTTTAGTAGCTTATGCCCTAATGTATTGTACACTACCAAGAAGTTCCTTTTTTGTTTGTTACAAAAGGTTAAAACTGATTAATAATTAATGAAAAAATGGAATATTGTTGATCAACAGAAAAAAAAAATAAGTGAACATTATTTTGTTAATTAATATATAGCTTCCCTGGGCAGAGAAAATCTACAGATGCAGACTAATGGTCTAGTCTCACCACCTACCACATGTGCACTTTAAACTCTCTTTAAATTGGAAGAAGATTAACAATTCTCAAAACAATATACTGAAAGTGGAAGAAGCCTCTCTAGAATTACAGCATAGGCATACTTCAAAAGAAATACTATCACTAGTGTCATACTTACTAATGACTGAATAACTTGCCATAACAGATTTTGTCATTATGCATAGAAACATATTCGCAGAAAAATATAAGAGAAAAATCTTTTACAACTAGATACGTACTTCATGTCCATGATTATTGGTTTCCTTCAAGTAGCACAGTTCAAGACTTAGAGGAAGCTGTAAAGGTTTTCCATGCAATTTGTTCTGCTCAATGGGTCTTAAGCTGTTCCACTCATCAATAAACGCTTGAAAAATATTTCCAGCAGAACTTTTCATAAGATGATAATATTTTGGCTTTATCTTTCCACAGAAAGTAAGAGTAGGAACTAGGTCCTCTGGTCGGAAATTCTCAAAGAGTGGTCTTGGTCTCAAATCTTTCCCTGGGATACAAACATATATGTGAATTCTGCCAGTATAATGGCTGACCTACAAGAAAAAGGAACATCCAGAGTAATTCAGCAAACAAGAGTCAGAAAGACTAGCCCAAATTATTGAAAAATCAATATCTATATCCTGCAACCACGTTAGGACCTAAATCCAGCATTTATATTTTGTATGGAATGGTCCAACAAATATCATCTCAAAGGTACACTAAAAACCAGATTAATTTAAACCAAAGGAACAAAAAGAAACTGACAGAATAACAAAAAGCAATAAAATTGAACAGCTAATCCACTTTCCTATAACAACTTAGCTTATCATCAGAAAACAGTAACTTGCAGTTCACCTATTATCCTTCTTGACCTTAACATTGACCTGATAAAAAAATTGCTCTTAGGTTCATAGTTTTATACATAAAACGCCAAGGAGCTTACCTCAAAACGAAGCATATCTTCTTGAATTTGACTACTTCCATCAGCTTCAGCCAAAACATAATCTAAATTTCCAGTTCTGTTCTCCGCACTGGATTTTGAAAGATCAACCTGCATCTAGTAGAACATATGGTTTTCAATACACAATGGCATAAGAGGATCAATATAGTTAACTCCATCTGGCTGGCTACGGGCCTGCTTTTTGTTGTGCTAACACGATAGAAAACCAAAAGAATATGGACAAACATGTAAACTTCAGGTCATTATTTAACATGGAGTTCAAAATATGCATAGTTGTTGCCAGTTGGGTATACCTCAGTTGCTATCTCTTCCAGAAAATCATCTTTTACAAGGATGTTTCTAGTTGAGCAATCAGAGACAGAATCATCTTTGATGAAGTCAATGCTATCAGAATCATCATCTTGAAGAGAATGAGGAGAGGCCTGCACATCCAAAGGTGAGACCTGTTCAGCCTGCAAAGGGTGTTACAGCAATATCAAGTTGGAGTCACATGTAAGAGACAAGCTAGCAATAATAGCATCATGTTGTCAATTTAGACTCCACCTTGAAGCACTGAGAAGTGATTCTTTCTCTGCAACTGTTTTTAAGATGCTCATCAACACCACCAGAAGCCCCTTCAGCCAATGTTTGAGAACATGGATGACCTGAAGCATATGCCACTTTGTCAAAATTTTACAAAAACGAGTCATTTTACCTAATGTGATCATGTAGAATAACTGGTTAATGATTCATACATGAAGGATCGGATTCACAGCTGGAAAAAGAGAAGCCTTCTGGATTTCTGAGAAGAGAAGGTTTCTTATGAGACTCTAGATGCCAAACACAGTCAACCTGGTACCCAACAAATATGGCCAAACCAGTTTATAGCCTAACATTTCCACACTTCAAATCGAGAATAAAATCTTCCTATGCGCACATTATAGTTGCACAAGGATTAACAACTCTAGAAAGAATTGAGATCTCAAGCCAAAATACAAATCACCTCAATTTCTTTTACAGCATCATGCTTTCCATTCATCACTGATGAAACACGAAACAAACTCTTGTTTAGTTGCTGCCAACGAAATTCATCTAAGGTATCCTGGAGTTTTAACATCACATATAAGCTCTCCAGAGATTTAACAAAAATGAAAAAAATAGCCTTAATTACGTAAAAATAGAATATTAACCTTAGCACAAAAGATGTATATGTTGACCGCATTGGTCTGACCTCGCCTGTGAGCTCTATCTTCAGCCTTTTAAGATAAAAACAAAAAATTTATGTAGCTTAAACTTTACAAAAGTTAAAGTAAACACAAAAGATAAGATAAAACCGTATGGACCAAAAAATATATTTAAGATAGTCAAACAAGTAAACATGTTAAGCCACTCATGTGAAGAAAACTGCAGTAACCCAGTGATGCTAACATCTTCTGTACACCTATTTGAAATTAATGAAATGAATTCAAACAAACCTCCAGACTACCATCAACTATAATGCAAAATCCTTTATTGGCTAACCTTAGAACAATGGTTTTCAAGGATGGGCAGAGAAGCTAATTTTTGCAAAAGCTACAAAACTAATCTCTTTGTCTTTTGACATCTTCTACACATTGCTGAGCAGGAAGATCTCGCATCTAAATCCAACTAAAACTGAAAAGAGCATTTAAACAAGCAAACTTATACAAGCTTTTTGCAATTCATCATATGCTATTTATAAACTACAAAAACCAAGTGCCACAGAGCAAAGCAGCAACTCTCATATGATGCAGTAAAAGAGCCAAACATCATGTTTAAGCTTCCTCCTATAGTCCTTTTCCCTATCAGTTAAAAGCAGATGACGATCATATCACAGGAGTTGCTTACGACATCAGCACAGCAACAAAGCAATTGCATATAAGTACTCATCCTGCTGAATCATGAGTGACGAATTGAACCACCGACATAAACAAAACATAAAGGTATTAGCTTCAACCTGTAGCATTTCAGAAGCAGATTTGGGCAACTCCAAGAACACAACATTACGAGCTGATGAGAAATCAAGACCAATACCACCAGCAGTTATCCCTATAATTGCAACCTTGACCTGAGGTACTCCAATAAAAAAACATCAACATTGGGAATCCCATGAATATGACATTAAGTCAGAGGTAACCTAAACAAAACCAGAAAAATACCTCCATTGATTGACGGAAATCTTGAACAGCTGCTTGCCTATCTTCTGCAAGAGTGCTTCCATCAATACGGACAAATTTGATACCATGTTCAGAAACAAACTCCTAGAGATGACACAAACCATTAAAGTATTATTACATTGAACAGGGACAATGACAATGTGATAAGTGAAGAAAATTTTAGACAGGATGCATGGTTGATATAGCTGTGGAAAAAGTGACACCAAACTTTAAAGTTTGGCAAACTTCTTCACAGCAAGTGCTTATTTTCTAAGTTCAAACTTCAGACATTGAAGCTGGAAAATTAGAGTGACACATCCCCCAACCCACAAGCACTTATGACTAATAATTTCTCTAAGAGTTAAAATGAACTTCTTGCAAAGATCTTTCTCTAGCCTAGAGAAATTAAGAAAAATTAATTACGACATTAAAGCTTAACGATGAACTAGATCATCCGTCCAAAGCCAACCCCACCATCCTCTTCAGCTGAATGTTCTACATATTCCAACAATGATTTACACGTACAGCCAGAGGTGACATCATTGACATGTATGAAGACCATTTGTCTGTAAAGAGCTAAAGTTAAGAGAATAATATGCCCAATTCTTAATGCTGAAATCACGTCTCCTTAAATAGTGATTTCAAAAAAGTCCCTACAAGAGAAACCACAGACAAAGACTGCAGTGTTCCAACCAAACACACTTCAAATTTGCAATTCTATAGATAATCACATTCAATCTAAATTGCAGAAGATATCTTCTGTTGATCTCAAAAGTTATGTTGTTGATTTCATGGAAATTGAATTTGGTCTTCACAAAAAGAACCGAGAGAAAACAATGAATGTGCACCTGTATTTTATCAAGTACTTTCAAATGATGACCAAAAATTATCATTTTCTGTAACACAGGTGCATCAGCCATGCTTGGTATACCATCTTGATCTCTGACAAAGGAATGGTTGGAGAGCCATTCACGAAATCCTGAGAGCTTCGCAATGCCAATTTCCTGGTGGGATAGTCTATTTGATTTTTTTTTATATTGTTGATCTGAAAGGAGAGCATGGAGAATTGAATGCAACAGAAAGAAATATTTGGCCATCTAACAAATAAAATAAAATAATTTTTTTTTAAAATCTGTAATGCGGTTAAGAACTATCAACAGTGTCAGAAAATGGAAACAGAAATTTCAAAATTCTAATAGAAAAAAGAAAAAGAGGTCTGAGGGTCTTCACCAAATGGGTAATACGCAGACAATATTCTAACCCCTTATGTTGTTCTAAACTACCAACAAAAATAACAAGCTTGCGGCAAGTGCAGATTAGACATGGCCCTAAAAGTGATATAAATACAACCACAGCATCAGAAAACACCCAGGAGGATACTTTACTAATGGAGGACAAAGAGAATCAACATTACCACATCTTGGGTCAGAATCTTCTGATTCATCACAACTTTGGTGATGTCTTACTGAGGACCGCTCACCATCCTTCCCATTGAAGCAATTACTATCATCCGTTCGGCAAGAATTGACTGCTTCTTGCATATCAGATGCACTCAACATCAATCTAATTATTTGCCGGCGCTTGGGTGGTAGTTGAGCCAACACATGCTCTTTCAAACATCTTATCTGCCATAGAGATATATACAGACGCAGTGGGTAAATCGTCTCAGAAAATGAACTATTTTGTAAGGAAGTGGATTCCTAAGATAAGCAAGTAGTCATACAAAAGTAACATGACACATCCTTTGTTCATTCATTACTAATTATTAAACTTAAAGGTGGCAATTTCTGACCCGAAAATCCGACCCAAAACCAACCCAAAAAAGTCGGGTTCGGATCAAATCTTAACCGGATTCGGGTCCATTTCGGATCAACCGAAAATGACCCTAAAATTTAAATAGGTTCGGCTCGGATTCGGGTCAACCCAAAAATGATTCGTTTAACCCGTATAACTATTTATATAATATATATTACTTAATAATTAGAAATAATAGCAAAAAATTTAAATTTAATTTGTATATATATTTTTTAATTTATCTTAATTTAACTAAATTTTATTTGATTTATAAATTTTATCAAAATTAATATTTTTTAGATATATCATATTTAATCATTTATATATATTATTATTAAAAATTAATATTATAATTTTTATTTTAATAATTTTAATTATTAAATAGGTCAATCCGAATTTGACCCGGTTATTATATAAATTGAATTAGGATTGACAATTTTGACCCATATAAATAAATGGATCGGGTTAGTGTTGAATAATTTTGACCCGATTATTATATGGGTCGATTAGGAATCGACCCAGGAACCCAAATTGCCACCGTTTAAACTGATATATATCTACTTGTTAACCCATTGAGTCCATCTAACTAGAAGAAACTAAGAAACTCAATTAGAATATCCTAACCTGAAGGAATGGCTACGCTGATTATTGAAACTAACTTACGACCTGCGATGTCACCCCCAGTGGCAAATCTGGAAAGGATACAATGTACATATTATTCTTAATATGAAATCGATTAAAGATAGAAAAGTGTCAGCACAAAAACTTCCTACATCAGTTAGGAGTCTAAAGCAAGACAAAATTTGTCATAACTTATTACATTATTTTTGTAATTTCAACTATGCCCTTCAACAGTTAAATGAAGATCGATCATGCTAAGGAGAGATCCCTGAGGCAAAATAAAAGAACAAAGACAAAGTAGAGCGAAGACAAACCATTAGTGACTGCCTAAGCAATATATTTAGCTCTTCCAAGCGAATGCCCCTTGAGAAATCCTGCAGTATAATCATAAACAGTGGCCAGACATATACTGAGTCATTATCAAATTACAGTCCACAACTGAAACTACAAGACTTGAAAAGTAACAACTTGCAACCAAGAAAAAGAGTCAAATACCATGAATACTTTCCCTTGATGGCCTCGGACAACTTGTACAGAGCAATAATTGTTCGCGAACTCATATTTATCTTTTCCTAGTAATCCAGGCCTGCAAAAATATTGAGAGATAGAGAGCGGACCCATCAGAAGGTTCACCACAGGTCCTCTACAAATGTCACTTATAAGGTGATTTAAAAGCAACGGCAAAGAGGGGTTTACCATAATATATTCACTTGATGATATATGTCATATGGCCTATGGTCACCTAAGAGAAACCAGAACCAAATTAATAAACAGTGGGAAAATAAATAAAACGAGCAGAAACAGATATTTCATGTAACAGTTGCATAGATTTTTTTCAAAACTCCCCACTCACATACAAAACATATTCGATAATTTTCACCAACAAAATTGGTCATTTATGTCAAATCAGAGAAGACTTGCTTGCTTGCCACTGAACATCCCATGTTCTTTCCTCGAGCATATAATCACTTTTGAGCATCCAGATTGTAGCGAAATATTATTTCAAAGAAACTTCAAAAGTTTTTAATGAATGGCATGAAAAAGAAACAAGGGACTGGCATTTATAAATGCAAACAGAATAAAGGAAGAAAACAAAGCAATGACATGAAGAATTTAGAGATTTACTGAAAGACGACCTTGATAAAGATGGTGTTCCAGATAGCAAAATAATGCGCTTGACTTTTTTAGCCAACTCGAGAACAGCTTTTGTCTGCAAAGTTAGGAGGCAGAATCACACTAACAGAATTGCAATAAGTTGAAGGGAAAAAGAATTTAGTAAGATTCACGAGCACTAGGATACACAATTAGTGTTCCCTATCAAGCAAACTGATGATGAAGATATTAAATACTGCAATACAAGATATCATAAACAAGTTACTTCATCTAGGAGACTAGAAGTCTTTATAAAGTGAAAATAATAATCTGAACTCCAAGAAAACTAACAAGTACTTGATAAAATGTTAAGACATGAATCTCTCTAGAATGATTATATTCAATTCCAATCCATACTTCTGTCCAAACAACTAGGGTAAGGTTCTTATGGGAAGTGTTACAGATGGCAGTACAGGATGATTCTAGCAAAAGCAATACATAGCAGACAAGGAAGAAGAGACTTTCCATGTCGAGAAGGTCAAAAGCACAGTAGTTAACCAACCTCCCTCCCACTCTCTTTCTATTAGTTCTTCAAAGTGCAAATCTGAGAATATACGAGTGTACATGTACATGATAAAAAACGATTTACTCTTTAGTGAGTTGTAGTACCATAAAGATCCATTACATTTGATAGTAAAGCACAAGGACATAATGAACAATACAACAAAACCATTCCGGAAGGATAAGCACAAAATACCTCTTCTGATTCTGATTTTTTCTTTGTGCAGCGTAGGTTATGAGATTCATCAACTATCATGGCTGCCCAGTCCTGCTCCAGCATACTTTGCTGAAGACGATTTAACATAGTGTATGAAATGACTACCACCTTAGGTTGTCTTTCCAAACGATTGAGGTTATCTTGACGGCCAAACACTGGAAAAGGAACATAAAAGAAATTCAGAATAAAGGATCATAAAAAACTATTAATGGTCCACAATAAATAAATAAAAATCAATTCTGATACCATACACATACATCAGGGGACTATGGAGATCATATGTTGAAGAAAAAGAATACTTAAGAAGAAAAATAAAATAAAAATAAAATCAGCTAGAATCAAAGAACAACAAGTGCCTGTGTACTAGGGCTACAGCACACCACTACTTTACCCAAATGCTGAAATTTCTGAAAGGCTTTTAAGTCGAGAAAAGAATCACTTCTTAAAGTAATATTTTCACCAAACATATGCAGATCACCTAGAAGAGTTTAAGATGATAGTTCTTATGAATATTTTCAGTTGATGAATTTAATTGACAGGCTCCAAACCGAATAAGAAACAACAAGGACGTCAACAAGAACACAACAAATGCAGGAAAGTACACAAGAAAGTTATGCTTACCAAGATGGATATCTCTTGGCAGAAGGATTGGAAGCCAATGTTCTAATTCCTCTGCCCACGTGTACCTTAAGACAGCTGGGCAGATGACAAGTATACGGCCCTCATTCATAAAGCAGCAGGCAATGGCAATGGCCTGAGAAGCATCGATGAATTAAACTAAGTTATACTTACAACAGAGGTAACTCTTCCCAATGAAATAAAAACATATTTGTAACTAAAAAGGTACATCTGAAGAATTGATATCTTTACTAGCAGATACTAATCATGCTTCAAAACAAGAAATGCATTGTTCCACCAACCAAACAAACTGTTAAAGAATCAGTTATGTTCCTCCTCCCTTCTTTTTGTTCATTTATAAACCTTGAGTTTCACATTCAATAACCAATTGGCATTCTTAGTTTAATGATGAGAGACACATTATACCAAAAACACAAGCATTGCCAAGATATGCAGGTTCCCATGATTTTGGTCTCACATAGCTTAATATATTTTCTAATTCTGCTCTTCAAAAAATTATAAAATGGCTGCACTAAGACATAAAGAATTGGAGAATACCTACAAGGATGAGAAAATGAAACAAATACTAATGTCAAATAGGATAAACTCATATGAGTTTCCTCGCTATTCGACAACTAAAACCACGATACAAGTGACAAAAGCGTACATCTTAACCTAGAAATGAAAATTCTTCCCAAAGGATTGTACCTGGATTAACTAAAAAACAATATTAAGGGGGAGAGAGTGAGAAGTTGAATGGGTGAGTTCTGACCTGGATAGTCTTCCCCAATCCCATCTCATCAGCAATAAGACAACGCCCACCACGCCGTAGGCCAAACTTGATGCCCTCAAGTTGAAATGGTAGAAGTGAATCAAGCAACAGGTTTGGTATTTTTTTCATCAGATCATCAACCTCTTTATCAGACAAATGGTGTGGCTCGCATGGTTGCCAGTGATTATCCACACACCGCGAAAATTTCTCTACTGCCCTTCTTGTATGAAATGGAATTTCTTGTACTTGGACACATTTTACCCTCTTTAGACACCTTGAAACAAGATCGTAATCCTCAATGTTATACACAAAGGACCGCTTTCCACTCTGGCTCTCATTGAAGTGGAATGGCACAATCTTAAAAAACAGTAAAAAGAAAGCCCATTTAAATCAAAATAAACGGTATCATTCAAAGTTTACATTATGAACAAGTACGACAATGATGAATTTTTTTTGCTGGATGGGCAAGACAGATGCCAAACAAGAGAATTTTCAGGCCATAGACAATGAAATATATACTCATTTCAATTACAAAATTTAGTCATTATAGCAACCACAGCAGTCCTTCAATCATTCTTAAGAAACAATTGTTTCTAAAAGTTGTACGCGTACATCCACCTACAAAACCCTTCCAGACAATATAGCACAATACACTAAATGAACAAGTTTCAAACTGCGAGCGAGTCGAGATTGATTACCGAAGAAAGAGAATCCTCAACAATGCGGAAGCAATCAATATCGCCAGGATAGGTAGCACCATCAGCAGGCTCCGGAGAAACAGAGAACTCACAGGGAGAGGAAATTTCTAAAACGGCACAAAACCCAAACACCGGTGTCGGATGAGGCGGTGGTATAGGAGGCGGTAGAGTCGGCGGTGGTGGAACCGGCGAGGGTTCGACAGTTGTTGTGGTGGTTTCGATCTTGCGACACTTGGAGAGACCCCATCGACTTCCCTCGACGGAAGCGGCGGAGGCTGCAAGGTGGAGCTTGTGAAGGGCGGCGAGACGGTTGGCCTCAGCTCTCAGGCGTTGCTCCTCCGTGATCTTCATGAGAGTGAATTCTTCAAATTTGAACTGGAGGAGAGAGAAAAAAAAAACCGAAACAAAATAAAACTACCAGAAAATATATACATATAAACAATTTTCAATATCAGACTCATAAAGCTATTTTGACAATACCAGGTTCAACATAATTTCATATCAGCGTACATAACATAGTTTTAGCAAAATGAGGACACAAATTGATTTTGGCCCTCAATGCCCAGCTCATAGTGGTGGTCTTTCCAAAATTCCAGAAAACACTAACGATTCGAAATTAAAATTATTTCACGTAAATAACTAGACAAAGTACGAATTTACAAAGCTGAATACTAAAAATCATGGTACAGAAATAAAATGTTCAATGTAGTTTATGATGAAACCTATTGATTAGGCATCCAGTATTCATATATAAACGAGATATGATTGGAATTAAGGATAATAAATAATGTGTTATCCCAATACACATCGAAGTGCTTGAAAATAATTTACAGACCATCGACTTCAGATGCTTCTTCGGAATCAGATAGAGGTAAAAGAGTGCACACCCCAAGCAAATGACCGTTAAGGCAAACATAATAGTCGATGCCGTCTTCATAAGCACCCAGCTTGTTACATGCACTCTGTGGGACCATTCCAGCCTGTAGCATGCTCCATACCTTTGCCTTACAATAAGGACATGTCTCACTGCAATGCAGCTCAGCTCCCCTGTCAATCAGCATTCTGCGTACTCTTGAAAGTTTAAATGATTTGAACATACCACGGAAGAAACCAAGATCGCCTTCATCTCCTTGATCAAGATGCTCGCAAGGGTCTGAAACATATAAAACATCTGATCTACATGGTGGCGGGAGAAAGCTTTTCCCTGACGTCCGTGAAAAGCGTGTTTGGTAAACAAAGTGGCCCGGACAGTTGATGTTCTTCAGTGAACCACCTTTAGCGCAGGCAGGACAGTAGATTAGAAGCTTGCCGAGTGCTTTCCAGTTGCCATCAGCACTCTTGCTGCTGCTAGCTTGAAGATCTAGCATCATCTTAGGGGCACGTGCTTGGCAAAACTCCTTCCATAAGACACGCTTGGCAATATCATCAAACCACTTGCAAACGCAAGATAGCAAGGCAATCAACCTCGGGTTCCAATTCTGATGTCGAAATACTAAGAATAGAGCATCTTCATTCAAATGTCCCTTTCTGCATAAGCAGCTTGATGAATGGGTACAGCGGTATTGTTTTGGTGCCAACATTCCTTTAGTCTGCCACAGCAGCCAGCTGAATAACAGATCCAAATCAGTTAACATAATCTGCTAATACTGTCTCATACTATAACTGTTTCATATCTTTCCAATGGTGGCAGAAATATACAAGAAAAATGGACTGCAATCTTATTCCTACAGGAGCTTATAGAGAACTATCTTTGCATAAGAATGATCTAGAAACTTCTGGTTATAATTCAGGTATCAAATTTCTTACATGATGAATTATGATGGTCAGTAAAGACCAGATGATTCTGAGCAATCATCTTGCAAAAGCATGCATTCTTAAACTTGAAACACGTAGCACATGGTGATTGGTCATTTGACACAGAAGGACATTACCTATGTACATTTTAAGAAGGTTCATCACAAAAAACCCATTACCTATGTGCATGGTGGCAGGCAGTTGCACTACTCAATGTGAAGTACCACTAGAACCTACAAACAGGACAAGGGTGACAATTACACCATTTCACAACATTATCAGATGAAGGTATCTTGTCCTTGACATTTTCTAACCTCATGAAGCATAGCACTAAATTATTTGGTCAAGACAGAATCTTGTTGGGCAAATCACCATGCACTTAATACATTTACATGAATTGTTCTGCTGCATATGAATCTAAGCAACAATAGAAGTATTGCCATCATAAATTCCGACCACCTGGTGTTACATTAAGTTAGACACAAGCACGTAACAGTGAAGACAGAAGCTTGACAATCAGAAGGAGCTAATTGTGTTAACTTTCTGTAGCAGAAGACCATGGAAAATCATTGAAACATACATGTGCATTATCGCATTCATATATTAACAGATAAAAACATCAAAAAGTAGATCTTAGTTCTAAAAACTCAATAAATTATTCTCATTGCTGAGATATCATCATGCTTACTTCCAAAATACTTGTATGGGGCAAAAAGGAAAGCAATTTGACTTCTAAACTACCTGGATTTAGCTTCTAGTCCAAACTAATCACAGCCTCACATATGCGCTCAAACGTGATTCACATATCCCGAGCTCAAGGTTCAATCGTGTTATGATCCATTACAAGCTTACATTAAAGAACGTCTTTCTATTTTCACACTTGCCATTTATCAAACTAAAATCAAAACAAACTAGAAGAGAAGCAAATCTCGAGAAATCCCGCATTGTTGCTCTCTTTGGATCCCATTTCCGAAATTAATCCTAAAAGCAGTTTATGTCTCTATTAATTCTCAAAGAACCAATCTCTTTCTATATCCCTAATCAAGAAAACTTCAAATCACTAAAACATATAGACGTAGTATCCACATTCACTAAAAACAATCTATTTTATGTACAAGAAATTGATAAGTTCAACTAAATCTCACCTCAGCAACAGAAAATTTTCAACTCATTCCCGTCTCTGAACTAAAAGCACAGAAGCTGTAGTTCTTGCTAACCTTCTTTGTGCACTTTCCTTGCTTCTTCCTCCTTTCTTTCCCTTTTTCGCATGAGACAGATGAAAGAAAAGTATATACCAAATCTACCCTCCAAATTTGTCCTAAAACTTCTCTCACTCAAATCAACTCAACAAAATCTTCAGAATCTTTCACCAAGCCAAGGGCATTTTCGTCCAAATTCTAAAAATGCAAGCAAATCTCTCTGATATTGGTTCTTCCGCTGACAGCAAAAAAAATAGAAGAGAGAACAAGAATGGAAGGAACATTTTAACGAGGAAGAAGAAGCGAAGAAGAAGAGGAGCTCGCGTTCCACTCACTCGCGGGACACCGAAACACTACATAGACCCAGCGGTGCGTACTTGCGTGGCAGTATCTTAACCGTCAGATGAAAGTTTATTGCTTCACGTTTAGTGGATTTTATATCGTTAGACGAGTTGGTAGACCAACACGTCTAAGCTATGTCTGGTTGGTTTTAAGCAATTGGTCGGTTCGGGTCGCGTCCAGTTTGATGTTGACCCGAACCCGAATTCAAAGCATGGTTATTGTGATTATATTATTTATTATTGATTACCATGTTTATGGTTAGCTTCAAATTATTTATTTAGTTTCCAAAAAAAAATAAGGGGAAGAAAATTGATTAACGTAAAATTAAGGACCACACAAGTGGGCCGACAAGTCTTAAGTCCAACTGTCCAAGTGGGCCGCCGACGAATCACGGTGTTTTATTAGTAGCTCAAATTTATTATTGTAGACGGGACGTTTTCCGATGTAGAAGGAAGGCATGTTTCAATTAATTTGATCTAACTCTACCGTTTTTTTTTTTCACACTTTTTAATTTGATTTATTTTATTTACCACTTCAAACTCTACTTTTATATTAAAAATTTTTCTAAAAAAGTTTTATACTAAATATTATTTTCATATTTTAATTATCACTTTATATTCTATTTTACTAAAAATTTTATTTTTAACTGAACTTTTTTTGTGATACTTTATTTTCACGAAATTTATTTTAATATGATAAGACGCGATACTAGATGATATTTGTGTGTACTTTTTAAATTTTTTTATTTCATATTTTTTAATAAATTTTTAATAAATTTTCTACTCCTTTTTATTTTAAATTTTTATTTCATATTTTTTAATAATTTTTTTAATATCTCCTATATCAATAATATTTTTTAATAATTTCAATAGAATTTATCTTTTATAAAGTACAAACTATTTTAATAATAAAATCTTATTATTGATTAATTAAATAATATTTTTAGTAAAAAATTAAAATTTATTTTAAAATTTAAAATAATTTTTGTTTTAAGAAAGTTTTTTTTTTTTTCAGAACCACTTGACGTAGTGGCTTGACAAAAACCACTATCACATAATAAGGTTCCTTCTCCTTTAACACATGATGAAGTGTGTTCTTAAAAATGGACGCAATACAGTTTTCAAAGCTCAGATGCAAAGGAAATGAATGAATATGAATACGAGACACGAGGTGTCCCGTAAACGCGTTTGACAATCATAAACAAATAACTGTACTTCACTAAAGAATCTCAGCACTTCAATTTACAGACAGCATACTTGAAGCAAATTTATTGCAAATGGAAACAGTCACATTACAAAGAAACAGGGATCAGAATCACAAGCCCAGAAAACTTTAGAAAAACAAATTGTTCACTGTTACATACAAGATCTTTTCAATCTTTGGGTCTATAAACAAATCTCTCTATCAGTATAATAAGCACACTGCAGCTTATTGTCAAATCCTTTTATGGACTTTTTCTTTAAGAATATAAACAATCCATCACCATGGAAAACAAAAAAGAAGAAAACTAGAACCAGTTAAAAATAAAAAGGAAAAATTTTAAACTATGGAAACGGGTTTACCATCTTGGAGAGAAATCACCGTCTCAAAAGCACCAACCAATGCCTTCACCTTGCTCTTCCTGGTTTCAACAAGCTTACTAGCAGTCTCTTCGATGACATGATTGAACAAGCTTTTGGCGTCTTTCTTCTCCTGCTGACCTTGGTGTCTCAGTACCACGGTTGGAGCTTCTGAGTTAGTTCCTGCTCCTTCTGCATCCGCATTTGCAGCCTCCTTGTTGACATAGCTTCTGTCTACGGCATCCACTTTAACACGTCGGTTTTGGGTCTGACTGATTGTTCTTGTCTGCCTGAACCTTAGTCTCCTAGGACCATTGTTCTCAGGCTGTTGGGGAGTAATTACCTTTCCCCTACGGAACTTTAACTTACGGGGTGTGGGAGCTTCAGTTACTGGAGTAACCATTGAAGTTCTTCTTACTCTTCTGCTGCTGTCCTTACCTTGAGAGTGATCAGTTTGCCTTTTCACACTAGTGCTAGAGTCAAAGTCATCAAGCTCTTCCTTGTCATAAGAACTCCTGGACGGTGAAGAGGTACACTTTGACAAGGTTTCCGAAGACATTGACTTTCTTCTGTTCCTCAGTCGTTGCTGTGCTGCTTTGGGGCCAGTTTGTACTAGCCTTGCCGAGACACTGTCTAGCGATTTCTCCTTGATATTCTCATTGGTCTCCTCAAGCTTTCGAGTACTTTCTGGGCTTTTTACCTGTCTGGAAGGTGATTCATTTACATGGTTCTTCAGCATAGTTCTGGGAAATGCGCTGCCAGAAGTTTTGTAGGATGATGAAACTTGTTGCTGTTTAATCCCATTGTCTTCTCCAGCTGACACATCTGTGCTTTTATCCAACTTCATCCTTCGCATATCGAGACATCTGGAAACCGAAGGAGAGCTATTCTTTGGTCTCCTTTGCTTCAGAAGGATTGAGGATCCAGCAGACGCATTCATTTTATTTGTAGGTGATGAAGTTGTTAGCTTGGTGACCTTTGCTTTGGGAGAAACAATGACGTTTTTGTAGAATACGGGTTTCGTTGTTTCGAAATTTTGGGTACCACTGGTTTCGTACCACCAGCTTGTTTTGTAAGCTTTGGTGTCACTGGTTTGAGGGTTTTCTCCACAGGTGATGGAACTTTCATCTGAAGAGTGTTGGAGTCTCCAGATGCATCACTCTCATTCTGCCTGAGCACTTCCAGTTTTCCAGATAATCCAGTCAGAGGTGGTCGTGGCTTTGAGAACTTCAGCTTTGACGACTCTTCCTTCATGCTTCCACCAGTGTTTGAGCCCTTTGCCATTTCTTTCATGTTTTTCAATGAACGAACATCACCGTTTTTGGTTGTACTGTTCTTTGATCTACCTTGTTGACCTTTTGCCTTTGTGCTTATGGTTTCTCTTTCTGCAACCATCTTCTTGGCAGTTGTTTGCAGATTCATGCTGAAGAGTTCATTAGCACATTCTTCCAAATCCTCAGAAGGCACATTCTCTGACTTAGCAGCCCCATCCTCAGGAGATCGTGGGGTATCTAATTCCATGCTCATGGATCCCTCAGATGATCCCTCTGATCTGTCATTTAGAATACTTTCCGCAGAAACACTAATTTCCTGAACGGGTGGCTTGACTACCTCAATAATTACAGAATCCTCAGAGGACGCTGTCATTAAGTTAGCTGGTGGAGCATCAGCATCAGCAACACTTCCGTCAGCAGCATCCATGCTCTCTTTTGGTGTCGTGGTGACAGGATATGAAGGTTCATCTTCAGCAAACTCAAGTCTCTTATTAGGTATTGCACCATGCAGCTTCATTTCATTGTAATCTTCTGATGAACCGCGGATTTGAGGCGACAACACTCCTGCATCTGTCAGTGCATCGTCATCTGGTTGTGGCTTCACCAAATTGATATTGATAGATTGCTCAAGTGCATCTTCTGCTGACATTTCTGGTAAAGCAGCATCATATATGACGTGTTTTTCAACAGGGGGTGATGTAATCTGTTCGTTGCCAGTGAGTTCTTCAGATACCACTTCCACTTTACCATGTATGTGGCCAGGCAAATGCTTTGTGCTTTTAGATAACTTCTTGGATACAAGCTTCCTTGATAACCTTTCCTTTATATCGGCATGTGGAAAACCTTCCTTCTTGCCATCTTGTCCAACCTTTTCCTGAGCAGTGCGCTTCCTACAAGAGGCACCCTTCGCCTGTTGTAGCTGCGCATCTTTCACCTGATTGAACCCTTCATCCATGCTATTGGTTTTGCGAACAAAGCGAACGGGCAGCCTTCTTTCAACTTCAACATCATGCTTTCTTCCATGCTTGCAGAAATCATGACAGGAACCAAGGGATGGGCTGAGATACCGCGGAAGAACCTTCTTCGGTTTGCTTGCAGGAGAGATCGATGCTCCAGTGTGTGCATTTTCAGCCGAAGTACTCCCTGCTTCTCCAGCAGGATAAGCTGTATCTGGAGTCACTGAGGTGATAACTTCCTCTGCTGCCTCTTTGTTCATCAGACTGCAACAAAGTTACTTTTATAAACTTTGACAAAGATAAAGCCAAACAGCAAGAACAGTAAGTTCAAAATCCAGCGATGAACGAAAGTAATGCAACTTCTAGACAAAGAAAGCCAAGTTACTAGTAGAATAAAATTGCTCCTGTTGTATGTAAAATGGACTCGAAGAATTCAGAAAACTCACCCAAATTGCAAGGGCATCTGACAAGTGAAGAGGAGAAAGAAGTTTAATGAGAAGTATATGTTTAATAGGTAACCTACCTGAACTCTCACATGTCCTTATGCTTTGCTGAAAAGTTGGTCCGCTAATACCCTAACATTTCATTTTCACAACTTTTCGTCCAAATCTTCTAACATACTCTATTCCTCTTGGCATGTGATATTGCACAGACTGAAATTTACATCTTCTAATGGGAACTTCAAAGATATACTTCTAACCACTGAGTCCAAATATCAACCATAGCATGCCCATATCTTCTAGGCGCAGACTCTGATTGCTTAACAATCTAATACATAAAGCATCATCCAATGCATAACAATATCAAGTATTCATGATTTGCTTACAAAGAAATCCCACAGGAACCACCTAGCACGAAATAGTCTCATACATATAGTAATTAGGAATCCATGAAACCAGGCAGATTGAAAAACTAAGAATCATTATAGTCAACAGAAAAGAAAATGGGGCATCCACTGCAGATAGTCAATCCGAAGAAAATAATTTTCCTACAAAAAGGTAATATGATCACTTCAAATCTCAAATAGACATCAGACAACCATTGACATTAAAAATTTTCTTTTGAAAAATGGAAACTCTTACATGTGAAATGTGTTAATCAGATAAATCTAAATCGCCAGCTAAGAGTCAGGAAAATGTGTCATCTGGAAAGATGAAATAAAGGAAAAACTGAAAAGTCTTTCAACCAAGCCACCTTCATAACTTCCAGATAAACATCATCCGATCGAAGAGGCGGAAAAAAAGTCAATTCAAGTCAAATTGATGAAGCTCCAATCCACCAACAGAAGACTTCTTTCTTCTTATCTTCTCTTTGTTCTATCTGATTATCTCCTGTTTATGAGAATTTTTTTTCTTCTAACACATGGAATTTCCATCAAATTACATGAATCTCATATCGATTGACTAATCCAGAATCTCAGACCATGCACCGGAGCATTTAAAAAACCCAACATTAAAACAAAAACAGAACTTGAGAATCAAAATTCATCTCTTGATTCCATAATGTAACAGTAATTAATTCATTTCATTGGCATGTTTCCTTAGCTTATCTATCAAGCACAAACTTGCTAATATGCAACATTCAATCCACCAAAGTAATTAAATGCAATCTAAAGAAAAAAAAAAACCAATAACGAAAGAAGAAAACATTGAAAAATGAAAAGAGAGGGAAAAGAAAAGGAATTTGATAATCAAAGAACCACGAAAGAGGGGAGAAATTGAAATCAAACGACCAAATGGCAACAACCCATCAACCAAAAGAAATAGCAAATGAAACCCAAAAAAATCAATACAACAAACAAACAACAACTTCCTCAGATGAGAAAACAAAAAAAGGATCAAGAAACAGCAGCAAGATTGTACCTTTTTGCAGGAACCCGCTGAAGACGAAATGAACATAACCCATGCTCTCCTATTTCTCCATGTTTTAATGAGGAAAAAAAAGAAATCTAACGCCGCGACAAAGCCATCGCTACGGTTGTTGTTGATGTTGCTTTTGTTTGTTGTTGGTGCGGTGGAAAGAAAGGAAGAGAATTAGAGAACAATAACAAACAACACCGAAAGAAATAAATGTTTACAGAGAAAAAGAAACCGAAAGAAAGATTGAACAAAAATAGAAAAAGCAAAACTAAAATCAAACAAACAAAAGAATGAGTTTTTTGGGGAAGAGAGGAAGAAAAAGAGCTTGCGTGACAGTTAGGGACCCGCACTCACCCACCCGCCAAAAAACCAAACCTCTCTCTCTCTGTCTCTCTATTTATCAGCTTATTAAATTATTTTGTAATGTGAGCCTTCCAGAATTCTTTATAACTTCTCCGGTATAATTATCCTGATTTTACTAAAGACATTATGATGGCATAAATGTGAGAAGTTTCATTACAAACAAGTTTTGCAATTTAAGTCAACACTAATTCTACTTCATATTTTCAGGACCTCATAATTTGTTTATCATTTTCTTAATACAGTACTTCTCCTTTTTGCCTAATCATTTTTTCTTAATTTGATTTGAAAGCTTCTGCTCTATCTTCAATTTTTTATTTCATTCAAATTTTTTTAATTAATGTCTGTAGACGGAGTAATGCAAAGAACAGGAAATTATTTATCATGTTCACCGACTACGTTGCACGTCTTCGCAGAAATTTATAAAAGAAAGTTTTTCTTTAAGTCAAACAAGATCAGTAATGAGTTTCTAAAAAATAAAAAATAAACTTTTTTTAAAATAAAATAAAATAAAAATTTTATTTTAAAGTATTCTATTTTCAGAATAGATACCGGGTCATTGAACACCCTGGCTGTATGCATGCCGTATCTACTAACAAGGTGACCGTTTAAATTGTAGGGTGCTTACCTTCTCCAGTACTTTTGCTGAAAACTAATGTCTTGACAATTTAAGAAACAACCCAATTTCTGTTGCATTCGGTTCTAATAGATTCGATCGAGCAGAGGAACATGATTTGAAGCACCATCCTTTCTTACCTCCTGTAAACAGTGAAATCAGGATTAGACAAGTCGAGAGATTTCACTTTGGACACCGTCTTTATCTTAGAATGATCGTAGTGCGAAAATCACGAATAGAAAGAACATGAATGTTAATGGCAAAATCAAACAACTAAAATCACGATGCAATCATGGAGAAATTGCGTTCATCTTTTTCTTCTGCAAGTTGGACCAACTACTTAGTTATAAAATAAATTTCAAAGGTATCAGCACCCGCACGATTTAAATTCTTTTCAGGCAAAATCTTCCTTCAAAGATCACATAGATTGGCCTGTAACTCATAAAAGTGTGACTTAGGAAACTGGCAACAGCTATGCAGTCGACAGTGAATGCGTTGGCTTAAAGCGATATACATGAATAAACACAACGAAAATGTTCTCGCAGAAAAGAAAAATTGCAAATAAGCCCGATTTGAATTATATAATAATCAATGAACAAACCTTTTTTGGCGATTCAGTTTAGGACAGTGTTTTAATTCATCAAAATTTTAATTTTATCGAATTTAAAATTTTGATGAATTCATATATTTTAATACTAAAAAAATTCTGAATTATAATTTTACATAAATCTTCACTTCTGCTTGAGTTTCACTCTTTTATTTTCAATCTCTTCAAAAACTTTTTCTCTCCACTTGTAACTTATTTTTAAAATAATTGAAACATAAAATATAAATTTTATTTTTATCTCACTTCAATAAATAATTAAAATGAATAATTAAAATTTATTTTTAAAAAAAATTATTTTTTATTTTTATAAATTTAATTATAAATATTTGAAATACGCTATTTATTGTCAAACAACAAGTTCATTTCCCATTGCTAAGCATCTAAACTGCTACCCCATTCTTTGCAGATTCTAATAAGGATTCATTGTTGATACACGCGGGTGGCTGCCTAGGAACAAAATTCACTGCATCCGTCACTAGCAATGTCCTTGTTCTTTTATAGTAAAATGCGATCTTCAAATTAATGGAAGAACTTGCAAAACAACTCCATGTTTTGCTCTAAAAGCGAATAAAGAAATGCCATACCTTTCTTTATAATCATGTGGAAAAATAAGTAGCAAGCCAATTTCAACATAGTCAAGCAATTTTGAAGCACTAGGCAAAATATATGCTAAGGCATGGCCTACTTCCGGTAAGCTAAGAACTTTCCGTTCAATCTCATCGCCCCACTTTCCGTTCAACATAGTAGTGACACTGCAGAAGCATTAATCACCGAACCAGTCAATAAACAAATCCTTCTCCTGCTCTCTATTTTAGAATCATTGAAGATATATTTCGAAAAAACATTCAAGAACTGTCTGCTTTGGCTTGAAAGAACTAAAGGTTTTCTTCTTCAGTAGAGCTTGGAGCTGAAGAAGATGTTCTGGCAATGGCTGCTACCACTAATCTTCTGTATCACTAGGTTTCGATCTTTCTGATTCAATTAATCGAGTAATCTGTTACTGATTCTTCTTCTCTGTTGTTTGTTGGATTGGAGAAATAGAGTAAAATCTTGAAAAAAATTTGAGCAAAACAAACAAAAAAAAGGAACAAGATTCTTCATGGACGGTGTTGCTACACGTATGAGAACAGAATAATTCATCTTTTGCGGCTACAGAAAATTGGGAATAAAAACCAAAAAAGAAAAACGAAGAAAATTCTGGTGCTTCTTGAAATGAATGGCCCAACAAGGCTCTACGTGAGCGTGGTAGCCCCATTCTATTTCTCTTTCTATTTCCCCTTACTTCGAAGAAATAAAACAGAAATATTACGTTTTCCATATTTCTCAGCAACAGAATTACAAAAATGAATCTGGAAATCTCATAAAAGGAAAATCAGCCAACATCGAACAAAAGCAAAAGCAGAAGTTGGAACTCTTCAAATTTGCATCACGTACCCAAGATCACATAGTGCTGAACAGTTCTATGTACAGGAATTCTCATGAATACCTCACCTGCATAAACGAGCCAGCAGTCTCATTTCTGATTTATCCACAATGCTCGAGCTTCAGAAAACCCAAACTACAAAGTGAAGACTACTTATAAACAGACATTTGAAGTACAAGTCCTAGTTACCATGAGAATGTCCGCGATATTAAATCTTGTGTCTGGCTTAGCATTGTATAAGAAGATACTAGGTGATGATTTCTCTAAGAAGCCAATCCAAGCTGGGGTATGCAAAATACAACATCAGGAAAGAAGGCACCGCAAAGAGGATAGTGATGAGTATGTATAGAGCCAAAACGACAGCGCTAGCAGGTATGGCATACACCACGATAAGAAGAAAGATGAGTACAAGTGGGAACTTGGCGGTCAAGTGAACGAAGCAAGCCAATGACTTTGTTAAGGAGGAACGGATCCTTTCAACAGTCAGATTGTTTGCTGGCCTCGCATTGTTGGAATTATGGGGAGTGTTTTCTGGATGAACATATTGAGAGGATCTTTGTGTAATGCTGCTGCTGCTGCCTGAAACCAACTTATTGCTTGAAGACCAAATCTGCTGCTCACCTCTGCATGATGATGAGTGGGATTTCTCCCTATCACCATTCAAGCTCTCTACCATCCATAACAGAAAATAGTTCTTGCGTGGAAACTTAAGTTCACCCTTGCAAACTAGGCGGAAAGAGAGCAACTGGCACCATGGGCAGGAGATGAACAAAGGGAGTTGGATTGGGACTGTTGGAAACTTGACAAATGCCCATTGAAGGCCCAGGACACAGTTTTTGCATAATGTGTGTCCACACCAGAGAACATAAGGGACATTTTCAACCATGTTAAATGATTCCCAGCAAATTGGGCATTCTAGCACTTCATCTCTACTTGCACAGGAAGAGGCATCATCGTCTGAGCAATCAGGATTTGCCTGGACTTGTTTTAAGCGACTGCCTCCAGTTCTTCCAGCCACAGCTTTGGATGAGAGACCCCACATTCTGATCTGAAAAGTAGGGTCCTTATCTAAAACGCATTTGCAGCTCGGATTCAAAGGAAAAAGTATAACCACATAATGCCTTAACAAAGTACCAAAATCAAGTATGTCTCTGGTCAAATGCCCTCAAACCAGACCTAGGATCAATGAGAAACACATTAGAACATCCCTCTTAAACCATATCTAAAAAGTCTGCATGAATCTAATTGAAGAAATATAATACATGTAAGCATTCTTCATCAAATTCCAGTATGGCAAGACAAATACATAAAATGACCACATAACATTAATAAAGAGACCACAAACCCCAACAACTTCTATCCGAAATTCCATAATATCAAACGTTGATACATCCTAGGCATTCAGAGAGCTCAAACTTGAGACTTAGAATCTGAGACTAGATCAGCTTCTGTGATACATAAACCAGCTATGCTATGAGATGTATTTATGATGCCAAAGTAGCTTTCTTCTTTAAGTATTCAAGGAACGAGTAGCAACTTTCAGAAGCAGATTCTGAAATATTTCTCCATCAACAAAATTCCTTGATAGTACGAGGAATTTCAATTTCTAAAAAAACACAAACATTTCCACTAAAACATGACAGAATCTATCACGCCCCAATTTGCATCATGGACTCTAAATTCTCCAAATAATAGTAATATTAATTTTATTAATATTAATAATATCAAACAAGCAGCGGCAATATTTCACATATCACGTGAACTGTTCAACGCAGGAATTACATAAACATGCATCAAACATAAGAAAAAAATATGTTTCTTACAGAAAACACCTTTTTTCCCAAAAAGAAAACATGAGCGAGATGGAAAACTTACAGGGAACCGATCTATAGATATGAGATCGCAGTACAGAAAGAAAGGCTTCAAGAGATTGAGGAGAAGATGAATCTCCCCATCGCTCTCGCTCGTTTCTCTCTCTCTCTCTCACTTCGGCGATCAAGGACCAGGATCTATTTCTCAGAGGAATCTACATATCAAAAGAAATCAATATCTTAATTAAAGTTAATTTAATTACTTTAGTTATTTTGCAGAAACTAGCTGTTAAAGTATATTGTTGCAATCACTGACGACAATGTCCATATTTTAGACAATAGACTCCATACTTTAAGGAGGAAAAAATAAAAATTTGCAGTATCAAAATGTTTTCAACAAAAAATAACATAGAAGCTATTCTTTCTTATATTAATGATTAAAGAGGTCCAGTATAGCAAATACATAATTTCTAAATCTTGATTTACTTAGTTAATTACTAATTTAATTTTATTAAGTAACCGATGTCCTCGTAGACATAGCTAAAATGTAAACATTTGTCCTGAACATTGGAAAAAGTTTGAATAAATAGAAGAAGAAAAAAGAGAGTATCATAAATAAAGCATGTGTTCGTGTCATTAGCTAGACAATTCTAATTCTAATAATTTTTTTAATTTAGATTATAATTGATGACTAACCTAATTGATTTATGTTTCTTATAGAGACCATAAATATATAATTTCTTTTTATTTTATGAAAAATTTAAGATATTTGTCTCATTTGGAAATAAAAAGGGCGTGTGTTCACGTTGCAGAAGATGGTAGAGGTTGAAAAAAGTTGGGCCCATTTGTGGCCTTTTTGCAGCCCAAATCCCGTATAGCAAGACCCAAGAGCCCATTTAACTTAAACAGTGCTGAGAAATTCTACTGAAAAAAATAAGTTTTACTAAGGTTTGAAAAGTTAGGAAATAAACAAGTTCAAGTTGTTCATCGACACTGTTCACAAGAGATTTGAAATCTCAGAATTCATTTAGGAGGCGTTTGATAATGCTTATAGAACGAAGCTTTTCTGAAATAAAAAATATTTTTATTTTTTATATTTAAAAAAATAATAAAAATATGTAATAAAAAAATTTTATTTCGTAAAATTTTTTTATATTTTTTTAATTTTTAAATAAATTTTTTTTATATTTATAAAATATATATTAAAAAATATAAAATAAAATAAAAATTGATAAACAGCGTCTGAAACGCTGCGCCAAACGCTCCCTACATATAGAGTTGGAATTTCTGATTTAATCAGTGTGATCTCTGCTTGCATATATGCATCGCATGCTGATTCCTGACACAGTCAGTCATCAATCATTGAATATGTTTCTCATTTCATAACAATAAGAACAATGAAGTTAATCCAAATTCCCAGCTGCTTCTGATCAATATTATTTCAACACTTTCAAAGTCTCGAGATAGACAGTTATCTTATATTCTACTCAAGGTGATCATGCGGTCGGAGAGACATGAACATTGCCACATATCTTCTAAGACGGCGTTGTTCATCACCATCACTGCACTCACCAGAGTGAATAACAACTCCTCTAATTCTCATCTTGTGTCGCCGCCAAGCAAGCTGTATGTTAACAGCTGCCCAAGTCCTCCAATTTGATGAATAATACCTTGCTGTTCTTTTGAGCCTTTCATTTGCAAACTTGTACCTGAAGTGTTCAGTGATGTATCGCAAGTCCAACGCATCCAGCCCGAACCCTTCAGTTGCTTCCATGCATTCGAATGTAGCCGATGATGCAGGCAAACAATCAGTGAACGGCCGGCGGAGGCACCATGAAAGAAGCTCATCCCCTAAAAAGTTTCCAGGTCCTAGCATACATGTGGCAACCATGCCTTTGCTTAACCGTTGCGTGCTTTTTAAGTGACCCCGGACGATGAACACCATTCTCAGCACAGGATCACCTTCTCTGATGACCTGAAGACATGATTGGTTCCACTGAGCTGAGAAAACTGTATATATATTTGCAATATTATCTGGATAATGAATAATGTTCATTGTTTTGTTTACCTTCTCGCCTGTGGAGAATACCAGCTGTTTGACCCTGTCGCATATGTTATCGAGAATTAACTCATCCAAATTGTGAAACAGAGGGACCTGAGCAAGAGCAGAAGTCAACTGATGGAGTCAAACCAACAATATATTTGTATGAATAAATGAAATAGTTTTACATAGTTGTTTATCATGATGAAGAAGCAAACTAGTGCTCCATGCAAGTAAAATATTTATATATTAAATCACCAGAAGCAATCTCGCTAAAGAAAAAGCTACCTGTTTGATGAGATCAATACACAAATGACGTTTGATACCCCGCCTAAGCCCTTCTGGCAAGTCCTTGATGACATCCATTTCATCTTCACCTCTCATGGCAGCCCACCTCTGCCTTTCAAATTGACGCACCCTCTGTCGCAACCGTGACGGTAGCTGCCTCCTCTTCATCCACCATTCCATGTCTCGGCATCTCAGTTGCATCTTTCTCTTCCTTGACATGACTGCATGCAAGAACACCTGTCCACAATACAGGGCCATTAGCCATGATCAGACATGGCGCACATTAAGAGTATGACATGGTCATGGTGCTCTGAAGTTTGACTTACCTGAATATTTCCAATCAATAATGTGAACAACATTAGGCCGCTCAGTACAATGATTATACTGAATATGACTTCAAGCCAGTTACTAGTTGGCACGAGATCGTTGCCAAAGGTGCTGCACGGAAGTATACAAAAGCCTTATTGCATATGCACTCTTCACCAGATTTAAGCTTTCTTTGTTAATTTACTAACAGAAATCTTTGGTATATAGATCTTTTATGCTGATTGTCAAGAGATTGATTGTATAGTCTTATTACCTGAGAGTCATGAGGCCCCAGAATATAGGATAGAGGATCTTGACAGCAAGAGAGCTGCTGGAAACAACAGGAAGGGCCCAGTTATAAATTCCGTAAGGAAATGGTCCATTGACATCCAAGCAGACAGGAATACGCTCGTTGATTTGGCTCAGTGAATGCTGATTATTTTTGCATGAGAGTTCATCCATTCCTGGTGATAAGAAGAGACGGTAACAAACCTCCTTGGAACAGGCCAAGGATACCAAACCACAGCTGTTATATTTCTCACATTGCTGCTGTAGGCAAGACGCCACACGTTGGATTGCAAGGACATACCAACACCCTCCAGCGACCTTAAACATACAAGTTAGTTTTTCATAAGGTTGGATACATGAGTAATAGCTCTAAACAGAAATTACTCACATGAGAGGCAATGAAGTAAGCTATGAGGTTGAGACCAAAGCCCCACCAGATCGTTCCAAAGATGTACCCAGTGACCTTTTGCATCCTCTTCATGATCAGGACACAGTGATAAACCTTGGGTAGAAATTGGAATGCAAAGATCAGGAGAAGTATTGTCATTATTAGCTTGATCTCTTCCTCTCTGATCAACCTAGGCAGGATTGACCAGAAGACGACCTGTCATGTATTATTTTATATCAGCTTATCAGAAGAGCCTATCACGAAGTTAAGATTGAAGTTATATGATTTCGTTTGAGCTAGTATTTCAAATAAATGTAGAATTGATCAGGATTTTAAAAAAAATCCTTCCAGTATTGCAAATTTAGAATGACAGGAGAAGATTTCTCGTGTTCAACATAAGAGTAAAAATTTCATGTTATTAGCATTGACATAACGTAATCAACTGATATCAGAAAAAAGTCTCCGGTTAGATAAGTTTGAACTTTTAGTATAGCATTACTAACAAATTAGAAAGATAAAAAGCAACAAAAATAAAAAGCCAATCCGAAGAAGCCAGCAAAATTTTAGAATAATGTCGGGGAAATCACATAAAATCCGATGTCTAATTGGAACCACAAAAACGTTAGCTCCTTCATGTCCTCTCATCAGAACCAGTCAACATCAGAACTCTAGCAGGAAAAAGAGTTTGGGTATTAAAGCTAAGAAATTTCCAGTTCTTTTAGATATTATATCAATAATAACTTCAAATAAAAATTCAAGCTTCAACTTTCCTTCAGACTATGTAAATAAGAAACTAATATTTTCCAAAACAGATGTGATAAAAAAAGTACAAGATCATCAATGCCAAGAACTAATAAATCAATCACGAATTGTTAGCAGATGCCGAGGAATACATGCAAACTGCTAATTGCTCACCTGAGGAACAGGCAGAATAACAAAGATATCAAACCAGAAGCCTTTGATTGATTTGAAGTAGTGTAGTGCAACGATTTTTGCATCCCAGACAAGCTTGCCGCAGCCGACTACAAGTGATTCCCTGGAGACATAAGCAACCCTGAACTGCAGCCAGACATAAACAAGGTGAGTGGCATCAGCTATAATTCGCAGCAGTGTGACTGCAGCAGCAAGCCCACCGTCCATGTACAAGCACGGTGAGCCATCCCGGCCAACAGAGAGGGAGTAAAAGAAGAGAGGGTCGATCGCCAATGAAAGAGCCCGCACCAGCAGTAGCGTGCGGTTGCAGGTCTGAACTCTCTTGCTGCGTGGGTCTAGAACCTTGCCAAACACCCATGCCGACAATTTTGAGCGCTTGTGTTGCTGTGATGTTCTAAGAAGAGAAGATGATGAAGAAGAGCGGATGGGAATCAGGGATGAGCCGGCACAAGCCTCCCACTCTGGGGAGTTTGCACGATCACAGCTCGTTGAGTGGAAGGCTGGCACACCAGGTTGCGTGCATGCATAGCACTCTGCAGCTGGGGATGGCACTGAACCACTTCCAGCCCCAGATTCGGCAACATGGTCAACCTCAGGTTGCTTCTCGCGATTGAGTAGCACTCTAGCCCATCTGCATGCAGAAAGTACAGAAATACCCGTGTGTTATCAGAAAATAAGCTTGCAACACAGAAGAGAAGCATCAAGAAATTTCCCAAAAAGAAAAAGAAACTTTAAGAGATAGGAACACGGAGTGGATAAGTGCAGACAGTGTGTGATATCAGCGCGAGAAAGTTGATTGGTTGATCATACCTTGAGAGAGAGGAGTGCAGTCTAGAGAAAGAAAACATTTTCTTCCATAGATGAAAGTAACCATGAGAGAGAGATGTAGAGATGAAGAGATTCTGGTTAAAGAGACTGAGAATGGGGTTTCTTTGAGGAGAAAGCTTATAAAAGCTAGAACAATATATTTGACTACAGAGGGTTTGTATTGTCTTTCTTTCTCTTTTTTGTAAGTATGCTTCAAAGATAGAAAAGACAAAAGAAGTTTAATTAGAAAGAGATGTGGCTGTAACTGAGAGAAAGACAGAGGTACCAAAGGAGAAAGTATCCAATAAACGAAAGATTGTAAACTCAGTGAACTCACAGTAGCAATGCTATTTTTACGGTGCATGAGGAACAAGTAGAAAATAAGTTTCAGTTTCTAAGAAGTGAGAGGAAGATTTATGCCCTATTGTGCATAAAAGACTAAGGTTTTCTTGCAGATGTAACTCTCTAGTAAAGTTTTTCATACAAAATGAAACAAGGAAAATGTATGCAATTTTGCATTTATATAGACACAATCAGAATTCATGCTAAACTTTTGGCGCATATCTTCTAGCATCCATGGTTTCATGGGGTAGCATCAGGCAAGCCCACTATACATTGCTATTGAGATGTAATTGCTCATATAGAATCAAAACCTCTACGTATATGCATGCACCTTCCTCTGCTCTTGTAAGGATACCAAAATCCAAATCCACCAGTCAAACACACAAAAGAAATACGGTGCTTGTGACACTCCTTGTACTTATCCACATGGCAGTGATGAGAGTTAACATTGAGAGGACAAAGGTTGGACAAGTTGTACTATCCCTCTCCCTAGTCTCAGTCTTGGTTCGGTTGTATTACCTAGTTAAGGAAATTATGAGATACCAGTATAACTCTTTCTGTAGAAAGGGGTATACTTGTCATATCTATCATATTTCATATATGATCGATATGGGTTTTTTGGAACAGTTGAAATCTAAAAGCTTGGAATAGCATGCTTTGTATGGACAGATGAACCAATTCATATTTACAAAGATGCTAATAATATTCATTTGGACAAACAGATTAGAAGTCATCACAATTTGAACTATAGTTCACTGATGATCTGCCTGTTTTTGCAGATAGAAAGAAAAGGTCACTGCTGGGAAAAGAAAAGGTCACTGGTGATCTATATCCTTATAATGATAACTTAAGCGTCTCCTGGTGAATTTTAGGCAAGAAAACAGAAGAAGAGAAAAGAAATACGGGCATCGATGTCATCAAACATATTGTCATTTTGTTATAATTTGGTGAAAGACTCCTATCTTTCTTTGCCACAAATTATTCTTGGTGTTCCTCATTTCCATTTCTTCTCATCTTGTTTCTGGTAATTAAACGTTTTGGTCTATTTATGGAATTTATTTTTTTTTATTGTGGTCCTATTCAAATGCGTACAAATACACTCTATCGTAACGCTCTCATTCATCTTGTTCATCCTTCTTGCTTTCAAAATCAAGAAACACCTGTAAAGCATACGAGCATCCAACAACATAGAATTAAACTAACTTACATGTTGTAACACCTCGAAAACCAGTACGACATAACGAGTTTATATACAAACTACATGACCAATTTAATTGATAAAGTCTTAGGTCTAGAGCTTGAATTCCAAGCCTGCAATAGCAATTGGTCATTGTTTCACATGCCAAGAAATGGAAAACCTTAGAATCTTTTATTGGAACAAGGACAGTGATCTTCTCTCGTTTCATTTGCAAGTGGTGTATTGGGATGACAGAGGCCTGGGGTTGAGTTGTTTTCTAGGGTTAATATCATATGGTGCTATTGGAACTTATAAAGAAAACACGTATCTTAGAAAGTACATACAAAGTTATATCTTCCACACAAATTTTAGCTCAAGAGTTTGACACGTCTTGAAGATCAAGATGTCACCATGAACCATCTCAGGGCCCAAGAAGCTGCTAATCTCCTTGTAAAAATCGGTGCATGCATCAAGCTATCTTTTTCCAAATTATTGGCTGCTTTCGACTAATCTAGCTTAAAAATCATCTCATCAAATCTTGAATTTCCTCATCCAAATATCCCAAGATGTCTTATATCACTCTCTCATTTTTGGAGATAGGAATTCGGGCATTTGTATTCCAATTCAATTCATTTCAAGGTCGCGATCAGTCTAAATTTCATTACAAACTTTAAACCTAATTAGATGGAGGGTACTGTTATAATCACCTTTTTTAAAAAGTCATTCTTACAGTTGCCAGTCATTCACCCAAAAAAAACGACTACTCTAGTTAAGATTTAACTGTATGTGACCCTGCACTAGGGGTGGTAATATGGGTTCATGGGTCGGTTCCGGATCGACCCATATAATAACCGGATCAAAAATATTCAACCCTAACTCGACCCGTTTATTTATATGGGTCAAAATTGTCAATCCTAACCCAACCTATTTATAACCGGGTCAAAATTGTCAACCCTAACCCAACCTATTTATAACCAGGTCAAACTCGAGTCGACCCATTTAATAATTAAATTATTAAATAAAAATTATAAATATTAATTTTTAATAATATATATCAAAATTATTAATTATGATGTATTTAAAAAGAAAAAATATTAATTTTGATAAATTTATAAATTAAATAAAAATTAGTTAAAATTAAGATAAATTAAAAATATATAAATTAAATTCAAAATTTTTGCTATTTTTTAAGTAATATATACTATATAAATAGTTAAACGGGTCATTTTTGGGTCGATCCGAATCCGTTTAAATTTTCGAGTCATTTTCGGATCGACCCAAAATCGACCCAAACCCATCTAAAGCTTGACCCGAACCCGACCTTTTCGGGTCGGTTTCGGATCGGGTCGATTTTTGCCACCCCTACCCTGCACATAGTGTTCATATTTGCAAGAAGGAAGAACAAAGAAGCATTTCTTATCAGGACTCCAACAGTTTGTTCTCCAATAAATACAAGATTTGGATGCATCATCTGAGATCCTTCTGTATTATAATATGCATATCGTCCACTATAGGAAGACACTCGCATGTTACAAGTGCACGGTTGCAAAATCAGCAATTCTAAAATACCTAGGCTCCTTGAAATGAAGAAACTTCATTACCAAATAATACTACTTAAAAGCCAAAGTCAGAATCCTTTCTTATTAATTATAGCTCAAGTGCTTCAAGAGATCAGGTATATGGCTTGTTCTGATAGGAAAATGTCATTGCTGTGCATTGGATAGCATGTGGTTAAACTGACAAAGCAATTCTAGAGGAGGACAAATGATGCATTCTTAATAACTAGACTTCTTTTACTGTTTCATTATTCCATCCACCCTTCCACACTTGGTATCAAAACCTTGATATCTCCTAGCACACTATTGTCTTAAAAAATTTCACCTATGACACCATTGTTAGAATGACTGAAAATATCATACTAATTTCAGTTCTCAATCATTACACCAACCTGTTCAGTTGCATTTCCTACGTGCCGTAAAAGTACCTATACAGTAGTTAGAGATAGTCTGGCAACAAATACAATCACGCAAGCAAGATCGTGCATGTGCTTTTTCTATGTGAAGCAAACAAACCAACAACAAAAAAAAGGAACAAGGCAAAAGCCAAATGTTATTACCTGGCAAACAAATGAAGTTTTTATCTTTGAAATATGGTTGGTGATGTGCATTAATAAGATATGTTTTTCAGCAACAGAAGCATATATTCTGGACCCCTCTAAATCAATGTAGCAGAGTCCTTCCTATACAGAAAAAGAACATGGGAGAGACAAAAATAAGACACAAGAATCTCAAATAATTGAAAAGAGATTGGCTACATTGCTGAAGCAGGCCAGGGAATTGACATTGCATCTGAAGAGAAGCTTTGGCCTCCAAACAAATCCAAAAGACAGAACAATATAATCATGTGGATATAAATCTCAGACATGTTGCAGTTGGCTGAACCAAAGTGAAATACAAAATCAATTCAAGTGTGGTAAAAACCTAGTTGAACTCCAAAGACTCAGTAGTAGATTGACCAGGAATATAAATCTCACCTTCTATAAAATCCAACATAACGAGAACTCAAATTTCAGTAAGTTCTTTCGCCTGTATTTTTCCGTCTTCTTCAAACGCGTTCTTCGATTTCTTTAATATTCCGCCCCAAATTAATTTTCCTTACTCCTAAGTTGGAAAGCGGCATTCTATAAAAGACCCAAACAAACAAACTTTGGACTCCTTGCTCCACTTTCTCCGATCAAATTTAAAACTTGTGTAAAATTTTATTTTTATTTTACTTTTAAAAACTATCACCTTAAATTTTAGAAACACCACTTTCATTTTAGTTCACTATAAAATAAAATAAAATAATAAAATAAATCAATTTTTAACCCATTTTTAAAATTTCTTTTTTTATAGACTTATTTTTGAAGAACTCATTTGGAACATTTAAAACACACTCTAGTACTCTACGAAAACTTATATGGACCATTCGGACATAAAGATATTATGGAGTACCTATTTGCAAACATTTCCTTTGTTTTCAACGAATAAATAAAAACCTTCATTTACTTAAATAATTACGACAAGGTCTTATTTTGCAAATTAAGCTCTTCTTTTTCTCAGCCACGAAAAACAACACAGTAATAAAGCGAGCACCATCGTCCACAACGGCGGCGGCGGCAGGGGCACGGCGAGGCGGAATCTAATGGTTTACCGGCGAGCTTTTTTGGATCTCAGACGAGTGTTATCAACATCAACAACAAGGATACCAGTTCAATCTCCACTCTTTACCCAAAATCATATATTTTCCTTTGCTAACACTCACCGCACTTTGAAAGTTTTGAGATTTTTCTCAACCAATCCCGTCATCAGTGATGCTTTTGATAATCTTAATTCACCTGGTGATTGTAACCGAGAACACAAGCCAACGCATACGAACAAGATGGAAGAAGATGACGAGGCGGTCCGATATATTCCCATTAAGGCTTACTTTCTTTCAACAAGGTATCACGTTGGTGTTTCTTAAGGGGTTTCCGGTTCTAGGGTTTGCTTGGTTTGGGAAAAAAAAGTCGACTTTTTGGTATATCCTTATGGCGTAAATTGTGTTTTTCATTACCAGTTCTGCTTGTGGTTGCTGCTTTGATGCTTACTTACCCATAAAGTGTGGATTTTGGTGTTTTTCAGAGGGATTTCTATTATGGATTTGCTTGGTTTGAGAAACTTCGATTTCTTTTGTATGCTTTATAGTGTAATTGTAATTTTGTTCCTTCAAATTCTGTTTTTAGTTGTTGAATTAGAGTTCAACATGAAGAATTTGACATTGTAATGACTTAGACTATATCAGATCTATTGTTTTGGCAGCATTGATTTGAAGAGCGTGCAGGCTGAGAACATAAGCAATGTTATACCTCCGACTTCTCGTTCAACAAATTATGTTGCCCTCCGCTATTCTGCTTTCCCTACAGAGCTCACGGTACAGGCTGCTTGTTGAGTTTTATCTTCGATGTGTATGGTTGTCCTTTTGCACTCTCACACTATACTTTTTTATTAAGTTAACTTGATGAGTTGATTAGTTTGATATATTTATGGACCAATATGATAGACTAGGTCATCTGCTTTATCATTTGTTCAGCTTTCATTTTCCTGCAAAACCTTTGTGGTTAAGTGTTGCCATTGTGATTCTATACTCATGGAAACTTTCAGAAATTACATATGAAATAAAAGTTTACAACTTGTTGTGAAAGAGTCAAGTGTTTGCTTTCCATGGAGGGAGTGCAAATTTAATGGTTCTGTACCTGAGTGAGACTTGTTTGGTTGATCTAGAATAATGAATAAATGACTATTTTTGGAATAGACTTTCTGTCGGGCTTATCTAAAATCCATGATGCTTTTGCATCTCAATCGATGTCCATGAAATGTAAAAGGACCAATTACATATGTAAACCGAACATACTTTTGTTGCTTCTATGTATAAGCATAACATATGTGCTACCTTGTGATGCTTTGATTGTAGGAAATTGGGGTTAAGGAAAATGGAAATGATGATCGCTATGTTATTGTATTCCAATATGGATCGGCTGTTTTGTTCAATATTGCGGATCATGAAGCTGAACCCTACCTGGATATGATTAGGAAACATGCTTCTGGGTTGCTTCAAGAGATGAGAAAGGATGGTCGGTTCAAATATTATTTTGTTATAATTTATTCATTTACAATATGTTTAGCAACTGATTTAGGCATGTATATTAAGTGGCCCTGGCTATTTGCTTCTTAAGCCATTTCTGTATGTGAGATAGAGGGTACACAGGTTTTACATGAAGTTTCTGACTTCGTCTATCTTGGTCGTGTAGATTATGCAGTTGTTGAGAAACCATTACTGGTAACATGGATGCAAGGCGGTCCCGACTATATAATTCTCAAAAGTCTTGACACAGATGGAGTCCGAATCATTGGAAGTGTGCTCGGGCAAAGTATTGCACTGGATCATTATATACGGCAGGTTTGATAGTCATTGATATTTAACCAATTTGTTGCAGTCCTTTTAAGGCTAATTTAATGCCACTATAAGCATAGTTTTACCTCTGAACTGAGGTCCTTTTATATGTAAAAGTATCAGTTTAAGAATTATGTTACTTTTGTAAGTATATGATAGCAGGGAAATTAATATCTGATTCTTGATCTGCAGGTTGATGATATGGTTGAAGAATTCACAGACATAAATCGGGGTATGGAGAGGACAGGAACCTTTACTATGCAACGAAAGAAGTTATTTCAATTAGTGGGGAAGGCAAATTCAAATATGGCTGATGTGATAATAAAGCTTGGCCTATTTGATAGGTAAGAGCAACATATTGTCTTATATTTGCAAAACAGAGATGAAACAATTCTTTTTCCAAAGTGAAAGTGAAAGTATTTCTCTTGTGTAAACCTGAGTGGTGCACATGTCATTTCAGTCTTCTGATAAATATTTCTTGTAGCTACATAGTAAATTTTACTTTCTTATTGCAGACCAGAGATTGCGTGGAAAAATGCAAATTATGCCCAGATATTAGAATACCTGAGGGAGGAATATGAAGTCACCCAACGTTTTGGGAGCCTTGATTTCAAGTTGAAATTTGTTGAGGTCAGTCTTTTTCTATGTTCTTTTCAACTTTGAATAGAAATTTTAGGTGGTCATTCATCAAGGAAAATGTGTTGTAAATAATGCCATCTTCTACATCCATTTGCACGTCATTCAATACTTATAATTGTGCTTCTAGGGATGGCATTTTCTCTCCTGAATCTATCTTGACTTTTTTTCATATATGCAGCATAACATCCATTTCCTTCAAGAGGTTCTTCAGAATAGAAGATCTGATCTTCTGGAATGGGGCGTGATCATACTACTAACCATTGAAAATATTCTCTCTATGTATGAGATCATCAAAGACACCGCCATCTTACCTTCTTAGGCTCTTAGCTTCGATCATTATCATGATCCTTATATTCAGGCCTTTCTTACGCTGTTCCAAAATTTTTTGTTCTCTAGCCTTTCTTCAAACAAATTAACCATAGGAGTTTTCTTCTTCACATGAAAACTCCAACTATTTACCTTACTCCTAGTTCAACTTTTGCCTTTGTCTTTTAAGATGTCACCATTTCATTAGCTCTTCTTTTCTAAACTTAAGAGCTCCTCCACTACTTTTTGCAAAGTCATCAAATCATACTACATTTCATTTGCCTGTCTTTTAAGATGTCCTCAGCATTCAAACTCTCATCATGATAAGCACCATTTCTTTTCATGCCAGAGTTTACCGTAACTCAAGTATACTCTGACTCGATATTGAGAAGCTCAATGGTGGACTACCTTTTCAATTTTTGATGTAAGATCGATCTAACTCTGTTTTCCCTTGTTAGTCAAAGAATAGAAACTTGTATTGTTTTAGTTGCTGAGCTAGGCACAGACATGGAGGACAATGAAGAAATGATACCTCCAGCAAATTTTGTTATTGTCATCAGATCAAAGTGGTTCATGAAACTTAATAATCCTTGTGTTCTTGTAGCTGAAAATTCTTGACTGCTTCAGCTTGCACGCCAATCACGCAGGATAAGGATACTTTTTCTTTCAATAGAGAATTTGAATGTTTGAAGTATAATTGAAAATCTAATGAAAAACTATTTCCTATGACATGTATAGTCGTAGAGAAGGGCTACACAATAAGAACTCCAGCTCTTCAAATTTTGAAGTATATGATAAGAATTTTCTGAAATTATCAGTCTCTGTATTGATAGATAAGGCACTTCTGGCAATGAGATCACAGGTCAACACAACGGAAAATCACATCCTCCCAAAAGAACCAACATCTCGCCCAACCAACCAACCAACCATCCAAAGTACGAAAAAGGTTAAAAATCCCAGAAAAGTAATAAAGGAAAAGCACAAAACAGAACAGTTACACTTGCATCTTCTCAGAAAAACTAATTAACAAACCAAATTCACATTTTCTGATCTTTTCTGTTTTGACCAAGAAACCCCCTAGAATAAACTAACAAACAAACCAACCAAATCAAAACCACTCTAAAAAAACACAACTTAAAAAATACAGTTTTACATTTTGCGTCCTTTTAAATTTTCACAATTACCTCTTTTGACGAAACTAGAACCATCTAAACACTTATCGAACGGTTTACATTCCAGATCTCAAATCAACGCAAATTTAAAATCCTCAAACATATTTATCACTAAAATAAACTAAAATAGATACTAGTAATCACCGGAGAAGGAACACAACTGCGGCCGCGGCGAAGCGGAGAACAGCGGAGGTGGCAAAAATAGTGGCGGAGTTGTGTTTAGAAGCCGGCGGCGGTGATGGAGGAGGAAGTCGTTCAGCTTTAATGGCAACCTTCATTCCGTTGTAGCAGTAGCCCAAACTGCAGATGAAGTAGTAAGTCTTTGTGTGGTTGAGCTCGAACGCGTAGCTGCGGCCTTTGCTGTAGTTAGAGATCGGGTTCGACGCGTCGCACTTGTTGTATGCAGCTTCGTCTACCTGGATCACGTCCGCCATGCCTGACTGGTAGTAGAACACTGGATACCATTCCACAAATTGAATTTTGAGTTAACTTTTGAGCTTTCCAAACTGTTAAATACCCAAATCTTAAAATCTAACAAAAAACCTGGAACTGGTTGAAGTGTCTCTAACAGTTCAAAGAACAGACTTAATACTATAAACTAAAATTTGACTTCGAATTTACATCAGAATTCTCTCAAATGCCAAAATCCTAGTATTTTGATTGTACGTAGTAGAATTTCCTCAAGGAAATTGAAGAAAAACCTCTGATTGTTCTGCTCAATCTAAAGATTAATCGCATTACTGTTCACAATTTAACTAAACGTGCATTGAGATCTTGTTTTATTTAAAAAATAAAAAATTCCAAGCTTACCAAAAAAGAAAAAGAAAAAGACCAACATTCAAATTTCCTCAAAGATCAAATGTAGATGAACCAATAACTATAAAGTTTATCATAGATCTGAAGAGAAGAAGAATAAGAGAGAGAAAAAACCTAGCCAATCGTTGACATAGAACGGTTTGTGCTTGTTAACCCAAACTGTGTAATTAACACCGGGATTCCACCCCTTCTCATCTCCCACCGTGAACTTGTTCGCCGACACCATAGACACGGCGGAACAGAGAAAAATCACGGCGGCGAATAAGCGGAGCAGCACCGGCTTTGTCATCTCCGGCTAGCTTATGTCTCTAGAACTCTCTTTCTAGCTACTCTCTAGAGTTCTTCAAAAATGAGCGAGAGATGAGAGTGAAGCAGGGAATTGAGCAGACATGTCACGTGGGGAGGATTGGTTTTTATTCATAGTATGAAACAAATTCAAGGGTACCGCCACATGCAATGATACGTGCTTTAATTACTAGATTTGCCACTCTTTTGCCAGCAATACTATCGTTGTTTCTTATCTGGATCTTCTCACAAAAGAGCCAATATTATGTGGTTTCTCATACTAGATCCACTACATATTTGGGAATGTTTTTCTTTTTCTCAATTTTTATTTCACATTTTTCAATAAAATTTTAAAATTTTTTGAAATTTTAAATATGTAAAAAATTCTTCAATTTTATTATTAATTATTTTTATTCTTTTATTTTAAAAAAAAATCTTTTTCAATAAATACCGCCGATATAGAAGACGCTAACATGCGAAAGTACACAAAGTGGGCAGATCATGCAAGCTTTTATTACTTTCTTAGAAAGCTGTATTCATCGGGCCAAATTGGACAATCGGCCCATTAAGTAGACAGAGTTCCCTCTACAACAATAACAATAACAACACAAGCCTTTTCTGACAAAAATTGAAGTAGCTCAGTTCACCCGTAACAAGACCTACTATAAGCATCGTCGACGTTTTGTTGTTGCAGAATTCAACTCATATGTATAAATCTTGTTTTAATAACGAATACCTGTTCTTTCTCTTTCGTCGATGATGAAACTTTAATGAATTTCAGCGGTTCTTCTGAAGGGATGGCTCAGTCCAATCTTCTCAGTAGATACTCCACTTGGACAACCTTTGTTAACGGCATTATCCAGTCTCCGTATAGATCAGCAACTAAACTGGGCCTGATCTTGTACACACGAGAGCTTCCATTCTGGTCTCCACCGACATTTACTTCCTGCCCGTGCGTTTTTGCTTTCACCTCCACTCGCTGTTTGATCGCCATCTCAACAGACTCAAACGTAAGCAAACGCATTATGTGATCCTTATCCTGAAGGATCAATGAACAGGCAACGCATGCATAAGAAAAGCTCACAGTAACACAACACACAATAGTGTCAAAAGGGAGCAAGATACCTGGGCTATAATGGCACTCTTGTATAGTTCTGGGGATTCCTGAAACTTAGCCTCTGCCACAAATTTACCATAATGGATTCTCTTTGATAAAGCCTGCAACATATGCATACTAGTGATATCACACAGTTGACCAGATGTATTGTGATTCAAAAAGCAACAAGTGAACAGGTGCTAAGTTTCCAAGTTCACAAGGCATCATAAAGCATGAAAAATCAAATACCTGAGTTTGTTCAATTTTTACTTAAACTCGCACAGCTCTGAGTCTTATGCATACCTGTAAACAAATTGTGTCGCACACAGCACTAGATCCACAATTACCATCACTTCCTTCTTTAACCAACCTAGGAAGAAGATTATCGAAGTACACTTCCCAAATCTTCTTGTTTATGTTGATGGAGTCAGCAATGGGATGCAGAACCTGGCACAAGAAAGTAAACACCATTTAGTAAACAAATAAGATGCCTAATAACAACATGAATTTCCGCAGCACTAAGGGAGTGAGGCATAGCAAGTTTTCAAACAGAAAACCAAGATCTGTCAAAGTCCAAGATTCCCAGCCAGGTATACTTTATTTTGCAGAAAGTAACTATACAACATTTTTCTTTTTAGTATCCAGACAAAGAAATTTTGCTATGCTTTTGCGAAGAATGTTGTGGGCCTATATTACTTTCATGAATGTGACGACATGCAAATCAACTAGAGCTAAGTAAATGCCTAGTATCATTAACATGTCAAGCACTTAATTCCGCTTTCATCACACAAAGAGCATCATATTTGTTGATTATTGTTATAGTTTGTCCAAGGACAGTTCAGACACCTGGTTACATCATGTCTTGAGAAAGCCCACGAACAAGTATTGGTCTTTCTTAACAGCTTGAGCTGTTCAAATACACAGCAGTTTTCAAACTAACTAGAACTCCCACTTTCAAGGAGTGGTGTCATCGCCAGAAATTTGGTGAAGCGACATTGCATCTCTTTTTTTCCCCAACTTAACATCATATAACTGTCTAGTAAGATTGGCGTGCCGAATTTCATTACTCTCATTAGTAGACACATCCGAAAGCATTAACAAGTAGATTAATTTCTATAAAATCATGTTATTAATCTACCTTTGGGTACTCGATTGGTGGTAACATTGGTTGAGGTAGATCTGCTGGAAAGAAAGGATGCTCGTCAGGGCTTTTGTATCTACCAACCTGAGACACGTGTCACATGACAATTGAAATAAGAGAACTTATTAGGAAGTAAAGGAAAGAGTTCCTGGTTGCCTGGCAATTCCATCCAACAACCAATTTACCTGTGCATGAAGCTTTTCTGTTTCCCTCACCATATATTCAACCAAAGAACCATCATAACCAGCCATGAAGACTGCATTTCGGTCATAGGTGTCAGGGTTCAAACGAAACTGTGCCCTCTCTATTAAGCTGAAGATGATGCTATCTTCCTGCCGAATGAGGGAATCCCTAATACTATCCAACATCAAGCTTTCGCTTTCATCTACCCTTCCTTTATCCAAACTCCTGATTAAAAAATATTCCAAAGGGAAGGCCATATCAGCCATGGAGCAAACTTCAGTAAACTACAGAGATGCCAAGGTAGTCATAGCAAATGCATATGTAAAATGCTAGATCATAATCTTGGGACCATATACAGTGTTAAATAGCTCATACAGAATAGCCAAATCCTTATTACAAATTACTTAATCAACCTGCTAGAGAGGGTGCATGAATTTTTACATGCCGCCATTCCACATTTCCAAAACCATGTATCCTCTAGAATCACTCCAGAAACTGTGTTTACAAGTTTTCAACTCTTTCATCCATGCATACGCAAAAAGTGGTGTTCTTATCGTCCAAGATTAAAACAGTGCCAAACAAGGTGAAATCAAGTTTTAGTGATTCACTTTATCGACCAAGTCATCTTATCAATGTTTTCAAAAAAATCCTCTCTAACAGGATACTGAATATGGCTTACGTGCAAATACAGAAATCAACAATTGGTAGCACCCAACATTAAGATTAGACTACAAAGTCAAATCCATGTCTTGCCATAGGAAAAATGTAGAAGGCAATACCATATATTTTATTCAATGCAGCATAACAAGGTACTTCCTAATTTAAAAAGTGTATGCTTCATTGTAAAAGGAGAAAAAAAATTTTGTTAAGGGATTACCATGCAACATAACAAAGTAGTAACTTAAAAAAAAAAAAAAAAAAAAAGAAGAAGAAGAAGAAGAAGAAGAGCTTGACATAACTGTGAAGCATCATACTCAGTGAAAGATGTCTAACACCAATGTTATTATTTCAATTCAAAACTACAAAATCACCATAAGTCAGAGAACAGAAATAAGCATCACAAACCAAGGAAACAAAACCTCAGATTATATATAGCAGTTCATGGGCATACAGTAATCATACCAAGAACAAGCTGAAACAAACACAATCAGCTCCAACTAATTCCCTAATTCTAACAGAAGTGAAAATTCCAAGAAGATCACCATACCCGGCCGGGGAAAGCGCAGAACATTGAATCGAATTCAAACGACCCGAAGCAAGAGCTCCAAAACTCTTCTTGGGCTTCGTTATGGACCGGAAAGGGATCGTAAAACTGGGTCGTTGAACTCCATTTACCTTCGTTGTTCTTGGAACGGAAGGCGAGACTGTTTTCACAAGCTTCAACTCCATTAATGAATCAACCGATCAACCTATCTGAAAGCTTTCCAAGAAACTCTATTAAACAGAATCAAGCAGAGAGAAAGAAAATGGAACAAAGTAAAAATCTTATTTCTTAAACAAGGTGTTGGAAGAACTGAATTGGAATTAAAAGAATCTTTTGGTTGGTGAGAGGAAAGTTGGGTTAGGTACAGAGGGGGGTTGGTGGACAAAACGACCTTCGATATTTTCCATAAATTATTTTTCTGCACACACCTGATTTGACTTGAAACTTCATTGACCTTGTGGACCACTCCCTTATTATTTTATTGGTATAATTATTATTGATTAATTAGCAGTTAAATATTGAGCTGCTTCATTTAATCAACAGTTAGTGTAGAATGTGTTTTGTGTTTATGGCATAAGCTATGCAACATGTTTGAGATTGTTTATCAATTTCAATATTTTTTTTAATTTTAAAAAAATTATGCATAAATTTTTAATTTTTAAAAAAATTAAAATAAAATAAATATAAATTATAAAATGATATAAATATATATTACTTAAAAAAATAATATATTCAAAAATTCTTTTTCAAAAGGTTTATGAACAATTGAATTATGAATATTTGAAATCATGTTGAAGAGTAGGGATTAAGAAAATATGTGCGACAGTTGAGACTTCAGACAGGTAGGTCGTAATGAGAAATGGACAAGTAACCAAAGTATGAAAAAGACATGGGTAAGTTGGAGTTAACGTCAACCATAATCAACAATGCAATTTGTTGCTTAATAAATTTTTTCTAAATAAATTTATTTAAAGTATCTAAAAATAAAAAAATATATATATTTTTTATGATGTATAATTTGCTATAGAATTTTTATTTTTTACTTTTATTAAATCTTATTAAAAAAATATTAAAAATGAAACTGAATTGAAATTGATATGTATCTGGAAACTTTTTTGTCTAGCCTTTTGTCTTTGGGCTTCAAACTTGACAGAGCCTACTCAATTTTAACTTGGCCAAGTCCAATTACCTCAGCCCATATTAAACATATACTGGTATTTTAACTTGCCAAGTTTTCATTCTAAAGACATTCAATAAATAAACAATGCCAAACTTCCTATAAGTAGATGATCGATCCAAATTGCGTAAATAAAATATATATTAAATCCTTCCCTCAAGTTCAACTTTCAGAATCAACCATAAAAAATCTCTAATGTTAAGTTCTAAAGACAGCTTATACATATTCCAGAAACCATGCAGGTGTTGAAAGATTGAATGAAGGTGCCCAGATTTGAATTCCAAGTTATATGCACTACCATGTGTAGTTAAGACTTAGAAGAAGTTTGGTTCAGTTTTTTTCCAATAATTTTTTTTTTAATTTTTAATTTTATATTTTTTAATATATATTTTATATGTATTAAAAAAAATTTAAAATTTAGATAATGTAAAAAAATTTTATGTAATTAAATTTTTTTATTACATATTTTTATTATTTTTTTAAAATAAAAAAATAAAAATATTTTCTATTTCAGAAAAACTTCACTTTACACAAAAAAACTAGTCAGCTGTTCAACAAAAGTTCCAACCAAATTCAAAAAACATTTAGAAGTGTTATAAAATAGAATTTTTTTAAAATATAAATATTTTATTTTTTAAAAATAAATATAATAAAAATAATAAAAAATAATGTTTTAGAAAATAATAAAAATATATAATAAAAAAATTTTATTATATAAAACTTTTTTAAATTTTTAAAATTTTAAATAATTATAAAATATACATTAACAAATATATAAATAAAAATTAAAAATAGTGTTCAAAAAATATAATCTCAAACGGGCTCTCAATGCAAAAGAACCGGATGAGGACATAAGTTGTAGGCATCTCACGACGCACCGTATGCTAAAAGCATATATATATTGGATCGACATGTACATCAACCAAGACCTGCAAATATCGAATTCCATATTTAGCTAAGAACATACATTCCTGTAGAATTTTAGGCACAGAAAGATTAAGTAAATAGAAACTAGCTAAGAAAATTTTCTTTTGGAATTTAAAAAAAAAAAAACACTTAGATAAGCTCATTGAAACTTCATCTTATAATCGGCATGCAAGAGATCAGTGGTTTAATTCTTTGCATGATACAGCACACATACATGAAGATTTAAATTTTGATGCAATATTCCATGTAATTAAATCATGAAGCCAAGGAAAAAGCTAAAGGTTTCTCGCTATCATGTGACGACCCTTCTCGTTGCTGCCTCGGCATTACATCCCTACGAACAGTTCCTTCGTTCTCGGCCGCTTGATGATGATGATCTCGATCATCTTCATCTTCATCAATATCCATCAGCACAGCCTGAGCCCACCGTACATCGATCGTTCCCATATGTCCTACACATTCATCAGCGCCACCGTTCATTTGTTCCTTCGTTGCCGCCGGAGAAGAATCAACAATCGGTGCAGGAGCAACAGTTGCAGTTCTCATCGGCTGCATTGGTTTCTGGTTACTGCTTCCGCCGTGGAAGACAAGCCGGTAGAGGAACATAAATAGCCAGAATAGCCAAGGGAGAGCGCAGATTGTAAGACCGGCGATGTCCATCCATAACGGCGCATCAGGATGCACCCAAATGAACGCGAGCATTACTGTGCCGGCTACAAGCGAGAAGAAGAAGATGGAGAATATGCACCACATACGAGGGTCTGTTCTGCGAGACACCGCAGCCCCAGCCGGCGGCTGCTCCGCCATGTTGATTGTTTGACTGATCCTATTCTCCGGTCTCAACCGATCGATACTGTTCCTTTTGAAACGAAAGGTTATTAACTCCTCGTCATTGATTATTTGTTCTCCCTTTTTTCTTCTTCTTCTTCTTCTGATGATGATGATGATCTTCTTAATTTTTTTTCTTGTTGTTGCTATTTCTGTTATTGTTCTTGTTTGTTTGTTATTTTTCTGGAAGGATGGAGAGAAGAGGAAGGAAAATTGTGGACTTGTTCAAAGAAAGGCTAACGTAAAAACAGGATGGGGATGATGAGTCTGGCAAACAATAGAGAATAGCTCAGAAATTTCCTATACATAGTATACATGCTGTTCTTTTTTTCTTTTTTATCTTTCAAAAAATTTTTGTTTTTGACAATTGAAATTTCAGAATTTACTAGACCCTACTATTTACAGTCTATATATCTATTCTGCTCCAAGAATGTGTAAGTCATGATTGTTTTAGCTTCTCAATTAGATTTTAGCTTTCAGAAGATAACACGAGATATATTTTAAAAGTACTTATAAAATAATAATTTTTAAAATATAAGTTATTTTTATTTTATTTTATAAAATAGATCCTTTTTTTATTTTGAAAATAATAATAACAAAATTTTTATAATATATTATTTTTTATATTTTTAATTAAATAAATTTATAAACATTAATAAAAATTTTATTAAAAAAATATAAAATATAATATAAAAATGAAAAGTATCTTATAAGCAACGGCCAACGACCACAAAAATATATAAGTCCTGATTGAGCCTTCTTCTCTTAATGGGCTTCTAATAGGCCCTTAGGCTCGTTCTTCGCACGGGCCGCTAGAAAATCCTGACGGGGGGATCTTTAACTGTACCGCATCCATATGATCCAATCCAGTGACTCTAAAATAATCCAGATCGTGAATCTCAGTTAACCGGCAAAACTTCGGCGGCAAATTTTCGAATTTTGTAGTTTTCGAATTAAAATTGGAAATATATTCCAGTCAGCTGAATTTCGCCATAGAAGAAATGGAAAGTTTCAAACTCGATCTCGAGCGGCCCTTCAACGATGCAATCTCCAGAATAAGATTCGCTCCAAATTCCAATAATCTACTCAGCTCTTCATGGGATTCGGTACTGAAATTGATTTAATTTCTTGAGTTTTTGTTTTACTTTTAGGAGGTCTGTTTTGATCTTGTTGAATGGTATAGGTGTTGAGATTGTACGATGTGAGTAGATCCGTGCTTCGACTGGAAGCACAGTCTGAAGGAGCGCTTCTAGATTGTTGCTTCCAAGACGAGTCTGTTGCTTTCTCGGCTAGCTCTGATGGATGTCTCAGAAGGTACACAAATTTAGCTACTTTTCACGAATCGTGATTTTTTTTCTTCTGTAACAGGGGAATATATCAAGCTTGTCTGATGTGAGTTCATGTCTTTAAGGAATTATGTCTATAGCTGGGCGCAATCAGTTTTTCCATTTCTTTTAATCAATCTACATTTTTTCTTATTTAATTATGTTTGGTACATAGTGATTCGAGCATTTTGATTAACTGAAGTAATGATTTGTGCATAGGTCTTCTTATGTATATAGAGGCAAGTTACCCTGTTTAGTGCCCTGCCGTATCTTGCCTCTAGTATGATCTATTATGAGTGACTCTGAAAGGAAATCATTCTACTATGTGAATAGTTGTTTTTTAATGCTTCGAATTCTATAATGTCACTAAATTTTTGTTATAATTAACTTTTTTAGAGCTAAATACACAGGTATTGCTTGTGTTCAGGAACCCAAAGTATCGTGGGAAGGAGCGATGATGCTATAACATGTATTGAATTTTCAGACGATAATGGTATGTGCTAAACATATTTTCGTTTTATTTGATTATCTTCATCTTGTAAAGAAAGTGTTTTCTCTCATACGGCAGTGGTAATCAATATTTCGATATTACTAGTTATACAAAAAGTTTTGTACTGTCGAAAATGAGCGTATGAGCATGTATGTAAACGTATAATAACTATTCTCAGGCATTTCTATGTTCTATTGCACGATATCTAGAAAGTTATGATTGCATATTTATGTAGAAGGCTAAAATATTAACCACAAAAACGTTATTCTGTTATTTGACAAAATTTCTGCATACATGACATTTAGTTGGAAATTTTAGGATTAGCAAGTTCGCGTCAGAAAAGGTAGAGCTCGAGACAATGAAATTAAGGTCATGACAATGTTCTGTTGTTCTAAGATGTGTAACTTCTTTATTATGGAAGTTTTAGGAGATTATAATATAGGTCTTGAGTAAATGAACTCTTCTTATCAAACTGGACATATTAGCAAAGATTGGCTGTTTTTCCTTCTTTGAAAAGCTTGCCATGTTAAATGTTTTAGCTGATGTAAGTTATGTAAATCTTTCATTCTTAAAGTTTGTTTCACCTTAAGAGTTCCTAATGACTTTTTTTTAGGTCAAGTAATCTGCGCAAGTCTAAACAAAGAATTAATATGCTGGGATGCACGAAATAAAAATGGAAGCTTTGCATACAAAAGAAGAATAGACTCAGAGATTTTGTCTATGTCTCTCTCTGGGCTATATTTGCTGATAGCTTTTGGATCTGGTGCAGTTGTACATGATTTGCGAAACTTAGAAGATCCTGTTGAAGCCAAAGGATTTTCTATGAAAAACCAAATACAATGTGTCCGTGCATTTTCTAACAGCCAAGGTAATATTATTGCCTTCAAATTTTAAGTACTGAGTGGTATTTCTCCTTCCTCTCGCGCTCCCATAAGATCCAATGACCTATCCACTCAAAATATGCAGAATTTCTTTTCTTTAAGTTATATATATTAAATCATCAGCTTTCTTTAGGTCTTAAAACATACCTCTCATCCTTTCCTTTTGCTTCTCTTTGGGACTCAAAGTTTTTTGGAACAGCTAATTTTGCAGCTTGCTTCACTGAGTTAGAAGCTGCTCTTAAGAATATCCAGCTCATAATGCAACTCTTTGAGCTTGAACCTTTTTCTGTATTTCTATTTCAGGAAGCCATTCTTTTATTACATTCTAGAAAGATAATCTGCAGTTGCCAGTAGATGCAGAACTTAGTCTTTTACTAAGCAATATCAATCCTTTTCTTCCATGACATTAAGTTACCTCAAGCTAATCTTATTTCTTCACCAGGATATACTGTTGGTTCAGTTGATGGACATGTTGCATTACAATCTTTAGAGCCAGGTTATGCAAGTGAGTTGGGGTAAGACTACTTTCCCACTTTCTAGATCCTGTTGGCTGCATTTCCCCTTTATGATTGCACAATGCCTAAAAGATTGTAACATTTTCAGTACAGTCTTTAGAAATTTTTATTCATTAGTAGGTTAATTCCATGGATCGTAAAATATGAGCAACTATAAGTGTACGCCAGGTTTCAGATATTGCTATTCATTATGTTCGTGCTAATGAAGTCAACTTTACAGTATGTTTAAGGTATTGCTAGTGGCACTTACCATTTGCGAATATTCTTGCGACAGTTTTTTGTGACTGAGGTCCTACTGTAGAAGCTTCTATAGTTGTGCTTGCCTTTTGCTAGTATTCTAGTGTTCTCTTCATTTTGTTACGTAGTGTGTTCTCTGTTAAACAAGAAACACGATGTTTCTTAACATCATCTATAGATGAGTTCATATAGTTAAACTGATGCACAGATGCTCAAAAGTTATAACAGATACATATTACTGTGCAAAGGCAAAGGATAGATTCATTATTTTTATTATTATTATTATTATCATAAAGTGGCTATAATGTAATTGTGCGTTATGATCCCTTCAATGTAAGTTTCTGTTGTTGATTAATGCCTGGCATGTCATGCAGGTGTGTGTTCAGGTGCCATCCAAAATCAAAAGACAGACATCATCTTGTTGCAATCAATGACGTAGCGTTCCATCCAAAGTAATAATCTGTTCCGTTATTGATCATCTGGGCTAATGTTTTTATGCACTGTCACTAGCTCGTTCTTCTCATAACAGGGAAAATGCATTTGTTACTGGAGATTATGAAGGATATGCTATTGTCTGGGATGCTCAGAGTAGGAAGAGATTGTTTGAGGTATTTGTTCTTTCATCTCTATATCTTCAGGTGATAGTGCAAAGAGCACTTTCAATGCTTTGTGCATTTTATATTTGAAGGAAAATGAATTTTTTCCGGCGAATTTGTCCAAATATGATAATCAACTGTCATTTCTTTCTCTCTGAAAGGGATCTAAATTTTGTGTTTGTTCAGTTCAAGAGGTACCCTGCTGCTGTGGCGTCTTTGTCCTATAGTCCGAGTGGTCAATTTCTGGCTATTGCGTCAAGCTACACATACCAGGAGGCAAATGAAGCGTGAGTCCTATTTACCATAACAGAATTGCTTGCAAGGCAGTTATCATTTTCTGGCCACAATAAATTTGATTTAGCTAGTTGTTTCTTCATGCAACTTGTTCCCAATGAGTAGACTTTGATATGGTTGAGAACGGAATTTTATAGAGTTTAAAGTCAATGAAGGCTCTCTGTTTTTCGTGATGGAAAAGCAATGAAGGTAGTTATAGAAGTAGGAAGCAAGTTAGACTTCCTTGTTGCTTCACATTTGAATTACTCGAAATAAGAGAACCAGCCAAATCTTTGCTGAATGTCATCTGTCAAAGATGTAGCATGATTAATTCTGCTCCAAGTGATAGTAGTTTCTATCGTTTCTACCTGAGCATGCTAACATTGATGAACTCACTTCCCTTTTTTAACATGTGTATTTGAGAATCATGACTTGAGAATTCTGTTGGGAATACGTGTAACCTAAACGCTGTCTGCTTCATGGCACAGAGAAGAGACTCCTCAGATTTTTGTTCATGAAATGGTGTAAGTTGTGAATGACGACATTCTGCTTGAACCACTTTCTGCTGGTGTATGTAAAATCTGATTGAGCAAAAGATTGGGTAGATACATCTGAGCTGGATCTGGATATGCCAGTGCCCTGTATTCATTTGTAAACTACGAAGTATAGCTTTGGAGTCATTCATAAGTTATCGATTTGAATGTTATAAGGATGCCACACAGACAGCAAGACGCTTGTTCATGTATGGTGCTGTAAGAAGCTTTGAAAACTCAGATGGAGGCTGTTGTAATTTTTGTATGGGCCAAATAGCTTGCATGTACACTAATCTGCAGCGTAACAAGTAAATGTTGTCAAAATTGTTGTAAGGATATTTCAAGCCATGGTGATCACCTTAAGCTATTCCTTGGAAATTACTCTGACAAAAATGTTGGCTTGTTTTAGTTTGTCGAAATTGAGTTATGTAAATTAGTTCGATAAAATTGAGTTAGAGAAGAGTTCATTAAGTTCGAGAAACTAGAATACACAAAGTAATTTAGAATTTAAAATTTGGTTTTCATTATTTTCTTTTCTTAGGGCTGATAATGCAAATGCTAAACGATTAAGCCCACATATGCTGCTGCAGGAATTCTATATGGTCTGATATTGCAAATATTTTCATACTATTTTAGCAGTGGTCCTTATCTGCATTGACTCTATTTTGGCTCGCGTACTGAGAACGCGAGAATATCTATCCTAATATCTACCCGTTCACGTGTTTTCTGTCAACGGTTGGATGAAACCCGCTCGCTGCTCGGCTCAACTCTCACTACGTTGCTTATAAATACAGTCCTCCATTGGTCGGGTCCATCCTCCCCAATTTTCCTCTGCGATCTCTCTACTATTTGTCGCAGGTTTCGTCTTACAGGTAAACCCTAATCCTAATTTCTGAAAATCGCTCTATCAATCATTTAATCTCTCGTAATCGTTAGATCTGTGGTGTTTAAGGTTTAGGTTTGGATCTGATGTGAGATTGATTGATGTAATTTCGATTGCTTTTGTTGGTGTTGTTGTGGTTGATTGATGGTATAAGGGAAAAAGAAGGAGAGAAGATGTCTGACGAGGAGCACCACTTCGAGTCGAAGGCTGACGCCGGTGCTTCGAAGACTTACCCTCAGCAGGCTGGAACTATCCGTAAGAATGGGTACATCGTCATCAAGAGCAGACCATGCAAGGTGAAATCAACTCTCTCTCTCTCTCTCTCCCTTGGTTGTTTAGATTAGTTAGATTTTGCCTTTTTGTTTGGTTAAACAATTTGATGGTTCGTTGTTTTGTGACTGGAAAAGATTTTTGGATGTTTGTGGATAGCTGAACTGGTTTCACGCTGTCATTTGGGTGTAGTTCTTCTTATAGGTCTTGATTCCTATTGCTTTCAGATTTGGTTTCAGATTTAGATTGTAGGTTTTGGAACATATATTCAGGTGTAGTGTATTGATAAAATATAAAGTATGCCAAAAAGTTTATGTTCGGTTTTCTTTCATAGGAGCTGCCATGGTAACCAGAATTTCGAGTAACACATCAAAGATACCATGCTCTCACTTGTGGTTTTTGAGAGTAATGTGTTCTTCAACATAGGCTTAATTAACTTCTCTGGTCTTCCATTCACAAAAGTCAAATCTTTTTGGCTGCCCGTATAAATAATCTGGCAACCTTATTTGGGTATGCACTCATTCAGTTTCCAATCAGATAATTAATCTGATTTAGTTTGAATCAAAATTGTTACTTATTTCTCAAGTATTTGAAGTGCTCATGGATAAATATATGCTTCAAATGTCTAGGCACTTGGAGAAAAAACATATACAATCTGCATTCATTTAAGCTTATTGGTGCTGCAAATGTGTAAATTGAACTCTGTTGTGGATTGCATTTAGCTTTTCAGCACTCTGAAACCTGTATTGCCTGTGAAAGTTTTGGAAGTATCTCACTTTTCAACTGGTTTTTAACTTTTTTTTTTTATGTTAGGTTGTTGAGGTCTCAACCTCTAAGACTGGGAAGCATGGTCATGCTAAGTGCCACTTTGTTGGCATAGATATCTTCAACGGAAAGAAGCTTGAGGATATTGTGCCATCATCTCACAACTGTGATGTAAGTGTAGCCTTCAGTACATTTTCCTGTCTAAACAAGCCTTATACAATGGACATTGAAATTAATTCTGCACTTTGTCTTTTAGGTCCCTCATGTCAATCGTACTGATTATCAGCTGATTGATATCTCAGAAGATGGATTTGTATGCCTCCTAGTACTCCAGTTCGTTATGCTTCAATTTCATCAAGTTTTGTGTTGATTCGAATTCCTAATTTAATGCGCAGGTGAGTCTGCTAACTGAAAATGGTGGAACTAAGGATGATCTGAGGCTCCCAACTGACGAGAACCTGCTTGCTCAGGTTACTACCTACTTTTACTTTGTCACCAGTCCAGTTGTTGATTTTGTATTTGTTTCTAAGAAAGTGTGATAATTGTTTTAATTAATTGGCACATCTACGGGGGAAAAACTTGTCTTGTTGTTTTGGTGTGCTGTAGATTCATCCTCACTTTTATGCTGTCCATCAGTAAGCTGTTTGGATATGTTGCTTCCCATTTTTATGTAACTTGAGTGAGCATTGCTTTCTAGTTTGGCTATATGAGACCTCTCATCTGTGCATCATTCTTACCTTTGTCTTGACAACACGAACGGGTCAATGCAGATTAAGGATGGATTTGCTGAGGGGAAGGATCTTGTGGTTACTGTGATGTCTGCAATGGGTGAGGAGCAGATCTGTGCCCTCAAGGATATTGGCCCGAAATCATAGACTGCTGCAAATTTCTGGGTTTTATCCAAGCTTTTATAAAATTTATGGTTCGCCTGAGTGATAATGAACATTTGTAAGTACTGAATATTATACAGAACTTATCTGCAGTAGCTCTTTAAGGTGCTGCAGTGGTATTCTCCCAGTGATATTTATATTACTTGTATTCGACACTGCATGGAGCTGTATCTTATGTGAGAGATGTTTATTTCTATGTTTTTTGTTGATTGAGAGGAGCAGCAATGCCGGTGTAGACACATGGATGGTCTTAATATATATTTAATGTTTTGAGCTGGTATATCTATGTTTTATGTAGTTGCATCTTAGCATTTTGCATTAAATTATGCGGTCTATGACTGCCGTTCTTAGATGGTTTAAATTACTTGCACGACAACGGCAGGAATTCGCCGAGTTCTCTTCGAGGTCAGTGTTTGTTAGTAATACGATGACTAAGTGCACAGCCTAGAGGACAACGTTCTGTTCAGTAGTCAGCAGTAGCACCCTTAAGAATGATGCCTCACCATTACAATTTGCTTGCCCCATAGTATGCACGAAGTACTTACAATCATGCATAACTGCTGCTGATGATGATTGATGCTGTTTTTCTCCTGATAAGGGGTTGAGCAAAGGATCTAACGTACTTGTACCTTCGTAGAATTATACAACCTTTGCTACTTCAAATAACATAAATGAAGAAATTGATCTAATGCCTGCTCCGAATCTTAAGATTCAACAAACAGAAATGGTTGAAGGGTGTAATTTTTTTGAACTACTATATGTTCATAGTATCGACAGCACCATCGCATGGTGAAATTCATAAACTTAGGATTACCATAGGCTGGGGTATTTTCTGCAATACTGTGATGTAAGCATCTTTAATATGGAGGTGCTCAGTTCCACTAACATTATTTTGCGATGCTGCGGATGATTGTCCCTAGCCAATCGCCTGAACTGTGTTCTACCTCTCCTTTTAGGGCTTTGAGAGAGTGTGGGGTTCCAGCCTGCATCTTGCCCATGGTATGATTATTATCTCTTTTATGCATCTAAAGTTGGTGATGAAGGTATGTAATTATTAAGGTGTACATAGTGCAGTAAACCTTAGTTATGTACACATTGATTCCAAGCTTTGCTATACTTGCAGCTTCAGAGAGTTTGGTCTCCATTCCTCCAGTAGTATCATGGGCTGATACAGTCATCTTCACTGCAAAGAGTAGAAGCAAAGTTTCAGCACAAAGTTACTAAGTCGATCATGCCTCCCTATCTGTTCCCATGATTAGTTTCCACTATATGGAACCTTCTTTTTTTTCTTATTCATTTGATTGTCATTAGAGGTTTTGACATTGCTGATAAATGAAATTTGTCAAGGCCCTAAGTTCATTACTTAACTAAACAATGACTGATGGCATAGACTCATGTTTAATGCTTACTCTGGCATGTGTATAGCTATTATCAAGGAACCTTATATATGCATATAACATGCAGAAACGGTTAACATTTGGCAGAAGACGTTAGCTGATACACTTGGGGTAAAATTACCTGCAGTATTCCCATGCAATTTTGGTTGTATGACGGACCACCTTCCGTCTTCATCAACAGCTATTTTCAGACGAAGTCAAAAAAGGAGCACATTATATGAAGACACTAAAAAATACACAAGGGCACTAAACTAGCGACATAGTGCAACAGATGATGGAAAAGCAAGGATGAGAAGGCTCACCAATCTCCCTCAGCAATATGGCATTGTGATCAGTTGGAGGGCGGTCATAGATGCCGAGAACATCTGTCTTTGTATTAGTTGGTAAAGGAAGAGAGGATTAAAGAAGTTTGTTCGAAGTTCGGAAGAAAACTAATCAAGATATCTTTTAAATTGGCTGAAGAATCAGCAAGCTGACTGCAGAACATCCAAAATGACCCATTACTCAAAACCAGACTATGTCCTTAAAAGAAGGAAAGGAAGAAGAAAGCATATGAAATTCCCTCTGCAATGAGCTTATGTGCATATAAAGCAAACAAAGGATACTAGAAATACAACATAGTCTGGCATCAGTAGTTCAGCAATATGGCCTATGATTAAATCACCACTCAATATGGTGCAGCCCTGGTCGATGGATTAAATTTCAACTTAATGTCAGTGAAATTAAACAAATATACAGATAATAAATTGTTTCGTTTGGTGCAAGAAAGTATTAATAAGAGAAGAACACCTGTGAGTGATCAAGAACAGCATCACCGTGCAGAACCTATGAAAGAAGAGAATTCAAGTTCAAGCAGAAATAGTAAACTGCATCAGAAATAATACCACCAAAAAGATGGCTGCTATCTAATATATATCTCTGCTTTTGAAAACCTACCATGTTTGAAGTATTAATTTAAATGATTCTGTGGACGTGGACATGCTCAAAGACACGTCTGAGTGCTTCCGGGCCTGTTCGGCCCTATGGTTCGTCATAAGCAGTGGCACTCATGCCAATAAATCTTTCCTATAACTAAGACCATATGCGGTAAGTGCTCCCCTCTTACCAAGTTTTTCAGACACCGTTAAAGATTTATACTTGTTCTCTTTTTCTTTTGCAAGTTTGGGATGGAGACTTGTACCTTTGCTACCGCCCAGATTTAGAGAAATAGAAATATCAAAGAATCAAGAAACTTGATTGCGAGTGCTTGCAATGGGCTGATAAAACCGAAGTATGGGAGAAATGACATTCTTTTATAGTCTGTGAATTACATTGATCTGGGAGATGTTTGTGGATAATGGTTATGTTTCCTACCTAAGTGGGAATGCGGTAATTATCATCAAAAGGATGTCAGATGGAAGCTTTTACCAAATTGAGGTCTTGATTTCTAGTATCATTTCTAGTACCAATTCCTCCAAGTCATAAAAACTTAGTTCTGTAAAGTTACTTCATCTGATTGTTTGTCTGTCAATGGAATCATTGGTTCATTCAGGTGCAGCCCAAAGAAAAACACAATGAAGACCAACAGCTTTAAAATTTGACTAGTAGAAGATATAAGAACTTATGCTCAAGGAAATAATGGCCTTGCATCCTAGAAGTATCATTTCATCTAATGCTCATGAGAAACAAATTGGTTAGGAACATAAGAAAATGGACTGTCAAAAGTATAGACGCACAGCAAGCATCTAAATCTGTGGACTGTGGAATTGAAAAACTTACAGGCACAAAACCTGCATGGAGAGCCTTAACGATATGAGAAGTATCAGCTGAAGCAATCTGCAAAAGCATGAAACTTACATACAAACGGCAAACCCTTCAAAAAATGTCAAAAGGTTTGAAGATATATTAAAAGAATGAACTTGTTCTCCTATTCAAGAGCTAAATGCACAAATATAGATTCATTAGAGCATAAACAATCTGACACTACTGAGTCAAAACATATGCTTCCTTAAAGAGTCTTATGCTCACTTTGTTAGTGATGTGAATAGAAGCAACTAGTCAATTAGAGTTTTACAGCCATTATCTGACATTTCTTTGGCGAGTGGTCCATCCACAGGCAAATGGGGATATTCCAACAGAGGGTATTCCTTCTACAATAAAAGGAAAAGAAAACAATCAGATGCAAAATGTCCAAATTCGCAGAAGTTCTTATCGAGGAGTTTACATAATACTGCAGAATTACTTAGGATTTTCATGTACTGCTGGAGGCGCATGCAAAAGACAAAAATTGCAGGAGATAATAATAGTGACAACAAGGCCTAGAGAGAGTTAATGCAAATTGCAGTGTTATATACCAAGTGGTAGAGGAAATTAACATACTTCCTTTTCTAAAGACTCTCCAAATGCCAATTCCATTTTGACAGAATTGGCCACAGAAAAGGAATTTCTTGCACCACTTGGCTTTTAACACATTCACATAACAACTTCCTGCTCCTACAAATGCAACATAACACAAAGCAGATAAACAGAGTCATACCTCTTGCAAGTGCTCTCACAATCTCGAGGTTGAGGGAAGTCACCTGCAAATGTAGAGCGGCATGTAAATGATACTGCATATACAGAACATTCCAGTTAGAGAATATATAAGTGCGGAGTATATAGAAAACAGACTGCTATAAGAACAATAAAACAAAACGAAGGGAATGAACATAAATTGTTCTACTGAAAGGAGCCTATGCAAACATTCTCATAATAATGCAAAAATAAATCGAAAATAACTAACTATAAGAAAATTCTAGAAAACAACAATAAACTTAGGAGAATTTAGCTCACAGAAATACGTGTAGCAACAAAGCCAGCTTTTACAAGTGCCTTCTCCAATCCTCCTTTATGGACCCCAGACTTACTTGCCTGAAAGTGACCAAAAGACCCTAAAGAAAAGATGACTCAATTAGTACAATAACTCCCCAAAATCAAGACAAAAAGCAATGAAACACATAGATAATACTAGTCTGATAGCATTTAGTGGAAAATCAAGCAGGAACTGATTACTTATATTAGTATTATCATTATTGTCAATGTTATTGTTGTTAATGTGGTGCTACTATACACTCATACAACATCATTATTGCAAGTCCTTTCGATTCAAGATTGTTATCACTTAATACACAAGTTAAAGCTACCCATTTTCTACTTAATTTATTATGTCTGCAGATAACGTTTTGCAGTTTGCAGATACCAGTTGCTCTCTAACATTGTCTTAAGTACAGGTACGCATGAATTAGATTAAACTCAAAGTAGCAATCTACAGTTCTTAAACCTTAATAAATCGGGCCAGGTCAGTCATAGAAGTATTTCATTATTTAACACCAGCTCGCACTTCAAAATATCTCATCAAACTATAATTCTAACCATAACATGCTTATCTGCAATTTTGTGTATGCATGAAGAACTGTAATGGAATTTCATTTCATTGCAGAAAAATTGATCTGCAAAACAAACAGATGGCAATATTATCATCAAAATACTTCATATAGCTTCTAGATCACTGTAAGACTGTGCCTACTCCCTAGCATCTCAAATGAAGAGAAAACCAGCAGCGGAAAAAAAAGGCATTAACCAACCTGCTCCATGGACGACAATGACGTTATTATCCAAATTCAACTCTCGAATCTCTCCAAACCTTTCTGCAGTAGATTCGATAGTGCTTCCATTTCGCCTGCTCCAATCCATCGAAAGAGCTCTCTCCGGAACATTCATAGCTTCTCTCAGCTGCTTACAAATAACACTGAGATTCTCCTCGTTGATATTCTCCAGCTCGTTCTTACAAGTAATTGCCGCACCACCTTATTAAATCAATCGGAAAAATCACCATAAATCTAATAAAATCAAGAGAAATTTCCAAACAGAAAAAGAAATCAAGTAATCAAGCTCAGAAAACCTAGTTTAACAATGCATCTAACGCGTTTGGGATTTGAAATCGAAGAAGTATCTGGTTTCGAGTTCTCCATCTTCTTCACTCTCTCGCCGGCGAAGTGGTTCAACTGTTGCTGCTCAGCCTCCCTAGATCAAGCTATTTATAGCCGCCAGATATTTTGCAATAAAGGACTACTAATAATATAATCTCATTAGGTCTTCGCTGAACATGGTCCTGTTGCAGACGATTGTTTTCAAAAGGTTACTACAGCCTCTGAAGAACGAGACATTTATAGCCGTTACATATTGCAGTATCCGACCATTTGTAGACATGACTAAATAGTACATTATAGTTTTCATTTTGCAAAACATTGCCTTATTTTCTCGTTTAGATAAGGTTTCATTTGTTTTCATAACATTCTGAACTCAATCCATGTCGCGAGCTTCAGTGTTTGCTCCAGTAATGGCGGAAGCTCTACTGCCCACCTGCTCCAACTTTGCTCCTTCCAGAAGCGTCTCGAGAGTTCGAATTGGTCGTTCTCTGTCTCGCTCAATTCTATACTCGATTTCTCCGAAATCGCTACGGTTAAATGGATTGCAAGCTCGAGCTATGGTGAACGAAGGTTTTATTGGCGTTGATGTGTTGCATCGTTTCATTGATTTGAATTTGGGAAAGTGGAACGGTTCTTTCTATGTGAGTATGAATCCTTTGAGAATTTTTTGTTTTGAAATTCGAATTTGTGCTGGCGGTGGGATCTATATTGTGTTGTTAAATTTTGCAGCAATTTGATGGGAATGGAAATCTATTGCAGAATATTAAGACGAAGCTTGCTGCAAACTCATATGGAGAGAATGAGCTGATAAGTCTCATTCAAACGTGAGCTAACTGATAGTTTATGATTTTAAATTGTTATGTAGTCAGTTTGTGATTATTGTTTACATTACTGTTTTGTTTGGGATCAATATCAGTAAACTAGGTGGGAAGAAAAGAAGAGAAATTCTTAGAAACTTTGATTTAGTTTCTCTTTTTTGTTTACTTACCACCATGTAAATTTTTTTGGCATGCTGCCTAATGTTATATGCGGCAGTAACCTTCTTTACAAGGTCAACTCGAAAATACTTGATTAGAAATGTAGAATATGGCCAGTAATAATCTCTAGGTAGTTTTCTGATTCATATATTGCAGTTGCATCTTAGACATTATCAAAATCAAGCTATAGAAGCGTTAACATTTGGAAAGAAATCCTGGTCATAATGTACCAGATACATCGTCTTAGCCTCAAGCAACAAGGAGCATAGTTCTTCAAAATATGTTCTCATTTTCTGACTTTTCTTAATCCATGTTACTATCACGTGCATAAGAATTAGTGACTAGCTAGAAAACAACCTTGGATACATGGATGTAACTAATTCAAAAATCACAATTAGCCAATGAGGACCATCATATACCTTGATCCAGTACTTCCATGGTGCTTAGAGATACGCCATAGTATGACCTTTTATGGTGCTTACAGATGCGTTTGGCATTTTATTCTGTGGGACTAGTTTCTCATGAATCGCAATTTTGATCTCACTATGGTGATGTCTTCTGCAGACTGTATATTGAACAACCTCGATCCAGTACTTCCATTCCACACGCTGACGAAGAACCTGAATGGTTTGAGTACAAAATCAAAGAGACTAACATGTTCACAGTTGATAAATATCAGCAGGTATGATACTATTTACATGACTCATGGAGCTTTTGCTCATGTGCATTTCCAACTTTGTATACTTAGTTGTGATGCAGATTGGGTTCTTTCCTGAAGAGAGGGCATTTGCACTGAGATATCAAACTGCAGGAATGCTGGAAACCATACTTCGAGCAGGAGTTCTTGGTGACGATGACACTGGTGAAGAATCTCCCAGGTTTTTAATAGGTTCTGTTTCTTGTTCTTTATTAGTATTCTCTATGCTGGTGATTGAAATCTCACCTACTTATTCTACTATGTAATAATAATAACAAAGAAAGCTTAGACTATATCAAAGACACCCTGTCATAAACTATTCGTGTTAGTTTCAATTATCACTCAGCAATGCTTTCTTGCATTTAAGATGTTACAGTCAATTGCTATTTCGTAAAGTTGAGCCCTCACTCACGCCCTTTGCTAAGTTGCTGAAGGATATACTGCACTCTCAACCTTTTTAGAAAGGAATGCTAGCATCATATCTTCTCGATTACCTCTTCTTATCCATCTATCTCTTTGTTGTTTGTTTATCTCTGCAGAAACTTAAAGATTCCTTCTCGTCGACCTTCAGTTGTTTGCGAGAATTGCCTTTATTCCCTCAAAACAGACATGCGAGCAAGAGCTTTTCATATAATGGATCCCAAAGGGGTTCTTGACATGCTTGTTGTTTTCCTCGAAGACAGAGGAGAGAAAGCACCTCATTTCTCTTTTTCCCACAATTTCAAGGTTGTTTTCTATACGAAATTTCAAACCGGGAAAGCTCTGGGCAAGTTAAGCTTTATTCAGATTGTGTAAGTGATACCTAGTTTACCTTGTCGTTTTTCTAACAGGATAATCCAGATAGGTTAACTCCACTGCTTGGTCGATGGCAAGGCCATTCAGTAACTAAACGAAGTGGCGTTTATGGAGCTACATTTGTGGAGGCTGATACTGTAGCTTTTCTTGACATTGATGACAAGGGCCAACTGGTGCAGGTATGTAGAAGATCATGTATGTGCTGAACTCGCCGTTTACTTCGAAAAGCCTCTAAGTTGATAGTTGTGGGAGCTAGATGATGTGCTTTTGCAAGAAACTAGTAATGAAATAAACTTAGGTTGGACAGGCACTTAAAAGATAAGCCTTTTAACATAAGGCTCGTTTGTTTGATGTTATTTTATAATGAAGCGGTGATGTTATTCTATAAAAGAAATTGACATCTTTATTTCCAGTTTTCTAAAGCAGTGACGTTTGAAGCTTTGTACTTGAGTTTTGCTATCACAGTACTAGCCTACCACCTGAAGGCGTTGTTGAATTGGAAACAGTTACACAAAAATGTTTAGTAATGAGCCTACGTAGGAAATTCTTTGTGCAATATAGGGATCTCAGTCTTATTTAAAGCCCCTTGGCTGTTAGTGTAATATGGCGATGTACACCTTTCTTACGCGAAATCATTTGAAAATTTGTCACACCTAGGACATAACTACAACTCCGAGCAGCGGAGGTGCTACAACCAATGTTCATTGGACGGGAACAATGTCTAATAATTTGGTCCAGTTTGATGGAGGTTTTCAGCTAACTTTACTGCCAGGAGGAATGTACATGGGGTATCCACGTGATATCGCTAACAGTGTGGCCCAGTTGCAGTCCTTTCATCTTGAGTTCTGTTGGATGGAGTCGCTTGACCTAAGGCAGAGGCTTGTGAGAACTTATGATGCGCAAGGCCTGGCGGTCTCATCAACTTACTTCTCTGAGTTCAGAGTGTGATAGTTGCCTGTCTATTGGCGTCATTAATTCTTCTCCTACTTCACAAGGGAACCATGGAGCATTTGGAAGATAGTTCACGAGCCGTCTCTATAACGTAATTTTCACATCTTCCGGTTCATTTTCCAACCACATCGACAGAGTTATCTTTCATTAATTTCCCTTCTATTCGAGTTTTCCTTTTGAGATATTTATACCCTTTGGCTTACTACTTTACTCCATCTTTACTTGTACTGTATGTACAGGGACTTTGCAAGACATAAGTTTGTCCAGAGATACTCGTAATTACCTTTTATCTATTATCTCAATATACTGCATGTAAATTAGCTGTACTCATCTTGTCTATGGATCATATACTATTTATCAAAATGTTAGCTTTATGCACAAATGATAAATGTCATAACTTTTTAATCATTACCTCAGGTAAATTAGCACGAAGAATATTGCAGAAATGTTGTAATTAGTAGGCATGTAGTTGTTCATTATTATTCTGCGAATTTTTTTTTGTACCTGATAAAGTTCTCACTTCTGACTAATCTGTACTGCAGGTGAGCTGTGCACACCTAACCCAGGGAAAAGGGTATTTAAATTATCAACAGTACTGGCCCAAATTTGTAATTTTAAATTTCCGCTTTTAAGTTTTAACTCCCCGAGACTTAGAAAATGGATAATACGAATATCTTAATCCATGATTGCAGCATTATTAGCTGAAGGGTATTTTAGTCAGTTTCTCTTCATTATCCACCACTCGCCCGCCACAGCCAGCTAATCAATAAGAAGTCAACGTCCCCGCAAGCATCACCACTCTTCCGTTTTGATTTTAATCTGCCCGGGAAACTATTTTGTATTCCCGTTCATTCCATTTTTTTTCTGTTCTTTCCAAAACCAGACCTCTATAATAGATTTTCGTAAAATCGTTCGTTATGCATTGTTTTTCCAATATAAAACCTCGTAGCCGAAATAATGATCATGAGACTTTGCTCCATTCTTTTGGGATTAGCCAAATTCTTTTGCGGAAACTAGCCAAGATAGATAAGTCAGCGATACTTTTATTTCTTGTTTGTCCTCAACGTAGATAACTTATTTTAGAAGTTCTGAGAAGCCTGCTTTGCAAAATAATAATTGTGAGGCACCTGATTGTTTAATCATATAAAACGTGGCTGCATTGCGAAGTTAATTTTATTTTAGAAAAATGTCTCGATTATTGATTAGGTAAAATAATAACAAGACAAAAATCCAATCACGTCTCCCTCTCTCCACACTCTGTGTCTACTCCGTTTCTTTCTTCAACTCTCAACAAAACTCATTAATTATTTTTAATAATTTTATTTAATTTTTAATCTCTCTCGATCTATCCATGGCCGCCGACAGCAAGCCTCTAGCCGCCGCCGACGCCGGCGGCGGTGGCAGAGCTTCAGCTGGACCATCAAGGCCAACACTCGTGCTCCCGCCACGTGCCTCTTACGAAGCTATCCTCCGCGGCGGCGGTGGTGCCATGTGGGACACCAGTCCCGGGCCTATGACTCTTGTCGCCAGCTTCTTTGAACCGGAATCTGAGTGCCAGTCTTTCTCGCAGCTTCTTGCAGGGGCTATCGCTTCTCCGGCGGAGGCAACGGCGCAGCCACAGCCACTGTTAGCTAGCTCGCCGGTTTTCGCTGTCCCGCCTGGGCTTAGCCCTGGTGGATTACTGAACTCGCCCGGTTTCTTTGTGAGTGATTCATTACCTCTCCATTTAAGTTTAGTTTCCTACATCTGTGAACTGAGGTAGTTGAAAGCAGTTTAATTTAATTGGATTGTAATTTTACAAGTTTGTTGCATTTGGTTTTAGTACTATTCTACTGTAAATGGAGCCAGAATAGGAATGAGCTAGTTTCAAATTATGTTGCTTTTATGTTCTATTATGTGGCTAAGCATTTCATACATTTGATAAAGCTGGTTTTGGTTCATAAATTTTCAGCTATTTGGACTTGATATGTAATGGAAAAACTATAACTAAATTTACATTTGAGCTGGTTAGATACAAACTTGATTCGTGCTAGCTTCTGATTGTTTAATTAGCTTTGGAGGTCAAATAGTCTTGCAAGAACAATGCATATTTTGGTTGCCACATCAGTTTTTGCTGGTGTCTTAGGTTAGTGAGAATTCTTCTGCAAATGCATCTGCTTTCTAATTTTGTTTGATATAATGTGAACTCAATAACCAAATTGAGGCTTGAGCTGTTTAGAGAAAAATGGTTTCTCTCATTGTTTATTAGCTTTTGTCTTAATAGTTTCCTAAATTTGTGTAGCACATGGTTTGATTGAAGTCTTAGTTTTAATCTTGATTGATGTCTTTGCTGACTTTAGTTTTTTTGTTGATATATCTGCTTCTATTTCTAGATACATGTATTTAAAGGCATTTATGAGAATTTATTATGCTGGATAAAGTGTACGAAAATGATGTATAGCGTATTACTGGTTGAATAGTCTGATAAAACTACCTATGCAGGGCCGTTTTGGAATGACCCATCAGGAGGCATTGGCTCAAGTCACAGCCCAGGCTCGTTCTAATGCTCAGTTTCGCGAGTATGCATCTACTTTTTCTGAACCAATGACAGCTTGCGCATCTCAGCCAACTGACCCAGTGTCAAATTTGGAAGCAGCACATAAGAGTCCTCCTCAGATATCAGATGCTGAAAACATCACCTTGGCTAATTCAGAGCTCTCTCAATTGGATGATAAAACTAATCTTCCAGTTCCTTCTGAGAAATCTTCTGAAGATGGCTACAATTGGCGGAAATATGGGCAAAAGCAAGTGAAGAGCAGTGAATACCCAAGGAGCTATTACAAATGTACACATCCAAATTGCCTTGTTAAGAAAAAGATCGAGCGCTCCCTTGATGGTGAAATCATTGAGATTGTCTACAAGGGTCAACATAATCATCAGAAGCCCTCACGTAATAAGCGTGGCAAGCAGGGGAGTCATGTGCAAACTGGTTCTAATGGTCAAAGTGGTAAAGTTGTGGCCTCTCCTAGCAGTGAGATAGGTTCAGATGCTCTTCCCAAGGCTCAAAACAGATTGAATGAAGTTTCTCCTCCCTGCATGTTAATGAGAGATCAAGAACTTAATGGGGCATCTGAACAATTGTCTGGTTCAAGTGAAGGTGAAGAAGCAGGCGAAACTGAATCAAGGGCAAATGGGATGGATCATAGTGAGCCTGATGCTAAAAGGAGGTAAACATGATAATAATTGTGCGACTGCCATCCTTTCTAAAACATTCCATCTTAGTTTTTTTTCTCCTGAATTAACAGGAAATCCAACAACAATGTCACAGTGGCAAACTCCCATAAGACTCTTACAGAACCCAGGATTATCGTACAGACTGTAAGTGAAGTAGATCTTCTAGATGATGGTTATAGGTGGAGAAAATATGGCCAGAAGGTGGTGAAAGGAAATCCTAACCCAAGGTATCAATCGCTCTACTTATTTTGTGGACAGTGTTCTTCACTTCCAAGTAGGGTTTACTTCATGCAGTATGTTAAAACTACAACTTTCAATTGATACCTGGATATCGTGGTTTATATACTTTTCTATTTATTTTTTTACTGTTTTTGTTACTTAATCAAATCAGATTTTGGCTCTTTTAAGATTCTGCAATTATCACGTTTGCCATTTCGGATAGGCTTACTTTTGGCCATTAAGGTGCAATATGTTTGAGTGTTATAATGAAACTGAATGGACTATCTTACTGTTTTTCCATTTTATGACTTCCTATATTGCGACATTTGTTTTCAGATACGTGTTGGTCCACCTATTTCTTGCCAGGCACAAAAATTGTAGCATACATGCGGATTGAACATAATCAATTGAAAAAATGTGTTGGTCCACCTATCTTCCTTGCAGAAAGTTAGACCTTGTCATGCCTGTCATGCTTAAGTTGTAAACTATCTATTGGTGGTGGAAGTTTTTGCGTCGCACATCTTTCTGTTAAATTGGCAAAGCTAAGGTTACATCAATGTTTAATAAGAAAATTATCATATAACCTTGCCCAAAAAATCTATAATTTTGGCAAAATAAATTCAAATATATGAGAATGATTTATTTCTTTGGAGCCATGTGAATGTGAAGTTTAACTTGCAGGAGTTATTACAAGTGCACATACACGGGGTGCGGTGTCAGGAAGCATATTGAAAGGGCTGCAACAGACCCAAAATCTGTTGTAACAACATATGAGGGTAAACACAATCATGATTTGCCATCAGGTAAGAAGGGCAGCCATAACGCTGCTAATAATGGTAGCATAGATGCTGTTGCTAATTCAAGCATTGGCACGTTGAGCAATCAATTTCTCCAGAACAACCCAGATTTGAAGAATGGTGGTGTAAACGCAATCACATTTTCTCAGCTAAAGGAAGAGCAAGAAATCACTTAGAAATCTCTAAAGTTGCCTGTACAGGAGACTGTGATTATTATGAAGTGTAAAGTAATTACACAAAATCCTTCATTTCAAATGTAATGTAAGCATCTGTATTTATTTGTATTTTTGGCTTAGTTTGTAGCTGGTGCTGCTCTTGGATCTATGGGTAATTAGCTTTTGGTTACCTTTGTTCAGTTTGTAGGTGATGCTAATGTCCATTTCCAAGTTAAGGATACCATTGGCTACTTTGAGTACGACAAAATATTGAAGACCGAGAAGTTGCCAATAGAAATCTGAGTGGATTTCTTGTTTTTGCTGTTTTTTGTTGAAAACTGTTTTATACTTTTGTTGATTATCAAGATAGGCTTTACTTTGAGGAGACTGTAACTTGTAAGCATCTCTATGATATGTATATAATGTTGGTATTTTATATTTGTTGAAAATGATACCAAATGATTCGTGTCAAAAATATAGTTCTCAAATTATTGCTTTTGCTAATCTTCGTTGGCTAAGCGTTCGCTTGCCTGTCGACATCAAAGCACAATTTTTTTCCAGGAAAAAAGTTCAAAGGCTGCCTTTGTTTCCAGAAACAATCTCTAAAAGCAACGTTGCAATACACATCCATGAAGCTAGAGCTTTACCTGTGACTTTCTACAGTCAAAGTATCCCAGATGCCAAAAGTCCACGACAAACTTTTGGTTAGCCAAATATACAGCAGCAATAATGTTCAAAAACTATAGCTTTTAAATTTGCACCCAAAATCATTTCATTCAGATTTTGCATAATTGTGGGAGCATAGACCAGAAAGCGAAACAAGATTCACATCTTTAATACAAAAGCTTTCAATAGAACAACATATACAGCACCAGATCCTACAAAACAAGTAAAGCCATATAACAATGTAACACAAATAATGGTTAAAACTTCTCATAATATATAGTGAGTGTTGACTTTGTTTATACGATCCCAATTCAATATTAATAATTTCCTAATTTACTATCAATCAATAATTAGTAAGTGGTTATGATTAGTGATATTGTTCAATGTTGAGTTAGTAGCGCTTAATCCACTCGTAAAAGATGATATTAATTTCAGTTAGTTGATTTCTCGTAGCAACTTTATTAGTTTTAGTGATTACGTAAGAGCAACAAAACCAATTCGATTGACAACATTGCAGTTTCGGGGCACACAAGTAATGTTTAGAATCATTATTATTAAACTGATGCCAAACTGTAAGCAGGCCAGAAATTGCAGAGTATGATTATGGGGTCCAAATTTTGAAATAAAATTTCAAGACCCGAAATTGCGAAATATCCTAATTGTATAAATTTTTTAAGTGGCGCGAATTGTATAAATAAAAGGTTCATTGAAGCTGGCATCACCAACGGGTATGATGATTCTCACCCGCCACCTTTTTTTTAAAAAAAAGGAAATTAATTCTCCAAAAATAGTGAAATCAAGAGACAATTCGTTCAAAAAAAAAAAATTTCCCTTCAAATTTCAATGCAACGAAAGAAGAAAACAAAAATATTTTAATTTTTCTTAAATTAGGATCATTGCTGTTTGCTGACAATCCCGGAACGCTAGCTCATCCTCTGTTCTTCTCTATTCCTGGAAAATTTTCCAACCTTCGTTCCATGTGCTACTAATTATATCTCAATTTTTAATTTCACATTTTTCCGTTATTTTTCTCCAGAATGTATCTCCAATTTTTTTAAATTAATTTTGCACCACAATTGCTCTGATTCCGGGGACCTTTTGATCGGTTTTATTCAAAATTCCGACGGGGTGGTCCTCGGACGGTGGTAAGCAGCAATAATGGGTTGCGTAGCGTCGAAGAAGGATTGCCCCGTTACTCCGCCCGTGGAGTCGGGCAACATGTCGTGGGAATTACAGGATTCTAACGAGATGTTGGGCCCGCCTGCGAGGTGGAATCGGAGCCGGAGCGAGTCGGGGGAATCTGCTAAGGTCAGTTCCGGGAAGATGAGTACAGTTAGCACGAGCTCGTTCAGCGCCCGGATGGGGAATTTTCACAAACACATGGAGGGTGAGCAGATTGCGGCCGGATGGCCTGCGTGGCTCACTGCTGTTGCCGGAGAATCCATTCAGGGGTTGGTCCCACTAAAAGCTGATTCATTCCAGAAATTGGAGAAGGTAGTTTGTTATTTTGTCTTGAAACCCGTTGTTCTTGTCTTGATGAATTGCTAAATGAATTAAACGGAATGCACATTGCGGTACATTTTTGTTTCAAGGAACCGTTGCATACACACGATTAGTCTATCCAGAAAAAGCACATGATTTTCATTGATCATACTAACTCTCAGCTGTGTTTTGAAGATTGGGCAAGGTACTTACAGCAGCGTCTTTAGAGCAAGGGACATTGAAAATGGCAAAATTGTTGCCCTGAAGAAGGTACGATTTGATCATTTCGAGCCTGAAAGTGTCAAATTCATGGCACGGGAAATACAGATCCTTCGGAGGCTTAATCATCCAAATGTTGTGAAATTGGAAGGCTTGATTACTTCCCGCTTCTCCTGCAGTCTATATTTAGTATTCGAATACATGGAACACGATCTTTCTGGACTTACATCATGCCTTGACATCCAATTTAGTGAATCACAGGTCTGTTTTTAGGCTTTTATTGTCGCTTTTTCACTAGACTCATTTGCCTATATGAACTTCCATGACAATCCCTGAATGCCCTGAAAAAATATGCTTGCAACAAATAGTACTATATTTGTCGATATGCTTATATCTGATTTGTATTGCAGGTCAAGTGTTATATGCACCAATTACTCTCAGGACTTGCCCACTGCCATTCACGTGGTATCATACATCGAGACATCAAATGTGCCAACGTCCTTGTTAACAATGAAGGGATCGTCAAAATTGCTGATTTTGGTTTAGCAAACTATGTGAATCCTGAAAGAAAACAACCCCTCACTAGCCGAGTTGTCACTTTATGGTATCGCCCACCAGAGCTTCTGCTAGGTTCAACAGATTACGAAACCACAGTGGATTTGTGGAGTGTTGGCTGTGTATTTGCCGAAATGCTTGTCGGAAAGCCAATCTTACAGGGAAGAACTGAGGTAAGGTATAACTAGTTTATGAAGACTCTATAAGTGGAGGACAAGCATGTGATTTTCAACCAGAGTTATGAGATGGTGATGTTAGAATCCATCTATGTAACCTTAACATTTTCCTGCATGGTCTATGTGGAAGCACAATGGCCCATTTTCTTGGTATTGTGAGTTCTTTTTTTTTTAATTTTAAATAATGATGTGAATCTTTTCTTTTTTTTTTCAGGTAGAGCAGTTGCACAAAATATTCAAGCTTTGTGGTTCCCCATCAGAAGAGTACTGGAAGAAGTCTAAATTACCGCATGCAACTATTTTCAAACCTCAACATCCTTATGAAAGTGGTCTTCAGGAGACGTATGACTTTTTGCTCCCTAGTACCTTGAGTTTGTTGGAAACATTTCTTTCTATTGAGCCATATAAACGTGGAACGGCTGCATCAGCTCTGGCATCGGAGGTAAATTCTCATACTTCTTTAAGACTATTACTTTGTGCCATATCTAAATGATTTATTGAACTCTGCGTCTGTAGCTTATCTGATAATCATTCAGGAACAATACTTGAGTTTTTTGATCGATGATTCATTTTGCTCTGCAGTATTTCACAACAAAACCGTACGCGTGCGAACCCTCAACTCTGCCGAAATACCCACCAAACAAGGAAATAGATGCAAAAGGGCGAGAATCACAGAGGTAATCACGTTTAATGTTGTAGGCAAACCACAATCCGTTCTAAGACCCCCTGTTTGGTCGTGATGTTTTTAAAAGATATATTCCTTCCTTGAACCTTGAAGAATTGTTTTAACTACATGCTTTATCTTACAACCTTGTCAAAGTCAAGTTGACAAGAGTGCATCATCCCACACGCTTTATCGTCAGTACTTCGATTAGCATGTAAGTCTTGCAGCAGCTCTGAGCCTCTGACAATGCCTGTCACTATTTTCAGAACAACAAGTACTGCAGATTCAGGAAATGAGGTGGAAATACCACAAAGGCCTTCTCGAGCATCGAGAGCTTCGATCGATTTCAATGGGTTGAGCAAGTTGGCAGTTCATCCTGCGGTAATTATTGTTCCTCTTGACAAGCAGCAGAAATCTGCATTGACCTTATTCATAATTATCGTCATAGCAAGTTCCTAGTTTTTGTCTTTGTAGGACTCAAGGATTCGAAATACTGGAGAAAATGGAGGTCCACAAGGTTTACATAAAACTATAACAAGCAGTAATAATAGGCTGATGCCAGATTTGCAGCCAGCAAGAGCTATCAATCCTCACGGGGAGGGTAGGCACTTCAAGCATGTCTCCCAAGGAGACATGGGTCGAATACATTTTCCTACTTCAAATGGCTTTGAATGGGCAAAAAGGCAAAATGATGGTGCATATATTAGATCAAGAAGTAGGCAAAGTTCGAAAAGTAATACTTCTGCAACACATGATCCTATGAATGTGCTGAGAGCTAGAAACACTTGTAACTTGGAAATATTTGAAAATGGACAAATTGTACGTAAGGGCCTTGCAGACTGTAGAGGGCACAAACCATCTGGCGTGGCAAAGCATGCAAAACAATGGCCACAAGCAGAGTCATGTGATTTCTCCAAGATCACATATCCTCAAGATTTTGCAGAAGCTAACTGCAACAGAGATGCAATTTCATCTAACCGAAGCTTACTGGTATAGTTGCAGATGCTTGACCAGTCTCACTTTCATGAATGCTTAATGCTCGTATCTTTTTGACTTTATTAATAATTCTCAGGGCTACCATGATCATGAAGAAAAGGTTGAGTTCTCTGGTCCTGTACTTGCTCGATCACATAAGGTTGATGAATTCTTAAAGAAGCACGAGCGCCACTTCCGTCAAGCAGCTCGTAGATCTTTCCTTCAAAAAGGTAATATAGAAGAGTAACAGCTACATCGCCCCCGTTATGCTTTTATGCTAGAAGATAACCATGTCTAAGTACTCATGACTGAATGTTTTTGGGTACAGTAGAAGCTATGGTGGTTGCCTGAAAGACATACATAGATACCAGTAGTTAAACTGCTTATGCATCTAAATTTTGTACTTCAATCTATAGGTGTGAAGTAAGAAGTGACTGGATCTGGCACTCAATCCTAAAACAAGAATGGTGAAAGTGGAACTAGTAGTGAAAAGCTCGTTGATTCAAAACCAAAGATCAACAAAGACTTCTATACAAGAAAGTCTTTGCGAAGTAATTTCTGAAAGTTAGAAGATTGAAGCCCTTCACTGATTTGCGGCAATGCTGACTACATGTTCATGTAAATTCGAGAAATGACCACTTGGGACAAGAGTTCATTCATGCCCATCAGGCATGCATCAAATGATAGTCCTCTTCATCATGCCTAAAGAGAGCCACACTACTTATGTACAAAATGCTGTATAGAGATGAAATCATATTTTTTTGGTTACATTACAGAAAATTGAACATTGTGTAAAAATTGAAATGCAGATTTCAATAGAAATATTCTTTAGTTGTTATGGATATAAATTAGGTGGTAGCAAAATGACATGCCATTAGATACTGAATTGCTTTACTTAGCAGTTGGGTTTCTGTAGCAATTTGAGCTTGCAACCTGTTCAGGTTTCATTTTAATTAACATGAAATTAATATCAAACCTGTTTTATAATTTTCGGATCACTAACTAAAGATAATATAATCTGAACCTGCACGTTCAAAGCACTACTTGATTACTACTGTAAGTGATCAACAAAAAAGCACGAAACGTGTGAACCGCGGATCTGTCTGTCGCTGCAACTTCAAAACCTAATTGCTATTCTTAAAGAACCACTAGAAAAACACAAGCACGGATCTTATATAGTGTTCATTCATTGATAAATTAGTTTCTACCAACAAAATAGATGTTCGGATTACGCCATTCCTCAGGCTCCAGGTTCTAGCTGCCTCTTTCCCTCGAAACAAAAGAAAGAAACTCAATAATGTTCGCATCTCAGCAGAATAAGGAAATGAAAGATTTAATGGTGTACATACTGGGACATTTTTTTGGGATATCCGTTCAAGGTAGTACTTCATCATGTGGGTTTCCCTTTGTAGATAGACCAAGACGGTTTCCTGGGTGCCTCAAGCTGACGGAGAGCCAAATTTGGATCAATCATCCTCCGTTGATATGACCTTCAAATTTTGTCTGTGGCTCGCAAAATCTATTTTGTTCAGTCTCAAGCAGCAGAGGACCTGCTCTGGTAGTTCCTCCTGCTTTTGTGCCTGTGTTGAGATTCCTTATGGTTAAAAAGAAACTCATTGAATAGAAACTGATACAAAGGACGAACAGGAAAAATCACTGTGAATGATAAATACAAAGGGCGAACAGCAATAGTCATTATTCACTGTGAATGGTAAATACTAAGGGCGAACAGGAAAAATATAGTCTGAAATCAAGCACCAAAATCTTAGCAAGTGTTTCTTGCAAGTTTGTAACTGTTAGGCCCTTATGTGCTTATAGAAGGTTTAGTCTATTACAAGTGTGCTCTAAGACCACTTGAGCTATATAAAGAAAGAACAAATTATCCACTAAGTTTTCAACTTACTATTCCAGCTTTTGCACATCCAGTGTGCCAGAATGGTACCTGAATTGTTAAGCCAAAATCAAGTATCCCTTGCTTTAAGCGTTCGCGAAATGCTTCAAGTCCCTTCCTTGAAATGTAGCTAAAGCGATGTACATCCAGGTCAATCTCAAAGTAGTTTGAACCCTGAAGAAAAAGAAACAAACGGATAATATGCATACTAATTCACTTAACAAACCATTTAAAGTGCAAAAAGTTAATACATCAGATGGCAACCATATACAGTCATGTACACAAGTTGTTACGAAATCCAGGAAGATAAAAGCTTTTGCATGTGCAACTATGTGAAGACTAAAACTGTAATCAAGGTTTTTCTTTCATACCCAGTAAAAGTTGTGCTGAGGACGAGAGAGAACTGGCTTTTCGTTATACGCATATAGAAACTTCTTTTCTGCAGCACTTAAGTGGAGATCCTCTGGATTGAGCACTCCGGCCAAAATTTTTAATCTCTCTCTAAAGGGAATCATTGAATCCATTGGAAAACCTTTAACCTTTTCGATCTCATCACCTAGAAACCTCTGCAAAAGAGCACAACACACTTTGCATCAGAACATTGCAATGGCCCTAGAAAGCATAAAATTGTGATGCATTGAAATAACATGAACCCTGAAAACTCGATACAATTTACCTTAATCGTGTCCTGAAAACGAGGAGAAGTCTTTTTATCAAACTCTTCAGAGATCTTGAAATATAGAACAAGACTCAATCCTTCCCCATCACTATCACCAAGGAACATAGCGGCTGGATAAGTAGGTAGCTGTGACAAAATATAACAGAAAACAGGAATAACCAACAAAGCCTTATGAAAACAATCCACATATTACCATAAAGGAAGAACTTGCACCTGAATATTTACAACGAGAAGCGAAGGAAATTTCTCATGGGCTTTTACATGTGGAAGCTCAACATACTGAGAAATATGATGCACTTTATGTGGGCAAACAAATAAATCCACACCCACTGGTATATATGGTGCATGGTTTGGTGCAGGAGATTTTTTCTTGTCTCTGCATAAAAGTTACAAATACAGCGATAAGCAGATGCTAAGTGTTTGTTGAAGACAAAAACTCATTGAAACTACAACATGCTATAATCGGTCCATGTATGGAATTCATGCCTGAAATAGCTCTCTCCACGAAGCTTAAATGTAGAAGCATCAAGGTTCGACCAGCATCCCTGTATCAATTTCTCCCCCTTTGAGCATGGAATGGAAAGACCTGCTCTAGGACGATATAAGAATCTCTGAGAAGAACCTAAAACAGGAAGACAGGAAAATATCACCTTTTGAAAGTGTAAAACTTAAAATTACTTTGAACCATATAATCATTGACTATAGTTTTGATGTAGTTATTGCCAGAAGAATCCTCTATAATATGAAGAATAAAGAAAGATGGTAGGCTGCAAGCCGGCCTAGCAGGAATAGGCATATAAAACAAGAATAATGAAAGTGTGGCGTGTTGGTTACACTCACTTATTTCAGTTGTTTCTTCTCCATCATAAGATTTCCTCTTAAATGAAAGCCTAATAACAGCTGATTTCCGTTTCAGGCACTGGGCGCCACTATTTTGCAACTGTTGAGTTTTATCAGTAAAATTGACGGAAGGTACCAAGCGAGCTAAGCAGGATGAAGTAATTAGCTTTGAACTAGGATTTGATTCTGCATCATCCGTGTCCACTTTTAGACCTTTAAAGCTATCTAACTTATCTCCTAGATCCCTTTTTCTTCTGGAACAAGGTTCTGCTCGTGGTGCTTCAGAATTGAAGTCAGTAACTTGTGCCATTACATGATCATGATTTTGCATGTTTTTCGCAAGTACTTTGCCTTCCCCAAGCTCATCTTTCATCAAAAGCTTCTCGCTCTTGCCAATATCTTTTCTCAGATGTTTTTCTACAGACAATGCTAGTGCAGTGCTACCACAAGGTTCCTTGGAATTGCACATAGCATCAACCACACAAGAAGCGTTATCCAAGTGTAAGCCTTGAGCTCCAACTGGATTTGTAGTAGATTGGAAAGAGTCTTAAAAGGACAAGACGATTGAAACAATTAGTCAAATTAGCTTGCAAATCCTTTTTTCCAAAAAAAAAGTAACTAAATACTGCTATATACCTCCATGGATACTACTGAAATCGTCATCAGAATCAGATTCCAAGATACTAAGAGAGTCGAACCATTCCTCTTTCTGGCTATCACCTGCAGGGAAATTCCCATAATATTCACAAGAGCCGTAAGTGAGAAGGAGATAGATGACGACCTTAACCTACAATTCCTACCATTAGCATCCGCTTGACTATGATGCCATTGCAATTGCGTGAGATGAAGCGTCAGATTGGAAACCTCGAACTTTCTACGAGTTGTCACAGCAGTGTCCACATGGACAAACTCGCTGACAGTGAAATCCTTTAGCTGATTCTGACAGTCTCCGGTCAAAGGAGCATCTGAAATTGAAGCTGAAATCTTCCCACGCCATCTTCTGGACCTAAAACAGTACCTCTGTCTTGATTTGGGCCTTCTCTGTGATGTTGATACACAACCACCCATTTCTATAGCTCACAGGCTCCTCTGTCAGAGCCACCTATTCTTCACATAGCCAAACAAGCTCTTGCGCTAATGGGAACTGAGATGCAAGATGCAAAGCCTTCAAACACAGTGTCCGCCGTGTAACTCCTATAAGTAGCACGCCGTGAAAAGAAAGATCGAGATGCTTTGCACATCTATTTTAAAACGGAAATTATCACACCACATTCAGAAAGAAAAGACGCGAAGAAACAGGTTGCATCTTAACTCAGGGAAATAACAAGACAATAACAATCTAAGACGAACATCGTTCAACAGCAGATTGAATTCGATCCAAGAAGAAGAGGAAGCAATCAAACTGCTAAGGCAGAGAGAAAACAAACAAAGATTAAAATCAAAACAGGCAATTATCATCATTTGAGCATAAAGAAATAGGCACGTGAAAATTGTATTGTTAGTTTACTAAAAAGAGAGAGCTTTCAATGGCTGAGTTCGTTAGATACGATCAATCGAGTAACAAGTAATCAATTCATCTATCTATAAACATTAAAATGAAAGAGATAGAACGAAAGCCGACCAGATAATGAAGACGGCATTAGAACACAAAAGGGACCACAAAACACTTCTACTTAGTGTATAAACAAAACCAAAAGTTCTCGTCCTGTTCTTTTTTCAAGAAAAAGACGGAAGCCGAAAATCAATTTGGTCTTTTAATTACTTATTATGTTCAATAATTGTAACAGAAATTGGAACTAGAAGGGATAAATCTATTCCAGCTACTGAAGAAGAAATTTAAAATTTTGTGATAGATTCCAAACTGTTGAATTGAACGCGGTTTAAGCAAGAAAGAGTTCATGGATTGCTTTCAAGAGAATGATAGTAATCAGTGTTCACCATATGAAGAAGAAAGCAACTGGGTTGAAGTTGAACACTGAAGCAAGCAGTCACTTTTTTTGAAAGAAAGAGAAAAAAAGTAGGAACAATAAATCACAGTTAAATCTTTAATTCGTTTTGCGACACGAAAGATCACAACTTCAAAATGCCCACCCACTAATAACAAAGAACAATCTTTTCATTTAAAAAAAAAAAAAAAAGGAACGCCGCAAACCTAACAGAACCAAAACCAACAGTAACATTGGCAGCGAAGCAACTGTGCTCACTTAGAAGAAAGCTTTAACTCTCCAAAATTCAGTGCAACCACAACAAAAAGAAAAGCAAAAAAAATCATCGAACCTTTGATGACAGAGTTTGATTCAGTAAATGTCCATCAAAACAAACCAAAAACATCAAAGGAAAAAAATCCACATAAAGAGAAACAAGAACACGTACATACCGCAAGCACTGTATGATCCAGTGGTTCTAACCACTGAGTGTGAGAAAGCTTTCTTTCTATTCAGCTTCACCGGAGTGAGCCGGGTAGGAAGCGGGCTCAGGGATGGCCAGGAAAACTCTTTGGAAGATTCAGGAGGAGGTGAAGAGTTGGTTGTTTTATGTGGAGCGGAGAGTAGGCGGTGGTTTATTAAAATGGAGTTCGTGGGGAGACGAAGAAGACGAGCAGGATCAACTGGTTTCTTTTACCTTCGCCAAATTAATTTCTTCTATAATAAAATTCAACTTTTATTTATTTATATTCTAAAAAACTTTAAGATTTAAAATCTTTTGAAATAAAAATTAAAACAACTAAAAAATAGCTGAGACGCATTCCTAATAATTAGAGTGCATGCAACTCCAATTTGTTGGTCTCATTTCGAAAATTTTATATATTATACTTTCAAAAAATTAAAAATTTCAGTTTCGCGCATAAATTTAAATTTACTTTTTTATTTATATATTTTCTAATACGGTTATTTAAAATTTTAATTTATTTAAAAATTTTCATAAAATTTTAAAATGTTATTTTCAAATTACTTTTTAAAAGCTTTATTTTTTATTTTTTAATTAAGAAAATTTAAGAATTTTTTGAAAGACACTCTTTATTTTAGAAGTGGGCTGCCGTACTCTTCGCGTACATACCCGTAAGTAACACTTGCAAAAGAAAAGATATTCTATTATTAAACTAATAATAATTAATTCTTCACTATCTAATTTAGTAAAAAATTATTGATGCCATCCCAAATTGGATTTCCTTCAAATTTCTTGTCCTTTATATAAGCTAAAGAATGCAAGTCAGGTTAGTAGGTGTCAATCGTTCTATATGAAATAAAAAGAGGTCAATAAACAAACTGCTAGTTTTTCATGTTCATTGAATTTAGAACGGTTTAAAATAAGATATTTCTAAATAATGTAATTCTAGAAAAGTAAATTTGATTTTATGATTAGAAAATAGAAAGTATAGTAATAATGCATTATTGATTATCTAAAATATTAAAAATTAAAAAATTAATTTCACTAAAATGTAATGCCAAACGGGTTCTATTAAATTTAATCAAATTTTAATCAAATAGCAACAACAAACTATCTCACTCTTGTGTGTTCTTTTATATCCAAAAATCACTTCTTTTTTATTAAAAATTATTTTTAATTTATTTTTTATTACAAAAATAACATAAAAAATTACTTCCAACATATTTTTTAATATAAAAAAATACATCACTTTCAATAATACTATTTCTAACAACTCATTTCTAAAAAATTAACTTCCAAAGCTAAAAGAACACTCTTTTAAGTACATTTTACTTCTTGTGTTAGGCAAGCAAGGTGAAAGAAAACAATATGTTATTTTTCAGAATCATCTTATTGATAGAGTTTAACTTTATTAACTCCATACTCAGTAGCTGTTTGGCAACATTTTCTGAAAATATATTTTCAATTTTTTCAGTTTATAATTTTAAATAAAATTTTTTAAAATTTAAAAATATCACAAATTTATTTGTAAAATTTAATTAATTAATTATTATTAATTTAAAAATAAAATTATTTTCTAAAAATTAAAATATTTTATTTTAAAGAAATATTTTGTAAGAGCACTCTTATCTGCTAACTCATATAGTATTCGAACTTTCTTAGCTTTGTCTTATAATAGAGTTGGTGGCAGCAATCAATTCAATACTATGTTGCCTGGATAAATGTGTGTTTAATTAAGTTTTGAGTTGAGTGTCTAAAAATAAGTTTTCAGAAATTAATTTTTTCGAAAAAAATTAAAATGAGTTTAATTTTGTGTTTATATATTATAAAAATAAATTAGAAATGAAACTTTTAGTTATAAATTTTCTACATTTGAAATTTTAATTTTAAAAATTTAATCTTCAATATAGATTTTTTTTCTCTCCACTTTCAATCTATTTTTAAAATAATTAAATATAAAATTTTAGCTTCATTTTTAATTTACTTTAAAAATAATAAAAATACAAAAAATTAAACTTTATTTTTAATTTATTTTTTTTGTAAAATTTAATTACGGTATTTGAAGCATGCTCTTAATTATTAGAATTTTTTTAATTATCAATTTAGAGATTAGTGAGTAGGACATTTCATCAACCTAGAAAAGAAAAAACCTTGTGGGAGTTGTTGAGACCTGCATTATAGGTACCAGATTTGATATTTGGAACAATTATTGACAAAAAATCCAAGGTATGCTTTAAAACAAAAGTTCAAATTTAATAAAATATCAGTAGGTATGATTTTGAAACAATGTGTTTAAAACAAAAAATATTTTAAAAATAAGTTATTTGAATTTTTTTATAATAAGTTTGTTTTTAATAATATGAAATATTTATATGAATTATATAATGTACAAAACTTTTTCAAAATTATGATTGAAAATTATAAATAAAAATATTTAGATAAACAATATCAAATAACTAAAACTTTAGTTTAACATATATTTTGATATTATATTCTGACAGCGATCGAAAGTTACGTCACCTTAAAGACGTAGAGTTTAAGGTAAAACTTTTTAATTTTACTTAAAGTATATTTAATGGTTCGATTTTAAATTAAAAGCTCTGATAGAGTTATTATGTATTGAAGCTAACTTCATATAGGTTTTGCCAAGGGCGTGTGAGTGAAATTCCACTTTTTCTCGTCAGAATTAAAGTTTCACTTACTTTTTTTGTTTCAATTACAAATAAAACTAAAAATTCGAATTCTCAATTTTATACAAGTGAAACTCAAGTTTTACTATATATTTTTTTTAAATTTACTTCCAATCCACTTCAACAATCAATTAAAATATAAAAACTAAACTCCACTTTTAATTTATTTTTTAAAAAATTTTATTTTATATTTTTTACTTTCACGTAACTCAGTTACGGATATTTGAAACACGCTCCAATTCGCTCCCACAACTTTTTGGACGTGAAGAAAACAGAAAATAGTGCGTTCAATTTCAAAAAATCATTTAAAAATCAGTTTTTTTATTTTTCAATTTATATTTTTAATATAATTTTTACAAGTTTTTTAAAAATAAAATCTAATTTTACTATTTTAAAACAATAATTAATGATAAGATTTTACAATATAATTTTTTGAACTTAATATTGAAATATCTTTGTAAAAATTTTATAAGCTTTAATATAAAATTAATATATATTTTAACGAAAAGACATAAAAAAGTAAACCAAACATGCACTAGAGTTTGGTATTGATTTTTCTAAAAATTCATTCCCAAAAAACGATTCAAATTTTTATAATATTTTAAAAACTTTATTTTAAAATTTTATTAAACTAAAATTTATTTTTTTGAAATAAATAAAATATTTTCTATTTAAAAAGTTTTTTGTAGTTAGTATTTTCAAACACTCCTTCATAAGCTGAATGTTTGAAGAAAAGTTATGAAAAATAAGTTTTAAAACGAGGTTATTTATTATATTAAAATTTAAATTCAAAATATGTAAATTTTGAAAATAAAATTTTAGTAAAAATTATAATTTAATAATTTAATTTTTGTTTATTTTATTTTTAAAATCAATTAGCAGTAAAATTTTTGGATACAGAAATTAATTTTATAAGCGTAGATAAGCACGCAATTAACCAAAGCAGCGGCAACAAGCAGCAACACAGAAATAATATGTTACGTCCCATCAAACATGATGAGTGTTTGTTTTTTCTTTTCACAGATATCATAAAAGTAAAATGTAAAGCAGAAAGTTAATAATATTTCTGTAGCTATTTTCTGACATATTAATAAGTGCTAAAATAAAAAAAATTTAAAAAAAAGAATTTTAAAACTTTTATTTAATTTACCAATTTATATAATTTTTAAATTCAAAATAAAATTTTAATAATTAGTTATAAGTACTTTTTATTTTATTAATATTAAAAATACCAATTCTGAACTATTTTAAATTAAAATAAACAGAAAAAATTACTTTTTATTAAACTTTATAAATTTTAAATTTATTTTTCATAGACTCATTTTTTAAGAATATGTTTAGAGAAAAGTAATAACACTCAAAGAATCACTAGCTTATTGCATGTGTATTTATACAGTTCATCTAGAAGCATATCAACAGAAAATAAAATACATATCAAACATTTCTGAAGTTTTAGATTGTTTATGAATTTCAGGAAAATATCAAAGGCTGATCAGGGAGATGGATCCATTAAGTGTATGCTTGGATTCACATGTAAGAAATAAGAGTAAGATGACAGATAAAAGAAATAATAAAAGAATGGATAGAAAAAGATAGTTAATGATCTTACGATGTTTGAATATATAATGAGAATACAGATTAACTATGTTTGAATAGATGGATAAATAAATAAGTAATGAAAATAAACTTTTTATAAAAGATTCAAATATTCTTTTTATTTATATTAATCTAACTTTTTATTAATATAACTTTAAACTAATTTGATTAATATAACTTAAATTAACTTTATTAATATAACTTTTAGATTAATTTTTTATATTAATTTAATTTTTTTATTAATTTTGATATAATTTAACAAAATCAAATGAAATTTTAGATTAAAAAATTTAATCATATAATTTTATTATTTTCTCTAGCAGCTAAAATTAATTAAATTTAAATAAATATAAAAATTATAAATTATTATAATAAAAAATAAGACATATTAATTAAAATAAATATTAAATAATTTAAAAAAATTAAAATATAAAAAGACAAAAAAATTTGCTTTCTCTTTTGTCATCATGTGTACCCACCAATTTGATAGGTACACATTTCACCATAAAATATGGTGGGGAATAATTTCTCTTCCCTTCTATTAATAAACTCAAAACAAATATGGTTAACATGGTAAAATGTTTCACCATTACCACCATTTACCATCAATAACCACAATCCAAACAATGCCTAAGAGTATGTTTATTTTGATATAAATTTAATTTTTTGAAAGTTTAAAACTTTAAATATAAAATTAAAAATTTATTAAAAATAAATTTTTATATTAATTTTATATTAAAACTTAGTTCTAAAATTAAATTTAAAAAATAACTTTTAATGAAAAAATTATTTTAAATTTTATTTATTTTAATTAAAAAAAATAAAATTTGAGTGGTAGTTAAACGCACTCTAAGACAAAGCAAGAAAAACAAACAGTCCAAAAAAACTGTGAGAGAACTGCTGACTTCAATCATGTAGAGCGCACGCTTAATAGATTGATCCATGCAAGAAAAAGAAAAAAAAAATTCAACAGTGTAACGTTCATGAGGACCGAATTAATTGAGAGGAGTTCAAATATTTTGAGCCAAAAATTTTCCAAAATTCTGGCATTGGATTCTTTGAAAAACACTGTTCTCTCCACTTCAGAGATTTTCTTCAAAAATTAACACTTTCACTTTTCATCATGACATGAATTCATTCTTCGTTCATTTAAATTTAATGAATTACCTTGCATTGAAAAAAATTAATAGTCGCATAATAGATGAAAAGAAAATTCAGCAGCAGAAGCAGAGTGCAATTAATGCTCTTTGAACCAATCATTCATTGATATTCTCCATAAAAAATATTATCTTTTACTGTAGAAAATATTATAATGGCCTTGCTTGTTTTGTACAGACTAATAACAGTACATAGGAAGAACGATCATTAATTGTATTATCATGATTATTATTATATCCTTCCTGCTAAATAATTTAATATATTAAAATTACGTTTATTTTATATTTTCTAGTATAGATTTTATAAACAATTTTAAATTAAAAATAAATTCTATATTATATTATTTATTTTTACTTATTTTTTAGATAAAAACTAAATTTTAAAATTTTATAAAATATTTTATTTTAGAAAATTTTTATTTCTAAACATTTCTAAGTTCGAAAAGGTTAAAATTGACAGGAAATATTAGATTCATTCAGAGAAGAAAATTTAATTCTGCTAATTAATACTTTAATCTCTAAAATAGTGAAATAACGAAGAGATTAGATGGAAGACTTGAACCTACCAAAAGAGATTATAATAAATTAAAGAGAAGTTTGTTGAAGTCTTGCCTAACACTTTTGGAAACATAACTCACGATTTCCATGCAGCCCAATAATTTTGCGTTCATAATCAAAAAGGAAAAGAACGATGAAAAGAATGTAATGCTATTCCTTCTTCAAAACAAGTTAAGTTGCTTTCACTTTGCATGATTTTGTTTGCTTTTGTTGGCAAAGATTTTATTTATTGAAGTGAGATGAGTCTATGCATGATTAACTTAAGTTGTTAAATTTTCAAAATCCTAAACCAAAAACGACATTATTTTGATTGTAACAATTAATCAAGTCATGTGAAGACAGTGCTTGATTGCTCTGTTTTTGTTCTAGAACACTTTGGCACCACATTTTAAATTTTATGTTATTCTAATTTATTATTTAATATTTTTAAATAAATATTTTTTATAATATTTTATAAAATAATTAAAATTTTTAATATAAATATAATAAAGATTTATATTTTATGATTTTATTATTATTTATTTTACGTTTTATTAGATTAAAAAATAAAGTGTATTTGTTAAAATATTTTTAAACTATTTTTTATTTTAAAACTTTTCTATATCATAAATAAAATTAATTATTAGAGACATGGCGTAACTTCAGGGACATACGATATGATGCATTCTTTAACAAGTCTGCTTATCCTGATTCCAAGTCATCGGCACAAGATCCGATTAGAGTTCCTAATTTTATTAGTACACATTCCCAAAAAGATAATAATAAATAGTTTGGTAACTAGACACTTGGCATTTATACTTTGATTTTCGGGTAACTGACTCAAGGTGACCCAGGTGATTGCAAAAGGTTTATAGACTCTCAAAGGTGCAAGCCTTGATATAATGTGGCACGAGTCTCCTAGAGTTATTCAGGTGAATCATAAGTGAATAACGGGGCATAAGATGCAAATGCCAGAGTTATGCCAAGGGTTGGTGTCGGTCGGGCGCACCGAGTTGTGGCTGGGCGCCATACGCCTTGCACCCGGGTGACGCCTGGATGCGCCTGAGCGCTGGCACTATGGTGCCCAGGTGCCTATCAGCACTCCCGGCCTTGGCAAGTGAAGAACTAGCGGCAAGATATGCGGAAGTATTAAAATGGTCCAATAAGCACCCTATCTCACATCCTCCTGAATCAACAAAGCAAATCAAATATTCACCATAAAGTAAATCATTAACCCAAAAGACAATTGTCTTTTACTAAATTTACCAATTTACAATTGTCTTCTCCTAAGCGAAAGTGCAAGCAAGACCTAACCCACACCAATGAGGTGACTCTAAGAAAGGTTTATAATTTGAAAATGAGCTCTTTTAAAACAAAAATTATTTATAATTTGATATAAAAAAAATTTCATAAAAAATAAAAATATAATAATAAAATCTTACTATAAAGAACTTTTCTATACTTTAAAAAATTTTATATTTTTTAAATTATTATAAAAAATTTAATTGTAAGTAATGAAACAAAATATTGAAATAAATGTTTTTTATGAGTGATGCCAAACACGCACTAAATCGGTCTATTCCGTGCCTCCATAGACGCTGATAATAGATTACGAATAATTAGTTGTTTAAGTAAAACGAATAGAGTACTTCCCTATATCAAGTCCCGGATTAATCATGAGTTGTCTAGAAATACTTAAAATAAAAGGTTTTAAAATTTTTCACAAAATAAATTTGATATTTATTAAAAATAAAACTATATATGTAAAAATTGAAGATGTAAATTAATTTATATTTTTTAAATTTTAAAAAACTTTTAAAGCACAAAACAATTTATTAAAAATTAAAACGAAATAGTAAAATAAAATACAACATAATTCAAGAATTAGAAGAATGAATAGCTTGAAATCGCAATATATATTTCTTATATATCTAAAACCATCTCGCCGTCAAAAACAAATCCTGTGTTGAAAATGCACATATGTTGAATTGTTTGAATAACCTTCTCAGCGATAAATAGGAGAAGTCATTATCTGCCACCAACAGCAGTGATAGTTAAATTATTCACAGATTGTCTATGGTCTAAAGACGAGTCTGCGGAAGAATAATAGGATCTTGCAATGAAACCTGGGGCATTAGGTTCTTGCATAGGTGGATCATCACTATCCAGTATCATGACAACGGACGACATTGTTGGTCTGTCGTCTGCATTCTGTTGTACACATAAGAGTCCCAATCTCATACATTTCAAAACCTCTGATTTTGAGAATGAGTGGCCCAGCGATGGATCAACTAATTCCAAACCTTTCCCTTCCTTCCATAGAGTCCATGTCTAAGTAAGACAGAAGAGGATCAATCAGATATTGCATGAAAATAATCTCTTGTGAAACTACCTAAATGGTACGGTTTAACTTTGCTTATATACTCACATGCCCTAGAAGATAACACTCTGGCTCTGAATGATATGCACCTTTGTTCTTCTTGCCAGTTATGATTTCTAAAACTAGCACCCCAAAACTAAAGACATCGGACTTTGTCGAGAAGATGCCATCCATTGCATATTCAGGAGACATATAGCCACTGCCCATATATCGTAGATGTAATTAGAAAAGAGATCAACACATTGTTTGAAGTTGAAAACTTTAAAAGTAAAACTTAAAGTCGAATCGATCAAGATATAATACTTACTAGGTTCCAACCACTCTCACTGTTCGAGTATTTGGGGTGTGTTCACTGCAAATTCTTGCCATGCCAAAATCTGAAATTTTGGGATTCATTTCATGGTCGAGAAGGATATTGCTAATTTTAATGTCTCTATGGATGATCTTAAATCGGGAGTCATGATGCAAGTACGAAAGCCCACGAGCAATGCCTATAATGATGCGGTAACGGGTATTCCAATCCAACAATTCCTTCCTTTCTCTTCCTGATAAATACTACATAAGTTAATTAAAAGTAGGAAAACAATGTATTTACATTCATTATGTAGCTTGCTGAATGGCTTACCAAACAAGAAAGCATCAAGACTCTTGTTGGGCATGAACTCATATATCAACATCCTGTCGTTTTCATGGATACAGCACCCCAGAAGTCGGACCAGGTTTCTGTGCTGAACCTTAGAAATCAGCATGATCTCATTTTTAAACTCATCAACTCCTTGGATGGAGTTCTCACCAAGTTTTTTTACGGCTATTTCTTGCCCATCCACCAACCTTCCCTATTGATCACCAAACCAAATTCCAGTAGTTGTTCACAAGTGTTTATGTTAGTACATTAAGAATCTACATCCAAAGTCTAAAAGAATAGAAAATACACGCCAATGAAGGATTGAAATATAACACTATAATTCAAATTGAGGAGTACCTTAAAAACTGGCCCAAAACCACCCTCTCCAAGTTTATTTGCATCAGAGAAGTTATCCGTTGCAGCGACTACTGTATTGAAATCCAGTATAGGAAGTTTAAAATCATTTTGGTTCCCGCTTTCAAAATTGTAGCTCTTATGTAATTCGATGGTAGCTCCTTGAAATTCATAAACCAAAACAAATATTAGTCTACATCTCCTGTACATTCCATGGAGTTGATACATGTAGCTACAAGTAATAAACAGGAGATTTACCTGCTCTCCTTTGCTTCTTCTTACGACAAAATATGCATGCCAATGCTAGTGAGGTAATGATTATGCTTGACAGAACTATTATCACTGCAACCAGAGACTTACCTGCTCTCTTCCTCTTGTGAACAAAATCTGCAAATAGATTCAGATTGCACTTCCATCATTCTAGCAGATAAAGAAGACATTACCTGGAAAATATTGACAAATGACCACCACATAGACAAACAAATCTCCAAAACGATTTTTTTAAAATATAAACGAAATGACAATAAAGATAGATCAACAAAGAGATGCATTTAGTAATAATTTAGATTTTAGACTTTAGATGGACTAGCTTCTTGCACATTTAATCAAGCAGGTTATTTGCAATGTGTATGTTCCTATTAGCATAACTTTGGAGGACAAGGCTGTAACTGAAGATTGCAAACTTTGTCACTGAAACAGATTTAATGGCGTGATATTTCAAATTGAAAAACCATAACAAATAATTGAACTAGCATATTGATATTTCAACTGTGTCACATACCATCAGTATTATCAAAGAAAACAAAGATAAAAAACCTCACGAATCCATTGAAACTTGCAAATCATCAGCAATCAGAAAATAAAACCCATAAATTTGGTCGAAACCCTCTTCAAAAACAGAACTGTCAATACGAATGTGGGCAGTTAAGACTATGGAATATTGTTAGGGCCAAATTGACTAAAAGCTCCAACAGTAAAGAAATTGGCAGGTATCTCAAAACTGAGCTAGTTAATTTGTGTAACAGCGACATGAGCTATTGCAAAGAAGTTAGTGGACGGTTGTGAGGCACAGATTGGGTTTCCAGATCAAGCAGGCATACACAATCTATCAAATCAATCAAGACTCAGGAGTAAAGAGGAATCATATTTCAATCAAATCGACTTATACCTAAGTCAGCTGCAGCAAGACGTACATATATATCTTCTCCATCATTTGTGTACAATCTAAGATCCGAAAGTCCAGTACTCCACATTATGCAGCTGCTACCACCACCACTTATGTTAACCGCAGCATATCCAGTGCATGAGCAATTAGCCAAGCATGTAGCTTGGCATTTGTCTAAGCTCATAGCCTGATTCACCACTGCAGTTGACGTGTCGGGTAACTTAACCTCATTAATAGTTAAGAAACCGTCAGTCCGGTTAACACAATCAAGTGGAGTTTCCCTGATGCAACCGTCTGAACTGTCACGCAGATCCCAATTAGTCGGAGATTTGGGTTTGAACCCTTGCAAACAGCTGCAAGATGGTGAGACATTTGGGTTACACACACCGTTTGGTCCACAATGCGAGATTCTGTCACACTGATCCCTAGGCGCAAACCAGAACTGATTCCAAGTCTCGGTTTGATCCAACCAGACCCATCGTTGATATGAACCTGTTTGGTTCATTACCAACCGAGAGATAAAACTTGGATCATGCACGTCGTAAGTGAAGTAGACCTCCTCGGAGTTGGCAAAGTACATGAACATTGTATTCTTGTCCCTCACCATCTCCGGAATACCAGTGAAGTGGCCCCCAACCCACGGCCCAGTTCGCCATATTGGAGTTGAACCAGACCAGAGGATTTTCTGTGGATCACCACGAACATCTATGGTCATCGTGAATGGACCAGAAGCAGGGTTGCTGTAACTGGTCCATGAAGTTAGGTTCCGGTTTAGACCAGAGGTGAGATTCCATCCTAGTTTCATACCAGTCAGGAGCGTGTCGGTTGGGTGATCGAAACTCTGCCATGAAAACACACTGCTGCTGCTTTCTTTCACAACAAAGTTGCCTGTGTCAAGTATCCTTGCTATTGGATTGTTCACTGTGCTAGTAGTTGGTGTTGCTGACCAGACGACCGTATAATTGTTGGCGGCAATAGTAAGGTTTCCGTTTGAAGAGACCGAGAGAGCGCCTGATAAATCACTAATTGGCTTGTTACGGTTGGCCACCCAGACAACTGTCTGCACAGAGATGTCGTAGTACCATATTCCCACATAACGGTACGTTGATCCAGGAGGAGTGAAGAAGCCAAGAACAAACTTGTTACCAGCTGATGTTAAGGTATCGCCATCACGTAGCGGTTTGCCGGGAGTTAATGTATCGGAAGCAAATGATAACGGGGAAACCACTGTAAAGATGATGATGGTGGAAAGGAAGAAGTGCGCCGGAGTTAGCGGAATCATTTTCCTAACCATGGATTTCCAGAACTGGAATTTTGGAAATGATCACATGATCGTTATATGTTGAGCAAGAAAAGAAACGTTGGAGATGATTTGAGTTCAAAGGTTTTGTTTGCGATAGAGCAAAAAGCAGTACAGAGAACGTTAAGTGAATGTTTGGTGGAGTCAAATTAAATTGAGATACATAGATAGAATTTGAGGAAGAAGAAGAAGCCAGTAGCAGTTATGTCTGGTTTTCAGTCGATTAAAAACAGAAATAGAAGTGTTGGTCTTTTGAGCGGACTAAGAAACAGTGAAGCCAGTTGCCTTACAATCAGTCTTGTCAGACACAACCAGGGTATGGACCTGGAAATGTCTTCGGGTCACCGGTTACCCCGCCGGGTGAACGGGTCGACCCACTGTATCAAACCAGGTCGAGCCGATCCGAAGAAGAAGAATAACCCAGCGGCGAATAGCAGTAACAAGAATAGCAGCGGTAAGATCGATCCGTCGCCGACGTTTGCTGCGACAAACGACGAAGAAGAAGAAGCCGCCGGGTTTGTTGCTGATCGATCAGAAGAAGAAGAGGAAAGTTCGATTGACAGCGCCGGCGTTTGCTGCGACAACCGTGAGCAAGCGTTGCTTGCGATGGAACTTCGAACGGCAGCAACAACAACGACCAGAGCAGTAGCAGTAGGGGCAGTTGGATGGAGGAGATGAAGGAGAACGAGTCGACGGCAGCAACGGCGATCGCGAGTAACGAAAAGGACACCGGAACAGATCTGAAGAAGAAGAAGATAAAGATGTTCTATGTTTTTATTTTAGCAAGTCCGGATTAACCGATCAGTGTCGACGGATTTTCATGAATGGTCCGGATCATGCCTTAAACACTGCTTAGGGTATTGATTAGCACAAGGGAAAGAAAATTTGAATTATGATTGAATTGTGTTTCTTGGTTGCTTGGTTATGAAATAAAGTGTGAAAGTGATGGAATTTTTCAGCATTAACAAATGATTGCTGGTTTCATTAAGATGATAGAATCGAAGGAACAGTGACGTGGGTTATAATAGCACGGTCCTTGTTCAAATGTGTTTGACTTAATGCCGTCGGTCAGCAAAACAAATTTAACTATGCAAGTTAACGTGTTTATACTTATTTGCCGCCTCTCTAAAGGCGGCAAAACGGCTACGTAATTAGGTTCTTAACCTGAAGTTGTACTTGACTTTTTTATTAAGTATTTTAAATATTCGTAATTAAATTTATATAAAAATAAAAATTAATAAATAAAAATTTTTTAAAAAATAAAATAAAAATAAAATTTAGTATTTGTGTTTCAATAAATTTTAAAAATTTATTAAAAATTAAAAAATATAATTATATTAAAAATTATATAAATAAGAAAATTAAAATTAAAATTCTGTATGTAAAAATAAAATTTTAAATTTTTTATGTAATTAAAATATATGAATTATTTGAAATTTAAAACTGACGAAAAAAAAAAATAAAATTATTGGTGATTGAAACACGCTGTTAATATAACATAACATAGCAACTAAAGCTATTTGAATTCCTTAATTTGACCACGTGCCGCTAAAGAGGTGCCAAGGCGAAGCGTAGAAGTCTTGGCTCTGTTACCCGTTTGGCAAGTCGGTGTCGTTGGAGTCCAAGCCTTCTTGCCGAACTGTGCGAGGCTTCTTTCGCATCTGCTCATGCAGAGTGCCCGTTGTGGTAGCTTTGTCGAGGCTTGCATTGCTTAGGACATGGCCAGTGCTAAATGCTACTCTGTTTCTACATGCCCTATACTGTCCCAATCTTGATCAGCTGGGCCTATCATTGCTCTGCCTGGATGCCTTGGGCATGCCCAAGTGTTGCCCCAGCAAGTATCTGGGCAGTACCCTTGCTTCCCAGGTTCTGTGTCACTATGCTCAGAGCAGCCAAGACATGGTTCATGGTCTGCCCTTACTCAGGCGATTGCTCGACCTTATTGTCAAGGTTGAAGCAGTGCTGGATGGCATGGGCATCAGGCAACCAGTCGTATGCAATCAGCATTCCCCTGTGAACGCCATTGCCTGCAAGCACGCTGTAAACTCAGCTGCCACGAGGTGTCAGGTGAAGGTAACTATCATCTGCAAGCTGCAGCAATTTGTGAGTAAAGACCGGAGAAATGTTCATCCTTCAACAGAGAAACATAGAAGACTGGATGGATGCTCGACTTTAAAGATAGGTCCAATCGGTAGGCAACCGTCCTGATGCGTTCGATGATCTGGACCTTAAACCAATGTCGTAGCTTGTGGTGACAGCAGGAATTTCGTTCTTCATGGTTGGCTTGCATGTGTCAGCAGAGCAACTTTCGGATTTGAAAGATCTATCAAACTGAACAAACAACAAAGTGAAAATTAAACAAAACCAATCGAGTTCATTACGAAGAAATGCCTTATAACCTGAATATAAACAAAGTATGACATGTCCGCACTGATTTGGTAATGAATATGATAAATGCATAGGGAAATATGTTCATTTCGGTAATGATATGGTTGGCAGGTTCTCAGCAATGAGGACATCATAGCCTTGCGAGAGCAGGCTGATCAATCTACTGATGGTTTCCAATAAGAAGGGTTTGTTTACCAATCTACCAAACTCACTCTTTTCAAATGCAATTTTAATATAAAATAAATTTAAATTTTAAAATAAATTATTTCTATCAAAAATTTATTTTTAAAATTCATTTTTAATACAAAATAAATACAAAAATTTATTTTTTTTAAATATTTTTAAAATTTTAAAATTATTTTTAAAATTCATTTAAAAAAAAAGTGGGTAAATTGAACTAATATAGAACTGATGAATTGAGTGAAATTTTCATTACAAATATCGTTTCCTTGTTCTTTGAAGAGCTAGAACCTACTGAAAGAGGATACAAATATCTCTTTCTTGCAAGCTAGAAGCTGTACAAATGTTGGCATTAGGACGTTTTTGGTACATATATGCTTTCTCTCTGAGATCGATAGAGACGGAATATCAACAATATGAAATGTAGAGTTTCTGATAAGCTCTACGAGATTTGCAACTAAATCAAGAAAACAAAAATCTGTCTCCGTCATGCTCTAAGAGAATTTGCTGAAAGTTTCAAGGCTGCACAGAGAACTTTCCTCTAGTTTCAGGTCAATTCTGTAATTGCAGTTTCCGTCGTCACTGCAACTCCATTGCTGAATTGCTGCTGCTTTGCAACTCTTGTAAAACATGCAGCTTATAATAATACTACCAACGAGCGTAAGAGAATAAATATAAGAAATCACTGAAAACTCCATAACTAAACCTACACGCAACTTATGTTCAGATTCAAAACGCTTCGTGATTCTGTACTGAAACAAAGCTTCAATCGCTGCCATTGCCAGATTTCCCGGCAAAGCTAGACTTAATGCAGCACTCATTCTTCCGTTCATAAGCTCGCAAGCCTTCAAAGTTGAAAGTAGAGTTCCACATTTCTCCGCAGCGGATACAATCAGAGCCATTTCACTGACTAGTAAGGCAGTCGCGAGAACAGCTGAATACACAACAATGGCAACTGCAAATAGTAGAGTTCGATAACTGTTTGAAAATCCAAGAACATCTTGAAAAGTGAATGCTATGAACAACAGGCATAGTACTACTGCATTAGCAGAAAGTGTTATGAAACAATTGAATGCTTGCATGAGCAGTATAGAAGGGTAGAGTAGCAATAGAGAAGAGATCGTCGGAGGCGAATTCTTGTGTTCCGGAAATTCTACGACTGTTTTCACGATTGCCGCTTTCGCGAGAACTAAAAAAGTGAAGGAAAATGGAGCAGTGAAGAAAAAAGAGAAGATGGTTTGTGAAAGCTTGAGATTGAGAAGAGGGAAGAGTTTAGAGCTCGTTGGAAATCCTGCTGCTGAGAAAACAGAGTTTAATCGCGATGAAATCGTTAACAATGGCGACGAAGAAAAGTGAGTGAGAGCTTGACAGAGTAGTATAGAAGCTGAGAGAGGGAAAATAAAGAATGTAGCAATGGAGGTGAATGAACTGAAACTCTGAAAGAATGCATGTATTGATCTTCTAACTATCTTGCATGGTTTCTCCATTTCTTCTTATGCTGTTTTGGATTGAGAATGGATGGAATTACTGAAATTTTTGGGTAGTGGTTTTTCACAAATATAGAAGAAATTCATTGGAGTGGTTGAAAGGTGAGGAATGGGTTTTCATGAATTCAGTTGACAGAACAACAACTATTTCTGTTTTGCTTTGTGAAAAACAATGCTGCAAGTAACAACAATGTTCTTGTAGAAGTTATGGGATTTGACTGTAACCGACTTCAATAACTGCTTGCTAATGCGTTTTCTTAAAAAATCTGGAAAAAGTTAGGAAATAAAAGAAATAAAAAATTCAAAAAAGAAGAACAACAAATTCTTATTTAGTTGAAATTTCAATATAGCGAACGAAAGAAGCAAAGAAAGAGTTTGATGGGTTATCATTCTTTTATTTTGATTGGAAATCAACATCAGGATTCAGTAGCATATAGCTTTATATCCTAAAATAATAATAATATTACTATTTATTATTATTTTTTTGAAATAAAATCAAAATATTTTTTAAAATTATTTTTTGTATAATCACTCCTAAACACGCACTGTAGCATATAGCTTTGTTGAAGTTGGTGCAGATTTTGGTAAGAACATTAAGCAAGTGCTTTTGGTTAAATAAGTGATTATAATATTTGAAGATTGTAGCTGATCATTTAGCTTCTGGTCTTCGGCCGGTGTACCGGAAAGTTGGAACTATGTTCAACTGCTCAGGTTTTTAAAAATTCATAGTTGGGCCTTCGGAGATGCTGTGAATGCGTATTGAAAATGAGTTTTTTAAATAAAAAAATATTTTAAAATATTTTTAAAAATAAATTTTATATTTTATTTTAAAAAAATAATAAATATAATAAATATAAAAATTTTATAATGTAGAATTTTTTTATATTTTTAAAATTTTAAAAAAAATTTATAAAATATTTTTAAAATTTTAATAAAATATATGAAATAAAAAATTATGAAAGGAAAACTCTCCAAATATATCCATTCATCAAGAAGTCCGGCCCAATTAACGAATCTGCATCCTTAAAGCTTCCATTTTCCGTAAAGAGAGCGTTGCCATTTTTATTTATTTATTTATTTTGATACAAGAACTTTTGAAGGACCAAAGCATTTTGCTTGTTGAATGATTGCTCGATTGATTTCTTCTTTAGTTGCATGCATTATTTATATAAGACATTACCCATTTATATTATAGCTAAAAATAAAATAATTTCATGTAATAAATAATTAAAAATTTTTTATTTGAACATTGATAAAATAAATTATAGTTTTAAAATCTTTATGTGAAATTTGAATAAGTTGCAGAATTGTTTGAATCATATGAAGTGAAAAAAAAAAGAGTTTTATTTGAAACTCCTCTAAATTTGAAGATTGCTACAGATGTGATGAAACAATATATAATTATTTTAAAATTTTAAAAAATATTAAAAATTTTATATATTAAAATATTATTATTATTATTTTATAGATTAAAAAATATAAATTATTTTTTTAAAATTTTAAAATATTTGTCGTTTTTGAAATATTATTTTTTAATAAACGCTCCAAAACATAAGTGAAGAAGATTATGGATTTTTTGAGAAATTTAAACTTCACTCACGACAATTTTATAAAATCCTAACTCTATGACAATTTTTTATTATGTGGTATTTAATATTACTTTTCAAATTTTTTAATTTTTTAATTTTAATTTTAAATTTAAAAAATTAAAAAATAAAAGAATATTTTACGTCAAATAATTTATTCTTACTAATAATTATTATTATTTAAAATTTTAAAATAAAAGTTAATTTTTAAAAATTTAAAAAAATTCAACTCAGAAAATATTTTTATTAAAATCACTTTCTAAGATCTTCTTAATAGTGACTGTCTTTACCGGCTGCATAGAAATTTAAAATTCGGTTTAACTTATCACGAAAATAGCTTTTTAATTTTTAATCTTATATTTTTTAATATATATTTTATAATATTAAAAAAATTTATTATAATTTAAAAAGTATAAATTTTACGTAATAAAATTTATTTTAAAATAAAAATATACTCTAATTTAAAAAATCTTTATTTTAAAAGTAACGATTTCTTTAAAAACTAATCTATTCTGGAGCATGAACGAATTTCTTACAGATGATGTTAACAGGCTTCTTTCAAAAAGGCCCTGTAATCTTTTGCTTGAAGGCTCGTGGAATTCACTGTCGGGGATCGGAGACTGCGATCACGCCATGGCATCTGTGATCGCACTAATGATCCCGAGTCTTATTGCTCTGCTGATTATGCCCTTGATTGCGGCGGTGATCGCCGGCAGGAGAAAGCGGAAGCCAGGGGTAGGATTCTTTCACCCGTTTACCAACGACGGGGGCGGAGGGGAACGGGTGCTATGGTGCGCTGTGCGGGCGGTTCAGGAAGAACACCCTAATCTAGGCTGCGCCGTATTTTCCGGAGATGCTGACGTCACTCCAGAGTCGCTTGCCGCCCGTGCGGTCGATCGGTTCGGTGTTCAACTGCTCCGCCCACTTCTGGTAACTACAATCCCTTTTTAAGATGCAGTAGTTGATAGACATCTTAAAGGTTACCTGTAAATGACTATGTTTCAATGGGGAGGAGTAAGAAAATGTCTTAGATACGATCCGGAGTTAGTTCAGTTTTCGTATGTAAACTGTTGGCCAATCATCTGATGCATGGAATGTTATGTATCAAGTTGATCTTGCTGAATTATAAAGGAGCATGTACTATATTTACCGATTGCTTGTATATTCAATAGTCTTGAAAGCAAAATTTTCCCGAATTTGTGAATTGAGCAGTACTTAGAAACTGTGATGTTGTTATTTTGTATTACAGGTTGTTCAGCTATCAAGAAGGAAGTGGGTCGAGGAGAGAACATATCCTCACTTTACTATGATCGGACAGAGCCTAGGCTCTGTATATCTTGCATGGGAGGCTTTGTGCAAGTTTACTCCTCAGTTTTATTTTGACACAAGTGGTTATGCTTTCACATACCCAATTGCCCGGTTGTTTGGATGTAAAGTTCTTTGCTACACTCATTATCCAACAATTAGTTCTGATATGGTTCAGCGAGTGCGGGAACGAAGCTCAATGTATAATAATGATGCCCTTATTGCAAAAAGGTACTTCCTTCAACTTATGATAATATATACAGCATCCATGCACATACACAGTGATCTAAGTGGAAGCTTTTTAGTACTTGAGAATCTGCAATGATATTCTTAAAACCATTTTGGGATACTGCAGCTTATTAACTTAAATCACTTTGACCACACTAACCCGTCATTTTGTGTCCATTTTGATACTTATTTTCTCCTAATTTTTACCTTTAAATGCTTTTATCTACGTACTCTAAGATAATGACATCTTTATATTCTGTTTACATATAGATATGTTACATGGATAAAGAAGAAGAGAGCATAATTTGGTTTTCCTTTACTATGCTTTCTTTTATTGGATATTTTTGTTGCCATATGGATGCATGTTTCTACATCTGCTTTAAAACTACTTGCAGCTACTCACAATCCTTTTCCTAAGACAGCATCTGGCTATCTCGATGCAAGGTCATCTACTATATGTTATTTAGTTGGCTTTATGGACGAGTTGGATCCTGTGCACATATTACAATGGTAAATTCATCATGGACAGAAGCTCATATCAAGAAGTTGTGGAAAATATCAGAGCGTATCAAGAGAGTTTACCCTCCATGTGATACTTCGGCTCTCCAGGTATACTCTTCATTTAGTATGTTGATAATCATTAGCATCTTATATTCACAGATGAAAGCTAGGTAGGAAACTAGCAAACCATGTCCTATGTTGCCATTAGCTGGATGTTACATATTGTTCACTTGTAAATTATTGGTGTCTGAATAAGAAAGGTTTCTGCTTTTGTGTTATCCTATTTTGGTGTAGAACTGAGTGGGTGCAATTTAATGGCTCAAATGTTTCACTTCAACTAGTTGAATTAGATTAAATGTTAATACGCCTTAAAAAATTATATCAAGAGACTAGAAGTCAAGTCATAGTTTCACGGAAACTTACTATGTAGCTCTCAGAAATCAGAGCATAGGTTTATGTTCGCGAATTTAATTATCTTCCTTTAGTTGTTCTTGTGCAACCGGTAAGCAAAGGTGTGATGGCAAGCAGGTCCTACCTCTGGAAAGGTCAGTTGCAAGTCCGGCTTTTATATCGGTTGCCCAATTTCGTCCTGAAAAGGTGGGTTGCTTGCCCTTTTCATAGTCATGATATGCTAGCTGTAATTGTTAGTTTTAAAATTTTTTTCTTGCATCTCTAGTAGGATCATGATCTGCAGCTTGAAGCATTTGCTCTTGCTTTTAGAAGGCTTGGCCCAGAATTGCCTCAACCAAAGCTGTTATTTATTGGTAGTTGCCGAAATAAGGAAGATGAAGAGAGGTTGAGAAAACTGAAGGATAGATCTGCTTCATTATATTTGGGCGGTTATGTTGAATTCTACAAGGATGTCAAATACAGGTATGTATTCACTAATTCTTCCTTGTATGAAGTTGCAGATTTCCCTTGTGGAGTGTTCTTTTCAGAGGATTCTTCCAAGTCGAAATTTTGCCTCTCATATCATATCTTGGATGCTTTTCATCAAGCAGAGAGCTGGTTGAACTTCTGGGAAGTGCAGTTGCCGGGCTTCATTCTATGATAGATGAGCATTTTGGTATTAGCATCGTCGAATACATGGCTGCAGGTGCTATTCCAATTGGTGAGCAGTTTCTGGTCATATCAAGCTCAAAGTGGTCCTTTTTCCCTTGACAAACCGATTCATTTCTTACTCGTCATAGTTTTTCTCTCTTTCAGCGCATAATTCTGCAGGTCCAAAGATGGATATAGTTAAAGATGAAGATGGCGACCAAACAGGTTTTCTAGCTTCTGATGTGGAAGAGTATGCTAACGCAATCCTTAAAGTTCTTAAAATGCCGGAGCCAGAGAGGCTTGCTATGGCAGCAGCTGCACGGAAGCGTGCCCAAAGATTCTCACTAGAAAAGTTTTACGAGGATTTTAAAGCTTCTACAAGGCCAATCTTTTCGGCCTGTTAAGCTAAGTGAAGCGAATCCAAAATGCATTCTCAGTTCTCTAATTTACTGTAGAAAAAAGAGATTTCAGCTCTTCATCTCAGAAGTTCCGGTGTAGCAAGCGCAATTGTCTCCAGTTTGATTGGCATTTTGGTGAGCGTATACAGTTCTCCCTTCAGCTTGGAGAGTGTATACGGCTTAGGGAATCGGTCTAACTCCCTTTTCCTTGTGAAACTTTCTGCGGACAGGAAAGCTGTATTATTTTTCTTCTTCATTTTCTGAATTTGTATAGACAACAAGCACTCTGTGACTTATGATTATGTAAAAGCACAAGTTCGGATTTCTAAATTTATGTATTGAAGTAGGAGAAATGAAGCTGCAAATGTTTTCTTGGATAAATTTGCGCGCAGGATGAAGCTGTATTATATATGCTTACTGAGCAATGCTAAGGATGTCAGTATGCGTGGAGTTAAGCTACTGGACACCTTTGAGGGAATATTTTAGTTGTGTTTTTATTTTTTTACTTCAAATTTTAAGTTCCCTTTTTTTACGTATTTTAATTATTATTTTAAAATTTATTTTTATTTTTACATTAAATTTTATTTTCATCAAAATTTAATTTTAAAATTATTTTATAAATTCTAATTATTATTAAAACTTTATTTTTTTATCAAATTTTGTTTTGATGAAGTTTCAATTTTCTATAATTAAAACATCGTTCGAAAGAGTTTTACTTGAGCACCAAAAATGTTTGGCATTCCTTATTTCAAAAATAATTTTTTATTTTTATATTTTATATTTTATATTATAATTTTTATAAGTATTTAAAAATTTATTCAAATTTAGAAAATATAAAAAAATTTTAAATAATTTTTTTATTGTTTATTTAAAAAAACTTATTTTTTAAAAAATAAAGATATTTTTTATTTTAAAAATATTTTTAAACGCCCCAAGTCTTACCCTTGCACAGAGGTTGTACTGGCTACTGAGGTAAAATATTTTGAAATTTTCTCATAACTGTGTTAAGTTTGCAAGTGCTTATAATTCCCAAATAACTTTTTTTAATTTTTTAAAATTATATATGATTTTAATTTTTTTAAATTTAAAAAATATAGATGAATCGTAAGTTATGAAATAATTATATGTATAATTTTTATTTTTAAAAATATTTATAAAATAAGGTATTTAGGAATTTATTTTTTTGAAAAACTTCTTTAATAAGAACTCTCAAAACTTATAATAAAAGGATTGGTTGTTTATAGCGTGTTTACCGGCATCCAAACTCACATTTTTTAAAATTCATTTCTAATATAAAATACATATAAAAAATAAAAAAGATTTTTTATTAATAAAAATTTTTTAAAAATTTATTTAAAACTTACTATAAATATTAAATTAATATATAATTTTATTTTATTTAATTTTTTAATTTTTAATTTTTTTTAGATTAATTTTCAAAAAACTCATCATCCAATTTATCTACAAAGTAAACACTAAACACGCCCTTAGTAAATCGGGCGCGAAATGCATCCAACCTCCTCCATAATCTCTACTGACTCTACCCTTCTTGAAAGCTCCTCGAGTCTAAAACCCTCGCCTCCTACTTCTCGCTGTCGCCATTTTCCTCAATCACTCTTCTTCTGCAGAATCTCTGCACTAGATCTCGCCATTTTGGAGGCGGTCTAGAGTCAAGGCAACAGCAATGGCTGCAATGCTGCAGCCGCAGATCATACTGTTGAAGGAAGGCACGGATTCATCGCAAGGGAAGGCGCAAGTAGTGAGCAACATCAACGCTTGCGCAGCTGTTGCCGATGTTCTTCGAACAACCCTGGGACCCCGCGGCATGGATAAGCTTATTCACGATGAGAAGGGGAACACAACGATCTCCAATGACGGAGCTACGATTATGAAGATTCTCGATATTATTCACCCCGCTGCTAAAATCCTTGTGGATATTGCCAAATCGCAAGACGCTGAGGTAGGTTTCCGTCATTTCGTTTATTTTGTGTGGTTTTAGGTTTCGGATCCCTAGGAGAGAAGAAATTCTTGTGGAGATTTGATTGTGTCTTCAGAATCTAGTGTGAACAAAAACTTTAGCTTATTGGATTTGAATGGATATTTTTGTCAGGAATGCAACAATGTGTTAGATTTGGTTAAAATATTGATTCATGGTCATCAGTTGATCGACTTAGGGGGAAGCTGGAGTTGGCTGCAGTGCCCTGAGAAAGAGGAATGCAACTATTAATTACATTTTTAAACTTAATCATGTCATCCAGGTCGGTGATGGGACCACTACTGTAGTGATTCTTGCTGGTGAGTTTTTAAAGGAGGCCAAACCTTTCATCGAGGATGGTGTCCATCCACATAATCTCATCAAAAGTTACCGTATCGCTGGCCGCTTGGTAACATCTCTTAGTTGATTACTATGTTAATTTTGTAAGTTCTGCAAACGTTATCGAATTTTAAACCCCTCTTTTTTGGGTTGCAGGCAATTGAGAAGATCAAGGAGCTTGCAGTAAGCATAGAAGGTAAAAGCCTTGAAGAAAAGAAATCACTCTTAGCAAAATGTGCAGCGACAACACTTTCCTCCAAATTAATTGGTGGAGAAAAGGAATTTTTTGCCACCATGGTTGTGGATGCTGTTATTGCGATTGGCAATGATGATAGGCTGAACTTAATCGGGGTTAAAAAGGTAGGAGAATGATATAGAATGGTTAATTCTGTCAAGCTATGCTGTCATTTGGTATCACTGCTTATCAAAATTTCATTTCAACTTCTCGTTTCCTAATAAACCTTCTATATTATTTAATCTTTTTTAATTTGGAAATTACAGATGAAGTATACTTCATAAAATCTTTATATGTATTTTTTTGAGGTAAAAAAAGTCAAGCTTGTTTCCTGAAAAGCCTACAAATAAGCTCTTCTTCAAGAAAGCTCCTTATTTTAAGCACTCCCAAACGTCTTTATTACTTGTATGCAGTCTCCAATATTTAGGATTATTGCATGCATTTTGATAGATTTAATGCACAGTCAGAAGTTAAGGGTTCACATTTATATTTTCTGTTTGTAACCTGCAGGTCCCTGGTGGTAACATGAGAGATTCTTTTCTTGTTAATGGTGTTGCCTTCAAGAAAACATTTTCATATGCTGGGTTTGAGCAGCAGCCAAAGAAGTTTCTGAATCCAAAAGTTCTTTTGTTGAACATTGAGTTAGAACTGAAGTCAGAAAAAGAAAATGCTGAAATAAGGTATCTTATGACTTTTCTTTGTTTTGTATTTCTTCTTGTTGCAATGCCTTGATTTAGTAAACCTGGTATTCATCAGGCTATCGGACCCAGCTCAGTATCAGTCGATTGTTGATGCTGAATGGAACATTATCTATGACAAGTTAGACAAGTGCGTCCAAAGTGGAGCCAGGATCGTTCTCTCTCGGCTGGCAATCGGCGACCTTGCAACACAGGTATTTCTTGCAAGTGCTATTCATTTGGTTGACTTGCTATGGCTGGACTATAATCCATGCTCTTGATACAGTATTTTGCGGATCGGGATATTTTCTGTGCTGGTCGTGTAACAGAAGAAGATCTGCAACGTGTTGCTGCTGCAACCGGTGGAACTGTTCAGACATCTGTTAACAATATTGTTGATGAGGTACTAAGATGTATCTTCAGTTCATCGTAATGTCTTTTGTTTCGTTGATGATGCAACATCTATTCAGATATTAGCAGTTCTAGGGATCTTAATGGCTAGATTGAGTTTAATAATCTCTTATACCTGACTCGATCCTGACTTGTTCTCATTTGTCTTCATGATACGGGAAAAAGGTCCTTGGCACCTGTGAACTGTTTGAGGAAAGGCAAGTGGGAAATGAACGATTCAATATTTTCAGTGGTTGCCCTTCTGGTCAGACAGCAACCATTGTTCTTCGTGGTGGTGCAGATCAGGTCTGCCAAGTTAATTTTCTGTTCTTGTATATATAGAAATGGATATGATGCAATAATCGGTATGGCAACTTATTTCAGTTCATTGAGGAAGCTGAAAGGAGTCTGCATGATGCAATAATGATTGTTAGGAGAGCTTTAAAAAACTCAACAATTGTGCCTGGTGGTGGTGCTATTGATGTGAGTTTCTTGCAAATAAGTTGCTGAAGTTATTTGTTTTTTATTTATTTTTTGCTTAATTGTCTGAATCAAATTTTGGTAGATGGAGATAAGCCAATATTTAAGGCAGCATGTGAGAACAATCGCTGGGAAGTCTCAGTTGTTCATCAATTCTTATGCCAAGGCTCTTGAGGTTTGTTATATGTTTCGAATCTTGCTAGTCTTCTACATGTTTAATGCTATACTTGCACTCCTATCTCACAATTGTCTTTTAAGCTATGCAATTTCTTGTTCCGCTTTGACGAATGCACAGAATGTTTGATTTTTAAATTTAAAAGTGACTTATTTTATTTACTATAGAAATACTTTCTTGCGAGACTGAAATGATGAACATGAAAAGTTTTCTCTAGCATATTGTGTTTAGTATATCTCTTTGGATAATTCTATTACTTGGTCAACTAGAACGGCTAGCAATTAAAGAAAAATAATGATATCACAAGAGTTTTGACCTGCAAAGAAGGATTTTCTAGCGGTATGATTATAGGGAGGGAGTTTGTAGTTGAATTTGCATAGCTTTTAGTATATAACTAATAATGTCTCATTTTGTTCGGTTTCAGATTTTTTGCCAAACTATTATTACCGAGTGACCTGATATTTTCTTTTCTCTGTCCTTCATGCATTTATGAACATTATAGTGCTTTTATTAGGAAGAACTAGTTAGCTTTTTATTATCGGCAATTGTACACTTACCTGACACTTACATTTCCATCCTGTAGTACCTTCGTATTTATCTCCTATGAAAAACACCTTACATATGAAACAGAGATGTGAATCATTAAGTTCACATGTCATTTGAAGCATGTTAGGCTAAATAAGTAGTTCTTCTTTGGTTTTGTTGTCAATTCGTATAGCTGATGCACAAATTATGCAGGATATCATTTTGATCTGATTTTGGGCCTTTTATGCAAGTATCTCATGAAGTCATCCTTGTGAGCATCTGACTTGCATTTCCTATTGAATGAAGAACCCAAATCATGTTGTCCTGTTTTTATCAGAGTCAGATCCGCCCTTTTCACAACAAATTGCTTCAATGATAGGCCATCTTCTAGATACCTTTGTAAAATATGTTACAAACTTAGCTTCCTAGAGTTTGTAAATGACCATGTTGCATGTGCAGAAGATGTTTTGCCTAATTGTTCTCTGTTTCTTGCAGGTCATTCCCCGTCAGCTATGCGACAATGCTGGTTTTGATGCAACTGATGTATTAAATAAACTCAGACAGAAACATGCCTCCGGTAGCCTTTAATTCTCTGGTCCTCTTTCCTCGGTCAAGTTTCCTGAATTTTATTTAGGTTGATGTGATTGTGTAGGTGAAGGTGCAAATTATGGTGTTGACATCAATACTGGTGGAATAGTAGATTCATTTGCCAATTTTGTGTGGGAACCTGCTGTTGTTAAGGTAAGGATGATGGCAATGTACTTTTTATTTTTTTGGTATATTTTGCTTAGTAGTAGTGACAACATTTACAGATAAATGCTATAAATGCTGCAACCGAAGCTGCCTGCCTTGTTCTGAGTGTGGATGAAACAGTTAAAAACCCAAAGGTAATGAACATTTCCTGTGCCATTGATTCTTACTCTGAAGTTCTTTTGGCAGTCCACTTTTTGTTTCTTTTTAGTTCTACTTGTGTGTTCCTTAATTAAATCTTATTAATGTTGTAACATCATGCTAGCATCGTGAATTGAACCCAGAATCATTAGAGAAATCTTAAATCCTAGCATAAGCTGTTAGATACTGAAGAAGATATTTGAAGTACTATGATTTGGCACCTGCTAGGTATGGTGCTAGGATTTGACATTTAGAGTTGCCATGTTGAGGTTGTATTTTCAGGACTTCAACTGGTGTACATGAATAGGATCCTGTCCAGCCTGTACTTTGGCGTCTGCACCCAGAAGAGTATAGTCATGAACTTCATTTTCCATCATTTGCTAATAATAATTTGGTAGTGCTTTACAAACTCTTGAAACAAACATTTTTAAGCGTTGTTTATTGGTCGTATCTTGTACCATGTTATGATGTATTGATTGCTTTGCAATGATGAACAGTCTGAAAGTGCTCAAGGTGAGGCAGCTGCCAGTGCAATGGCTGGCCGAGGCCGAGGAGGGACAGCCTTCCGTGGTCGCGGCGGGAGGGGCATGAGGAGGCGATAGCTTGGTGCGCTTTGGAACGAAGGAAGCATGGCCTTTTATTTGAATTACTTAAAGAGCCTGGCTTTCCAGCCACTGCTGTATTAACACATACTGGACTAAAGAAAGAGAATTGCATGGACAATGAATCTCTCTCTGGTACAGTTTGAAGCTGAAATTACTCAGAATAGGATTCATGCTTTTCAATGGAACGATGCTCGCTAATCTATGATTTTATTCGTAGCATCCTTATTGCTCAACTAGCAGACAGTCGTAAAATCAGAATTCTCATTGAAATGATACAAGGACTTCTTAGTCAATGGCATTGTTTGGTATAAATGGTTGGGAAATTTGCATCCTTGTGGGCGCAAGTTCCAATTGACGTCTGAAAAGAAATCCGATATCCTATATTAGTGTGAGGAGACTTCCGTGTTTCTATCTTTGTTTCTATTGTGATGTTTTCGTATGTTCCTTCATCCTTCTGTTTTCAGGTGGTATTTGAAAATAGAAGATTATAGTATTCAAATCACTAAAATAAGTGCAGGAAGCAATTTCACTTGAAGAAAGAAACTACAAGAAAAAGTGCTTGCCAACAATTTTTCGCAATGGAATGAACTTACTAAGCAAAACGATCAATCAAGCTTGTTGTTGACTATGGAGACGTACCAGGCTAACTGCTGCTGGTCTCGCCCGGATTAACTGCTGATCTCGTCACGTCCCTCTTTATCTTCTTGGAGCGCGCACTTCGGATGCAAATAGAAGCAGCACTGATTACAGTAGAAGGACCAGGAGCTAGCAGGTTCTCCACACTTACCACAGAAGTACCGGCGTTGGAACGTAAGCAAGAGCACATGTTCGTGAAGGGGATGATTCACCTGCAATGGCCAACTTCTGACCTCGTCGTCGATGTTGGTTTTGAAGGAGAAGGGGGACTTGGTGTAATCAATGAAAGCGGCAAAGAATCCATAACAACGGGCTGAGAATCGAGGGATGTCTTTGATAATGGGCCAATCCGGGCCGCCTATCAAACACCTCAACAGTAGCCCATAGCTGCAGTCATCGATCTGGAGCATTTGTAGATTAGGGAAGGGCCATTCTCCTTCTTTCAACGCTGCTCGCATCCACTCTGGGAAAGACTCCAATTGTTGGTAGCCCCTTATAATAATCAGAGTTCGGAGTTGATGTAGATGCTCCACTTTCCCTAGACCTGCACAGAGATCAATTTTGATATGCTTCAGCGATGGTAGGTCTGCCACTATCTTGAGATTTCGGCTGTTGTAGATCTCTAATTTCTTGATGTGGCGGAGGCTCTCGATCGCTTCTAGATTGTCCAAGCCGGAGATTGTTAATTCTTCCAAAACTGTGGCATGATTCAAGAGACTATAAGGAAGAGACCTCAGTCTGGGACAAGCTTCAAGAGACAGATACTTTAGGTTCGTAAGTGATGATGAGCTCGTCAACCATTTCGGTAAGACATTGCCGAAGTATCCGTATAGACGAATGAATTCGATAGAAGATGGAGGGCGAAGCTCTTCAAAAACTTGAACAATTCTTGCTGTTGATTCTTCGTTGGATGTAGTTGTATCCGAACACTCCAAACGTAGGTCTGTTAGATGCGATTTATTTATCAATTCCGCAGCTTTCGCCTCTGCAGTACTTGACGACCTCTCCAAGTTCGGTATCCTCAGCAAGCGTAGTAGCTTGAGATGCTTTAGGTCTTCCAGTGTGCACCATTCTCCTGTGTTGTGCCCTTGCTCTTCGCTTCTAGTGCTGCCTGACAAAATAAATGGCTCAAGCCTTCGAATATGCATCAGCCTTGAGATTGCTTTCGGTATCCTGTCAATCTTAGTATGTCCCATGGTAAGGCATCTTAGATCAGTCAACGATCCAATGGCTTTGGGAAGACTTTGCAAGTACCTGCATTCATCGAGCAGTAGAAATTGCAAGTATTTAAGAGACCCTATGCTCACAGGAATTTGGACAATACTAGTCTTACGTAGATCTAATAATCTCAAATGCAAGAGACGTAGTAAAGAGTTCGGCAGCTGCTCAATACTTGATCCACGGAGACTTAAAATCCTTAAATGCTTCAGAATATTTTGGACCTCCTCTGAAATTTCTTCACCACCAATTAGCGTCCTCAAGGAACTTTGTTCTTTTATTTGGTGTAGGAAAGGCCGCATTGAAGCATTATTAATGTACAACCGTCTAGTCTTTTCTTGTGGTATAAACTCAGAGTTGAATTCTGCATTCATGCACCGGCATTCCTTTCCTGCAAGTTCTTGGGCTAGATCCCGCAGGATGTCATGTAACTTGCAATTAATCTTCCAATTCTCAGTAGGTTGAAGAAGGCTCCTCTCCATCAGCTCATTCCAGTACTCATCTGCCTTCTCTTCAAGCAAATTGCAATCATTTGCCTCCACAAATCCCTCGGCAATCCACAAGTAGGTGAGATCTTCTTTCACAAATAAATAGTCTTCGGGAAACAACGCAAGATACATAAAACATTGTTTAAGATGGGGTGGTAAATCTTCATAGCTCAGATATAGTGCTCCCATCACCCGTGTTGGTGCAGAAGAGAAAGACCAAGCCAGATCTCGAAAAACTTTTTCCCACTCAGACGGACGTGCTTCTTTTCTTCTTAATAATCCACCAATTGCTCGGATAGCCAAAGGAAGGCTATCGCATTTCTTAACGATCTGTATCCCGACATCTCTTAGTGTCTGCACTTGTTGTTCTTCCTTGTCAAATAACACCATCTTTTGCAATAACGACCAACCATCTTCATCTGAAAGTTTGGCCACGTTATGACAAAGCGTTGCTCCCATTTCCTTCGCAATGCCTTCATCTCTAGTGGTCACCAAGATTCTGCTTCCTGTGCCGGCACCACTTAACGGTGTTCTTAATAAATCATCCCAGGCCTGTGCATTCCAAACATCATCCAATACAAGAAAGAGCCTCTTCTGTCCAACAACTTCGAAAAGTAAATTCTGAAGTTTTGCCTTATCACCGGCTGAACTTGGGTCCTCTCCGGCGTCGTTTACTATGCTCTTCAGAATTCTGATCTCATCAAAATTGTGTTTGGAGACGCAAACCCATATTGGTTTCATTTGCTGGAAGTTTGTTCTCAGTGTGTCGTTGTTGAATATCTTTTGAGCAAGGGTGGTCTTGCCAATCCCACCCATACCGACGATGGCATAAATAACAATGTTCTTCTCCTTATGTTCCTCTGTGAGTAGCTCCACCAATTTCTTTGTATCCTCCTCGATGGCGCTTCCCACTATATCTGGCTCCACCAACGGCGATGTGATAGGGCTTATTGTTACAGTCGTCTTTCCATCGTCATCTCTGCTGTCGATCTTTGCGAGACTGAGGTCTGCGCTATTCTTGTTGATGTCATCTAGTCTTTGGTTAAGGCTTTGAATTCTTTTTCCAATATCATGCTTCAATGCAGCTTTCCGAACAAATGAAAAGGGAGAACAGGAACAGCTTAGGACTGCAGAAGAAGAAGAAGAAGAAGAAAATGACGATGATCCCTTCTTACGTTTCTCGGCTTCTATCTTGAAATCATCAATGATATCTTGTGCTTCGTACATGATATCCCTGAGCTCATCAAGCCAAGCTCTGATTAATTCAGCCTGAAACTGCCTTCTTTCAGCATCGATAAGGAATTTTCTCACCATCTTCATTCTTGTGGCCAGCCTCCTGATCTCACCTTTCACTCCCAAGATAAGAGCTCCTTCTTTCTTGACATAATCAATCAGCAGCTGCACCAACGGATCAAACGAAACACTTGGGATCATAGACATAATAGTGAATGTTTTACAGCAACAATGAGAAGGGGAATGCAATCTAAAGAGAGCCGACCGTCTGCTCAAAGAATTGAGGAAGGCAAAGCGTGTTGCCGTGATTAAATAGGAAGCAATTGATTAGAAAGAAAGAAAGGAATAAAACAAGAGGCAATGATTGAGCCCGACAGGAAGCATCAATTTACTTTCTTGCATGCATTTTATGGGGAGCGAATATTATTAACTTTGCGGGGAGAATGAGAAATAGAATGGAATAAAACAAGAGGCAATGATTGAACCCGATAGGAAGCATCAATTTACTTCATCTTGGATGCATTTTATGGGGAGCGAATATTATTTACTTTGCGGGGAGAATACTTTTTCTTTCTTATGTCTAGACTCGATAAAAGCATACTTTGATGTATTTCAAAAGAGAAAGTGCACGCCAATGAGTAGCTACAAAATTATGCTTAATTGAGTACGATAAGCATCTTAACTTGCAATAATTATGCAGTTTGAGTCTATTTTATTAACTATATATGTCAATTCCTTTTCTTGGTGCAGTTTCATGTAGTCGATGTGTTTTCATGAGGTTCATATAATTGCATGCAAATGCAGATAGAACATCAGTAGTTAATACCTGAGTTTTCTTTTCTTTTCCTTTTGAATTAATTTCCTAGTTGTTATCATCAATTGCCTGGAGGTGAATTTGCACAATCTAGTAGAGCTAATTCATGTCTTGACTGTAAACCTAATGATGTGATAGTCCTAAAAAGATAAGGAGGGAATTAGCAACCAACTGACCAAGCTTCAATCACATTGTTTGGCAAATCTGAAACCTGGAGAACTGCTTCCTCTACATACACTCGTTCAAGAATAATTAAACAATTAGGGTGCATTTTTTGCACACCGAAATCACTTCTTTTTTACTAAATTTAAAAAAAAAAAAATTTTTATAAAAAAATATATAAGTTATTTCAACTTATTTTTTAATAAAAAAATATATCACTTTTAATAATACTATTTATAACAATTTATTTTTACGAATTTACTCATTTTTAAAATCAAAAGAACGCATCCTTAATGAACTGGAATCGCATTTAGGAGACCAATGGGGTAATGTTCTTTCCTTTGCCATACCATCTTCAGCCTTCAGGCTTCAGTTGGCAAAACAGACCCTATTCGATCTCCCTTTTAATTACGATAAAAAAAGTGAATTTTACAAATATAAATTTTATAAAATTAAAATTTAATGAGAATTAAAATTTGATATAAATAAAATTTTAAATAATAATCGAAATATTTAAATTTGATAGATGAAAAGTTTAATATAAAAATAAAATAGAAATTTGAAGTGATAACTGAAAAAAAAATTCTTTAAGATTGAAATATGCGAATATAGGAGTTGCTAATTCAATAAATACGAAGTGGTCCAATTTTCCAAAATACTCATCCTTCCGAGTTAAGATGGTAAATTATCAAAGGCCAGTCCAATAACAACTGGCCTGATCCGGCCCATAATAACTAGGGTTTTAATTAGGCCCAAACCATCGGCAGCAAATGTTATTTAACTACTTGGCGGGAAAATAAGAAACATCCCGCCACCATTGAACGCTTTCCCCAAATCTTAGAGATCATCTCTACAAAAAGTTTTCAATCCTCGAATTTCAATTAGAAACGTTACCATGGAATCTCCAGCAATCCCTCAAACACCGAGCAGAAGAACAAGTCGACCGAGTTCTTCTTTTGCTTCTGAATCACAGATTCAGCAATGTTCCACGAACACCATGGGATCTCCAGCAATCCCTCAAACACCGAGCAGAAGAACAACTCGATCGAGTTCTTCGCTTGCTTCTGAATCACTGATTCAGCAATCTTCCCCAAACACCGTGGAATCTCCAGCAATCCCTCAAACACCAAGCAGAAGAACAACTCGATCGAGTTCTTCGCTTGCTTCTGAATCACAGATTCAACAATCTTCCCCAATCAATCAAACTCCATCATTGCCGCAAACAGATCTGTTGTTCTCCGGCGATCGAATCGACTTTCAATCTCTGATTTCTAGTCTTCCCGGGCGAGAACTTGAAATCCGTGAAATTGTGAATTTGATTGGTCCTGGTAATTCTCCGATGATACCGGTACTTGTTTACGGCGGCGCTTCAACGGGAAAGACTACTGTGGTTCTTCAAATATTTAGGCATTTGTACAGATTCTTTGTCTATACAAGTTGTCGTTCTTGCCATAGTCCTAGAATTCTATTTGAATCTGTTCTCAATCAGCTGTTGTTTCATAGAAAGAATCAAGCTAATGGATATTCAAGCGCCAAACGTTGTGAAAGGGTATCTGATTTTGTTAACTTTCTCAGAGATGCTTTGGTTTCTGCGATAGAAGTAATTAAGAAGAGTAGAAAGAAGAAGGGATTTGGTGATGGAAATGGGGAGATGATTTATCTGGTGTTTGATAATGTGGAGTTGATTCGATCGTGGGGGAAGAATTTGGGCGTTTTGAAACTTTTGTTGAGATTGCATGATATTCTAAAAATTCCTGAATTAGGATTGATTTATATCAGCAGAGCTGCACCGGAGGCTTATCATTTGAATTTCGGGTCGACAGAGCCAGTTTGGGTCTTCTTCCCAGATTACTCTGAAGACGATTTGCGAAATATTTTCATGAAGAATCATGCAAACCCAGAGCTCTATAAGTCGTTTCTCAGGTAAGTCCCTTTAACATCACTGCCATTATGATTAAGTCAGTGTGGGTTGTTTTCTTATGTACGATTTGTTTATGTTACTGTTTATGATTATAGTGCTGCACTGAGGACTCATTGTGGGATTACTAGAAGAGTCGATGAGTTAGAGATTTCATTTTCATCACTATATCATAAGTACTGTATACCTCTAAGGGGCAAGAATGTCGTTCCTGATGAGAATACAAAGATGATGCTGTACGGCAAGTTCAAACCTTACATTAGGGATTCCTTGAAAGAGATTTTTGAAGTTCCTTCTTGGGTTAATGAATCCAACAAGGATGGATGTTGTGGTGTTGGCAAGGCTTCTAAAGAGTTAGGCATTCACATGTCACTGTCAGCCAAATATCTCCTTATATCTGCATTTCTTGCTTCAAGAAATCCTGCAACACTCGATGCAGCGATGTTTGACCCAATGGGTGGCACTACTGATAAGAAAAGAAAAAGAAAGTAAGTATGATTCGTTTTGTGAAAAGTTGAAGTTTTGCATTTTGTGTTTCACTGAATTCCTTTATAATCTTTGCGTAGATCTTCAGCGACAGTCACGGACAAAAAAGAACAGGCTGCAGCGGAGGTGCTTATTAAAGGACCTGGGAGCTTTCCACTAGAGAGATTATTAGCTATTTTCCAGTGCATTACTTCAGTGGCAGAAGATGCACCTGAGGAGGAACAGATGGGTGATAAGACAGCATGTGAAGATCCAAACTCTGTATTAATGGCAGATGTTCTGCTGCAGATATCTACATTATGCAACGCAAACTTTGTAAGCAAAAGTGGGAGCTGCCCTTTGGAAGGATCCATCAGATATCGCTGCATGATCGATGAAGATATAGCCATGAAGGTAAAAGAAGCCACTTCTCTTTCTCTGTTCTTTCATCAACTTTGCCCATCCCAAACGCGCCTAATGACTGGTTATACTTGATAGGTTGCTAGGAGTATACATTTTCCTTTATCAAATTATTTATACAGAAGATAATCTATGGAATCAACAGTCAAATTGGACCTGGTGAATTTTGTTATCTTTAGAGGAAATGTAAGTATATTATAGATTGTTGTTTAATGCTAGTTCTCCCTTTTCATTTCTCTACTAAAACTTGTAGCATGTTGCTTTTGTGTGTGCAAGGTATACATTATAGCCTATTCTTTTTAGCTATATCTCTCGACAATGTTGTGTTGCATGGCAAGGCAGCAAATGGTCAATATTTGCTGGAAGCCTTTTGGTCCCTTATGGATCTATCCTAATGAAGCTGTAGGTGATATCTTCTCATGATGAATCGTAGTACTTGATCTTTTATTTACTGGCGTTTCTCTTGATTTGTTCAAAAATGTCTCTGAGTCTTATCGGTTCCATGAGATGGGCATTTAAGCTCAGGAGTTCATATGCATGTTCTTACCTTTTCCTATGTAGGACATGATTTTTCCTGAGCTGATGTATCGTTTTAATTATACAAAGCCTTATGTCTCTGTAGCAAATATAGAGTTCAAGTAATCATTTGTCTGACAAATCCTATACATGCCAGGCCTACAACAATTGCAAAACTTCCTATCTATGATTCGGCACAAAAGCAGTCTTACCGAGTTAGGCAGTTTACTTCGCAAGTGTCTAATAATGTTCATTAAAGACTAGGATGTACATTTCATGCACACTCGAGCTTACATTCCTACATTTCTGATTCCTGATAGGTTTCAGAAAACACAGAAACAAAAAACCGGAGTTTTGTTCTCCCTGCCTGAATAGAATGCTTATGTTAGTCTTCTTGTACCATCAAGATTGTTCACATACCTAGGTTACATTTATGATGTAGATTAACTAAATTCTATAGGTAAATGCATAGTAACCTTGAATATGGTATCACTAAAGGATGTTGCGTACAACATGATTTATGGATGCGCTACACGCACATTCCTGAAAATATATTTACTCATCCTGCTGCAGTCCATATATTTTCACCGTAAAGTGTAAACTACCCGTTTGACTCCAGCCTATGTAGTTTCATTCTTTGACCAGATGTCAATCAGAATCGTAGTTTTATTTTTACCTGCATGTAGCTCTTAAACACTGCAATTTTTTCTGTTAGACTTGCTGGATTATGTCGTGGTGGCATTATACTTTCTCCAATTACGTTACTCTTTCATTGGCTTATCGCTTACATGATTACTTCTGCTACTGCAGTTTACAAACTAATCAGCTGAAATTAGCTGTTAAATGAGCAGGACTGCTGTACAGTGAAATTTTGCATACGGAGGATGCAAAATTTAGTCGCCTTTTGCAACCCTTCTTGCAGTCAACGCATTCTCTTCGCTCTAATTCTACAAGTAATGCACCTGTCCTACTTTTTATTTACTGTTAAGTTTCTACTGAAGTGATCATGTATTGTGTCTTTGACTCTGAAGACTCGGTTCATTCGACAGGACTACAACCTAATTGGCATGGTACTGCAGTTGGGTCGGGCTTACGCAGTAGATTACTAAAAAATTATTTTTAGTTTTATTAAATTAATTAACAAATAAATTCATGATTAACATAGGAAATTCTGCAAATCTGTGTTAATAATCGTAGTAGTATTAACATATCTGATTCCTAAAAGAGCAAGCAGGTCTTGTCTGTTCTGTTCTTTTGTAGCTTCTGCTGTGTTTGCGCCTTTGCGGTGGAATCCCAAGCGTCTTCGTCCACAACACACAAAGAGCACGGTCACCGAGAAGGTCAAACAGTAGAGCTTGCATAGTAAACCGGTTGGACGCATTATTATTGTATAGATTTTACGGGGCCATACGATAAGGCGGTCGGGTTCGAACGACGCATTAGCTGACTGTTCTGAGTGCGTTCTTTTGCAGAAAAATAAATTATCGTAATAATAAAAAATATATCTTAAATATTTTTTCATATTTTTTAATTTAAATTAGTTAAAAATAGTATTTAATACAAAATAATTTATAAGAATAAAAAGAACATACATATGTTTTAATGCGATGAATCTAGCCCACGGTTTTATAGGAAGAGAACTTTTTGCAATCTCGGTCATCTTTACAAAGGGCTAGAAAAGCAAATTTGATTTATTGGAATAACTGGGCAATTGAGGTGGCCCAAGTAGGGCCCGTCTTGATTGGTAAGGCCCGCTTGTGTTTGACTGCCTTCCTTGAAACCCGCTTGTCTTGATACTGATTAATAGCCTAACAATTTGGATTATCTTTCTTTTTCTCTTTCCCAATTTCGTATTTGTCATTTCTGTTGTCTTTCTCGTAATATATTAATATTTTTGTGCGACCTTCGATTATTTTCTACAATGACATTACATGTTTTTATTTTTATTTTTCTTGGATGATTGATCACACAGCAGTATTTTGTTGGAGCCAAATGGTTTTCTAGAGTTTAGGATTTTCATGGAGTCGTATAACAGTTTAAGGGTGCCGTCTAGTATTATTTTCAAAAAAAATATTTTTTATTTTTCAGCTTTATATTTATCAAAAGTTTTTATATTATTTATAGAACTTTTTATAAAATTATTAAAAAAATTTATATTATAAAATATTATTATTAATTATTTTATTATTTTTAATAAAAAAATATAATTCAATTTTAAAATAAAATAATATAACATTTCATTTCAAAAAAATATTTTTTGTTAATATTTTTAAACAGTTCCTGAATCTTGGTCGCGGGTAGGGAGCTAGGGACATGATGATTTATCTCAGAGTATATTAAAAAAATATTTAGAAGTGTTTTTTCTTAAAATTAAAATAAAATATTTACAATTGGTTAAAAAGAGTTTTTTATCACAATATTAAAATGATAACAATAATAAATAATAATAAAATTTTATGATATAGATTTTTTTATATAAAATTTTTTAAATAAATTATTATAAAAAATTTATTATAAATATGAAATTAAAAATAAAAAAAGCACGGTCAAACGAACTCCAAAGCTGTTTTTATTTAAAAATTGTTTATTCTTTTGATAAAATTTTAAATATCTAAAGCTATTTTGAAAATATTAAAATATTGAAATTTATAAATATAATTTTTATTGTCTTTTAAAAATAAAAAATATTTTAATTATTTAATTTTAGACACTTTCAATCGTCTCCCATCTGTACCGTAAGTTGTGTGGGGGTACGGCTTATGATGCACGGTAGTTGGATTACTCTAGTGTTGAAATCTCTTATCCTAATATTTTATTAGATTGAGTTCAAACTTCAATTTGGTATGCTGCTACAAATAGACCTTGATTATCCAGTGTGTAAGAGAGAGATATTTAGGAGTATTTTTAAAATAATTTTTTTAAATAAAATAATTTGATAACTTTTAAGAAAGTTAGTTTTATTTTTTTATTTAAATAATAATAGTAAAATCTTATTAGGTATATTTTTTTATATTTCTAAAACTTTAAATTTTAAAATTTAGAAAATATTATAAATTTTTATTAAAAATATAAAATAAATAAATAAATAAGTACTGAAAACTTATCAAAAAGTAACTAAGTTTGCATTGTGTAATAAGAAATGGGAAATTATTTCTTAAATAAAAATGAGTATCTATTTTAAAATGAGTCGGAATACTTATTTTAGAGTAATAAATAACTGTTTTTGAATAATGCAAACTACATATCTTCAAACAAAATAGAATATTTGCTCGAAAAAGAAAATAGCTCATAAAAATGCTGATATGAAAAATATTTAGAAGTACTTTAAATATATTTTTTTAAATAAATAATGTTTTTATATTCTATTTTAATAAATAAATTCTACTATTTTGATTAAAAGAAAATAAATAATAAAAAACTTTAATACATGAAATTTTATAATTTTAAATATATTTTATAAAAAATTATAAATTTTATTAAATGTGAATTAAAAAAAAAAATTTTTTAGAATGCAATTTTAAACGCTCTAAGTAGGTTACGGCGGTTCTTAGATAAAATAGACTACAAACATTTTTAAAATTAAATTAAATTTAAGAAGTAATTCGTCCATCATGTTGATATTATATGATAAATTAAAATTTTTTTTTCCAATTCAATTCACTAGAGAAAAGTTAGTAAGAATATTTATAAATTCTGTGGATAAGTAACGATAGAATTAAAATCTATTAATACATTTCATTAGTGAGGCTGCAGTGACTTGTGAAGCCGGTAGACTGCTGAAATGCAAAGCAAATCCAAAGCTAATTCGGCCACAGCTTACTCCGATATTTCATAAAAAAATTAAATAAAATAAGTAAAACTTATTTTTTTTTTAAAAAAATTTTATTTTAAAAAAAATTCTATTTTATAAATAATTATAAACGCACACTAGATTGATGCCGGTAGACTGCTGACATGCAAAGAAAATCAATGTCAGCTTATTATTATTATCTTTTTTTGTTTCTATAGGTTAAAGCCGTCATAGGCATGGGATTGGCTTTGGAACTTGATAAACTTTTGATTATATTCTCATTTCTTCCACTTTTTATCTATCTGAATCTCATATAATTTTTCTTTTTAACTTTTTTTGAATTTCAATTTGATGTGGTTTGTTGATGTGAAAGGTCCAGCAGGCTCCTGAATACTGCCCTGACAAAAACCCTCTTTAGTTTCTAGCCAAACCATTTTTTGGGTGAAAAGAAGAAAACAAAGCAAAATATGCCACAATTTTCACTTCATTTGATGCATTAAATTTGCCTCACCAGCAATGCATAAACCATAAATAAAGTTCCATCTAAATCAGTATTACACAGGGACGATAATATATGATAATAGAATTTAAAATTGATCTATTTAATTAAAGTTAAAATTAAAAAATTAATTATAAATTAAATTAGAATTAAATAAATTTAATTTGATTATTAAATAGATCGATTCGAGTTAACTTAAAATTAATTCATTAATCTGAATTATCATATTTTAAAAAAATAATATTTGATTTTTCTTTTCTATTTATTAAAATATTAGTAATAAAAATAATCGATAATAATAATTTATAAATTATTAAATTATATACTATTAATAATTAATTATTACTTTTATATTTTAGTAAAATAGTGTAAGATGTGAATTATAATATTATCGAAAATATTACTATGTAAGTATTTTCAGAATCTATTTAATTTGAATTTTGTATAATAATTTTTAATAAAATTTTGTTAGATAGCTATATTTATCAAAATTTTTATCGAAATTATTAGTATATATTTATAATCATAAAATTTTAGCTATCACCATATATTTTTTAAAAATAAAAATAAAACTTTTTAAAATTTTTTAAGAACTGATAAATATACTAAAGAATGTATATTTTGACAGATATTTACTATATTTGTCACTAAAAATATCGTACATTTTTATTTCAACTGATCGTATAATTTCATTAAAATTTAAAAATATAAAATATAAAATTATAAATTATAATTATTAAATAGATCGATTCGAATTTGATCTAACTATTGATCTAATTATTCTGTATAAATTTATAAATTAAATTAGAATTAAACGAATTTGATTTCTGTTATTAAATAATTTAATTTAAAATCTAAATTGTCATACCTATTATTATAAAAAATTTATAAATATTTTAATATTATATAAAATTTATCTAAAATATAAAAAATTTATAAAACTAAATCTTATTATATATTTTTTTCTTTTTTAAAGTCAAAATAATAGAGCTTATATCGAAATAGAATAAAACTACTTTATTTTGTAAATATACTCTATTTTTTAAAATAAACTCTATTTTTTAACTTTTCAAAAGAATTTATAAAATATTCTCAAAACATGCACTATGCGAGCGTGTTTAAAAGTCCGTAAACTTATATTTTTTTCAAATTTTAAATTATGAAAAATTCATATATTTTATTATATAAAAATTCATAATTTTATTTTTATATATAAAATTTTAGTTGTAATTTTTGTATATTTTTCAGTATAATTATATTTTTTAAGTTTTAACATATTTTAAAAACTATTAAAATATAAATATTAAATTTTATTTCTATTTTATTTTTCAAAAACTTTATTTTTTATTTTTTAAATTTTTAGTTATGAATATTTAAGACATTCATTAATACAAACAGATACAAATCATAAATAATAAGACTAATGTATATAGTAACGTGAAGTGACTATGGAGCTAATTCCTACCAACCGATTGCAATGTGTACGTCAATTACATATTTATATATTATAACCCGTTTTTATTTATTTTAAGAAATAATCTATAGATTAAATACTCGATGGTTTTTTTTCCATATTTATTCGGAGATATTTAGGAGTCTTTTTTAAAATTTTGTAAATTAAAATTATTAAAAAAATCTAGAAAATAATTTTATTTTTTATTTCAAAAATAGTAAACCAAAAGATTTTATAATATAAAACTTCTTTACCTTTTAAAATTTTGAAAAAAAATAAAATTCATTTTCTTCGGAAGTGTTTCTATGGTCGAGAAAGAAAAAGAGAAAGAGAGGCTACTGACATCAACCAAACTGATCGGAGACATGAAAGCAAGCAAACAAAAAAAAGCTTCTCCAAGTTTTTTTTTTTCAAATATTTGTTCAAGAAAAAGATCCTAAAGGTACATTTAAAATAACTTATAAAAGATTCTTTAAATATAGATATTATAATACATTTTGGCAAAAATATATAATTTTTATTTCGATTTTAATAATTATATAAAATATTATAAAATTTAATTTAGATAATAAATATTTGATAGTTCATCTAATAAACATCCCAAAATCCAGAGTAGATTAGGAGTCAAAAAAAAGAATATATTCTTCCAATAAACGTAGACCTTTTTTTACCTGCCTGCCTCCCTGACTTTAAAAGTCTTCCCTTAGCTACCTATAAGATTTAGCTGCTATTGTTGAGATTCAAAACCTTTCATTTTCATCATTCGCATAAATCAAATACAGCGCAAAATAATCTAAATTTTATAGTGATAATTTAAATATGTAAAAAACACATACTTAACGCTGCAGATCAGGAGAACCTGTTGCCAATTGCAAAGTTTTTAAAATAAATTTGCAATGATTTGAAGATTTATGTTAGACTTTGTCTTTTAATATGATAATTCGTGACTAGCAAAGTATAGTGTTGTTAATAAATACACGTACATGTATTTTATGTAACATCACTTCAAGGCCTTCACCCGTGACACATTTTTTCTATCATTTGATTAAAAATAGATGAAAATAACAACATTAACAACCGCAAAGGAACAAAATGAACAATAGAACTAATTTCAACATAATTAAATAGAATTAAATAAAAGATAAGCATGGATATCATGAGATAAGAGACTGCTTTACTATTTTTAATCAAAATTTTCAAAAATAATCAAACAAGAATTTTTTTAAAAATTTTTTTATTTGAATTTTATAGTGTTTGGCAGTTTTTTTGACTAGTGTGTAATAAAACATCAACCCCAAAGGAGAAGAAAACAAAAGTATTAATTTCTCCCATGCATTAAATCCTCGCCGTCCATTTACCCACAAGTTTTAATCTATTTACAGAGAAGAGAAAACAACACAGAACCAGAGAAAGCAGAGCCAAAAGAACAAGAAGCTTTTCATTACACTGCCTTTTCTCCTCTTTCAAACTTGCTTCTTTCTTCTCTGGATCATAGTAGTAGTAGAACAAAGAAGGGGGTTTGAGATTTTTGGTTTGTTCTTCGTTCGAATGGAAGTAGTGAAGAAAGAAAGATTCGAAGAAGAAGAAGAAGATCAAGGAGGGTTGTTAATGGGAGAAGAAGAGTTGATGGATGTGTTGGGAATGAGAGATATATTTAGTTTAGAGAAGAACATTTTCCATAATGGATCGTCAAGCTTTAATCAAACTACAGCAGCAGGAGAGCTACTCTGTCCACCACTTCCACCACCTTGCTCAATCTCTTCAACATCTTCTACGTCTCCTCCTAGCAATTCTTGTTCTGTGATTTCTTGTTCTACTACTACTTCAGCAGCAGCAGCTACTCAGATGCTCTGTTTTGGGAATATTAACACTATTCCGCAGATTTCAAGCGACTCTTCTTCGATTTCTACTCTCTCTTCTTCTTCTCCTCCGTCGACTACAACCAGAACGAAAACAAGTAGAAATTCCAAGGTAATCATTTATTCGAGTTTCTCATGCATGCATGACCATCTAAAGTTATTTTCTTTCTTCTCCTGAGTTCTAGAGAAAAAAAAATTTCTGGGTTTTGATTTTTTTTTCTTGAAGAAATCTGAAACTGGTGATGGTCGGAGGGCTGCCGGCGGCGGGAATGGTTGTGGTTCAGGTGGTAATAATTCTAACAAGAAGCAAAGAACAACTGGGACTTCTGCTGGAATCAAGGTGAAAATATGTAGCCTTTTTCTTTCCTTAAAACTGTTCATATAATTGGATTACTAGAACGAATCAATCAAGGAAACAACTGTATTATCTATTCAAAACTTCTTTTTCACAAAATCAATGAAATTTTCCAGGTGAGGAAGGAGAAACTCGGTGATAGGATCACAGCTCTACAACAACTAGTTTCACCGTTCGGCAAGGTTCGTGTTACAAATTATTTGAACACATCGAAACATTTCGCGTGGAGTTTTAATTTCAGTACATAAATGGATTTTGATTGAAAGTTTTTTTGGTTCCATTGACCCCTGTGTTGTTTTTTGGTGCTGTTGTTGCAGTCTGATACTGCCTCTGTGTTGCATGAAGCACTGGGATATATCAGGTTTCTGCACGACCAAGTCCAGGTCTGAAAAAAATCTCTGTTTTCTCACAGCCCTGCAGTAGACGTTTGTATCTAAGCTATATCTATAAATGATAAAAAAACGTACTATCTGTAATTACAGACCTCTGCAAAATGAAATGAATGAAGATATATAGCTGTTTAGCCTTCTTTTGGCTTTTGCGTTTTACATGTACGTACATTCAAACCCGGTAATGCCAGCTAATCTTTTCTCTGCTGTTTTCTCTTCTCTTATCTGTTTCAGGTTCTCAGCTCCCCGTACCTGCAAAACCTGCCCCACCATCTCCATGTATTACTTTTAAAGTCTTTTTAATGAAAATTCGTTTTATTTTGTTAACAGTCTCGTCTGATAATGTTTCATAAGGTACATGTTTTGTTGTTGTTCCAGGGAGGTGATCTGAGAAGCAGAGGACTGTGTTTGGTACCGATGTCGTGCACGGAGCATGCCGTAGCGGATAGCAGCAATGGCGCTGATCTTTGGTCTCCGACGACAATGGGAACTGACGGCAACGCTGCTGTTACTGATAATCAAAACACTAGGAATTAATTCCATGGAAGACGATGTTCCTTCTTGCGTTCTGTTTTATTAAAAATTTGTTTTAGTAGTTGCTGCTGCTGCTGCTTGGTTTGGTGGTTCTGTTCTGTTCGGTTCTTGAGCTGCTGCTGCTTCGTTGTAATTTTTTGGGGAAAATTGAAGCAGCTAATTGTGGTTGGTCAAAGCGAAGTTCTTTATTTTTAGGACTTACAAAAGTTTGACTGAAACTTGTCAACACTATGTAGAAAAGTTATTATATTATTATAAATATGAAACCTTGTCTGTCCTTATAAATCCAAAGTTATAAAAAAAAAAACCAAATGGTCGTTTCATTTTCCATCTTATCATGCTACTATTAATCAAATATTTCCTTGTCAAACTCTTCTGAACGTTGTTTTCTGTTTTGACGTGTCAGTAAACATCAAAAAAGACTTATTTGTTTAAAAATTTGATTTAATTGTTATAAGCAATGAGTTCATAACAAGTCAATACTACGTAGTCATCAAGAGTTAACAATGAATTAGTACTAATTTAAAACTTGTCTTCATTTCAACCGTTGATAATTGCATAGATTTTGTGCGTTCTTCTCTTTCTCATTATTCGGTGGTAATTAAATTTATTTAGCCATTGATTATGCGTTTAATATTTTGAGTCAATAGGTAGGTGCTCAAATGGTCAGTGTACAAAATTGAGACATGAATATAGCTTTAATAAGGTTAAACCAATGTGAAAAGTGTCGAACTTTTCTTAAGCATTTAAGAAAACAATTGAACTTTTGTTTAGACTTTCCGTTTGAATGCATTGCCGTCAAACTCCTAGGAATCAACCAAATGTGACACTGTTGTTATTTTTTTCTTCGCTCTCAAATTTGCATCCAAACTTAATTGCAGCGTTACAGTAAGATTATAATTTTTCAATTAAAAAAATAGAAAATAAGAAAAATTATCTTTTTCTTCCGCCCTCACCTTTATAACTCTTTTCATAAAAAATTATTTCTAATTTAAATTTTAATTATAAAAAAGTTATTTTTTACTTATTTTCTTTTACAAAAGAATAAAAGTAATTAAAAACACTTCTAATAACAATGTAAGATCGAGTCCCTATATTAAAAAGATTGACCAATTTTTTTAGAGTTTAGCATTTCTCACTTATAAGCACATACCCACCTCCAAATTAGCTAATCTGTTTTTTATTTGGGCACCATTTCAGACCCCTACGCGCTACTAATCCGAGCCTAACATAACGTGAAGATCTAACAATCTCTCTCCTCTAGCAACACGCCCGATGGCTTCACCTATCGGGCTTTGATACCAATTGTAGGATTGAATTTCCACACTAAAAAGATTGGCTTAAGAATTAGCATCCCCTATTTATAAGCACATACACATTACAGCACTCAGCCAATATGGAACTATTAAGGGGCGTGAGTTGTTAAGCTCACCAAATCAAAATCTACTTGGCCCAACTCAAGACGAATTATTAGCCCACCTCAAAATTAGCTAGTCTGTTTTTTACTTGAGCACCATTCCAGACTTCTACCCGCTACTAACTCAAATCTAGTCTAATTTGAAGGCCCAACAAATACTATTTATAATAATTCAATTTTAGCAACTCATTTTATCTCAAAAAAACACACTCTAACAGTAAAGGCTGGAACTTCTCGGAACAGAAGTTGCTATTATGCGTTCTGTTCCAGATCACTGATAACAGAGAAACTCGCTGCGTTTGAGAGCTGTCTAGTGAACCTAGTCTCGTTATGGTATTTGGAGACACTATTATATGTAACTCACACGACGAGGCCAAGCAGCTTCTGTAGGTTCATGGCCTACGTTTTAAGAATGCTTCAAAGAAGACGATTCCCATGGAGCTGTCAGATATTGGCAACGAAGGTATTTGGAGACCCACCACCATGTCCGAAAGATTCTTGTGAGCTCCCTATGTGGAGAGACATCGAAGGAGTTAGCAAGCTTTCTTTTCATTGTAACAAGAGAATGGTCAACCGACAATATCAAATAATGCACTGAAATAATTAATAATCATGAATGTATATAAATCTTATCTGTATAGACAAAGCTTGGATTGATTAACAAAGCTCGTGCGCAAAAATCTGCTAGATATTTGGAAATCCAGAATTATTCTAGAGTTTATGTGTGGAAAATATGCTATGACTGAAGGGTACGAATATTCTCTTCATTCATGCAATCATGGAAGCAAGTCATTATTGATAGTATTCATCAAATAAGTAATGACCTCTTTTCTATTTATTTATTATCACAAAACACTCCAGAGGATTTTCTTAAGAACACCGTGAAGAAGTTAACAAACATGGCCCAAGTCATGAGTTCTGGAATGAACTTTAGAACCCCTGGTAAGAAATTAAGGGCCACTTCGCATACAATACTAAAATACTACAAACAAGAACTTCTCTGTGCTACTTATTGGGACATCAAAGAAACATCATAAGGTATAATTTGAGTAACAAGCTATCAGATCATTCTGGAAAAGGAAAAACATTTTGTAAGTAGGCCTATGCTTATTATACTTTTGTAGTATTCAACTTTAAATTGATGCTTCTAAACTCAAGAAGAGTACATGGTTAATAACCCAGAGATCCTCAAAGCACATGCAAAACTTACCAGAAATTTGGTACCTAAGAAACTTTTTTTTCTTCCAGAGCAGTGATCAGAGAATAGGCTGCATTTTAAGAATAATACCTGCAGCCAGGAAAGAAATTAAACTTAATAGGTTGCCCTCTTTGAGCATTTACAAAATAGTACAGTCACAACTTTCTATGCTTAATCACAACAAATGTACTGACATTATCTAGTATGAGTAGCACGAAACTTATTTTCCTGCAAGTAACAACGGAAACAAAATGTCATAACCAAGTTGAACTTCACTTTGACAGAAATAATAAAAGATATGCATTTTTTATATATTTTTTTATGTCATTTTGATCAAATGATTAGATAGAAATGAATTTATGATCTAATTGAGCTGAAATTTATGATTATATTTGTAAGTCATAGAACTTCATATTTAACGGTAAAAATTTAATTTGAAGATAATCTCGACTATTAAAAAAAAAAAAAGTGTTATCACTAAAAAAATACTCTTATTTTTTCTATAGATATATGATATGCTATTAATAATGAAATTAACATATATTATATTCATCTTTCATCTCAAAATGGACCGAATATAATCTCCTACGAATAAATTTTTTATTTTCAGCGTTTAAACTCAAAATTGAATTAGTAAATATCTTCAGATAAATAAAGAAATTACTCCACATACCGAAATATTAATATATTATATGATTTTGACATATTCTTAGGAACGTAAAATCCTCTAATCATAGTTGGGAAAGAACATTAACCATAGATGGACGAGGCCTATACTTGGCCACTAAAGCATTTGCCTTAGGCAAAGTAATGCCTTCACCTTCTACCATGTCCACCTCTTCATCTCCCATTCTTTCCCACTCAAAGCATTGCACCAATGTCCCTAATGCTAACACCATCATCCTTGTTGCCAAGTTCTCTCCAGGACACCTCCGTCTGCCCGCCCCAAACGGAATATTCCTACACGACCCCTCTGCAACTGGTTCGCTTTGATCATTGCCAAACCTTTCTGGCCTGAACTTGTTTGCATCTTTCCAAACATTTTCATCTCTATGTATTGCATATGCATTGATCAACGACATGGTGCCGCGGGGAATATCGAATCCTGCCACGGTGCAGTCATCGGAAGAGAAATGTGGTAGCAGCAACGGTGCCGCGGGGAATAACCTGAGTGTTTCTTTGACAGTGTTGTGCAGGTAACGAAGCTTCGGGAGATCGGAATCCGTTAAAAGACGGCAGTCATCACCGACATGTGTCTCGATTTCTTCTCTTGCTTTCTGTTGTGCTTGTGGATTGTTTAGCAACAATGTCATTGCCCATTCTAGTGTTCCAGCGCATGTTTCAGTTCCTGCAGTCACCAGATCCTAGCAGCAACAAAGCAGTTAATGAATTGTTAAGAATTCAAAAGAACAATATAGAAATGTAACACCTGTTGATAAATGGAAAGAACGAATCTATGGAACAAGATCCTTCTATACTACCGAAAACTCTGTTCCTGTCTCTGCATGTGAATTGTCCATTACTCTATTTTTATGCAAACATTGCTTAGCCATTGATTAACACAAAAATCAGTAACACATTATAAGCTTTTTTCTTTTTAATAAGTTTTGCTTACCAGTATCATTCCCTTAATCATATCATCAGTGTACTCTTGTGGTTCTCTTTTCTGCAACTCGAGCATGACATCGACAATAGTCATCCTCTCTTTAACAGCACCAACTTCACCGAGGTCCTCAATTAATCCCCGCCGTTCATTAATAATCGACTGAAATGCTTCGTCTATCTCTGCCATCAATCTCGCAACCCGGTTTTTATAATCGTTCATCCCGAACAGCTTCACAAATGGTAAGAAATCTTCCAACATTGACGAAGACCCGCTTAGAAGCCAGAACACTTCTCTTATAATCTTCTCCAGCTGTTGTCCGTCCCTATCGTAACAACTTTTTCCTGCTATCATCTGCGTCGCAGTGTTGAATGTCAGCTCTGCCATAGCTGCTTTCATGTTAAAGGTCGCCGGCGATGATTGATTCAAGCTATTATGATAAAGACGGCGGATGAGCGAGTGAAGCACACTGGCACGTAAACTTGATAACACAGAGATTCTTGACGGCGAAAATATTTCATGGGCGGCGAAACGGCGGAGTTTGAGCCAGTGAGGACCGTAAGGAGCAGAACCAAGATCAGCGTAGTTGCAGCCGAAATGCTTCACTGAGAGAAGCGGCGGGCGGTTTGCGAAGACGAGATCATTCGTCGTGAAGCATTCCTCGGCTATGTCTGCAGAAGACACAACGAGAATACGGCGAGAACCAAACCGGAGAAGAAGTATCGGACCGTAGCGAGAAGAAATTCTAAATAGAGCCTGGTGAACAGGAGGCTTAATTAGGTATAGGTGCCCGATGAAAGGTAGAGCGAGCGGACCGGAAGGAGGTAGCCGAACCCGGCGCTTAGATTTCTTTGAGAGAAGCAAGAATAGAATCACAGCCGTTGCGGCGGTGTAGTAGATAACTTCTGCAGGTCGACTGATTTTTGCTTCCATTGTCACCGTTGTGCAAACTCTGTCGTTAGGTTGCAATGTTTTAGTTACGCCTAATTGGTAGTGGATGATTACATGCAAACATGAGGATTCTAGTTCTGGTTGTAGAAACTACAGGTGGATAAATGTAGGAGAAGTAACAAATTTGCGTTTTGGTTTTGCTTGTTAAACGAAGTGAACGGATCTCATAGATTACACATAAACAATAGAATGGATGATCCCTGTCTTGGTCACAAATGGCTTGGATTTTATTGTTGACCTGTATGGTAGACCGGTGGTAATTAATATTGGGCAGCTGTACACAATCGTGTTAATTCTAGGACAGCTGCAGTGAACTGAATTGTTGAAAGACTTCAATTTCCAGTCAGCCAATAGATGTGCCAGACATTCAAGAGGAACATGCCAAAACAGAAAAGCAGTTCTCACTTCTTACCAGGAAGGATGTGGTAAAAGATCACATTAAATTTGTGTTTGTTCTGTTGCCAAGCAGAAGCACCCTTGATGGGGATGGAAGAGGCACTGACCTTCCCCAGCAGTTCGAGACCGGCAATGACGGTATCTGATTGGCAACCAAAGTTGTGTAGCATGCATCTCTTCATAGTTGAAGTTCACGACATAGAATAATGAGCTTAAAATTCATCAGAATTACTTGTATAGAAGAAAGCTTGTTATTGAGAAACACCTTGTAAGCACTGCTTGAACAGAAAAATTATCATCTTAAGCGTAAGCGTTTCATCAAGCACCTTCTGAACATAGCTATAACGAAATAATTTTGTTTTAAAGACTTTTTATCTTGGATATTTAATCAAACACCTTGTAAGCACTGCTGTAATAAAATATCTTTATCTTGGACATTCAATCAAACACCATTCTAGCGTTGCTCAGTGGAAACCTTCATTAACAAATTCATTTCAACCACCTTTAAGAGTCCTTTCTAAATATTGAGAAGCCACCACCAATTCTCACAGAATGAAGAAAATGTAGCAAGGAAACAACACAGAGCATACACAAGCTGATCCAATCCAAATTCTTCAACTATAAACCTTCCCAGTTGATTCACAAAAAGTAGTGTTAGAGAAAACTAGTCAAATTCATCTGTGGTAAAGCAAGAAAAACACTAAAACCTAACCGATTGCATTATAGCAGTGGTAATTCAGTGAAAAACCCAGGCATGCTTCTGACGCATCTCAGCATCTTCTTCTTCTGTGAAATCGTTCTCCATACCGAAGGTCTCCCTGATCTGATCAGGAGTCTTTCCTTTGATCATATCAGCAACCGCTTGGCACCCAAGATCAAGCAAACCTTTGATATTCAAGTAATTCGAAGCAAGAAGCAGGTCATACAGCACCGCCAGATCAACATTCATGAACTCTTTGTCCCAATTCTTCAACTCATCAGCATCAGCAGTTGAATCAGCATGGCGATTGCAGTACTCCAAGACTCTGGTTAAGATCGTGCTTGTAACGTTGGGGACAGGGATGAAATTCATCATGCAGCCGTCTTCGATCATGTGCTTTATCATCTCAAATTGCTTTGCCGCAGATTCTTTGATCACGAAATCGACGCCGTCAGAGCTCTTCAAAACCACCGTCTTCTTCTCCTCCGCCACCACTTCCGCCCTCGATGCTTCCGTCATCGATGATTCCGCCGCTGCCACTACTGTCGACGACTCCGCCATTAAAGAAGTAGAAGAAGATTTTGTTTTGTTGAAAGAAAAAGAAACCGGGAAGAATATTTGGGTTGGGCTCGTATTTATAGGGAGAGAAGTAAGTTTTCCTGTTGATGTGGTCAAACCCAGACTAGGAAATCTTACTAACCGACAAACAAAAAGGGAGCTTTACAGTCGAGATTTTATTTTTACGAATCCAAATTGCAGAAGCTGAATTTATAAATTTATCACTTGAATTTTGCGAAGTATAATGATTTAAAATTTTTCTGTAAAATTTAGATTTTTCAGCTAAGCAATCGATTTGATTATACTGTAGTAATAAAACAGCATATGATATAGTACATAATTCAGTACAATATGATCGTACAAAATATATTGAGATAGACAGATTCTTTATTAAACAAAAATTGGATAAAAAAATTTTAGAGTTTCTAAAATTTGATCAAAAAATTAATTTTTCGATATTCTCACCAAAACAGTTTTAAAATATATATTTTCAAAGTTCTTAAACATGTTGGTTATATCTAACATCTATGCACTAATTTGAGAGAAAATATTAAAATATTTCATTAGATATTCTTGCTATCTAATTAAATATTATTTTTATTTTAAATATTAAATAATATCTCATTAGATATTAGATAATATCGCACTATTTTTTCTAATTGAGATATTTGTATATTATATATGTATATTGTATCTCTTCTATTGAGAAGAACAATAATTAATATAAATTTATGATTTTATCATTCAATTTTAATAATTATTGCTAAACTTTTCATATTTTTATAAGTTTGTAAGGAAATATTACTGATAATAACTCGAGTATACAATAGTTCAAAATGCAACCTCGGCTAATCTGCTTGACAATGATGATTATTTTGAACGAAAGTCCAAACTACAACCGTCAAATAAAAGTGCATGAAGAATTAATCTTTAAGCTCGGAGAGGACATTAATGATTGTTTGTCTTGGCTTATACTTTGCCACTAGAGGGTTAGCTTTGGGCATTGTGAGTCCTTGGCCTTCTGTCAAGTCCACTTCTTCATCTCCAATTCTTTCCCAATCGAAACACTGAATCAAACTTGCAAGTGCCAACAAAATCGTTCTCATTGCCAAGTTCTCACCAGGACATTTTCTTCTCCCTAAACCGAATGGAATGCTCTTGGTTTCATCTACTCTAGTATTATTGCTTCTGTCATCGAACCTTTCTGGCTTGAATTCTGTAGGATTTTCCCAAACTTGAGGGTCTCTTTGTATAGCATAAGCGTTAACCAACAGCATCGTGCTGCGAGGGATGTGGTAACCTGCTATGGTACAATCCTCCGACGAATAATGAGGCACTAATAACGGACCCGGTGGAAACAGTCGCAGAGTTTCTTTGACAATGCAGTGAATGTAATGCAGGTTGGGAAGATCTTGGTCTGTGACTAATCGCTTGTCGCCGACATGCGTATCGATCTCTTGTCTTGCCTTGCACATTTTATCTGGGTTGTTCAGCAACAAGGACATTGCCCATTCCAAAGCTGTAGCTGAAGTTTCCGTTCCTGCTGCGATCAGAACCTATGTAGCAGTGAAGGTAAATGAAATAATTAACATCTGTGAGGATAAACCCATTTATGAGTAAGTCTCTAGTCAAAACGGATTGGTTAACTATAATTGTCGAAGATGGATAACTTTCTAAAATCCATATTATTTTAATTAAGTAATATAAGTCGATATTAACTCTCTATCATTATTCTAAAATCAATATTGGTTAACTCTCTATCATTATGAACTTACGAATATCATTCCTTTGATGATATCATCGGTGTAATACTCCGGCTCTGATTGCTGCAGCTCTAGCATGACGTCGATAATCGTCTTCCATTCCTCCGCAACTACTTCGTCGGAACTCTTCTCTTCAGTTTTCCGGCGATGTTCGTCAACCATCTGTTGGAAAATTGCATCCATCTCCACCATTAAAGTCTTCATCTTCTTCTCCTTCCCGAAGAATCTCGCAATTGGAACAAAGTCATCTAAGCCTGTCGTCCCGCTCAATTTGAACACCTCTTGTATGCCCTTCACGAACCGTAAAGATTCCTCCTCCCTTGCCGTAGAACCTTCTCCACAATAGCTTTTGCCCGAAATCATTCTCGTCATGGCGTTCATTGTCAGCTCGGAGAACGCCACCCTCAAGTTCATCGTATCCGTTGCTGAACTGTACAAACGTCGAAAGAGAGATTTAAGTTCTGCGGCGCGTACGGAGGAGAGGGCGTTGATTCGGGTAACAGAGAAGATTTCAAGAGCGGCGATGCGGCGAAGGTTTCGCCAGTGAGGACCGTAAGGTGCAGCACTCATCACCGTTTCATTGTAACCGAAGTGCTTTACGAAGAGAACCGGCGGACGGTTTGCAAGGACGACATCGTTTGTAGTGAAGCATTCCTCAGCGATCTCGGCCGAGGAAACGATAAGAACGCGGCGGGAGCCGAAGCGGAGAAGAAGGATCGGTCCGTGGCGGGATGAGATTTTGGCGAGTGTTTGGTGAACAGGAGGCTTCAGAAGGTAGAGATGGCCGAGGAACGGAAGAGGAAACGGGACCGATGGCGGAAGTCGGCGTTGTTTAGCTCCTGTGAACTTCTTGCATAGAAAAAGTAGAAGAAGTGCTAACGTCAGTGCAGCCGCCGTGTAGATGAATCTTGCTGTTTCCATTGCTCAACACTAGCTGAAGCTTATCCTTATCAGCTATAGTTCCTCTTTCATTTTATAACTTCTATATATTCATATAAATAGTTGCAAAAGTCAAAGCGGCCGCGTTGCGTGTTAGAAAACCATGCTTTTTCTGGCGTTAGTCTACTAGATGTCGTCATGTAGATGCTTCCGACAATTTGTCATTGATAAAGAAGATAAATTAAATTATTGCTGATTTAAAATTTAACATCAAATAAATATATGTAGTATCAAATAGTAAATTATATACGTAGTGTTAGTTTAGAATTTTAATATAGATATAATATTGGAGTAGAAGTATAGAGACATTCTATAGTGTAACTCTAATATTTCCTTCATAATAGATTAAATAATATGAATTTGTTTAATAATATTTAAAATTTTAAATAAAGGATGTGATTTTACAAAAAGAATCTATCACTTAATCAGTAGAAATCACGTAAGTTAAAAAAATATAAGTGATAGTTTATCTCAAGATATGCTTTGCTCATCTATAAAGCTACTGAGTTGTTTGCATTATATATTACATTCGTATTTGTGATAGTGAAAACAATGTAGGTCTTGCAACTATAATATCTATACTATTAACTAATTCACCCTATGTCAACTGATATTTGTCTTAATAAGTCCCCGTTTGATATTACTTATTAAAAAAATAATGTTTTAATTTTTTAATTTTATATTTTTAATACATATTTTATAAATATATAAAAATTTATTAAAATATAGAAAATAAAAAAATTATGTAATAAATTTTTTTATTAATTTTTTTTAAAAATAAAAAAAACTTATTTTAAGAAAAAATAAAAATTTTTATTTCAAAAAAATTATTTTATAAATACTTCTAAATTAGATCGGTCGACACCCAGTCAGAATGAGTTAGCAGATTGAGTTACGTTTAGTCGTGTACTCTTCCAATCGTCGTTAACTGTATTATTTAACAATGCAATTCTATTTGAAAATAAAGATCCAAAATATTAGCTATGTTTCTAGAATCAAAACGTGTTATACATACAAAATTTCATAAAAATCGAATATAATTTAATTTGGATTTGATTTAAAATATGGTTAAGTGACATTTTTCTGTGAGTTTTTATTATGCTGTAGTCCATAAGAAGAGTAGTTGATCAATGAGTTTAATTTGAAACTACTTATAACAGCGCATATTACTCGTTGCAATCCATATTGAATCTTCCTACTAACACTTTGTTTGGTTTGAAAGTAATAAAGAGCATCTGTCGCTTCGGTGATTGCACAAATAGGTCAAGATCTTGAAAATAATATCTTGCTGAAGATAATCAAATCAAATTCGGAAAATTGTTTGGTCCATAAATGATACGACTAAAACAATATATATAATTTGATGGGTAGAAAAGTCTAAAGATTGCTACATATAAATAATATGGATAAGTATTATAAAAAAATACATTATTGGTGAGTAGAAAGATTTAAATATAGCTATATATAAATAATATTGATTAATATTATAAAAAAATATTATTCACAACTATTTAAAAGAGAATAATATTTAGTAATATACAATGTAGTCATCTGAACTACATAAGAAAATATTTTATTATAATTAATTTCATATTTTTGAGTAAAACTCTTTACAAAATTATGAGTAATATGTCATATGATGAATACATTAGATTAATACTTGACTTTAAAAACTCATTTATAACTAATACATTGAACTAAGCGAACTCACTATCTTAATAGAACTATACTCTAAATACATGTTTACGAAAATATGTAACAATATTTACTAATATACAGTGTAGTCATCTTAGCTAAAAAAAATATCTTATTATAATCAATTCTATATTTTTGAATAAAACTCTTTACAAAAAGATTAGTATTATGTCATTTAACGACTACATTAGATTAATATTTAATTTTAAAAACTCATTTATAACTAATAGATTGAACACTCGGTACTCACTATGTGAAAACTCTTTACGTCGTCATCTTTTGTCATTTAAAATACCGAATTGACTTGATAAAAAATGGGCTCACACTAATGTAGATACTAATAAGGAAGGAATATAACTATACAGAGCAAATAACTAAGGTAGCAAAACGTAACCCATATAGTGGTCTTGAATAGTAGCATGTTGTAGAACAACCGGAAGTGTGGCGAGATTAATGTTACTGATGAGTAGGTGGAGGGGGAGATGAATGTGGTGATGATAGAGAAGATGACAGAATAGTAAGGAAAGAATGTGGAGAATTATCACGTGGCTAGATTAGAAGAAGCTGGAGGAGGATATAAATGGTCCTTGTGCGCTAGCGTTGAAGCCACCGTAGAAAAAATTGTACCAATAGAAGAAAGTAAATGAGTAGGATTATTAGAAACACTAGAAAGCTGAACGTATGTGAATCCGTGGTATAAAAAGTTGAACATCTATAGTTGAGATGAAAAAAATAAAGAGTGTCATAAAAAAAACAAGCATTACTGTAGAGCTCTAATACGTTACCAAATATAAGTGCATGAAGAATTAATCTTTAAGCTTGGAGAGGACATCAATCATGGTTTGTCTTGGCTTATACTTAGCCACTAGAGGCTTAGCTTTGGGAATAGTGAGCCCTTGACCTTCTGTCAAGTCTACTTCTTCATCTCCAATTCTTTCCCAATCGAAACACTGAATCAAACTTGCAAGTGCCAACAAAATCATTCTCATTGCCAAGTTCTCACCAGGACATTTTCTTCTCCCTAAACCGAATGGAATGCTCTTGGTTTCATCTGCTCTAACATTATTGCTTCTGTCATCGAACCTTTCTGGCTTGAATTCTGTAGGATTTTCCCATACTTGAGGGTCTCTTTGAATAGCATAAGCGTTAACCAACAGCATCGTGCTGCGAGGGATGTGGTAGCCTGCTATAGTACAATCCTCCGACGAATAATGAGGCGCTAATAACGGACTCGGTGGAAAAAGTCGCAGAGTTTCTTTGACAATGCAGTGAATGTAATGCAGGTTGGGAAGATCTTGGTCTGTGACTAATCGCTTGTACCCGACATGTGTATCGATCTCGTGTCTAGCCTTGCACATTTTATCTGGGTTGTTCAGCAACAATGACATTGCCCATTCCATAGCTGTAGCTGAAGTTTCCGTTCCTGCTGCGATCAGAATCTATGTAGCAGCGAAGGTAAATGAAATAATTAACATCTGTGAGGATATACCCATTTATGAATGAGTTTCTAGTCAAAGGGATTGGTTAACTATCATTGTCGAAGATGGATAACTTTCTTAAATCCATATTATTTTAATTAAGTGATATAAGTCGATATTAACTCTCTATCATTATGGAAAACTTAATTTCTACAACTATTTATTTAAAAGTTTAAAATTTGACGGTTGAAAATTTTCAAACTTACGAATATCATTCCTTTGATGATATCATCGGTGTAATACTCCGGCTCCGATTGCTGCAGCTCTAGCATGACGTCGATAATCGTCTTCCGTTCCTCCGCAACCACTTCGCCGGAGCTCTTCTCCGCAGTTTTGTGGCGATGTTCGTCAACCATCTGTTGGAAAATTGCATCCATCTCCATCGCTAAGGTCGCCATCTTCTTCTCCACCTTGCCGAAGAATCTCGCAATCGGAACAAAGTCACCTAAGCCTGTCGTTCCGCTCACTTCGAACACCTCTTGTATTCCCTTAACGAACCGTAAAGCTTCCTCCTCCCCTGCCGTAGAATCTTCTCCGTAATAGCTTTTGCCCGAAATCATTCTCATCGTAGTGTTCATTGTCAGCTCGTACAAGGCCACCTTCAAGTTCACGGTATCCGTTGCTGAACTGTACAGTCGGCGGAAGAGAGATTTAAGTTCTGAGGCGCGTACGGAGGAGAGAGCGTTGATTCGTGCAACGGAGAAGATTTCAAGAGCGGCGATGCGGCGAAGGTTTCGCCAGTGAGGACCGTAAGGTGCAGCGTTCACCACCGTTTCATTGTAACCAAAGTGCTTTATGGAGAGAAGAGGCGGACGGTTTGCAAAGACAAGATCCCTCGTCGTGAAGCATTCCTCAGCGATCGCGGCGGAAGAGACGATAAGCACGCGGCGGGAGCCGAAGCGGAGTAGAAGGACCGGGCCGTGGCGGGATGAGATTTTGGCGAGCGTTTGGTGGACAGGAGGCTTCAGAAGGTAGAGATGGCCGATGAACGGAAGAGGGAACGGGACCGATGGCGGGAGTCGGGGTTGTTTAGTTCCTGTGAACTTATTGTATAGAAAAAGTAGAAGAAGTGGCAAAGTCAGTGCCGCCGCGGTGTAGATGAAGCTTGCAGTTTCCATTGTTGACGCTAGCTAGCTGAAGCTTTTCTATCAAAAACAGTCGCTGAGGCATATGCTTAAATTGCTTATTAGCTTGTTCTTCTCTTTTATTTTATATAGCTTCTATATATTCATTAAAATTTTAAAAGTGAAAGTCGCCGCTTTAGGTTTTTTGAAAACTACGCTTTTAGTGTTATTAATCTACTAGTGGATGCTCAAACGCCTAGATTAATGTATATTAAGTATTATAATCCTATCAATTACGTTTAACCAATAGGTGTGATTTACTTGCGTCGCACAACTTGATCTAGAAAAGCTCTTACTTGCTACGATAATTGTTTTCCCTTTTTTATCAATTGTGTTTTCTTCGCTCGCAAGTTGCAACGAGATGAAAATTCTAATATTGTACTAAGTACGATTTCTTAATAATTTAACTAATTATTAAATGCTTTCTTGTTATTAGTTCCTCTGGTTTGTGAATTATGGACTTGATTGTTATCAATGTCCTGAAAACTTGCCAAGGTTTACAATATTTTTAAAAAAAAAACCGTCATCAAAATTTTGGAAGACGGAAACCACCGAGACAAGGCCATCAATAACAGCCTAGTCCATTTGATAATAGTCCGGCCTGGAGCAGCCCATACTACGCGTATATAGGCTTTCAAGATTCTTCATAAAGCGGTCCAAGGACCTGCTCACCTCAACAGTTGAGACAGCGACAGCGACAGCGTAGAAATGGAGAAACACGGTGGAGCTACCACCGTCGACGGTGGCGATGGCGGTGGAGAAGAAGAAAATATCGATCTAAAGGCGTTAGTAGCGGAGCTGCTTCCTGATGGACGGAGCGGGCTGCGGATGAAAGGTTTGCATATAGAATCCGTTAAGGGTGAAATCCTTAGCTCTCGCGCTCACCATGAGTATGCCAATTTCTCTCGTACAGTTTTCTTCGTTGTTATTGATAAAATTAACGCGTGTTATCTCTTTGTTTTCAGTGATTGAAGTACTTGTTTTTCAATATCTTAATCTTTGTTTTTCCAATAGTGTGTGTAATATGGATCGTGTTGTTTACTCTCGTTTGTGTTGAAAATACCGAACGTGTGTTCGATTATCGATATGCAGCAAAAAATATAAAATATATTTAATAATTTTGCATAAGTAATATAAAATTTATTGTTATTACAGGCTGCTAAAATAAGGCGTGAATAATGGAGTATAAATTTTTTACAATTTTTGTCTCCACCCAAGCAGAGTGCTACTTTGGAGTGTCACGATTTTCAGCTATTAAGATAAAAGTAAGACAAACGTAAAGATAACAATTTACATAAAAAAAATAAAATTTTTTTAAAAAAAATACAAACTAGTCTTCAAATAAATCACCAGCTCAAACTAATTATAAATTCTTGTGTTATATTTTAAATGAAAATTTTTAGATGTTTTGTTTTTATCTCTCACATTTGAGTGTGAATTATTTTTTTTCATTTTTTATATTCCAAATAAATACCTCTCGTTTATATATATAATATTCCAATGAGACTCTTAAATTTTCAAACGGTTGTCCTTTCATTTTTTCATTAATTGTTCAAATTTTTTTATCTTCTATTTTTCAAAAGATGCTTCAAAATTTTTAACTATTGGCTTTCTAACTTTTTAGGTGATGGTTCGTTTTTCTTAATCTTTGGCATTCCAATATGAATGCACATTTAATTTATTATATTATAATAAAACAGTAATTTATATGGTGGCTTTATAATGTCTAACAAATTTTTCACTTAAAGATATTTTGTAAATTACAATTCAAAGATAATAAGAAATCGATACGTAAATGTCAAAATTCAATAACACTGAAAATATGTACGATTAAGAGAAGCAGTGCTAGCATGCATACTAGTTGAACTTTTTTATCTCATACCGTTGCCTATCTCTTCCGATTTTATTGTTATCTTGAAATGATTTTTTTTCGACTTTTTTGTTACAACGGTCACATCTATATTGTTCTCATTTATGATTTCGTATAGAGATCTATAAATTGAAAACATATAAGAGTTACCGTCTTATTTAAAACATCCGCAGGATTCTCAATACTCTCACTGAAATTAACATTTTATCTAAATCATCTGCATAATTTATATCAACAAGCCATTTGACAACAAAATTAGATCTTTTGTAACACAATTCAGCATTTAAGGTTCCTTTCACAAACCGAAAAATTTTATTCACCACCTTCCAATGCTTAATGTCAGTACATGCAATAAATCTACTTACCACACATCACTACATGTGCAATTTCATATCCGAGTGTAAATCATGGCATACATTAAGCTTCTCAGTGTTAATGCATATGCTACCCGAGACATCTCTATCTCTCTTACTTCTAGTTAGAGAATAATAAAAAAAATAGTTTGAGACTAATAAAAAGTGAAGTAGGCATCGGCATACATGTTGAAGCATTTCACACTTTTCTCAGATAACTAGACTGAAACAGTCGAATCTCTTTATTACTTCTATCTCGCCATATCTATATCCACAGGATTTTGTTTGTTGGCCCCAAGTTCTTGGCATTAGCCAATTGAACCTTCAATTATTGGATGCGATTTATACTTAAACTTGCCACAAATATATTATCCATATACAGTAGTAAGATGACAAACTTACCTCACTCAAATCTTTTAATATACATAAAAAAATTTGAAACAAGCTTGCTGTATTCAAAACTTACGATACAAAAATCAAATCTTTTATACCAACACTATGGTGCTTACTTAAGCCCACAAAGAGATTTGGTCAACTGACAAATCAGATTTCCCTTAACTTTCACGGTAAACTCTTTGACTGGATTATATATATCTTATCTTCAAACTCTTCATGCAAAAATATCATCTTGACATTGAGCTGTTCAAGATTGAAAATCAATTATGAAAACAGCGTTAAGACCACACGAATATATCATACATACCACTAGAGAGAATATCTTATTAAAATCGATTCCTTTCTTCTAGATGCAGCCATTCACCACCGGCTAACACAATACTATTCTACTTGATCATTCCTTTTTCGCTTGATCTTATAAACCTATTTATTCTCAATAGCCTTAGTCTTGGCGTAGAAGGACCAGCTCTATATCCTATTTTTATGAAGTGTTTCAAACTCTTCCTACATAGTTTTCATCTACAGAAACGCATCTAAACTCTTCAGTGCTTTTTGAGATAACATAACTCTCTTTTTTTGTAAATAAGCAAAATGCAGAGTTAGATTATTTCATAAAATAGTCCTTATATCTCTTAGGTTTCTTTCTCTTACGAGTTGAACGCATAAAGAACGTAGGTCTGAGAACTTTATCCTATTTTATATGCTCATCTGCTGATTCAGGCTTCAAATTATATCGTCTTTCTCATCATTCTCATCCAGTACCAATGTGGTCAACGTTGGGAGTAATGTCTTTTTCTCTCTTGCATCATTACGTTCAATCATTTTTTGCAATTGGTACTCAGCAAAGATGACATCATACTGAAAATAACCGTATGAGCAGTGGAATTTCATAGATAATATCACAAATATTTTTAACATACTATAGGTATCTTCGAATTTGATCATACTGCTGAATCAAATTTCGTCCGAATTTTGAAGAACTTAAATACCTCAAAGATCTCCGACTTTTTTCGGATTACGAACACACAAGTTCTCAATTCCGAGTGAATCAAGTTGAGTTTATCTTTTAAAAAAATAATCTCTAAAGCTTTGAAAGTGCTGCTTACCGGTGACACACTAATTGCAAAATGACAACTTTACTTCAGACAGTCCCGTTAGAAACTCTTAATCACGTCCTAAAATGTGCCCAAATTTTAGGTGCCACGCTCACCTGATATCCTCAATATTGGCCAATGCAACACAAGCATCTTATACATCCATGTCACCCTACGTACTTTATACAGATTTGAGTTGATCATTTTAACCTTCAGTTCTTCTAATCCGTCCTTGATGACCTACATGATTCCGTTTTCACCGCGAGTTTTATAGTTTAGGTCATCCAGTTATCTTATAAACAACATATTTTTCGTAAACGAAAATAGAACATATATTACTGATGATGCATCCCCTTCCATTATTTGTCGTAAACTTGATTGAACTGATTCCAACAATTTCAAAACTTGTCATAGGCAGCAAACAATACTTCTCTCACTGGAGCCTCACCATTATCAGTACACTATACAAATAAGGGGTTTCGAAGGATCCGCACTTTCAATCTTACTTGCCATGGTTTTGCATTTCTTTTCAATCTCGTACTTGCTTCTGATTGCAACAAACAAATAGATTGATTTCACTTGTTAGAAATATTGAATGTGTTCGGTTGTCGATAGTCTCGGCAAAAATAAAATATGTTAAAAAATCTTGCATAAACAATACAATAATTGAGACAATAGCAAGACAAACACAAAGATAAGAAAATTTACGTGAAAAAAATTCTACGAAAAAGTAAATTAGTATTTAAAAAATTTACTAATTCAAAATAATTATAAATTCTTATGTTATACTTTAAATAGAAACTCTCACTAAAATATTTTGTTTCTATCTTTCACACTTAATGTGTGAATGATCTTTTTTTATTTTTTATGTTTCAAGCAAGTGTTTATCATTTATATATAATGCCTCAAAAAGACTTTTGAACTTTCAAACAGTTGTTTTTTTATCTTTTCATTAATTGTTCAAGTCCCTTGATTTTTCATATTTCAAAAGACGTTTCAAAGTTTTTAATTGTTGGCTTTTTAACTTTTTGGGTGATGATTCATCTTTCTTGATTTTTGACATTCCAATATAAATGCACATTTAACTTGTTGCATTCTAATAAATTGCTAATTTATATAGTGGCTTTGTAATGTTTAACAATTTGATCAACACTTTATCATATGCTCTAGTGTAGCATGTATTTTCTGTTTTCCATCGACTAAACTAGAATTCATTTTTTTAGAGGGCCACAGAATTTTGCATAGGAATCTTACTTTTGTAATGGGTTAAATTCATGTCATATGAGCATATGGGAGGAGAAACTTGGCACGCAGCACTTAACCGGATATGGTTTTTGGACAGAATTTACTGATCCTTTCGCACGAATAGGAAAAGATCTTGAAAATAATATCTTGCTAAAATCACTCTAAATCAAACTCAGAAAAGTTTATTTAGTTCATAAATGGTACGACGAAACAACATATATAATTTGATGGGTAGAAAAATCTAAATATGACTACATATAAATAATATGGATAAGTATTATAATGAAATACATTATTGACGAGTAGAAAGGTTTAAAGATGGCTGTATATAAATAATATCGATTAATATTATAAAGAAAAGTATTATTCACAACTATTTTAAAAGAGAACTATCTGAAAATTGTAACAATATTTAATAATTGCAATGTACTTATTTGAACTACATAAGAAAATATTTTATTATAATTAATTTCATATTTTTGAGTAAAAATCTTTACAAAAATATGACCAGTATGTCATCTGATGAATAGATTAGATTAATACTTAATTTAAAAAATTTATGTACAACTAATAGATTGAACACTGTACATACTATGTGAAACTCTTACGTCATAATCTTTTGTCATTTAAAACACCCAAGATTGTCAGGATCGGAATTTTATGCAAGATTGTTTCGTTTGTGTAGGATCGTAAAATCGTGAGTTTAAGTAAGATCGTAAGATTTTACTTTTCGATAATTTTTTTTACAAATTTATTTATTTCTTTTAAAAATTTAAATAATATTTATTAAAATTGCTAAAAATTAAATATATAATTTTTTAATATTTCATTTTAATATAATAGATTAACAATATTCATAATTATAATTCAGATAGCTATATTATTAACAGTTTTTTATATTCATTTAGCTCATTATCACAATATTTTTATATATTATGTCATTATTTATAAATGTACACTTGTACTATATTTAAAAAAACTAATTCCTTATGTAATCAAACAATCCGTCTTTATCGCCTCAAAATAAAGAGAAAAAATATAATTCAAAATACTACCATACAAAAATATTTTTGTTATAATAATAAATTCCTCACAAAATAAACTAAACACAACTGCACACACTACAAACGAACTCTTTAGCTATTTCAGCTTTATTCAAAATCTTCGAAAGCTCTTCTAATTCATGAAAATTTTTTATAACCTGGAATCGTAAGATCGCAAGTAAAATCGAAATATTAAGAATTTTAGGATTAAAATCGGGATCTTATAGATTTGAAGTAAAATCGGGATCTTGTATCAAGTATGATCGTTTTGTTGATGTAAAATCGTAAGATTTTAAAATTTAAATCGAGATTTTAACAACCATGAAAACACCGAACTAACTTTTGATCAAAAGTGGGCTCACAATAATGTAGATAGAAATAAGGAAGGAATATAACTATGTAGAGTAAATAACTAAGGCAGCAAAACATAACTCATATAGAGGTCCTGAATAGTAGCATGTTGTAGAACAATCGGGAGATGAATGCGGTGATTATAGAGAAGATGACAGTAAGATGAGAGCAGTAGATTAGAAGAAGCCGGAGGAGGATATAGGTGGTCCTTGTGCGCTTGCGTTGAAGTTACCGTAGAAAAAATCGTACCAAAAAAAGAAAGTAAGTGCCGTTTGGTTTAACATTTCTCTAATTACTTTTAATTTTTTTTTATAAAATAGATAAAAATATCTTTTATATTAGAACTTTTTTTTTTATAAGCAATTTAAAACGTCCCGTAAATAAGTAGGATTACTAGAAACACTAGAAAGCTGAAAGTACGTGAATCCGGTGGTATAAAAAGTTGAACATCTAGAGTTGAGTTGAAAAACATAAAGAGTGTCATAAGAAAAAAAAAAGCACTACGGTAGAGCTATAATATGACCATTTTCGTTAATACATAAACCAAATATAAGTGCATGAAGAATTAATCTTTAAGCTTGGAGAGGACATCAATCATGGTTTGTCTTGGCTTATACTTTGCCACTAGAGGCTTAGCTTTTGGCATACTGATTCCTTGGCCTTCTGTCAAGTCCACTTCTTCATCTCCAATTCTTTCCCAATCGAAACACTGAATCAAACTTGAGAGCGTTAACAAAATCATTCTCATTGCCAAGTTCTCACCAGGACATCTTCTTCTCCCTAAACCAAATGGAATACTCTTGGTTTCATCTGCTCTAGTATTATTGCCTCTGACATCGAACCTTTCTGGCTTGAATTCTGTAGGATTTTCCCATACTTGAGGGTCTCTTTGAATAGCATAAGCGTTCACCAACAGAATCGTGCTGCGAGGGATGTGGTAGCCTGCTATAGTACAATCCTCCGACGAATAATGAGGCACTAATAACGGAGTCGGTGGAAACAGTCGCAGAGTTTCTTTGACAATGCAGTGAATGTAATGCAGGTTGGGAAGATCTTGGTCTGTGACTAATCGCTTGTCACCGACATGCGTATCGATCTCTTGTCTTGCCTTGCACATTTTATCTGGGTTGTTCAGCAACAATGACATTGCCCATTCCATAGCTGTAGCTGAAGTTTCCGTTCCTGCTGCGATCAGAACCTATGTAGCAGTGAAGGTAAATGAAAGAACTAACATCTGTGAGGATAAACCCATTTATGAATTTCTACTTTCTAGTCAAAGGGATTGGTTAACTATCATTGTCGAAGATGGATAACTTTCTTAAATCCATATTATTTTAATTAAGTGATATAAGGCGATATTAACTCTCTATCATTATTCTAAAATCAATATTGGTTAACTCTCTATCATTATGGATAACTTAATTTCTACAGCTATTTAGTATAAGTTTAAATTTTGAAGGTAGAAAATTTTCGAACTTACGAATATCATTCCTTTGATGATATCATCGGTGTAATACTCCGGCTCCGATTGCTGCAGCTCTAGCATGACGTCGATAATCGTCTTCCGTTCCTCCGCAACCACTTCGCCGGAGCTCTTCTCCGCAGTTTTCCGGCGATGTTCGTCAACCATCTGTTGGAAAATTGCATCCATCTCCTTCGCTAAGGTCGCCATCTTCTTCTCCACCTTGCCGAAGAATCTCGCAATCGGAACAAAGTCATCTAAGCCTGTCGTCCCGCTCACTTCGAACGCCTCTTGTATTACCTTAACGAACCGTAAAGCTTCCTCCTCCCCTGCCGTAGAACCTTCTCCGCAATAGCTTTTGCCCGAAATCATTCTCATCGTAGTGTTCATTGTCAGCTCCGACAAGGCCACCTTCAATTTCACGGTATCCGTTGCTGAACTGTACAGTCGGCGGAATAGAGATTTAAGTTCTGTGGCGCGTACGGAGGAGAGAGCGTTGATTCGTGCAACGGAGAAGATTTCAAGAGCGGCGATGCGGCGAAGGTTTCGCCAGTGAGGACCGTATGGTGCAGCGCTCACAATCGTTTCATTGTAACCAAAGTGCTTTTGGGAGAGAAGAGGCGGACGGTTTGCAAAGACAAGATCGTTCGTCGTGAAGCATTCCTCAGCGACCTCGGTGGAGGAAACGATAAGAACGCGGCGGGAGCCGAAGCGGAGAAGAAGGATGGGTCCGTGGCGGGATGAGATTTTGGCGAGTGTTTGGTGAACAGGATGCTTCATCAGGTAGAGATGGCCGAGGAACGGAAGAGGAAACGGGACCGACGGCGGAAGTCGGCGTTGTTTAGCTCCTGTGAACTTATTGTATAGAAAAAGTAGAAGAAGTGGTAAAGTCAGTGCCGCCGCGGTGTAGATGAAGCTTGCAGTTTCCATTGTTGAACGCTAGCTAGCTGAAGCTTTTCTCTCAAAAACACTCGCTGAAGAATATGTTTAAATTGCTTGTTAGCTAGTTCTTCTTTTTTATAATACATAGCTTCTATATATTCATTAAAATTTTAAAATTCAAAGTCGCCGCGTTAGGTTTTCTGAAAACTACGCGTTTTGTGTTGTTAATCTACTAGTGGATGCTCAAACGCCTAGATTAATGTATATTAAGTATTATAATCCTATCAATTACGTTTAACCAATAGGTGTGATTTACTTGCGTCGCACAACTTATCTAGAAAAGCTCTTACTTGCTACGATAATTGTTTTCCCTTGTTTATCAATTGTGTTTTCTTCACTCGCAAGTTGCAACGAGATGAAAATTCTAATATTGTACTAAGTACTATTTCTTAATAATTTAACTAATTATTAAGTGCTTTCTTGTTATTATGGACTTGATTGTTATCAATGTTCTGAAAACTTGCCAAGGTTTACAATATTTTAAAAAAAAAACCGTGATGAAGGCCATTACTAACAGCCCAGCCCATTTATTAATAGTCCGGCCTGGAGCAGCCCATACTATGCGTATATGGGCTGTAAAGAGTCTCCATAAAGCGGTCCAAGGACCTGCTCTGCTCAACAGTTGAGACAGCGACAGCGTAGAAACGGAGAAACACGGTGGAGTTACCACCGTCGACGGTGGCGATGGCGGTGGAGAAGAAGAAAATATCGATCTAAAGGCGTTAGGAGCGGAGCTGCTTCCTGATGGACGGAGCGGGTTGCGGATGAAAGGTTGGCATATAGAATCCGTTAAGGGTGGAATCCTTAGCTCTCGCGCTCACCATGAGTATGCCAATTTCTCTCGTACAGTTTTCTTCGTTGTTATTAATATAATTATCGCGCGTGTTCTCTTTGTTTTCAGTGATTGAAGTACTTGTTTTTCAATGTCTTAATCTTTGTTTTTCCAATAGTGTGTGAAATATGGATCGTGTTGTTTCTTCGTTTGCGTTGCAAATACTGAATATCTTCGATTATCGATAGACGTAGCGAAAATATAAAATATATTCAAAAATCTTGCGTAATCAATATAAAAATTAAGATAAAATCAAGATAAACATAAAGATAAGAGATTTACATAAAAAAAATAAAAAAATTCTATAAAAATGCAAACTAGTATTCAAAAAAATCACTAACTCAAACTAATTATAAACTCTTATGTTATATTTTAAATAAAAATTCTTATTAGAATGCTTTATTTGTATTTCTCATACTTGATATGTGAATTATTCTTTTTTATTTTTTATATTCCAAACAAATGTCTCTTATCTATATATATAATGCTCCAATAAGATTTTTGAACTTTCAAACGATTGTTTTTTTATTTTTTCATTAATTGTTTAAGTCTTTTGATCTATCTTACAAAAAATGCTTCAAAATTTTTAACCGTTAGCTTTCTAACTTTTTAGGTGATTGTTCGTTTTTCTTAATCTTTGGCATTCTAATATGAATGTATATTTAATTTGTTGTATTCTAATAAATCAGTAAATTTATATAGTGACTTTATAATTTCTAACAAATTTTTCACTTAAAGATACTTTGTAAATTGCTAGCTGAAGTTTCCATTGTTGAACGCTAGCTAAGCTGAAGCTTTTCTCTCAAAAACACTCGCTGAAGAATATGCTTAAATTGCTTATTATCTAGTTCTTCTCTTTTATAATACATAGCTTCTATATATTCATTAAAGATTTTAAAAGTGAAAGTCGCCGCGTTAGGTGTTTTGAATACTACGCTTTTTGTGTTGTTAATCTACTTGTGGATGCTCAAATGGCTACATTAATGTATATTAAACATAGTCGTAAGATTCAGATCGAACATTCAAAAATTGTCGATACGAACAGTAAATGATCTGTCTGAGTTTGTAAAAAATGATGTGCAATTGATCATTTTCGACCAATCTTAATCCGCTTCAATCCGATCAACCCGTCCATCCGAATCAAATCGAGTTTAATAAAATCTTAAAAAAATACTTTAAAAAAATTTATATTAATGATATATTTAATACAAAGATAATTATTAATAGTTTTATGTTGAAAAATAATATATAGTTTAGATTTTATATTTGGATGTGATAATATAAAAATAAAATTAATTATGTCTCATTTATAAATATCAATTGTTAGTGATTTTTAAATTTTTATATTGTAAAATATTCAAAATCAAATATGTATATCTAAAAAAATTGGTTATGTCTCTTTTATGATTTATCTATTTTATAATTTTATTTTTTTCTAATCTTCTACTTTATTTAAATATTTTTTGTTATAAAATTTTGCTATTATTATTATTGTTGGTGGTGATAATATCATAGTTATAATACTTAATTTTTGCTGGAATTATTGTTGATGTTGTTTTTTATAGTAATGCTATAGTAAAATATCTTAATTTTTTGCTGTGATTACTGTTGTTATTATTATGAATAGTGTCATAATAGCGGTAGATTTTTTACTGTGAATGTTATTATTATTGATTAAAAAATATTTTAATATTATTGATCCGACGGTTCAATAACTTAGCGGGCCAATTCAAAATCATAATTCGAATAATTTTTCGATTCAATGTCCAGTTCGGTTCTTATATTTATAATATCATGTATTATAATCCTATCAACTACGTTTGACCAACAGGTGTGATTTAATTGCGTCACGCAACTTGATCTAGAAAAGCTCTTACTTGCTACGATAATTGTTTTCCCTTTTTTGTCAATTGTGTTTTCTTCGCTTCCAAGTTGCAACGAGATGAAAATTCTAATATTGTACTAAGTACTACTTCTTACTAATTTAACTAATTATTAAGTGCTTTCTTGTTATTAATTCCTCTGGTTTGTGAATTATGGACTTTATTGCTAATAATATATATGGATGCTATTTCTCAAATATTTATTTGAAATGAAGATACATGCAAATTCGTATTTGTATAAATAAGTTTGTTATCAACAATAAAATTTTCATAACTATTTGACATACAATTATGAAAATATGTAAATGTATATTGCACTATAAAAAATTATTAAATGTCTAACTTATCAACTAAAACTTGTATTTGAACATAATCAAAATATTTGCATAGGTAAATAATTTAGTTACTCATTCGATTAATCAATTTTCTGAAAACCTAGCAAAGGTTTACAATATTTAACAACAAAAAAATCGTGATCAAAATTTTGGAAGATGGAAACCACAGGCTCAAGGCCATTACTAACAGCCCAGCCCATTTATTAATAGTCCGGCCTGGAGCAGCCCATACTATGCGTATATGGGCTGTAAAGAGTCTCCAGGTCCAAGGACCTGGTCAGCTCAACAGTTGAGACAGCGACCGCGTAGAAACGGAGAAACACGGTGGAGCTGCCACCGTCGACGGTGGCGATGGCGGTGGAGAAGAAGAAAATATCGATCTAAAGGCGTTAGGAGCGGAGCTGCTTCCTGATGGACGGAGCGGGTTGCTGATGAAAGGTTTGCATATAGAATTCGTTAAGGGTGGAATCCTTAGCTCTCGCGCTCACCATGAGTATGCCAATTTCTCTCGTACAGTTTTCTTCGTTGTTATTGATATAATTAATGTGTTATTTCTTTGTTTTCAGTGATTGAAGTAGTTGTTTTCCAATGTCTTAATCTTTGTTTTTTCAATAGTGTGTGAAATATGGATTGTGTTGTTTCCTCGTTTAATCAATACTTTATCGTATGCTCTAGTGTAGCATGTATTTTTTTTTCCATCGAATAAACCAGAATTGATTTTTTTAGAGGGTCACAGAATTTTGCATAGGAATCTTGCTTTTTTAATCCGTTAAATTCATGTCATTCCTAGCAGATGGGAAGAGAAACTTGGCACACAGCACTTACCTGAGATGATTTTTGGAGAGAATTAACTGATCCTTTCGCACGTGGACAGTGGCATTAAAATTTGCTTTAATGCCTTTGACGCACTAAAAGGATGGAAAGAGGAGGCACTGCCTCCTGTTGAAGTTCCTGCAGCAGGAAAACGGAAATTCAGAAGGTAAGTGTCTAATTTCTGTCTACTAGCAATCATCATTTGCTGACGTCACCTATTTACAAGTTGAATTGCTTGTAACAGTTGTAAAGTTCTATGCAAGCTAGTGTTATGTAGGATTAGTAAGTTTCCCCAAGTTTGCATCCAACACAAAAGTATTTAATTTGCGGTCCACATTTCAGGCCAAAGAGATTTCTGTTGCTCCGTTTGTACTGAGACATAAGGTGTCATATGGCCATCATTTCTATCTAATGAATGTACGTGGTATTTAGTGTATTAAAACAAGTATCCAATGCCACTACTCTCTCGGGTCCATCTATTTCTCGTGTCCTCTTCTATTTTGTTGTTTATATTTCTTTTGCTTGATAGAAGAATGTGATTAGTAAACAGATTCCTTGTTTCTTTTGCAGCAAACCTCATAAGCAAGTAATACGTGATTACGACTACACATTCACCACTCCTTACTGCAGCAATGGAGCATTTTGACTCCAACAGAGCAAAGGTTTGATCTGAGATGATCTTGAATAATTTAGTAGAAAACAATAGAAACATTTATTTGCTAAAGAGTGTGTCCCTGGAAAGTCATAGCATGCCAATTGGTATGCATACATGTATTTCTGTTTTACTGAAAATTACTTTGTCATTGTTTTTCTGTAATTAAAGGCTTCTGGCTGTAATACATGATTTCTTAGAGGAGATTGTATACTGTAATCTATATGTTTCATACTTTTGCGGTTGAATCAGTGTAAAAGTATTTCTTGCAGTCAACTTATGAAGACAGTAGCTGTAGTCTGCAGTGGGAGGACTGTGATGAACGAATTGATATTACCGCATTGCCGTTGAAAGAATCAATACTTTCTATGATGAGGTCTGTACTTAGTAACACAGAAAAAGATATATATCTATTATTTGCTAGACTCATTCCATTTTTGGCTTTCAGGTTATCCTGTATGAAGATGAGCTGGCGGATAATGGCATATCTTTGTTGTCGGTTGAAGTGGTAAATCGTATTGGTTGTAGAGAACAGAGTGCTTTTGGTTCTTTCTAAATTATTAGAATGCCATATTTTTCTATATTAATTAGAAATTAATTCTATTAGTTAGAATCATGATTCGTATTTCAGCATTCCTTAAACCTAATGGATAGTATGACTTTTCTTGCTAGAGAGTGATGCCAAGCAGTTGGTTTCTACTCCTCCGTTTCTGGGTGAGTGTTTTTGAACTTATTTACTATATTTTGTACCATATTTATTTGGTTCTAGTACTGATTGCTACGTTTTGTACCATATATATTTGGTTCTAGTACTGATCTGAGACTCTAATGCCAGTTTGCTCAGAATTTTAGTATTTGTGTTATACGGGCAAAGAGAATATCATCCAATTGATATTCGTGCCAGTTATGTTCTGCTGTAGATGCTTCTTTCCTTTCATATCCATGCTATCTTTACTGGACAGCAGAAGAGTCAAGATACCTAATGGTCATTCTTGCAGCTTAGAGTAGATGGAGTACTGATGAGGTTGAGGACACTGGAATTTGTTGCACTTTCAACGATAACCAAAATACTACGCCTGTTGTTCTTCGAGAGAGCTGCTGGAGAGAAGCAATCTTTCAGTATTTATCTTCAGTGAGCTGTCTCTCTGTCTCAGTACTTTCTTTATACGCATATCTGCTTTTTTTGTTTTTATATACGGCATGATTCTTTGAGCTTATAATTGTAGATAATCTTGGGCATTTCAGAATGCAGACCTGTTGTCCATAGACTGTTCCAAAGTTTGTTGATTGCGCTCTAAGGGCTTTTGCTTTGTGCATGCTTCTGTGTTTCATATATGAGAACCTTTTTTTCTGAATGAACTGCAGTGTATTGCAATGTAGCTTATTCTGATGCCTTTGGCTGCATTCTGTTTACTTTATCTTGTTGTATGCATGTGGATATGCACCATTCAAGTTTTTGCATCTGAATTTACAGAGGCTTTTACTCTGAAGTTGCCAAATATGCCGATCCAAATCAGATTATCCATAGGCTTCCTGTTATCACACAGAAGACCCAGAGATTAAAATTATTGTGGTAACTTCTATCCCACTGTAAATTGGCGTTGTAGTTGTTTTTGGTGTTTGACATGCCATTGTCTAGAGCGTTCAAGTTATTCTGTCATTTTCCTGTTAAGCATTTAAAGCTAGATTTTTAGTAAAGTAGCTGGCGTATATGAAATTGAAAAATGATATTAACAAATGTTCATACTCCTGATTGTGATATGCACCTTAAAGATCTCAATTTAAAAAGCAAACATTAAATACAATTAGTTCCTATTTCTATTTTAATGTTCCTCGCTTTTTTCAGGTAAAATGAAGGGAAGTTAATAGTCCAAGTCAACAACTCGGCTTAGACAGCAATGGTAATCACCCAGTCCAGAATGAAGAACAAAAGATATCATTCCTCATCTTCAAGATGTAACTTTATTTATCTGGCAGAATCTTTACTGCACATTTGTTGGCTAATTCTGTAATTTAGTAGAACCACTACTTGTGCATTCAGATAGAGGAAGGAAGAATTCTTCTTTTTACAGAATACGTTATCAAGGTTATGCTGTTTACCTTTTGTATGAAACCCATATCGTAACGTAACTCGTCTGCCATGTTTGTTCTTATTACATCTTTTAATGACCTTGCAGCAAGGAACATGTTTATCCATAACTATGATTGTCAGTAGTGAACGCATGATCTAGAGTAGATAAATCTCAAGTCAAAGTGATTCGCAGTGCTTCATGCGCTTGAGCAGTGAAGTATCCTCAGGTTTAGACACTATGATTGGAAAGCAGTTTCAACTCACAACCACCTGTTCATCAGAGCAAGTTTACTAAGCAGGAAGTTGCACAGAAGCACATCATCAAGTAGGTCATAGACATGAACTGTGTCAAACACAACCTTTCATATTCAAAACTCTTCCAGAATAGGTGGAGAACTCGCTCAAAAAGGCATCTGCTTGGCACACCCAAGAGAGGGATGTTCAACTTAGCTTACAAACAATATGCCTAAATTAAGGTTCCAGTCTTCCAGATACTTGGTAAATAACCCAGAAAGATAAAGGTATAAAGGCATCTTTACTTTCTAAATAGCCTCGGAAGATACATGTCAAACTTGTTAGTAGGATAATGGGGAAAATAAAAAGAATCCTAAGATACAAAATGGCTACAAAGTGATTCCCCCCTCAATCTGATTAAAGGCCTTCAGATAAAAGCCTCTTGCTGTACCCTGCAGCTTTAAAGTTGGACAATGAATCACAGTATCATCATGGTGAAGTTCAGAAAACTTGAACAAGCAAGTCATGCTTATTTACAATGGCATGAACTTCACCAGCTTGATCACAATGTATCCACCAAAATCATGCACTAACTAGCACTCAACATCTTCAAAGTAAGATACTGGTATTGTTGATGGAGAAGTCATCGTTGCCACTGACTTGAACTGCTCAAATTGAAATATAGATTACAACATTAGCATGGACATAAAAGCAAGACAATAAAACTACAAAGTACTCGGCTAAAGAGAACAAAATAGTGCACCTTGTGCTGCTTGTATTTCTCCCTAACAGCAAGAAAATTTGGTGCTTTCCTATTCAATTGAAGGTCCTGAATGGCCTGAACACAATCCTTCAACTCTGAAGGCCTATAACCAGTACAAGTTTGTAGTGCTTGATTCTAAACAACAAAGTAATATTGATCAATTAGTATCTCACAGACCAATTTAAAATTTCCAAGGCATCACACCCAGAAACAAAGAACTTACCCATGGATGGCACTTAGGGTTCATTGTGAACCTTGCAAGAAAAACAGCTGAAGCTGCCGTAACTGAAGGCAAGAATTTGAGGCAGCTGTAGTCTAACAGGCTCAATTCCACAAGGTAATTGCTCAAGAATTCCAGTTTTAGGCATGGGTTCTGGAATATGGAAACCGTATAATTAGCATAATTGAATCTTAGCATAAAATCAAAAGTAAATTTCAAGGCTCAAATCTACTTACATCGTTGTCTGCTTGACCAGCTCTAATGGATCTCCTATATTTCAAACATTGAAGGAAAACTAGAATTAGAACTAAATAAAAAATTTCACATTCTTCTTTATCATAAGGAAAACATCTTTGGGACAAATATCATAGAACTTCTGCAGCAAAAGTGGAAAAAGGCAGCATGAATTACCTAAGGAAAGTTTTAATCGTAGGACCTCCTAACTCAAATTTGAGCAAATTTAGGATGTCACTCTCCATCTTCACTACCTGAAAGCATCAACATGCAAAAGTCACTTAAAACAGCCCCAAAGCAATAAGGACAAAACTTAGAGAAGTTAACTAGAATAATTAATAAGTACCTCTTGTTTGCTATAGGTATTATCAGTAATATAACAGAAGTCTTCAACATGTGGTGCACTGATCTCCTCATACTTGCTGCCATCCACCAATTATAGAAAGTTAAGAAAATTAACCTAACAAATTAAAACGTATGCATACAATTCAAAACAAGTGGAATTCATCAAACACATACGAAGCTATGAGCATGGCTGAGACCCCAAGAAGCTGGAGCTTTTGCTTTGGAACAGCATTCGAAGATAGATAGCGATCAATGTAATTAACTGTAAGATAAAGTGTATCAGGAACCAAGTTGTACTCTTCAGAAACTTCAACAAGCCAATCAACAAGAATTCCTCTCATGTTTGCTGTCACTTCAGTCTGGACCTTGTCCATATAGTCTGCTGATGACTTCTTTTTCACCTATTAAAACAAATTCACAGCCTATTATTGAACTCGTTCATCCCAAAACATCTCCGCTGAGAACTCGCATAGTCTCATCACATACAATACACAGTTAAAATCAAAACTAAGTTTTCGCCAAAAGCAATTCACAACTTCATCCGAATCCTAATTCCTCAGAATCCAATTTTTACTCTAGAGCAGCATTTTACCACAAACAAATTAGAAACCCACTACTAAATCAACAATCCCAAATTTGTTATTATGCAGAAAGATAAAATTATTTTAAAACAAACTTAAACTAAACGACCGGTCCAAATTTGTCAAAATTTCACTAAGAAAACATCAAAGTTAGGTCTAACAATTTAGTTACCTCCTTAGATCTAAGGTACTGATAAATATCCGGCGCATAGTCCGCGCACATCTGTGGATCATCACTCTTCTCTTCAAAACAAGATTCATCGCCATGGACGACTGCAGGATCGCCACTTGTGGGAGCCAATTGATCGGGTTTATCCGGAGTTGAAGGTGGCAGCGTTAGGTCAACCGAGCGCTTGGCTTTAGATGTCATCTGTTGGGAAACGTTTCTCTTTGGGGAAACGGGAGGGAGTGGAACATTAGCGAGCTTCGGCAGCTCGCCCAACGGCACACGTTTCCTCTTCGCCGGAGCGCCGTTGGTTAAAGCGGCGGCCGACGCTGCACGCTTGGCCGCGGCACGTGTAACTCGAACGCCGCAATTCTCCTTGTCCGCCATTGTTGTCCTCTCCCTCTCTCTCTCTCTCTCAAACTCTGATTACTGCAAATTGAGAATGAGAGAGGGAGAGATTAATTGAATTGAATGGAAAGGGATTGAAGGAAGGAGAATGGAGCGAGTGAGGAACTGAAGATTGCAGGAGTATAAAAAGAGGGGAGAAGAATTGAGAGCGCGCGCACGGAAAGAATTGATTGAATTTTTTGTTTTGGTTTTGAGTTTGAACTTTTTTTAAAGAAGAAGCGGGTGACAGACGAAACTGAAATTTGTTTTATTTTCATATGATTTCAGGTATTTAGTTTGATTTTGAGAATCGGGGGATTTAAAAATTTTTGAAGTTTTTCGAACTTTGTGTGGGCGGGCGAATGAAAGATGGTAAAATAAAATGGAGTTTCGAAAATTTTCTTTTGCCGCGCATTCGAGTCTACATATCATAACGTGCTCAACTTCCTAATGTACCCCTTAACTTGTCCTGTAATTACGCAAGAAAACACCTTATATCAAAATTTTCTGAATGGACGCCTAACTAAAAGATTCTTACCAGTATAACAGCACCTGTTGGATTACTTGGGTAGACTTTGATAATATAAGACGCCTCCGAGGGGGTGTTGGGAAAAATTTGTAAAATAAAATTTTTTTTTGAAATAAAAAATATTTTTATTATACTTTAAAAATAATTTTATTTTTTTAGCTATAAAATATAATAATAAGAATATTTTACAACATAAATTTTTTCTATAATTTCTAAAATTTTAAATATTTTTTATAATCTTGTAGAAATTTTATTTAAAATATGAAATAAAATATAATATTGGAATGGAGTGAAATTTACTCACAAACACACTTACGCTCCGTTTGGATTATGGGTAGGCATAGGGAGTGATGATGAAGTTAACAGATTCTTCATCTCTACCCATATTTTCAAATTTTCCTTAAAAAAAAAGATGAAGAATTGTTACACATCATCTTCACTATTCGATGATTAATGTGTACCCACCAATTGGTCGGTACACATGGTGACATAAGCGTAAGCAATTTTGCTTTCTTTTTTATTCTTTGTTTATTTAATTTTTATCTAATTTAATATTTAATTTAATAATATAAAATTTTAATTGATATTTATTTTTTATTTAATATTTTTAAATTAATACATGTTACTTTTTATTATAATAACTTAATTTTTTAATTTATTTAATTTTAATTGATAGAGAAAATAATATATGATTATTTTTCATATTTAATAATTAATATAATTCTATATTAATATTAATAATTAATTTAAAAGTTATACTAATAGATTTTATTTAAAATTATATTAATCAATTAGTTAAAATTATATTAAATAAAATAATATTAATATAAATAAAAAGGGTATTTGAGTTTTTTATAAAAAGTTTATTTCCAATACTTATTTATTTACCTATCTATCCAAACAAAGTTAATTTATTATCTTTACCATATATCCAGACATCGTAAAATCAATTAACTATTCTTTTCTTTCGTACTTTTATTCTTATCTTTTACCTATGAATCCAAACATAACCTTAGAGTCCGTTCGAAAGTATTTATAAAAAAATAAAAATTTAAAAATATAAAAATAAGTATTATAAAATATTATAAAAAATATTTTTATAAAATATTATAAAAAATAACTTTAGAGTCCGTTCAAAAGTATTTTTTATATAAATTCTATAAAATATTATAAAAATAAATTAATAATATAAAAATAAATAAATGAGTAAAAATCGTTTGAAACGCAACGCAAACACATCCTTAAGACGTAGTTAGTTGGAACTCTTTTTTGAATAAAAATTATTTTAAACTCATTTAAATATAATTAAATATAAAAAGTTATTGTTACATTTATTTTAATTATTATTAAATATAAAAAACTACTTATTTTAAACTCATTTTAAAATGCATTATATTTTATAGACTCACAACACTATAATTAATTCACTATCTTAACTAAAAAAAGATCATTATAATTTATAAACAATATTAATTGCTGTTAATTGCAAGTTTAATTTTGTATCAACGTTTTTTGCGAAAGTTTGGTTGAGTGATCTAACTGCTTACTATTTCAAATAAGCATTAATAAATCGTTTACAGTACTGTATAGAATCTCTTCTAAATTTTAAATATACATAAAAATTGATATATCGTATAATATTTATTTGTATATTTTGTATTAATTTTTTAGAGAAAATATGAAGCTCAGTTTTTCCTAAAGTTTCAAAATATTTTTCATTTACAAAATGCTTTATTTTATAAGCACTTCAGAATATTCTCTTTATCATTATAGGGCGCAAACTGGTTAAGGTCAGCCTTTTTGACAGAAATAATCCCTTTAGTATCAGAAGAATGTCATTCTTTCCTATTCTTGAGTTTAACATTCTTAGTAATAGGATGCTTTGACTAAAATAAACAAACTAATCAGGATTTCAAAATCTGGCATGAACATACTTTTGGCCCTTCCAGCCTTCACCTGAATATGCATCAAGGAGATTCTGCTCATAATTCATTCTATTCAGCAAAGTATCGTATTCGTTGCCTGATGACTAAGTACTCATCTTTGGAGCCGCCTTAGCATTTCTCTTCTTTTTCCTCCTATCTCGTACCAGATTAGACTGGGTAGCAGTTGGTTGGACAACTCTTTTGGTCTTTTCTTTTGACATTGGTTGGAGAAGTCTCATACCACCAAAGCATGATCGTAAACTATATCGTCTTCCTGTCTTTGTAGAAGTAATTCTCTTCTTCAGTGTTGAACTGATGGTCTTTTTCATTGGGAGACGCTTCTTGTCAATCTTTCCAGGTTCTGTTTTGAAAAATCATGTCTTTCACTGTTTTCTTCATATTGACAAGCTTTGCTGTGAACTGCATGACGAAGATGAAAAAGAAGTAATCTCCATAATCAACAACCTTAGATAACAATAAAAGAAGGATGTAAAAAACTTCTGCTTATTTGAAAGAGCCAATTCTGTCAAGGCTTCTTCTTTGTCAGCTGAATGCAACTTTATTTGCACTTGTACCGTTTTGAACATACATCCAGTAGCCAAGCATCAGATGGAATGACACCTGCATGGTCAAAACACGTGATGGATCCTTTAGTGCATATTTTCAATCAAGATCGTGAATTTGAGGATGGATGAAAATTATTAGCACTTGACCAGTAAACCAGTAGGACAAGTTCCTTCATCCTCCTCTTCACATATGGGACATGATCCAACATTCAGTTCAAGTACAATAAAGCAGAATTTAGTGAAGTAGTAGTACCACCAAAAACAGACCATAGCTAAGAAATCACAGAGACCGGAAACAAGAAAATGAAATTCTACCAAGTAGTTTTGATTTCTTTACTTTACTAACTAGTGTTCAAGTCACTTCAGATGTAAAATTTTGACCTAGGAACTTGAGAGAGGTAACTTCTTTCAGTACCAAAAAATTATTCCACCTTAGCATATCTGAGAATCGCTCTGAAAACTAAAATAAATGCGTATAAAACAACTGATTACTAGAACTTCACTGCCACTCCAGATTACCAGAACAACCGTTTACCAATTACAAGCTACCAGTCTCAGATGCATATTCTCCAAAAAACTTTCATCTCCCTATTCACCCCGAGCACCTCTGTACTATTATCATCTACCTACTAGTGAGCTCAAGTAATAAAAAATATTGAAGTTAGAAACATCGGTCCATGGACAACATACTTAAATTGATTATCAGGAACCAGAGAAAACGAATTAAACAAACAAACAGCACAAAGCAACAACCAACAATTACAACGAATCAATCAAATTTAAAAGCAATAAGAAGGGTTTCAAACACTACAGCCAGGTCGATCTCAATCCACAATCTTCAACTTCTCAGAAACAACGCAATGTGTATTCTCTATGTATCACGCAAAACCGTTACGGTTTCCCTTTCGAATTAGCGGCACCCGTTGATTTAGCAGCTTCTGGTAAGCGGCAAAGCTGGAACTGGAAAGCCAGTGGCGAAGGAGGCAGCAGCGATTAAACACCCCGTCTCTTTTGGCGAAAAATCAGTGTCCGGGCAAAGTAGATCGGTGTGAGAAAAAGGAAGGCAAAGAATTCCAGCGACTTCTTTTTCTCGTTGGTAAGAACAATTGCTTGCCTCGGCCCAGAAACGAAAGTTGAAAGAGTTATTCGGCTAGGATTTCTTTTTGTTTGGACAATAGTACTACAAATGGGCCCATAAGAGACATATAGCTAGTTTCTTACTAATAATTTTTCGTATTTTTTTAATAACTGAAAGTAGAATATAAATAACTTTTTATTTAAAAAAATAACTTATAAAGGTGAAAAAGACACTACTTATTGCTCTTATTAATGAACATTCCATAAGTAAAACACATTTAGACATTACGTATGGGCCTACTTCCGCTCTTGACTTTCATCTTGGCCCCCGTCATCTCTGCCACTGCAGGGGCAGCAGCTCTCAGCGTAGGCTGTTGAGATCTCAGATCAGTAACCTTTTGACCGTTCTTTCAAAATTCAATGAAGCTTTACCGTCACGAAACTTAACCTTCAGGGCTAACAGTCTCTATATCGTTGACAATTGTCAAGAGCTCCATTAGCTCAAGACGGTACTCAAGTCCTCTAAGGTAGTGTCCTAATAGCATGCACCTGAAACACCCACAAAGTACAGAAGATAAGGGCCAAATTTTCTTGAGAATCCAGGAAAGCAAAGAACAAAATTTTTGCCAGCCGTACCAGAACAGAAGTCGTGCAAGATAATCACGTGATACTGAAATAAGCGGTTGAAACTGGAGAGAAGAGTTCTCTACCAGTTCTGCACAATCATCCATTCCAACATTTAGGACTCCACCTCCAGCATTATCAGCCTGGGGGGGCGCCTTTGTGTGTATCCTTGGAGAAAGAGTAGCAAGGAGCCCATGGACAACAGAGTGAATAATTTCTTGCAACCAAGGACAAGTAGGTTTTGAAAGCTCAGCTACCTGCCAAAAGGAAAGATAATCCTTCTAAAGTATCAGTATTATAGAGATCAATGTACAAAATGGTAAGAAACTGGCAAGAACTGAAGCTTGAAAACACCATTGCATATTGAAATTGCTTGCTCTGTTATTTCTGAGCAAGGTGTTAGCAGAGATCAAGCATTTCACCTACATTACCATGGAGATACATTCTTTACATCGAATACATAAATATTATCATGCAAGCATGCCTTTCTATTTATTCTTAGTATTTCTGTGAAAGATCAGTATCTGGATCAGGAGGTGACATAAAAATTAATAACAGAGATGAATATAATGATCAAACCTTCTCAGGTTGGAGCGATCTTAAGTAGTCTAGTAAGTCATTCTTTTCTTCTCCCACAAACTGCCGCATTTGTAAGGCAGCATTCTTCCTTTTCACATTGCGGAGTTCCTGTTACATCATAAAAAAAAGAAAATGTCATACAAGTGCATTCAAGAAAGAGCAACTACATTCTATCATTGCATAGACAGGATACTCAATCAATCCATACCAAATATTGGCTGCTCCAAGTTTAAAATTTATCATAACTGACAGTAACATGAGCGAAAGGGGGTGAGAACACAGAAATGGCTAATTCTTGCCATCTGAAGCACCTTTTATGCCTTTTAAAGAGTAATGTTATTGTACTATACAGCCAATTATTGAGGCATCACTAAGATTCTCTAGTCAGCATCCTGATTAAATAGTTGGCTTATTCAAGTAATGCCTACCTTATTTGCAGAAGCTAAACGAGATTGCAGGTAAAGAATATAACTTTGTGCCTCTGTAGACATCTCACCAAGACCCTCGATGCCCATATCCTCACTGATCATTGCCTCTTCATGCTGAAAATCATAAAAGAGCTCATTTCTTACGGGAGGATTACAAATCATTGAATTGCTAGCATGGAGCGTCTCCTTAGAATCATTTTCTATGCGACATTCTCTTTCTTTTGCAGTGTCCTCGTCAGACATATCCAGACTCCTCTCAATGCATAGCCTGTACTCAGCATTGCGCAAAGTATACCTGTATTAAGTAGTTGTTCTTAAATTAACTTCTCACGGAATCTGCTGAGATCAAAATTATAAGATACTCCAGTGTCTATGTGTATAATCATGCATCTATGCAATAAAACCAGAATCACCCCTCCAAGATTCTCGCTAAAAGACCATGCCAAACCAAACAAAGCTTTTCTTAATAAACTGTGAAGATTTAGCAAAATTACTCCAACATGGGATGTTCATTATACAAGAATATGCAGCACCAGACCTAGAACTTCAAACAGTTTTAGCAGCTGCAATTTAAAAGAAGATGCAGCAAGACATACCCAGTCATCATGGAAGAAACAAACAGCTTAAACAGAGGTTCCCAGAATGCTTCAACAAGTACATTGAACTGGTCTGACGGTAGAAGGCCTAACATGCCTGAGATTGTCCTCTTCATGGCATCAACTGTATTGGCGGGAACATCTTTCTGGATGAGACCAACATCTAGGGGCTCTATCTCTTGTATCAGGTTGAACAGAATTGACTTCTTGGGGAAATCAAATACAAAAATGAGATTAGTTAGATATGTGAACTAGTGAAGCAAACAAATCCCCAATTCTACTTGCAATTCAGAATATGAAAACCAAAATAATACTGCCAGCTTAACTGCTCTAGTTGCAAGAAACAATCACATGAAGTTATAAATTGAGAAGTTCCTCTCACGAACAGGAATTCAGTGTCTCACTAAATAGTCCCACTCTTCAAGTTCAGCAAAAGTGACAGCACTTCACAACAACCACAAACTGCCTAGGCAGGTATAAAACCAGATCTTCCGCAATTTCACAATCAAACTAAACTTGATAAAGCACAACCACCCCTAATTGAAATGATCATTAGATAGTTCAATAGGTTGGCAAACCTTTCACTCAATTCGGGTAGATGCAACATAATCTTTACTTTAAGTTAATTGCCAACAATATTTCTATCCAATCCACCGCAAATAGTTCACACCTCTTATTGGTTATCAAAATCTACATAATAATTTCCTCATCCTTCTGAGTTATAACTCTGAATTTGATTTAACATATGTATTTCCGTGCTGGTAACAAGAGATCAGCCATTTTCTATCCTTTACTCATAGAACAACTATTCTAACTCCAACAAACTTATTAATTAAAAACGACTCCTTTGTATAATAATCATTATGCTGCAGTCAGAAAATCTACCCAAGCGCCCACATACTTGCTCTTCGATTTCCCGTTTGCTAAGGTGGAAGCAACAGAACATCAGCTATATCACATTCCAAACAACTCCAAATCAGATATCGTCAATCATTGGTAACCAAAACCTCATGCTCCCATAGAGACAATTTTAAACTCACTTAAAATAGCTAGAGATGCACCTGCAATTGTAATTGCAGAAAAAAGTAGCAGAAAACAAAAACATCGATCGTATCGAACAAAAAAGTTAGAAACATTACCTTGGAGGTAGGAGACAGTTCATCAAAAGAAGACCTGAAAGAAGAAGCAACGAGAACAAGCACCCGAGACTTGTTCGAAGAAGAGATTGATAGAGACTGAGGGCAAAATGGGAAATTGAGTAGATTGGTTAAAAGTGAGCGGGCTGGTAGAGCGCGGGGGCGTGCAGCGAGCAGTGGCGCGCATGGAAGGGTCGTCGTCGGCATGTATATCCCGACCACCACCTCCACCCCCTCTCTTTTCTCGGCTGTTGATATTCAATTCTATCGCAAGAACTAAGATGAACGGTTTTTACTTTGTTTGGTGGCGGTGGAATACTGGAGCGGTACCGTGATGAAAATCGAGGATGGATGGCGTGAGCTTCTCGCTGTTGCTTTGGTGGGACCCACATATAACGTAGAGACGGCGCGTTATACTAGCGTGCCTGGATTCTCTCTCGATTTTTCACCACACTCGATTTGAATTGGTGTGGCTTGGTCTTAATACTGATCCGATCTGAGTCTATATTGTTCAACTGGGCTAAGTTTGAGAAAATGACCCGACAAAAATTGTCTACCGTGGAATCCAAAAGGCAATTGAATCTCCACATCATCACTGTTTTACTTTGACTAAAGGATTATCCAAAGACTAGTCTTGTCACTTGAATATTTTTCCCGTAGGACACGATTTAATAACATTTCAAATTCACTTTTCTAAATCTATCTTTAAATTTTAACTCATTTTAAACAAATTAAACATTCAATTTTTGTAAACTATAAATTTTAAAACTAAAATTTTTATCTTCAAACTCAAATTTAAACAAAAAAATCACTTTTGAATAACTCATTTTTTCAAAAAAAATTTAGAATTTAATAAACACGCCCTATGCAAATGATATTAAGGGTAAATGATATTTCCAGTATAATAATACTATCATTAAACGTGTTCTTCTCACGAAATACATCATCAGCATGTCTACCTACTACCAATTTGCTGCGTTTGGCATAGCATTTCAAACGCGCCTTATTTATTTTTTTTATTTTATATTTTTTAATATATATTTTATAAATATATAAAAAAAAATTTCAAAATTTTTAAAAATAAAAATATAAAATAAAATTTTTTATTATATATTTTTATTATTTTTTTAAAAATAAAAAAAATAAAACTTATTTTTTAAAAAAAAATAAAAATATTTTTATTTTAAAAAAATTCTATTTTATAAGCACTTTCAAACGCATCCGAATAGACGTCTCCTCCTAGTTGTACCAAAATGCTACCGAATATGGCGAACAAATAAAATTGTACGCATTAAGCATAAAGCATACGACCAAGACCCAAGTACCACTACCAACACGGATAAAATTTATAAATATCCGAAAATATACTTACTAATCAAATGACCTATGTGACAAGATGCATTTAGTTCTTATAGTACTCAGGTACTTTCACATGTTGTCTGTATGGAGCTCCCAAGTCCCAACATGGAGCTCTACGAATGTTAACATAAAAAATTTGACGCTAGACAAAAGTTATTCTGTCTTCTTCTCAGGCTCGGCATCATCTTCTGATTTAGAACTACTAGCGTCAGATGCGGTTTTGGATTCATCGTAGTTCAAGAGCTATGTCAAATGAATAAAAACCATTTTTAGCTCATTTTAGCAATCAAAAGTACGACGAAGTAAGATATATGAGAGAGTATGATGTCCTCATACCTCCTTCACTTCCCCATGCTTGACGCAGTGAGCCGCAACAAATCCAATAACACCTGGTACTATATACAGAAGTGCAGGCTGCAAATTGGACAGTAAGAGGATGTCAACATCAGTAAGGATTACAAGAAACAAATACCATTAAAGCTGGCTAATAAAGGTCACCTGTGCTGCTTGAAACCAATGCATCACAACAATTGTGACAATCAAACCAACTGCATATCCAGCAAATGCACTGTTGAAGTACCTATTCTTCTTTCCTCTAGAAACATCAAATCGCAATGCCAAAGCAACAAAAATGCCTGTCCATTCATGTTACAGAGCATTAAGAAAGAGACTGACAACTCCTTTGGCAAAACAAAGAACGAACTAAAGAAAAAAAAAGACCATAAAGATGTTAGGGAAAGGGAGGTTGGAAACAAGTTCCTCACCAGGAATTACAATATCACCCAGCCCAAGCATGGAGAAAGGTCGGGAAACATCCGATGTCGGAAATAGAAGCTGCATAACAGAAAAAGGGTAATTAAAAGATAGCTTTTTCCTACCCATATATCAAGGAATAAATGCAAAAGCGGGTCACAAGATATACAAACCTTAATAGGCGCATCGAAAGACTTAGCAACGCTAACCATCACAGGAGTAAAGAATACCCAGAATATATCATACACAAACAATCCTGCCTACAAAAGAAAAAGTGGCCAAATCCATCAATTGATATACGGGGAACAAAAAACGTACAGTTCAAATTTAGTAGATTGAATGAACAATCATATAGCAAACAGCAATAACTGATGGTTACCACTCCTTCAAAGAAAAGGACTTGCAATCCCATCACTATTCTCAAAACAACATATGGCACCAGCCCGGTATGTGCTAAACTATAGAAAATTAGAAAGATAATAAATTGCAATCATTGAAGCAAACCAACGGACGCAAACATTTTTATCAATAACAATCATTCTAATGAGTGACATACAGGTTAAAAAGCTACAAATACAAGAAACAATGAGATCAACAATAAGATAGAAAAATGATCACTTCCGACTAAAAGAAATGTCATTTTATCTTCCATACCAGTAGAATAGCACCAGTTTTAAATGATCCCAATGATAGCATCTCTATACCCTGCAAAATATGTGCAACACCACATTACTAAGCTTGCAGAAGAATATTCAACAAAAAACAACAAGAGCCTTGTTATACTCCATAGAACAACAGATTCTTTCACAACATTCTTCAGGTATATATGTGACAGTTCGCAGTCAGGAAACTTGATTTTAGAGTAAGAAACAACACAGAGTTAAAAGTTGCTCCTCAATCTATTCAAAGTCCCCAAGGGTGATGGACTCGGACAGGAAACTGAGTGATAAAATTCATCCAGGAGAGAAAGATGGGATCCTAAGCTAAAGGTGAACAAGATCACTACATTTCTATCTACTGAGTCAAAGGAAACCATAAGAAAAAAGAATGCTGAAAATAAAAAGAATGTGCTTCATGGTACACATTTGTTCATCTTTCAGAATACAACTCTTCCTAGTGAGGCTTATATAGCTGCTGTTTCACCCATACAGTGCTAAAAATAGATAGGCAAACCTGAATGCAGAATGCAATCCCCAAGATGTTATTTGCAAGCCAATGCTTCTGCTTAGCATACCATATACAGAAAAATGTTCCTGGAATAGATGCCACAATCTGAGACTTGGTGAATTCCACTGAAGCAGCTGCATTAAGCAAATACAAAAACCATCACCCCTACAACCAAAACATCAGAAGGAATTCAAATGATATGTTTGTACTACAGAAAAAAAAAAAAAAAAACAGTTCAAAAACCATCTTCAAACAAGATAATCAAGATGGTGAAAGCTCAATCAGTCGCAAGTGAGGGCTCTACACTGAAACTTCTAAGATAGAAAAAACAAATGAAAAGAGAAAGGGAAAAATATGTACTACAAGGAGTATTCGCTCAACTTGTTCTAGAAATTGGTACAAAGACTTGAACTTTGGCTCAATGTACAAAAATAATTCTCTTCTCACAAGTAACAAAAGATGCTTCTCATAATATAAAATACTCCAACAGAATGCACTGGATCCTCGTGTTAGTAATTGTTCTCAATTTATCTTTGCAAGGGAAACACAGACAAACCCCAGTCCCTTGATTAGATGGTTAACCATAATAAATTTACTTATAGAAAGCAGCTAGTTATTGCACAGCAACCAGAGATTGGCAGACTGGGACCCAAAAACATTATGTGAGAAAACAAGTAGCAATAAAACATCTTATCATACTTCATAATCTACTATAAAGCTGCTTATGTGGCTAAGAGACTACAAATGAAAGCTATGCAGAATTTGGATGCACATTAAATAAGACGCAAAACTGAGAACATTCATCACAAAGAATGAAAACCTATTGTCACTTATTATGTGATAAATGTAGCATGAATAATAGGCACTTTAAATTCATATGCTAAAAAATAATAAAACAATAGCTTGTAGATGAAAATAGGTAAATAAAAGCATACATGGGATGTAAGGGAACTGCAAAACAATGAGATGCTCATTCCACTGTCTTGGAAGAAAGCGTTTAATTGAAGGCAGTATCGTTGCCCTGCAAACAGGGGGAAAAAAAGATCATTGTACAGCAAATTATCATAGAATGAGCCAAGACTCTTAAATAGTGAGAGAGGACATACGATAAGGCAACAATTCCCAGTACAAAGAAGTAGGCTGTGAGAACAGCATTAACTAAATCTTTTGAAAGAAATTTGAAGAGTAAAAAGAGAGACAACAACATCGCACTCCCGATGATTGGGAAGCGCATTGCGTGCTCATTTGACATTGTCTCCTGCGAGTATAAAAGGTCATGTCATTGGAATTTAGCCAAGCTAAATTAAAGACTAATCATTTAGAACAACAGTGAAGCACACTTACCGATGGTGGTGTTGACTTCACTGACCGATAGGATCCAACATATACAGTCAAGCATGCCGTCATAACTACATTTAAGTTGGGATTTATCTTCATCACAAGTGGTGCGAAGGTCAAAGCTGTAAACAACAGGCTAAAGTCAATGATATAATTAACGCACCTAATGGCTTTTACTCCCAAGCACCTTATAGTGATATACTCGAAATAAGGAAGTACAAATACGGCATGATTTCCATCGACTAGAATTCCCTAGAAGATATCAACAACACCCACTAAGAGGTGAAAGGAGGAGAGTGGCACATAGAAAATTAAGACGAGAATAGGAGAACAACAAGATTTTCACAAAACACTGTCAAATGTGATAACTTTAAATTCCATGGTGAAGGAGATAGATGGGAAGTTGAAAGCTCTAATGGGAATGTACAATAGCACAAACACCAAAAAGAGGTTCATACAAGGAAAAAGAGAATAATCAGTAAGAAAGAGAAGAATAAGTAAAGACAGGCACTAGCATAAGCTTTTGCAATAAAAAGCCTTAGATTATCAATACCGCAGCAAAAGAGGATCATATTACAAGGTAAAAGAGAATAATCAGTAAGCGGGTAGAAGAATAAGTAAAGACAGGCACTAGCATAAGCTTTTCAAAGAAAAAGCTTTATACTTTCAATTCAGCAGCAATTACAAAAACTAACTCTAACGAACACAAAAAATTTCTAAGAAACGTATTGTTTTGGAAAACAGCTTCCCTTCCATATTAACCATAGCAGTAAAGCCAGAGTTCACACAAAAATTACAAGTTATTCCAGGTGTTCACTTACCAAAGAGATGACAATATTTAGTTATAAAACTACAACCAATGCTAGAATAACAAACAGTACTCAATTCCTACATACAGAGCATACCTGCAAGGGCAAAGTTAGCAGCTCGCTCATGGGCCTTCATGTCTACCTTATCAGCTGAAGAATTCACGAGCAAGAGGCTACTTGAAATGTATCACAACCTAAAAGCTTGGTTCAAATACAACTAATGTTCAAAAAAGCCTACTTTCTGTATCCTCCCAGCGTAACCCTGACACTACAACAAAAGACCACATATCAGCAGGAGCAGAAGCAGAAGCACATGGCTCTATAATACATCAATTATCAGAATATCTGAGCAAGATCTACATGCAGATATTCCGTAGAAATTAAAACACAAATTTTGTTGCAGAATCACATAAATCTCAGAAATAACAGAAAATCGTTTCCAGTTTGCACGTATGTGTATATAACAAAAGTACGAAGACTCTCTCGTGAACATGTCAAATACTTAATCTTTCTTTTATTATATATCATATAAACAAATTTCTCATGGATTGAGAGTAATCAAATTCTTACAACAACAAACGGTGCCACGGTGCCCACGAAAAGAACAATACAAAACTTCATCTAAAAAGTAATTGAATCGAAACCAAGGGCTTCAAACTAAAACACAACACGATAAGATTCATACAAAACAAAATCTCGCGATCTGGAACAATTAAAACCTCTCCCCTCACGAGAAAAAAACAATGATCCTTTAGAATCACGACAAATCCAAAACACGAATTTTTATAGCTCAAACCCTAAACCCCCAACTCAGAAACAAAAAACAAAAAGTTGTGAAATTATGAATATTCATCAAAGGAACGAGCAAGCAAGCTATAGTGTTACCTCTCCTCTCCGCCGAGCAAAAAACTAAAAGATCTGGGAAGATCAGAACTGGAGTCTTCCTTTTTCAGCGAAGAAGAAGAGGAAGAAGATCGAGAGAAGAAAAGTTGAAACTGTTGCGGAATGAAATTTAATTCCAGAAATGGAGTTAATTGCATTAACTTTCAAATAATAAAAAAATAGTTGGATACTATTAATGGATCTATCGGGCTCCATGTAAGCCCAGTCTGGATTGAACTAGCCCATTTTACATTGCTGGATCTAACTCCATCTATTACACTCAATTTATTTATACTAATTTGAAGTTTTTAACTTTATTAACTCCATAACTGAAAATTTTTTTTTTTTTTTTTTTTTCACAACTATGATAAACACGAACTTTTCGCTTTGAAAGGACAAACGGGACTCCTACATGAATCACACAACAATGGTAAAAAAAATATTAACAAAAAAAATCGCATGATATCTTCTCTGAGATCTAGTGATCATTCATAATGGAATCCATCTATTTTCACCAGTTAAACTAACATCTAATCACTTTCAGATATAATGATTTCCAAATAATTCATGTTTCATTATTTAGATGCCAATTTAAAGAAAGATCTCAAATCTCAGCACTCCCTATCAATAAAATATTGCTAATTCTTTTTCTTAAGTTCTGTTCAGAATCATTTAGTGCTAAAGCTTCTATAAAAAAATTATTTTAAAAAAAAGAACAACTATGCATTTTCACTATTTTCCTTGATTTCTGCATGTATATGTCCACGCGGATGTTTGTACCCACGTGTCAGTCATGTGATGACCTTACCGTGTGTCATCCACACTGCCTTTAGGCCCTTTACTTTACTGCAAGAATCCAAAACCCGAAATCCGTTATTAAATCCAAAATCGAACAACCCGAAAACAAAAGCCATTTTGTTTACTTCTTCGAATAACAACGAGAAAGTTTCAACTCTACAATGGAACCAAGTAAAGTAACAGAATCAACGGATCTCAACAACAACAACGACAGCCCGAATTCTTTCGTTCTACCCTTACAGATTTCATCATCAATGTTTCAAGAAGATGAAGAACAAAGCTCTTTACTTCCATCAGCTTACGAATCTAGCGAGAAAATCACAATCTTGAACAACCAAAGCAACGATTTTGATGATGAATTCAACGGAAACACACCACCGTTTTCTTGGAAAAAGCTTTGGTTGTTCACCGGACCAGGGTTTTTAATGAGTATAGCTTTTCTCGATCCCGGAAATCTTGAAGGAGATCTACAAGCTGGAGCTGTTGCTGGATATTCGTTGCTTTGGTTGTTGTTATGGGCAACAGGAATTGGGCTTTTGATTCAGTTATTGTCTGCAAGATTAGGTGTTGCTACAGGGAAGCATTTGGCGGAATTGTGTAGAGAGAATTACCCTGATTGGGCGAGGTATTTGTTGTGGGTGATGGCAGAGACAGCGTTGATCGGAGCTGATATACAGGAAGTTATCGGTAGCGCGATCGCCATTAAGATTCTTAGTGCTGGATTTCTGCCTCTTTGGGCTGGCGTCGTCATCACTGCACTTGATTGGTGAGGTTTATTGTTGGACTTATTTCCAGTTATCTTGATAGGTTTTAATATGGTTTTTATGTTTAATGGAGTTTAGTCCGATTAGTTATATATACGACGTTGAATTGTCTTTCCAGCTTGTTGTTTTCTGTTCACTGCATTTTATTGGTAAGTTTGTAAGTTTGTCTTGTTGTCTAGTTCTTTTTCCTTGGTACCAACTGGGTGACGGTTTGGGAATATTTGGTGATACTGCCTTGGATTGTTGTGTGTATTAACTTTAAGACAGGTTACATAAATGCAGTTGTTATTACAATTTGTTGTATGTTTGGTGTGATACTTCACTGTTTCGAAGAACAGCATTTCATGATTTTCCTGTCCAATGACCAATTGAAGGAGCTGGAGAGCTGAAGTGTGCTTTAAAACTTGGAATAACTTCATTACTAAGTCGTCTTTGCAAGTGTAGTCAAAAAAGCAGATGTAGCTTCTAAGTTCTAGCAGTACACCTCTTCTGTGCTATCTAAACTATGGAATATACACCTCTTCTAAGCTTTCTAAAATATGGAATATACACCTTAGGAGATTGTAGGATGCTAAACTTCTTCTGCTTGAAAGATGTGCTTATAGTTCCTTGAGAAAGTAAGGACGTCTGCTTAGTTAAGCTCTATGTAACATTTTAATGTTTCACAATATACCATTCACATATTTTCCTGTTTCTATCAATGTTGTCATTGACTTCATAAATGGACTTTAACCGCATAATTCTTTTGCAGCTTCATTTTGCTTTTACTTGAGAACTATGGAGTCAGGAAGTTAGAAGGTTTTTTTGCAGTCCTGATTGCAACGATGGCAATTTCATTTGCTATTATGTTTGTGAAACGAAGCCCAATGGAAGAGAGCTATTACTTGGTACTTTAATACAAAATCTTGGTCATTTCAGTTCTTGTTGATTGATTAAAGAAAACTTTATATGTAGTACCTGTTTCATTTCTATTCAGGTGTTTTGCTCCCCAAGCTCAGCTCGAAAACCATAAGGCAAGCTGTCGGCTTAGTTGGATGTGTGATCATGCCCCATAATGTTTTCTTGCATTCAGCTCTTGTACAATCTAGAAAGGTTGACCCCACAAAAAGGACTCATGTCCAAGAAGCACTAAAGTACTATTCAATAGAATCGACTGCTGCACTTGTTGTTTCCTTCATGATTAATTTGTTCGTCACAACAGTTTTCGCAAAGGGATTCTATGGCAGTAAAGTAGCAGGAAGCATAGGACTTGAGAATGCTGGTCAGTTTTTACAAGCCAAGTACGGGAAAGGGCTATTTCCTATTTTGTATATATGGGGAGTTGGCTTGTTAGCGGCTGGTCAGAGTAGCACGATAACCGGTACCTATGCTGGACAGTTCATCATGGGAGGATTTCTTGATCTCCCTCTTAAAAAGTGGGTTAGATCTTTAATCACTAGAAGTTTTGCAATTGTGCCAACTATTATTGTTGCTCTTTTTTTCGACACATCTGATTCAGCATTAGATGTGTTAAATGAATGGCTTAATGTGCTTCAATCGGTCCAGATACCATTTGCCCTGATTCCACTTCTCACTTTGGTATCAAAAGAGCATATCATGGGAGTTTTCAAAATTGGACATATTACTAAGGTAAGAAAGAAACCTATATATCCCTAAAAAGCAGATCAAAAGCCACCATTGAGCAATTTTATGCTCTAGTGCTTCTGAATGCATAAGGTAGTTAAGTGGCTTCCTCAAAAGAAACTAATAGCTATACATTTCCTCAAATGTCAAGGCTAAGATGACCATTTGTTTCAGGGCCATTACTCTGTTTTGTAGAATAAACTTACTTAACCCGTCACAACATAGAGATTGGCTCCGTTTGAATTGACAAGTTGATTTCTTTTTTGTTTTAAGCTAAGGAGATCATAGTTCCATAGAAGACTACCCCCACAGTTCATGATTGTGCTCCTCCACTGTGTAAAAGCAATTTCATCTTCAAACTCTACTGCTCCCAGTGTTATTTCAATCTGCTTTTGCTAGTTCTCTGTTTGATTGTCAAAATTTTACTGGATGTTGGGATCTCATGCTTCAGAAATTTGTTATTCATTGGTTATTTTGGTTTTGATCCAGGTTATAACATGGAGTGTTGCTGCACTTCTAATACTTATCAATGGCTACCTCTTAGTGGAATTCCTCTCCTCCGAGGCACAAGGGATATTGTTTGGTTCTGTTGTTTGCTTTGCGATATTACTGTATGTGGCATTCATAATTTATCTCATCAACTGGGGTAGTGATTTTCCAGCACGGTTTGCGTCAGCAATTCACAGGAAATTTATCGACACTGAGGTATGACAAACAACACAGGCTTAAAGAAGAAGCTTGAGCAATCGAGTCTGATACAGGCACACAAAATGCTGATGCGTCACTCAGTACAGGAAGCCACATTGTTGCAGCATACAGAAGAATTTGTGTTCCTCACGGAGCTCATTACCAAAAGACGGCAGAATTGAGCGACTTAATCGAGATTTTGTTGTAATTTGTAAAATATTGTCAGAAGGTATTCCAAGGCAGGAACGTTACATTAGATAAGTTATACACCAAGTTGAGTTTCAGCTGCAAATTGCAGCTTCTAATTCCCATATTCAATTGATTTATTATATAATCAGATTTTTTCTGCTCATCATTTCTAGTTTCTACGGTTGCTTTCAGCAAAACATCAGGTGCTATGATTTCGAAATTTCTTTACCAGGTCACTAAAACCACAAACAACAATACTCACTTGCAGACATCAGTCGTTATATTTTCTTCGTTCATTTATAGAAAAGAAGGATCTGCATCATATATACACTCAATATGTCAGCTGCCACCGCAAAGTATCAGATTTGGATCATGAACTCTTTATGCTTGTAACAACTTTTAATCTTGTTCGAACAACATACATCCCATAGCTTACATGAATCATTACATCAACCTGAGAAGTACTGTTTGCAATACATAAACAGAACTCTACAAATTAGTACTTTGTGAGGTACACAACCCCCACTTCTTTCTTCATGGAACAAACATAAATCGACTACAAGTTACAAAAATGAGAAGATGCATCATGTTCTCCACTATTGCTTAGATTATAAGGTGGTTGTATTATAAGCATTGTCTGCTGCAGATGTGTCCATATCATTCAGACCTAATTCCTCGTTCTGCTCCCAAGTCCTCTCATATTCCTCAACTATGGTGAAATAAAAATACCGAAGATTAATGAAACACATAGCACTAACCATCAAAAAAGAAATAAAAGAAAAAAAAATGTAGAGAGAGCTCTATGACAATAACCAAAATGTAAAAGTTGGTCTACAAAATGATGGATATACTGATTAAAGAAACAAGACCTCGATAGTAGGTAGAGATGAAGATTGGTCTACAAAATGTAAAAGAAAAAAAAATGTAGAGAGAGCTCTATGACAATAATCAAAATGTAAAAGTTGGTCTACAAAATGATGGATATACTGATTAAAGAAACAAGACCTCGATAGTAGGTAGAGATGAAGATTGGCACCGACTATAATGTTTCTAAGAGAAAAGGCTAAAAATAGAGGTGACCAACTCATATACGTACTGGTTAGCTGTGTATCATCTTCTATCCGATCTGTCGTAGGTGAAATGAAGGAACTTGCCAATGCATCATCAAGGACCAAAGTCCATGCTTCCTCTGCCTCTAGGAGCTGCACAACATCAAAATTCCCCTCAATCAGAGATTTAATAAAGTAGCATCAAAGCTTGACTAAGAGCATTAGACATTAGCTTCTGCTTAACCGACTCTTCCACTAAAGTATAAACACACCTTCCTCAACCTTGATCTGAACTCATTCCACTTGTTCTTTTTTGACTCGTCTAGACTATCGCCAAAAGTAAATCCATGTACTTTTTCAAGACCTGGAGCAGGTCACTACATCAATACTTCATGGAAAGTCTTATCCCCTTGTGAACATATATCAACAACAAATTTATCAACAAGACATAATTGTCAAATTATAAAAGCGTAATTTGCCAATTGCATGAGATGATCCCAAATAGATACCAAAAGCATGTGAACAAAATCACAGTCTGAGTCATTGTGAGATATCTAAATAGTTCAATAGCAATTGAAAGAAAAACTTACTTTCACAAATTTTAGTTATTAAACCTTCAACTGTTGTAACAATACCCCCTAATGTACCACTTTCAAGCTCCAACTCAAGCTCAGGGACTTTGACACTTGCAGAATCTGACTGAAAAGATTAAAAAATCAAGGTCAGACATTCCAGCTTAGTAGTGAAACTATGGCATCCTATTGTTTCTCAACAGCAGTAGCAATAGGTAATTTCACAAAAGTAGACTAGCTAGAGAACCCAACTAGTTTATGAAACTGCACATTTTGCATACAGTAGCTCAATGCACTTTCTTTATTCAATGTTCATTACAAAATAAAGGTATGACTGATACAGCACTGTCTCAGTCTAGAGCATATACATCACTAAACACAACACCTGGGCCATTGAAGGCAAAGGTACAACCACTACAGGAAACGTACATGGCTAAACTATGAGATAAATTATCTTTCTACTATAGTTTAGATGACACTGTAAGCTGCAAGCACAGTTTCAGGCTGGCATGTTCCAACGAACCAAATCCTTCAGTACAGCAGGAATATCTCACCTTGCCTGAATTCTACTCAATTGTTCTTATCAGTTACTGAGTTGTTATATAATTCAGAGTTGCTCTTTTTCCTTTTAAAGATTTAAATCTATTAAAGGAAAATCCACTCGTACTGTCATACATTATTGATCAGAAAAAACATAGGAATTGGGTAAATAGACCTTAATCACGTCCCGGCTGAGGTCTTCCAACCTCTTTATGCGTAATGTAGTTCTCTTCCCTTTCTTTGGAATTTCACCACCAGGTTTTAGCTGAGTTCGAAATAGACAAAGTGATGAACAGCAGTACTAAAGATGTTGAAGTATGTCCAAGATCGAAGCAAAAATGGCAGAGGACAAACCTCAGAGCTGCGGTAACCACAAAGATCACATGTGGTTGCCATCACAATTACTTCTCTAAAATAAGGAATTTCTGCTTGGTGTTAAGTTCAGCAAAGCTTAAATCTTGGCTGAAAAATATATAAATTACTTTGAAAACTATAAGACAAAAAATAGCATACTTTTCAGAATCTTAAAACGACCAACTAGCAAACGCAGGCAAAACACAAAGCAAGTGATTGTCAATAAGCATAGTCAAAACTGTGTGCATGCTGTATCTATGAAAGTGCTACAGATACAGCAAGTTCAACATGCATATGGATGAGACCTATCCTATATATAGAAAGCAATGAGTAACATCGAATTCACAGAAGATGATTATTTGATCCTGGAAGAGAAAATGTTGCAGCAAATAGCTCGATTAAGTAATACAAGTGCAAAACAAGACTTCTCATCTTTCCTTTTCTTTTTTCTTTTTTTAAAGATATTGGAGTTATTTACTTCAAATTGAGTAAGAGCTGTTTCTTGTATTTGACTAATGAAAAGTTGGCCAGTGGCAACCAAAAAATTATGAGGTTTCATAAGAAAGGATACTGGTTGCATAAAAGCGTGTCACACATCCTGCTCCACAAGCCCCACATGTAGATGGCAATGTGTCCACCTATAAAATAGTACAAGATAAAACATGAAATAAATAAAGTTTTTATTAGAAAGTACCATGGAACAACATTGTAGATGAGTATCTAATTTGCAGATGCGTGTACCTCTTCTGGTGCAGAATACCTATATAAAGCTGCCGCTACTTCCGTGCTGTTACCCTGAGCAATTGCACGTCGACCAGCAACAGCTCCAACTGACCCATGAGGTTGTCCTCGTGTTTCACTGGTTGAATTATTGTTCTCAATTGCCACTGAGTTCAAGGTAGCATTTCCCTCGTGTTCCTCAGAGACTGGCTCGGCAAGGAAACCTAACATTGCTTGTTGCTCAGGTGTTCGCTCATAGAACCTTAATGATAAAGATGGGTCTGGGGATGGAGCAAGTCTGTAGACAAAAAAGTTTTATGATATATTAAAACTATTTCAACAAATTGAGAACCGTACATGTATAAATTGCAGTACACTATATTAAGTGATAGGAGGAGTGATTAAGGAATTACGAATGCATTCTTCTTATGCGCTAAGACCATTCTATTCTGAAGAACCACAATAGAACCGCTACTTCAAGGACTGAGCTAGGCTCTCTTTCTTTTACCTCCTTATTCACAATCTAGAGTTCACTCAGTAGTAATAGTAACTCCAATTATTGGGAAAGAGAGATAGAACATCTCTTACGGGTTCTCAATGAAACTATTTCCTGCTGGATCATCAAGGATGAAGGTGAAAGAAGCCTCTCCAGATGCAAGAGATCTCAGCTTTACTAAAAACTGATCTATAGCCTCAGCTGTCTGAGGGTCCACTTTCTGCAGAAAAATCATATGCTCAGATGTCAACGCAGAAAGCTTATCCACTATGTTAAAGTATGAAATCCTGTTCCAAGACTAACCTTGCGTTCATCTTGAAGAGCATCCAACTCATCAGCAGCTCGCATAAGTATCCCTTCAATCTGAGGAACCCAACAGCAAGGAAACATGAGAAAGATGAACTTTGGAAAGGAAAAAAGAATAACATTATAAACAGAACTTACTGTAGAAAGAGTTCCGCGCTGAGCTTCTGTTGGTATCTCAAATTCCAATTCTGGTATCTGTATAGAGAGTAGAGCCGTGATGTTATAGGAAATAAGCATTCTTCAGTGCCTCAATGCCACAATCCCACGGAAAAAACAGCATTGCAAACAATCAACAATTACAAGATCCTCTATGAAAAAACCAATGTATACAATTCTCTACATCAGAATGAATCAGTTTATGTACTAAAGGAACACACTTGACAGACTGATATATTTTGGCAAGCAAAGGTAACCCTATATTAAAACTTCTTATCTCTAATGTTAATAGTAGAAATTTCTGTAGCTTATCAACTAGGACTTGCCCATTGACTTTAAAGCATAGGATACAATTAAACATGACTATCATGTCATAAAAGAAATTAAAGATACAGTAGAGACATCATTGTTCAGAGAATCCAAACGCATTTATCCAGTAAAAGAATTGACGAACTGAACGGTGCGCCTTCTGTAATATTAGCTATTGCAACTAACACTAAAGCATTATGTTTATCCATGGTTAACAAACTTCGCTTAAAAGTTATTTACCTTAATGGTCGCAGACTCGGACTTCACTACTTGTCGGTTCATCACCTGCACAATAAGATTATTTTTTCAGTACAAAGTGAAATACCCAATTTTAGCAAAGGCAAAAGAGGATAACTTCACGATTTATGTCAAAAACCTTAGGGTCACCGGCTGGAACTTCCAAGCGATAGCAGCAACCTTTAGGCTGGAGTTGACCAGCAAACTGGACCTCATTATTCCTATGCACATGAAGAATCATTAAAATCAGCAAGCTGCAAGAAGATTTACAAATTATCATATAAGACTGACAAATTCATTAGAATGCCAGTGCTCAAAATACTACGGGCACTTAAAAGAGTAACTAAGGGAAAAAAAAAGTAAGGTAAATTCTCTGCATATTGACCCTTATTCTAATAACATGATACCTTTCGTTGCAATGTGGGCATTCAAATGCCATGAGCACAATCTGTCAACACCAACTCAGAGACATTTAGAGAGAAGGTGATCTCCTTCTACATGAAAAGGCTTAAAAAACACCAAAAAGAAATTCATAATCTGAAATTTTCACACCTCTCTGAAATGAGGAATCTTTGTCAAGAGAAGACTAGTTACTCCCTGCAACAAACAAAGCACAATTCGTGGGGAACCAAAATTAATCAGCACTAAAAGTTTCAGTAACAAATCGTAGGAACCGAATTCAAGTTACGTTTTCTCCACAGCGCATGCAAAGACTCTCAATCTGGTGAAGCGGCTGAGAATCTTCCTCCGCCGCCTCCGCTGCTGTCCGTAGATCAACCACAACAGGATCATTGTTGCTTCTTCCTTCTTTATCCATTCTCTCTAAATTCTTTTTCTCTCTTGTTCTTGCTTGTTTTTTCTTGATGTTCTTCCTGCTGAGCTCGCTCGTTCTGTTTGTTTTTTTTTTTTTTTTTTGTACTCGCTTTCGAACTACTGCGAGATACCGAGAACTGCGGCTCCGAGAACAGGCACGAACGATCTGGAGGGTTTTGGTGACGCACGTGACTCCAGCGTGAGCAGTGTATATATTAGGCTGATACAGGCCGAAACGAAACGGACCGTTGGCTACCAAAACGAATTGGGCCACATTGGCTAGAGAAAACAATTGGCCTATATGGGCTTAATAAACTACCAAGTTTCTATTTGTTTCTAATGACGCTTTTTTTAATGCCATTTATCAAGTAGAGTTCTGTTTCTGAAAAACTTTCCGGAAGCATCTTGCTTGAACAATTAACTAGTAATGACAGGTGGAATTTTTAATTCCTGAGCTTTTCTTTTCTTTACAATTTTGGAAATTGCATATATGTCGAAAACACATATAAACATTCTGCATGAATTTATCAGCATATATACAACATAGGAAATTATTTATTAATTGCATTCCTTTCATAAACTTGATCTACACATTACATTCACAACTTCACAAAGCTCAATACTACTGATTGCTTTTATTTCAACATTCAATCACTAGTAGTGCTACAGAAAAAGGCTCTTTAAAGTTTAAACAAGCTGGGATACAGCACAACGAACACCAAAACTCATCCTCAGTGCATGAAAACTACGACTAGGTAGAAGAAGATAAAAGCATCAAACCAAAAATTAAAACCACTGCATTCATTTCCAAAGTAACTAATGGAGATCTTGATTCATGGGCACTTGGGCTTTCTCTTGGGTGGAGCAGTAAGCTTGTCTCTGTAGCACGGGCACTCGTCCTTGTTGCCGTACGTCCCAGAAGGCACGCATTTGCATTCAGCGCAACAGAGCCCGCAGAACTTCAAGCACCGGTCTTGAAAGCTCGCCTTAACACACCGAGCCCAGCACTTGCCCGCACAGAAATTCTTCAAAGCTACCCAAAAAAACACAGATGATTTTCTATAACGAACAAAATTAAACCAGAAGCTATATATATATTTAAAACATGCAGCTTACCATCGCCGGACAGATCTGCTTCAGAGAAGGATGAGGAGAGAATGAGTAAGAGCAGGAGAACTAAAGCAGCTCTGAGCAGCTTCATCTTGATCAAAGTTGATCAATAAAGAGATCAGAAAACCTATATTGATATTGAACTAGCTAGATTTGAAGGCTTTGCTAGTAGCAAGTTGAATTGAAGCTGAAGATCTAGCTTGGGTTATATATATAAGAGATGGCAAGAGTAATGCAGCAAAACACTTTAATCAAGTGCATGCTCCAGTAGTATTATGTCGATGTACGGCACTAACTTTGATCTGGTATATGAAATTAAATTTAACCTTTAAATTTAACCTTTAGTGAATTGAAAGCTGGAAATTAGCTGTGTGGGAATGGTACGTGCAGAGCTGCAACATAGGAAGAGGGCCAACCATACACGTGCTTCTGTGATCTGGAATGTGGTCGGTTGCTGTGGTTTCATTACTGCCCTTTTCTTTCTTTCTTTCTTTCTTTCCTCCTATGCATTGTTTGGATCGTTGCTATTGATGATAAATGATGGTAATAGTAATATTATGGTGGCTATAGTAAAACTATGATAAAATAATAGTGAAATAATAATTAAATTAGTAGATACATATAATAAAAAAGAGGAAAGCAATTTGCTTCATCTTTTATCTTTTTATTTTTAATTTTTAAATTTTTTAATATTTAATTTAATTAGATATTTTTAATTATATATTTATTTTAATTAATATGTATTAATTTTTTGTAATAATTTTATAATTTTTATAATTATTTAATTTTAATTAATTTTAGTTATTAGAAAAAATAAAAAATATATGATCAAATATTTTAATTTTAAATTTTATTTAATTTTATTAAATATTAATAAAATGTCACTCGGTCTAACTAGGAGCGTGTTTTAAATATCTGTAATTATATTTCGTGAAAGTAAAAAATAAAAAGTAGAGTTTTTTGAAAAATGAAGTGGAAATGAAGTTCAGTATTTATATTTCAATAGATTTTAAAAGTGTGTTAAAAATTAAAAAATATAATTGTATTAAAAAGTGTCTAAATAAAAAAGTTAGAACTGAAGTTCTGCATATATAGAAATAGAGTCTAAATTTCTTGTGTAATTGAAACAGGCGTTTGAAACACGTCCTAATATTAGAAGTTCAGTGTCCTTTAGTTTGTTAGGACCATTGAAATGTCATATCACAGGATCATTACACAATGGCTTTGGAGGACATTCCAATGATTATGGTTTCTATTGTCTATCTTTGACAATTTGTTGCGTTTTGATTTTCAAATTAAATTCATTCATCTTTAATTTGTCTAATCTTTGTATTCTGCTTCGTAATGATTGGAAATTATGCATAAACATTGAAAATTTTGCTTTATCTAAATCTTCAGAGAGATCCCCTCTCTGATTCTTAGTTCATGAGCTAACATATGGATGGATGCACCATCTGTAGACTCAGCTTTTGTGAAGATGGCAAGGATCGATAATTTGACAAATTGAGTGCGTGCATCTTCTTCAAGTTATGTAGTGCAGAATGACAGGATGACCAAGAATTATGTGCATCTAAGAGATTTAGTTTGTGATGTATCGGCAATAAACTGGTACAAATCTCTTGGCACTTCTATAAGTTATATTTTCACTGGGTAATGTCAGTGACCATTCTGTCACTAATATTTTATTTTAATTTTACTGTTTGTAGCTCAAGTTGAGGAGCATTCCTATCTCTCTCGAGTAACTAGATTGTGCATTTTAGAGATCTAGTTACAGGAATTGGTTATAGCAAATCACTCAATTATTCAAGCTTCAAAATGCATAAACATTAGTGTAAGCGATTTGGTTGATATGACATCAATAGCCAGAAGACATGAGTTAAAAGAGAAGCCATAGAACTTCAGGACACAAGCCTGCTAAATAATTGGTTATGAAAGTCATAGCCTAACTAGCTTATTTGATATTAAAATATGTTTGAAACCAATATGTCCAAATAAGACATGATTATAACATGATGATAGTAACACAAATAGATTCACTAATAGGAACTTCCAGAACTTTACAAATTTTACAAGATACATGAGGTCTTCATGGCTGATTCCCTTATTCTTTGATGAAATCCATACATGTCTTTTATTATTTCCTGCTGGAGCTTCACTAGTTCAGGCTAGGCTATTAAATAGTATAATCACTTGGATAAATTAAGAAAAAGCTGTTACCGAAAGCTACTACCATCATGGGCACTTGGGCTTTCTCTTAGGAGGAGAAGTGAGCTTGTCCCTGTAACATGGACACTCGTTTTTGTTGCCATAGGTCCCCGAAGGCACACATTTGCATTCCATGCAGCACAAACCACAGAAATTCATGCAGCGGTCCTTCATTCCTGCCTTGGAGCACCGCAAGGTGCATTTTGCTGAACAAAAGTTCTTCAATGCTGCATGACAAGGCAATCTCAACCCAGTGATGAGTCCCGGAATATCAATCAGCCAAAACAACAAGAAGGTTAAAAGCAAAACTGTACGTAGTTCTTCTATGTCCCTTTTGACGACTATCTTCAAAAGAGCTTGTCCAGTGTTAGATATAGATCTTAGTTGCCTGTGTGAGTTACTCTAGAAGTGTGGCATAAACTATTAATTAACAGAAGAGCGTGATATCAGTTTTGTGTTGGTCTCAGGACTTATTTTCACAGATTGCCTTGTGTTCATCGCATTTTGATTATCGAAAATAAAGTTGCAGAACTGAAGTTATATGGATTCGAACTACTTTCGGGTCTTACCATAGCCAGAGAAAGCAGCTTCTGGGTAGGATGAAAGGAGCAGCAACAGCACTATTGCGAGGACAACTTGGAACTGCTTCATTCTTTCCCCTAAGGACTCTCTCTATAGACGACAGGAATGAAAGTTTTAGTTATCCCTACTTGAATTCTGGAATTGCTGATGGGAGATCTGGGTGGTGGATATATATATAACCAGGATGGGAATTTATTAGAAGGGTGAAAAGTTGAGCTGTTGAGAGATGTAGAACTAGTACTGCAGTGGCTTTATCTGCAGATGGCCATACATGCATACGGGGAGGCTTCTATTTGAGCCATGCAACATGCATGGTTGATTGCTGACTGATTCATTCATCACTGCCTGCTGTTACTGAACAAGCCTTTCTTCTTCTGTGCTTGATCTACCTACCATAATCAATGATTCTCTCCAGGTACTGCCATTTCTTTAATTTCATATGAATTTGCCGACACCGCCTAATATTTTTTATGGTACATTGTGACGTGCACACTTTATTTAAAATGACAGAATCAGCTGTTCTTGATGAGTTTTATCTTGGGAGTTCTCATTCACTTTTGGGGCATGTCCGGGGAGGTTTTTTTTCCAAACTTTTTATTTCACTTTTTTCAATAAAATTTTTAGAATATTTTATAGAATTTTAAAAAAAAGTTTTTAAAATACAGAAAAATTATACATCGTGAAATTTTTTTATTAATTATATTTATTTATTTTTTTGAAATAAAAAAAGTAAGGCTCTTTTTTTAAAAAATTCTAAAATATCGTACCTTTTCAAAAAGCTCTTTTTTGATAACCTCTTATTATTAACTGAGCAATAATAAGTTTATCAGAAGGTATTTTTTAGTCTAGGACATTTGGACCTTCATTCAGATTAAAATGAATTCCCAAACCTTTTAGGAAGATGTTTGGGAATGCATATGAAATATAATGAAAAGTATTATAGAAATATTTTCAAAAATAAAATTTATTTTTATTTAAAAAAGTAAATATTAAAATTATGATATATAATATTTTTTAATTAAAAAATTTTATGGAATTTTATAGAAATTGTTAAAAATATATAATAAACATTAGAGTAAATGGAATTTAAATATAGCGTTAAAGGTTGCCTTGGCATTTCAAAAGGATTTTTAACGCCGTGTTTGGATGAAGGGTTCATAAAAAAGTATAAGTACAAAGAAAAAAAGAGATAGGAAAAGAAGGAGAAGGAAGGGAAGAAGAAAATTTTAATGGTGTTTGAATAAATTAATAAAGAAAAAAAAGTAGAAGAATAAATTATGTTTAAATTAGAAGAAGAATCATAAAAAAATACAAAAAATATCTTTATATATATATATATATATATATATATATATATATATATATATATATATATATATATATATATGTATATTTATATATTTATAATATTTAAAAAATATATATATAAAAATACTGGAGGAAGAAAAGACACACGAAAATATGGAATACGAAGGAGAGGAGTTAGACGTCGGAGAGAGAAGTAAGACGCGCCGGAAGGAACAATCACGTTGCTGCGTGCGGGAACGAGCGGAGAGACTAAAAAATAATGAGGGCAGAAATGAAAAAATTAGTTTGTAAGTTATGCTGATGGGTGTGCATTTTTTCTTCCTTCTCTTCTCAATTCTCCTTCTCTCCTAAACAGTAATTCTTAAACTAAACACACAATCAAGAAAAATTGATTTCTCTTCTTTTCCATCTTCTTTATTTTTTCTTGAATCAAATAAAGTGCCAGAAGTTTGTTGCAACGACCTTTAAAAATGCGCTTGAAGGGTGGAAGCCCAATGTCCCTTATGTAGATCGAGGCCCAAAGATTTTCAAAGGCAGGCTTCAAAATCCATTACTACCCCTTACGGGCTTGCAGGTATGGGCTTTGCTTTTGCAATCATTGTGGATTTAGGATGCGTTTCAAATTATTTATAAAATAAGATTTTTTTAAATAAAAAATATTTTTTAAAAAATAAGTTTTATTTTTAAAATAATAATAATAATATGTAATAAAAAAATTTTATTACGTAAATTTTTTTTATATTTTTTAAATTTTTAAATATTTTTTAAATATTTATAAAAAATATATTAAAAATATGAAATAAAAATTAAAAAATTTTATTAAAGAAATGAAAAGCCAAACGCCTCCCTAAACTTGCATTGGGTGATTTTCAAAGTAAGCTTAGAATCCCATCACAGCCGTTGCGTTACGAGCCATATAAATTTTTGGCATCATAAACCTGTATATACTCCAGAAACTACAGAAATGTTGAACAAATTTACCTAGCTTTGGATAATGTCTTACCTAACTTTTAGATCAGTATGTTACCCAGCTAGCAACCATAGTTCAAAGTTAGGCTAAGATCCTTGGCCAGCCAGATTGCAAGTCATGATGTTTCCTATTCATTTGCAGGGAAGGGTCACTTGTTAATAGTGTTTTATATGAAATATGACCCGCATTGCGGGAGTGTTTTAAAGTATTTCTAAAATAAAATTTTTTTATAATAAAATATAGTTTCATTTATTTTAAAAAGTAAGTTTTATTTTTTTACTAAAAATTAAAAATAAGTAATAAAAAATTTTACTATATAAAATATTTTTATATTTTTAAAATAAACTTTTAAAAAATTTGTAAACAATATATAAAAAATATCAATTGAAAAATTAAAAAATTATTTTTTATAAATTGATCGCCAAACACCCCCGCATATAATATTTGATTCTGTTGCCTGGTAGAGAAGAAAGCCAATCAAGACATCTCGTGTTAGCCCCCAAACCTTCCCAATTCTGCAAAAGTGCCGTCTCGTATCCTTTGGTATCAATGCATGTAGGTCTTTAGCAATTTGATTTAAAATAAACATTCATTTTCCAACAAGTAAAAGACAAGGGTTTTGATTAGTTAAGTTACCGTTTGTTAAATTATACCTTTGTTTAGAAGGTCTACAGTTTTTTATTACATGCATTTTTTAACATCCAACAATCATCTAGTTATCAATTATTATCTACAACTTGCTACCGCCGTGAGAAGAAGAAAAAAATGTATATCCAAATCTGAAACATGGTAAGCTTAAAAGCATCGTTAGTTGTGAATTAGAGGTCTCTCAAGCTGAAGGGGTTACAGCTCCTCTGGAATTTAATTAATACTTGCGTTTATGAAGACGTAAATACCCATAGTTCTTGTGATTAATTAAGTCAATCAAGAACCGAACCAGCAGTCTATATCAAATCAATCATGAAAATTATTTGTGTGAAATGTCAGTCTCATGAGATTTGTTTGTGGAGCCTAACTCTTCTTTCGGAAGGTGTATCCACATTGGCGCACTGTGCCCATGTTGGAAGGTCCGCTCTGGTCTTTCCGCGATCAACGGCGAAATAGATCATTAAAAAACCCATAAAATCTGGTCGTGCTTCATATAAAGTTGTAATTTTGCACTCTTTTAGTATTTTCTTCTTTATAGATTAGCGTTCTTTTGGCGTCAACAACCATTAGTCACATTCTTTGGTATTAAGGCGTGACCATGTTAACAAAGAAAAAAATTTAGTAGGTTTTTCTAGTAATGACTTGGCAATTCTTTGACTACAATCTTCATAAAATTAAAAAACTGCAATTCTATCGTTCAAATCAAACTCGAATCTTATTACTCTAAGCCTGTCCATATAACTTTTCATTATTATAAGCTTCATCATTCTCGCGTGTTCGAAGATTAAATGATTTCTGAGCAAGCTGTTAGTTCTAATTATTAGATGTTACATAGGATTCTAGGATACTCATAAATTTTATTTTCCTGCAAGCATAATTGACTCTGCATGCTCCTAATGCTGTAGTTAGCTTAATTAAACTAATTGCACTTGGTAGATGTGTTAGACCATGCCAAATAGATGAAGGAAGTCAGTTGCAATAATTTTAAGCAACCCAAAGTTCAAATACGTATGGCCTTCTGTAGACCTTGCATGGTTTATTTTTTCAAACATTTGATATCTACTGTATATGAGTTAATTGAAGGGAGTAACATAGAAAAACAACAACGACCTTTTGCTTTTTGATTATCTACCAAAGTCTTCTCCATGGTACCTAATCCTAGTTGCTCAAAGGGTGTATTTATCTTGAATTGAACTCATTTTTTTTTAAAATTAAAATTTAATATATTTAAGAAAATAAGTTTTTATATTAATTGTGTATTAGTTTTGAAATTGAATTTTTTTATAAAGAAATTTTCACAACAAGATTTATTTTAAATTTTTATTTATTTTATATTAAAAGTGAATTTGAAAAAATAAAAATTTGAGTGGTACGTAAACAAGCCTAAAGTGATCATATCATCATAGGTTTTTTTACACCATAAATTTTATTTTTGTCAAACTTATTTAATATAAAATAAATTTAAATTTTAAAATAAATTTTTATACTAATTTTTTATAAATTTAATTTTAAAATTTACTATTAATATAAAATTTATTTTTATTAAATATTTTTATTTTTTATTTTATTTTTTAAAACTTATTTTTCAAAACTTTGTGTTGCAATTTTCCATCAGGCAGTAAGATCGAGTAAAACGTAGGATACAACTGGAGCAGATTTTGCCAAGGCCAGAGTGACCAGGTTCTAGTCTCATATAACGCGCTCGTCTGTTTGAGCTTTTAGTATAGTAGTATGCACTCTGGTATTGTGACTAACGAAGGAATAATTGCATGAACGCACAACGTTTCTTGTTCTCTTGCGATTATTCATCTACACGAACATGACAGACTGAGAACGCCATGTAGCCTTGAAACGATCTTTCAGTTTCATGAAGAACATGAGACAAGCCAAAGGACAATGAGATGAATGGTAGAAAGTTCAAGGCTGCCTAACAACCAGGTCAGTGGCAATTGGCAAAGCTACATTTTAACATTGTTATTAACAGTACTAAATAAAACTGTAGATGTTTTAACTGAAGTGGTCATTGATTGGTCTAAAATTTCACTAGAATTCACACGCCGTGCATGCATAAAATGTACAGATTTATGTTGCCCGACATCCGTGCTTTAAATTTACCTGCCCTTCTGTTAAGTTTTTATGACTGTCGGCCATTTTTGAATGCGAATAATGGTAGATTTTGACAACTGTTCGAGGTTGTCCTGAGATTTTAACTGCTCCTGTATCTCGTTGCCGTTCATTTTATTAATAAAGTTGCAGATGATGAGTTCATTGAGGAGATGCTTGCTCATTAATTCTTTTTCCCCATGTGTTGTGAAAGTTAAATTATTAAAAGCTATGGTTTAGCTTCTCTCTAACGTAAACTATCATCATTTATTCACAAGGACTAAAGTGATTATTTAACCTCTATACAAGGCTTCAACTCTTATCAGAACTTTTTTTTATAATATTTGGTTTCACTTCTGATGTGGTTAGATTAATCAAGTGAGACAGAAAGCTTGGTTGTATCATTTTGTTACCCAAATATTCAGTTCATCTTAATCATTATCTAGCATGGTTATCAAATGCTAAAGATGCATAGAGATGATGAAAATCGTCTGCTAAGTAGCCTGCTAACTATAAGTTGTCCATTAACTAGTTTTTTGTAATGGGTTGAGGATAAAATCAAACATACATTATACTAACGTATAGTATCCTATCCAAAGTTCAGGACAGACCGCTGACCGCGCCGTTTGCTAGCGGCGTAATAAATCACAGCTCCGTCAACTCTCTCCGGTCTTTGCTCACCTCAGGTACAGTCACCGTAACCAGGACCAACTGCTCCGTAATATTCTTGCTTCTTGTTGAAGCAAGGAAGATCGTGAGCGGTGAAAGTAAGTAATTGTTTCAAATATAATAAATTTTTTTTTTTTATAATTTAATTTTAATTATTTTGTGTGTTTGAATTATCAATTCAAAATTTATTTTTATTTTATATAAAATATATTTTAAATATATTTTATTTTTAAAAATTTATTTAAAATTTGTTTTTACTGAATTTTAATTTTTACCAAATTTTTTTAAAAATTCAGTTACGCAAACACAAGAATAAATTAATAACCTCACCTGGGGGAGTGAGTTTCAGCTTTCGCTTTCACAAACGCCACACAAACACACAACACCAGTTTTGGCACCTTTAACGAGAGAACGCTGGTGTGTGTATGTTCCCTTCTGTCGTTTCCTTTTCTTTTTTTTTCTCTTTTTTCATGTTTGCACCCTTTCTCTTTACATTTATTCTCTTTACTTTCCGCGTTCAAAGTACTCCACTGCCACACTACACACTTGTAGTTGTGGATAGTGTAGTAGTCACTTGAACGCGTTTTCGTCGCAACACCCTCTCCAGAACAAGAATCACATTCTGCACTACAAACTTATAGGAGGTTTGGTTAATTGCGAAATCGGACCACAGAGTACTGGATTTCGCTTGAAAGATGGGATTTTATTTCATTGTGAGCAAGACTAGAATGTATATTTGTTGTTAATTAATCAGATAATTTCTACGCTCAAACTTTATAATCACAACATTTATTCTAATAGACCTTTTAAATCAGTGTGAAAATTTAGTGAAATTATAGTGGTAGGGTACGATATTGGTTAAGGTTTTATCAAAATTATTTTTTTTATCATATAACGTTTATATTTATGTTTTATTTGAGAGACTGTTTAGAATTTGAATTACTTTTAAATTATTTTTATAAAAAATAAATTATTTTTAGAAAAGTTTTTAAAATTGTTTTAGAAAGGTATTAAACGATTTTGAATCTCACAATTTCATATTTAATATATCGTGATACATTTAATTTTATTGATATATAGAATTGAGAGTCTGAGAGAGTATTGCTGTACTGCAATTGTGAGTGTGTGAAAAGACGGTCTAAATTTGGCCAGATTTGATGAATAGCATTTTTTACTTTTACATAAGATTCTCTAATAAATAATAATATCTTTAATATTTTGCAAATAAAGTAAGTTAGGGGCTTTTTTATGGTGAAGTAGAAAGAAAAGGTGCTAATTTTGCAAAATGTTGTTTACATGTCAGTCCATTTTTCGTCTCGGGGTCCTTGGTCACACCGATGCCCATTCCCTTCATATAACCTGCTCTCTGTTAACAAACCTTTTTCAGATTTCAGTCTTCTGGCTTTCTCTCTTTTGTTGTTGCTGTCGTTTTGGGATTTTCATCAAACAGGTAAAGCGCAAAAACAACAATGGAGCAGAAGCAAGGATTCTTCTCAGCCCTACGCGAATTATCTCCGGCGAGGTCAAGGTCTGAGAGCCCGCTGCGGTGGCGGCGGCGCCACCACCATGCATTCCATGTTGACATTTCCAGATCGGGTCTTGCTCCTCTCATTGAAGGTCCTGATCCGGCTACGGAGGACGCGTTGGAGGGCGGTCGCTGGAGGGAAGGATGGGCCCACTGGGTTAAAGGACAACTCTCGCGTGCTCTCTCCGTGTCGTCCTCCTCGTCCTACCGCAAGTCGGACCTAAGGCTGCTTCTAGGAGTTATGGGTGCTCCGCTTGCTCCCGTTCATGTCTCCGCTGCCGACCCGCTTCCCCTTCTCAGCATCAAAGACACGCCCATTGTAATCCATCAATCTCTTTTTCTGTAGCTCTCTCGCATTCCTTAAAACTCGAATTTTCGCTGATCTTTTGGATTTTTTTTTCTCTACCCTTGATGGATTTTTCTGTTATATTTTGGGTGTTTAAATACATTTGTAGGCACCCTTTTACTATTGTATTGACTGTCTGAGAAAAGCATGCATGAGTTTTACTCATTCCACAACAATTTGTTTTTAATTTTTGAGATCTTGAAAGGCTCAGAAGTTGCTTTCAAAAGTTATTTAACCAAGATGCCTAACCTAATTCAACAAACGAGATTTTTGGGGTTTAGACGTGGAATGCGGTTTGGATTACTGTTTTTTTCTTTTCTTTTCTTTTTTTTTTTTGTTTTTTTGAGAGAAAAAGTAGAAGGCTTACAGGAAAACACTTCTTCTATTTGCTAAATTTAGAGTAAAGTGGGCCTTAATTTTTTCACATTGATTTTAATTGGGTTTGATTCTGGGAATTAGGAGACTTCGTCAGCGCAGTACATACTGCAGCAGTACACAGCCGCCTCAGGTGGGCTGAAGCTTCAGGGCGCTGTTCGGAATGCTTATGCCATGGGGAAGCTGCGAATGGTAGCAGCAGAGTTTGAGACAGCAACCCGTGTAGTCAAGGGCCGCAATGGCGGGAAAGCTGCTGAGACTGGTGGCTTTGTTCTCTGGCAGATGAATCCTGACATGTGGTATGTGGAGCTTGCTGTTGGCGGCAGCAAGGTTCACGCTGGCTGCAATGGGAAGCTTGTCTGGCGTCACACTCCCTGGCTTGGTGCCCATGCAGCTAAGGGTCCTGTTCGTCCTCTCCGCCGTGCTCTCCAGGTAATTGGTTATTTATTTCATTTATTGGACATATACTTTGTAGATCTAGTAGGTTGAAGTTAACAACGTTTGATAACTGATAAGCAATAAATTATGTATATTTACATAATGCATGAAGTATATTGATCATTTGAAGTAATGAATCTATGAACAGGGTCTCGATCCTTTGACCACGGTGAGCATGTTTGCTGATGCAAGATGTATCGGGGAAAAGAAGGTCGATGGGGAAGATTGCTTCATCCTGAAGTTGTGTGCTGATCCTCAAACATTGAAAGCAAGGAGTGAAAGCCCAGCTGAGATCATCCGCCATGTCCTGTTTGGCTATTTCAGCCAGAAAACAGGGCTTCTGGTTCATATGGAAGACTCTCATTTGACCCGAATCCAGTCTAACACAGGAGGGGACGCTGTATATTGGGAGACCACCATTAGCTCATCCATTGAAGATTATCGCCTTGTTGAGGGCATAATGATTGCTCATTCTGGAAGGTCAGTTGTGACGCTGTTTAGGTTTGGTGAAACAGCAATGAGCCACACTAAGACCAGAATGATGGAGGAATGGACCATTGAAGAGGTTGCATTTAATGTGCCTGGGTTATCAATTGACTGTTTCATCCCACCAGCTGATCTAAAGTGTGACTCAGTCAGTGAAGCCTGTGAGCTTTCTCTCGGTGAGAGGGCGAAGGCCAGTTCTAATGGAAGCCATCGGTCAAAGGTAGCTGCTGTGGAGAGGCAAGATGATGATGTTGATGCTGATGGCAACATTGTATGGAGGATGAAGAGAATGGAAGTATGATGCTGAAGGAGTCGACTGAATTGTCTATATACGCATCTAGGTATTCTTTAAGTTGACTGACTGACAATTGGATGTAGGTTAGCTCAAACTGTTTTTGAGAAGCTGTGGACGTGGCTAGGGATGATTTCTTTGTATATAGGTACTAGCAGTTGATAGGCTTTCTTATATACCAGGCCTACAAGGAGTTCTTTAGAAGTGTGGCTAATATTTCTGATTTTATGAAGTGTGTAGGTAATTTGTTCTTCTCAGTTCTCTTCAGAAGGCGCCTTCATGTGCAAAGGGACATGCTGGCATGGATATCTTGCATTGGGTACTGATTCTCCTGGGAGGATAGGGATTAGTGCTCCTAGTTTGTGCCTTTCTAGTCAGCTTTAATATATTTTTTAGTATTCCTTTTTATTTCTGTTGTTTGTCGATATTTTGTAGTTGATATGAAGTTTGTTCAAAAGGAGGGGAGTATGTACACCCATGCCTTTTCCCAAACCAATTTTAAGGTTTGGAATTTGTTGGTTTGTAAGCAAACTTCATTTTGTATTTGCTATTGAATGTATAAGCCCTTAATTTACATTTCTTCATCAAGTTTGTATTTGGACACAACTTATTTTCTATGTGGAGTATATAAATTTCATAGTGCTTAACAGTTACTTCTCGGACTATAATTATGGTGTTCAGCATGTTCTGTTGTTTTTCACAAGGGGTCCACAGACTTTCTTTAAGTTATGCTGATAATTTCTGGTTGTTGGTATCTTCCTACTGTGCAGGTAGGGGGTTATGTTATGGTTCCGTGTAGTGAAGAAGGCAAGGGCCAGTTGGCCTTGGCTCCAAGCCACATTACTGCCATGGGGTATGTGAAAGCATTATGGTATCAAGAGCATGGGGGTTTGAGAGACCCCATGTGGGGTTCTTCATGGCATTGATTTCCCTTGTGCCCTTCTTTATTTCAGGTATTGTGAATATAAACCCAATATCTCGCATTAGCTGTACATGAGTGTTTCAATCTTTCATGGATTATGAGATTTACAATCAAGATTTTCTAGGCATTCTCATCAAGTTAATTGTTTCTTGTTGAAGTTAGGATTTAATGAGACGTGATATATTTTACCAAGTTGAATTTCCGTAATAATCATGTGGAAACAGCTCAAAATATCTAACTTTATTACACTTGCGCAATATATTCGAACTTGCACATTACATCATTAGATTATTCCATGGCAACAAAACCTTATAAATGATGTGAATGCATCTTTAGACAAGTTCTGTCTAATAGCTCATCTATAGGAATACTCTCTCATCTGCTTGCTTACAGACATTATAATTATTTGATCCTCTCATGCTATAAAAATGCAAGTTTTCTCTAAAGTTTTCTGGCAGGCAGAACATTCCACATTATTGTATACATGTCATGTGCTGACCCTTTTTCTCTAAGTCAATCTAATAGATAGTCCTGCCTTCTTTTTTTTATAGCAGCAAGTGCAATTATTCTGGTGGAGGTTTATTAGCCGTATTGAAGAAACCAAGATCCCAGCACCCTGCACAGTATTCAATGCCTTCATAAAATAAACTAGCAGTCGTTTAGTCGTTTTGGAATGGAATATGGTGGAAAATTATATACAAAGGGTGCTTCATGAGTGATGCTTTGTGTACTAACACTCAACTGCTGGGATATTTATTTCAATTGAGAAGGGCTTTGGTTAGTGCATTCGAAGTCTCTGCTCAGTCTGACCTGGTCCATGTTCATGGCTTTGCATATCATTGGTGTTGGTCGATCTCAGATCCTCGACAAAATTTTCTTCTCAACTAGTTCATTTGCAAATGTACATAGGCAAAGTAAACTTGCTGGATAAATTCTTTTTACATTCATAGACTGGAGTCTTAGGTCCTCTTGATTATGGTTTTAACACAGAAGGTAATAGATCATGTTTAACTTTGGTTTCTTTATCTGGGGTCTTATAAGTAGATAATTTGATTATTCGTTGTTGTATCATTGCTTCGATTAGCACGTTATGATTGATATGTTGTTGATGCAGGCGAGACGAAAAGGCTTATATAATAGTTGCAAGGCATATTTTGTTGCTAGCATCATGAAGACAAAAAAGATCAGGTCAGAATTTTAAGAAACCCAGATTATGAGTTGTATTACTTTGTCTCCACCAGAATAAGGAAACCATATATGTTTGTTAGCAAACGAAAAGAGAAGAAAAGAACAAATAACTATAAGCAAAGATTGATTAGCAGTTGAGCAATGCAATACATATTTGGATCAAATAAACCTGGGGCTTACTACAGGTTAGTGGTACTTGTTTACATGCAGCTTTGCTAACTCACGTAGAAATATATTAAATTATCATCTCTCTCCGCAGCATTATGTTATCTTCTAACTATAGGCATCACTAGAATCCAATGAACCTTTATCTGGAGTTTAGATTAGATCTTGGATCACGTGGTGCTTTGCTCTATTTAATCTTCTTTACAAAAGCAAAGGATGATGAATTTATAATATAGAGATACGCCACCAGTCTGATTGTAATGGCGTGTTTAAATATCCATAACTTAGTTTGTAAAATAAAAAATAAAAGATAATTTTTTAAAAATGGATTAAAAATAAAATTCAGTATTTATATTTTAATAATTTTTTAAAATAAATTAAAATTTTAAAAATAGAAATGTATTAGAAGATCTACAAATAAGAAAATTAAAACTAAATTTTTACATATAAAAATAAAATTTTAAATTTTTTGTATAAATAAAATATATGAACTGTTTCAGAACTTCAAATTAGATAAAAAAATAAAATTACGAATATTTAAAACACGTCTTAAATATTTATTTGAAAAAACTAGTAAAAAGAAAAACCTATCTTATTGATATCAACAGAACTGACAGGTGAACGTTTGTATTTTTAGACTGAAATTGAATTCGTAAAAATTGGTTTATTTAAAAGTGAATTACAACAAAAAGTAGTATTCTAAGTGAATTTAAATTGTATTTTTTCTCAAAAAGGAAGTTAAAAGTAATTTTTATATATTTTAGTGCATATAAAAGTGAGTTGTTCGTAAAATATTTTTTTTTGAGAAAATGAGTTTTAAGGAAAAAAGAAACACCCAAATAATTCGCTGCATTTTAGTTCAGTTATCCTATTTTTCAATTTTTTTTCATAATCTGGCTTGCATTAACTATGAACTCTTATTCTTCTAGAAGAAAATCGATTATAATAGAGAGGGTGTATCAATTTGATTAAAACTTGCTTTTTAGCTAAAATTTTACTTTTAATTCATTTGTAGATATAATTAAATATAAAATATTATTTTAACTGTAATTAAATACAAATTATATTCATTTTTCAAAAAAATTATTTTAACAAGAATTACTTTGACTGCAACTAATTCAAGCTTATATCATAAACTTGCAAGCGCTGTTTTTATTTATTTAGGCCCCGTTTGATATTTACTTTCAAAAAAAATCTATTTAGTAAAATTTTTTTATTATATAATTTTATCATTTTTTTGAAAATAAAAAAAATAAAATTTATTTTTTAAAATAAAATAAAATTATTGTTCATTTAAAAAAAATTTATTTTATAAATATTTTAGTTCCGAAGCATATGATATCTATGAGAGGAACATTGGGTTCCAACATTCTGTTTTCCTTGGGCGTTCGGAATCTATTCTCTAAAGAAAAGGGAAACTAAGCATGAGAATAAATTGATTGCAGCATACATGCATGCATAACTTTAATCATTCCATTCGGTAGCTTCTCCCACGCGCAAGACATCTACTACAAACGAATACATATTTAAACATAACTTTTCGATTTTATATTTTACATTTTTAATATATTTTTTATAAATATTTAAAATTTTAGAAAAATATAATAAAATTTACATAGTAATTTTTTTATTATATATTTTTATTATCTTTTTAAAAATAAATTGTATTTCTTTAGAAAATAAAAATATTTTTATTTCAAAAAAAATTATTTCAAAATCATTCCTTACAAGTTGCAGTATTTTTATATGACATGCATAAATACGAAGGGTGCATTTGGAATTATTTATAAAATAAAATTTTTTTAAAATTAAAATATTTTTGATTTTTTTAGAAATGAGTTTTTTTTTTAATTTTTAAAAAAATAATAAAAATATCTAATAAAAAAATTTTATTATGTAAAATTTTTCTACATTATTTAAATTTTTAAATAATTTTTTTAAATACTTATAAAATATATAATATAAAATAAAAAATAAAAAAATTTGAATAACAGCGTTTAAAATGTGTCCCAAACGCGCTTGAAGTTAGCTGGTTGCGCATAGGGCTTGTTTCTTTATCGTATCCTTAATTGCCTCTAAAATTAAATTTTTTCTTTAAAAATTTATTTTTCAATAACTGTCTGTATATAATCTCATAAAGTTGTTCTTATAAACTCATTTTTTTATAGTTCATTAAACTCATTTTTTAGTAACTTATTTTGTTAAGATCTTCTTCCAATATAGGTGTGTTTTTTCTAAAAATAATTTTCGGAGAAATGAATTTCAGAAATAAATTGTTATTAAAAATATAAAATTATTTAAAAGTAATTTTTTGAGAAAACCATTTCTTTCAAAACTTGATGAATAATAGTGTACCGCATTAGTTATTGGGCCGTATCCATGCTCAGCCCAAACACAAAAGTAGCGTGATGTCTGAAGCTAGCCCATGCTCATGAATCTAAGCTCAAGCCCATTTTGAAAAAAGTTGCGTGCGAGCAACACTGATGAAAAATTTAAAGTTCCATTTCAAATTTTATTTTACTTTACCCAGAGTTACCTTCAAGAGTTAGCAGTGGTAATTTCATAGTTTTTTGCTACGGTGCTATTTGGATAGACTTATTTCAACTTATAAGTTAAAATAAGTTAAAAATAGTAAAATAAAAGGGTTTGGATGAATAATTTATAAATTATTTTTTAACTTATAAGTCACAGAAATAAAAGTTACATTGAGTAATTTTTTCAAAACTTTTTTATCTGTTAAAAAAAAATACATATATATATCATTATTATAAAAGATATTTTAGTTTTTGTCAAATATTTTATTCAATTTTTTTTTAAAAAAAGTAAAATTTATCCAAACACATACCTCCTTTTTAAAAAAAATTTTAGCTACTTTTTTATAAAAAAAATAAAAAAAATAACTTTTATCATAAAAATTAAAATTTTTAAGTTTAGCCAAACAGCTCCTACCTCTCTGAAGAACGTAAAATTACTGGAGGTGCTATATTTACCTTAGCTTTTTAATTGTCCTTTTGAAGTTTCAAGCTCAAAAAAGTTATGATAAATTTTAAAATAATTTTAATATGTATGTATAAAAATTGTTTTGATCAGTTGAAAATTGATAGATCAATTAATATAATTAGAAAAAATCAAGTTCATTTAAATTGAATGATCATGAATAGCACTATTAAAATTGTAAATTCTTCATCATTAAAAATACGCCACCCGTTGATTAGGACTGCAAATCGGGTCGCCGCCCGAATCAGTTCCGACAACACAGATAAAACCAGCTGACTAATAACTTTCCGCGACAACTTTGTTAGTAATATATTTTTTGTAACTCACTTACGAAAAATTCACCTAAAAGAAAAGTAAAAAAGCTCTAAGTACATCTCTGGTTGAATGTAGAGGATCCAAATTTTTGATTCTCACGTAAAGAAGGAAAGGTCCTGCGGCTATGGAGGAGCAAGAAAAAACCGAGTCCAAAATACTCCAAACCACAACAACAACCCCAAGCTCCTGATCAAACTTTATGTGCATCTCCTCCCAACTTTCCGTTGCGAAAACATGTATTGTCATCAAGAGAATTGCCTAATCTCAATATCTCCTAAGGAAAACTCTGTGCATGAGAGAAAGGGATCTCAGGATCATCAGAGTTAAAAGAGTAAATGTCAACAGGTGCACTTGTACAATTCGTAGAAGAACAGACTTTTGCCCCGTTCGTTCGGTCCTGTGCATAGTGATGATCGAGATATACCACTATGACAGTGATATCATCATGGAAGTGCCGCCTTATCCCCTTTTCTATCCTCTTGAAATCATCATATCTCATCTCTTTCTTCTTTGCTGCTTCTGCCAAGGCAGCTTGCACTAATTTCTTGGCAATGCCCTGAAAAAACATACATAATAGTAATATAAACAAACTGGTCAAGAAACATGCCATAATGCAAGTATTTATCTCAAGTAAATAAGATAACTTACAGTTCTAGGGCTCTTTAAAACAATGTCCACAGCAGCTTGATCACTCAGTTGCTCCCACAGGCCATCTGAAGCAAAAATTAAGAACAAATCTTGAGGTCTGAGCTTGCGAACTCGAATAGATGGTTCAGAGGTCAAAACCGGTCTCTTCAAAGGAACAGGTGAAACGAATTGCCTGAACAACGGGTCTCTACTGAACTCAGGCTTCTTCAGGTACACATCCCCGATTGACCTTGATACCTGAAAAGGTCAATCAACCAAAGAATGAGTACTACTAGTTGAAGTACTTTTCAAATAATCAAACGGCTTGAGAGATTCTCATGTTCATACACAGTTCTTCAAATGTTCAAGGTATAAGCTAAGTATCGTAGGAGCCTATCAAGGAATGATGCTTTGGTTTAGGCTGAATCTAGGCTTTGGAGTGTTTTTGTACAGTCTCCAGTCAGATTCAATGCTCTTTATCTTCCCTGAAAATTTCAGGGAGGATCAGTATTTGGCTTTCTTTTGCTTGCAAAGTATTCAGTTTGCATCCAATACACAAGCATGTTGTTGAGCCTCCAAGTTGGATTAGGTCCGAATTAGTAGCGGAGGAGCCTAGACATGGTGGCCAAGTGAAAAACAGACTAGTCAACTTGAAGGTGGGCCAACAATTCATTTTTTGTTGGATAAAGTCGAACTTGGCTTGGTGGGTTTAACCACCCATACTTCTTAATAATTCCACATTGACTGGGTACTGGAATAAGCATACGCTTATATGAAGAGAATAATTTCTAAGTGATCAACCAATCATTTTAGCTTGGGATTCGATCCTACACATGTGTATATGAAAACCTGCATGAAACTAGACCTGGAATCATGCTTTAATTATGACTACGACTATGAGCCCAATAAGGGAGAATGCAAGTAAACAATGAAAAGGTTACGGGCCTCAAGATACCTAAATTAAAAGGCTAAAAGAAATGGCATGAGTTATCATGCCCTCGGAAGCCCGTCAACTTCCTAGAAAAACAAATTAGATTATATGAATATATTGCTTAAAGCAGCAAAAGATTAAAGATATAATTCAAGAATAGAGTTCTATATTATTTAACCTTTCTCATAGAATATGCCTCTTGTCAAAGACAAAGATGGGCACACAAGAAAAGAACAGAGATGCTTTAAAAGATGTAAAGCAATCTTAATAAGGAATATATCCCCACATCAATCAAAAGGTAACAACAATTCACCTTTTAATAAAAATTACAAATTTTGGGATAATGCAAGGAACCAAATGGAGGTACGACCAACTTTGAGCTCTAATCAGCAAGTTGGGGAAAAGGAAGAGCAAATAGCATAATTAATCAACAGAAGATGTAATTTATTCATCTATTAGATGTATGCAATTTGTTAAAATCTAAACAATCAAACTGTGGAGCCTTTACACCAAAACACCACATAAAGAGTTGGAAAAGTCAATAGGATTGGCATGAACGGCAGCATATAAATGTCTAGACCTCTATAAAATCACTTATTCTGCCTAGCTCTGAAAACTAATGCTCAGTCAAGCTGAGTGCTAATAGCTATCCTCATACTATTGAGCAACTCTACAAGAACTAGAAGGTACCTAAGCAGCAAGCATTAGCACCTATTGAGCTTTAGACCAATTACCTTAGCAATATGCTCCTGTACCTACTTCAGCGAAAAGATAACTTATTAACATCATATTTTCATGACCTTTCCAACTATACAGAATAGCAGAACAGTAATGGTCAACAGGGAAGATCTTATTCAAACGCAAGATGAACAAAGAACCACTCAAAACTCTATGTAGAAGTCAAAAGATTGCTTAAAGAGCTCCATACTTTGAGAGGAAATGAATAGATAGTGTGTTCACCTGGATGATCCCTTTGACCCTCCATACACCTCGGTTGTTCACGACTATGTGAGGATCATCTGGATGGCGCCTAGCGAGCTCTTTCCTGACCTCCTCCACAGCGGCATTGTGGTCATTGGACAACCGCTCTGCAACAACCTGTTTTTCCTCTCCTGCGCTGCCGCGACGCCCAAGTACAGCACGCGAGTCACCAAGATTGGCAACATACAAGGTGTCATCAGTGATCGCACCTACAAGGCAGCATGATCCAACTGATGCAATTTGCGGTCTTGCAAGCCATGACCGCTTGACAAGGTGGAGAAATTCCTCCTCTGATGCATCAAATGCCTTCTTGATCACCTCTGTCGATAAACCTCCTTGCTCTGAAGTAAAATCTACCCAAATGAAATCACCAATCAATCACAGTTTCACAACCAAAAGACCGTTCATATTAAAAAATTGTCTATCAGAAACGGACGGTTCTCACATAAAAAACCATAAAATTAACCCCAAAATATCATAATAAAATCATATTTTGTTAGTAAATTCTACAACTAATACTAAAAGCTTCTCCTATATTTAAACAGGCCATTATTTCATTTCTTCAATTCGTTACATGAAATCATAATCAATTGGTGCTAAAACATAAAACACGTACGGTGAAGGTGAGGGAAGAGTCGAGAAGAAAGAAACCGTGAGGCTTCAGGTCCGCCATGTCCATCATAAACACCAACAAGCGTTGTAGAAGGAGATGTTAAAACTTGTCCTTGATCCTCAAGCGAAGAATTGGCCTGCACTACAGCAATCGAGAAATCTCCAGAAGCGTGTGGGTTCAAATCAGCATGCCATAATAATCCATCACTACCACCACCACCACCACCTCTTCGCCCGAAGCATCTCTCTAATGGCCGCAAACAATTCCTCAGCATCATTCTTTAACCTTTTTCTCCTGTTTCTTGAATCAAACAACAAAGAACGAAATCGTTCTGAAATATTTGTGTTGTTTGCGGTAGATTGTTATTATTTTTATGAAGATGGTAGATTAAGGGAAGGTTTGAGATTTTTTGGGGTTTTTGGGAAGAAATATTTCGATTTTGGCTGGACTTCGAACGAACAGAAGACCCGCGTCAAGAGCGCGTATAAAGAAAGAACATATAGAATTTACAAAGAAAACAAAAAGAAAAAGACGCGCTTTTCTTTTATTTCTTATTTAAAATAACATTTAAATGCAACTGGATATTAAAAGACTACAATAGTACACAGCTTGACTTTTTCTCAGGTGTTATTTTCATATGTTTTGAAAATTTTATTAGTTAATTAAATAATTAGTTCACTGGTAGAATGGAAAAAAGAAACTATTTTCAAACATTTATTTCTTAGTGGTGCTATTTTTAATTTTTCAAGTGAAATGTTTGCGTAATGCAGAGACTGCTTTGAAGTTCTAGAAGCATAAAAAGATCAAGCAAGTTTCTAGAAGCTCCAAATGGGCCCAACCTCTACTGGGCCAAGTTTGCAGTAATAGAGTGATTGGGCCTCCAGTGTTTCTTGCTGCTGTCGTCTTCAAAGCAATTAATCACTCTACTCAAAAATAGAAACAAAGTAAGGGGATGAACAATATGAGTTGGGTTCAGAATCGACGATGAAAAACATTGTCAATCTTGCTGCCGACGAGATTCTGTATTCAATTTCAGAAATCGAAGGCGTAAAAGTCAAATTTTTTATCTTGGATAAACTCTGAAGGTCTACATCTAAACCCCCATTCATTGATTAATTTCTGTTTCCGTTCACTCTTTTCTCTTGTTTATTTTCCAACAAGTAACTGAGAACTTTGTCGTTCTTTAGCTATAGTTATAGTTATTATTGTACAAAAATTAGAGTTGGATTTGTTGATGCTTGCAAAAAAGAAATTAAAGCAAAAGTTTTTATTTAGCTTCTTTGAAAAAACGTGGCTTCTGTGAATGGTCCATTATGTCTAGCTAGAAATGAAAATATTTGTTTTATGTCCATTTTTATGCTGTTTATTTTTTAAAGAACCGAATTTAGCGATATATAGATTCAGGCTAGCTTGTATAGGTAGCAATAAAGTTGCATTTGGACTTTAATCAGCTAAATGTACGCTGAATGCTGTGATAGTTTAGATCTTTAACCATGCCGTGTAACGACTGCTCTCTAGGCAATAAATTCTGATTGCATGAATTCTTTCTGGAAATTAATTTTAGTTATTTCTTGACATAGTAAAGGATGTCTAGGACCGCGATACGTTTGTTAAATGTTCAGAGTATTCCGTGGTCTATAGAGCTTCTTGTTCTGCACACACACGGATTGCTCTTTTCTTCTCATTGGACAGTTCATCTTTGATGTCGAATACATTTCAGGAACACGTCTTTGCGTATGCAATCCTTGTTTCGGATTGCTAATATTCCACAATTTTACAACATCTTCTATGCAATCATGGAATTACAGGAGCTATCAACTCGAGCAGGGGTATTTCAGATAGATGCGTCGCTGGAAAAGATTAGGTAGGTTTTACTGATTTCTCCTCAATTTAAACGTGGAATAAACGCGAAGACAAGCAACGCCTAGTTTAGCTTAAGTTAGATTTGTAGCATGAAAGGTGGCAGACTAAAACCGGTGTAGATGACACTAAAAGGTATTGTGATGAGATAACAAAGATGCCTCTGCGTTTCAATCTGCGCGCATATAATTTGGAATTCCGGATAAAAGAGAAGACTTTTTTGTATATCTTTGACAAAACAACTCAATCGATCTTCTATATAAAGTAAACCATCATTACTCTTTTGTTCTCCACAATTGAACATGCATCAATATACATTAGTACAAAATACCTAGACATGAACAAGTTTCATATGCAACTAGTCATTGTTCTTGTCTTTATTCCCTGCTTGTGGTTGCAGAAACTTGTTTGTTATGGGAATCTGGGTGAGAAACACAATGTTTTGAGTTATCTTAAAGAAACCCTCGGCTATGAGAATGAGGGCGCATTCCCAGCATACTACCATGGTTTGCTTGATGATGGAGGAGAACACCGACTAGTTTATGATCCTGAGAGCAATATCATGATGAGCACCAATCGTGTATTTGATGTGGATGATTATGGTGCCAGAGGTGATGGTAAGACAGATAATAGTAAGGTAAGAAGATCCAGAAGAAGACCTGTATGTAATCTTCATTGAACTAGATACATATTTTGCATTGTCATCCGACCTATATGACTGTTTGCATTTTCTACCCAAAGTACAGCAAAGGAACTTGATGGAGTTGATTGCAATTAAGATGCATCCTTCTTTCAAGATAAAACTTTAACACCAGATCTAGTCCTATACTCTTCCATCTCCTACTTCCCTTTTTCATGTAGTACATATTTACAAGTTAAGCACATTGATTACTACTTTTTGTCAACAAACTAAACCATTACTCTAGGAATGGGCTAACCCGTGGCTTTTGGACTTTTTCCAGGTGCAACGTGTTTTCAGTGTTTTCATTGTAGAAACACCACTTATTATTCTAGAAATGAAGCCAGTCTGTTTTCTCAATAAGAGATCAATTTTTGCATCTTGCATGGGTATCTAAGAGGTAGTAAAATTAGCTGTTTGCAAAGAAGCTCAATAAAAGAGGACACTAGACAGTATGACAGTTTTGCATCAAAGATGAGTTGGCTATAAGAGATCATGTGAAAGTTTACAAAAAATAAGTGATTGAGCACATCTGAAACTATTTCAATGCAAAACTTCCATTTTCTACGGTAGTTGCTGCTGACATTTGATTCTGTATGATGCCTTCTTGGGAAATATAGGATGTGTTTTCAAGCGCAACTTGCTTCCTGATTGCCCCCTTAGCTAGAACTTTTGAGACTTAACTTGGTTCTTTGACCTAACAAGTTGTATATTTTTATTATCTCAGGCGTTTGAAAATGCGTGGACGGAAGCATGTAAATCATCTGCTTCCCCAACAATTTTGGTGCCACCAGCAAAGAAGAGCTATCTCCTGAAACCCATCACCTTTTCTGGCCCTTGCAAGTCCAATGTCATTATGCAGATTTACCATATTATTCTTGGAAACAGTTATTTTTTCCAGTTTGAGTAGTTCAATATATGTTTATTGAGGAAATTCTGCACACATATCCAAAGTTATTTATATAAACAAGATTATATTACATTCATAAAATGTCCTATGTATTGTATAATAAGTTAGTAGCAGTTGGCAACTTGATATTATGTTACCAAGTTAGAACTAGGGTCTCTTGAACGTATCAGATTTGAGGAACTATTGTAGCTTCTCCTAATCGATCAGACTGGAAGAGCGACAAATGCATTGGATTCTGCTAAAAGGCATCAACAATCTAGTAGTAGGGGGTGGTGGAACCATCAATGGCAATGGCGAGATGTGGTGGGAACACTCATGCAAGAGAGATAAATCTCTTGTAAGCATGACTTGTATGCTCTTTCCATTATACTTTTATACTAGTTATTTTCCTGGTTTTTAATAACTGACAGCCTATATGAACTTCTGTTACTGCAGCTTTGCGAAGATGCACCAACGGTATGTCATGTTTATTTGTTATATTTGTTGCTTGCCTGGTAATATTGGTCATCTTGTGCTGCAACAGGCTATGACATTCCAAAACTGAAACAATCTAAGTGTAGCTAACCTGCACTCAGAGAACAGCCAGCAGATTCATATATCTTTTGAGGATTGCTTCAGAGTAGAAGCTTCATAACCTCACAATCACGGCTCCAGGAAATAACCCAAATAATGATGGAATCCATGTCACAGGCACTACGAACGTTACTATAGATAGTTGTGTCATTAAAATAGGTATACGAAAAACATCTCTTGTAACTAATAGAATTAGAAACCACTGCCACTAGAGGTGACAATATAGGTTGGTGGGTCGATTTTGGTCGATCTATTTAATAACCGGATCAAATTCGTTCAACTTTAACCCAACTCATGAATTTATACGGATCAAAATTGTTAACCCTAATCCAACCTACTAATAACCGGATTAAATTCGGATCGATCTATTTAATAATTAAAATTATTAATTATTAATTTTATATTTTTAAGTTTTAGCGAAATTATAAGATCAGTTCGAATGAAAGTGCACGATATTTTTACTGACGAGATATAATTATGTCCGACAAAATATGCATTCCTTAATGTCTTCATCGGCTCTTAAAATATTCAAAAAATTATTATTTTTATTTTTTAAAAATATATGATAACAACTAAAATTTATCATTATAAATATATATTAATAATTTCGATAAAAATTTTGATGAATATATTTATCTAATAAAATTTTCATAAAAATCTTTATACGAAATCTAAATTCGTCATTAAAAATACCTAAATAGTAATACTTTCGATAATATTATAATTTTCATCTTACACTATTTTTCTAAGATATAAAAATAAAGAATTAATTATAAATAGAATATAATTTAATAGTTTATAAAAAACTATTATCGATTATTTTTATTGCTAATATTTTATTATACGGTAAGAAAAAATTAAAAATTGTTTCTTCAAAAGATAATATTTCGGATTGGTGGGTCAATTTCGGGTTAATTCGGATCGACCCATTTAATAACCCGGTCAAATTCGTTCAATCCTAATCCAATCAATATATTTATACGGGTCAAAATTTTCAAACCCTAACTCTGATTAAATAGATCAATTTCGGGTTGAATTTTTGGGTCGGATCATATATTGCCACCCCTAACTGCCACAAGCTTGTGCATGGTAAGAATTTCTCTTTCGTCAAACTAATCCCACTTTTCCAAGATACACTTAGAACACAGAATTATGTACATGTCAACTCATTTTTTTTTCAAATATGAAAACCAAACTTTTTGAGGCAGTAATCTAGGTAACCCCTCATCAAGTTTTTACTTATACACATTATTGACTGCTGAAGGTGATGACTGTATATCAATTGTAAGCAGGTCTAAAAGAGTCAAAGCTACTAACACCGTGTGTGGTCCAAGTCATGGAATCAGGTATATACTTGAATTGATTGATTTACTTGAATGATATTCATTTGATTAATATTTTCCTTAACAGTATAGGGAGTCTTGGTGCTAATAATCAAGAAGCTCAAGTGTCAGATATTGTGATCGACACAGCTAGGTTGGATGGCACTACTAATGGAGCAAGGATAAAAACCTGGCAGGTAATGCATAAACGCAACTTAAGACTGTAGTTAGAAAGCAATACTTGGGATTCTTTCCTGTGGTTATTAGGTATTGGAAGCTGTTTTCACTATATAATAAGTCTAAAAGCTATACATAATTATGTGCGGTTTTCCATTCTGTAGGGAGGAAGTGGCTATGCCAGAAAATTTGTATTTCAAAACATCAACATGAAAAATGTAGACAATCCTATAATCATCGACCAGTTCTACTGCAACAAAAATGGATGCTATTGCCCCGAAAGGGTACACACAATCCTTATAGTGTCTTTCAATTTCTCTCTCTTAATTTCTTAGCCTAATGTTGTAACCGGGACTATTTCGTCTGTATGCATGATGATTAAACTTGTTCAGGCATCAGCAGTCGTAGTAAGCAATGTGATGTACAAAAACATAAAGGGAACGAGCTGCTTCAAAGGAGGCCATAAAATTGGACTGCAGCGCAACTGTTCCTTGCAATCAACTTGTTCTTGAATATATCAATCTGGTTAGAGAAGATAAAGGCCAGGCAACAAGTTCATGCAAGAATGTTAAGTACACGACGAAGGGTATCGTGATTTCTACTCCCTGCACTTCAAGTTAAAGTGAGTATTTTATAGTGTCATGTATAAATACGGTTATACATGTGTATTGGAAGTCATACTTGCTAGTTGTATCCGGAATAGAAAGAAACATTTGTATGTTTGATAATTGTTGTTCCGAGTATGAAGTATTATTTAGGACGTATTTTAAATACTTACAACTTCATGTTCTCTCGTCAAATTTGAAGTTTCGAGAGTTTATATATTCCAATCGTTAATTGAAGTAAAAATTTTATTTTTATTTTATTACTTAGAAGTTTATTATTTTAATTTTTAAAAATTCACTTTTTATTTTTAACTCATTAAAAAAATTAAAGTAAATAAACTAAATTAGTTTATCTACTTTACATATATATATATATATATATATAAGGATAAGATAGAGGCACATAGTGTTCTTTCAGACACATGGTGCACATGCCGGCCAAAAATGGCCGGTGAGATCTCTAAATATAATCTCCATCGTTGAATATAGAGAACCATGAGTTGGAAATATGTTATTAAAATTTTAGTTCAATCGGAATACGAACCGACCTCCATCGGAACTCTTGATCAAAATGACCGAAAAATAAAAAATATATATTTTGTCACTTTTAATTTTTTGTGTCATTTTGATCAAGAATTCCGATGGAGGTCGGTTCGTATTCCGATTGAGTTGAAATTTTAATAACATATTCCCAGCTCATGGTTATCCATATCCAACGGTGGAGATTGGATTTAGAGATCTCGCCGGCCACTTTTGACTGGTATGTGCACAATATGCCTATAAGAACACCATGTGTCTCTATCCTATCCCATATATATAGGAGAGATATGGGTATTTCTTTTTTAAGGGCACTCTCTTTTCGATTTATGGCCGAGATTACTTCCAAATTCAATCTCCAGTGTTGGATATGAAAAATTATGAGTTAGAAATTTATCCATAAAATTTCAGCTCAATTGAACTATAAATTCACCTCCATACGATTGATACAACAAATATATTTTTAAGTTTTCTTATTTTATGTCATCTTGATCGGATGGAGGTGAATTCGTGGTCCGATTGAGCTGAAATTTTATGGTTAAGTTTCTAACTCATAATTTTTCATATCCAACGGTGGAGATTGGATTGGAAGGTCATTCCGGCCATAAATCTGGAAGAGAGTGCCTGAGAGTGCCCTTAAAGAGCAAGTGCGACTATCCCTTCCCATATATATATATATATATATATATGGTGGGGATAGGGGCACCCCATTCTTTGGGGCACCTTAGGGCATCCTTTTCTAAAAAAATGCGTAATAATTATATATATAATTTTCACTGTTGGATATGAAAAACTATGAGTTACAAAGACGGCGATAAAATTTTAACTCAATCGAATCATGAATGATCTCTATCAAATCTTTTAATTAAAATGACATAAAAAAGAAGAAGAACATCTTTATCAAATTTTATTATTTATATCATTTGATCAAACGCCGAATGGAGATTGATTTCTATTCCGATTAAGTTGAAATTTTGTCAGCATATTTTTTACTGATAGTTCTTCATATCTAACGGTGAAGATGAATTTGAAAATTTAGATTGAAAAAGGTGCTCCTAAAGATTGGGTATCCCTATCCACATCCATATATATATAAGTTAATTTTCGAAAAGTTTTCTTATTTATAATTAACTTACTAAAAATTAATTTTTTAGAAAGTTAATTTCCGTGAAAATAACATATCATTCATATTTCAAACAATTTTTTTGAAAAGTAATCTCGTTCAATCTCAACTGCACATTAAAAAGTTGTACACATGGATATTATACCCATGGATCAAAAAGATCTGTTCACATGAAGTCCTCAAAAGCAGGTATCAAGCAAACTCATTCTAAAGTAAACCATTCATTCATCCATAACATTTTCTAGACTTCATCTCTTGTCTAGTTAAAATTCTTACGATAGACTTCATGGCAAGCTTGCGGTATCGCTAGTTCTAACTTTATTCCATCTTTGTTGGTCTCTTTTTCCTCTACAATGGCAAAGTTGGATTTCAATTCCAAACAAGAGGAATTACAACCTCTGCATGAAGGAAAGAAGAGTTGTTGTGAAGAAGAAGAAGATTTGGACAGCAACGGGTTCGAGTTCGAGTTCGAGTTCAGAGTTCAGATTTCAGAATCCGATAAGGAAATGTGTGCTGCAGACGATGTTTTCTTCAAAGGCCAACTCCTCCCTCTCCGATCAATTTCTTTCCATTCATCTGCATATCATCATCACAAGCAACAGAAACAACAGCAACAACAACAAAAGCATGATTTATTAATCTCAAGCCATGAATCGAGCAAGTGCAACTCAAGATCAGACTCCATGGATCGTTTCTCATCTTCTTCATGTTATAGCAGAAGTGTTAGCAACAGCAGTAGCAGTTTGGTATCTGAAACTTCTTGCCGTTCAGTTTCAAACAAATTCTATCCAGGTCACCCTAGTCCAAGTCCACAAATATTCACCAACAGCAACAACAACAAGAGTAAGAAGATTAATGCTTCATGGTGGGGATTGTTCAGGGTAGGTCTTGTCAAGACTCCGGAAATAGAACTCGAAGATTTGAAGCAGTACAGAAGAACAAGTGCCGCTGATGAAAATGTAGATATTAAGGGCAAAAACAGAGAGTATGGATTTCTTGGTTGCAAGTGTTCGACGAAATCGATCGAGACGGTTTCTTCAAGAATCTTGATTACAAAGAAGAACAAGAAGATCAAGAAGGACGGAGATGGATTGATCAGAACCAGGTTGAATGGAAAATCAACTCCTCATGCTAGAACATTTGAATGGTTAGAGAAACTTTGATCGATTAAATTAGGCTTGTTAACTAAGCAATGTTCTTGCTCCGATTTCAACAGATCTTTGAAAAAATCTGGAACCTTTTTTTTTTCTTTCTTTGCTATGCTTCTGTCCATGAGATTGACATGCTTAGAAATGCATGCGCGTGCGTGTTGGGATGTTAAAAGAGAAGTTGAAAAAGCATGATTAGAGTGTGATGATTATAAGCAGAGCTACAAGCTATCCATAAGCACTTTAACTTTTGAAAGGAAGAGTTTGAATCATCAAAAGATAAGTAAATGCATGCAAGCACTATCAGTTAGTTCTTCATACCAAAATCAGAAAAAAAAAAAGAAGCATTAGCTACAAAATTTCAAAATTCAACTCTTTCTTTATCACTAACTTGTTCTTGTGGAGGAATTATCAACAACTATATATTGATATGGTCGTTAACATTATTCCCACCTGCAACAGGGACCGGTTATTTTGTTAGTTAATTAAAACAAAATCGAAAGAGAAATTAACAAGCTATCTCAAAAAGTGAGTTTGCTCAAACAATCACTCAGCTTAGTGAACAAATAATGTGGGACAAAATAATACCCTCCTCATAAGTCATAAGTAGCATGCAAGCCTCAAAAGCTAGCTTAAGAAATTAGGACATTCAGGGTGTGTTCTTTTTCGCTGGAAGTGAGTTATTAAGAATCAAATTACTATAAATAGTATTGTTGAAAAAAAAATGAGTTTCGATTTTTTGTTCTTTTACAGAAAATTGAATTAATAACGATTTTGTGTATTATTTTGTGCGGCTGAAAGTGAATCAGAAGTAGCTTTCTATTGGAAGGAAGCGAGTTATATAAACAGTCAGTCACTCTGCTTGACAAACAAGTAATTTGGGATAATATGTTCAACAACATGTTCACATAGGAATCTAACTTTTAAAACGTTTCTCAGAGTGTCCAATTTTCAAACAAAGTGGGACAAAAAAAAAAAACACTCATGGAATTCTTGCATATGAACACTTTATTTTGAACAATAAAATACTAAAATAAAAAGACGTTCAACGGAATGATGTCCTTCTTTACCAGACAAAATGTGAATGAAATTGCTCAAATATAAAACCTTAAGCTTAACCTACTAGTTATTGACAAAGCACTCCTTAAAGGCCGGCCTTACACCAATGCAAAATCAAGTTATTATTAGAAAAAAAGTAGAAGAAGATTTTTCCGCATGAATGAATTGAATGAAGATAATGGTATTGTTAGATTCCACCTTTACGATTAACGGCATCGATAGCACGAACGAACGACTCAGTTAAGTTGGCGCCGGAAAGCGTTGGTGCGTCAGTAGCACCACCGTCTCTCTTGTTTTCTGCTACTGGAAAATGTCCTTCAGTTCCATAACCTTGACGTTTGTAGTCTTCTAAATCATTGTACGTCACATAAGGGCTGCTTTCCATTGGCAACTCTTCTAAAGACTTTTTTGAAGTTCCAACTTTTGCATCTTGCTGGCTTGCCATTTTTCTTGTTTCTGTTCTTTGATGATATTGATAGGTTTTCTTTGCTTCTGTTTGTCAGAAAATGAAGAGTTTGTGGATAAAAATGGTTTGCAATTTTTTTCATCCATACATTTGGTTGATGGAAAAGTTACAAGGTCTCCACAAGAGGGGAGTTCTTACCTTATTTTGTGGAAAAAACTTTTAAGGATTGACTGAAATGTGCTAACCGGTTTTTGTTTTTTGTTTTTTTGTGTTTTGTTTCAGATTTAATATACATGCCTTGGCAAGAAAGATGGGTGCGTATGTTTGAAAATTGAGATTTGAAACAAGCTGGGAAGAGAGTATGTATATGATCAAAGTTTCAATCTCTAAATTCAAACAGAAGTTTTGTGTGAAGTTCCTAGTTTCAGAATTGCATAACAGTAGAAGATAAGGAGATTTTGCGTGATAGAACAAGAAGGATACAAGAAACTTGCACTAAATAAAAGTCCTGGGAAATATAATAATAACATTCTCATAAACAGTAAAACAGAGTAATTTCAATATAAAAAAGTACATTCTCATTCACATAAACAGAGTTATTTCAACATAAAAAAAGTACATGCTCATGCTTTTAGCTTAGATCAGTACATATCGAAAATACGGTACATTGTTTCAGCATTTGGCTATTAGACATCGAGGTATAGTTTGAGTGTAGTTACCTATATGTACAACCTATAAACTACTTAAAAGTAAGATACAAAAGTATTCAACTATATGTACAACAGTGTAGTCTTCAGTAATACTCAGCACTCCCACCCGATCATGAGATAAACTTTGCACGGCAATAGGGGCAATCAGCACGAATTCGCATCCATGGCTCTAGGCAAAGTGGATGGAATTTATGCCCACAATGCAATTTAATAAGGCCGTCTCCCTGCTGAAACCTATCCAAACATATACAGCAGTCGATTACAACCGTGGTGGCACTACTGTTAGCTTCTGTTTCACCTCTGAAGACTTCTTGTTGCAAACTAGAGAAAGCCTTTGAGCTTATTTCTGGCGGCTTGCATTTTCTCATGCGCTCATCAGGTTCAGAAGATTGTATCCCATCGCCAAGCCAGTTACCAAGAGACTCGTGTTCTTCCTTGTTCCTAACATTGAAGTCATTGCTTGTTGCAGACACAACAACAGTTGTATTTACAGCTGTCCCATTTTGCCTAGAAAGGACATCACTTGAGGATCTTCATCAAAATAAACAGAAAAAAGATGATTATGACAAAATGAACAGAATTATTAAGAAAATGAGTACATATGCATAACAGCATATCTAAGTAGTGGAAAAAACCTGCTCACAGGAGGCCGAACACAACCTAGCCTCTGAAGAAGCCTTGCCCGAGCTTGTGCAACTGAAGCAGGAAGTTGATCATTTCCAGCGAACCTAAATCTACAAGCCTCAGCATTGCTGTTTCCATTTATTCCAGATTCACTAACACTGACACAGCTTAAGCTAAGTGACTCATGTTCCTGAACAAGATGCGAAAGAGATATTGAAAACTACAATAGTGAAATTGAAAACTACAATAGTGAAACTTAGTCATACCTTCCCACCCGTTTACAAATGAACAATACAATGAGCAAAAAATTTTAAGCAAAATTTTGTCCCAAAAAAACTAATAATTATATACATTAACAAATAAACAAATAAATAAATAAATAAATAAATAAGCAGAAGGTTTTAAGAGGATCAAAAAATCAATCTAAGCTTTTAAAGCGAAAAGGAAATGGTATCTGGTAAGTGAGTAAAGGTCAAATCTTTCTAGTTGACTATCCTGAGAAAAGCAGCTTGAAACAATAATGACCCACGCCACTTACAAGTATATAGACATTTGATATGCTAAAATGCGAAATGCCTCTTTCAACTAAAGATCAAAGATCTAAACTTTGTACAAAACAGTAAACCTTTGAGCACAAAAATGTATCAAGGCATCCCTATTGAAAACAAGCAAAAAGAACTATATATGAGCAATTTTCAATTTCCACTGATCATCATCAGCCTTCTTATCTCCTAATCTGCAGAACAAATTCCACACAAGATGGGCTAAGGAGCTCTTCCAAAACCAAGTCACCTAGACCAGGCAATAACTCGAGGATCCAAGTTTCACCTTCCACATTCATTCACTAGTAAAAGAAGTGCGAATGGAAGGTGCCACTAAACATGGAAGGTTTGACACTTTTACAGCTCGTCCTTCTAGATCTATTGCCAGTTCACGAAAATGGCAACTTAGAAAGTTTACACGTTAAAAGGATACCTCAACTACATCCATTGCTTATTAAGACTCAAATCTCTAGAGTGATATTCATCCAGTAGTAGAGCAAGTAGAAATTTGAATAAGCAACTTCTTGAAATGGGCACATAACTGTAATCTTGAGCTCAAGCTTTCAGGAATAGCCAAATCCTATATAATGGAATCCCAAAACACTATTTTGACCCATACTCAAAAGAAAATCCGCACAGTACTGTAATTCAACTGGGCTCCCATATTATACAAGCAGTTCGTCTATATATCAATTGGAGTAATTTTTATCCTCAAGTTAGCAGTTTCCTAAATCATTATTAGAAATTAGTGTAATAACTCATGCAGACTAATTCTACGAAACTATTATACATAGAAGTCTTCATTTCATTCGTTAGGACATAGACTCCATTAATGATTTCTTGAATCCTAACTCTAAAACCCAACTAATCCTTCATCTCTCCATTCCTGATACGTGGATACAGAGGCCTGCCACATGAAAGAACAAGCTGCACATCCATGACTCATTCCAGATTAAACAAACCAAGCTCGTGCATAACAAAATAAAATAAATAAGAGAAGATAAGGATCACAGACCGAGTGTGTCGTAGAACGATGGCGATAGTTCGGCTGTCGAGAAATTTCTCGATCCTTCGCTGTGCGGTATCGATTATGCAATCCAAAAGCATCGTCGTTGATGTTTTCCGATTCCGTGGAGCTAGCCCAGCTGGATCTAGGCCGTCGCGCGAAGAGCAACCTCGAAGCTATAGTCATCACCTAAATTCCGAAACCCAAACAAAAGATTCTTCAATGAAAAAACACACACGAGAGCTTCACTCTTTTTTCCTTTTCTCTCACAAATTTCTACAAGCTTCTTCTTCTTGTTCTTTCTGAATCTCTCTTTTTGTAGTGAGGCTTTTGTTTCCAGCAGCAATAGTGGAGTACGTGAATATGGTTCAAATGCTTTTTTTCCCTTTTCCCTTTCTTTTCGGTTTCTTTTGAAGAAACAGATGGAGAGCTTAAAAAAGAAAATTAAAATGAAAGCAGTTTAAACTTTAAAGAATTTGGGGTCTGTTTATTTTTAAATAAAATATATAAATTAAATTAAAAAATAAAAATATTTATAAAAATAAATTTAGATATTAATTTTTTGTTAATAATAAGTTTTCAAAATTAAAATTTTAAGAAATATGTTTTGATAGAAAGATTTATTACAAATTTATTACTTATTTTTATATTAAAAATAAATTTTAAAAAACGTAAAATTGAAGTAGTAGATAAGCATGGTGTCGGGGGAGGTATTTATAATATCGAAACTGATCAGATCTAATCCTTTGTCTAATAACATGTGTACTAATTACTTTGGTTGTTTCGATTAACCAGTTATTAAACTTTTGACAAATAAAACTAGCAATTGAACTGTTTGTTATACTCTTCCTCGATTAAATTTGAAGTCTACCTGAATAAGACGGTGTGTTTAAGACATGAAGAAGAAGATAAGGTGTTGTCACCTGCCGTGGGCACGCTGAGCAACAGATTCAAAAGAAAACAAAAACAGGTGGAGAGCTACAGAGTGAAGAAGCTGAAAAATAATCCAGTAGATTAACCTTCTTTTTCATTAAATAACATTAGATTCAGGATAAGAGAAAAAAAGGATTAGATCTTGAATCACGGCTCTGTTTGGTTAGGCAAAACGAGATGTTGCCAACGAAGTCTTAAAGAACGTAGTAGAAAGGTCCAAACTAATCAGGTTAAACTACCGAGAGAGAGATTGCAATTAGAGAGGCATGGTTCGGGTGAAGCAGAAATTGCTATGTGAAATAGCTAGCACCTGTTCTCCAGCTAATTAAGTAGGCGCAAGTATTGCATTGCTAACCTATGAAATGATTCAAGTGTTTGAATCTAACAGGCAACCTGCCTGAGATAGCCAAAAAGTTTTTCATATATCACAGCAGCAAAACAAGGACCACTTCAACTTAAACATCTGACACCAACAAATTAAGAAATCGTTGATCCAAAGTATACGACTATGAGAAGTTTCTCTGCAAAACTCATTATTAAGGACGGTGACTTGAAGAGAGACAATGCAATACGTTTCCATACCTTTCATCAGTGGGACCAAATACTTCAGGAAAGATACATCGTTGTGACCAGCAGTAGTGTGCTTCAAGTACTGCAATCGAAAGAATCCCTAAAAGCTCAAGCATAAGGTTTCCAGTACATCTAGTGCGTACCACAATATTATGTATACCATATCATCTAGTGGACCACAGGAAATATGTTCAAATAGCATCAACATCCACACAGAGATAGACTTTGATCAGATCTAAATCAGATCCATACCACTACTAGATTAGAGATAGCAGACAGGTAGTATTAAGAACATTTCCACAAAATTGCTCACATCATGAAAAGTATCCGAGTCTTAAACAAGTGCTGATTGTCCAAAAGATGTACATAAAAACAAATGAGAACTATTTATTCATTACCAAATGATCTGTGCCCATCAAGTTCCAGAACATTTCCAGCATGTTTCAATCCAACTGAAATTCCAATGTGTTGGATTTCCATTTTACACTAACACATGACAGCTAGCTGGTAATTGGTACCTACCCCTTCCAACATAACTATAATTCCTATATATCAAAGAGATATCATCCAATGTTTTCCCAAGAAATCTAACTTCATTTACAAGCAAATTTTAGTACTCCTTGAAAGCAAAAGAAAACACCTATTGAACCGATCACAGGAATCATTGAATGATTTGAATATGAATGATAACCAAATAGATGAAGAGGCCATCATGCATGCTTAGCATTGAGAAAGTGAACCTTGACTATTCAGGATTAAGCTCCAAACCTAGCCCAGAATTAGGGCAACCAAATTGACATAAAAGAGAGTTAGATTCAACCAACTCAGAGTTTGAGACAAATGCTTCCAATCTGCTTATTCAGAAAGAATGAACGAGATATTTAAACAAAAACTTGGATAACTTTTCGAGAATCCTCTGTTACAGTCAGTTTTGAGCAATACTACTTTCAAAATATATTCCTGAACTATGAGATAGAGGTTCTTGTACATAGAGGAATGAATAGCATACAAAAGAAGAATAAGATACTGGACAGCCACAGGGAAACCAAGGACTCCAGAAATCCCAACTTTTAGTTGTTACCAGAACAATATTTAACCAATGCATCTATATTTGACAACTGCTTTACCGGAACAACAAAATTCAAGGCAAAGCATGGAAATTCAACTACCTGAAATTTTAAAAACCCAGAAGAACTTAGCAATGTGAGTGAGTCAACACTATTTTGACATGCAGATGTTGGCGTATTTTCAGAGAAAATGAAGAGATGCTGCTGTACATAACCTGTCAGCTACACAAAACCACTGCAACTTGTATCCTTCTAGATTGCACTGGTTGCAAATAAAACTGCAGAGCAATAAAGTGAATTAGAGTTCCAAAATGGGAACAAGCAACTATCTTAGGAGAACGAACACAAAGCCAGTTTCAAGAAAAGACCGCTGTTTATTGGTGTCTTCAGTAAAATTATTATGAATTAGCAGCAACATAAGTAGCTTTTCTGAGTGCACATAGAACAAGAGTTCAGAATGAAGGTTAAAGAGAATAGAATCAAAGCTGATTTGGTAGGAGGGAGCAGTTTAAGAGAGACAGGTGGCACATGTCTTAATAGCCCTAGCTTAAGTTACAAGGAAAAAATAAACATGGCTTTCAACAAGCACAAAAACATTCAGAATCACTTAGAATTATTGTGCTGAGAAAATAACACAGCATATTATAGAGAACCTATGCAAATCCAATGTCAGGGAATCCTTATACATCTGTTGTAAGTGAGATATTCCAAGAAAGCACATATCATTCTGTTATTCCTTTCCTCCCCCACACTAGCTGCTAAATAACAGGATCAATAAATACTGCAAAAGATGTAATCTATCAAGCATGTTATCAAGCAGCATTACTAGCGTCCAAATTGCATCTATAAGCAATAATGGGAAAGGATTATCAGAATAACAACAACTTACTGATTAATAAGACAAGCAAGACAGCCCAAAAGATTGTTTGAAGGGGTCGTCTGTACTGGATATGGTACTGAGACCTTCGGAGCTGTCTATGTAGAGCACCAGCCCATCCATAGAGCTCTTTATCATATGTGTCATCTGCACAATCACTGAGGCAGTCTTTACTTCTTTCATAGCATGCACCAATGCCCTACACGAATGCAGCATTAACAAATATACTAAGCAAGTGAAGTCATGCCAACCATTGCAAGGACACTTAAATGGGTCAAATAGCACAAATTTGTTACCTGTGGCAACTGATGATTCTGTAGAGGGATTGATTCTTCAGTTTGATCCCCACCTCTCCATTTCCTAAATCCATAGTTTGGCCATGACACCTTCGAAGTGGACTCCATAACCTTTGACAAGCAAGTAAAACTGGGTACCTTCGGAGGAAGCCCGTTATGTTGCCTTTCGTCCTCCACAGGGAGCACAATCTTCCAAGCCTCAATATCTGGACTAGCACTTGCTGTCCTACGATGCCCGTTGGTTTTCTCCTTATTATTGTAAGAAAGTTTGGGATTGCAACAAATCATCAAATCAGTTCCAATGTTTTCATGATTGCCTAGCACTCTGCTATAGCCTTCAACAATGCCAACAGAGGGGATAACAGGTGGCTTCCCTTTTTCTGCATTTCTCACAATTCCACTCCCAATGTCAACAGAATTACAAAGTGGGCTTCGTTTCTCATCATTCGTAATTGTCTGGTTCCCTCTTTCAACAATGCCCACGGATGAAATCACAGGAGGCTTCCCTTTCAACAGCCCAGGGCAACCTAAGAAGAGAGCGAGCTCATCGCATTCCCCTTGATCAAGCCTCACCCAAGTCAATTTGCTATCCTTCTGAATGCCTGATCCCTTCAATGAATCCTCCACAGCTGTTATCCGGTCTGAAATTGCCTCAACGAATTGATTATGCCGTGCCCTTGTATCCTCTCCAGCTGCACAAGCATCATCGTTCAATTTCACCGCCCTCTCCAATTCCTCCAACTATCAATTTAAAACACAAAATCAAAAACGAAAAAAGAAAATAACAAAAGCAATTAAAAATTATTCAATAATCAGAAAAAAGGGGGAAATGTGCGGAAAAGATTAGTTAAATGTAGGGAAAATCGGGGGGAAACCTGCCACTTGGTTGTTCCAAGAGCGGTATGAAGATCGCGTCGGAGATCAAAGGATGGATCGCTCGTAGAAGTTTTCATCTCGTGAAGCCAATTTCGGTAAGCTGATTCCATTCTGCAAATTTAGGGTTTCAAAATGCTAACAAAGTTTAAGGACAGAACGAAAATGATTGAAGGGGAATAATGTTTTTCTAACCTGTCAGCAGATTCCTGGACTTCCTCGGCGGCAGAGAAGAACGGATCCTTCTTCCACCGATCAAAAATCGTAGCCATTCAAAAATAATAAATGAAACAACTAAACAAAAGATTATGTTTAGAAACAAGATAAAAACCAAATTCTGAGAGAATCGATTGTTGTGAAGAACAAAAAAGAAAAGCGAGGGAATGAAAACGAATGAATAATAAATGAGAAGCGAATTGAATGAAATGAAATGAACGAACATGAATGGAATGATGGGTTCTGTTTCGTTGATTTATTAAATGGGCCACGCGGAATGAACGGTCCACGTTGGCGGGCGGGACCCGGAAAGCAACACGTTGCTAACTGTTGTCCGAAATAAGCATCCGAAAGTGTTACGAACCAGTCATAATACATGTTTCGAAAGAAAATTCCCCGACAAAAAAGAATGCAGTACATACTAACGTTCAACCTGTAGACAAGAGAAAGATCAACAAATTAATTAATTAACTGAACAAAGAATCATCCAACACTCTGATGGATGCTTTGCATGAGATTCAAATTCAAGAAACTAAATTTCAACAGCTAATTCACTACATCAAGACGACCTATGTTGAACTAATACAATTTGTCATTCATGGGAGTTGTCCGAAGCTTGACACACAGGGAGGTAATACGTATCCAACTGCCAGTATTTGTGTTTTACTCCTTTCCATACCTCTTCAGGTAAGAAATCTTTAACGGGAAGAGGAAGGAAATCTGTGCTGAATCCTAAATTTCCTAGCTCTAGAGCAGCAAGCTGACAATAAACCACATGGAAAAATGCATTATCCCCGCAAAGACCGTTGAAATAGGAGTAGATCCCTCCGGGTTTCAGTAGTTTGGGAAGATGCTGATGAAATTCTATCATGTCTTCGTAATGTTCACTGTAAGTGTCAAAGAATATCCCTGGACCATGGAGAAGTAACCACAATCAGTTTTCGCTTAATTATAAATGAGATCAGATATTTGAACTTGCAAATTATGACCTTAATCCTTGCATTCCTACAGGTGAGCAAGATAGGACTTCTACGACAATTATTCAAGTTATTCCAGAAGAATTCTCAAAACACAATGTGTACCAATTCATCTATAACACCATGCTGCAGGAAGCGATTTCACCAAACTTTAATCTGAACTATACACAGTACTATAGAATTCTCAAAACACCATAGAAAAGTTTAAAATAATAAATAAAATACTTATGATGCTCTCAAAGGTCAAAATAAGGAAAGCATCACCAAGAAAATAGAGAACCTAAATCAAGTCATTTCAAGCCATTCATTCATCCACTTAAATAAGGTTGCACTATATAGCCTAATTGAAGTATATTGGAATACTCAAAGCAAAAATCAAACTCAAATCTCTAGTGCCTACAAACTGTAACTAAACCAAGCTGCATATATTTTCAAAAACACACAGGGATGGGGTGAAGTTTTAAACCTCCCAGAAGTTGTTTTTTATAGCATTCTAAACAACTCAAATTCATCTTTCACATGCATGTTCAAAGTGTAGGGATGGGATTTTTTTATTACCCAGTTTTAAAATTTAATTTCCAAAAGTATAGCTTAAAAACAAAAATGCATGACGCATAATGCTTCAACTCGTACTTAACACAGCTGCTGCTTCAGCATAATTGCCATTAGAATAAAACGAACACACTTATTTTCCTGATATCCATGTAATGGGGCTACAGCTAGCTTCAAAATTGAAAAATATTAACATAAGGGCAAAATCACAGGAAATAGACAAGGAACTATGCTTAATCAACTATGAACATGCAAGTAGCCACAAAATCAGGTTGATACTGTTGAAAAACGAGAAGTCTTAGGAGTATAACAACAAAAACAAAATCTTGCAAAGTGAAGCAAATTACCATCATAAGAATCAAGCTGGGGTAGAACATCCTGCCATCTTCCAAACACAATCTTCACATTTTCCTTCTTTCCCCAACCAGCCTTGATCAATCGATCATAAACCTCAGGATGTGCCTCAACAATGGTGTGCTCACTTGGCCGGTACCTCTGTATAGCCTCGTCAACGAGCCCCATTCCAAACCCTATGTTCAACACTTTATTCCCACCATTGCCACAAATAACTTTTGCATGTCCTTCCATTAACGGTTGCTCCCAAGCCATCATCACTGCCTAGAATTATTAAAATGCTAATTAGAACAGTTCCAACAATAATACTATCTTCACTATGTCGATGTACTAACACTCAGTTTCAAACGTAGTTAGAATTAAAACGATACAGGTGCATCAATTGGTATTGTATCCCAAATTGACTTGCCATATCTTTGGAAAATAAAATGCTATCAGCTGTACTGTCTTCAGCCACGATAGGAATATAATAAACTCAGAATTGTGAAGTTATATACATTCTTGCCAGCTTCCTAATTTCTGCATCACCTTGGCATAGTTCATGTTGAAATCTCCATAAAGAAGGAATTTTTGTAAGTAAATGGAGTAGTGTTTATTCACATCGACTTTTTCTGATCATAAAACATCACACTACTAAAACAAATTAATAATACTGCAATCTAGTAAAATAGATATACCAAAATATAGAGCTTTACCTTGCTCTCATTATCTATAATTTTGTTCTCACTGAATAAGACTCTATCATTCAAATAGCTTTCACTTTCACGATTCCCACTATTACGCAGAGCTGATGAAAGAACAAGCTCAGCTTGGATAGCGAAGTTAAGAAGCACATCGAACGCTTCCTGGTGCCCGAGATCCATGGAGAGATCTCCAGCGCAGATACCCGTAGGAGATAGAGCGTTCCATGGAGCACCAGATTCCAGTAGAAGACGGACGGCGTCAGCGTGGCCGCCGCGAGCAGCATGCATGAGCGGAGAAAGGCCATCCGAGTCAAAGAACGTTGGATCAGCGCCCGAGGAAATGAGATCCCGAAGCTTTGAACAGTCCCCGACCGCTGCGGCGGCGCAGAGCTCCTGTTCGGCGGCGTTCTCCATTGCTAACGCGAAGAAACGAAACCCGTCAAAAGAAAGAATGTTAGATCAAAACGAACCAGTTTCCCATCGTGTCGAGCGCTGAAATTCTGAAGTATTCGAATCATGTCCAAGCCTACTTGGTTAACCAGGCTAATATTCGTTAAATTACTAATTTACCACTGAATATATTTGGTGTAGATTTCTATAATTTTGGAACAGATTGTACATACGATAGACTTGTCTGTATACTATATTTAATACGTCGTATTCGTTGAATACACTTCAAATCTTGAAGGCCCGAAAATATTAGATCTTAACGCGCAAAATATTGGTAGCGTTCACGCAGCAGAATAAGAGCCCGGCACAGCTTATGATAAACTATTTATCAATTTTTTTTATTTTATATTTTTAATATATATTTTATAAATATATAAAAAATTTATTTAAAAATTTAAAAAATATATAAAAATTTTATAAAATAAAATTTTTTTATTATATATTTTATTATTTTTTTAAAAATAAAAAAAATAAAATTTATTTTTAAAAAAATAAAATAATTTTTTATTTTAGAGAAATTTTATTTTATAAACACTACCAAACGCTTCCTAATTCAAGAAACTCGCACGGCGGCCGCTGTGATCAACACGGAGTCTTGCCTCCTTGGTGTCAGCATGCATGGGGCAAAACTACATCACCAAAACGCACTCCTCGTCGCCGGTGCTTCTCTGTCGATGATTCAAAAAAAGTTCGCCAGTGATGATTCAGAGAAGACGTGAAAAATGTTATCGATGAATCAGCAAGATTTCCGACGGCTGGTTGTCTTTGATCGGCGCCACTACTGAAACTTGTTTATCTGTTGTTGATCTGCGGTCCAACAGTTATAAGAGGAATGCTCCAAAGATTATTGCCGACAACATTGCTACAAGATAACAGTATAATTCGAGGATTCGTTTTCTTAGTTCCATGATTACACTAAACTATTGTGCAGTATATACCATCCAAAATTTATAAAACTGAATGTATCTAATGCTCAAGTATATATGCATTACTTATGTAAATAGATAAATTAACACATAACAACTTGAGCTCCTTCTTCCGAGCTCCCCTTTGACAACCTTCTTTTTCTTTTTCTTCGAGTAAATATTCTTTTTTCGTTTACCAGCTAATTAAGCAAACATCCATGGCCCGTCGATGATATCTCCAACCTGCACTACCAAATCACTCGAGAAAACTACACGCCAACCAACCACAAATTTTCCGATTTGTTTTTGCAAATCCAACCATGCAACAGAGTCTTTTAAAAATTTCAAGTCCAAGTGAAAGCAATGGGGCTAGCAACGACGTGTCTTCCGTCGGACCATTCCAATCGTCCGAACCCGTTGGATCCCGACGGCTGTGATGAAGCTGTAAAGGTAACACTGTAACTCTGCTTCTCTCCTTGTTGCTTGAACACCAGTATCTCCGGGTTCACTGTTATCTTCACTCCCGCCGTTGAAGACTTCACTGAAACCTTGTAACTCCCCGGCGAGCCGACATTGGTCAATGTGCGGGAGTGAGTAACAGTGCTGACAGCTCCAACGCCTGTGTCGGCGGCAGTAGTGAACGGAACAGAGAACGAAGGGTAGTTCAGTTGCGAAACAGAGTATGTTTTCTTTGGGTCGCAAGAAAAACTCGAACTCCGGCCAGCTAAGCTCGCGATCTGAAGTGCAGTGTAGTTGAGAGCACAGAGAAATCCAACGTAGTCTTCAACCCCCATGTCATAGACAAGACCTGGATCCATGGCACGAGGAGGGTCCACGTGTCCGGCCCCCATATCGAAAGGCGTTGCAGCTCTTCCTGTTGCCACGTCAAGAATTCCGGCGCCGTTCGGGTACGTTGCGTAGGCTGTTGTCATTAGAGCTGATTTCACGGCTGCAGGACTCCAGTCAGGGTGCGAACCTTTGATCAAAGCAGCAAGCCCACTTACGTGTGGACAAGACATCGAAGTACCGGAGATAATATTGAATTCAGTCCTGCGAGAATCTGTTGCGAGTCCTGTAGGGCCAACGGCACCCGTCCAGCCGGCGAGAATGTTAACTCCGGGAGCGATTAAATCAGGTTTAAGAATCTCTGGCGTGATTCCGTTGGGTCCACGGGAAGAGAAAGCTGCAACGATCGGAGATGGCTGAACGTTTACTTTCGTGCCGCCGAACACGATCGTTGCTGTTGGATTGGGATCCGAAAGAACGTACGCTTTGATCTCATCGCCGGCTTTCTGTCCGATGGCTGAAGCAGGGAGTAGATGAGCATCGGCGACGAGTTCTTCGCCGTTCGATGCGGTGTTGGCGAGAACCATGCCGAGTCCACCGGCGTCTTTCACTACAGAACCTTTTTGAACTCGAGCATTGATTCCACGCTCGCAAAGGACAAGTTTTCCGGCTACCGCTGATGGATTTAAAGTTCCCTGCATGCAGAGGTTGCCATTTGAGGCATTCGAAGCGTTGCCGGCGTAGATGAGCGGAAGTGGAGTAGAAGGAAGTTGTTTTCCAGCATACAGAGAGACGCCAGAGAAATTCTTCCCGTTGCCGAGAACAACGAAAGCAGGAAAATCTCGATCGAGAGTTCCAGCACCGACTGTTGTGATCCACGGCGCCAAGTTCGACAATGACGAAGACCCCGGCCCGGCATTTCCCGCGGAGCAAGAAACAAACACACCTTTCTCCATGGCATTGAACGCTCCGATTGCAACACTGTCGCGATAATAGTCCGACATCCCGCCTCCAAGCGACAGAGATAGAACCTGACAACCGTCCTCAACCGCTTGATCCATCGCCATTAGTATATCAGAACTGAAGCAGCCACCAATCCAGCAAACTTTATAAACAGCAACGCGAGCATTCACGGCCATGCCACGTGCCGTGCCAGCGGCGTAGCCGTCTAAGCTTGCGTCCGATACCGCAGCTCCGGCGGCGGTGGAAGAAGTGTGGGTCCCATGGCCGTCGTCGTCGCGAGGAGAACGAGACTCCCGTGTTTCATCCACAGGACCCATGCTTGCTTCGTACCCCTTGAGGAAAAACTTGGCACCAACGAGCTTCCTGTTGCATGCAGAAGAGGTGAAGTTAGTCCCTGTCTGACACCCGCCGCGCCAGCTCGCCGGAACAGGCCCCATTCCGGTATCATCGTAGCTCTTTCTCTCCGGCCAAACACCAGTATCGAGCACTCCGACAACGACATCAGCAATTGTGTTCGACTGCGGGAACAACCCGTCGCCTTTGTCGAGGCCGAGGAACTCCGGCGTGCGCGTTGTGTGCAACTCGTAGCGTGTCTCCGGGAGCACGCTCAGCACGCCGGATTGTTGCTCGAGCAGTTCAGCTTCCGCTTTAGTCAGCCGAGCAGAGAAGCCGTGTGCTACCGTTCGGTAGACGTACAGCATCTCGGCAGAAACAGAGACGGTTTTAAGTGAAGCATCGTACCAGTGCGAGTGCTCTGAGTAGCTCGCCGGCATCTCCGATCTCGCCATATGTACTATGTAAGTCTTCTTCCCATTTTCCTTCTTCACTACTCTTGCTGCGGCTGAATAACCACAGAAACATACAAGAACCAGTAGGATAGCAAGCAATTTGGCCATTGCTAGTTTACAAGCTCTCACTACTCTTCGCAGTACTAGACTACTAGTAGCTGCAATTTGGAGTTTCTGTTTTGTGTTTCTTATAAGAAAAAGAGTATGTGTTTCTTATAAGAAAAAAGCTAAACAAGCAAAAGGATTACAGCAACGTGGGTGGTTGAGAAGAAAGAGAGACGCAATTCTTTCTTAAAGAAAATGAAATGATTGATCTAGTTTCGCAGATAAGACCAAATTAGAGGATTTTGCAGTAAAAACTAAAAACAGAAGAAATGGAAAGAAAATTAAAGAAAGAAAGAGAGCACTGGTGGAGTGAAGCTAAGCATGAAGATGGTGAGAATGAGAAAACAAAGAAGACTCCGTTGGGTTTTTGTATTATACGGAAGGAGATGGTTCACTAATTCACATGCGTTTCTTTATCGCAATGTTTTGGCGTTACTAAAGTTTTTATAATGAAGAAAAATTTTTGTTCTGATTATATAAGAGAGAGAGGGGATAGGAGTGCGTGCACGGTGACGGTAGGGGAGATATTGGTTTTGTAAAAGATTGGATAAAGGGAAGAAAAGCAAAAGGCGTTACAGCGGAGTTCACGGAGCTGGAGGAAAAAAGAGGGTGACCGGTGTGACCGCACCACACGGCAAAAGAGAAAAAATGTTAAATAAAATAAAAAAAAGGCAAAAGATAAAACAGAGGAAAAAGCACGCACAAAACATAGAGAATGTTTCTGCCTTTTAATTTGCATGATTGTGCTTGCGGTAATTGTCATTTAGCAGGTTTCTGAATATTAACAATTTAATATAGATTTGGTGTGTGTTTATTTTGAAATAAATTTATTTTTTAAAAAATAAATTTATAAGTTAAATTTAAAATTTAATTTAATAAAAAATAAGTTTTCATATTAATTTTGTACTAATAGTATTCAAAATTAAATTTTGGAAAAAATAATTAAATATTTATTTTATATTAAAAATAAGTTTGAATAAAATAAATTTTGGGTGGTGAATAAACGCGTTTATCTATCTTTTAAATTTATTTTAAATTTAATTTATTTAAATTAAAAATAATTATAAATTATAAATTAAATTTTTTCCTAAAACATTCACTTTTAAACTTAATAAAATAAATAAAAATTTTAACTTATTTTTAATATAGAAAATGTTAAAATTAACTTTTTAATTTAAATTTTAAATTCTTTTATATTTTTAAAAATATTTAATATCAAAATAATACGCTGTTATGATCGGTAAAAATTGCATTACGAGTTTTCTATTGAAGCTTCACTACGAGTGTTGTTTGGTAGTGCATATCAAGCTATTTTTTAATTTTATATTTTTTAATATATATTTTATAAATATATAAAAAATTTAGTTTTAAATTTAGAAAATATAAAAAAATTTTACGGAGTGAAATTTTTTAATACATATTTTTATTATTTTTTTAAATATAAAAAAAAATATAGTTTATTTTTCAAAAAAATAAAAATATTTTTTATTTCAGAAAAGTTTCATTTTATAAATACTCCCAAACGCCCCCGAATAAAATTTTACATTACTTATCATCAAAATAATTTTTAATTTTTAATTTTAATATATTTTTCATAAATATTTAGATAATTTATTTAAAAGATTAGAAAATATAAAAAAATTTCTAATGATATTTTTTTATTATTTATTTTATTATTTTTATATAAAAACATAGTTTATTTATTTAAAAAATAAGAATATATTTTATTTTAAAAAATTTTATTTTAAAAGTACCTGTCAACGCTTTCTTACTTACTATAAATTTATTTTTTTAATTTTAAATTAAAATAGTTACTATATATATATTTTTGTATTTATATTATATTAAATATTTTAATTATTATAAATAAATCTTTAATAAAAATAAGTTATATTATTTATTTATTTTTTAATTAAAAATAAGTTTAATAGTTGGTAACACAAGCCCGCAAGGGAGTAATGAACCAAAACAGCAAAACTTCAGTACAACACTTTGTACTAGAGTTTTTTTTCTTGTTCTCACATGTTCAAGTGAGCGAGTCAAGATTCGAAATATTTGGTTAGTCGCTAGTAAGAATGACTTAAAATTCGAATTAATCGAGTTAGATTCGATTGGTGCATATCTTGAACAGGTTAAAAAAATAAAATTAACGCGGTTTTAAAAATGCATTTGATTGAAATTATAACAAATTAATTCAAGCAATTTTGTGTTGTTTCCATGTCGGAGAGTTATAGTTTTATAACTCTGGTAACCCTTTAAATTGAACTCTTTTGGTGGGAGTAAGAAGCAAACGGTGTATTTATGCGAAATGAGTTTTATAAAATTAAATTTAGTAAAATAATAATTTGGAGTAATAATAAATATGTGAAGTGATATTTTGAGTTAAATTTTGATATGTAAAAATTTGGTGTGAAGTGAAAATAAATTCCAAATATAAAACATAAAATAACGAAATTCATAATTTAAATAAACAAAATATAGTTTTTCTAATTAAAATATGTTTTAAACTGATTATTAAAGAGCTGCTTTTGCAAAAAAGAAAGGCAAAAGCTAGAATGGGTTAGATTTAAGTCCGGCCCACTTGACAAACAATGTACGTGTGAGATCGGGCTCATTTTGTCTTTTTTCATTTTTTTGGAAGTTAACACCAACGTGGTCTGTTTCTAGATCGATTAAAGACGTGTTTTAAATATTTATAATTAAATTTTGTAAAAATAAAAAATAAAAAATAAAAAATAATTTTTTTAAAATAAAATAAAAATAGAATAGTATTTATATTTTAATAAATTTTAGAAGTGTATTAAAAATTAAAAAATATAGTTATATTAAAAAATATGTAAATAAGAAAATTAGAACTAAAATTTTGTATGTAAAAATAAAATTATAAATTTATTGTGTAATTTAAATATATCAATTGTTTAAATTTTAAAATTTGACAAAAAAATGAAATTACAAGCGATTTCAAACACGCACTAAAAAATGAAACTTTTTCTTTTGATTTTCGGTTTTTCCCTTTACAAAGTGAGCAAAAGAGAGCCAGAGTGGTTCCACTCATTTTTAGATTATAGAAGATTAAGTGTTTATTATTTAATAAATAAAAGAGAAATCGGTTTTTTAGAGTTTCGTTTGCCCCATTTCAAAAACACATCGTCACTATCAATCAAATTAATTTTAATATTTTAATTTTATAAATTATAAAAAATATAAATAAATTACACGTTATAAATTTTATAATAAATTTTATTTTTAAAACTCGTTTTCTAAAAACTATATCAAAAACTGTTTTACATAACTAACTTCCAAAATGATCCCAAAAAAGTTGGGAATATTAAAATTTAGAGTTGGTAAAACCAGTGTTGTCAAATCCGGACCGATCCGTCCGGGTCGACCCGAACGGTAAACCGGTCCGGGTCTGCAAAAAACCGTTTTTTTTAATTAATTAAAAATATTAAAAAATTAATTAAAAATATTAAAAAATTAATTAAAAATATTAAAAAATTAATTAAAAATATTAAAAAATTGATGATATATTTATTATAAAAATAATTATTAATAATCCTATCTTGAAAAATAATATGTAGTTTAAATTTTATATTTGAATGTGATAATGTAAAAATATAATTACTTATATTTTATTTGTGTATATCAATTATTAGTGATTTTTAAATTTTTATATTGTAAAATATTTAGAATCAAATATGTATACCTAAAAAATTTTGTTATATCTCTTTATGATTTCTCTATTTATGATTTTATTTTTTTCTAATCTCCTAATTTATTTAAATATTTATTATTATAAATTTTAGTTGTTATTATTGTTATTGGTGGTGGCAATACTTCAATTTTTGCTGTGATTATTATTACTATTATTGTTGATAGTAATGCTATAATAAAAATATTTTAATTTTTTGCTATGATTATTATTGCTATTATTATTGGTAGTATCATTGGCAATAAATTTTTTACTATAATTATTGTTATTATTAATTAAAATATTTTAATATTATTGATCCGACGGTTCGACTCAAAAACCGTGACCCGGACAATTTTTCGGTTCGATGTCCGATCCGGTTCTTACAACTATGGATAAAACACGATTGTTAAAACATAATGGGAATTCTTTTTGACTCAAGTCAAAATTCTCACTTAATCTGAACGACAGTTTTATTAATCAAAAGTTTGACAAAAAGTCAAAACAACGACCACTGAAAATAATAAAAATAAATAAAAAAAAAGATTAGAATCCTAATTTACTCATATCACCGTCTAAGTTTGACGACGGTCGTATAAGAATCCACTAAAACTAAAGATCTTTTCAACCCTTCTTTTTTTCTCCTTTTATACATAGATATGAAATTGATTGATTAAAGTTGAAAAGAACTTGCATCTTCCACAATTAATGGAGCTTTTTATAAAACAAGTACTCCATCAACTCCTAAAGAATTAGGCCGCATTTGTCGTCACGTTTCAAAAACAAAATTTTAACTTTTTTTTTATTTTATATTTTTTAATATATATTTTATAAATATTTAAAAATTTTATTTAAAAATTTAGATAGTGTAAAAAAATTTTATATAATAAGATCTTTTCATTATATATTTTTATTATTTTTTTTAAAATAAAAAAACTCATTTTTAAAATTTTTTTTTATTTATAAAATATTTTATAAGCAATTTCAAACGGACCATTAAAAGATATCGTTTATAAGTGGAGCCGGGGGATGTTTCAAATATTATTAACTCTAGTTTTTTTTTCTAAGAATTAGAGTTTTAGTCAATTCATAAGTTTTAATATGTTATAAAAATTTAGAACTCTACTTTAATATCATCATATAAAAAATTTCAAATAGAATATAAAAACTAAAATTCTAACTTATTTCAACAAATAATTGAAATATAAAATTAAACTCTATTTTTAATTTATTTTTCAATAAATCTATTTTTAATTTTTTTTTAAATATTCATGTATATGTATTTGAAATACGCCATCAAAATAAGTGTGTTTAATTTATTAGAAAGTGAATATTATAAATTGAGTGTAGGAAACTGTGATCTATAAAAATAAATTAAATATAAATTCAATAATTTTGAAATAATTTGAGGTAAGGTTTGGCAACTCAATTCAAGTGCTTATTATTTCAAATAAGAATTTCATATTATCTAATAATTTTTTATAATATTTTATAAAATTTTTAAAAATTTGAAAATATATATTATATAATTTTTATAGATATATTATTTTTTAGATAAAAGGTCAAATTTCTTTTTAAAAAAATTTTAAAATATTTTTCATTTCAGAAAAAAATATTTCATTGCATTCTCAAACGTTTATCAAATATAAAAGATAAATTAAATTTAAAATCTGATCAAAGAAATAAAATTTTTACTCAATTAAAATACATCCGAATTGTTTATCAGAGGGTTTATGAATAGTATCGCATTGGTCCAATATGCGTCAGCGTTTGTTGTAAGCCAGCTGGTGAGTGTGAAAGAAAAACAACCGGAATCAATACAAATAATTAAACGTCACAAAATTCTGAGAATCTCAAATTTTAAAAGATCTTAAGATTAACAACGAAATTACATAAGATCTAAAAAAATTAGAAAGAATGCTAGATGAATAAATTGTTAAAATGTTTGTTTGAAATTCATCCTCACATAATCACTTAAAAGCATGGATGTATATATTTTAATCAATATATAGTTTGAGAAAGAGAGGATTTAGAAATGCTTATGATAAAAAAATTTTAAAATAAAAGATATTTTAATTTTTTTAAATAATATTGTTTTTTTGTATCAAAATAAATAATAAAAATTATAATAAAGAATGTAAAATATATAATTTATTTATATTTTAAAAAATATTTTTAAATTTTATTAAAAATATAACAACTTTTGAATTATAAGTATATTTGCCAAGCATCACCTAAGATTCATATGGCTGGAGATGATAAATTATTTGCCTAGTTGTTTGATTGAGATTCCTTGTTTTAAAGAAAAAGTGAAGGTTTTTTGTAGTTTTGTTTTTATAGTTTTTAGCAAAAGATTACTTTATTATAGTGCGTATTTTAAATTTTTATAATTGAATTTCGATTAAGTAAAATTAAAAATAAAATTTTTTAAAGTAAATTAAAAATAAAATTTAATTTTTATAGTAGCAGTAATGATTTAAAAGTACTTGTAAACACCGAGTTGAACATCAACCGCTCGGTTCAGTACCCTTTTTACGTTTAAGATTGTTTATAAAATAAATTTTTTTTAAAATAAATTTTATTTTTTTATTTTAAAAAAATAAAAATATATAATAAAACAATTTATTTCGTCAATTTTTTTTATATTTTTTAAATTTTTAAATATTTATAAAATATATATTAAAAAATAAAAAAATATTTAAAAAAAGCTGAACCAAACGCCTCAATTGTCTTCTATAATCTCGGGGACATCAAACTAGCTAAGATATTGCTGGCGAATTTTGGCTCCATTTTAACATAAAAACACTGAAAACAAAATTTATTCTGTATATGATAAGGGAAAAAAAATCTGCAATTTTTTTCTGTTCCATTTTCATGAAAATTTAAATGGTTCAATGATTCAGTGTGGTCCGTTTATTTAACGGCAAGCAAGTGTTAAGCTGGAAAGCTCAATTATTTTTCTATAATGTTGATTGGTTTTAAATCATTACTACTAATAATGATAATCCATTGTAGATCAACAAGGACTTGCTAGCTACTTACTATAAAGGACAATTATGAACATTTGCAGTATTATTCACTTCAATTCAAAAAACAAAAAACAAGCAAAAAGAACGTTAATAAAAATAAAATAAATCTGAAAATCGTCAGTTATGAATTTGTTAGGCTTCACAACAGAAGTTAGAAAACAAATATTCACTGCCTAGTAAAGGCCATTATAAACTTGTTGGGCCTCACTAAGGCCTGTGAGAAATGGGCTACATTTGTGATCCAACAAATATTCGGATCATATTCGGACAAACTATTCGTGGTGTTGATTGTTCCTTTCCCGCGCGATATGATCTCATGTTTTTTTCCTGTCTCTCTCTCTCTCCCCTTTTCTGTCCGCTTCGTAAATGGTGTTCCAAAATTTCGGCTCGCTACGTCACTCTGAGTCAATCTCAACCATCGCCGCCGTGAGATGGCTGAGCACGGCGGCGGGCGGTGGAGTTGACGGGTTCGATTTCTTTGGGAAAAGCGCATATGAAGTTTTGGGAGTTGCAGAATCAAGCTCTGCTGCAGAGATCAAGGCTTCGTTCCATAAACTCGCAAAGCAGACTCACCCTGATCTCTCCAAGTCTCCCGCTGATTCACGCCGATTCCTTCATATTCTGGCCGCTTATGAGGTTTGTAGTTTGGATAATTTTATGTTTGTATAATTGATAGATTCGATTGATTTTGGATTGCTGTCTTGTTTCGGTTTGATAGAGTTGAAAGTTATTTGGAAATGGTCTAAGGTGATTGCCGATATGTAATATTGCAATTGTTGGGATATTTCATCGTCTATAGTGATATGTCTCATGTGATTGCAGCCTAGGTAGATGTCTTATCTATTTGCATAGAAAGAATTCAAAGATAACTACTGATGCATGTTGTTTGTTCCGAGAAGGATGCAGTTGCCTACAATTCCATTGGTAAAGCAAATGTGTTCGTAAAAATAAATAATTATTTGAAATCATGTGCAACGGCTTTTGGGATTGGAGTGAATTCTGATGTAAGCTGTGGTTTTGCAGATTTTGTCAGACTCTCAGAGAAGAGTCCATTACGACATTCACTTATATTCCCGGAGAAAGATTTTGCAGAAGCAAGATGATTTTGTTCTGCGGAAGCAAGACCATTTTGCTACAGCCATGTATAGATACAGTTCCTGTTTATCTATAGGAAAACAGTCTGAAGTAGTTGAGTGGATAGAATGGTACAGACATGCTGTTAATGATATTGTTACCCAGAGGAAGTTCGCAACTGGCTCTGGTTACTTCTATGAAATCGAGACCGAACTTTATTCTGCAATTCGTGCTGCATATTATGGGCCACTTATGGAGTCTATGGATTTTCTTCCTGATTGCTTTGAAGCTGAAGAAAGGTCAGCTCCTCATACTTCCGAGGTGCTTCACTTGGTTTCTGGTCGTGACTGCTTTGGAATTGTAAAAATAGTTAGTAAAGCACCTGAGCTCTCACATAGATTCTCTGAGAAGCTTTCTGCGTTCAATTCCAAATCTTCCATGATTTCTGAAATCCAAGAAAAGATAATGATGGGAAGCAGTTCTGATTCATCAAAAACAAGGAGAACTTATCACATCAAGGATAGACCTGACTTTCATTATGTTTCAGATATTTACAAGGATCTAGAGTTGCACATTGCTGGAAGATTAGTGGCAACAGCAACAAGGAGCGCTCCAAGGCACCGAGGCAATTCTTCCAATCTTGAGGATCGTATCCAGGTCTATCTTAATCCAGAAGAAGATAGCAAGGCCTCTCTAGTTGGGTCAGATGCTTATTTTTCAAGTCCATTTCAGTCAGGGACTCTGTTGGGGACTATTGTTGGGTTAGGAACAAGTGCAGAAGAGGGATCTTGCTCAGTCTATGATGAACATGGAAGAAAGACCCATGTTATCACGAAGCATAGGACTTTCCTGGTCTGTATGTATTCTACTGTGATCTTATTGTTAGTTCCTACAATGTAGGTGCTCCATAGGGATTTTAGTTATTTATTTTATTATGCTTCTTGGTTGGATTCTCTTCTCTGTTCTCTGCATTAGTCGAGTAACTACCACTATAGAAACCATCAAACTTATTGATTGTCTTATCTAAATCCTGTCTATCCTTGTTCTCTGTACTTTCTGCTGAATAACTACAAATTAAAATATCTTTAATACTTGCATGAGCTTTTGGGAGCATTGCCATGTTAAGTTTTACACTGTTATGAATATGACTTAGAAAGCCGATTATGTTTCCATGAATGGCTGTAATGTGATGTTATCAGATTGCTGATGATTCACGTTGAGGATGTATATTGTAGGCCCATTATTGAAAGTACTGATACCTATTTGTGAACTTTAGGTACATTATGTTGGTAACTGTTGTGGTTCTTGTTATTAACGGAACAGCTATTAAACAAGTCTACCTTAGTAGCTAGATTTTTTTATTTTTGTAGCTTAAATATTCTTGGATCCTCTTATCCTTGAACCTGGTTTTCAAAGTTATCTAAAAGGCACTTTTCTATTGTATTTTTAAAATTTAACTTGGGAAAATGTTCAGGTTAAACATATGCATTGGTTTCGACTGGGAGATGAAGTTTCAATTTGTGAGTGCAGATGTAGTCGAGCTCGATTACCGCCCAGCAAGTAAGTTCTACTGGTTTGCCTACCCCTTATCAATTAGATGATTACAACTTGAACAGTTGATGAATTAAACACTTGCATTTGAACCTGTACCCCAACATTCACATACCGGTCTGAGTAGCTAGCCCACTAGAATTAGTGCTTGGTTGCCCTTGTCATGGGGTGAAGGTAAGTCTTTAGAGCCCATATAGTTTCCAGTTGTTGTGTACTAGTAGGTAGATTCTTGTGCCCTTATTTCTAATTCTGCTTATTTCTTCTCATGCAATTTCTCAAGAAGATCTACTCAACCTTCTCACAGGTTTTGGCTATTTGAGCCTCGGTGTAGCATGCATGACATTGGGGGTTGGTATATTGAAACATTTGGCCGTGATAAGAAAGGCAAGACTGTTCCATCACAAAGACAATGGGATGCCGTGGTTGAACATTCTGAAAGGTAAGTTTCTTTCCGATGTACTGCTTAGTCTTGATTATATCTAGAATCAACTTTTCCTTTCTGGTGTATATTTATTCATTTGAGCATAAGTTACGATGTATAGCTTGGCTGGCTTTGTACTTACAGACCATATTTGCAGGAGACTGCATCCTGCTATGTATCTGTTGACTCTTGCTTACAGAACATTGGATCTTGAAGACTCAAACCATAGGAGAGTGACCATCAAGAAAGTGGTGGGGCCTAGACTCAGTAACATGCTTCGTTGGTGTAAGAAGCTATGGTAACTTGATGTCTAATAGAAAGTATAAAAGAGCTAGCATGTTGCAGCGAAGTTGCGCATATATATTTGTTCTTCAGCAACTTGATGATCATAACATTCGAGGAATCTGTGCATTTCAGTTGATCTTCAAAGCTATCACAAGTTCTTCCTTCTGATATTTGGAAAGGTTAGCGATGCTTGGGTTAATTTGTCACTGTCACATGTATGGCTCTTTAACAGAGAGAAGTCTGCATCCTATGCTCCACTGATTGTTCTTGGCATGCGACGAGGTCATGAGGTGTTCACTGTGTTCTCATCTGGTTGACGGAGATTAACTAATTTGCCATAGATTGAAATATGCAGGATCTTTTAAAGTGGCAGCCACGAAGCATTCTGAAGTAAGTCGAGGTTCTCATCAAATCTTCTTAGAGTTTTAAATGTTGTAGCTGGACTTGCCATAATTATTAGTTATTAATGAAGCATAAGGTGGTAAACAGGTCATTCAGGCGGGTCTATTTGCATTGCCATGCAGGATAGCTTTACAGTTTTCTGCATTGTTCTCATTTCCCCTAATATTAACATGTTCAGACTTGTTATGGAGTGGATCACGATGTTTCTTTTGTCAATGTTTTTCAGGAAACTGTTATACCTCAGTATTCATAAGTATGTATGTGTTTTACTAGTTTGACTATCCCTATCAAGTACACCAGAGCTCTCATTTGGGATAGTTTTATAGGGCTTCAGTTATTTAGTTCTTAATATTTTATTATGATAAAAATCTTACCTTGTATCAGTTCTAACTTGCTGTTGTTTTGCTTTCAGATACAGGTATGTGAAAGAGCTCCACTTCGAACAATCAATCTTGTCTGCTATTTTTCTTCCTGAGCAATTGATGGGCGAATACCCACTTGCTTATTATGTACCAAAATAATCAGCTGAAATTCGTAACTGTCGTCCGCCGTGTCATAGTTCTGTCAAGAATGTAATGCAAATTAGACGGCAGCAGTTATAAGTGCCAGGTATAAAAAGAAGCTTCAATCATAAGTGCAATAAGAAAATGTACAAGAGTCACATTCTGTTAATTTTGAGAAATCATGTTCTATTCTGTATTTAGCGCACTAATTCTCTGTAAATAATTTTATTTAGAATAATATTCTTTCTACTGCTTCTGTCTTTATCAATTGGTGTAGTCTATGTTGTTGAATTAGGTTCGGCAATGCAAGTATTGATTAGATTTTTCATTTACTGCAGAGTAAAAACAGGTTTGTGAATTCATCAATTTAAACTGTAAATTAATTATGTCCTTTTTTGTAACTCTTTAATGAAATAAATTAACGTTGTAAGTAATTTAACATACTCATTTTCTTACATCGACGTTGATATATGTTTCTTTCATTGTCCGTGTTTCAGCATTTGAAACCGGTTTCATTCCTCTCGCGTGAAGAAAATAAAACCTCAAAAAAGAAAATTCCCCAAAAATTTTCTCTCTGAATCTTCTCTACAGCAGCAACAAATCAAAGAATCTTCGCCAATGAGAATCGCCGGTGGCGGTCTTCCCGGTGTCGTCAGTGGTCGAGTTCGGACCAGGAGGCTCACCTTCGCCCAATTCTTTCTCCTCTCCACGCTTTTGTTCTTCACCGGTTTCTTCGCGTCCACGCTACTCAATAGGGTAATCTACTCTCTCTCTCTCTTCACTTCTATGTGAATCGGTTGCGGTATTGGTTGAGAAAAAGAAATTGCAGGATTTCTCTGGTGGTGGTGGCGATAGACGAGCAGGGTTGACGGAGCTGGTTGATGATACGGCTGTGATGCCATACGGTGATACCGGAGAGCCAGAACCCTACGCTGTCCCTTTCCAGGTAATCCATTTTTTTATAGGTTGAACTTTGCAAGCATAAATGTTTTCTGTAGTAGGGCTTGTTTGTTTGTTGGTAAATGAAATTATTGTGATTGTGGTTTCTATTTGTCTCATCCTTTGTATTTCATTTCTAGTAAAAATTTTTATTTCCTATTATTTTAGAAGAACTAAGGAGTTTGTTTAACTTGCAGTGATCCTAATTTGTGGTTGTCAAATTTTTTTTGTTAGTTGCCTAACTTGAGAATTACAACTCGTTCCCTCTTGTTAGTAGAGCTTTAGGTTAGATCTGAATCAACTGCAGCTTCCTTCAAGAGTTATTTGTTAAGATATTGTAGAACTCTGAACTGCCTTATGAACCCAATAAGTATTCACAAAAGTCAGTTGCTCAATCATGCAAATAAGATTTAAAACCGATTATGTAATGCTGTTTAAACTTCATTCTTCAACTTCAATGCATGTTTGAGCTTACTTTGATTGTTAATTGTCACTTTTAACATCTTCAGATTTTGAGTTGGAAGCCCCGTGCTCTTTATTTCCCCAAATTTGCAACTGCAGAAGAATGCCAAATCATAGTGGAGAAGGCAAAATCAAGGCTCAGTCCATCAGCATTGGCTTTTCGAAAAGGAGATACTGAAGATAACACAAAAGGAATAAGGACAAGGTATAATCCTAATTATACCTTTTATAAAGCATTTCGCCTTTTATAAAGGTATATGATTTAAGTTGTAACGTGTGTCTTGTTTATTTCAATTTTTGACCTGTATCTGTGATTAAAAGACAGTTAAGTGGTCTACTGGGTCTTGGTGAACATATGCTGCCATATGGTTTTGCTAGATGCTTGTTTGAATTTTTTTTTTCTTTTTTTTTTTGAAATTAGTTCCATGAATAATTGCCTTAAAAGACTATGGTTCTGTAGTTCCATGAAGACAGAGGGTTTTAGTTACAGCGATTAGAGTTACATCCATACTCTCCCTTGTTAATTTTAATGCATGTACACGATATAGCAGTTGACTGTTTAAGGAGAGCCACCAAATTTTTGAATAATCTTAAGTTAGTAATCCTTATTGATGCGCCTGTTTCATGGTGTTTGTCATTCCTTTCATTTTGCAAAGTAAATATTGTGAATGCATGACTGCTTTTCATCTCTTATGTCATATGTAGTACTTGATTCTGATAGTAGATATTGCTTCTTCAAGGCAATGAAGAGGTTCAAAGTATCTTCATAATGATTTAGTTAGATCAGCAAGATTCATATTTCTAGTGTTAATTTCATGGCTTTGTTTTTATCGATGTTGGTAAAGCCTGCATTTATGTTCTTTGATAGAGTGAATTCGATATACTTGACAGAGAATTAAGTGTCTGGAAGTCTTTACTGAACTTGGAAATTTTGGCAACAGTTCAGGAGCATTTATTAGTGCTTACGAGGACTCAACTGGAACACTGGAACAGATCGAAGAAAAAATTGCAAAAGCTACAATGATTCCTAGAAGCCAAGGAGAGGTATGCTATTAAGTTCAAGGTTTTTCCATATTCAAGCTTTCTTTTTATTTTTATTATTGTTATTTGTGTGTGCGTGTGCGTAGAAGCTCTTTTTCTTGCTGAAGATCTTGCGTTTTAGTTTGTCTTTGAAACAAAGTAATTCATGAGAGAAAAAGTGCATTTAAACTTGCAAACAACTCTACATTTGACTTAAACAATAAGACATGCAAGGAGATTGTTGAGCAGTGTTTATAACCCACTTTGAGGTCTCAACAAAATTCTACTAGAATTCTTGGTAATCATTTTTGAAGAAAAATTATAGTACAAAGACTAGTGAACTTTTTGTATGCTCATGGTGGAGCTGTAGACACAAAATGGCTTCTAATACAACTTGGAGCAATCAATTTGAGAAGTCTGTACGTGCTATTATGATTTGGGACTTTTACTAGAAGCCATTTTGCAAACACTGCTAATTGTGCCAATAAGAGGAAAGTTGCTGTTATTCTTATTTAGAAGAATAATACATATGGAGAGTCAACCATAAAGAACACTTTGCACATACGCATATTTATTTTCTTCAATCTGGTCTTCATGAAACTTGGCTGTATTTCTGGATTATGTGTTTACACATCTGGTAGTTCATATTTGATACCTGTCACCTTTTGACTATTTTGACAATGAAGGTGAAGTTATTATCTCTAAATTGTTGAAGTTATTATCTATAACTTGTTCTTTTGTTATATGAATAGTTGTTTTTCTCAGGCTTGTCCCCAGTTTGACCATTCCATTTTAGTTGGAACTTCATCTCTGTTCCCAGGAAGTTTTGTAGTTCTGTTAGTAATTTGGAGAATATGCTATTTTGCAGGCATTCAATATCCTTCGGTATGAGATAGGGCAGAAATATTCTTCACATTATGATGCTTTCGACCCTGCTCAATATGGTCCTCAAAAAAGCCAAAGGGTACATATATAGCTGCAAGATAAGTCTCCCTTGGGTGAGACTATACTCTCTTTTACTTATTTTGACAAATGATCTCTGAATCTGATGATCTACTGATGAATAGATGCGATTTGCTCATTCCTAAAATGTTCAAATAAGGATGTTGGATGTATCAATGGCACTTGAATGAACCAACTGGATGTAGGAGCTTTCTAATTACATGAAAGATATTTTTATTTGACTTCCATTATCTTGTCATTGAGCCTACCCTTAGAATGATCTGTTCTTCTTATCTAGTTCTAGCTTGCTTTCCCGGATTTACCTAAAATGCTACCATTATGTATAAACCTCATTGACCGGGAAACTAATATTCTCTTGGTTGTAACATCAATGTACCATCTAAAGTTAAGCATGTTAGAGTAATGCTCCTGGATGTTTCATCTTCTACTTGCAACCCACTCACTTGCAGTCTGTTCACTTTCAAGCATGTTAAAAGAGTAATCTCCTAGATGGTTTCATCTTCAACTTGCACCCCACTAACTTTATGCTGGCTCTGATCTATCTTCATGTTCAGATGGCATCGTTCTTACTTTACTTGACTGATGTTGAAGAAGGAGGAGAAACCATGTTCCCTTATGAGGTAAGTAGATCTAACAATCACATGACTTATGTTAGTTTCAAAATGATGATCTTACCATTATGTGGTGCAGAATGGATTGAATATGAACAGTAATTATGACTTCGAGAAGTGCATTGGTTTGAAAGTGAAACCACGCAAAGGGGACGGTCTTTTGTTTTATTCATTACTCACCAACGGGACTATTGACCGAGTATGCACATCCTGATCTTATATGAGCTCAGTAATTATAATTTTCTAGGCCTAAGTACTAATCTGAGAATGGTTGTTAGATGATGCTTCAAACACTAAACACATTTATGAATTCCTTGCATGATTAATCATCTGCAAGCTTAGTTACTACTCTAACTGATTGAAAGGACCAGGTGTAATCTCGTAGGCAATGCTGTCTTTGTTCCTTCAGTAGCGGTTGAACTTGAATGGGAAAGAGACTACCCAAACATGTTAGCACAGGCATTTGACTATGATATGATCCTCTTACCAGTTATTATGTGAAACATTTCCTAGATTGAAGATCAAGCACTTTAGTAGCTATATGAGTATATTTAACTGTTCGGTAAACTTTCATCACTACCATCTAAACTTAAGGTATATGGTTGTTAGATGTCTTTCTAGCATAGTGTTTTACTTATGAGCCGGGACTTTATTTTTGAAGATTCATGCATCTTAAGTGAAAATTTTGACCCATTGGTCAACAAGCTTAAGTTCTGCATAGAAATAGATTTGTTGTTATATGTTTAATAGGAAATCTTTCTTTTTTTCTTACTGCAGACATCACTTCATGGTAGCTGCCCTGTCATTAAAGGCGAAAAATGGGTAGCAACAAAATGGCTCAGAGATCAAAACGAGAGAGAATTGACAATTGCCTGACGTTGTTCCTACAAATGCACGTACGCGTGGATTATACAACAGTAACGACATTAACATGGTCTTGCTAAATGATCTCATAGAGAAACTGTTCAAGTTTTGAGGATTTTGAAACTTTCTTGTGCTCGTAGAACTTCTTTTGTAGTTAGTAACATTTCATTACTGTACCAAAATCCTTTACTAATAAATAATCAATAAGTGGTACTTACGATTTTTCTGCATTGAATTTTGTGGCTCTTTGCGCCGAACATTCCCAGGCCGTATCCCTGTGTTGTATCGGCTACGTTAATCTTTTAGTCTACCCATTTCAGCTTTTGAAAAATTAGCGTTATTTACTTGCATTACCTAGGCGTATCAAATTGGTTATTGATTTTGAAGTTTAGTTTCTTTTTAAAAAATTATTGTAGGATTGCAGGACAGCATTGCCACACAAGCACATGAAAGTCCTATTATGCAAAACACTAATAGTAGTGACCCGTTTATGTGAATAAAATTTTTCGTATAACGGTTAGTTTTCTTCCCATTTCAAATCTCAAGACAAGATAGAAAAGTGTCTTTCATTCAATCTGCTCTTTTCTCTCCCTCTACGATCGACTGCAAAAATCCGAAATTTGTTCCCGGATTGTTTTCAATCGATTACTTTCTTGTTATTCTCTGATTAGTATCTCTAATTTTACCCGGCGATTTCGATCTTCTTCTTCTTTTCACTTCGAAATCTTCACTTCTGCAGCGATGCCGTCGATAGAGTCGATGCCCAGTTTCTTCTCCGGTTGGCGAGAAATTCGTTAAACTTTTCATTGAAGAAGCGAAGGAGAAGGATTCGGAAGCTGAATCGCCTTCTGAATTTGAAATCAAAGTTTCTCCTGGATCAGGAAGTGCTAATTCGAGAAAGCTAGAGAATTTGATGCAAAACGTTCTAAAGCCCTAGTTCGAATGTTGGTTTTTGGATCAGAGATCTGATAGCTTGATTTTTGAATTACAATACGGTCTTGTAAGATGTGTTAACTTGACTTGTGGTACGCACAATTTTTGCCAGATGAATCTCTTATTTTAGCTCCTTCCATCTGAGTTAATTAATTGGATTTGAGCAGTGATGAATTGAATTTGAGTAGATTTAGATTTTATACGCTTTGATTTGGTGCTATTAGTACTAACTGAATTTGAATCATAGAACAAGCAGTTTGCTTCCTTGAATTTATTTGGGTCAAAAATTCTGGTGAAATCATGTTCAGTTGATCTTTAAATTCTTTTAATTTATCTAGAACTTCATGTATATGTAACGCATTTGGCATCTGGTTTGTGTCATATATCATATATATTAGCGTTGTATTTGTATTTCGAACATTGGAATGATGGTATTTATTTTTGGTTTAGTCAAAATTGAGTTCCAAGCAGTTTAAGGGTGATCGGAATAACCAAGAATCTGCTTTCTCCAGGCTGTCAAAATGTGGTATATTGGATTGCAACATATCTGCCCGAAATCTGGGAGACACCGTGACTCATGGCCTTGAACAAGATCTGCTTGCGGGAGCTAGAGTATTTCATTAGTATAGTGAACCTCAATGCCAGAGAAGTCTAGAACCTACTTTCAATAGCCGGCTCTAGGAAGTGCCAAGAAAGAGTTTAATATTAAGACCGTTTTACTTATTCTAATTAGTACTATGTTTCTATTATTTGCAGAATGGAGGAATAAAGAATGGTGCATATTCAAAACTTGTATGTTTAGCCAGTCCACTGGTTTCCTTGGAAGAAGATAGAGCCATATCTGAAGACGAAAATAAGGCTTCTTCAGGTGCCACTCTTTGGCATTTTCATAGGTTACCAGAATATACAAGGACCATTAAGTAACTTCAATTTAAATTTTTTGGTTTTAGGAAGTTGAAGGGATGAAAGCATCCCTTGATGCAACTTTGGGCACTTCAAACCCTCATTATTCAAGGATAGCTAAGGAGATGATTGCAGCTAGAGAGGCAGCAAGGAAGGCAATTGGTGCACGTAACGCTGCAATTGTTGAAGTTTCTTGGTTTCGCATACTTCGAGCAGCTGGGTAAGATCAAATTTCAATGTTTTGTATGTGATTTTAATTTCATTGTAAAACGTATTCCAATATTCTAACATGTCCCTTTCATTAGAATTCAGTGCAAGGAAGCTGAAGCCCAGCAGGGGAAAGCTGAGAAATGTGCAGAGGAAGCTTTTGAAGCAGCAGCATCAATGGGAGTTAGGATGAATGATAGACCTGATTCTGCTAGACACTCATTGAAATTGAAACTTCCTCTGCTGTAGGTGGGGTTTCCGCTCAGGCTATTGCTGCATCATTTGAAACTGCATTTGAGATAGTTAAGCAGGTGGCTGCTGCTGCAAAGAGAGATTTCATTAGGGTTGCCAATTCTCAGTCTTAAATAAGTAAGATTTTGGAGATCTGCAACATAACATAAGCCAGAATCCTGATATTATTGAAAGCCAAGTATCTGAAATATGTTTGGAAAGTAAGTCTTGTTCTCTGAAGGGACCTGAGATTGAAGCAGGTTTGGAGAGGAAAGTGTGCAGTGCCAGAAATATGCAGCTTCAGATTCATCAAAGCGAGGTTATGCCTGAGTTATTCTCAGGCCTTGCTGATATGATGCTTGGACGGCTTAAAAATTTGCAGGAAGATCAACTTTCACCTCTCGTGAAGATGGTTGCCATTTGTGGCTTGAATGCAGCTCTCCATGAAGCAGATTGTAATAACACGAATAGGAAAGACAATCTGACAGAAGTCCCTAGTCTTGACAAGTTCTTAGTGAAGCATGTCTCTAGACTTGAAAGAGAAGTACAAGAAGCAAGGAATTCAAGGCAAAAAAATCCATGCTTCCGATTGAGAAAATTAAGAAGTAGAGAGGACCAGAGTTCATGAGAATGTCTCCCGTATATCTACTGAGTCCACATCGGACCTTGGAAGTATTCTAGAGCATGTTTCAAGACTTGAAGAGAAATCAAACAAGCAAAAGGCCTCACAGAGTAAAAATTTGAAAGGAGTTAGTGGGACCTCAAATTCTGGAAGTGAATGTATTAATAGCAGGCCTGTTGCATATCCCTTTGATTGGGAGTCGAACAGAGTTGGCATAGTAATAGCGTCACGCCGCCATCTCAAGAAAGCAAAGCAGTTGGATACAATACTGGATATAATGACAAGGAAAACATAGAAATCGGTCCAAGCCATAATGCCATGAGATCGCCAATTCAGAGGGATATGAAGTTGACTGAATTGAAGAAGGATGACAGCAAGATTCACCGGATAAAACCTGTCTCACAAAGCCAAAGAGCTAATCTTGAAGTGCTGCAGGCATTTTCTTGTCAAGATAGAAAAGGAACAGAAGGGACACAAGACGTAGTTGGCCTTGATTCGATCTTTAATCAAACCTGTTCATAGGTTGGACAAGGAGAAGACGATGCTAGAAGTGAGGCATGCACTTGATAACGTTTTCTCAGAGGGCTTAGATGAAGTTCTTGTAAAGCATATCCCAAGACTAGAGAGAAAAGGCAAGCCACATGCTGCTACTGAGGCACAGGAGAGCTTAGATAAGGTTTTGGTAAATCACTTTTCCAGATTTGAAAGAGAAAAACATGCATTTAGTGAGAAAAATCTTAACAAGAGGCAAAAGAGTGTAAGCATCCTGAGAAAGTTGGAGAGAGCCTGGATGAAATTTTGGTCAAGCACCAATCCAAGCAGGAGAAGGCCAAGCTAGCTGCCGCTGAGCGGCCAGTGGGAAAAACTACCTATGCAAATTCTCGTAAGGAAGTAATGGAAAGGGAGTTGCAAGAAGCATGGGGAGGTTTGAGCTTGGGGAATTCTATAAGACCTTATAATTCAACACTTGAGCGGGAAAGGTAGGTCTTTTCACTATTTCTAATTTATCTACTGTTACTTTGAACTGTTTAACGCGTTGCCTATATAATCCAAACTCTTGATGTATACTGAAAAAGATGCATAACAGTCTGCTTGGAGGAGAGCTGAGGAGGAACAAAGGCGAGCAGAAGTGAATTGAAAGGGTTATGCATCAGTAGTCTTCATTGGATCTTCTTGTCAGATTCTTGCAAAATTAATTTTTATGCACGCACTAATTAGAGAAACACTGCTACTGATTACTGTGATCTCAAAATTTTACCTACTGAACTTTCTGATATGTATACGATTTCCTTTTGAAGAATTTGAATGTATTTTCATTACGCGCATGAGTGAAAATTCGCTCCTTTCCTCTACTTTAATCAGTCTCTTTTTCTTTATTAGCTTTCTTTCCTGTGTAAAGAAATATTACTGAAAACACTCTAAAGTCAACCAGCTCTCTAAGGCCTTGGTGTAGGTAGTAAAATGAACGGCAGAGATCGTAAGTTAAAGGGGAGTGTGGCCCCAATGCATTTAATTGGGCTATGCCGGTGCTGCCCAGCTGCCACCAACTAACCAAAGAAAGACAAACACTACAATCAGTAACACTACACAATTCACATCGCGATCCAATCTTTTGATATAAGTCTCCAAAAGCCGTTGGATGCATTTATGGTGTCAGGGATGAACGGTAGCGATTAATTAGAACATTCTGGAGTCTGATCAAATCTAAACCAACGTTGTAATTGTTTAGCCAGATTAAATAATCACGTTCGCTACTACCGTCAGCTTTCTTTGTTCTCTTTATATATTCTTCCCCTTTTATGAATTTTGCCCTATTACGATTTCTTTCTTCTATTTTCTCAGAAAAAAATCAAATAAATAAATTTTTGACAGAGCAGCGAGAGATGGGTGGCGGCAATGGGCAGAAAGCGAAGATGGCGAGGGAGAAAAACATTGAGAAGAACAAGCCTGCCAAGGGTGATACGATCTTTTCTTCTCTTTTTTGTTTTTCAGAAACTATTTTGATTGGAATTTTTATGGCTATTCTGGATTTATTTATATATTTTTTCGATGGATTGATTAGGGAGCCAGCTGGATTCTAACAAGAAGGCAATGACTATTCAGGTTTTTAACACTAACCTTGATTATTATTATGTGGAAAATTCGTGGCCGTTTGGTTTGTACGCTGTAAATTGTTAATGGATTTTGCTTGCTCTTTTAGAAATTTACAGCCGGTAGCGGTTTTGTTGAACTTCTTTTGGGTAATTTTTTGGGTTATTGTTGTGATTATCGTTAGGACTGGGATTTGCGAGCAGAATTTCATATTTTCTGATACTGGTTTGGTTGTGTAGGAAAAATTGATTGTTTTTCCCCCCTTTGTCCTATAAAGGAACTGATAAAACTTTCAGTGATGGTACTCTGTTGGGATTACTTAATGTCGATCCTATTCTCTTAGCTTCCCTTAATGCAATTAGAACTGTGAAAATTTTAACTGTGTTGTCAATCTCTTGGTTTCTCTTAGCTGTTTACCGAAGTCCAAAGGGAACTATTAAACAGGATTTTCTTGTAGTGTGGATGTATAGCATGTGTTCTTTTAGAAACTGCTTAGCATGGTCATTTTGCAAAGACTTTACCTCACTGTATAGTAGCGTATGGATGAGCTGAAAGTTTCATTTTTGAATGCTTAGATTGTGCTGTATGGATAGAATGTTACGAGATGTTTTTGCATGTTGGTAGTTTTAATTTTAGGAAATTACATACGCTCACAGTTTCTATCTGTGATCGATGATAGACTATTAGCTTCTACAAGTGTCAGACTATTTAGCTTCCATAGAATCCAACTTAAAATATGTAAAACAAAGGTTTTAAAGTAGCTACTCGTTCTACTCATATTTGAGCCTCATGAATATTGTCTGATCTTTCAAATGTTCAGCTTGCCTAATTGCCCTTCCATAAATGCAGAGTTCCTTGGCTCAGTGTTTTTCTTTTCATGATTTCTTTATCTTATTGACTAATACAGTCAGCCTTTCTTTTTTGCGTTTGGGATTCAGTGCAAGGTGTGCATGCAGACATTCATTTGCACTACATCAGAAACTAAGTGCAAAGAACATGCTGAAGCAAAACATCCCAAGTCAGATCTGTATCAGTGCTTTCCCCACCTTAAGAAATAGCTGTACTCGGTGATGCTGCATGGTAGAGTTCTATGATCTGAAGTGATGTAATTAGTTTAGCAGTTGAGAGTTGAGATCATGTTTATCTCTATCCTCAACGAAAACATACTGCAAAATGAGCATGTTTATGATCTTCTTTGTAGTCTTTACTTCAAACTTTTGCTGACAGCTTTTATACTGTTTGCTGTGCTCTCATATTGGTGTCACCCTACGCATACTATCTACAGTTGTTTATTTAAATAAATTTCTGGGTTATGTTAAGCTTGTGTGCATGATATTATCCGCAAGAGGTATATCGTTGCTTGTTCGAGCGTCCAAGGATGTGCGCTGTAAACAACGGCGTTTGCTTTTAAAGTTTAAACTTCTATTCAGTATCTAGTGACAAATTTTATTTTCATATGAGATTCCAGCATGGTGAACAGCAGCCTAGGGACCAGAAAACATGATAAGAAATGAGAGTAACAAAACAGCATACTACTGATAATGTCCTATGGTAGGTTTGTTTATAATCTCTCATGGGTGTTCTCATGCGTAGCTCTAATTAAGTAGTTAGAAATGTCGCATCTTGTTCATACCTTATTCTGAACGGGATTAACCCTATGATTTTTTCCAAGATTGCATCATAAATCGTGATTCTCCTATCACGAAGAACAACTGTGTATAAAGAATATGAAGATGCTTATTTAGGGCATATGTTCCACACACCTCCAAGCCAAAACAACTACCAATTATACTTGACGATGCTCATTTAGGGCATACTTTTAGATGCTTATTTTTATTTCAATATTATACTTTGAAAATTTTATAGTATTTCAATTTTTGAAAAATATATGATGTATATAATTTTAATTATTTTTTAATTTTACTTTTTCAAAATTCCACTAACAATAGATTCTTAAAAAATGTCTCGTTTAAGCAATTCTAAGTTGCTTTTTGTTCGATTGAAATGAATAAAGAATGATCACTAAAATGAGGTACTCCTTGACTGATGTGCCTTCAATTTTAGCAAAAGAATTTGCATCGACCTCTACAGCTGCTTCACAGTAGAATTTGCTGTCAATCTTTCGTACAAGCGGTAAATTAGAGCAGTTCTTGACATTTGGGTTTCCCGCTCCAGGACTGCAATAACATCCCTTGCGCAAATCCCGCGCACAACTTTAGGATGCCTTACTGCTGTCTGAATCCTCCCAAACCTACTCATGCCTCCTGAAACTTTGGACAAGATTTTGCTTAGGCCCTGGAAGCAAATATCTCTAGCCTAGAAATAACTAAACACTCAGGTCATTTTATTTGTACATGAACCATCTTAAACAAGAGTTTACCATATAGCATGCAGCTAAATAAAATTTTACTAACAAGTTGTAGCATTCGATAACACGAACCAGCGGACCGGTCCAAATTGGATGCCTAAGAGAAGCGGTAAAAAACAATCTCATGTCACAAAGTAATATCAACCCTAACAAAAATTTGGCTGCAGGTTAACACCTAAAACAAGACAAAACTAACTTCAACTACTTCAGATGAAATGCTCATGAATATATCAAAGAAAAGTATGCTAAAGAAAGGTGCCGTACAGCTCCTGCTACACTTGCTAAAAATTACCTGATAATGCACATGCTGAGGGTCCTTGCTTTTCTGCAGTTTGGTGTTCCCTCACCCTTCCATGAGCTACTGGAACTTTGTGGTTCATGTTTCCTACCATATCTGAGTTAGAGGTTTCATCTAATAAGCCTTCACGCCTCAGGCGAGCTTGCTCAGCCATGAGTTGCCACTTGATAAGCATGTCATCTCCCCCAACGGCAGCTCGAGCAGCAACATTTGCAGCATTAGTTCGCATTATGTCATCATCGACTTTGTTAGTCTGCATAATCTGGAGAATTTAAAGGGTGGATGCATTAGGAAAGACAACAGAATTATAAAATAGCCATAAATTTCTGACCAAAGTTAACTTGTATGTCTTTGATTTGTTTTCATCATTATCCGCTCTATCCTCATCCTGCATCTCTCAATCCTCATCCTGCATCTCTCACAATCAGATGAGACATTTTATTTTAAGCAATTTAATGCTTATCAGCATGACTGATCTCATGAATCGTTGGTATATGACCTACAGCTTCTCCCACAATAGATGAAAAGAACAAGCATAACCTAATGATAAGAAGGACTTCAATCATATATGAGAATCTTAAGTGCCTGAGATACATCTAGGTCTTCTTCTAAAGGAGCCAAGTAACATAGTGACCAATCTGTGATCCATGGCCTAATTCATGAATAGTGTTTTACCAGCAGCAACCAGATCCAGAGAACTTTCACATTAATATACAACATTCAAAGACAATTATCATCTAGCTAGGGTGGTAAGAAAAGCTGCACTACCACCATAATGGGATGAGTTAGAATCAGTAGTGCCTAATATCTCGAAAGAAATAAAATAAAATCAGACCAGACAAAATTGCCTTGATCTACTACCTTATCTTTCTGCTAGTAGGGTAATCCTACTTATAATTATCATTGATCTAAGGACGACTAGTTCTCCAGTCCTGACATACGAGTGGAAAACTCGTTGACAAGCATTCCATGGCTCACCTCGTTGGGTTTTTGGAGTTTTGTGGTTTCCGCAGCCTGCATTTTGCCCCAATCCTCCTTAGCTTTCTGGTTCATTTCCATTATTTGGCATCTTACATCAGAAGTTACTACAGTTCGATGCCTTGTTCTTTCATTATCAACCCTCTGGTAGAAAACACACACAATCAGCCAAAAAAATAAGATGGAAAGATGCCAATGATTCTTGGCTAATGATCAAAACCTGCTTTGATATTCTTATCAAGCTGTTTATGAGACCCCGTAGCCGTTCTTCAACACACTGAAAACTAAGCTTGGCTAAGATCAGCTTTGAATAAATATAAGAAAAACAGATGAGATATCTCACCATTGACAAACAGTGTTCCACGTCACAACTTGTTTGCTCTAAATGGCATCTAGAAACTGCCACAAGAACAAGAACTGAATAAGTTCAACACATCAGTTCTTTACATCTAAGAATTTCTCTTTGCAGAACTAATATTACACAACACAAGGGCAGAATTATTACTAATTTCTCTTAATTTTCTCTGAAGGGGATCCTTCTGAAGAATTGACTTTTTTTCTTCTGCTTGTATAAGTCTCTGTGTCTCCTCTGAAACTCGGTTGTCCTCCTTAGGCATAGATCGCAACTGCTCCTCCTCCTCCTATTGCACACACAAATATTGAACTGTCAACTCGAAAGAAATTGAAAAGGTATCAGCTACACAAACAAGCAATACCAACTGAAATGACGGGTCCCAATGGCATCTTTCCACAGTGCAAGAAAGGACGACCAGTTGCACATGAACATACGGAAGATGTAAGAATAATAATGAACAAGAAAGGGTATACCCTCAAATTAATTCCGCTAACAGTAGTGACATCATTAAGCTGCTCAATATTGCTTTGATCAAGAAGAGTCCCAGATGTTTGATCAAGAAGAGCCTCAGATGTTTTCTGTCTTTTGCTAATAAATAACGCAATTCCTGTTAGTATAAGCAGAGCAAGCTGCCAGCAACCAGTTGATGTAAAGTTTACCTTGTCAGTGTTGTAGCTGGCCCATGCCCTTCTACTGGTCTCTTCTGACCAACAGGTGCCCCTTGAGGAAACTCTGCAGAGTTACTAACTGGTGGAGCTGCATGTGGACACCTTGCTGTCCGTGTCTGATTCAACAGGAACTAACATACATAAGCCTATTTGAGAGAATTGTATAAAAATGTCAATAAATATGAATTATTACAAATCATACTGCAAAGGTAAAGTTATTTTCCTATAGCAACATCTAAATCAAGCAATGTCATTGTGCCTAGGCTCAGTAATCTGTAAAGCAGAAACATAGAACTGGCTACTTAAAGTTTACCAATGACCACACTAGTTTAGCGTTCAACATGAGAGATGCTGTTTAAAATTTATGGGAATGTTTCAGCTTTAACAATAACTTGTCCTTTCTATTATAGCACGTAATTATAGTCGAGCTCAAGCCTTAAATAGAGCCATCTAATGCCTTTTAGGTAACAAAATTTGCAAATGTGGGAATTCAGTTATAATCGTTGTACAGATATGCCCAAATAAATGTCAAGCAACAGAACAGGAAACATCATTATCTTAGCCATTGCACAATGTTACAACCAAGCATACTCTCTCAAGTCCATCACTAGTTGCTGAACTGGTTCATATGAGCATCACACCATCGACCTGTTTATCTTTAAGAGGTATTAGCACCAAACCCATGATCTTATCACCTGTGATCTTGTTAAAAGTTTATCATTTAAATGCATAGAGAATCACATCCATTACACAATAATCTACTGAAATGGATTCACATCTCCAATTATTTGACATAAACGCCCAAATTTTAATGCTCTCCCGAGAGAATGAATGAAGGAAAACTAACCTGAACTTGTGAGCTTGTTTTGGTTATTAAATTGTGATTTCTAGATGCAACATCTTTTGATTCCTGTAAAGAACCTTGGGATACCAATGCAGAGGTCTTGGTAAGCCCCATACCTTGAATAAGCATTCCCTTTCTTCCAAGATTTGAGTCAAGGAGTGTATTACCTTTGATCTCTCCTTTTGGAATACTCATTGATCGTGGAGGAATTGAATTTTGCTTCAACATTGGTAATTTTGTCGAACGCAAAAATGGGACACCACATACCACTTTGGCTTTATCTGCAGTGTCATCAGGATATAAGCAATATCACCAAATGAGAAGTATACCATCATCAAAAGAATATACCATGGGTAACATTAGTGTGCTCCACTGGTAAATCAACATTTTCCGATTTAACCCGAGTTAATGAAGCACCAGAACCTCCAGGATAAGCATGGCCAATAGGTTTATTTGCAGTTTGACAAGGTGTTGGCAGATATGTCTGAGGAGGCTGTGTGTTGGGTTTTCCATTCATCCTGTTAAAAGATGTATGAACTGTATACGACATCTTTCCATCTGATTTATTTACAAATCCCTGACAATGCTGGTTGATATTCTGAAAACCTGATGAGCATGTGACTATTTGAGTTTTGTTAGCTGAAACTGAAACACCAAGTTGATGGGATGGTACCCTGGCGTATTGCTGATTCTTTGCCGTAGCACTATGCTCCTGCGCATCAACTTTTGCAAATTCAGGTGGTTTCAGGATGCCATTAACCTGAGAAGTCTGATTCAGGATGGTGGATTCACTTGAAAAACGCTGTGAGTTCTGAGATGCCTGCAGCTGAATCTCTAAGTTCTATCAGAGAGCATAAATAAACAAAATCAAGCAACCTTAAGCAAACCCAACCTACGCGAGGGCCAAAGAAATCATAAGCGTGTCTAGGAATAACTTGTGTTTATGGAATTCCGAAGAGGACCAGAATGAAATCCGATTCAATTGGGCCTAGATTGAATCTTCTTAATGCATTCAATCGGACATGAAAATTAAATTGATGATACTTTTCTCTCAATAATGTTACCGGTTTTTAACTAATGCAGCGTGTATAGTTACTACAGTAACAAATAGCTTACTTCCAGCACAGTTATGGAAGTATCAGACCCAAATGAATTTGTCACCGGTAACATGAAAGCTACTTGCCTGTACTACCTGAAGAGCAGCATTTTTAAGCATCTGGTCCCCAACAAGATCTTTACTGAACCTTAAGAAATCCTTGTCACTTAGTTCTGATTTCTAACACCACAAATGAGGAAAACAGTAAACACTCAGTACCCAAATATGAATGATAACTGAAAGTAGATACGATGACACAACTTAATAGTAACCTGCAGAAATAGATCTCCTTTATTAAGATTCGCAATAATTTTGTGATATTGTTAGCTACATGAAACAATGTCATCTATTAAGATTCACAGAAGAGTATTGAATATAAGATATTGGCAAGCCAATGGAACAAACTTTTATGTATAATTGCAGCGGGAATTGCAATTCAACTACCAAAACCTTTAAGTGATCAGCGTCAATCCAGTAAGGATAGATATTGCAGAGAAGTAAACACACCTTGAACTTATTAAATACTGTTGAAAGCTGCATATTTTTGTCCTTGTCGAGATTGGGTTGCAAAAACTGAAGTAACATATCACACGATATGGAATTTTTCGTCTGCTTCGTTGGGTTGTTTACTTGACTAGTGACTGGTGCTTGCGAGCTATTGACAAGTTGCATAGTCTTTTTCTCCTCAGCTCCAAAATTTCTAGAGAAACCTATTGTGAAACATTGCAAAGGGTTTTGCTCCGTCAACTTTTCTTGATCATGAGCAACTTCAAACTGCCCTCTGTCATCATTCAATTTTTTCAGCTTATTAGCATGCTGATCTAGAAATTCAGTTGCAGTTATTCGCAGAGAGGATTGTTCTTCGCAAATGTTAAAATGCTTCTTTTCCTTTTCTATTTCCTTCTTTACAATAACAAGCTCTGAAGACGAAACGTTCTGTTGGCATTCTGTTTCTGAAATCAAAGAAGAATTCACAAAATGAGATGGAGGGCTTGCACAATAAACTCCTTTGAATATGCTACTAAAGGAAACGTGCACATTAATTGGTATAAAAATCTGTAAAAGAAAACTTCCCTCTTGAATTGGTATCACTAGAGCACATAAGCAAATTACATTAAAAGACATATAAAAGATAAGCAATATTTTCATGAAACATTTTAGAAAGAACACCAAACATCAACTGAAGTTGAACAGATAGATGATAAAGGTGCAAAATAAAAGGTGTGAGAAAAATACCTGCACTGGATTCATTCTGCCGCAGAGAGTCTCCAGTGAGATCTCTATTCAATGCTGCTGATAAGGCCTCCACGTCTGCGCTGGAATGTAGTATCTCGTCCTGTGTAAAACCAAATAACCAACAATTTCAACAAAACCTTAAACACCAAGAACAATTTTCTTACATTCATGAACTCGTCATAAAATTCGAAATCCAAGTTGTAGAACTACCGAAATCAATTGATGAACTCGACCGACATCCGAAACCAAACTCCAATTATCAAAAGTTAGATAAATCAAATTAACTACAAATCAATCTCAATCCATAAATCTACTCAATATGGATCGAACATCTTGACAGCAATACTCATCAAATCCATTAAATAAATACTAGGTATAAAGATCAAGCTTTCGAAAATTGATCAAACAAACACTAGAGAGTGAGATCAACCACTAAAGATTGAATGAGCGAGAGATATAGAACACCTCGTCATCTTCGAGAAGCTTAATTATTGAAGGATCCATGGCGATCGATGAAAGAGAAAAAGAAGGAAAAAAAAAACAAACCTTAGGAGCGAAGTTTATAGACAGAGAGAGCACTCACAGAGCAGTGCCTATTTTGGCGCCTGGATTGCGGTTAGGGTTTAAGCACAGCTATACAGCTTAAACTTCTATACAGCCATAATAACCTACCATATAATTACACGTGTTTTATAGACTGTTTCTCTCTTTTGAGCCGTTCCGATATCTGAAAAGGCCCTAAACTTCATCTAGCAGGCCGGGCCAATACATAAAGAACCATGAGGCTAATTCCAGATGGGTTATGACCTTGGGCCAGTTTAGATAAAAAAATATAATTTATTTATTAAATAAAATAGTAATATTTTTTATTTCTTAAAAATATTTTTCGTAAACATTTTCAAACATTCTTCTTATCCCTTGTGAACTTATTCTAATTGTACGAAATTTATTTTTTTCTGACTTTAAATTTAAAGTCATTTTATATTTAAATATATTTTAAATTTATTAAATTAATTTTTAATTTTTTATTTCGAACTCAATTTTACTAAATTTAGTTTAAAAAGATTCATTTCATGCGACTTATAACACAGACTGAAATGAGGTTCTGCTCACTCAAAAATAAATACAAGTTTCAGATACCTAATATTTTTATAAGCATATTTACAGATTGTTTGTGTCTAATATTTTAACACTCGGAGGGGGAAAAAAACCGGCGTGCGAATTTTTAAAAATATATATTTAAAAAAAATAAAATTTTCATATTTAATTATTAAAAAATAATTTGAAAGTAAATTTTTATTTTACTGTGAAAGAAAAAAATTCAGAGAGAATATTTTGATCCAAAGAAGTTCTGCCAATCTCTAATTTTGTCTATACGTTCAAATCCTAGAGAGAGGACAGTTGCATCTTTTTAATTTTCTGTATGCGTAGTGGACTGGGACGATCCAAAAGTGTTGCATTCTTCACAGTTTTTCAGTCTGAACCAGTGCAGATCATGGTCCGATTGTTGGTTAATAATCCGGTTGGGCCCGGCCAGATCTGTCCAGATTTGAACATGTTGTTGCTGTCTTAATCATGTTTAATTTATTTATTGAAACAAATATCATCACATCCCTTTAATATCATCATATCTTACCGCATTGTCTCCCACATACAATAATTTCAGAGGCAAAATTATGCTAAGTAGGCTACTACAACACAGTCCAACAGTATCTATATCTAAATTATAGTCCACAAACCATGAACGGACAAACTTGGAATGAGATTGAAAATTCTTCTCCCAATGTAAGAACAAACAACGGAGACCTACCCTTATCTTGTCCAGCCCAGAATAGTAGTCCGAAAAATTGAAGTCTTTGACCGATGCACGGCTTACCGGCGGCTACTCTCCTTAAAACAGAAGAACTAATATAAACCTGCCATTCTCTTCAGTAGGTTTATCACAAAGCGCACGTTAACATCATGACAGCTGCGTCTGCTTGACTTCTACAATCACAGTTATCCACCGGAAGCATTCTTTTTTCCTATCGTTGTCGCGTCCATAACACGACGTTATTTTGTTAGTATATTCCGTTCTTCTTCCATCAAGCCAACAGCTCTAGTATGAGAAATTTCTTTATCATGGTTCTGTTGATCTCACCTTAGCTGGCTAGCTACCGCCTCTAATCTTGTCTAGTTTACTGATCGCTGCTTTCATTTGAATATATGTGGACAAAGATTCTCCAGTGACAACTGTCTTACAGCGACCTAGAGCAACACGCTTCCTGTGTATAAATATAAAATATAATACTCCCCTTCGATTCAATCACCTACTTCCATCTTCTCTATCACCTTCTTGTTCGTGTGTTTGAAGCAAAAGACAAGCATGAAGATTAGTAGTTGCTCTGTTTTACTAGTGATCATAGCAACTGTTTGTTTGCAGATGCCTGAAATGAGCATGGCCCAACTCAAGCAGAACTTCTACGCCAACATATGTCCTAATGTCGAGAGCATTGTCCGGCAAGCTGTCACAACGAAGGTTCAACAGACCTTCGTCACCATTCCCTCCACTCTCCGACTATTCTTTCATGATTGCTTCGTCCAAGTAAATTTATCGATGTCTATATTTCTAACTTCAACAATATATTGCAACAAGCTAATTGAGTTAACTTTCTCGTGATGGTTTAAATACTACATAGGGTTGTGATGCTTCGGTTATAGTTGCGTCAACTTCAACGAACAAAGCAGAGAAGGATCACCCTGATAACTTGTCCTTAGCCGGTGACGGATTCGACACTGTGATCAAAGCTAAAGCAGCTGTGGACGCAGTGCCTCAGTGCAAGAACAAGGTGTCTTGCGCCGATATACTTGCGATAGCTGCTCGTGATGTTGTTAACTTGGTTCGTTCATTTTTGTTTATAAACAAAAACGTTAATGTTACTGAGAAGGAAGTCTTCACTTGATCAACTCATCACGTACTTCAATTGCACAGGCCGGAGGGCCTTCTTACGCGGTAGAGCTTGGACGGAGAGATGGATTGACCTCTACAGCAGCGAGTGTGAACGGAAAACTGCCGCAGCCGAGCTTCAACCTGAACCAGCTGAACTCGCTCTTCGCCTCCAATGGATTATCCCAAACTGACATGATCGCATTGTCAGGTAAGCAGTTGGAACCAAAACGATTTCGTTGTCGTAGTTGGTAGAAACTTATAAAGTTTCATATGATTTGTTTGATTGAAATAGTCAATGCAACACTCGTAGTATATTGCTTTCATCTACCTAACAAGCTAATAAGTTAGATAACTGTCCTCATCGCTTTAAATTAACTGAAATTGAGGATTATGTTGCTGACTGGAAGTAATGTAATTGCAGCTGCACACACGTTGGGATTTTCTCACTGCAGTAGATTTCAAAACCGGATCTTCGGTTTCAGTGGATCAAACCCAATAGACCCAACGATGAACAAGACATACGCAGCACAACTGCAAGGCGAATGCCCGAGAAATTCCGATCCAAGTATTGCTATCAACATGGACCCAATCACGCCACAGACGTTCGACAACCAGTACTTCAAGAACTTGCAGCAAGGAATGGGTTTGTTCACTTCAGACCAGACGCTATTCACCGATGCTCGGTCGCGTCCTACTGTTAATGCCTGGGCACAGAGCAGTCCGGCATTCCAGCAAGCCTTTGTTGCGGCAATGATCAAGTTGGGTAGGGTCGGGGTTAAGACCGGATCACGAGGCAATATTCGGAACGATTGCGGCGCTTTCAATTAGATCAGTTGGCGAATTTCATGGTTTCTTAAATAATATAAGGGTAAATATTTATAGCCATATTGTTGAATAAAAAAGAAATTCATGTCGAAAAGTCTGCATGATTGAATTCAATAAGTCACTGAAAATGTAAAGAGCATGTCGCTTCTGCTGGTTCTCCTATGTAGCAACAAAAAAATGCTTACATATTTTGAGTTGCTTTGTGTTGTGAGAGGTGTTTCACACATGTAGGTAATGAATGGACTTGTGTTGAGTTGCTTGTAAAAGCCCAGACTTGGTCTACGTGGTAGGCCCAGTTTGAATAATGTGGCCTATAATAGGTGGCTCGGCTATAATATGTCTTTCGAGTGACTCTAGAATAAAAGCTTTTGGTTAAAATTATTATATGCCGTTAGCCGGTTAGCGAACAGAACGAGGCTAAAGAAAAACCAACGGCGCAGATGGATGGATGCAAAAACAAAAAACAATGACTGACATCATCACCTAAGCGGTCGGATTGATTTCAATCCAAACGCTTTCGCCTTTCTCCTTGCTTGAAGAAACGTCATCACGTCCTTTGCGTAGCAAACAAAAGTGATGGAATGAAACAAAAACCAAGAGAAAACAAATTCAACATTTAAAAATATAACTATTTATCTTTTCCCCCCGAATATTAATAAGAAAAAGAAAGTTAAAAGAAAAAGAAACAAAGCCTACGGTGAACTAACCAACCAACCGTTTTCCCTTTTTCTTTTCGGCTTTCATCAGCCCCCACCCGATCGCCCGATCGATCGTGTGGTCCCGCGCAGGGGAGCGCTCCTAAATCACTGCCGGTTTTAATCCGTCCGTATGCCTCGAGATTCGTTAAATTTCAGAGCTTTGGATACCAGATCTAGCCGTTGGACTACGTGTGCGGCTGAAGCGTCCTCGTCTTGGACCGTGACTTCACCTCTTTCACGGGTCCCACAACTGCCTCGTGACGGTATCTCTCTGCCCTCTTCACATTTTCAAAACCAAAAAACAATCCGATAACCTCATCCGAAGAAGTGACCGAATAGACTCAGCTTCGTCAATCTCCACACTGAATAATCTATATCGGAGAGCGCTCTCGGAACAGAAAGTTGTTTTTGCTAGTTCGAGAAGGGCTCCATGTTCACATCATGGGTCCCAGCTAAATGAAAAGATAATAAACAACCCCCGCTCCTCAGTAAAGAATCCAATTGAAGTTCTTCAATAGAATAGCAGAGAGGAAGAAAGGAAGAGAAGCTGGTAGGCTAAGAGTACTTTCCTCTCTTCTTCTTCTTCTTCTTCTTCTTCTTCTTCTTCTTGCCAATGGTAATGGAATGGTGGGAGACAAATCATCGATTGGTTTTCCTAAGCGTAAAGCGGGCTTGGAAAGGTGTAACAACCCGGCTAGGCATCCGCAAAACAGGTAATGCAACTTCCGATTATACCCATTCATGCACGTATGCACTCAAGAATTGAAAGCTTCAATCTTGATTAACAGGTTCTTTTCTAAATCTTTTCTGAATATTGTGTTTACGCAGGGTTGGGGAAGCTAAGGCAAGAGGTGAGAAGTTGCGAGTACGAGGACGTACATGTCATGTGGGATATGCTTAGTCGCTCCAACAGCAACAACGCTCGCCCTGCCTGCAGTCGCCAGAGAAGAGGAACAAAAGGAGGAAAGCGTTCATCGTGGGTTGTCTTTAGACCGCCGTTCAATCTCTGCCGCAGCTTCTGAAACACCAACATCCCATGATCAGATCTCTGTTACCGTTTCGTGATTAATCAAAGTGTCTATGTAAATAGATGTTAAGAAGAAGAAGAAGAAGAAGAATGCAAGATTATGATTTAGGCAATGATACATAGAAGCGAGAGAGCGCTGTGAGATCTCCGCTCTGTGTTTGCTCTAGTTTCATGTATGATATATATGTTGTTATTAGTATTCGTTCACTAGTTTGTTTTGTGCTTAATTACGTGCGGGCGGTGTTTCTAGTTCTCTATATATACCAAGTGAGAATATTTTAAGCAGCATTCTAAAAAGCTTCTATAAACAATTTCTTTACATATCCATTCAAGAAATGAACAGAAATAACAAAAAAAATCTGGATATTACAGTGCAGCATTTATTAACCAAATTTGTAATACTAACTTTGTAGCTGCACTGAAGGCATGAAGTTAACAGAGCACGCAAGAGCTTCTTCAGCTTCGAATGTTTGGTTGGTTTGTTGTCCTAGTCAACCCCTTCAGTCGATAGTATAGTAGTAGCTAACAACAAGAAATATCCAATCTAGCAAGTCTTGAGAAGGTTTGGCAAGTGAAAGCGTGCTTTCTTCGCGGTGAAAGGAATCAAACTACTCCGTTCACCTTCCTTAGAAGGCAATAAAGTAATACCTACTCTCTCTGAAAATGGAAAAGAACTGAAATAAAATGATAACAAAATCTCACGTGAGCTGCTGACTACTACATCAATCCTAGATTTTCCGTTTGTTGAGCTAATATCATCTTGTTAGTTGTTAGCCTGCTGCCTTCACCAATTTCTAACTCCTCGCAGTTAAATCTTCACAAATTCTTAAACGAAAAAGTAGTGAACATAAATAGTCAAAGAATTTTTTAAAAATAAATTTTAAAAGTGAAATCAGATATAATACTGAAAACAAATTTTATTTGTATTTATAAAATAAATAATTTTATTTATTTATAATACTGGTAGCTTGAAAACTCCATGTACTGGGAAGACAAACAAAGATCTTGGCACTAGTGTATTCTTATCCACCTTTGATTACCGGATAGCTCAAGAGAATCATTAGAACCAAGAATCATACATCTGTAATTATTACTTTTGTTGCAACACCAACTGATCAACAAATACAACGGAATGCATATAAACTCACCGCTAGGACCAGATGGCTCTATCTATTATGTTGAATCATTGATATTTGACTCAAGACCTCAGAAATTAACTACAGGCTAACTGTTGGCAGCAACTTCTGGTAGTTCACATTCCTTTCTGGTCACCCAAGAATCAGAAACTAAGATCAATTTATTGTCCCAAAAGGGCTGTAGATCCTCAACTGTATACCTTATTCATTTGGCTGTAGCAGAACAAACACCATAGTAGGATGTATCACCTGTTACACATTGAGAAAAGTAGTGCCAGCGTCCTTCGGTTTAATCAATTTGTGAAAGGTGACCCTGATGGTGAACTAGGAAGTCAGTCTGGAAATATAATCCAATCTTTTTGGCCATGATCTAATTGGCATCAGTTTTACAACTGCCATGAGTATCACCTGACAGAGGGCTGCAGGTAATGGTGCATAATTCACTTCCCAAAAGATTGCAAGCATATCTTCTCTAGCTGCATCGTCCAATAATCTCCGAGTAACCTGGCGTTCAACTCGATAGCCACCCGAAAATCTAGCAGCTTAGCAGAATGTGAAAGATGCAACCTATGTGTTTGCTCTTCTTGCAATGACGCAGCACTACTAGGATGAACATTCCTGTTAACAAGGCTCCTCAGGTCATTGGTGTATCTTGTTCTAGCTAATTCCATACATGGCATTATAAGCTGCTTGAGATACACATCGAGTGCTCTATTTAGCAGATACACACTTTCATCTGAAGCACTGAGTCCCTCAAGCTCCAATGTTTGCCTCAGCCTCTCTCCTAGTGCCCTCGTATTAGGCAATTCAAGTTTATCATAACAAGTTACAGGAGCGTTCGCTGCAGAACAGCGTGCTAATTTTGCATAAAGAGATTTCTTTGAATGACAAGAAATTTTGACCAAGGGAACCCTCACAGGGCTCCTGCTCTGAACACTAGCGCTGCATCTAACTTGCTCAACCTCCTCACCTTCCTCTACCGACAGAACCTCCAAAACTTTTGGCGTGTTTCAAATGTCCGTAATTGAGTTTCGTGAAAATGAAAAGTGAGAAGTGGAATTTCTTTAAAAATGAGTTAGAAGTGTAGTTCAGTTTTTATGTTTCAATTGATTTTGAAAGTGAATTGAAAGTAGAGTTCAGATTTTATGTTTCAATTACTTTTGGAAGTGAGTTGAAAGTAAAGTTCAATTTTTGTGTGTTTCAATGACATTTGAAAATAAAAACTAAAATAAGTTGGAAGTAATATAATATTATAAGTAAAAACAATAAAATAATAAATCTAGCTAATTATTATTTAGATAAGATTTAATCATACACCATATTTAAATTTAATAATTGTATATCCTACTCAATTAATAAAATACTTATATATTATATACTAAACTTATTATTTAAATATATAATTCTTTAATAAAAATAATAACAATACAAATAGCAAATTTATAAGTACGATTTATAACAAAAATATAATAAAATATAAAAATTAGCAATATAATACTAAATGCCATAAAATATATCAATAAAGAAGGCACGGTCTCAATGGCATAGATCAATAATCCATAAAAACAAAGATTTATATTGGTTGGCATCCACAAGGACACACCGGTTGCGTTTGAGATTATTTATAAAATAAAATTTTTTTAAAATAGAAAATATTATTGTATTTTTTTAAAAATAAATTTTATTTTTTTTTAAAAAAAATAATAAAAATATGTAATAAAAAAATCTCATTATGTAAAATTTTTTTACACTATCTAAATTTTTAAATAAATTTTTTAAATACTTATAAAATATGTATTAAAAAATATAAAATAAAAAAAAATTAAAAAATAGTATTTGAAACGTGCTTCCAAACGCGCTCTCTTTCCTATCCAAAGTGAGATTACATCTGTTAATATCTTTACCGCTCCAGAAAGAATAAATTCATGAGTGAAAGCTACATATATAACTTTGATGAAAACTTTGCATACATATGTAAACAATATAATTTTCAATTTCTTAAAGTTGTTACGTTACCAGAAAGAATATGTCAAATTTCTAATGCTACACGCTCATACACAAAATTTATCCTAGATAACTTTGCGACCTTCCAGTGAAAAAACAAGCTTGACAATTCCATATGCCTTCCATTTGCCGATGCGTGTTCATCATGAACAAGTATCCCTGGACTACATCATCATACCCTTTTGACCACTGCTCGAAATTCAGCTCAACAGCTCTGACAATGTTGAGAATTGCATCTGTCGGCAATCTTTCCTGGAACTTCTCCTGCTTCCAGCTTCAATGTATAACCAAAACCTATGTCAAGACTGGCCGGTACTCATCCCCCATAAGCTTGTCAAGTTCTGAACAGAGAAGGCCGCCGTCCAGCGGAGCTTCCGAATTCTTCATCGAAATCAAAGAGTATTTGAGAGATTGTAGATATTTTGGATCAGCTAGCGATTGATCAGAGAGGTAATCAATGATATCTTCAAGCCATGAGAGAGCACGGGAAGAATTATCAGATAAAAATCTCAACGCTTGCTCGAGTCGAGATAGAAGAGTTAAGTAACGGTTGAGATCGCCGGAAACCGTAGATAACAGTTTCTCAAGCCCGTGAACGGCGTCGAACACCTTCAGCACTGCGGCGGCGGGGTCCACAGCTCCGTCGATGTGAGTGGCGGCTGCCTCGAGTGATTCACGGCGAGCGAGTATAGGTCGGACGGAAGATTCTAGAGAGGGAAAGCGGTGGCGGATCTCCTCGAGACGAGGACCGGATGCGGAGAGTGCCGCGGCGAGTGATCGTGATTTTTCGAGTCCTAAGCCGTGAGATCGTCTTGTCGCCGCTAGATTTTCCAGCGACGGATCACTGCTCCCCGCTGTCATTGCAACAAAAACAAATAAAAAAAAAAAAAAAAAGAATCAGAAATCAAAAACAGGAAAACTTCTTCTTCTGAAGCTTCTACTCTGCTTCCGGTTCTACTTCACTATTTCTACAAATCTCCGTTGCTATAGAAATGGTTGAAGATGAAAAAACAGTGATGAGTGTTGATTTTTAAATGGGAGAACTAACAAGTGAAATCAAAACTGGAGTTTCACGAGTGTTGAACGTGCAAAATGCAACACGAAAAGTGCATGGAACTCCAATTCTGGCGGGAGAAACTGGAGTTCCACGCACTTGAAACACGCCCTTTGCTGCCAACAGAAACAAACTCAGGAGCACTTTTCTGTTCCAGTGACCTTGGCACATCACAAGAGTTGGTAGCTTCTTGCAGGTTACCTGCAGGTGTCTTCCCAAAAGGACCAAGAGGGCTCGGACGGTCACAAATTCTGCGGTTTCTATTATTTCCAGACCTCCCTTTCCGTGGGGATCCGGGCAGTGCACCACCGATGTGTCCGATTGATTCTCTAGTCGTCCGGGAATTTCCTGTGGCTGTCTGCTTGCTGGGAGGAACATGGGCTAGGAAAGCATTGCTGAGGATGGAGCGAACAAACAAATTATGAAGTGCAATGTTCTCTTTGCCTACAGTTTCCCAGCACAGTTTATCAAATTCAACCTTGCTAAGCTTGAGGCTTAAAAGTCTATTAAGGCTATAGAAATACTTCCCAGCTTTCAGCCGCCCGAGCCTCTTAAAGATCTCAGTTTTAAGCTCCAAGGGGTCAACCCGGGGTAGTTCGGGTATGGCGGCATTGTGATATCAGGGAAAGCATAAAAACAAGCAACTTCACTTCAACTGCTACCGGAGGTAGCAGATCGAACAGTCCAATCACAAGAACAATCCGAACAAAAAGGTGCCTCAACAGCTCTTCGAGATGTGATCAGGAAAGCTGAAGCAAAAAAGTAAAATGCAATAGATCAGCCAGACAATCAACTCATCAAATGAGAAGAATGAAATTAGTATAACAAAGCAAAACCAATTTTGACAGGCAGTAGATTGCTGACGCAAATTACAGAAATGATCAAAACCCAAAATTTAAACAAGCAAACACAAGAATACAAAGGCGTTTAACTGAACCAATATTAAAATATACAGTGACAAAAAACTCAAAATTTCAACCTTTATCGATCATCGAGTGCAAACGAGACCCAATCCCATTTGAACATTCAGCACGGCAAAAAAAGAACCGAAAGAAAAGGAACTTAAATAAGATTTTCAGAAGAAGACAAACCTTTTCAGACGATTTTGATCTGTAATTGATTGATTAACAAATGAATTGCTCCAATTAGAGCGCCGGATTAAAAATCTGGTTTTCTTTCTCTTTCTTCAAATGTAGCCCCCTAATGCTGTGGTGAATTTATAAATCTGTATATGTTTAAGGGGTTTTACGGGAAAGAGAAATGAGAAACAAAGAGCCAAGCTTTAAGAAAATGTGTATACAGACGCTCGCACTGTGCGGGGATTTTATTCGCCAATCGTTGAAGAGCAATGTCAGAGAACCCGTTTCAAGGTCTGCTAACACTTGTGGATCACTACTTCAATGCGCACAAACTCATCTCTCCTTCCCCTTCTCCGGCGATCATTGACAGAGTATAACCGCCGGTGATGCCCGTTTCTTGTCCAATGATCTCTACCTTGTCTCGAAGAACACGTCCGGCCCAGGTGAATCCACGGTTCCCGTAACTGAAGAAGGATTGTTCTTCTCGGACTCTTCTCATCCGCCTAGGTACTAAAGCAAGAAGCTTAGTTGTTATTGACTCCATTATACTTGTAGTACTCGTATCGTCGATTTCTCTTCTGTCTAATCAAGCTTTGTAAATTGTTTTGTGGTTATTCTTCGTTAAAGTGGAAAGCAACGTGACCCTTTGACGAAGGAGGAGTTCGGGAGGGTGACATGGACTCTTCTTCACACAATTGCTGCTCTGGTGTTCGATCTTTTGCCTATGCGAATGGCTTTCACTCTCGTCGTTTGCTTTCGTAGTTATTTAATTACGCGAGTTTAGAATGAATCAGATTGATGCTGGGTGAAAAGTATTTTATGTATAGAGTCTGGAACTTAGAGTTGCTTTCGTATGTAGATTGTAGAGAGTAGGTGCCACCCTAGGCTTTCTGTCCAAATATATGTATATTAATCGCAGCTCAAAAGAGTCAATAAGAATTAGAATGATGATGGGCTGTAGACCAATCTAGCTTCTATGAAGAGCCAAGCCAATTAATGTACCCTTTATATTGATATGGCACTATGGAGCCAAAACAACATGTATTGTAAACTATACCTTTCCTATTAATTGGGCACCTATATCGCAGCTTGGCCTTCACATGGAGTATACTTTCTTCCTTTTCTTGTTCCTGTATAAAGACAGTAGCTCTGGTGTAGTATGTTTCTTTGGCTGCGCTCTCAATTCACAGACATAATCGTACGTGGAGATACTTCCATCCTTGTCATGACATGGAATACCCACTGCCCTTGGGCTTGTATGGAGTTGCTTCTGCTCTACAGATCTTAACCATTATAGTATCAAAGCATATTTAGCACAATAAGCAAGTACCAACTTAATTTCTTCTCTTTTAAGAGTCCCATTATTCTTTCCCGCATTATGAAGAACGCTCTTAGTTTCTGAATTCAAGCTGCTTAAACCACGCCTATATGCTCGATACTGTATTGGTGCCTATCACTGCAACTATTCAAAATTACATCTTCTGCTAATACAATTTGAGCAAGGGCCAGTCTGTTTATTGTCGTACTAAATATTTGAGCCTATTCCCTTTCATTTATGTTGGTGGCAAGTAAAGGTAACCTTAACTTAAGACATGCCATGCACAATGTATAAAGCTGGTTACCTTCTTCCAAAATAGTGAATGTTGTATGCACAGACTTTTATGTCCTTCTAGTGGTGCTCTTGACAAGTTGCTTTGATTGATTTCTTTACCACTGACATTGCACTTCTCAGTACCCAGACGAACCCAGCAGGCAACAGAAGTGTGATGTGAAGGAATTGGTACGCCATGATGCATGATTTTCTGTGGAGTTAGAGGATGAGATGATGGAGTCTCATTTTTATAATGCAGATGGCTATATTATCTCGGATTTACCCCTGTATAGAATGTGCAGATCATTATAAAGTGATTTTGAAGTAAGTTTTCCTGTCTTTGTTCCTCAACTTAGAGCATATAAGGATGCAACATGGGGAACATGCTGCTTCTGCCTTAGCTTAATATCTGGTGATATTTCTGGACCTCTTCTTGTTAGTTGTTACAGAAGGGGCCCTTCTTATGCATCTTACTTGGACGAATTTCACTTTTGTTTTATAAAGTTCTAAACAGCTCATTTAGACTTGTGAAGGTAAGATTAACATGTAATTTTCATAGGTTGATGATGTTTTTCTGAAAAAGAGTTAGTCATTGATGTTTTGACTTAGCAGTTTCATAAGTATACGGCTAATTGTCTTCCAAGATTAATGAAGGTTTAGTTGGTCAATGGAACTGATACCCTCATCTTGATTGGGAAGCATGGACTATAGTTCTATAGTAAACACGTCCAGTCAGTGTTACCATGTGACCACCATCTTGACACATGGAGAGACTTTTATGTGGACTGAACTACAATCTACAAGTGTCAGTATACAATTCCTAGGGAAACATCGCATCCTGCAAGAATAAGGTGATTCTAATAGTGTTTTATAGAATTGCATATAACATGAATGGCAAACAAGCTAATATGGAAATCATTATGAATAAATTGTGATCATATGTTAATATGATTATTTTCTATGGGATAATCTTAACAATTTGTTTATGCTATTTCTTATATTAATTTCGCTGCATGGCAGAGCAAATCATGTACAGGCTGGAACCCGAGCTGACTCTTGCAGTGGCTGTGTCATGTCCACAATGTTGTCAACAGAAGGTATTTTTTGAAACAAATTCTTCTCCTGTTGCTTTAAAAAACCTGTATCTGCAAATAAGTCAGCAAGGTTCTTTATACAATTTATGTCTGCAAATAACTCAGCGATTTTCTTTATACAAATTTACATTTCAGTGGTCGTCTTCTTAAAAAAAACGTTTCTCAAATAAATGTCATTCCACAGCCTTGGAAAAGTTATCTTTCCGTGCCAAAGAATGAATGCAATATGGGGAAAATTAGATTGTGATGTCCAAGGTACATTAGAGGTGAGATTTAATTGAGCGTGATGCAAGTTGAGCAAAGAAAATGTACTGCTGAGCTTGCATTAGTTTGTGTGTCCAACATATTCTAGCATGAGATAGAGCAAGTAGAATACATTCGTCAATACTCCTTTCTAGTGAATTTTTTCTATGGCAATTCCTTTTTCTAACTACTGTTATTGCTTTATGATTTGATCGAAATTATCTATTATTACTTTTTTCTTTTTTCACTTTGTGACAAATATGGGGCTAAATGTACTTCCACTTAGCTCTTTGTTTTCCTAATTCTGTCAAAAGATGCTACTCAATTCCAATGGCTGTTAAATTCAAAACGGATCTACTGATACACATTTCGTACTTATTTATTGATTAGTGGGAATCTATTCCTTGTGCGTAGTTTTCAAAATCCGGTGTGCCTGTTGCAGCAGCATGATAAATACGTCAAAATAGTAAGCTTATCAAAACTGTGTGGCTTATTTTTCATTGCGGTTGTATGGCATGCAGTCATTTTTCAAAAGGGATAACTGTTACATGTTAAAAGTATTTTGTTCCTGAATACTGCTCTTGCCTGTAACCATTTAGGCCGTTTTATTTTTGCCCGTGAACGAGGTCGAGATTTCCATGCCCAAACTTTACCTCTTCCCGGTGGACCAAGATTAGCCTGGCAGTTAAGCAGACTAACATTGGACCACTCAACTCATCCCAAGTCTTTCATGCTTCTTCTCTTGAGGATAATGATGTACCAATTACTCAACGATAAAGCAGGTGAATATAGCAGTACATATGATAGAAGATATGCTAGTCTTCCTTCTGAAAGAAGATGCGCTATGATTTAAGACAGGATCTTTGATAGCGGTAGCAACGGTGGTCCTCTGTATTGGAGTGTTGCTTTCAAAGTTGCATACAGGTATGTATTTCGTCTCATCATAGAAGGGTGCAGAACACAATAATAATAGCTGTACGAAACCAAGGTATTAGTAGTGTTATCTGGAATATTCATCAAATCAAGTAGACAATGAAGCAAAACTCCGATTTGGATTTGGTTTGTGAGCTGGTGTGATGGTGATATTATTTCCAGGATGTAGGGGAAGCTATTGTATTATATGATACTGACTTCGCACCAGCATCTAGAAGCTTGAGCTTTTTCTTTTCCCTCTTTTCTTTGATATTTGAAACCTTTCACTATCAGAAATAAATAGATTCTTATCATTTATTTTAAACTAAACTAGTTTTTTATTTCAATAATTTTGCACAAGGCCGGGTGCGATGGTGCTTTTCTCATCCAATGCATCTGGCAGAGCAGCAGCTTTTGTTGGTTTGCAAGGCGAAGGCAGGTTTCGTATGGTAATGCTCCCTAGTCCCTAATGCTTGTTAATTGAATTTGAATTTTACGAGAAAATAAGCTATGCTGTGAGCTTTTACCTATATCTATATGCTACAGTCATCTGCCTCTGCCTATAGAAGAGTCTAGAGTTTAGAGTTTTGTTTGGTATTGATTTTCAACACCATTAAACTTTTTTCAACTTATTCTAAACAGTTTTAAGAATTTTAAAGACTATAGTAAATTATATGCTATGAAATAATTTATTTTTAAATTATAAATTTTTTTGAAACTTCTAAAAAGCTAATATTTGTATATTTTTATTTTTTCAACAATTTCAAACACTGTCTAGATCATGTGAACGAGAGATGGCAAAACCAAAAAAACCAAGCAACTGTATCACACACCCAAATTCATTCCCCGGTTGAAATTGGAAGCAGGCAATGCAAGCTAAGGTGTGTTCTTTTAATGACTTTTTTTTACTAAAAAATTATTTTTAATAATTTATTTTTAAAAATTTAATTTTAAAAAACTTAATTTTAAAGCTAAAATAACGCACCCAAGTCAACGATTACGGCAGCCGGAGGACAATGACTCTCTCTCCCCCTCGTTTGCTGCGTCTCCGCCGACGCACTCACGTGGTAACGTCTTCTCAATATCGAGGTGACTCGGGTGGTCCACTTTTTCTTTTCATTATTTCTATTAATTTTAATTAATTTCCATCAGTCAGTCACCCTACCTTCCAATCTTGGTGCGTTTTGAAATTATTTATAAAATAGAATTTTTAAAATAAAAAATATTTTATTTTTTTATTTAAAAAAATTATTAGGTAAAATTTTTTATATTATTTTTATTTTTAAATAAAAATTTTTAAATATTTATAAAATATATATTAAAAAATATATAATAGAAAAAAATTAAAAAGCAGCTCGTCATGCCAAACGCACTCTGTCTCTATTCTCACGACACGTTTCATTCATACACATATTATGCAAAAGATTATTTATAAAATAAAGTTTTTTTAAAATAAATATATTTTTGTTTTTTTAAAAACATATTTTTTTGTTTTTTTAAAAACATATTTTTTTGTTTTTTTAAAAACATATTTTTTTATTTTTAAAAATAAAAATATGTAATAAAAAGATCTCAGTAAAATTTGTTTATATTTTTTAAATAAATTTTTTAATATTTATAAAATATATATTAAAAAATATGAATAAAAAAAAGTTAAAAAATTATTTATGAAACGCTACAACAAACGGGCTATAAGCCGGTGGTGGTCAGGATCATTTGGTAGCTAGCTCATTCTCAATGGGTACGTTTGTCATTTGTCTTCTATTTGTTTTCTAATAATGAAAGATTTAGTATATCGTAAAATACGACTCTTTGCTCTTGCTCAGGGCCATCTTATCTTTTACTTTATCAATAATAATCAACAGAACTTTCTTGGTCGCTTCTGCTTTCATTCATTGTTTATTAAGAAGGTAGGCGGAAATTTTGCGCCGCAGCTAAAAGAGATCTCGCTATTTAAGGCCCAATAAATAGCTTAAGCCCCATATCTTCACCCCAGAAAAGTCATCATTATGCAACACGTGTCCTCGTGAACAAAAACCACTCAATCGACACGATGATAATAATTTGATGTAAACAAGGATCTGGACCGTCTATTTCAATTTTGTAATATTATCAACGGCTGTAAAACAACGAGAGGTTAACAACAAGTTATAAAATATAAGCCGCGAAAACACGGAGCCGCTCATCGCTCTATCGCGTGTTTCAAATATTTTTTATGAAAATGAAAAATAAATAATAAATATTTTTTAAAATAAGTTATAAATAGAGTTTAAATTTTATATTTTAATTAATTTTTGAAGTGAGTTAAAAGTGAATTAAAAATATATATATAATTAAACTTAAATTCTTTTTGTATAGAATTAAAATTTTAAATTTTAAATTTTATTTATAATTAAAATATAAAAAATTAATAAAATTTTAATTGGTACGGAAAAAACTGAAATTCTACCGATTTGAAATACGTTCCTATCGAGAGTACAGAGAGCAAAGCAAATGAAACCCAAGGTCTTCGGAACAACCCAACCACCGCCCTAAATTGACGAAATTATCCTTCAGTCTCCATCTCTTTTTATATATATATATATCACTTCTCGTCAGTTCTCTTCTCCTCCTTTCCAAGAAACTTGGTAGTCTCTTCTGTGTTTCTCAATAAAAGTTGCGAAAGTGTTTTTTTTGAATTCTTCTGCGAATCCTCTCTTGAGAGAAGATGAGTTGCAATGGTTGCAGAGTTCTTAGAAAGGGTTGCAGTGACGGATGTGTTCTCCGGCCAAGTTTGCAGTGGATCGACGGTGCTGAAGCCCAAGGAAACGCAACAGTTTTCATCGCCAAGTTCTTCGGGCGCGCTGGTCTCTTGAATTTCTTGACTAACGTTTCTGAACAACACAGACCAGGCAATCATCTGATAAACAAAATAACGTTTTCGTAGTACTTGTCTGTTGTTTCCATGATGGAAAAATATTCAATTTTGAAAGAAGAAATCTAAAATTTTTTGTTTGGTGAGCAGCTTTGTTTCAATCTTTGCTGTACGAAGCTTGCGGGCGAACGGTTAACCCTGTGGGTGGAGCAGTAGGGCTTTTGTGGGCAAACAACTGGGAACTTTGTCAAGGCGCCGTCGACACGGTTCTCCGCGGGGGAAAACTCCGGCCCTTTTCTTCTGACGGACCACAAACGGAGATAGAAAATCTCTGCGACTTTTCTCCGGTGAGGAAGAGACCAGCTGCGGCGGAAAACGATATGATCCCTCAAGCAGCTTTCCTTCAGCCGCCGCAAAAGCAGCAGAAGCATCTCGAACTCAAGTGTGAGCTTGACTTGGGTTTGCGCCCAAAGACAACAGCAACCGCAGCAGAAGTAGAAGAACAAGAAGAAGAGAAGTGTCGGCGACGGCGAAGGCTGGGAACGCCGAACTCGGAGGAATCTACCACTACAAGCGTGGAGAGTTTACCTGTGGCGGCAGTGCAGAGAGTTCCGACACTTTTGAATCTCTTCGTTCGATGAAATGGAAAGAAATCAAAACTAGAGAAGAGCTCGTTTTGCTGATCAATGATGAGTGTTAGTTTGAGAGATCAGACAGACAACCCAAGCTTTTCTTTTGCTTAATTTAGAAGAGCTGGTGAGGTTTTTCTTTGGGTTTTAACATGTAAAACGCTGTAGCTGTACTCCGGCGTTGATTCCGGTTTTGGGAGATTATATCGCCGGCGATTTTAATCAAAATATTTAATTAATCTTGTCGTTGTATATTTCGGTTCTTCTGATTAAAGCCCACAACAAAGAAAAACAACTTTTTCGACTCTAGACAGTAGAAAGTCTATTAAGTTTTCGTTTTATTCGGCGAAGTAGTGCTGGGAAGGTTCCTGCCATGGGATTTGATCAAGATCAACTACTAGAACTAAAAAATTTTCTATAAACATTTTCTTGAGTTGTTTTTGTTGGAAGTTTCTTGGAACGATTGGTAGAGTTTATCAACAGAGTTGAAAAAATGAACTTCACTTTGTTTTCTTTCTTTTTTTTCTTTATAGTAATTTAACTTGTAGACTAATGGACAACAGCACATATTTACTGCCTTACAGGTCTCTCCAAAACCTTTATTAATAAATCATCAGAAGGAGATAAGCTTCAGAAAGATAGTAATAACGCAAACGAAAGTTCTAATTGTTTTCAGAAGATTTTCTGTATGACCTTTGGTTTAGTTCAAGAGCCAAATGAAACTCGCTTGATTGAAATTTCATGTTTTTTGGTTTGAAGAAGCGGCGCAGCAGCAGAGTGGAAGCGAATGTCAGCGTTGTTCATTTGTTTTTGCTTTCCATTGTTGGGGTTGCAAATTGCCAACTAAAATATCTTCTTTTATCAATTAATTAAAGTTCTTTGATCGTGATGGGAGTCGTAAATTATCCACAACAGAAATGAAACCAACAGAAACTTGTCCTCCACTGTTTCCATGCGCCACATGGGATCAAGAAAGAATTTCGTTTGCTTTTTGCTTTCGTTTTTTTCTCCACTCGTTCTCTCTCACACTCTGTTTTCTTCTCTTTTCTTTTTCTCACAGAAACAGAACAAAAGTTGTTGTTCATGTTATTGTTCTTTCCTCTGATTCAAAGCATTTGATGATAGATCGATCACTCGCCGCGCTCTCGCCGCATTCGATCAATTGTGTCTCACTTAATTTAATTCCTCCTCCGCTTGCTCTCTTCCGTTTTCACAATTAAAACATTTTCATTCCCAGACAATTAATTCTTCTTCTTCACGGCTTCCATTCAAATATTTCTTTTTTTATTTTTTAACAATTCCTTGTAAGTTAAAATGGAATCTAAGTCTCGATCAAACTGATCAATGAAACGGAATCCTGTAAAGCAGAGTTGAAAAGCAAAGTGGAATTCTTACGTTAACATGCTATAATAATAAGATCATGAAGAAGAGAAGATTTTTTTAGTTTTTCCTTTTGTTGGCCTTCAATTATTGATTCATAGGGCGTCACTAGACAAGGTTTCCATTTTGATTATTAGTAACAAAACCATATTTAAACTATATGGGATTAGCTGTCAAATATATTTAAGTTGATCCTTGTGGAGAGAACAATTATCAGCTCACCTTATAACATGCAGTAAACTCTGTCCTTTGATTTCATGTTTAGGCCAATGTCTACAAAAGCTTTATTTTTATAAGCTAAAATTTTGTTCTTCATCTCATCACAGCTTCAGTAAAGCTAATGTTATCAAGAACTCTATTACCTTTCTTTTTCATGTATGTAGAAGGATAGGGGAAAAAGAGAAGAATAGCAACAAAGAACAAACATGATTAGCAGCACAGCAGCAGTCAACTACCGTTATTGTTTTTTCATATAAAGTTTTTAGTTGCTTTTGGTAGTCCATATCTATCCATCTTAGGAACAAAAGCTGGATTCCAATTCGGTAGCTTATTTTAGGAATGAATACGCTATAAGCTACAAGCTGATTTGATTCTGAGATCATTCATGCATGGCCTTACTAAACTAGTAAAAGATTGCCAAACTTAAAAACTATCGAATAATTGAGTGGCCTCAACTTTGTAATAAATCAAAAGTTTAATCAAACACGCTAGCAGAAAATCTGTGTGATCTTGAAAAGTACTTGTGGAATCTAAAACATTCAGGGAAAGAATTTAAATTCTACAGTTCTCCGAGAATTGGCTTTCTTTTAAAATATGTTTTAATTACAAAAAACTTTAACTTCTTTTTCAAATTCTAAATTGAAATTTACTTTTTATATTTCAGTTCACTCTAAATTTATCTAATTTATCTCTACTAGACATTTTACAAATTTTAATTTTGTAATTTAGTTTTATTAAACTCATTCTTTGCATAATTAAAATACACTCTTAATTTAGGTCCTACAAGATTTGTCTTTTTTTTCCTAATAATTAACGTTCAGACTTTTTCTATCCATTTCGTGTTACGGTTTGATACTTTCATCATTATATGTTGACCTTTCATTGACGTACGAACGATTGTCTACTGATGTCTTCCAAAGGACATGCTCGATTTTTTTCAATCTTCTCTTTTGATAGAACTTGTTTTCTTTCTTAATCAAATATCTCCATTTCGCGTTTATTTCTCATGGGGATGTTTCGGCGCAAACGCACTCACACTATTCTAATTAAAATTTTTTTTGTGTATTTTGATTTTTTAAATTTAAATTATATAAATAAATTGAATTACAAAAAAAAGTACGAGTTTTCTTATTTTTTAAAAAAATAAATTTAAATAAATTATTTTTTGGAAAATATCCAGAATTCGAATTAGAGGTGACAATATTATCTGACCAAAAAATTCTTTCGAAATTAATTATTTAATTCAAATTAAAATAACAATTTTAATTTGTATAAATATATAAATTAAATTAGAGTTAACGAACCGACTATTAAATATGTCAATCTATAATTAACTAATCAATTCGAATTGTCATATTCTAAATAAATAATTTTTTTAATTTATTTTTAAAATATAATAAAATTTTGATAATAATAAATAATAATAATAATATATAAATTATTAACTTATATATTTATAATTAATCATTTATTTTTATATTTTAGTAAAATAGTACAAGATGAGAATTATAATATTATTGAAATTATTACTATTAGGTGTTACTTTAATGACAAATTTAAATTTTTTAGAAATATTTTATCAAAATTTTGTCAACTAATTATGTTTATGAAAACTTTTATCAAAAATATTAATATATATTATAATCATAAAATTTTAGCTGTCACCACATATTTTAAAAAAAATTTATTGAAACATTGTAAGGATCAATGAAAATATTATTAAATGCATATTTTGACGGACACTCATTATATTTTTTTTATAAAAAATATCGTGCATATTTATTTAACTGATTTTATAATTTTACTCAAATTTTAAAAATATATAATAAAAAATTTAATAATTTTAAATATTAAATATGTCGACTAAATTTAACTCAAATTAATAAATAAATTATATTAAGTTTAATAAATTTGATCCGTATAAATTTATAATTTGATTAGAATTAAACAAATTAACTGATTATTAAATAAGTCAATTTAAATTGAACCAATAATTTAAATTATCATCTCTAATGAAAAAGTAGTGTTTATAACATTTCTTATAAGTATTATTATTTTTTAATATTTATCTCAAAAGAAACTTGGATATTACTTCCAAAGTATCACAGTGGGTTCTGCGGCTCCGTCTCTCCGCTTCTCCTGTTTTCTCTCTCGCTTTTTTCATCCGTTCGATCCCTCTTGACATATTCCATCCGTCCGATCAAATCCTTAAGAAACGGAGATGAATGTGCCGCTTCCGTGATTCTCCAGTCGACACGTGGTTGTTGCCCTTTTGCTATCAGACAGAAGATGTAACAGTCTGCTTCAATCAGAAATACAAAACCCATTCTTTTGGGCCCATTAAACTTTTGATATGGTGAATTTGTACGGTTTTCTGGTTTCTTTTGTGGCCCACTAGTTGTAGCCCACCACTTTCCTTATCTTCTTTTTTTGTTTTTTCTTTTGGGTCCCTAAAAGGAAAATTACGATAAATTGGTTCTGGTGAATCAAAGCCCAATCATTTTTGTGATTTTGATTTTAGAAGTAATAATTGGAGTACTGGCAACAAATATAGCAAGCGCCGTTACGAAAAAATTGCATGTTACAGTTGAAATGATCGGAGATATTTAGCTAAGCTTATCAGAAAAATAATTTTTCATTTTTTTATTATATATTTTTTAATATATAATTTATAATTATTTAAAAATTTTAAATATAAAAAAATTTTACGTAATAAAATTTTTTAATTATATATTTTTATTATTTTTTAAAATAAAACAATAAAATTTCGTCTTTAAAAATATAAAATTATTTATTTTAAAAAAATTTTATTTCAAAAGTATTCTCAAAACAGCTCGATATAGAATTTATTATCACACCATCCACTAAGCGTGAGAGTCCAAAAGTTTGAGAAAATTAGGCCCATAAAGCCCATTAGTGTTGTTTAACACATATAACAAAGTTGAAAGCTGAAAAAACATGTTTTCATTTCAACAACTCACTTCTTTTTATTAAAAATTAATTTCATTTATATAAAGAATAAAATACTTTCAATACACTTTCATCTTAAAAAAATAAAATTAAACTCACTTTTAATAATACTATTTTTAATAGTTCAGTTTACAAGTAAATCATTTTTTAGTAAGTCACTTACCATAAAAAGAAACACAAACAAAATTATAGGAATCACTCATTATTGTGAAAAAGAAAATTCATCTTTGTTTTCTAGTTATATAAATTACCATGATGCTGGTGCAGAACTGCAGACTACCATTGGTATACATTGGAAATTTGGAACCTATCGATTCTTCAGAATTAGTTGAACTAATTCATCATAAAAGGCCATGCTTTTAAAATATGCAGTCTAAAAAAGTCTACTAGTACGTTAAACGGTACCAACAATTGTAGACCACTCAACATTACGTCCAAAATCTACAATAACCAATCAATTGAAATTGGAGAGTCTACCAAGTTACAATTTATTGGATCGAGACCAGCCATTGTCCAGCCTGTTACACGAAGCCCTTGTTATTATCAGGCCCATTTTCTGTTATACCTTACCTTATTTTGATTTTGATGGGCTTTCCTTTTCTGTTGAACGGGCAGCTTCAATTTCCAGCCCAATTATTTCATCATTTCACAACGAAAGAAACAATAATTACAAGTAAGAAACAAAGCTTTCGACTGGTTCTTCTTCAATGGCTCCAGTTACTCTAAGGCTTGTTCCCATCGACGTGAAGAAGAAGCCATGGGAACAAAAGCTTCCACTGAATAACCGGTGGCATCATTCAATACCTCCCGTTGGTGACGTCAATCGCGGGGAACTCTTCCTTGTCGAAATGGTCGATGGGACAGGTGGTAGTATCGGAGACAACGATTCTGCTGTAGACGTTAACTCTCTCGATCTAACCATTGTAAGTAAGCTCTTCATGGACTTAACGGTGATTTGAAAGATTTTTTATGGTTTTTGCTTTTTTTTTGGTTCAATATTAGTAGATTTTCGTTGTTTTTAGCTGTTCAATTTGGTTTATAAGGTGATTTGTTTGATCCTTTAGCGATCATCAGTTCTATGTTTTTACTGACGGTTGGTTAGTGCTTTTAATTAACATTCAGTGAGAGTTTTGATTGATAGATTGTTCTTGGTGGTGAACATGATAATGAATCGTTTTCACCCTTTTTTCGTTTGAATTTAATGGCTCATGAACTTAAGCTTTATTCTCGAAACTGAGTTCAATATAAATCAATCCAGCGATTGCCTGCCCTAGGAGAAGATCAATTTCCTCAAATACATATGGTTGGGAACAAAAGCACTTGCATAGAGTGCATTGGATGAAATTACTCATACTATAAATCATCAAAAGGTGATATAAAACGTTTAGAAATTAAGTAGAAGATCTTTAGATGTTCCTCTCATGAACTGATATCTTGGAAGGACCTCGTAAGGAGCCATTAACCAGAACTACTATAGGAGACTCTCTGTGTCAACATCTTACTGAAAAGGAAATGATAGTTGACAGTTGTCTTATGTATGATGGCAAGCTCATAGAATTGTCAAGTAGTTCAGTTGTCTTAATGAAGGAAAATTTATCTTCAGATCCATCCATTTGAAGTTCATAATCTTGGAAACACAAAATAAGAAGTTACAACTACCCATATTATTTTCAGATGGATCTGAAGATTATGAACTTAATGTGCTTCTCAGTTCTTACATTACGATGAGAAAGCTTTGATATGTGTGACTCCATATTTTGAGATGACAATTATCCCTGGTCTCTATCTTCATTCTTAAAAACAATACTGTTTCATTTTGACATAAGATTTGTATATTTCCATTCTAAAAGATCCCTTTTCTGAAACTTTTTTCCTTAGACACATTATCTTAGTGAACTTTAAAAAGTCCTAGCCGAAGTTGGTATTCTGGGCCAAGCCATGTGGTCTTCTTCCAGTTGAGACTTGCAACTTAGGCCCAGTTCCTGGAGATGGGTGAGGATATACAGTACATTTGACAGATAATGACGGTGGATTTTTTATGGACCACTTCCCCTGTGCTACCAAAGCTATTTGGTACTTTGAGGGATTTATGCATACTCCCTCCCTAAGATACTAGCTACTGCTTATTTCATATAAATCTCCAGTTTCTATATTAGGATGGAATCATCAAATTCTTACTCTTGAGATTTGGTAATTTGTTAGAACAGGTCAATTACGACCCTCTTCGAAAGCCATTTTCTGGTGTCAACAGGTCTACGTTTTCCTGGTTTAACCCGCCCTGCTATAATTGTAACTGCACCTTCTTTAAGTTACTAAAAATATGACAGGGAGAAAAGGTCAGTAGAAGAAGTACCAGGGTCCTTGATTATGTGAGATCCTGCACAAAAGACCACTTGCAGACCTCCCAACACCCAGAAGTTGCCTTCTTGGATGGTAAGAATCTCAAACTTCCTCGAAACAATGTATGTTTGATAATTTGGTGGTATTTTCAAGATTTGGCATTAACGACAAGCATCAAGATTGTTTTATTGCTGAAGTGTTTAGATTTAGCACCATATGAATTTAGTTTGTTCAACCATGTCAGATTGTTGTGCATAACCACTGATCTGAGACTTCTTTTATTGTATTTTCCATCCGGTTTACTACTGTTTTTTTAGAACTAAGAATGTGACGATTCCATTTTCTTGCAGTGCAGGGTTAATTGCAATCTATTGTGACATAGTCATTGAGATTCAATTTTCCAAACTTTTATTTCTACTTTATAAGGAAAAACATCCGTCCAAACTCTTACCTGACACTCTTATTACAGTGGCACTTTGTCATCTATGTTTAATAACTGTCCCTACAAGAGTCCAATCTTTGTGGCACCTTTTCAGCTATAAATATGCAATCCTTCTTTCTGGAATTTTATCTTTCAGCAGATCCTAAGTTCAGATCTAATTTCTTTCCTTTTCAGATAAAGGAAGGAACACCTGAATGGGACAAGATTGCAAATGAGGCAGCAAGAACTATCCGTGGAAGAGACAATGGTGACAACTGCGACATAAAAAATCTCAGCAGAGGAACAAAGGCTTTATCTCCCTGTATTTGTTGAAGGAGCAAATCAGAGCAAAGCTGGCATGCACTTTTCCCAGGGTGTTGATGAAGTATCATTCTATGGGCCATTGAAATGGGTTAGTTAATCATGTATATGAATTGGGTTTGAATAATTCAGAAACAATAAGAGATCAACTTTTCTTCTTCCTTTATCTTAGAAGGCCATTACCTACAGGCTGGTCATTTTGATAAAAAAAGGCATAAACTATCTGTAATCGTTTTCATCTTTCATAAGATTTTGGTCATTTATGAGAATAGCTCTTAGCAACCATTGTGATTTGCGTCTATGTTTTCTCTCTATCGGTATTTGGTTTTATCATCCCAAACAATACTTTCTACCAACTAGTGGTTAATTTTGGGTTATGATGACCTATGTTTTTCTTGAAACTAGGATGTGAGGTGAGTCCTAGGAGAGTGCCTGCGGGACCACGGGTTGTGAAAAAGATGCCTGATGTACTAAGTGCACCTATGATGGAAATCTTGCCACTATCCTGAACACAGGTGCTACTGAATGGAAGTAGTCTCTTTTCAGCGATTGTGTATATGAATTGTCATATAAGATTCTTATCAATACCTACAAGATTCTCTTCTATATGGCAAGGGTTCATCAAAGAATTTATTTAACTTTTGATGTAGATTCTTGATATGTACAGTTGCCCCTCTTTCCTATGTGAATCATGTGATTAGTGCCAGGAAGATGCAATCCATTAGCTTTAAGGAACAATCCATAGCTTTTTTATGTTTTCTTAAAAGAAAGCAGTATGCTTCTGTATGTTTCTTGGTAATATTAGCTATACTTTCAATACATCATAATATAGAAGTCTGTAGAATAACTCATTGCCTGTATATAGTTACAATTGTTGCTTCTTAAGTTTTCGAAGTTCATAGTCTCAGAATCATGCCTACCCCATTCTACACATATATACCCAGTTACTTGGTTTCTGACTGAGGGATAAACCTGACTCACAGAAGACTGTAAATAGTTTAACAAGTTCTCTAAGAATATGTTGGTGAATGACAGATTGATAGTTTCAAAATTCCAGTATTCTGTATTCATGACATGTTGAGCAACATAACTATTTCTGAGTGCACATGCTTTGTTGTAGTTATGTCTTGAGCATAAATCATAAAATCAATAAGATGATTCCTCTATTTTGTACAGAAAGCAACTAAGTTACAATCAAGCAGTTCTTCAGGTTGCTCCTATAGAATTAAGAATTGCTGCAGTCACTTGCTTGTTCTACCACTCTTAAGTTTATTTTATTTTCTTCATGTGGAACAGTTTTCCTAACTCACAAATTGCAATTTCTTAATTCCATAAGCAATTGACTTATGATTTCTTTTTTTAAATATAAGGATGACTTCTTCAGTGGAATCAATTATATGGAAACACCTCTATCATATGTTTGTTAAGTAACATAGAAGTTGTCTGCTATTTGTGCTCTCTTTAAGAAGAAATGATTGCTCCTTCTTTCATTGTTTAGAAATGCTTGTAGACCCATCTTTTCCTAGATTATGCGAGTATATTTAACAAAAAGAACAAGATCAATAGGTCAAGTTATTGCCATCAATTTATTTAATGTATTTAAGATTTTATTACTAATGAGGACACATGTTGCAACTTCTGTCTATTTGTTCATATGAGTTGGATTCACCACATTTCTGATTAAATGTTTAAAGTGAATTTAGGCAATTAAGATCTTATCAACCTCTTCAAATTTGATTAAAAGTATTTCAAAGTCCTTAAGGAAAATTATAACCGATTTATTATTTTGAAGGCCCCCTGATGCTTTACCATTTTAGACACTTTCCTAAGCCTCTTGAAGTACTAATTTAATCAATATGTGAAACACGAAGACATTACGTAAACCATATGTTACCATTAGCATATAAAATTAGTGTTATACTTAGCATCACTTTCATCTTTATCTTAGATATTGAATAGGATTGTTTCCTGCAGGGATCTTAGATTTCATTATATCCTGATAGTGATTATACTCCTCCTAGCTAGTCTAAGTAAGAAGATAAAAGCCGTCTGTTGTGCTGTCAAGTTAAACTAATAATATGAATTAATTGTAAGAAGGTTAGGTGAAGTATATATTTTAAATGTGAATTAGTTTGATCAGTGGAGATGACTTTTTCATGATCTGTAATCTTGAGTTACATGAAGCTTCTAACTCAAGAATTGAACTCTATAACAATTTTTTACAATCATTTATTGGTACTAATGTTCTACTTGAGAGGATTGTTACTGATGGGAATGAGTTTTTGGAATTCCTTTGAACAGAGTTTTTTTCACTTTTGCTGCAACTGACTCTATGGTTCACATCTTGACATAAGCTTCATTCTGTGCTAGATTGTATGGTTTCTTCATTTAACCTGATTGAATGTCCAGAAATTTAAACCTGTACACTGAAATTATGCTCAGAGTTTGGCAAGGATAGCTGCACTCTGGTTTATCAAGCGCAAGGTAAAGCTTCAATTCATGTCTTTATTTATCTCAGAAACCTATTACATAAAGAATAGATGTATATGTTGCTTGTTCTAGATAGAATATATTCTCTTGAGTACTTTCTGAAGTAGGATGTCTTCAGAATGTTGACATGATTCAAATCCAAGGTTTGCAAATTGATTATATTAGAAATATTGGGCACTGATACATTATGAAAGTGATGAATGCTTGCACTGTTTCTGCACTTAAGAAAAATAAGAATATTCATTAGTTTGTTGAGTAGTAGGATTCTTTTCTTTGGGAATCACTTTGGAATATTCATCCAGCATGACAAGATTTTGCTAAGATATCTACTTCTATGACAACCTCCATATTAGTCATCTCATTTGTTACGATATATGTAGCTTGCCTTCTTTATAATTTGAGGGAAATCAATATAATTCTAATGGCAACAACATCCAGGAAGGGACAAAAATAGTAAAGACTTTTGTTATACATTTTTGCCGTTCACAAGCTCTTTTCTCTTATCTTTCATAAACAACTCGGACGTCCCTCTAAGAAAAGATGACTTCCTCATTTGAAAGCTCTTGCAGAGCTAGACTGCTCTTGGACTTCAATCTTCAAAAATGTTTGCAAAGATGAATTGAAAATGTGACTTAACTTTCCAAAATTTCTTTTTGATCAAGGACCTTTACTAATGGTATGCATCTACTTGCAACATGCAAGTGACTCTTCTATGATGCTTGTACTGATAAATGCTTTGTCTAGAGAGTTACTTTGTACTTCATATTTTTGCAAATTTTGTTTCAAGTGTAGAATTTTTCAAGATTTTAGTTTTGTGCACCTGCTGCATTGCAAACAGAGAGCAAAAGGGAGGGATTCATCATTCCCTGTAACTGGTCCCAGCTGTTTGCACTAAAAGACACTTTTGTATCCCCCAAGTCCAATTAAAGATTAATGCTTAGCATCCAAATAAAAACCCAACATCTTGGACCTACTAAAACATATTTATGTTGATCTTAGACAGAAATGATAATGGACCCCATCCATGCTCCTTATGTTTGCATCAAGATGAAAACAGCATCTCACTATTCATGGCATGAAATGGCATGATCATGTTTGTTGATGTTATCTATGCATGTGGATGGTTGATTCTTTGTCTTGAAGTCCAAACGTAGAGTCAGCATGGAGATTTATGGAGAAGCAAAACGGGAATTTGAAACTGGTTCTTTGTAGTACTATGCAATGAAAAGTTAGAAACTTGTCCTGTGTGAAAGGGTGGTCTTTACTGTGAAGCACCAGGAGACCCACTTTAAGAATTGCAGGCTGCTGTGCCAGAAAGTGCTTTTGTTATCTATAGCTGTTTTATGAAAGATCAAATCTCTTCTGTTTCTAGTTTCTGGAATATGTCATGCAATTAAAACTTTCTAAGCTTTCAATCTTTTTAAGTCTCCTGATTAATTACTGTGGAGTAATTTACTTATCATTACAATATGTGCTCAACATGTCATGAGAGCAAGAATCACTTCAAACAGGTTTTGGTGAGAGCTCATGACTTGTTCTTAGGGAATAAAGCAATTGGCAAATAATGGAAGCTTATTTAGGCATGCCACAGGTGATATACTAGCTATGATCGCCTTTTTGTTCTTATTGTTGCATAAAGTATTTTATTACTTGACCTGCTCTAGACAAAAATTTGTGTGTTCTCCTTTTTGAGTGTTTTGAGGATTTACTTTTTGCTGAAATCTGAATTAGTAGGAAGAAACTTTTCTTATTTATTAATAATAGTTGCCTCAGCAACTCTTTTTGTTCTTTGCTTTCATGTGCTGTGACGTCATTTACCACCATGATTGAAAAAGTACTTGCTTCCGGAAGGAAGGAAGGTGGCTGTGAAAGAATAAGAAAACTTTCATTGACGAGCTCTCCATTTTAGAAAAAAATTCGGGAGACAATTTTGTTTAGAAGCTAATTAATGAAACTTTTCTATCATAAAGTCCCAACACAGGAGCGAACGCAAGAAAGCAGATGGCAACTGGCAGGAAAGGGGCAAGGAGACAACAAAATAAAGCCGAAGGAAAGCAAAGACTCTTCTCCTGTTCTTCACCGTCTACAAGTAAGTTTTGTTTCTGTGCACTGATTGGTACATATGCATTTGCCTCGAGCTCTAAAATCTTTGTCTGGTGCTGTTTGTCATCAGAACAGACCCATTCACTCCACTGAAATGGGCGATGTTTTAAAATTTTGCCAGCTTCAACTTGCAGGTCAGTCCATTTATTTCCTGCGTTAACGCATTTATTTGCTGGACGAGGTTTTAGACCACAGACCACTTGGGAAAACATGACAAAACCCAGATTAGAACATAAATCCGACCTAACTAATACATAGGCAGATAATAATATATCATGCTGATAGTCTTCACCGACCACGTTTTAGGCGACTAAGGTCATCCCTGAAATGAAGGACTCCTTTAGCAATCGAAAATTTTATCCGTAAAATTCATTTATGTTATATTGATAATGAATCTACCTTGATCCGGTAGATGTTTCGGAACGATGATTATTTATTATTTGCCTGTTGCAAGATAGGAGTTGCATGTCCTGTCTTTTTTTGCGATCTCTTTTTAGTATGAAATGAGGCGAAACAAGTACTGATGGAAGCAAGAAATACTTGTTTTGTTATGATATCTTCATGTTCATATGGTTGGTCTTTTCATCGAAAGGTCAGGTCAAGTCAGTCAATTAATTCCTGAGCTGTGTGGTCAAAGCGGGTCTGTAATTTTTTTGGCTGGCTTGACCCACTTGGTATGTTGGTGGCTGACGCGACTGAACCATTTAGATTTTTAAAGACAAGAATTGTTTAATAAATTTAGATGTATTTTGAAGTTAATTAGGTTATTCTAGGGTAAAAGTTTTAGGCGTTTGGAAGATGTGATTTTGAACGACCTCAGCTTCTTTAGGCCAATGCCAAACATGGCTTTTTTGGATGGTTTTTTTAAATCTGAAAAAGCTATGCGTAGAGCTTCAGAAAGTTTATTTATAAATTAAAAATATAGATAAAGTATCTCCCGACTAGAAAGACAACAAGCCCAGGACTAGTGAAAACATGCTGGCCTACACAACATGGTCCTCTCTACTTTGTCTCACCCCTCTTGAAATAAACTCAAAACAAGCATTCAGACATTATCAATTATCTTCAATTATAGTGATCTTATAAGTTATAATACTAGTTTCGACTAGTCCCATGTCTTGGTGTCAATCTAGCAGTATCATATAGCATGTGAGGAGCCGTAATCCGTAATAACTGCACAATTTTGTTTGTTGGTTGTATTTGAATCCCTAGCTATCTTTATGACAGCTTCTGTCTCTTTTATGTTCTCCTTCCTCGCCGTTTACGAACAATATATTATTTTGATCGGTCTCCAAGTTCATTGCATTCGTGGATGCAGTTGCATATAACTCTTTTCAGCGTAAATCATGCATGCATGAATTTCAAACTTTCTTGGAAGCATTTATGAAATTGATCTGGCCTAGCTTTTTTATCTTAACTTATTACTAGTGGTTTTTGTTTAGTCGATTCTTGTTGGGTAATACAATGGTCCCCCTCTGTATTCTTATACTCCAGCAAGTTCTTCGAGGTTAATTTTGCATTGAGAAATGTAACAGAATCTGTGGCATTGACGGACACCATCGCCGGTCTATGTTGATATGCATGCATTCATACATGGAAGTCATCTAAGCACGAGGATCATTCATCTAGTACACTTGTCGAAAGCTAGGTAGTCAGGCTCGAAGAACATTTATAGTTCTGCAGAGATTGCACTGGCCGACCAAATTTACATTGGAATCCCTTTATCTTGAGGAAATATTTACCTACCAATTTAATTGATGTTCTTTTTGTCTTATGCTGATATTATAAGGCTTCTTTAAGTGTTTTAGATTGAATCATTTGAACATTTAGTCAATATATGCGATGCTAGCCTAGTAACAATACCAAATTGTTAGTCTTCGTTTTCTTTGAGCATTAGCTAAAACGTGGTTATAAACAAACGCTAACTTTAGGAGATTAGATTCGTAGCTTCATTAGAGATTCAGCGTAGTTTACACTAAACAATATTTGAAAGCAGCAATTGGTGGTGATCACGTTTGCTGCATATGATATGGCTTGGATTATACGAACCTGTTATCTGTCAGCTAAACCTTGATCCAAAAGTCGACACGTCAACAATCGCCACAACCAAGTAATTAATTAGTTTCTTTCATGTAACATGGATGGTTTTTTCTATCGCAGATTCCACATGACAGGATCGAATTTCATGAAACCCAACGACAACGAGGAATCCATGTAGATAATTCTTGACCCTGACTTAACCATTTTTCGCATATGCAGGTATTAATTCAATTGTCGCTGCAATACTTTCGGCGCGCCAACAGTGGTCCGACAAACAGCCAAGAACTACTCTTCTTTGTTCAATACTACTGGCCGCCGGCACATGACAACAGCAATCATTTTCGTAATTAATAATGGAATCCGTCGTTATTATTTATAATCATTAACTGTCTCTTTTTAGTTAGTTATTTAAAAGCTGTAGTACTGTCCAATTGCTGTATAAAATGTTTTAGATTTGATGACCTTGTTTACAAGGTCTTTTTTTTTACGAGGTCTTTTGATGCTTAGGTATACAATGATTCTGTATGCAAACTTCAATCGATCATTGAGAAGGTTTCGAATTCGATTGAACCCAATCATTGCCCATTCATTAAATCTCCTTCCAAAAGAAAGAGATAGAAAAAAGAACTTTTCTTTCTGCGTCGTAATTAAATTACTTGTCTGTATTTCAAATAACATTTAAGTTAACAGTTCTTAAATGTTAGAAAGCAGCAACAACTCCATTCCGTGATCTCTTCTCTCTCTTATCGTGGTCCATCACTGTACGCTACTCCTGCGGTAAATCTGAGACAAAACACACTGTTATCCGCGCCGCCAAGTGATGAACCCGGACGGGACGATTACTCTCCGCCCCGAAATTCCAAGCGTCATTCACTAGTTCGTTCTCAAAACCTATAATACCTGAATTAGTGGCTCTTTTTCTGCCACGTCACCTCTTACTTTTTTAACCTGTCGGCGCCTGTATACACACATACCTAATAACAGACGCCCGTCACCCCCCATACACATATGCATGCATGTCTATGCATATCAACGTGTATAGTATTTGTTAACATGTACATACATCTAATCAAGCACCATTATTAGTATGTAGATGTATAGACAGGTATGTATGATACATACATAGATGACAGGGCATTGAATCGAAATGAAAATAAAATGAATAGAAAGAAGATAGAGCGCAGCCAGAGCGCCGCCAATTCGATCATTCCTACTTTTAGGACCCATCACCTCCGCCTCTTTACCCTACTAAGCTATTAACCTTCTCCCCTCTTTCTCCTATAATAATCTAACCTTAATAATTATTAAATTAATTATAAAAGTTATATTATATAGTATAGTTAGTAGGATATGTTTCAAACTATCAAATCTTCGACAGGTGCTCTCTCTCTAGATATATATAAGAAGCTAAGATGGTGGAGAAGAGCAACTTCACATACCTTCTTTTTAGTTCATCCATTCACTCAGTTGTTTTACTTCCGTCAATCGATCAATCAACTCAACAATTTAGTTCGACCAGAAACATTCAATCTTGTTTTCTTTTCTTTTTGGTTTCTATGTAATAGAAATTAACTTAAAAGGAAGGAAAGAAGGTTTGAGACTGAGATAAATAAACTTGTTTTGTTTCCATATTTAGTTCCACTACAAATACAATCATCGACAGCAGGGAGATTTGTTGTTGTAGTAAAATTAAGCAAGAAGGAAGAAGAAGACGAATATCATCAGCTAGAGGAAGAACACAACAATAAGAAGAGATAAAAATGTCTTTTGCTGTTAGAGAATTTATCCCTGAGCTCGACACAGCCGCCGCCGAAGCTCTCGAGCAGTCTTGTGAAGTTGGTCCTACAGGCAAGACTTCTCTTATCACTGACCTTCTTGGGGATCCTCTAGCTCGTGTTCGCAACTCGCCCGAATATCTCATGCTGGTAAACAAACAAGGCAAACATTTTACAAAAAGAAAAAAATTTTCTTCTCTCCTTCTTATTGTTTTGTTAGGGTGATTTCTTACCGTTCCTTAATTAGGTAGCGGTAACAGAAGAAGAAGAAGAAGAAATCATTGGAGTAATTCGAGGTTGCATCAAGTTTGCATCAAGTGGTCAGAAATCACACTTCATCAATGGCGCCGACGGTAATGCATCACCGGAGTTCGTAAAACTTGCTTACATCCTTGGCCTGCGCGTATCTCCTTCTCACAGGTATACAAACATACACCACTCTCTCTACTATCTGAACCCATTACTCATTCATTAGAATCATTCATTCAATTATTTGTTATTAATGCGTATATGTTTCAGGAGAGTGGGAGTTGGGAAGAAACTCGTGATGTGCATAGAAGAATGGTTCAGATCGAAAGGAGCTGAGTATGCATACATGGCGACGGAGAAAGACAACCAAGCTTCCGTCAAGCTCTTCACAGGCGTCTGTGGCTACACCAAATTCAGAACTCCGTCGATCCTCGTACACCCTGTATTCAACCACCGTTTCAGTCTCAACCGTAGCATAACCATCATCAGGCTCTCTATCATTGACGCCGTCAAGCTCTACAATCGTTATTTCTCTTCGGTCGAGTTCTTTCCGCAAGACATCGATAACATCTTACGCAACACTTTATCTCTCGGTACTTATCTAGCAATTTTCTCTAATAACGTCAGCAGCACGAATTCATTCTTCAAGACCCCGCCGGAATCATGGGCTGTTATCAGTGTTTGGAATTCGAAGCAAGTATACAACCTACAACTCCGGGGAATTTCAAAACTCCAAAGGTGCTTAGCGAAAGCCAGCCGTTTAATCGACGGTTCATTGCCGTGGCTCAAAATCCCTTCATTCCCAAACATATTCAAACCTTTCGGGTTCTTGTTTCTTTACGGTATCGGAGGAGAAGGAACGCGAGCGACTGAACTGGTGAAAGCTCTGTGCAGGCACGCGCACAACCTGGCGCTTGACGCCGGTGGGTGCAGCGCTGTCGCTGCTGAAATTGGTGCTTGCGATCCGTTGCGTAAAGGAATACCGTACTGGTCGAAGTTGTCTTGCCCAGAAGATCTGTGGTGTGCCAAAAGATTGTCCGGCGACTACAACAATGGATCTGTCGGTGACTGGACTAAAGCTCCGCCGCAACAATCCATCTTCATGGATCCTAGAGAAGTCTGATCAATAGATGGTACTACTACTACACAACTACTAATCTACTGCTGCTAGAACTTGTTTGTTTTTATTGCATGGGTTTTTATGTAAACAGTTCTCTCCGTTCATCCACGGCCCAAAAAAAGATGTTTGATTTCATTTTTTGGGAAGATGGAAATTTTGTAACGGAAAGAAATGAGAATCAGAATCGCTAAAAAGTGTTGTATAGTGTTTGTAATGCATTACGCTTTAAATTATCTATATAGCTGTTTTTTGTTCCAGCTTTATTAGCTTTAAAACGTTTGTAGGAGTAGAAGAAGGAAGTTCTAATTAATCTTCAACGGCTTGTATTTAAGCCTAAAAAGTGTTTCTACATTACAGACTTTAAAATCAAAAGAAGAAGAAGAACAATATATCTCAATCTTCATTGCCATTCTAGTTCTTGGTTTCCTTTGAACACTATGTTTGAGAACCAAATCAAAAAATAAGATGAACTTGGAAGTAAACATGAAGATAACGATAAAACTGAGTAGAAACTAGTTATTTTATTTTGATATATTAGAAAGATTAAAGATTTAATAGAAAATGAGAGAGTAATAAAAATATAATTATGAAAAAATAGAGATTTTTTGAGTTAAATTAATCTAATTTTAGAATAATCAATTAATTAATATAATTCTTAATAATATTAGAAATAATTTAACAGAAATAATTAATTATAAAAGATAAAAATGATTCATATAGTAAAAAATTATAGGTAATAGATCAACTAAAAGTAAACTAAATAAATAAATTATAAATTTTGGTAATAAAATGCACGCATTTTTATTTTTAAAAACAAAAAGCATAGTAGAAAAAAATTTTAAATTTTTAATAATAACTTTTGCTACACTATATTAGTGTGTAAACTTTAATTTTAAATTTATCTTTTTTAATATTAATAAAATTATTAAACAGATGGACGGAGATGAATAATTTATTGTTATCTCTATTTAATCTTATTTACGTCACTCCAAACATTCCGTTAACATATAAAGCCAATTTTTTGCCATTTTTTAAATGTCACGCGTTAAAAATTTAAATGTTTTGCAGATATTTGAATGGACCAAAATTTGAATATCAGTAAGTTCTAAGTTGTTGCGGATTTGACCAATTACACGACGGGAATGAATCCACCTGTCCGGTCCACGTGAAAACAACACCATTACAAGCAGCAGTAGTTCCTAGTTAATGTAGTACACAATTTTGTTTTTTTTTCAAATTTCTTTCTTTATAATTGTTATTATATTCGCATCTGATAATGATTTGAGATATGCTATCATTAGCCCAGTAACATTTTGTAGCCTGGCCCAGTTTCTTAGGTGGGGCATACTCATCTTGCCGACATAGACAACAGATCTCAGGAGCGTTTTGCATTGCTTATTTTTAAGAATAATTTTTAATTTTTTAATTTTTATCTATTTTTTATAAATATTTAAAAATATTATTTAAATATTTAAAATTTTATAAAAAATTACTGCAGCTTATAAAAGCAAATATGATTTCTATAAAGTATTTTAGAAAAAGAGATAGATTAACCTGAGATTAGAGTTGTGGCGATAGTTTTGAAAATACATAGATCTTTCACTGAGATGATATTTTTGGAGTACTTTTTAATTTTTTTAGTTTTTATTTCATATTTTAAAATAAAATTTTACAATATTTTATATTTTTTTTTTTGAAATTTAAAATATAAAAATTTAACATCATCAAATTTTATTATTAAATACGTGAGTTTAAAAAATAATCTTTTAAAACACTTCTAAATATCCGTAAATCTTACATATAATCAACTGAAATAAAAGATAAATTTACATAGCTGATTTTATTTAAATAGGATTTAGGTTGTTATTTTTGCTGTATCATTGGCCCAGTAACCTTTTGTAGCCTGGCCCAGTTTGCTGACACAGATAGATGACCCGTTGCCCTAAGTTCAGAACGCCGTTTGGAAGCTGCTTCTCTCATTCTCTTTTGAAATGAGATGAGCCTTCTAAGAGTTATTTGAAGTTGTTATATCTTATAAAGGTTATCTTATATCAGAACAAATTTTGGAATTTTTTGAGTTGTAGGTATGTTTGTTCAATTATTTGAGATAGACTCCTGCGAGTTTCTTTTGGTCTTAGTTAACTTTTTAGTTTATCTCTCTATTGCTTTCTTTCACGATGATCTTATTTCTATTGGCATGGATGATCGAATAATTGAGTTCGTTTCGGAGCGTGTTATAAATATTTATAACTGAATTTTATATAAATAAAAGATTAAAATTAGAATTTTTTTTAAAATAGATTCAAAGTGAAGTTAAATGTGGTGTTTCCATTTTTTAAAAAATAAATTTAAAATTTAAAAATTAGACTGTATAAAAAATTTTACAAATAAAAAATTTAAAATTAAAATTTTATGTGCGAAATTAAATTTTTAATTTTTTATACAAATAAAAAATATAATTTTTTTTAAATTTTAATGTTGACAAACAAATAAAATTTCGTACGATCAAAACACGTCCACATATATAATTCCGTACTTTTAACTATTTGTTTTATTATTATTATTTTTTCTCAGATGAAGTTTCCTATATTATTTCAAAGAAGCACACCGGATACATAATCATAATATTGATAATGTTGTAAAACAAAACCACACCCTGTCTTAGTGGTATAAACGCATTTCCTAATCACCGTGTGGTCCTTAATAATCACTTTTAGAAAACAACGGTCAAATACAATAAAGCTATAATCACTTGAAAAACGAGAAGCTTTTGTCTCAGAATATTCAAAAAGCCATGATTTGATATGGTGAATTAATTACCTTTCTCGTACGGAATCACACTTAAATTATCGCAGATTTTAATAGTTCATTGGTAGTCAAAGTCTATATTGGCCAACTGCTTTTTTATCTTTTTCTGTTTTTTTCCCCTGCTATCAATTATAAGATTCTTTTAATTTTTTAAGAGATTTTTAATCGTTTTTTAACCGCCTGATTCTGCCTACCGCCGTAGATTGGCGAATCGTAAGCTCATACTTTTGAGTTAAGCTAGTAAAGATTAAAAATAATAATAATAATAATAATCAAAGTGATTTAGGTAGGGTTACTAGAATAGTTAAAGAAGAGAAGCTTACTTGTATTGAAGAGAAACCTTAATGACTTTATATTGATTTTGCATATAATTAAGATATGTCTTCTAACAAATTCTTTAGAAATTTAGCACTCACTCTTAAATATATCGAGATCAATCAATCATAACATAGACCTTATTACCTTTCTCATTTGCTTTTGATTTCTACCTAATAATAAGAAGCTAATCACGATGTTAATAGAAGGATATTTATAAAATACTAATTAATTAATCTAGATTTTGTTACAGATACGTTAACTGCGGTACACATGGGCCATTGTTTAAGCCCATCAAGTAACAAAGACATCAACAAATCCAATAACCTGGCACCATCCAAAATTTTTCAGCGACTAGATCGAAAATAAAGTTAAACGCCAAACAAAAGAACTATGATTTCGAAAATTTTTAGAAATTTTCATTCACAAGATCAATATATCATCTGTAATTTTGATTCCATGAATATGTATACCCAACAAAATACACCACCATTTGATCGTGCCAGCGTTCTACTACAAATTTCTTCACGTCAGGCAATCGGAAACACCGACAAATTCCAAAAATATATATATAAAAGAAAGAGAGAAAGCTATAATACCATCTTCCCCATTGCTGCTATGAAACAGAATGTCTTACATTCCTTGAAGGTGCAGCAGACTTGGAATTAGAAGCACCTTCTAGCTGGTTGAGTGATCCCGGGCTCTCGGACGTAGTGTCGGAGCCGCTGCTGCTTTCCCTGCTCCGTTGCCCTTTGCTCGACCACAACTTGCTCAGCAATTTCTTCGACGCCATTTGAGCTCCCTTTGCTTTCCCGCTAGTGTTCTTTTCATTGCTATCTCCGACGATAATGTTATTCTTGTTAATGTTTTCGCTGCTGCTGCGGCTACTCCTTTCACTGCCTCCCGTTCTTCCGACTAGTTTCATCGAATTCAAGGAATTACCAACGGCGTTCCAGTCATCATCGTTTGTGGTGTTTGTAGTTGTGCCTGATCTTGAACTGTCGTAGGACCCACCACCGTTTTCTCTTGCAAGCACAGATCGGACGCTCGGCGGGAGGTCGCCACCACTGCCAGCCGATGCCCGAACCTGCTTGAAGAAAAGGATTTGAACCACAACTCGCAGTGGGAGTCTTTCATTCTGAACTGCATGCATACACGCATCGGGTGAAAGTTTCTTGCAGTCCATTAAGCTGCATAGCTTCTTCCTCTCGCTCTTTGTCAGTCCTGGGTGCTCCTGCTCCATCATAGAACCGAAATATGTGTTCAGAATGAAATACATACTAATGAATGGAAGCATATCGTAACTTAAAAGGTGAGAATTAAGTTTGTAGATGTTCTGATTTTACCTTCAAATACATGTCAATAGCACGGTAGAGTCCATCGTGAATCGGCCTTGACATGCCAGGTACCAGTTCTGCCAGTTCCAGAAACTTTGAAAGAGGCAGATTTGGGTCCTTTGCAATTTCAGCAAGGTATCCGTCAATCAGCTGTGCTACTGCCAACTTTGAAGTACCTGGAACGAAAGCTGGGCTCCTGATCTCCTGAAGTTCTTGCGACCTTTGAGGACTATTCTGATCACTATGGTGCTCTTGCATGGCAAATTCTTCGACAATGCTCAGAACCAAGTCGACATCATAAATTGCATTTTCTCCTTCTGGTGCAGAAATCAGAAGATCAATCAAGGAAGCTTCATGTAACTGCCGACCGATCCTCTTCACTAGCTCTTTTTTGACTGTCTCACTACAACACAATAAGCTGGCTGTTCGAAGTAGTTTAAGCATAAAACTACACGAAACTGAACATGGATCAGTGGGCAGCAACCAGATAATCGTTTCCAGTAAGGTGCGGCTCTTATTTGCATCTCCATGTAATGAACTGCTCTTTGCAAAACCTGGAAGCATTTTATATGTATAAGCCCGCAAAGCTTCACCAATCACTTCCACTGACACCCTTCCTTTTGATTTGATTGCTAATATGACTCTCTTGTAAACTTCCAGATCAAGTTCACACAAGTCCTCAACCCACCAATCTTTTGGCACAGATTGCTGCTTTATAACCCCATTCCATTGTGAATCGACACTATTTTCAGACGGAAGCTCCCTTCTGTTGTATGTGTAAGACCACTCAACGTTAGAAGGATCAATGGAGGCCTTAGAAGCTACAGAATCTACACTGTGGCTGACCAGTTTCAAGTCCTCCGACCATGGCAGCAGAGATCTTGTTGTTTGAAGGACTACGATTGAGTCCTTCCAGCTACGAAAGATGCTGGAATTGAGGAAGACCTCAATTTTGTAAACAAGATTCCCTCTTTCATTATTTTCATGCATTTCGAGATATTCTGCTGCGCAACGAGCAGCAACGACATTGTAAGCATTCAGAGTAACAATCATTCCGTAACAAAACTTTGCACAAATCTCGAAAGCTGCTGGACCACCAGGGATGTCTGAAATGTCAATCTCCTCGCCACTATCTCCTATGGATGCTACAAGTCTTTTCAAAAAGGAACTCTTTGACAATAGAGGAAACTGCAGTTTTAGGACAGAGGGAGTAAAAATTAGAGCGAGCTGCTTTATAACAATATGCATACCAGCTCTACGGAGAATTGTAGTTATTACCTTGTGTAAATAGAACTTCACATCCCCTACATTAACGACGATGTCGCTAGCCAATTCAGTAGACACATACCTAAGAATCAAAAGAAACTCAGTTTGTCCGATAAAAGCTTCAACATAAACGAGATCTGACCTGACCGGCAAGATAAAAATACTAGGGAAGTATCAACAGATCGCTAAACTATCAAACTGGTGTTTCCACCTAGTGTATGATAAAAAGCTTAGTCCTTATAGCTGCCAATCAAGTTTCATACTTTCTGGTTGATGAGCCACTTCTTTTACCTTATCATTGGATTAGCATATCTACTTTCATCCATTGTTGCAAGCTTCCAGCATAACATTTCCTTCAAATTTCTAACTTTTTACATAAACTCAGGCATAAAGCATTCGCTCCAAGTTTATATATCTCACTTTTTAATCCTACTGCATTAACTCAGCATTGAATGTTGGCAATCATAGATCTGTTTAGAAAGCTGTAGGACACGGTTCCTGTAGTGTTCCCTCATCAACATCTACCCGCGACAGTATGACATGTAGTAATGGCTTTAAATCAACAGCTGCTCCAAACCGAAAAATTGGTTCTGTAGAACAACTCCAACCTACAGCTTTCATCTTGTGACTTCCTAGTGTCGGTTTCTTTCTCATACAGAGCTAAGGAAGAGTGTCGATAATTGTTACTACAGCCAGAAATAATTCGACCATTTCAAATTAAATAGAATAGTAAAACAAAGACAAATCGAAACAGTTTTAAATCCTCTTGATCACAGTAACATATTAACTTAATGGAAGCTGCATATGAATTCCAGAATACTCGCAAAACTAAACTACCAGACTCGTACAGAACTCGAAATAATTGCAGAATATCGTGTTTAATACTTGGAGAATTGGAGTGACCAACCAAAACTAGATCAAGATACCTCACACAAGTATGGGCAAATTTACCTGACATTGTTTTCGTCCGACTGGAAGGCATCTGGCTTGGATCCAAGTTTCATATACTTCATGATGGCAGCAAAAGTGCAGAAATTTCCCTAATCACCAAATAAGATTCCGAAATTCGAACTTTCCTAACCCATAACTTCTCCAACCCCCAACAGCTGAGAGATAGAAACCTGGCACAACTACCGGGCAGCGGCCTCAGAGCACCAAAAGGTTGGACTAATTCAGGGTCTGACTGAGAAGATTGGATATTTCAACAGTCTGAGCTGGAGATGTGAAGAGAAATATCCCTTGCTTCAGAACCAAGTACAATTAGTCTTGCAATTAAAAATTTGTCAATGCAATACAAAACACCATTGAATTCTCGTTACTAATCTGTCCAATGGTGGTGTGATTGTGTTTCTTCTCCAGCAGCAGCTTCCGCCGAGCCCGGAGGCAAATGGGTTGAGCAGCAACGGGCTTAAGAGCAGCAGTAGAATCTAAACAAGTGAACCACCTGTTATCTGACACCACTAGCCAGCTCAGACAATTCTATAACATTTCTTTCAAACAAAGATTAAGTCTTTATTCAAAGGTGCTAAGATTTTGTTGTTTAAAAGACTTCAGGTGGAGAGCCCCAGAAATCCACATTGTTCCCATATGCAAAGAACTGCAAGCAAAGAGAGACAACATGTTGAAGCAAGAGATTAGTACAGCATTAGAAACAAAGACAGCAGGCATCTTTTTAAATTTCCTTCCCGTCCTCCCCTCTATAGAGGAATCTAACAGGGATGCAGCAGACCCATATGGAAATACTTAGAAGTTCAACAAGCAAAAGCCAAGAACAACTGAAACAACATGTGCGTAGCTTCAGTTAGTTGCATTTTACTGCTTTATAAAATGAACACTTCGACAAACTTAATCCAGGATAACATTCATATTCATAAAGAAATGAAAATCAACAATTAAAAAAAAAGTATTCCTGGATGTTATATGTTACAAAAGCACTTAGAAAACAAGTATTCCAGCAAATATGACACATAAAAGAAACAGCAAATCAGTAACAGAAGAAAAGAGATCAGCTGGAATAACTTTTAAAGAAAAAAAAAAGAGAAAGAGAGTTGAAATGGTGAATTGCTGTAACCTTGAGAAAAGAAGAGAAGAAGAAGTAATTTACCAAGAAGCAGCAGCATGCAGAGAGCTTGGTATGTGAGAAGCAAACACCAACGGCCACCCAACAAAGAGAACCTTCACAAAAGCAATAGCTTCTCAAGAACCAAAAGAAGTGATTGTATATTGAAGTAATGAAGGAAGAAGAATAATAAGAAAGAAAGCAGCCACCTTAAAAGTTAGAGCCTTTACAACCTCTGCAGTTGTCCAATAGAAATCAATCGAGAAGGCAACAGCAGCAAAGACCCATCATGGCCCCCTCACTCGCTATTCTGTCCACTCTCCGAAAGAAGAGAAACAGATAATTAAAAATTAAAAGAAAAAGAAAAGAATAAAAGGAGAAAAATATCACAGCTCAATAATCAATCAAGAATGGGTACATATGAAAGAACTAGCCTTTAATTCTTTATGGCTTTATCTCACCATCAGCATACTGAAACAGGAGCTCAGAAAGCAGTGTTTTTATGAAATCTTTCCTCCTAACTTCTTTCTATCCTTCTCATTCATTGCTTTGCAAAAACTAAAAACTTTTCACTAAAGAAAGAAAACAAACATGAATTCACATCAACTTCTTTTGCCTTTCCTTTGCAACTGAAAAGGCATCACTGACCTTCTTGTATATGAAGAATTTCCACAGTGCGCCATTCAATTGAAATAAATCCCATCAACTTAAAAGTCTCACCTGCTACTGCTTGCAGCTCAATCAATCAGCTTGTAGAAAGATAGAAAGAAAGAAAGCAAGTCAAAATAGTCAAATTCAACTCTTTACTCTTTTTTCCCTTCTCTTCTCTTCCCTTCCAGTTTCTTTATTTTTCTCGTTTAATCTTTTTTATTTCTTCCATTGTCTCAAATCTCAATGCAGTATAGTCGTCCTCTGCATGCATCAATCAATCAGTAGTCTAAAAGAGTGTGACCATGATGACCAAGCTGTTCAACAATGTCTGAAACATAAAAGAAAAATTGGTAATTTCTTTGACATTGACTTTTATTGCATAACCACACAATTTTGCTAAGCTTAAACATAACTAAAAACTAAGTTTGTGACAAAGATTAAAATCCTGTATTTTCAACAAACAGTTGGTGTGCAATGATCTTCCCTGTCTCGACAAGGTCCATTCATTCATCTTCAAGAAAACTGAACAACCGATATCCAGTAATCAAAAGATTGAAAAGTAACGAGAATCAAAGTAGCGTGGCACTATCTTAACCATAATCGCACATTAGCATGATACAACAAAAATCATGTTTAAATATAACATAAAAATTGCGATTGCATCAACATAGAAAGATAGATTCCGTTGCACCAAAAATTAAAAAAGAAAAGGAAACAAATAAATAAAAGAACCAAAAAGCAGGTTGGCCAAACGCATGCCTTGAAACTTCATTCTTGCTTGCTTCTGTTCTGTGTAATAAAAATCACAAAAATCTGAAAAGATTCTGCTTCTTAAAAACAAAAGCTGCAGAAAAGGCTTGTGCTGCTTTCGGAACGTGGCAGCTGGCTAGCACTCAGCCAATGTTTATTAAAGAAAAAAAAAGTGATTCTCTCCAGAATTGATCATTGCAAAGAAGCTGGTTTTGATCATCATCATAATTCTTGCATAAATCGATGAGGAAAATTAAGCAAATTTCATCACAACTGCTAATGATTTGGTGGTCTTCACATGCACGTCCAATATAATAAACTAAGTCAAAAGTAACTTTAATGTTAACAAACTTGAATTTCTTTTTTAAAAACAACGTTATTTCATGAGCTTATCTCAATTGCGAGCATAGTCACCATTACTAAAAGCACATTGTTTGCTCTCAAATTGCTTCATGCTTTACTATCTACTATTTCATCGAACAATACAATCCAAAATCATACATAAAATCTTGCAAAAAGAATTCTATAACTAAAACCTCGAATATACATTATGAATATATTAATAATTTTGATTGTTATTAGTCTAACAAAACAAATAACTTACAAATAACACAACACAATAATACGGAAAAAAATTAATACGTCGGTTATGGACGTTTAAAAGAGTGCTCATGTAGCACTAGAATTTATGTGAGGCCATTCGTAACATGTGATTTCTGAGTTAAGAACAGATTATATATATATATACAAAAATTTATTTTTATTTTAATTATATAATGGCACTTAACTTGATACTTAACTTTGTAATTAACAAATATTAGATAATCTTTGTTTATCGAAATGTGGCAGATTTTACGTTTTGTGTCACGCTTATTAAGTAAAGTTCGATACCCTTTTCGTAGTTTTAATAATTTAACAACTATTAAGAGGTATTATTCGACTTTTTGAATCTCCAATCAAATCTTTTCTTAATTTCTCCAAGATTATCAAACCATGATCATCATCATCGTCCTGACATATAATGATGATTCCCAAATTAAGTCATTCACTAAACAAAATTACTGAAGATATGATTCGTTGTATTATGTGAAAAATATATAAATAATTTGATGGATCTTAATTCTGAAGTAACTAAGGTTAGGTTTAGTCTCTATCGAACTTTAATGACGCGCACGCCCCAAACAGAAGAGAACAGTAAAATGGCACTAAAGAGATGCGCATGGAAGTCATGTCAATTTATTTTGGTTAATCGATCAAAATCGAAGCACATATATTGGCACTGCGCAATCATTAAATTCATTTTGTGGGTTGTACACAATTTGAATGAGGGGAATTGCGTAACCAACAACAACCTTTCAATTCAATTCAAAGAAGTTTTTTGCATTCTAACTTACGTAATGTAGAAGTGTTCTATTGCTGTTTGGCGTTACAGCTTTCTGGTTCCATAATAAAAAAGAAGTGTATAGATTTTTTTATATGGTCGAAGCAACATCTAGTCTTAATTTGAACTTATAACAAAAATATACCATGAATCATGATAGCACTAATGTTGGAGTTAATGGTGAGTTACATTAGCCTTATATAAAATTATAGTAGATGAAAAAATGAATTAAATATATTAGGAAGATTTCATATAGTGTAGTCTCTCCTGGTTCTAGTGGTACCTCGAGCCATTTGCTTTTATCAAAAGGCCTAGCAATATTTCCCTTGATCTACCCCCTAAATCTAGTGCCTAAGCTGATGTTTGAAACCATATGAAATTTCTTGAACCCACATTGGAGGAAAAACCTACTAATAATAATAATAACAACAATAATGTATCAAAGATCTATGTATTTAAAAATGCTTTTAAAATTTTTTTTTATAAACAAAAAATATTTTCAAAATTTTAAAAGTAAGTTATACTTTTTATATCTAAATAATAATAATAAAATCTTACGATATAAAATTATTTTGTATTTTATCAATTTTTTTTAAAAATTAGTAAAAAATGTGAAAAAACAAATTAAAAAAAAATATATAAAATAATTCTAAAGACGGAAGAATTCGTTCTTATGATTTATGGCTGTGTAGTAGTTGTTTTGATTTGATTCAACAACGTGAGTCCATCTCCATGCATGCAAATGGTTGTTTCATGGATAAGGCAACTTCAACCAGAAAAAAGTAGTAGAGAAGTGTCTGCTTTGGTGAACAAGAACATTGTTCAAACAAGAGAAGGGCTCCTTTCATTCTATCATCATCAAAAACAAAAACATCAATCAAAATAAATAATGTGTGCAAGTGTCCAAAGATTCTCACATGCTAATGTTCATGTTCAAACTATCTTTGCTTACATGGATCTTTGCCTTTAGACCATGGGACTAGAATTTGTATATCTTCAGATTTCTGCTGGTTGTTTTTTTTTTTCCATTTATTAGATGAGATGATAATCATTGGGCTCGTGTATATGGGCTTTATTGCCATTGATCTTGTACGCTATCATTTTCGGTTTTCGTGTAATTGGGCTAGCTCAGGAAGCCCAATCGGCTAGTAAACTTATTTATTCAATAATTTTAAATAGAATTTTTTAAAACCGAATAATAATGTAGTTACGAAGTATCTTGTTTGATTAGAACCGTTAAGAGCGTGTTATTTCATTTACTTTCTAAAAATAATTTTTAAAAGATAATTATAAATAATAAATATTACGAAAAATATTAAACTATGAAAAAGAATTTTTGTTAAAAAATTATTCTTAATGTGAATAAAAACACATTTTAACTCAGGATCTAAAATTAGCATATTAAGATGCAATCAAACATCTCTACTAGACTTTAGAGGATTTTAGAAAGTAGAATTGATCCAAACAAAAACATGTTGGACATAATAAAAGAAATTATAACAGACGTCGTGGGCATGTTCCTAACTAGAAGCCTAAAATAAAGCACAATAGTTGACGTTTTAAGGTGTCATCCAAAATATCTACGCACAAAATACTTTTGTCAAAAAATTTACTGATAAAAGAAACCAGTTTAAAAGTTTCTTCATCAAATTTAAGGAGAAAATTTTCTTTTTCATAAACTTTTTTGAATACGTCAAAATTAATTAGCTGTAATCATACGTACCTAATTATGAATTCTGACATCATTAATCGTTCATCTGTGTGAAACTTTCTAAACTTGAATAGTTTCTTTCATGGCGGTTGACGCCGCCGGCACTTGCGCCGCCTTATTTGGCTTAGTCTTCACTTTTTTTCGGTTTTTTTCTAACAGTTTGTTAGACGCATAGATTGTTTGTTCTTTTCTAATCTGAACTCAAGTGGAAACTTCTTAGCTCATCCCAAGAAAAGTCTTTGGGCTGCCCACCACCATCTGATCTTATCTGTAATATCTCATACATCTAAAGAACGTTTACTTATTAAAAAAATGTAAAAGTAAATAAATAAAAATTATTAAAAACGATTTTTAGTTATGAATTATGTAAATATATCCTTAATTAGTTAACCTCACTTAAATTGAGTTTGTGTAGATACTTAAACTCCACGGTGCAGTGAAAAAAGAAGGATAGCATTTTTCTGCAGTTTCATAATTCACATAAATAATTAGCGTTTGGAAAAGTATTTTTAAAAATTTATTTTATTTTTTATTTCATATTTTTTAATATATTTTTTATAAGTATGTAAAAAATTTATTTAAAATATAAAAAACTTTTATGTAATAAAATATTTTTATTATTTACTTTTATTTAAAAAAAATAAAAAATAAATATTTTCTATATTAAAAATTTTTCATTTCAAATACTTCTAAATTAATTAAGGGAAAAGAGAACAAACAATTTGAAAAATAGCACGTACATATGATACAGGTCGGCAACCGAGGTCTTTAAAAAAAGTAAATCCCAGTTAGGCATGCAACCCAGTTCAGTTGTTGAGTGATGTTATGGACGCGATTATCAAATCTATAAATATTATTCTTTTCAATTAATTTCTTTACTTATTTTAAAATAAATATAAATATAAATATATATTATTTAAAATTTAAAAATTCATTTTTTAACCTTGCTTTTTAAAATATATAAAACTTAATTTTTTTAATTTATTTAAAAAAATTAATTTATAGATTTGATAGACATGTCTCATGCAAAAAAACAAAAAAACAAATGGGCAGCAATTAATAACACATGATTGCCTACCACAACCACCTTCCCCCAACCCGCCTAATTCTAAATCTCCAACTTAATGTTACATCTAGTCATATGTAAATTATTACGTGGAAATCTTTTGTTTGGAAATTATACTGTGCCGAAGTCAGCTTCTAGTAGCGAATTGCTAGTTGAAGTTGCATGGCGTATTTTAAATTGATGAATTTTAATTTTTTTTTTCAGAATTAAAATTTTATTAATTTTTATATTTTAATTACAAATAAAATTAAAAATTCAAATTTTTAGTTTTACACAAATAAAACTTAAGTTTTATTATATTTCTTTTTTTAAATTTACTTTCAACTCATTTTAAAAATCAATTAAAATATAAAAATTAAACTTCACTTTTAACTTATTTTTCAAAAAATTTTATTTTTTATATTTTATTTTTACGAAACTCAGTTATGAGTATTTGAAATACGTCTATAATATAACACGCATGTAATCACTTCATATCTTAAAAGCTATAAAGTGTACGCAGGAAAACACAAGTACTAAGAAATTAATCTACATAATCAATGACCAATTCAAAATTATTTGAGAGTATTACAAATAAATTCACAATTTTATTAAAATTTTCAAAATTATAACATATTTATAATAATTATACCAATTTATAAGTAATGAAATATTAGAAAATTAGTTTTTTTTGAACTAAAAATAAATAAGAAAAATTTACAACATAAACTTTTGTATATTTTTAAATTAAAATTATAATATACCAAAAAATTAAAAAATTAAAAAAATAATAAAAAATAAGCAACACCAAACGTGTTCCAAAATTTTAAAACTCAAAAACCTACTTGGATTTTCCAACTCACGAAAACATAAAGGGCGGCAAGCAATTTCTGTGCCTGCTTCTGTCGTTCTCATATTCAACACCACAACATGAGCAAGAATAACTTCCAAAAACAATGAACAAAGTATTCAATTTTTTCTTTAACTGATGAAACAAAGAATTAACAATGATATTCTTTTTCTTCTGTACAATAACGAAAGAATCGAACTCACAAAATATAATTAAACAATAACTTTTTCCTCCAAGATTTCAGTTCAATGGTTCTGAAATCACTAGGAAACAATTAAAACTAAGTAACACCAATAAAACAGTAGATCTTCTACCAATCGCGCTAAAACAATTTCTGTATTCTTTTCGGTCGATGAATTCAATCAATCAAGCTTCAATAAGAAATCTTGGTTTCTTGAACGGAAGAGGACTCTGAACTTCTTCTTCATCAACCGGCGAGCAACGCCGTAGACCAAGATCAAGAGCAAGATCTGGTTCAGCAGGTAAATTAAGATCGAAACCTTTGCGACTCGTGCTAGCCGCGGCAGCAGCGGAAGCTGCCGCGGATGAAGAAGACGCGGCGGCGCTACCTGGTGTTCCATCATAGTGACACCTTTTGTGTCCACCGAGCGCTTGCCCAGTTGGGAAACTCTTGAAACAGATCGAACACTGGTGGAGTCTTCCTGACGAAGACGTCCCAGACATCGTCGAAGTCGAACCAGAGACTGCTGGCGCGGGGGGAGCAGTGGCACCGGCGGCGGCGGTTTCTTCTCCGGCGGGTGGTTTCCGATGACTAGCTTTATGTCCACCAAGAGCTTGATAAGAAGGGAAAGATTTCTCACAAACAGAACACTTGTAAGAAACATGTTCTTTGTCTTTGACCTGGTTTTGCTGTTCTTGTTGTTTATCAGATCGAGAAGGAGCAACGCCGCCGCGAGCGAGCATGACGAGGCAGAGAGCGAGGTATTCTTCTTCGGTCGGCGGGTGATCAAAGAAAGGGTGGTGGCGTTTGGATCTCTTGCGTTTGTTCCAACCTTTGTTTCCTCCTGTCAAGCTTGTTGTCGTTGTTGTTTCTTCTTCTGTGGAGCTGCTACTTGCGCTCACTTGCGGCGCCGGCACAGTAGGTATCACCGCTGCTACATCTAAAGCTTCTACTGCCATGGCAAAGAAATCAATCGATTGATCTTTGTTATTGTTGTTGTGTTGTGTAGAGCGAAAAATAAGGAAATTAAGAAGGAACGAAGAAGAGTTTTAGTTTAAGTTGGTAGTTGTTGGTGCTGAGTGAGAGGAGTGTGGAACGAGGAGTTGGGGGAGTTTAGTTGAGGGAGTAATGTATATATATAGAGAGAGAAAGAGTAGAAGAGTCGTAGGTCAACAGCAAGTGAGGGAGTGGAGCAATGACCTGGACACAGAGAGGAAGCAACCAGTGAGTTTATTCTATATTTAATTATCAAACATTGAACGGTGAAGAAACCGAGTAGGAGCAAAAGACTTGGTCACCAAGTCAGACCAACCGACTCTTCCGTCTCCTCTGTTAGAAGCCGTCTTTCTTCACCACCACCAGTCTTCTCTTCTCTCTTCAGTCCTCTTCACTCCTTATTGGATCGGATTACTATCGGTAATTTAGAACTCAAACCCACCTGTTTTTTTTATAGTAGATCCTTTCAGCAATTCGGGTATGAGTCCGACCCGTTTGGACTGTAACGCTTAAAAAAGAAATATCTTGACGGAGGATTTCGTCATTTGGGGTAAAGGATTGGCTCGAGTGTGAAGAACAGAAAGGAGGCAGGCAAGTTGTGAAGAGGAAAGTTCCAGAGTAGTGCTAGAATTTGGAATTGGTAAAATATTTGAATGAAATCTCAAAGCCGCGTGGGGTTCGGTATATGGTTCTGACTTTTCGTTATTTGTTTATCAGCTGCGAAGCGAAGAGATAAACATTCATTAGCTCACCAATTAGCACGTGTTTCTCACTTGTTCAAAAGACTCGACTGATCCAGTCCACTCTCGTCCCTCTCCAACTTGGCTAATATATTTAACCACTAATCTCAATACCTAATTTTTTTTTCACTAAAAATGTATTTCAAATATTAATAACTCTATTTTTTTATCAAATTTTAAACTTTAAATAGTTTATATATTTTAATTACATAAAAATTTTTAAAATTTTATTTCTACATATAAAATTTTAATTTTAATTTTATTCATTTTTATACTTTTTAATACAATTATATATTTTAATTTTTAATATATTTTTATAAATTATTAAAATATAAATACTAAATTTTATTTTTATTTTTTTTAAATAATTTAGTTTTTATTTTTACGAAACTTAATTATAAAAATTTTGACATACGTCATAAATCAAACACTTTTAATCTCATGGAATACGTACTCCGGTACGTAATGAATATTAAAAAAAGGTACAATATTATTTCGGTTGAAATGTCTAAGAACGTATACAAGATACTTGGTTAAGCAAGGCACTAGACATTATTCATCATAATTAGTAATGAGAAACCTAAGGTCTAACATAATTCCGTGATGTCGTTGTTGTGAACTTAGGTAGTTGCTTGTTTTGGTTAAGAAATAATTGAATGCTATTTGATAACGCTAAGCATATAAACAGAAAACAGATTGGCACGCTTGTAACAGCCTCGTTAACTCGCACGTTTAAATATCTTTCTTTTGAGTGCTGCTCTAACAAAACTTCAAACGTCCAGCAAACAAACTGTATATTCTCGTTAGAAAGCAAATGTAAAACGACTATTGCAAGGCACGTGTTACAGCTTTTACGAAGTAGATTAGAACATTCCACAATCCAAAACGACTTAACTTGCACGATCGACGTGGAAGGAAATTGATAAGCGCGTATGCAAGCGAACATTCTCCTAACATGTCTGACACGCATCAAATAAAAAAATTTGAATGATCATTTGCATGGTTTAAATTAAGATATTTTGTAAAACTTGTAAAAACAAAATTGAAGTTAAACAACTCCTACTCCATACAGCAATGACTGAAATACAGCCGCCGGCATGCCAACTCTACCGACATCATGCAGCAAATGACTCGATAGGATAAACACCGGACAAGTATCCAGAAAATTTTCCAAAGCAAGAGGTACAAGTGTTTCACTGGAAGCTACAAGTTTATCCAGTATTCAAGTAGCACTTCTCACCCAAAAACGCTCCGACGATATTTACAAAATAGAATTTTTTAAAACTAAATATATATATTTTATTTTTTAAAATAATTTTTTAAATTAATAATAATAATATTATTAAATTTTTATATATTTTTAATATTTATAAAATATTATAAAAATTATAAAAAATAAAATAAAATAGAACAGATCGACCAAACAGTTTCTCTGACTTTTCAACTACTACGGCAACATAAATTTCAGAATCCAGTAATAACTCGGATAACTTGAAAGATGACTTTTAAAGCACTTAAGATGTATTTTAAATGGTTAGAAGTATAGTTTCACAAAACTCAGACGGAATTGTTTTGGTGTGAGTGAAATATAAATTGATAAATTCAGAATAAATTAAGATATAAAGATATTTAAATCCATATTATAATTTAAAAACAAAATGCAAATTTTATATAATTAAAATATACTTTTCCTTAGCAGGTGGCGACAAATGCAGCAGGAGACTTGCGCGTGAAAGCAGAAGCTGCAGTATTACGAACGTATAAACAAACGCAAATAATGCTTCCTATTTCTCTCAAATCTATAAGCTTTTGGTTTCTAACTCCTTTGTCTTAACTTAGTAGTCTGTGCGCACAAGACTAGAAAACAGTGATTAAAGGTAACGATATACTATGGCTGCAAATTTTAGATATTAAACAGGTATACTGGCGGTATACATAACAATAGGAACAGTCTAACCCGAATAACAGTCAATTACATCCTTCCAATGACGAAAGTTAATGAATCTAAAAATCTTATTGGACATTGAGCACCAAAGTACAATCATTTATGTAGAAGTGTTGCTAAAATTAGTCTCTCTTCCTATCATGAAGCCAAAGCATGCACCGCACGGGGAGAAAACAATGATTCCTCGAGGTTCTTCCTTTGCATAATTTTTCTCACATAAAAGCTCCCTACCCATATGCCAATGCGCACTCAACATCAGGCAGCCTCAACAAGGACATAGAGCGGTTTGTTTCCAAGCTTTTCCCGACCCTGCAAGCAGTGCGAATAAATCAGTTCTGCAGGATTACAAGCTATGGTTGCCTACTAGAACCTATTACAGGCCTTGAAATTCTGTCCGATAATGAAGACATTCTTCCAAGTCAATCATTTCACCAAAACAACTAGGTTAGCAACACTCCACGCTTACAATACAATAGAAAGTTCTGTCTGCATCCTAGTTGAGCATAAGTTATTTCTTCATACATCAATCAAACAGTTAAACAAACTCGTACAAGCTACACCTGTGTACTGAACAATTTGAGAGAGCCTGAAAAAGTGTCACCAACCCATCTGATATTTTTGCATCCTTCATGCGCAGAGTATCATAAACAGTGAGCAAATTTCTTCTATAATGTTGCAATTTTAAGAGCAAAAAGGTCTCTGGTTGATGATTTAGATCTAGACTCAGTTTGAACAGATTAAATAATACAGTTTACAATGTATAAATTTTGAGCAGAAATAAGCTTTCACATTAAAATATATATCTTTGCACTCTTTCTAAAGCTGGAGGAGAAAATGAAAAGATTCCATGAGAAGATTAGGGGTAGCTTGCCTTTAATTCTGGTAATTCAATAATGCAAGCACATTCAACAACCTCCGCCCCAACACGTTCTGCAAGGTAGCAGTAAATAAGAACTCAAAAAAGAAAATAAAGGAAAACGACATTATCAATGGACATATAAAGTAATAAATTATAAAATATAAGTTGGAATGCAAAAGCAGATATTGTGCAAATGCTAGGAAACCACATCAGATTAATATCCAGCTATTATGCAAATGCTCCATGTTCAACTGAGTTTAGCATCATCCAATAAGAATGATGGAAGCATAATCTTGTAAGTTGGTTTAGCATATAATTCAATGTGCATAAAACATTACAGAAGTTCCCAGGACCTGATCATTGAAGGCTACACATAATAGATTAGTTCATTGGGGTGGTGGATAAATAGAAAATAGAAAGGTTCATCGGGGTGGCAAAAGAACATAGATTTGGGGTGGTGGATAAATAGAAAATAGATGGGTTCATTGGAGTGGCAAAAGAAAATAGATGGGTTCATTAGGGTGGTGGATAAATATGATAAGCGAGAACTTTGGTTTTAATGACCATCAAAACTAGCGCAAAATCTAGTAAGAATATGAACTGTGGTTCATTTAAGACCATTCAGTCTTCGTAATTTGGAGGTTGCTCAAGTTAGTTCCAAGGGTAAACCCAAAGGGCACCATTAATCTAATGTGACAAAACGCAAGGAAAATATAATGTGCTTGGAACATACTAAATGCTTGCTTCATCATAGGCTTCTAGTCAGAATGACACCCACTTGTTCTTGTGTAATTGAAACACTAACTTTTATAGTAATTCAAGCTTATTGCTGTGAGCAGGGCAGATTAACATAGTAAGGCTGCAAATACCACTAGTAGGTTTCCTCTCATTTGTGGGGCACTGGGGCAGAATATATTTACACCTATTCAGTACAAAAGCGACTCCACACAACCAATGGCTGCCTTAAAAATAGATGAGATAGCAAATAGACACTCAACTATTGACTTCATGAATAAGATAAATAGAATCAACAATCTTAGTTGCAAAGCTGGTGATTTGATATATAAGGACATACATTTTCTATCAGTCAATGTATGGTCATGTATGGGAAAAATAGATTTAGGTAGGAGAAAATTATCAAAAAAGGAATGGCAGAAGGTAAGAGTTCTACTCCACATGCAAGGTAAAAGTCGAACAGTACAGATCAAATATAAACTACCTATTAGTCTGACTGCAGCACATAAGGTTCCTCCAGTTGCAATGAGATCATCAATGACAAGGACTCTATCTCCCGGCTGGACAGATCCAACATGCATCTCAATCTTGTCTGTACCATATTCTAACGTATACTCTTCTGATATAACTTCACCTGAAAAGGGATTACAAAACCAGCATTAGCATGAAGGGTGAGATGCTTCAATTTGTAAGTTACTCCAAATTAACAAACCATTGCACTATGCGCTTATAATTATCAGATCCACAAATTACACCATGCCTACAAAAATCCTAGCAAGCTACAGAATAAAAGAACAGCAAATGAATGAATACCTGGAAGTTTCTTAGGCTTCCTCATAGGAACAAATTTTGCCCCTATAGCCAATGCAATAGGAGGCCCAAAAATGAAACCTCTTGCCTCAATACCTGTACATATCATACATGCAACGTTACAATCATTAATCATATGAGATAGATTGGAAGATGTGTTCATAGGTGTGAAGAAAATGACAGCTGAAGCAGCTATCCATTCCTCTTAATTTTAGAGCATGTTATTGTACTGTTATTTTGTCCACCGAAAATATTTTATGTTAGAGATCAGGTAGACTCCAATTTTACTTACCCCAGCAGATCCAAAACTAAGCAAAACTTCAAGCTATGCCTGTCATTCAGATACAGATGCAAAAAGCTTCTTTCAAGAAGCTAAAAACCCACATATGTGTGGCAAACAAAGAGGTCTTCAATGCAAGTAATGATTACTGCATAGCAATCACACGAAAGCAATTTGCAGCGATGCTGTGCTGTGGCTCTGAATCCATTTGAAAAAGAAAACAAGTACTGCTAGTTAAAAGCTATATACTACAGCTGGTGACTCAAGCTAGTTCCAATTTCAAGAAAGGGACGAGCTTGCATAAGTACTTAACTCTTGAGCATTGCTCAATAAATTATAACAGTGAATGCAACATCTTGGATCTGCAAAATCACATCAAGCTAACTGAAAAAACATGACAAACGACTGTCGTACCAGCAACAACGGTGATGTTCATGTCCCTGTACCTCTCTACGAACAAATCTATGGTGTCCCTGAATGCCTTATGGTCTAGCAGCAGCGTTGTAATATCCTGGAACATGATCCCTGTGCCAAAAACATCAACCAAAAATCATTTGAGAGTTCAACTGAGACTCAAGCAGAAAATCTAAGAGGATCCTGTTATCTAACGGAAGCCATGGGATATCCACAACATACCAAAGGCAAAGCGTTTTAGATGCAGTTAAATATACCTACATGCACAGAATACAAATGTTTATTCTCAAGCAAATCCAGTACCACAAATCTGATCATGATGTTTACCATAAACAAAAGGCTAACAAACAACCTGAAGAATGTGACCATGGAGAACACCATCAAAACAAACGAGAAAACTCTCTGCATGTATCTCAGCAAAATGAACAGATATTTCAATTTTCTAACTAGACTAGGATCACTGTTAAGGTATAGACATCCGCAATATCTCGAAATGCAGCATTTCATGAGGCCGATCAAGTGAAACGCTCAAAAATAACTCTACAATCTCAGTAGATCGCCACTAACATCTATTTGCATTGATTACAAAGCGGATCGAGGTTAAAAAAATTGTGTATCTAATTAAAACTCAGTACAATGGTTAAGATTCTATAACACAATAAGAATCTAGTACCAGGCTTGGGGAAGTTGGGGATCACGCGTATAGACTTCGCAATCCTCGTGAAACGTGGATCTCGTTCTTCCACAGCAGAAGCGGCGGCCATGGAATCAGAAGAACCGATGATCGGCAACGTTCGGTGGCAGCGGTCGAGAACAAGCTGTTGATTGAAGAAAGAGGTAGAAGATATTCTATTGCTAGAGAGCTTTAAAGAAGCCCTAACAGATAGCAACGGCGATGGAGAGACAAGAGGCAAGCAGTGGAGCATGCTATCTAAAATAGCTCCACCGTCGCAGCAGCAGCAGCAACGCCGCCGCTGGTGAGAGAATACTTGAGGAGAGCGATACTGGGTCCCACGAAAAACAAAAGATTGATTTTGATAGGCAGGCGAGTCAATTTCAACTTTGGTTGCAGACCTACGGGCCCGGATCATGGCTCAGGCCCAGTTATAGAGATAATGGGTCGTTGTCAAAACGAACGAGTCTAATAAATCAAAGAGTGGGTTGAGATCAGAATTGGCGTGGATCTGGGTTGGGTCCGGATTGATTTGACCCACTTGTAGCCTTGCTTCTAACTTATACAAAACCAAAAAACTTAATTTATAACTTAATCTCATTAATCTCTTGATTGAATTTAATTAATTTTCCATCGCCGGTTTGCTTGTGCTTGGTTCCATTTACATCCCACTCTCTTCTTCTCTGTTTCTTTTCCAAGCTACCCCTGAGATCTACTCGACCCCATCGTTACCTTCTCACGAATTTCTAGCATCTTTTCCTTTTCTTTTTTTGTTTCCGTTATCTTGATCTCATTCATCTCAACTGATTCGTATAAACATCTCAAGCAATGGTCGTCTGCAAATGCCGCAAGGTATACTGTTCTTCTTCTCTTCCGCACTCGTTGATTCTCTTGGAATTTTTTCATCACAGATTCATATGTGGAGATATATAGCTTTGTTTTGTGGATTTGAGTCGGTTGTGTCGGATTTAATCCGGTGTTTTTCTAATTCAATGCGGATCTGAGTTTATCCAGGATGGATTAGTGATTTAGTTTGTACAGCTAGCTACTTTTGATGAATTAATGTTAGTTATCTAGACTTTTATGAGTGTAGAGAGTAATACAATCTCTAGCTTGTCTAATTAGGATAATGATCGTGGTTTTTCTGATAGTACTATATATATCGCTTGTTGATTTTTGATTTCCCATTGCTATTTGCTTGCATATGTCGACTGGTAAGTTTGTTTTATAGTGCCTAAGGGAGCTTCGGTTTATGTGGTTTACTTTTTAATTTGTACAGGCAACAAGGCTTTACTGCTTCGTGCATAAGGTACCAGTTTGTGGGGAATGTATCTGCTTCCCAGAGCACCAAATTTGTGTGGTAAGTATCCAAAGCCTTTTCAGGTACATGCATCAAAATCCTCACATTTCAAAATACTGGTATATGATTCTTTAGCATGTGCGATTATGGTACTATCAGTGGTATTCTACACACTAACACCTACATGATCTCAGTTTGCCAAACGTCAAGAGGAAAGCGTTCTGTTATTATTCAGACCATTGAAACCTTTCAACTTACCTGAGTAGCACAATCTCTTAGGGTCTATGGGATGGATACTTATAGTATTTTTCTAGTATTTTTTAACTGTGATTCTTCGTTATCTGAAAGTGAGATCTTGTTAAAAGGAAAATGTCAAACTGATATCCTATTATTTCGTCTGTCAAACTGATAACCTAGTATTTTGTCTCTGTTGGCAAAATAAATATGTTATTTTATACTATCATGTCTATTATAGTACGGGTAGTACGCTTCTAATTTTTGTAATGCCCATTTGTCGCAAGTACCTATTCTCTTACATGGAATGTTTAATAGTCTTCCTGAGCTCCTAGACCTCTCTTTATCCTTGTCTTTCTAAAAAATTTCGACATTTTTATATGCACAAAATGAAGTCTCAATTGAGAAATTTGATCACTGTCTCTCTCGTGATTCTCATATACGCAAGCTCATAGCAAATCTTATATGGACTGTAGCGAACTGAAAAAAAAAAAACCGAGAAGCTAATATGCCCTTATTCTTTTCTGAGTTTACTATGCTTTGTCCTTATATTACTGCAGGTCAAGAAATACTCTGATTGGGTGGTCGATGGAGAGTATGATTGGCCTACTGCATGTGCTGTTTGCATTGTTGCATTTGAAGCTGGAAGCGAGTCACAGACAACTCGGCTGGGCTGCTTACGTAAGATTTTATTATCTTATTTTATGCAAATAGTTTGAACTGTAACAGTTGGTTTTGATTTTGTGCATTCCAGATCTCACGCACACAGATTGCCTCGTGTCGCATATCAGAGGTTTTCCTCCACAAACTGCTCCTGCAGGATATGTCTGTCCTGAATGTTCTTCAACTGTAAGGGATGAAGCGTTATTTATACACGATCTCCTATCATTTGCCTTTGGTGCTTCTTTAAGCAGGCTAGTATAGAAGCTTGGATTTTTCAATTACCATGTGAGGAAGTATTTATCATTAAGCTTTTTTAACTCCTTCAAATTTACATAGTTTGTCGCACTTAAGTTAGCCAGATGTTCCATCACTTCTATTCCTCAACTAGCAACTTCTTCATAGTACCAAAGTGTTCTATTCAGAAGAAGAGATTAAAGTAGCAGAAAGTTGCACCTCTTTTTCCAATCCATCTCAAAAAAGAAAATCTTTATTGTGATCTATCTGTTCTTAATCTTTATTGACACATTCTCACCCAATGGACTAGCGGGGAAGTGTCTGTTTTCATGCTCAATCTCTTCTCTTTTGGAGAAGCATGGGATATCAATTAGTTCTTTGTTTATTGTTGGCTCCAGTGAAAATCCTGCTTTGACAGAGGAAGCTTCAGTGCTTCTGATTGGCATTACTTTTATCACACTGGTGATGGTATTCATGGTCGTGTTTAGTACCATGGGATGTTCTGCATGCTAATTGTATGTTATCTTTTGCAGCTTTGGCCCCCAAAAAGCATCAAGGACACTGGATCCAGGCTTCACTCAAAGTTAAAAGAAGCAATTGTCCTGGTATAGCAATATTCTTAGAATTCGTCTCATCCTGTCACCATTGTATTCACTTTCTGATAAGTACTTGGTACTTCTTCTAGCTTTTTACTACAAATTCACCAACGTGTTGGTTTTTTTCCTCCTTATTCTGGAACACGTAGTATATTTATGAGTGCATTCGCAATGGAACTCATACTCTCCCCTCGTTAGTTTTCTCGCAACCTGGGCCATCCCAGATGTTGTATATGTCCAGAAGCGTCTCTTTTGCTCAGTCTACCAAGACGTTTAACATTGTTGAGTTACCATAGGGATGTTAATGGACTTTTGACGAGTTACTGATGTCTTCTTGCCAAAGTGGAGGCATATTGATATATCTGAAGCTCAAAACTGCAAAATGTTGACAATGATATATATATTTTTTTCATGTGAGAACCAATATCAGACTTACTGCAGGCTAAAGCAACAGCAGGCTATACTACTAGTAACTTCTAATTTGAAAAGAATCTCTTTGTGATTGATTGGCTAAGATTGCCTTGTTGTTATAGCTAATACTAACAAACACTTCATGCACTGATGGCATGCAAATCTTTCATTGCAAATTTGCAAGCAACATCTTGAGCTGGACTTTGTAGTTGTTTCCACAGTTAAATAAGTAGAAGCAAGTCTATCATGACATTTGCATGTTCTGACTGGTTGCCATTTTTGTTAGGATCGGCCTCATCATAATTGTTCCTAGTTATAATATGAATGGTAGTACCAAGATTTGACGTGTCAAATGAAGAGAGAAGTGTAGTTCAACTGGCATTGTGTTCTCAGCTAAGTTCATATTTTGTATGTTTAGAATTCTTTCTTTCAAGATAAACCCCATAACATTCTGATCTGTCTTTAACTATCCAAATCAGTTAGACCTGCATTTTATTAGAATTACTTTCAAGTTTGGTGTTTTTATTAGTTTGTCTCTGTTATTGTAGAGTGGCTTAGAAAAAAACGTATTTGGAAACCACCTTGTTTCATTGCCTATGGCAGAACCCCAAGCTCCTCCTGCATTTGCTTCAGAGCCACTTGTCCACCTATCTACAACTGGAGATGGAGAAAATAATTTGACAATTTCAATAGAGGATCCAACTCTGTCAGCATCTTCATTTGGAAATAACGAAAATTACACTAGCCATTTATACTCGTCTACTCTTGGCATTAGTGCATCTCAGATTGCCGACTCCGAGATAGTTGAAATAGATGATCCTAGCACAACAAAAAACCAGTTTACTTCAGATCAAGATCCCAGTTTTATGAAGAGCACCAGTCCGCAGGGGGTAAGCTTCAACCTTTGACGTTCCAAAAATTTGCTGTTAATGTTTACTTCTGGAATGTATATACGAGCTCTATGATATGTTTTCTTATGGGTGCTTTTTCATTGTTGATATTGTATATCGCAATTCAATACATGCAGCCAGGTCCAACTACAAGAAAGGGTGCTTTTGCCGTTGATAGACAGAACTCAGAAATTTCATATTACGCTGATGATGAAGAAGGCAACCTTAAGAAGTACAGTAGAAGAGGTAATCTTCTATTGCATAGCTCTATCCTGTTTAAATTAGAAGCCTCTAGTCAATCAATGCCATGACTATGATCGAAGGATTTTTGAGGGTAAGTAGTGTCACTTCTCACAACTTTGGTGACTCTTTTTGGAAAAACTGAAGAGCTGAAGTTTTGCAGGGGCTGTTGCCCATGTTGCACATATGCTCATTATCTGCATAAGTTGTCTAAGAGAGAACGATTGCATTTGCTCATACTCTCATTTTACCTTTTCTCTTTACTTAGGTACTAGCTGAATTGTGAAGTAGAGGGGAATGCTTGAAACTAAAGTTGGTCCATCCACAAAGTTCAAAGCAATACCATGAAGTTTTGCATGCCTTTAAGAAGTGAATCTGCATGCACGTGTATTTATCTGCTGCTTCAATCCACATTCATATATATATATATATATATATACATATATATACTCCGTTTGCTCTTAGCACTTTCTGGCTCTCTCCGGCTATTTTTTGGCTGGAAAGATCTCCAATTTTAATCTTCACCGTTAAATGTGAAAGAATTAGGATCTGCAAACATGCTAAACAAATTTCATCTTAATCGGGCGACGAATTGATTTTCATCAGACCTCTTAATCGAGATGACATAAATAATAAAATTTGACAAAAAATATATATTTGTTTTGTCATCTTGATCAGAAGTCAGATGTTGGAGGTCGAGTTATGGCTCGATTTAGATAGATCTCCAACTTTAATCTTCACCACTACATGTGTAGAATTGTGATCCGCAAACATGCTAAACAAATTTCATCCTAATTGGACCACGAATCGATCTTCATCCGACCTGTTAATCAAGATGACACAAATAGTAAAATTTGATAATATATATATATATTTGTATCATCTTGATCAGGAGGTCATATGAAAGTTGATTTATGAAAAGATTTAGATAAATTTAGTAGCGGCTCATAGTTCTATATATCTAACCGTGAAGATTAAATTAGATATCTCTCCAGTCAGAGAGATGGGGAGAGAGCCGAAAAGTGTTACTAGCACATGCAGTGCTTATATATATATGTATGTATGTGTGTATATAGAGGAAGGGATAGGAGCACTCCTTCCTTAAGGGCACTTTCTTTCCGATTTATGTCCGGGGTAACCTCCAAATCTAATCTGCACCATTGGATATGAAGAACTATGAGTTAGAAATCTACTATAAAATTTCAGCTCAATCGGACCACGGATTCACCTCCATCCGATCACTTGATCAATATAACAGTAAGTAAGAAAATTTAAAAATATATATGTTGTAATATTTCTGTCATATTGATCAAGTGGTCGGATGGAGGTGAATTTGTTGTCCGATTGAGCTGAAATTTTATGGGTAGGTTTTTAACTAATAATTATTCATATTCAACGGTAGAGATTGGATTTGGAGGTTATCCCGGACATAAACCGGAAAGGGAGTGCCTTTAATGTGGGAGTGCCTCTATCCTTTCCTTATATATATATGTGTGTGTGTGTGTACACATATACACACATATATGATAAAGGTTACTTGATGTAACCTTTAATCAATTCTGTAAGGGGAGATATTTTTTAATTTTCTGGGCGCAAGAACGCAAGAGACCCGCATAATGTGCTATTTGCATGAAACTATAATGAGAAAGGCAAAAGAGAGGTAGGGTTTGACAAATTGTTAGTTTATAAATTTCTCTACAATGGTCTTAGACTTGCATATGTACTTCCTTTGGTCGTAAATCTGCTAATAGCCTTTATTCTAGTAGTAGTTGTAATTTGATCAATTAGTTTTAGTCTTTAGTTCGAGTGGAGGGGGAATTTTAGCTTCCTGTAAGCAGTAAAGTATGTTATGATGAAAATTGCTAGCTATTTATAACATTTATAACTGTAGGTCCTCTACGCCACAAGTTTCTGAGGCTGCTACTACCATTCTGGTCAAGTAAGTTACCCACATTACCTGTGACTGCACCCCCTCGCAAGGAGGGTGTTATAACTGATGATGTTTCAGAACGGCGTGTACGCCATCAACGGCCATCGAGGATGGACCCTAGGAAGCTCTTGTTGATTATAGCTATCATGTACTTTTCTTCTTCCTTTTCTTGTTCCATTTTGATTTAGTGCTGCCCAAACTTATGAGATTGCCTTCAGAAATTGCATGAAGTCTCAAGTACTTTAGTTACTTCATATGAAGTTTACATTGTAAAGATGAAATGCAGTAGGGGTCTTACCAAATCTAGAGTCAATCTTGCAGGGCATGCATGGCTACTATGGGTATATTGTATTACCGGTTGGCACAGCGGAGCCTTGGTGAAAATATGCCAGAAGATGAACCTCAATAACTTCATGGTGAAGTTGGACTTCATGTAACCTAATACTTCAGGCTTCCTTCATCTGAAACTTTTTCTGACCATGCGGCATCATCAGACATCGCTTTATATAACTTGGCCAGACTGCATCTTAGAAGAGCGACTTTCACGGTCAGTGTTATGATGTGTTTGATGGATCCTTGTTATCTTCCTATACACTGCTTTACTTTTCCAACTAATTTAAGCTATGGCATCAGAAATTTAGTTTTTCTGCAAATCGAAAGTTTCGAGCTCATGGTAAAGCAGTGTATACATTCTCATCGTCTGATGTACTTTTATTTTGTGGTCCTGATATATTATGTGGTCCTTACGGGCGGTGCAATATCTACAGGAGAATGTAAGTAACATTTAAATGAAATAGGCTGTTTTTTCATATCAATATGACTTGGGGCATGTTTGGTTGTGCTTGTAGATGTTTATTTTCATTTCTACTTTAATTTATGTATTAGTTGTATTTAAAAGTGAAAAGAACTGAGATTTATAAAGCTTGGATCACCACATATTTGTCTAAATACTTTCTACAAAAGTTTTCACCATAAAAGGAACTTAAATAACAACATAGTATGAGACGTTTGACTTAGTTTATCAATTACTTTTATTTTAAAATAGCATATCATTTTTTTAATAAATTTTTTATAATATACAAATTTTAAAAGAATTTTAGAAAGTACTGAAAGTTCATGGAGATTGTTACTTAAAAAAATTTAAACTCAATTTTAAAAAAATTAAAATAAAAATTTTTTATTATATAATTTTTTTTATAAGTAATTCAAAATGTGGTTATCTAAGGGTGAGATATAATAATCACTCTGCGTTATGCTTACATTTGTTCACTTTTAATTTTGACAATGATTAAATTTAATCTAACAGTCAACTAGATATAGTTACAAATGACTATTATGTCATTACCTATACCGTTAGATTTATTTTGATTAATAGTTATAATTAAGAGCGGACAAAATACAAGCACATAAGAATGGTTATATTCCTCCTATTTATAAATTATATAATACGGTACAATATACAGCATGAAATTGCACGCGGAGACTAAAATCTCTAATAATTTTTTTTATTCAAAAAAATTGGGAGAAGGCCTGCAATAGAACATGTCGAACGAAAATAAAATTCACTGGATTCGAATCCGAGTGATCCTCGTGTATTAAATAAATTAGACTTCAAATTAATTCGATTTCCGCGTAACGACAGAAGTAAGAACAACAAGAAGTTGGTGATTGATTTTATTTTTAGTTTTCCGCACGGTGTTTCTGGAAATTTTAGTTTAATTTAAGTAATTGTTTTTGGCTTAGGAAGGACTTCATCTTTAATATAAAAGCTTATCACTAAGATCACCTTTCAAAATAAAACATCTGTACCAAAGTGTTTTATTAAAATTTAAACTAAAATAATTTCAATTATTAGACAGACTTCTGGTATTCGTATAGAGCTATCACAGTACGTAATTAATTGATCAAAGTTTGGAAATCGATAGATTAAAATGAATGGAGCTAATCACAGGCAGGAAGTAGGAAGATCCGAGAAATTTTCAAATAACATAATTTCTATATATTATCTCAATGATGATTCTTTTAATTAATTTAATTCACATCAACAAAAATCTTCTTTTAATTAATTGCATAAAGTACTGCTGGTGCAATATTAATGTATAGTTCTTGTTGCATTAACAATATTTTTAGAAGTATGGAATGTATTATTAATGGGAATAATTAAGTACATAATCATGCATTATATAGGTACTATCTACTTAATTTTATACTTAAATCCATAAAGAAAACATAACATTTTTCTATATAGTGTTAAGTAACGTCTGTGAATACTTATAAAATATATTTTTTTAAATAAGTTTTATTTTTTATTTTAAAAATAAAAATAATAAAATATTTTTATATTTTTTAAAAATCTAAATTTTTGTATATTATACAAAAATTATCAAAATTTATGAAATAAAATTTGAATAAAGAATTATTAAAAATTATTGACAAAATGGTGCCTTCAGATTATACATGTACCTATCCTACTATTATTATATTAATTAAGTATGGTAATCATGTATAATATATGCAGTTTTATATTAGTGGTAAAAAAATGGGACCTACGACCTAAAACAATGTAAAATTATTTTTATTCTTTTCCTTCAAATTAATTTATACAATGTTAAACTATGAAGCATAAGAAGAAAAAAAACACGGAATCATATTCATTCAACATCCTTGAACAATAATTTTTTAAATAAATAGGAGTTGAAAATAGCTCATATTTTAATGGCTTTGATTTTATGGTAGAAATTGCAATTTAAAATTAATCAATAATAGAAAGAGGAGCCTGAATTTTATATAAGACTACAAATTTATATTATTAACAAATATGAGAATATTTTTTTATATTAATTATAATCTTTTTTATATTGTATTCATAATGTACTTGCACCTAAGCATTCAGGTATGAGAATATTAAGTACGTAATCGTGTATAACATATGTAGTTCTTACCTAATATCATGCTTTAAATTAAACACTAATTAATTATAGTACGTAATTAATTAATTAAACAATTTATAAAATTATAACATAATTAATTAATAAAAATAATTAGAAGGTCAAAGAGAAGGATTAATTATATTGATTTAAGTTTTCCCAAACATAGTTTTAGAAACTGGAGTTCTTCAAGAACCAATAATCATCTTGAAGAACTAATGAGAATTAAAAACAAAAAAAACGTTAATGAAGAGTTCGTAGTTGTTCATTGGTTGACAGTTTATATCAAAATTTAATTTCTATACTTCAACAATATCTGCAAACGTGCGCACTGCCAATTTTACTATATTTTTGGTTTTGGAATTTTTTCTAATACGTACACGTAATTATACGTACATCCATGTATTATATATATAATATTGTCTTGCAGAAAGATTAAGCTCTAGCTAGCACTAGCAGGACATATATATAATGAAGCCATTTTTTAATTGTTCGGTACTTGTTAAAATAAGTCGTAGTTGAACTTTATAATATAACATTCAAATTAATGCAGCCATGCATGCGTGCATGATCTTACCAGTTTTCTTCAGAAATGGACAATTTACATAACTGTGTATGCTTAATTAGCTGTTTCGGAATATTTATAAAATAAAGACTTTTAAAACAGAAAATATTTTTATTTTATTTTTATAAATAGATTTTATTATTTAATTTAAAAAATAAATAGTATTTTATTATATAATTTTTTTATACTTTTAAATTTTTAATAAATTTTATAGATCATTATAAAATGTCTATTAAAATTGTTAAAAAATATTTTAGTCCAATATTGTTTATCTGAGATGATATTCATAAAATTTTGGGCTCACTATTCTCATTACCAATTGATTTTGAGAAAAATTTTAAATTTGTCATATAATATCAGAACCGATTGGGCCGGATCGGTCCAAAATGTAGGCTAAATTTAACTTATTATTTATATCTATTCAAAATCTTTATGGTCCGGTTTATTTTAGGACAAAATAGTCCGCTTTATTTTAGGATAGGTAACACGTTTTATTCAAAAAATAGTTATTCGCTATATTTTAGGATAAATAGTCTATTTTATTTTAAGACATGTCGTCCGTTTTATTTATTTCATTTCAGAGCAGGTCGTCCACTTCATCCAATTTATTACAGAACACGTAGCCCATATTAATTCAATTAAAAAAAAAAACGATCTGCTAGAAGGCTAGTGTTAAAAAATAATTTAATTTTATATTGTTTATCAATGATTTTGAGATGATATTCATAAAGATTTGGACTCATTATTTTTATTACTAATTAGTTTTTAAAAAAATTTTAAATTCGTCACAAAAATAAGTAAAATAAAAAATTGATAATTTTTTTTGAAATAGAAAACCAAACATGAATCATCACGGAGATTTAGAATAGTTACTATAGTTATGTAATTTGTAGGATTCTTTTCTTTAAATTCACTTTTAATAAAAATTAAATAAAAATACTAACACTTTGATCAACCTAAGTAACTCATACTTTCAAAACACTACTTTCAAACAAAATAAAATGTAGAGACATAAGCATATGTCTTTGTAGACAGTTGTACGCATTTAAACTATCCGATCGAATAATCAAACTATTATAATTTAATCAAATATTTGTGATTATATAAGATAAATATTTTATTTAAAAATAATAATAAGAAAAAATATCACAACTAATTTGATCGCTCGATCGGATAGGTTATAAAAAAAAAATGCAAAAGCATCTATAAAGAGAGTATGGCTATTATACGTACCTTATATACACTCATATGTAAACTAAATATACGAAAAATATATGAACATTACATAATACATGCTCTATTTATATATGTATACGTAGGCTGCAGTGCGTCGAAATGTTTACAATTTTTTTCTTAATGTTAAAAGTTATGGTGATCTTGAAAATTAAGGAACTGTTTAACAACGTTTATCTAAAAAAAATTTATCGAATTTTAATTTTATGGTTTTAAAATAATGTTTTATAATATTATTTAAAAATTTTAGATAATAAAATTTTTTATTACTTATTTATATATATTTTTTAAAATTAAAATAATAAAACTCTTTATCAAAATAAATAAAGATATTTTTATTAAAAAAATATTTTATAAGTATTCTCAAATACGTCCTCTATACATGAATGTATTTACGTGTATAACTGAAGCTGACATGTTATGTTGGGAATCTTATATTGCTACAAAATGGTAGCGAATTAAATGTTATGTACGAAAAAACTAGTACAGAAGCACATGTAATGATTCATCATGCTTTTTTCATTTAGGATGCGCTTTTTTTTATTTTGAAATTAATTTTTTGAAAATAAATTATTAGGAATAGTATTGTTATAAATAATGTATTTTTTTTATATTGAAAAATGAATTCAAAATATTTTTTAAATATAAAATAAGTTAAAAATAACTTTTTAGTTAAGAAAAAGTTATTTTTATGGACAAAAGAATACACCTTGACAAATCAACAAAACAAGCCAAGCGGTTTGGCATTGTAGTTATCAAAAAAAATTTTAATTTATAATTTTTAATACATTTTTATAACTTTTAAAAAAATTTAAATATAAAAATATTATGTAGTAAAATTTATTATTTTTATTATTATTTTTTATTGAAAAAATAAAATACAATATTTTCTATTTAAAAAAATAATTTTAAAAAATATTTTCAAACACTTCAAATCTACGTCATTTAACTACTTACTACTGTACTACATTTTGCATGGATATTTTATATTCATTTTTTATTATCTAAAATTTATGTCCCAGATTTACTGTTAAAATGTTTAATTCTATAATATTTATATAAATAGTTATAATACTATTTATAAAATTTTATATTCATTCGTTATTATTAATTAGTTTAATAATAATTTAAAATTTATTATATAATATTATAGCAGATTGAACAGAATTGATTCAAAATTTATTTAAAATTTATTTTATTATCCGTTTCATTTAAATTTTTATGCTCTATTTTATTTCAAAGTTTTCATCATTTCTTCATTTAGAAGTTTTCATAAGTTATTTTAATTTAAACCAATCGTCCGTTTTACTGAGTAACTTTTATACTCTATTTAGAGCAGAATCCACTTCGTTTAGAATAGTGGTTCGTTCGTTTCAGAACAAATATTCTGATTTTATTTTATACCAGATAATTTATTTCACTTCAAAATAGAAAAGTAAAGCACTATGTTTGAGGGTAGGTGCGAAAAATTTTAATAATATATTATTTATCAATAATTTTGAAAATTTATAAAGATTTAATTCATTCTCTTTATTACCACTTTGTTATAGCAAGAACTTTAATCTTCTCGTACTTGCAAAGTTGAATATTTTGTGTGCCAGTTAAATCAATATACATAACTTTCCATGAGACACAAAATCCATTTCCGCTCGAGTTGAAGAAGAAGAAGAAAAAAAAATGAAAAACCAAAAGAAGGAAACATTATTTGAGTAGGTATGTATTCTTTGGCAGGAGACAAGCGATCACAGTTTCGGATTTGCTGTCTTTGAAAAATTAATACGATGCTGTTAAGGTTTTTTGAATCTTATAACCTCTCCTCACGATCCATCTATCAATCTCTACTCCGATAATTAATTTTATTTCGTCCTTGTTTTGATTTTTTAGAGAACTTGCACGTTCTTTCCATCGCCAGTTCATAGAAATGTTAAACTGGCATAATCAACACTAAGTAATCATTGGTTTGCTGCAAATCATTGTTTATGAAATTTCTTGATGCCGAAATCTTGGACAAAACAGTACGCGATCTTCACACGCGAAATTTTTTATTCCTATGATTGTATGAACATTCTTAATTGCGCGCATTAATTGCTTCAATTAATCTTGATGAGTCTTTTATTCATTTTTTTATAAATAAACACATTTGATGATTATGACTTCAATGAATATATAACAACAAATAATGGAATTTTCTCTTCTTAATTAAGCTTGAGTGGTGAAGTCAATGGTTTTCCTTTTCGCAACATTCTTCAAAAAGGCACTATATATATACCACATTCATATCCACATCATATGATCAGTAACCTTTGCAATCTTATTGATTTCTTCATTTCAGAAACCTGAAAATAATCAATGGAGTTTCTGCAGGGAATAGTAGATGGAAACTGGAGCTCATTCATCGATGCAACAATGTCATCAGTAGATGAGTCTTCTGACATGCTGTGTCAGTTCATGATCGGCACTTGTTCGTCAATATTCCCAAACCAAACTGATAATAACTTTTTGTCCAACAACAACAGTGTCGATAATATTTGTCAGAACAATCACGAAGTGTTATTTGATCCAACGACTCTGTACAGTAGCTACGCTGATCATCATCATCATCATCAAGCGTACGTGCCTTCATCTTTCAATGTGATCAGTTCTTCACTGCCATTAATGGATTTCTGCATGTCTCAAGAACAAGAGCAAGGATTTGAAATTGATCCAAACTATCTTTTAGGAGAAGATCAAATTTGTCGAGTGGAAGAAACAAGCAGCAGCAGCTTGGCAGTAGGCAAGAGAAAGACTGATCATGATCTTGCCAGTAATTATCAGAATCATGAAATATCAACTACTACTTCTACTACTACTACTACTACTACCACTGATGATCATCATCTTGAGAAGGAACACATCACTGACGATCAAAAACGGAAGAAGAGAGCTCGAGGAGCACCAAAGGTGAGTATAAAAAGCAAAAGAAAAAATTTTTACGGCAACATTTTAGTTTGTTCGTTAGTTTATTGCAAGTGAAATCAAGTGATTGATATTTCATGTATGTAGGTTAAGAAAACTACAAGGACAAGAAGATCGAAGAAATCTCAAAAGAATTTAAAGAGTACTAGTGACGACGAACAAGATGGTAGTGCTGTTGCTGCACCGAATGGGCAGCAGAGTTCAAGTAATTGTAACTCAGAATATGATTCAAATGGATCAGCAATTCAAAACAAAGGTGGAAGAGGTTCTGCTAGCGATCCGCAAAGCCTCTATGCCAGGGTACGTACGTTAAAAAGAAACACAAAAGAATTCAATCTACTGCATATATATTAATTATATATGATCACGCAATTATATATAATTTTTTCTAATATCTGTTCTTTGGTTTTTGGTTGCAGAAAAGAAGGGAAAGAATTAATGAGAGGCTCAAGATCTTACAGAACCTTGTGCCTAATGGAACTAAAGTATGCCTTTTAGACAATGCAGTATATTATGCATGCCTTCCTAGCTACTCCATGTTTTCCGAAACGTTTTAAAATTTTTAGATAACTGATATTATCTCAATGTTTAATTTTCCAGGTAGACATTAGCACAATGCTTGAAGAAGCAGTGAACTATGTGAAATTCCTGCAACTCCAAATCAAGGTATTTATGTGAAACGAAAACAACTTCAGTTTTTCATTGTTATATAATATGGCCTTTATATATGAAAATTTTTCCCCTTCCCTTTATTTGATAACAGCTGCTGAGCTCAGATGATCTATGGATGTATGCTCCACTGGCTTACAATGGCGTCGACATTGGCCTTAATCTTCACCAAATATCATCACTGAAGAAGTAATCAAAATCAACTCATCATCGATCGAGAAAAACAGTACTACTAACACCTTCATTCCTATACACAATTGAAAGAACAAGAACATTATCAAATGCATTAATGTAACGCAGAAAGATCAAAACTTCGTTAGGTTTTATGTTTTTTTTGTTCTTTAATTTCATTGAGATCAGGTTGGTGGAGACTACTGATTGTATAAGTGAATAGGTTATTATACATGGGAATTTTACTTCCCAAAATTTCTTGACTTATAATTTTCTTGACTTTTTTTCTTGGTGTAAAACATTTCTATTAAAGTTATTTAATTTCTTTGATGTATCCAAATCTTTGATCAACAGCTATAAATATTCCTGTGATTTATTATTTTGTTTTTCACCTGAATATTAATCTGAAATGGAGCGGACAATATTCCGTTTGGGATTGCATTTTTTCAACAAAATTTTTTAATTTTTTAATTTATATGTTTCAATACAAATTTTATAAGTATCTAAAAAATTTATTTAAAAATTTAGAAACTGTAGAAAAATTCTACGCAATGAGATCTTTTTATTGCATATTTTTATTTTTTTTAAAAATAAAAAAATAAAAATATTTTTTATTTCAAAAAAATTCTATTTTATAAGTACTTTCAAACACCTCCTAATTCTATCCATAAGCAAAATATACATTAGGGAATCGAATTCAACAACAAAGAGCGTGTTTACTAAGTTTTAAACTTACTTGGAAGAAGTGAGTTTGTCAAAAATAAGTTTATTGACGAAAATATTGAGTTTAATTTTTTTATTTATTTATTTTTTAAAATAAGTTAAAAATTAAATTTGAATTTGAAAATAAAAATGAGTTTGAAAGATTACTAAACATGCCTAAAATAAAAGTTAAAATATCCTATACGTAACTCTTCAAATATATAAATTTATAATAAAAAGTTTCAATATACAAATTTATAATAAAAAGCCTTCTAATTTCAGCAATTTTTCAAAATAAAAGTTCTACGCGGAAGAAAGAAAAAAAAAGGAGTTCATAACTTCATATTTCAAAGGCCTAAAATTGTCTAAATAAATATTAATCTGCCAACTAGTTTTACTCTGGGTTATGAAACAGAGAACATATAACTAAAAGACACAATTTAGAAAACGACAAGGACCTTATTTGCAACACTATCTAAAGGTGCGTTTTTTTATTTTAGAAATGAGTTTTTTTAAAAATAAGCTCTTAAAAGTGAGTTTTTAAAAATAATATTATTGAAAATAATATTATTTTTTGTATTAAAAATAAATGAAAATAATTTTTTATATTTTTTTAATAAAACATGAGTTACAATAATTTTTTAATAAAAAATAATTATTTTCGTGCGTAAAAAAACACATCCTAAATGGTTGTGCTAATCCTCCTGACCGAGTACAATTTTGGAAATAATTTGACAATGCTTATAGCACTATTAGAATTTGGTAAAATATTTTTAATAGTTTTTTATACTATTAATTTTTTTTAAATAGTTAAGAAATATATAAATTATATACATACAATTTAGCTATATAATTATTATTTTATTAATTGAAAATCAAATTTATCTTAAAAAGTTTAACATAAGTTTTATTTAAAAAGAAACCTTTAAATTTAATCACCTTCGTCCTTCCGCAGTCAATTGATCGTTGTTCTAATGTTATCCATTCAATGCGGTCCATCTGACTGTTCAAGGGTTGGTTTAGAATTGCTTATGAAATAGAATTTTTATAAAATGAAAAGATATTTTTATTTATTTTGAAAAATAAGTTTTATATTTTTTATTTTAAAAAAATAATAAAAATATGCAATAAAAAGATTTTATTTCGTAGAATTTTTCTACACTTTCTAAATTTTTAAATAAATTTTTTATATACTTATAAAATATATATTGAAAAACGTAAAATGAAGAATTGAAAAGTTTTACCTATAGAGATTAATAAACACTCAAGCTGTATGATTTCAGAACGCACATATGCATTCTATATTTTTGGAGCAAGCACTTTTGCTGTTCAATGTCATGTACATTTAGAATATGTTTCAAATATCCGTAATTTTATTATTTTTTGTCAAATTTTAAATTTCGAACAATTTATATCTTTTAATTACACAAAAAATTAAGAACTTTATTTCCATATATAAAATTCTAATTCTAACTTTTTTATTTATACACTTTTTAATACAACTATATCTTTTAATTTTTAACACACTTTTAAAATCTATTGAAATATAAATATTAAACTCTACTTCTACTAAAAAACTCTACTTTCTACTTTTTATTTTTGTAAAACTCAATTACGAATATTTGAAATACACCGTTAATTTATGCAAACTGCTGCAAATGTGTTTCATCTCTCTGCTATCTAATTATAAATTTGTTGAACTCCGAAAGCTCATTCCAACACGGAGCGTTTGGAAATAATTATAAAATAAGTATTTGTTAAAATAAAAAATATTATATTTTAATAAATAAGTTTTATTATTTTATTTTTAAAAAAAATAAATAATAAAAAATGTTATTTATAAAATTTTTTATATTTTCTAAAATTTAAAATAAAATTTATAAAATATTATAAAATTTTTTTAAAAATATGAAATAAAATCTTTTTTCAGATTGTTGCCGACCCCCCTGCATAGGTTTTAATAAAAATCTTCTTTTGTAAGTTCTGTTTTTTGATATCGTTTCAACTTTCAAGGTATCAACTACAGTTCCCGATTATTTGATGTATACGTTATCAGAAAGGTTTAACTACTATACCAAAGAATCAGAGTGGCGCAGCGGAAGCGTGGTGGGCCCATAACCCACAGGTCCCAGGATCGAAACCTGGCTCTGATAAAGTTAGAGCAGCTTCCCACACTCTTGTTGTAACTTTTATTTTAGATATTCATCACAGCTAAGTAAATATTGCAGCAATTGCTACTTAAAAGCCAAAAGCCCAGAGCACACCACGAAACCAGAACTTAAATAAGATTTATACATGACATACTTTTTTGTTAATATAGCAATTACAAGCAATTAAACATGACATGTGACGAAATTGAACTCCCAACCTTTCCCGAGTGAGAGAGAGAGAGGTGCCACATCATCAAACTATCTTGGAATTAACGCACAAAGATTAGAAAAGGAATAACCAGCAGCAATCTTTAAACCTTAATAAAACTGAAATTTCTGTTGCAAATTTCTTATATTGCTTAGCTTTTCTAAGATTATGATTCATAAGTCTTCAAAGAACATTCCAAAAGAAATACAAACAGTTCATTACTTTGTAGACTTCAAAGCAGCCACTTGTGAACAATAGGTTTCATCCAACTGAGGATGAGCTTGCGATATCAGCTTCCTCAAATGTGCTCGAAAAGGCACTCGCTGGTACCTGCATAATGTGCATGTCATTCACTAGGTTAGTGCCACTAACAAAATGCAGGACCGTATATGTTGAAACTTCTCTATCTGAGCATCTGCATCATTACAAGAGGATCAACTTCATGATCATAATTAGGTGTCTGACCCAACAGATACAATTTTTTCATAACCTTACTGCTCATGCATCATCACATAAACAGAGAGATTTCTACAACTGTAAGTTAGGCAAGTCTTGTGAGCTACGATTATGATTTTACCCATTATGTTATCTTTTACAGCTAAAGCGCAGAGACAATGACTCAATCAAGGGAGGCTTCCTACTTAAAGGTTACCCTACATAAGCCATGACCCCCAACATAACAGTAAGATAATAGTTTTTGGTGATGGCTTCTTCAAGTTACTTCCTTACAAAAGTTCTTTTTTTACCTAGAAAATTGAATATGCGTAATCAGCTGCAAGGAAATACTTGACTAGGACCTTCTTGATGTTCCACGCTTTGAAACCTCACACTTATGGAGCACGCATGCGTCATAAAGGTCTTCTTTACATACTTTTGCGTGGTCTAATTCTCTACAATACAAGATTGCTCATGTTTATTTGATAGCTCATGTTTATTTGATAACTTTCCGGAGTGTTGAAAGTATTTCCAAACAAGAAGCTAGCTATACGCATATTTATGCAATGCGATTATGCAGAACATATTTTTTAACTGGTTGAAAGGCATTGCAAACACTAGTTCAACATGAATATTAGCATAGTTAACTAAATTAAACTTCAGTGAGAAGCTAAAAGCCTTTTAGAAAAGTATGGAGAAAGAATTTGTGCAGTTACCTATCAAATGAATATCGACTCAAATACAGATACACCATTAGCTAGCTACCCAGTTTCTAAAAGCTTCAATGCGTATGGCATTTTAACAACAGAATTGAGCAGAAGTTCATGATTCATCTTGATCTACCACACTACAAACCAAGAAATTGAAGCATTTATGATTCATGATTCATCTTTATTCATATGGTATGTTCAACAAGCAAACAAGCAGATATTCATGATTCATCTTGCAAACAACAACAAACAACAGCAGATTTAACCAAGAAATTGAAGCTTTTATGAATTTTTGAGTCATCTTTATTCATATGGCAGTTCAACAAGCAAGCAAGCTGAGATTCATGTTTCAACTTGCAACTACAAAATCACCAAAGATACCAAGCCACAGAATTAACCAATTGAAATTGAAGTTCTTACAATTCATGATTCATCTTCCAGCAAGAAATTCAGAAGAAGAACAAGAAACACTTACTTGGATTTCTGTCAATAAGCATAGCATTGCCGCCAAAATCACAAGTTCCTCCTCTATACTTCATCTTCTGCCAGTAGCTATTGAAAGCATAAGAAGCATGCGCCATGACTGTGTTTGGCAAGAAGCAATCTCCTCCAGGCATAATTGCCTCACAGTCAGCTCCACCAATTCCGCAAGCATAGTCCATTGCCGTCTGCAGGTTCACTACTGCAACCGTCGGCATTGCCACACACCACAAGCTTCCCTTAGTTGGTGTCGGAATCACAGTTTGAGAAGGAGCTGGAGTGATAATTACGGTAGGCGATGGCGGAAAAATGACCGGGGAAGGCGAAGGTGGAGTACTGATTGGAGAAGGCACTGTCGGAGGGTTGATTGGGGCTGGTGGCGGAACATGGAATGGCAGTATTGGTGGCGGTAGTGGAGAATAAGGAAATGGTTGTGACCTAGGGTGTGGTGGGATCTCAGAAGGAGAGGAACTGGGAACGAAAGCGAGAGAAGATTCCGGAGCCGGTATGAACCCTAGATTCCAGCCGCCGGTTGCCGCGGAAGGAATTGTTAGAGAGGAAAGCTTCCTGCCCGCAGAAGGACCAGAGAAGGCTCTCTTCAGCTGGATTTGTTCTGCTTGATCACCATGGCTTGAGGCAACTGCAGTAAAATATAAACAAGAAAAATTGTTAAAATGGTGCAAAAGTTCATGAGAAACTAGATAGTGATCTCCATGAGAAAAATTTTATGATGGACCATAACAAACAGTAAGAAAGCTCATTGGAATCCAAAAGAAAACAGAGAGCTCTAATGATGATACTATGAAAAAACACAACCAGAAAACTCCTGTGAGAGTTGTTCCAAGAAGAAAGCAAAAAAAAAAAAAAAAAACTATGAAAAAGAAGCAAATAGCAAACAAAAAACAAAAAAGAACAAAAGCGAAATCTGTGACTGACCATGAAGAACGGTAACAAAGCTGCCTCCCTGAAAACCGAAGAACAGAGTAGAAAACTAGCTACAACCGATAAGCTGAAATCAATCGATAGGGCAAAACCCGCAAAAAAAAACTATATAACAGAAAAACAAAAAGCAAGAAAAACGAATGGGTTGCATTACCTGGAACAGCAAGGAGAGACAGAAGGCAGAAGAAAACCACCACCATGCTCGCTCCCAGTTTTTTCTTCTCCTCTGGTGCAGGTGAAGAACAAGAAAAGAAGCAACCAACATAAAAAGAACAAAGCTTTGCCTTGGGCAGTGAGTCATACTTACGATTTCCAAGAAACCCAAAGCGAAAAAGCAAAGTACTATAGTCTCTCTCCCTCTCACTCTGTCTGTGCAGCTGTACGTGCTCATGCAAAGAAGAAGCGCAAAATCGTCAAAATATTCCTGCAAGAAATGTTTTCATAATTTAAAGCCATCGCTGTCTTGCTTTTTTTTCCCTCTTCAACATTTTTTTTTAGCTTCTGAGGAAACAGTGTTATCAAGTGAATTTTAAATTGAAATAAAAATATAATTTATATTTAAAGTTTTAAATAATTTTTTATATAATATTATAATTTTTTTAGAAATATAAAATAAAATAGATAAGCGTTGCCAAACTCAGACTAAGATGTTGCATTGCCAGTAACTAGCATGAAAACGAAGGAAAAGAAAGCTGGTCTTGGTGATGAAGAGCACTAACAAAGTTACCAATTGAAATTTTAGAAGACGAATTTGCTAACTTGCTGATTTGTAGTCCGAGTTTATAAAATAAAACCTTACCCCTGCTCTTCTTTACAATTGCGTCGAAGTTCAAACTAAAAAGAGAAAATTTTAACCAGGAATAATCATGTCATCCTGCGGCGGCGGAGTGTGCCAGTCGGGCGGTTGTCTGTCAAACCCTGACAACTATGAAGATGGAGGAGCTCCGCCGGAGGCAGCGGAGGCGTTATCAGAGACGGTGGAGAATATATCCATAGCCGGTGAGGAATCCGCTGACCGGCTTTGTTCTAAGTGTGGCGTTGAGCCGCAGGCGTGTAATAACGGGTACTGTTCTGGATGCTTCCGGGTTTATTTAAACAACAAGTTCAAGATCGCCGTTACATCTAATGCCATGATCAGCCCTACTGACAATCTCCTTATTGCCTTCTCCGGGGGGGCTGCGTCCAGGTTAGGTTTGGAACTTTTTGTTTGCTAATTAGTAAAAATTGATCTCTGGGGTATGATAAATCTGGTGATGAATCAAGAAATTGATTGAGTTCTGTATGCATATTAGCCAGAGAATTGCTGGCTGTGTACTTATATGCTCGACTTTAGCAATATATGTGTTCACTGTATAGATTATGCGAGGAGGCATGGTGAGGGCATGATTACATGTCATGCTTATTCATATCACTTTGAATTCCCACTCTATTTTGGAAAGATCAAGAACCTTGCTATTTTTACGGTTTCAAACTTATAAAATGCAATGAGGTGACATCGATGAAGGAAATATGTGCTTATCTTGCATTGTGCAACATTTGCTTTTTGCACATTACCGGTGAGGATATTATAAGGTCAAACTTTTGAGGCAAAATAGTAACTTCGGTTCTTCATAAGTTAAGAGACAATTAAGAGACTGTTAAGTTATGTAGATAATAATAATTGTTTGGAGGGTTAAGTTTGTAATTAGGCCTTTTTAGCTCTCTTTGCTCGATCTATCTCAGAACTTTCTTGTGTTATTTTGATAATAGTAGAAGTATCATATAGTTTTCTTGCAAATAGTTTCCGCAATCCTTTTTACCCATTTTGCAACTGGGAAGTGTGTGCTTACCTGAAAGATGAAAGTCTTTGCAGCTACAACTCATCATGTGTCAAAGCTTTGTTAAGTAAGTCATTACAACTCCATAGTCTTTGACTTCAAAGGTTCATAATTTTTAGTGTAGTATTCAGTGGTTCAGTTTTTACAACTCAAGAGGAAATATTTGAGGAGTACATTGAATCTAAAGGTATTAAATTAAATTGGACCAAAATATATGCATTGCCATTTTAGTAAATGTAAAAATAATGGTACTATTATTGTTGCGATAGAGGATTATGCTGTACGCAAAGTGATAGTTTAAATATTTAGATTCAATTATTCATAATGAAAGAAATTTAAAGAAGATATTATGCATAGATTAAGGATGGATGAAATGATGAGGTATTATTGAAATTTATCTTATAAGAAAATACCTTTAAGGCCAAACGATTAGTTTTATAGAATAATTATTCGGCCTGTAATAATATACAATAGTGAGTGCTAGACCATCAAATGTCAAGATGTTCATAAAATAAATATAATAGAAATGAGGATACTAAGATGGATGTGTGGAATATACTAAATTAACAAAATACGAAATAAAAATATACACTAATAAGTATTTGTCGCGTCGATCGAGAACAAATTGAGAAATTTTAGGCTTAGGTGGTTTGGATATGTCTTACACAGACGTAAAAATACTGTAATGTATAAGAGTGATGTAATTCCATTAGAACACTTTATAAGAAAAAAATGGTAGATCAAAATTAACTTGGCTAGGGTGGTGGCGAAGGATTTAAGAGAATTAGATCTTTCATTGAATCTGGTTTTAATCGAATAGAATGAAAAAAGAATAGATTAATGTAGCCGACCACTTAAGTGGGATAAAGGCCTACTTTGTTGTTGTATTCAACGATTCCGTTTTTTGGTGTATCGTTTTGAAACTCTAAAGATGCACACTATTCTGTACTATTTTTTTTTAGCTAATGATTGATATATGAAAATTTTCTTAATTTTTTATGGTATGGTAAAACCTTTGAGTTTCCTTTGAAGAAGATGTAAGGATCACATACATGTTCGTCTGACAAATCATATAAGTAAACTCAAGCAATGCATATATTCTTTTGTCGCAATAATTACTCATTAGTTGCGAATGACTTGTCTGGGCACTTGTACCAGGGTTGCTCTGCAATTTATTCATGAGATGCAATATAAATCTGTGAAGAATTGGGATGCAAGCAAATCTCATGCCCTACCTGTGTTTGGAGTTGGAGTTGCTTTTGTAGATGAAAGTAGCTTCTCTGGTACTCCAAGAGATGTAATGGATAAAGCAATTGAAGATGTGAAGTCTACTGTATCTGAATTAGCTCCTCAACATAAAGAATTGCATATCATAGCGATTGAGGGCATATGCTTGAGGGATAATGAGGATAGTAGAAGTAGACTCCATTGGATGTTAGAAACGGTTGCTGATTCCACTGGGAGAGAAGATTTTGTTCAGCATCTGAGAATGCTTTGTCTACAAAAGGTTATTGTTCTTTGCATATTTCTTTTCTCCCCTTTGAAGGGAGAACCTATTCAAGTTCATCATCCTATCATGCTATACATCTTTGCAGATTGCGGTGGACAATGGTTATTCCAAACTCATCTTAGGATCTTGTACATCAAGAATAGCACGCCATATTATATCAGCAACTGTAAAGGTTAGTGAGCATTGGATGATTGAACTGAAATTATAAGTAGCTTAAAGAGCGTCTGTTGTTGTGAAGCTATGCTTGGCCTTGTAAATGTAGTTTGTCCTCGCATCTCATCTATCTGTCTTCTCAGGGTCAAGGTTTTTCCTTACCTGCTGATTTGCAATATGTTGATGCAAGATGGGAAGTCCCTGTGGTACTTCCTTTACGTGACTGTCTATACCAGGAACTCAGCATGCTATGCCATCTTGATGGGTAATCTCCTCGTTTGACATTTTCTGCCCATATAAGGTACAAAATCCTCAAACTGTTCTATTTACTGACTATACAGTTTGAAGACACTGAAGCTGCCTGAAAGACCTTGCACTGGGATCAACAGTTTGGTTTCTTCATTTGTGACCCGCTTGCAGGTATGATGTGCATCTTTTAGCCTATTTACCTGGCATAACAACATTTGTATCTGTTTGACAAATATACATAAAAAAAGTTGCCATTGAACTGTGACTCTTTTCTTAGTCCTTGGCCGAAGATTGCCGATGTTTTTGAATCAGTCCAAATTGCAATAGGCAGCTATACATACACGCGTCCTTCTGATTTTGCTATCAGTCTTTATACACTTTCACTCAGTTTTTTAGTTTGGATAGCATACTTTGTTTATCTGGTATTACAGAAGTTACTTGTTGCTCTGATGAATTGATTGACTTGCAGGAGGAGAATCCTTCTCGAGAGCGTACCATTCTGAGAACTGCCGAAAAACTGAAACCTTTCTCTTTCAACAAGCTTCTTGAAAATGGTTATCATGATTTTCTTCCATCCCGAATACGGCCGAAGTTCCAAAACGCTAAGGACGATGATTCCACTAGTACTTGGTTTCTTTGTCCTATATGCGGAAGCCCTCTTAGTGAATCCGATCTGCAATGGTCGAGAAATAGAGATGCCAAGGCACTACGAGGAGTCGAAATATTTGTAAGTCACTGTTGTGAAAGCTGCTACTATCAGATACTACCCAAGGAGGCAGACTCTCTTGAGCGTTTCCTTTCCTTTCTTCCGCAGCCAATGTTTGAGAGAGCTCTAAACAGCAAATTTGATAAGAGGAAGCTCTTAAGGTGGCAAAACTTCATTTTTTCCTTCGCTTGTTTTTTCTGTAGCAAAAAGTCCTTATCGTAAGGTCATGGCAGAGAAAGGTGTTTACACTCTTTAGCTGATTCACATTCTTTCAGGGATCAAATTGAGGATTATCTTTTGCCAACTGATGACGATGTTAATGGAGGTGGAAATTGACAGAGCTTATACTGTTCATCAGATCCCCTGCGCCCTGGGAGCTGTAACCCTTTGTTTTTGTTTCGATGCTTCTGTGAAGGGTGATTTATACATTTCCTTCTGGAGAATTCATGGCGTTTGTTCAGTTTATCTCCATCTACATTTTAAGCAAAGCTGGTTGAGTAGGATAAACTTTTGCAACTACTGTCAACTAGCAAAAGTTCTTCGTCAAGGAGACCAGCAAGAACTAACAAGTGCTGTTGCAGCCGGAGCGTATAACATAACTGCATCAGTTTGGAAAATTTTGTATTTATTATAACAGTATTCTTCACCTGTAATTTTCATGATTTGTTTCGCAGAAAATTTGTATACGTTGTAACTTAACAGAGTGCATTATAGGTAACAGCTAGCATGTTATGTTTGCAAGTTAAACAGGTTATAAGATTCTGGATTTACTAGTGGGGTGAACTCTATTTTACTCCTTGATGAGATAGCAGGCTTGTTTGTTTCAAGCAGGACAGAAATCTTACAAAATTATTGAAATCATTCTAGAACTTGTATAAAGAATCAACAGAAAGAAAGTTAAATACACTAGAAATTTTAATAACTTAGCTGTCAAATTTCTTTTTTAAAAAAACCAAGAAGATTGAAACAGTCCAAAAAAATTGTCCAGAACGAGAAAAAGAGCGCCAAATCTTGCTTTCAGAACCAAAATAAAAATCAATCCATTTCCAAATCCGTCTCCTCATTCTGAATTGTTCTGTGAACGGAGAAACAAAAGCGCCGCCGCTAACCGCCACCGTCGTCTAACACCGGCGATCTCCTCTCTTCCGCCATAGATCTGATCTCTTATATACTGCTAAATCTTCTCTTAAAATCCATGCATTCCTTCTCCTCTTCTTGTCCACTCCCATCTTATCTCCTTCTCTCTCCGCCGCCGTACTCACGTTTCGTTCAAATCTTCTAGTCGCTCTTTTTTTTCTCTCCCCAGACCCTAACAATAACAACAAAACAACAACGAAATTGAAAACCCTCTAGCACCGCTGGAGAACAAGATCCAATAAACAACTCCGACCTACACACGTCACTAATCTCTGCGCTCTCAGCCGAAGAAGCTGTTCTCGGAGATTGATCTACTCCCTTCCGCACAATCTCTGCATGACAGTCTTTTCTTTTCTAGTTCGATGGGTTTTTACTGTCCGAGTTGATTTGCTGTGTGAACAACTGAAACTGGTGAAGAAGAAGTTTTCTTGGGGAGAGAATTTGGTTTCGCAATCGGTATCGTTCTTGCTCTCCAGGTCTTCGACACATAGTAGAAAGATTGGTGTAGAGAGGGTTTATGCTCTCGGTGAAGTGTTGGAGTTGTCTGATTATGTCAATGACAGCCTTGAGGATGTTCAGATGCTTTTGTTCTGGGGTGTGATTGCGCCTGTTTATTTGAAGACTGACGAGGGCAGGGGGTTTATTGTGTTTGCGATGGGATTGAATTGCAGTTCACGGAGGATGCATTGGCCCTGATCAAGTCACAGATTCCAGTAGGTGGAAATTGGTGCTAGAGGCCTACGCGGATGTTTCCTTGTGGGCATGGAAAGCATCAGAGGGGGAATTTGAGGAAGGGGGTTGAGGATAGTTTTTTGCAAGGGTTGATTGATGGAGCCTTACATGCCAGCACCAAGTCACTTGCAGCGTCAGTGAGGAGACTTTTGGGTGGGTTTGTCCAGCAGAAAGCAACAGAGGGAGGTTTGAGAAGCTCTTGTTCCGAATTGCAGAGCCTGTGCTGTTTCGGTCACTCCAGGTTATAGTACCTATTTCCATAACTCTTAAGAAGTAATTTGGTGTGAAGTGTCGGTGATACCTTGTCTATTGATTGTGAGTCTTTGTAGAAGCATGCAGATTCATGATTTCTAAGTGCAGAGGCTAAGGAAGAATTTCCTTCATCAGCTGCAGCAGCATGGCAAATGAAATAAGTGCTTGCAAATGTCGAGACATGGAATGTTAGGATGGCTTCCTCAATGCTAGAATCTGCATTTTTAGCCCTAAAAAGTCATGTCTCATACAAGTATGAACAGTGCTCACAGGAACTGTGTGGAAACTTCACCTGTCTTGCCCTACCCATCACTCCGCAGCTTCTTCTCCTGATAACATTGCCTTTGACATATGCAATTATTCATCCCAACTGTGAGGCTATTATGCTTTCCTTGTTTGCTACAGTTTAAACTCTGGATGAAGTTTCACTCAGTTTTACATCTTTTTCTTTATAATTCTAGCAACATAAGATTAATTAAAGCTTGACTTGATTTAAAGGCTCTTTGAAAATTTATATGGCTTAAATTATGAAGAGTATTTACCTTCCAAAATTTTACTGCTTGAGAAGTTGGCTTCATAGTTACCAATTGCATAGACATTTGATATGGCATAACTGCTAATGGTGCTGAGATTCCATATAGGCATGTTATGCATTTGGCACTGAATTGTGATATATGAAGCTCTATATGAAGTTTGATCGACAAATGGTTGGCTCCTCTTTTAGGTTTATTAGTTCCTCTACTTTGATACTAGGAAAGGTTTCTGGAGGCTATATTGGTAGAAACGAAACAATTTTCATTGTCTTCTTGCAGTAATCTTTTGTTTATGCACTTTTCTGGTATTAATGTAAGTAGTCTTTTTTCAGTGGACTATGTTGAATCTTTCATTGAATGACCTGCTCTGTCCCGTGAAAGAAATTTTATGCGAAGATGTTGCTGGAGAGGCTAGCATATATTACCAGTTGTAAGCACAATGAGGAAACATTGAAACAGAGGAAATCCACTAGAAAAGAAGATGAGTTAGCAAAATCAACAAACGGAGGTGCTTGCAATGTTCATAAGTTACATTATTGTGTTAACACTAAATTGATTTATTTTATTCGCAGCTATATGTCTTTTATCTGCAACTCCTGACAGGTTTGATTTTATTATAGTTTATATATTCTAGTTATATCAGAAGTTCGTATTTTAGTTACGTGCACAAATGACTCATAACTTTTTCTGTAGGATGCAAGCATGAAACTGGTCTCCCCGAAGAAAAAGAACTCAAAACACTGTAAAGTTAGTCTTCAACATGAATTCTTGAAGTTCATAGTAGATTCTGCATAAGTTAAGATTCTCGCAATTCTGAGGTAAGCTGCATGCAGTTCACATCAGCTTATGTCTGTCGTATAGCTTCCAACAGTATCTGAGCTCATCCCTTCTTGAGGATGCAAGGCAGAAGTTGGGAATTTTCAAAATACTGTTCCTTCAATGGCTCTTACTTGACAAAGTTATTGCATGCAGATCTTTTGGCTAATAACTAATGCTCACAGATCCTGTAGCAACATCAACCATGGAAGCTACCCAGTGAATGTTAACTGTCTTATTGGGGACTTGTATATATTATATAAAATGTTACAATGAAAGTCCAAGTAGTTACAGGAACTACCTCAATAGTATACATACTTGTACATGCTTGTGGTGTAAGTTCCTTGAGAAATATTGTCCGAATGTATATTCATGCCAAATGCAAGTCAGATGTTAGATCATAGTGCCAAAATATATTGGGTACGCCAACATTCCCCTAAGCTTTATAAGCTTGGACTCCAGATGCTACCTAATGAATGCATTTGTATTTTATTTGGTACTTGTATACAACTATATACAATAAATATTACATATTTACATGAGTTGCAATTTTCACATTTCTATCTTAGCAGCAACCTCAGGACTAAAGCAAATATTTACGAACCTGAAAACATTACCTTTTGAGTATAACTATGAACAAATAATCCCGTCATTAAGGAACTAATGTGATGAATAATCATTCCTGAACTTTTACCTGCAACGCTTCTGTAGGCTGCATCTACTTGTGCACTATCCATGTGTGCTTACAGTGAGGTTCACATCATAGAGTTCACACATTCTTGGAAAAGAAAGAATCGATGGTGACAAACCTTTTTTTCTGAAGATATTTCTGCTTCTTTGGAGTGCCTTTAGCTTGCAAAGTCTTTCGCACAAACCTGAAATGAAAATGATGGGTTTATCAGTCAATACATCAGTATACTATAAGAGACGGTACGACCACCAGACCATTCAAAAGTTCTTAAAACTGTCCGTTATTCAATGCATGCAGTGTGTCAGGAAAAGTGTTACCTTTCTTGTGATGTAGGCTCTTTCATGCCCTGAGAGAATTCATCTTGGAGTATCTTTGCGAAGTGATAATCAGCATGCTCTTGCCTTTCTTCAGTGAAGCTCTGAGGAAGCTCAATTCCACAAAGAGAACAAATGTAGTCATCCACCCATAAAGGCTGTCTATTATCATGAGAACCCTTTTTTTGTGGGTGGTTGTTAGTTTGACCATTCATTTCATAAAGATTGAGAACCTGTTGCAGAAGAGAGCTAATAAAAACTAAGCCAAAAAGGACCGAACGGCAAATGAAATAACACAAGCTTTCATATTATACACAAAATACTCTTATTAGTGATCCGACTGGCTTTCTAGAACTTTTGCTTCTTCTTTCAGTGAGAAAAGAAAAGGACTTTGTGCACCATGTCATGAGAGAAGAATGACCAACAACATGAGATGTGGCAATGACATGTTTTGACAAAAAATATAACACCTCTACCTGACATACTTGAGTGTCCTGTTCTCTGCATGCATCGCTGCTGGAGCTGGGTAAGTCCCGTTCTCCAATTGTATTGATGCTGGAGCTGGGAATGTCTAACATGGCTAATCGATCGGATGACTGACAACCAAACTGATCCTTATTTAAGGAATAGTTTTCATTACCAGCAGGCATTTGATCATTACTCATTGGATTTTGATCACTGATATTTGAGCAGGTTAAAGAACTGACACAGGTATCACTTCGAGTTATATTTCTGTTGATGAAAAAACCTGTGAGTGTCTTCTGTGATGGATCGAGATGGTCATTTTTTATATTTTGGAAATTTGACATGCGGAGACCTGTTAAAGCAAACAGGTTGAGTATTAGTTTATTGTTGCTGTAACGAGTTAGTCACTTGCAACCTATATCACTCAAGATAAGTTGGAAGGTAATAGATATGTCTAGCAGTGCAAGTGAGTTGCGAAGTTGATAACAATTAATTCAGACAGGAGTTAATACTGCCTGAGGTGCTTTTTGCCTCTACATGGTACTACCATCAGTAGCATAGAATTGTTTAGTTGTAAGAATGTAGCACGAGAAAAGAAGCTTCTGCATTACTGCAGCTTTTTGTGTATTTTCATCATTCTGCTTACATTCTAATGGGTTTTTCCTTAATCCAGCTTATCTAGTGGTAGATACATAACAAGAATAATCATCAGTACATGTGTCCCCTAGAGGGTTTATAATCAGACCACAAGACAAATCCCATTACCATTAATGGTCAAGGAATAAGTCTATTGCCTCCTAACTTATAGCTATGCCTCTTGCCAGCATTTTCAGTGCATTAACACTACCTTCAATTAATTGTCTTTTATTAAGATTCATAATTGTGCCTATGTTACAGACACAAAATCAATTCAGAAGACTTGTTCAAACTTTCAAACAACATTGATTTACTTAAAAGCACCAAGAAGAAGCAGAGAAGTTACCCATTAACCTCAAAGAAAGTGGAAGCTCTGCCTTGAGCAGTTTGGAACCATGGTATAGGATTTCCTCTTTTGATTGTATATAATTTTCTAGAGTTACAGCTCTGGTCCGTACCTGTTATTCGATAACTAATTAGTAAAACTAAGGAAAAGTGGCTCCAAAAAAGTTCACACCATCGACTCCTTAAATTTCAAGGTAATGCTGGTTATAATTTGGAAACAAGAAAAACTTCAGAAATAGTATTTTAAAAACAGTTATGACCTCAAATGATGCAGTCTTCAGCTTCAAAGTCAATGTCCGACCAGACAGACCTTCTTTCTGCATATCAGCTGATAGTGTCTCTGCGATATCCACTGCATAATAAAAGTTCAAATACACTAGATCGATTATGAACTAAACAGAAAGCATATAGCAAGGTAACTGATTCTTAAGTGATTTGCTTAGGGCGTTTGAGAGTGCTTTTGAAATGGAGCTTTTCTGAAATAGAGAGTATTTTTGTCCTTTTTGAGAAACGAGCTTTATTTTTTTATCTAAAAATAAAATAAAAATAAGCAATAAAAAGATCTTACAATGTAAAAAAAATTTCTATATTTTAAAAATTTTTAAATAAATTCATTAGATATTTATAAAAAATATATTGAAAAACGTGAAATGGAAAAATGAAATGGAGCTTTTGGGAAACGCTTTCCCAAACGCCATATAAATTCTGTCGACAAAAGAGCTAAATTAAGCAAACCTCAAAACAATTACCTAGCTTTAGTGAAAGCAGTACTTCATCTTCTGTGGCAGAGAATGTTCTCTCGGTGCTTATACTCTTCCGTAACTTATGTTCAGGTGTATCTGTTCTCCCTAACCCAAGCCCAACTGACAGAAAAAAATCTGGACAGACAAAAAAAGGAATTCCCCTATATCAGCTGACTTTTGAAAGTAAGAAAAAGTTAATTACTACTGAAAGTAAGTGTTGTTGTTTCAAATTAAGAACAACTCTATAGGTGTAAAATGATGGGATATGTAAGGCCTCTTGATGATAACTAAGAGCATAGCTATAGTTTTGCTTCAATGAAAGTATAAACAAAATTTTAGCTTTATAGCTATATGGTTGTAGTTGGCACTGTTGTTTGAAGAATTCAAACTCAGCTTTTACTTCCATGTACACATCAATATTCCAAACACGTTTTTCAATACATCTGAACTTTAATAAAATCCCATCAAGACACCCAAATCGGACAGCCAAGTTTGTAATAAACATGCATGACAAACATAATTTTAATCCCATCAAGATGAACATGTAGCTCTTTCATGCAACATAATCTTAGATGCCATTCTATGATGTTTACATTGCAGAAGAGGCACATAGTTCAACTTTGCGTATGCAACTCTATAGACAAACAAAGATATACAAAGTATTTCATAATACATATCAGATGCCCAGCATACCAACCAGTTGCACAACGAGAAAAAAGAGCGCAGATATAAGCACTCTTCTCCAGCATCTCCTCACATGTAGTGACCCCAAGAACATCCCTTAGCATATGCTCTGTAACCTTACCAATGCCCCCTATCTGATGGAAGAAAATTTCTCTGAGCAATTATCAGAATCAGTATGCAAACTAGTTGCTAGTGTAACTCCATATTACCAACTTCTTCCAAGGTCAAAAGAAGATAAAATGAGTAAAACCTAAGATACCTTCCGTATTGGGAGTGTCGTTATAAAGGTAGCGACAGCCTTCCTGTCATTTGGTAAAATGAACTGTCCATTGGGTTTATTGATATCCGAACACACCTAAAAAAGCACCATCAAAGGTCAGAATTCCTGCTAGAATGGACAGCATACTTGCTATTTATGATGTAGGATAACCTTTGCTAACAAGCGGTTTGGTGCAACTCCAACACTGCAGGTAAGAGCAGTCTCTTTGTGAATTGCACTCCTGATTTCACTAGCAATCTTTGCAAGACAACCAGAGTGAACAATTGTAAGGTAAATTAATCCAAATGTAAGAGTTACATATCATGTTATATGGTAGTCTAGACAGCTTACTTCATCGCCACTAAGACCCCTTTCTTCACAAGCATTAGTTACATTGAGGTATGCTTCATCCAGACTAGCGGGAATAAAATCAGGATCATATCTCTCAAATACTTGTAACAAGATAAAAAACATAAGATACTAACCAGGTAAGTTTCACAAGAAAGCCCTTAATTAAAAAGAAAATTACCAAACCTTTTCTTGTCAGTTCACTATAGAGGGTATATTTCTTGAAATTTGTGGGCACAAAAATCAGGTCAGGGCACAATTTGCACGCAATGAAACCAGGCATTGCAGCACGGACCCCAAATTTACGAGCCTAATGAAATACTTATGGATTAGTGAAATATCGTCCATCTATACTAATATATCAAGACAAGTGAAATCTAGCATATCATTTAGAAAAAAGGACTATATACAAAGGACTCTTCGAACACAATAAGCAACCTCATAATTTGCAGTGCATATCATAGACATGCTGCCAACTGCCACAGGCTTCCCTTCCAATAATGGATTCTCTAGCATCTCAACAGCAGCATAAAAAGCATCCATATCACAGTGTAGCCACATCTTTGACAGATCACGTGAACTTTCCAACTCCAATATCTTTTTATCTGCTATCTGAAAAGATCACCACAACAACTGAATAAGGTTTACTTCTCAAGCCCAAATCTCGTGAAAAGGAAAATAGAAGCATTTCAGATGGAAACATGCTAAACACTCTCTTTACATATATTTTGCGCGTCAATTATAAAGTTCTCGCTATCATCAACAGTAATAGGAAGGATTATACCATTCGATACACATACCTTCTGATAATGTGCAATGTCTTTCTCTGCAAGTTTAGCGCACTGGGCACGCAGGTTCTCTATCTTCTGTCTCATTTGTTCCTCCTTATGCTTTTCGCTCTCGAAGTACTTGGATCCCTTGCTCATCTCGTAGACTATTCTCTGTACTCTGTCCTTGTCAACCCCCTCCATACCTGTCAATCGAACCAAACGCCAAAAAAGACATCAGAAAAACCTTAAAGTAAAACAACAATCCATCCAAAAACCTGTAAACCTAACAGAACGCCCTTACAATTCTTCGAAATCGCAATGAATGACGGGGTAATGAAGCAGGAAACGACAGTAGAGAGCGTTTTCCTGCTAGGATCATTCTAATCAATCGATATCGATTAATTAGCATTCATTGAGATTCGTGAACTGGAATCGCGAAATTTCATTGGGACTCTTTGAAGGATTTATAAGTTTGGAGCGATGGATCGCAGTAGGGAGAAGAATAGATATTGATTGATCACCTGCTTTAGCGTTGGTGTAAACGGTGTGGTAAGATTGCCATGGTCGATTGCCGCCTTCGGAGCCAGTCTCCATCGAGAAGATGCAGGCAAAGGTTTTTGGTTTTCGCGAGCTTTCACGAGCAGAATACTGAATTACTAAGAAAGAGAGAAGAAAGACCGCCAACCCCTTTATTTATTTATTTAATCGGAAAAAAATTGCGCTCATCTTCGCAAAGAAAAAAAGGAAAATTGCGTGCGTAAAATACACGCGACGATTAGAAAATTGCTAATTGGACAAATACTTATACGGTTGTTTTTTGAATTAGGACTTATATACCTACACTCCAACACATTTTTTTATTTTTAATATTTAATTATTTTTAAACTAAATAGTTTTCATTAAAAAATTTCATTTTTAAATTTTAAATTTTAAAAAAATTCACATTCAAAAATTTTTAATACAAAATAAATATAAATATTTATTTTTTAACAAAGCTCGCTTCAAATTCAAAAATACTTTTTATAAACTCACTTTAAAAAAATTAATTTAATACTAAGATAAACAGGTACTTAGAGTGTAACCTATAATTTGTAAAACTTCGATCACCAGCTTTCAGAAATTCTTCTGTTTCAAAAGAGTGCTTCATTCAAGACTTTCGCAGTATTACAGACATCTTAAATGCAAAGTTAGAGGAAGAATTCAGGTTTCCAACAGCTACACAGATTACTATGAAGACTCATCAGAGATGGAACAATAATTTACGAAACAGGACTGAACTATTTTGTAACACAGCATATCTTCTTCCACTTTCCAGAAAACTACCATGATCCAAAATCTGGACTGGCAAGTCTGGTTAACATGACCTCCACACCTGGAGACAACCGATCCCCAAAGGGTGGTTTTAAACTCAAGTCAAGCAGCTTGTATACTTTATCATTCAACCTGATTATGGTTACTGCATATGTACAAACTTCATCTGGCAGCTTGAGAGGAAACAAAGCTACCATGCAATTTCCCATTATAATCTGCACAAGACTCTCAACTGTTTCAATGCAACAACAACAAATGTAGGTGACGGAAATTTTCTGCATGATCACCTCTCCTTGTCGCGCTGGTCCACGCCTGTTGTGTTAGGAATTTCTGTAGTCGGACCTTCCTTCTTATCCTTCACAGACTGAGATCCACTTCCCTTTCGAATAGAAGCTAATTCTTTTGTTTCGGCCGAAACCTGCTTGGGTAACCCATTATCAATAGGAAGTGTTTCTTTTGATCCCTTCAGTGCAACGTTTAGGACAAGATTATCTTTCAATGAGGGCTTCAGTGCTGCTGTCTGTGAAACTTGTGATGATACTTCAGCTTCATTCCTCGCATGAACTGTAGAATTGCCATTACTGGTTTCACCATTAGCTTCCAAAGCTGAAGTTTTTTTGCCAGAAGATGTTGCGCCCAATGCCATTTCTTCACCATCTTTAACAGAATCAGACTTATTTTGAGGAGTGGACGGTGAAGATAAAGGTGAAGCTGAAGTTGACGTATTTGATATTGTAGAGTCAGTTCTTCTGCTGCTCCTCGTTGGTGCAACTTCAGAATTTGCCTTCACTTGCTTCTTCTCTGGTTTATTTTGAGCTGTTCCATCAGAAACTGGAGCCACCTTATGTTCTGATGGAGCAGTTAGTTTCATTGGTTGTCCTTCACTAACCCCTCGCTGTGTTTGACGAGATTTGGGCTTATCTTCACCATTGATTCTTGAAGGTAACCCCAAAAGCAGTGGACGGTTGGAGACTCCAGCGCGATGGAAAATGCTATCCGAAAATGGAATATTTTCTATGTCTGGATCACCATATATTTTCTGCACGGTACGTATTGGAGTTGCAAGTCTGGCCCTGTGATGACTGATGACCTTGAGAAGATCTAATAGAACTGTTTCCTGATATTGACTCAGATCTGTTAGTATATCATCATACTTTAGAAAAACAAAATCCACGACTACTTCAAAATGTAAGAAAACAATCAGAAAATGAGCATCAAGAGAACAATAGAATAAAGGACAAATAACATGAAAGCAAAACAATCAACCATCATATGAAGAACCATCTTGTGAAATAATCCAGAAACCAGAATAAGTTTTTAATATAAGTTTGTAGGAGTAGCAATCTCCAATTTCTACAATTACTCAAAACCAAGTCCACATATCTGACAAAAGAATTGATAAAATTTTTGTAACGAATATATGACTCCTAGATGGATGCAACTGTGAAATCCATATACACAAGGTATCTCCCTAATCTCATGAATAATTTCACCTATTCTTTCATTATAACTGTTGAAATCTTTCCATATAACTAACCACAACAAAAAGCAAAACACTGCATGAACAAATGTACCTACAAAGATTATTATGCTATTATGAGGTCCCACCTATTGCAAATATATATGAACTTAGTTAGTGCATTTCACAGAGTTCAAATAATTCTCAACATGTGACCAGTTATTTTTCAGTTATATTCATAAGTACCATTAACATAGAAACACCTCAATATAGAAAATATTGCAAAATTTAAAATTGAAAAAAAAAACAAAAAAGGACTTATTATATACAATATGATCACAAAGCATGGAGATCAGCCACAAATTTAATTGCAATGACTATGAATGTGATGTTAAATGGACACAGAAACCAGATTAAAAGATAGTACATTTTCCTTACCTTGACACGCAAGTACTCTTCAAAATGTGAGGTCCTCACAAAGCAGGATATGAGAATCTGCAATAGAGACAAAGAAACACATAAAACCTTAGCATGAGAAGTTTGCAACCTCACACAAATGAGAATTAACATAAAACTCATAAAATCATAGTTGTTCAACATTATCCCATGTTAACTCATTCTGGAACATGAAAAGTAGAAGATCTGCGAAAAAAAGACACCATGGAGATGCTGAAATCACATTGGCAATGAAATTGCTATAAGAGATGAGACATCAACAGAAATAAAAGTTCAAGACGTGTCTATCAGCACAAGTTTATAAATATTTACAACATAACACAGCCAATAGATTATCTTAATACTGTATAAGAGATAGTGAATATCAAGAGACATCTAAGAACTAGAAAGAAAAACTCCTGCCATGCTCTAATAATTCCAAAAACATTTAATGAATGCAAATCTGGGATGCAGATCTGATGTTATTTGTAGTGAAGACTTAAATAAAAAAGCAGTGCTACATCATCTAGGAGGACCATGTTGCTTCCTTAAGATCCAGAAAATAAATGCAAAGCATCCTGACCAAACAAACTAACTGGGATAACTAGAAGCAAAGAGCTTATACAATCCCGAACCACCCCCAAGGCTGAACGGCATTTGCAGATGATAAATAGGTTGACATAGAAGCTTTCACAACACCTAATCTTAATGAAACTTTCCCAATTTAAGTAATTATAGGACACCCTTTTACCCTTACTCTGTAGGAATTTCCCTATAGGACGTTAAGAACCACCTCAAAAGCTAGTTGTGTTGAGGTATAAAGGAATCTACAGAAACTTACCAGAAGAGCCTGATTTTCTGGGTCAATATTGTCCAAGAACACTCTTCTGTGCAGTCTCTTGTGTTCGACTTGCGGATTTTTGGCCAACACCTTACGCATGTCAGCCACAATAATCTGCAAAAGGTAATGGATCAAAAAGAAAATTGCCACACCATTTCAAAAAAATCATTTATAAGGTGCCACAAAGGTAGTACTTGCATTAATTTTATTGGCATCCATGTGACTGATTGCAAGATGGGTCTTGATTCGCCAGTGTGCCTTTTGACTGAGATTTCTGACAATTGTCACAGTGAACTTGTGGTTGGGTATGTGAACTGCCTCGCGATCATCTCCTCTTATAATTGTTGGTGACCACCAACCCATATGCTGGAATGCAGGATCAATGTAAGAAGGCCAAATTCAAAGGAAACATGGAAAAAAGTATCATAAGAGATCATTTCCAATCATAATGGTTAAGTTTGCCACTCAACCATGCCTTATCGTATGTTATTTGTTAAATTTGTTGCAACATCCAGGCCCACTGCCAAAAGAAGAGAGAAAAAAACACAAAACAAAAAACCAAAAAAAAAACCAAAACAAAAAGAAAGAAGAAACTAACCTCCACTGTACCAGACACTTCATAGCCATCAATCTTTGTTTGAACCCAATCATTAATGATGAATGGACGAGTTGCATGGATCATAATGCTTGATAAGAAGTTTGTGAATATCTGCATTTATATGAACAAATACAAAGAGGATAAAAAATTTATTATCTAGACAAATTTGCATCTAGTACAACTACATTAAAATTATAATGGCATTGGAAGGAGTAAATTTTCTCTTCACTAAAAGAGTGGAAATCAGGGTATACCTCACGGCCAGCAAGTGTCAGAAACACTGTTCCAAGCCCACCTGCTGTGATCCATTTCTGAGTAGGAAAACCTAGCAACTCCATAAATAGTGAGATCGCGGCAATCCAAACAGCAGTATAGACAGCCTTTCCAGCAAACTGATACCCCATCTGTAGAAAGGAAAAAAACAAGTAAAAGATATTCTGCATTGCAATTAACAAAGAAGGAAGTAAATTTCAAATTTTGAAGTCCTAAATGAGATAATGATAATTTTCTAGACTACAACATTTTGGAAAGAGTACAGTAGAAGGCACTGAAGGCATGCAAAATTCCAACTTTCCCATCCTGGAGCTTTTAAACATCCCATTTGTCACTACATTACAAACATAGATATAATGTGGGGAAATCATCTAACAAAAGCTACATCTTTTCCTTAGTCAAACAGTATATTCGTGTTTTCTCCCCATGTGATTGTTCTAGAGATAGCACATCAGCACATCTATCATTCAATAGAAAAAAGGAAAAAGCAAAAGAGTGAAAAAATAACTCTTTGTAGATGAAACCAGAAACTCACATTTCTTGCATCATTTGTGTTACTTGTCTCTGTAAAAAATTTCTGGGTTTGCTGAATAAAGCTGCAAAGAGAGGAAAAAAAAAATGAAAACTCATGTTCATATAAAATTAAAAGATTTATTTGACTTCTACAGAGTACCTTATCTTGGTGACAATTAAGAAAATGCATAATTAAAGGCAAGAGAAAAGTAAATCTCATTCATAACACAATAATATATAAGAGGAGAATCCAGAATCCCATTTTGAAACAAACTTTGAAACAGCTTAGTTACATCCAATCATTAAAATATCTAGTATCCTAAGATGGAAGGGAATAGACTGACCTGGATAGACAATATGCAAAAGCCAGCACAGTTGATAGCGACTTAACGAAGTTAACCATGCGCTGCTTAACGACTTGGCTAGCTTCAGTTGGAAGTGACATAGGGTCCAGAGATCTATCAAAGTTACTTAAAGGTGTAAATATCTGAATAAAAAGATAAAATAACAACCATTCTGAACATACCTAGAGATTAGCATTGCACCACTCCAAAGTAGTAGAGGTTGAACATATGACGTGACGACATAATGTGTTGTACTCTTTTTCCAATTGCTATCATTCTGCTGAATTTTAATTAGAAAGAAATAATCACCATGCTCTTTAGCAATAAATAAATAAATAAACCTAATGACCAAAATTTTGGAAGATAACATTCGTGATACATACTCGAACAAACAACTTTCTGATAATACGCATGAGCGGGACCAGGCCCCATAGAGAAAATGCTATGATCCCAACTGCTGTAACCAATTGAAGTGTGGGAGGATTTCCAAACAAAAAGTTAGATGACCTGCAATGAAAAAGCAGCTTTCAAAATATTCATTTAAAACATAGGAGAAAAGCAAAAACATACACAAACTAGTACTATTGGTTTGTTTGAACTATAAAACTTAATTCATACAATTTGAGTTTTGAGCATATTGGCCTTTGATAAGACAATAACAAGCTGACCCATAAAATTATCAACTTTGATGTGCCAAACTGAACTAGGGCCATTTTTTGCTCAAAGTTTATCAAAATTGCTTGTCATCAGTTAGAGGAAGTACCATTATGAAACCAGTTGTTGCCATGTTTAGGAGATTCCTAGTTTTGTCACTAGTTGGTAAATGAAAATAAATGACAGAAACAATTAGACTGCTTTAAGTGTTAAAGTTATTATCATTTCTGTCCATGAATTTGAAGGCTTACTAGGTTGCTACAAAAAGGTATGCAAATAAATTACAACAACAACAAGCAAGCCTTCAAACCCCTTTACACAGCCATGCTCTATAGGAAACCAGAAGAAAAAAACATAAGTTCCATATATGAAGTAGCATTCTTCATATAATCTTGTAGACTAATAGCATCACAATACAGAACAAGAGATATGTAAGTTTTACAAGGAAAAATAATTCTTACAGACTGCCCCCTTATTCCAACAGAATCTTGACCCCACAAAAAATAAACAAACAAGCGAGCGCAAGCTTACATAGAACTAAGCCACAAAGGTTTATTTAAGGAAGTTTGAATAACATTAGCTGCACTGCCAGCAGAGCACAAATAAAACTAGTTTAGCGTCTACTTGTTACTTAGGATAACCAATCATACAAGATCTGAGTGAGTCTCAACTGTGCTAAAACCCAATTAATTAAGTTACCTAGTCAAAGCCAAGCTTGCATCTTTCACAAAAGAAATGCTCTTGACAGAATTCTGTATTTCAGAATATCGACATGTAAAAAGATCATGTCTATGCTGAACGAAGCACAGAGGCCAGTGTTTTCCACCAAAAAGAAGGTGATTCGAAGCATGTTGCCGCTGCACAAAAGGAGAAAAATAAATAAAAACATTATGGTTTTCAAGTTCAACTTTCATAAAGTAACCATAATAGGTATTTTATATAGAACCCCTAGTGATGGCACATAATCAAGTTCCAAAATACTACAACATGGCCAATGTGAACTTCTAGTCAACACTGATCTCTTTCAGACTTTTTAACTTTAGATACGATACCTTCTCCAAAATTTACATTCCGAGAATCTAAGTAAACCCAGTGACACTGCACTCCAAAAGGATAAGAGATGCTAATCTTTACGTAGGTAAATAATCGTGTGTAGGTGATGGTGTACTCCATAGATGAATATCAGAAACAAAAAGCTAAAGTATTAACCAACAAATTTGTAGATAGCAACTTCTCCATATTAAATGAAAGGTCTTCTCTCTCGCATATTAGTGCAGCTAAGAAAGGGATATTCTAACCAAGCCAGCTGGCTGGTCAATTTCAGTGATCTTATCGGCTAGCAAAGCAGAGACAGACATGCAATGCTACTTGCTGCTAAAGTTTATGATACATTTAGTATGTTGATCATAAATGTTAGAAATTATACCTGAGCACATGATGAAAGGGGCAGGGTGGGAACATATCCCAAAGTCTTCACATCCGCATTCTGAAGATTATTAGATTCAAAAGGCATGAGGGACAGGAAAAAACAAAAGAACAAGCATGGACAAGATAGGCGACACAAATACAGCTGCATACCCTGACTTGCACAGCCTTCCCAGAATACTTGAGTAATCCCAAATCCGGCATTAACTGCAAAGCACCTCCCACAGTCATCTTTCAAACAATGGTCAATTTAATGCATGGACCATCACTGACCTGCAAAAGTTCAAAATCAGTACCAAAAAAAGTTTCTAAAGCACAAATTGGAGATAACAACATTTAAGCCACAAACTAATGGGCCGAACAGCTAACAATAACAACATTCCACTCTCATAAAACAATTAGGAAAAAACTCCATTAGCAATAGCTACTCTTTCCAGCTAACAAACTAGAATTTCAGTAACATTCACAGAGGTAGGACTCTATATTACAGCCTTCTAGATTCCAGCAAAGTAATAATTTTAATTCCCATTGAATACCTCAAACAAAATTCATTTAAAACATAGCTTCAAACTTCAAAAATCACAACAAGAAACTAAAACTTCTACGAATAAATAATCAGAAGAACTAGAAAACCCTAAAATCACCATTCTCATCCTGTTAACAACCTACCTCTTCAATGTTCAAAACAAAATTGAAAGACGAGATCAAAATGAATCGAATAAACTCCCAATTATTAGCGCTTCGGTAAATACGAATCGGATAATCCAGAAATTATATAAAGCAGATAATTGATGATATTGAAGAACGATCAAGAATATCACCTTGGAGAACAATCGCGCTCTAAAATTTTCCGAAATAGTCGGAGCCTGTGGACAGGAATAAAAAGGGTTTTCATTTGATTTTTATTTTTCCCCCTTCTATTTCATAAGAGAAGGAAAGGAAAGTAGGAAAACCGAATCGAATTCAATTAGTTGAGAAGAATTTGCAGGACGATGCCTTTATAATTGGGTTTAGAAAAATCAAATTATAGGCTTTCGTGGTCGTTTGCAATTAATCTGAAGGTAGGAAGAATGTATAAAATACTATTATTGAGCTGTCGGTCTTGAAAGCGCGACAAAATAGAATTAGGACCCACGAAGAAAACGAGGCGAATTATATAGGCTGCGATGCGAGTATGCGACGCAGAGAGAATCCGCAGAACGTTTTGGCGGGACCCGCCAAGACGGCGAAGCTTTTGCTGGCGCTGACTCCACACAACTCAACCTGGACGCTTTTGGTTTGTGGCTTCTGAAATCTATAAAACAACGCTGAAAACAGGGCCGCAAAGGCTCATAGGCCGAGGCCTGTTTCTCCTAATGGCTTTTAGGTATGTTCTTGCTTGGCTAGCCTAGCATATAGCCCATCAGCCAAATCCAGCCTAGGCCCCTAGCCCAGCTAGCAGAATCGGTGCTCTGTCGCATTGGATTAACTTGGTAAGTTGTAAACTGAAAATTGGTAATCTCTTGCAACACCTCATATCTGCATGTGGGTCAAGCTCAACTATATCAACCACATTATATTATTACCTTATCTTTTTTTCTTTATTTTTCTTCTTCTAATTACTTTTTTCTTATTTTTTCTCTTCCAATGCAGTCATCTCTAGCTGAGCCGTCTTTTGCACACGGTAATTTTTCGACGTGTAATTTTTCTACGACAACGAAAATGTCTACTCTACTTTCAAATTTTCACTTTCATTTACTTAGTCCGTCGTCATTGCATTCTTCATCAATATTCATTGCGCGGGATAGAGTTAGAATTTTCGCCTGACCTTCTCACCGGCCGTCCGATTACGGTAAGCATTTAAAATTCGTCTCCTTATTTCGATAATACTTTTTTCTTTATCAATTGAATTGAATTTCAATTCGTTTTTATGGATTGCATTTTCGGACCGGTGAGATCGATTTGACGATCTACAGCCGCTGACGTGCTAGTTGACGTGTTAACGTCTTTCTCTTAACTCAGTGGTAATTACTTGCATCTCGCAGCTGCACCTTTCCGGCCAAGACAATTCATGCCGAAATCCGACAATCAAGCGGGCCCCACTTGTATGTGAGTTACATTACGCATGTTGTACACTCAGAAATTGATGTTAGATGGATTATTAATTAGTTTCCACTTAGGTGATTGATAGGTTGAGGAATCGATAATTTATCATTTGTTAGAAGCTAATTGGAATACAAACGTCTCGTTTAAATCGGTAAGCTTGCTAATATTTCTAACACTAGTATTTTGAGTAATGGATAGGATTTAAATAATTAGTTAAACAGATAAAATTTAGAATAAGATTCCGTCGTTACGGCAATGTGAATATAAATGTTAAATTGAACAATGCAATGTATTATGGTTTCGAGTTAGTTTCGTTCAACGTATTTAAGTAATACATGTGTATGTGTGTGTAATAGCATTTCGTTAAAGAACGTGGGCATAGTAGCTTAACTTGGAGGGACTAAAGGAACTGAGTGTTTGCGGAGTTACAGATAAGGATTACCGTGTCTTTTCTTTCTTATCTTACGATAAATTTTTAGTACAGATAATATTTGTTTTAAAATCTCGGTATATCTTGCCACTTTCTATTTATGATTATTCCTCATGTTAGATGATGTCTGGATGTGCGAATATACTTGTATAGAATTCATTGTGAATTAATCTTAGGAACATATGGTAACTATAGGGGCTCAATATTTAATGATGTCAATAACATGAATGATTATATACATATGAGTTCTTGCATATAAGGCATAGTATATTTGGAGCATGCTTAGAATGTAGACTATGATGATAATAAGCATGATAACTTTGTACAATCGAGGATGCCTATTGTTAGTACATGATCATGATCCTTCAGTATGTGTGTATGAACTATGTAACCATATATGTGCATAGACACATAGTATTGATTGAACTATAGAGGCATGAGTTTGTTTGTATCATAATGCATAGACACTCGCTGTGTACGAAAACAAACGAGTCCTATTAGAATTCTAGTGGGTGTGGAGCGGGCACCCACCTATGGTCATAGTATTGTTAGGGCCATGCGCGTGAAAGTGATATCACGACCTATTCGGTTCGATCACTCAGGTAGTTGTATCTCGTCAAGGCAGGAGTAGTATGGTTGGTATGTTAGAGCTGGAGACTGGATCTCGCTCTATATTATATGTTTATCTTCATGATTCTCTGATTAGTGTCACATTATGAATATAGATAGATATGTATGCACGATATCACTTTAAACATATATTTGGCTAATGCACGATGTTATGATGAATGCATAATGGTGATATAGTGTGCATGGTAGAATTCATATATTTAACATGTCATGGTGTAAGAAGTATAAAGTATGTTGCTTGCTTTAATGAATATAAATGAATAGTGTAGTATCCCTCGGACTGTATTAGTTACATATCAAGCTCTCCGTATCTATTCTTATTGGGAACTGTGTTGGTATCGGATGACTTAGGATCCGATAGAACATGCTCTAATCTATCGTTGCATCTGTTACATATAACAAATAGGATTGATAAATAGGAATACATTACAAATCCTAAATAGTGCATTCTGTTATTTTCACATCATTAAGATTGAGCTAATCTCTTTTTTTTCTTTGACCTTCCCAGATATTTCAAAAACTAGTGGAAGTTGAGTAGGTCCATCACCGAAAAGTGGCATAGCGCTTCGGCGATAAATACGTACATCTGTAGTTCATTTTGTCATATAAATGACTCTGTTATTATTTAAAAATATGTGTTACTCATATATATTTTTTATATTATATTTTATTTGTAAATTAATATTTTGAATATGTAATAGGTGTGTGCGGTTATCGGTAGCAAATAGATGATTTACTTGGTTGTTTTAGTATTAATATTACTTTCTTTATATCGTTTATTTTTGTCGTTGTCAAATGATTTATTATGGTACATGTTTTCACTTAAAGTTTTAGGAAAAAATTTTCCGAAAATTTATTACTTTAAACTATTTTGGCGAAAACTGTATTTTATATTTTTGATTTAGACTTACTGGATTTGATCAAATTTAAATGTTATCCATGCTATGTTCAGCTAGTGTTGGTCGTGGTCGAGATGGGTCGAGACATCTCTAGCCTATAGTTCTAATCTTATGTGATAGGAAAGTGTCGGCTTTAAATATATAAGAGCGCAATTGATGTAAACATAACGTTCGATAATAGTTCAACAAAAATAATTATATTATAGATATGTTCTTTTGTATCCAAAAGTAATTTTTAATAGTTTATAATAATTTATTTTTTATAAACTTATTTTAGAAAATTATTTTACAAAAGCTCATTTTTGCAAAATTATTTTTAACAAAAATCACTTTACGGTAAAAACAACTAATATATATATATATATATATAATGTATTATTATTAATTTTAAAATTTTTATTTAAAATAAATTAATTTTGTATCAATCTAAAATTGATCTGAACTTACTTGATTATCACATCAATTTCGTATTGATCTTAATTTATTTAAAATTAATTTTTTCATTGAGTTTGTAGGTTAGACCAGGACGCATTTATCTATCACCCAAATTTTATTTTTTTAAACTCATCTTTAATATAAAATAAACAATAAATTTAAAATAGTTTTTTAATAAAAAAATTACTGTATAAATTTATTATTAAATATTTTTAATGCTTAACTAAAATTTTAAATTTAATTTTTTAAAAATGAGTTTATCTCCGGATAAACACACCTTTAGTTAGAGTGTGTTTACCAATCTCTTAAATTCTATTTTTTTAAAATTCATTTTTAATATAAAATTAACAAAAATTTTAAATGAAATTTTATATTAAAATCATTTTTTAGAATTTATTATTAAAACTTACTATTAATACAAATTTATATAAAAATTTATTTTTATTAAATATATTAAATTTAATTTAATTCTAAATTTATTTAAAAAAATGAGTTTATTTTTAAAATTAAACACACCCTTATCGAAACAACCGTCTCACCTACAGAACGAAGACGAGTAGACAGAAGAGCCAGAATTTACGAATCATTTTTTAAATTAAACTAAATATCAATCTCTATCATCTAATACGTACCTGCCCTGATTTTTCCAGTAGGATTACTTTACGATAAATTGCGTACTCATCACCCGCACAGCTGTTACGATCCACGTAATGGAGGAGAAGAATGTTCGCATAAAACAATCTTCTGATCTCGTGTCGCGGTTTCCATTTCCAGGCCGCTTCATTATTTCTCCCGACCAATCAAACAACAATCACTACAAGTATTATAATCGTAGTTATTCAATCTTTCAATTTAACTGATTAATTTCATTTCATGAAAAAACAATAACAAGATTGAATACAGAAGCAAACAGTCGAGAGTTAATTGATCGATAATGACGAGAAATGGAGAAGCAGACGTTTCCGGAGGCGGCGGCGTTGGAGGAGGAGCGCAGCGCGGTGGTGGCGGAGGGACTGATGTCTTTTTGGTAGTTTGTGGAGTTTTTCGAGTGATCACTGCTGTAGCGGCGGCGCTGTGTGTTTGTGTTGATGTGATCTCTGCAATTCGATCGTTTAGTCATGGCATAAGTGTCGACTCGGTAGAAACTCTCTTCTTTCTCAGAGAAAAGTGATTGTAATGTTGCTGTTGTTTTTTTTAAGTTGAATTGAGTTTGATGACTGGATTTGGATTGTGCGTAGCTGTTTGAAGGATTGTTCAGGTGCTACGCTGTGGTTTTCGCACTGTTCGTGATCATGATCGAGGTCGAATGGGAACGAATTATGCAGTACTTTAGGGTGAGAATGAATTATTAAGTCTTGCCTATGATCTCTTACTTGATTTACAAGAGATAACTCGAAGATTACTGATTTCTTTTCTCTCTATTTTTTTGTTTATTTGATGATGGGATCAGGTGTTCGAGTACTGGGCTCCTCGGGCGGTACTGCAGATCTTGTAAGATAATAATTCACTAGTGTTTTATTATCTCTCTTCATGATTATGGTTATCATTTTTGCTTTATAGCTAGAATTACTGCTATTAGTGTTACTATTCTGACATCTACTCAGTTCTTTTAGTAAGACTACGGCTAGTATTACACTATTACTATGTTCAAATTTGGGCAATTTATCATATAAGAAAGAAGAAATCATCATATTGGTGGTATTATAAGGACATATAGTTAATACCTGAATTTGCCCCAATATATTGTTCATTAATGTTTGAAATTCATCTTCTCTTCATAAAAACTATGTATTGGGTATTGAATACTTATCTTGCTTTTGGTGATGCACAGTGTTGCCATCATGACAAGGGCCTTCCCGACTATCTGGATAAACAGAAGAAATCTGACCGTGCTTCAAGATATCGCAAGCTATCTACTGCTTGCATGCGGTCTTACCTACTTGCTTGCTGTGAGTCTTACTTCCCCGTTGAAATTAGTTGCACTTGTTTTCTTAATCTTATCACATTTTCATGCTCTGCTAATAAATAACTTGGAATTAGTTGTGCAAGCATATTGATTCGCTTGGAGTTGCAGTACGAAATGCTTGCACCATAACATACGCTCTTTAACTTTTACCAATATGATAACTTTGATCGATGTGGTCCATATAATTAGTAACCGTATGCTATATGATCTTCTCAGGGTCTGCTCTGTCTTGGCTATCTTAAGCGTGCTCACCAAAAGAAGAAAGTACCAAAGGCACAAGCCGAAAAAGATCTAGAAGTAAGTAGGCCTGCTGTTCTGATAAATTACTAGACTTCTCATCAAATATCCTATTCTCCTTGCCTTTGTACATCCAATTCAGATGAAGTTGACCTCTCCTGTTTTATACAATTATCATGAACAAAAGTAACATATCTGATATTTGCACGGTGTTTAGTAGCATGTACGATCTAAGAGAACTGAGATAGTTCTAATTTCTCAAAGCTTATATCCGGAATTAACATCAGATCATTTATAATATTCTTTCAGTGTATGAAATCGGCACTTTGCCTTGTTAATATTACACTTTGTAGACTAAGCTCTTCATTTCTTGAATTGATGCAGGAAATAGAGCGGCGAAGGGAGGAGCTTGGGGCTCTGTTACATCCTGAAATGGCTTGATAGATGATTGTGTTTGTGCTTCTGCCGATGCCCGCTCTGCCTTGTGTATAAGGACATTGGTTCTCAGTGAACTGTCTTTTGCTTTTTTACTGTTGTTTCAGCTACTCTTCTGGTAAGTGCTAGTTTCGTCATGTTTGCAGGTGTGATTCTGATTTTTTTTTTTGGGTTCTGATGTACATTAAAACTCCTTGCGCCATTCTATTTTTGTTCCTTTCATGTCCCTTAGTTTTTTTTTCCTCTTGTCATGGATTGTAAATTCGTAACATGATTCATTGCCGGTTCCCAGGGTTCTTACAATGATAGTTTCGGTTGTTTAATTAACTGTATGCGCATTGAACTAGGGGTGGCAAAAATCGATCCGATCCGAAAATTCGATCCGAAACCGATCCGAAAAGGTCGGGTTCGGGTCAAGCCTTAGATGGGTTTGGGTCGCTTTTGGGTCGATCCGAAAATAATTCGAAAATTTAAACGGGTTCGGGTTGACCCGAAAATGATCCGTTTAATCCGTTTAATTATTTATATAGTATATATTATTTAAAAATTAGAAAAAAATAACAAAAAATTTGAATTTAATTTATATATATATATATTTAATTTATCTTAATTTTAACTAATTTTTATTTAATTTATAATTTGTCAAAATTAATATATTTTTTTTAAATACATCATAATTAATAATTTTAATATATTATTATTAAAAATTAATATTTATAATTTTTATTTAATAATTTAATTATTAAATAGGTCGATCCGAGTTTGATCTGGTTATAAATAGGTTGGGTTAGGGTTGACAATTTTGACCCATATAAATAAACGGGTCGGGTTAGGGTTGAATATTTTTTATCCGATTATTATATGAGTCGATTCGGAACCGATCTATAAATTCATATTGCCACTCCTATATTGAACCATTTTATTTAAAGCGTGTTTTAAATATTCATAATGACTTTCGTGAAAGTGAAAAATAAAGAATAAAATTTTTTTTAAAATAAAATGAAAGTGGAGTTCAGTATTTATGTTCTAATAAATTTTAAAAGATATAATTGTATTGAAAAGTGTATAAATTAAAAAATTAGAATTAAAATTTTATATGTGAAAGTAGAATTTTGAATTTTTTATATAATTAAAATATAGAAATTATTTAAAATTTAAAATTAGGTAAAAAAAAATAAAATTACCGATATTTAAAATACGTTCTAAGAACATATTTGGAGTAAAAAGAAGGAATTTTGCAAGTACGCAGCATTTGAAGCAGGCAACATTGGAGTTTAGAAGTTGTGCTTATCATTTGTTGTTGGGGTAACGGATTACCTTTTTTGCAGCACGGCGTTTAAATCAAAAGCCTTTTTACAAACGAACCTACAGCAAATTCTTTCAAAAGCAGTTTTACGCTTGAATGTTGTGGTCGACGATGTTTCGCTATGATACATAACAGCATTCAGATGACAATTGAAATTCAGGAAAGCGGACCTTAGGCTTGTTTACCTACGATACAAATTCATTTTTTTACAAACTCAATTTTTATTTTCAACTCACTTTTGAATAAAATAAACAAAAAAATTTAAACCGAGCTTTTTTGTCAAAAATTTACTTTCAAAATTTAAATTTTAAAACTACAAAATTTACTTCTAAACTCACTTTTAATATAAACTATATACCAAAATTTTTTTTTATCAAACTCATTTTTAATTCCAAACTTAAACTTTTTACAAATTCATGTTCAAAAAACGAGTTCAATACTAAAATAAACACGCCCTTTTTGACATTGGCAGCTAAACTTCGGAGGACTACAAACGAGGAAAACTGATATACATACACTCTTACAAGTTGTACAACAATCTCAACTGTTGTGATATCTACAGCTAAGAAGCTACTGACGTACTAATGTACATACAACCTAATCCTAGCACCGACCAGAGCCTGAAGATTAAACTCATGTTAAAATACAACGGAGATGGTTAATGCGATTTTAACCAGGCATGGTATGCCTGGTATAAATCCATGCAACTCCAAGGTCTGTTCCAAGGCTCAAAGTCAGTCTGCATTTACAAATCCTACCTTTGATTTGGACACATGATGAAGCAGCTCCACGAACAAATGCTCTGAAATCTTGCTGCACGGAGATTCTAAAGATCTGTCTCACCATTCTGTTCCACGTGCAAGGCGAGCTAGAAACAAAGATTCGACACTGCTGCCTAAGTTCTAACCACGAGGCTTAGGCAAAGGATGCAGATGATAGGCACCGTTCGGTAAATGAAGAGCATGCGGACCATGAAAAATGGAGCTGTTAGGACCAGATGGCAGTAGGTGCAAATTGGGGGATGATAACATACTAGGAACTCCTTCAAAAGTAGAACGAGGAGCAAGGCGGATTCTAGTTGCTTCTGAGATTTCAGAAGGAGAGTGACACGTCTCACTGCCAACACAATTGATGACGTAGTAAGTTGACAACCACTGACCAACAATGTTATTGTTCATGATAATCATTAAACTTACCCATTTGGCAATTGTTTTCCTTTCAAGCAGGAGTCACTTTTAGAGAAATGTCTCTCTCTTGGGCTGTGTACATTATCCTGAACGTATAACATCACTCAACTTCAATAACTGGGCAACTGCTCTTAAGCCCTACCTAAAAATCAAGATATGGAAGTTTGACTTACGCCAATCTTAATGCCAGCAAATGCCTGTATGGATCCGTGAAGGCTGTAATGCTGGGGATTCTTGATAAAAGGGTGATCGAGCAGCATGGCTGCTGTTGGCCTCTCTGCAGGATTCCTACGGAAGCATTGCCGAAGAAAATCCTTGCCCTCAGGGGACAATGCTTCAGGTATATCTGGGTCATAATGCAATACTTTAAACATTGCTTGCACCTACAGAATAGGCAGAAGTCACGAAGGTCAGTCACATAAAAATAAGAGAAAAGATTTATTCATTTCGAGTTGGCTTATGGGATATTAAAAGAGAAAAAAAAAAACAATATAGTTGATATTAGATGTCTAAGGGTATGTAACGCTCAAAATGCTTCCCAGAAAAAAAAAATGCAAGCAGATCGAGTAAACATACAACAGTTATGTGTTTAAGCTACTTTATAAGTTTCCGTCTACCATTGCGTTTTCTAGCATTCTGGTGGGAAAAAACTGCAACGAAGACTTGCTACAAAGTCACATGGAGAAGCAGAACAATGCCTTAAGATTTGGCCAGCATAAACAATTTCTGCATGTCATCAGAACTACATAAGTAGAAATTCGTACACTCATAAAAAATGTAATTCCTATTAGCTACGTAAAATCATGTTGAAGGTGTCGGTGGTTTCAGTTAATGAATCAGACTTAGAAATTTTGTCTAGATGGTGCTGTAAACTATATAAACTACTGTCAGCTTAAAACATATAACGAGAAGCACAACCAGATGAGCTGAAAGTTTATACATCACCAATCTGTGTCAGTTAAGAACCCCAGTTCCATAACCAACACTCACTTGTATATGTAATAATATAATAATCTAGAAGCCTGAACTTACCCCTGGAAGTCCACTCCAGGGATGCTTCCCTGTGAACATCTCAATTATAGTACACCCAAGACTCCAGATGTCGACTGAAAGATCGTAACCAACTTCTTTGTTCATTGTAGCCTGTAGGACCTGAAAATATTTTATTGAAACATTACATTCACCCCTACGTAAATTAGGGAAAGTGCTGAAATGGTATTATTCTCAACAGCCTACCTTAACACATTTCCAGCAAACTTGCAGATTTGAAAAGTAGGCTTAGCAATCATCAACTAATGTATGCAACATATATCTATCTCAATCTATCTCAATTGTCTTTCAGCACCTTACTTGGATTTTATAGCCTAATATGGCCCGCATTTTACCTCATAGAGAGAACGAATCAATGCAATCTATCATAAAGAGTAGCATTCTCTTGGAGAACAAGGAAGGGAGCTAAGTCCAGCTCCAGTAGATATCAACACGAAGTCAGATGCCTACCAATAAGTTACGCCTTCTTTTTCCCCACAAATAATAAGACTATTTACATCACAATATATATGAGGTGAATTTGACAGGAAGCCAGGACATTTGTTCAAGCAACCATTAGATCCAAAAAGAATGAAAATTCTAATTTAATTACCAACTATATCTATATCATGGAACTCCCAGCTATCTTACTTTGGTGCATCTGATTTCATGTTCAAAAGTTCATCAGGATACAAACATGTAGACGTCCATGTCAACCAAGTATTGATAAAGAAATAAACTTGAAAATGTGGATCCATGTCAGTTTCCTAGTATAATAGTATGGATCTTGAGAAAGACAGCTTGTATCAAGGTCAAACAGTAGGAAAAGAGTACCTCTGGAGCCATCCAGTAAGGTGTTCCCTTCATTGACATAGCATCTTTTGCTCCACTCAACTGGCAATAATAATAATAATAATAATAATAAATAAAAATCAAGTTAAATACACTTGAAATCAAGTTAGAAAAAAGGCAAATCTGCAAAGCATTAAGACTATATCTCAAGGACATAACAAACTATAAGTTAATTAGGAAAAAATCTTTTATGCCACGAGTACAGAAGATATGGCAACGCAACAACCAAAATCTGTACAAGCTTACAAACAGGTTTATCCATAGTTATCCTCATCCTTCAATTTTAATAACTCCTACAGATCCATTACATGTCTACAGGTGATAACTAGCTGGTATAATAAACCTGAAACAAGGAACAGGATATTTCTCTGAAGTTTTGGAAATCATTCATTCACTAGACTACCACACAAGGCCTGATTGCTAGTAAACCTTTGTCATCAGACCTAGTACAACATGATGTATGAAAAGAAGGATGAATAAAACCACCTCATCCGAACGGCATGTTCTGACTTTAGAAGTTTACAAACAAAATCAGGAATACTTCAAAGAGTTAGTGACTCTGGCTGACAGCAGTTCAAGGGAGGACAAAATGATCTCTATTTCAATTATGAAGTGTTAGTGACTACCAATTCTTGACTGAAAGGATACCCACATAAATTCTACAGGAAGGTGAAAAAACACAAGAACTGACAGATTAACACCAACCTCAATTGCAAAAAAAATAGTAATAATAAAGGAGAGAACTCGTTAATTACAAAGTCGTGAAACTTACATGCTTTGCCATCCCAAAATCTGCAAGCTTAACAACACCATCAGCACTTACAAGTAGATTTGGCCCTTTGATGTCCCTACATGATGCAACACTTAGTTAGCTACTAAAATCAATTAAGTTTGATGAATCAAGATTAAGTTAGACTGCAAATTTTTAACCATGAGAAACATAGCTAACCAAGTATATTTTAGTGTCAAAATAAGGGTTTCTTTAGACAAGAGATGAAGAAGGACCTGTGCATCGTCTTTTTACTATGCAGATAAGCCAGACCCTGAAGAATATGCCTAGTGAAATTGCGAACAATGGATTCAGTCATTGCTCCAAAATGCTCACGTACATATTTCTGAATTGAGCCAGGGTAGACATACTCTAGATATATGTAAAACCTGTCCTCCACCTAAATAACAGGTGAAAAACAATTTTCAATTTGACAATAAAAAGGGCACAAGAGTGACTCAGAAAGCTCAAGTGATAGCACACCATTTCACTCCCATAATATTGCACTATATTCTGATGCTTCAGTTGGCTTAGAACCTTGATTTCCTGCAAGACATCATAACAACAGAGAAAATTCATTTAAAGTCAAAGTCTGAATCTCAGGCTCATTAACTCTCTAATCTAAGGCAATCCTTGAGGCGTGATAGTACCTACTCCAACTAGTAGGGCAGAAGTTACCATGTATGGCATTAATGCTGCCAAAGTAATGGTGTTCTAAATTCAAGGATGCTACCAATAAAAAAAATTAAGTGAGGCAAGAAAGGAAATTTAGAAGGACAAACACACTTCGCTTCACAAGCAGAATAAGTAGAGTGCAACAGAAGAACTACTGATTTACAAAAGCAAAAGAAGGGGAAGAAACAAAATGGACAATGGAGGTTCAAATGACTCAAATGACTTTTCCTTTCAGACGACAGCTTTATTAATGAAGAAGACATATGGGATTTGAAAGAGACCTGTTCCAATTGTTTCAAGCATTCTGCAGACCTGGGATCATCAGGAATAAGATTCACTTCTTTCATTGCACATAAAGCTCCAGTATGCCTGCAAAAAAAAGGTTTATGTACCAGACTTCCAAAATGCAGAAGGAGAGTCAGAAGTCTAAAATATGTTGTACCTATTGGTGGCAAGATAAACACTCCCAAAAGTACCACTCCCGATAAGCTTTCCTTTTTGCCATTGATCTGACATTGAAGGTGCCTCAGATTTGGTTTGATGAACAAAACCTGATTGCAAAGGAGGACATGGAGGGAGAGGCAACGGATGAACGCCAACATTATTCTCATGCCAAGTTGCAGAGCTCTCAGGGAACATCTTAGGATGCAAAGGAGATGGAGGAGCGCTAGGATTTCTTGATCTTGGAAGAGGACTTCCTATTCTAGGACTGTAGTGTGGTGAACGTTCAGGACTCGCAAGAATTTTGTCAGGCAAAGCAAGAGGAGACAAAGTAGTCATCATATCTGCAGATGCAATCTCTTGAGCAGACCATGCATGATATCCTTGAGGGTTATCATACATGTAAGTAGAAGAGGAATATTCTACATTGCTCCTACGAGGGCTACAAACAGGACTAGAAAGGCCACTGGTTGGTGCACTCTTAGCAGGAAGGTTCAGTCTAAAGTTAACTTCAACAGAATTTCTGTATTTTTGGCTAGATTTAGATCCACCTGAAGGTGCTTCAACATGCTCTGGACTTCTGAGACCTGTTGGATGGACCAACCTACTGCAATTGAGCAAGAATCAAGTCAAAGAATTTTCAAACACCAGGGTTTTGAAGGTGCCAAACAGCGAAAAAGATTACAATACATTCGTCTGAAAAGTAATATAAAATTAAGCACACAAATGAATGATGTAAATGAAAGATGCAGTAGCATTAATGCAACTGAAGCTGTAAACCAAGACATTCAGAGTAACCAACAACCGCGATAGAAAAGTATGGAATAATATACTAACTTCATCATGGAATTTGATTAGTCCAATAGACAATCTAGTACAACATCAAAAATCAGAAATGAGATTGAAAGACCTATGCCCTTTAACTAATGCTTGTTATTGGTTCACCTTAACAACCTAGCTGTAGACCACCATGGAGAGTGCCATATGGATCCTTGCTCAGCATACTGTGCTAAATTGACAAGCATCTCTCTAGTGAGATCACAGTAGAAAGGGTGTGTCTAACATCAATATACTTTTAGGTCATAGATATACCTCATGCAGGATTGTCCATCAAATCATGTGGTGGTGCTCCATTACATTTCCCACCGACAAGCCTGAAGAACCTTAAAAAAGCATAGCTGATTTTGTCATTGATTGGCATAACTAAAAACGCTTCTAATTCTTCAATTCCTTTGCATATAATGTTTAATTTAATAAGAAAGGACACCACCATATTCCACTTAGAACTACATCCTTGTTGAAAGCATGCTGGTAGTAGTCACTGTGCTAGAAATAGGTCCTACAATTTAAAACCAACTGGTTATTGAGGGCTTAGGATCCTTATATACTAATGCAAAGTTATATTATTAACCAATATGGAATTATTCACCCCTCTCACGTGCAACGTGCAACCAATCCACTAACATACAACATGCAAGCAATGAGAGACTAGTCCTTGCTGATACCAAGCCAGCAATGGGATGTATGACCTAAAGCTAGTTGGTTATTGGAACAGGGGAGCAGGATCCTTTTATAGTAATGCATAGTTATATATTATTAACCAATATGTAATTATTCTTTAACACAGTGAAAACGTAATTAATAGACCTCAGCTCAAGCCTCCAGCTAAAGAAATGGCATGCGAATTATTGCTCCACCAACAACTAGAATACATAGAATCACAAAAGAATATGTAAAGTGAATTCGCATCATCTACTCTGCTCACCTCCCTATGACTGTTGCTGAAGAGAGCCGCTCACCAATCGGTTCAACAATCGACATACCCCCTCCATTCAAATGCTCCCCTGTTCTATTCGAATGACCATTCCCAATCCCATTAAACTCTCTAGACGAAGGAAGCGGAACCCCTTGAGGCAGTGGAAGCGGTTGCGGGAGCAGCACCGGTGACGAAGACGACCTCGAGGGCCCCACACCAGCTCCCAAGTCGAGATTGCTCGCTGTTCTCGACACAGGCGTCGACGCAGAGATTGCGTTCTTCCTGTTGCCGTTGCTCGAAGGGAGCTCACAGACCTCTGTATCAGTAAGATGCCTAAGCTTCGGCTGGCGTGTCAATCGCGAAAGTTGCTGCTCGCCGTTTCTTCTCCACAGCCGAAAAATCGTTGAATTGCTGTTCTTCTTGTTGTTGTCGCGAGCGATTGAGGGGGAAGAACTGGTACTGTTCCGCCGAGGAGAAGAAGAAGAAGAAGAAGTAGAAGACGGAGAAGAGACAGCGTCTCGGTCTCGTTTCCACAACGGCTGCACGGCATCGGAGAAAGAGGAGAAACGGGTCATTATATAACAGCGTTAGTTAACGGCGTCGCCAGTGACAGAAAGCCAATACTGGATTAATCACCATGAATGAATTCAATTCAATTCAATTCAATCGGTTGAATTGGGGAAAGCTGTTTTTGTATCTGAATGAAGAAGAAGAACGAAAGAGAGCACGCTGCTCCGAAGATGAGGAAATGAAGAACGGGGGACGTATTGTAATGGAATGAACTCCGCTGCGCATGTGGGTCAACCCATGCGGTTTTACTTTTTCGTTTCCTTTTATTTTTTTAATAAATAAAGATAATCATAACCAATCAAGTAAAACAAAGTAATTAATTTGAATTTTTTGTATTATTTTCCGTAAGCGCTTGTGAATTTCAGCGTTACAGCAGGGGAGGAAGAAGTAAACACCACCGACCCCGGGTCGCTAAAAAAGAAATTCTTTTACTACTTGTTTTTAATTATTAAATTAAACATTTTAAGGATATTTTTATATCAAATATTATTTTAAATAGTTCAAAAGTTTTAAAATTTTAAAATAAATTATGTATCATTCATTATTATTTTAAATAAACAAATAAATTTAAATTTCTAAAGAATTTCAAATAAATTTTATTTTTAAAAAACTCTTTAGTTTATCGTTCCCCGTATCGAAAGAAGAAAGACCATACGATTCTTCACGAGATTATAATAGTCTAGCTTGTTTAGTTAAATAGGATTTGATTTATTGATATTTTAGCTTAGTTGCTCAATTCATTTCGAGGAAAATGTTTTATTTATAACTAATTAGTTGAATTTTGAACTCTTCATTTCTTCAACAGCCACCAAACGAATAAAAGAAGCCTTTGAGTCTTTGGAAGTCCTCAGAAGAAGACGCATTGTTGTGTTCTGACAAATTCTTGCAAGGAGCAGTTGGAAGTGCTTATTAAAAAAATTTTAAAATTTTATAAAATATATTTTTATAAATATTTAAAAAATAAAAATTATATATATATAATTATTTTATAATTTATATTTTAAATAATTTAAAAAATTTTATAAAAATTATACATAATTTTTTAGAAGTTGAAAAAAAATTTATTAGAAAAGAAAAGCTCTTCAAAATAAATCCTTAGACTGCTTCCATGCTTGGGGTCCAACAAGAGCAAACAACACAACACCTCACAAAATGACTCTTTCAAAAATTCAAAGTTTTTTGTCCCCAGACCAGAAGTGGAGTATCTGTTAAAACTTCTAAACATAAAATTTTTTTATCACAAACTAATCCTGTATCTTTTTTAGAATTATAGATATTTGTGCTATTATATTCGTGAAGCATTTGCTAAGAAATACCAAAGATTCTCAGCCGAACACATGCCGTATTAACTAACAGCATAGATTTGATCAACCCTGAGACTGACTCTTGATTAATCGCAACTGCTTGAGTTAGTGGACAAGTGCATTAATCTAATTTTTAATCTGTGGTCATCATCACGAGCACAGGATGGTTCAGGTCAAGAGACCGCGTTCTTTCTTGTAGTCAACTTTGAACAGGTCTGATCGATTTTGGGGGAGCCAAAACAGAACTCAGCCAAAACTTTAATACAACTCAAATATGTTAGAAGCTGACGTAGTGTTTAAATGTATATAATTAGGTTTCGCAAAACTGAATTTTATAAAAATAAAGTTCGATAAAAATAAAATTTAAATCACATCTGAAATAAGTGATATAAAATTTAAAATTAAATTTTGATATAAATAAAATTCGGTGTGAAAATAAAAATAAAATTTAAAGTAACAATTAAAATACATAAAATAATCGAATTTAAAATCTAAAAGAAGAAAGTAAAATTCGGTATATTTGACAAAATCCCTCAGCTCTTCTTTGAGAATTTAAAAACAGAGTTAACTCCCAGCAAAGCAACTAATTACCTTGAAATACAGGGTATACCCATTTCAAAAAATATCTTATCAAATTCCCATCTGATTGCTTCACCTGATATTTGAGAAAAACCAACTGAAATGAAATGCATAACAACTTCAAAGAACCATGACTTAAAAATCAGATGTAGCTACCATTGGACCACAGTGGAATCAAAATTATTGCAGAACTTAAATTATGCAAGCGTTAGATAAACTGAAGATACCATAAATTCAGGTGAAATAGTGGATGAACTTCAAATGATAAGGATTACAGAACTGCTGATCACTCTTGAAGTGAAACAAGCTTCAGAGACGAGCAACGGTTTATATAGTTGCTAAATTGTGATGCGCTCATGCTTACAACAGTTAACAGGTGTTGAATTTACAAAGAGTACACTTGAATCAAGGCAGTTGACTATAAGAGCAAGAGATTCAAAAAATCCCCTTGGCCACTTTTGCCAGCGTAACATGTAGACAAAGACTTTTAATGCCAAGGATCAAACTTGTTCGTATTGCAGATAACAAATGCATCAAAGCTGTTTAAGGATGTGGTAACTAAGCTATTGCCACAACATTACAAATTGGTGTTGCATCATTCTTGCTTAGAAGTTTCAATGATGGCTGAACCTTGACATCATTTAAACCAATTTTATCTCCTACATCAAGGTTTCTCAAACAACCTCAATCTTCAGCGGTATATGCTCGGTTGGGCAGAGATACTTTAGACTAGCTCTGATCTCCGTAGGGAGCCCCCTGAGCAGAAGGGTGATGACATTTTTAGGCTATATATGGTGGTATGTAAAAGAACAAAGCAGAAAAAACAAAATCCTTCACACTTCATATTGAAATAATTGAGAAGCAATCAAACATTTCTTCAATCCTGGACAAACATCCTCTCCTTTGTAAACCACTGGTACATCCACCTTCAACTTATTCCCGGCTTCTGCCCACAAAAACACCAGATTCAATAGCTTCCGGGTGTCCTCATCTTTATGAACCTATATAGGAGCAAATACGAGATATACTTCAACAACCACTAATCGCCGGTTTGCAATTGAAGTTCATTGCAATATTCCCCGCCTAGATGTTTATACTGAGAAAGTAAAACGCCATATGCTACAAAGACCAGAAACTCTTCTATAACTAAAGCATCTCCAATCTGAGTAATATAAATACCACAAGCTCTATATAATAGTGATTTTTATCCCACAAGGCCAATGTCAAATCCAAACTAGGTGTGACCATGTTTGGTAGGGTATCACAATGTTATTCCCCGCCTAGATGTTTATACTGAGAAAGTTAAACGCCATATGCTACAAAAACCAGAAACTCTTCTATAACTAAAGCATCTCCAATCTGAGTAATATAAATACCACAAGCTCTATATAATAGTGATTTTTATCCCACAAGGCCAATGTCAAATCCAAACTAGGTGTGACCATGTTTGGTAGGGTATCACAATGTTATTCCCCGCCTAGATGTTTATACTGAGAAAGTTAAACGCCATATGCTACAAAAACCAGAAACTCTTCTATAACTAAAGCATCTCCAATCTGAGAAATATAAAATACCACAAGCTCTACAATATAGTAATTCCTGTCCAGCAAGGCCAATCTTAAATTCCAAACTAGGTGTGATCAGGTTTGGTAGATTATCACAATGTTATTCCCCGCCAAGATGTTTATACTGAGAAGTAAAACGCCATATGCTACAAAGACCAGAAACTCTTCTATAACTAAAGCATCTCCAATCTGAGTAATATATAATACCACAAGCTCCATAGTATAGTAATTTCTATGCCCCAAGGCCAATCTTAATGTGATCAGGTTTGGTAGGGTATCACAATGTTATTCCTCATTGTTTAGAGTTTCTGCGGTGACATAAAGCAATTCATGCTTAACTTTACCAAAAACATTTGATGCCTTACACAAGGTAATCATGACCCACTTCTATTATGTTTGTGTAACTCAAGAAGAAGTATGAAAAGAAACCAGCTTCGCCAACCAAGGTTGCCACAAGAGGATAATGGCACAGTGATTCATATTTTGTATTCAAGTCTGATTCCATTTCCAATTCGGAACTGACACGACATGAGGCATATCAGCAAGACAGCTTCACCTATAATGGTTGTCATAGAATCTACATTTTAGCCTACAAATGTGGTTACTAATACAAGCTAGCCCAAGAATTACAGCATGGCCATTGCTGATTCCAAGAAAGCATTTTCTCAATGAGTAACAAATCGGTTCAAAATTCAGAATGTGAGTCTCAATTACAATACTGTACTAATAAAAACGAAATCAATCAGCGGAAAAAAGGAGAAAAACTGTTTACCTTCATAGGAAGAACGTTACCGTGAGTTCAAAACAACGGTAGATCCAGGCCCGGCGAGGACATCAATTGCGAAACTCTTCGAACAAAAGTACGGCTCGCGATTCAACAACGACTGGATCTGGCTGGCATCGATGGTCAGTAGCTGTTTGGGGTTCCGGAACGCCTCCGTCGCAGGGGTGAGGGCAACAGACGTACCCGACCTTGCGCCCGCTCTTTCGCTGCCACGCGGCAGCCGCCCGTGTACTCCCTAGGAACAGCTTCGATTCGGTTCGTATGGTACAAAGTCGCCTTTGCCGCCGGTAAGTGTGGCGGCAGCGGAGATGCTCTAATTCTCAGCAGCGCCGCCGCGAAGCCTCCAAGCCACCGCGGCAATTTAGAACCAGTTGAAGGAGCTCAGAAAGGGTTTAAGAACGTTCGCGAAATAGTATATATTAATATTCAACAAATTGTTACGGATCACAATTTAAGTAGACAAAATAAATAGACATTTTTTATTTACACCGCTCACTCTCTGTTCCAATAATTTAAATAATAATTTATTTTATAAACTTATTAAGTGAGTAGGTCTGTGAGTGTTAAAAATTAACACTTTTTTCAACAAACTACATTATCACTTTGCAGTGCCGGACTTTAAATCCGAAATTAGCACAACCAAACGGAGCTTTTTTTCCAGGCCTAAATAATTGGGCCTCGGTCCAATCCATTAGCTACACTTCAGCCCGCGATAAATTTAGACGACGTTTTAATTTGTCTTAAAAAAAGAGCAAAAAAGACTACTAGTTCAATCAAATGCTAATCGAATTCATTTACTATCTTAATTAATTTCATACTTAGCAATCTCAAAACCCCCTAAAAACAGTCAAATCCTTGACTTTGTAGGTCATCGGACGGCTACCAACAACTCGTGTATCGTGTGGTGTGAACTTAGCTTGCATTGGATCGCGCATCCTTTCTAAACTTCTAAATTATTTACTTCTCCCCATGAACAACTATTTCATCATTACTATAATACACTTAAACGCCATGGACATCCACCAAGCAAAATCTAATTCATTTTCTTTCTGATCTTCTCTCAATGGAATGAATTCTTTCTGTTGAAATTAAATTAAACATTACTCACATTTATTTATTTGTTCTTGATTGATATTTTATTTTTTCTTTTTCGTTTCCTCTTCCGTTGGGATCTGAGTCGATCGATCGATCGATCTACGCGCTAGCTCCTCGTGAAGCGGCGGAAATCTATCCGATCAAAACGGGATTCTCGATCTCGAGCTTAGGTAATTAATCTAAACCAAAACTATTGCATTACTTTTCTTTTTCTCGATCGGTTCTTATTGTTCTGGTTCGAGTTTCCCAGCGCCGGAAAACATAGAAAGTTTGATGGTGTAGAATAGCGCCGGCGAGCAGAATCGTTCTAAGGAACGGTTCTTGCTCGATCAAGTAGACTATTTTGAATCTTTCGTTTGATGGAAAGAAAGAAAGATAAATTAAGAATGTGATGAATTTGATCAAGTAGAAGATGAAACGGAGAAGAATTTAGATTGATTTTCTTAATGTTTGTTTTGAACCAATATCTTGAAAAGGCTGTGGAGCATGGCCGTGGCAATTGTTAACCCTAACCCTAGTATCAGAAACCCAGTTAGCTAGACCATTTTTGTTACATTCTTTTACCTCGATCATTTGGTTCTTATAAATTAATCCACTTAGTTTCTTATGGAGATGAGAAATGGAAGGCACGGATTAAGAAAGCAATTGTGATGTTTGGTTGGAAGGGAAGAAATTTGTATACGAGTGCAAATCTTCTATGAGTTGTTTCTGTAAAAGGAGAAAATTTTCAATGAATTATTGCACTATCTGAATCCACAAAGCTTATATATTTGCATTGGTTTGATTGATCGATGTAGGTACAAGATCGAGGATGTCGTCGTCGTCAAGCTCGCCGTGCGCCGCATGCAAGTTCTTGCGACGGAAGTGTACCCCAGGCTGCATTTTCGCGCCGTATTTCCCGCCGGACAACCAAAAGAAATTCATTTGCGTCCACCGTGTGTTCGGCGCCAGCAATGTCGCGAAGATCCTCAACGATATCAACCCTGCCCAGCGTGAGGACGCCGTCAATTCTCTCGCTTGGGAAGCCGAGTGCCGACTCAACCAACCCGTTTACGGCTGTGTTAGTTATATCTCCATGCTCCAGGAAGAGCTACGACGAGTTCAGCAAGATCTACAGACCGCCAGGGCTGAGCTCTTCAGCTATATTGGTCCCGCCGCTTATGGTTCTTTTATCGGCGGTGAGCTTGCTCAGATGCAACACCTTCATCACCAGCAGGCCGTTGCTACTGCGGCAGCTCCAGCAGTATCGCCGGGGTCTATTCCAATGCCTGTAGCAGTGCCTACAGGTGCAGGTCCTGGTATAAGTACCGTTCCTGGAGACGCTATGGCTTCGCAACTTCTGTTGATGAAGGAACAACAGCAACGGCAACAGACGGCGGATGAACTGCAGACCGAGATGCAAGCAAGCGCGTGGGCCGAAACCGCTGACAGAGAACAAGAACAACTCCGACGATACCAGCAGCAGCAGCTACATCTGCAGCGGCAGCATCTGAACGAGCTTCTGCGACTTAACAGCGGGTTGGATGGGCACGGAGCTGGTCCTTCATTCAATCAACACCAAAATGGTCTGCCTGCTGCTGTGCCGGTTGCCGTGCCCGTTGCTCCGTCTAACTCCGCTGGGCTTGCCTTTGTTCCAATCCCTGCAGAAGCTCTTGAGAATTCTTTTCGCGTTACGCAGCAGCAAAACTACAATGCTGATGAAGAATCTCTACAGCAGCATTATCAAGGTCAAGAACACCTACAACAACAGCGCCCTCCAGCGCAGCGGCACTATCGGGAGCGAGAACTCTTGCAGCCATCAGAGCAAAAACAACTGCAAGAACAGCAACGACATCGAGCGGACCAGCACAATTACCAAGAACAAGATCTGCTGATTCATCGGCAGCAGTAACGGCATTCACCGAACGTCTTAACATCGCAGAGTTAACTAGCGCGCAGCACTGATCGATGATCGATGCCGGCAACATTGGTCTAAGTCGGTCCTCAAGAAAAACAGTTTAACTTTCTATTAATTTCTCGTTAATTTCTTTCCCGGTCGACGGGTATATGATTTCTTCTTTATAAGGCTTCGATCATCGATTTCTGTACATAGGTTTCTGTTTATCATTGTTCTCAAACTGATCATCAGGTTTTTACCAAAGCTAACTAATTAAGAAGCTGAAACACAGCATTAATTTGTATGATTTTCCATTTCTTTTGTGTATGTTACAATTCTTCATCATCTAGAGTATTATTTCATAAGATGACTTGTAAAGAAAATCTTCAGTTGATCAGTAGCTGCAGTCATGGGGGAAGAGTGGTGCAGGCAGCAGGCGTAGAATAGAGACCAGAACTCTTTAGAGTTTGTTTCAGTTCTTTCTAAACTTATTTTATTAATCATAATTATTTATTTCTAAATTTATTTTAAATATAATTCAACAAAAAAGTTATTTTATAGACTAATTTTTAGTACAAATAAATATAAAATTTTAACTTAGTTTTTTAGACCTGCTTTTAAAAAAAAATTATTTTTTATAAACTTATTTATTAAAAACTTATTCATTTAGCTAAAACGAAATGATCCTTAATTCTATATCTGAGGCGAAATTTTAGAGTATTTATGAAATAAATTTTTATAAAATATTTTTAAAATATTTCAAAAATTTTCTTTAATTTAAAATAACAAAACAAATAAAAATAAAATTTCTACTATTTTAATTTTTAAATAAAAATTTATAAAATATTATTAAAAAAATATAAATAAATATTAGACTGAAAAACGAGTTCTTATTCTGTGTGGTCGTTGGAAACCTCCTTCTCCAGTCTCCACTGTCCCATAATTCTCATCGTCTCCCTTCTTTAAATTTTCTGGTTCTTTTCAAGATAACTGCTGTGAGCAAAACCTATATATATATATCCTATATTGGTGATGTTAGTGCTCTAAGGTGCCTATTCACTTTATTCATACACGCGAAAGAAGGGAAGCTTCCATCATCATTAGCTCCTTATTGCTTAAGTTTAGATAGTTTGATTTTTCATGTTCTTTCTTTCACATGGTTTACGTTACACCACAATGCCCATAAAGTCAGAAATAACTCCAAAGACTTCTTTCTGTCACCAACAAATCTCACGAAGGCAGAGAGCAGATTCAAAGTGCTCCAGAGATTATCAGTGCAACCAAGCTAAGCAGCAGGAGTTCTACCTTGCTACTTGTGTCGCTCTGATTTAATAGGATGTATTTGAAAACTGAGATAACGAATTAAAACTATTTGCTTCTCTGAAATCTATGTTTCTTATGCTTTACGTGAAATGCTTATGTAGTTAAGTCGTTAATGATTTTAACTGCTCAAAATGTTGCTATCAAACTTTTCAATTCTAGCGAGCGAACAACAAACAAGGTTCTGTACCAACGTGGGATACATAGTTGTTAAACTCGGATCGCATTTGTTCGGATCGACAGTATTTGAAAATCGTCGATTCAGACGATAAATCAATTCGAATTTGTAAATAAATCGTTCGTGTTATTAACCCATTGTGATCCGTTATAACCCGTTTTGATTCTGGCGCCCGTCCGGATCAAGCTGCTCCAATTTTATTAGAAATTTTTTTTAAATAAAAACCTAACCTTATACTTATCCGGCTCAATTGAATCCTAAATTTCTATTTCAATTTCGTTCTACTTCTCTTCTCCGGTGCACCGACGAGCTGGCCCGTGTTTCCCGACGAGCTCCCCTGACGGCTATATTTCTTCTCGGACTAGACACCACTCTCTACTCGAGTACGACAACCATGTGTACAAGCAGCAACAGAATGGAGCTTATGGTGCTCCGGCCGAAGCATACGGTGCTCATCACCAGCCCGAGAAGAAAGGTCTAGGCGAGAAGCTTCACTGATCCAGCGGCCCTAGCTCTAGCAGCTCTGTAAGTTCTTATCATTTCCGTTCTTTGAGAATTTTGCTATCGGTGGAAAGAACAAATTTCTGAACTTTAGTGTATGAATGACTATAATGCAGGAGAGTGATGGAGAAGGAAGCAGGAGGAAGAAGAAAGTGAAGGATAAGATGAAGGAGAAGATGCCAAGCAAGAAGAAGGACCCGGTGACCGGATGACTCTCTGTAGTACTTTATCCGGCAAGTTCTCCACTCTCAGTTTTTTTTTATTCGAGACGAAACTAAACCTTCAAAATAATTGTTCCATTAATCGACACATCCGTTTGTAGTTCTATATACATGAACTACAACACTTCCATTTACAAACAAATTTTTTCTTTCTATGTGATCAGAGTTTGCATTGCTTGAAATCAAGAAAAAGGAAAAAATTTTCTGCTCCTTTATGGCATCTTCATCCGTGCTGGTTTGTTCTTCGTCTTCGCTGCCGTTCATTGATTCTGCAGGAACAACAAGTGTTTACAATGTCGATGACAGAGAAGGTTGGAAGATTTCTGAGAATGACCAAGTTGATTTCTACCAACAGTGGGCTAGCAAGATCAATTTTTTTGTTGGAGACTATCAGTCAGTGATTTTTTTTCTGTCTTTTTAACATGTTTGCATAATTTGCATGCATGAAAACACTTGTTCTAATTACTTACATTTTAAGTTTTCTGAATCAGTGTTTGAATATAAGAATGATTCAGTGGTGAAAGTTGAGAAAACGGTTTACTATCACTACAATGAAAGTGGCAGCGATACGGTGTTCACAGATGGAAGGACTTTGCTATTGTTAGACAGGCCATGATTCTACTATTTTGTTAGCAGTGATTAAAATTACTGCGAGAAAGGAATGAGGCTGCTGATTGATGTCATGAATTTGCCGATACCTCTCGGTTCAGGTGCTGCTCCTTCACCGTTGCTGAATTCAAGTAACATTGTCTCAGGCAGCGTTTCAGTGATTGGTTCTGTCATGGCTGTTGGTATCTTTTCTTTGCCATGGCTTTCTCTTCTTACTGCATTCTAATTTGGAATGAGGATTTGCTTAGTCTGTAGGATTTCACTCATTTATCATAAAGAATGTTGTTAGTTTTCTTAGGATCATAATATTAAAATCTGCATAATAGTTGTATGAAAAAATGAGTGGAGAACGTGATTGTAGACTGCTGGTATTAAATACAATTTCAGTTGAGTATTGACCTCATTTGGAGCACGTTGTTGGTTATATGTGACTTTGTTTTAGTTTAAAATTATTGGTATTTGTTATATAAATTATTGTATGGACTGATGTTTTGAATAATATTTCTTAATTGTGACCCGACGGGTCATCCGACAACCCGGCGGGTTGACCCGTAATCTGGTGACTCGAATATAAATTTGGATCAATTGTCGGGTCGGATTTTACAACTATGGTGGGATGTTGACGGAGACTGGAGACAACCATGCTTTCTGGTCATAGTGTCTAAAATGTCCTTGGTTCGTATTGTTTGCACAATAGTTTCATGAAACAATCAATTCATGTTACACATGGTTGACGATGCTGGTCAAATTCCTGCTTATAGTTGCGAACCTTTGATGCTTAGGAACGCTCGAAATGACTTATTAAATAAATTTTTTAATTAAAAAATAAAATAATTTATTTTTATTTAGAATAGTAATAATTATTCATATATAAAAATTTTACAATATATATTTTTTAATTTTAAAAAAAATTTATAGATATTATAAAAGATTTTTAAAAAAATATGAAGAATTTTTTAAATAATAAACACTTAAAAAACTATGCCAAACAGTCCCCTGTATAGTTGTTTCAATGTATTGTTTATTACTGAAAGATCGTTATGTATAGAAGTTATCGACTGAAGTTCAACCTCCAATACAATTGACATCAACCTTCAGCAGTTTATGTTAGTATGTTTTTATCACTTTCTGCTTGTAGAAGTCTTTACATTCAAGAGTACAATTTACTTAACCAGCAAACTATAGCATAAGTATATACATGACTGTATTTTCTATTTCATTATCAGATAATGCACAAATAACGCTACAATTACCCAAAAAAGCAATTTTGCACTCAAGTGGAGCAGTGAGAGTATGGCAATCTGGACATTTCCTTAGTTCTCATTTCTAGTGCTACAAGGTGTATTACAGGTCAGGATCAAAACAAACTTTTTTCATCCTCCAAAAATTTTCTTTAGGCAAGCCTAGTCAGAGTCAGAATCCGTTTCTGAATGTGGATCAAGCACATTGAGCATTTTAGCAAGACCCTCACCCATGTCTTCTATCTCATCCTTTCCGAAACCCCAGCTCCGAAGTAGTTGAGCACCTGGAGCTCCTCTCTCTATTCCAAATCTTCTTAGACTACCCAGCCTCTTCTCTATGAATGGCAAGATAGCTTTACTTGATCGCAATCTTGCAGCCATTGGAATGGAATCGATCTCAAGTGAACCCTTCAATGGTCCATCTCCTGTCGGTGTACCTAGCAACTCACCATGCTTCCCCACATGACTTGCAAAGAATGCTGGGAAGGGCAAGGGTAAAGGAAGCGGGCAGAGTGCGGTTGAGAGGTGCGCAGTCGTGGGTCTGATTATCTCACTTTCATATTGGGCACATATCGACTCCTTTACCTGGGAAATTGAAGCGCGATGATATCCTGCTGACATGAAATCACAAGTCAAAATATGAGAACAATTTTTCTGTAGATAGAAAGAAGAAAAAGAAGTCTTAATATTCAGTTGTGCTATGGTCAGAAACATGATGAAATTCAGTCCACTAAACAATGAAACGGAGTCTCTGTAACTACTGTCAAATATATCAGTATGATTCTATGGAAGAACACAGTTGTATGGTCTTGTACTGAGTTCATTCTTTAAACAATGAAGCATCGGCCAATGATACAGTGAATGCTATATAAAAGCAGCAAGACCAAATGGTGAAAGTGAAAAGATAATAGTGAAACCTTTAAAATTACCATCAAAATCTTTACCTGAATAAAAAGCTCCATGCACAATCAAGGATTCCACTGCATAATAATCTTCCATATCGTCCTTGGTTTCAGGTGTCAAAGGGTGCAGATTTCTGAGGAGAGCTCCTTCCCCTTCATGTAAATATCAATTAGTCATTTTGAACTCCAAAAGTTTACATGCTAATTAATTGGTTGATCATTAGAATACCTGTCAAAGAAGGAGCTGGCATTGCCACATCCAAAACAGATACCATGTTTTGCCTAGTTTTCCCTGCCAGCATATGTATCAGTTCACCAATTTCCACAGCACCAGAGATAAACTTAGAATTTGCAGTTGGACCTAGTGCCTCCATTCGGAAAGGGAGACTAATTGAGTGTATACAAGCGGCATAGATAGCACTGGAATGGAAAGCCTTCTGATCCTTAACTATAAGGGTGGAGGACAGCTTGCCTTGAATATGAAAAAGAAAATGCAAATAGAGTTAGTACTATGGTACTATCCATGTCAAAGAATCTACATGAAGATACTGACAGCACACTGTAGATCAGGATAGGACTTCTCTTTTATAATAGCAGATAGTAGAATGATCTATTTAGTACAGGAGAAGGTTGTAGATCAGGATAGGACTTCTCTTTTATGATAGCAGATAGTAGAATGATCTATTTAATAAAGGAGAAGGTTGTAGATCGGGGAAATAAAATTTAAGATGGACAAGAAACAACAATGACTTGTACATACGAGTTAGACATGATTTAGAGTTGCAACTAACTACTACATTGGCAGAAGAGACACATTAGGGTGTCATATAGCATTATACCACTCCATCATCAACAACAAACACACACTGGGAATTGCGTTGCCCTGTAATAAGCACTTCAGACATGCTTTGCATTACTCTAGCTACCACTATTGGTCAAGGCAAAAACTTAAGGCACAGATGGAACCACCCCTACTAACAGTGCAGGGGAACTTATCACATAATACGTCCATTTCAAGCAAATATGGCGCATTGAGCAGAAACAACTGACTAACCTAATATTTTGAGTAAAGCAAACAGACTTGGACTCTAGAAAAATCAAACAATATATCAACATAATATCAGCTCTGAAACAAAAGAAAGTTCAATAAGTAGTTCAGAGAAAGTATACATACTACTGCTAAGAGAAGGTAAGCCAACTGGCACCATCAGCTTAGTGAAACACGAGAGTCGAGAAAATGAGATAGCATCATGTAGTGCTCGCGACACATACTCCTTATGGCTTAAAGTGCCAACATAAGACCTTGGATCTCTTGTAGAATAAAGCAACACTGGTGTATTTATATATTCATCTGCTATATACTCTAAAAGATCAGAAGCTACTCCAGAAAAACCTCCTGAATCATCAACAGTAAATTGAATTCCCTGCAGAGCCAACAAGCAAGAGGGTTCAGAAACTCAAACATACTGAGTGCACACTGCACCATCATGACCAGAATTTAATACAGCAAAAATAGCACAACAGGATATGTATAAGATGATAAGAATCCATGACTTTTCAACTAATTGCTCAAAAAAGAAAACCTTAAGAAGCATCTGTTGGAAATTACTAAGCTGAACAAGAATTAGAAACACACAAGCATGCCGCCAATTTTAGGTCTCAAAGCAGTAAAGAGAATAAAGAAAGCACCACATGCAAAACCAGAATTGTCAAATCAAGGTTCACATGAGCAAGCCAGCAAAAGTTTTCTGGTACTGGAAAGGAAGACTGATAGACAAGCAACAATAGAGACCTGAAGGTGATCACATTCTTCAACAAAGAACCTTAGCCTCTCTGTGATGTCCTCCCTCTGGAAACCCTCTTGGAGAATATCCTTTCCAATTCCATAGTTGTCAAATTTCTTAGGGTCTGCCCAAGAACCATGCAATTCACATATACTCCGAGAATGATACTTAACTTTAGAAAAGTCTGTCCAGAACTGGACACTATTTTCCAGATTCTCAACTATGACCTTGTCTTGTAAGCTCCTCTCACTTACATCATTATTCTCAGAAAGTGTTTCTATTTGGTGCTCCTCTTCATCCAACCTTTGCAGAAACAAATTTTTTTTGTGTGGTTCTGCAATACTTTTGTCTACATTGCCTGTCCTGCTCAACATTGAGAGAGGGACATATCAATCAGTAATTAGACCACTTTTCCAACGAAATACCCTCACAAATATCATTAAGGCAAGGAGTGAAGTATTGATCTTCAACAACTAGCACGGCCGTCATAAAGAAAGCCTTACCAAGTGAGAATATCTGAATAATCTGAAGGCGAATACTCATCAGGAGAGGTAGTTGTGGAAGTAAAGCAACCAAGAGAACCTGTAAGAAGATCTTAATAGAAAGAAGGGAAGAAGAAATTCCTAAATATCAAACAATGAATTATGACGGACAAATGTGCGCCTATTATGATCTTCTGCAGTGTCATCCTCAAACAAGCACTTAGTAAGCAAAGCACTGCCATTTCCACAGAAACCACAAATGTGAATTGTAGTTTTATATTAGTAGGATAGATTTAACGCGTCAGATTTTATGTTTAGAATATTAGCTAGAAACATGAAGCCATGCAATCGATTGATGAAGGATATGACAGAATCTCTCAGGGCCACAAAGATAAAATATGAATGGATCTAATTGTCTTAACACTTGTACAAACTTTCAGTCAGCATCATTTTGAAACTGAAAATTAAAACAGTAATCACCTTGAAAGCCAACTGATATCAATCGAGGGTTGTATGAATGTACACCCTGCACAATTTGGTGAAGTCAGAAAAAACCAGTGAACTTTTGATGTTAATGCATATACTTTGAAGAACGGATTACGGCAAAGTTACACATCATGACAAAGCTAAGAACAGTAAGTTTTGTCCACTCTCTGGAAGATATTTGGTTCAGAATTTTGCAACACATGATTGAATAGTATGGAAATTCAAAAGACAAATATATTGGACACGTATTTTTCTCAAGTGATATGGTGGAAGATGTTGACTTTCTAGTGCAACCCAAGAGCAGAAAGCAAACTACCTCTTCCAACCAGTATCCTTCAACAAACTCATCAAGAGATTAGACCTGACACCTCCTTAGTTGGTAAATTCAAGTGCATCCACAAATACTTTCATTGTGCAATTAATCCGAGTGGCAGTAGTACTCCATTAAGACACTCTGACATGCAAAAGATGAGCCTCGATCAAATACACATTTTAAGAGCCCAATTAGAACAAATCCCACCCTGCTTTAGGATACATTGGACTTTTAAGTGACACTCAAGTTATCCCAGTTGGCTCTTTATCCTACAAATACCTGAAATCTAGTTTGCCGTGAAGCCTTACAAGAAGAGAAGATTATGGGGACCAAATCAACTAGACTATATGTAGGAAGATGCCAAATGATCACAGCCTAAGAAGAAACAAGTGCATTCCTATTACAACCACGCATGATATATACTTGTGCTGCGCTATCGTTTCAACTGCTAATTGAAATGAAGATATGACGTAGACCTGATTAAATCTACTTCACCTGATGTGTTTCACCTGCACGGTACAGAACGCCCATATCCAATGACGAATTTTTATATACTTGATCTCCATGTTCATCTTCTGCTAAACCAAGCAACTCATCCTTCAAACACAGAACCAGAAGATAAGCAGTCAATTACAGGACATAGCTTTCAGGAGAAAGCCAATAGCAACGGGAGCTATAACTGCCACATTTACTTCATAGAGGAAAAAAAACTCATTATTTTCAGCACAAGCTTTCTTCTAGAAGACTATAATACACAACCACAAAACCGATCTATACAAACAATGACAATCATTCACATTTTAGCCAATTATGGTAATTCAATGTAATCACAAGTACATATTCATTTCAGATATAGCAACTCCAAGCATAACAAGGTGATTCATAACCACTAATTAAACTAAAATCAACTCTTTTACTCAATAATTTATGATTACTAACTAGTATCCTTACAAAAGTTGAATTACAAACTCTAGAATCTGCTTCTACCAGAGTTGGTTTTCCACAGAAAATCCAGAGAAACGCTGAAATCCATCCAGCAAACTCATCATCCACAAGTAACTGGAAAATCAATCAGTGAAACAAACACCTGAATATTCCAGAAGTGCGAGCCGATGTAGTTAGCGAAATCGCCAACCTGAATCGTCACGATTTCCCTCATTGTAGCAATGATCGATCGATCAATCAATCAATTAATCGACTCCAAAACTTTGCAAGAGAAAAATCAGTGACAATAATGGAGAACAACCGCCAGGATTATTCTTATAGAAAACCGAGAACATTCTTCACTGACCTAAATCAGTCTCGAGTCTGGGAGTGTTATAGAAAATCAAGAAGCGAGAGCAAGTAGGGAGAACGAGAGCGGAATGTAGGGTAGCTCAATTTTACGAAGTCGGGCCACTATTAAAATAAATACCACAATTTAACTCTTATATAGATTTTTTTGGTTTGGGCTTTGGAGGCCCAATACTGCAGCAGCTAACAACTCGACGATTCTCGAACTAAAAACACAAATGGGCCCATTTTAAATAAAAATAATAAAGTTTAATCTCTTCTTCTCACCGTGCCGCGGCAACCCTCCGAGCGCGAGCTTTTCAAAAACTATTTTTCAATTTTTTACTATTTTATATTTTAAATACATATTTTATAAGTATATAAAAATTTTATTTAAAAATTTAAAAAATATAAAAAAATTTTACGGAGTGAGATATTTTTATTATTTTTTTTTAAGTAAAAAAAATAGAGCTCGTTTCTAAAAAAATAAAAATATCTTTTATTTCAGAAAAGCTTCATTTTATAAGCACTTTCAAATCTAATCTCCGCCGTCTCTCCAAGTTTTGTTAACGTTCTCTTATTTTCCAAAAATAAAAAACTTCAAAGATTAAAACCAATTAAAAAATTGCAACTACCACAATACCATATTATCAATAAACTTACCTCAAAATTTTAATTTGATAATCAAATTTATCTATAATCTACTTTTTAAATAGAATCAATAACAAATTAAAAAGATGACTTTTTATAAGTGCGATATTACAAAATTATTATCGACACTAAATTAACCGATTATCGGAAGGAATTTAAACTTAAATTACACCACTAATCTCTTTATATCTTTCTTGTAGGTATAGTTGACAGATTCGGACCGTTCAGGTCGACCAGCTAACCGTCGATCCGGACACCAAATCGTTCCGAATTTATAAAAAAACTAAATATATAATTAATCTATTGTTATCCGGATCGACCCGGACAGGTTCGGGTTGACTCGGCGACCCGCCCGCCCGGATCAATCCGGACTGATTATTGAAAAAAAAATTTCTTTCTATACCTATTTTGATCGGATCAACTCCACCTTGTTTGTTTTTTCTTTCTCTGGATGGTTTTTTCTTTCTCCGGCGGTGCGTGTGGCGGCTGCGCGCTCAACGAAGGAGAAGAAGGAGAGAAGATGATCGAGGTGGTGTTGAACGATCGATTGGGGAAGAAGGTTCGTGTAAAGTGCAACGAGGACGATTTGATCGGCGATATGAAGAAGTCAGTGGCGGCGCAGACGTGAACGAGAGCAGACAGCAACGGTCTTAACCTAACACCCGGCCAACAACAGTGTCACGAGAGAAGCTAAGCATCCCGAGGCTCATCTCACATCGATGAGTGTGTTCCACGACTGTGTCAGAGTAGGTCTCATCGGCCACGGCAAACTAACTACAGAAGCACGACCATAAAATCGCTACGACACCACTTGGCCCAAGCAAGCGGCTGGTAATGTCTTATAATATTCTAGCAAGGTTTTCCTTCCGGTGACACGACAGATAGCTTCCTACAAAGTAGACCACACCATGCTTGTTCTGAAGGGACCAATCAGCACCGGCGGAGATAAGAAGGTCAACAGAGACAAGGTCAGAGAGACGAACGACTAGATGTAAAGGTGTTTCACGACTGGAAACATCACAGCAATTGACAGCGGAGATTGAATCAGCTTTTGATTCTTCAACGAGTGAATCGAATTCGGTATACGATCGGTGGACAGGACTGTGAGCATACTCGATACTCTGCTGAAGCCACCGCTGTAGTAGCAGAAGCTGCTATGGATCAAGTAGATCTTGGTTTTCTTTTCTCTATCTATCTATGAAATTATGAATCTATTTGTGGATTTGAAATTTCTCAATAGCAGTTCACCGGAATACTTTCACTGCCTCTTGCTGCTTCGTTGAGCTCTTAGCTGCTTTGTTATCTCGCCTGCGATTTAATCTCTCTGCCGGTGCTGCTATAGCAGCTTCTATGCCAACATTGATCCGGCGGTCGAACCGTCGACCCGGACAGCTTTTCAGGTCGACCTCCGGTTCGATTTCGATAACTATGCTTGTAGGCGCGACATCACCAAATTATTAAGTTTTACTATAATAATTATTTCTGTAATTTTGTGTTTTTTCTTTCTGTTTGATTTTGAATTAGAATATTAAAGTTGTTGTAGCTTAGGAACGTTTGGCATTACTTTTTTCAAAATATTTTTTTAATTTTTAATTTCTAATTTTTTAATATATTTTTTATAAATATTTAGAGAATTTATTTAAAAATTTAAAAAATATAGAAAATTTTTATATAATGAAATTTTTTTATTTTTTTAAATAAAAAAATATAACTTACTTTTAAATAAAAAAAATATAACTTACTTTTAAAATATAACAAAAATATCTTTTATTATAAAAGAATTTTATTTTAAAAGTACGTTAGAACTTCTAACAACTTTTTGTTCAAGACGCGGGTAATGGACTTTGCTACCTTGTTAAAGGGAATGTCTGGCACCGTTTATAACACCATCTTTTATCTAAAAATTTCACATTTTAAAATAAAATTTTCGCTATATTATTCTCTTAGTAAATGATATTCATTTCAATAGGTTGATAGAAAGTGAGAAAAGAATTTTTTAAAATTTAAAAAATATAGGTGAATTTTATAACGTATAATTTTTATATTTGTGATTTTCATTATTTTTTAAGTAAAAAAGTCACGTTCTTTTTTAAAAAATCTTAAAATAAGCTCTATTTTAAGAAAGCTCTTTATATTTATAATTTTTACTTTTTTAATTAAAAAACAAATTATTTTCTAAAAATTTTAAAATAAGCTTCATTTCAAAAAAGCTACTTATCTTAATCACTATCAAAAGTTCCTATAATCTAGCCAACTTCTGAAGGTTAAAGTTACCTCCCTTTCCATTTATATATCGTGAATAGATGTTACTATGATGCTTAAGCTGCAGGGTGGTTCAAGTGCTAGTGGCATCATCAATGAAGTCTCAAATTAGTTCTTTTTTGTATGGTAAAGATTTGTATGAATCTTTGTAAAGAATGTGATACATATAGACAATAATGTTTAAGCATTTTTCTTTAGCTGTAAGAAAATTTTGTCTTGTACCTTCCTAATCTTAGGGTGTTCTATTTAGTGTATGCTTTTAGTTTCTTTATAGATATTGTAGGAAGATGTTTGGAAGTGTTTATTAAAAAAAAGTTTTTCTGAAAAGAAAAAGTATTTTAAAATTTTTTTTTAAATGAATTATATTTTTTTTACTTAAAAAAAAATAAAAATAACTAATAAAAAATTTTTATGACGTAGATGTTGTAGGAGGATGAATTGTGGATATGGAATATAATGAAGTTTAGTTAATAAGAGAAACAGAGAACAAGTGCAAAGTTTTGAGATGCAAGATAGAGTAAGAGTAAGGTATCTGCTGTGAGGTTGAGTCTTGTGACCCCATAATTTGAGTGCATATTTGATCACCGTTATCCTTCAGGCTTCAGAGTTGCAAGGTGTAATATCTTGTCAATATAAGGCGTCTATATCAATATCTTTAACTCATTTATTTTTATTTTTATTTATTATAGAAAATTAAAAATAAAAACTAACAAATGGATAGAATCAAACCACACAAAATAATCTGAGTTAAAGCCTACACGACCAAGGTGTGGAAATTAAGACTGATCAGTCCGGCCTGCTTATATTTACACTTCTAATTCTAAACATGCGTTAGGTAAAACTTTGAATGTAGACCCAAAAATGTGTTCTTGAGATATGGTAATCTTATTAAAGCAAGTCTTCCTTGCAGAAAGGGTGATCTCAAGAGTCTTCTTGTGGGCATAGAACCAGATTCAAGCGAGCAGTAGGAGATATCAAAGCATGCGTCTTGCTCAAAAATAAAAATTACTTTTTTCTGCCGTAGTTCCTTATCTTACATTGCACAAAAATTACTTTTGTGCAATGTAAGATATTTCAAAATCTTGTGCTTTTGACATCAAATTTTTATTTTTACATCAAAATTTACTATACATTTTATTTTATATATTTTAATTATTATTTTAAATTTTATTTTTTTATCGGACTAACTTTCATAAAACTTACTTTGGTAAAACTTATTTTTATACAATTAAAACACTCTATTGATGTGGCAATTGGCAACCCAGTGAATGATATTTCCGCCAAAGCTGATCTTTCAGTCTACTCACATTTTAGTAGCAAAAATTCTCTAGCACAGGCGACGAAAGAGACCATCGAAAACAGATCAACGGAATTATCTTCACTGTAGCTATCAGTTGATGCGTAAAGCCAAACTGTTGTTGTGATCCCAGTGGTCACACCAAATCTCCCAAAAAGATTCTAATGTTTTCTATCTGTGATCAACGACGGAAAACTTGGCTTTGACTTTTAAGTGTGCGTTTTTTTTACTTTAAAAATGAGTTTTTTAAAAATAAATTTTAAAAAGTAAATGTTTAGAAATAATATCATTAAAAATGATATATTTTTTATATTAAAAATAAATTAGAATTAATTTTTTAATAGAAAAAAATCATTTTAATGTGTAAAAAAACACACCTTTAATAATAACCCTCTCTTTTGTAGCTCTCATGTGAATCAAAAGTACCATTTTTACACTCCCATAGTGTCGACGTGTTGGGAATGATGGCCCAAAACTTTCCAGTTGACACAGGTATCAGTTCCACAATTCCCAGGTTTTATTTTTTGGGGAGACAATGGTCCTTTGGGTCATTACTTAGTAAACGTTTGATATTTATTATTTTAAAAATATTTTTGTAATTTTTATTTTTTAATATATCTTTTATAGATATTAAAAAATTATTTAAAAATTTATAAAATATAAAAAAATTTTACGTAATAAATTTTTATTATATATTTTTACTATTTTTTAATAAAAAAAATAAAAATATTTTTATTTTAGAAAAAATTTACTAATATGATGTTTGGAGCGATTTCTAGTTGACCTTTCTTACCAATCCTTTTAAAATCTGATTTTATTGATTTTATGGAGATCCCAATTTGATGCTACAGGTTCTCGTTCTTCACTGTCGTCAAGCCAAACCGTGCAAAGCAATTAAGCCAGTGACCTTCAATAATCTGCCAACCTCAGGCAAACCTTTTTTTAAAGCTCATACTTTAGTATAGCTTGAGGAAAATTGCTTCAGCTGTAATGAAAATTCATTATTACACTTACATAAGAAAGAAAAATTAATACCTTAGCATTTCAGAATCAGGCACAAAGATCTGGCTTTAGAATCATGTGTCTAGCTTCAATATCATAGCAATATATATGAAAAGAATCAAGAATCTCAGACATGAATCAAAAGCATAGGTGCACAGGAGAGAACCACAACACTAAAAATCCAAGACAATGTTCAAGAAAGTTGATTATCAGAGAACCACTAAGATCGACTAAAATTTTCCAAGAATATGGTGAGGTGCCTGACTTCCTGAGAGAGCTTCTGATAGTTTCTTCACAAGAAAACATTTCCCAACCTGTGTCGTTGAAGAACAATCAACAAGCAGAAGGGTTATAGCTTTCAGAAAAAAGAAGAGAGTCAAGGGCCGCAAACGCTCCATTAAAATTGAAATAGTCTCTTCATCCAATAGAAGCTACATAATCCTCATCCTCTTCCAAAACCAGGTAATACATAGTAAGGGATTACCGGAGGAGGGAAAAAACCCTGTGCAAATTTTTTAAGAAGAGCTCAGTGACTTCTCCGCACAGTATAAATGCTTCCACTCCCTCTTCTGTATGTATAGTACTATGAGTACTCATCTCCTCTCAGCAGATACTTTTACTTCACAGTATTGTATCAGGGAATTTTTTATATCTCTATACATAAACTGCTGTCACCATTTGATCACTTCAGAATCATACAGTTCTTATCTTCTTATTGTACCTCAAATTATATTCAAGAATCAAGATAACCATCTCATCATCGAGTGCATGATCATCATTGGAATGATTGGCTAGATGAATCATTTCCAGCCATAGCTCTCAGATTTTCCATCTTCCTCCTCATAGCTATCTCCGGCAGTCAAGGAGACTGCCCCTATGGAGCCAGTAAGCTGAACGGGCCCTTCAGGTGATCCTGATTGGGATGCACTTTGCTGAGATGAGGCGAGGAAGTGATCTTGGGGAGCCCACAAGCCTCCTACCCAGACCACTGGCTTGTTTTCAGTTGCAGCTGAAGAATTTGGCGATCTTCGTTGATGCAGGCGGTATTTCTGAATCAAAACAGAACTCATGTTAGTAATAATCTGAACTAATCAGTACATAAAAGTATAGTGAGAAAGAACAACAATAACAAAGAGGTTAGAAAGATCTAAACTTTGAAACTCAACTGACCTGTAGGTGACTCTTCACTTCATCATTAGATAGTCCATCAACCTTCATCAATTCTCTGATCTGCTTAGGAGTAGCAACTGCATCAAAAAACAATCCAGATCAGATCAGAAGAAGCATAATTCTACTCGTTGTTAAAGAAACAACTCTTGAATTTCTATAGGAACCTAGAAATACAAATAATCTGGCTCGCAGTCTTCAATTCAACCAAAAACATAAAATCTCGAACCGGCTAAATGCTACCAAAACCCCATGCAAGAAGTGCCACAGAAATTATAAAGAAAAGAAAATTCTACCAAATATATCATCTTATTGGCGTCCATTTAGAACTAAAGAGAGTAAATTTCACAAAACTTCTTACCTTGTGGGCCGCCGAGCTGCTGGAGAGCAACAACGAAGCGTCGGTGGAGCTCGGGCGACCAGCAACGCCTGGCTTTCCTCGGCGGCTGCTGTTGCCCATGCAAGCTAAGCTGAGGCCCAGCAGCAGTCCGAGGACCGGCCTTCGCTGCTGATACTGCTGACCTATTATTATCTTCATGGACAACTGGGTCAGCCCGAGAGCTCTTCATCGCTGGCAATACCAAGGACAAAGCAGGACTCACAACTCCGGCGTTGTCTTCTTTCTCTAACGAAACAAATGCGCCGAACTTCGGTTTCGACTCGAAAGACAGGCTTTTGCTCTCTTTCCGGCCATCGATCTACATAAAACTCGGTAGATGGACAAGATTTTATCAACAAAAGTAGACAACAGTACATTTTAACTCTAAGGAAAAAAAAGTTGGATTTACCTTCTTGTCTAACTATTTTAGAATAAAATGTCATGAAAAAAGCAAAGTTGTAACAATCTAGTCACAGAAAATGTGAAAACTGAACTCCAGAAACACGGTTGTTTTTTGTTATAGAAGATGATTTAAAGAAAAAGTGAAAAACTTTAGCTTGTAGAAACAAACCTTGTTTGGTTTGATGTTGTCGTCGGTGAAGTTGTTGTCGCTCCAGAGCTGGGCGGAGCTCATCCAGCTCATCTTATTATCGTTTTCCAGTTTTGCCCCTCTATCTTCTTCAAAATTTCCCTTCATTGACACGATGAACTCCTCGCGCATATCGCCGCTCCGGCATTTATCTTGTTCTTCTCTCAAAGATGTAATCACTACCATTTCCAACGACAAAAGAAAAATCAGAAAACTCCCCGAAAAAGTGAAAAATAAAAAAAAAAGAATGGAAGCAAAATGTTTACCTTGGGAGATCAGACGAACAGAAAGGGGAAGTTCTCGCTTGAAAGCTTCGATCTTTTGCTTCTCTTCTTCAAGACGGTGGACGCAGTCATCCAACCTTGAAAACTGATCACCGGCAGCGGCTGTAGTACCTCGTAAGAATCCATTAACCGATTTAACAGCACAGAGCTTCAAATCTAACGCGATCTCTGACCCCATCTTTCAAAATCACTACAAGATCAATCTAACAAAAACACAGAAGTACGAAGAATCAAATAAGAAGAAGAAACCATAAAGAAAGAGCTAGCAACGGTTGGTGGTACTGCTAATGAGTATATAACGCTGGGGAAGAACATAGGGGTGAAATGGTAATAACAAGAAAGTTGTGAGGGGTAAATAGGAATATATAGGAATGAGAAAAAATAAGACCGCAAAGACGGGCTCGATTCGTCGCGTAAAAAGAATCCCAATCAACATTTTACATTTAGCAATAGCAGATCCCCTAAATTTCAAGTTTGAGTCCCAATACAGTTTTTTCTTTATCTTTTTTTTTTTTCATTCTAATGTTAATTTTACTGGGCTAACGTTGTAACTTCCAAGGTGTAAATGGAATCCTTTTCAATAAATTTTTTCTATTTAGCGTCTATAAAAGAAAACTTTTCGGAAAACAAATGTGAAGAACTTTATTTTCTAAATATTTAATTTAGTACAATTATTACATAATTTATACTTAATTTATATTTAATTTATATTTTCGAATTTTAAAAAGAATATAGAAACTTAAAAATAATTTTATTTTGAAATAAAAAAATAGAATTATAAGTACTCACAAACCCATCCTCAAAGATTACTTTAGGGAAAGAAAACAACAAAAGAGTTGGTGAACGGAATATTACATTTCTTTCACAAATCCAGATTTTTTTCGTGAGACCGTGGTGAAAATGATTCGAAAAAAGAATTTCAGATAAATTTTTTAAATGAGGTTCAAACTTTCAAAAATAATATAAAAAAATTAATAATTCTTACAAAATAATTTTTATACTTTATAAAATTTTAAATAAATTTTACAAAATATTATAATAAATTTATAAAAAATATAAAATAAATATTGAAGTAAATATAAATAAAAAATAAAGCCAAACATAGCATATAAAGAGAGTTTGGTTTTGTTTTTCAAACAATTTCATTTCAAGTTCGTATTTTAACTAATTTTGTATAATATTTTATAAAATTTATTTAAAAATTTGAATTACAGTAAAATTTTTATTATTATTTTGTTTTATATAAAAACTAAATTATATTTTTAAAATATTTTTATTTTATAAAAATTTTATTTCAGAAGTTTTTTTAAACAGTTCCCTAATAACACACGAATAAAGTGGTACAAGGAAAATACCTAAAATCCTATTAAGAGATTCGATTCCCTCGAAAAAAATTAACACTGAAAATATTTTCTTTCTCCATCAAATAAAAACCAACAAAAAAAAAAAAAAGAATTACGGAACCTTTCGTTGGCTCATACAGTACACAGCTCTTTGAGTTCCGAAAAGACAAACTATTTAAAAACTAAGTAAACATAGACCATGAATATATTAAATTAACTTTGGAAATGTCAATGTTGATTGTGGTTAATTAAAAAACTAAAACATACTTATCTATGTATTATTGTATAATTAATGCAAAAGAGATTCCTAGTAGTTTCCTACTTCTCCGGTTGTCATGGATTAGCTCCATTAATGTGGCATTTACGTAGTTTGTGACACAATTAGGGGTGCGGTTGTAAAATACTACGGCAGATTCCATCCTTTTGACTGCTCGCCACGGATTGCGGTCTGACTTTGAGTGTCCGCTTAGAATTATTTATGAAATAAAATTTTTTAAAAATAAAAAATATTTTAATTTTTTTTAATTTTAAAAAATAAAAATATATAATAAAAAATTTATTATAAAATATTTTTTAATAAATTTTTAAAAATTTATAAAATATATATTTAGAAAATATAAAATTAAAAATTAAAAAAATTTATTAAAAAAAAGAAAAAACAAACGCATCCCCAATAAAGTATGACACGACAGTAGTGAGACCTTAATAGAATTTTTCGGTTTTATGGGAACAGTTGGAAATCTGAGAAACTCAGGAAAGAGCTTTTTTTTATTCAAAATAATGATGAAAATAATTCAATTTTTTTTTTTCTATCAATACTAATGATACGTCTGAAATTTAAGAAAGATAAAATTTTAAAAACATAAACTTTTTTTTACTCATACATGTAGCAAAAATAGGTTAACCAAACATATTATTATTTATATAATAATTGAATTAATATCGTTTAACTTTAATTTAATTTATATATTTATATATATTAAAATTATCAATTCTATATAATATTTTAATAATTAAATTAAATTCAAATCGGCATATTTAATAGTTAAAATTATTAAAATAAAAATTAATTAAAACAAAATAAACTATATATTTTTTTTTATTTAATATTACTATATTATATATTTAATTATTAAATAATATATATTAATATAAATAATTATATAAATTAAATAAACTAATTTTAAATTGACCTTAATTTGGTTTTAATTTATTTAAATTTTCGACTTAAATTCAGTCGATCAAAAATTGATTTGAACTTGACTTAAATATGTCAATTTTGAATCACACTATTAGATCGAATCGTATATTGTCATATCTGTTTACTTGAATTTCAATTAAATTTTTTATATTTTTATATTTAGAAACAAAATTTAAAATAAATTTAAAACAATATGATGCACACTTTGGAAAGGCATGGCTGAATTTTGAAGTGTTTACACCGATGTAAAACAAAGAAATTTTGTGTTGCTACATACATGCCTTCTAGGACATATTGGAAGGTGCGTTCTGCTCCAATTCCCAAAACTCATTCGCACTAATTTTTAAACTTTTTTTTTTGGATATAGATTTGTAAATAAAGAATACAAAATAAATTATACATTATGAATTATTATGTATATGATATCTTTTCAAAATAAAAAATATATAACTTTCTTGTATTTCTTATTATATAAAATTTTAAAGATATTACAAAACTATATAAAACTTCAAATAAATATTTTTAAAAAGTACCGCCAAATAAGCTCGAAAGTATTGAAAATGATCTTGTACAATCTTCAATGTCAAGATATTCAGAAACTGTTTGATTTAAATTATCAAAAAAATAATTTTTTAATTTTTAATTTTATATTCATATATATTTTATAAATATTAAAAAATTTATTTGATATTTAAAAAGGATAAAAAAATTTTATATAAAACTTTTTTATTATATATTTTTATTATTTTAGTAAAATAAAAAAATATTTTTTTAAAAAAATATTTTTATTTTAAAAAAACTTAATTTCAAAATAACTCCCAATCATTTCACTTCATTTGCTTTTGTGCAGTTTAACACTTTTAGCATAAAGACAATCCACAGTTACCTAGAGAGCATTACAAAAGCACTGGCAAAAACAGGAAACAGTTCATCGATAAAGAAATGGCAGATAAATTGCCACGAAATGTCTCAAACATGCCAGATTTTTTAGCATGTTTCTAAATTTTGTAAAACAAAATTTTGGTTAGAAATAATATTTAGTAAATATAAAGCTTAAAATAGTAGTAAAAATATTTGGAGCAAATTTTAAAATAAATTTTAATAAAAATAATTAAGTGTAAAAATAAAAATAGAGTTCAACATCGTTGAAAAAGAATTAGAGATCCATATTAATTAATTTAGTAACACAATCCTAACAAAATATGGTATGATAATGTTAGCGTTGGCCTTTTTTTCTTCTCTGAAAATTAAAAGTATTACTTTAGTACAGTAACTGATTATATCACTAACTTATTCTTCTTTTAACAATAGTTGAATGCACTAAGTTATGATAATGTTATGCCTAACGAATCAAAGAGATAAGAAATTGAAGACATGAAGAATCCATTTAAGTTCACACGCATTTACAAAACTTATTGAAGTTAGTATCATTATATAAATAACCAATGAATGAGTCAATGTGAATGAACTACTACAGAGCTCTTGAAAGAACCCAAAAGCCACTACTTTCAAAAATTGGTCAGATTTCACTAATTAATAGCAATTTTTTGAAAACTTAAAATATAAAACTAAATTGAGTTTCATAATTTTAAAATTTTAAAGTAAACAAATAAATCTGTTTTCCGAAAATTAATTTTTTAAGTTATGTACTGCCCTTTCTAGTTTGCAATGCTCCGAATTATATATATTATATATATATAATTTTAAAATTTTTTAAAGTAAACAAATAAATCTGTTTTCCGAAAATTAATTTTTTAAGTTATGTACTGCCCTTTCTAGTTTGCAATGCTCCGAATTATATATATTATATATATATATATAATTTTAAAATTTTTTAAAGTAAACAAATAAATCTGTTTTCCGAAAATTAATTTTTTAAGTTATGTACTGCCCTTTCTAGTTTGCAATGCTCCGAATTATATATATTATATATATATATAATTTTAAAATTTTTTAAAGTAAACAAATAAATCTGTTTTCCGAAAATTAATTTTTTAAGTTATGTACTGCCCTTTCTAGTTTGCAATGCTCCGAATATTAGTTTTTTAGCCTCCGTTCATTAATTCTAAGGGATAATTCAAAGAAATCAAGAATATATTCCCTAATAAGTTAACTGATTCTGTTTTTTTTTTTTTTGGGGAATTTAAGTGATTCCTTATAAGAAAAAGTAGGACCTTGAAATGCGATTGGAACACTTTTCAGGACTGGTTTACAAACGTAGAGGAAATATGCGGTGGGAGCCACAATCACGTGGGCGCGCCGTGGCGTTTCATCCCTTGGGACGCGGCCACTACTAGCAGCGGTATGTGGGACCCCATATAACAATCCAAAATGAGATTTCTTATCTTACTGAATTTCGTAAAAATAAAAAATAAAAATAAAATTTTTTAAAAAAAATAAAAATAAAATTTAATATTTATATTTCAATAAATTTTGAAAATATAGTAAAAATTAAAAAATATAATTATATTGAGAAGTGTATAAATAAAAAAGTTAAAATTAAAATTCCGTATGTAGAAGTAAAATTTTGAATTTTTTGTATAATTAAAACATAAAATTTATTCAAAATTCAAAATCTTATAAAAAAATAAAATTACGGACATTTAAAACACGCTCTAAATCTCTTGCATGTTCCACTACTGCACTCTACCCTTTTTTCTTTATTTTAAATTATACAAAATATAAAAATTATTAAATATTAATTAAAAAGTATTTTAGATGAAAAAAATTCACTTTAAAAGGGTTTCCTTCTACTCAGATGATGATACTTCCACAATTGAGATTAGCAAGGCCAATCCCTTTCTTAGATTCATGTGGAAAATATTCTATATGATAAATAATGAAGACACATTCAATGGATGGAACAACTGCGTGCATATATTTTATTTACAACAAACTCATACTATACTCGAATATTATTTTATTGTTACATAAGAAATTTTAAAACATATTATATATATATGATCAGAATAACATGAAAAACCCATTTCCCAAAATAAAATAAAATAAAAGACATAGTCGGCTATTATATTATGTCCTATGCTTAGCTGCCTGTAGAAAGAATTAGCTGATGAAAACTCACTAAAAAATCAATCAAAATTCACAAGTCAATGCGGGTTAATTTTAAAGAATGTTGTAATAAAATGGTGGCACGGTTTGACGCTTATCAATTTTTTTTAAAAAATAATTTTTTATATTATAATTTTTATGTCATAATTTTATTTTAATTTATTTCTAAAAATAAAAATATTTTTTAAATAATAGAAAAGTTTTTGTTTTAAGAAAACTTCATATAATAATCACTCATTCACTCTCGAAACTCCCCCGAAATAAGCAGAAAGAGATAGGAGATAATAATTAGTAGATTCTAATCAATTGCTAAACCTTATCCTCTCAAACAACAAACATAGATACAACTAACAAAGTTAATTAATTGGCTAGCTTGTAATCCAACAAATATAATAATGAAATAAAGAAGAAAATTCAAACTTGAACCAATCAACTAATGTAGATTCAAAAGTTTAAAACAAACGACATCTAGGTATTGGTTAAAGAATCTAATCACCTTGTCTTAGGTTCCTAATGATAAGAATTTGCTGTTTTTATTCTTATAACTCACTTTTTTTTTAAAAAGAATCATCGATCTCACTTCCACTAAATGTGCGTTGATTTTAAAAGTAAATTTTTTAAAAATAAATTCTTAAAAATGAGTTATTTAAGATAATATTATTAAAATAATATATTTTTTATATTAAAAAATAAATTAAAAATGATTTTTTATTAGAAGCGAAGTGATTTTAGTGTGTAAAAAATTGCACCTTTAAAAAAAATCTTTTAAGAGTTTAAGAAAAGAAATAGGTACATGGGTTACAGGCGATTGTCTTAATTGACAGTCAAGTGCTTGGGAACTTCTGAAAGGAGGAATTATATTATTGCTTTTAGGGAGTAAATTGAGTCCGTAGAAACTGCAGAAGCATTTTTCTGGATGCAAAATTTTATTTATTAATATATTTTTTAATTCAAAAAGCATGAATGTAATGAAATGAAAGTTGAAACAAAAGCTTTTCAGCTATATTTCATGCAGGTGGTCACAACCAAAAGTTCCACTACCATCTTTTATTATATATATATTTCGATTGGAAGTCAAATAAATCAAAGTCAATGCACTGAGGCAGATATATCCAAGAATCAATCGAAAGAATCACCTCGTTAAAACAGCAAACTTATCCCAATTAACAAAAGAATACGGAACACTAATATGTATATATGATTTCAAGTATAACAAGTCTGGAGTACAAACACGTTATTTCACTTCTTAGAGACAAATAAATCAGACGGTCAAAATTGATACGTCGTGAAGCTTTTATCCTGACCTAAGATAATGTTATGCATATTAATGTAATCTGGTCCGATAATACAAAAAGTGACAATTTTCATATATAAAATTTGACTATATAAAATTTTTAAAATTTTTTTTGAATTTTAAATGAAATTTACAAAGATTATAAAAAATTTATTTAAAAATATGAAATAAAAAGGAGTTGAAAATTTTAACTAAACAAAACCCAAGTTGAATCTAGCATCTCCATGTTTGAAAATTACGAATGATTATAAATCCTCATCTAAGGAACATCTCCATATTCGGAAAATACCAAATAATTTTATTCCCTTTAGAAAAATAGACACTTAATGAATATTCCACCTAGAGAAATATCCGCGCATAAAGTTGCGACTACTATATTTTCTCATTTTCGAGTATGGCAAACGTATTATCTTGCAAATTACTGAAAGGAATATGCCAGTGGTGCAAGAAAAAAATGTCAAATTAAAGGCAAAGCTCTAGTTTCACTCTCCATCAACTCCGTTTTTTCTAAGAATATATTTCAAACGCATGTAACTGAATTTTACGAAACTGAATTTCGTAAAAATAAAATTCAACAAAAAATAAAATTCGATTAAAATAGAGTTCATAATAGTATTTGAAATAAGTAAAGTAAAATTTAAAATTAAATTTTAATAGAAGTAAAATTTGATATGAAAATAAAAGTAGAATTCGAATGACAATTGAAACATATTAACTGACCGAACTCAAAATCTAAAAGAAGAAAATAGAGTTATATATATTTAAAACAAACCCTAAATGAAAGTGAAATAGAGTTGCGTTTAGTTATATTTTTTAAAATACTATAAGAGCCAAGCTTGTATTAATCTATATACAGGAACCTCAAACAGTTAACAGAAAAAAAGAAAAAAGAAAGAATAAAGCCGAGAGAACTTGAAAAGAAAAGAACGAAAAGTAGGTTTCTAAGTACCACAAGGAGATAAGATAATAATGCCATCTAAATCAAAAACTTTTCTAATACTGTGATGCTATTTTTTAATTCAATACGCAATAACCTAGTTGGAATAAAAACTTGTGTTTTTTGAGGTAAGTTGTAAGAGCAAGTACTTTGATAGTTTCATATTATTAATTGGAAGCAGAGTTATCTTTTAAGCTATTGACTTATGAGAAGAATCAATCAAGTATTTAGTTGAGTAATTATTACTGTTTTTTCTCTTTTTGTTGGCTTTTAGAGAAGGTAAAACGCCAAGCATCGATTTTCCGCTGCCTTATCTTCATCCCAAAAGACTCTTTTGACTTGCTTTGTTTCTTCTTTTCTCTTCTTCTTCTTTAAGATTTCAAGAATTTCTTTTACAGAATTTCTTTTTCCTTTTTTCCCTCAGCATAATCATCAACAGATAGTTTCAACTATAAATATTCGATCATCAAAATTTTAATAAATATTATGCCCAATATCAACCACTGATATTCTTCAACTTTCGGTTCCGTAAAATGGTAACTACTAGCAAAATTAACAAAATGTCAGGTGCTATTGACTTATGAGAAGAATCAATCAACTGAAATGAAATCCTGATTAGCATTTCGAATCTATATGTTTCCAATCACAGAATGTAGAAGGTTAGCTAATTTGAATCTGACCTCTTTTCACTCATTATAATCAACACTACAGCAAAATGAAAACCCTGATCCTACACAAATTCCTAACCATTCTTTTATCAAGAATAAAAGTACTCAGATGTCCTAATCACTCAGCAACCGATAAAATAAAAGAGTAACTATACACGCAGTTCAAGGAATTCAGCCTCATGGAATCAGATAAACTTAATTTGCAATCCATAAAGCGCACATCACCACCACTGTATTTCCATCAAAGGATTCATGTTTTAAGAAGCAAAGAGAAACTGATAGACCAAATAGTAAGTAATCAATCAATGGAATTTAATTCAAATCTCGAGCCCATATCTATCATTTTCTAGAGGATAAGATAGTAAGAAAGAATCTATAGCACGTTAAACACGTACCTGTGGTTTAAAATTGGAGCTGCTGATATCATTGTCGACTATTGACATCCATGATGATAACTTCCACAGGGAATCAAACTCTATGTGGCAAACAGCTGAAGCAAGGTACCGACAATCTCTTTGTCATAAGACAAAATTGAAGGTGTCACCATTCAGTTATCCCTTTCCTAACCAAGACACAATGGGCAGCAAACAGTAGTATAAAATGGTTGCAAGAAAATAACCTAAATACTGGAGCAAAGAAGGGAGCAATCAGGAAAGTATCACAAAGGCCAAAAAGCAACTGTAAGTGTACCATATGTAATTATCAAGTCGGCCAAATGTAAAAACATCAATTAACGCTTCACTGTTGTTATGAACATTTTAACTCAGACATAATAGAAGCAAAACTGAAACTAAATCAAACAAACATATCAACTGCAGCGTTTGTACAGCAGGTTGTAAAATGAAAATACCCATGCTTCTTGCATCTGAAAATATTTTGAGTTGTCAATACCATTAGATGGCTAAAAGGACAAGATACTTAAAATTAGCATTTGAAACCTCTGAACTGCATACAACAGTTATTAGACAAACTAACTACAAATTATATAAATCCTATTGTGGGAAAGAGAAATTTAAGCTCACCAAAGCAATACTTGAAAACCCAACTGCAATGGCTTGCTTCTGCAGTTGACATTCTTTCAAACTTCCTATGGTTATTAGTGAAAATTGAGAAACTGGATAATCATGTCGTTTTGGTGAAAAAGATTTCATTTCTTACTTCGCAATCTCTACAACATGTAGCCAGCAAAACTAGCAGACTGCAAATTATCAAATTACAGTTGCAGACAAAATTGCCCATTAGTCAGGTTCTACAGATTTACCAGCAGGTCACCTACTACTCTGTCTTGATAAGATGAGAACTCAGCAACTTCGTAACTGAGAAACCATGGAAAGACTCAACATTGAAAAGTTCTTTTAGCTTCTCGTCACATATGACCTTCCTCTTATCATTAGGGTCCTTGCAAAAAAAGAAATCACCAACAATCAGGCAAGAAATTAAGCATTGCCGGATCCACAGTGCATAAAAAGAACTGCATTATGCTTTAAGCTCTGTTATATTGAATGTTCATTTCATATGCGAGACATGTAGTGTAAATATCCCACAATCTTATACTGAATTCAGGTAGTATATTGTCCCAGAAGCAGTATGGAATTTGCAGATATGCAGTCCTGTATAAACTGTACCAACTCATCCGGTTTAGACTAAGACAAGGCGGCTTTAGCGAGAAAACTAAGGAACAAAGTTGCTTGCGACGGATATCCAGTATATAATGACAAATGATATAGGATAATGCAATAATAGGTTTACATACATTTGTGTGAACACAAGCATCCCATCCTCACATGAATCCATGCATGCAGAAAATATTCCTACTTGTACAGAGGGAACTCATCTCCAGTTTTGATCTTGACATGGAAGCAAACTACAACCTCTAACTCTGGTCACTTGGAATAATTTGTCGATCTCAAACAGAGAACTAGTCCTTATGTGATTAACAAACCCCAATTAGTATTATGCTATGCTATTAACTCAGAAAAGAACATACAAGTGGAACATGTCAGCCAGTAGAAAGATTATGTCTATTCAATATTTCTTAACATAAACTTAGCAAATTCTTAAGAAAATAAAACATCCAGAAAATAATACATAAACCTACTGCCGATGTATGACCTCATGATGACTGGCACCAGACAAACCTGCAGGTTATTCTGTTTAATATAGTCCCACATCCTTTTCACCACATCAGCACGGGGTAAGGTACTTTCACCCGTCCCAAAAAATTTGACCAGAGCCTCTGAAAGTAGAAGAGGTGCAAGGAAGCCTTTACGCGGTTTTTCCTTCTGTGACTGCTCATCAGATTCTGAACAAAAGAGGAAAAGCGACAGGTTAACAGGCGTCTTACTATCCAGGAAGTACTTAACTTTATATCGCAAAAAAACCTTCTGCTTTCTCCTTCGTTGGATGCTTTTCCTTATGTGCTATTTTAACCTGACCTGCTAAATCATAAACAAAAAATGTATTTAGAAAAAACGGAAGTATATGATAAAAACAAAGGAAACATCATCTGATATCTAAGCAGCTAGATCACCTGCTAGCAAAAATGAAGAAAAGAAAACACCATATGATATCTAAGCAAGTTAGAGTCAATCCTGCTACCAAAAACACTTACAACAACAATGCCTTATCCCACTAGGCTAGCAAAAACACTTAAACAATCAAGAATAAACTTGACCAGAAATAACTTCCAAACACTTGAGTGGCCTGTTATTCTATGAAAAAACACACTGTTAAGCAGATTCTTGTTAAGGTAGCTATACACAAGTCATCGATGGACATTAAGTCAAAACTATTTTGTTTCATCTCGAGCTTATTATCACTAAGCAAAAAATTCCAAACCGGAGCAAAAAAGTCTGTTATACAACATTCTCTGAGATCATTGTTAGCAAAATGACTACAATGACAAACACAGACATGCATTTCTCTGTTTAGGTACCATCATCTCCATTGCTACTCATAGACTTGCGTCATGAATGACTTCTCTCAATTATGAATATTCGATAAAAGGAGGTGGCTTCTGATAGTGAAAATTGTATGCTTAAACTTGCAAATATTTTACTTTGTCAAGGCTTAACCTCAACCATGAGTCACACACAACGATAAATAATCTAAAATGGACTTAAGAGAGTTCGGATATCTTTGGTAGATCAAATTATTAACACGTCTTTACTATCATATTTTTAATCTCTCTACTAGTTCATAAGGAATAAACATCACTTGAAAGATATTCCCAAGCAAACTCAAATCAATCAAAATGTTCAAGAAAACCAGATTATTTAGCTTTAGAAAAGATGTGAGCAGATGAGAATCCCATTTAAAACACCAGTCGAAGAGATACCTATTTAAAAGAATATATCATTGTAAAGTTCAATATAATGAATATTACCTTCTTCTGTACTCAATGGCCATATATGCTTTGACAGAGCTTTGTTCATTTGAAACATGTCAATGCTATCAACATTGAAAAGTGTTCGCAATCTATCATCACATAGGATCTTTTTCTTATTGTTTGGATCTTGCAGATTGTTATCACGAATGTATGACCAAATTTTCTTGACTACCTGAAGCAATATAGATATTATGAACCGGTCAGATAATTCTAATCTGTAATAAGTACATAGGACGAAACCAAATATAGTAATTAATAAAAGATGTTATGCTATATACCTAAACCGTACCTCTGTTCTAGCTAACTCAGATGCACCAACAATCTCTTGCAGTTGAGGGGAAAGACTACTACTCTTCATAAATCCACCACTCCTTTTCTTGGCTGTCTTGTTTTGCCTATTAGCTCTACATAGCAGATAAATGAGTTAGCGCGTATCATGCATTCAAAAAGAAAGTATTATGAATTATGAAGCCGAGGATCCACCAAATTTTAAGAAAAAGGAGAATTACCGCAATGGAAAGCTATAAAGCTCTTGGCAAGTTTATAGCATATATTCTGAGTGTTTTCAAGTAGCTTTATGTGGAAGGCATTCACGAAATTATTGTGTCAATATCACCAAAATTAAAATGCTCTAGATTGGAATTTGAAAAATAAAAATCATCAACTCCTCATCCTCCTGGTCGAGTATTTAAATTCTAGGAGTAAATTGACATCTAATCTCATATGCTTTTTTTAGTTGGCATTTTCACCTCATAAGCAGATATCATACTCCCACTATGTAATTCTTGAAGTCTAGGGCATCATCAATCAATAAATAGAGAGGAAAGATGACAATCAATACAAACAGTAATTCCATTTTCCACAGGCTAATAATGCCTACTGTAATTGCATAGATATGATCAAATATAATTACAGTCCTACCAGACTGTGTCATAGTTGAACTTAGATGTAAATCAATTCTGCTAATCAGTCAAGGACAATGTAAGAAACAAGAAATACCAATGGCAACATGAATCAAATTAGCATTGCTTGCACATAATAAGTTGAGATTCTTTCCAGTTCATTGACGTTATAAAGAAAATGTTCTGGTGGACCACAATTACCAAACCAAAACGCTCCAAGCAGCTCTAATCCACAATGCCTAACCAGTACTACTCACGTTGACTACAACACATCTAAATTAGCAATTTGAAAGACGAGAGCTTTTACTATAATAAACAAAGCAGACTCTCTTATCTCAATGCCCAATCACACAGACATGTAGAAACTATGAACAAATTTTCATCAAAATGCACATGCATATGAAGTCCATAGTACAAAAATCAATAACTAAACACACACATTAACTAATATTCTCTAGATAATTCCTCTTTCATTTCAACATGCAAACCAAACAACAACCAAATATCAAATTTCTCACAAATTTAAACAACCATCAAACCACCATTACCTCAATCAATCAAACAAACTCAAACTAAAGACTCACCTTCTCTTTCTTCCAACAGTACTGCCCGTCCTACCAGCGTTGCACTCCTCATCCTCATCTTCCTCATCTTCATCTTCCTCCTCATCTTCATCCTCTTCAGATTCCTCCGCTTGTTGGTGTTGTTGTTTGAAATCGTCTTCAGGAGAATTGGTGTTATTATACTGTTGATCCTCGATCAATTCACCGCTTTGTAAGAACAAATCAATCTGTTCGCGAATGAACGGTTTCTTCTCAGACAAGTCGATACTGAACTGTTCTTCCAGTCTCCGCCGCACGATAGCCGTCGTCGTCGTTGCTAAGTCCGATTTTCGGAGAAAATCCCGCAACGCCGCCACCAACTCTTCGTCCGACACCATTCCTAATTACTTCTATCGCAATCTCTCTGAAACTTTTTTTTCTTCTGTCGTTGTTCTTGGTTTATTTTTTTATTTTTGGATACCGAGCGCGAGAGAGAGACAAACTCTGTTTCGGTATTTATCAGTGCTCCATTTTCTGTTTCAACTTCTTATTTTACAAAAATGGAAAATCAACAACAGCAAAATAGCAAATCCGAAAAGATTTCGAAAACACAGATAATGAGTATTGACCTTGAAATGACTAGAATTACACGGGAGCCACTGTGACTAGTCGGACAGTTGTAGTCGGAATAAACATCGCCGTCGTTGAACGATAGCATGGGAGTGGAAAGTTCAGGTTGGGTCTTCCAACCTGTGTACTAACAGGCCAAGGCCTAATTAGGCCCATTGAAGCCGGTTACATGTAGCATGCATGGGCAAAGCTTGGTGTGTGTTTTTTTATTATGAAGTGAGTTTTTTTATTATGAAGTGAATTTTTTTAACTTTTTATATTTTCTCGTAATTAAATGTCTATAATTCACATCTTAAAATTCACATTTCCGAGAAGTCATTTCCTAATTAAGTCATTTCTTGTGAAAAGATCACTTCTCTAAAAAGAACCACTCTAGGTGCGTTTGAGATTGATTATGAAATAGAGTTTTTCTAAAATAGAAAGTATTTTTATTTTTTTTAAAAACGAGCTTTATTTTTTTTATTTTTAAAAAAATAATAATAATATACAATAAAAAGATTTCATTACGTAAAATTTTTTTATACTATCTAAATTTTTAAATAAAATTTTTAAATATTTATAAAATATATAATGAAAAATATGAAATGAGAAAAAATTAAAAAGTGACTTTTGGTATGCACTACCAAACGCACCCTCTTGCCGTGAGCTTTTGATTAACTTTACTATTAGATCGAAATATATAACAACAAATCTAGTTTTAAACCTTATCTAAGGAGGAATGGATGGTTGTATAAATCTCAAGAACTCATATTCAATAATTTACCCATATTTAATCATAAGGCAATTGTGTTATTTTGATTTGATTAAGGAGTTTTTTTGGCATGATTTTTTACTCCTTACGTCATTTCAGAATTTTGTTTTTTCAATAAATTTTTTATTATATTTATAAAATTATACAAAGTTTGTAAGGTATAAGTAATTTGTACCTCATTGATCATTGAATTTATAATTTTATTTAATAAAATAACTAGCTCATTTTTTTAAAAATAAGCACAAAATTCATTTTAAAATTTTTTAAATAATTCCAAATGATCCCTAAGACCATTTTAGTTTCGACAAATCTAAATAGGGGCTAAATAGTTATGGGAACAAGTTTAAGTATGTGCGTTAAATCTGTTTTATTGTTTATATATTGAAATTGTTGTCACAATCTAACTTGGGCCATGACCGATACTAACCAAACCAAGCTAATTAGAATCCAAGTACCGTCCAGTCTAGTAAATTTAATACAAAATCGACTTAAAACAGTACGATTCTAAATTTTTAGATAATTTTGACAAAACTTTTCTTGAAATTTTTTTTAAATAAACCTAACAATTTCAAAACATCAAGGATAAATATAATAACAATACCAAAAAGTAATACAATATAACTTATCGAAATTATACAATAGCTAACTGCTGTAGTAAAATCACAAATAATAGCCAACAGTTAAATACAAAACAAGTTATCCAAAGATAACACTTATATAATATACATGTCACTCGTGTCACAGAGCTAACTAAATAATAAATAAAAAAGCGTAACAACCATCATTATATCTCTTCATTCATGATAATGTCTGCTAACTCCAGCTCAGCCTTACAATAACTGGGGGAGGCCAAAGAAAGAAAAAACTGAACTCAATTTTAGTGAGGTGAAAATAAAAAATGCACTATTTAAAATTTCTCATGCATTATTTTATTATTATTTTATTATATTTTTATATGAAATAAATGCTACGATAGATCGCATTTGATCTTGCTAAGTCCTGAGTTGTCTTATACCAACTCAATCTTCAGTAAAAGAGGAATACAAATAAATAAGATGCATACAAGACACCAATTCTTATGAAGTTATTATACTACTCATGTTCTTAATCTTTACACTTTTTATATTTATACACATAAAGTTAAATATGTTTACTATCGTAGGAGTAGTTTATATTCGCTTGCACCTAATATATATATATATATATATATGTAATCACCTACATTATTACATGCACATCTATACAAGTCATCAACTCCCATGTCTTACCAATACATATGTCAATCATTTATTCATATACTATTCACGTATCCACCTACTTATTTGTGTGCCAATACATGCAGCATTTTTTTTTGTGTCATCAACTCACTTATAAGTATATAATATTATCATAAAGTCAAAATCACATAACACGTGTGAGACGCAGTCTTCAACTCGTAAGACTTCCTAGTTCACATGCATATACGTAAAGATCAATACATATGCTTATTATATAAACATGCATCTATATTTGTGGAAATGATGCTTTAAGTAATCATAGTCATACATCACTAAAGATCGAATGAGACCGCGTCTCCAATTTGCAATATAGCTATCTACCTACGCACATCTACGCATGCATAAAAGCTATACCATAAACATGCTATGTGCATAACCATCCTTTTGAATGCTTATGTATGCTTATACCATTCATGATAGTAATGATAATAATATTCGCTTATATCTACCTACATAATTTTTATATATGTTTTGATGTGTCAGGATAAATAACTATTAATCAGCCTCTAACTCAGACAGATTATGACGAGGCTACGCCTCCAACATAGACAGATCCGGACGATGCTAACTATTTACTCCACCTCAAACCTAAACAGATCCCGATAAGATTAAGTTTTCAACACCGACAGATTCATAGTGAGACTAACTATCTACTCGGTTTCCAACCGGCGAAGCTAACTAAGTTTAGGTCAAATAAAAGGCTAACTATCAAGCTTTTCCCACATTACACAAAAGTGTTTTTCATTTTAGAATTTTCAATAAATCTTTTATAATATTCTATAAAATTTTAAATTTTTTAAAAAAAATATATTAAAATCTTATTATTGTTTACTTTTTATTTTTTAAAATAAAAATAAAACTTATTTTTTTAAAATAAAACTTAATTATTCTCAGTTCTAAAAAGTTTTAATTTAAAAAGCATTCTCAACTTTAAAATTTGTTGAAAATATAAGTATTGACTTAGTAATAAACTAAAAATTGGCGTAGTATTTGATTCCCGCTATGAAGAGGGCGAAGTTTATTCTGTCGTGGGCCTCGTGGCATCTTCTAATTAAATCCAAATTAATATTGTATATAAGTAATCCGCATTGAAGACTAATTACGAAGATGCATTGAACTGAAACCACTATTGAGCTTGCGCAATTAACAAATTCTTTATTTAATTGATTCTTGTCAATTAACTTATTAAAGGACAGGTGTCAAGCTCAGAGTACTTCTAGGATATATAATTTTCTTAACACAGTGAAATGAAATAGTCATAATTCTGAAAGACATCTTTTCTCTGTCTTCTGTTTGAAAATCAAAGTCAATTTTCAAATGCACTGCACATTGTTGAATGATAAAGGTTTGAAAACAGTAATGTGCTTTGGATTCATTTTCACTTAATAATCCATGCCCCCGAATCAGAGAACGTTAAAACTAACGAGAAAATAAATAATTTTTATAAATAAATAATAAAAAATAAACTTTGCAATATCGGACTCGTAAAAATGGTGAAGATTAATCACTGGTTTGCAAAGTTACAAAAAACAATAAAAACAAGTTAACCAACCACCGTTTGTTCACATGTAGCGCGTGAAAATCACGTGAGGACTCTGAGAATTCCTGCCTCCTGTTCCCACTCCTCTCCAGAGCTGTATTTTATCCAGCATCATAAAATGACTCCCTTCGGCACACAGCGTACGTGGCATGCAAATTTTCGTCCCTTGTAGGTCCCAGTTTCATCATCTCTAACTGATGCGGGACCCACATTGGTTGTATGTTAAACCAACCGCATCAACCGAAGTCCTTTCGTTGAGGGCGTGTTCACCTCGATAAAAAAAGTAGGTGAAGTAAATTTTTTAGAGGTGAATTAAAAAAATTAAATTAAAAATTAAAAATATTTAATAAAAAAATAAAATTATATATTAATGTAATATTTATAGTAAGTTTTAAAAATAAAATTTTTAAAAAATTTTGTTAATAAAAAAATTTTATTTTAATTTATATATATATTTTATATTAAAAATAAGTTTAAAAAAATAAATTTGGAATGTTGGTAAATATACTCTTAGTGTCAAATTAGTGCGATATTTTTGTAATTTTAATTTTTTAATTAAATTTAAAATTTTAAATAACTTATATGTTTTAATTATGCAATAAATTCAGAATTTTACTTTCGTATATAAAATTTAAATTTAACTTTCTTATTTACATATTTCTTAATACAATTATATTTTTAAAATTTTAATATATTTTTAAAAACTATTAAAACTAAAATATTTAGTTTCACCTTTATTTTATTTTTTAAAAAATTTTATTTTTTAGTTTTACTTTTATGAAATTTAATTATAGATATTTGAAACATCGACCTTAATATTTTCAATTATTGAATACTTAAATTTATAATATTATAATGTTCTATATAATCCATCAAATTAATTTCTAAAATTAAACCCGCTGACAAGCTGGGATCGCTGGTACACGTCTAGAATTGCAACAAAAATTATATATAACTTTTTAAAATATTTTATAAATATTAAAAAATATAAGTAAAATAAATAATTATATATATACTTTTTTAATATTTTATAATAATATATTTAAAAATTCTTTTTTTTTTAAATAGGTATTTCCAAACGTTTCCGAAAGAATTGACGGGCTCTAATCGTTTGGAGTCTCTTTTTCTATTTTTGCGCTATCTTGTTCTCTTTTTTCTTCAAAAAGTTTTCTCAGATATTGTTATAATCAAGCACTCAGCTTCCATCATTTCGTTCTCCGTTAAAGATACACAAAACAATAATCAAAACCGCCGGTGACTAGGAACGGGGTACGGTGGCGGAGAAGGATTCGAAGACACGGCTCTCGTTGCCGGTTGTTTCAATCGGAACACACGATCGATTTACTTGATTCCTCTGCAAACTCTTTCTCTGCTTTTTTGTTTCCTGCTTCTTCCACGTTCACTATTTTCTTTAATGTATATTTCGAACTCTGAACTTCAGAGAACAACTTCAATTTCTTGCTAGAATTAAATTCCTTTACAAACTCTTTCTAACCCGAATAACTCTACTATGAACATAACCCTGATTAACTCTTAAAAGAACATTAGTATATTGCTATTGTTATGGTAATGCTCGTTACAGAAGGTATTATATTTAATTAAAATTTTTTCGTACTATTCCTTTATCATTAGCTAATCGTTCTTTAGTTTGGTTAAGTTTGCTTAATTTTAAAATTAAAATTAAGGAAAGTAAAGTTTGGGATCTCGAGGCAAGAAATTGGAGTATTGAGTATGATAGGCTCACGTGCGGGGACGGCGCACCAAAAAGCTCAATTTCTAAAGAGCTGGTTGGTTCTCGTTCCCCGCGTTCATCTACTTTGTCTGTTAAACAGAAACAACTTCAGCAGATCTATTGATTTAACAGCAAGGTTAACGTTGTCATTTTGTACTGTAGAAAACTTCCAAGCAAGCCGCAGTTATTATTTTACTCAGCCTTATAATAAGGCGGACTGCGTCTTCTTTGTCCCATTTCATTACAAAACTCGCTTTTTCTGGAACAATACCATTATTTGCAATGTCTATGTTACCCTCATTGTATGAAATCTACACCGTCTCAGTCACATCTATCTACAATTTTGACATTTTAGGGTCTAGAATTTAAGATTTAGGATTTATTTTAAAAATAATTTTTTAATATTTATTTTATATTTTTTATATATTTTATAAATATTTAAAATATAAAAAATTTTAGATAATAAAATTATTTTATTAAATATTTTATTTTTTTAGGTCAAAAAGTATTTCAAAAATTAATAATATACTGTTTTCAGAAAAATTTTATTAAAAAGTATTTGAAAACGCTACAACGCACTTAAGCGGTCTTAAGTGGCACTATTGTAATATCGAATTGGTTTGGTCCCATTTTGTTTCAGCTGGGGAATATTTAATTCGCCGATGCTTGTCTGGATAATATCTGCGTTCTCTCTTTGTTTCTCTCTCTTTATATCTCACCGGTGAGTTAATCAACAGTAATCCGAAATCGATGGCAGCGAGCTACCGGTACCGATGATTGGTGGTTAGACGGTGAAAATATAGCCACGTAAGTGATGCGAGGAGATTAATTTAGGTCTTCGTTCTGTTATTATATTGTTAAGGGAGGGAATCGGAGATGGACCGACAGGCGATGACGGTAGGGCCGGCGATGGATTTGCCGATCATGCACGATAGCGACAGGTACGAACTCGTTCGCGATATCGGGTCCGGAAATTTCGGTGTCGCTAGACTCATGCGCGATAAGCTCACTCGCGAACTCGTCGCCGTCAAATATATTGAGCGTGGGGAAAAGGTTCGTCGCTAGATTATACATATTTCAGTATATTAGTTGGTACTTTTGATGGTTGTTGTTTGGTAGTGATCACCTGCTATTTCTAATTCAATTTGTGGTCTATTATTGCTTGTTGCTTTTTCATGATTTCATCTCGTTATAGTTGTCTAATTTGTTCAAGGATGCTTAATTTTATTTAATGTCGTGAAGATTATTTATAGAGAGAGTTTAGTTTACTTAGTCGCAACTATTGGAACAGTAGGATGAAATAATTTTGACTCATATGAGTTTTTGCTTTAGTAGATGTAGATTGAAATTTCAGATGCTTAGATGCAGGTGATAATGATTTGGATGGTGCATGAAGTTTGTTGCTGTATAGATGTTTGCTTTTGTAGAACCTTTGCTGATTGTTGTGAATTTGCTTTTAACAGATTGATGAGAATGTGCAGCGAGAGATCATTAATCATAGATCCTTGAGGCATCCTAACATCATCAGGTTTAAAGAGGTACTTACAACATTTCTGATCCTGGGGCTTCTGATCAGGAGAATCCTCAAGTGCTTTCTGATAAAACAGTTGCTTCTTCAGGTTATTTTAACTCCGACTCATCTTGCCATTGTTATGGAGTATGCTTCCGGTGGAGAGCTTTTTGAGCGTATATGCAATGCTGGCCGCTTTAGTGAGGATGAGGTTGTTTACTTGATTTATCTCTTACTATTTTATTTTGTAATTGTGTTGTTGGCTGGTCTGATGTATAGCTCATTTCTGCAGGCCCGCTTTTTCTTCCAGCAGCTTATTTCCGGGGTTAGCTACTGCCACTCAATGGTATTCAACTGACATCTGTTAAGTTAGTTTCTGTTACTGAAATTGGGAAAATTGTCTGTCTTGCTCATAATTTTTGTCTCTTTTACTATGTAAAGCAAGTATGTCACCGTGATTTAAAGCTGGAGAACACCTTACTTGATGGAAGTGCTGCTCCCCGTTTGAAGATATGTGATTTTGGATATTCAAAGGTACCAATATATCACTTCTCATTTCCAGTATCTCCTTATGCTTATGTTGACTTACACATGTGCCCTTAAAAAGCTTGAAACACAATATAGTGCTTTAACTCCAGAAATTTTTTATCAAAGTGAAACCTACTTCTCTAACTCATTCAACTGACCATCATTTTGTATGCCTTTTCATGTTCTGTGTGGGCTTACTAAATGCTCGAGTGGGGTTTTATTTCTAGAAAGAATCCTAACTCAATTCCTTTTTCCAGTCTTCAGTGCTGCATTCCCAGCCCAAGTCTACAGTTGGAACTCCAGCTTATATAGCTCCTGAAGTTCTACTTAAAAAAGTATATGATGGAAAGGTAGAACCAGTATTTCTTAGGATGATTGTGTGATATTTTCTTTATATTGCTTTGCGGGTAATTTGGCTATTGAAGCAGTTTTGTCGCTTCTGATTTCAATGTGGATTGTCACTTCTTTCTTGATTTCTTGTTTCTTAATTCACAAGTAAGGTCCCCCGCTTCTCTGATCATTCTAGATATCTTACATAGTGTCATTATTTTTTTCTGTTTGACAAAGTAAATCTTATTGGCGAGACTATCGCATTGATGACTACTTGAGTTTTGCATATGCTTTATGTATATACCACAAGAACATGCATATGCATATTGTACCGTGTGAATATATGCATATTATGGATCTATATGTATGTATGTTAAGTAGATTTAACATACGAGTAATAAAGTCTGTCCATCTCCTCCTGATCTCAGTTGCATTTTTCTCCATGTCTTCATATGTTGTATCCTGCTGGTTAGCTAAGATGACGGCTCTTCTCTGTTACTTTTGTAATTTGATAGTTTTAAATATTTGTATTTCATAATATCATCATGACATAGTCTTGTTACTGTGTCTTTAGATTGCAGATGTATGGTCTTGTGGGGTTACTCTGTATGTCATGTTAGTGGGTGCATATCCCTTTGAAGATCCAGATGAGCCTAAGAATTTTCGAAAGACCATTCAGGTTTTAATTAGCTCTTAACTTTATTGATTTTGTTTTTGGAAGAAAGTCAGCATATGATGTTCTGTTTCTTTCCCAGCGAATTTTGGCAGTTCAATATTCAATTCCAGATTATGTTCATATTTCTCCTGAATGTCGACACCTGATATCAAGAATATTTGTTGCTGATCCAGCTCAGGTAGCTATTTTTTCTTCTTGATGATCTTTGCCTTGAACAAAGAATACAGTACCTGTAATTACTAGTTCATTTTCGTTTTACAATGTTTATACTCAGTAAATACTGCATTTGTCTTCAGATTTCATTATGTCATCATAGCGGTGGTAGACTAGTATTTCAATGCACTAATGGAAGGGGGTTTCTTTCTGGACTTAGCTATTGCGAGACACCATAATTTTTCCACCAAACAAATAAGTTTTGGTTTTAATGGCAATACAAATAAGCTGTGCATTGGAGATGCAGCTGATTTGTGCCACATCAACTTGGAAGGTTCACCATTTTGGTCAAAATGGCTGAGATTAGTGGCTTCTTGAAAATGTATCTTGGAAGCAGGATGTTTCCTTGGTCATGATTAGTGGTTTGTTCAAAATGTAAAAGCATTCTTTTTTATGTTTGAAAGCTAAGGCATGATGATGTGGTAGTGGTGGTGGGTGTATATCACGTATAATTAACAATTTTGCCTAGTATTGTCTGTCCTAATTGAAGATGACCAGTATGTGAAGCTGTATGGCGGGATGCACATTAGGCTTGTTTTGTTTACCAGTTGGACATAGCTGTATGGCGGGATGCATACAAGGGAACGGGTCAATATTTTGTGTTGCTTTCTGGTTGTTCATTTTGTTTATGCATAGCAGAGCTATCGTCCAAATATGATCATAAGTAAGTTCTCTTTTCCATTTAAGACTAATGCTTTGTTTCCTTTCAGAGAATAACTATTCCAGAGATACGCAACCATGAATGGTTCTTGAAGAACCTACCTGCTGATTTAATGGATGACCATGCAATGAGCAACCAGTATGAGGAGCCAGATCAGCCCATGCAAAGCATTGATGAGATCATGCAAATTATAGCTGAGGCCACAGTACCTGCAGCTGGGACGCGTGCACTAAACCAGTACTTAACAGGAGATCTTGATCTTGATGATGACATGGAGGATCTAGAATCTGATCCCGATCTAGATGTGGATAGCAGTGGGGAAGTTGTATATGCAATGTGATCGTGCATCTGCTGCAGTTGATTTGGAGTCCAAGTTGGACTTTTTTAACAGGTGCATGGGGAGATGGTAGAGATGGAAGGAAATATCAGGTTTTGAAACCAATAACTCCTGTGTTGATAGTGTTTTGGGGTAGCAGATTCAGAAAAGATCGCCGTTTAAAGTGTGTAGTTTTATGTAAACAATCATGTCTTGATGCTGTGTGCTGTATGTGTAATCTTAAGCTTAAGACAGCAATGTCTTGGTCATTCTCCCAGCTCACCTAGTATTGCACATCCCAATTGTCGTTTAGGTATAACTATCTAGACAAGGTACGCACTTATGTATTTATTGTATTTAATATTTCAATATATAATTTTGTCTGATGTATTGAAGATTTTAATTGGTATATGGCGGTAGCAAGTGTAATTGGGTGTCTCGGCAGATGCTCGTTGAATTGCTTCTTACAATTGCCTGAAGCATTTGTGTAATCTGTTTTTCTTTTTCTGATTAGTTATTCAGGCGACATCTCGGGTCGTAGCAGTTCTGTGCAACCCCTGAAAGCTATCAGGAATTAGCAAGCTAAGGTCTGCATAAAGTAATCGAATGATGTACAATTTATTGAAGCAAAACCCTGGTAAAAAAGAGAGAAATGGTCCTAGATATATTCAAGAATTGCTTACACGGTACACTAACATTTTACGTTCACTCTACAAGCCAATCCAAGTTGAAGCTTCCGTGCATGTTTAGAGTAGAGTGCTTATAATTGCTTTTCAAAATTTTATTTTAATTTTTTAATAAATTTTTTTACAATATTTTAGTTTTATTTTTTAATTTAAAAAATAGGAATAAATTATAAATTATAGATTATAATAAATATATTTTATATAATATTTTTTTTAGAAAAAAAAGTCAGATATGTGTTCGAAAACCGCCTTTCATTTTCATAAAAGATAGAAAGGATAAGGTTGTGAAAACAGCGGGCTTTAGAAGCAAGGAAAAAAAAAAATTAAGTATTTTAAAGAAAATTATTTTAAGAATTCCTATAAATATACACAACTTGCACGTGAAGATCTGGCACATTGGCTTCTTTTGTCCTTCAACAGAACAGCAATCTGTTCATCGCACACAACACGTCCTAAAGACTTGAGCCATTCAGTTGAAGACGGTATGCTCTTCAGTAGAGAACACTCCCTCAACGTCAATCTTCTCCAGAGCTATTAACTGTCCGAGGTTTTCAGGCAGGTTCTTAAGGTTAACACACAGAGAGATGTCTAGTCAAGGTGCTTCAACCTCTTTAATCTGACAAATAGATTCAGGGAGCTTTCTCAGACCACCCTGACAAGCGTAAATTCTCAGGACCTCTAACTTACTGATCGGAAATGCTTAGGCTCTTGCGGGATATCATGTCACAATAATTGGAAAGCAGCTCTCTGAAATTGATGCAATCATCAAGTGGTAGAGGCTTGTGAGTCCAGGTAAAGTCCACTTTGAGGTCAGCGTAACAGTGCTCGACGCTATCTTTGACTTTGAGCTTGCATAGGACCCTAGAGACTTTCCACCAAGTTCTGCAAAGGGATTGTCGTGCTCGGCACGGGAAGAACAGTAATATCGATCTGTTGTTACCTACTTATAAAGCCGTCTTAGCTCAGAGGTAGAGCGCGTGGCTTTTAACCACGTGGTCGTGGGTTCGATCCCCACAGACGGCGATTTATTTTTCTAATTTTCAGTTTATTATAACAATTCAATTAGTAAAGCCTTTTTAATTAAAAAGACTATTTCTCAAACTAAATAATTCATGACATTGAGTTTTTGATTCACAGAATACTAACAAGAAATATATCTTTTTAGCTTGACAAATAAAAAAATATATGCATAATGACTTTATAAGGTATGATTTATCCCAACCTTTCAAATTAAATTTTTTTTTTAAATATTATAAAAAATGTTGAGAAAAGAAAGATGAAAAGGAGATGAAAAAACAAGCTCATATAGAAGCCACGTTCATATCAAGAGAAGATGCTCCGAGAAACTTATTTGCATAATGATTTTTATGTATATATTCCATCCGAAATTCTCAATAAGTTTGATGCTGACATTAAAATTTGTTTCTATTTAATTTCTTTAATTAGAAGCAGCAATTGTATATTTAGCACGCTCACAAATCTTGAAGTCCCTAGATTTTGGTCCCATTTTTTGGACTGTGATATAAATGGTTTACATATCTCAACTCAGCTGCCGGCATTACACAAGATTTTTAGACTTAAATAAGTTGAATTCTCTAATATTTGATTGTAAGTTCCGTAATTAACATGAGCGAGAAGGAAGTGTACCAGAAATGGGAGTGTTTTACTTTAGCAGAAGATAGAAAATGCTGCGAAGAAGGATATCCCTTGTTATGAAAATAGCTACCACAAAAAACAAAATCTAGAAAAACCATGTAACTATTGAACCAACAGAATTTTAGAAGCATTTCTAGAGAGTAAACGAACAAAGACATGGTTCTTAGATCCATTTGAACAATGAAATGAGAAGACAAGAGGAGCAAGAACACTGACGCCAACACAAAATTGACTAAATCATTATAAACATCTGATTTCTGAATGAATATAAATGTTTTTCTTGGAACATGGAGAAGTGTCATCTCATCAATGGATTTGATATTGGAACATTAAGGGGGCGCATGAAAGAGTAGGTAACACAGTTATGAAATGTTTTCGAATATATTTATTTGTGATATTAACATGATCCATGCAATGGGTAGGATTGCTGCATTGCCAACTTTATGTATATTCTCATCTCAGTACTATGTGTTAGTTCCTTCAATATGGAAACATCTACTCTGAGTCTATGTATACTGTATGATCACATATTAAAGATGGTGAATTTCACATTAATATGATTTAGTAAACAGATCACCTGATCATGTTGCTGCAGTGTGAAGCTTGATCAGTAACCATGTAAGAAGAGTCGACACATGGATTTATAAACACAAGAACAGCTGCTTTCCATGACCCCAATGTTGTAGGCACCAGCCTCTTGAGTTTCATCTCCATTCCGCATGAGTGCTTACCTGCAGCAAACATTTTAATCAGACATATTATATAGCTGCCAAAAAAGGAAGCACATTTGACCTCTTAGATCTATGAGAAAGAGAGAGTGTGCACAAACATTTGAAATAAGATTACGCAGAGCATCAAAGTCACATTCAACATTCTTTACAGAACACAATAAGCAGCCACACAACTAGTCAAGAAGACATGATGGACTACAGCACATTTCAGAAATAGTTACAAGTACACTTGTGACCTCCAGGTAACTTAAAGGAACTCTCTAATTACGCCCAGATAACATACAACACACTGGTTTTAACTAGCAAGTGAAGGATTGACAACATGGCCAGCGAACATCACTATCCCAGTTACGTCTTCTTTGATCATATAAAAGAAAGGATGATCTGCTTCAAAATCGACAGGTTCATCCATCACTAATGACCTTGTTAGTATCACAGCAGCAGAAGCTGCAGCAGCTTCAGTTCCTTCTTCATTAACCTCGATAAAGGCTTTATGAAAAATTGCAGAAACATAGAGGTCACGAGCTGCAGGTGAATCAACCATATCCGTCAAGTCAGCATCTCTACCAAAAGGCAATATCAGTCCTAACCCTTTGAAAACTTCAGATGCTTCACAGCCCGATGATATCTTAAATCTTGGAATTTTAAAGTTTCCTACAGGGACTTTTCGTTTTGGCAGGTAGTTGTCTAATGATCCGAAATCAGAAGCCAATTTCTCTAACATGCTCCAAAGTCCATCTCGAGCATCTGGCAGAAATACATACATGGAGAACTTCCTGTACTCATCACCTTGCTTGTAGGGAAGCCGAAGCACTTTAAAACCATCTTCTGTGGAAAGGAATTGTTTATCTTTACTAGTCATGAACGGGACTTTTACAGAGCTTCCGCCAAACATGTAAAACTCCGAGTCCTTGGTTTTTGACGCATCAAATTTCTTATCCCAGTCTCCTTTGAAGTAGAGAGCATTACCAAAAATCAACCTGGTGTCGCTGTTCACTGATCCAGGGGGAAGAAGATCCTTGATCAGGCCAGCCGTGGTATTCTCCACCCACAAGTTCACATCATTTCTCACTTCATTGGCCTACAAAAACAAGAAAAAATAAGCATCACGATCATCACCATATCAGCAGGAAAAAAAACTAATAAATAATTTGATTTACAGAATTGATACATCCTACGAGCTACTTTGTACCCATCATGCAGAAGAAGTACATGCATTTTCTTCAAAATTGTAATATCTTCAGTCTTGTTGCATTATGTAGCGCCATCATTACATGCTGCCTATTTACTGTTACCATTAGGTAGATTTGTGACTGAGCTGAATTACAGGTCAGGAGGAACAAGTAAGAATACAGACCTTTGAAATTAATAATATTCTGTGCTTATAGTATCAAGAGGCTAGAGCTCTTATTATCACTATCTTAGTATTTCTATGGGCCTGCAAGTTCAAAGTCCATGACAATCAAAATGGTAGCTACGGCAATTAAACAAATGTACAAGTAAAAGTTCATGACAATCAAAATGCCCCAGAATAACTCCAATTGAGAATCTACATAAAACTAGTACTCCAGTTCCAAAAGAATTTTCTCCTCCTGGCAAATGTGAACAACTCAAACCAGAAGGTATTAAGTCTCTAATTTGGCTTACATACCAAGAATTTAATTAGGTAAATCCCACCTCTTCTAGCTTTATTCCGAGTAGGATAAATATGGAATAGAGCTCGACGTAGAAAATTCACTGCGACTTTATTCCGAAAAGCATCAAACACAAACTTCGGATTTAATTTTTCAGTTAATCTTGGACCAGAGAGGAGCTTGAATGAGTTGCTCACCGATGAGGAATAACTTTTGGGATGGCTTTTTCAACCTTTTTTCCCCCTAAAAATAAAGCAATTTCATTTTCATCCAAACAATGAAGTTTGAAAAAAGAAAGAAAAGGAAAAGAGAAAACAATAGTCTTCATGGCAATCACTAGTAGTCTAAAATCCAAAACTACTATCTCAACTCAATTTATCAAGAAACCTTGGCAATCACCCATTATCATCCACCAAAAAAAAAAAACCTTTGCTTTGAAATCAACGGGCTTGGCCTCGGCCTTGTAATCCTTGCTAACAGTTTCCACAAACGCTTGCTTCAACTGCACAGAAGAATCAACCCAAACTCCATTAGCAAAAGCAACACGAGGTCCACCGGAGCCGGAGGCATCAGCAAGGATAACGCTAGCTGTTTGCGACGCAAGTGTTTTGAGCTCCTCAGGATCAGTAGCGCCCACGAGTTTAAGGACCTGATCACGAGTGTTGCCTCGTGATCCGGCGGCGATCAAGCCCAAGATTGCGTGGAGCGAAACAGGCGACAGAACGAGATTCTTCGACTGAGAAGTTTTTGAACCGGTGTGGTGAGCTAAACGGAGAGCGAAACCCGTTTGCTTCGTGATTGTTTCACGCAAATCCATTGATTCGGAAAAATCTTCTTTGCTCCTTTCTACTGATCTCGAACTCTTCTTATTTCAATCTCAATATTCGATCGACGAGGAAGAAGAAAAAAATAAGGGTGCGTTTGGCGCAGCTTATAAAATGCTACTTATTAATTTTTTTATTTTATATTTTATAAATATATAAAAAATTTATTTAAAATAAAATAAAATTTATTTTTAAAAAAATAAAAATATTTTTTAAAAAAAAATTTATTTTATAATTAATTTTAGAGATTATTTGGCGCAGTTTATATAATCGATTTATTAATTTTTTTTTTATTTTATATTTTTTAATACATATTTTATAAATATATAAAAAATTTATTAAAAAATTTAAAAAATATAAAAAAATTTTACAAAATAAAATTTTTTTATTATATATTTTTATTTTTTTTTAAAAATAAAAATATTTTATTTTATAAGAACTCCCAAATACTATTTTAAACGCCCGGGGACAGTGAACGTATATTTTGTCTTTTACCTTCCAGAAGCAGCAACGTGTACTTAGGAATACGATTCTTCAGAAATTACAAGTTAGGCACCAGAGTTTTAAAAATACAAATTCTAGTCTTTCACAAGTACACTTCCGCACAATATAATTGTCACTTGTACAATTTCACACAGGGATGAAAATTGATCAGTATGAAACAAGAAATTTATTACAATATGGAATAATACTAGAATAATTGGCAATGGAATTGGCCGGCTAGGGGAGTGAAGGATTGAGAACTTGGCCGGCGAACACCACCATACCGGTCTTGTCTTCTCTGAGTAGATAAAAGAACGGATGATCAGCAACGAAATCGATATGATTTTGAACCATAAGTGATGAACTTCCAAACATCACAGTAGCAGATGCTGCTGCTGCTTCAGTTCCTTCTTCATTGACATCTATAATTGCTTTATGAACAATTGCTGAAATGTAGAGCACAGGAGTTGAAGGTGAATCAACCATGTCACTCAGGTCAGCTTCTGGACTGAAAGGCAATACCAATCCTAACCCTTTGAAATCTTCAGATGCTTCAAAGCTTGACGATACCTTAAACCTTGGAATTTTGAACTTCCCTACAGGGAGTTTTTGTTTGGGAAGGAAGTTGTCTAACAATCTGAAATCAGAAGTCAATTGCTTTAGCATGCTCCAAACTCCATCTCGAGAATCTGGAAGAAATACATACATGGAGAATTGCCTAAAATCTCCACCTTGCTTATATGGAAGACGCAGCACTTTAAAACCATCTTGGGAGGAAATGTACTGCTTATCTTTACTAGTCATGAAAGGGACTTTTACAGAGCTTCCATCAATCATGTAAAATTCAGAGTCTTCAGTTTGAGAGACATCAAATTTCTTTTCCCATTCTCCTTTGAAGTAGAGAGCATTACTGAGAATCAGCATGCTCTCACTGTTCACTGATCCAGGAGGAAGAAGATCCTTAATGAGACCAGCAGTTGAATTCTCCACCCACGAGTTTACTTCATTTCTGACTTCATCGGCCTTTAAAATACAACACCAAAAGCAGCAAGATTATAAACATTTTTAAAAGAAATTGCATTCATCAAACTATAAAAAAAGGCCGAGGTCGGTCTTTGAAGTAAAAATGTCATCTGAAGAAAGCATAAGCATTTTATACAAACGGTCTCTTTATATCTCCAAACTTGTTAATGCCATCGACTTATCCTGCCTAGGTGATGTTGAAATACCATTAGTAATCAGAGCCAAATTAAGTGTCAGGAGGAACAAGCAAGGTAGGGTAGGCACCACTACTATCTTAGTATACCTAAGAACCTTCGTTTTCATTATTATCCGAAAGTTTATGACAATAATAATGTTATCTACAACAAAAACTGGAAAAATAGATAGGTAAAACTTGGACTAGTTTGGAAGAAAACATGTTCATCAAAGATCCCTGTTCATCAGTTTTCTTCAATATATTTCGTATCATATCCTACCATGCATAGAAGTGTACTGCAGTACAACTTAGTTTTGCTAGCTTTACAAAGTTCAAACAACCAACTCAGCTAGACGGTTGCCATACGCAGTTTTAAGTAAAATCTCACTCCTTACGAATTAGAAAACACAGATGTCATGGAATATAAAGGTACCATACAATTAAAATTCTAATTTAGTTGTTAACTATGAAAGAAATGAATCAGTTTATGGAGATCCTTCTTCAAACTTTCTGCCCAAATTAAGTTTCGAGATTAAATATATTAAGAGAATGACAAACTGAAAATCTCAGTAATCACTAATCAAAAACTGAAACAAAAGAAGAAAAAGCTACCTGTGCTTTGAAATTAACGGGCTTAGACTCGCCCTTGTAATCATCGCTAACAGTTTCAGCAAATACTTGTTTCAGCTGCACGGAAGAATCAACCCAAACTCCATTAGCAAAAGCGATACGGGGTCCGCCGGAGACAGAGGCATCGGCGAGGACAACGGCAGTCGTCTGCGAAGCGAGTGCCCTGAGCTCCTCCGGATCAGCAGCATCCACGAGTCTAAGCACCTGATCACGAGTATGGCCTCGGGATCCTGCGGCTATCAGACCCAAGATTGCGTGTAGAGCAACCGGCGACAGAACGAGATTGGTTGACTGACCCGTTGTTGAGCTGGCTTGGTGAGCTAGTCGGAGAGCGAATCCCGTCTGCTTAGTGATTCTCTCAAGCAAAGCCATTGCTTTTCTTAACTTCTGTGCTGCCCCTGCGATTGAAGTCACTTCTTTCACTTCAATCTCTGTTCGAAGAAAACAAAAGAAGAAGACAAGAACCAAAAACGAGAACCTGTAATGTAACGTAGAGAAAAGAACATAAACTATGATTTTGTATTCTAACCAAATTTTCTTGGAATGAAAAGAGTGAATATAATTTATAATCATTTAAACATTTTATTAAAAATATTTAACATCTAAATTATAGAAGAGTGAACTAAATTATATGTCCTACGATAAAATAAATAATTATTTTTAATAAAATAAACTATCTATATTTAAAGTAAGATAAAAAAATAAATTAAAAATATAAAAATAAATAATTTATTTTAAATAAGTGAATTATAAAGATTCTTGATTAAATTATAAAAATTTAAATAAAATTAAATTTAGTTTATATTTTAATTTGATCAATTTTAGCCTGCTCTATATTATATAAATTAAATAAATTAAATCTGTTTAAGATATTGATCATTGCTATCAATAAAATAACAAATTAGGTACCTTATTCCAGAAGTGACGCACGTGGATCGATCTCCATCGGCGTTGCCATCGTTGATGACGCTTGCTGCTCGCTACTTGTTCGTCCAGCGTTTGTTGTTCCTCTCCGATGTGGTTTGTTTAAACTCAATTTTGAGTTCCATAATAATTATTATATTTTAATTATATAGAAAAATTAAAATTAAAAAAATTCTAATATATTTTAATTTTTTTATTTACATATTTTATAATATAATTATATTTTTTAATTTTAATATATTTTTAAAAATTATTAAAATATAAATATTAGTTTTTATTTTTTTATTTTTTTTTTAAAAAAAGTTATTTTTTAATTTTTATTTTTCACAAAACTCAATTATAAATATTTAAAACACAACGCTAAAATAAAATCGCGGGGAACAACACCCCTGAACATTTAGTAATTGCAATGACAACCCTAAGTTCATAACCCGCGGGATCCCGGAGTTGGCATTAGTTTTATTTTTGTATTGTGAAAGGAAAGAAATTTCTGTATCGTGGTATTTTAGCAGCCCGTGAAAAGGAGCTTGAGGGCTTCTCTTTTATACATGGGCAGCCTGGCCCAGTGGAAACAATATTTGGGCCTCATAATATGCCGGTACGGCCACAGTGGTGTGGGGCCCACAATAATATATTTTATGAGGGGTTAATCGGTGACGCCGCCGTCTGTAGCGTGTCATGCGGCCATCGTGAATCTCTCAGAAAACTTTAAATATTTTAGTTATTACAAGAAATTAAAGAAATCAGAGATGAATTTAATTTTCATGCAAAAGAGTTAATTAATTTGATTGAATTACATGAAACTATTTTGAATATTGATGATCGCAATGTTTATAAATATTTTTCTGAAAGTAAAAGATATTTTAAAATTTTAAAATAAATTTTTATACTAAAAATTAATTAAAAACTTTTATTTTGTAAATTTTTTAATAATTTCAAACTTTAAAAAAAATTTAGATAAATTATAAAATTTATAAAAGTATATAATAAAAAAAAGTTGCTCAAGAAAATGTTTGAAAGTGCTTTTTAAATAATTTTTTAAAATAGAAAATATTTTATTTTTTAAAAACAAATTTTTTTATTTTAAAAAATAATAAAATATATAATAAAAAAATTCACTGTATTATTTTTTTAAAATTTTAAATAAATTTTTTATATACTTATAAATATATATTAAAAATTATAAAATAAAATATTAAAAAATTATTTTTCTGATAAGTTAAACTAAATGCATCCTAAACGTGTTGTCAACGTCTCGCAAAAAGAGTGTGTTTACATAAGTTAAAAAAATTAAATTAAAAAAATAGTTAATAAAAACTAAATTTTTATATAATAATGTAGTTTTGGTAAGTTTTAAAATAAAATTTGAAAATTTTATTTTGACAAAAGTTTTTAAAAAATTATTATTTATTTTATATTAATATAAGTTTAAAAAATTAAAATTTAAGGAGTCGGTATATACGCAGAAGGGATTGTTGGTTGGTTCATGACCCGTTAACATTAATTGCTTTCATAACACTTTTTTAATTATTATTACTTACAACATTGTGTAAGAATCCAAAGTCAAGCGGCGGTGTCAACCTAAAACATTCAGTAAAACAACTGAATCTGCTTTGCTTAAAATTTGGGTTAAGAACTCTCCGTTCTCTTGCAAGCTAACGAGTTAGTTGGTAGTTTTTGTTAAGTTAACATTTAATTATATGATTAACATGATACGGCACAATTTTAGTTGGTAAGGTTCTCTTTGGATACAGATTTAAAATTTTGTTATGAAAAATATAGTCGTGTCAAATTCATACTCAATATTTTTTAAAATATAAAAATTAAAATCCATTTCAATATTATTTTTATAGTAACTAACTTTAAGCTACAAAAGATTCGCCTTTGAGACTAATACTTTTTTAAAAGTACGATTACCATTTTAAAATATAACAAAATTCTTAAAATTTAATTTACTTTATCAAAATTTAGACCAATACTTAAATTATAGATTATAAATATATATATATATATATAATTTTGAATTAAAATTAACTATATTTTCTAAAATTTAAAATAAATTTTAAATTCTTTTATCTTAACTATTTTCTAACGCTCAATTGATGTTTAGAGTGTGGTTCAAGTACATATAAGAAAGTTTTGCAGAAATAAAAGTAAAAATTAAAATTTTTTAAAAAATTAGAGTTTAAATTTTATATTTAATTATTTTTTAAGTGAGTTAAAAAATAGAGCTTAATTTTTATATTTTTAGAATTAGTTTGGAAGTAGAATTCAATTATTTTTTAAAGTAAAAATCCACAATTTTGAAGTATTAAAAAATATAAACTATTTATAATTTTAATTCTGACAAATAAGCTAAATTTAGGTACATTTGAAATACGTCATTACTAATTATTACGTAGCTAAAAGAAAGTAGAAGAATGAAACACATAGTCATACTTAGTGCATCAACAGCCAGCCGGAAAAAAGACCTTTGTTATTATTACTCGTGTCTACATTGTACAACTACTTGCGGTTCACCCTACGCGGTGTGATCCAACCAAAAATTCACTGGCAATTTTTTGTCTTAGTTCTTATTATTCAATAATATTTTTCACAGTTCATACTCACATGATCATAAATGAAGCAACCCCACGTAATGCCCCCACTCTGATTCATTTCTGCACCAATCACGCACGCATTGCATTTTCGTTTTCATTTTCATTTCAATCAAATTTTGTTAAAGGAAATCGAAATTTTCATTGCCATGTTCACAAGGTCAGAAGATGATAAAGTTTTAAACTTGCACTAAAATTTTCATTCAATTAAAACTAGAATTCCCGCAGATCAAGAATCCCATGTGCAATTAAAGACCCCACAGTGGTCAAAATTTTTTTTTTCCAATAATCAGTTCTTGTTTTTTTGTCAATGTTTTAATGTTAATTATTAATCTTCTGTTTTTTTCTTTTGTTTTGTGTTTTCTTTTTTTTATAAAAAAAGAAGTGATTATAGTTTCAAACGCGCAAACGCGTAGCGGTGGATGCAAAATGCCATGGATTATTAGCTGTCATCGCTTTTTGCTGTAAACCTTCCCGCTTCCCTTCTTTAAAAGCACACCCCCTTCATTTCTTCTTCTTTCCATCCATCCAATCCATCTCTTATACACACAATTCATTCTCCATATCAGAGAAAGAAACAAGTACTAGTAGTAGTAGTAGTAGTAGTACAAGAAGAGGAAGAAGAAAGAAAGAAGAATGGGGAAAGCTTTGCTGGTACTCATGGCATTAGCCATGGTGATTACATTGGTAGCAGCAGATGATCCCTACAGGTTCTTCACTTGGGTCGTGACATACGGGACAATATCTCCGTTGGGTGTTCCTCAACAGGTTTAGTTAGTTTCTTCGTCTCTCTTGCCAAACAAGATTTCAGCTTTGTTCTTCTTTTGGGAGATTGGTTGGTGCTGAGTTTAGATTTCTGTTTTCTTTTTGCTTTGAAGGGTATCTTGATCAATGGACAGTTTCCTGGACCAAGACTTGATTGTGTGACTAACGATAACATTTATGTTAATGTCATCAACAAGCTTGATGAACCTTTCCTCTTGACCTGGTAAGAAACTTTCACTGCTGTTTTGTTTGTTGCTTGAGTTTCACTTCAAGTAGATAGTTGTTTGTGGAAATGAATCATAGAGTATTGCCTTAAAAAGGAAATGCATTATATTCTGGTAGTTGGGTGAAAAGATTTGGTTTTTTTTTGTCAGTTTTTTCTTTCAGTAGTTTTTTCTTGGAAAAGGCGGCTTCTTTTTTGTAGATAAAAAGGACCCTTTAATAAGCAAGTACAATGTAGATTTGCTAGTGTGCTTTCTAAGTTTCATACTGAGTTTCTACTGAAATTGGGGACAAGGTATACTTGTTTCTTCTTGAAATTTGTGCCTTTTTTATTGAATTCAAGATATCACATTAGAGAGATATAAGAGCTACTGAGATTATGTTTGATTTCTCTGCAAAAAGAGTAGATCTTTTGAATAGTGGGCACAAAGAGGTTTGTTCTAGAGCAAGTGTGCGTGCTTGGATCTAGCATAGATTTCTTAATGGAAAATTATGTTTTAGTTTGGATACAATGTCAGTTCATTGCGGGGAGTTTTTTGACTAATTTGTTAATGGACTTATTCGTCAATGTCTGTAATGCAGGCATGGGGTCAAGCAGAGGAAAAATTCATGGCAGGATGGAGTGCCTGGCACCAACTGCCCTATCCCACCTGGTGGAAACTACACTTACAAGTTCCAGCCTAAGGACCAGATCGGAACATTCACATACTACCCATCCACCGGGATGCACCGTGCATCTGGTGGCTTTGGTGCACTTAACATCTACCAGAGATCGGTGATCTCGATCCCATATCCTAAATATGTTGGAGACTTTGCTCTGCTTGTTGGTGACTGGTACAAAGCTGGTCACAAGGTATTTGATCTTGTTCCGAGAACCTTAACTCTATGTTATTCTGAATGAATTCCTTTGAGTCATGTCATCGAACAGTTATAATAAAGCTGTCGAAAACTATGATCTTGGCAGGTATTGAGGAAGACTTTGGATTCAGGAAAACCCCTTTGGTTCCCTGATGGGCTTCTCATCAATGGTCTTAATTCGTGGACTACTTTCACCGGAGATCAAGGTGCGTTGGCTTTCTAAACTGGGTACTTAGATTTTCTATTCAATGCTCTACTTCACTTCACTGTTTGTTTAATCTTTGATGCCTTTTCCTTATATTATAACCTCGTATTTGACATTAGCTTATCTGTAATGAATTAAATAACCATTTCATCTTTAAAATTCTTATGAATAAACAACCAAATGTCTATAGGTTTCTCAAAAAAATTTTATGAAACAATCAATATGCTATAGATCTGGATAACAATCAATGTGCTATCGATCTGGATCATTGCTGTCATTATGTATCACTTGATCGAATCTAGCTGACTCAAAAATTTTGGTACATTTTACAGGGAAGACTTACCTCTTCAGGGTGTCTAATGTGGGGCTCTCGACTTCCATCAACTTCAGGATTCAGGGCCACATGATGAAGCTAGTTGAAGTTGAAGGATCTCATGTCATTCAAAACACTTATGATTCACTTGACATTCATGTTGGTCAGGCTGTTGCAGTACTTGTGACCCTTAACCAACCAGCAAAGGACTACTACATTGTTGCATCAACCCGATTCACTCGTCAAGTCTTGACTGCCACTGCTGTCCTGCATTACAGCAACTCCAACTCTCGAGTCTCTGGCCCATTCCCTCCACCCCCCTCTTTCTTATTGCATGGCTCAATGCGGCAAGCCAGGAGCATCAGGTACTTTATATTACTCTTATCAAGACAGTTATTTTTTGACCATGATTCAAGCGTGATTCCTTTACTGGCGGAAACTTTATAATGCGATATTAACTCTATTGTGTCTTATGATGTTTCCTTGTTCAGATGGAATCTGACAGCAAATGCAGCAAGGCCTAACCCTCAGGGATCATATCATTATGGCAGCATTCCCATATCAAGGTCACTAGTGCTTGCGAACTCTGCCCCATTTATAAATGGCAAGCTGCGATATGCAGTGAATGGAGTCTCTTACGTTGTTCCTAGCACACCCTTGAAGCTCGCAGATGCATTGAACATTGGTGGGGTATTCAGTGTTGATAACATCCCAAGCTTCCCAACCAACTCCCGTGCGTTCTTCGCAACATCTGTTCTTCGATTCAATCTGCACGACTTCATAGAGATTGTTTTCCAGAACACTGAGAACAGCATGCAGTCATGGCATACGGATGGTTACTCCTTCTGGGTTGTTGGGTAAGCTGATTAAACCTTCTGAATCTCTTAAACAGACGAGCATTCGCGTAAACTGAAAAACATCAGCATGAATGGTAAATCTTATACAAATCTATGTTTCCAGATATGGTGATGGGAAATGGAATCCACAATCAAGAAAGAGCTACAATCTAGTCGATGCTGTTGAAAGATACACAGTCCAGGTGAGCTTGACTTGAACTGCTCGACATAATTGGTGCAACAACAGCTTTTAAAGAAGCGGGGTTCAGTGTGATTCTGATTGTTATCTACATCTTTGTTCAAATGCAGGTTTATCCTAATGGCTGGTCTGCAATCTTGATATCTTTGGACAACCAAGGAATGTGGAACATTAGGTCCGGGCACTGGGCAAGGCAGTACTTGGGACAACAGTTCTACATTCGGGTTTGGACATCTGAGAAGAGCTTCAGCAATGAGTACGACATGCCCAACAACGCTCTGATGTGCGGCAGAGCAAGAGGTCATCGCCCGCAAATGTAGATTCAGAAACAAAAAAGAAAGTATCAAATGGTTCTTCACATCATGTAATTGTTCTGTATTTTATCAGTCAGAAAGATTTGCCATTCTTTGTTTTGTTCTTGAGAAAGGGAGGTAAGTTCGAGTAGGAGAAATGTAGGAGTCTCCTCTATCTGCTATCCTCCCCTTTTGTATTCTTTGATTCTAGTCTTCAACTTATTGAATTAGCAAATTACTTGTTTGCAAATTCTCTGTTCATGTTTATATGTTTGCCTGTTCTGCTTCCATCTAGTTCATTTTGATACTGATAGATCAGTTTGATCTGCACTTCCTGTTTTGGACAAAAAATTAACAATTCATTTTCAAATACGGTTAAATATAAAAACTCACTTTCATATTCACTTTTATTTACAATAAAAAACAAAAATTTCACTCACTTTTAAAAATTTCTTCTCAAAAAACTCATTTCTAAAAAATCTATTTTTTAAAACTAATTTCACTAATTGATACATGCTTCATGTGTTCTTTTGATAAAAAATAAGTTAAAGTTTAGTTTTTAAATTCTTTTGAATTATAAAAGTGGAAAAATAACGCAATCTAAACAAAGTGGGCCTTGGTTTAAATGGGCTGCAACCTATTGATTTGGGATGTGTTCATTCAGATTAAAGAGGAAGAAAGAAAGAAAGCAAGAAGGTGAAGATGAGTGCAGGAAGGAATATAAGGTGAGAGTTCCAAGAGAAAGCAAAGCAAATGTGCAGGGAGTAGAGGAGACAAAAGAACAGTCTCAACTCAACATCAATTAAAGCTGCAGCCAGCAGCTTAATAAATTTAACTAAATAAATAAATATATAGCATGGTGTTAAAGTTTAGTAGACCAAGAAAAAGCTACAACAAATAAGAATCAAATCTATATCATTCATATTGTTCTTCCATTCCCATACTGCACTTCTATCAAAGCTCACTAGACAGAAAAATGGAATAATCTGCTTCTTCAATGAGATCATGATCACTATATCCAAAAACAAAACTAAGCTTCCCATTACATAAGCCACAGCTACAAAACAAAAGAGCAACAAGAAAGAAGCAAGAACATGAAAAGAGAACTAAATTAAACTGACTAAACACAATTCTGTACTTCATATCCCCCAACCATATATCTAAGAATTAATTCTACAAGATCAGTTCATGTTAGATTAATTCTTCAAGAAACCTGTCCTGGAAATGCACCATTTGAAGTTGTAGTAGTAGTTGTTGCCGGAAAATGATCACTCCATTGCTGCAGCACAGCACCGTTAACATTGTTCCAGTAGTAACCCAAATCAGTTCCGGGCATCGAAACCTGCTCCGCCGGCGCCGTTACTACCGAAGCACAGGAAGCAGCAGCAGCGGCAGAAGAAGACGAAGAATTCACATTGCTCATGATCAAAGACTGCAACATATCAGAAGTACTACTGCAGGAATTCACAGGCATAGTTGTAGTAGTTCTTAGCTTCTGGTGAAGCTCTGGAACAGCTTCTGCCATAAGCTGATTCTGCACTAGCTGCTGGTTCTGGTGGAAAGATTGATGATTGTTGCTGTTTCTCCACATAGGGCCAATGGCGAGTTGGCGAAATGGGTCCAAACTCAAGCATTGCCCATTCAACAATCCAAATCCATGAGCATCAATCTGATCACCAACCATTAATGAGCTTTCATCTTTGGTTCTCATCATCAATCCAGGAAGAACAAAACCTGCAGCGGTAGGGTTAGGGTTTGTAACTATAGGACTGGTAGTTGCAGCAGTAGTACCTCTCAACAATGCCAGTAGCTGCGAAGCATGAGAAGAACCAGAAGACATAACAGGGTTTGATTGAAGCAGTTCATGCTCAAGAGTACTGCTCGGAGACAGTTTGTAACAACCAGCTTTGTTAATGCCGCTGCTGATGTTGTTAGACTTGTTAGCTAAAGCTGCTGCTGCTGCAGCAGCAGCAGCAGTGGGTTTAGCTTTCCGGCAACCACCGCCTATCGGAACGTTCCGCAGAGCTCCTCCTTTAGTCCAGTAACGCCTGCATGTCTTGCAGAAGTGTCTAGGTTGTGTGAGGTTGTAGTTGTTGTAGTAACAGAACTTAGTGTTCGCCGAATCGCATCGCGGGCACCGTAACGGCGGCTCTGCAGCTGTTACTAATGAAGAAGGTGAAGAAGATGATGAAGGAGGAGTTAGTGTTTGTGGAATTGTTTGTGAAGGAATGATTGGTGAAGAGTTGATGAGAGAGATCTTTCTGTTTTGATCATGGTGAACAAGATTGTCTAAAAGTTCTTGAATCATCTCTTTTTGATTTCTATTCTTCTCTTGAAGATAACAGAGAAGAGAAGAATGTGAAGGAGTTGATAACGAAAGTCTACCAGAGAGTTGAGAGAGTGAAATGAGTGAACGGGGAAGAAGAAGAGTGATTTAATATAGAAGATTGGGTAAGAGAAAGAAAACAAAGAAAAAAAGGGGAATGAAAAGAAATTGAAAAGAAATGAATGAAAGAACTTTTTGTCTTTTTTTAAAAACAAAACAGATTTAAGGAGTAGGTTTTTGTTTCATTTAACTCTAGGAATGAACATGTCCTGAGCAAGCAATAATTCTATAAAACTATACATACACTTGATAATGTTTGAATCCTCTGTTATCCATTTGACATGAAACTGTAGCCACTAGTCTATATATATATATGACAAAATTACAAAGTTTTTATATGATAATAATGTCTGTGTCATAAATTTAAAGTTAGGACATAATTCAATTACCATAAAATTTCACCTATTCTTTACAGATTTTAGATTTAATATTTTACATGTTTCAATTATAATTTCGAACTTTGATTTCACTTTTGTATCATATTATTTGTATTAAATATTTACTTTAAACTTTAATATATGTTTTTAAATTATTATTTTGAATTTGATTTTCACTAAATTTTACTTTTCACAAAAGTTACTTCTATGAATTCAATTTTGGTGCATTTCAAATGCACGTAAGTTTCACGAAATTTGAGTTTCATAAAAGTAGAGTTTTATGAGAAATAGAGTTCATTAAAAGTAAATTTTAGAATGATAATTAAAATACATAAAATAAATTTTAGAATAAAATTTGATATAAAAATAGAAGTGAAATCATAATAATATTAAAATATATGAAGTGATCAAAGTTAAAATTTGGATAAAAAATAAATTAATATATTTGATACAAGATTTTTATGTAATTAGATAACTCGGTTAGAATAAAAAATAAATATATATTAAAAAATATAAAATTAAAAATTAAAAAATAGTGTTAGAGAAACGCCGAGCCAAATGGGTTCAAAAGAGTTTTAGATTTTTGAAGAGATGTCTTCTGAAAGGGACACAAAAATGTGTCGGTATGATAATAAAGAAAATTTAATCACATCACATCCCTTGATAACATGGATCTGATTATATGGAACGAAATTCTAAAGCTGATTATTATTATTATTGAATCATCAGCTTAATTATTATTTAATCACTTTTTTCTTGAGTGAGTCAGGACTCAGGTGTACAAACATTGTAGACGTGCAGAAATTCCAATTGACTAAAATTGTTCCTAACGTGTTTTTTTCTTCCTTAATCAAAGAGCTTAAATTGAGGTGAAATGAATTTAATTTACGCTAGATCAAGTTGGTTTATAGCTAACTAGATAGCTAGCTAGCTACCTGCTCTATGAAAACATTCCATCATTATATCATCACTATAAATTAAAAATAACTAGGCCATTGATTACTTTATCAAATTCTGTTTCATTAAATTTAATTTTATAAAATTCACTTTCGATTTCAATCCGAATCTTTTGCAATAACAGGTTGTGTATAGAATTTGGGAGATATAAAATGTAATCAATCAAGCACAGTCTTCAGTGCCTGAGAAAGAAAAGAGAAGATTCTTCTTCTTGTTCTTGCTCTTTCAAAGATAATGATTACAGCAATAGCAGCAAGCATTACACACAGCGCTCTCTCATCATGCGCGTAACATGCTGACCAATTCATCGTAAAACACAAATTTTTTATTTGTTATTATAATTATGTTCACTTATAGTATTATCATTCTTGTATTGAACAAATTCTTCTTCTTCAACTATTTAAAAAGAATTTAGTTTTGAAAAATTTTAATTCATCATAAAATAAAATCTACAGTTTATTAGAAGCAGAGATTTTTTTATGGCTACATTAACTGGTGTCATGAATTCTCAGAAGTAGTACTAGGTTTATAGGTACTTGTTGTTTGCCCGAACAGATCCACCATTGTTTGTCCATACGCCCATTAATAACTAAGCTGTTTTTCTTCTTCTTCTTGTGTTTCAGTTCTGTTGCTGTTCATCATCAGCAGCTAGCTACCCATTCCTTTGTCATTGCTGTATGATGATTCTTTCATTTCCTTTCATTCATTCTCGATTTCCGTTCATGGTCAGAGTCTGATCGCGCGTGCCGTAAGCGAGGAAACATTTGCAGCAGAGCAGCCCGACAACTTCTTCTCGTATAAACTTTCTTACCTTCTTCTTCTTGCTTGTGTTGTTATATGGCTTCAGAACAAGAACAAGAACAGTATTGGACATGGCGTGCTTTCAAACTAAAACGGTCACCGTCAAAAAGAGAAGAGACTGAAAACAAGATTCCTCGATAACCGGGCGGCCGCTCTTTCTTACTTCATCTTCTGTTTCGATTTTGGATGATGGATTCTTTGTTTCAGCTTTGATCATTTGCCTGAAACTCCACCGAAAGCTGCAGCTTTTGTGTTTCACTATCTCTGTGAAATAAATAAAAGAAAACAATCTGATCTTTCAACACATACGAGAGTCTGAAACTATGCTGCTGTTGATCACAGGGAACACACTACAGTCACTCAGTACTGTGATTGTAATTCCCTTCTCTTTCACCGCCTTCCATCTTTTGAGATATTGTTATTGCTAATCTTAGCCCGTTTTATTAGTTAATAATAATCCAATATATATAATGCAGATGAATGAATGATTCGTGATGGATGAACAATCCTTTTATTCATGCAAGAAAAGCTACATGCCATGAACATACATTATTCATACTTCCATATTGACATCATGGAAGAGGACCAAGTAAAGCTCTCTTAATGTACTCACATCTCTTACAAGAAACTCCGACAGCTTCTTCACCGGCCGGCAACCGTCCAGTTGCGCAGTCATTCACTCATCCAGTCAGAAAACCTGCAACAAAAGATACACTAGAACATATAAGAAGAACAGAAAATCTACCTTAAGTTTAGATTAATTGAGTAGATTAAAAAAGGTACTAAAATGATTTTCTCTTGGAATATGGAAAAGGGAATGCAATTATCATTAGTTTCAAAATATTCTGGCACACCAAAGAAAACACCAGAGTATTCTGAGTGTAGTATGAATTACCGTTCCTCTTGCTTAGCTATCTATAGCAGCAGAAAAAAGAAACAGCTTAGAGAATCTCTTTCTGTTCAAAAAAGCAATTCTGGACACTGACCATATTGCTTATGCAATGGCCCTCCATGTCCTGTCTACCATGAAATCAAAAAACATGAAGGCTTCTACTCAAATATTACCAAAGACACATCAACAATGCTACTCTTAGTAATAACTTCTTACCAAAATAGTTCAAATGCATAGGCAACATGTAAGTTCAAACAAGTAGCTTATATATTTCTATAGGCAAATATGCTGCAATTTTGTGTACGTCCTACTCACAAAATAATAAATCCTTGGATTTACATTTCTGAGGGTATCCAAAGTAGGTCCTACTGTAATGCTAGGTTTCTGTTGGAGAAAATAAACAGGTTCATCAATATTAGATTCCTAGGTTTCTGTTGAAGAAATAAACAGGCTCATCAATATTAGATTCACATGAAATTCTTAGTCACAGAATGGCTCTCCTAGAGAAGCTCATGGAAAAGATAGAGAATAGTTATGGGGAATTCTAATTTGAAAATGATGTCCATGATGCAAATGAAGGAATGTATCATGATGATGGCCGCCCAGAGAAGTTTGTCTTGCATACAAAACAGAGCCCAAAGAATCTTTAGTTGCGAAATGGCTCTACATCCCAAAAACATCTTTCTGGTGACAAGTTATTGGCTGATGAAGGACGACGAGCCAACCACTCCTTTAGTTCCATAAACTATATATTGTGGCAGTCTCTTTCTGTGCTTCAATAATTCACTTCACCAAGTACTACTCTTCTCAGGAAAGGAACATGCATTCTTTTTTTTACAACCATGTATAGAATGATAGCAAAGCGAGAAATCAAAAGAATGAATAATGTGATTCGCATTTCGATCAAAGTGATATTACCATGCACATGATAGTTCAGCTATGTCACAGTGCAATAATCCTTCATTATGTCATGCCAGATAACTGGATCTGCTCAATCTCTTGAATTATGTAGAGTCAATCTACCTTAAACTGGGGGTGCAAACATTTTTCCTCATCCACAAAGGAATAGTATTATATACCCAAGGCATTTTATTAAATAAGTTCCTCACAAAAACTTCGTTGTTAACCCAGTGTACAGAAATACCTCATTATAATTGATTACAAACCTAAGATCAATGCTACAAAAGTATATGGGCAAGAAACAGCCAAAGTAAAAACTAAGAAAGACATTTCCACTACCACGAAGAAGAGATAACAATTCATCATCAATCAAATCCTGCCAACTTCAGTAGAAAGTGATCAATCAGTTGTTTAAAACACTGCAGAAAAAAATCACAGCATAAGAAGAAAAGATGGTATCAGCAATTAAAACTCACCAGGAGAAGCGATAATCAATTCAAGAAAGCAAGGGTTGGAGCAGAAGTCCAAGTTCTCAGGTAATACCATCATCAGATTAAGGTTCTGTACAGCTGACCAGAAGCCCCTTCTACAAGATTATCAATCTACAAAGTTCAGAACATGCTTCAGTCAGGTGCATGTAAATCCCAAATCTTGGTTGGCTAAAGCAAATTAGATTGTGCACATACCACCGAGATAATGATAGCCCTTCCAGGAATTCTGTCTTGGAATCAAACAATAATTTGATTGGACAAACATAGTATGCAGGATGGTGCCTTTCTCCAACACTTACTCAAGCGCTTCATGCTGAATTGAAGTTTTACCAGAAGTAAAAAACCGATAAGAGAACAGAATATTGATCCTAGCATCATTGCACTTTAGATGCGAGCACTCAGATTTTGAAGACAAAATTTGGTATTTTTTTCCCTAATTGATGCCCGTCAAATTATTTGATGTATATCCAGAATTAAAATTGAGAAGTAAACATCTTCACTCAAATAAGCCAAATTGATAGAGCAAAATTTATCTCACAAACTCGTAAGAGCAAAATCCCTTAACGGCAAATGGTTCACCGACTTAATCTATCAGATTTAAATCCAGAAAAAGCAGACTCAAACAACAACGTCAAATTTGTCATATTTACACGTTATACTAGGCATATTTACCCATCCAATTCAGTTTCATTTATATACATGGTGACAAAATGTAACATGGCCAACCCCTTACAGAAAAGAACAGTATTCGAATAGCTGCAGGCCAAAAATTCCATAGATATGATAAAGGAAAAATAAATTAAACTATGCTTCTGCGATAGTAAGATAGTACGCCTGGTAGGTGGCCTTCAGTTGTTTATGAGGGTCTTCTACAGTGACCCCAGGAGCCATTTTGACATATATTGCATTCCCCGGTCTTTTAAGACGGTACAAATGGGACTCAGCAAAAACATCATAATAAAGTAGCTCATAGGATTATGTTAAAAGGTGTAGCTAAAAGAAAAAATCAAAATTACCATAGGCATTATATGAGGAGTGAAGCTGATGGTTACTTTTGATTGAGTAGCATCAGAACGGCCCTGTTCAATTTCTGGAACTGTAAAATATACAGTAAATTACTCTTCTCAGCAAACAAGATGAACAAGTATTTACTTACTAAAAAAATAGTACACCGAAAATAGTTGACCCATGCTGGGCCAAAATAAATGACTTCAAAAGTCTTTCTTTCTCATGCTTTTATATGCATAGGCTGCAAGCTCAAAAGATGACAATGTCTAATCTCTTTGGATATCAATTTACTGCTGGTAATACAACTGGACAAAACAAATCTAAAGTCATCAACTTAGACTACTAAACAAAGTGCTTCAGCTAAATAACTTGACAATTTACAAAAAGCTTCGCAGTAAAAAGAGATCATCTCATTGGCTGACAGTGATAAGACAAGTCATTTACCACGGCGGTGGAGTAATTCCATACGAATGTACGCTTCAAGCAACTTATGTGTAAAGAATTGCCTCCTTGGCTCCACATCCTGGAAAAATTGTAAACATCAAGCACCTTGAGGAGTACATACTTTATTATGAAATCGAAGATACCACATTCATTGGTATCAAACTTCGAAAGACAAGGAACATTGCTGATGCCCAGACCTGCACCACTAACTCCACTCTTTGCGTCAATTATTATGTCGCTTGTTTCTATAAGGTTTGCCGCATGCAAGAAAGACAGTAGAACAGTTGGAAATAGCTATCCTTGTCCAATTATAAACAGATTTATGAGTTTAGTGTAAATTTTCTCTTATGGTCCAAGAACTAACATATAAACTTACAATTAAATAAACAAGACTAGCAACTAATCTAATTTGCCTCTCCAATTAATAGCGCATGAGGCCTAAACTTGAAAAGAGATTGCCATAATATAGTTATGGACTATCAGCGCTGCCTATTAAATGAGTAAATAAAAGGCCAAACCTTTAGCAAAGGAATGAGAGGAAGCTGGCCGCAAGTTGGGTAGCAACCAGGATTTGCAACTAGCTAGGCATTTCTGATGTCTTCCCTTAGAACCTCTGTTAAACCATATACACAGCTTCTTGCTGCAACGTAAAACAAAAACAACACATGAGGTAAGTACATGCCAAAGCTAGGCGTAGATAGCATAACCACAAACTTCATCACAAATTATGTCTCACCTACCAGAGTAGAAGCAATTTCTTTAAAGTAAATGATAAGATTATAGCTAAATGAAGAGTAATTATGTTTAGGAGTGGTCAACAAAAGTGTAAAATAGAAATACTGGTCAATGCAAAAGTGCATAAGGATAACCATTTTGCTATAAAACAATCAACTTTGGAAATTACTTATCAAGGGAAAAGATAATTTTGATGAAGAACAGCAGTATTGACAGGTGAAGGAGAGGGGAAATATGTAATGTTTGCATAAAGCATCAACAAAATTTGTAAATGATCTCCCAGCCAAAGTCTTCCAGATAAGCTAGTGAAGAGATTTGATGGCAAATATAAATGCAACACATTGTTAGCAAGATGATATGAAAAATGGTGCAATATAAGATGCTGCAAAACACACCTGGAGTTCTGTTGCTTTATGAGGCTGACCATACCATTTCATGTGCTCTTCAGTGCTTCTTAACCGAAACTCCTACAAATATTCACTTGCTTCATCCATCATATGTATAATGTAAAGTACCAAGGTAACCACAAGATGATCTAGCCAAATCAAACTGCAGAGAGATCTACAATTTTCAGCTCCTTCAGCAATGCTTTAATAATTTCCTACAAGCCAAATGACTACACTTAATATGCATTGGATGAAGAAAACTTTCCATGTGGTTGCAGAAACTTGAAAGAATAAATGATGCCTAATTGAGCTTGCATGAGTTGTTCCATTTGGCAGACAACGAAATACAGCATCAACATTAGAAAAATCAGCATCGTTAACAGCTACGATATTAGGCAAATCCTGTATATGATCGTATACTAACTCTTGAGTCAAAATGTCAATTTGCAATGAGCACAACCAAGAAATAGTAAATGAAAAGAACCTGGGTAATCAAGTGGGGAACACTGACTCTATATATTGACCAGCTCTATGATAGGCAGTCATCAATTTAACCCAGAAATATGGATGGTTCGCGAGAATCCATACAATATATTTTATTTTCATGTTATCGTGAAAGAAAACTGTGAAGAACATACACACATGTATAGGTTTATGCTTAGATCAATAACTATACACACATATAACTAAAACTCCCTTTTGTAAATCATGATTTACTAAATGAACATGCAGCAAGTAATTCATGGTCGAAAATAGTATCAAAAGCTCCTAAAAACACATTCTTGCTTAAATCGAAGTGATTGAAACGAATTCCCATTCTACTATTTAACCAATCAAAAGAACCAAACTTTACTGTTCAGCAACCACATTCACATGCTGAAACAAGTAAATCAATGCACAATTTATACATTTACCTCTGACCCAGTGTATCCACTTGCACCTAATACTCCAATTCGTACAGTGTTCTCCAAGTCAGAGCTTTTTGTTTGGAAACTTGAACACTACGCGGAGAAGAAAATGCCACTGATGCTTTAACACAGACCAAAGAACATGCTTCTTTTCAAATCCCGTGTGTTCCTTTCACGCTGCAATAAAAAATTTATCCAGGAATCCAGGATTACACACACCCGTAATCCTTGAGATCAAAACTACCGAAAAATGAAGAAAAGATTCTTTAGTTTATCAAACACGAACCGAATTCGATTAGAAGTGAACTAGATTTCAGCAAACTCAAATTTTCTTCTGGACGAAACAAATGAAAACTTCGTTTTCTTCTGCGGCTACAGGGAGACGAGACAGAAGACAGCGAAGCTACATAGCTGCTTTTGGGATTACATTTCTGCGGCTTCGTGTTATTCTCCGAGCGCGTTTGGAATTGCATTCCTTTTTAACTTTTTTTAAGTTTTTAATATATATTTTATAAATATTTAAAAAATTTATTTAAAATTTAAAAAATATAAAAATTTTATCGTAATAAAAATTTTTATTACATATTTTTATTAATTTTTTAAAAATAAAAAAATAAAACTTATTTTTTAAAAATAAAAAAAAATAAAACTTATTTTTAAAAATACAAAATATTTTTTTAAAAAAAATCTCCATTTTATATGAAATCCAAAATCGGACGCTTTAAAACTGATAGTAAAAGGTTCAACATAACAAAATCGTTGTTTGAGGACTTATTTTGAAATGAAAAAATGATTGAATAACATTCTGTATAAATTTAATTAATGGATTTTAATTGCAAATATAAAGCTGACTACCTAATTGGGTTAAGTATTACTAATAAAGATTTCATTTCGCACTGTAAAAAAAAAAGTTATTACCTTCTCCCTAAATAATCCCTAATGGATGTTTAAATGAGCTTATTACTCCAAACAAACATTTTAAATTTTTAAATAAAATTTTCATAATATTCTATAATTTTTTTTAAAAATAAATTATATATTCTTAAATTTTTATACATATAATTTTATTATTTTTAATAAAAAATAAACTTTATTTTATAAAATTTAGAATCTTTTTTTTCAAAAAATTCAACTTTATAATTACTCTCATAACTTCCTGCTGAGCCTGTCAGATGTCCCAACAATGCTAGCGAAGTAATGAGATCATGAAATTTGGAACCTGATGGGAATTCAGTTTCTATACAGGTGATTTCACATTTCTTCATTATAATATTGAAGCGTAGTCTACATTCAATTGTACAAAATTTATATATACAGCGAGATACATGGTTGCATCCGGAGCATGCCAATCAATTGCAACCTATCACAGGCATTGAAAAAGAATAAATTTAATAGGACCTCGAATCAATCAGGCAATTGACCCTGAAGCTTTTTTGTACATCTAGTTATTTTTAAGTGAAAGTTTCATCTACCTTCACTTCAGTCTGATGATATGGTTTCGGAGGAACAACTTTCATCAACGTGCAAACACATCGGTGATGAAGTGTGCTCCAGCTCGAACAGCTGAACCTTTTCAAAATATACTCTACACTGCAAAATGAACAGAAAATTCAAATTTTATCAATTAGTACCCAGAACAGGAGTTGTTTAAAAACCAAGCGATAGTGACATAGCAGGAAACGCCATTGAAGCTAGTCCAGGTTATATCTTTTCATATCTAGCCACTTACTCATGACTTAACCATCCAAAAATTAACTGAAAGTTCATTCACCTTTATCTTTAGATGTTCCAATTCCTTTTCCAGTGAATAAACTCGAACTTTAAGCTTGTTTAGGGCATCTTCTGCTAATGTGATGTTCATGCCGCTCCCTGATTGTGTTACTCCAGCCACCTAAAGCAAAGTTTTCATAAAATTGCTTATACCGGTATGGTACCTAAAAGCATTGATGGAAGAAAAAGGAAACTAGCTGGTACCTCCAAGATACTAGCACATAAGTTAGCCAAATTTTCTTCCAATTGTGATCGCTCCTCTTCAGTTTCCTGGCAACATTGTGCTCTACCGGTCAACTTTGATCAACCAATTTAAAAGTTGATTTTTCTGGAACTGAGAATATACAAAGAGAGTCAAGAAACACACATTTAACTTAATCTGAAGAGTTTCCTCTTTGTCAAAGTCAACATATGGTCTCCTTCCATTGGACGCTCGATACCAGCCAAGCTCCTCTTTCATACGTGTAAGAACTGCCTCCAACTTGTTCAGGTTCGCATGCAATTCCTTGTTATGAGCTTTCAAGAAATTGTTCTCTTCCTGTTAAATTTATTTGTCATCTTAGCAGTCAACAATAAGTGATGGCGAAATTACTTTTTTTATGGACAAACACAAGAACCCGTTTCTTGCCTTTATTTTAGCATGGTGAAGAATACGGTGCTGGAGATTCTGCTGGCTCAAGAGTTTCTCTATTTCATCTTCAAGTTCCATAACCAGCTTATTATGTTTGGCATTGCCCATCTTGCATTGCCAAGAAAACAAGATAAAAATATTTTTATTAACATGATTAAAAGACATAATGAAAGAAAAACAGGGCTTTGAGTTCATATAACATGTAAAAAAACCTTCAACATCTCGTTTTCAGTTGCGAGTAACTGCTCTCGCTGTTGGAGCTTTTCAGTCATAATTTGAGAAGCCATAAGTTCTGTTTGCTTTTCATTCAGCTCATCCAGCAAGCTACAAGGCAGATATAGGGCCAAGTAAAGCAAGGGTGCTAGAAAATAGTACTCAATAGAGAGTAGGAAATACTAATTAAACAGTTACCTTTGTCGTTCCTGTATTAAATCATTAAGCTGGTTTTTCAGCCTAATTACTGCCTCCTGCACCAAGAATACATTTCATTCAATGGAACAGTGCAACAGCAATTTCCACAAAAATGCAACAACTTCGCATGAAACCTTGTGAGTTCCTTCTATGACAGGATAAAATGTGGCCTCCTTTGGCCTCTCTTGCTGATTCTGGTCTAACAGTGACTGCAGGGAAAAACTAAGTACTTAGAGAAAAAGTCTGCATTACCTATAGTTTATGAAGTTCCTAAAATTTTGCATATTATATATGCACAATTCAGCACTAAGATCCACAGGTACTGCCATCGTCTTGAGCCGTAACATGTATCATATGGAAGCGCCATACTAATGAAAACAGTTAAAACGTAAAAAGAGGATACAAAGCAATCAGCGTATTCATCTAGCTAGAATATACCACATAATTTGTCATGTCCAGCTTTACTCCTAATAAATCACGGATAACATCATGAGTCATGCTTTCTGCTGCTGCCAGTCGGGTGTTCAACATGAATATCTGATGAAACAAATTCATCAATAATGAAGTGAGTAATATTATCTTATAATTGGATGTGAAGAAATAACTGCATATTGTAAGTTATAATTGGATATGAAATAACTGCTTTTGTCTGGACCTCTTTCTGCCGGGTAGCAGCTAAAGCCTCGAGCTCTTCTATTCGATGTCTTGCAACCGTAAGATCCTCATCCTTCTCAGAGTTTATTTGCTGCGTCATCCCTAACCCAATACATTTGAATGGTGAACCTGAACCCCTTGGTTTTGCAGGTTTTTCGGTCTTGGATGAAGCCTGACTTGAAGCAGAGGATGTAAGCTCAGGCTTGATCTGCTGTGCCATCATTTCCAAATCCTTGAACTGTACAAAAGTTAAGAATTATTATAACTTATATCTACTCCATTATTACTGAAAAATAAAAAGAAATTCTAACTCGTGAAGCATCCGCTTTTCAACCACACTGGCATGCATACAAACTGAGGAAAAAGGGAACCCTCTACACTTTTACCTTCTGATTGTATTCCCTAGCTTGTGCCTCTGCATGCATATTAAGTTCAGAGATGTACAGTTTGCACTGTGCAATCTGCAAGAAATCTTGATATCAGTGAACCTATAATTTCTTTTTCTATACAACAAACCATATTTTTGTTGTTTGAACAAATAATGAGTAACTTGAAAGTGCTAAGTATATGGAATTCATTGTATAAATCAAAGGGGTTATATGATAAGAATGATATCCTTTCTATACCTCAGCTTCTTTATTGGAGATCTCTTTCTTGAGAAGCATTACGTCATGTTGTGTCGCTTCTAGTTCAGTCCATTTATCCTTTAAATTCCTGTTAAGTATACGTGAATGGGATTATTAAATACTATGCTGGAATCATATACATTGCAGGAGTAGATCTTAAGCTAACGAACCTTATTATATTAGAAGTCTCACCAGAAGCAGGTAAGGTAAGCATCTGATTTCGCACTGCCTCAAGTTCCTTTTCTAATTCTTCTCTCTGCATGTGTTGTCTTTCTGCATCTCCTTTAACTATCTCCACCTTTCAAGAAGTTATGGTCTTAGTGCTTGCTACAAATAACCAAGAACTCCTTTCTTTGATTAAGGTAATTATAAATTGCAGAAAACCTTGTTTTCCAAAGCGCACACAGTGCATTCAAGCTCCTCAACAGATTTCTCCAATAATTTAACCTCTTCTTCTTTATCTTCTGCATATGTTTTTCTTCCTTCAGCTATCTGCAAAAGATGTAGGATAATATAAAATAAAAAATAACAATAACTACTAAAAATTCAGGTACTGCTGATATATGAACGACATACTTGCTGAGCTTCCATAGCAATAGCCTCATTTTCTTCAGCAAGTGCATGTGCCATGTCCAACTGCTCTTTCAGAGAAAGTATTTGGGAATTCAAGTAATCCTTTTCATGCAAGAGGTTAGTGAAATTCTTCTCCAGAACTTCAAGTTCCCCAGTTCTTTCTGCAAGTAAATTACTTGTCTTAAACAATTCCTCCTCCAATTTATCAACAAGACAAACTTTTCCTGTTAATTCTTCCTCTATGGTACTCTTCATCTGGAAGGTCTCATCTAGCTGTGCTTTTAACACTTTGTTTTCAGATGAAAATTGATCAAGCAAGCAACACTTCTCTGAATTCTCCACCTGCAGATCAGAGAGCAATTTGGATTTCTTTGCCAACTGAAACGCAATCTGTCTTTTATCTGTTAAAGTTTTATCAAGTTCAGATGAATCTGGTACAATTTCATCTTGTGGTGACTTCAACAGCGAAGCCATTTCACAAAATTCTTTATTTTGGTCCTTGATAACGGTCACTGACTCTTGCAATAAACTCATATCAAAAAGCAAGCCCTTTACCACTTCTTCTTTCCTTACCAATTCAGATTGGAGAGACAAATTCTCAGATACCAAATTCTCAGTAGAAAATTCTAGATATTCCAACTTCTCTGCAAACGAGGATAGCAATATTTCTTGCTCAGAAAATTGTTGAAAGACAACGTTTGCTATGACATTATAACCACTGCTCATGCTACTGTACATTTTCTCAACAGCATTCTCAGCTAATTGAACCATCTCTAAGCTTTGGCTTGGGTTGGTATGAAGTACATGAGTGTCACTTTCGTTGATATCCAGACATGTCAACTTACGCTTTTCCAAAGACATATTTCCAAAAGAACATATCCCCTCAGTTTTGATACCCTGATTGCTGCATACATGCTGATCCTCTTTTACTGGCTTTTCTTGTATACATGCTAATTCTAGGGCGTCTCTGCCTGTTATCTCCACCTTTTTCATCAGAATGGCAAGTTCCTTTGACATCAAATGTGACCTGCTTAACATCGCCTCTTCCTGCAACTGTAAATCCTGAATTTTCTTTTCAAAAGACTTTAAGTGCACTTTGAGCTCAATTGTTTCCGGTTCCCTTTTGGCAGTACGGTTAAAACTGTTAGTGATGTCAACTAGCAGCTTTCCCTTGAGGATGCTGCACATTCTAAGCTCTTTTTCTGCTCTAATATTGTGGTCCCTCAGATCAGCAATTACTGAATTAGACTGACAAAGACCGTGATGAAGCAGGCCATCCTCAGCAATTAAACCAGTTACTCTTTCCAATAAAATACCCATCTGACAGAGGTGTAGCACTGAAACAGCACAATCTTTCCCAATGATAGCAGACCAAGTCTCCTCTAACGAGGTGCTTGCTGAATGGTGGTAGTTTTCTATTTGGCACTTGACCTCAAAAATCTCACAATTCAGTGACACAAGCTCATCTGAGAATGCAGACTCTAACTGCTTTAAAGCATCCTGAAGCTCAACAACTAATGTGGTGGCTTCCGAAAGACTCCTCTGATGTTCTGTTACAAAGCTCTCATACTCTTGCCTATTCTTGTCAAGAGAAAATTCTAAATCCTGCAGTTGATTGAGTAAACAATTCTTCTCAAAGTATAGAATTGTTTCTATTCTTAGAAGCCTTTCTACCTCATGCTGTGCAGATTCTTTTGCTTCTACCAATGCATTGACCATAATGTCTGCTTCATTCATGGTTTCCTGAGCCTCCTCAATCTTAGCAAGAAGTTCTGAAGCCTCAACTGTCTTCTGAGCTGCAAGGACCATGGCATCACATGCCTCAAGCTCAAGAACCTACAAGGTAAGTCCAGAATGAATAATTACTTTGTACATGTAACATATTACACAACACAGAAACACCTACAAAAGAAGTTTTAACTCAAATATATTCGACCCACAGAAAACTAGAGGAAAATCTCTGCAGCTACAACTGTTTCTGCAGTGTTTCCAAGGTTAAGGTACATAAAATATTAAACTAAAAAATATTGTATTCATATAAAAATTACTTTTGATACCACTGTCACAAAAAAGGTACATAAAATATAGTCCATGATGCAATTAAACACTTTATGAGTTTGATAGAAAAGTCGGCAGTCTATTTTCAATAAGAATCTTGGTTAAATTTGTAAGTTAGAATGCAAAATACTCTTGAAAAGACTCAAGAACAAGGATGCTGACAAGTGTAAGATGAAAGCATTCTAAACTAAATGCTACAGAAAATTTTTATTGTCTTCAATGAACAGTAATTGCATCTGAAGACCATCAAACTTTAGAGCTAGTAACGAGCATTACCTCTTTTTCTTTTCGCCAATCAGCAGCAAACAGAGTAGAATCTCCCTCCAATTTTCGAAGATGAAGTTCAAGAGTGTGCAACTTATTTACAAATTGCATTTCTTTATCATTCATCTCTGATTTTAGACGAGCTAGCTCAGCTGCTAGATGCTCCAGGTTCTGTCGGCTTTGCATCTCAGATTCCTTGATCCGTTCTTTCTTTTTGATAAGCTCATCCATTTGCATTTGAACTTCTTTTAGGCTGCCAAGCGCAGATTCCAGTTCCATCTTTAAAAGCTTGTTTGTGTTTAGTCCAGCTCCTGATGGCTTTCCCAACTTGCTATCAAAGCATTTGGTTGATGAATAGTCAGAGATGTCAAATGGGAAATTCTGAATTTTACATCCTGATTTCCCTGCAACATCTCCAGTTGTTTGAATTTCCATCTGTAAAGAATTTCGGTAAGTAACTGATGAACAGTTTGTATAAAGGAAAAGCAAAGTTTTACCCTGAAAAAAATAAATTCTAGAGAAAAGAGTACATCAGAGAGATTGGTTAACATATTACATGTCTTTTATCGATAAATAATAGGGGTATTAGCTTACCTGATCTGGATATTCTTCAACAGATGATTCAACAGAGTACTTTCCAGGACTACATGCTTCTAGGCCTCCTAGAAAATGACAAGAAAATTCATTCATAGAGCATTGCAGCCTTTCTGCTCCCACCTTCAATTCATTTATAGATTCAACAATATCACAAATGCCATTTTCATCTTCCTTTTGAAACTCAGACATCAGGACTTGCTCTTGCGCATTCTGTTGCATGTCACATAACTGATATTTTGCTGGTTGAAAACTCTGATCCTGACCTGTGTTCTTTAGTTCCTCATGTTTCATTGCATTTATTTCAATGAGCTTCTTTACAGTCACAAAAGCAGCCATGGAGCAGAGCTCAGACTCTCTCACTTTGTCTTCAAATTGTCTAATCCTATCTCCCAACTCAGAGATAATGGAATTCTTCTCAGATAACTCAGAAGCCAAAGCAACTATCTCCCTTTCTTTGTCACTGCTATCCTGCTGTTGTGCTTCTGTTATCGCCATGGTAGCCCCTCTCAAAGAGCGCAATTTCCATTCCATGTTGCTCCTTGCACGTTCGGCATCCTCCAAATGCCTTTGAAGTTGATCAATTAACATATCCTTTTCAGATATGCTTCCAATCATCCGCTCAACTTGACAGCTTATCCAGTTTCTTCGAGGAAAACTATGAACAATGTGAATAACTTGATCAGATGCATCTTCAAGAGCAGCATTCCCATCTGCAAGTATTTTTGCAATATCACATGCCAGCTGTTCCCAATCTTTATTGAGTGTCCTTAAGTCTCGTTCTTTGTCATCAATGTTCTCAGCAAGTCTTTCATTTTCTAGTTTCAATAAACACAGTCTACTGTTTAGTTCTTTCACCTCATTCTTTAGTGTTGCAAGTGATTCCTTGGCCAAGGACTCATTTCTATTGCTATCATCAACATGCTGTTGAAGTGCTATGAGTTCTTCTTGCAATGATACAATGACTTGAGCTGTCTCCTCTTCAACCTGTCTACGGACTTCCTCCATTTCTTCTTCATGGGATGAATCTGATGCCTGATGAGTTTGATGTGTAATGTTTAGCAATCGTGCTTTTTCTAAAGACGCTGCCATTTTTTTCAACTTCTTCTGCAATGTGGAATCTTCATTTTCAAGAACCTTCAGACATTGGCCCTCCATCTTGTCGTGAGAGACATCAAGTCTTCTTTCTGTCTTATAATAAGATCCAAGCTTCTTTCTTAAAAGCATGATCTCTTCTTTCTGTTTCCTTACAATTTCGACAAACTCTTTATTGCTCTCCCTCAGTGCCTCAAGGTCATGTATTGACAGCACATGCTGGCTTTGAATATTCTCCACATTTGATCTTGCAACCTGCAATTCATTTTTCAATATTTCATTGTGCTTTGAGATTTGCAGAAAATTTTCATTCACCACTTTGGCCTCATCGTTTGCTTTGGAAGCTTTGTCTTCTGACTCAAAACGTGCTGATCTTTCTTCTCTAAGAATCTCCTTCATTATATCCACTTCTAGTTGCAAGTTCAATAATTCTTCAGAATGCCTTGCAGTATGTCTTGAAGCATATTCTCTGTTCTTTACTGTACTGTCCTCAGACAATCCAGCATTGAATTCCTACAAGTTGAGAAAAACCAACATTGAAATGATCAGTAGGAGAGGTGGACATCTATATAGTGCCTGACGTACAAACATTCACGTTGACTCACAAGACATGAAGAACATAGTAAGACAGGACTTCCAGAAAGTTCTATCATACAGTAGCCATAAATGAAGACAATATGTGCTTACTGCTAGTTGCAATTTGACGCAGTCAGATTGAACATGGCCCAGATATTTAAAATTGTTTAACTCAAGGTTCATGTCATTTAATTCCCTGCATAAGTAAAGAGTTTGTATTAAAAAGAGAATGACAAATACCAAGAACACAAACCCATTCGCCAACTACAGCAACAACGACTCAGTGGAGCGCACTAACAGTTTTGTACCTTGTGAGTTTGTCATTAATTTCTGTGCAAGTTTTCAGGTTATGCCTGCATTTCTCCAACTCTTGGCAAGTCTTATCCAACTGCAAATATTGCAAATTTGTTAAGACAAAATTGAAATATTTTGTTAGAAAAATGTGTAGTACCAAACCAAAGTAGTCGACTGATGGGAAGTTCAACGTACCTCATTGCGTATGGTGTTCTCATCTCTTGCTGAGCTTGAAAATTCAGGATTTATCAGATCCTAAAGTAATATGAGATGCTATCAGCACAGGGTCGAAGTGTAATAGACATACTCAAGTAGGATGGCCTTAAAGCAGTAGTAAACTAACCCCATGTTTCATATCTTCTAAAGGCAGCTGCTCTTGCTCTGATTTCCCCTCAAGGACTTGTATGAGCTGTATTCATGCATAATGTTTGAGGCAATGGAAGTAGAAGGCTGGGGCAGAAACAAAATTTGAAGGACTACATCCTTTGTTCTTGCAAATACCTTGTTCCGAAGCTCGGAGACCTCATTTAGTAATAGCTCTCTCTCTCCTTCTTCATAGAAGTCCTGAAATCTACAGCCAATAACAGGAAACTGTAATAAGACAGAAGTCCAATGCAAAGTAACTTTGGGTATAAGACACAAGAGATTACCTCTTAAGTTGGTCCTGAAGTCTGCTATTTTCAAGTGCAATGCGTATTGCCTCGAAATTCTTGTCAATTCTTGTCCGGAGCAACTGAACCTCTTCAGAAAGATCAGTAATCACTTCTGAAAAATATTTATCTTTTGGGACTAGTTTATCCAGTGAAGGTTCAAGCCTTTTAATTCTCTCCTCACGAAACTTGAGCATCAGTTTGAAGCATTGAGTATCCTCTTCTCTTTGGCGAACCTGCAGCACCAGTAAGTCATTTCTCTTCAAGAACAGTTATAAATTGTAGCAGCACAGTGATTTAATGCAAGTCTCTAGAACTTTACCAATCTATTTAGCTGCTCAATTTCAGCTTCAAGTCTTTTGATAGTAGTTTCTGCAATTTTTTCTCTTCTTAAAGCTCCAAATAATGTTGCTTCTAGGGACTTCAACTTCACGAAAAAGTCATGTTAATGTCATCAGTGTCGAAAACAAGATCAAGCAGTATAAGACATACAGAATAATAGAATCAAAGTAGCACTTCATAATGCTATGCTAATGATTAGTTTCAGTATAAGCTCTTGTGTCAACGTTACCTACATGCATGGTGTTCACAATTGAAAAAACCAATAGGATACCTGCTTAGTAGAAACCCTCACACTTTGCACAGTTTCCGAATCAAATGGATAGTCTGCATCCTCCTCAACTGACCCGGTTGGCTTTATAAGAGAATCTTCCAGAATAGCAGAGCGAAAGGAGAGAGATTGGGATACATTTTGACGCCGGAGGACAGAAAGTTCCTCCTGAATCTCCAAGGTTAGTTTATGCACCAGTACATGTTCAATGCATGCTCAATAAATACAAAATAACAACCTTGAGAAGCCTTATCTGATTCTGCAAGGAAATTACATCTCCAGAGGCATCTTCATTCACCACAGCCTAGAAAATTTCAAGTTCACAAAAGCTATGAAAATGCTATTTGTTCTCAAATAGTTTAAGAGTATAGTGATTGAAGTAGTTACATTGTTTTGAATAATTTTTGCTCGTTGAGCAAACTTTAAAGTACTCAGAGTTTCATTTGCACAGCTGCAAGGAAATCGATTCACAACATCGGTTATGGGGACAGTACTCAACCTGTTTATTAAAAAAACAAAAAATATGTCAAAGACGAAAGTTACCAGATTGATGGACTGACGTTTGCAATAATCATAGTTTTGGAATTTCCGCCAAGAGAATCCTGAAAAGAGAAGGCCTTAAAATGATGTTTAATAGGTCATCTCATTATAACAAATCTTATAGGACTGGATACTGACTTGAAGAAGAAAAGTGAGCCTTGAATCTCTGTAAGGGACATGCCTTTGCTTCCCGTGAGCAACATCAGCAAGAATCATTATAACATGTCTACAAATGCAAATTGCACAATATCTATCGTCAGACATCATACAGCCATAACATAAAGAGTGTGGTATACAAACAGAATCTCGTGTGCCTACAGAATGAGAGATTAAGATTAACTTGGGCAGCTAATGTTTCTGAAACAATTTACTGCTTCACAGTGTCAAAATAAGTTCTAAAACCATAATTTCTGTTTTCATTTACTCGTTGCTTTAACAAAAGATCCTAAGCAATCTTTGTATAATGACTCGGTCAAATCCAAACCATAGAGTGCACGTGTCAAAATCCATACCCCAGAGTGGACAAGGATTTGTTTATATTTGCAGCTTCTTTGAGGCGTTCACCTTCAGCACCTGATGCTTTTTGCCTGCTAGGAACAAAACATACCTGCAGATTTATTAAAACATTCACAACGTCACCATAAGAAAGCTTTATATAGTTCTAATCATTTTACCTCTCTGAACCAGCTAGATCAACAAGATTCAATCTTGCAAACCTCATGTGGATAGTTGAATCTTTCTCCCATGTGCTCTCAATCACACAGGTAAAAACGCTATGCGAACGGCTGCTCTCCCGGTTCATGTTTGTTGCTGCTACTTTTCTGTTTGCAGCACCCTGATGTAGAAATTAAATGGTTATAAAACAATTAAAATCTCAAGAGCTAAAGTTTTGGGAGGAGGGAGGAAAAAATTGTACCCAACAGAAGGTCAGGACCGAGAATGCATACCTGAATAAGAAGTCTAAGAATATCATCAACAGTTTCAACTTCATACTCAGTGAGATTCTCCACATATACCCCCTTCCTTAAGTCCTCTCGCAACTGTCACAGAACATGCAGTGTTTCACTTGTAAATAGCATTTGCAAAACAAATTAAAAACCATGTAAAGATGCAAAAACATGCATATCAGGAACAAGTGTACGCACAAGCAAATTGGTAGAGGAAGGCTCAAGAAGATCTGTAATTTGTTCATTGTGAATCTCCAAAAAGGAGCACCTGCAGCTGTATTTAAGCTTCTCATCCTTCCGGCTTTCCTCTTCCTGCTCCCAACATGGCAGAAAATAAATTATCGCCGAAGACCTTTAATGCAGTTGAAATGAACAAAGAGGATTGGCATACAGCTCTAATCCTTGCAAACAAAAACTCAAAGATGCGTGGTGTCATCCCACGTTCTGGACTTGGTTTATATTCCATCTCATCAATTTCACCAAGCATGGTGTATGTTTTTCCACTGCCTGTCTGCAAATACAGAATTTAGGAAAAATAAGCGTGCCAAAAGTCTGAACAATCACAAGAGGCGTATAAGAAAAGCAACTGAGCTTTGAAGAAGTATCATGACAGGCAGTATGGAGTTTGAAAATAATTTTCTATAAAAAAGGAACAAAGCAATGAAGATAGTTCTAAAGAAGATAAGCAAAAGCCTACCTGCCCATATGCAAACATACAACTATTGTATCCAGACATACAATTCTCAACCATAGGCAACCCGGTCACTCTAAACAGCATCTCCTGCTTAAAGGAATTTAAATAATTTGCAATGTGGCACTTTAAGATTATTGGCTACTGATAACAGTATACTGACGAACCTGGTTAACTGTTTCACAAGCTACATGATCAAAGGTAAATCTAGTGTCCTGTTGCCCAATCCAAATGATGCTCTGAGGTGTTTCTTGCTTCAAGCATCTGTTGTGACCATGCAAGCTTACCTCCGTGCTACTGAGGGGTCGCACACGAATTACAACCTACAAAGACAGAAGACTTAACCGGCATGCAATGTAACTAAAAGAAAAACTCTTATTGAAATTGCCCCAAAAGCAAATATAGATAAAAATAATAAAAGGAAGAACTATCTATTCTCAAGTTATTGCTTCTTGTTGTACACACAACACAAGCTAGAACTCAAAATCATACTAAATCTGAATACCTGTACATTATGATCCATCCAGAAAGAGGGATCCTCCCGAAGTTCAAAATGAGTCACTTCACAAGTATTAACAACAGTTTGTTGTACAGACGAGGTTGGGTTGCCTTTGAATGCTGAAGATAAGCTCATTAAGCGCGGCCCTACACCAAGTGGAGGCCGAGAGCTTCCAAATATAGGGTAACTCGGCTTTGTCACACTCTTAGTTGGCGTGCTCTGAGTAGAGCTGCTTTCAGAGTGTACTGATGAAGCCTTCCCACCAGTCCGATAAGCACGAGGAGTGCCAATTCCATTTACAGCACCACCACCACCATTCACAAAGCTGAGGCCACGGCTCACCGGAGGCAAGGGGTAGTACTGTCCCCCATGGCCCACCTCCTCCCCACTTTCCACACAGGATTTGGTCTCACTTTTTGGTAACCAACCAAACTTGCTCCGGGCAACTGCAACCTTATCCGGCGTGCTGAAACTAGTCGAATCAGAGCCCCTACTATAGCCCTTGGTCGGAGTTCTCTCCACTTTCCGTCGCGAAAACATTTCTTTCTCCTGCTTCGGAAGAAGTGCAGGGTCTTGAATGGTGCCCAAGGGCAGCCTAGTTGGGTCCAGCTCAAGCTGAGCAGTAGCATTGCTCACGTCCAACTGATTAATCGGAACATTCTCTTGGTTAATCGCAGAAGACGGAGGATTCTTATCTGAGTACCGGCGAGAAGCCCTCAAATCCTTCCACATTCTAAATACAATTCGTAGCACGATTAAAAGCCAATAGAAGTTTCCAGCATTGGTTGGCAAATGTAATCAAATGACTCGAAAAGATTCAAATTACCTCAGCGACGAACCGAATAGCGAGATCTGGTGGCGAAGAATAGTTATAAACCTTTCACTTTTCCTTCAAATCTAGGGTTTTAAGCTGAAATAATAATCGATTTGAACTACAAAACCCTAAATCCAACTCAATCGTCGAAGAATCGAAGAAATAACTGCTCCTCTCACTCTCTCTAACTCTCTCTCTCTCTAATAAGTCTCTCTCGCTCGATTTGCTTCACTACATAGAGAAGGATTTTGAACAGGGGTGGAGGGGAGAACGAACGGAAAGGATTTAACTGAATTTGAAATAGACGGACAACAAACTCCGCGTTGGGTTTTCAAATTCGTTAGTGGTAGCTTTTCGAATTCCGTTTAGAAATCACGGATATTCAACGGTTAGTTCTTTTAAAATATTTGAAGTCTGGTCTGGATCTGGATCAGATTATTTGAAATTGAACTGAAGATCAGATGATTTCAAATTATTGAGTTTTTGACTTTTTTAAATGGACTGCAATAAAAGCCCATTCGGAAAGGCCAGATTAATGCGTTATGATAGTCCTGCGGATCAACTTATTAACATATGCCGCGGTCTTGATTCTGGATTAATCGTTGCAAATAACGTCGAGAAAAGAATCTCAATTTTTCAGAGAATATAAATTGACCGATCGCTGTCTTTTCCTTTGTTTTCTATTCAATTTTACTGAAGAATTCAAAGAAAGGGTAAAGATCGCTGCTTGTATTTATCTACTTGAGAATCGAAGAAGTTGAAAATGGTGTGGACCTTCTTGTTGTTGTTTCAATCTCATGCTGTTGTTCTGTTGCCATTCACTCTTCGAATCTCTCCGTATCTCAACTGGATTTCCCTTCAATCTCTTCCGCCACTCCGGTTATCTGAATGTAGAAATCTCTCTTTTTCTTTGATTTCAAAGAAAAAGGAAAATTGAAATTTGTGCTGATTTTTGTTGTTTGATTGCAGGAAGTGGTTCAATCGATCGCCGAGGGAAGAGAAGTGGGACCAACTCGCCGGTGGGAGGTGAGAGTATCGGAGGCGGGTGGGGACCACAAAGGGGTGGTGGGTCCGCGCAAAAGTACGAATTCTATTTTCGGGTCGGGAATTCTGTTGTTCTGGTGTTTAACTTCTACGATGAACAGGTTTCTTGGAGAAAGATTGGGAGGGTTCGGTTAAATTTGAGCAAGAGTTAGTGGCAGAAGCAGTTGAATCAAGGCCAGTGGTGAAGCTTTTGGTGCTCGAAAGGGCCGCTTGATTTACTTGAGGATGGAGAGCAAGATGAAAGTTCTCTTAATTTGCCTGCGGTGAGCAATTTACTACGATCTTGGATTTCACTGTAATTGGAGTTGGGTAGAATTTTAGAATTTAGGGGTAACAGGATTAGAAAATGAACTAGCTTTCAGAACTTCTTTTATGTGCAGGACTGTTCATAGTTCATATACACCATACCAAAATCTTTGTATATTTGAAGTAAACTCAAATCTACTGTGCTCTTATTAACTGATATTTTAAATGCTCTGCTCTAGGATCAAGTAGTTATGTTTTTCTCTTGTAGTGCATGAATTTAGTACCTTGGAAATGATTGTTGAACTGTTATGCCACTGCAGACATTTCAGAAATGAGATGGTGCATTCCATGATCATGATTAATTCTTGAGACTGTGCTGGTCCCTTTAATAATTTTTTGCTCATTAGTCGGTGGTTGTAGTTAATATGCAACTCTAAACTTTTCACTCTAATTCACGAATGCTGTTATTCCCATGCTTGTGTTAGACTTGGTATTAGAAACTAACATAGTCACACAACTCATTCTAATTTTTCAGTCATATGTCACACACAAGGGTTTAAGGTGGATTCAGTTGGTGATGGCATCACAATCACAATATATGGTGCTCAAGAAGTCTTCATTTTCCGTCCTTGCCAGGTCCAATGCTAAATGGGAGTACAACTGTTAGCACTGAAGATATATATATCTGTTTCACCAGATTTGTTATGGTTCATGTACTGTTAGCACTAGATTGATACATGTTGCTGGATCAGCGTCAGTGATTAACACAATTCTCAAGTGTATGTGGGACTATATTGCTATCTCAAGCTGCAGTTGAGTTGTTAGCAGACAAGTGCTTTAGCCAAGTATGTTCGGAACGAAGAAAGACTTCTTTGCTCTCCTTTCTTAATCCAAAGTTGTCCAGGGTAGAGATAGTTAAGGAGCCTTTCAGGTTCAAAATTTTTCAAGAGTACATCCGTGTGCTTCCAGAAAGCAAAACATTAAATTATCAACTTTGGTCAGATTCCATCTGCAACTCGCAGAGCCATTACTGAGAATGATGAAAATGGAGCAAGATGTGTGAATCGAAACAAGACCTTCTGTAGAACAGTTGTGGTTTGAAGCAGTGGTGAGAGTTGATTCTGAAGGTTTCTTAAACATGTGGTAGTACAGAAGTTAAGAGGCCTTGCATTGCTTTGGACTCTACTGCTTGGAGCAGTTCACTGAATTTGCTTCTTTTGTTGTTCCTCCTGAAGCTTTAACACTAGATGTGCAAGTGGTAGTGGCAGGCTGGTGTACATAATTATTGGCCTTAAGAGTTTTAACATCTATAGGTGGATCTTATGTAATGAATGGTTTGAATAGGAGGAAAGTGCGAGCATTTGTATTTCACATATACTCATTTATAAGAATTGTCTTTGAAAGTGGCACGCACTCTGCAAATATTAGAAAGAAAATAAAATTATATTGCATTTTTACTGTTGCAGAACAGTTTTGCTACATTTCTCACAGACACATGAGTTCCTGATGGCAACTCTCCCTCTGCATACTGTGTATTATAGCAAAGAGTAGCGAGCCTTGAGTTTTTACTGTTGGCTCTTTTTATTTTATTCTCTGGGCAGAGAGTACTTGAATTGAGACTGATCTTGCCTCTCAAAGTTTAACTTCATTAGCATTACTACAAGACCAGGTTTCATGCAATCTCAACACCAATTTTTGGGACAGTTCTCACAAGAACACCGTTATATTGCATAAAGGTAATGATGCCTTTCATTTATATATATTAATCATATACTGAATGTACTTGGAGATTACTCTATTACATAACTATTGCCAATTGGTGTTCTTACTAACAGACCTTATATACTGAATGTACTTGGAGATTACTCTATTACATAACTATTGCCAATTGGTGTTCTTACTAACAGACCTGAACTGATTTGAGGTACCATCACTGGACCTTCTTGAAATGGTGTATCTGTAGGTTCTCTGTTGCAAGTTTCTTGAAGTTACTAGCCCTTCTTGCCTTGAAAAACTCTCCCCAGACAAATGCGTTGTACTTGGCAGGGTTATCTTCATGCAATAGTTCCTGTAATGGCTCGATCTTGGTATGAAAAGCTGGATTGAAGAAGTACGGAATTGAAAACCTCTCCTTCTCTGAGTTAACAGATACTCGGTGTTCTGCGCTTTCATATTTGTCATTGCTCCAAACCTATAAACATGATGTAAGGGTTCAATGTACTAGCAGTTCAATACTCTGTTGTATTTCAATGTAACAATTTTAAGATACTGAAATCAGTGAGATTACCTTTTCCTTTTGTGAAGCTAACATATGAATGTCACAAAAATTGAACCTGTATCTATGTGTATGTATATACCTGAACAAGATCTCCTACATTGATTATGAATGCATTGGGAACTGGCTTGACCCGAACCCATTCTCCATCAGACTTCCGCTTGACATCAAGGCCTCCTACATCATCTTGAGCTAAGATTGTCAGAGCTCCACCATCCTTATGGCGTCCAACGCCAAGGGCAAGTTCTGGTGATGGACAAGGAGGATAGTGATTTAGCCTGATGAAGCTAGTCTGCTTTTTATGAAAGAAGCTGTTCAATCTCTTTGAAGGCAATCCAAGGGTCAATGAAATTAGCTCCAGAAGCTTGAAAGCTAGCTTTTCCATTCCTGCTGCATACTCCATACAAGCCTCGCTGCTCATATGCAATATATGTTAGATATGATGGGCGAAGCCCAAGATAAAATAAGCTGTGAATCAAGGGTTTCTTAGGTTTCAACTTTCTGGAGCTATAGCCTATAATCACAAGTTGGATCACACATCTTTTGTCTGTTTTTTAAGGAGGAAAAAAAATACATAAGCTCACAATGACAGAAAGAAAATAGGCATGTTAATAAGACTACTTAAATAGCACTGCTGGTAGGGGCTTTACCTTAAATCAGAAGGGTACTCTGGCCACCTGTTCTTCAGCTTAAGCTTTGTCTCTCCATTCTGTAGCTCACCACCGCCACCACCATCATCACCATCTTTTGCTTCCTTGGTGATGAAATCAAACACTTCTTTCCAGTCTCTAACATTCTTAGTATGCTCAGTGTCATAATAGCCTAATGGATTCATCTCATCTCGCTGAATCCTTCTCTTCTCATCCAGTGAAAGTCTAAAAAACTCTGCAGCAGCAGTCTGCAGCCTCCCTAACAATTCTTCAGGCACACCATGGTTGATCACTTGGAAGAAACCCCACACCCTACAAGCATCTTCAACTTCTGACAACAGACTTTGCAGTGCTTCCGGTGACCTGCTTTCTGATATCGGATTTTTCAGAAGAGGTGAAAGATCAATCAGTGGAATTCCGTTGGCCTCTACGATAGCAGCTTTGGGACGGTGCTCATATTCCTGGATAAATGATGGATCAACCTCTCCCATTTTTTCAGATTTCTTCTATTTTTGTTGATGTATGTAATACACTGTCTGTATCTATAGGTGCTTTAAGAGGCCTGCAGATAGGTGTTAAAATGTAGATGTTGATATTTCCTTAGTAGGTTCAGATGCATGAACCTGGACGTGTTTTTGGCTAAGTTCTTGCGTCTTGTTAAGTAAATGAAATTACGTGATACAACAAAAGTTTATCATTAGACAAAAAGTTGAATTATGATAGCATAGATTAGGTATGGCCTGGTTAGATTCGAGAAGAAAATGGCCACCGACAATTTATAATCTCAATAATTTTGTACAAGCATCTCCATGTACTAACAACAATAATTTTCTAGACCTTCTCCTGTGTTCACGATTTTGGTATTTCGTATAGCACAACTAAATTTCCGGTGACTTTTAAATCCAGTGTTCTTCTGTATTTCATCCGAGATCAAACAAGTCAGGGTTTTAGTAAAAACTTGCATACAGTACCTTGTGCACTTCTACAGCTCTTATTCCAAGCAAAGATCCTTAAATCTGGAAAGACTGCAAGCATTACATGAAAACTATGCAGCATTAGCATGGAATAAGTAACACATTCTAACTGAGAACAAGGTATATAATGCGAAAGAAATTAAATGCAACAGTTCTGATGATTATTTGTTTATCTGAGTACCTCTTAAGCAAGGGTGTTGGATTGTAGGGAAACAACTTTTTCTTGTGCAAATTTTCGACGGTTCTTTTTAAACGCAGAAGACATTCTTTGGCATTCTCAAAAGTCTGCAAACTAATAGTGCTCTGGCTACCCTTGCTAATAACTTGTTTCTGAATTTTAAATGACATAGAGCAGCCTGCTTCTTGGCTGCACTCTTTCTCATCCTGATAGACTTTTCTTCTCTTGTTCTGCTGCATACTAGCTTCACCTTGGGTAATGAAAAATTCCACGAAAGTAGTCCAAGATTTGCAAATTAAACGCAAACACCTAGATGTGCAAGATATAGAATCATCATATAAGGGGTATGCACACAGTTCTGCTACATGGAGACCTGGGAATGAAGTATACTAGTGTGCAGGGTTAAATAAATGCTATTTGATGTACCTCAACAGATATTGGATGCAATCAATACCAACATCCTTTGAGATAAGGTAGTCCACAAGCACCAAATGGTCATAGTGAAGCTGGTAACGAAAATGAGTAGTATTTATCAGAAAGAAATTTGTTTTAGCAACTGACCACAAGGAGAGAGATAGTTTGTTATACTGCATTAGGCAAAATGCTAAATAAAATGTGGGAGCTGTTATGTATTCACCAGGAAAAGTAAATAATGGAATAGGTGGATAGGATTGAAGATACTTGACATATGAAACAATACGTTTTCAGTGACCTCCCTGTAGCACCTGCGCTTTACATCACTCCATCAGCAAACTTGCTAGCAAATTAATATAAGCAATTGCCATATATAGATTACTACTATTACAAAACAAAAGTATGATAATACTTTCACTGAGAATTACCCCGTAAGAACATGTGAATCCGGAAGCTGCAATAGCATTTGAAAGAGCACATCATCCTGCAATGCACAGAAAGTTGCAAATTATGAGAACTTGGTACTTTTAACTAAATGCCGAATTCTGAAATTTCAATTAAAAGACAACATCTAGTACCAGAACCAAACAAAGATTACCCATATAAACGCAAGAACATTCGATGGATTGATTCTCAAATACCGAATTTTTTTTTTTTCGTTTTTAGGGTGAAGTAATTGGATCCTTTTCTTCGTTCGAGAATCTCATAAAACATACCACTAGACGAGAACTATAAGGATTGTCATTCATGAAATATGCGAGAATTAACTTTCATATAGCATTGTAAAGTGATGCAAAAGCATCAGCTAGTAATAATGGTTCAATTTCCAATAAGAAACTTAAACAAAGATCTCAAGAACAATTATATGTGGTAGAAATAACAGTTTCATACATATAGATCAGTATACCTCTTCCATAAAGAGTTGGAGAAAAGAAAAGGCAAAGCTGCTGCAGGCCCTTGAGCAAGTTTCATGATCTGCAGACATCTCCAAAAACACGCACTCTTCTAACCACCTCCAGAGTTCCAGATAAACATTACCCAAGCAATCCTTATTGCGCATGTGTAACTCATGGGTGGAGGAAGAAACTGGTGACGTACACATGCATTCCTGGCTCACATGACTGCTCACGCCAAGCAATGTAAAGCAAGATTTCAGAAACACAAACAAAGCCTGCCTTTGTAGATGGCGTCTGCTTATTGAACGGGTGCTCTCACCCTCAGATAAACAAGGAACAAAAGGAGAATCCTCCAAAGAATCTACAGATTCAGCCTGACAGTTTGAGATGGGCTGAAAGACAAGATCTTCAAAATATTCTCTGACTAAGTTCATCCATTGCAAAGGACCAGTCTTCTGCCAATGCTTGTGGAAAGTCAGTCTACGCATTAGCAGCTGCAGTAATAAGATGAAATGTAGACGAATTAGTGAGTCTATACAGATAAACATTTTGAACCAAAGAGTAATAACACTGATGCCCTTATGTCTAACTGTTTCGGTATCGTTTATGAAACCACTTTATTGTATGTATAAATGAGGATCACGTACAAAATCAGGAGGACATAAGAGGAGAACATTGCAGGGATTTAGCCTTACCAGAGCTTTGTGTTTGAAGTAAGGGGTGAGCAAATGCCTACTGCAAGAAAACTTCTCCGTGAAACAGCAAGAAAAAATTTTGGGAATTAGGTTAGTGAATCTGCAATATACAGATAAGTTTTTCAGTAAATCATTTTCATCTGCCTCAGGATCTTTCTGCTCAACCAAGGAGCAGAAAAATTGAAGCATACTCCCTAGAACAACATCCTTAGAACGAGACAAATCTTCTCCAACTTTCGATGAGTCATCCTTATTGAAAGTGGTCTGCCCCATGCTTGTATGACAGAAATATACTTCAATAAAGGCATCCCAAGGCATTTCCAAGAGTGAATAAACAGCAATATTAGTGTAAATTTCTTCAAGTTCCTCATGGTTATTTCTCAAAGACTTCAGTATGTTACGGAGAACTATGAAAAGACTTGATACCATAGGCCAGTTTGCAGTCACCAACCTTGATTGTGACAGAGCAATGTAAGACTTGATACAAGAGACTGATGCATCATATACTTTCAGCCTTTCACCATCCAGCCTGATAATATTCAAAGATGAAGACAATGTGGCGGAGGAGCATATGCTTAAGATTGCTGCTTCTAAACTGGTCCACAAGAGATGTACAAAATCATCCCATCTGTTGCCCTAAGAAAGAAGACATTGTAAACATTATCCTTCTACAATGGACAGCCATAACAACAAGAGAAATGTTAACACTTGAACATACATGTTCAGATATATAGTCAGAGCAGAGAACCAAAATGTTTCCAGACAAATGGTGTATAGATTGACAGTCACTCACAAGTAAAGCTACCTGTAATAAGGTGGGGGGAAAAAAGGTTAGAGACAAAGTTTCCAATCAAATGCACAAATGCATTCAGGTGCTATAGAATAACCACTACCTAAAAGTCATATATTACCACAATAATTCTATAAAAATAATTCAGAAGAGGTAAACTAAAAGATAATGGTAAGATAAAAATCATAACTTTAAAAGCAAAATCAACACAAACAACTCGTTACTGTGAGATAGTTACCAGCAGAGAGACAATATTAGCAATACAATTGTGCGAGTCTTGTAGATGTTGCTCAAAGTGTTGAATCCAGTTGTTATCATCCTGCATTCAGATAAAGGAAAGACCAATGAGTGCACCAAAAGTTAGTATTACAAAAATCAACTAACACAACTATATGATCAACTGTCATACTTCTTCATAAAAAAAGAAGAACTCACGAAAATTTCATCACATTGTTTCCAATCCCAATCAATTCTTATAATTTACTTACACTGTCAGGACTATCAATCCATTTCTGGATCAATCTGGAGACCTGGAACAAACCAAGACAACTTAACTCGTTACCACTAAGTTATTCATCTGAAATCTAATAGAACCATTTGAGTTGGGAGAAAAATATACTGAAGTGAGTGATAGGAGCAGGTTCTTCTCCTTCTCCTTGGTAATCGAAATCAACTCCTCCGACACCTGCGATTGAGAAGAAGGAAGGAGAGAGCGGGAGAGGAGAGCGCAGAGCTGCTGTGAGCAATCGGCCATGTGCATGCTTTCTTTCTGTTCAATTTTGTTGCTAACTTGCTATCGTATAAAAAGAAAAAAAAAAAAAGAAAAAGAGTCAGGTAGTTGTTAATACGAACTCAAACTTTATTGACCTTGACTGACTTGTTTCTATACACGACCCTACGAAATGTCTTTTGGCAAGTGGTTGTTAATTTTACCCAATAAATTCGAATAATATTATTCGTATAACGAAACTACAAAATATATATTTTAGCAATATAGCTCCTCAATGTTCTTATTATTACTTTTATTGTTTAGGGTGCCGTATGTTCTAATAACGCTCATAGTGGAACTAAATTGAAAAACAAGGAATACACTAGTTTTCAGTATAGATCCTTCAAATTTCTAAAATGACTTTCCCTATACAGGGGCCTGTATATTCAGTAACGCTCATAGTGGGATGAAATTGTACAACAAGGAATATCTATTTTGCAATATAGAACCCTAAACGTTCTATATGGCTAAATAGAAATACTACTAAAATTGTTAGTGCCATGAATTTTCAAAATCGGTGACCGTTTCCCAGAAAGTTCTCTCAGCTTTCTGTTACTACTTCTATAGTTAATGTAAATTTTTTTTATAGTAAAATAAAAATAAAATATTTAATTTAATAAATAATTAAATACGTGAATATTTTAGAGTTTCAAATTTGACAGTGAAATTTAGAACATATAATACAAAATCCTACAAGATTTATAATTCTAATAATACTAATAATATGACGAAAATCTGATGCACGCACGACTTTTTGCAAGGTAGGCATTCTGGTCTTCTATTATCACTTTCCTTTATATAGGGTTATGTAATTTTCCTGTAATATTATAGTGGACTACTACGCAAACCTTGTAAACTAGTTTTGCAATATAGGTCACTTAGTCATATAGGGGCCCATAAAGTATAATGAAGTTATTAATCGGAAATGCGTGTTTGCACTCTAGGCCATCTAGTTTTATATTATTGCTTTCATCATGAAGCGGTCTACAAAATAATAACATTGGTAGCTACATGATTTCGCAAATAAAAACTGAGAAATGCCGTTTGTAATTTAGGCCCTCTATTTTAATTGCTACTTTAATAATTCAGATGTCTATAAACTCTAACATAATTAGTGCACTGTATTCTGTATTCAATATCTGACGAAGATCGTTTCGCAAGACATGCTGCCTTTTATTGGATTTTGCCAAATAGATCTTTAATATTTTTATTATCACTTTCAACGACAATTAAGAGCGTTTTCTTTTATCTTCGGCCCTCAGACTAGGTGCATTCAAATTTCAATCTTTCCGGGTAGTATAACGAGATCAAGTTGACCATTTCATTCATCTTGTGAAAAATTCATTTTTCGAAACTCCAAAGCCGAGCGGCATATAAATATGATATAAAAACATACATCATATAAAGGTACCAATTGACAGTATTTTTGAATAACTTTTTATTAGTTTTATATTTTTTGATAAATTTTTTTAAAATTTAAAAATTATACATCATAAAATTTTATTATTTTTATTTTTATTATTTTAAATAAAACATAAACTTTGTTTTCTGAAAAAATCTTTAAAATATTTTTATTTTAGAAGAAATTTATTTATTAGTACTTTCAAATATTTAAAAATATTTTAATTTATTATTTATTAGAACGAACAAAATTTCTTAACTTTGAGGTACCCTCGTAGCAATTCAATGAAAATTTACATGAAATATAGGTACAACTTACACCACCTTAAGTACTACAAGTTCGACTTTGCACGGAGCATAAAACCACAAACAAGAAAAAGCTCATTGATTTTCATCATCTTTTCTTAACAGCCATCTATAAACAACCTTGTAATAACAAAAAGAGATCAGCCAAAACAATGTAAAACTGCCGATGTTTTTTTTAAACATAGTAATGTGCAACTGCAATTTGCTTCTTTTGATCTCCCGCATTTCAATATTCATCACCCACAATGCTATTCTGAGACACCGTTTAGGAATACATATGAAATAAAATATTTTTAAAATAAAATTTTTTTTTCGATAAATAATTTTTATTTTTTATTTAAAAATAATAAAAATATATAATAAAACATTTTATTACTTATTTTTTTTATATTTTTAAATTTTTAAATAAAATTTTTAAATATTTATAAAATATATTATAAAATGTAAATAAAAAATTAAAAAATAATGTTTGAAAACGCTTTCTCGAACGCACCCGGCACGTATAAACAGACCAATACAACTGAAATTAAATGACAAACCCAATTATATGCACAGAAGCCTTGCATAAGTTCTTGATCTTCTATATTCTCAATATCTGGCGCTGACACAGACAAGCATATAATGTTGCTCGAAGTTCTAAACGCACACAGGACACAAATAGGCTTGATCCTCCTGCAAAGTTTAAAAAAAGACCTTGTTTGTCAACCAAAACAGTATATTTCACCCGCTGTAGAGTACAATGGAAGTACACAACATCCGCAATACAGAAATTAAAGAAGCTATACATCTAAAAACATATGTTGAATGAGCGAAATCAATTACAAGAACGGGGATAAAACACAGGATAGTTCTAATATGAACGGCTTCTCTAAGAGATTCCACCTTATCCATGTCATGATATTCCTCCAATTGAGAACATCTGGCTCAAGAGAGGATTAAGGGCACGGTGAACCACTTTAGTCTTAAGAGTCCACACACAGCTGCAGTTAGTAGATATCCACAGCACTTACCAAAGGCTAAGTGCACTATTCAATGTATTTCATTCATAAACAGTATCTGATATCTTTGATGGAGGCCAATATCGAAGTACAGACCTCCCAAGAATGTTTTTGACTGGCAACGGACCCCTGAATGCAAGAAAATGTCCAGAAGGGAGGAATTAGCATACATGAAATTATCTTCATTTGCAGGACTTGTTGTTTGAAAAAGACAAATTCAAGCAAGCACTTGAGCTTCAACGGCATACCAATTGTGAGAGTCAAAACTGTTGTTGCGATTGTCGCCCAACACAAATACACACCCTTCAGGCACAAGCTGCAAGAAAGAACAGTCTAAATCGGTAAGGAATAGAACTAATCAACACGCTTGATAGTTGATACTGCTAAAGAACATCTATTGCCTACAATATGACTAGCCAAAGTAACAACAGAAAGTATTATTACATTTAAGTAGCCAATCTAATACAAATAGTGTCATTTACCACTTAACAGTGAGAAATTTCAAATGTCATGTACAAAATCTTGAAGAGTAGAAAAATAGGTAGCTATGATGTCTATCATTTAGAAGAATCAGTCAAGCCCAAGAAGTTCCACTCAAAGCAGCCCAGTTCACAATCATCACAGCCACCAAACATAAAAACAAGGCAAGATTTAAACTAATAGATGATTTGAAGTAGCATACCACAGGCTCCATCTCGTAGGTAAGAGGCTCAAGGATAAACTCTTCGTCCTGGATCATACCATTAACCAGCAGTTTCCCATTCTGAACCTGTAAACATTCAGAAAAAGTAGACATCAATGAGTTGGCACACTAAGTGAACTAAAAACATGCTACTAATGTGAACATAAGCGAACTAACCATGGCAGCAAGGGCTCACCTCAACATAATCGCCACTCTTTGCAACCACCCTTTTGATGAAAACATCGCCAACACTGAATCCATTTTCCTGCTTATATATAGAACACCAATGTAAGATTTTGGCAGCATAATAAGAAAGGTGCATATTATGTATCAAACCAAGAACATGTTACCACACCAGTAGGATTGGAGGTGCGGTGAAAATTACAATGTCCATGATCTCAGGCTCTTTGAAAAAGTAAGACACCTGCAAAGAATAGGAGCACCGATCAGACTCACAGAATTTCTGAATCAACTTGTACACAAGCCAAGGAAGCATTATGCCTCAAACTCCAGTGACCAAAATGCCAAGTTCATAGGTAGAATTACGTACACGCTGGCCAGCAGCTTGATTAAAGCAGTCACAAGCTATTTACCTTTTCTGCCAGAATTCGATCCCCAACGTCAAATGTGGGGAACATCGACCTTGACGGAATTGATCTCGGTTCCCCCAAGCATGATCCATACAGCAACGGAACAGTCACAGCAGCAAATACGGTCTTCGCATCTTCTGAACAGGAGCTCATCCACCTTGACAGCCAACTGTGTCTCCCAGCAGAGACAGAACTCCTCATCTCCACCATCACATCCGAACAACACCTCACAGCTCCTGCAGAATCAGAGCTTGAAACCGGCACCCGTGAACTCTCCTTAGCAATCACTGGAGCAGGCGAGCTTCCCTTCGCTTTGTTATCCTTACTTCTCTCCTTTTTCTTTATTCCCCCTCTATCAATGGGAGCGTTCTTAGTAAACAACTCACTGCACGGCAACCACTTCGTTGCCTGCAGAAATGGCAGCAGCGATGAAGGCGCGAACCCGATCCCCACTGACGATGAGGAAAACCCCAAAACTCCCAATCCAGCAGTGGCAGCTGTGCTCGATCCCGAGCCCAAAGAAGGCGTCGTCGCAGAGAACAGACAAACAGCAATACTCGATCTCGTCGCAGGCGGTGGTTCACCAAAGAGACAAACAGCCACAGATCTACAAAAACCGCCAGAATAACCAGCCGAAGAGTTGATCGACTCGCTTGGAGATGATTTCGGCGGTGAATCTGTGTCGGAAGAGCGTTGATTAGCGAACAAAGCAGCGCGCGAGCGGGCAGCAGGATCGTGGAAGAAACGACAAGTATTCGACGCAGTAGTGCCACAACGGAAACTAGCTGTAGCAGCAAAAGCTTGAGCGAGGTAGTGAGAAGTTGACCTGATCGCCATGGTTGCGAAATCGTAAAACCTTCGAACGATCGGGTACACGAGGAATGGAGAAACAAGGTTAGAAGATGGATCGATAGCTTGCTGATATCAGACACGAGAAATCGCGAGGGTCGTCAATGGCGGCGACGGTGATGGCGGCGAGAGATCGAAGTAGATTGATGAAATATAGAGTTCCTAGATCGCTGCAATTAATCGAATTGGAGTTGAATTAACTCAACCGGATTTTCTTTTTTTCTTCAATCTCTCGAGCTCTCGAAAGAGAGACAGGGAGAAGAACGAAGAGCGTATCAAACAAGCTTAGATAAAAAAACATTTAGATGCTGTTACAGTAATTTAGAGCCCCTGATTATTTCAATATTTACGGATTTGGTTGTAATCTATACGTGTAAATAAAGAGATATTGATGGGATGTTATGTTGGGTTCACTTGTGGACTTTTAAACCACGTTTTGATAAGAAGAAGATTCCTCGTAAGTTCCTGAGTATCAGTTCATGTTTTGTGACCAGTGAGTGATATTAACTTCATTTTATTAATTTTAGTTTTTTCAAAATGTTAAATTAAAATATTAAAAAGTTTTGATAAAATTTATTATTATTTATTTTTTAATTATAAAAATAAAATATTTTTATTTATATAAATATTTTCGAGCGCTTATTTTAAAATGTGCCAATAATCGTGTTTGCGTATATCCTTGTATAATTAATAATTCTTTAGTTTAGGTCTGAAAATGCAAATTTACTCAAAGTAGTAAAGACACAAAAATTTGCAAAATAAAACAAGTCAGATATTAAATTTAATATACTGAGCATAGATGATAGCTGAGTCACTAGAGTTTAGCATTAAATGATAATTTATTAGTAGGGTATAATACTAGTGACATAAGAGCTTAAGTTGCAATTCAAATATAAATTATAAGTTATTATTAATTTTTCAATATAAAAGCACATAAAAGTTTTTTTCTACATAACTTTTAAAATAAAAAACACAAAATTTGAACCCATTTTTAACAACTAACTTTTTAAAACTTGTTTTTTAGTAAATGATATTTTAAAAACTCAAAGTAGAGACAATGCATTTTAGTTAGTTAGTAACAGACTTAGAAATTAAGTAGTTGATAATAAGATTACAGAAAACTAATGGATCTCAGGCTCATTATAACGGATGGTCCTTGTCTTAGTGTGTATTTCAATTGCACGCAATTTACTTTTTTTTTGATTCAGATTTTAAATTCGAATTTACTTTTTATACTTCAAATTATATTTATTGCACAGAACTCATATCTACTTCTTACCAAACTCAGTTTCACCAAACTTAGTTCATGAAACTTACTTTTTACCGATTAAAACACACTATTAGAATGTGTTTGTTAGTACATATTAAAAGCCACTTTTTAATTTTTTTTTATTTTATATTTTTTAATACATATTTTATAAATATTTAAAAATTTTATTTAAAAATTTAGATAGTATAAAAAAATTTTAAGTAATGAGATCTTTTTATTACATATTTTTATTATTTTTTTAGAATTAAAAAAATAAAACTTATTTTTTAAAAAAAATATTTTTTATTTTAAAAAATTTTATTTTATAAGTAATTTCAAAGGCACCATCAGAAGCAGATTCTTGATGAAAGCAACTCAGTCAATTAGTACGTGTTTGTTCTGTGGTTTGATGCCCATCGGTCTTTCAGCATTCAGGAGCATGAGGGGACTGCTTGAGTTCCATATTGAAAGATTGCGAGAGATAAGAACCAGGGAGGATTTGGAAGACGACAATCGGATGTTCTAACCTTGAAGTTTATAGTTCTGTCAGGTCTTCCTATAAACTTCAAATGGGAAGGTGAAGGCTTGTAGAAGAAAGAACCTCCATGTCCTGCATTGTGATCAGCTCGGAGACATCTCTTGGACGGCTGCACAGCCGCCATCGTTGGAAGAGCTTAAGTTTAAAAAGATTTGCAATAAAAAAGTTCATTAAAAATTTTTTATATTTTTAAAATTTTTAAATAATATTTTATATATTTATAAAATATATATTAAAAAATATAAATTAAAAATTAAAAATTTGTTTTTTTCGAACGTAATGCCAAATGGGCTCTGAATCAATTTGCAGAAGTACCTCGCATTGAAGTTTTTTGAACTAAATGGGTTGATAAACAGCAGTCCTTCAAGCATGTTAAAAAGCTTGGTTACATAGTTTCAAGAAATAGAAATAGGTTCCTTGTTTTATTTAATGAGAGCAAATCCATTCAAAATTCAAAAACATACACTAACTACAAAGTTGTCATAGAAAACGTACAGTAATAACTAAAACTTTTGTCAAGTATGACTGAATACTGCAATGAAGTAAATAGCTAAGAAAAATATTTGATATGAATGCCCCTAACTTGAGTTCCTAGTATTTACATTTCTCATGCAAAAGGGGAAGAAACTCTACCAGTTACATGATTGAGTTTTCAAACAAGTGAAAGTAAAAGCCCCCACTATGACTATTTCCCTCCGAAGCTTGGAACAACATAAACATGATTAGCGTCTAGTTGTGCGCGACTTTGGCCTAGCTGATCTCTGCATTTAATTTGAAGGAAAAAAGGATAAGTCAAGATGAAATGGAAAATATAAGATTTGATTTTTAATATACGAAGTTTGTGAGAACATGTTATCCAGGTATCTACTGTGATATGCTACTAAATTGTAGTAGTGTTGGATGCCGTTTACTCTTTCTTTCACTAAGCTATCAAAATTTGAAACTAAGAGACGAATAATACATCAGCTACACTTACAGATGCAGCACCAAAGCTAGCTCCTGAGCCAGTAGCAGCACCTGAGATGATTAAAAAATATGTCGAGTTAACCCACTGAAATAGAAAGATTCTTGAAAAATGCAGAAATATAAAATAATTTCTAAATCATGCAATGTATGAACTCTAAAAATATCAGAAACACTGGCAGTCATAATATGTGAGAAACTAAACAACTGCATCATCAGCCTTCTTATGCAAGGTGTTCCCCAAAATTTTAGCTATAAAGAATGATTGTAATTACCTAACCAGAATATTTATCAAACATACAATACTTGATACTATACAACATAAATTCATGAAAACCAAGAAGCATCTTAGATAATTCTGTCCTATACCTGCACCGAGTGTTGGTGTAGAGAAAAGTGATGTTCCAGCTGCAGGAGTTGAAGGGAAAGCTGGATTATTAGATCCAAATAATGAGGACGTGGGAGCAGTGCCAAAAGCTGTTGCTTGTGGCGTGGAGACAGATGAACCGAACAAGTTCAATGATGGGGTAGATGCACTTGGTGTTGAAAAGAGACTCGAGGAGAGAGAGGCAGGAGGAGCTGAAGATGACGCTGTGCCAAAAAGTGAAAATCCACCCCCTGATGAAGGTGCTGTGATTCCTGTAGAAGCAGATGTTTGTGCAGGTGAGCTGCTAATCAATCCTGCAGCTTGAGTTGATGGTTGTGCACGAACTGGTGGCAAATGCAGTGTTGGGTGAATTCTTCTGGCAGCAGCTTCCTGCCTGGCAACTTCCCGTCTGTCAGCCTCAAGAAATGGATCGCTCGCATCACCTCTACGCCTTTGATCAGCTAAATATGCTGTCCTCATAGACTCAATATACTGATGAAGGCCTTCCACCTACGGAATTATAAAATTATCATAACGAAATGTGTAATTACTCTATAAATTAAGTCCACTCATGCCAATGAACAATACCAAGCATAAGTGTGATTACGTTGTTGGACATTTCCAAATTAAATATATTTAGACACCATTCATCTACACTTCACAAATCTTAGAGGTGCTGTTATCATAATTCAATCTCCTTTAATTTGAGATAATCATGTAATACATCTGACTAAAGACTATCCGCACCAAGACACTATTTTAAAGTCAAAAAAGTGAAATGGTTAACAGAGATTCACCCTTCAACAATAGCAATTTGTAAAATACAAGACAACTTCACTTGAATCTGGGCAAAAATCTGGCAGTGCATAATAAAAGGCACGAGAGCATATGTGAAGTAGGATTAAAAAGGGTAATAGGTGGCTTACCTTAGCAGCAAGATAGATGAAAAAACTGTGGACATTATTCATCACTGTTGGTATGGATTCTGACAAAGATGAAGCAGAGTTTGAAGATGTTCTGTCATTATCAGCACGTAGCAGCTGCTCTAGTTCTTCAATCCACTGGCAACATTCAGCTAGATACTTCTCGAAGCGAAATACTGTTTGCTGCATAAACATAGAAGGCCTTTTCGGCAGACCATTATAGAAGTCATAGACCTGCCCCACAGTACTACCGAACGGCTGAGTCATTTGACTAGAAGCTAGAGCTCTAGTTGTTTGAGTTGCAGGAGTTTCGGATGTAGGAGCAGCATTGGAATGAAGGAACCTAGTTCTGAGCATCATGTAGGAACGAATAGCAGTTTCAGTATTCCACATCATCTGGTTTACAGTGTTCATCAACTCCTGCACAGGAGCTTTCTCTCTTTCTAAAACAGTACTAATTCCTCCAAGTTCCTGGTACAACCAAATGAATACAAAGTCAGTAAAAGGTTGATGCTAAACGATACATAAAACCAAGTAAATGGCTTTCAACTATCGTGAGCCAATAACAGCTATAGCAATAACATGGTAATTGAAGAAGTGCACGCTCCCTTCAGGAAGCACAAATCCTCTTAACAATATTGGAGCTCCAATATTTCCAAATCTCTTAGCAAATCCTGAAATTAGGGAACTAAATGTTCTTGTAAAATCCTTTCATATTAAATCCAACTCTCATTTCTGAGGCCAAGTGACGATCCTCAATCAGCAAATAACTTGACTTAAAAAGACTAAAAAACTCATGCTAAAATGAAGTGGTTCACACATTCATATCATGTAGCATAATACAAGAATACCAAAGAGTCCATTCAAACTGTTCGCAACAAATAATTAACAAGAGGGAGGAGTGCATATGAAACACTGTTGAGAAGGAGAAAGCACATAAACAAGAATCACATTACCTGAAGGATGCGGCTTGCATCAAGCTCAAAACTGTTGCTAGTTACTGAAGCATCATAAAGCCTGCTACATTGATCTAGTCTCTCACTTTCATCCTTATACTCACGAATCCGCTCCCTGAATTGAATATGCCCATTATGTTAGTGTTTCAGTAACAACAGTTTTAATTAGCAAACTCCAACAGATTGGCTTAAAATAAAAAAGCACCATTTAGAAACGGCAGCTTAACATATATACATTGGAATATTGTCTGATTATGAGCTGCAGAAGTTAAAAAGTTAACTATCAGATTGCTTAAGAAAACATTATTCAAGATAACTGAGCAACAATAAAAACATCAAGAAATGGCAAAGCCACAACCAAAATCTAATGTAAAGGACGAAATGGGCAATTAAGGTAACAAACCTACTCCACTAAAAAGAGATTACAGAGAAAGAACTTTTTAACTTATTATTCCAGTGAGCAAAAATCATAAATAAACTACATGAATACCTTCCAAGAATGTCAACGTGAGGGGGAAAAAAAGAACACACACATACCAAAAAAGTTAAAGAAAAGAATTCACTTTAAATTAAGTAAAATAAACAGCATCCGAAACATTGAAACATATAAATCTCTACTAACACCATAAATAAAACCAGTTCATGTAAAGCTAAAACAAGCTTGAGAGAAAATCCAACAAGAAATTACAAGGGCGCAATTGATGAAATATGGCAACAAATAACAATACCAGCTAACAAATTCCTAGCAAGAAACAAGCCAACACCAAAACCGACCAATTCAATCACACAGACACTCACCACACTCCAAACCCCACCAAAAAACAATTCTTTAGCATTTCCAACACCTTAGCCACCCAAGAAATTCCAAAAGAAACTTAAAAAACACCGATTCTTACTCAATCTGCCTAAGAAATTTCTGCGAATCCGGGTGTAAATCTTCAAACTTGGTACCGTAACTCGCCGGCGCTTTATCTGCAGTGAAAAGAAGCAACTGCTGTTGTCCCCCAGCTACCTGCTGCTGCGCTGGCATCAGCTGAAACTGCTGCTGCTGCTGTTGCTGTGGCGGCTGCTGCTGCAGCTGAAACTGCTGCTGCTGCTGTTGTTGTTGGCCAAATGATGGAAACGGGGACACGCTACCGGGAAACGGCGACGAACCCTGCTGTTGAAACGGTGATGGTGAAGAAAAAGAGAACGCCATTGAAGCACCGGTAGTGGTGGCGGAGGCGTTCGACGATCTCAGGCGCTCGAGCGAACCACGTGAGAAAAATTCGTCGCAGTGTTCTCCTGTTTTGTTATATTCTTCGTCGATCACCGGCAAGAATCTTTTCTTCGGCGGCTTCGGCCAGCAGGCAATCGCAACGGGGGCGGCGGCGGTTGTGGAAGAACTGGGGCTTTCTCGAATTGAAATTGAATCTGGTGGCGGATTTGGGCTGAAGATAGTGGGCTGAGGCGGAGGGCCACACCGGCGGTGGCGCGGAGGGCCCATTAAGAATCTTGAACGAATTCAATTGATGCGGCGGGATAAAAGTGGGTGACGAAGATGGCCCTTGAGAATTAAAGAAATGTCGAGCAATTTTGTCCTGTTTGTTTCTCGGAGTTGATGAATTGGAGTGGAGTAAGAAGTTGACGTTATAATAGTTCGGTTTCGGCTGCGACGCCCATCTGAGATTTTAGTTTTGACAAACTTAGCTTTGATTAATCTTCGAGTCGTATTTTAAATACTCTATAGTTTTATTTTTTTTATTAAATTTTAAATTTTGAACAATTTATATATTTAAATTATATAACGAATTTATAATTTTATTTTTACATACAGAATTTTAATTTTAATTTTTTCATTTACACATTTTTTAATATAATTATATTTTTTAATTTTCAATACAATTCTAAAAACTATTAAAATATAAATAGAAAATTTTATCTTTTATTTTCACTTTTAGTTAAGGAAATTTAAAATATGCATTTATATATATATATCAAGAAGCGATTATGACAAAAGCTTTAACCGGTAAAACTTAAACTAAAGTTTTCTAAAATAAAGATTATTTTTAATTTGTTTAAAAAGAACTTCATTTTTTATTAAAAATAAAATTTATATATAATTAGATCATATATTTTTCAAATGTAAAAAATTATAAATTACAAAATTTATTATAAAATATAAAAAATTCTTAAATAAAAATAAAAACATAGTTACTGTGAAATATTTTTCATGCAAATAACCAACTCCTAGGCCATTGCCAAAATCATCAATTTTCATTTCCAAAAATTTCTTCTACATTTGTATGATAAAAGCTTTTGAAATAAGATTTCATGAATATCATGAAACATTCCTCGGTACAAATGATCAAGAATCTACAAACTTTTTTTGCTAAAAAATAAAAAAGACCAGCATCATCATCTTCGTCTGCTTCTTCTAAAGCTTTTAAATAATCAGTGCAGAGAAGATCCACCACCACTAGTACGCCTAGTCGTAGGAGAAGACACAGTCGCTGGCGTTGCTGCTGTCATCACCGGAGGCGAGAACCAATCTCTTCCATGAAGATCTCTACTAAATTTCTCCTGTTCATCTTCCACTATCATCATTGAAGGCCAAGCAATGCCTTCATTCACCACCCCAAAGTTCAAACCTGCTTCAATCTCTCCAACTCCTCCTTCGGCTACGGTAGTACAATGATGCCCTAATCCTAATCCCAAACCTAGTTCAAACTGCTGGCTTACGCCAAACCCGAACAACCCTGCAGCAACGCCGGAGAAGAAATTCTCCCCTGCAGATGCTGATGCTGCTGCAGAGAAGAAGGGTGTTGGCGGATGATGATGGTGGTGGAGAATGCGGAGTGATTTCGTCGTCTGCGGCGGGGGTGTAGGAGGAGAAGTGGGACGTGGGCGTTTGCGAGAAGAACCACCGATAGGAACGTTACGCAGAGCTCCGCCTAGTGTCCAGTATCGCCGGCAAGATTTGCAGAAATGGCGCGGCTGAGATGTGTTATAGTTGTTGTAGTAACAGAACTTGGTGTCTCTTGATTCACATCTTGGACACCTTTCTGCTTCCCTTCTCAGCATTGCTCCTCCACAACCACCGCCGGCCATCTTCTCACTAAAAGATTTGATTTTGATAACCTTGTGATGGGATTAAAATATTTGCTTTCGTTAACCTTGCGATGAAAAGGATTTGATCTTTTTGGCTCTTTTGGTGGTGGTGAAGGTGAAGAGATAGTGAGTTGGGTTGTTGGATATAAAGGGCAAAGGATCCAATGTTGTTGTCTGCAATGGGGAATGCGTTGAGATTAAAGGGGAAACTATTCTTCAGAGCTTTTTGGGTTTCAGAGTTTGGAGTTTAGCTAATGGAGTTAACTGGCATGCTTTGCTTGCTCTGCTCTTCTGCAGACGACAGAGATCGAGAAGAAGAAGAAGAAAGAATTCTGTAGAAAGAAGACGACAAAACTTTCCAGTAATTATCAGAGACCAATAATCAAAATGTTTACAAAGATAAAATTACAGTTTGTTTGCTGAACAAGAACAAAGAACAGACTTTGAAGTTTGAACAGAAGAAAAGAAGAATCAACGATCAATATTGGTGTTTGAATATGTACGGGCGAGAGCAGGTAACGAAACGTTTCCTTTCCATTCACGGGCTGGTATCTCTTTCTTGTCACCCGGAGCAGAAACAACAGTCGAGCAGTACCAGAGAATCTGAAACAAAACAAACTAGAAGCAGAGCAGAGCTTGTTTGTTCCCTTGCTGGTTCCAAGCCAGCAGTGTTGCAGCATGGGCATGGCTGATAGGTAGCGAAAGCGTGCATGACAAAGCTTACGTGTCGATATTTTATGTTTTGCGATACTGTTCCCGTGATTCAGAAGGCCGTGGTAGGGCCGGTGAGAAGGTGAAGGCAAACTTCTTCAGTTGTTTTGATATACGATCAGTGGAGATTTCGCTTCCTTCTTCAGAGAAGCAACAAGTAGGTGAAAAAAGAACCAACTCCGCTAACTCTTTAGAGTTATCCCTGTTAACACAAGACTACTAACTCCGTTAACTCAACTGTCTTCTGGCATTCCTTTAACTTGCAAGTTAAACACTACTGTCATTTTTTAGTAAAACATTCAGCAATTTATTTTTCTGTCACCATGATTATTATTGGATCTTAGCATTATACAGGGTTGTCCTTCACAAATTATCACAATGAAAGTTTTGAGATACTACAGAAAAAAACAGTTCAAAACATGCACACCACTACAAGAATTATGTACATATCTTATTACAATAAACCCCCAGTCATAGTATTCTCTCTGTTCTTTTTTTTTTATTACATAACTGCTACAAGCTGCAAATCAGAGTCATCTTCTACATAGCACACTTAAAACATGCTACAAATTTCGTTTAATCGGTTTCATGATCAGGTGCTAGCGAGTACCAAGCAGGCATTCTTCCTTTACTTCTAAGAAGCCGAGTGAACGGAGAGTCGGGCATCTTGGCTTTCTCTTCTTCTTCCAGTTCCTGCTTTGTTTTAGGCAATCCATCAGGGACATGGTAATGCCGATCATTTTCCGCTTCAATGTTTTTAGCTTTCGCTTTTTGGGATTCTTTCTCCCGTTTCCTTTTTTCTAATGCAGTGAGCCCGTGCAGACAATCTATCAGAGCCTTCCGGCCACCGGCCTGCCTCACTAGCTTCTCCACGTCCTCTCTAGACATTTGCTTCTGTTACCGGAAGCAAGTTCAAGTATTAGGTAGCTGTATATGTTATAATCACGAACCAGAAAAAAAACTGAAGGATTCAAATTCAAATCTTTTGTCCCACAATTGTGTCAAAAACTTATGATTTCATATTGACAGATCTTAAATTCAAATCAAATGTAGTTAAAATATGAAATCATAAGTAGGGGACAAGTGATGGGATCATGGGAGACAATTGTGGCGCAGAGGATTTGGATTCGAAGGCTTGAACCGCGGGTGTTTGAAGTAGATTAGATAAAACATACCTCTAGATCTCTAAGCTCAAAGTAAGCTTGCCAGCAGCTATAGGACTCATCACCTTCAAGCGTTGAGCAATAATCTGCAAAAAGGAACGGGCATACAACGCTGTTAAGTTTAGAGGTTTTGAAAATTTTGCAATATATTTCAATATCTTTGGATTATTATTATTTTTTTTCGAAGCAAGGACATAGTAAAAATAATTCACCAAAATATCTTTAAAAAATGTTTCAAGCAATGCTCTTCAAACGAAAAACCGAATCAAAATCCAACAATTTTTATTAAAGATAATTTTAGAAACGAGCAAACGAAGAAGAAGAAGATCGAACCAGTGAGATCATTCTCAGATTTCTGAAGAAACGAAGGTTCTTTAATTCCTCTATCAATCTTGCTCCTTGAAAAAGGTTCGAGCTTTGGAATCGACTGGCTACTTCTCTGCTGCTGCTGCTGTTGAGCTTCACAGACAACTACAGACCCACGAACGCCGGAACGATCAGGCAATACCGCCGCTGCCGTCAACGCCGAAGATGACAGTGCAAGCATTCTCAAAACAATTGTTAAATCGATTCTTTGAAGTTATCTCTAGTCCAACCAAAGAAGAAAACCAATAAAAACAAGAAACTTTTACTTATTTATAATCAGAGAGCTGTAAGAAGAACGGATAAGGATCTCTAGCTGTTTTAGTTGCTAGATTAAACCAGAAGCTGTAGCTCGTGGAACCTTACATTGTTCCGAATTCAATTATTACGACATATGTCCGAGCAGAGACAATATTACGAAGACGCGTTTATCTACGAATATGACACCGTATGATATTTCGTGACAATTTCGGACTTCTAAGTCAAATCAATGAGCTCTCCTGAACTAGATAAAATAAAATAATAATATCTTATTTATGTTTAAGATATTTTAGTTCTTATTTCCAGCTATGCAACACCACTTGGGCTTTTCTTGACGTCATGAATAACAATGGGCCGTATTAGATTTAGGCCCTTCTACAAAAATCAATTAAAAAACTTTAGTGATAATTAAACTAAATTAACTAATCGATAATAATCGATTGAGTTTGCTTTCCAAAAAGAGAACATGTTCTTTTGCTATTCAGAGTTGTAATTAATGCTGGTCGATAGTTTTACGTTTCACTTCTTTAGTAAAAAAATAATATTTATTTCGGTAAACGGGAAATTTTATCTCGAAAGAGCAGTTCAACAATTGACTTTACAGAAAGATAAACTTGCATAAGCTTTTTGGCAAACTTAAGCCACATGACAATTTGTTTTGCATGTTCAACCTACAATCTACATAATTCAGAGGATGCTTAAATAACAAGTGATTGCATTATTATAAGGTAACGAAAAAATTATGATTTGATGAGTACTTGCGTAGACGAAAGAGGAAACTAAAAAAAAAAAAGAGCGCAATTGATGATAATAATATATTGGGAATTATTTAGTAGTTATTTTAAAATAAAATTTTTGTGAAACTAAATATATTTTTATTTATTTAAAAATAAATTTTAGTTTTTTATTTATAAAAAAAATAAATAATAAAAAAGATTTTTTTACGTAAATTTTTATTTTAATTTTAAATAAATTTAAAAAATATGAATTGAAAAATTATAAAACCTTTTTTTTAAATGAAATACCAAATGCCTCTAAAGTTTGCACTAGCTATAGGCTATAATGTTAGAAAAAATTATGTGCCAAACTTATTATGTGTTGTACTTATCTACGATAATTGGTCAATAACAATCGTTCTCATAAAAATTAATAATAATAAACAAATTCCAATTTTAATATTTCCAAACAATATGGAGCTGCATTTATAATTAAAAACTAATGGAACACTAAATTGCAAAAGTTTGCTAGTGACAAATTTGGGATCACCTTCTTAGAGTCTGGTGATTGACTTTATGTTTTAACTTTTAGTTCCTCTAACGAAGAAACAATCACATGGACCCCCCCATTGTTTTTAAATAATCACTCCAAAGTCTAACACTTTCTTTGTTAAAATACCCAATTCTCCAATAAATCCAAACATTTGAGGGCTTAATTGTAAATCCGTCAATTACTTTTTATCAAAGTCAATGTCTCAATATGTTTTTATAATTTCAGGTGTCAGTAGTTTCCAATTTTTTAATTTTTTGCGTAAAATAGCCACCTAGTATGTTCTTGGTACAACAAAGGACAAACTATTTTTGTGTCAATAATAAATGGTAACTATTTTTGTGGGGTTAATTAGAGGGGAGTAGAATTGTAGAAATTAAAAGCAGCAATTAAAAGAAAAAATAATAAATGCTTTGTGTTTCAGTGACCGGTAGCTTTTAATTCTACCGCTGGTGTTGGTGGACCGATTTTGTTTAATTTTCAAAAATCAAGTTATAAAAAAATAGATTTTTGTTTTTTTTTTTTTTGTTTGTTTGTCTTGATTCAACTCGTTGAAAAGAAGCAGAAATAGAATAGAATAGAGTACAGTGATTAAGAAAGAAGAAGAAGAGAAGAGAAGGGAAGAGTTGAGCTAAACAAGAGAGAGAAAGCGAGAGCCGGAAAAACAGTGAAGCAATTGGAGTTCTTCTTCTTCTTCGATCTGGATTTGTTATGTAAGTTAAGTTTTTCCGATTTGATTGATTTGTTTCTGCAAACTAATGGAGAAAATCAACTTCACCTGATGAACTTGTTTCTGTTGTTTCTTGCACAGGTTCAGGGAGTCATTCTTGTTTCTGATTTGAAGAGTTTCAAATCTCAATGTTTGTTTCTAATTATTGATCCAATTCTGTTTCTTTTTTTGCTTATTTTGTCTCTGCTTTTTCTTTGAGATAGAATCTGGTTTCGTAATCAACTTCTCCTAAATGCGAGAAAGCTTCCAAAGCCCTAACTCCTTTCCCCCTCTAATTTGAATATAAGCTCTCTTACTACTTTCTTGTTTTTCTTCTGCAAATCTTAACATGGAATGAATAAAGTTTTGCTCTTTTTTCGAAAATCAAGCTTCTGTTGCTGCTGTTGTTCTAAATCGTAGAAGAAGATCGACCTCCAATGATTTGAAGATTGATTTATTTGATAGATCATGCATCTTTCACTATGGAAGCCAATCTCCCACTGCGCAGCTCTAATCTTAGACAAAAAATCACGCCGCCGTTCAGGCGATGACGTCAGCAATGTGGCGTCGTCACCGGCAGCGCTCCGCCATCTCCAAGAGAACAAGCTTCGTGAAGCTTTAGATGAAGCTTCGGAAGACGGGTCTCTCGCCAAGTCCCACCATATTATTGGTGAAGATTCTGACGATGCCGCTGGTAAGAATCCCGGTGCTTCATCGTCAGCAATTGGACGGTCGCGGTCGCTTGCCCGGCTTCATGCTCAGCGCGAATTTCTTCGCGCTACTGCCCTTGCTGCAGATAGAACGTTTTCTTCTCCGGAGGAAATCCCAAATCTCAATGAATCTTTCTCCAAATTCATGACAATGTACCCAAAGTACCAATCTTCGGAGCGAATTGATGCCCTCCGTTCCGATGAATACTCATTTATCTGAGCCTGGTGCCAGAATCTGTCTGGATTACTGTGGGTTTGGTTTGTTCTCTTATCTCCAAGGCATTGTCGATTACGAATCTTCAGCTTTCACTCTATCAGAAATTACTGCTAACTTGAGTAATCATGCACTCTATGGTGGTCCTGAGAAGGGCACTGCTGAGCATGACATCAGGACCCGCATTATGGATTACCTCAACATTCCAGAAAATGAGTACGCCCTTGTTTTTACAGTCAGCAGGGGTTCCGCATTCAAGCTTCTAGCTCAGTATTATCCTTTTCATACTAATAAGAAGTTGCTTACAATGTTTGATCATGAGAGCCAGTCAGTCAGTTGGATGGCGCAGAGCGCCCTTGAAAAGGGTGCCAAGGTTTACACTGCTTCTTTCAAGTGGCCAGCACTGAAGCTCTGCTCATCTGAACTGCGGAAGCTGATTGCTGTCAAGAAGCGGCGGAAGCGTGATTCGGCAGTTGGATTGTTTGTGTTCCCTGTGCAGTCTAGGGTCACTGGAGCTAAGTACTCGTACCAGTGGATGGCACTTGCGCAGCAGAACAATTGGCATGTTTTGCTTGATGCTGGATCGTTAGGGCCAAAGGATATGGATTCTCTGGGGCTATCATTGTTTCGGCCAGACTTCATTATAACCTCATTCTATCGAGTGTTTGGTTCAGACCCTACAGGATTCGGCTGCTTGCTGATAAAGAAGTCGGTCATGGGGAGCTTGCAGAGCAGTAATGTTGGCACCAGATTGGGGATGGTGAAGATTGTTCCTGTCTTCCCACAGTATCTAAGTGATTCGGTTGACGGTCTGGATGGTTTGGTTGGTATTGAAGACAATGAAGCCAATGGCAAGGAAGAGTCCATGGAATCAGATGCCCACCAAGGAACTCAATTGCCTGCATTCTCAGGTGCATTCACTCTTTCTCAGGTTAGAGATGTGTTCGAAGCTGAGATGGAACAGGATAACAGCTCTGATAGGGATGGTGCGAGTACCATTTTTGAAGAAACGGAGAGCATTTCTGTTGGAGAAGTCATGAAGAGTCCTGTTTTCAGTGAAGATGAGCTCTCAGACAACTCGTTCTGGATCGACTTGGGCCAAAGCCCCCTTGGATCATGTAAGTCTGGACAGTTGAATAAAGGTAGGCTAGGTTCTCCATTACCTCCATCATGGTTTACTGGGAGGAAACATCATAAGAAGGTGTCACCAAAAGTGTCATCAAAAGTATCACGGAGCCCACTTTATGATGATCAAGCAATTTCATTTGATGCAGCTGTTCTTTCTGTATCAGAAGACCTCTACCGCGTTAAGGAAGTGCCAGAAGAGGAACCGGCAGAAAATGGGAGGAAAAATGAAGACTTTACACATGTTAGTGAGATTGAGGAAGAACATGATACCCAAGAAACTTCAGGTTCTCATGCTGTTAAATTTGCCAATGGAATTAAGAATGAAGGCTCCGCCTCTTGTTTTGGGCATGGCACAAGTCTAGAAAATGGTTCAACTTCTAAACCAGGCTGGGATATTAATTTGGAACCAAAGGAAAATGCCATAAGAAGAGAAACAGAAGCAGAATTCAGATTGCTTGGAGCAGGACGTAGAGAAGGAAACAACAGTAGGTTTACTGGTGGTAGATTCTTTGGAGTGGATGAGGATGAACGAGCTACAAGCATGGGGAGTAGGGTCTCGTTTTCAATGGGGAACAGCAGTATATATGCACAAGGAAGACTCTCCAATTCAAATGCTGCAGAGGCATCATCGCATGCATTGGCCAATGACGATGTTATCAGTGACGGTGATGATGAGGATGCTTTAGAGTGGGACAGACGAGAGCCAGAAATAAGATGCAGACATCTTGATCATGTCAATGCTATGGGTCTTAACAAAACCACAATCAGGCTTCGCTACTTGATCAATTGGCTTGTGACGTCATTGTTACAGTTGCGATTGCGACAACCAGAAGGAGGAGCTGGAGAGCCTCTAGTCCATATATATGGTCCGAAGATCAAGTATGAGAGAGGTGCATCTGTTGCTTTAAATGTGAAGGACAGTGGTGGGAAATTTATCAACCCGGAAGTTGTTCAGAAGCTTGCTGAGAGAAATGGTATTTCTCTGGGACTTGGATTCCTTAGTCATATAAAGCTAATGGAGAATCAGAAGCAGCTCCATGGTGCTGCAGATCTTATTGATACTTCCTTGTGTAAGCCAACAAGTGGGCGTCATCATTGGAAGAGCATCACCATCAGAGTTGAGGTTGTTACAGCCTCTCTTGGGTTCCTAACAAACTTCGAAGATGTTTATAAGATGTGGGCCTTTGTTGCGAAGTTTTCGGATCCACGTTATGTTGAAAGAGAGATATTGTCCATGACAATTGAGACTTCAGATACATAGGAATTGGATTTTCCTTACTGATCCTCCAAGCTTGGAGTGCATATGCATTTAGTCTTCTGCTGCTCTCAGATTATGATCATAAGTGCAGCAAGCCTTGTGGTTGAAGAAGCGGCAAATATAGAGCAAAAGGGAAGTTTAAGTTTGACTTGTATCAACCATCTTTGCATCGTATACCTGAAGTGACCTTCTCAAAGTGACAATGCGACGTGTGAGTCTTCTGGTTATTCTATTTATTCTTGGCATATCCATAGGTATGTATCTTTTTGTTTGCTTTAGAGTTTGCTATTCTTGTATTGTCCCGTTCTTGAGCATAGTTCTTTTTCCATCCATGATTGTAAAAATATTGAACGGCCGATATGTTTCATTATTGTAAAATTCTCATTGCTTGAATCCGAAGAAGGAAGATTTTACCATGTGCTTCAATATTTCCCCCTGCATATAAATTTCAAATGGGTATCATGCAATTTGCACTCTCTTCAACTTTTAATTTGTCTCATTTTCTGTTTTCAACTGTAAAGTTGTATTGACATAGCTGTTAATTACTGCCTTATGAGAGTATTGCTGCTCTTTATCTCTGTAGTGTTATTGTGAAGCTCAGGCAAGAAGATTGTGGTATTGATGAAGCTTGTCATATTGCCATTGCAATTTTGTGTTTGACGTCTGTGGCGCAGCAATGTAGTTCGCCTGATGATTCTTCATAGCTAAATTCAGATGTCACTGCTTTGGGATCTTACTTACCACTGTCTTGTATAATAGTAGTTGATTCTGTAAGTTAATATGCAGCGCAAATTTCTCCGGCTGTCTATCATGGTAAGTTCTGTGTTTGCTAAGTGGGCAATGTTGTTTTTTTGTAATAATGGGATTGCAGTTAATTTCAACTCCATAAATTCCTTATGTATTTAGCTATCTAGATGTAGAGGTATTGGGTTCAATGTTTTGATAAGTTTACTATCCCATTCTGCCTTTGGTTAGCAGTCTGAATCCCTTGCCAATGAAACCTATTTGAGTTTTGTCTGAGTTCTTTGAATGCCCTTGTCATATTTTTGAAATGGTATACTGAGAATTTTTGTATGGATCTTGTCATATCATCTTTGATGATAGCAAGGTAAGTCGTATGCCAATGTAAGAACTTACCCATATTTGTTCATAGTTCTCCAGGCGTTGGATGCACTCTTTGGGGAAGGTGGATACATTGCTTGGTGTGTTCTCAAGATGAAGAAGATCAGATTTTTTTCTGCAAGTAAATGGAAGGTTTCATAGACTGTTGCTTTCTTGTACTTACTCTATGGATGTGTTCTTTTCACTTTTTTTAAAGTCAATTTTCAATAAAAAATTATTTTTGAATATTTTAAAATATTTTTGTGATCATTTATTTTCAAATTTTACTTCTCATATGTTCACTTTTAAAAAAAGGTTGAAAAGTCAATTCCTCCCATACATCAGTCTCTCTTGTTGGGTGTGTTTTAACTTGATAGCATTTTCTTGTCATTTTTGTTGAATAGTATGTAGACCTAGTCTAGTCCTTATCTATGATGACAAGTTGATGTGCTTGTAGGACTTGCTCTCTTTAAGAAAAGCGATACGCCGATAAAGCATCTTCCATTTGACAGAGTAGCAGGAAAGAGCTGTGACCAGAATAATGAGGTTTGTCTATAGTCATAACTGTGCAGCTTTGGTCATGCCATGCATCTGTTAGGTGTTTGCAGTTTATTATGCAGAGAAAAAAATTCAGTAAGGTTGATAGTCCGTCCTACGACTTAACACTTACCCGTCGCTTTGCCTTGTTCTAATATCTATATATGATATCTATATATGTCCAGTTTTAAGGACAAGCGGAAGATAGAATTCAAACAAATAAGAGTCAATGTTGCCGCACGTATTTTTTGCCTAAATTTTTATTTTCAAATAGTCTCATGATCATCATGCTGCATGCCTCAGACCAAAACGCATAGGCAAGTTTTAGTGACAAAATTTTTGTGTGGACAGGCAAGTCCCACATTGCTGTTCAAAGTTGCTGCTTGCGTAATGCATGTTTCGGCTGACCAACTGTCTGAGAGCAGAAAAGTTCAGAAAAGCAAGTTGTGTGCATATCTAGTTTCTGTAACCACTCCAAGGAGCGGACTTCTGGGAAATGGAATCTTCATACGTTGAATTGATTGGTGTGGTTAGTGGTGTTAGTGCTCGATTGATGTTAACATCAGCGACAAACAGCTATCTTTTTCCATTAGTTCCAATAATTTTCAGAGTACAACATTCTACCAGATTCGTAGTGCAATAAGATATGAATAATAATTTTCTATTGAAGGGGTCCAACATAAAACTTTTACAGCTACCAGTTTCTATTTACATGCCCTCTTCGTTCAATATAAGTTCTACAGGAATGCTAAGTTGCTAACACTTCTGTCACAACACAGGCAACAATAATGCTGATACAATGTTTTAGAGAGTATGTACTCACTACTATATACAAGAGTCTTCAGAAGAGAATCTGGCTGTTGACTTATCTTGAACTTGTTAGTAGTTTTCCGCTTAAAATCAAGACCATGTTCAGTTTTGGATGCTCGAGTTTGATAACTGTTTGAAGTGCACTTGATGTTTATATCCAAGGGAATACACAATAAGTGACAATGAATAATCTGTGACAATCTTTATCAAGAAAGCAGTCTCCCCGGCGAACTCCTTAGCCTTCCAAATACTTGTTATCCTCTACTATATCGGCAGTTAGAACTGATAGTAAAGGTCATTGTGGGACATGTATAGATAGTCTGGTCATGAACCTCTAGCAACCCATTTTAGCAGCTTTTCACACGCCAAACCTGAAAATGTAATGCATATAACAGCATTAGATTTAGGGTTGGAAGACAACGCGTGTAGTCATAACAAGATGACTGTTATATACTAATTTAAAGTTTTCTAACTTAAGCTCATTTATCCTCATATCTACGAGCAAATATACCTCAACAGGAACAAAGAACACCTTCTGAATATTCTTATACGAAGGAGAGCTCTTACAAGGGGAAGAGTCTTCTATATCCACTTGATTTCCAAATTCTTCATATTCAACAGGTGTGAGTGGTAAAATTGGGTGATTTAGAGTGTTGCAGGGATCTAGAAGGGATCCTAGGGAGAAGGCAGATTCTTAGAAAAACATGCAACAAAATACAAATGCAACTGGAGCTAATGTGAGGAAATACATAATAATGCAAAATGCAATAATGACAGTAGAGATTCCCGCATGGTTTCATGAACATGTAAAATTGGAATGCATGCATTTGTGATATTAACAAGGTTTTTACAATTAAATCGAGGCAGATAGTATCATCACTAAAATTTCTCAAATATTAATGCAATTAATTCACAAACACAACTAATGAAAAATCCTTCTCAAACAATTGTGAATCAAATGTACAATAGATTTTGAGATTATGTGCATTTGACATCCATTGCAAGTGTTTTGGAATTGAAAAGCTCAAAAAAGTCATGCAAAGTGCTTAAGAAAATTTTTAAAAGTTTAGAGAGCATAAATAAATTGTACGTCATGAAATAATTATACGTACTAATTCCCTTTTTTTATGAATATAAAAAAATTAAAATTTTTCTTCCAAAAAAAAAACTTTATAAGCTATTCTAAACAGGGCTGTAAAATGAACATTGATAGTGTAATAAATGTCAGGTATTTGAATAATGCTCACTATATTAGTTGCGCATCAGCAGAACCCAATTGCACATAGCCACAAGAATAGACAACGTAAATAATTTACAAAAGCTCCTGTTTTGATAATCATAATTTAAGAATGTAGCGTACCTGGAAAATAGCACTACCCAGGACGAGAATTTTGCCAATATATCTCCGACTGAACTTTCAAACCAATCGATCGGCGTCGATAAAACCGAATACGACATCAATGTACTTCTCTCCTTCCTCCATCTCCATGTCCATGTGCTACATGCACATCTGATTGGAGAGGTCCGACATCCTACGGTAAGGATCGTGCCTACGTCACACCAAGGAGGGTGGGTGGTTCCGGTTTCTGCGGCGGACTAGGAGGTGAAGGTGGTAATGGTGTGGGAGGTTGTTTCTTAAATTTTGTGGCGGCAAGCCGGTGGATCGCCGCGGCAGAGGCGGCGCCACGGCGGCGGAGATCGGTTGAATTTTGAAGGATTTTAGAATGGAAGCAGAGCATGGTAAACCATGGGAGAAAGAAAGGGTTTAATAACTGTTTTAAGAGAACGTTTATGATAATAAAGTTTATTTTACTAAATATTTAAAATTTCAAAACTTTATTTATTTATTAATAACTTTATATATATAATTTATGATATACATTTATTAAAATGTTAAATATTTTTATAAAATATTATAAAAATTAATTAAAAATAAAAGTATTTTTGAAATAAAAAATTTGATAAATATTTGCAAACATCACCGAATTAAGAAGCCTATATCTATAAGCTTCTTAATGGCCTTCGTGGGCTACTATATGCCCAATAAGGGTCTGTTTCTTGAGAGAAACGTCCATTTTAAGTTTCTAAGAGAGAAAAGAAATACATAGTATCAAAATTTAGAAAAGGTAGTAGGTGGAGTTGGAGAAAGCAAAGTAGAGATTCTTTTTATTCCAGGTTCTTGGAAAAAAAAAAATTTGTGTTTCTCTGAAACAAAGATGAGTTCTTTTGTCTCTGTTGTTTTGTTTGTTAATTTGATTTTTTTGTTTTGTTATTTACAGAAAAGTTTTCTTGGATGGAGGAACACTGTAAATTTTGTAAACAATGGGAGGAACACTACTACTGGAGTCACTTAAGATCAAGGAAAATCAGGTTTTACCAGATCATGACTGGAGATTTTCACCGGCGCATGGTAAAAATATGATCTTTTTTTGTTCTTTTCCTTTTTAATTGGTGAGTGAGTAACTGAGCCATTTTTCTTACTGCTAGGGATTAGAATGAAACAGTTTTTTGCTGATCTTGTGCTTCCGTGGTTAGAGCTTTTACTGACATACTGTTCTTTTGGTCTCACAAATTACAATTTCTTAATTATTTGGAAGTAATAGGATTTTTGGCTACTCTATGAAATCTAGACATCAGCTTCACTGAGCTTTCGATTTCAGTGAATATTTTGCAAATTTTTGGTTTTTTAATTGATCAAATTGTATCATTCCTGTTCTTTTGAAAGCCCTCGAAACAGTGTAGAGGCTGCATGTTTTATTGTTAGGTCCAATTTGATACATATTGATTTTCTATTATGTTAACTAAATGTATTCTTTTCTTCTGCAAGAAAGTAGGAGTTATGAGAAACAAGTAGAAATAATTCGTAGATATTCTCCATGAATTGTGTCAAATGCAGAAGATATATATACTGTACACCTATTACACACTATGACTATTCTGCAACAGTATGAGATCAATAGTTGATCAACGATGCTTTTGCCTTCAGAAATTACCGGTGAAGTTCATCGACCATTATAATGGACAGCTATCTGAAACACTTCAGCTCAAGGGACCAAGTTGCAACGTATGGCATGTTAATCTAACGGAAGTTGATGGAGATGTGTGTATGCAATCTGGATGGAAAGAATTTGTTGAAGCTCATCAGTTGAAGGAGAACGACCTCTTGGTCTTCAAGTATGATGGAGATTGTCGTTTTAATGTGTCAATTTTTGAAGGGTCTGGCTGTGAGAAGGTGTTTGCATACTTTGTTAAGGGTGTGAATTCTAGGAGACATGGAGATAGAGAAGACTCGGTGGATATTAGACATGAAGATAGAGAAGATCTAGTGGAACTTAGACATGAAGATAGAGAAGGCTCGGTGGAAATTATACACACGTCTTCTGTTCATGGAGTTGCTAAAGGTGATGCTTCAAATAATCCTCATGCTTCTAGACATCAGGTATCACCACCACTGCATCCTTGCATGTTTCCAAGTGCTGGCCAAATCGTGCCAAATGTAAGTAATAAGAGCCTGTCAACTTCTTCCAAAATGATTTCCTCAAGAGAAGCATCTCCTCAAAATAAGGCAACAGATAATCCAAGTATGTATAGCTAACGTCTCCACATTTTAATGATCTGGCACATAGCATCAATTTTTATTGGTTAATAAGCATATACTTTCTTTTTCCTTCTGCTATGTAAGCTAGACGTCGCCACTCTATTGAGAGGTCAGAGTGTCTTAGGAAACTGTATTATGACTCTTAATCCGATGTATTAGCTTGGAACTGGTTTTAGTTTTGCTTGAACCTTAGGAGAGCAAGTCCTGCAGTTTAAGGCATTAAAAGCTCAACTCTCAAAATATTTCAGCCACTTGGAAACAGCTGACATCGACACTAGATCATATGTTAAGGAACAATTTCTTCTCTTTGGGTAAGATTCTCAACTTTGGCAATATGGCACTCTGTCCAGGATTCTTTCTATTATGATGCTATAGATATATTTATAATTTAACTAAACACATAAAAGAAATGAAGTGAAAATTGGGAGCAGGAATTGTACTCTTAAGGGTAGGGTATACTTGCAAATTCTGGTATGTAGCAAACAAGCAGCGATATATTGAACGCTAAGGACAACCTGGAAATCTGCCATTCCTTTATACTATGAATTTAGCATTTATTCCAATTCAAACTTGAGTTGACAAAAAAGTATTCCTTGATAATCTATCAGCTCATACAGCATATTTTCCCTGCGTTTACTTTCAAATATCAATTATGACATTGCTTTTAAAAGAGTATAATGATAGTATTCAATTTTGGGTCTAAACTAATAGGCACCAACAAGCAAGCTCTGCCAGGGATACATGAAAATGTAGAATTTACCCTAGATACCCTTTATGTTAATGGAAGGAGCCACTTGACTAACGAAGAGGAAAAAAGGGTCATGCGGCTGGTGCATGCTGTTGATCCACAGAGTCCATTCTTCATATGTGTTATGCAGCGCACTCATATTCAAAAGAGATTCTTCTTGGTATGTTCTCATAAGCGTAAAAGTAGGCACCTTGCTTATAACTCAAATGAATTTACGTTTTGTTTACTTATACTATCTTTACGATTGGTGGATGGAAAAGCTTTGGTTTAAATAACTAAAATAATATATTCGGTCCAGTTATGTGCAACAGAAGTGCATTTGTCCAGCTGGCTATGGCTGATACAGTTTAAAATTTAGCTTCTTCTTCTTCTTATTGCTTATACACCTGTGCATCCAATTCCATATCTGCTTGTTCCTCTTTATTGTTCCCACTTTGAACAATTCAATCATAAAGAAGGTTTTATCTGTTAATGAGCATGTCTTAATCTTTTTGTCGTTCTCTTTCCACTCTCAAACAATCGTAAGGCAGCTAAGTTGGTGATATGATGTTATCTTACGGACTAGTAGTGGCATTCCTGCCTATGTTTGTCTTTCTGTGTTACATGACTGAAATTAGCATCACACTAGTCTTCCATATTTCTAATCTGCAGGCAGTGCCTTGTGAATTTGCTAGACGACACTTGCACATGAAGTCCCAGGATATCATCCTCCGAGTTCCAGGAAGGCAACGGAAGTGGATTATTGGCTATCTCGTTCAAAAAGCTGCATCTGGTTTTTCTGCAAAATGGAACACCTTTGTTTACGACAATAACCTGGAAATAGGCGATATTTGTCTCTTTCATATGATCCGAAGCCGGAAGACTATTGAGATGAATGTGCACATACAAAGAAATGGAGGCAAGGCTTCTCCAGTTGAGGCAGAACAAGCATTTGTTCCAGAGTAAGAAACACAATTGACCTAGAGAAATCATTGTCATGCCTGGAAATATACCGCAACTTATGTGTACAGAGTCCTACTAGTAATATTAGAACTACTATAATGAACATATGAAGCAATTTTTATGCAGCAAGTCCTAGTGGTAATATCAGAACTACAAGTTCGACAAACTTTTTTTTTTTTTTTTTTGGGAGATGGAAAGATCGACAGGTCCACATTCTAACAAAAAATCATGTATAAAAGCCTCATCTTAGGAAGGTGAAGCACAGCTATAATAGTTGAGATCTGGAATGCCAAAAAGGGAGAACTTTTTACACAAACCGATCGAATCAGCATATACGCTCCAGCATCGTTCAAACACTTCACATTCATACAATGTTATACTGCAGCAGAGCAAGAGCTGTTATACTGCAATCATATACAGGAGGAACTAGCACATAATGTAGCAGAATCCATATCAACAATAAACATATAATCAACTTGAAATGCATCATTTAGAGATACGAATTCAGTAAAACAGGCTCATACTGACTCAACTACAAGCTTCAGATAAGCAACAGAGAGAAGATGGTTGTCTGATAATCAGGTAATACAAAATTGAAAACTATGATGATAATTCGGCACAAATGCTTTAGAATGATTAGAGATACAAAAGCTCATAACTATCACCTAGCAGAATTTGCACGGAACAATATTGTCAGGAAATTAAGTATAACCATAGCTTTTGGCTCAACTTAAAAAAACATAGTATGGAGATTGATAACCCCAAGCAATAAAACTAAACAGAAAGCTTTAATTTATAAACAAAAGTTGGCAGGTCTTCAAAACATTCTGAGAATTATCAACAATTAAACATCATTTGTCATAGTCTCCCTAAGCAAGACGAGGATCTCCCATCCCAGAGGCAAAAGGCGAAGCTGAAAGTACTCCAAAAGACACCATTGGGACTGCTCAAGTCCTAGCTCCAATACTGCATAGTTCAAGTACCTGAGATATTGTCCAGGAGTGAATAACAAGCACAGACACAACAACAGATGCAACTGAAAAATAAAAGAAGGAAGAAAAAGGGTGTCGCCATCTTTAACATGCTGCGCATAGCTCTTTAGCCAGTAAGAAAGTATAGCAGCAACATACTGAATTAAAGTTGCATATGAAACCAAAAGAATTGACAAAAATTGACCTAAAAATTTGTACATCCACTATGAGCCTACAACAAATACACTCATACCCAAAATGGAAGCACAGGCTAAGACTCAAAATTTAAATATTACATAAGAGAGCAATCAGTGAAAAGCATTTTGACTTTGTGGATACAAACTAACAAGAGCAGAATGGTTTCTGGACACATGCTTACAGATATCAAAAATAGAATTTGGATTGAGAACTTTAATCAATATAAAGGCGGCAGTATCTCATATCAGGACTTTCTAAGCCAGCATCATCAGCAGGTAATACCTTATCTAAGAGAACTTAAACTCAGACACATGATCAAGAAGATAATAACAATAAAGATCTCCTGAGATGATAGGCATATGTATATATCAAATCAATACTGCATAGAAACGGACCCTCTCAAATGACTACCAGCATAGGTGATATTACATCTAAGGGTATACATGTAAGACAACAGTTCCAGGGAATGTTTATGATGAGAAACTACAGAAAGTTTTAAGAGCAATGTACATGAGAAGCTTCCACAAAAGAGCAATGAGGATTTTAAGGCCACTATCAAACATTAAAAATTCAACTTAATAAAAGTTTCAAACTCATCCAGGTTTACAAAACTGTATGTTTTACTATGATAAACCATGAGCGCAACCAAGAATCAAAGAACCTACTTATATAAAACAATGGCATCAACCTCCAGCTCTCCACAAAATTTGAGCATTGTCATGTCACCCATCCTTTAGGTTCCTCCCTACCAAATCCCAATCCCATAGAAATCAATTTCACACAAAAACAATAGAAGATAATTATGACAGCCATCAATCTGGCAATGAAGTCATCTTAGCATGTCCATGACTTATCACCTCAAACAAAAAGTACACACAATTTTCATGCGGAACACGTTGCAACAAAAACTGATGAAAAAAAAATCTTAGTGTCCACCAAGTTATAAATTACTGCACATGTCTATAACAAAACCAAAACAATTCTAAGTTGCTTGAAATATACAGGATACTATGACCCTTCCAGATGCTTGTGAAACAATAGTGTAAAAGAGCAAAGTAAGAACAAACAACAGGAAGTTACACGTCTCCATTCAGGCTAGTATTGCATAACAAGATAGGATACTCATAGACCACAATAGGATACACACTTCAACATAGCCATAGATAAATTGAGTAATAATAACATTTTTAAAGTGAAAGCAAGAGTTAGATGCAATTAAATGCAAAATGTACCATATCAGCCAACTGACTTAAAAACCTTTATTTGCTTGAAACCACCAACATACTTTTCCCATTTATTAACACTAAATTCATATGAGGGATTTGACAAAAGGGAAGAACCTACATAGTTAAGGAAAGCGGCATCCTCCAGTAAATGCATGCTCGTCACTTGCATCAACCATCTTTTCCACCCTTACCTATTGTATTCAACTAAAACTTAATTCCAACACCATGAAGAACCAAAAAAACAAAAATAAAGCAAATTGACATTTTGCATGAGCCAATTAACCAATGCATGGACACTCTTTGCTTAATCACAGTAACTCATCCACATCTCAGTGCGACTAATACACATGCATAGAAACAGCAATCAGAAAAAAACCATGGTAAAACCCTGACGTCAATGATCTCCCAATACCACAGTCAAGAGATGCTCAAATCAGCAAACGTGTTGACATTGTTCTCGACTAACATTCCTATGGTTTTCATCTTGATGGAGTCTGATTCGAAACAAGACTCCAAGACAAAAACTAGCGATCTTGTCAAGTGGTACGAAAGGTGGTAGTACCCTGAGACAGCTCGCAGCAAGCCCTGACGCTGACAGAGAGATGCGAAGTTAGCCTCGCCGCCGCCACCACGCTGTGCAACGGCAGCATCGATTGCACGCACCCAAGCTCCCCCATCAATCCCACCCTACCAATCAACAAAATCCAAATTCAATTTTTTTAAAAAAACTTCAAAATGAACAAAGATTGGACCGTTGATTGATCATGACCTAGAGGAAGGGAATGGTAGACGGCGGCGGGGAGAGGAGATCCGTGGAGGTCGAGCACGTGGGATCGCCGGAGGTGAGAGGAGAGAGGCTGAACGTGCGGAGATCGAGCGAGCGAGAGATCCACGCCAAGCCATTTCTGTAGAGCCGTCAAGCGACAAACTGAATGAAACGAAGGGTTTAGGGTTTTAGCTCTTTACTGTAATACTACCAAATGGGATGGGGACTTGGCTATCGTAATGGGCCATACTAATTGGGTTAGTAGAAATTGGGCCTCCTTAATTCACCCGCCTACTACTCAGCGCAAAGTTGGAAACTTTACAGAACATTTTCTTGGAGCTCTCGCTGTTTCTTCTCTCTCACTCTCTCTGCTTGATCACTGAGGGCAACAATGGTGAAACCAGTGAGCAAGCGGCCATCTTTCTTCAAAGTTATGATCGGTGACTTCAAATCTACCCTGGTAAACGAGAACTTAGAAGATTTCTTTGGTTTTTTTGTTAAGTTTCTTGATTTGCTTTTTGGGTTTCTGTAGAGGATTCCACCATCGTTCTCGAAACATTTGAGAGGAAATATTGGAGTGAAATCAGTGCTCAGAGGTCCATGTGGGAAGCAGTGGAGCGTTAGTGTGTCTCGTGCTGGTGATGATCGATGGTTGTTGAGGAATGGGTGGGAAGGATTTGTGAAAGACCTTGCAATTGGTCATGGTGATTTCTTAGTTTTTTACTACAACGGTGATTTCGTCTTCGACGTCGAGGTTCTTGAAAGAAAAACGCTGAAATTTTAAATCTGTGTAGATGTGCTGAATAGTGAGGACCCAAAATTTAATCTTTTGTAATGTAATTTTATTGCAGGTTTATGGGAAGACAGGGTGTAAGAAGGAAGAAGAGTCTGTCTTTACAGCAGCTTCCACCACCATTGTTGCCAAAGATTTCAGGTCAATGAATGCAGCGGGCAAGAAGAATAGGAACAAGAGGGGGAAAGGGAAGCAAAGACAAGGGAAGCCTATATATATTGGAAGAACAAGTCGTGAGTTCTTGAGTTGAATTGTCAATAGCCCTATGCATTGTGGATTCCTATTAGATTGATTTGTTGTATTGCTGTTGTGTAGGTGGATTGATTCAGCTGAATAGGCCTCTATCTTTAGTAGAGAAGCTGACTGCTTTTGAAGAAGCTTGTGCTTTGAAGCCTCCCAACCCACATTTTGTAGCAGCTTGTAGATTTACACGCAACTATTTTCTGGTGCGTAGATTTAATGTTTTCACTTGCGTTTTCAGGTAACACAAAAAGGTCAACTTGCTGTGAACCTTAGGTTGTGCGTTAATATGTATATCTTTGGTTGGCTTATAGTCAATGAGGTTAGATCGTGAAATAACATATATATTGGAAGAAATGTACACGTTTCAATGAAATTTTCCATGTTAATTAGTATATATGTTGTTCGAGAACGTATTGCATAGTGGTTATTCATTCCGATAATATTGCATGCAAGCTTCAGTGACTTGCTTTCTTAGTTTTCTAAAATGCTATAGAAACAGAGTTCAGAATTCTATAACACTTGGCAAAATATAATTTAAAAAATGGAAGGCAGATTGGATTGTGCTTCCAGTGACTGTGCATGGGTTCAAATGAGATATGGACCCAAGTACTCCATTATTCTAATTCAGAAGTATTTTGGAGCAATTTGTCTCAAGAATAACTTTGTTTCTTGTTTTTCCATATTTTCTTGAATTTATCTCCTACTACCTACTACATTCTCGAACATCAGACGATCCCCAATGCATTAGTAAAAGAATATCAACTTTGCAAGAAGGCGGTTATAACCCTGCAAGATCCACAACAGAGGAAGTGGCCTATAAGGGTTTCTCGTCTAAAGGATGGTCGTGTAAATTTAGCGACAGGGTGGAGCGAATTTCTCAGAGAAAACTTGTTGAGAGAAGGAGATGCTTGCTGTTTTGAGTTTATTCAAGGCGGTGATCTTGTTCATGTACACTTGTTCCCTGAGAAAGGAGTTAGAACTGAAAGAGTTGTATCGGTGAAGAAAGAAGGTAAGAAGTAATCATCAATATTTTTCTTTGGATAATAGTACAAGAATGACTGCAGTAATTTAGGTGATCTTGAACACATCATGAACGATCATTCTTAATCTCATGCACGTTTGCTATGTGTCGAGTAGCTTAAACTATATCATCTTGTGGAGTTATGCTTTGTTTTGTCTTTGTATGCATTTGTTTACCTTAGTGTACCACACGACATGTATACATATATCTAGTAGCTTTAAAAAAGGTTTGCTAGTGTTTGTGACTGCTTTTTTCTCACTTTTTTTTAAGGAGGTAGATGATGTTATCATCTGTACTGTGATTGAATTTTAGTTATTATGTGGAAGGCAAATCATGTTTGGCTATAATAAGAGTGTTGGCTATACTGTTCAGGCATTTTTAGTAAGGGTCACCTGTCCTACACATGTCTTCTCAATGTCTGTGGGAAATAGAGTCTTGTATATGGAGTGCAACATGTTTCTTATTAAATGAAGAATTCGACTGCAACATCTATCGTATTTTACTTGTCTAATGCTCCTCCGTGGAAATAACAATGGAAGTAGTTTGTTTTTTGTTTATGATCTCACTTGCATAATTGTTTGTTGTCTATTCAGATGAATCAATCCAATCACTGAAGAGAAGGCCTCCAACAGAGCATGAGAAAGAATGGGTTATGCATGCAGCACGTTCTTTTAGATCAGATTACCCATCCTTTGTCCACTTATGGAAATTGTCTCGCAGTCGTATGTATGTGGTAAGTCAAAGTTAGGTTTTGATATTTTCTATCTATTCTGGACTTAAAGAAAAATTTGTATAAACCTACAAAAGAGAGCAAGTAATACACTATCTGTAAAAATGTTCTTCTTTCCTTTGTTCAAAGTCACCACCCAAGTACACAAATCATGAGCTGTGTTGAGTCAGTCTTTGCTTCATATGACTTCAATGTTTTTTAAGTCATGAACATTTGTCTTTGCTAAGAACTTTTCCATAAAATGTTAAGCTTATATGTATGCTGAGTTGGTAACTTTTATAGACATTAGGAAATCTGTTTTATACTCGAGCTATGTTTTAACTGATCAACATGTATAAAATGCTAAACAATTTCCTATCTCCAATTCAGACAGTTCCCAGGAATCTGGTGAAACAACTTAACCTCAAGACGCAGACGAAACTAAGCCTATACAGTCCTTGTGGTAGGGCATGGCCAGTGCAAATCAAGGTATGGGCGAATGGGAATACCGACATAGGGAAGGGATGGGCAAGATTCTCAAGGGACAATCGCTTGTGGGTAGGAGACGCATGCGTCTTCGAGTTTCTTCACGTTTCTGTTGTTCAAGTCCATATATTTCGAGCAAGAGAAGCATCCTCTCCACCTACTGATAAAACAAGCCAACTGTAAGTTAGGACTCCAAACTTCATGTGAAATGATGTTAATCATCTGCTTGTAAATCATTGTATAGAAGCAGTCTTATTCTTTTTCTTCTGAGGTATGGGTATGTTTTAGTTGCATGGAACTCTATTTCTTTCCTTTATATTTTGAATTCGGTCTATTTCAATTGTTTCAATTGTCCTCCGAAATTTCTTTTTATTTTATATTAAATTTTATTTTTACTAAAATTTATATAAATTATATATTTTATCGAATTTTATTTTCATCAAACTGTATTTTCACAGAGTTCATTTTCGCTACTCTTTCTTAAGAAATTAAAATGCGCCCTATATATACGTAGGACGCTTGGTAATGTCAAAGGAAAAAATCTATCGAAAGTCTTTCTGTTTAGAATTTTTTAGCGGACATTTAAAAGTACTTTTGAAATAAAAAATATTTTTATTTTTTAAAAATAAATTTTATTTTTTATTTTAAAATAATAAGAATATGTAATAAAATAATTTTATTATATTTTTTAAATTTTAAATATTTATAAAATTTTAAAATTTTATAAAGATTATATATAAAAATTTTATATAGCTTATTTATATTGTTAAAATTTGTAAGTATACAAACAATTTATTAAACGAAATAAAATAAAAAAAGTTTGCCAAACATCTCAGCAGTCTGATTTCTAATGCATCGATGCAGCGCATACATTAGCATGATTTCTGCAGAAAAAGAAACAGTACCATTGATAACTCCACTGACTGAAGTCTACCGAGCTCAGAAAAATGGTCAAATCTCAGGGAAATCGCCCGTCTTTCTTCAAAGTAATGATCGGCGACTTCTATTCTTCTCTGGTAAACAGAAAAGATTGAATCTTTTATTTTTTCTTTTTGAGTTAAAAGATTTAACCTTTGTTCTTGAAAATTTGATTCTTATTGGTTTCTATTACTGGTTTTGATCTGGGATTGGCTGAAGAGAATTCCACCTTCGTTCTCGAAGCACTTGAGGGGAAACCTTGGAGTGAAATCAATGCTCGGAGGACCAGATGGCAAGACATGGCCTCTGGAAGTTTGCCGTGCTGCCGATGATCATTGGTCGTTGAAGAGTGGGTAGGAAGATTTTCTGAAGCGATCACTCCATTGCTCATGGAGAATATTTGGTGTTCTTCTATGATGGAGATTTCGTCTTCGATGTTCGGTTTATGGGAAGCGTGGCTGTGAAAGGAAGAAGAAAGCTTCGTAGCTCCACGGCTGCTGTTGCCGGAGATAATGAGAAGATTGAAGCAGTGGATGAGATGGAATAGGAGGGGCTAGTAACGAGGACAAGGGCATGTTGAGGTGAAGGAAGGGAAAGTAAAAGCAGACAAGGAAAGACTCTCTAATTAGAAGAACAAGTCGTGTGTATTAATATTTCATAGCTGCTTGACTTAATTATCTTTAAATTTTTGAATCTTCATAGATGTTAAAAATAGCAGAACAATTCTGGTTAATCGTAAGCTTGGAACATGGATTTGCATGTGCTTACTGGAAGGCTTTCCTTTGTCATTTGTTGTTGAAGTGGACTGATTTGGTGGAGAAGGTCTCGGTCCAAGTTTGAGATGACAAATGCATTTCAGGAGGCGTGTGCTTTGAAGCCTTGTAACCCGCATTTTGTGACAACATGCAGAACTAGCAAAACTTCTTGCTTGGTCTGTACTATGATTTTTATTGCTTTTAACTTTATCTATGGATGGATATTATACTGAGTTTGTAGAGCCCTTCGTAAAAGCTACTATGTCAGGTGCGTCCAGAGTTCTTAAGTATGATTCTGCTGTTAATTTTCATGTTTCTTCACATTGATATAATATTTGTTTTCTAAGTAATGTGATGGTAATGCAGACAATTCCTATTGCTCTGGCCAAAGAATATGGACTTGGAAAGAAAAAGTTTATTACACTGGAAGATCCAAACTTGAGACCGAAACATTTATGGTCAAAAGGATGGCCATGTACGCTTATATGGTGGATGGTTAGATCTTCAGAAAAGGAACTCATTGAGAGAAGGAGATGCTTGTTGCTTTGAATTTATGCAAGGTGGTGATCTTCATAAGAAAAGCGTCAAAGAAGAAAGTGCTGATTCTCTGAGCAATGATGGTAAGAAAGGCATTATCGAAATTGTGATTCATGTCATAATTCAACAATAGCATCATGGCATAGACATGCATGTATTCGCTTTCTTATGAGTCAGGTTTCAGTGAATTCCCTCTTCTGCTGCACAAGTTCCAGGAGTAATAGACATGAAAGTTTGATGTTAGTCTTCCCAATTGTAATTGTACGATCATGTATATGTCAGGTTAAGCTATATTACATTCCAGGTTACGAAAAGTTTTTGCTTCCTAGCATATAATTGGTGAATAACTTGCCATGCTCCTATGGCAACTTTGATGGTAGTCAGGCTACTTTTGTTGGCATATAAGACATGAGCTATGTTGGCTCATATGGAATTGGATGGAGTGTTGTACTACACCGATCTCTCTAGCATGCGGGGATAGGAGAGTTTCCCTTGTAGCCTTGTTACGACTTGTTCTTTAAAAAAACTGCCCAGTTTTCAGCATCTCTGATTACATTCCTTGTTTGAGCTTTAGCATGTTTTATATTTCGTTATTTTCTAATAATCCTTATGCAGATGAGGCCATCCAATCTGTGGAGAGACCCCCAAGTAAGAGTGAACTTGATAGGATGTGTGCGACACAACACAATATTTCAAATCAGAGGAACTGTTCTTCATATATTCGTGCGGAATCTCTAGATTACACTTTCAGGGTTAGCATTATGATACTTCTCAAATGAACACAAGTGCAGGGAAGTTTTCATATCAAAGTACATGAAATACTGATTACAAATTTTCAGATACTTGCGTAAACATTGAAATTTCTTGCAATTGTTTGCAGACAATTCCATTTATGATGGTCAGCATAGCATGCCAAAGGGAGAAGAAGAACTCGACTCCTTTGGATCCTTACAGGAGGCAATTGTCTGTGGAGATACCTAACAGGAAGAACATGACAGCAACATTACGTACCGGACAGTGCAGCTTCTCAAGGGAAAACTGCTTGGAACATAGAGACGCTCGCGCCTTGGAGTTTCTTAATTTCGATTCTGTTCAGGTTCATATATTCCAAGTTGAAGACCCGAAGCAGCAACTCCTACTTCTACTGCTGCTACTCCTGCTCTGTAAACTCCAAGCAGAACCTTTTGTTATGCCATGACATGTAAAATTCAGACGTTAGTTATCTTGTAAACTACTTGTTGTCAGTGTCTGCTGTAAATTTGAATTGGTGTTAATTCTTTCAGAAATTGCTCATAAAGTTTCTAACTTTTTATCTATAAAACGGTTATATAGTCTTCAAGATCGGTTATATACATGTATAAGGGAAACAACAACTTGCTCGCTCACGCATTCAATAGTCAGCAAGCAAATGCCTCGATCACAGTGTCCACCAAGTCTGCAAAACCCAAACACCAGCAGAAAAAAAAAAACAAAGAAAGCCTCGATCACTCCGCTGAGCTCAAGATGAGGTGAGTTTGGTAGCTCTCTGCTTCACTGGATCAAAATAAAAATGGTGAAATCACAAGAAAAGAAACCGTCTTTCTTCAAAGTCATGATCGGAAACTTCGCCTCCTCACTGGTAAAACAACAAACGTCTCCATCTTTTTTGCTACGGTTGGTTCTTTCTTTCTGTTTTCTTGAGAAGTTTTGCTTTTTTGCTCTGTAGAGAATACCGCCTTCGTTCTCTAAGCACTTGAGAGAAAGTCTTGAGGTGAAATCCGTGCTGAGAGATCCCGGTGGCCGGAAATGGTCTGCGAAAATTTGCCGTGATGCTGATGGCTGTTGGTCGCTGCAAAATGGTTGGGAAGATTTTGTGAGAGACCTTGCCATTGTTCACGGTGATTTTTTGGTCTTCTACTACGATGGAGATTTCGTCTTCGATGTAAAGGTTGTTCAAATTCACATGCAAGCTCGAATCTTCACGGATAAGTGTTGAAATTTTTAACAAGAACTGTTTGCAATACTATTGAAGCAGGTTTATGGGAATACAGGGTGCGAGAAGTTCGCTGAAGACATTGAGAAGAAGGAAGCAACACTTGAGAAAAAGAAGAAGAAGAGCAAGAAAGCAGAAAAAGAGCATATATATATTGGGAAAACTAGTAGTGAGTATAACAACTGTTTCTGATTTCTGTTTTCAGGAAAGAAGTTTGAATCTTTAGATAGTTTTTCTTTTACTAGTTTTGCCCCTTTTTTAATGGTGCTCTTCTTGTTTTAGGTGGGTTTATTCCTTTAAATAGGCCTCTAAATGAGATTGAGAAACAGAAAGCTTTCACAGATGCATGTACCTTCAAGCCTGCACATCCACATTTCGTTACTGCTTGGACAACTTACCGAACGCATAGACTGGTGAGTGAGGTCTGAGCACTGCTAGTTGATCAAGCTTGGTGAATGCAATTCTTCTTTAGTAGCATATTCTACCAACAGTCAAACTCTTGTCTTTGGAATATTGTTTTGCTATTACATGAAGCTGTCCATGCAACATTGTTTTGCTATTAGTTTTAGGCTTCAACTATGCGAACACCTATACAATTTAATCTATGTATATACTCTTTGGAAAAGGATTTCGCTTGCAATTCTTGAGTTTGCTGTTGAATGCAATGTCTCATGCAACTTTATTTTGAGTATTGCATTGTCAAGAGTTCTGTACTTTGGTCTAGACGATTCCTCATGCTTTGGCGGAAGAATTTGAAGTTGTCAAGAAGAAGTTTGTAATCCTACGAGATCCAAAATGGAGAACATGGCAGGTCAAAGTACATTGTCGGGTAGATGGTCGTGCAGATTTCTATACTGGGTGGTCTGCATTCGTAAAAGGAAATTCATTGGGAGAAGGAGATGCTTGTTGTTTTGAGTTTATTCAAGGCGGTGCTCTAATTCATGTTCACATATTCCGAGGGCAAGGAGTTAAGAAAGAAAATTCAGAACCAGCAAGAAAAAGTGGTAGCAAATGAAGTATTATGCTTCTTTTTCATATTTAGGAATTGCATATTCTAATGCTGATAATAATAATTTGTTTCTCCTTGTAGACAACCCTATAGTCCAATCAATAGAGACACATCTCCCCAGATTCAACAGAGGAAGTGTTCTACATGCTGCGCACTCTTTCAAGTCTGAGCATTCATCCTTTGTGTACACATGGAAATCTAATCGAAACGTCTGTGTGGTAATCCAATCTCTGTTATCAGTCTTCTGTGGTTGTTGTAGTCCATAATTTTGCCATCCTAACCTTTCAAGAGGGGATAGTCTAGGCATAGTTTGAACTTCTTGTTCATCTCAAAGAGTTAATAATCACAGCGAAGAGTGTCATGCAAGACACTTAGCGAGTCCTTAACTATCACGGTGTACATGCAGGCAATTCCAAGGATGCTGGTGAAAAAATTTGGCCTGGCAAGGCAGAAGAAATTGCTCCTTTATGATCCCCGTGAAAGGCAGTGGATTGTGCAAATAAGGACGCGGTTGAATGGCAATACAGAATTCGGCATCGGTTGGTACAAATTCATAAGGTCGAACAATATCATGAAAACAGATGTGTGCATCTTCGAGTTCCTTGATGCTGGTGCCATAAAAGTGCATATTTTCAGAGCTAATGAAGCAAATGGTAGCACCCTGCTAGTGAAATAATATCCTTCGATTAGTTTGATGCCTATTGTATTTCTTTAGTTTCTAATGGTAGATGGAACATGATCATCTCAGAAACTACTCAGTTCACAAAAGTTGTAAAAGCATCATGTGCTTTTCAGAACCTGATTTTGGCACTTAGGTGCATTCCATATAAGTAGTAGTATGATCAAAGCATGTTATTGTAAGTTTCTGAAAGATTTTGGAATGTAAAAGCTGGGATTATGAACTCTACCTACATCTTGTGCGGTTGATACATTTTGGATATCCATCAAAAACCAAACCTGCTTCAACTTGACTATAATGACCATATATGTTTGTGTCCATCTCAATGGCCATGATTGAATAAGGAGTTCATTCCTATTGGTAGCCAACCATTCCCTCTAACCCTATCCAAATTCCTACCACAATCTTCCATAAAAAAACTCTTCTTTACGACCCCTCGTTCTTCTCACTCAATACTAGTAACTTGCCATCAGGTATTCACCAAACAAACTTTTCTTCATTCCGTTTCTCTTTTTTTTTTTTATAAACTCTTTCCTGATTAAGTTGTTTGCATTACAGTCTATAAACAAAAGATGGCGGCAATATCTGCAGCAGCAATGAGCAGCACAACCGCAATGAGAACGAAGCCGAAGATCAGTTATATTGAAGGACTGAATGGTTTTTCAGGTCTCAAGGCACATAACAACGTTGCACACCTTGGCATGCCTGCCTGCTCTGACCGATCTTTTGCAATGGTAATGAGTTGTCTGAAGAAACCTACGCAAGGAATGAAAAAGATTGGTGGAGGAGGAGCGTTGTCGTCAACATGCAACGCTACAGCGGAGATATTCAGGATTGCTGCTATCATGAATGGACTTGTTCTTGTTGGTGTTGCAGTTGGTTTCGTTCTTCTGCGTATAGAGGCTTCACTAGAAGAAGCAGAATAAACCAAACAGTTTGCTTCTGATCTTCTTCTTATTCTCTCATGAGTTAAAATTGTTGATTCTGTTTTTGTTGTATTTACTAAGAAGAAAAACTTCGTCATGATAATTTTCATAAGCTTGCAAAGTGAATTGATTAAATAACTGTTGTGATACTTGCATCTTGAGTTATATTTTAGGTGCGTTTGACGCAGCTTATAAAAAATTATTTTTTAATTTTTTTTTATTTTATATTTTTTAATATATATTTTATAAGTATATAAAAAAATTATTTAAAAATTTAAAAAATATAAAAAAATTTTATATTACATATTTTTATTATTTTTTTTTAAAAAAATAAAACTTATTTTTAAAAAAAATAAAAATATATTCTATTTTAAAAAAATTTTATTTTATAAACAATTCTAAACGCTCGATGAATTACAGTGCCACAAACGTTCGCTTTCTTCTTTGTCATCATCGCTACTCCGAAGGGAGAACGGTAACATAAATGTCCCAAAAAAAAACACAGCTCATAGATAGGAACAATTTTGTCAACAGTTCGAAAGATTCTAATACAGGATTACAATAACAGCGAGAAACAGGGAAGCCAAAACTTCTTTGTGCTCAATGGATCAGTAAAGTTTAAGATGTACATTACAATTACAGCAGCACAGTGAATGTTATGTCATTCCACAGGTACGACGAAGAGCTCAGCTACTAGTTCGAAAGGCGGTAACTGCTCTTGAGAAACATGAAAGTCTTTCCAATCCGCTTAGTGGGTGTTTCAATCACCCCTTATTTTACTTTTTTTTTATCAAATTTTAAATTCCAAACATTATGTATATTTTAATTATACAAAAAATTTAATATTTTTACGTACAAAATTTTAATTTTAATTTTTTTATTTATATATATTATAATATAATTATATTTTTTAATTTTTAATATATTTTAAAAAATTATTAAAATATAAATACTGAACTTTATTTTTATTTTTATTTTTATTAAAAAAATTTATTTTTATTTTTAATTTTTATAAAACTTAGATACAGATATTTTAAAAACCGCTGAGCTTCGTACAAATCACACATAACCGGAGACCTAGTACTCTACCCGACCGTATATCAGATAGCACCAGGGCCAAGGAAAATTTAGCTTGATACGTTGAAGCAAAAATTGGAAACAGAGTTTGGTGTTGTCATAATAATTACTAAACATTTTCCTGTTTCAATAAGCACTAGTTATCGTATCAATCAAACGGGCCTAAATTTTGGGTGTACGATTATTCTTCAATATGTTCGTATTTTAATTATATAAAATAAACTTCGCTAAATAACTTTTTTTTAAAATAATTTAATAAAAAGTAAAATTTTAATAGAATAAACTTTAAAGTGATAATTAAAATATATATAATTTGAAAAAATTTGAATTTTCTTTCATGTCATCTCAATAATGAAATGTACTTTTGAGCAGTGTATTTAGAAAGTACTTTATTTTATTATTTTAAATAAATTTCTTAATATTTTTATTTAAATATTTAAAAAATATAAATATTATTTATCATAAAAGTTTTTTTTAAATAAAAAATAAAACTTATTTTTAAAATATTTTTATTGTAAAAAAATTTATTTTATAATTAAGTACTTAAAAACTCAAATCGTCATTCAAGTAACACACTGACACAGTTGTTTGACAAAGCTTATCCGAAAAAATTTATTAATTTTTTATTTTATTTTATTAATAATTTTTATATAATATTTTATAAATTTTATTTAAACTTTTAAAAAATATAAACAATTTACATTATAAAAGTATTATTTTGATATCAAAATAAAAAAGTATTTATTAAAATAGAATAAAAATATATTTTATTCTAAAATTTTTATTTTATAATCAATTCCAAACTCCCCTCCACGCATCATAATAATATATGAGTTATTAGTGTTTGAGTGATTAACGTATACAGCTAAGCTTGTGAAATATTTTCTCTTAAAAGATATGATCATGTAATAATTGAGTTCTACTATATATACTGCAGATAGCTAACATGAGTTTTCTTCATTCAATCAAAGGCGTTTGAGAGTGGTTTATACAATAAATTTTTTTAAAATAGAAAATATTTATTTTTGAATTAAAAAAATAAAAATAAGTAATAAAAAAAAATTTACTACGTTAAGTTATGTTAAATTTTTAAATAAATTTTTATATAATTATAAAAATATATTAAAATATATAAAATAAAAAAAAATAAAAATTAGCTTATGATAAAAACTTTCCCAAACGACCTCCGAATCCAAGTAGCACCTATTTGCATTTGCATGGACGGTGGCATATGTCTGTACTACATTAATAAGTTTTTGATTGATTAATTGAAGTTTTGGTAACTGTTCTACAACAGTAGAACTAACTTTCTTACGGATTCCGCAAACTAATCATGGGATTGTTCTCAGTCTGTAGCTGTCGTTCCCTTAAAACCAAAGTTGCTTCTTCAGTACTACTTGTTTTAGATATCCAAGTATTGTCCAAAAACAGTAGATAATTAAAGTTTTTTATTATACAGAATACATAGAAGCATGCAAAGCTCTTGACGAAGAAATTAACCAACCATTTTCTTAAGATCGTACTCCATAATCAACAAGATCAAATTAATTAAGCAAACCTTGTAACACCAAGCATGGACGATCGATGCATGCGCAGTAGTTGTAGTTCTTCTTCTTCTTTTGTTGGTTTCACAAACACTGGCAAGAGGGCGAGTTCATCGAAAGAACTTAACAGGCAGCTAGGGTAACTGCATTTGCCAACGCTTGTCTTCCTAATGCTATTTTATAAGTTTGGCATAGGCATTGACAAGGGGAGCAGTTCATGATGATCATCAGAGAAGGCATTCAAACTAGTTTCTATAGATGAACTTGAATTTCGCCTCGGAGGTCCTTCATCGTTTTCTGTCTGCGATCAGTAAATGCAATTTAACTAGCTTTTTGAAAAGATTACTTAAAACAATTAATTACCAACAATATATATGCTGAAATTTTAATTTACCTAATTATCTTCTTTGCTCAAAGAAATATTGCGATCAGTTGATGAATGCAGAATGTTGCTTTGCGGTGCACATGAGCTCCAAGTATCCATGGATGCCTATCGTCTGCATACATTTAAAACTTATAGTTATCAGTTTAACTCCATAATAGATTATTAAACTTTGCTGTTACATAATTAGTTTGTTAGTGATAAATTAATCTTACAGCATATTCATTGTTTAATTTCTGATCTCAATGACCTGAATGCAATATGCAAATCATAGATATAATATATATGTTAAATGTCACAATTAAATATTCTCTCTTGTCTCTTTAAAACTCCACAACCTGCTGCTAGCTAAGATAAATCCAATAACCAAACAATCCCAATGATTCTCCAATATAAAAACACCATCTGTAATTAAGTAGTCAGTCTTTGTCTCTCTTGTATATACTCTCAAGATATGGGGAAGGGAGATAATGTTACAGTGCAGACCTTGTTGTTGTCGTTGGTAGAGGGATTGGTGGTGGTGGAGTTTGAAGAACTAGTTGATTTCTTTTCCACTACACGATAATCAACTGATCCCATGCTTGATGAATTAGTTGATGTTCTTTGTTGAATCATCAAATCCATCTCTGTTTGCAGCAGTGCTGAAGCAAATGTACATAATTATTAACTAAGCCCCAGGGCCAGTAAGGTACAAACAATAAAAAATAATTTAGTATCAATGATTTTGAAGAGAAGAAAAAACCAAGATTTTGATGAGTGTATTGAGATAAGGGTAAAGTAGAGTATGTAGGTGAAGTGTTGCAGAAAGAAGAAAAAAATTTCTAAATTGAATACCTGTTCCTGATCTGTCAGTGCTTTTCACTGCTCTGTACATCTGCAATCGAAGAAAAAGAAAATGATCAAGCACTGAATTGAGAAAGAAAACCTAGCTAGCTAGCTATAGTTGAATGGGGAAGATAAGTCCACCATGCCTGGATTACTAACCACAGATGCCATTTTTGTCCTTAACTACTTGTTCCCTTCATAGGGAAAAAATAAAAACCCTAACCCTAGCAGTGAGAACACCACACAATTAAGAAACAAAATAAAATTAAGCATCTATCTCCTTGTTTTTGGGTTTTGCGAAGTACGGTGTGTTCATGTCTTTCTTACCTGCAAGTGACTCTTTACATGAGCAAGAGTGAGATCCTTCACGTTCATAAGCTCTAACACTGATTTCGGCGTTGCTCCTGAATCAAAATCAATGCCATGTACCAAAAATTCATCAATCGAACTCTTCTTTATTGAAGCATAGCTAATTAACAAGTTATACATATATATATACTTTCATGGCCGCCGAGAAGCTCGACTGCGTGAACAAAATGAGCGTGGAGTGTTGTAGTCCACCGCATCCTTGGAACTCGAATACTTCTCTTATTTTCTCGTCCTTGTAGTTGTGATGATGATCTTGAACTCCTCTTGGACGTACAGATCTGTCGATGATTATGATGGCTACTACTTTTCTGAGCTTGATTATTCAAACCCAAGGTTAGAGTCGGTTCTGTTTGCGCGTGGCTGCAATCGCAAGCGCTAGCACTGCTGTTGTTGTTGTTATTGCCGGAGTTAGAGACCGTCGATCCGTCAATCGCAGAGCTAGTTTCAACAATGGTGGTTAAAGATGGAGGAGTACTGATCTGGAGAGAAAGATCAGTACTAAAACTGGTAGCCATTGTTTTATATACTTAATTTAAACTCAATCAAAGGAATTCAAACGAACTAAAAAGAAAATACAAACTTATTTTAGCAACCAGATATAAATTTAGATAGATCAAGTTAGGTGAGATAAATGAATGATAAAGAAGATCGAAGATGGAGAACAGTGAGCGAAAGAAAGAAAGGTTGGGAGAGAAAGATGGCAAGCGCCCGCTGGGGTGTTACTGGTGATTAGGTCATGAGTGGCTTATGATTCCTATGGATGTTTTTTTATAGTGTTAATTAGTCTATTCTTTGTTTCTGTAGCACTAGTAGCAAGTAGCGTATGTAGTAAGTTTCACGACTGAATGAAATCTGAATGAGAAATTTATATATAGATAGTAATCTATTCTGTTCTCGCTTTCATATAGGGCATATATAGAAACGGTGTGTTTTTAGTTTGCAAAAGTGAGTTCTCTATAACTGAGTTAAGGGAAATTTCAATAAAAAGTGAGTTTGAAACAAAAATGAAACACAAAAGATGATTTTGAACTCAAATTTTGGCCAAAAAATATGAATGCGGTGAAACTGAAATACGATTCTAATGGTGTGTATGCGAGAAGGGCAAGAGATCGGAGACAAAAGTATATATATATACCATTTTAATAACTTGAGCTTCAAAAGCTAATTATCTAGATAGTTGATTACTCTCCTAGCTAATTAGCTCCATTACAATTCATTCAGAAAAACCTCACAAAGTAGCATTTGCTGAAAAAATATTTTTGTAAACAAATATAAATTTATTTTTTAATATTTACAAAGTTATTTATATAGTAGTTCATAATTTATTTATATATTTTTAAAATAAAGAATTTTTTAATTCTATAGGTAAGAGGTTTTTTTAATATGAAAAAAAAAGTTAAAAAGCAAAGGCAACTAGCTACAAAGATATATAAATAGCTCAAAGATGAAGATAGATTATTAATCAATGTGGAGGACTAAATAATTGAAATCAGATGTTTGGTCTTGCTTTTGTATATGAGCTATTTTAAAATAAAAAATTTAAAATTTTTTAAAATAAGTAGTAGTATTTTGATCTAAATAAATAACAAAATTTTACAAAATAGAATTTTTTTAATACTATCTAAAATTCTAAAATATTCTATACAATATATAAATATTTTATTAAATAATATAAAATTTAAAAAATTAAAACTTACTTCCAAATATCAGACAAAGCTAACTGTTTTTCTTCTATTCTTGGCTTTTATACATTTCTTCTTCGGATGCGTTGAAATTGTTTATAAAATAAAATTTTTCTAAAATAAAAAATATTTTTATTTTTAAAAAATAATAAAATATATAATAAAAAAATTTCATTAAGTAAAATTTTTTTAAATTTTCTAAAAATTTTAAATATTTATTAAATATATATTAAAAAAATATAAATTAAAAATTAAAAATTTTATTAAAAAAATAGAAAGCCAAATCGCACCCTTTATCTTCTCACAAACAGACATTCATGATCCATTCATGTCTATTCTAAACTATTCCCCACCACTTCTTCCATGACAATTTTCTTTTCATTTATTTATTTATTCTTTCAAAATGATTCTTTCTTGCTGCAATTCACTGAAACCAAACCCACCACATATATAAACACATATACTCATCAGTGATTTCATGTTTTATATTAATATGCATACCTATAGCTAGCTATCCTTGTGTTGCAGCTATAGCTTTCAGCTACACAGGCAGAAGCCATAAAACCCTAGCTGACTAACAATGAGTTCACAGTATCTTCAATTCCAGAAATGAAAAATGAAAGGCAAATTAATGTTTGTTAGCCTACTCTTGCATTCATTCGTTCAAAGTTCAAACACTTCAAAGCACGTTTTAGTTACTTCCGAACTCAATTTTTTTTTTACAAATTTTAAATTCAATACTTCACTTATTTTAATTATTATTTTAAATCTTATTTTATATATTTAATTATTATTCTAAATGATACTTTTATCAAATTTTTTTTACTAAATGCTATTTTTATAAATTTATTTTCAAAAAACTGACTTTCGTACGACCATATTGCAGACTTCCGCCATAATGTTTTATTTATTATTTGTTAAGTAAATAAAATAAAATTTATTTTTTAAAATTTCAAAAATACGGTTCGTTTAAAAAATATTTTTTAATAAACACTCTTAAATATTTTTTATAATTTTTGAAAAGGACCTAGATACTGCTAAAAGCATACTTTTGTAGAACCATTTATCGTTTCTTATTTTTTAATATATATTTTATAATTTTTTAAAATAGATTTAATTTTTTTAAAAATATAGATAAAATTAAAAGTCATAAAATTTTTATTATATATATTTTTATATAAAAATTAAGCATATTTTTTAAAAAGCATTCAAATAAACTTTTTATAGAAAAATTCTGATTGTAAACACTTTCAAACGTTCTCTAACTATCAACACACGTCAATGTTTAAAATTTGAATTTGTGTGTATATGTACATAGTTACTTGTTATATTTTACATGTATGCATGTTCGATTCATAAATTTTTCATACTAAAAAACAACACAAAAAACAAACTAATGCGCATTATATGAAAATGTCATTATATTATGTGCAACAAAATTCTAGAAACCTATGCCTGTTTACTAAGATTATATTTTATTCCAACTCAGTATCTAAAATCCGTAGAATTTATTTTCTAAAGTTTTTATGGCATCTTCTCTTTTTCGGTAAAAAGAAATTTTATTAAAGAGATGTGTTTGTCATGAACCCAATCAAAAAAATTTAGACAAAGAAAACGAAGGGAAAAAAAAAAACTCATATTCCAAGCTAAGAGAAATTAATTATTTTTATTTATTGCATGACTTTTCTCTATCAGTAATGACTGTGATGCTCAGAATAATTAATTAAAATTGAATTATCGACTGAAATTCTTCGCAATATTCTTATTCCCATTCACTCCTGATACCATGTTTTTGACCAATTTTAACCTTTCTTCCCAAACAAAAAATTTTCTCTGCTGTGTTCATGTCAGCACTACTGCAAATAGAAAAACTGAGAGAGAACCAATTTCTACCGTATCCATAATCGAGGACGTTTGGCATTTTATTTCATTCCATTCTAAAAAGTTTTCTTTTATTATATATATTTAATAAAATTTTATATATTATATAAAATTTATTTTAAAATTTAAAAAAATATAAAAATTTAATAATTATTACTTATTTTTAATTTTAAATAAAAAATATTTTTTATTTTAAAAAAATTATTTTAAACGTTTCCATGTCTCAGAGACGGCTTGCTTGCAGTGATGAAAATATATGAAGTAATTCTTCTTCTCGAACTTCAGCTGATTTAAAAGAAAAGGAGAAAAAAAAGAAAAAGAAAAAAGAACAACGCATATATAATAATGGGAATGATTGAAGAGCCAGTAGTGTTTTTATTATTACTTAACGGAATTTTTTAACAAATAATTTTATTGTATATATTTTTAATTAATTTATTACAATATTTTTATAAAATGTATTTAAAATTTTTTAAAATATAAAAAAATTAAATTTTGTGTAAATTATTATTATTACTTTTAATATATAAAAATAAAACTTATTTTTTAAACAAAATAACAATATTTTTATTTTATCTTATTTTATAAATATTTTCAAATAATTCAGTAATGAGTAGTAGAAGCAAGGAAGAGATTTCACTGAGGAAAGACCTGCACTGTACTGCACTGCAACAAAACTTGAATGCCTTGTTGGTCACATACCAAATCCACTAGAGCAGAAATATCATTCCATTACGAGAAAGAAGAAGAGAAGAAGAAGAGACTTTAGAGAAAGATCTATCTGCGCGTCTTCTTCGGGTGCGTTTGGATAACGCTTATAAAATAAAAATTTTGAAATTAAAAGTATTTTTATTTTTTTTTTTTAAAATAAGTTTTATTTTTTTATTTTTAAAAAAAATAAAAATATATGATAAGAAAATTTCGTTACGTAAATTTTTTTACATTATTTAAATTTTTAAATAAAATTTTTAAATATTTATAAAAAAATATATATATAAATATATATTAAAAAATAATTTTGTAAATGGTACGCCAAACGCACCCGAAGGACACTATGCTCAAGGCAATTTGGCTGACACGCTAATTCAATGAAATTTAAAAATTTTATGTGTACAATCGCATACATGAGTAATTTTTTGTCTGACCACTGCTGTTGGTAAAAGTCATAAAAGCGGTGACGATTAATGTAACTAGTGTTTGAGAATGTTTCTTACAAAATATTTTTTTAAAAAGTTATTTAAAAGTTAAGTTTTGTTCCAAAATAAAAAATTATTTTGGAGAGAAGTGATAGATGTATTTCAATTTTAAATTTAAGTTTGTTTTCTATATTCATTCCAGTCTATCGTAAACTCACAACTAATATCTATTTTATTTTTAGCTAAACTTAATATTACCTAACTCAATTTATGAAATTCAATTGTTTGGCATTCAATTTCACTCTATTTTATAATTTCTTTCTTATTTTATAATTTTATAAATTATCTATAATATTTTATATAACTTTTTTATAAATTAAAAAATATATTATATGATTTTATTATTATTTATTATTATTTTTTAGATAAAAAGTTAAACATTATTTTTTAAAATAAAATAAATTATTTTATTTAAAAAAAAGTTTATTTTATAATTACTTTTATATCTCCGACGGTATCCTAAATTTAAAAGAAATGATGCATGAAGATCTTGTTATTTAGATAAGAGAAGAGATAGAAGTATTTTTTCTTTAAGGATATTTTTGGAGTTTATAATCAGAATAATTTTTAAATTCAATCTCCATAATTGAATATAAAAAATTATGAGTTAAAAATTTACTTATAAAATTTCAGCTCAATCGGATTATGAATTCATCACTATCCGATCATTTGATCAAAATAATAAAAATAATAAAATTTAAAAATATATATATTATATTATTTCTGTCATCTTGATCAAGTGATTAAATGGAGATGAATTCGTGTTCCGATTGAGCTGAAATTTTATAATTAGATTTCTAACTCATAATTCTTCATATGTATAGTGAAGATTAAATTTAAAAATATATTAGCTATAAATCGAAAAAGAAATGCCGCTAAAAAAAGTGTCTCTATCCTTCCCCTTTTAGATAATTAAGTTACTGAAGCAAATTTTTCTGCTGGGCAACTTAGTAATATTTAATATTTAATTATTTAATTTACTGATAAGGGCTACTGTAATGTTGATTCATTCTAGGGGCCGTTCTTGTTTCGGAAGCACAGAAGAAAACATTGAATACTGCTTTTGAATCCACTGAAATCAGCTTCTTTTCAATGAACAAAAACAACCCCTCGTTTTTAAAACCTGAAGAATATATATAAATTAAACCTTACACACTTCTTCAAGCAATCAAAGCATCACAGAAACAATTGGTCAAACAAGAATCTATTTTCTTCAAAACTTATAACAATTAGCAATGTCAGGTTTGGTGGATATGTGGAGTAATGAGATCACCAGGCTCCGGCAGAAGAGCAACAACAACAACAACACTGTTTTCTTTTCCGGTGAAAGAATCAAAGAAGAAGATGAAGAAGAAGTGAAGAAGACTCCTCCTTCAGTTGCTGAGAAATCTGTTCTGAAACAGGTCCAGATGATGAAGGCGAGATTGTTCACAGAAGAAGCTGTTGCAATGATGGTGGACTGTTTTAGTGCTTGAGAATATTACAGAAAGAAAATTAATAAATTAACTGTACTGTTGTTTGTTTTTTAAAAAATTAGCTTTACATATTGTAGAAATATGTATTAGAATGTTAAATTTTGGAAGTCCTATGTAAAACACCACTGTTATGTATGCTTATCAATATTTCTGATAATGATAAAGAAATAGTTTACTTGTTTTAAAATGATTTTTAACATCTCCACATTGATATAGAGTTTATTTGTTTTAAAATCCACTTCTAAATTCAATCTTTAATAAAAAAATAAATACAATAACTAAACTTATTCCATTAATTATTTTTTAAATTTATTTTGATAACTCATTTCTAAGTAAAATAACAAATTGTTACTACAAAATTAATTAAACTTGTAGAAAACATTTGTTTTCAAGAAAAGTAATAGATATAACCGTGTATACAGATATAAGATTTTTGTACACATATTTAGCTTTATTTTTTTGTTTTTTATTTACTTTTTTCTTTTAATAAAGGAAAACATATTTTTTTAATCATTTAGCTTGTACAATATTCAAGAAATTTATAAAAAAAACATTTGTATAAATATTTTGTAAGTATCTATGATCAACATAGGATGAGGTAGATTTCAAAATATCCAGTCTACACAGTTCACCATCTTCAGTATAAAGCCAAGGCTATCTTCACGTGTTATTATCGTGCTTGAAAACGAAATCATTACAACAATATCAAACCATAAGAGTATGTGTACTTTGGGGGAAACTTAAGTTTTAAAAAATAAGTTTAAAAATATTTAATAAAAATAAATTTTTATAATAATTTATATTATTAGTAAGTTTTTAAAAAAAATTAATAAAAATTTATTTTAAATTTATTTATTTTATATTAAAAATGAGTTTAAAAAAAATAAAATCTGTGGTGTAAAAAAACACGTCTTTAATGACCAAATTTTGCTACCTGTTTTCTCTAATCAGCAGCGGCACACTTGTTTACTGTATGTATTCAAAAACCATATGCTTCCTACCTGTATTATCACCAGGCAATATAAGTAGTTGCATACCTTCAGATTCTTCTGAAGAACATAACCTTTCTTTTGATATGGCAAATTTAGTGACTGGATGGGCGAACGAGTTCGCAAAAATCGACAAGAGGTTAGGATTCTGCGATGGAATTGAAGAACGTCGGAGCAAGAGCAAGATGTACTCTGATGATCGATTATTAATTCAGACGAAACCGAAGAGAAACGACGAAGTGTTCTCTGAGGAAACGATCCGTTTGGTCATGGACATCTTTGCTCCATCTTGAACTATTTTCAAGCATCAGTGTTCTGAATCAGTTCATGTATAAAGAGTCGAGAATTTCGAAATCCTTGTCAAGTATTATTTTCAAATCCATATCAATGTATATATATGTAAATCTTATCGTTCTTCTTTTTTTAACATGTACTTGTTCTACTCCTTCGGTCAAATAACATTCACGAACGAAGATTTGCTCTTTTCCAGTCCTTGCAACGGATAATGTTATTATACATATATGCGCGGATCAGGAAAATATTGACAATCAAAGGCCAACTGGAGTCGAACAATGAAGGGAAAATACGACTATGTACAGGAGAATTATAGAACCTATGAGTCGGAAGAAGAGGCTGAAAAGCTCTGTTCATTACTGTAAGCTAACAATTCAGTGGCGCCACAAAGTTCTCGCCTTTCTGCCTCCCACTTGAGAATCTCCCTTGCGTATTTGAGAGTTGCATCAACTGATTCTGGGTTTAAGGCATTTGAACAAGTTACATAGAGCTTCTCGCCAGTAAGAGAGTAGTACAACTTCTTGAACTTGACAGCGATGTAGTGAAAGGCAAGCTCAGCCATGGAAGGATCATTGTTCTTGGTGCTTGTAGTACTCCTGCTGATACTACCGACATGGCGGCTAGTCACTGGTTTGAAATCGTCAAACCATTCACATAATGTCAGAGGCGCTGTAGCTAGTTTTTTATCAAGAACATCAATCTTATTCAGTACCAGCAGAAATTTCATTCGCTCAAATGTCTGGTGGGTAATGATGGTCTCGAAGAGTTTCTTGCTCTCCATCATCTTGTTCACAAGAACTCCATCTTCATCTTCATAGAACTCATTGTAATTGCTCGTGGCAATACAAAAAATGACCACCCTGACATCCTCTAACATATCAAGCCACTTGCAGTTTTCTTTAAATCCTCGTATATGAAGTCTGATTAGCTGATACCTGTAAACATGAGCATCCAGTAAGAAATAATCTGTAAGATCCTGACAATTTACTGTCAGAACTGCCTATCCTCAATTGCCTGTAAATATCATGAATGATAAATGTGAGCATTAGAATAACCTCAATGTCAGTTGCTTAACCACTAAATTATACAATAGGGGAACCACAGTATCAAACATCAGAGTATTCACATTCTTACAGAGAGCTCAAATAGTACGATTAAGTGCTCAATAAATTGAAAGATAGAACTTGAAGAAAATGTCAAATCTAAATACTATTAATTGGTAAGAATACTAATTCAGTAATTCATCCTGCAAAAGGTTTCCAATTAGGCTTAGGAACTTAGTTTGGCAAAGGTAGACCAATTGAAACAGGTGTGCTAGACAAAGTGTTTATATAAAAAGAAGGTGGATAAAGGCTTTGGTCGAAGGTACAAACCTTAGAAAACTTTCCTGCAGATCGGAAGCACCAGCGTTAGTCTCATCAATAGTCAGCTCTGGGAATGAGAATTCGGTACTTTCCAAACCATTTGATGATGTTATTCCTTCGGCATAGAGGATATCCATATCAGACGGCTCATAGTCCACCTTAGATATGTCAACAACCTACAAAAGAACTGGCTTGAGCTATTGTCTTCATATTCAATATCCGATAGAAGATTCATGTTATACGTCATACCCGCTCCAAGAAATAGGAGGCAACATCAGGGAAAGCTTCAAGTTCACTTCTACGTTTATAGGTTGCTTGAATAGCAGTATCAGTCCACAGTTCCTCCACTAGACAAGCATATTCACGGGTAGCAGCAGGAAAAATTGCCTTTAAGCTACCTGAGGCCATAACTCTAAGAAGCCAATCAGAAAATGCTTTCAGACAAGGAGAAAGAGAATACTCAGTCCCGCTGCAGGATAAATCTGCTCTATCTGTTCCATCTGCCAACACAACATTACCTTTTTAGAATTTGATAATTAAAAAGTAAGACAATAATGTTTACATCACATTTTTATAGATTAGAGCATGCCGGCAACAGTGACATCCCATCAAATTTAAAGGACTTCACTAAGTGGAAGTTCGATAAAACTCTTAAATAATAATCAACTAATAAGACTAGCATTTTGCTTTCAGAATCAGGTCTGTCAAGCTTTTAAATTGACAAACTTTTAAATCTACACACTGCCCAAACCCAAAATTTGTTAAGTTGCCAAGACTTCACATTCAGATTTCATCCCTATCAAAACTGAGCTGAAATTGTTTTTTAAGGTCAATAAAAACAAAGTCAAAGCATAATCTGTTCTTAAAAGAATACAGGTTTATAACCGAGTGCATATGTGAAGACAACCTGAGCTTCTAACCCTCATCGCAGCTAAACTCTCTTCTTCAAATCTTTCCCGTCCCTCAAGAAGAAGCGCGAGGTAGGTGTATATATTGCTCTGAATTACCGACTTAATCCTTTCTCTCTCATCTTCCAAGAAGGGTACAGCTTTGTATAGAAACTTGGCCTGTATGCAACCAATAGTAAAATAAGCAATTAGCAAGAAGTTGACAGGAATGAGGCTCAATTTAGTTCAGAACAGCCGGAATACTATCCTAAACTTTCAAGAATATGTTGATATTTAGCAATTGATAAAAAAGATGTAGAGGCTTAAGTCCTAGTTAGTATATATAAACATCAAATAAGAGTGTCAACAGGTATTAGTACTCCATTTCAGAGGTATTCAACTCAGGAATAACAACTAGAACTAAGCCTCATGACGCTATAAGCGCTCACTCATGAGTGCATCTGAAGGAAAATATAAGTATCACCTTCTAGTGGTTCTACATGATTGAATAATTACAGCAGCTTACATCACTCTATTTAAAGGATTAGTTTGGCATCTCATAGGGGATCTTAGGAAAAAACAAATAATAAGCTGGTATATACAATAAACAAGAGCATCTCCAAGTTTGTGAGCTCTTATGTGTATATTTCAACATAGACTTATATCCATACATTACTCAATGCAGGTGTAAAGCACATGCCTATGCATACTGTACATACAGAAGAAAGCTCGAGTTCAAGACCACATTCCGTAATACCTGTTTGAAAATTGTACTTGTTCCTGATCCTTGATTTCCTATTAAGAGAACCTTTTGAAGAATTCTTTGCTCAAGGTAATCAAAAGCATGTCTGTTGACTGTGTTAACTATTCTTTCTTCAGCAGGAAATGCTGTAGTAGGAGGGACCGGCAAGGATAACATAGAACAAATTAACTTAATGCCAGGCTGCAAAGCAGGTAAAAGAACAAAATGGTTATCAAACTATTTAAAAGAATGAATAACTGCAGAGATTAAATATACCTTTCCCCAAATCTTTCCTTTTATATTCCTTTGTCCTTCTTCTTGGTATGTACCATCAGCATTCACCCAGAAGTGAGGATTTCCAGCACATTGAACCCCTGCCCACTGAAGAACAAAGAAGATAAACAATCGAGTTGCTTAAAATAAGAATTAATTTACTTAGAAGAGTATGCACCTTAAGCATCTGTAGCTCTTTTTTTGTAATTTCCCTGTTATTAATCAATATCCCAGTGTTACCATTACTAGCATTTGGGACAAGAGCACCACCAATACTGAGATTTGGGCTAATTATCAAGTGTGGTTTGTGTCCTTCCTGCAAATTTGCATGATGGTAATAATTGAACAATGTGCATACCAAGAATTACTCTTAACCAACTACAGCAAGCAAGCAAGGAAGCAAGCCTCACCTTCCCCCAAAAGCCTGAGACTTTATCATACCAAAAGTATCCTGGCTTCAGCTTTGCGGGTGGATTCGGGCAGCTCTGTAGCACCTCCAACTCCTGCTGCGACAACTTCTTCCGATTAACACAAATACCCTCAGCCAGCGGCTGATTCGCCTTACAGTACTTCTCAACCTTCATTGCCTCCTGTACCTCAAGCGAGCTCAGCAACCGCTTCAACATTCTCGAGCACTTCCCCAATTTCTCCCTCTTTGATTCATCGATCGGTGAACCAATACAACCGACACATTTCCTTCCTTCCGGCATCGATCCCATCGCCCTCAACACACATCCAGCACAATACTTTGCTTCGCATACCAAACATGATTCCTTCTCCGTGAACCGACTACCTTTCAGACACCTGTGACACGCTCCTTTCTTCAATCTCGGCACCACCGGTTCAGCACTAGTACTCTCTCTTCTATCGAACGAATCCAACTCTCTTGACTCAGAAGTCAAATTGAACTCCGATGAAAAACTTTCACTAGTGCGGAGATCACCGGAAGTGAAATCGGGAGGAAGAGAAGAAGAAGTAGCGACTTCGCCAGAACCGTCAGGGAACATGGCGGCGGTTGTCTCAATAACCGAAGTCGGCGAAGAAACAACACCATTAACAGCATCATTGTTGTTGTCGTTCTTCATGTTTTCTTTTTCGTCGGTGATAGGTACGGCGATGGGAATGGTAAGAGGAGTGACGGATAGAGAAGCTTCAGTGGCAAGAGGAATACGGTTGATGTCTATAGGTAGGGCTCGAGGTAGGACGTAAGGAACCGGCGGGCCTTCGTACTCTGCTGCGAATGAGATCTCTTCCATTGCAGATTAATCTGAATGAAGAACGAGGTTTGAAGAGAATGAATAATTTTCTTTGATTTTTAATGTTTTTCCTTTTCTGATTTCGTTCTGAGCACGCGCGGGGGAAGAACGACAAGAGTAGAAAGCAAGAACACAGACTGTCACTCTACTTCAAAAAGTTAACAGAGCGAGATAACCGAAAACTGTGCCGATAAGAAAGAAGAAATACAGGGAAGACCATTTTAACCTTAAGATAGCAAGGAGTATGACCGAATATTTGTGCGAAAATAAAGAAGGACGATAGTGCCCCTTTATTGTGTGTTTATCTACGATAAAAGCTACGGTCTCTTGCCTAGTGGGCCCTAGAGGAAGAATGTGTCTATTGCGGAATCTGGTGGGCCATCTTGTTGTCTTTTCGAACTAGTCGCAGAAGTTTTGGACTTTTGCTGGATCACCCTTGTATTCAAATAAGGTGTTTGTTTACAGTTACAGTCCATAAATATCTATTATTGTATATTCAGGCTGATATAAAAGTTTAAGCAAATTTGGACCTCTACTTTCGGATTAGTTGGGCTGACAACTTATTTGGGCTTTAGCGGGCTTTTCTGGGTTTCTGTATAGCCCGACTGTAGTCTCTCTCCTAATAGTTTGTCTGTGCATAAATAAATTAATTTTGTAACAATTTCCAGTATTTTATTACCTTTCAATGTTATTTTAGAGTTTTGTTGAATTAAAAAAAAAACTAAGATTAAAAAGTACAAAAAAATATCACAAAATCATTTCCAAATTAGTTTAACCATTAAGGTGATATTTAAAACTATTTTTCAATTCTTTTTCGTTCTAATTTTTTTAATTATATATTTGTTAATAATTTTTCTTCAATATTATACAGAATTTTTAAAAAATTAGAATGAACAAAAAGAAATTCTACATCATAAATTGTTATTTATTTTTAATATATTTTAGATTAAAAATAATATAGCTTAGTTTTTAATAAAAAAAATTAAAATATTTTTTTGTTTCAGAAAAGCTCACTTTTAAAAATAATTTCAAAAATTACCTTTATAAACAATAAATCTATGTATTCCTCCATGAATCCCGATACTTAAACATGTCGTAAAAAATGGACCAATCATCTCAGCATCTATGATAAACCTTCTAAGGTTGATATATATTCAGCTCTACCATAGAAGGTTATGCAACAGTCTCCATTCCAGTAGTTGGAAAAGCTCTATCTAATGAACTTGGATTGGCAGGTCCCAGATTCCAACCATTCATATTGGCGTAGATGATTAGCAGCACCGGCGTGGCAAAGCAGCATCCGCACGGGGGCTTTTTACTTCATTAATCAACCAGATCAGTGATGCACTGCCCCTTTAACTAGGGAACCTCGTACATACGTCCATGCAAGCTTCTCTCTTTAACGTTCCTGAACAACGAAAAGATCAAAAGTTATGATTTTTTTTCTAATGACTACCATATGTATGGCTGAGAAAAGATATCTTCTGCTGTAGGCGAAATGATAAACGACTGCTTTCCTTACATGGCGGAAGATTTCCGCATATCACAACTTGTGGCTCGGCTTTTGGTAGATTTCTTAATTCGGTTGTTGCTTCTTGTTGTTGTGAAGCTTTGCTGCAGCCATCATGTAATTAATGCGTTGAGAGGTGCTTGATAAAGATCAAGTTTATAACTTCAAACTCATGAAAGAATGATTCAAAATCGTGTTAATATGAGAAATGCAAAATATAATTTACAAGCAAAAATATTAATGTGAACGCCAGTGACTGAAGCATTAAAGAAAGATTACGGTTAAGAGTCTTAAGGGCTTTTTTACTTTTACACGTAACTCAGTTTCTTCCGTCAGAAAATGAGATCAAGATAATTTTATGTGTCTAGTTTCATAAATTTATTCTCACATACTCGCTTTCTAATAATTCACCGTTTAAAAATTTACTTTATAGAAGTTTCATCTTTTGTCACTTCCTTACAAGGAAACAAGCCTAATTAAATTACATGCTCCCTGACTTTGACAGTCTCTTTCATTGTATGTTGAAAGCATTATGCTAATACGAACAAAATTTAAACAATTTGGTCATGATTCATGCAGCAAAATTTGGTTAATAATAATTCGAGTCATCTTGACTTTCTCCCTTCAACAAAGAAATTGATACAACATACAAGTTTCAGAATGAACCTGCTAGCAGCAATGTTGTCTACACAAACCGTGCTTGTTGAATCATCAGTAATGTACAATGATTGGAATTGGTTCATGATGCACTCCATGACACTGTACAGAGAATTCAACATGATTATGGTTGATTGAAGGACAAGAACTTTTTGTATCCAAGAGTATGCTGAATACTGGTTTTTCTAATTAGCAACAGATAAAATTTCTATGGTACCAGTGGTGCCGATCACTGTGAAGAACCAAACCCTATGGCAAAGGTGAATGAAATGCTCTGGTTGCCAAGGTGAAAGAAGTTAACCTCAGTGACAGATTGGAACGAAGCTCATAGAAGTGTAAACAGGAGCTACGGTGCTTATGCCATGTTTTTGACAATTTGTGAGCTAGCCTTTCATTCAATCAAGTTAACTTTCTATTTCAACAAGAGCATGCCCTGTATCAACCCAGAAGTTGATTACGGCTTATTTACCAACCCATCAAATTTATTTTTTAAAAAAATATTAAAATAAATATAAATTTTAAAATAAATTTATTTGGTCAAAAAATTATTTTTAAAATTTAATTTCAAACCTCTCCGTATAATACTAAATATATATAAAAACTTATTTTTTATTAAGTATTTCTAATTTTTAATTTGTTTTTATAAACTCATTTCTAAAAAAGTGAACTTAACATCAAAGTAAACACCCCCTTTTAAGTTGTGGACATCAATAAAAAAAATAAAATAAAATTGACACTGTGAACACTACCAATAAGTTATCCATCAATGTCATGTTTGAACTAAATTGCTGTTAACCTACCCTTGTACTTAAATCTTGCAAAATGTAAGAAACTACAGCATAAGTCGCTATCTTGAATAAAGCATTGGTTTGTTTGTCAAAGCCCTTGATTAAAATAAAGGTGATTAATAGATCTTTGCTTAGACAAAATGCCTTACTTGGGAGATGAAAGAAGATACCTGTTGCATAATAAGCACAATTGCAACAGTCAGCTTATCTATCTATGCGTGTACAGTAGAACAACTTACGTTATTGTAGTAGCAAGAATGATTGCTTATGCAAAATTAGTCAATTGAGATTTTTTGTTCTATCTTATAAGGAGATATTTCTGACTTAATATGATTCATGCAACTTTATATTTTTTTCAGCATCCACAGTAGCCTGATGACTTATGCTTTAGAAAAAATTTTAACGTACGATCTGAGGGAACCTGGCAGCAGGTTTAACATCTTCAGATCTTATTAGCTGCCACTTAAGTTTTGCTTAAAGAGAAAAAAAAAAACCTTAACAGATCTACGTTTGATACTTTCTTCTATTTTGCTGGAAACTTTTTAACATCTTACCTATTAGGTTGTTACACAAATCCAAGAAGTACTCTTACATATGAATGTGGTCGGTTAAGTTATTGCATTTATGTTTGATTATAGCAATCAATCTCATGGAAAAATTCCTCCCATGAAATCATTGAACTAATCAAGACTCTGGTTATACTTCTATAATATGCCGCCATCAGATGAAGTATGTGCAACTGCCTCTTTATTAAAAAGAAATCGCAGATTGAATGGATGCACTTTTGGTGTTTAATAATTCAAGTTCTATAGTGACAGGCTATGCATTGTTAATTCTCAAGATTCGATCGGCTTACATATTAGGCAAAGCAGTATCTACATCTTTGTAATCTTGTCTAATATGTTAAGGTTTAATTGATATTACTTGCCAGTTTTGCGTAATATTAGTTCTAATACCTCATTCTATGTCGAGGTCACCTTGATGTTACGATTGTTCCACTAAATTAATAGCAAATCTCCGACAAAGAAACTCCTAAGATACGAATCACAGTTCAGAGATTTGTTATCCATTACGATTTGCTACGTGTTAAGCACCAACAGTCCAGCTGATCTCTTCATATAATTAAACTCGCTTTCGTAAAAATAAATATTTTAACCCTATAATTACATACATTCACGTAGTCATCACAAATTAAGAAACCTATTGCAAACTTCCAACAAGGATTTTCTCCTGTGTTTGTAATCTTGGAAGTGGAAGGAAAATTTTGATCTTGTCTCTCCTATCCCATCTGTTAACTTTGCGGAGATAATCAAATCACCAAAGTTAACAATCATAAGAAAACCCAGTATTATATGTGTTCTTTCTACAACTGATCCCCAGATATTTTCTTCTAATGCTGCCAACGTAGGTGAGCCAGGAGGTCACAGTTTTCGAAGGGAGGTAATAAACTATTGCAAAACCCATCATTTCATGAGCTTGCATAGCTGATTATAAAATCTCTGAATCAGATTTAGAAGTAACAGCTTTGTCTCCTAACCTCAATCACAGACGTATATGTCTACCACGTAGAATTGAAAAACCACAAACACAGGGGTCTAAATTTCCCCTAAAAAACTACTACATAGGCAAAATAATTCAGTTCTTGGACACCTGGTATATATATATCAACATATATTTATGCAGAACTTCTCAAAGTTGTTCCTTGCGAATTATCTTTGGACTGATCACAGAAGTCAAACGTTCGAAAATATCTTTCATCAATAATTCTTCTTTCTTTCACTTTTAGCTTTTGTTAACCTAACTGTTAACATGAAGAATCATCACTCTTACGACGTCCTTTGTATTTATTTTTAAACTCTTTATGAACGCACAGATGTCTGATGCTTTCAGGAGTCGTTAAGATTTTTAAGAAGCTATTAGTGATGAGTTTGGATTCCTACTTCAGGTTAGAGCTAGCAATATATGCACAGACAAAGTTATTAATTCCGTATTTTTGGGCAACTATCAAGAGATTTGAGTGTGAAAGATTTTTGTCTTACACAGCTCTATGGAAAGGGAAACATTACACGATTGTTCAAATAATTCACGTATAGCCACCGACCAATCACATCAACAATCATTACTCATTTTTCCGTTTTAGGGAGGGCTACAAGGTGGACATGTACATATTAGATATTATATCGACAAGGACCTAATGATAGAGGAAATCAATCGTGTAATGCAAATTCAGAAGTAGTTACTTTTCATCCTTTACTAAATAACTCATCTTTATCATTTACAACCACTACCGGTCATGTGTTCCAAAAAGATGGAATAGATTATCATATTAATTTCTAATAAGGGAATGCCCATGCCATAGTCGATAAAAGTCGATCAATATGAACAATAATGGTAGTAAAATTTTCATACCCGCAAGATGTTCGACGAAACGCGCAAGAGAAAGAAATAGCAATACCGTCTTACCTGAGAGATTTCTGAACGAAGGCAGTACTCCATATCGAAAATCCTTTGTTTTCCATGAATCACTCGAGCAAGAAGATAAAACGATAACAATAATTGGTATAGTGTAGTATGAGCAGTCATCAAAAACAAAATGGAAATTTGGCACGTAGCAATAGAAGAAAGCTTGAACGTGGCAGCATCGGTAGTTTACGTAGGGAAAAGAAGTAGAGCGGCTTTCATGCGTTGTCACCTTCTAGCTTTTTTGGAAGCAAGCGAGTTTTTATCTTTGAAACCGCGACGATATTTTAGCATTACTTTGGGAACCACTCGAGAAAAGCAAACAACAATTTATAACGTGCTCGACTTTCTTGTATGTCTTAAGATTCATATTGCTTGCATGCCTTCGATTGTACTATCTTATCTTGCTAGCTTGCACTCTATAAAGAGTATGAAAACAAAGAATTCAAAATGCTATATATAGCCTTAAATATCTTGCTTATACTTAGAATCAAACTCATGCTTGTGTACAGATTAGTTTCATTAAGTTCATATTTAAGAAACCTTTGACCATATTTAACTATTCCTAACTATTTGGGTGGGTTTTGACTTGTTAAAGTCAGACTTTTTCAAAGAGTTTCTCGTATACAAGTTTGGTACTCTTTTTGTAACAGCACGGCCGTACGTACCTAAGTTGGGCTACTCTGTTTCTCTGTACTTTTCGAACCATATTTTGGTTACTGATTAATTAAGAAGCCATTAACATTAATTAGACAACTCAATTAATTATGATTATTATAATTTTGGTAGCTATTAATGACAAACATGGAAAATAAGAACCGGTTGGGCTCTACGTATTCTCCTCTCCATCCTTCTTCTTTTCCTTACACGTGTCCTCTTATTCTGGGACCCACAATTTTCTTGCTGCTTATTTTTATACGCATAACGAGCTACAGATTTTCTCTAAGATTATTTCATAGCGATCGTCTTCGTTTTTCTTCTTTAAACCTTTCGGTTACCTTGCAAACTACTACTATTCTTTCTCTCTGAGATTGTTCTCTCCCTGATATTTTCCATTGATATAACTAAGAAGCCATTCATTGAAGCTTCAGCATGAGAGAAACAGACAGCGGCGGCGATGGCCGCAAGAACTTGAAGTGGCCAGCGAGGAGATTCTCCGACATACTACGACTTGAACAGATGAATCGCTCTTCGTCAAGCGAAGAAGATGTAGGCAATGGTAGCGGCAGCAGCAGTAGCACGCCGACGGGAGAGAGCCCGCGGTATAACTACGCTGAAAACAGCTCCCCTTACTCCATGTCTCCCTTAAACTACCCTGCATCACCTTACATAAAATCTCCATGGACTTTTACTTATCAGGCGAATAACAACCCCTTCGCAGCTAATCATCACTCTCCGACAGACACAGGGTTGCTTGGGTCTCTTGTGAGGGAAGAAGGACATGTTTACTCTCTCGCAGCTGACGGAGATTTGCTGTATACTGGTTCCGATAGCAAGAACATCAGGGTCTGGAAAGGAACGAAGGAGTTTTCCGGGTTTAAATCTAATAGCGGACTCGTAAAAGCTATCGTGATAGCTGGCGGAAGGATATTCACCGGCCACCAGGATGGAAAGATTCGTGTTTGGAAAGTTTCACCAACGGACCCTACCGTTCACAAGCGCGTGGGTTCTCTTCCCACTACAAAAGATTACTTGAAGAGCTCGATCAATCCGAATCACTATGTTAGAGTCCGGCGTAACCGGAGAGCTCTATGGCTCCGGCACTTCGATGCAGTTTCTTGTCTCAGCCTTGATGAAGAGAATGGGCTTCTGTACTCAGGTTCCTGGGACAAAACTCTTAAAGTGTGGAGAATATCGGACTCGCGTTGTCTCGAGTCCGTCGAAGCTCACGACGACGCCATCAACTCTGTAGCTGTCGGGTTCGACGGGTTAGTCTTAACCGGCTCTGCCGACGGGACAGTAAAAGCTTGGCGGAGGGAAGAAACAGGAAAAACCACGAAGCACGTCCTAGTTCAGACATTGTTAAAGCAAGAATGCGCCGTAACAGCGGTAGCAGTCGACAGAGAAGCTTCGGTAATCTACTGCGGCTCGTCAGATGGAGTAGTAAACTACTGGAAGTGGTGCCCAGGACGCTTGCCTGTGCACGGTGGATCGTTATGTGGGCACAGGCAAGCTGTTTTATGTCTAGCATCCGCCGGAAATCTCGTTATTAGCGGGTCAGCCGACAAGACAATTTGTGTATGGAGACGCGATAACGGAGGCGAAAGTAGAGGCAATTACAGCGGAGGACATAGTCATGTGACGGTGTTATCGGGCCACGCCGGTCCGGTAAAGTGTTTAGCAGTCGAAGAAGATTCAGAGAGCAGTACTAGTGATACCGATACCCACTGGGTAGTATACAGCGGGAGCCTTGATCGTTCGGTCAAGGTTTGGCGTGTGTCTTCCGAAGCTGCAGCAGAAGCAACAACAACAACATCCCCGCGTACTGTAGTAGGGCCGGAGATGTTGCGGTCTCCGTTATACGTGCCAGCAAAGAACAAGGAAAGTTTCCGTGTGATCGAAGGAGCAATCCCCATCGGTGATGGTTGTGGTCCCAGTCAGTTCGTCACCGTGAGAGCAATGGCGTGAACACGCGGTCGCTAGATAATATGGTTGTTTCTTTAAATTAGGAACCTAACTTTCTATTACGGCGGAGTACTTTTTTTTTTTTTCTTCTTTTGGTATATATTTTGATTTCTCAAAGACAAGAAAATACTCCATTGTAATACAAGTAGTATATTTAGATTAGTGGGTTTTGATTAGTAGTAGTTAGATGTAAATAAGAGAGTGATGTGTTCATATGTTAATTATGTACTAGTATATTTTGTATGACTGTATATTTAGAATGAAGCACAGATATATTTATCACCTGAGCTTAGGCTCGTACTTATGAAATTTTGTTTTCATCGATCATTTAGTTAGTTGAAGAAAATGAATTGCAACGAAGTAGGAAATAAAAATTTCACTGTAAATTATATAATAAGATATATATATATGTCATTTAAAAAATAATAGATGAAATTTTCAGATTTAATATTCATCTTAAATATAAAATATTATATAATATAATATATTGATAAAATTTTATTTTAATCAAATTAAGAATCAATTTCTGTCGAAAGTTTTATATAAAATAATTCAAAAAATTACAATTAATAAAAAATATATATATATATATATATATTAATTTTATGTTATAATTAAAAGTTTTAGTATATTTTATTTGATGTAAAATTTTGTTAATATATTTTTTATTTATATTTTCATATTTTGACGGTAAAGTTAGTTTTGAAGATCCTGCTGTGCACTTTTGAGTGGATCGTGTATATATGTGTTATAAGAATGCCACGTGTCTATCATCGCTTATATAATTATGGTTTTGAGAAAAAATAGAAATAAAGATAGTTCTCATGATGGACCGGTTTTTATTAACATTACTGACGGCCCATTAACGCATGTCGTGACGGACGGCTACGATGGCTGGAAATAGTTGAGCTGTCAGCCCATATGTTCATCCATTTGAGCGGCCCAAACTTATTAACGTTTGACTTTCGTCTGAGAGAGCCTTTAAAATAAAAAATATTTATTATTTTTGAAAAATAAATTTATTTTTTGAATTAAAAAAATAAAATTATATAATAAAAAAATATTACTGTATAGAATTTTTTATTTTTTTAAATTTTGAAATAAAATTTTCAAATATTTATAAAAAATATATTAATAATATAAATTAAAAAATTATAAAAGTATTTATAGAATAATCAATGCCAAACGCCTCACCCGAATTCTTCGTCGATCAAAAACTTTTTCTGTACATAGACTCTAGAATGAATTCATCGTTTCATCTTTGCAGCAGTGATGGTTTTGGCAGAAGCTCTATGGCAGGGTTGTCTCCAAGTTTCAGTCATGGTTGGGAGAACAATCGGAACTCGAACTGAAGCTATGGTTTTTCAAATCTCATGGAATCGTTATGAGCTTGTTCTCAATGCATCAGTGCTTGATCCGTTCATTGAAGATTCTAGTAGACTGGTTTTCAAGCGAGTGACGGTTGGAGAGTTGAGAACTTTTCTATTCTTTTATTGGAGAATTCGTTTCCCAAGTCGGTAGATTTCTGTAGTAACCTCTTCAGTTTTCCTTGTTCTATACATCCTTCCAGGTTTTCTTTGCTCATGCAGCTCAGAAATTAATATGGAAACAAGTCAGGAATACTTAATTTGTAGGTTGTGCCCCATGGTAGTCCTTAGCTTCACCTTTTAGGATGTGTTTTAATTGATATAAAGTGAATTTTGTAAAATTAGATGTAACTGAATTTGATAAAAAAATAAATTAAAAATAAATTGATAAGTTCAGAATAAAAATAAAGTATAAAAAATAAGTTTAAATTTTAAATATGACAAAAGAAAATGAAATTTATGCAATTAAAACACACCTTATCTTACCTTGTTATTATAATATTTGAAAGAGAAGACCGATAATGGTTGTTGTCTGAATACGTAAGAAACTAGAAAAAACCAAAGTGTAGCTTTTCTAGAACTGTTTCGCTTTTAATTTCATTTCTTACTCTAATCTAGTGGAATCTTGCATCCTGCTGAATGTGATATATATGGAGATTGTGATGTTGCCTAAAAATATTTATTTTCTTAAAGTGGAGTCTGCAATCTAACATACCTTGGTGAGTAGCTCGGTGGTATCATACTCTTGGTAAGAAGCAAAGGCCTGCATTGCATCTTGGAAATCCATAAACCAGGGGCCAGTTATAAATGGTGCCTACTGGAAAACGATGCCATCGTTTGCAAAACTCCAGGCGCCGAAAAATCTGTAGATTTTTACGTGCGACATGTTAATGCCCTGAAGTTATAGAGCGAATCAGCTCAACTGCCCACTGGTTTCAAATTTGTAGTCGGTCAGTGTCATTTGTGTGCCCATAGATTCTTCCTTTCTGTTTAATTTCCTCAACCACCATTACGAACCTTTATAAATTCAATCGACAACCTGTTACCCTTAATTTGCAGCTGATCCTTCTTTATTTTGAAATTGTTGTACTTATCATTCATGGCTTTCCTGATTCACAAAAACCCAGAACTGCAAGTTCCGTTACCTAAATACACGGACGAGGACGTGAACGAAATGACAGCAACAGCACCGAGCACTGGCAACGTTTCGAGCCAGTTGTTACTGAGTTCAGGCGAGTCAGCTGTGCTGAACAAGGGCGAGGTGCTCCGCCGTATCCGGCACCAGAGACGTGAAAACAAGATAAAGAACGCACTTCAATTGCTGACAAAGGATCCCGACGTTGGCGAAGTGAATGCCAACAGCTGGCTCACCAACGCCTTCTTTTCTCCATGATTCTGGACGTACATCAGTGCCGCACGCTATAGTGCTCGATCAGATCGGGACGTCCATCTATAGCACTCTGCATATATTTTTTAATTGTTCTGTAAAAAAGAGAGAAGCTTTTAATTTTATCTTCAAGTAAAGATAAGATGAAAGAAGCATCAGCTTTAAAACAGTTGTTTAAGCGTTTTAGATTTAACAGGATGTTTTATTTTAATTATTTTCTTGAGTGTTAGGTATTTCCAACTGTAGTGAATACTATCGCAGTATCGCTAGTAGCATATCTGTAGTTAGAATTGATTTTAGAAGATTCTTGTGGGCAGATAATAAATAGAAAAGAGATTAGATCATTCTACATGAACTTTGCAATCAAACTAAATAGTTATGATATTTGAAAGTGTTTTAAAATTTTTTTTATCTAAAATAAATATTTTAATGATTTTTATAAAATTATTTTTAATTAAAATAATATTATTATAAAATAAAATTTTATGATTAGATTTAAAAAATTTTTAAAAGTTTTATAAAACATTAGAAAATTTTTATTATAAAATGAAAAATAAAAAAATCAACTACAATTATTGAAAAATATTTCTAAACACTACTACGTTTTTATAAGAACGTGTTTCAAATATCCGTAATCGAATTTTATGAAAGTAAAAGATAGAAAATAGAATTTTTTAAAAAATAAAGTAAAAGTAAAGTTTAACATTTATATTTTAATAGATTTTAAAAATATGTTAAAAATTAAAAAATATAATTATATTTAAAAATATATAAATAAAAAAGTTAGAATTATAATTTTGTATATAGAAATAAAATTTTAAATTTTTGATATAATTAAAATATATGAATTATTTTGAACTCAAAATTTGATAAAAAAAATAAAATTACGGTCGATTCGAGACACGCTATAAGCTGTTCTCTTTCTTTTCTGTGCTGATTAAGATTCTTTGCTTAACAACGAAGACAAATAGCACTACTGAGTACAGATTGACGAAAACACCCCTTGTCCCCATGGGCTCCACTTCAAATGCGGTGAGTTTGGAAATTGGGAGGTGAAAAATTAAATCCAGAACAAGAGATCAGGCTTATAATTGGGCTACGTAAGCCCAATATGCCGACTAAGGTCCAACAGGGACTAAATAGCGGATGCATTAAAGAGTACCCGAACCCGCGTTTATCGACCCGGTAAACGCTTTTGACTTTTTCATCAAGCCCAATATCAAAAACTAAATTCAGAAATTAACGGAATACCGTCTTCTTCTTCTATTTCAAGGTCGCTCGACTTCACCGGCAAGTCACTCCCGCCGCGTCTAAAAATAAATAATCAATCAAGCATCAGGAACCTCTCGAGCAATGTCTCTTTCTACTTTTATGGAGTTCATTCCTGAGCAACATGGCAAATCTCTAAGCTCTGATTGCTCCACTCTCATCCTGGTCTGAAAATTTTTCACTCCTCTCTCTATCTATTTCACTCTCTTTAGTTTTTTTGGGAATTTTGGATTTCAATGGTGCTTTTCTTATTGATTGATTGAATTGAGTTGAGTAGCCGGCGTTGTCGATCGGAAATGTAGGACAACTGGCAGTGGACCTGCTGATAGCAACCACCGGAGCTTCCAGAGTTGGTTACTTGGACGAGCCCAATGTTCTTCCTTGTGTTGGAAACGATCCGTATGGACCTGATTCACCAGGCGATCTCGCCCTCCCACTAGAAGGTATGCTTCCCTTCTGCTCTTTGTTTCCTCTTGTTATATCGAATTTTTATGGTGTGCTATAATTAGCTATAATTATCTCATACGGTAGCAGTAACCTTAGCCTATTCATATGGACTTGTATTAGGAGAAAAGTCAATGCAACCAAATGGAGATTTGGCTTGTAACATGTGCTATTAACAATACTGCATTGCAGTTGCATATTCAATTAATGGTAACAAAGAGGGCAATCCTTTTCTTATCGAATTAATTACAAAAAAGTTTAATTTGCTCAACAACTGTTCAGAAGCATGTATTTCAGCTTCTTGCCTGATAATAGTAAAGGAAATTTAGATGATGTAAAGCCTGTTTACTTTTTCCTATGCATGTTTTTTAAAGCCTTTATTTTCTGCAGGATTTGAAATTCTCTTGTTTTGTTGTTCTTTTTCCTAACAGATTATGAATCTCTACCTCATGCATTAAGTCTCATCCAGCAAAGGTCCCCAGTGGTTAAGGTGAGAAGTGAAATCTCTGTTAAGCAGCTTTAAGCATCCATAATGGAAATTATATTCAAGTAGGTGCTACGCATTCTTGAAGTAGCGTTGGCTGTGGAGGAATTTGGCATTGTCAGTACTCGTCATACTTATACTTTTTAAACATTTGCAGATTCTTTTTTCAGGAAAGCATTTGGCACAGAAATGCCTGGACTTCCTTACATGCATGGAAAAACTTATAACCCATTGTATTAAAGAAATCTATCCTTTACTTTACAGGGAATGATGGTGGAGTTTGCAAAACATTTAGCCGACTTTGTATTAGCTAGTGCAAAGCAACATGTGATTATCTTATCTAGCTTGGATTCTGGTAGAAGGAAGCAGATAGATGCATCTAGGTGCTCTTCTCTCTCAGCAGTGTCTATTTGGTAATTTGTTGCAACTGTCTTTACTAACAATTATGTTGCAATTTCAGTGACATGCAGATTCACTATATCTCAAGTGCTTGTGAGGATGGAATGGATAGTGTCTGTAACCAATTTGGGTGGAAGAGACTTGAGGAATATACTCCAGGTCAAAGGCGATGGAAGCTTCTTGCTGAACTAGCTAAAGGAAATCCTCTCCAGGAAGACATGCTTATATCTGAAGATGATCTAATTGATGAAGATTATTATTCAGGCCTTCCTTTTGCTGCATTATTTTCTTGTTTCAAGGTAGTGATTGGCTTTTTGGATGTCCGTATTTCTGTGTTTTTATGTATTGCTCATAACAGTGGTATTTGCTTTTACAGGCCAAGGGCTTGAAGGTTACTTGTTTGCTAAAGTTCTGTGCAGAAGGAGATAACTTCGCAGATTCATTTCAGCTGGCTGAAGCAGCTTGCAATCTTCTCGGGTTAAGCCCAGATAAATTTCAAGGTAGTTTTCTGCTCATGATATTTATTGTCCTTTTTCATATCTCGGTCTTTCATAAGTATCAATACTAGTTTCATTTGACATATGTTGATATGTCATCTTCTTTATTTTATGATTTTCATCAAAAGTTGATCTTGGACCTGCTAATATGCTTCTCATAATTTGTCCGTTCACTGTGGTTCAACTGTGTGGTGCAATTGTAGAAGTAATGAATGTTTTAGATCTTATGTATAGCTGTTCCTTTTTTCATTCATGAACAGTTTTAGAAAGAAGGCTTTTTTTTTGTGTTTATGTAGGTGGAGCAGATGGGGGATGGATCATTCCACTTTCATGGAAATCAGTTTATGGGCCTCCTCCGGATGTTTCCCTTTTCTAGTGGGCAACTGGGTTGATGCTGTTCCCATTAAATGGTCTGTTCTAAAAGCTCCATTTGCAGTAAGATAATTTTATATTTGTTGCGTAAGAGCTTGAACATCGGTAGAGGTAAAAATGGGACAAGTTTGTTTTATATACATTTGAAAGAAATAGTCATCATCAATATTGAAGGCAGAGTTTAAGCAGGCAATTCATTGCTGATGATCCTGAAAGTGAGTTGTGTTGATTATTATTTTTGCTATATGCCACTCCCTTTTAAACTTAATTGCCATGTATCTCATTTTCTGCATGAGTCATCAGAATTACTAAAGAAAATTTCTTGTATATTCTTTTGATGGACATCAAATAAATGCTCTCTTTCTTCTAGATATAAGCATTTGCTTAAGAAAAAAAACATCAATTAATGGCTTTTGCTACTAGAAATCTCACAAGTAATGTTGTATGTTCAGTTTTTTTGTTAATAGTCCGTTGTGCTTAACTGATAATGGCCAATTTATGGCATGCTCTAAAATTTCTTGAAGCTGTTGGTGAATAGAAATAGATTACTTCAAAAAACATCAACTACGCTCTTAACGGTCTAGCCAGTTGCTCTTATATAAAATGTTTGAAGCTTGTGACATCCATATCACCCTGAAGTCTGGAAAAAGTGATGTACTTTTTTCATGCTGTGAGCACTAGCATCCTCATCTATACATGCTATTTCAAATAATCAATTGTACTCAGTACAACTTGAGAATGGTGACACCAAGTGGGTTGATGTTATAGAAAGACCTTTAGTTTGACTACTAGTCTTTTGTTGCAAATGGGATGTGTTGGCTGTCCCCATCATTTGCTCTGTTTGCTTGCCCTTTCAGAGAGAATAGGGGAAAAGATTGTTCCTTCATCTACTTGGGTGCTCATTAAAAGGTGACGCTATCCTGCTCCTATATGGCTGTTACTAAATTCTGCTTTTCTTTTGTTACTTATGAAGCGACGCTTCTTCTGTCTAGCATCTTTTAGAGTATCACGGCTGGAATCTGCGGTCGTCGTTATGATAGTATCCAGAACAGGCAATGCCATGCTATGAACTGGACTTTTTCATGTTTGTGTTTATGAGGTAACCATTCAATGATATGTTCTGACAAGTTTTACCGGATCTGCATCTTCTCGCGAGAGGGAAACATTGGATGCCAGGTCAAATTCCCACGTTCGTGTTAAAAAATTGCTACCATGGTCTTTAATGACTTCTGTAGAAACTAATGGATATCATCAAATGCTAGATCCAGAATTGTGATGCACACTGATTGGAATCAAAGTCTAATGTCTTCGTTCCAGACTAAAGCTATCACCGTACGAACCTGCCGGTCTGATTCAATGCAATTCTGTGTATGCAAATGCAGAGAGAAATAGTTTGCTCTAATGTATTTTGTCTGCAAGCTGAGAATCTGTTGTTGTAATGCGCTGTGACTAGTCTACTGACCAACTTGTAGGAAAAGACCGTACGTTACAATTTTCATCACGTTTTCTCACTCACCGACTGTTTCCACGTACCCAAAATAAACCGGCTTTTCTCTATTCTTCATCTATATACCGAACTTCTTCAATCGGTTCACCCGCCAGATCACCGCAAACGGAAACAACAACAGAAGATGGCTACTTCTTCATTGTGCAACTATTACTGTTCTCAAACTACACGAAAGATCGCCGCCCGGAAAACAGACCAGTTCGTAGTCATAGTCAGTGCTTCTACATCGGACCAACCCAATACCAACGCTGCTGCTGCAGCAGCAACACCGTCGGCTTCATCATCAACAAAGCTTCCAATCCGTAAAATCCCAGGCGATTACGGTCTTCCGTTGATCGGTCCGATCCGTGATCGCAAAGCTTACTTCTACACACAAGGCCGTGATGAGTTCTTTAAGTCAAAGATGCGTCAATACAATTCAACTGTATTTAGAGTCAACGTTCCTCCGGGACCGTTCATCTCGCCCGACTCTCGCGTTATCGCGTTACTCGATGCCGTCTCTTTCCCTGTTCTTTTCGATACGTCTCTAGTCGAAAAACGTGATCTTTTCACCGGCACTTTCATGCCTTCCGTTGAACTCACCGGCGGGTATCGTGTCTTGTCTTACTTGGATCCCTCAGAACCCAACCACGCTCCACTGAAGCGGTTGTTGTTCTACCTGATCTCTTCTCGCCGTGGTGCTATAGTGCCGGAGTTTAGGCGAACGTTCGGAATTCTCTTTGACGAGCTGGAGAAGGAGATTGCCAAAGAAGGCAAGGCGGATTTCGGGAAGCTAAACGACGATGTGAGCTTCACGTTTTTAACTCGTGCGTTGCTCGCGAAAGATCCCGCCGATACGCCGTTAGGTAAAGACGGGCCGGCGTTAATCTTGAAATGGGTTCTGTTTCAGCTAGGTCCTTTGTTAACTCTAGGTCTTCCTAGTTTCATTGAAGAAGCGACGCTTCATTCCGTCCGGCTTCCGCCGGCGTTGGTGAAGAAAGACTACAACCGTCTGGCCGACTTCTTTCGCGGAGCTTCCGGTTCTATAATGGACGAAGCAGAACGGTTCGGGATCTCACGAGAAGAAGCTCTGCACAACGTGCTGTTTGCAATCTGCTTCAACTCTTTTGGTGGGATGAAGATTCTCTTTCCGGGAATTATGAAATGGGTCGGTCGTGCAGGTGCGAGACTTCACGGCAAGTTAGCCGAAGAAGTTCGTGCTGCAGCAAGGAAGGAAGAAAACTTGTTCCGTGCTACTGAATCCATGCCGCTGCTTCATTCTGTAGTCTACGAAGCATTGCGAATAGAACCACCGGTGCCGCTTCAGTACGGGAAAGCGAAGCGAGACTTCTTAGTAGAAAGCCATGACGCTGCATTTCAGGTTAAGGCCGGAGAGATGTTGTTCGGTTACCAACCATTTGCGACGAAAGATCCAAGAGTGTTTGACAAATCCGAAGAGTTTGTCGCTGATAGGTTTGTCGGAGATAAAGGTAGGTCGCTGTTGAAGCATGTTGTGTGGAGTAACGGGCCGGAGACAGAAGGACCGACGCCGGAGAACAAGCAGTGCGCAGGGAAGGATTTTGTAGTGCTTGTTGCAAAGTTGTTGCTTGTTGAATTGTTTTTGAGATACGATTCTTTCGATATACAAGTAGGCACGTCGGCGCTGGGGAGTTCTGTTCAGATTACATCACTTAAAAGAGCTACCTTTTGAGCTCCGTCGGAAAATGTTCGCCGTCGGCCGTCGTCGCCGAAGGTAATTGAGAGTACGTACCAATTATTTTTAATTTGTTTTCGCTGTAATTGTTGGTGGGTTGTCCAATTTGCACGTGAAATGTGGACTTCAAAACGAAAAAAATTTATTAGTGGGTTGTTATGTTGTTTATTTGTCTAATTAGTTGTAAATGAAAAATTAACAACGTTATTAAGAAGTAATTTATAATTGTTCAAAATGTGCATAGGATTTTTCATTGTTTTTGAGTAGTTGTTGCCTTATGCGTTGTTCAGTCTTATTATATTAATAACATCAATGTGTAACAAGTGCACACTCAATCTAATTTAAGACTTGTCTACTAACCCACCAAACACACTTTTTTTCAAACTTATTTTTAATATAAATTAAATTAAAATAATTAAAATAAATTATTCCTATAAAAAATATATTTTTAAATTTTAAAATTCACTTTTAATACAAATAAATATAAAAATTTAATTTCATTAAGTCTTTTAATTTTAAATATTATTTTTAAACTCACCTTATTAAAGTAAACACGCTCTTAATGTAATGAAAGTTTTGAGAAGAGAAAACTTAGGTCAAGATCATGTTGAATGTAATGAGAGAAACAAAAACAATGCCTAGTCACTTCAGTAGTCTGAGAAGCAGGATAGTTTTGTTACAATCATATATCAGTCATCCGTTAACATTATCTCACTGTTTCATGTTCAGTAACGCCTGATATAGATAGCGATATAGATGCAGAGACATACCATGAAAGGGATATCAGGCAGTAGTAGCTGATGCTGATTGAAGACCTGTACATATACTTTCTGCAGTTAAGGATATCCACGAGAAATGTTATGCATGATATATAACTATCACATATGTTTATAAGGAACTGATCAAGCCTGTATAGGCGTAGTCATAGCAAGAACAAATGTTGTGCATGATAAACTAAGCAGATCAAATCTCCAGTGCAAGCACTTGAGTAGTAAATCAATCTTCAACTAGAACATCTGATTTAATAATTATAAAGTCGGTTTACTTATGATGGCAGGGACAATCCATAAAGAACAGATACTGAGGAGATTTTGTGTTATCGGTAACCCAAACAGTATCCGAACTTCATAAACCATGACAAATAATAGGGACATTTCAATACCGCTCCATAACAGTTAGAATTGTGCATAACTGTCAGAACCTAAAGCGATGAACTGGTACCTTTTCTTTCTCACCAGTGGCTGAATAATTTTCTTTCCTGTTGCTTTGGTGACTTCAATAATCTGAGGAGAAACCAGAGAAGGCAAATTCAGATAAGGCAGGTTGGCTAATGATATGAAGAGAACTGCAACCCAAGTCAAGGAACAGTATTGGAACTATAATCGGATTAGATCAGTCTTACTGAAAGTCTAATTGCTGAACTCACTCACAACTGCATACATATGAATGCAAAAGCTCACGTATGTTTCAGGGGTATGCTAATTACTAAGCATGTATACTAGAAGAAGCTCTAACCCTGACTTCACAGATCTGTAACCTGATGCACTTTTCTTGATTCAGCACTAGAGTAATGCAAAACTACACTGGCATATGGTATTGAAGATTCACCATTTGCCAAGCAGTAACGTCTTCGAGTATATACTGCTTTGGGATCTTCCTACAATATTGCCCTCTTCATTTCCATCTTTGTCCAAGAATGCAAAATGAGGAATTCCCTCCACACCAAACTCATCAGCTCCTGCTCCCACTAATTAGTGTTGTCTACATCCAGCATGACAAAGTTTACAGGATCCCTGCAAAAGAAGCAATGAACATCAGTATCCTTACAGAAAAAACAAACTTTAAGAGCTGTAGATGGAAACTTCGACAAAAAGCACCTCGGTTTTACTTTTAATTTATTAATAGTAAAATAGATAAGTCGACACATTACTTGTACTGCTGCTTGACTTTGTACATATTTGGAAGTATTTCTCCACAAACTTTGCACCAATCTGCATAAAATTCGACAACAGTAGGCTTTCCATTTGAAAGAGCCTGCCAAAGAAGAAGGTTGTGGGCACTGCACTGCTATTTGGAACAATTGCATGTAACAGAAAAATATATTGTGATGAAAAACTTGTCCAGCAAAGCACTTAATTTTATCAATAGTAGCAGTACTTTGCCAAAAAAATCAGTAAAAGCTTCCAACAGAGCCATAATAGTACCAAGTTTATCATTGAAGTATGGTAGCATTGCCATTACAGAAAGGCATTTTGAATGGAAAAAGCTCTCAAAGAGCTCAGCAAAACATCAGATCTGTTTTCAATAAACATATCAAGATATGAGCATGCAATACCCAGTGATACCAAAAGTATAATGTATTTTACGACATTACGTATATGCACTCATAACACAGTGGATGCATGCACTTAGCCAAGTTTTCAGGAAATGTCAACATTAATATTTTGCAGGATCTTAAACCAGGTCAGTAAACAATGTATGATTAAGATATTATCTGTATTAAGCCTTCATTAAGCACAGATAAAAGTTGTTTCACAATCTGATTAAAAATAATCATCACTCTTCATATGACACTGCATTAGCAGCCAATGTTTTTGAGACACTCCAAAATCTAGCTGTGATGATGCAAACAGTCCCAAAGTTTGTGATTGAGAGAGAGTTGGAAAACTTCAGAGAACTCCCTCATTAGAGAATCATGAACTGTATTGATCAAGGTTTCATCTTCAATTGCATTTCCACTGGATGATTGTCTTAACAGCTTCCTAACACTCCCAACTTCGCGGTCCCGAATACCACAGGGAATAATTTGCTGGAAAGGAGCTAAGTCAGTTGTAACATTCAGGGCTAGTCCATGATAAGTTATCCAACGAGAAATGCGTACACCAATTGCCGCTAACTTCTGGTTTCCTGTAAACATATGGTCATATATATGTCAAATCAACCCAGTATGGTCCACGACAATATCCTGAATGGAACCAATTTTACAATCTTCATATAATGTCATAGGCAAAAAATATAACCAATTTTACAATCTTCATATCATTTCATCTAGAAAAATATGACTAAGAAAGCACATGTGAAGAATCATATGGGCATAATTTATTTGAAACGAGTCATAGAGCCATACCTATCCAGACTCCAGTTAGATTTTCTAGTCTTGATGCATGGATCGAAAAGGCAGAAGATAAGGCACGAATTGCCACTTCTTCAAGTGACCTAAGGTACCAATGTAAATCCATTTTGTGATATCGAAGATTCAGGATAGGATACAAAACAAGCTGACAAAAAAAATCAGTAAGGTAAAATTAGAATAGCATCATAAACTAGATAATGTCCAGCAAGTAGTAGGAGAGGACCACCATAACGTAATCCCCAGCTAGGTGATCAATTGCATAGATGTTGCACGCTTCTCTATAAGAAATAAAAGTAATCAAAAGATAAGCCTATATATATTTCTTTGCATGGATGCAAAGAAACAATTACATCTCACTCAAAGAATACCAAGAATACTCAATTTGCCTTAAAAAAGAAGCTGCCAACTCATTTATCTTGCCCTTGGAAATATTCTTGTGCAAGTCTTATTGCATTATAGATACAAAATTATCTACCTCTAACCTCTGTCTCTAAGACCAACTAACTTTGAAGTAGAAATGCACTTGAACAACTGAAATACAGTAGATGTATTCCACAATTCCATCTAAAATTTTAGCATTTAGTTCCTATTTCATCAACTGTGTTCAAACTCTTAGCTTGATGAGTTGGGCCAGAGCATAGCATCTTCAAGAAACAATTATTTTTTTCTCTCTCTGGTTTGTGGAGACAACAGTAATGAATTGCTTGATTAGAGGGAAACAAATCAAAATTACCAAAACCTTGGAACCTTTATCGTTTACTCCAGAATCTAATTTCTAAATCAAACATTAAAAATCAAGAATGGTATGTCTAAAGCTCAAGTGTTACCTGACCAGGACCGTGATATGTTACTTCACCTCCCCGTTCCGTCCTGTAAATATTATGAGGAGACTGTTCTATGTCAAATTTTAAGTTTTTCTCTGAACTAGCAGTGCCCAATGTATATACAGGAGGATGTTGAAGAACAAGCAACATATCCGAGTGATCCTCGTCCTTTTGCATCAAAGCTAGTCTACTTTTTATGATAGACTTTTGCCAAGACCAAGCCTCTTGATATGGGACAAGCTCATTGTGGAGATCAAATAATTCACACCTCCCCGTACAACAAAAATGTTAGCATTCTTAAAATGGTTGTAGTGAAGCATTTACTGAAAAACAAAACATTCTTCATATGCATTATGGCTATGATAATCCTAACAGCAATTGCTATACCTTCTCCTCGCTTTCTTATCTGCAGTATCACTTAACTCGAGCTCACCGTAAGAAATCAAATCAGCCCTCGAAGGTCCAAGGCAGCAGCTCGATGAATCCAATTTCTGACTCTGTGTTGGCAGAAAAGAATATGGAGATGCAAGAGGAGAGACAGAAAGAATCATTGCTCCAATGAGAGGATTGCCACGAGCGAACTACACGAAGCAAGCCCCTTCAGCGAGATCAAAGAATTGCAATTGCTTCATAGAGTCAATGCAGCAAAGAAGCCGTATTGATGATCGACGAAATCGAAGCAAGAAAATTCCAAGCAGAGACACATAGCTTAACGCAAGCATTTCGTCGAACACCTTACGGGCGAAAACAATTTGGATTTCTCATTTGCGGTTCGCAACTTGAAGGACGGAACCTGGAGCCACTTTGTTAAGAAATGCGAAGTTCAATGTACGTGGAGATTACCTGGACCATTTTATCATATATGCTGACGTGTTTAAATTATAGATGTGTAAATTTTACGCGCGCTCACCGGTGGTTTACGCGCGCAAGCTTGATGAAAGCACGGATCCTGCTTCGTTGGATCGGGTCGCTCCTGAAGTCCGCGCGGTGATTCAGAAGGCTTGGCTGGCGAAGAAGATGAGTCAGGCTGAGCTCACGAAGCAGAACAATGAACAATCGCAGGTTGTGCAAGAGTAGGAGAGCGGGAAGGCGGTGCCAAATCAGGCTGTGCTTGCGAAATTGGAGCGCGTGCTGGTCTCAAGCTCCGTGCCCCCAATCACTGATACCTTCCTCCTTTCTCTCTATCTGTTCTGCGACATTTATCCATGTGGTAGTGTTGAATTCCTGTTAATCTACGATGGATATTTTGCAATCGGTTGTTGGAGTTTGATGATTTTGTGATTTTAGTTGTTGATCTGTAGGGTGATTCTAATGTTATATGTGTAAATTTACGATCGAAAGATCCCAGTCCGAATGGATCCGAACCAATTGGGCTCTAGTCAGAATTGGGTTGGGCTATCTTGGGAATCTACGAGTTTCCTTTTGGGCCAACTCTGATTTAAGCTGTCTGTATATATACGCCTGCTTTCTCAAATTAGGATTTCAATTTTAGATTTTGGTCCATGATTTTCAAGGTGGACTTTTTAAATATTTCTCAAAATGATATATCAAGTACGAGAACTGCCCGTCTTACATTATATCCTCCTGATTCATTACGAAATTAATACATTAACAAATAATTAATTTGTATAGTTAATTTTTATTCAGTTGTCAATTTTATATTATACTAATTTTTAATCGATTACCACTTATTTTGTTCATTTAAAATGCTCACCGTGAGAATAAACAACTAACTGAATGAAAATGCTCACCGTGAGAATAAAATCTCCGTAAAATTTTTTTGTATTTTAAAATGTTTATTGTAATATGTAAAATAAAAATAAACCTATGAGTTCTCTCAGACATCAGCTTATAGAAATTACACTTCTTGAAACTTGAAAGACGCTAGTGTTCTATGCTTGCAGAAGTTTTACTATTACCAAAAAATGAGAATTAACAAGAGCATGTGTTTGGTATCAAAATTGGCAAACACTCAAAAGCAACTATTGTGACCTGGCTAAGCATAATAGATAGCCCCTATCACAATCTCAAGCTCAGCTTATAATTTTAATAATATTCGATCCATCTTATCATCACGCAGCTCGACAGACTGATCAGTTGGGTCCATTGGCGAACTTCTCTCCTTCGTCCAGCTCAGATAACTGAACCAAAGAAGGAGCAGAAGAAGAAAAAGTTTTTGATATTAATGAGAAGATGATCTGAAACAGATAGATGTATCTCTAACGATGGACATAATTCCACGTAAATTTTGGCATACGTGGATTGTCTTCTTCTTCTTCGTTTTCAAAATCTTTCTTTCTAGATCAAGTATAGATGGCACAAACAGAAGCTGTTATCACCATGCTGGCCTATACTTCATTTAACTATTAGGAATCAATCAATCCATAATTATCAATCTCTTGATTTTGTATAAATTAATTAAATACAACCTGTTGTCGCTATCTTTCCAGATCATCACTGCTCTCAGTCTGATCATTAAATAAAAGATATTTTTTATTTTTTATTATTTTTAAATTTTATGCTTTTTATTATTAACTCAAGTTGGTAAACTACTAGCACCCACGTTACTCAAATTAAACATATTTGAACACGAGTTGTAAAAAATATATCTTTTTCTTGTTAAATCTCCGGTAACCCTGTTAGACAGCTCTATTATAAAACAGCAATCGTAAACTACGTGTAATCACGATTGACATGTTTAGAAATTTCAAAAGTTTTGGAAGCTTGAATCCGGCGCAACTCAATCACTGTTACGTCATCGATGATCCGAATAATAGTTGGTTACTGTTCCCATCGCTCTCCACCAGTGTCTTTTTACTGTCTGAACAATGATAGATTGATATAATAGAAGAACTCTGCAGAAACAGAGATTAATTTTATCTGTTTCTCCGAAAATTCAACATTTGCATATATCATATTGGCAACTGGAATCAGAGCCTTCCGTATAACGCCACGGCAACTCCACGACCGCGACTTCTTCTTTTTCTATCTTATTGGGTCCCACAAGTTTGCCGGATCTCTATCTCTATCTCATCCGGAAGCAGCGAAAGCAAACAAACGCCCACTTGTTGCGGGTCCTACTCTCGGAGAGCGAGAGAGTATTACGGAGAGGCAAAAGGAAGTTTTCAGCCAGCAAAGTGCCAGCTGTACTCTAACACGAGTCGCACGTTATGTGCGGAAACATCGAGAGTTTCGCTCACATTCATTAAATCCCACCACTCTCTTCCCTTGTTCTTCTCCAACTTTGTCAGAATCATCACTCCGGCGACTCTTCTTCGATTCATTTCTTTCTGAATTTGGAATTCGTTTCTTTAATTGATTGGTTGATTTAGGGAGAGAGAAGAAAGAAAGATGAGGACTGAAGGAATTCTGAAGATGAAGACCGATGTGGTCAGCGACGATTTGATCGCCGGAGACTTTAATGAGCTCAAAGCAGCAGCGAAGAAGCTCGCCAGCCATGCCATGAAGCTTGGTGTTAGCTTTGGGCTCGGCTCAACAATTCTTCAAGTTGTCGCTTGTGTTGCTGCCATGTGAGCATTCATTCTCCAATTAATTATCTGATTACCCACTGCTTATTTCTCTGCGAGTTCCCCGTTATTGTGATTGTTGAAGTGTTACATATCTACTTGCCCGGTCTGAATCTGGCGTTACTATATTATGTTTGGTAAATATGGTTGTTATTATACCTGTAGCGGATTGAAAAGTAAGATCCGTGCTTTGTTTAATCTTCCGTATGGTAACGAACTGAAACTGGTGCTCTTGACTTGTTATTTCAAGACTTGAAGCGATTTTAATGATCTAGTAGAAACTTGAGTTCTTGTTCGTTTCATTTGAATGCTTATTTGATTACTAGGTGGGATAAGTCTTGGTTGGAATTCTTCTGCAGTATCTAGGCGAAGTCAATAAACAATCAGAAGGGAATTGAAACGAAAAAATTATCTTGATTATTTGAGTGTTAGAGCAAACCACCAATCTACTAGCTGTGATAGCTATGCAATCAGATTACATATAACGTTGTCAGCAGTAAGAGGAGGTGGCACAGATGCGCCTTATTAACGTTGTCGCTTCCGTTTGATGGTGGCAAAAACTTAAAATTGGAGATATCTCTCATCAAAATTGGGATTCAGTTCTATGTAGAGAAAGTTAGGATTCGTTTCAGTCTGGTATCTGTGTTTCCGGCAGATTATGTATTCTGCAAATAGTGGCGTTGTATTGACGATGCTGCTATTATTCACAGTATGTCTTTTGCCTCACTGTCAAGATTATTCGCCAAGCTGCTAGTTACAACTTGTTATTTGATGCAGATATTTGCTTGTCTTGGACCGGACAAACTGGCGCACAAACATGTTGACTTCACTTCTTGTACCCTATGTCTACTTGAGTCTTCCTCAAGTTGTATTCGACCTGTTCAGGTAAATTACCTAGTTTGCTTATTTCGAGATGGGTAATTTTTTGGAACTTCAACCAAAATCTTGAACAAAGAATTTGGATGCTCTGCTCCATGGTCAAGCTTAGGTTCACTATGCCATCTAGTAATCATCCTCATTACTCTCAAGTCCCAATATATTTGGGCATTAAATTACTGCCCCTTCTGTTGCCTGTTTTTCTGCACTGACTGCTCATTGTAATTGATATTTCTTGCCTGCAGAGGAGACTTGGGAAGATGGCTCTCATTTCTTGGTGTTGTGATGAAGCTCTTCTTCCACAGACACTTCCCAGGTACATATATTGAGATTGTTAAACAAGCATCTACCTGAAACTCCTTTTTTCTTTTCTCTTTATTTCCTTTTTAAGTCTGGCACACATATGGTAAACCAATTTTACTTCTCTGACAAATTTTCTTTTGTGTTTGATTGTTACTTTGTGCAGTTACATTGGAGCTGCTCGTCTCATTGATTCTTCTCATCGTGGTTACACCTAGCTTCATTGCCAGCACAGTGAGGGATGGCCTCATTGGAATCTTCATAAACTTGGCTATTGGCTGCTACCTGCTGCAAGAGCACATCAGATCATCTGGTGGCTTCAAGAATGCATTCTCAAGGGCCAATGGCATTTCCAACACCGTTGGCCTTGTCATTCTGCTCATATTCCCAATCTGGAGCTTGGTGGTTTACTTCCTGTAGAGTCCTGTAAGCTCCATTTTCTTTAGACACCCTTATGTTGAAGACCTTGTTGGTCCATATTGTTGCATATTGTCGAATAAGTGGTCTGATTAGCAGATGTGTGCTTGTAAATGTGGTTTAAGAGTTCATATCGTTGCATGTACTTCCAGTTAAATTTGGTAGGTCACTGGACGGTATTTCTCCATGTTGTTTAAAAGATCATATTGAAACTACCAGTTTGATGTTGAATATCAGTGATGACTTGCTCCACTACGGTCGACAGTGTGGTATGAGAATTTTTTCCTGTTGTAGTTTGTATTGCTGCTGAAGTAATGACTCAGGCCGATATTTGAAAGAGCTTAATATTTTTTTTATTTATTTTTTTATTATATATTATTTAATACATTTTTTAAAATATTTGATAATTTTTTAAAAATATATAATATAAAAAAATTTACATTGTAAAAATTTTTAGTATTAATTATTATTAATATTTTAATTAAAAAATTAAATTTGTTATTTTAAAAATTAATATATTCACTTTTCAATAAAGGATTCTTAACATCTCCTACGTTGGCTGGAATATAAGGTGCGTCACAAAAGTACTACTATTGCTACCAACGTAGATATGATGCGAGCCAAAAGTCAGATGCTCCTACTATTATTATACGTTTTCTGGTTTCAACTTCAAGAGCAGGTTGGAGCACGAGGCAATGAAGGCTGTTATTGGTGAATTAACTTTCTAAACATGATATCACACTCTTTTTCTTGGGCCAACATGAAAGGGCCTAATTCTCCTTGGGCCGAAGAGGCTGGGCTTTAGTAAGGTCCATCGAAATACGATATACGTCAACTAGGAAATCAAACGAATTAGAAAGGATTAATTTTGTAAATAGATTTTGTATTCCGAGTGGACTCGTTAAAGTCTTAACAGTTTTATATAAAAGCAAGAGAACGCCGATTACAATATTGGATTCACTTATTTAAGAGACATTTTGATAGTATTTATAGAATAGAACTTTTTTCAATACCCAATCTCTTGATGATAATTAATGGATTTAACTTGTATTTTTATCTAATTTGATTTTTCTAGTGTTTGTTGATGATAACATTCTTAGTCTGTGAAGTTCTGATTGTTGGTGTTTGATTAGCAGCTAGTACTGCAGATAAAAGGAAATGTGAACAATATTCGTTTTCTAAATCCACTTGGCTGAGTTTTATTTAATCTATTTAAAACTTGGAAATTAGATTATCGGAGTTAAAATTATTAAACTCTAATTTCATCTATATATTTATATCAATCAAAATTATCAATCATAATTAAACTCATTAAATAATTAAAACTACTAAAACAAAAATTATAAAAAAATAATACTTAAAAATAATAGATAAAATTGTTAGATGTCATATATAAAAAAATATATATATATTAATTTCGACAAATCTATAATTAATTAAAATATAATAAACTATATATATAATTAAATCAAATTTAATATAATTATTTATATTTTTTAATTATTAGATAATATATTTTATATAAATAATTATATAGATTAAATACATCAATTTGACTCAAACAAATTCGATCCGAATTTATTTAATTTACGGGATCAATCTCAAATTAATCGAAACAGATCTAAATCTAACTAAATCAAAACTTGAACCTAATTAAATAAATCGATTTAGAATTGGATTCGCAAAATAAGATCATATATTTTTCACCTCTATTTGAAAAATATGCTTTTGCTAATTTGCGGCATACAAAATAATCACATATAAATTCAAAGTTCTACAATCATGCTTCCTTGAGAGCAAACTAATAAACCTTTAGCAACAGGGTTCAAGAATTACACAAACAAAAAGAATTTCATCTACAAAATGTAATCAATTCTAGCATGAACGTAATTAATACCGAAGACTGATTTACATATTTGTTTCTTGAATCAGGTCAAACATGTATCTATCATACAAATTATGCACTCCATTGAGTTAGATGACTTGTTTGAACCAATTCATGAAGTAGTAGTAAACCTTCAGCATTCACACTGTATTTTATAATTCCATGATCGCTCACCTGCACGGGCATGTAGCGAATTCAATGCTCTGCCTGATCAACCAACGATTGGAAACAGCAAGAGCATTCAAATCTGTGAAGAAGTGTGGGGCATAAGTAGTACTCCGACATAAATAACACGATCTTGCAAGAATCACACTGGCTTTTCTCATACAATCATGCTCTCTTCACTTATTTTCACAATTTAGTAGTACCAACTTTCTCTAATATTTACTACGCTAGAAAATAATTATGATATTTTTCTTAGGCAACAGATTGATAAAGAACATGCTTATTATAAATAAGATTATGGTTGAGTTACTGAAACCATACTATAAATATTCTGTTGCACTTATTTTATAATTAGCTCGCAACCATAGTTTTGAGTCCCTTGATAGTTATATATTTCTTAATTCAAAAATGATTCTTAAAGGCTCCACTAAACAGATAATCATGGTAATGAACTATAGTATGCGCATAGCACTAATATAGTGACCTTAGTTCAATTAGTGATTGTAATTCATAAAACCAAATTAAAGATGGCCTACTGTGTAACGTGTCATATCTAGAGCGCTTGTTACACAAAAGTTAAAATAATGGACTAGATAAAAGAAGAAAAAAACAAAGGTAAACCAGAAAAAGATTTTAATTGGTGTTACCTCAAATCAAGGAATGCGCTCCGCTCTGCATCAGCCCAGTAGTTGCCGTGGCCAAACCGCAGATTCTAATTTTGCCATAAATTTAATTAAAATTTTAATTGCAGTTCCCGCTAACTTTTAAAGCCAGCATTAAATGTTTCCCACCAACCATTGCTAGCTGCTATTCTGCTTTTCTCCCCTCTGTTTCTCTGCACCACCGGCCCGAGAAGCAGAGCCTCTCATTAACTCCTCATTAACTCTATCTGTCCCCTTTCTTAATTAACTCGCTCGCTGACGCATCTTCTCCGCCATATACCGCGGCGACATTACCGCTGTCTAAGTCTCTCCGGCGATAATAAAGCTTCTGGATCACCGGTTCGCAACCTGCTCGATGAATATCCCGCCACCGTTGTCGGACTCACCATCGACCGACTCCGCGATGGAAAGAAAATACCGCGTCGGCGGAGAACGAACGGTGATTTTACGAAACGGAAAGATGAGAACACCCTCGAGTGCCTTGGCGCTGACGATGAATATGAATATGAATGTGAGTGTGTAGTGAAGGGAGATGGCCAACGCTTGCTCCAGAAGCTTCTTCTGTATGATCTCCATGGTGAAGCTGTAGCTGCTTCGAGCGCAAGGCTCCGTTCGAACCCAAACGAGTATGATCGTTTGAGAAGAAAATTATTAGATCGACCGCTGATTAGATTGTTACTGCTGGAACTGTTGTTGATTTCAGGCGATGAAGGAGCGAGAGCGATCTCAGACTCGTCGGAGATAAGTGGCGGTAGCTGTGGCGGCGGTTGTTCGATGAAGATTTCATCAAGGCTAGGACGGATTCGAGCGGCGCGGAGAGGGATGAAGGGGGAAGAAACGGCGGCGGCACGGCAGAGAGGACACGTGGCGTGGCACCGGAGCCATGCGTCGATGCAGTCAACGTGGAACGCATGCGCGCATGATGGAATCGATCGGAGTGAATCGTGTTCTTCGAATTCCAGCAAACACACGGCACATTCTCTGATCGCATTCGACGACGGCAGTAGAAACAGAGACGAAGGTTTGTGATCTTGTTTTTTCGAGTAGAACCAAAGCGGTAAAGCTTTGATCACGGATTCATCGAGGCCGCGGTATGCTGCAAAGGAAGAAGATAACAAGTAATCAGGCGGCGATGGAGAACCGAGATCGTGGGAGAAGAACGAAGAAGGAGACGAAGAAATTAAAAATCTCCGCCGCCGCCGTCTTCGGCGGATACGATTTAGAAATTTGGACAAGACACGGGCATAGAGAACAATAAGCAGCGCCATGCCGAGAACGGCTACCAGTGCGATCAACGGCGGGCTGAGATCTGTCGATAACTGTCGCCGTTGCATGCCGGAGGAAAGTGGTGCCTCCGCTGGTTGTGGGACACAGTTGGCGACGTACACCAACGCCGTGGGTGACGGCGACGGTGGTTGGTTGGGAGGGAATGTTAGTTCCATCTGTCGAAGCTTGCGATGGAAAGCTACTCCAGTCAGTTTGTAGTAGTATAGGTTTTTGGTACCCTGTCCCCGCGTGTTCAATTTAACTTTATCCTGGTCTTGATTTACTTGGGCCCATTGACGGCCCATTAACTTCATGCCAAGGCATACCAGTCAATTGATTAATTATACGTGGCCAAATATCAACGGTTAAGATGCAGCGAGTATTACTAACAAGGCTTTTAGGCGGGTATAGGGTTTTTGATGGGTGATTGCAATATGATTGTCCGGGTGATCGGCGATTAATTCCGGCGAGAAATAAATCAATTGATCGAAGATGTTTCTGAACATGGTACGCCGGCCGAACAAAGGCGAGGCTTACAAGAAGCTGAAGAGTCACGTCTCGATGTTCGCTGCTTGCGTTGTTATCATTCGCGCAACGCCTTACGTTCTCCATTTCCTGACCAAGGAGAAGGAGGAGCTCAAGCTTGAATTCTGAAGGTTATTTCCTCTTTTTGACCGTTGCATCTTTTACTTTGAAATTTGTAGTTAGTTTTTGGAGCTGGTTGATTGATTACAGTGGAAGGGATCGAAGCTTGCACGACGAATTTGTTTTATTGGCATCCTCCCAGATTCTTTTGTCCTAACAATTTTAGTCGATGTGTCTGTAGAAGATTGAGTACTTCTATGAGAACATAACCTTTGTAAGTGAGAAATGTTATTTGGCTTCAACAGCCTATCCAAGTTTCTTTTAAAACCACTTAGCAATGGTTTTCCTTCTGGGTTTGATTGAGGGTCTTGACTATTGTTTTTCACACTTTTTCCCTTCTGGTGAGCAATGTCAAGAGGGTCTGACTATTAGAGCGTGAACGAAGGATAAGAAATATTGCAAAACTGATGTATCCATTTAAGCTGTCTAGATATAACTGTTGCATCTTTAAGAATTTAATGATGGTGCCAGACGTGGTGTTCGTGATGTACTTTGAATGGTCAATGTGGGTAGAGTCTGGTACTAGCATTTCATATCAGTAAGTACCCTTCTAGGATGTAAACAAGATAATCTAGAATGCTCACAGGTTTCAGGAAGAAACTCTGAAATGAACAGTTTATGCTTACACTTTCTGCACCTGTTGCCTTGAGTGTGGAAGTGCAGTAGAGGGTGACATTCATACATGCAGTTCAATGTTTCTTTTGTTGGACAATTGTTTTCTGCAAACTTGTCTACTTCGTCGTACACTTTAGCTATTATCAAAATTCTAATGCTTCCTTGCTATTGTAGTATTCTTTCAGACATCTAATATAAATTAAATAATCAACAATGGGTGTCGTTTGTTACCACTGAATGATAATGATCTTCGATCGATATGCTAATCTGTGGAGGTGCTTTTGCAGGGTAGGGTAGCATCCAGGAATTTACCTGTTTCAATTGATATTGATGTAGATGTAGATTTGCAAGAGATTGTGGTCTTGAATTTGGTATCTTGAGAAATTGATATAGTTCTCTTTTGTTATATTTAAATTTGATAGTTTTTTGTTACGCTTAAAATCTGAGTCTTTGCTGTGATACATTTCTGTGGTCGAACTTTGAAGTACCTAAAACTGTCTTGAGAGAATTTCGTATTGATTTTGTTACTTGGATGGTAAACTGAAGTGAACTCTGGGAGTGCATGAAGATGGTAGCAATGCACTATGACATGTGCTTGGTTGTGTTATGTAGCAAAAGAGTTCAGTTGAGTTCATGGATCAAGAAAGTAATTCAGTTGAGTTCATGAATCAGTAGAAAGTAGCTTGCTAGCATACCTGATAGGTTTAGAATAACTTTCTCTATGCCATCTTGAATCTCTATTAACCAGATGCATGGAATTGTTAGTGTACTACAGTTTATGGTAAATAGGGATCTGCGATATTCATTTTATGCTGTAGTTTATGAGCTAAAATTAGTGGAGTATGGCTCAAGAGCCAAAATCCATGTTCCATGAGCTTATAGTTCATGTGCTGTACATAGCATATAAGCTATAGTTCAAGAGTTGCTATAGGTCATCAGCTAAAATCAATGAACTGTATCTCACTGGTATGATCCATGTTCTGTGAGGTATATAGTTTTATGTATTATAGCTCATTGTTAAATTACTTATTATACATCATGAGCTAGCTCATTTCTTACTGTAGCAGTGAATTATAGCTCATATTTATCATCATGAGTTAGAATTTGTTAACTATAGAAGATGACTTAAAATCAACGTTTTATGAGCTATGGTTCATGTGCTTATGGCTCATGGTTTAGACCCATAGCTTGTAGTTCACATGCATGAGCTGTGGTGATGTGCCTATACGTTTGGAGAAAAAGTAGCCCATAAGCTAAGATCCATATGAGTTGTTAAAAAGTTCATGTTACAACTTCTAGCAATTAATGAAGTCATGTTACAATCAATGAAATATAACCATAGCCCTTGCTATAATCACTGAAATTTTAACTGAAAGTTTTTTATGCTACATGAGCTATAGTTCATATGCAAGTTTAAGATCCATGTGCTATAATTCATGATCCAATTTCCATAAGCTAAATTCAAGTATTATAGCACATGAACAATATCATGACTCATGAGTTATAGCATATAAATTATGAGTTAAGATTCATGTGCTACACAAATGAGTTATGATTTAAGCGCCATAATTAGTGCATTCTTGAAATATAGTGCATAGCACATGAACAATATCCTAGAACTTTTTTTATATTAGCGTCTTCATGTGTCGGTAAAAAACCCAAATTTGAGCCTATTTCGAGACCTGTAATATAATCTTTTCATCGCAAAATGCAGTTAGGACTTTTATTTGCTTCAAGATATGAAAGAGAACAAGAGCGACAGCAAACAAGGGATACAGAATAGTTTCCGAAGACAATTAAAAGATATATGCCTCCTCTTGGAAACTACCAGAGGACGTTGTATCGCTGTATCAGATGGTCTAATTTTTTGAGCATAAAAGAATTTACATCAATTAGACATGGACCTCTTTGGTTGGGTGTTTGATAAGTTGCTTAGAAAAGTTACCTCTGTCTTATAAGAGTGTTTTAATTGGTATGACATAAATTTCACAAAATATTAAGAGTGCGTTTGGGAGTTTGGAAGTGTTTATTGAAAAAAAAAATTTAAAAAGTGACATTTTAAAATTTTTTTAAAATAAGTTTTATTTTTTATTTTAATTAATAAAAAAATTTTACGATATAAACTTGTTTTATATTTTAAAAAGCTTTCTAAAAAATTATTGAAAATATAAAATTTTAAAAAAAACTTTGCGCAAATATTATCTAAATTTTACGAAACCGTTAATAAATTCAAGATAAACTAAAATACAAACAATAAATTTAAATAAATATTGTATAATTGAGACACATAAAGATACGATCAAATGCCACAAACGTCAGGTGTTGTAGACCGTTGTTTATTGTTTGTCCACTTACTGTTTGCTTAAAGTTTTTAACTTTTTTTATTATAATTTTTTATTTATATTTTAAAATAATTTTTAAATATTATACAAAAACTTAAAATTAACAATATAAAAATTTTATGTAATAAAAATTTATTATTATTTATTATTCGTTAGATAAAAGTAAAATTTATTTAAACAAAATTTAAAATATTTTTCGTATTCAAAATTGTTTAAAAAACAATTTCAAACATCTTCTTAATCTCCACCATTAATTACTTGATTCGAACATCCAACGGTCTTTCAGTGACGCAAGCTTATGAGTACCAATTAGGCAATTATAACCGTCGGCTCAGATGAAACAAGAGCACTCGCGAGAAAGTTCATGAATACAATAATCCTATGCCACTCTATTCTCCAATTATTATCCTTCAAGTGCACTGATATTCCACTTCACAGTTTGGTACCCTTTTCACAAATATAACAACGTCCGCTGTTGCCGCGGTTTAACCTACCACCATAGAAATCGGTCGGCTTTCTTTTTATCAGCGGCTAATGTTTCCCAATTATATAAAATCAACGGTTCTTATTGTCTATGTACAAGGTTAGCTGCTCCGTTTCGCTGTCCTTGTTGGTCGAGCAAAACGCTGGGTGGGGCCTACGAAGCATCGGTTGCCACGTTCGCAAGCCTGGAGTAGCGCGCGCGCGAAAGAAGACTGCAAGCAGAACGCTAGAAAAGAAAAGAAACTTGCTTTTTAATAGTTTTGATTTATTTCTCCTCCATTCCTTTACTGATTCTTCTCACTCAACCTCTCTCTCTCTCTCTCTGTTTATCAATCAATGGATTGATTCTCAATCCAGTGAGAGTGGCACAGAAATTTCTTTAATTTTTTTTGTTTAATTTGGGAGAATTTTTCTTCTCGTCCTTTCGATCTTGCAAGAGAACCTTTTATTTATTTATTTTATATTTATTTCTGAATTAGAATCTTTCTTGTTTCTCAATCAAGAGAGCAGAAGGAAATAGTGTGCGTGGGTTTCTGTTGGTTTTAAATTTCACTGGAGGAATAATTTTGAAAGAAGAGAAAATTAGTGGTGAATGGATGGGAAGAAAAATACAGAACATCGAGGGGTTTGAATCTTGTTCAATAGAAAGGCGAAGAAAGGATTCAGTTCGTCGACGGCAAAGATGGAGGAGACACCGGGAGCGGTAGGGACGGGCGCGAGCTTGTCGTTGAGATTGGGGCAGACTCTCTTCTCTACAGCGTCGTTGTTGTTCATGTCCATGGGCGTTCAGTTCTATAGCTACACAGCTTTCTGGTATTTAGCTTCTCAATTGTTGTCTACTACAGTTTAATCTTGATCGTTCAACTTAAAAAGTGCTAGATGTTTGCGTGAAAAGAAGTCCTGAATATGATGTTCTCATATTTGATTATGCCACTTATAGTTCATTCGGAATCAGAGTGTAGAGTATTGAGTGCTGCCTAACTAAACTAGCCTGAGGGATTCAATCCCTTGACATTCACCAAAAGTTCGTTGTTTCTTAGTTGGAAAAGTTATGAGCTGGAATGACAATAGCAGTCAATCTCTCAAGCTTATATCTAGCCTTGAAATTTACTATGCTCTTGTTAAAGATACAGAAACAATTTTGGAGTGATAATTGGGGAATAACTGAATTGGATAGATGCTGAAATACAAGTATCTTCCACCACAAAAACTATGAACGAAGCGGAATTATGGCGGAGTTTGGGATATGGCATTCTTCTTGATGTCTGTCAAAGAGGATTGATGCTCAAACAACAAAACAGACTTGAATTACCATTAGTTTGATTGCATGCATAGTGCCTTTGAATTTTCCAAATCAAGGGTTTGATAAATTTAGCAGTCTCAAAACTAACATCTTTTCATATAAGATTGAAGGTGCAGAAGCGTGAGAGGTATTAAAATATGCTGTTTGCTCCTGTAATATATATGCGAATAATTTTGCATACAAGTTGCAATGGAAAGATTTCTGGCACTACCAATTTATGTTTGTATTTTGTCTATAACGTTTTGTTTTCCAATGTCTTTATTGCCAGCTTCCTAGTCACAGTAATGGGTCTGGTGATACCTTGGAGTGCTATGCTAGCAGTTGTAGATGCATATTCCGTTATTGTTGGGTTCCCACTTCGCCTACCTGGTGTTATGGCAATAGTGGTTGTTGGTGATTGGGTACGTTCTTCTTCAACTGAGATATCCAAGAAACATCTGAAGAGCCATTAACTCCACTTTAATTGCTGCTGGCAGGTTTTGTCGATCCTTTCTCTGGCAGCAGCTTGTGCAACTGCTGGTGTTGTAGATCTTCTTGCTCGCTCCAATGGGCCATATTGCCCCTCAAGTTATTGTGGAAGATACCAGCTATCAACAGCAATGGCTTTCTTGGCATGGTTCCTAACTGCTGCCTCTTCTCTTTTCAACTTGTGGCTCGTGGCCTCTTGGTGATTTTCTTTTTTCTGTTTGTTGATTACCCCGCTTGGTATTCTCAAAACAGCATATTATAGATTTTTTGTAGCCATATGGTTGGTTGGTAAGTTTAACTCGTACATAATAGCATTCCATTCTTGATGAAATCTGAATTCTGGCTCTGTTAATAGCATTTTGGGAAATGTTAGAAAATAAACTTGTTGGATAGTTTTCTTGAAGTTTACCGGAGGATACAGGTTGTCAGGTTGCCTGAACATCTCTTCCACGCGCCTCAATTGCTCCATGATTGTAATGCTCTCATACTTGTATATCAAATCATGTCCATGTAGTCGCACTTATGAAATATAGTAACATTGTTCCATGATTTTAAAAAATGAGCTTGATTTTTTAACTAAGATTATAGAAAAATTACACAAAAAGATTGAGTGAAAAATGGGTAGTGTTTATTTGTAACAATAAAAGCTTCAAATGTAATGCCAAACGTTTAAGTTTCTTCAAAGTCACATTGACTGATAATTTGAGCACAAGAAAAGTGCAGTTTAGCATACCTGTGCATAGCATTTACAACCTCCTGTGCTGCTGCGTTAACCCTAGATTAACAGCATCCAGTCTTGGGGCAGGTAACAAGCTCGTAAGGTTGTGCTCTAACTTAAATTAAAGTCTGCAAGATTCAGCTCGACTCTGCATGAAATTTATCTCCATAAGGGGCATCGTCTGCCATTTTTAGCATCTCGTCTTCCAACTTCTCAGCCATCTCCACATTCCCAATCTTTCTATACCCCATGATGAAGGCTTGATAGACATTCAAACCTGCACTGAATCCTTTTCCTGCCATTTCTGCTTGAAGTTTCGCAGCTTCCTCCAACTCCCCTTCATCACAGAACCCTCTTATCAAAGTCTCGTAACTCCTTTTTGATGGAGAGAAACTGTCATCCCTGCGCATTGCTTCCCTCAACATCTGCAACCCTTCCTCCGCGCGGCTCTTCTTGGACATTTCATCGAGCACTTCGTCTACAGTCTCAGTGTCCGGCTCAAACCCTCTCCTCCTCATATCACGAAGAAGAACGAATGCAGAATCAAGCCTTCCAACTCTGCAGTGCCCTCTGATCAAGAACTCAAATGTATTGCTTGTTGGTTCAATCCCTCTCAATTCCATCTTTCTGTAGAATTCTTCAGCTTTCTCGATTTCTCCGGCATTAGAATAACCATCGATCATCGTGTTGAATGTTATAGCATCCGGTCCGATTCCCTTCTTCTCCACTTCATCGAACAAATTCTCCGCTTCATCAATCAATCCTTCATCACAGTTCGCAGCAATCATAATATTGTAAGTAAACAGATTCGGCAGACAATTAAATCTCTCCATCTCGCTTCTGATTTCATTCACTCGCTCAAGATAACACCCATCCCGATAGATCGCATGCAGAAGAACATTAAAGGTTGAAACTTTCGGTGAAATCCCAAGCTGTTTATAAATCTCGATCGCGGCGAGAGATCCACGAGAACGCGAGACAGCAGTGATGATTTCGTTTCCCGTAGAGATTTGAACACAAATGTTTCTAGATTTAAGAAGCCTGGTGATTTCCAGAGCCCGATCAAGATTGTGTGACCTTATATAAGCAATAATAAGAATGTCGAAGATGAATGGAGCAGAATCGAACGCTCTGTAGTACTTCACCAAAATCTCAAACAGATCTAATGGACTGCTGTCGATTCGAGTAGCAGAGAGGAGAACAGAGAGAGTAGAAGAACGGTTGCGGGATCGAGCGAGAACAAAAGCGGCGGCGACGGACGGGAGAAGGTGAGTGGAAGAACAAAGAGAAGAGTTGAAGAAGCGCAAGGCGAGATGAGGGTTGTTTCGAAGACGGCGAATGATCTCTGCGGATTGGAGAGGAGAGAACACTGTGGAGTGGCGGTGGGCGTGGAGGAATCGCCACCTTGATTTGTTCTTCTGAGATCGAATGATAGATACTGCTGTAGAGATTGTTGTTTCATCTTCCTCGGTGATGGTGATCTCGCCGCCGGCAATGCCGACGGTGGCGGCAGTGGAGGAGTTGAAGCATGGAGGTATAGACGAAAAGTAACGAAAGAGAGCTTTGCTGCTCTTCGCCGCCATCGCAAGATGATGACGTGTCACTCAAACTTAGATGATTATATTTTGCAATACCGGGTCACTATATTATATTTAGCAGTGGTAAATATGTAAACCATTTTCTAAAATTCTTAAAGACGGGTGTCATATCTTCAAATTCGTACTTATAGACTTATAGTTATGTATGCGGACCATGCGGTACATAATTCAGGTTGGAATTGTCTGAAAATCAGTTTTACACAAATAAATTTAATAAACATAAAGTTTGATGAAAAACTATTTTGATCAAATAAAAATTAGTTGTATTAAAACACTTAAAATTAATTTAATATAAAAATTTTTTAGAATTTCAAATTGGACTAAATTTGGATTAATAATAATAAAATAATGTCTAAATGTAAAGCGAACTAGTCAAATTAAATATGAGTAAAAAATTTGGTGGATTTAATAATTCATTTTTTTAATATCTTATATTATTTACGTGTTAAAATATATAAATATATATTTTTATATATGAGATATACTAATTTTAAATAATTGATTAATTATTTGATTTTTAAAATGTGGTAAAAGTAGTGTGATAGAAAAGTAAAAGTAAAATCTATAATAATAATGTGTACATGTAACGTAATCTTAATTTAAAATCTCACATAAAAATGATTTACGCGACATTAGAATAAACGGACTTGTCCTGTTAAGTTGCCACTTGAGTGAGCTACTAGCTGATAATGGCGTTGCTATTCTTATAATTATTCCATATTCCATATGCTTAATAATTCTCGATCAAATAGAACTTCATCAACATACCTGACACATCGAACTTGTTCTCTCCAGTAAATAAGAAGTTTTTTTTTTTCAACAGAATATTTGTATGATGTGTAACGCACATAACTGATTAATTATCATAACACGCAATAATTAATGTACAAACAAAATTTTTGTAGTTATCTGAGAGTGCTTCTCGGTGCTAACTGTATTATTATCTTCAGAACGATTCTGATAAGAACATTACTTGTTTAATAATTTACAAGATTTCTAATGTTTATATTTCCTATTTAATTAAGTCTGCGGTAAGATGAAGCAAGAAAGAATATCAGCCCAACATTTTCCAACACAAAGGTTTGGGAAAAAGAAGACAAGAACCAAACACCATCCCAGAGCATATATACCAACATATAATGTTCATCTTCTTTATCAAGCCTCTCTCTCTCTCTCTCTCTCTCTCTCTCTCTCTCTCTCTCTCTCTCTCTCTCTCTCTCTCTCTCTCTCTCTCTCTCTCTCTCTCTCTCTCTCTCTCTCTCTCTCTCTCTCTCTCTTATATATATATATAAATCGATGTTTCTGATCAAAACATTAATCCCAAATTATATTATTCTCATATAATTACAAATCATAAACATCAGAAACTTTTATATATAGACAAAAAATGTTTGTTATATATGTGTACGTAGCTAACAGTTAACATTAACAGGTATGAAGTACGGTGAGGTAACGCACTTCAGCCACCCACAGCACAACCTCCGTTTAGACTACTCTGAGTCACCGTTTCGTTGCGACGGTTGCCGTGAAGCGGGAATTGGATCGCGATTCCGTTGCGCCGCATGCGATTACGATCTCCACCGCCACTGCGCTCTACCGACAACAACTTCACCACTCCGGCACCCCTTCTTTCCGAAATGTTTTTTTAATTTCTTCCCTCGGCCGCCGGGAGACGGGGCGCGCTACTGCAATGCTTGCGGTAGGGATGTACTCGGGTTCGTCTACCATTGTCGTGCTTGCGGGTTTGATTTGCACCCTTGTTGCGCTGCGTTGCCGTTCTCGATCGATGCTGGTGGAGGATTGCATTTGTATTTGTATAAAAAGGTTAGCGGACAGTGTCACCGTTGCGGTCGCCGTGGGAAAGGATGGAGTTACCGGAGCTCGTGTAAAGAGTACACGCTGCATGTTGCTTGTGTAGCAGAGATGCTGGTGGAGAGTTGGCAAGAGATTTACTACGGCAGCCGCAGCACCGGCAAAAGTGGCAGCAATAGCGGTAGCCGCGTTACGACTGTTACTAAGGGTGCTGGTGATCATCACGGTGGCGGAGGGTTGGTCGGAATGAATAAGATACCAAGTATTAGAGGAGTTGGGGTGAACCATCATCGTAGATCGTCGAAGGGGAAAATCAAGAAGTGCTGTGAGGTCGCCGGAATGGCGGTGCAGTTTATTATATCGGCTTTGCTAGGCGATCCGACAACGGTTATTGCCGGAGTTGTTGGATCATTCATATCTAAATGATGTTGGAAGAAAAAAGATGTTCTGAATATTGTTCATCAGGAACCTTTAAAGTTTGTCATGAACTGATCGCTATGTTGCTTCATGGAACTGGCTTTGGCTTGTTCTAGTAAATTGTAAAAGCTAACAATTGAACAGTACCGTTCATTAGAACGGTTTTCATACTATTATATATATCATGGTTATATATTATAAATAAAAAGTTATTAAGTTTAGAAAGTATTATAAATCAATTACATAAATCGATAAGTTAATCTTAAGCATATTCCAATTTTCTAATCTAAATAGGGTGTGTTTCAAATACCGAATTTTACAAAACTAAATTTTATAAAATTAAAGTTTAGTAAAACATAAAATTTGATAAAAATAAAATTTGAAGTGATATTTAATATAAATAAAATAAAATTTGAAAATACAAGCATGTCCGTTTGTGTTGATGTGCAGTAAATGGTACAATTATACGAAACTAATTTTCTTTCCTCAAAATTTGAATTCAAACTTTTGCATATCTCAGTTCATCCCAAACTCCACTCTAATCTATTTTTTACTGGTTTTAGATCCGACAAATTCAGTTTACAAAACACACTTTCTGCCAATTAAAATATATGTTTACGCAAAGCAATATAAAATTTTGGTCCACATAAAATCGTATTTGAGAGGAATAAAAATATAGATCGATCTAAACAGATCAATCCGAATTACGATGGCATGATCTATAAAACAGTAACATAATTGGGTTGACTTGGCCTGCCCAATCTATCAAGTAGTATACTCGACATACGGGGCGGTCTTTCAGTTTGAATACTAATAAATTGATCGATCAATATTAATCATTGATTTAATCAACGTTAATAATTGATCAATTAATATAGAAAAAAAGTTTTTATAAAAATATACATATAATAGCAACGATAATACTAACATCATCACTAAATTTTTATTGTTTTGTTTACAATATTAAAAAATTAAAAATTGAAACAAATCACCAATAAAATCAGATAAAAAAATTTTGCAACCCCTCGGTCTCGACCCAATTTACTCATTTGGCTAGCATATTTTTGGACCTCTAGTGTTGATCTAGCAAGACAATTATTATCAGCAGATCGATCTTCTTTCTGAAAAATGCTAAATATTGTGTTGTTGTGCATGGAACATGTTTGAGCTTTTCGGAAGAGCGACAACAAATTCTAAAAAATATTCACATGATCGATCATTCCCAACCCGGTCTACACTGCCACCACCTCACGTTTTGGTGCTCTCAATAATTTTGTAAGACCCACAAGTTACACACGAGTCGTTAATATGGACATCCAACGTAGCTCCAAACTTATTTTAACACCTTAATTGAACCCTTTTTTTTATTCATATCATTTCCTAAATAAATAGCCATCAGACTCGTACCACATAAATTATTTATTTTATCGTAAATTCACAGGAACATATCATACAACTGCTCCGATGTTTTATTTTTCACTACAATAACAGTGTCAAATTGATATAATAAAATTTAGAGTTAATTTTTAATAAAAATAATATTAAAACAAAAACAGCCTGTCATTAAAATGCATGTTTGCCACATAAACCCATCACCCGTAGACATCACCATTTTCACATGTTTTTCTTTTTTTTTTTTTTTTTAGTTCTTCTATATAAATTCAACTTCATTCCCTCTCAGTGTTCATTCATCAAACAAAAAATTCATTAATCGATCAATCAGATTTAGAAACCAAAAGAGTGAAGTGCTCACCATGGGATCGTGTTGCTCTTGCGGTAAATCAACGGCGGCAACAGTTACGCCGTTGAATATTGTTAAAGTAGTAACAGAACACGGTAGCTTGCTGGAGTTCTCTAACCCCATCACTGCAGCAGAGGCGTTGAAGAACTGTAGAACAAACTCGTTCATTTGCAGCGCTGATGATTTAGAGTTTAATGGCGTTGTTTTCAATCTATCGCCGGAGGAAGAGTTGCAGTTAGGCCAGCTGTACTTTGTTCTTCCGAGATCTATGATTGGAAGAACAATGCAGAGTGGTGACATGGCGAAGCTTGTTGCTAGAGCGAGCGATGCGTTAAAAAGCAGTACTGATTCTGATTCCTCGGCGCCGTTAGTGTTTCCGGAAGCTGATCGATCGAAGACGACCTGTTCTTCCGAGAGGTTGAGGTTGAAGAGCAGGAAGAAGAAGAGCTCTGGATCAGAGAGGAGTTTTGCTTCTGAATTGAGTTCGATTCAAGAGGAGTAGATGGAAATCAACATGAAGATTTAATTCTTCGGTTGTTCTGATGAAGATGGCTTCGCCGCGCTAGCTTACGGCGGCTGAATGATCATGAGAGAGAAAAGAGGAGAAAGAGAGGAGTGAATCAATTCAAGAAAACGGTTATGAAGATTTTCTGGCCATGCTATAAAGATTCACTTTAAGTTCAATTCAGGCCAAATCCAGTTCTATTTATCTCGAAAAAGAAAAAGAACACCCAATTGTACAAAACATTCTTTACTTTTTTACCAAAAAGTAAATGCAGCAAAAACTTTTAAATCTGGAAAATTTTCTTTGATTTTTTTGGTTTTTTTGGCCGGATATTTTTGTTGGTAGTTATATGCATAATGAACCTAAACGTTCCGAAGGTGAAAGGCTCAGAAAAACAATTTCATACACCCACTAAGAAATTCATACAGAGCGTCTTTAAATGTTTTTAAAAAAAACATTCATACTATTCAATTGAAATTATACCAAAACTTTTGAGATGTTATAAGATGCGTGAAAAAAATTTAAACAACAAATTTCACATACTTTTCTTTGATATCATATATGCAAGTGTGTTTCTTTACACATAAAATTATATTCTTTTAATTTCGAATGATATAACTTTTATAATAATTTATTTTATATATATCTATTTCTAAATTTATATTTTTAAATATCACTTTATAAAAAATTTATTCTAAATGTAAGATTTTTTATTATATATTTTAATTATTATTTTAAATGTAAGAAATTATACTTTTTATATTCAAAATTTTAGTTTGCCAATTTATGTATTTAATTATCATTCTGAGCTTCTTTTTTTATCTTTATATTAAAATTATTTTTATCAAAATCTAACTCTAAAATTTTACTTCATATATTTTAATTATTTTTACGAATTTACTTTTACCAAATTTATGTAAAAAATTCACTTCCATATAATTAATATATTTTTGTCAGTGAAACTCTATTTGATAAGACAAGAATTAAAAATAAGTTCAAAAATTCAGAATAAATTCAAATATAAAAATAACTTTAAATTCAAAATCTGATAGAATAAAATAAATTTTGATGAAATTAAAATAACTTTTAATATAAACAATACAATTTTAATAGAAAAAACAAAATGTACGTAGTACAGTGAAAAGTACAAGGACCAAGCACACACGCTCCGTTCTCTTTACAACCAAAAAAAATTTAGCTCAGTTTTACACAAGACAAAATGGAAAAAATCATGATGAACAATGAATCAATGCAACATATATAAATCCCCCTAACCCCAGACAAACACTGCAGAGTTACTTCTCAAATGCCCTTCCAATAAATCAATGGCTACTTAAAAACTTTGATATTAATCACCGTCCCTTGCCGACAACCTCGTTAAACAAGTCATCCGCCATCCCTGTGCTCGAAAGCTCAAACTGACGCGCCGCGGCCGCATCCTGTCCTGCTGTCTGAGCCGGAGCAATTGCTGCAGTCTCTTCATCCTTCTCAACAGACTTACCCTTCTCGTCTGAGTTAGTTTCTTTACCGGCCGGCAGAGCAGGCGGGTTAGCTTCTTGCAGCTGTAATGCGTACTCAAGGTTCCATAAAACGTCGCCCATGGACGGACGATCAACGCCAGTCTCAGCTAAACACTTTTCTGCCGCCTCCGCGAACTTCCTTAGAGACTCCTTGTTGATCGTTCCGGCGATCGTTGGATCAATGATCTTCTCCAGCAAACCCTTGCGTTTCCACTGCATTGCCCATTCGGCGAGGTTCACCTGTTCACGGGGCAGTGCAGGGTTGAGGGCCGGACGAGCGCAAAGAGTTTCAAGCAGGACAACACCGAAGGAGTACACGTCAGACTTGTCAGTGAGCTGCTGTCTTCGGAAGTATTCAGGATCTAGGTACCCAAAGCTTCCCTTAACGGCAGTGCTGACATGGGTCTGGTTCATGCCGGGAGCGTCTTTCGACAAACCGAAATCCGAAACCTTGGCGACGAAGTTCTCGTCAAGTAGGATGTTCGTGGTCTTAACATCACGGTGAATGATACCTGTAGCAGTGCCGGTATGGAGGTAGTGAAGACCACGGGCTGCGCCGATACATATCTCAAGGCGTTGTTTCCAGGACAGCGGCGGAAGATCCTTGCCGTAGATGTGGTCTCTGAAGGGACCTTTGTCCATGTATTCATAAACTAGGATCATTTCGGAGTTCTCGTCGCAATACCCGATCAAAGACACAAGGTGGCGGTGCCGGAGCTTGGATAGCATTTGAATTTCAGTCTGGAATTCATTGATTCCTTGCTCCGACTGCGGGTTCCCACGCTTAACGGCAACTTTGGTTCCGTCTTCTAATACGCCGAGATAAACATTTCCGAACCCTCCAACGCCGATAATGTTCTTCTCGTCGAAGTTTTTGGTTGCGTCCTGCAGTTCGGAGAGCGAGAAATATCGGCCGAGCCCAATGGTGGAGGAGAAAGTGTATCCGCTCTTGTGTGACCCAAAGCCAGACTTGGAATTTGTCATGAAGCTCGAGTTGCCGGTGTGGATCGGCAGCAACCACGAGGAGAAGCTGTTCCGCTTCTCCCAGTCGTGCGGCCTCTTGTGCCATTTCACCACCATAGCTCCAAGGCCTGCAAAAGCTCCAAACATCATAGCGAGACCTATCATCGCCACTGTCTTCCGCTTGCTGCTGCCAGAATCAGCAGCTCTAGATCCGTCAACTCCGAACTCGCCGTCCAAACTCCCCACCGAGTTGCTCATCTTCAACACTTCGACTCCATTCAGCAATGCGTCGTTAATGCCGGACTCCGAGCTTCCGGCAGGGCTAATCTGGATCATCAATTGCCCAGAGGACACGACGGAAGTGTTCACTAAAATGTCAGCATAGTACGGCATGGCAAGCTCTGGAACAGCCTGCGAGAGATCAAGCGTAGGGATCGCGATCTTCTCATTGACATAGACATTGAAGAGGAGCTCGCCGCGGGTCTTGCTGATGATATCACAAAAATGGAGCCGAACAAGGTAAGCAAATGCCGGGTCGACAGAGAATTGCCATGTAACGTTCGTCTTCTGGAGCTCGGTCCTGGCATCCTTGAGATGAACGGCAGAGGAATAAACCCTCGTTGGTGCAACAAGAGCGTTGAACCCCTCAGGATACTTAACAACATTCGGTGCAACTTGAACCTTGTCGCCAGTGGAGACATTGTTCTGCACGTACTGGTACCGCGTGTCATCTTCCCATGTCCGTGTCAGAGAATCGTTGCCTGGAGTTATCAACGAACCACCAACATTGAGTCGGTAAGCCGTCTGGTAAGCGTACGAAGAGAAGCCTCCTTGTAAGTCTGCCTTTGGATCAAGCTGCTGGACTTGATCAGGGATCACTTCCTGCGGAGCCGAAACAACTTCTATGCCGTTGATGAAAGCGAAAGAGTTTCTCAACGGTGTGAAACGGATCGTAAGCCGTTCGTTCGTCGCGTTGATAAGGAACTCCCTCAGAACCCATTCGTTAAGATCAGCAACGGTGAAGCTGTGAAGCAACACGTACTGATCAGTTGCAGCACCAAACACAGCTTTGGTGAGATTGTACTGGTCGTTGGGGACAGCGAAGAAATGAAGCCTGATCCAATGCCATCCAGGATGAGCCAAGTGGAACGTATACGTTGCCTCATCAGAGAAAACACGAGCGGTGAGATAAACCGGAGAAGGAACCTTGGGAGCTTTCTCCGGAGGGACAGAAACCTGAATCTCATCTTTAGCAGCTACGAAACTAGCAGACTGAGCATCGGTTTTGAACGTGCGGCCATCAGATGTTACAGGCGGCGAACTTGCACCACAGTCAATAAGAAAGTTATCAGCAGGGATGAATGATTTCGCAGGTTTCGCCGGACCTCCGGTTGGTGATTGGCAAGATACAGAAATAACAACGGTGAAGAGGAGGACAGCCCTTAAAATGGGCGGCGCCATGGTTATGGGAGGACCCTTTCCTCCTCCCTTATTGATTTTCATGTATAACAAGAAGAACAAATAAAAGAGAGTGGTTTTGAAAAGGAATGGAAAATTTTTTCTTCTCTCTCTTTAGTTTGATTTTGTGGATTTCCTATTCCGAGCGGTGTGAGCGCTCGGAAATGGGAACAACGGTTGGAGAGAGAGAAGAAAGAGGAGTTGATGACTGACGTTGATGTTTTTGTTATAACTTCATGCAAAGGTAAGAGGACTAGGTCAAGATAACCCGTTCACGTCGCTGCACCACAAAATTATTTTGCCGAAGTTCTATATTTAGTCTCGAGACCATACAGAAAGCATATATTAGTCATACTATGCATTATGCAGAATAAAATGAACCTGATAAGCAAAATTAAAGCTAAAATTCTACATGAGTTTTTGTTATTTGTTGCTTTTATTCAGCACGACTGCAGATATAACAATGAACAAAATAAAGCAATGGAAGGAAGATTGTTTCTCGGTCGTTGATGGTTTGCACTTGTTCGGAAAACCTTTCATTAGTTGATATCACGTCGGATTTATTTGGAATTCATGACTTGGTCAAAGCTTTCATTGTTTTTCCATATATATTTGTTAATATTATTTATAAAACAAAAATTGATTCGACTTTGGATTAAAGAAGCAGTTGATAACTTGATATGCAACACACGTTGCATTCGAGTCCAAAAAGTCGCTTACCCTTACAGTTGATTAACTCAGGACATGCTTTCTATCCCAAGCTTGAGCTGCAGAATTGGTGCTACACCTACAACTCGAGCATGATACAGAAGCTCCTTGCAACAAAAAATGTCAAATCGCGTCAATAAAAAATGGTTGTATTCTAGCCTCTCGTGTTTCCACCTATCGCCAAATGCAATTAACGTCAAAACAGGTGATTAAATCCACTATTACCGAGTTTTTCAGGGATAAAGACTGCCTAGTCTAGGCTAATATACCAATTTTCCTATAGCATTAGAAAAGACCCACAAAAACCTACCGCATTAAGGACCAATTCTAGCGATACGTTTAATAAAATATTATAAATTTTTTATTAAAAAATTCTAAAATTAAAAGTTATAATGAGAAAATAGAAATTTAAAGACTCTGGCTTTTACTATTTCATTGTACATAGTGGCCATCAATCATCAAAATGAAACTCTTTACTTTATGCTGACATAGTATTATTTATTTCAGTTTGACATAACAATTACGTAGCTATAAGCCAGATCAATAAGACTCTGGCTGCCATTTTTTAGTATCTTATTTTAGTCAAACGATGTTTTGGGTGAATTAACAATTTGATTTTCAGAGAACAATTCTCTGGCGTGGAATTGTCAAATTTTATCTTTATACTCTTTATATTCTAATTTATCAATCCTCAATTTAATTTCTCATCTCAGTCTATTCCAATGAAAAAGTCGTAGTTGAAGTCGTTCTAATGCCAGTTTCTTCGAGGCGTCTATCACCATCTATTTTTTACGTACACAAATCATGCATCACACCGTTGCCGGTGAAGCAGCATCTGTTTCCATTTCTACCCTTGTATTTTTTTTATAAGAGTATATTTTATTGCATAAAAATAAATTTTATAAAATTAAAATTTAACAAATATAATTCGATAAAAAATAAAATTTGAAGTATACAAAATTAAATTATAATTAAATCTTGACAGAAATAAAATTTAATATAAATAAAAATAATATTTTAAAAAATAATTAAAACATATAAAATAATATAATTTAAAATCTAAAATAAATATAAAACTTACTTGCAATTAAAATATACCCTAAAATAAGTTAGAGTAGTAATATTCATCCTATTTATAGTGGGACTAAAACGTTATAATATATGATTAAATAAAAATCACTAAATTAAAAAAATTAATTTTTTTAATTATATAAGTAATTATTTATTGATGCATCAAGTGAATTAGGGTCAATAATCATGATAAGTATAGCAGCTTTCAGTAAGGTATTGTCTATTACCTTTGCAAATTTTTTGGTAACAATGTCTAGCAAATAGAAGGGCACTTTGGTCATTCCAAGCAGCTCACTGGCATACGGGCAAGGGCAAATCAACTTTCTTTCTTGTATGAACTGAATTAAACTGTTTTTTTTAATTTTTTCTCCTTGCGTGACTTCTTCATCAAAGCAGCAGCAGCGGCGGAGCAGATTAAATTTCAATTTCAAAAGTTTGACTTCAACTTGCCATTTCATTCTCCATGGCATTCTGGAGAAAGATGAGTCTTCGATCTTTCTCATCTACTCGCCCGGAACCAATATCCGACAAGAAGCACCCACCACCGTCTCTTTCATCTCCATCGACGGAGCCTGCGAAGGTTGTACACGTGGTAGACGGGACGTTGGAAGAATTCAAGGGGCCGGTGAAAGCTTGGCAAGCAACAGTAGGGAAACCCAATTGTTTCCTTTGTGATTCAGAGGCAATATTTCTCGGATCTCCGCCGCCGGTTATAGCTGACGAAGAAGAGATCCGGAAGGGAAAGCTTTACTTTTGCCTGAGTGATTCAGTCGCCAAGCGACCGGTGTCGTTAGCTGATCTGTGTCGTCTTGCTGTCACCGCCGTTGATGCAATGAGCAGCAGTATTAGTGACAGTGGTAGCAAGAGCAGAAGCAGGAATGCGATTTCTGTTGCCGGTGAAGCGACGAATTTCTACCGGCGGCGTCGCGTTAAGCGGACAGTTTCAGCTTTCGTTAAGGTTTGAGAAAGGAAAGTTTTAGAGTTTCCATATTATTCGATATTTCTTTTACCTTATGCAACAAATACGATGCAAACTCTCAATCTCCAAAAACAATAGCGTGTTATGATATCTGGGTATTTACCTTAAAATGCTTCAAAATGTTCGTCAACCACTCCGTACTTATAATGAACTCATCCCAATTTCTTCAGAGTTGAATCCGTTTACCTTACAGGCCTTCCCGGAGCTGTCTGTACCGCTGATTCACAAGTCTGCAAAAGAAATTGGCGCACAGATTTTAAAGTATGTTCACAACTAGCAACTAGCTAGGATTTGAAGAGAAAATTAAGTTGCCAGGAAACCAATACCATGACAAAGACTTGACATGGCGTGTGGTTTGAGCTTTCATTTCCAGAGGCACATTGGCGTCAGGCGGAAAAGAGAACAACTTCGTCGCTGATGGTGCAATCTCAAAAATCCGGCCATCAACGACTGAAATAACCGAATCAAAAATTTCATGCATGAATTGATGCAGTGAATTAAATTACCCTTAAGAAGATCTTGAGACCAAGTTTTGCGGCATCCTTCTTCATGACATTCCATGAATTGACCACTAACTTTTTCTGCTCTTCTGTGAAGACTACATTTTCTGCTCTTCAGACTTCTCCTGCTTTTACCTTAGAGCTTCTACCTTTCGTTGATTTGCTTTGCAGTATCGTACAAATGTTTATATAGAGCTTCAACTGGAAGGAGGGAAGTTGAGGCCTTCGGTCGAAGACTCTTCAGCTAGGGTTTGAATTGGCCTTTTTATGGAGAGAATACATCGCAACTTGTTCTTCATCTGATTTTAAATATTAGATGATATATATCATATGCTGTTATTCGTAAGACATAAATACAGTTGCAATGTTTCTAAGGAAGACCTACTAATATAATTCTAAATACAATCAAAAGGAAAACTTCCCTACTACATATACAGGTGGAGAAGCTCGCAGCTCTCTAGTTATATTATTAGGTAGTTACTGCGGTGCTGCATTACAAGAGATATGGGGAAATATTGGACAGACAGAAACAAAGTTTGTAGCCTCCGACATCCCAATAAATAGGACTTATCCGAATCCATAATTTATGTCTGGTGTAGTAACATTTGACTCAAATGGAACTTCGACTCGCTCTTTGACAATACACCGAGCTTTTCCATCTTCTATCACGAGAATTTTACCAGGTGGGCAACTGAGAGGGGTATCCTCTTCATCTATTTCAGGCTTCTGGAACGGCTCATTAATCTTAAATTGGTAGCACCCTTTTCTAACTGCTAGCTTGACACCAGACATATGTAGAACAGACATAACGCTGAGAATTGTGATTGCAGATTTGGTGATTACCCCAAATAAGAACCCTATGGCTTTTTGTAATGGTTTGTTCCCAGACGGAGCACCTACCTTTTCTGTTGAGTCATCAAGTCCTTTCATATTGGCGCTCCTAGGATCACCTGCCACCCCATTGGACAGAAACTTTGTTGAGGTGTAAATATTATCTGAAACAAACAAATCTGGGAGGTGTGTTGGGTATGGCGGGAGAAGGAGTCCATCATCACAATCAGGGCCTTCACCGGCAAAAGCTGTGGCTTCATGGATCACTTCTAATTCTTCCCCTTTGTATTGTTTAAGTTTAGATAGCAGCGCCTTTCTACTTCGATCAATCTGTGCCAGACTTGCTTCTCGTTCATATCTTTGCTGCTGATGCAGATTCTAAACAAAGATATATGAGCTTTCATAAACACAACGCCGATATAAGTGAAAATAAAGTTCTACATAAAAAAACAGGGCTTATGGTTTACGGTATTTGTTTTTCTGCAACCTTCATTCTTTTTGTAGAAAAATGTGATATATATTTCATCATATAGCTTTCTGCAGGATATGGTTTAAGAAAAGATATGAAGAATCTTAGACAAGGAAGACGTTGCATGACATCTTGGAAGAAATTTACTACGACAAAGCCCAAACCCTAAGCTACTATGAATCATCTTGAGCAAAGACATAATCTTACGCAATTCAGAAATCACTAATTTTGTTTTTGAGCTAGGGCATGTTCTAATAGTTAGAATTTAACTGAAACTCACTTGAAAAGTAATGTCGTAAATTCCACATATAAGGAAAGTCCAAGGAGCTACAGATTAAAGATGAAGAATACGAGAAGTACAGTTCATAATTAGATGATGATTGAAGTAGCCAAAGGGAAATTCGCAGCTATATATATGGAAGCGAATGAAGCAATCCAATGCTGGACACAAACAATAATAATAATAATAACAAAACAAATCAAAGAGCTGAAATTCCAAACACACACACACACACACACAAACAAAAGAAGAAAAGATTACTAAATTCCAGACGCCAAATTGCTTCTAGGAACTATAACACAATTCAACAATCAAAATAACCAAAATCACATTACCGTATTCTAATTACAAAAATTTTAAAAAGAAATCAACCTGAAGAGCTTGGAGTTGGTGCTCGAGAGACTCTAGTGCATCACGAATGCTGATCAAATTCTCCTCCTCCTCTTCTTCATCATCAATTTCATTATCACTGTGTTCTTCACGCCTTGCCACTGCTGCTCCGCTTCCGCCAGCGTTGGAGATGATGAATTTCTGAATTGAATCGTTAAGCTTGCAGCGAAGCTCTGAAGCCCTAGCCAGAGCAACCCCGACCTTCTCCTCCCCCTCCATTCTTTCTCCTCTCTCTCTCTCTCTGCAACCCACTAGTCTTCTCAAGTCTCAACTAGCTATCAGCGAAATTCGCAATATCAGACCTTACATTTATTTCAAAATCGATGTGACATATTACTAAATAGCAATATCAGTTCCCTCGCTTTTCTACAAGGGACCTATATAATAAACTAAATTGTTTAGGGACTAATATCAACCTTAAAAACATATTAGTAGTCCGATTCTGCATAACATAATAATCAGTTTCTACAATCGTAAAGCTCGGCCTGCCTTGTATGGACTAATTTGCAATGAGTTGGGCCGTTAATTTAATTAATAATAGGCTTTAGTTTTGGGTCGAGTTCAGTTTATAAATTGCTAACAAGCAACACGTATAAACCCATACAAAAACCTCGTACAAAAAGATCAGAAATAATTTTGGCTAAGTTTTTATACACAATACAAAAATACATAGCTCTTCTCTGCCTTGTATACAAATACTCTTCTATACAAAAACAAGAACCAAAAACACTCTGCTTGCCATTACTGAATTTCTCGGCTCATATGAGGACCTGCCAACTCTCTGCACAACAAGTACCGGAAATTGAAGTTATGCGGTACATATTCGATTATCTTGCTTGATTTCTTCTGCTGGCATCGCTGCATGGCAATTCGTAGTGTTTCCGGAAGATAGCATTGGATCATGTCGAACACGTTTTGCGTACTTAAACTTTTCTCTTTCGCGTACCAGCCGATAAGTTTGGGAAGTAGGATTTTTTGCTCCTTCCATATACCGACTGTTGCTCGAATGTATTCTCCTTTTGCAGTTTCCAGTTGTTCAAACAGTTTCTTTGGAGTATATACTCGAACCTGGATAAACAACATCATGGAAATCGGTCGCAACGAAAAAAAGGTTTAACTCACAGATGGATGTTTACATAGTGGAATACTAGAAAACCGTATCACAGAAGAGAATGGGGAAATGTTACCGCAGGATCAGAGTAGCTTCCTGAACAAACTGCGAAATGCAGAAGAGGTTCTGGATGTTCAATGGAATAGGAATGCCAGTCATGACCAGACTTGAATTTCGTTCTCGGCGAAAGAAATGTCCTGATTCTCTGTCAGCAAGGAGAGACACATCAGGCACCCATGAAGAGGATGGTGAGAGCTTCACAAAATCTTTTCAGATAGAGACTCGGCGAACCTTACCTGTCCAAGGCTATTTGTACCACATTTCAGAGTAGAACCCAGTATAGTCTCAGCATTTATCGAATGTCCACCTATGACACACTTGGCCTGAAGGAAAACAAATTAGTGCAGGAACGGTTACACAATGAACACTCGAAATTCAGACATTTGATATGATATTCAACCTTGCAGAGAAGATTAGCTTTTCTCAAGCTACTTTGTGGAATACCGTAGGCTAAATATGCCTGCAGACGGAAACAAATGTACTGTCAGTATCATTCACAAGCAACAACAGGGAAGTGTTGTTGTTGAACTCATTAGCACGTATTACATGCATCATCAATGCATTGTGAACGTTGAGCCAAAATGCAATTCTTTCATTGTTGTTCATCATTGTTAGATCCACTGTCTCTAGCCGATTAAGAAGTGACCTGTGCAGAAGGAAATATTTCAGACTTCATTCAAAATTAACAGAAGAAAGGTGATAAGAAGAAGCAAGGGTAAATAGATTCCGTTTGTGGTGGTTTTCCATAGAAGACCTACTTGTATGTCTGTAGCAAATGCTCGATAGCTTGCAGCCTCTGGCTGTCCCTGCAAATTGAAGGAATCTCCACCATTGAATTGTATGGACCACTGAACTCTTTCAAACCTTCTACTCGGAAAGGATTGATGAGCCTTGAATCAAGACTTGATTCTTTTCTATAGTGATGAGGACTCCAAATATCTCCAATATATTGAGGAGATGGTGCGCTCGTCGAGGAGAACGAAGAAGTAGGAGAAGGAGGTCCGTCATGGACTAGCGGAGGTTCTGCAAGCTTGCAATAGATTGAGCCCATACAACGAACCATTTCCTCTGAGATCTTATTTGGTGTCTCAGGAACATGATCCCCAATATTTGCGCCAAGATATTCGGCTAAACTTACCATCACTCCTGAGGCAGCATTATCTTCATCCTGCAAAGAACAAGAAACTTTTCAATTCAATGATAGTTGCAAAATTAATCTTCAATTGAGAAGCTAAAATAGTTAGATGAGAGCTTTACGTCAACTAACGACAAAGGTTGCGAATGACATGATTGAAAAGCTCTTGTAAGAGCCTCCGTGGATGGTGACATCCTGGCTGAACAAGCTGATCGAAAAGAGAGCGAGGAATGACACCGATGAATGTCTCTGGGATTGTTTAATTGACGCATTGATGTTCGATCAGTGGAAGGCTCGGAGCTTGCTTTCTTGGATAACTTTTCAGGCGTTGTGGTCTCTTCAGGCACGCTTGACTGAGAGCATAAAGACTGTTTCGAATCATCTCGATCACCCTTGCTTGAAGATAATATGGAAATTTGCTCGACAAATGTTTTGCGATACAGCGACAAAAGATATCTCTCCAAATGCATAACCTCTAATTCCAACACCGCAATTTCCTTTATTAGTTGTTTGGTGGACTGGCCAACAGAAACATCATTACAACCTTGAGTTAAAGGAGAAACGAAAACATCATAGAAGCATGGCAAAGAAGAAACGGAGCTTGTGTGCTAGAAAATTATAAGAATTTTTTCTCAATGTAAAAGCATACAGCCTGCTGATAGATGAACAGATTACTTTGTCTCGCCAGAATTTGTATAAACAAAATAAAAACATGTAATTATTTACCTTTGGCATTGAAGCATCATTCGAAGAGATGAGAAAAGAAGCTTTGCATTCCAATCCTAATGCCTTCTCCAGAGCATTGCGCTCTCCAGTCTGGACCTTTAATTGTCTTTCCAATTGCAAAATCTGTACGAAAGATCCAGAAAGATGAAACAAGAAGGTGAATTTCTATCTGATCCATGCGGAAACTAAACTCCAGCAAGTTAATCTAGGTCAGCATTTCCTCAGTCGAATATGATTCAAGTTTTCAAAGATACGATCTTGGGTTCTTCATAAAACAAGCAAGCAGAAGCCAGCAGTGTTTATAGAAATTGCATAAGAGAAAATGCAACAAAATGCCTGCAGAATACAGTTTAACCCACAGCAAATTGAATCTGCTCAAATACCTCCTCATTCAAAGAGAATACAGCCTCAATATCAGATGCTGCCGTCTGCCTGACATCAGTTTCAACTTTGTCCTTCTTCATAACCTTTACCAGAAAAATTTTTATTTTTAAATCTGTAAATGAATTATCTTGCTCTTTGAATTCTGAAAACAAAAAGAAGTCATTCCCAAGAACTCTTACATGCTTTGGTTGATGAAAGGATTTCTCTGTAGAAATAAGCATGATCTTCTGAAGTCTCTCACTAGAATCACTGTCATGATACCAAAAAGAAATGATTCAACAAAAAATCTCCCTCTGAGGTTTTTGTTACAATTTTTTTTTGAAATATTTCCCCCATTTTTACCCTTCTGGTTTCTCTCCAATCTATCACTAAACTCCTCTAAAGATTCAACGCTTCAAAAGAAAAGTTCTCCTTTCTCTAACTCATTAATTTCATGAAACCCAGAACAGCATAAAAAGATTCAATTTTCTTTAACTGATTGAACTGCTAAGATTCCATAACCACAACAGATACAAACAGGAAAAAGAAATGTTGGAATCAGTTACCTCTTGTATCTCTTATGCCTTGAAGCTGCTAACTTGTGAGCACCCATTGTCTGATGAAGAACATCTGTTCTCACTAAACCGTTCATACCTTGTTCACATTTGGAAGCTATCATTCAACTTGAGGGCATTTCTAACATGGAGAAGACCACACCAACCACCACTGTGAAGATAAAGAAAAAACAGTTATCTTACAGTAGTAGATAAGCAGCTGAAACTATAAATCAATAGATCCAATGGCCACAAAAACTCTACCAGATTCCCTAATTTTAGTAGATAGATCTTTTTTCCTCCCAAAAAGCTTGTGAATAAAAAAACAGTAATAACTTGGCAAAGAGTTGGTGCAAGAGACACTTGAAGAACCGAGTACTTATAGAATAGAGACATACACACTACACTACTACAGTGCCGTGAAGAGGTCTAACTTAACATGACAGCTTCTAACTTGTCATCACTCTGCCCAAGTCCTTCCCTTTTTCTTTCTCCTGATCAAAACCTCAATAGGTAGTGGAGTTTCTTAACCAATAAAATCTTTGCAAGGCTTTAAAAATTGTAGCAAACTTACAAAAATTATTAGCGGAACAAATTTGTCACACAAAGCCCAAAAGATTGCAGGAAAATTTTATAAAATATCATTGCAGTTGCTCTATTATTAAGAAATAAAAACTTTTTGTTCCTGCTTATTACCATTTTGCTTCATTTCTTATGGCTCTGTTTTCGCCAAACTCACGTGTATATAAGGGTTTGAAAATTTTTTTTACAATAACTTTTTAGAATGACCTAGTAAACAAGATTAAAGAGAGATATAGAAGAAAAAGTTTCAAAAAATAAAGAAAAAGGCTAATGGAAAAACATGGATTAATGTGTCACAGAAGAGTATAATAAGCAAAGAGACGCAAGGCTAAGTTATCTAACAGTAAAGACAAAAAGATTGTTGTCCAAAGAATGTTATGAGAGCTTTTAAAAGTTTTGATCTTTAATAACAAGTTAAAGTAATAAAACTAACAAGAACAGCCCTCAAAAGGAACAAAAGTGAAGGATAAAGAACAGTGATTTATCAATGGTGCTTTCCCAATAAACCTGACTCTATTGTGTCTTTCCTGTTGTTCTAAGCTGTGATTCTTTTTCTCAATCAAATTTTCTTTTGGCAAAAGGAATTAAGAGATTGTCCTTTATTTCCTGATAGACTAATGTTTGTCAAAGAATCACAAAACCACTATAGCCATGCTTGCAAAAAGCTTACCTTTTCAGCCTATCTCTCTAGTGATTGAAGAAAAAAACAGCTTTGGCATGTAGCACTACATGTTACAACATTAATATTATATGTTAAGACTGCACTGCAGAGACCATTGTTGGTCGAAAGAAGCTGACTTCTTTTCTTTTCCATATACTCCACTAACAAACCCACAAATGTATAGAAAAGAATAAAACTAAGGACAACTTGTTTCTTCGAAAAACATTTCTACTATATATGCGTTGGATTCTTTCTCTACTGCCTATTAATGGTTTTGTCACTTTACATAGAGGTCAACCCCTTGTTGATAGATAGATAAAGCAATTCTAACATAGCTAAAAATTCACCAAAAATTGCTCCCGGTTTTTGTTCCGGAGGGTGGAGTATTATAGGTAATGAATTAGTGTAGGTGTTTCATCAATCATGAAACAATAATCAACAATATAAATAGGTTGAAAATTAAAGGATCTGACTGACAAACTCAAGATTCCAAGTGATGATTAATGCAGTATCCTAATAAATCATAAGAGTTTTGAACAACTTTTTCAGTATTGTATGAAAAATTATATCATGGGTAGTGTACTTCAAAGACTCTTTGCTCACCTAATAACTGATGTTCTTCAGATGAAGATTCCCCAGTAGACTTCCTCTATTTCATTGATGGTCAACAAAACCTAATCTTAGTTTGTCTAATTATAGACAAGTCACTGGCTTTACGGATCGTTTAACTTTAGTTTATTTATGTCATATTAATATTTAATCTTCACAAGATTAGATGTAATGATAAAGTTAAACATAAAGCTGAGTAAGTGAATGTATTCAGAGTATGCAAAGTTTTCTTTTTCTTTTATTTTTGAAGAAAACAAGAATAGCCAAGAAGGCAAGAAGTTGAATGAGAAACATTCATTACTATCTAAGATTATTAGATTTGTTTAGTCTTAAAATTGCGTAAAACCTACTGTTACTGATAACGTTTACTTACGTTTAAAAAAGAAATCTCAACATTATCAACAATGTTAGAAAGTAAGAGATTATTACAGTTTCTTTGAAAAGGAAAAGAAAAAAAGTTTACAAAACCCAAGAGAAAAGAAAGGAAGAGAAAAATTAATCACTCTAATTCAATTTATCAGCAAAAGGCAGAACTCGAATCACGAAGTTGAAAAGCTTTCATGGATTGATAGATGTTATGTAAATCAATCAGACTAATAAAACAAAGAGAAAAAGGGCAAGCACACAAACCATAGATTCTCATCCAAAGTTATAAAATCCTGGCAAAAGTTTCTGAAAAAAGTTCACCATGGATGAAACTTTTCTTCCTTTTCTTTTTTTTTATTCCCGCATATTTTAGATTTACTAATATATACACCTTCCAAATTAAAAAAGTAGATTAGAAAAATTCTATTTTTGAATATTAATATTTTAATTGGTAATTTTTTTCTAAATTAATTAATTTACATGAGTATCTAACACAATATATGCTCAATGAAATCACCTTGTATTGTAATCCTGAACTACGCATTATGAAAGTTTAAGAATTTCTTTTGCATTTGCATTAAGCATGCTAAAAGATCATTCTCATACAAAAATAAATAAAAGAAAATTTTACTTGTCATAGATTTAGGTAACTAATATAAAAAGTCTTTGCGTGTTTGCGCTAGTAGTTTTTGGAGATAAAACATGCTCTAACTATTTTCGTATTCATCAAGTGTGCATTATTTTACATACAGAAATCACTTCTTTTCTACTAAAAAATTATTTTTAATTATAAAAAAATATAAAAAATTATTTTAATTTATTTTTTAATATAAAAAAATATATCACTTTTAATAATACTATTTTTAATAATTCATTTTTAAAAAATTCTCTTTCAGAATAAAATAAACGCACGCTAAATATTTTAAGCGAGTTTACTGCTTGTTTTACATCTTCTTCCATTACCTCGTACTTATTTCTGTTTTCTTGTTGTTGAATTTCTTCACGAGTAGACCATGCCGGTAGCCCTCATCATCATCGTCGCCGTCATATATGTTGATCGTGATCTAGAGATGTTTGAGATTGCTTATGAAATAAAATTTTTCTACAACAAAAAATATTTTTATTTTTTTATTTTAAAAAAAATAATAAAATATGCAATAAAAAAATCTCATTACGTAAAAATTTTATTAATTTTTTAAATTTTAAATAAAATTTTTAAATATTTATAAAATATATATTAAAAAATATAAAATAAAAAAAAATGAAAAGTAACTTCTGAAAGCTATACCAAACGCGCTGCTAAAAATTAATATAAATATGCAACTTTTGAAAACTATTGCCAAACGCGCTTCTAAAAAATAATAAAAATATATATTTTTATTTCTAAAAAAATATTAAAAATACACAATAAAATATCCATGTTCTTATTATTATTGTTGTTGTTTTTTCCATCTTAAAAGCTCGTTTGGCATTGCATTATAAAAATAATTTTTTAATTTTTTATTTTAAATATTTTAATACATATTTTATAAATATATAAAAATTTATTTTAAAATTTAAAAATAATTTTACATAATAAAATTATTTTATTATATATTTTTATTATTTTATTAAAAATTAAAAATAAAATTTATTTAAAAAAAACAAAAATATTTTTTTATTTTAAAAAAAATTTATTTCATAAGCACTTCCAAACGTCCACTCTTCTAGAGATCCTTCAATGGGCGTTCGGTAACTTTTTAGCAGTATCGAGCCTGGCTTCAATTATAACATTCTAACAAAATGTGTCCTAACTTTTCAAGATAAAAATAAGGCATGGCAATTTACCCAGGCAGTCAAACATTTTCACATATAGATCATTGCTTATGATACAGGGATGTTGCACAATACAATAAACTGCACAGCTACTAGTGCATTCAGAGTCTTAAACCACTATAAAAATTATTGTCCGGGTAAAATCCTTCATACAAAACAAGACATTCTCGATTCACATAATAAAGGCAGCTGCACAAGAAAGTTGAATCAAACCAAACTCACTGTGAGCAACCATCCGAAGCTACTACAACAGGAGGGCATCATAGAACAAGAATCAATTCAACTATATAATTAGGTAGATTTCTGCTATTTCTATGGCCAGGCTACCAGCATTGTCCAAAAAATGAGAATGTTTATGACATGAGCAAAACACCAAAGAAAGTCAGAAGAAGATTTCATGATGTAGCTTCTAAGAGTAGAGCTTTACAGATGTAGAATGTGCAACCTGTGGTAGCCAGGCTTCAGCTCTTTTCAAGAACTTCGGCAGGGGCAACATTGAGGTCGAAGAAAGGACTGCCTCCATGGACATCCTTCTTGGGGCGTTTTCTTGATGAACACCCACTATCCTCCACACTTGTTGAGGATTCATGCAAATGACGGCTTAATTGCCTTCCAGGTTCAGTTGCTCCTCCTAAATTTCAATGTTGAAAATTTTATTCTGTAAGTGTCTCGATGGACATGTTGGAAAATTTCACTTCCAATTTATCTCGAAAACATAAGACACGTGAACAAGTTTAAACTGACTGATGCTAACCATTACTCAGACAAAGGTAAAAGAAACTAATATTCTTCCTTTAAACTAGCAATTCTAGTTAATCAAAAAAGTAAAGCTTCTGCATAATGCAATACCATAGTTGGATTTCATGCTGGCACCACTTTTGTCCAAGTCACATGGAACAGAAAATTCGGATGCTTTCTCAAGACCCTTTGACTTGTAAGGAGCAATGTTGTGGGTTGAGCACTTTAAAGGGTACAACAGATCATTCTCAATGCACTGATACCTGCAAAAGTTGTTCAATTGAACAGAAACATTAAGTAGTATTAAAGATAACAGCCAAAAGAAGATTACTATGAAGACAGAAGAATCAAAATATGAGCTTCACAACACACAATTATGAACTGATTTATCTCGAAAATGTTGATGATGTGGAAACTTACATTTCTCTGCAAAGGGTGTCCACTGCATTGGACAGGTTGATGACATTCAACCTAAATACCATGATCTGTTCATCAGTAAAAGTGTGGAATTCCCTCTCCAAAAGACCGGACAATTTTTCCACATTCGATTCCAGCTGCTGTTGCTGGTCCTCAAATAAATATTGATTCATGACCCTTTCAGATGATGACATCTCATCTTGAAATAGCTCATCACCAAACATGTAAAATGCAAACGGGTATGAATAAGAAAGCACATGTCTTGATCTTGACAGTCTGTACAATCCATTCAACACCCAACTATAATCTTTGATATTGGATTCCTTAATTTCTGATAAGGATATCCTTCTTTGGATTGTTTCCCTAAGTTTGTCTTCCAACTTGAGAGAGTCTTTGTGAGCTTTATATCGATTGTGGTAATGCAAGTAGCGGTTGAGATTACGCCTTGCACTCTCCATCCTCTTATCCAAATCCTCCTTGTAACGGCCACAGCTGTGTCCGGAAATGCTTGACCATGTATGATCTTTACCAGTGGCAGCTGCACATAACCAACTGCAACATATGAACAAAACATGATAAGTTTCAAAGCCTTTATTGTACTAGTAGCTATAGTTCGAAGGATGATTCCAGAGTGCATGGTTGAGCTTTGACAAAAGTACTCCTGGTCTAAACTGGTTTCTAGCTGGTCTCATTTAAACTCAGTACGTACATAACTTGCTTTAGATATAGCAAACTGAAAATATTTGGTCTAGATAACCCAACATATGAATATTGGTGCAAAGTTGCTAAACTTCTAGACCAAAAACATGACATCCATGAAGTTTTGAACTTGTCTCACAGCATAAATTCAGTGCACTGACGGTTTTGTAAAAGCAGGATAGGACAGCTTCATGAAATTCCAAGCAAGATAAATCAATATAAGTTATGCATTTCAGAAAACAAAGTGCGAGTTACATATACATATTGTGAAGGCTTTGAATGACATCTACTAAATGTGCATCATTTTTCATATGTTAGGAAATCTAACCAAAGCAGAAATTTTCTTAGAAAATATGGCATGCATTAGCATAATATACTCAATTAGCTAGAAATCTTCTAATGAAGATAGAAAGAACAGTAGGTAATCTAGGACCATACCAAAATGCTTGCCCACAGACGCACACGACAAGGTTGCAACCCCCATTTTTTTCGACAGATTTGTGGCATTTGGGGCAAGGTTTTGTGTTAGCTGTAATCCAATTGACATTCTCTGACTCATCCTGGCACTTTTTAGACCAAAGCTCCCACATTAAGCATGAACAAGGAGAATGCGCTTCTGATAAACAGTTAAAGCAGAATTGAACACCACAAGTGCATTCTACTTCACAATAGATATCACCCTCGACACGCATTGCATTTCCACAATGAGGTACACTGGGGCACCACTTAACTTTATTATTATCTTCTATATAAGATTCTAGAAGGAAACGATCAAAGCGGTCTGCAATGTCTGGATGCCTTCCACTAACTAGATTTCTAATGATTCCTTCATCACAAATAGCATTACACTTTGGAGTCATGCATCTAATGCGACGACTCTGTCCGTCCTTGATCTTCACAACAAAATGCTCTGTCCAACCTGATTAAGAGGTTTTACTTAGTGTTAGTTTCTCCTTTTGGCAATACATCAAAGATAGTTATCACAATTATATATAACAACAACAAACTAAGCCTTTATCCCACTTGAGTGGGATCAGCTACATGAATTCAGTTTTTCCATTCCGTTTATTATAAACCAGATTCAACGAGATCTAATTACTGAAAATCCTTCGCCACCACCATAGGCCAAGTTATCACAATTATATCAAAAGGGAAAAACTAAACAGCATGGTCAAGGCAAAATTGCACAAAAACAAACATATAATAAAACAGACACACACACCTGAATTAACAAAACAGATGGAACATAATTCATCAACAGACAATCAACTACTGGAGCTTTATTTTCTAATAAAAGATGGCTTAATATCAGAGACTAAATGTTCAAACAATATTAAGATGCTAAATGGGAAGAAAGAATAACATCTTTGCCTAATGATTATAGCTTCCTTTATATGTTTCTGGAGGTTCTTGTTGAAGGTAAAACTTGCACCTATCATAACATACACCCTAACCTTGTGAACTCTTTGCGTATTATCTAGATGGTTTATCTTCATAAAAGAAATGTTCATCTCTTCGAAGTTCCAAAGAAAAAGCATTGGATGTGAATCCAGTAATATCAGAAAAGGAAACTTACAGTCATTGCAATAGTAATGACCACAGTCCATGGCTGTAACGGCAGTACAGGAAACTTCCTCAAAACAGATATTGCAGGTTACTGATGTTGAAGAGCTCAGAATACCCAGGACTGCATTCTGAACAATACTCACACCTGCTTCTGAAAATAACTGCTCCCTTCCCTTCTGGTCAAGCAACTCAAAAATCCTTTCCACATCCCACCTGTGGTGAATAAGTAACATCCTGGCGTGTTGTTCACGAATGCCTAGTAAGTCCATAACCTTGCGCAAGTCTGCTTTCTGTCAAATTACCAATCCCAACAGTGTTGAAAACACTGATTTTAACCTACTTCCAGTGTAAACAAGATGGAAGGAGGGGGAAGTACCTGTGCTGCCAAAAGTGACTCCTTTGTAATGACCTGCAATATAGGCAGGGAAGAGCAATCAAATAACCTAGAGATAATGCCATCTAAGACAATCAGAAGAAACCGTCCATCAGTACAAAGCCAGAGGAAAGATTGCAAGCTTGAAATTCAGAAACCAAATCCAAATAGATGAGTGAACCAAAACCTTCGAAAGAAAACAGAAAATTATAAAATCTCATTACACCAAAGCCACACAATCAGGTAGCAATGTTCCCAGTAAGAGCACAATTTATTTGACCAAACTGTATCGTTGACAGTTCAATCAAGCTAAAGCTTGAAACTTCTTGATATGTAATATACAATAGAAAGTGAGAGAAGCAACAATTATCAGCAATTAGCACGAAAAAGATAGGACTTGATAGAAACCGGTAAACACAGGTAGAATTTTCTTCTATGACAAACACAATGCAAGCAAAATTCAATTGAACTACAATATGCATTAAACACACAATCAAAAAACAAAAATATAATATATGATCAAAATCCTACTTAACTTTTGCTAATTTTTTAACAGCACAATCCAATTAAAACCCTTACAGTGATAATTACGTTTCCAAAAACGATGGAAAAAAAAAAGGATCTAAACTTGAAATAGAAATTCTGCGTACCGAAGAAGAAGACCAACTGCAGCTTTCTTCACGGCCGTCTTCGAGATCGAGAAGAACGTCTTCTTCATCATCATCGCAGTAATAATCTTCATCTTCTTCTCTCGAAGAATCATAGTAATCTTCTTCGTCCGACATTAGAAAACCAGTAACCGATCAACAAAATCGAAGCAAAAGATTGAATCACGATAACCGATCGCGATCCTTGCTATTAAATTTTTGTTACCATTGACTGAATTGAAGCAAAAGAAACAAACGAAAGAAAACAACAGAAGCGAAAGAAAAGGAATCAAAAGAGACGATTGAATACGTGGGAAAGAGGGAGAGATGAAAAAAGATAATAGTAATAATAAAAGAAACAAGAAAAAGATTAAAAAATAAAAATAAATATACCGAAGAGGTTGGAAGCTAGTGAGCTGGCGCCGTCATACCGAAAGCTGGAAATACAATTTGGGTATTTACAAATACTCGCAGCGAATTGTATTTTGCAAAACTAGGCCAAATAACATGTATTCGCAATTGCATACCTCCTTACTGGTTGTGACAGTTTTGCCATTTATTCTGTCTTTTTTATAATTTGCATCCTTCATTATCTAAGTATGTATTGTATGTGCAGATTAAAATATATAAATGTCCATAAGAAATGTATTATATTGTTTTCTTAAAAAATAACTATAATATACAAATATGTTATTGATAATAGAAATATGCACTTATTTTCGAGTCCATAGTACAAAAGTGTGTATAAAATCAAATATTATGCTTTTTTAGGGCATATTTTAAATATTCAAAATTTTATTTTTTTTGTCAGAATTAGAGTTTCGAGCAGTTTGCATATTTTAAATAAAAACTGAACTCAAAATTACACTTCATAATTACTATATTCTACTTTCAACCTACTTTAAAAAAATAAATATTTTATTTTATTTCTAACCTATTTAAAAAAATATTTAAAATATAAAAACTGAACTCTATTTTTAATTAAATTTTCAATAAATTCTATTTCTTATGTTTTACTTTCAAAATGCTCGCGTGTATTTGAAACACACCTTTAGACAAAGTCTCATAAATTTATTTTCTAAAATTTACTTCGGTCATTATAATGTAATCTTTTTAAATTAATAAAATTTACTATTCAAATATATCTTTATATGTGCATATTTAGTGTAGAAATGTGGACAAATATATGTATTATACTTTTTTAAATGTCATTTCATAAATAAATTATCTAGTGTTAAATTAAGTATCCATAATAGCTCCTTTAGTAGAGAATTAATATTTTGTAAAGGTGTACACGGATAATATATATTTGCATCCACTTTACAATACATGTACAATATACATATTGGTACAAATTATTATATTGCAAAGATGGGCTCTCCCTTGACATAAAAATGATTTTAATTATATTAATTATTTGTCTTTACATTTATTTCTCATTATATCTTTTTTCACTAGACAAGTATACATAAATATGTGTACAACAATTACCGTCATAATAATCTTTTCAAAGATGTACACAAATTAGTGTTCTTATGAAGAATTGTAATGATTCATTTATGCATAAAGGTATCTATAAGTCTAACACATTTGAGAAAATTATTATTTCTATTAAGAAATTGTTAAGTTTTAAAGAATTTTTTTATGAATTTAACAAATTTAAGTAGATTAGCTAAAATAGTCTTCGTTTGAAGAAAATATAATGCACATATTTTCGTACAATTATATGTTAAGTGTGTGAGTATATATGCACACTTATAGCAAAAAAGATATGCAAGGGTTTGATTGATAAAGAGAATGCAAAATTTTCATTTAGAACTCTTGGGGAACTACATTGCAAATACAAATTAGAGCTTAGTTTTAAAACAGATTATTGGGTCCCTATTGCAAAACGTTCATAACATTTTACTCTGCTGACGGCTGTAGATCACGGTGTATACGACAGGTGGAACTACCGTTTAAAACAAAGTTTAGAATAGAGAGTAGTTTTCTGAAAATTAAGAATTGTTTTTGTTAACAATGTCCTAGCTCAGGGTTGAATTTGAAAAGTTCACTTGTAGTACTTGCCTCATGTTTCGTTACTAGATTATTAGTACGGGAATATTTGGCTTAATTTTATCAAGTATATTTTATTTTGAAAAAATATTATTAATTTGAATAAAAATTATATATATATTTTATGAAATTGTTTCAAAAATTAGAAAATCAAAAAAATTATACATTATAAATTATTATTATTTTTTCAAAATAAAAATTAAGCTTATTTTTTAGAAAAATTTTAAGATATTTTTCGTTAAAAAAAAATTAACTAAACCAGACATGAGAAGATTCTACTTTTGACCCATGTACAGCCCATTAATGTTGATTTAATACTGCAGATGGCGGGAATTCAAGAGTAATTATATAATAATTTTTTTAAATAACAAATATTTTAAAATAAATTATATATTGATTGATCTAAAAATAAGAAATAAATATTAATTAAGTTTTATAACATATAATTTTTATGTAATAAATTTTATAAAATATTTATTAAAAAATATGAAATAAAAAATTAAAATAAAAAGTTTTTCAAATGTATTGCCAAACGGTGTCGGTATCATGTTTGGGATTTTTAACATACAAAGTTCAAAAGAATTCTACATAATATTACAAAAAAGTTCAAAATTTTGGAGGATAAATTGATTATAATTACAAACTTATTATATCTATAAATTTGTTTCGTAAAGTTTTTGCTTCGCCTATTACAAGCACGCATTACTTGCTTTTTTAATATGAGCGCGATTTTTTTTTTGTTATGAATTGAGTTTTCAAAATTAAGCTTTCAAAAATAAATTATTTAAAATGTAAAATTCAAAAATAAGTTTAAATTTTATATTTATTTTTTATTAAAAATAAGTTTGGGAATTAAAATTTAATTTTAAAGTTTGAACTTAGAGTGAAATTATTGGTCAAGAAAAAAGTTTAGTTTTTTTATTAATTGTGTTTATTTAATGTGATTTGAAAATGAATTAAAAAGTACAATTTTTAGAAAAAAATGAATTAAAAGTGTTAGTAAACACTCTCTGTACGGTAGAAAAATAATGTCTCTGTGTTCTTTTTTATTGTACGATAGAAAAATAATTGAGATAAACTATCTTGAGATTAGTGTTTGAAGAATTGACAACGAATACACACAGATGTACCGAATTGTATTACCTTGCAAATGAAGTGGAAACTTTAGTAGAGTTTTTTAGCTTCAAGTTTTTGTGAATGCTAAAAGAATGGTAATGCTTGATAGAGCTTTCTTCTTATACCTTTTAGTATATGTTTGTAATTTCTTTTCATTCTAATTTTTAAATAAATATTATAAAATTTAGTTTTAAATTTAAAAAATAATTTTATTATAAAATTTTTATTATATATATAAATATAAATTTATTTTAAAAATAAAAATATTTTCTTATTTTAATATTTTTTTAAGAAACCAATCTTAAGAATTATCAAATTCTGCAGGAGTGTTTATAAACTAAATTTTTTTTAAAATAAAAAAATTTTTATTTTTAAAAAAATATTATAAAAATATATAATAAAAAAATTTTATTATGTAAAATTTTTTTATATTTTTTAAATATTTAAAAAATCTAAAAAGCTACTGAGTTCAATTTACGATCAAATAAAGAACCTATATCTATTTCAAGCCATGTGGCCTCAACTATCCAACAAACAAAAGAACTCGCACATTCTCCTTTCTTTAAAGCCATGTTCTTTGTCGATCTTTTCCTTTCTTCGTTCTTGTAATCTCACTAGTTTACTCTTACAAAATCTTCAAATTAACTCTTACCAACTAACAAACAACTAAAAAAGAGCACAATATTGTTTCATTGCTTGTGATCTGCTTTAATTTGTAGACTAATAACAGAGTGAACTTAGATTCGGGAGTATATACCGTCTTTTGCAGTCTTTTCTTCTTGTTGTTGGGACATCTCAGTATCAAACTGGTGACAATTTTCAAGATAGATTTTAACTTTCTGAAATTTGAAGTTTTTTCTTGCAGTCTTAGAGAGTGTTTGTTCTTCGCATCTGTGAACTGTTCTTGTTATCTACACATTCTTTTCAATACCAAAAACAAATGCATAAAAAGTCAATCTGTGTTTTTTCTTTTTCTGTTATTAAGTTCTTGTCTTGCAAAACTTTGTTAGCTCGAGATGTTACAAATGCATAAAAAGTCAATCTGTGTTTTTTCTTTTTCTGTTATTAAGTTCTTGTCTTGCAAAACTTTGTTAGCTCGAGATGTTACAAATTTCATGATCAGTTATTGAGGGGGGTATTAGAGGAAGAATCAAGTTTAGATAGAGGGTTATTGTGGGAACCTACAAGCAGCGCACTACACCATCTAATAAAGCTAAAAGGAAAGAGGAGAACAGAGATTCAATTGCAATAATGGGGATGAATACTTCAGTTGGGAAAAGAGATTACACTCATTGGATCAGAAGAAAACTTGACAACAACAGCAGCAGCAGGATTTATTCGTCTCCATGGTTTCTTGCATGCTTGACAGCCTAGTTCAATCCAATCATTAGCAACACAGAACAAAAGGGAAGGCGAGCTTGTGGAGAAGAAGAAGAAGTGATCAAGAAGAGGAATGGTGAGTGGTTTCGTAAGTTTGAATCTTTGAAAGATCTGGATATTTGAGGTTTGGGGATTTGTTAAAGAAAAATTTAGTTTCACATTTTTGAGCCGATCTAATCCAACTTAGTTCTGATATTATTAAATGAATTATAAAAAATATATATAATAAAATTGATAATAGATTTATATTTAATAGTTATATATATAGCTATTTATAAAAATTTAATTAATAAATATAATTAATATAAGATTAAAGTAATACTAAACGAATTAAAATAAAATAAATTTATATATGTTTGAATTTTTGAAAAGTTTTGGTTTAATAGATTTTTGTGATATAATTGTAGTCTCGTTCTGAAAAAAATTTGAAATTTACCCACTTGTTTTGGTATTCAATTGCTTGTTTATAGAAAGACTCGCCTTCTTTGTTGGAAATTGCGACTACAGAATCGTTTGAAATTGCTTATAAAATAGAACTTTTATAAAATAAAAAATATTTTTATTTATTTTGAAAAACAAATTTTATTTTTTTTACTTTAAAAAAAATAATAAAAATATGTAATAAAAAAATTTTATTTCGTAAAATTTTTTTAATTTTTTTAAATTTTTAAATAAATTTTTTATATATTTATAAAATATATATTAAAAAAATATGAAATAAAAAATTAAAAAGTTTTGTTGGAGAAAAACTGAACCAAACAGCCCCTGCGACTTCTTTCACTATAATTTGGTTTTCATGTTTTTAGAAGGCATTCATCAGTTGATTTTATTTGGAACTTGTTGAAGATAGATCTTTCAGTTTAAGATATTGTCTTCGTAGCAGTTCCATGCTGAATGTCGCTTATGAAATGTTTCTAGCGTTCATCCGCAGTGTATAACATTGGCCCTCAACCTGTTACACTTGATCCATAGCTTTTTTTCTTGTTTGTTGTCTCTTAAAAAATAGATAAAAAATTCAACTCCTTGACATTTGATTTCCACACTTAGGAGGGTTGTAGCTTTGGGTAAGTGCTTTTTTTTCCCTTAATGTTTTTAAGGAAAAGTTGTGCACATATGTTGTTGATTTCTCTAAACTTTGTTAATTATGCAGGCGTACTCTCCAGTCCTTTGAAAGGGCTGTGGTGCGGAGTGAGAAGATTTCTTAGTGAAGTTGTCTTCTGAAATTTAGACAAAGTAGTAGACCAATGGCTGATTTTAGAGTTGCTAGGCCCAATCAGGCTAGACCAGAATTAGAAACGTCCCAATTGCAGTTACCCCAGAGGGATTTTGGTGCTGCCCTTCCCCTGCAGCTATTCAGAAAACCCTCAAGAATCAAAACCTACATAGCAAACAACGACCCCCAAAGACCTCTGCTCAAAAGAAGGCAACTGTTTCGACCAGAAAAATCCTCAAGCAAACTCTTTACAAGCAAAACTAGCTTCGGAGGACCAAGAATGTTCAACCTCTGAGTCTCCAGTCAAAAGCCCGACAAGGATCACCCAGAAGGTGCAAAGACCTAAACAGCGGAAGATATCAGTAGGATTCGGCTCACTAGAGACGAGTGATTTGAAGGTCATTGTCTCAGGAAAAGAAGGAATTTCTGTGAAGATGAGTGCTCATAGAAGCATTATAGAAAGACATAGCAGTTTTTTAGCAGATAAGCTCTTTAAACAATCTCCAGTATCCTGCATAGAAATTGGAGACTGTGATGATGTGGAGATTTATGTTGAGACTGTTGGGTTGATGTATTGCAAGCAAGTTAAGCAGAGATTGGTGAAGCAAACAGTTCCACGTGTACTCAGAATTTTGAAGGTGTGTCTTGACTTGAACTGATTTGATACATGTTTTGTCATTGGGTAATTATCTTTTAATCATGGATTTGCTACTTTGGTTTAGTTGTTTGATGCATCATGATTTCTAGATATTTCACTTATGACATTTTGAGACTTGGAGTTCGCTAGTTTTGCCTGAAAAAAGTTCTGGAGAAGTTATTTATGAATATGTTATCCTCAAAAAATAAAAAAGAACAGTTACTTGTAAGTATAAAGCTAATGGCACTTTTGGCGAAGAGGCCAACTGCAGTGCAGAAGTAGGCATGTGCTATTTAGATTCCAAATGTTCAGGTATTTTGCAGAAAACCCTCTCTATGTGCAATTGTATACTGTTCCGATATAGGCAAAGCAGATGACATGAATGGTGACTTAAAGTGTGTACTTACACATGTTTTGCTTAATTTCTTATCGTGGCTGTGGGGAGTAATTCCATTAAGTAATTTCTATCCCAGTATTGCATATTGTATTATGGACCTTATGGTGTGACCAATCTAGCTGCCTTATCTTATTTTATTATTTGGGTGCCTTTTTCTTAAAATATGGAGATCTGTTGCTGGAATTCTTATAATATGCAGTCGCAGTTTTCTATAGCAATGCCAAATGGTTTTCACACAAACAACTGCATGTTTCTCTAAAGTAATCTAATTTTCTTCAGATTGCAGAAAAACTTGGGTGTAACACTTGCATCAGCTTATGCTTGGAGTACCTTGAAGTAGTTCCTTGGGATGGGGAAAAAGAAGAGGAGAATGTAGTTAAATCAGTCAGACATCTTCCACGTGATAATTTTGGAGTAAGCCCAATACTGAAGCGGGTATCTTCTGATTTTGACAATCCTCCAAATGATACACTTTCCTGTATTCTAGAGCTAGTGCTCAAAAGTAGCGACGATAAAGGCGGCCGTGAGATGAAATCCATGCTGCTGAATCTTCTAAGAGAAAACAAAAATTCAACAAATGCTCCGGTAGATATCTGCATTGAGACGTTGTACAGTTCCTGCCGAAGCTGCCTAGACTCACTTCTAGGCCTATTCAGGCAAGCATCTTAACAAGGTTTTGCGATAAACCAATTGAAATCAAAGATCCTATCTTGAAACAAATTGCTCTTGAGGTGGATAATCTACTGTGGCTGCTTGAAATTTTAGCTGACAGGCATATGGCGGATGAGTTCATTATGATGTGGACTAACCAACGTGAACTTGCCTGTTTGCACTCCAAATTACTGACCATGTCCAGGCATAATGTCAGCTGCATTACTGCAAGGCTTTTCATTGGTATAGGAAGAGGAGAGATGCTGCCATCAAAGGAGACTCGGCAACAGTTGTTGGACTTTTGGTTGCAGCCCCTCATTGATGATTATAATTGGTTGCAACATGGTTGCGGGTCATTCGACTGCAAAGCTGTAGAGGAAGGCATTGGGCGAACGATTCTAACGCTTCCATTGGAAGACCAACAAGGAATACTATTATCGTGGTTAGGGAAATTTCTGAAAGTTGGTGATAACTGCCCAAATCTTGAGAGAGAGCATTTGAGGTCTGGTGGAGAAGAACTTTCATTAGGCCGTATGTGGAACAGCAGGGAAAACCTGCAGTCTCACATGAATAATCCAGAAGTCAGATTTTAGGAAGGTAGACCTTGAGCTCAATGTTCTGAGTTTTGTATTTGAAGTGTCAGGTAGGCTAGTCCATAAGAGCTACCTGTGTGCTGGATAGGAGGTCTGCTTGATACAGGTTTCAGTTAGCATGTAATCTATGCTTTTTATTTTCAATAAGCATTGCCTCTGTGTCAATAGTTTGGTGATACTTTTAGTGTGGGTGAAACTATTACTGATCATTCCAAGTCATCTACAGCGAAGTTCCAGAAAATTATTGACTATTTGATGAATATTGCTTTTTTCGCAGACTTCCTACTTGCATCTAAGCCAGTACATCCAAAGGAGAGGTCGTTCGTGTCTTGGTAAGTCATATTGTTCAACGTAGAGCAGTGTAAATCCTGCTCTCCGGTTGTAGACAAAGCTATACACCAATAGTTACGGACAGGATAAGTTCCTTTTGGTTTCATATTCAATGGTGTTTGCAGTTGTGAAAGATCAATCCTATGGAAGTGTTCTTTGCTGATGGTGATAAGAGGCTCAGAGCTAGTAGTTGCTTTCACCAAAAGCACTTCTCCAATGGAACTTTTCAACCTGCTTCTGGAATTGCTGGAACTGAAACAAGGACATCCTTATCAACATAAGGGATTGAAACATCATTGCCAAAATGCTGAGTTCAATCAACCTTGAAATCTCTCAAGCTGTTTCTATTTGGTAGAAAGAACACAAAAGCCAACGTTGAAAGGTAAGTAACGCGACTGTTTCTTGGTCTCTGCAAGGCGTCCAAAATTTATGTGGCTTCTTTGATTTGATTTGTGGTGTTAGTTAAAAGGTTTATTACTAACATACATATTTTTCTGAATCAAAGGATCCTCATGCTCTTCACTTCTTTGTTAGATATATATCTGGCATTATAGAGATACAACAGATAATCTAATACAAGTTAACGCCTAATTATTGCCATAAAGATTGTTATTCATCTTCAAATGAAAACCAAGGATTGTGGAACAGAATCATTTGAATGAAGTAGTAGCTTGGTTGTGTGAGAAACATGATTTACTAATAGATTATCACACATTGCTTGTTTGTAAAGTTGGGTTGCTTTTTATATGAGTTTGAACACCCACCGTAAGGAGATTGGCCCAACGTGAGTGTTCAGTATTGTGCCAAGCCTTACACACTACACTGTATTAGAAAGTGATTTATTAAGAAATAAGTTATTATTAATAATACTATTTTTTTATAGCAGCGTAACGAACTTATGATATTTTTTAAAATTAATTGGCAATGAAAAGATGAGCCCAAATTTTTATGAATATAATTTCAGAACTATTGATAAGTAATGTAGGACTAAATTGAACATCCGTTCTCCAATGGAGCATTTTTTTTTAAATTGAACTGATGCAGACTACGTGCACTATAATGAACTTGATGAAGCGATCTATCTGTACTGAAATAAAATAAACTATTTGTTCTATAATATAATGGACAACTATTTTTTAAATAAAACGAGCTATCTGTCTTGAAGTAAAGCGAGCTAATTTTGTTCTTAAAAAAAGCGGATTATGAATGCTCTGAATAGATATGAATAATAAAGTTAAATTTAGCCTATATTTTGGATCGATCCGGTCCAACACGCTTTGATATAATGTTACGAATATAGGATTTTTTTAAAGACTAATTTGGCAATAAAAAAGTAAGCCTAAATTTTTATAAATATCATCTTAAAATTATTGATAATTAATGTGAACTAAATTTTTCTTAACAAGTAGAAAGTGAGTTAGAAGTAATTTTTAGTAAAAAATAAGTTGTGAGGTGAAAAGAAAATCGTATTCGTAAAATATAATAAGAGTGTTTATACAGGTTTAAGTAATCTGCACTCTTTAGCTAATTATAGAGATTGAGTTCTATCAAATGGCCATGCAATAATTACAGGCATAATTCTGATTTGGTTTCCTTGGATGAACCGTAATTTGCACGCAAGCGCAACTAATTTGCCAGTCTGGCTTGGTGATCTCAATTACAGGATTAAATGATCAGAAATTTGAGTAGCTCGTGTTTAAGCATAAGAAGACTGTCGTGAGGTTAGAAAACGTTTGAAAGTGTTTATAATAAAAAATATTTTTGAATAAATTATATTTTAAAATTTTGATATATGAGTTTATTTCTAAATAATAAAAGATTATATAATAATTATATAATATAATTTTTGTGTATTTTATAAAATTTTAATTTTTTTATAAAATACTATTAAAACTTTATTGAATATGTGAAGTATTTTTTAAAAATAAAAAATACTTGATAAGTGAATCTGAACATCCCCTTAATCATAACTTATTTTGATTGCAACTTGTATAGCTAAAAGTTTCTATATACTTTAAATTTTTACTTGGAAAAATTTTAATTTGAAAGGATGTTTGAAAGTGCTACTGAAAAGAAATTTTTTTAAAATAAAAAATATTTTAAAATTGTTTTTATTTATTTTACTCAAAAAATGATAAAAATAAATAAAAAGTTTCTCTTACAAACTGGAGTGGTAATGCTGCCAGTATTGTATATTTCTCTAAAATTTCAGTATAGACTTGTTTTTGAAAATATTTGAGGGTGATTATAAATTCAAAATTTTTAAAAAAATAAGAAATAACTTTAAGAATTTTATGAAAAATAAATTTATTTATTATCTAAAAAATTATAATAATATTTCTATATTTTAAATTAAAAATCTATAAAAATATTATAAAAAATTATTATAAAATATAAAAATAAAAGTTATTGAAACTCAATATTAAACGATGCCTTTGTTTAAAAAAATGTACTTTTTTCACTAGAATTTATTTTTTTCAGCTTATATGAGAACAGACGGAGGAGAGTTCAGAGTATTTCTAAAATAAAAATTTTTTGAAATAGAAATATTTTATTTTTATTTTTAAAAAATAATAATAAATAATAAAATATTTTATTATGTAAATTTTTTTTATTTTAAATTTTTAAATAAAATTTTTAAATATTTATAAAAGTATTTTAAAAAATATAAAATAAAAAGTTAAAAATTATTTTTATGATAAGTAATACCAAACGCATTCGGAATTCAACTTCCACTTTACTTTTAAAATTTTATTATTATAAAATTTATTTTTGCAGAAATAACTTTCGTGAAACTGATGCACGTTATATAAGTCTGAAGTGGAAAATAAAAAAAAAAACAGAAAACCGAAAGAGTTGTTATGAGTTAGGAGAATATGACGTTCATCATTCGCATGGGTTAGGTTTTTTATATTTTTAGAATGTTTGAAAGTAATAATTGAAAAATAAATTTTAAAAAAAGAAATATTTTAAAATTTTTTAAATATAAATTTTATTTTTTTACTTAAAACATAATAATAAAATAATTAATAGAAAGATTTTATGCCGTAGATTTTTTTATTTTAAAAATTTTATTAAAAATATAAAATAAAAATTCTGGAAAAAAAGCTCACCAAATATGCTCTTTGAGAGAACCCTTTAAGAAAAAAAGAAAAATAAAAGTCCTTGCAATTTTATTCTTTCACCAAAAACTTTAACTTTTATGTTTTTAAATGTTTCCAGAAATTAGTTTATAAACATTTGAATTCTGTAAAATAATATATTATTTATGGGAAGAAGATGGCTTGCGGTGCAACAGCTTCAATCAGAAGCCGCGTACACATCAGCATGAAAAACACTAACCAAACTACTCTATTAAATAATCAATAAATCCAGAGACTATTAACGTTATTTACAAAGTCGATCGCTTTCATTTACAAAATCAATCCCCTCCGTAGTTTCAGGGCAGCTGGCGGTGACGCACAAAATGGCAACATCAATAAAAGAGGACCTATATTGTAATGCGTTCTATTTTACAGTTTTGTCCTTGGATAATTTATTATTAGTCTGAAGACTTTTCGTTCGCGCTACTACAAAAGCGGCACATTGAGAAAGACTCCTCAACAAAACCAGCAGATTAATTCATTTTGTTCTTCTTTTTATTTCATTCACTCCTTCGTTTGCTCAATCAATCTAACAAAGAATCTTTCATTTTCTATCTTTCTTTTTGGTTTTTTTGTGGTTTCATTCGATCGAAAGAAGAAAAGCAGAAAGAGATAGCGTAAGGATTTGTTTTTTTCAATCTTTTCTTGCTTTGTTGACTCTTTCCACTCTTTTTTGTTTTTTGTTTTTCTGATACCGTATTGGTTATCCTATCGAAGAAAACGACTTCTCTTTCTCTAGATTTATGTCTAGTTGTTTCAAGCTGTTTCGATTTTGTGTTGCAGAGATGATCGAAGGTTTTGATTCTGATGTTGAAAGTTTCATCTGATCCGAGGCGTGCTTAATTTAAGTCTATCAATCGATAATCTGTTTGGAGAGAGAGGGCTTCAGTTGTATAGATTTTGAGGAATGGTAATCTCGATTTTGCTTCTTGCTGATTAGGTTCACTTTCGTGTTTGTTTATGGAATTCGGAGTTGCAGAGTGTTTGCTTGAGTTTTGTGTGACCACTGCTATTAAATCGTTTTGATCTTGTTTTGATAGTTCGTTCACGGAATAATCATTTTGAATAGATTGAAGGAGTTCTTTTTTTGGGAACTTTCAGAATGTGTTTTAAGGTTAATAATATGATTCACCATGATACAGGGCCATATAGCCAGATGAAATACATCAGGTTAATGTGGCATTGTATCACTGCCAGAGTAAAGGGGACACAGTAACTTATCGAATTTTCTAATTAGGTAAATCCTAATCAAATGATTTCAAATTAACCTCTAATATAATATGGGTGAAAGTGACCACCTACTGATCTTTGCTGCTGATTTTTACTTTGTTCATGGCAGATTGCCTTCTTGGTTCTGCTTTTGATCTTACAGGCATGTGTCTAGTTGTTCACAATATTTTCTTTATCAGTTTGAAGTCACTGTCGCAGGAGTTGAAATTAGTGACTAAAAGGATGTAGAGTGAATTAGGGAAAGAGTTGCAAATATTTAGGTGATAAGAGTATTTCCTATAGTGTGAATAAGCTTGTTTCTGAGAATCCCGTCAGGTGCTTATTACTAGTATTGTTAATGGTTATACCTTTAAATCTCCTAATTTTTGTTTCTATCTAGTACATAGGCTGCAATTCATTTACTGAATTATCCTTCTTTTGTGAAGCGAACTCTTGCCCCTTCCCTGATAATGTAACGCTGATCAGTATGGGCTGGTTAAGCAAAATTTTTAAAGGTTCAAGTCACAGGATTTCAGAAGGACGGTATCATGGCAGGTCTGAGGGTGATGCAGATTGGACTGAGGGATCTCATCCTGTGGTAATTTGATCCTTTTTAATATAAATGCGTGATGCTTTTTTGTATTTTCTTATCCTTCAATTTCACCTAAAGGCTTATTCCATGTGGAAAGGATAGACCTATATACACAAACTATCCTCCAAGCTTGAGAAACATGAAATGTATGCAGAAATTTACACCTTTGAATGTGTTTGATAAAACAGGAAACTTTCAACAACAGTATATTTTTGAATAATTATTAGTACAATGATTACTCATTTTTTATGTTTGCAGTAATACTTGACCTGCTGCTGCGTATAATCACTTCTTTGTCTTTAATCTCTGAAACGCACGCTGTGGAGCGGATCTGTAAACTGATTCTGCACCATCTTTAAATTCTGGTGCAGAAATTTGTTCATGTTGTTGTTTTCTTCTAACCTAAAAATCAGCAAGATTTTATTTCTACTCTTGTGCACAAGAGTGTGATAAAGGCTTAGTTGTTGTTGTTGTTGTTGTTGCTCTCGTACTTCTCAAGCCTGTTTTGTATTTACTAACTTTAGTTTATCCTGGGTCTTGAATCTAGGATAATCTGTCAGATTTGGAAAATGAAGACGTAGCCCGTGCTATAGCACTTTCTTTATCTGAAGAAGAACAGAAAAATGTTAAACCAACTGGTCAGTGTCTTCTTGGATTCTTGGGGATCATTAATTTGGATATTATATGTTAGTAGTTATAGAATCAGGTATATCATAGTCATTAATCTTGTTAGCTAATGTGGTGTATTTACAAAGAGAATGAATCACATTTGGAGGAAGATGAGCAACTTGCAAGAGCATTACAGGAAAGTCTCAATGATGATTCTACTCCCCATAGAAGCAGCCCTAGGCATCGACCGCCACCATTTTTCTTTTCCACAGGGTCCAGGTATCTGTTGATTAAATTGAAATTCGTCTCTACAAATCATTTTCTGCTAGTTGATGTGATTTTCCTAACCTCTGCACATATTTCCTATAGGATATGCGCTGGGTGCAATAATCCAATTGGCCATGGACGTTTTCTGAGCTGCATGGGGGGCGTTTGGCATCCAGAATGCTTCAAATGCCATGCATGCAATAAACCCATATCTGATTACGAGGTAAGGAAGGTCATATGCATAGCTTTAGTTCTGATGTTGCCTTTTAATCTAAAATTTGTGGGCTCGCCACCGCAGTTCTCTATGTCTGGGGACCATCCTTATCATAAATCATGTTACAAGGAGCTCTACCACCCAAAATGTGATGTTTGCAAGAAATTTGTAAGTACTTCTTGTTCAAGATTTTAATATTGATCATAAAGTTTTAGTGCTCTGACTATGGGAACATTTTCCCAATCGAGGCAAGAAGTCTTCTATTTCCTTATGTAGTCAGGATAGGTTCCTGGATATTTGTATTTCTTGTTATTAACATTGTGTTCTAACTCATAGCCTGCCAAAATGGCCATCCTTGCAGATACCTACAAATAGGAATGGCCTCATTGAGTACAGAGCACATCCTTTCTGGATGCAGAAATATTGTCCTTCCCATGAGGTTGATGGTACTCCAAGGTGTTGCAGCTGTGAGCGGATGGAGGTCAGTAACAAGGAATATTTCAGATCTACAGTTATACTAGTCATCCATGTAGCGGTTTGTATAATTGAGGATGTTACATACATAACTCTGGAATGCTACTCAATAAGATCCCTGAGATGGGTGCACAGACCTCTAGGAATCCCTACAACCAGAAAATGAAGGTCCAGTTTCTCTTTTAACGTAGTGCATGCCGCCTTAGCAATAGAATAGAGAGGAGTTTTTGTAACTACGATAACTGTAATCTTAGAGCCTAGTTACTCGATACCTGGTTCATACTTGTTTGGTACTTTTTAGCTTAGAGCATACATTGCTCGAATCTGTTATGGTGCAAATTGATAGCTTAATATCATTTGCAGATATGTGGCTGCTATTTTTTTGTCTGATTTGTTTCCCCAGTAGTTTGTGACATTTGTTGATTGTGCTTCACATCATAAAATCTGTATTGCATATCTTCAATCACAAATATAATTGTTTTTTTTTTTTTTATTTTGCTTTCTTACCTTTTTTATAATCATAATTAGCCACGGGATTCGAGATACATCACTTTAGATGATGGAAGGAAGCTCTGTCTGGAGTGTCTGGATTCTGCAATAATGGACACTAACGAGTGCCAACCCCTTTACCTTGATATACGAGAATTCTATGAAGGTCTAAATATGAGAGTGGAACAGCAAATTCCATTGCTTTTGGTTGAGAGACAAGCTCTAAATGAAGCAATGGAAGGAGAAAAGCATGTAAGGATGTGTTCCGTTCTTGCTTTTTCTTTTCTTTTTTGAATTTGCTTTTTATTTGAATTCCCTCGAAACAGGGTCACCATCACTTACCGGAAACTAGAGGTCTCTGTCTATCTGAAGAGCAGATTGTTAGCACTGTAAGTCTTGACTCATTGAGTTTTGAGGTCTTTTACCATGCATTGGTGTCCCATTCGTTTTCCTAGAATTGGTTAATTGTTTGTTTATTCTGGGAATTTGTTCCATCCTATTCTTGAAACAAGCTCAATAACTAGCCACTTTCCTTCTTGACAACCAATACTGGAACTTGATCACAGATAATAACAAAACCTGTATTCAGGTCCGAAGACGGCCAAGGATTGGAGCTGGCAACAGGTTCATAGATATTATAACTGAACCTTATAGACTTACTCGGCATTGTGAAGTAACAGCTATACTTATTCTTTATGGGTTGCCAAGGTACTTCTTATTCTGTTTTGTTCTTAATTTGGCTGAGGAATTCTATCATATATTCTTTTATGTGTCTCTAAGCTACTTGCCTATTGGACATACCTCAACTGCTGCAAGGGGTAAAGTTCCAGTATTGCAACTGCATTGGCTCTAGCCATGTAACTGGAATGTGTAGCTACCATATTTTCTTTTGTATATTAATAGCTTCTGTAAACAGATTATTGACGGGGTCCATTCTTGCTCATGAGATGATGCATGCTTGGCTAAGGCTAGCAGGTATTTGCTTCAATTATCAGAGGCGATTATTTATTTTGTTGTTGACTGCTGAAAGCCGTTGAATTGATGAAGCCTATCTGGATAATGTTTGCTATATTTTCTCTGCATTTAGATCAACTTCAGATCCATTACATCTATTAAAAAATTTTGACCTTTTTTCTGGTATTACTCCCTCAAGGCTATATTTGTCTGCTGCCTAAATAAACTCGTTATGTCATACGCTCTTGAATATCTTGGCTTATTTTCCCTGGAACATTAACTAAGGTGAAATACTAGGATCAAGGGGATAGCAATTGCCAATGTGTGTTTTTTATTTTATTAAAGTTAGTTCTTTGCAGGAACTTTGGATTTAGACTCCTTTATTCGAGAATATACCTGGCAGTGAATCCTTATTGGTAAATGGAATATTAAATATTTGTAGTGGAACTACATTCTTCATTCTGTGCCTAGCTTTCATGACCTTAAATTATAAGGAGATAAATCTAGATGGATGTCTGAAAAATTCCTATTGGATTTCCAAGCTGTTAGAAATAATACACGAGATTAACTTACACTGTGATGCCCACATGCAATGTGTGTAGCATTGTAAATTTGTAGGCTTTTGATCAGGTTAAACATTTGCGTTGTGAGACTAAGAGGCAAGCTGTCGTGTATGTTTTGCATGTTCAGTACTTCTTTTACCTGCATTTAGAAGTGGAACTACTTTAATTTTTGCATCTTTGCCTTTTAGTTTTCTTGGAGGACCTTGAAAACATAACCATCCTTTCTCTTTGACAGGATACCGCACTCTAAGTCCTGAAGTAGAAGAAGGCATTTGCCAAGTTCTGGCACACATGTGGCTTGACTCAGAGATCATTTCTGGATCTGGTGGTAATGTTGCGTCTTCCTCCTCCTCATCATCATCTTCTTCGGCACCAGTATCAAAAAAGGGAGCAAGATCTCAGTTTGAGAGGAAACTCGGGGAGTTTTTCAAACACCAAATTGAATCAGACAGTTCGTCTGCATATGGAGACGGGTTTAGGGCAGGCAACCATGCTGTTCTCAAATTTGGTCTCAGACGTACGCTAGACCATATCCGAATGACTGGAAGTTTCCCAATTTGAACAATCAAATTCACATGATTGTTCTTGCATAAACCCTGCATTTGATAAGGGACCAAATTTTATTCTAAAGAAACATTCATAGAAGTTTATGGAAGTCTGATACATGATATTAACGCTTTTTATACAGGCACGGATTTGCAAACATCATATATCTCCTCCACGTGCCAAATTTATCAGTGTGTAAAAATTCCATAACCTACCTTCATAAAGTTTATTGAGATTTGAATACATAAATCCAGAGTCACTAAATTCTTGATCATGTAATTCCATATGGTAGGCTTTGATGCTTCAATAGAGTTGGATGGCTACGATAACTCTTGTTTTGCTAGTCATAACAAGAACTTCATTTATTCATTTTGAAAGAGAGAATTACATTCATGCGTGTGTTTGTTCATCCAACTGCTAATCATTATTTATTGCTATTAAACACCTTTGTGTAGAGAACCAGCAAAAATATTAAAAAAACAAAAATCCTCCATTCCCGCTATTAGCAGGCAATTATAAGACTAGAAGCTTAAAGTAAATCTGTGGGTAAAAACTTGTCTGCTTCATTCCTTGCCGCATTTTAATTTCTTGAAGGTTCTTCTTGGTAGTTAGTTTCACTACCGTTGTTGTTATTGCTATCTGTAGGCAGTTGAGGTTCCACTCTTCCTCCCCATGTTCTGATTCTCTCTTCTGCTTGCATTGCCTACAAAACAAATTTGAAGAAATTTCGTAGATATTCAATCTTTAGAACCTTTTTCGACGTTGAAAATTGTTGTTTTTCTTAAAACTTAATCAACGTCGATCGCTACCTCTTTCTGCCACTTTGTTCTGTATGTAACAATCAACAGAATTATCATCTGCATAATTGATCCTGATAACATTCCCAACCAAATTCCCTGTATAGCAATCAGAAAACCTAGTCAGTAAATCAAGACAATTAAACAAAAAGTAAAAAATAAACTTTTGTTTTTTTTTTGGGGGGCAAGGATTTTAGTTGCTATGATCAAGTGATTGTTGAATTTCTTACAGTTTCTTTGAGCTTGAGTTTGAATCCAAGTATCGCGCCGATAGGCAAACCAAACACGTAGTAGCAACCGATGTTTATGAACGCTACCACTGCTTGCCAACCTGCTCCAATTGCCACTCCTGCAATTTTAAACTCAATATGTTCATTACATGTTCTACATGTTTTAATTCCTGTTGATGTAAAAACTCCTGCATTATATATAAGAATGCTAAAGGTACCATGAAGAACAGGTTGAATGCTGTTGAGAAGAATTGTGGCAGCTAGTAGATAACCGAGCCTTGACGCTTCTTTGATAACATCAGGATCATCACTGAAGAGCTTCGGCAATTCTTTCCTTGTGATCAGAACTATAATGCTGAAAATAAGCCCGATGATACCAGATGTTGCAACGGTCACTATAACGGAAAATTTAGCTGCTTTTGGCCTTCCGGCACCGAGTTCATTAGACACTCGAACACTGTAGAAAGAAAAGATAATTGTGCATTCGTAACTTGTATGTATAACGTTTGTAGATACACAAGTTTTTATTCGTAACAATTCTTACCTGACTGCAGCATTGAAACCAAGAGCAACCATCATTGCCCACAGTTGGTAATTCATGCTGCATATTGAGGTTCCAGATACAATTAATTTTAAGGAAAACAAAATCTCGGCATTTTCAGGCTTGTTATTGATGAAGAACTCACGTACCATACTGAAATCGCGCTAACAGCGATCTCTGGATGCTTCAGATAACCAACAAGGATAATGACTGCAGTGTAGTACCATAGCTCCAAACTGCCATCAAGATCACAAAACGTTAGACCAAGTGGTGCGTTCAGCTATAGGAATTATACGATACTGACCATAACATCAGAGCTGAGGCAAGTGACAGTTTAACAAAGGCTCCGAGTGACTGGAACGCTTGTTTCGAGAACCCCTTCCATGACTCAGGGAAACATCCACAAACCAGGTAACCCAACTGAGCAAAATTTATGAGCCACCATGAAATGTTACCTACAACAGCCGCTCCAGCAAGCCCGTACCCGAGTTTTGTTACGAACAACCAGTTCAGAAGAGCGTGGATTGCTAGAACTAAAGCAGCGATCCATGTCATGACCCAGACTCGGCTCTGAGATTGGAAGAACTTTTGCAGCGGGAAGTTCATTGCATAGGCGTATAACTGAGGGATTACCAATCTTGCAAATTTGCCAGCAACGTCTGCTATGTTAGGGTCTTGACGCAAACCTTTCAAGATCGGTGCTGTGAAGACGTAAAATGGCGTCAAACATATTGCTGTTGCTCCACAAATTATCCATGATCTTTGGATGTAGACTCCAAGCATGTCGAGTTGCCCTGCGCCCACTGCTTGCCCGCATAGCGTCTCCAATGCGCTTCCCATGCCTAACTATTCATGGAAAAATTTACATCTTTCGTTCAGTAATCTCCTATACACAGACGTACATTTCAAACCAAGACATATACGTTTTACCTAACGCCTACGAATAGTTGTAACGTTGGCTGGTTGCAATCATTCTCAGGAATTCATTTTCATACCTAACGAAATGCGTACGTCAACAATCTCTGCTATTGCCTACTACAGATTCTTATATTTCTTCAAAATTATTTTCAGACATTTCAAACTCAAACCTACGTAATTACTGAGACCTGAAAACTCATCAAGAAAGAAAAGAAAAAAACTGACATACTTAAGCAAAATCAGGCATGCATGTAGAAGCAGAAGAAGATCGAAGAAGAACAGGTTACCAGAGCACCATATGCTAACCCTTCTAAAATGTTCTGCGTAATAGAAACCGCTGCAAGTTCAGTTGCACCTATATGGCCGACGAAAGCAGCAGTAACAAAGCCAATGGAGAACTGAAAAACCCCTGTGAGTAGCGCAGGCAACGCTATTCCCCATGATTTCTTCGACTCTTTCGTTATCCGATTCGGTATGCCCATACTAATTAATATTCTTCTCTGCAACTTGGAAATTCAATCTGTTTTCCGTATCGATCTCTCTGTAATTGTTTCTTTCTCGTTTATACAGCAAGCTAGCTCTTTTGCGTTTGAATGGAAATAATTATAACTAGATGTTGAGCTTCTTTGCAAACGTTGCAATATTTAGAAGAGAGCATTTGTTTCAAGAGATATGGTTTGGTGAAGCTTTGACTTATAACTGATAATTATATATTTGGTGGTGCAATTATTTTTTCTCAAAGGACAAGAGAAGAAATTTTATTGCTATGTTAATTTATATATAGGAGTACTGATTAAATAGACCGCTAACTAAACATTTGGGAATTTTTTTTTTAATTTAATTTTCTTGTGCATAAGAAGAAATTAGAGTGTTTTTCTATATACCTAACAAGATGATACGTTTATATTACTTTGATTTGAATCATGCTTTGCACCCAGTTTGTTCTCGTATTTTATTGAAGTCGACCTACCTATTATAAGGACCCTTTTACTTCTTTATCTTTGGGCGAGTTTACCTTGTGAATAAAATAGATAAAGTGGAGCTTTTAGAAAATAAATTTAAAAAATAAATTTTAAAATTTAAAATATTTAATAAAAAATAAAATCTTAATTAATTTTATATGTATAGTAAGTTTTGAAATTAAATTTTAAAAAAAAAACTTACTGATAAAAAAATTTATTTTAATTTATATATATTTTTTATATTAAAAATAAATTTAAAAAAAAGTGAACTTTAGAGTGTTGGTAAACACGTCTTTTATAATTTTTTTACTTTTTATTGGATCAAAGCACAAGGAGGTATGGGCCCAAACTGCTTAAGAATACCTGATTACACAATTGTGATTAAATGGGCTTTAATTGGATGTGTACTTTGAATGTTATGAGAGTGGGCAGTACAAGGGCCTAAGTTTAGAATTGTTTAAAATAAAATATTTTTAAGGAAATTTTTTTAAAAAGAACTTAATTATCTTATTTTAAAAAAGATTATACATTTAGTTAATTTATAATATACAATTAATTTATGTTTTTTAAATAAAAAAATTATAATAGTTTAGAAAAATTTAATAAAATAAAATAATAAAGCATAAATAATGCGAAACAAAATAATCCCCTAAATTGTGGTCCAACTACATTGATAAGGCAAAAAGTTTGAAGCTATCTATCAATAACTTCCTAGTTCAGCCATTCTTACTAGTGAGACATGGATAAGATTCTTTACTTCTTTGAAAAAGAAAACAAGTTTCAAAGAAAACAAGTATTTAGTTTCATCTCAAAAAATCCTACCGTTTTCTTGAAATACAAATACACAGAATGAATAGCAGTTAGCTGGACGACATTTTTGGTTTGTGTCTGTGTTTTGATTCTACTTACTCTGCATATATGTTTAAATATGAAATTATTTTTAGTTTCAGCCACTATTCAACATTAAGATCAGTGAAATTACATTCTGTTTTGTACTTGACGTAACCAAAAAAGCTCTACCCTCTACGGTACTACTGAAGAAAATCTTGAAGAGATTGATGACCCCATTGACTCAAACCAAATTCATTAATGCAACAATAGCAGCAGAGTAGCAAAAAAAGAAAGAAAATTTTCAGAAATTCACCAGAAATTGGGAAAAGAAAAAAACATTCCAAGTTTTGCAAGAGAATCGATGATTACCAGGACACCGAAAGCGAAACCTTCAAGTATATTCTGCACAACGGAGACCGAAGACAGTTCCAACGCTCCGATATGTCCAACGAAAGCAGAAGTAACCAATCCGATAGACAGCTGCAGAACTCCGGTGACTATTCCCGGTCCTGCTACGTACCACATCGTCTTCGATTCTTCCACCACTTTCCCTGCTAACCTTGGCATCCCCATGACTTCAGCTTGTTAGCTAACTGATCAATATCCTCTCCCTATGGTTTCTTCTATATTAATTTCAGATAGTTAAGTAACAAGGAGCTAGCAAGAGATCGAGTTTATCAACAACATATAATAACATGTAGCTAGCATGAAAATTTTATTTATGGGTGTAAGAGTTTTTTGCATGGTTGATGTGTCGCTAGAAGGAAATGGAAACGTAGGGGACGTAGAAAAACGGCGAATATTGTCTTGTTTTGGGAAGGAATGAAAGAAAGAAAGTTTGAGACTTTCAAAGGTTGTTGAGAGCTTGACTTTGATACAAATGGCATTGCTGTTGAAAGATAGATACATGATTATGTAAGAAGTGTTAGGTTTGTACTTAAAAACTAAATCAGTGGTCAAGCTATTCCCAACTCATAAAAGAACTCAAATCAAACGCTTTCTTTTCTAGTTGCTTTGTTCTTACGATTACAAAACATTTGGCATCACATTTCTTTGGACATCACAGCTATCACAGGTGAAACTTACTCCTTTTGATCTTCTTACTTTAGCTAGTATAAAGTGTGAACTACGTCTATGATCAGATTGACATGATTTGTACTTTTTCTAGTTGCATTTTATAAAGTTAATACATATTATCTACATATGAAATTTGCATATAAAGTAGAACTCAAAGATGTTAACTTGGAGTCTAATCACTAATTAGCGTAATGGTTTCATATATTACTGCTATATCTTAACATCTCCATTTATGAATTTGCAACAATCACAAATTACAAATGGATTTTTCAAAAATCTTATATTCACAGCCTCCTACCGAAGCCTGAACTTCAAGTATTTACACGGTAATAATTGAAATACAAGTCATTCTCTTTTCTCTTTACATTTGCAGACGCAAAATTGACGGAAAGATGAATATCAATCGGAGTGTTGGTTCAGAAATGTATGGGACGAAGTATGCACGGTGTGTATGTGTACTACGCTTTCTGTTAGTAAATCACCTCTATGTTAGTTTCTTGGCAGAGCTTTGCACGATTCTCCAGAAAAACTGCACAATGACATGCATGAGTGCTAAAATCTGTCGATTATTCCATCTGATTTGAATTTCATGCTGCATGCTCAAAGGGCTTGCACTTTTCTTGACTTATTAGTTGGAAAGAAAATTGCGGTTAGTAGCTTTTCAGGCACCACCATCTTCTACTATCTCTGGAACTTTATCAAGTAAGCGATTCATCTCCTCAGGAAACTCAAGTTTAGCACGGTTACTCTTCCCACCAACCACAAGTGCTGTTCCATCTTGTAGAGCCCATATCTGAAAGAATGATAAAGGATTGTTAGATCTGCCATCATATTTCATGACAAAACAATGCCTTCATAGATAAGTAAGAAAGGAAGTTTTGGAAAGAGAAAAAAGTATATAGTACCTGTGAATGAGATAAATAGCTGATGCAAGTTGTTAGCATCAAAGCGCCAAACCCAGCGTAGACAATTGGGACTCCTGGATCAGTCTGAGAAGGGGATTATCAAATAACTAGAAGATATTTCTCTCTACTTTGTGAAAGAAGAAATATTAGCATACAGCCACAAGGAAATCCGAGGGGATGTCCACAATCAAAAATAAATTTAGCATTACCTTTAAATCAAGTCCACTACTGCCAATAGCATCTTCAATGACAATTTGTATACCACTTATGTCAATTGGAAGCTTTGAGCTAGGTCTTCGAATTCCTGCAAATTTTCCTTCTTGATCGTATAAAACAATGGACTGTAGATCACGAGCAAGCATAGATCTGCAGCAGTAGAATAAAAGCTCTGATTCGTCAAGTTGTTATGAACTTATGGACACAAAAAGTGAACCTACAATAAAGGTCAAATACATACATCCCTCTGACATTAGATGAATCAGTATTTCCCACTGGCAGGAAAGTTCCGTAAAGTTTCTTATCCCCATTTGTTTGTAATGGAGCCATGGGAAGATTGAAAGGGCCTTCCCCATTCTTCGTTACTTGAAGTGCCGATAAACCCCAGTCAGTCTGGTATAGTGTAATCCCTTCATACCTGAGAGGATCATTTACACTAATAGTTTTCCTCATCACCTCCTTGCCCTCTATGTTGAACAGTGAAATATCAGTATGAAATTGAGACACCTGAATTACGAGGAAATCCAAATTAAACAGGGCATCCAATCAGAACGTTGGATTTGTAAGTTCATAACAGTACAACTTCAAATGAAAAATATTAAGTTTTTGATGAGTATGTAGTAGCTCAAACATAGTAATGCACATAGTAATGCACTAGTAATGAAAAATATTAAGTTTTTGATGAGTATGTAGTACCTCTCCGCTTTCATAGTAATCCATGTAGAACTTGTTGACATGGACTTCTGTCTTAAATGCATCTGTAGGTGTTGAAAGAAATCCAGAGGGAGACAACACATCGCCCATGACAAAATTCAGCCCTTGAGGAACTGTTATTGAGCCCCGAAAGCTTCCAGCAGAACTGAGGGTTCCTCCAGCCATGATAAGAAGCATGGCTAAATGCACTCCAATTGGAGCAAACCGACCAGCTAGTCCTCTGAAGGCATACAAAGTTGGCCCCTTCAAGAAAACCTGGAAAGTACATAGCAGACAGAAGACTACATAACCTCAAAAAGAATTGAAGTGTCCAGAGCAAACAACATGCTAAAAAGAGTAAGGACGAAAGATACAGCGAGGAGTTTGTTAGAAAAAAAACATGGAGATGAGTTTAAAACAGATATGATGTGAAAGGACATCCTCTAAGAAGAACTGAAAAACTGTTAGCACTTCATTCAAAGCAAAAGTTGGCCCCTTCAAGAAAACCTGGAAAGTACATAGCAGACAGAAGACTATGATAACCTAAAAAAGAATTGAAGTGTCCAGAAAACATAACACGCTAAAATAGTAGGGACTGAACGATACAGCAAAGAGTTTGTTATAAAAACACATGGAGAAGATTTTAAAACAGATATGGTGAGAAAGGAGATCCTCTGAGAAAACTATGCGATCGCTACAAAGTACATTTAGTAGGCTAAATGTTTTTACCTCATATCCCGATCCCATTAGAATTACTCCAAGGTCGTTAAGTGATGCTCGTGGAAGAGAGTCAGAAAACTCCAATTTACGGATAGCCTCTGCTGAATGCATAAAAGACCACCTGCGCAAAAAACATCACTGCCTTATCTATTATCATGCATTCTTCGGCAAACTTAAAGAGTTATGACGTTTTTAGACCTTTTAGCAACTTTAACTAAGGGTATCTGGGTTGTGTATGTGCAGGCCATCAAGGATGCTGCAAGAAGGATCAACATGCCCAGAAATACAGGTGATGTAAACATGTGGTCAAAGCCAAGGCCAAGAATCCATCTCCAAGTGACAAATCCTAATACAGGATTTTCTTCTGGGTATTGTCTGAAATAATATTCTGGAGCCTCCCCTTGATCTATAACAGTAGCTATAATAATAATAGAATAGTTATTAGCTACAGGCTCAGCTTAATCAGGGGAGATTGGAAGGGCAAAACAAGGTCAGATTCATTCAATAATTGTTTAATATAATGTAAAACATGGTTGAGATTAACATTAATCAGAATGTTTTTTCTTTTATAGTTAGTCCATTAGTGGTGCATTTCTAGCATGCAACATGCTCCTACAACATCTTACATTGAGGAATGAAAACATTCTGATTGATGCATAGATAGCACAATCAGGTTAATCAACTGCTATGTCACAGGCATCAGAAACCATCTACTACAATTGAGATCAGAATCGGCTTTAAGCCTTTAATCATTAGATTCATGAAGAGTCATAATCGTAATTTTACTCCTGACGGGGGGAATAAGCATTTTTTCTGCTTCATACAAATGATTCCCTAAGCAGTGCAGTGGAGAGTCCTTCTGAATTCACTGGTCATTTATTCTTCCTCGTGTTTTCATTTTCTTTGGTTACTACTTTCGTCTGTGAAGGTTTCTCGCAAATGAACTAACAATGTTGTATATCCAAAGTATTATCAATAGCAACTACTAAGGAATGGTGCAACCAACCTATCATTAGTTCCTCACAGCTTACAACAGAATAAAAGCAGTTTTCATTTGATCTCAGGAAAGATGTCAGAGTTTGTTGAAACTTGAAACCAATTTCATCTTCTGCTTAAGTTATTATCTACATATAGTCCTTCTAAAACCAGTAACAAAAAGATGGCTGCGAGACGATTAACACCATTTACAATAACACACCAACAAGAACAAACCAAATCATCATCAATTATCTGTACATAAGCAAGAAGTAGAAGAAGGTGTTATACCGAGAGCCATTAGAAAGGCAATGGTGAACATCTCCCCAATGGCAAGCGGAAGGTTAGACAATATCGCCAGAACCCTTTTTGGAATCCTTCTAAACAACGACCACTGGTTTCCTCCGCTGCTCTTTGTCTTATTCACTGTTTCTGGCGGAGGCGCTACAACCGGAGGCGAAGGAGATGCATCGAAGAGGAGGATTTCTCTCTTCTTTCTCTTGTTGGTGTTGGTCTTGCTTGGAAACGATTGTGCTCTGATTGAATTGCTACTATAACTATAGAAATTCTTCTTCATTATTTTATATTGAGATCTATTGAGATAAGAAACTGAAGAGAACGGTAACACAGTGAAGTTCAGAAGAGAAACCACTGTTGCCATTGCCGTTGCAAGCAAGAGCAGAAGCTTTGCTCACGAGGCTAGAGTTGAAGCGGAGACAAAACTGGATAAGAGTAAAGACAATCGGTTATATTGGGCCTTCCATTTAAAGAAAGACCCAGCCCCGTTTCACTTGGACCGGTTGTTATGCTGTGCTTAAGGTGTTTAAAGAGTGCTTCAACTTTTTTCATTATAATTTTTTAATTTATATTTTTTAATAAACTTTTAAAATATTTAAATAAAAAGTTTATATAATAAAATACAATCTTATTTTCTTTTAGAACTTAGTATTATTAACTCAGTTCATCAAATCATTTTGTACCAATAATCTTATCGTTTGGGAAAAAAAAAATTATAAAAAAAAATTTTACATATTTATTTTATAAATATTTATACAAAATTTATACATGTAATTATTTTATAATTATAATTTATTTATATATTTTAAATTTTAGGTCTAAAACGCACTCTAATATTACTGATTCGATTCAATTTATAAACGAACAGTAGAGAGCTTCAGAGTCAAAGGTAGGACGATGATTGACGTAATGCATTATCTTAGGCTCACTTACCGAAACATGTTGCGGATCCGTGCACGGATTGATCGAATCTATATATCAAAGTTAGTTACACGAGCATGGTGGTAAAACTGGTCCATTCCATATTTGGTTGGATTCGATTCAGAAACTCCGAAAGACCAAATAGCAAAGCTTTCTTCATCAATTAATTCAATGTGTTGAAAAAAAGGATGGGTTTCATAAATGACCATAATCTAGTTTTCTTTTGCAAAGCTTGGTTTGTATACTATACGTACTTGGTTAAGTTGATAGGATCTTGATCATGAATTATAAGAGTAGGACCCAAATTAACATGACACATTTGTGTCTCTCTACCTAATTTGGGCCTTCAGATCGAATCTTAGCAAGTACTCCATGTTTACATAATTGAAAGCTAGCTATATAGACACCCTTTTCATCGCGATGTTGTGTATAAAATTGGATTCCATTGTTCTTATACGATAACGACCTTTATTTGTTTGCTTAAAAATCAATTATATCGCATTGATTGGAAAGCAGACCTGTGTTGATCGCAAGCCAAACTAGTGGCTTCAACTCAAACTTCAAGAAATCTCTTTCCAGGAATCATGTTACACATTAACGAAAAATAAAATTTTAATTCGTAAGCTACATTGATTCAAGTGCAGCACCTGATTTTTCATATCTTTACTCAACCGGGTCTGAGATATAGGATATCACCAGAGAAAAATTAATTATTTACCTCTGCTATTAATTATCAGAAGTGTTCATTTAACTCCCAGCACTTGCTTAAAAAAGCAACATAATTTATATTGGACGGCAAAAGATTATTAAAAATAAATCATCTGCCAAAGGATTCATACCATGTATTAATTTTGTGATTAATACGAGATGAACAAATTCCATGTCTTCTCTTTCTACAACTCATCTTTTTGAATTTCTTTCGACAAGCTATTGATCACAACAACAGCAACAAACGCAAAAATAAAATCAGGAACATCAACAAAAGCAAGCAAGCAATCTGTTCAGCAGTCATAAAAACAGGGCAACAGTGCTAAAATTCCAGGAGTTACTTCCTCTGTTCTTACTAATTCCTAACAAAAAAACTTTCTTACTTTGATAAAATTTCATCAATACCATCTTATACTTATAAGTTTTTCTATCTACAATTCACTATAAAAAAATTAATAAAAAAAAGCAACAAAAGACGGGAAAAAAGAAAAAGAAAACTTCATGAATCTTCAATAGCTAAATGTGTTTGCAGTAGATCGTAAGGAGCCCACAATGCATCTAACGGGCAGGGGCGGCCGGCGTCAAGTCTAGCCCAAGGCTTACCTTTCCCGCTCCAATGCAACAAGCTAACAGGTCCCGGATGCAAATCTCTACAGAGCCCACGAAAATTATCCCCTCCTAAGCCGTGCTGATTCCATCTGTGGTCAACGGCGGCGATATTTCCAGCAAACACTAACAAAAATGGCGGCAATGATCCGAGCTCGTATATCCTCATTCGTTTCTGCAACTCCATCCACTCTTCGATCTTTTCAGTAAACCCGCCGTCTCTCCATTTGTTTAGATCCATCACCATAACGCCAGTGTTGAAGTAACAAGCTTTCCTTCCTTCGAACGTCACAGACAACGCCGGGTTCGACCAGAACGTCGGCGTGAAGTAGAACGTAAAGTTAGCTTTGCAGTATTCTGGGGCAGCGAGAGCTGTTTCCCCAGGAAGATGGATTGAATAAAGTTTAACGATGTCATCGACTAGAATCAAATCGGAGTCTAAATATACAACACGGGAGACGCAATCAGGCAACAGTCGAGATAGGTAAGATCTCGCATAGTTGAGCGGGCGATCGAGAGCAGGGCGAATGGAAGTAGAGATCAAACCGGAGACGGCCGAGTCATCAAAGTGGTAAGCGTGAAATGAGAGCGAAGGAAATGAAGAAGCAATAGTGGCGTTAAGCTTGGACAGCTCCGAAGACGCAACGAAATGGAACTGTAGAGATTGCGGGCACGAAGAGTGTTGCAAAACAGAGTTGATCGCCGCCATCGATCCGCGGAGGTAGGCAATGTCGAGAGTCATTGCCACGTGGACAAGTGCGTCTGGCGAGCATACAGCGCTGGAAGAAGGCGGTAGTGGTGGTGGGCATGAAGGAGAGTTGTAGAATTGAGAAGCTTCTCGAAACTTCCGTGGCGGAGCATTTGCTGATGATGTCGGAGCCGCCGTGACGGCGGAGGAGAAGAGGAAGAAGAGATTCAGGAAAATGTTTAACATGTTAGAAACAGAACAGAGCAGGGAGAGCACGTTGGAGTGTCGTTTAAATAAGGGTTTAGACCTAAAAGGTGGGACCCAAGAAGTCAAACTATTAAATTATTACTGTTTTATTCACGTAAGCTATTGAACCGTTAGATTTGAACGTGGATGGTCAAGATTGAGAGTAGATGGAGAGTTTCCGCGTAGAGGCTGTAAAGAACAAGGTTGTTTGCTTTCCTTAAAAGCGGGCGTCAGGTTGGTGAAGAACCAAACACCGACATTATGACGAAAGTACCCTCTCTAAACTTCTAGAATTACGCAAGTACCGCTAGTTAACCACGACGTGTCCTATACAGTATCGTAGACTCGTGGCAGTTTAGACGTTTAATGCGTGCTAAAGAATACCAAACTTCAGTTTAACCAATCACACAAAAGTATAATGCTAAGTTCATAATGATTACGTGGCGTCTTATGATTGGCGATGAAAACGTACTGATGTATGTGTGGTTGGAGAATAGTTGTGCTGTAGCGTGTGCAGCAGTGTTCGTTCAGTACTTGTACAGTTTTGCCTATTTTATTTCTATTTGAATTTTATTGTTGATTTAAAAGTTATTTTTATAGTATCTAAAAGCTATTTTTAAAAAGTATAAAATATAAATAAATATTATGTATTTTATATTTATAATTTTATTTACCTAATAATTGAGAATTTTATCACTATAAAATTTTATTCTTTTTTTAATTTTATTTAAACAAAAAAAATTCTATATAAATTTTGGTACTATTCACCTAAGCTAGATCTTTTTTTTTGTCGAAGTATTTTGGGATAAATTTTATTCAAATGAGTAACAGTAACTAAATGCTTGAAAATTTTATTTTAAATTAATTTTTTAAGTTTATCGGAAATTAAAAAGAGCCAAATTACAATAACTGTTTGGTACTATACAAGGTCAATAGAATAATAATGAATTAATTTGGTTTTTAAGTGGTCTTACGTTAAAATATTTTCAAGAGCACATGCTCTGTTGGAAGGGCTTCAGCAATTAAAAACGGAATAACTCTTTAAGTAATGCATACGTAGCAGTGCAGATAATTCAATTTAAATATCAAACGAGATGAATAGAGATTTGACATAGTATAGTTTTAACTGAAATAGCATTAAATTCATGAACCAAAATCTAACAAGTACATGTTACGCAACGGGTATCCACAAAATATAAATGTATAAATAAATAAATAACCAGTTTAGATAAATTGATGATAAATGGTTACGCATCACCATCGCACCTTATGATAGTCTATTACATGTTTGATTAATTAATTTTGAGAGACTAGATAATCAATTGCTTCGATTTCTCATCATCATGTCAAACAAATTTTGCAAGAAAGTGAATTTTTCTGAGTGTTTGGTGAATTCAAAGAGTTTGCTTACAAAGAAGATTATGCCGTTGATGATTGGAGTCCATTCAACAACCGACCATCTTGAGCGATATTTTTCTTCATTTTTAAGGAGCAAGTTCGGTTAAAGCTACGACTCATCTCAGCGTCCAACTGAAGTCAAGAGTTATTTAAGTCAATTGTCAGACTTTCAAAGTTAGTCGAAATCTGTGTTGCTGCTCTCAGTCGTGAATTCTTAATTGGATTTCAAAGAGAAACCATAAGTAAAAGATCTACGACTTGCTTTTGCAGAAACTAACTTTGCTATATGTAATGGGTACAAGTGAGCTTCCCAGAAGTAGTAGAAGATATGGATCAAGTGATCGACAATGCAGTTGCAGTTCCTCTAATGTCAACAACCTATGAGCTGTAGGGTAGGCCAGTTATGTAAAACCTGACCTATTGTTGACTTATCTACGAAAAATCAGAATCATTATTCCATATTCTGTTTAAATTATTTGATTTCTGTTACAACTTTTCACTTAAAAAATGAAACTGAAATGACTGAGCAGACCATTTTCTAGACCTTCAAAACTTTTGCCAAATGTGAAACCAAGGCTATGGTATATTAACTCTATGGCCCCCATATTTCAATCTGCCTGTAACAGCAACACCGACAAGTGAAGCATTAATGCCTCGATCTCCTTGTTTGTTCGATAAGGAAATAGATATCTCCTCCTTAAATGTAGAACTGCTAGCAGGCATTGTTGAATTTGAAACTAAGGCTATATTTGAAATGGATAAGATAATAAACTTTTTTTGAAAATAGAAATTTTAATCAAGGACTTAGACATTTTCCATGAAAAGACCATGACGCAAGTAAGGTAGACCTCAGCAGATAACTTGATAAGAAGTTTCATGGCAAGTTCCTTCCCCTGTAGCCATCAAATATTAGATAAATTGCAGCTGCAAAAATTTTCTGTGACTTACAATGATAGATACATCAGCCCCTAAGCTAGCAAAATTTGATTCTCATTATACAACAATTTCATCCACAACGTCCTCTCAACAAGCAAACCATAACTTTTGAGTCAAGCATGATCATTCATTATATACATCTAGTGAAAGAACAGAAGTGATCATGCTTCAACAGCCCAAGTAAATTAGTCTAATTTCCAGAACTTACATTTAAGATAAATTAATGGCGACTTTAGAAGATAGACTGCATTTGCAACAATATGATCTACGAAAATCAGACGAAGATAAAAAATCACAGAACAACAAACATGTAGCAAATACAATGATGGCACAACTTACAGCAATGATATGTGCAAAGCAATGAAGAATAAACTTTATCCATTTTGGAAAAACTATCCAAGTGATTACCCTGCACTGCTAACTCAGATTGTCTTCAACCTAGAATATAGAAACTGTAAAGAGTAACTACTGACATGTTCCAAACCAAATTAACAACAAATGCGGATATAATTGGAATACTCCAAATGCTTACTACCTAAATTTTGTCTGGTTAAGCTCGAAATTAAATGTTTCTTATATAGCTAAGGACGCAACATTCAAATAGTGAGATATTTATCTACACAACATACCATAAAAAAACTCTAACATCGAATATTTCTTGTCGTGAGATGAAATGATTTCATGGAGAAGCTACTTTAGAGACGGTAAAGAAGGCACGCATTGACTTCACAGGAAAAGAAATGCAACCTCTAAGAAAGGTGTTAAACACAAACTAAGAGGAAAGTGATATAAGTCAACAGACGATCAAAACCTACAACATCTCTAGCTAATACTGATAGATGGAAAACCATATCATACCATCAAAACAGACTCTCTTTGGACTATTGAGTTTGGATGAGATTAGATACAAACTCAGAATGAAGTGCAAGTACATTAAAAGGAGATCTAGTTATCTACTAACTACAATTGTTATTTAACAATAAGTTGTACTCATGTACATAGAAAGCACAATCTACCTATTAGGTCAAATTTGAAGTATGAACAAAAAGTAATTAATTAACTCTCGTAAAATTGATGTCAGTTGCTGCTTGTTAGACAGAAGCTAGCTAATAGAGCCAAAACATTACATGAACTGGAAAACTAGATATAAGGAAAAATATTGTTGGTATTACGTACCTCTGTAACAGCAGAATGATAGAAAATCAAACTAAGGAGATACTGGTTCCATCAACTTCTGATCAGAATATAGCAAGTCTAACTTGTTTTGCATGTCTCAGCCAATCCAAAAGGAAACCAAAGTATAAAAGAAACTTGTTACATATATATATAAGCCATTTAAAACTAAGCAAGAAAAACACAAGCTTCCATTACCCAATATATCAAATCATGTAAACAAGAACACAAGCTTCCATTACCCAATATATCAAATCATGTAAACAAGAACACAAGCTTCCGTTGCACCATCAATGGGATAGAGTTCATTCAAGTAAATAAGCAGAAATCTACAACACGATATGCATGAAGGCTATATCATATCATACACGCCGGCCATTATGAGAACATAAAACACATAAACAATTATCGAGTGTTATGTACCTAGTCACTACATACATTTTTTAAAACCAAACAAGAGTGGCCACCACCAGTGCACCAACCAGAAGCAATAAAGCTTTCAACAAGAAGTCGGCTTGTTGCCCCTGGCCCATCCGCGGAGGGATCCCATGAGCATGGCCACCATGAAAAGGATTATACCCATAGTGCAACCCTGGACCGTAACCAGTGGCATCTGGGAACCCATGCACTTGAAAGCTTAGCATTGGAATCAACCCACCAATAGCAGCAGAGAATGTGTAATTTCCAAACCTAGTGCTAGTAACTGGAGTCCCTCCCATGAACCAAGGGTTTGTCTGGGGGAAATGGTTCGGGTCTGGAGAAGGGGCAGTTGCAGGTCTTTGCCCAGTCGGTCGTTGAGGGATGTCAACACCTGGGATAGTTTTAGAACGAGGATCAGTAGGAGTCTTGCCACGACCATAGAGAGGTACAAGTTTCTGCTCTTCAATTACAGCCTTGCAAACAGGGCATTCTTGCGACTGTGCATGCATATGGAGCCACTTGTACAAGCAAGGCCAGCAAAAGAGGTGGCCGCAAAGAGTAACAATAGGGTCTTGCGCTAATTCAAAACAAATATTGCATTCGAAGCTTCCTGCTTCACTATTATTGTTATTGCTGCTGCTGCTACCAGCAAAAGCTGAACTATGCAGATCTCTGCTTGCAGATTCCCCAAATCCACTGGCCATCTCTAATTTGAAGTAAAATGGCTGCAAAACAATTGAAATGCAATTTCTGAATCCGAGTTACATCTGGATATTTAACTTATTACTACTAAGAGAATAAATCTTCATCTAATCGATTTCTATCCAACTGAATCGCAGCAAAAAGCAACTTGAGTTCTGAATTCAATGATCGACTAGAATTTCACCGCGTTAAAAGAGAATGAAGCACTTTGACAATTTCAGAACCGCACATCTAACTAATCTAATGTAATCTATCAAAGCATAGATCCCCAAATCCCAAACCTAGAATTTTACTTGCAAATTCTGTGAAAGTCAAACGGACTCGAAAAAAATCTCTCTTGAATTCCAACGACAAAAAGGAATTCAGTCAACAACAATAACAACAACGCTTCGACTGAATCATATGAAAAGCATAGACAAAAATTCAAAATTAGAAAAAGAACATCTAATCTAAGAAAAATAGAAGGTATACAGAACAAGGAGATCTACCTGAATCGAACAGATTTGGGTAGCAGAAGAAATATTTGAGAAATGACAAATTTTTATGAGTGAAAATTTGGAAAAATTTCTTGGAAAAGAGGAGAGGAAGATCCTAGACGAGAGCTTGTAACTCACGAGTTGGGTCTGGTACTGTTTATATTGGGAAACAAGTCAGTCCTTTGTCCTTCTGAGTTACACCCGGTACAAGCAAGGCAACTTTCAATTATCACCGAATTTTAATTTTTTTCTAACTTTAAATTTAGCACTTTAAGTATATTAAACGACATTTAGAATTTCACTTTCATTTACATACTAACTTTACTTTTACAAAGATTTACTTCAAATTCTATTTACTTATTTCAATTACGTTATTAACACTTAAGAATTCTATTTTTTTTCGAGCTCTATTTTTATAAAACTCGCTTTCACAAAAATTAATTTTGTTTAATTGAAACACATCTTTTATTGCGAGTTTAATATCACAAATTCTATTTTCTCTTTACGAATTTTTAACTTCAAACCACTTCTCATATTTTAATTATCATTTTAAATTTCACTTTGATTTAATACCGAACTCAATTTATACCAAAATCTAAACTTCATTTTACTTGTTTTAGCTACAATTTCGAACTTAATTTTTTACCGAATTTTATTTTCACACAATTAGACACGCGTTTAATTTTGTTCGTACGGCATGTTTTAATTACCATTGAACCCCACTTTTTCCTTCATATTTTAAGTTTCGTATTTCAATACCACTCCGAACTCTACTTTTACTTTCATACTAAACTTTACTTCCATCAAAATTTTACTTCAACTCTATTTCAGGAGTTTCAATTACTACAAACTCTATTTTTATTAAAAGTGTGCTTTAATTAGTAGGAGGTTCATTTCATGAAACTGAGTAAGTAGAATTGAGTTAGGTAAGAAATAGGTTAGAGGCGAGTTAGGCGATTTCATAGTAAAGTAAAATATATGAAGTGAGTTCAAACTTAAAATTTTATGGAAGAAAGTATGTTCCGTATAATTGAAATATACTCTAAATTTTAGTATTATCAAACTTCACTTTCAAATATATTCTAATTATTAGAAAGTGAGTTTCGTAAAACTAGATTAGTAATAAGTGAGTTAGCGATGAATTCATTTGTGTTCAGGAGAAATTGAGACATAGAGAGTGAGCGCGAACTCAAATTCTTTAAAAAAAATAAATTTTATATAATTGAAACACACTTTTTATGAAATTTATTTTCCAAAATTTATTTTATACACGTCCTTATAATTAAGATGAGCCCAATTTGTGTATTAATGGGCCTTATTTTGGTGCAGGCCTACTCAAGTCTGAGCTTATATCGCATTATCTTGCTGCAGCAATGGACGTGGTTCAGATCCAAGTGGGCTTAAATAATAAAGGACATGTTTGGCTCTACTTATTTCCTAATGCCTGTTAGTAACTAAGTAGTTCGTCACTGATTTTGTTTTTAGGTACATTTTATCTTGATTATAATTTGTCAGGAATTGGTATGTAAGTAACATAATTATGATAGTTTATTCAAAGAAATTTTAATTCATTTTTGGCTAAAGTTCAAATTTAAATTGGATATTAACAATCATAGGTATAATTAAAATGTTTTAGAACGTGTTATAATTTTATTAATACTCAGTTTCATAAACTTGAGTTCAGTTTGATAAAAAATTGATTAAAACTTTTCATCAATATAAAAGTAAGTGCTACTATTTTAATAAAGCAGCATCCCATATAATTTAACAGTAGAAAATTTTATCATTACATTTTAACCTACAATATTCTGAAACATGAATTTAATTGAAAAAAAAAAGGAGGAAGCAGCTCTTATTATATCACAGTTCATGTTACCCTCCATTTTGCTTAGCTTATCACAAAAATAATTTTTTAATTTTTAATTTCATATTTTTTAATATATATTTTATAAATATTTAAAAAATTTTATATACTAAGATTTTTTTATTATATATTTTTATTATTTTTTTATAAATAAAAAATTAGAGCTCGTTCTTTAAAAAAAAATATTTTTTATTCTAAAAGAATTTTATTTCAAATTTTTTTTTCAACACTCCAATTAAATTCATCGGTATATAGACCTCACAAAAATTTATTTTTTAATTTATTTTTTATTTTATCTTGGTCTTTTAAAGATATTTTTTGAAAAGCTGCACTGTTCATTTGAAAATAATTTTTTTAAAATAATCATTTGAATAGATTTTTGTTCTTAATTTTACATTAAATTTACTTTTAAAAATTCTACTTTATGAAAATTTACTTTTCTCTATAAATAAATATTACTATCACTTCATGAGACCAGAAGTGCTTATCAGAAATTGATTGTATCAATCATAGGATTAGAACAAAAGAAAATAGAAATCCTTTCGGGTCTATGACGGCGTTGACAAATAGATAGACATTTGTTTCTAGAACTATTATCATAAATATTCTCAAAATATTTACAAACTATAAATAAATATATTTCATTAATAATTATACTTATCTTCTTGTTTATATATTTTTTTATTGTTTAATTAATTAAAAACATACTCGATTACTTTTAGATATCTAATTTCTTTCTATACATTCATCAACTAATTTTTTATCAAAAATAATTGGTATGAAAAAAATGAGCCTAAATCTTTATAAACATCATTTCAGAATCATTAATAAATCATATGAGATTAAAACTTTTTTTAAGACTTCACCTCCAGCAGTGTAAATTGAACTAATATGGACTATATGCCATATAATAAATTAGATAAAATAGACGATCTATCTTGTAATAAAATGAACTATTTGTTCTAAAATTAGCAGACAATTGTCATTTGAATTAACGGACTATATGTCATAAAATAAAGCGAACTATTTTGCCCTGAATAAAATTAGATTTAGCCCACTGATCCGACCCAATCCGTTCTGATACTATATAACGAATTTAATTTTTTTCAAAACTAATTGGCAATAAGAAAAGTGAGCATAAATCTTTATTAATATCATCTCAGAACCATTGATAAGTAATGTAGGACTAAACTAATACTTATGGGCCAAAATAAAATAGACATATATATAAGTCCACATAATCTAATAATTTTGAATAATAATATTGTTTGATAAGTTTTAATAAATAGTTCTAGAAAAGTTCGGCATTGTATTTGATTTGCTTATTATTTTAATTAATCACCTAGAAATTTTCAATAAATCATTATTTGATCAACCTAATCGGACAATATTTTTTGAATGGAAAGTTGGAAGAATTTTTTGGAAAGAGGGCTTAGTAAGGGAATGTTTATCTTGAATTACAATCACTTTTTTAGAAGTCAATTTGAAATAAAAATAAAAAATATTTAATAAAAGTTTAGTTTTTATATTTATTTTGTATTAAAAGTAAAATTTAAAATTAAATTATGAAAAAAAATATTTTTGATAAAAATAATTTATTTTAAATTATTATTTATTTTGTATTAAAAGTGCGCTTGGAAAAAATAAATTATGAGTCGATAAACACGCCATAAAACTCGATACGAAAGCTCTTGTAACACGAACCAAATTGTGATCTTGTACTGTTTATATAGGGATACAAGTCAAGAGCGAGTCCTTGGTTCTTACTAAGTTATCCAGATTTCGATTCACACGCGTTGGTGTGGGCTCTTATTAGTTGGACTCGAGCTGCAGACTCTGAGACACATAATTACCGTATAAATTTTCGGCTTCATTTAATACTGTTAAAATACCCAATTAAATATATTTCTTTATTTAGATGTTAAATATTTTTTTCATAATTTAGATTTTTATATCTTTTTATATATATTATATATTTTATATTAAAAAATAATAACAAATACTATCAAGTTATATCTTTTATTTTTCAATTTGATATCAGAATAAAATTCGACTTTACAGTTGCTATACCACCAGATTTAAAATTATATTGATGTACGTGATTATTAATGTCGTCGATGATCATTATTACTATCATAAATTGATATTTTGATTAATCAACAAAATTATAACAGCTGCGTCGCTGCAGCCTCACAGCCACTCATTATCGGAATCTAATCTGCTCGCCGCTACTTAGATTTAATCTAATCTCTTCGAGTGAAGCAATTTTTTATTGTTGTCTTCTTGCCGCCAGATCTATTGCATGCTCGCTGCTCTATTCGCCGCTTACAGCCACTCGTCACTACCCGATTCGCTGTCGATCACCGCCGCATAACTAGAGTCGCTTTTGCCGCCAGCGTGAGATTTAAACGCCGCATCACTCATCCCATTCCAGACCCACTTCTCGCCTGACCCGTTTTCATAACAAGTTTATTTTCTAAAAATGTATCATTACAATTTAGCCATACAATATTCTGAAACATGAATTTAATGAAAATAAGAACAAGCCGCTCTTATTATATCAAAGTTAAATAAGCAGTCCACTTATTTTTATAAAATAATAGTTTGAATAATACTTTTATGTTTAATGTTATAAATTTACTTTATGAATTGATACCTTAATACTTTTAATAGTTTATTTTATATAAGATTACTTTTGTCATAAATAAAATGACTATGACTTGCATGCAACATACGTGCTTATGAAAAATTGATTGTTTCTAGAACTCGTAGGATTAGAACGAAGAAAATAGAAATCCTTTCCGGTCTAGGACGGCGTTGTCAAAATAGATTCATGTTAGTTTCTAGAACTATTATAATAAGTTTAAAATCGCTAGCACTAGATAATAATTTATTTTTTTCAAAAAGTTTTAAACAAATGTTTTTAAAAATATTTTAGTTTTAAGATTAATAAAATTATTCAAGTACAAAGGTGATAGGTCTGGATCGTACTAAAAGAATAATTATTTCAACTAGTAAACAAAAACGGTACTAAAAATGCATAAGGAAATTAGTCAACGTGCTTAGCTCAATAATGACTTCAATAACTATAGTATTTGAAATAATTAGCGTAGAAATTAGCTTGTTATCAACCTGACATAGACGATGATGAATAAAATGAAACGTTTGCTTTGATCTAGAGAAGTTTTATTTCTAGAACTATTCATTAAAGCTTATCAAACCATATTATTATTCAAAATATTTGTTGGTAGAAAGTTAGTAAATGAATGACTAGAATCAAATTGGATATCTAAACGAATTGGATCTAAGTTTCAAATTAAAAAAAACTTAAATAAGAAGATAACTATAATTATTTTATCATGTATAATTTATTTATATTTTTTAAATTTAAATAGTTTTTGCAATATTGTACATAAATTTTAAAATAGGATACCGAATAGTCCAACAAATTGTAGCGCAAAATTCAAAGAAAAAGATTATGATCCATTACGTCTGTTTTCTCTAAGAATTTTAATCCAAGATGGAATAATTCTAAATTTCCGAAATTAACGTATTCGAGAATGATTTGGAAAAGCATTAAGATGGTGTTTGATAGTATTTTTAAAAATAAAATTCTTTTAAAAAAGAAATTATTTTATTTTTTAAAAATAAGATTTATTTTTTATTTTAAAATATTAAAATATGAAAAATAAAAAAAATTTATTATGTAATTTTTTTAATTTTTAAAATTTTATATAAAATTTTTAAATATTTATAAAAAATATATTATAAAATAAAATAAAAAATATATTATTAATATATTATTTATATTCTTTTGCATATCAAAATTATTTCTTTTATACTAAAAAATTATTTCTAATTTATTTTTTATTATAAAAAAATATAAACAGTCATTTCAACTTTATTTTTTAATACAAAAAAAATACATTATTTTTAACAATAATATTTCTAATAATTTATTTTTAAAAAAACTCACTTTTAAAACTAAAATAATGCACCCCAAAGCAAGAGAGTGAATTATATCATTCATGATTCCAATGTTTTGTTGTTATATATTGATTTATAGTTGCTAAGTTTGAAATATAGGAGGATTTTATCAACGTAATAAACGCTGTTGTATAGTTCTTGATATTTTTAATCTTCTCTATATTAGTGTGGTTGCATATAAAATATTAACATTATTAAATTAAAAAAAGATCCCAACGTTTTCTTCATGTATATTCCAGTGAATTTTAATTAATCATTGAGAGTTAACTCGTCAAACTATGATAAGATATGATCCCACTTAGCGAATCCAATTTTAAACTGATTTATCTAATTTGAATTTGAATTTATTTGAATCAATTTAAAATTAATTTGATGAATTAAACTAATTATGAATAGATTCAAATTAATATAATGTTTAATTTATTTAATTCATATAATTATTTTATATAATATATTATTTAATAAAATAAAACTATTTAAAGCAATTGACATTAACTATAATTTTTTAATTTATCATATTAAGAATAACTTTTTACTTTATTTCTTGATGTTTTCGAAATTAAATTTTTTTATTTTGGATGTATAATATCCAATAATTTTCTATATTGCTTTTAAAATTATTTTGATATTATTTTAATTATTAAATAGATCAATATAAATTTAATTTAATTATTCAATAAATTAAATTAGAATTAAAAATTAAAACTATATAAATATATAAAATTAACTAACATTGAATAATTTTAATTTAATTATATATAAATTCGGTCCGAAACTAATTTGTTATTCCAAAGTGTCACGCTACATCAAACCTGAAGAAAAAATAAACCCCGAATAAACCCGAACCCAAGTATCCAACACGAATAAATTCAATTATTTGTTATCAAACTCGGTCAATCTAAACCCGGTCTATTTATTGAATGATATATTTTCTTTTTTCCAATCTTTTCTCGACCACCAATCTTCTCTATTTATCTTCTCCCCCCTTCCCATTTTCTCCCCTTTTCTTCAAAAATCAATCCCAAAAATTCTAAACATTTCATTACAGATTTCAATTCGACTGTCGGTGCTGTTTCTAATTTTTGTTACCGGTGATGATTGATTTGTTGTTATTGTTGGATTGAAGAGAGAAGAAAAAATGGTAGGAGGTGAGATTGCTTACTGGTTATCAGAACACCCAACAATCGTTGGATTTCGATGGAGCAATGCACAGTCATGGGGATCAACATGGTCATTCCTCTTCTCATCGATCTTCTTCTACATCGCATTCTCCGTTTTTCTCCATGTTTTTCTTATTCTAATCGGTCGCCGGAAACCTGTTCCTCTCGGACCAATCCCAGCCTTTCATTCTCTCTGCATGGCGTTGATCTCCGCCGCAATTTTTCTCGGCATGCTGCTCTCATCTCTCGCAGAGATCCGCGATACTCGTTGGTTCTGGCGGCGATCGAAAACTCCGATCCAATGGCTACTCTGTTTCCCTCTCGGCACTCGTCCAACAGGTCGAGTCTTCTTTTGGTCCTACGCGTTCTACCTGTCTCGATTTCTTTTGCTACTCAGAACACCATTTGCTATACTTTGCCGGAGACGATTAACGTTCGCGAGATTGTTCAACGGATCTGTTATCCTCTGCATGTCTTTTCTATGGCTGGAATTCTCGCAATCTTTCCAAGTTCCGGCGATCTTAGCTAGCACGATAGCGCATATAATTGTGTTTGGTTACAGATTCTGGGTTGGTGTTGGGCTTCCTGTAGCGGGCGGCGATGGAGTTTCGTGTAGTTTTCCGTTGGTTCTCGGTTGCCAGCTAGGGTTGTTGGGTTGTAATCTGGTTTGCCATCTTGGAGTTTTAATGCTTCATTTTGGTAAAGGTGGATGCAATGGAATTGGAGCTTGGGTGTTTAATTCCGTACTCAACGGAGCTCTGCTGCTGTTGTTCTTGAACTCGTACGTCCGGCGAGCGTTGAAGAGAGCGAAGGGATTGGCATGGGATGATGATTACTGTATTAGTCATCATCCCCGGAGAAAGTCGGAGATCAAGCAAGAGTAGTAAAAACAGGTTTTTCATTTTTCATACTATTGATGAGCTAAAGATCTTAACCAAATTGTGTAAAGTTTCTTTTTATTTTTTTGTTAAAATTCTGATTGCATGATAAGTTCAGCACGAGTCAAAAGATGGAATTGGAGAGATGATTCATGTATGTATAGAAAAAAAAATTGATGTGAAAAATGATTCGATACTATCTCGAAAAAAAAAAAGAAAAATTAATAGTATTGTTAAAAGTTCGTGTTTGTTCTTTAGATTTGGTGATATTTTTTTTTAATAAAAACACATAACTTTCGACTCCTGGACCATTGAAACTAGAAAAAGGACCTACGCGTGGAGTTATCTTCCTCCTAACAAGTTGGACTACAGAAAAAAAAAGGACCAAAAACATTTCACGCACTAATACATTTTTTTCTTGCAACTTATTTCAAATGAAGCAATTTAACTGGTCACGAAACTCTGAAGAATAATTAAATTAAAACTAAGACTAAACTTTGATTGGGAAGAAATCTTAACCCTACGAACTTTTACCTTTGCCAACCAATTTTGACTTATATGTTGAAGATAAGTTTGTTTTCGGAAGAGCCAGAAAAGGAGATGTCTCTACGGCTGCAAGGAAAACCGGCCTTCTGGTGACTAAAGTTAATATGGACCTCAACTGCCCAACTTGAGTTGTATTAGTAGCGAAAATTCCAAAGCTTCAACTTAACCTTGATCTAACCGCCATTTCATGACCCACTCCTACGTCCACTTACACGTCTAACTGTCATGCTTTGTTAAGCTAACGAGACACACAGCGTAATTGAAAGGGATGCATATTAAAATCAACTGCGTCTACCAAGAGATCAAGAATAGGAAGATGGCTATTATTGACAACAACAGTAATTAATTTTGAGGGCAGTAAGAAACTCTGAGTTGTATGCAAACTCAAACAGTGTCGTTATAAAGAGGCACTACCCAACACTGTCGCCCTGAGGATTACCACCACAAGTGCATTCATTTTTGGACTTCGATTTTCTAGTAATAAATGGGTACAATTTTCTCGAGCCATACTGAGATGCTCAACTGTTGAGATATCGAAGTGCTTCTATAAACGAACTCGCTAGGCGACATCGAACAATTGTTACTATAGCATTCATTGTATGTGAAAATATAAACAAGACTAAGGGAAAAACATATATAAATTTCACCTGGTTTCAGTGCCATATGCTGTCTTCTGCCGCTGCGGTTGCTCTCTATAATTGTCACTGATGGCGCGAATCCGACTAAAAAGAAACCAAAAGCAGAAGTATGACTAGTTGAATATTAACAATTTACTAAAGGCCAAACCATCGTTAAGTAGTGGGGCACTGTCTACGGCGATCCAAGATAAGCACGATTTTTTAAAACAAAAGAGACTAATGAAATGCTTGATTCCACCATCTGGAACATATAGTAGTCAATTAAAGCAAATCCATGTTTTCTTTTCCAGTTGCACATAGCAAGCTCACACATGACCTGGCCGGCACACCCAATCACTACATTTGAAAGCAGAACAATCACCACTTGATTTTCTTTGTTAGAACGGAGTTCTTCCTCATCAATACTACAGCAGCCAACGCTATGATTTCCGGATAACTCTGTTATTCCCCATGAGGCCATGAATCTCAAGCTTCTGCAACCAGAAAGGAATCTTGGGAGAAGTTATTTAAGGCAACAACCTCAGATTGAACAAGTTAACAAGTAGAATTGGTGAGACAATTTTGAGCAATAGAAAAACTAAATTTAAAGGAATTGATAACATACATTCCAAATTCTAGTACAGACAGTAGATACACCAAATCATGCATGAACCTTCAATGCAGTTTATCCTTATCAAAAGGCACTATCAATTCAGTAGAAACCATTTGCAGTCATCTTTGAACTTTATGCAGATTGAACCTGTGGTTACTGAAAAATGTTCATCATGGCACTAGTATGACGCTGGCAACATAAGCACCCATACATGCCCAGTTGAATATCGAGGAGAATCTTGATAACTTCAAGGCATAAAAATAGCTGTTAAACCTATTCCAAGCCCAACCTTGATCATGCGCAAGACCAGGATTTGTGGTTACACTGGTCTCTCTTCAGCAGTAATGCCATTTGATGTTGTCGAGCTAATGATCCACCTCAACCTGAACAATTAACTTAGAATATATATCACACGATCTTGTTAAATGGAAAATTATTGGTAGTATAGCTCAATGTTCAGATGGAAAGGCAAGGTGAGCAATATGTTAAAAAGAAATTGCTCATGTGTTGTGTTTACTATGTACTAGCATACCTTTCAGGATAAGTTCTATGTCAGATCCTACTTCAGCAATCTTGGCTTCTTTCGAAGTCTTAGCACCTTTTGCAATAGTTTGAACATCAAAATCAACTGCAATTGTTTTAACAAGACCATCCAGCATCTGATTACGGCATTGTGTTAAGGATATTTTTATGTCACAGAAAATGCTGATTAAATAGCTAAAATATGACTGCTATGCATGAGGACCAAAGATCACCAAATGTAAAATCAAGACTTGTAAAAGGATACAAGTGTTCCAATCGCAACAAGAGCTCTGAATTTAGAGTCAACATCTTGGTTCTCATCTTCCGCTATCTGACCATCAATGAAATTGTTATGAACATAATCAGGATTAGAAAACCACAAGTCTAAACAGGAAAAAAAAATTAAAAAAAAAAGAAAGCATCATAGTAAAGTACTTCAAGTAAAGCTGTTAGAACTTGAGCTTGTCCTTTATGATCTTTTAACTGGACCAATAATACTGTGTAGCTGCAAACACAAAAGAGAAAGAACATGAGCTTTAAGTGTTTTAAAGGTACACTTGTGAGCCACCTCGAGTCTTAAATATTTCATTGGTTGGGTTGATTGCAAGCAGTTAATCAAAGTTACAAAAACTGTCACAAACTATCTAATTGTTTTATCAAATATAGCAATACCTAAGTAGTTTGCCAAATTGCATGAAGCCAAACTCTCTAGCTGCGGGATGTTTCATTTGACAAAAGCAGTTCTTCTCAAAGATACTTGTTCTAGATTGATCATAAACCTAGGCAAGCCTTTCAGTATTATGATAGATGAATGGAGATAACAGAGAGCTTCCACTTAGTGAATTTCCATCAAAGTTATGCTAAATGAATCCACAAACTACAATAACCTATAGGTCTAGTATCAAATGAGAAATAAATGTGAAATAGAACCTTACTTCAGCAGCATGGTTGAGAAGGATAATTTGATGTTTTTGTTAAAAGATTGACTACAAGCTGATAAAGCATTAACAATCTGCAAATCCAAGCCAATGAAAACAATGAGCAATTAATAAATACCATCACGAAAAGTCAGTCTAATGAAAGAGGGTATTTGAAAATGAAACCTCATTACAATGCGACTGCAACCATTCGAAGAACTGCGAATGCTTGAAGAGGTTCGCAATCACTCTAGTCATTGTCAAAAGATTGGCTGCTTGAGGAGGTGCAGTGACTTTCTTGAGAGTATCCAACATCACATCTGTAAAAGAACAAAGACATCCTTCAAAACAATATGAATAGTAAAATCTATATAATAACATTATAAAAGTAACTGTGCAAAAGTTTAAACCACACCAGCTAACAAGAAAAGGATACATTAATTTAGTAATTTCTCAAACACTAATAAAACAATGATAAAGTTCATTGCTTAAAGTAAAATTGCAATGCTTTGGTAGTTATACCATCACCAGACTCCATGCACTTGTTAAGTAAGCTGGCTCCATCAGGATGAAGAGCAAACATCCTTAAAAGATCAAGCACTGCATGAAAAAATGGTAAACTTAGAGATAAAAAAACAATATCATCACTAAATAATTTCCTAGAAGACACAACCAGATGTACCAGAACAACCAAAAGAGCCAGTACAAGAATCTAGGTGAGAGCACACTATCAAAATAATAGTGAAGTATACTCCATAGAAAGTATTTCTTGTTTTTAAGTACTTGAGTTCCTTAGAGGAAGTGGAAAAGTTTTCAAGAAAACTTTAAAAAAAATTTTTAAAAAAACCATGGTGCCAGAGGTCAAATCGTCAGTATCAGCCATTCTGAACAATTAGAGACGACCAAGTATTATGCAACTATGCAGCATTGAGAATCGATGCACTTCAAAAAGTAGGCAACAAGAAGAATAACTACAATAACAGGTGGGAAAACTTTCTTGAGTATGTATAGATGATGAAAAAGAGGGCCAGATCTCTTAGAAGAAACTTATTATCTGCCAAATGTTTACTTTGGATAAGTTAGCGAATTGAGCATTAGTAATAGCATACACATAAAAAATTAAAAGAAGAGTTAAGCATAATTTCCTGGAAATAACATTTCAAGAGGCCAGGACTTCAACATCTTCAACAACAGCATTACATCCATATCTGCAAATGTTGTGGAATGGTAGTGGGAGGTATCTTTGAGAATTTTGACAATACTAGATAGTCTTGAAAACTCAGCCTCCACCAAAGATAATGACTTTTTCTCCTAAAGAGGAAAAGTAAAAAGATATGAAATTAATGTTTATATCAAAATGACAATAAAATAACAAACTCTAGAACAATGTCTACTAAACCTTATGCAATTACAACAACAGACGCTAAGCTTTATTCCTCTAAGAGGAAAACCTCATGCATATGCTTTATATTTTCTCACAACAGGAATAATTTTCAAGATAAAGCAGGAAATATGCAACTTGATGCAAGGTTTCATTCAAATAAAGGACTTCAAAATGCTGTTTCATGTGCAAAAAGTTCAGAATAAAGTACTTTTGAGGATGAGAATGTGGGTAAAAATCTAGCCTACATTCAGACTTAATCTTTATGTCACATAACTAATAGACTATTTTGTGATAGAATGAGCTGCTTGTATTAAATTTTGGAATGCAAGTGACAGAAAACAGAACATGAAGTAATGAAGTAATCTGTGTTCAGGTCTATATGCATGCACAAACCACAAAATAGTTGGTTATACAAGTTGGCACTTCTCATCTCTTTCAATCTGACAAGAATGATGCAGTTCAAAGATGATTAGGCCCTTCATTCTGGCAAAATAAGATAACAGGAAACAAGTAAGATGTTTGTCTTCTAAAAGTGAGGGTACCATGTCCGAGAGTAGAATTGTGTTAAATTCGGTTATCTTCTTCAAAATGCCATCATACTGGGCAGTATCAAACAGAAGCATTCCTTTCTGAAGGAAAACAAAGCAACAGTAAATAATATTCTCATGATGGAATGATTCTCTCTAGAGCTGCTGCTGCAAGACAGTATTTAGTAAATTAACAAGAAAACATCAGGAAAAGAACAAATGGGTAATGAGGCTATTAAAATCTGACTTCATTAGAAACATCATCATCCCAAAAATTGTTCCAAACTGCGAATGCCAATCTTTCACTTCTGACATGTGTCTAGTAAGCAATAGAAAATATTTCAAACTGTACACAGGAATCAAAGTGGTACAAACTGCCAAGTTAATTCATAAGTAACAGTCAAATGGAAGATGACCCCCAGGAAGAATTTGAATGAGAACACCTTCATGCATGAACCACAGTAACATGAAAGCTTGCATAAGATTGTCAATGAGTCGTAGTTAGATTGTACGACTCCCTGAGGTTATGTTATGCCACATACCAAGCTTACCCAAAACATATCTAAGATGCAAAGTCTGGAATACTGTGAATGTAACACACTTTCTTCCCCGATTCTTTTCAAACATGCTGTAACATCAATTTGCATACTTATCAGTTGCCAAAACCTATCATTTACAGATTTTCCATTTTTTTCTACAAATACAGTCATACATAAACATCCTCCCAAGTTTTCAGGTACTTCTAAATGTTCATATTGTGTGTAATTTGACCTCTATGAGGAGTTATTTACAATCTAACAACTTTCTGTCATGTACAAACAATAACATGGAAGGCATGCTCAAAATATAGAATGCCCACTCACAAAATCTAAGCATCACCAATAGAGTCCACGTGTCCGAAAGACTGACTCAGGGCTAAAAGCAAAATTATAACAAATGAATCTCCACAAAGCATCCTAGGTTACCTTTGGAATATGCCGGAAAATAGGTTTTGCTGCAGTGGCTGCTTGAAAAGAAAGTAAAAAGTACGAGTTAACGATTTTGTGAATGGTGCATATATCAACCATTAGAACCCACCATTCCTTCCAACTAGAGAATTAACAAAGGACGTAAAGGATAGAGCTACAAAGTACTGTTATATTCAAATGGAAGTAAAGAACACAGTGGCATTTCCTTTTTTAAAGGCACATACTGGATGAACTGGAAGGCGCTCCAGGAACATATGCATTAGCTGAGAACCAAAAGCATCAATTAGTCCCGCCATTAACAAAGGTTAACATGAGGAAAAGAGCATGCTGGGACTTACCACCAGTATAAGGATCCCTGAATGAAGGATCGAAGGAGAAATCCTTCTGTCCAGAATTCTGCATTATAAAATCCACAATTTGTTGACGATATGCAAGAGGCAAGTTCTCTTTCAGAAGCCACCTGTCAGCGGTATCATAAGGGTTATCTAGAAAAATGCAAAAAACATAATTAAAAGTTAGCAAACAACAGAGTTTACTGTAGCTAATTCCAAAGGAAGAGGCATACATACAGGAAAACAGCTCACATCAAAGTTCACTTTGGCATCTTTATTTCATCATGTTTGTGCCTAAGAGAATTAGTTGTTGTCATCTGTCATACTTCTAAAATTGTCTCATTTAAATTCTATGTTTATTTAAAGAAGTCTGAATTACTCAAGATGAGATTTGATTGATCAAAAAACTCCTTTGCTACATTTTCATTGACCTTTGTTCCTTTTCAAAGTTAGCTTTTGTACAAAAGAAACTTAAATATACCTACCTCAAAATTATCTACTATGCAACTATACTGAGTGTTAGTAATGGATGTATCAGTACCTAAGAAGTGGTAATAAAACAGCCAGTTTACCAATCCTGAGTGACAAAGTGAAGAGCTTAATTCGATATTTTGGGCTTGTACAGCATGAAATGTAAATATATTATGAAATAGAGACAGGTCTTCCAAACTCATCAAAGGTTAAAGATTTTGGTCCTCAAAGGTTAACAGTTTTGGTTATTATCAAATACAAAAGGTATTTTTTAAACTACAAAATATGAGATTTACTGCAAGAACAAATCTGACCAAGTTCACAGATGAAGATTGTATAGACCTTGTAAGGATGCATCCATGATTTAGTAACTCCTTCAAAACTAATGACAAGTACATTCTAGGGAAAGCGTTCATATTTCCGTCGATGAGGAAGGTCTAAGTTTAACTTAACAAAAGTTTCTTCAATATATAAGCCTAATAAACGGATAATATGACAAGGTGATAACCTGATCGATTGTATGGCAATTTACGGATGGGCTCTCCGTCTCCGATGTCAACATCAAAAACTGAGGAAAACAAATAGCCACCATCTAAAAACTCAATCTTTATTTTGAAATAAATATATAAGAATAACAAAACTACTTAAAGCAAAAGATACCATAATCATATTGAACACCATCAAGAATCTGATTCCCTGTGCTATCCCCAGGTCCATCAACAACTTCTCCAATCTTAAAAAATAAAAGCACTTCACAATCCTGTTGAGATACAGGCTAGGGAGCAGAAAACAGAAGCTCCACAAATCAACAATTTGAGCGCTTGATTAAGGGGAAAGAATTTTGACTGACAAGTGAAAAAGATGGGAAAAGCAGAACAACTCAAAGGGGCAAAAAGTTAAGCCCAAAAAAGTCATTAGGGGGAAGTACAGAGAAGTACGTGGAAAATCCTTGTTGTAGATAGATGTTAAAACATGACAAGATCATGCATATGGCACATCACAACATACTCTCACAGATCAAAGTCTTTATAACGACAATCTTAACAGCAGCACTGAAAAGGACATAGGTGCTACAATCACTCCTAACTGAAAAGAAATTCTACAATGAATTCAAATCCTTCTGAAGTAAATTTCAGTTTGAGCTCCAGATAGAATATAAGAAACTTTAAGAAGAATAAGTTTCAAAAAAAAAAAAAAAAAAAAAAAAAAGAAGCTTCGAAAGATATATGTAAATCTTAATCCCATTGGAATATATGATGTATGACAGAGCGACTATTAGTATAAAATGTAGACTGCACAAATGTTAACAGTATCAAGGAAGTATAAAAAGTGACATACTTTATCCCATTTCTGCTCACTAGAAATCCAGGAATAAGCCACACCATTATCCCCTTCTCTGATAACTTTCGTCTGACCATCAGCAGTTCCTGTCGAAAATTCAGAAAACAGTACTGCTCAGAATACTAAGACAAAGATTTGGTAATAGAATGAATCAACTTAAAAGTCCAATATGAGAAAGGGAAGCAACTAGCAAAAAGAGCAACTTTAGAATGAACAAATAAGTCAAATAAATGATACTAGCTCGCAGTTCTTTGCACAAAATAATGTGTATAAAACTCAATCCACTTGTAGGGGCAAGGAAGACCATAAAGAAAAGGAAATAGAATGACCTGGGATTTGCAATGCTTCCAAGCCAGGAAGTTCATCCAAACGCAAGCCACCTATTTTCTTCCTGATAGCAGAAAAAAAGAAAATATCTCAAATGAATCAGTAGAGATGCTTGATTATTTAATAACAGTAATTCAAATAGGCAAAAGGTTAAGTTCCTCTATGTACTTCGTTACAACACAAAACATGAAGGGCGTGTTTACCTTGAGGTAAACTCACTTTTTTGAAAGTGAGTTTAAAAAATAAAATTAAATATTAAAAATATTTAATAAAAAATAAGTTTTTATATTTATTTTATATTAAAAGTTTAATTTAAAATTGAATTTAAAAAATAAATTTTTGATAGAAATAATTTATTTATTTTGTATTAAAAGTAAGTTTGGAAAATAGTGTGTTTGATGAGTTGGTAAACAAGCCCAAAGTGGAAATAGGTAAAACTCAGACAAGTCAGAATAAACAGTGGCAATTGATGTCCAATCGTCATTATGTACCCCAACGCATCACTAGCATTGGTAAGGGGTAAATGAGTGTCTAACAAATACCTTTTGTTCTTAAACTGAGATAGCTCCATTGCATAACCTTCTAGTTCTCCTGAATTGCCCACTCGATTGCTAGATGAAGTCCAGATCCTTGCGATACCATCTGAACATGCAGTCACAATATCTCCATTTTCTAAAAATTTAACATCCCAAACACATCCTGGGTGTTCAATGCTTTGTATACATTGGCCATCTGCTCCATAAAAGAGTTAAACTTAAAAGCTATATCTTTAAAAAGTGTATATCTAAATCCTAGTACTACATCTAGATCAATTTTATACTTCAAACAAATAGCATATGTCTAGATAAGCATATATAGACAAGTTCTTGCAAAAAAGTACTAGGATGTGCAATCGTTTGGGACAATCAGCCTGGACACTGTATATAATAGAATGTCCAAACGTTTTGTCAGTTAGGATAGATTCTATGTATATAAGATCAGGACTCAAAACTAACTTATATGAACTTTAGGTAAGCACCTCAATCCTGCCGTAGAACCAACATAACTACATCTGGCCATAGTTATATTCAAGCAAAACAACAAAATGGACATGATTACTGAACCTGTCACTGAGTGCAAGCAAAACAACAAACTCTGATGTTTGTATTTGATATTAAAATGGAAGACCTTACCCGCATTTAGAATTTTAAGTACACCAAAAGAAACGAAGTCATTTTGCCCTAATTTTGTCTTTCGATTGATAATAGCAATGAGATAGTTTGTGATGCAAGCACCAAATGCATCTTTCTCACTTCTTATGCTGCAGGAGTATTAGGGATATTACAAGGACTACGTAATTAAGAAGGATAAAAGATAGTAATCAGCAAAATAGAGGAATCAAAACTGACATGATCATATCTTGCATAAGAGTAGGAAAAATTACCAACTATTAACAATTACTTCTTTTATGCAAACAACTTCTAACTTTCCAAACCGATTCATGAGTGCAAGATCAAAAAAATTGACAAGAGTCACCAACATATATTAGGTCCTATATCCAAAAAAACAATTACCTCTCCATATCTTGAGAGAACAATCTTCACTACCACTAGCCACATGACCAGATGAATGTGCGTCAACAGAATAGATTAATGAAGAGTGGCCTATCATCTCCATCAAGACCTGGCCCGTTAAAGCCCATAACCTAATGGAACTACAATCCACAGGAAAAGGGTAAACAGAAAACTAAAACCACAGAACAAAATACAATGACATTATGCACAAGACTTCATTTAAGTATAGTACTAACAAAATAACTGATTCAATGTAATATGTACATCAAAACAAAAGTAAAATGAATGGATAATATGTGATTAAATATCGCCAATTACATAAATAACTTGCATAGAGAGAGTAGCAGATAGCAATTTGGAATTTAACATCTTCACATCTTCAACCTCCAATTTGGAGTACGAAAGTGCATCACTACATCTTGAATGAGACAAAGATGAAAGGCCAATGAAACTAAAGACTTCAGGGTTTGGATTCAGAAGTTGTTCCATTTACCTCATAAGTGGGAACAGATGTCTAATACGATGTTGCTAAAAAACTGAAGGTTCTCTAAAGCTGTGAATAAACTATCTGATCTACAAATTTCAGTAATTTTATTTAAAAGATCCATATGTTTTTGCCATGAACCTTGACTTTGAGAGTGTAATAGGTCCAATCAATAGATTGTTTTAAATTGCAACAGAATATGAGCAAACTACAAAATTTCCAATGTAACAATAAGGATCAGCAAACCCAAGAGAGGTTCAAATTCTCCATGCATTAGCTTCATTAGACTAGTAACAATGATCAGATTCCAAAACCAGTGACACAAAGGTTGCTAACCACAGGACTTCTAAGGGCAGAAGAAGAGCCAATACATCTAATCTCAATAATCAATTCAATTCATGCGAAAGGGAAACATGGATTACAACGTCCAAAGGTGGTGTTTTATACTTCTTCCACTTGTAAAGAAATGCTAGTCAAGGACCAATTATATCAAAATATAAGAAAGAGAAAGTTTGAGCCAATTTACCAATCATGTGAAGCAGATAAAATCCCTAGACCAGGCATTATTGCTAAGTTTCTAACTGTATCTGCAATGAAAAAACATATGAAAAGTTATGAACTTCAATTTTAAAATATAGTTTGGAGCAAAAGTATGTTTAGAAGCATGCCAAAATACAACAAATGCAAGCCAAGCACGCAGACTCACTCATGAATGAGTTGCATGCATCCATGAGACATGCATGCATTACATATATAAAGTAAGCCTTGCTGGTAATAGTAGTGGGAGGGAAGAAATGATGAAGATTGTGATCGTGATAGTCACTAAGGATATAACAGCCATTCCAGTGAAAGGTAGACAAGGGGGCGAACAAGGATGATGAAGGTCAGAGGTCTCCGTCCCCTAGCCATTCCAACTTCCTATGAATCTAATGCAACTCCACTCCGGTGTTTAGGCTTATGCATGCAATTAAAAAACGATCTAAACTAGGTTCCCAACTAGGAACAGGTTCTTGAACTCCAACCACTATGAACTGGAATATAACAGGCTAACACCAGAATCGTAGTTTCAGTATATACTCGCAAAGTCACTTACAATTGACTTAAACCACATATTGAAACAGCCACGTATAAAATAAGTAGCATCACTGTCTGGCTGTATAAATGGTCGATGACTTGAAATCAAAGCTTATTAATATAAGAAATCTATTCATATAGAAGCATTTGAGAGAAAAAGCAAGAGCTGCTAGACTAGCATATAAAATAATGAGCCATCTAGCCATTGGCAATCAATAGTCAATACCTGTATGCCCCACAAAAGATTGGAGACAACTCCTTCCTCTCCACAGTTTAATAGTTGAATCACTGGAACCTACACCCATATCAACAAAGAGGTCTTATTAACAGGACTAGGATGTGCACCTTACTAGCAGAAAAAACCATTTTCAGAACTGTAACAATGAGTATGGGCTTTTTAAAAGGAAAAACAAAATCAAATAGTCTAATAAGATTTAAGAGTCAAATTACTTATTATAAGGATTACTAAAACTAATATTTGCTTAGTTATAAATAACTCCTAAAAGCTTTAACAAATAATACAGAAGATGTTTTTGCAGTATACAGCAGTTTATTGGCCCTATTGAAGACAAAACATATCACTAGCTACAAATTGCAAGGAAGTAAGGAATATGTAACTTTTTGGACGCCGAAATGCACTACAGGTCCTCAAAATATGCCACATAGGATCAATAAAACCAGAACATTACCGGTAATGAGCTCCCCAGATTGCAGCTTTACAACAGATTGGACAGCCATTTTATGAGCCTCCCAAGACTCCACCAATTGACCTTTCCTCCAGCGTTTTAATGTACTGCAGTACATAAAATCACCTACAGTAACTACACCGTGCAAGACTTATGATAAGATAATTCAACAGGACATATAATACTAGCCACAGAGTATAAGTAGAGCTCTCCAAAAGCTCAAAACTTTACTTACAAGTAGAAGATATAGGTAAGCTTGTCAGTAAACAGTGCATTCTCTATTAATCTCTACATACCATGCGTCTAACAGAGTCCAAAACAAAATTATAATTATACATTTGAACTTTCTTTCACGCTCAAAATGTTAGAGACATGAACTATCATAGTTAAGAGCAACATGACATGAATAAGAACAAACAACGATATATTGTAAACGCAAATACCAGCCAAAAAAAACCAGAAACTGGAACCAAAAAGTAGATACCAGTCAATAGAACAGGAGATTATATCTCCATTATCATCAACAGCAAGGCCGGTGACTTGGAGACTATGCCCGCGCATGGTCTCAGCAACTTCACTTCGACTAAGATCCCACAGCAAGACAAGTGTATCCATCCCTCCAGAAACAACAGCACCCTCAGGCAAACGATCGTTTGGCGGGACCCACGCGATCGGTCCTACGAAGCTGGTGTGTCCAGCTAGCGTCTTGGAAAGCGTGTAACGGTGTCCACCGCCGGGCTCCGGTGACCAAAATCGGACCGTTCGATCTCTCGATGAAGTCGCGATCCCAAATCCGGGGCATATACAGATCCCACGCACCTGTTTTAACCATCGAATCAATTGATCGATTGGTGAAAACAGTTTCAAAGCATAATTAAAAAGCGAGAGAAATTTGAAATTCGAGAATTAAAATTGAAATTTCGAGAGTGTGTGTTAAGATTACGTACGTCGTCTTCATGGCCGCGGAGTTGGCAGCTCAGTTGGTACTGGAGCGCCATTAGTGAAGTTTCGTTTGCTTCGCTCGTCTTGGTTGGGGAGTTCGTTTCTTGTCAGAGGAAAAGAAAGTGATTTGGGTTCAGGCGGAGTAGTATTTATAGAGAACAAGAAGAAGAATAGACTCGATGGGCTCGAATCGAGTTCGAGAGTCTAAATTTCGAAAACGATTCGGGATTTTGTTATTAATTTGATTAAGAATTTTTTTAAAAATAAAAAGTGAAGTACGGGAAAATGAATTTTTCCTAATACGAAAATAGGGAAAATTGTCAGAGCCCGGTCGGGCTCGTAAGGGAACCCCTAATGTGCACTAATGTGACAGCCAACTAAATACACTACCCAGACGCCTCACGTAAAAATAACAAATGTTCTTTTGACAGTAACTTTTCGAACCGAATCATCCGGTTCAATCCGAAGTTTAAACAGATTTGAGTAAATTAATAGGAGGATCAACTCGGCCCGTTTTGAATTGATTCGTTGATTGGCCGAATCACTTCGGACTAAATTAAACAAAATAAAAAATAATTTAATTATCTTTGTTTGAGTGAATAAGTGATCATTTTTTTTCCTGCAGCTCCGTTTCTCAGTCTCTCATTCTCAGTTTCTCGTTCTCATTCTTTTCCCTTTTCTTTTTTTTTTAATACCGGCTCTACTGCATGCTACCCGCTAGCTCGGCTTTCTTATTTCACCTTTCTAAACAATTCAATAATTTAAATATAAAAAAAAAAGAGAGGACAATCTAAGAGAAGAGCGATGGAGTTGAAGAAGGACAATAGTGGTTATAGTGATGACAGCTGAAATAATAATAGGGTCTTCAGCTATATTTTGAGCATAAAAATCTTCCGTAGAGACTTTATTGACAGTAAATCTATAATCAAAAAACTGATTACTATTACACTCATCTGCTAGTTTGTAGACCCGATATTTTCTTTTTTTCCTTCAGAAACCAATACTAACATAAATTCAATCGATAAATAAAACTATGAAAGCAAGAAGAAGAAGAAAAAAAATAATAAGAGATGGTGACTGAAGCTCGGAAGCAAAGAAGAATAAGAAAGAAAGTTGTGAGTAAATGAACGAGTCAAAGAAGATGCTCAATGTGACTAAACGCTCTTATTAATTTTTTGGGTAAAACGTAATAACCATATACGATAATTTAGCAACATTAGAGCTCTAGCTATATGATATTGCATCATCAATCAAGGATGCACAGTTGACAGATCGATCTACGGTCAACCGTGACCCGTCGAGTTAAATAGATTTTCATATCGATGTTTGGATCGGATTTGCCAACATTAATTTTTTCAACAAAAATATAATTTAAATAATTTAATATATTTTTAATAATTATTATTCTTTATAACTAATATTTTAAATTTAATTTTTTAAAAAAATTTGGCATAAAAAAGCTATTTTTTGGAGAAAAAATAGTGCGCTCTTAGTGCTTGTTCACCGACTCTTTTAACTCTTTTTTTTATTTTAAACTTCACTTTCAAGTGTCTCTCAAAACAAAATAAACAAATTTAAATTTTCCTACCAAAAACTCTATTTTAAAATTCAACATTTTAAAACTAAAAATTTCTCCAAATTCACCTTTAATAATACTTTAATAATAAGTAAACACAAAATTTGAACTCATTTACAAATTTTGTTTTTAAGTAACTTACTTTCAAAAACTCGCATTCAGAAACTCACTTCAGAACAAAAGAAACAAGCGTTTACTCTCACACCAGCAATTGTGTAGTAATAGAAACAGAAATAGTTTGTACTTGGAAACAGCAGAGAACATATGTGGTGCATCATTTACAAAATGTTGATATTTCTTGACAACACAAGCATTTTACTCCATATGCATCCCACTGTAAGATGGTAGAACAGCGCCTTTTTACAAAAAAAAACTACTCTAGGAGGCCGGCGCACTTGCACTTCACGAAGACCAGCAGTTTCTACACAAATACAAATTACTCCAGTAGGCGCCTGTGCTTGCACCATGTTAAAGCACAGATATACAACAACAAGCAGCTAGTAGCTCCACCTCCCACTGTCCACAAAAACTCACGAGTACCGGACCTGTTCTTATTAAAGAGATCATTTTGGATGTTCATACCAAATATGCCTGCTACTACAACAAAGGCACTGACTATAAGAGTAGCTGTTGTCAGCATCACGCCCATCTGTAGCAAATGGTTCTGTTTGTCATCCAACATTATACTGATATAGTCCTCTGTGTCATCAACATACTCCTTTAGCTTCAGAAATTGCAGCATTGAAACAAGCTGAAGTTAGAAATGAGCAGGTGACTATAACATAGAAGGCTATATAACTACAACAGTGATTTCAAACTTCTCTACTACAATCAATCAGTCATTCCTGAGAGTCGCTGTTGGAAGTTCAGGGTTCATTTTAAAGATAAAAAGTATTTAGTAAGCACTAAATGTTCATCTTTTACATAAAGAAACAGATTGTGACTCCTTGTGATTACGTAGTATTCATCTTTTACACAAAGCAGTAGCCTTTTTATCATAACAGCATTGTCTGTACTAGCACCCTAATTATCATTAATCCAGTATGCTGATGAAAGAAGAAGAAGAAACATAAATATCGAAACGGAAGAAATATACAAAATATTGTCCTTAGAGCTTTTACCGTGGAAAGTTTATTCAGTGTACTGTCAATCTGCACAAAGTAAGCTTCCAAAAGCATTTCAAGCTCCTCTACATTGATATGCTTGCTACTGCTGCTACTATTGGCAAAAGAGCTGGTTCTAAGTGATTCTTCTTTGTTGATAGCGCGACCACACAATTGATCATGAGATAAAATAGTTTGAGGAACTACATTATTATTTATAACATCATTCTCATCCAACGAGATATTAGCGTTTATCCTGCAAATTAAATGATAAGTCAGAATATGTAGCCAGAAATCTGTGCATGAAGAAAGGGAGTTCTTTATCAGCCATCAGTATAAACAGTTTTAAGACATAGAACAATGAAGAAACTAGTTGAAGGACCTTTCATCATCATCTGCTTCATCCTGAGAAGAGAGAGATGACCTGCCAAACAGTTGTTGCTGCAGCAATTTATCCGTCAAGTACATTTCAGCCATATCATCATCGTCATCCAATAGTTGCTCAAGTTCATCCCTGACCTAGAATTTCAATAGAAATTTATGTACATTGACAGAGCAATGAAAGACAAGAGTGCATTATTATGTCAGAAATCACAGGAAGTAGTTCATAAAAATTATGACAGCATGAATCCTTTGTTTAACTTCTCTTCATCATAATTATTATTGTAGGAAAGATACTATAATTTTAAGTTTACTACACATTCCTTTCAGTATAGTTCTAAGGACCAGGCGCCTATTCAAGTTGCAGTGTATTGGGTAGTTTGAAAGTTGCATCTAACATACCACAAGAAACATAAAATCACTAGGAAACCATCATAGACGTTCATCTCTATGGAAAGTATAAAACAGACTAGTTCCTGCTTTGCAAACTCCAGCAGCTTACGCCATAGCTATAAAATCAACACATCATAATCTTTGTCATATAAAACCAGCCTTACCTTCTGGACACGGCCAGTTACATCAACCAATCTACTTTTGATTTGACGAACACGCTCCAAATTAAGCGTACTTATTTTAGAAGTCAGCTTATCTAACGCTGGATGGGCTTCTTTCTCTAATGCCATTGCCTGATTCATAACATAAAAGGTTAACATAGTGGGATGGATTGTGGTTTTTTTTTTTGACAGAAGTCTTTTTGGTAGCATTGTGTACCAAACATTATAGGGCAAGAAAATCTTTGACTTTACAGCTTAACAGTCAATGGAGTAGCTTCAGAAATAGAAAGTTCCTTCATAAGCAAGTATGTCTATATCCAACATAAGTAAAGTTTCCTTTCAGAAATAGAAAATGACACAAAGAAGGTCGAAATCATTCTATCCAACAATCGGATTTTCTCAGTAAGACGTCAATTTATTAAAGACGTTTGATCAAGCTGTCTTTAAATTTACCAAAGACATTAACCACCAATTTTAGCTATTTATATAGCACTTCCCATTCACTTCCAAATACAAAGAAACGTGCTTCTTACTGTTGTTGCAACTATCTAGATGAAAGACTTATACTGTAGGCACTTTTATGATTCTGAAAGAAACAAACCAAAGTAGTACCTCATTCTCCAAGCAACTGCAAGCATGTTCCAGGCAAGCTTCGAGTGCAACAAACTCAAAAGGAAGAGTTCTCGGCCCATTTGATCTGTGAATGCCAGACTCTCTTTGACCCTTCTCTGTTTCAGTGGACCCTAGATATTCTTGGGGTTTGTCAGTCCCAGCTTCGCTTGGATCAACTGAATTTACCATCTCATGTGGCTCCTCTGCATCATAATCATCTCGCCAAGCCTCACCATCGATGTTCCTTCCCTCCTTCTATACAAAATAAACCAACAATTTCATTGAAATCAAGTTTTAAACGAAAACCTGATACACAAGACCACGACCAAGATCATACATCCCTACTCTCAGACCTCTCCTGTAACACAAAAAATTGCTCATGGAAATTCTCACTATAGGTGGAACGCGAAGTTAATACTTTTCCAGGTAGTAGTGGACTTTATGCTCAACAATTAAAACTAATAACAAGCAGATTAGTTTGACGTTTGATAATAGCAACATTCCAACGCAATTCAATCATTAGCACGAAACAAACAAGACAGTACCGACTCATCACCTGAAAGTTATGAAGAGCGATGCGGTTCTGGAGATGCCTAACGAAGGGCTGCACAGAGGGATCGCGGGCATTGAGCAGCAAAACTTCGTGGGCAGTGATTATAGCTTTGATACGTTCTATATTGATAACTATCGCTCGCTCACGGCCGAGAACAGTAGAAGGATACGAGAGCAACGGGTCGAGTATACGAAGGTCTCGAGCAGGCAAGCCCGTGCGGCGCATGATAGCAGGCTTGCCTGTCTCGAGATTCTGCACGGCGCCTGTGGGGTCCACTGAAAGCCATGTCCGTACTCCTAGTGCTTTCTTACGACAGCGCGCTGGTGGGTCTTCGCCGGCAGTGCCGGAGCGCAATGCCGCAGCTCTAGATGGAGCCATTTCTACTTTTCTGGTGTTGCTCTGCTTTGTTTTGTTTTTACTTTCTGCTCTGTGCAAATCCTAGAGAGTGAGGTGGGTGGAGTTCATGATCACGATGGGATGTGGTGGTACAGAAGTTGACACGTGGCGTTCTTCCTTGGTATTGCTTTCTCTTATGAATTTTCATTCTTTTTTGCATTCTCTTCCATTCTACCTGTCTACTTTTTGTTTCTCTTTTTTGATAAAATCGTCAACAGCTGTCTAATTGTTTTAAGGTAAACTAAATAATAACTTAGAAATCCAAACAAAAGCACAAGAGGAAACTATATTATGCGTATTCTCAGTACCTCATTTTATACATCTTTTCGAAATATTGTTTTGTAGAATTTGTAATTGTGTTTCGCTCCGTCTTCTATCAAGCGTCCCATATGCAATCTAGTAGTATACGCCTGAGTGGTGTGGCTAAAATTACCTAAAAAATTTTAGAGATTATATTTTAGTTTATCCTGTAAATACACGATTGTCGTTTACCGTATAGTAAATAACAGGTTTGATCTACAGGGACTGATGCTAACTCTAATTCAAAACTAATCTCATAAAATAAGTAATAGGATAGAGATTTTTAATTAAATTACAAATATGTTTGAAAATAATAATAATAATAATAATAAAATTTTTAGAAACAGAAGAGATAAGATAACTGAAATTTTAGAATCTACCACTAGTGTTTATTGTTTAAATCTTTAATCAAGTGTGAGTTTTATTATTGACTAATGTGAAGATTTCGTACCTAATATCTTGGTCCAGTTTTTAGGACAGATTTCAATTATGATTCTAACTTTGGTCCATTTTAGAATCATCTATCTCTTATTTATTCTAACTTTGGTCCAGTACAGAATTAAACAAGAGATGCATTAAGAATTGCGAAATCAGAAATCATACATTCAGGTTCTCTTTGGTCGAGAAAATACTAATCACAGTTATTAATCCTAAGCTCTTTTATTATGTTTCGATTGGTCCTCGCAAACATAATTAGACAAATAATTCAAACTTTAAACTCAATATTGATCACGCATTTAAATTCAAAATCTAAATTTTAATTAATATAAAGATTAATAACTCACAAAATATTCAACAATTAATAATAACAATAATGTTTAAGAATCTAAGCAATTTCACTAAGATTTCATCCAAAATTCCAGTCAAGATGTTTAGCTACCCATAGAAATAATACAAGCAATAAAATTCATTGAAGTAAATATGAAAAAGAAAGAAAATCAACTCTGGTTGGTTGTTGGTTTGTCCGCCGTCAAGCTCTGTCCCCCTCCTCGGCCTTTAATTTCCTCCCTGTTTCTTCCTCTCGTTTCTTCTTCTGTGTGAAGATCTCAATTTTTAAAGCCAAGCCAATTGCGGTTGAGATTTTCTCCCCCTTTTGCTGTCTGCAGCTGCTAAGAAGAAAAAAAGTTTTTCTTCACACGTAAGAAAAGATTCTCCTAGAGCAGCCTCCTCTTTCTTTTATATTGGGCTAAATGAATTTAGTGGGCCTATGCACTCTTTTAACCATTGGTTTGTCTCAAATTTATTGCATCATTAACTCTTCTATATTTATCCAATTTGTCCTCATTATCTAACATCCACAAAATATAAGAAAATTTTAGCTCATTAATAAATAAATCAATATATAATCATGATCAAAATATTATTATAAAACATATAATTATATCTTTATCAAATACCCCCAAACTTAAACTTTTGCTAATGCTCGAGCAAAATAATTAAAATGCATACCAAACTTCCACAAATTATTCTCATAGAACTCATTTTTAAGCAAAGCTTAATCAATCATAAATCATAAAGAATATTCTAAGCCTAATGCTCAAGTCAACACCATCTACAAACTCCCATAAATGCGTTGTACGATAAGCAAATCAACTCAATCCTCGCATTCAAAGAACACGTGCAACATACTAGAAGAAAGTTTAGAGTTCAAAGTCCATAAGTTCGTTAAGAAATCATCTCCCCACTGCTCATACAATTGTTAGAGAGTCGCAAAGTTATTTCAAATGTTGTAATGAATGCAATCAAACTTAGGAAATAGTCAAAACACAAGGAAGTCAAGAGTATTTTTAAGAAAAGAACAAGGTATACTCAAGCATTGGCCCAATTTTACGGCTCTTTTATTTTTATTAAATTGCTCTTTCTTTACCCTTGTATTTTATAAGGTATACTCGAATTAATTTTTTTTTTTTTTTTGCTCTTTCTTTATCCCTGTACTTTTGAATGACTCTTTGACAGCTCTGTCTCTCAACTATCCCTAAAAATTGAAAACAAAACAATACAACACAAGAAAATACTAAGATTAACTCCAAGCCTCGTATTGCATGGTGATAGATATCGTCACTTGTTACGGATTATGAAATCAAAATGCTTTATAAAATGTATTCAATTGCACTGTCTAGAATAGCAAAGAAATTTTATCAACTCACTTATACACAACACTATTCAAAAGAAGAAAATAGACTTAGATGACAAGAACATTAGACAAACAAACTCAATATTAATTATGATCTCAAAAACTATGCTAGAAAAAGAGTTCAAATTTATCATTGAAAAAAAAAAAAAATAGAAGAAAGGCTAGCAATTAGAATATTTATCATTGCACAAGATTTGACTTTCTATCTCCCCCAAGCTTACATCCAACATTATTCTCAATGTTCAATGAATAGAATAATCAAGCATTAATGTAAAAATGAAATAATGTAAAACTTAGGTCGTAAGAAAGACTCCCCTGATTGTGTTTGCATGATTTGTATCTTTTTGAACTCACTCCTCTTTATAAACCTGCTACCTACATGTTTGCTTTTGAATAGAATTTGCAGCTTCAGTCACCACTCATATAGCAACAATATAGCTTTTTCTTTGTTGTCCAGCAATCTGTTGATAACTCTTGTTAAAAACTTTTTAACAACTAGCTCTGAATGCAGTTTATTATAATGCATGAGCAGATCTAGTTCCAGCAAAGCACTTTCTGCATTTCCAGATTTCTTCCATAATTGTGAATGCATCTAATTGATAGTTATGCTTACCTGACACAGAAACATACCACCCAGAAGAAATCAGCTTGGAAAGTTTACCTGATTAGAAGACAAATGAAACCAGAAGGTGTTTTGCAGCTTGGCTCTAAGTTCATTAACCAGGCAACAGAAGCATCATGCTTTTGTGGCCTCTAATGTGCTGACTTTACATGTATTTTGTAGCTTCATCATTATTCTGGTTACTTTGCAGCTCATTTCTTGCAATTGCAAGATTTAGTTTGAACATGTATCAGCAATCATAAACCATCCGGTTGACTCCATAACTACACAGAAACTTCAATAAAGTTGTTAATCAATATTTCATACTGTACTTCATGCATCACAGATAGTAACTGTATAGTTATATGATCTTTTGTTTTGTCAAATGCTAAGCACCTCTAAACTTGATCATAAAATAGGCATGTTCGGTGTCAAACCAACTTCACTAGTCTTACAGAATTTCCTAGTATCAAAATTAAATTTCCTTTATATATTCATCAAGTAGTAGCATAGCTTAAAATTCAGTTGTAAATGATTTGAACCGCTTACCTGACAACTCATATTCCAAATAGACTTACTTGAGCTTTCCTCTGTTCCATATGTTTTTGGATGTTGTTCTTGCTGCCAGAATTTTTGAGTCATCCTTAATTCCCGTAGCTATCATCTATAAGAATTATTTCCTTTTAAACACCTTCTCCCGGAAAGCCAGTTCTAAATAAAACAAGAATAAAACTACAACTGAATTCAAATCATTAAAAATTCTTGGGTTGCCTTCCAAATAGCGTTAAGTTTAACGTCTTCAGACAGACGGAAATATTTTCTAGAGATAAATGGGATCTAACAACTTAAAAGTTGCTTCATCATTTATATAGAAAGTAGTTTCTAGATATGGTTTCAAACGATGCCCATTAACTTTGAATTGCATTCCAGATTGTAAATCCCTAATTTCTACAGCTCCATGAGGAAAAACTTCAATAATCTCGTAGGGTCCATACCATCTAGATTTAAGCTTTTCTGGAAAAAGCTTCAATCTTGAATTATATAACAAGACCTTTTGCCCACATTCAAATAATTTTTTAATAATGCCTTATCATGCAATGCCTTGGCTCTATCCTTATAAATCTTAGCATTCTCATATGCCTCATTTCGAATTTCTTCTAACTCACTTAATTGCAATTTTCTAACGTTTCCAGCTTCTTGAAGGTCAAAGTTGAGATTTTTTAATGGCCCAATAAGCTTTATGTTCTAACTCAACAGGAAGGTGACAAACTTTTTCATAGACCAAACGATAAGGAGACATTCCTATACGAGTTTTATAAGCTGTCCTATAAGCCCACAAAGCATCATTAAGTTTTAAAGCCCAGTCTTTCTATTCAATTGTACAGTTTTTTTAAAGATATGCTTAATCTCCCTATTTGACACTTCCACTTGACCACTAGTTTGAGGGTGATAAGGCGTAGCCACTTTATGAGTTATATTATATTTCTTCATCAAGGCTTCAAATGGCTTATTACAAAAATGAGATCCCCCATCACTAATTATAGCTCTAGGTGTACCAAAACGTGAAAAGATAAAATCTTTCAAAAATTTCAGCACTACCTTATGGTCATTAGATTTACAAGCTGTAGCTTCAATTCATTTGGAGACATAGTCAACTGCAACTAAGATATAGAGATAGCCAAAAGAAATAGGAAAAGATCCCATAAAATCTATACCCCAAACATCAAACAATTCAATCACTAAAATATTAGTAAGAGGCATTTGATCCTAAAAGAAATATTTTCCATTCTTTAACACCTATCACAAAATTTACAAAAATTATAAGCATCTTTAAACAAAATTGGCCAAAAGAATCCACTCTGTAATATTTTTGCTGCAGTTTTCTTAGCTCCAAAATATCCTCTACATGCATAAGAATGACAAAATTTGAGGATACTTAGAAACTCACTCTCTAGAACACATCTCCTAATAATTTGATCAGAACAATGTTTGAACAAGTAAGGATCATCCAAAAAATAATATTTAGCATCAGCTTGCAACTTTTTCTGCTCTTGTCTAGATTTGTCCTTATGCAACATATTGGTGACCAAATAATTTACTATATCAGCATACCAAGGTACAACTTCAATAGTGAATAATTGCTCGTCAGGAAACCTCTCAGATAATGGCATATGCATTCCTAAGTTATTACCTTCATATGACAATCGAGACAAATGGTCAGCTACAATATTTTCTGCTCCTTTCTTATCTCTAATCTCTATATCAAACTCTTGCAACAATAGAATCCACCTGATCAATCTAGGCTTAGCATCTTTCTTAGTCATAAGATATCTAATTGCTACATGATCTGAAAAAATTATTATCTTGAAGCCAATTAAGTACGACCTAAACTTCTCTAAAGCAAATACCACAGCTAGAAACTCCTTTTCAGTAGTGCAATAATTTACTTGAGCTTCATTAAGTGTGCGGCTTGCATAATATATGGCATGCAGTCGTTTATTCACTTTTTGCCCTAACACAGCTCCTATAGCATAATCAGAGGCATCACACATGATTTCAAAAGACAAATTTCAATCAGGGGGCATTATAATGGGAGCTGTTGTGAGTTTAGCTTAAGTAACTTGAAAGCATCCAAACAATCTTGATTAAAATCAAAGTCCGTGTCCTTTGTTAACAAATTACATAAAGGTCTAGTGATTTTGGAAAAATCTTGAATAAAACTTCTATAAAAGCCAGCATGTCCCAAGAAAGACCTAACTTCTTTCACATTGGTAGGAGGTGGAAGATTTGAAATAATATCAATCTTCGCCTTATCCACCTCTATACCCTCTTGGGAGATAATATGTCCAAAAAAAATGCCTCTCCGAACCATGAAGTGGCACTTCTCCCAATTCAAAACCAAGTTAGTTTCTTGGTATTTTTTCAACACTAAAGAGAGGTTATCTAAACAACCATCAAAATCAGATCCAAAGACTGAAAAATCATCCATAAATACCTCTATAATCTTTTCTACCATGTCGGAAAAGATTGCCATCATGCAACGCTGAAAAGTAACATGTGCATTGCATAAACCAAATGGCATGCGTCTATATGCATAAGTTCCATAAGGACAAGTGAAGGTAGTTTTCTCTTGATCCTCAGGAGCTATAGGAATTTGGTTGTATCCAGAATATCCATCTAAGAAGCAATAGTAACTATGGCCAGCTAATCTCTTAAGCATTTGATCAATAAATGGTAAAGGAAAATGGTCTTTTCTTGTGACACTATTAAGCTTTCTATAATCAATACTAACCCGCCAGCCAGTCACTAATTTCGTGGGCACTAACTCATTACTATCATTTTTTACCTGTAATCCCAAACTCTTTTGGTACCACATGTATAGGACTCACCCACTTCGAGTCTGAGATAGGATAAATAACTCTAACGTCTAAAAGTTTCATCACCTCAGTTTTTACTACTTCTTTCATGTTGGGATTAAGTCTCCTTTGAGCATCACGATGAGATTTAGCATCATCTTCTAATAAAATTCGATACATACACTTAGTATGGCTAATTCTCTTAATGTCAGCTATAGTCCAACCAATCGCAGTCTTATGCTCTCTCAATACTCGAACTAATTTTTCTTCTTCTATAGTGTCAAGGTCATATGCAATAATCACAGAAAGAGTTTTATGATCTTCAAGATATGAATATTTTAGATGAGTAGGTAATGTTTTCAACTCAATCTTTGGGGCTTCTATAATAGATGGAACCAACTTATTACTTGAAAGTGGTAAAGATTCAAATTTTTGCCGCCTTCTAGAATAAGTAGATATAGAATCACACATAGCATAGATTTGAGTTGATGCATTATCAAGTTTTGGGTAAGGATTTTTTTGATCATGAATTTCTCCTATATTAACTGAATTATCCTGAAGAATGATATCTGTTTTCAATTGGTCAACAATATCAATACTAAAACAATCACCTAAATCCTCAGGAAACTTCATTACATTAAAAACCTTAAACTCAACAGTTTTACCTTGAATAATCATAGTGAGTGTCCCTTCTTTAACATTTATCTTAGTACTAGCTGTACCCATAAAAGGTCGACCTAAAATGATAGGTAATTTTTTTCCAGGTCGTGGTGTGTCTTCCATATCTAATACAACAAAATCAGCTGGCAAGATGAATTCATCAACTTTCACCAATACATCCTCAAAAATGCCATTAGGAATCTTTACTGAACGATCAGCAAGTTGTAAAGTCATAGAAGTTGGAGAGAGTTTGCCCAATCTCAGCTCAGTATAAACTGAATAAGGCATAAAATTTATGCTTGCTCCCAAATTCAATAATGCCTTCTCAAACTTCACACTTCCTATGCGGCAGGGAACAGTGAAACTCCTTGGATCTTTGAATTTTGGTGGTAGTTTTCTTTGAAGCACTGCACTTACCCCTTCAGAAAGAGCAACCTGCTCATGCTCTTTAAATCTCCTCTTGTTAGTGCATAAGTCTTTTAAGAACTTAGTATACGCTGGGATTTGCCTAATTGCATCTAATAGAGGGATATTAATTTCTACCTTTTTAAATATCTCTATAAAATTTTTTAGCTAATCCTCTTTCTTAGAAGACATAAGGCGCGAAAGAAAAGGAGCTTTAGGCACATAAGGTGGGGGTTCAGTATAGGTAATGTCAGAGGTGGATGTGAAATTCTTAAAATTTTTCTTTGAAGATTCAGTATTTATATCTCTCACCTCATTGTCAACCTTTTTGCCATTTCTAGGTGTCATGATAGCTTTGGCATCTTCATAATTTCTAAGATTAAGTTCTGGTTGATTAGAAAATTTGCCTCTCTCACGTTCACTGACATGAGATGCAATCTGTCCAACTTGTGTTTCGAGCTTTGAGACAGTTTGTTGAGTCACGTGCTGGAAGGTCTCAAGTTGAGAAAAGGATTGTCTTGTAGAGTTTCGAAATTCAAGCTGATTTTGCATCAAGGATTTCATGAGTTGTTGCAATTCATCGATTGGTTCCTTTTTAGGCTCAGTTTGAATATGTACTTGTGCTTGCCAAGGTTTAGAAATTGGATTTTGTACATTCTTATTATTTGACCATGACAAATTATGATGATTTCTCCAACCAGAATTATGAGTATTAGAAAAAGGATCATACCTAGACTTTTGATAATTGCTAATTTGATTGGCTTGCTCTTGAACAAGTTCTGAATATTAGCCAATCAAAGGACAATTACAGGTCGTATAATCAATATTAGCACAATTTTCACAACCTTCTCCTCTATAATCTTTGGATACAAGATTGGCAATCATGTCAAACTTCTTCTCTAAAGCATCAAATCTTGCATCAACACTAGTAGAGGAACCTATCTCATACACTCCTTTCTTTCCTACTCCACGATCTCTCGTATAATCCCACTGTTGAGAATTAGCACTAAGCCGCTCAAACAACTCAAATACTTCGTTCTCATTCTTATCCATCAGAGCACCACCACAAGCAGCATCTATAATTTGTCTGCTCTGATGTAAGACACCCTCATAAAAATGCTCTATAATTCTCCACTTCTCAAAACCATAGTGAGGGCATTTTTGTAATAAATTTTTAAAACGATCCCATGCCTCAAAGAATAACTCACCATCTCTCTGCTGAAAATTCTGAACTTTCCTACGTAAGGCTTGGGTTTTCTGGGTAGGAAAGAATTTTTGTAGAAATTTCTGCGACAACTGATCCCAAGTGTTAATAGATTGTGCCTCAATAGTATTGAACCACGCTTTCGCCTTCTCCTTTAATGAAAAAGGAAAAAGACGAAGTCGGATTCCTTCATCCGAGACTCCATTAATTTTTAAAGTTGCACAGATTTCATAAAAATTTTTAACATGAAGATAAGGATCATCATTTGCTTGCCCATAGAAAGAAGGGAGCAGTTGAATCATGGAGGGTTTGATTTCAAAATATTGAGCAGTTATGTCAGGCAATACAATGCAAGAAGGTGTGGCATTGGTTTGGGAAAGGAAATAGGATCTCAAGGGTCTACGATCAATTTCTTGGTTTTGGTCCATGATGTTCAGCTGATCTCTACACTCACGTCTAATTCTCCTAACAGTTCTCTCAAGTTCAGGATCAAATTCAAGAGATGATTGACCTCGAGAGCGGGTTATCATGCACTAATGCAAAACCTAAAAGTGAAACGCAATGCTAAAAAGAAACTCTAAATGCAAACAAATGCAAAACAAAATGCAAATCTCAAGCAAACCTAATTGATCTAAGAGAGACTAAACTGAATCAAAGTTAAGCAAAATCAAGTCCCCGGCAACAGCGCCAAAAACTTGGTGTGGCTAAAATCACCTAAGAAAGCTTAGAGATTATATTCTAGTTTATCCCGTAAGTGCACGGTTGTCGCCTACCGTATAGCAAATAACAGGTTCGATCCACAAGGACTGATGCTAACTTTAACTCAAAACTAATCTCATAAAATATGTAATAGGATGGAAATTTTTAATTAAACTACAAATATGTATGAAAATAATAATAATAATAAAAATAAAATTTTTAGAAACAGAGGAGATAAGATAACTGAAATTTTAGAATCCACCACTAGTGTCTATTGTTTGAATCCTTAATCAAGTGTGAGTTTTATTATTGACTAATGTGAAGATTTCGTACCTAATACTTTGGTCCAGTCCTTAGGTCAGATTTCAATTATGATCCTAACTTTGGTCCATTTTAGAATCACCTATCTCTTATTTATTCTAACTTTGGTCCAGTACAGAATTAAACAAGAGATGCATTAAGAATTGCGAAATTAGAAATCATGCATTCAGGTTCTCTTTGGTCGAGAAAATACTAATCACAGTTATTAATCCTAAGCTCTTTTATTATGTTTCGATTGGTCCTCGCAAACATAATTAGACAAATAATTCAAACTTTAAACTTAATATTGATCACGCATTTAAATTCAAAATCTAAATTTTAATTAATACAAAAATTAATAACTCACAAAATATTCAACAATTATTAATCACAATAATGTTTAAGAATCCAAACAATTTCACTAAGGTTTCATCCAAAATTTCAGTCAAGATGTTTACATACCCAAAGAAATAATACAAGCAATAAAATTCATTGAGGTAAATATGAAAAAGAAAGAAAATCAATCTGGTTGGTTATTGGTTTGTCCACCGTCAAGCTCTGTCCCCTTCCTCGGCCTTTAATTTCCTCCATATTTCTTCCTCTCATTTCTTCCTCTCGTTTCTTCCTCTGTGTGAAGATCTCAATTTTTAAAGCCAAGCCAATTTCGGTTGAGATTTTCTCTTTCCCTTTTGCTGTCTGCAGCCGCCAAGAAGAAAAAAAGTTTTTCTTCTCATGTAAGAAAAGATTCTCCTAGGGCAGTCTCATTTTTCTTTTATATTGGGCTAAATAAATTTTTAGTAGGCCTATGCACTCTTTTAACCATTGGTTTGTCTCAAATTTATTGCATCATTAGCTCTTCTATATTTGTCCAACTTGTCTTCATTATCTAACATCCACAAATATAAAAAATTTTAGCTCATTAATAAATAAATCAATATATAATCATGACCAAAATATTATTATAAAGCATATAATTATATCTTTATCACTAGTTTTATAGTGCCTTTTCAATCCTTCGTTCATCGTTAGATACCCATCCCAATGAGAGGCATTTCATCTCAGTCCTACCTTTTTTGGATTTTGAAATTTTTGGATACCTGATCAATTGAATACTTGATACCATTTTCAACCTTTTAGCATGAATTGCTCATGACAACAAGAAGCTGAAAACAACCGAATTGCTGACTATAGAAATAATCTTACGTGACACCAAAATACCGGCAACGGCTTCAAAATAGATCAAAGTTTTAATGTTCATTGCAAGAACATTCTAAGAGATAACAACGCTTAATTCAGTAATGGATAAAACAACAAAAACGTTGCATCTTCGTTATAAATTCCTCAAGTGAAACCATTATAAGAATCAGTCTAACAATATTAAACAATGTGGCTTTAGAGCTAAGAAAAAATCACTAGCCAAAACCAAGGACATGAGGTGCAAGCTTCACAAGAGGCTCCAAGGCACTAGGAGAAAATTTTCTGGCAAACATATGACAAACACGTGAGCTGCCGTCATTATACGAGCAATTATCTCCTTCCAGAATATTCTTCAGATATTCCTCTGTTATGTCGCCCTTACCAAATGTAGCAGGATGGGCTCCGGCCCTGGACCAATCCACCCAGGTTATCGTCCGGTTAGCCAAGAGATGTGCTGCTTCAATATAGAGCATGGTTGGGAAGTAATGCTCATCAACATAGCAGTTGGGCTTGCAGAATTCCTTGAACTTTGGGTAATAAACGATGTCTTTGATAATAGTTACCGCAAGCCTCCTATCAATTTCAAACCACTGGGAGGCTTTCCGCCACTGTGTTATGTTGACTTCTGGAGCCATGTTGGGATCATACCTCCCCCTCCCATAAGGACCAGGATCATCGAATGCACTAATGAAGCTGTATTTAGATCTCCTCAAGTATGTGTAGATCGTACTGAAGTTGTAAAGAGGAATGCATGACTCCGATAGCAGGACAAACCATTCGTTTGATATGTCAAGCAATGCATTTGCAAGGAGCCGCCTCTCAGCGTCACACATGCTCATCGTTCCCCATACAACCTCCTAGGAAAAGATAAAACACAAGGGCATGATGTTACCTAAGAGAGCAAAGATAACTCTTCTACTCTTCCATATATATTATATATGCACAAACAATAAGATATCAATTTACACATACATAGTCCTTTTAAGACTTAATATAAATTCTTGAATTCATAAAAGCGTGCTCTCATCTGGTTTGCACAGCATATAAGCTTTCACATAAACTTTTTCCAAGTTCGCAATTAAGTACCAGGCTTGCCGTTACGACAGAAAAAACATTTTAAGAGGGTTGCTATGACCAACTGCTATAGGAAGCTGCAAAATGAGCAGTACATCACATTATAATGACAGTGATTGTATGCCCTAATGAATCTTCCTGCTAGCTATTTCATCTCTAGTTCCACCAACCTAATAAGGTTCAACATCACCAGTTCCCAATCCAGGTACAATAAATGTGCACATAAAGGTTGATCATATATAGATAAGATGCTACCCATTTATTTAGGCTTACTTTAACACAAATCTAGTTAATTCCCAGATATTCTCCAGTAAAAAGTAAAATTTCAGTAAAGTACGGGGGAAAAAGAAAGGAAAAAAAAGAAAGAAAGAAAAACATTCATAATGGCAGGCACTAAGCTAATTTGACTAGAGAGTGCATCTAGTCCAAAGAGATCCTATATGAAAATAAGAACAATGAGACCACACAAAAAGTCCTCATCTTAAAAGAAAAAATGCACAAGGAAGAAACTCAATACCATACCACCTAAGTCTTTTGCCAAAGTGCCTCTCAATAGTTCACCCTAGCATTAGGAACTCGATGCCGTGTAAGTCCTTGGGGATGGCCTATACAAAGTCAGGAGTTCAAAGGACGATTTTCGCAAACAAAATTGCAAAATTTATAATAGTAGTGAACCTTCAAACTAGGGCAATAATAATAGTAAATAACCATGTTAACATGGATTTAGGATTTATTGGAAACTTCATCTGATGGGGTTTCTAAACAAATGTTTTGCAAGCAACTCATTTGCCTGTGTAGGTAGCTCAAACTATGATAAAAATCATGATCATGTGTGGGAATGACAGAGAACTTCCTTAGTGAAGCCAATACATCTAGGTTGTGTATTCTAGATAAGTTACTGAAGAGTAGATCACCAATTATGTTCACCTTGTGTGCAGAAGAATAAACTTCAATGTAACACAAAAGGCATGACAAGTTACCATCTTTATAGAAAGAAACCCAATGTATGATCTTAGATTGGTATTAACCAATAGCACTACCTTGCTTGGGATCTGCCTCCCATAAAAACTTGAATTTGCAGGAGAGTTAGTCTTATAAGTTGGCAATGAATGTACATAAATGGAATAAAGTGCTTCATTCCCTTGAAAAAACTTGTCCCACAGCAGAGCAAGCGGCAAATTCCCAACTGCAAGAAACATAAAGGCAATCTTCGGTGTCCTTTTAAATGGGTACTTTTTGACCTGAGGAACCATAGAGGCTCTCCAAAAGAGTTCCTCATCTGTCATTTTGTGCATCAAGTTTGATGGCTGCTTTATCCATTTGCTAAGAGTAACAACACTATCCTGCTCCTCAACTCTGCATGGCTGATAACTCGAACGGATTTCCTTAATCACGGTTTGAATGCCATAAAACCGAGTCATATAAATACTAAAAATCGAAAATCCGACGCCGGCAACTATGAAAAACACCAAAAGTAGGAGTATCCTAGATTGAAAATGTCTGTGACTATGACTCCTCTGTGTTGGATCTTTACCATCTTCTAATGGCAAAACTCTACTCTGCATCTCCAACAAAATAATCACAAATCCAAACTATTTAATCAAAATTACCTTCTCCACATCTCAATTCCAAAATTTTTATGCAATCTAACACTACCTGTCGATCCAAAACTCAAATAAATCCTACCAAAACCATCCCAACTCCTCTGCACCACTGAAGAAATAACAACTCGCATCTCAATATCGTAAAAGTTTCACAGAACTGTGGTTTAACAACTCAACTTCTTAGATCGAAGAACTCAAGTGGGCTGTCATCCAAGAATCACAAACCTTTAAGGTAGATCTTGATCAGAATGGACTGAAATTGTTGAGATCTAAGCATGTGAAGAATAACACAAATTCGATTCGAGGAAAAACCTCCTGAAAAGTAATGAATCTCGAAGGATGCTGACTTCCCTGGCAGAGACTTGTTCGGGCAAATGGTTGAAGTGGCTATGCAGGACGGTTCTATGCTAAACGTGCTACTCAAAACATATTTCGGACTTTTTTTGTCTAGTACGATGCTTATAATTATCTTTAGAAATTTATTTTTAGCAGTTTCTAGTTATAATTACTGAAACTAATAAATAATCACAAAAATAATTGTTAATATAGACCACGTCCTTAAATAGTGTTGAAAATATGGATCGTGTTAACTGTTTTGTATTTCATTTCAGAAAATAATTTTTTAATTTATATTTTTAAATAAATTTTTATAATTTTTTATAAATTTATTTAAAATTATAGATATTATAAAAAATTATCTTATTATTATTTATTGTTTTTAAATCAAAAAAATTTTTAAAATAAAAATAAAAATATTTTTATTTTTAAAATATATTTTTAAAATATTTTCAAAAACCTTCTAAATAGACACGTTGCTGAGTTATGGGCTGTCTGTTTTATGAACAGTTCCATTGGCCCATTAATAATGACAAGCTCGGTCTAATTATATCAGATAGTATAAAGTCGATTTTATCGACCCCCCGGACGGTCTGCTCACGTCGATTAATATATATATTAATTATTAATTTGATCAATATAATAAATAATTTTAATATTTATTTTTATTATTATATTAAAAAAGTTTTGAGATTAAGAAAAAATTGCACCAAATCAAAATCCGGCAACCCAACCCAGCCGGGTCGGTTCTCCGCTTGTTTCTTCATCTCTATCTCTGAATTTATAGATTGACTTTGGTACAATGCTAAATTGTGAATAACGTATTTTGATTATCATTAATTTTACTTTCTCTTCAGGTTTTAGACATATTTTAATTAGCACTTTACATTTTAATTCTATTTTCATACTAAATATTATTTTGATAAAGTTTTATCTAACTTAATTTTATATATTTAATTATCACTGATTATATTTTATTAAATTTTATTTATTAAATTTACTTTTATTTGAGATTGAAATATGTCATAAATATGAATACTAATGCTCTTTTTCGTTTTCTGGTGATTTTTTAGAGTGCTTTTTAAATTTCAACTCTTTTTCATTATAATTTTTATTTTATATTTTTTATTAACATCCGTATAATATTTGATATTTTTAAAATCATAAAAGATATAAAATATATATATTATAAGATATATTGTAAGATATTGTTAGTATTATTATTATTATTATTATTTATTTCTAAACAAAAATAAACTTATTTAAAAAAAAAATTGTTTCAAATATTCCCTAAAAAATTGTTCATTCACTTTCGCGGTCCGTGAATGAACAATCACGTGTACCGTCATGAAAACAACAAAATAACCAATAATGTCGGGCTTTAAAAGTTGCATATAAAAAACGAAGTTATGTTACATACGAGCACACCAGGCCGGGCCAACATGCACATGGATTTTAGCTGTTTTGAATCTTGCCAGTTCGATAGCAGCCCAGAACTTGCCCATCAAAGCTTTATAGTTACAAGATTTCGGGCCCGTTTGGTATTCCGTTCACTCTATTTCAAAAAAATATTTTATTTTATTTTTTAAATAAAATTTATTATATTTTATTAAAATTATTTAAAATTTAAAAATTATAATAAAATTCTACATCATAAAATTTTATTAATAATTATTTTATTAGTATTTTTTACATAATAAAAAATAAAATTCCTTTTATAAATAGAACAAAAAAATTTTATTTTAAAAAATTCTATTCTATAAACAATCCCAAACACTCCTCTCGTTACAATGCAGAGTAGTAATGTCTTTATTATTTCTGTATATCATATGGTTTATAATTATTATAACTGCACAATTAAAATACGATAAAATAAACCTTTCTCATATTAGGTTTCCACAATGGACCGGTAATAGTTAAGAAGGCCCTTCATTCTACACAACACGGAAAGATCGCGATCAAATCTGGGTGGTATCATTTAATCAAGCCCATACCTTGTTATCAATATTGAGATTACATTTTTATTTTACATAATTATTAGATACTTTTAATAAAAATTTTAAATATAATTTTTGTTTAAAAATTTTAAAATATAAAAAAATTAAATATCATAAATTTATTATTTGTTTCTTTTAGTTCAAATAAATTAAAACTTATTTTAAAAAATTTTAAAATATTTTTTTAAAAAAAATCTCGCACTCATAAGCGTCTCATTAGAACTCAGTACCAAATCATATTGTTCTATTATTTTGGCTGCGTTTGATATTACTTTATTTAAAAATAGTTTTATAATTTTTTATTTCATATTTTTAATACTTTTTTATAAGTAATTATAAATTTTAATAAAAATTTTAGAAAATTAAAAAACTTTACATAGTGAAAAAATTTTATTTTTTTATTTTTTTAAATAAAAAAAACTTATTTTTCAAAAAAATAAAATAATTTTCATTTTAATTATTTTAAAAGTATTCTCAAAACGCACTCTTTGTTTGGACTTTGGAGATGTTTCTAATCAGTTAAATCTATAATGCGTCATGTATATATATGATGTAGTTGTTGACTTTTATATCTACACAAGAATTCTAATAGACGTTTGTCATTATTTCTTAACCGCTTACATTTAAGTTTTTAGTTTATATCATTAATAAAACTTTTATAAAATTTATTTAAAATGTAGAAGTACAAAAATTATATGTCATAATTTTATATTATTTTTTATTTATTAGATAAAAATAAAACTTATTTTTAAACATTTTTATTTAAAAAAATTATCTAATAAACACTTTCAAAAGTGTTAAAAGGGATTTCTGTATAAATGATTCTTTTAAGAACCTTGTTCTTATATAAAAGAACACTCTAGAGTCAAATTGACTTTTTCATGGAAAAACCTGCACCTGTAAATATGGTAAATGGAAGGAAACAATTAAAGAGATTCATAAAATTTTCATTATCAACTTTGTAAGCAAAGAAGAAATCCCAAGTGCGTGTTTCGTTTTTTTGAAAATAATTTTATGAAAGGGTGAAACTGAAACATGCCCTAACTAAAAAGAAACCCAACCCTTCTCATCTTCTGGCCACCGACGGCGTAACTCCGGCTTCTAGGCAACAACAAATCACCACCAACTCTAACAGCTTCTTCATCAAACTCACCAACCTCCTTGTCTTCATCAATCCTTCCAACAACAACACTCTGGCTCCTCGACACCACCGGCAAAACCAGCTGTTGTCTATACTTGCTCTGTGAAGCGGCACGAATAAGCCCACGGAGATCTTCATCCGCATTCGAAGACCCGTTCGATGCTGTGCTGAAGCTACGTTGCATGGTTGGACCAACTGTCCACGAACCTGCCGAAGCACCGGCCATGGTTGCCGCCGGCATCCGTCCTGCGCAACTGTTCATGCTGTCGACGTAAAAATCTCTAGCTCGGCCGAGTACTCGTATCGGAAGACGGATGTATTTTGCCAACCTGCTGCTGCTTCCTTTGCTCATCTTTCTAATAAGGTAATTAATCTCAATCTTCAAACTGCAAACAAATAATCTCTCAACTTTCAGGCAAGGAAAAAGATCTGGGTTTTATATAATTAGCTAGGGTTTCCAATTTCCAAATGCGATGAGCAGTTGAAAATTTCTTTTCTAAGATTGATGAGAACGTGCTTAATTAGACTTTTGGAGATTGTTTTAATAATACTATTATGGATAACTATGGATGATTAATGCAAACTGCGGCTAAATAAACCATGGTTTTTTTTAGATACTGCGTTGTTTCCTGGAACGTGATTAGGAATCTGTCTTTAAGGTAACACGTTGTTATCGTGGCTTAATTAATTGTTGTGTACGAAAAACTTGCTGTTTCTGTTCTTTTGAAAATTGATGTATAGGAAGTTTTTTACGTTTCATTTAATGGATTGATACTGAAACGAAGATTATCATTGCAAGAAAAAATTTATCTTTTAAAATATATTATAGGCACGATTGGTATTTATGTTACGTTAATCAAATAATATAATTTTTTCATATCCTACATTAAAATAAAAAATCGTACTATTAGGTTAAAGATATACATAGGTATTTTATTATTGAATTAAACCGTTTGAAAGTACTTATAAACATATATTTCGTAAATTTTTTAATATTTTAATTTATTAATATTAAATAAAAAAATGTATATTAATTATTCATTATCTACAATTCATCCGTGTAACAATATAGTTCAAGCTACCTACCTACAACCTAGAACACTGGGCTCCAAGGTGGGCCCAGTAGTAATAAAGAAGGCCTATTATAAAAAAAAGACTTATACTAAAATCTATTACAATTGTATGGAATTAAATTTTTTAGTCACTTTAAATTTAAATTTTATGTTTTTAGTTTATTGTAACTTATCAAACTTATTTGTAATATGGCACTTATTCAAATTCTACCAAACTCTTATTAGTCATACAAGTAAAGGAACAGTTTGAAGATTCTCATAAAATAAAATTTTAAAATAAAAATATTTTAAAATAAAAAGATATTTATTTTTACTAAAGCAAAAAATATATATAATTAGCATATATAATTTTTTATTTATAAAATTTGTTTGAAATTATGATATGTTATAAAAAATTATTTTAAAATGTAATTTTTTTTTTTCTTTCAAAACGTTTAGCCAGGCTAAACGGCACCTAAAACGCTGAAAGACTCCCGTGCCGTCGTCACCGTCAGTCAGCAGAGCGTAGGTACTCCAGCTAAACTAGGGCTAATAGGAAGCCGCCGTTCAAGTTTGACTAGTCAACAAGCAATAACACGAACATGCATTCACTTTCAAACTATGAAAGCCGCCGCTAGCTGCTGTTGCTCTTCATATATATATACACACACTTAACTCGTTAGTTAATTATATATCTTATTCTCCAAATTCAAAATCCTCGATCTCCCTTCAATTGTGAACACCAGTAATTAATTAATAAAATGGAGAAAGAAAGGAAACAAGAAGGAGATCATTTGATAATGCATGGAATCAGGAAGTCTTCGGCAAAGTCATGGCGGCGTAAAGAAATTATTACGATACCTTCGCAACAAAAGGTTTACCATGTAAAACCTAGAGAGTTCAGACAACTAGTTCAAAGGCTTACTGGAGCTGGAGCTTCTACAACTCATGATCAGCAACAACCTGCTGATGCGTTGCCGCCGGGGACAGCTCATGCTCCGCGGCCTCTTGATCTTGTTCCACGTGGTATGCAGCCACCACACCAACCGCTGGAGCGAGCTCACATGCCTGAGTTTGAGCACGTGTCACAATTTCAGCATTATGGGAATACTGTTAACGGTGGTGGAGCATTCGGAATTTTTTCGCCAGGATGGAACTAGATCTCCGTTGCACTCGTTGCCGTTGCTGAGCCCAGCGAGTGCTCTGGCTGCTTTCGAGAGTAGCAGGAGCCCAATTCTTTGATTCACCTTAATTTGGACATCTCTTTGTTTTGTCAAAATCTTAACTCAAATTATTTTTTTATGTTTTAATTTATCTCAAATTTATCAAAATTTCTGTAGTCATATCCTTGCTTGAAGTCGGCTACGGTCGAACTCAATGTCACAAAAGCATATTTTTAATAAATTAAATCGTACCCTTGGTTTCATCTACATCGCTGAGCCAATAAGGGGGTGTTTGGCTTTGCTTTCTCCCAACCCAACTTTTCAATTCTCCATTTCACGTTTTTCAATATATATTTTATAAATATATAAAAAATTTATTTAAAAATTTAGAAAGTGTAGAAAAATTTTACGGAGTGAGATCTTTTTATTGCATATTTTTATTATTTTTTTAGAAGTAAAAAAAATAGAGCTCGTTTTTCAAAAAGGACAAAAATATTCTTCATTTCACAAAAGCTCTATTTTATAAGTAATCCCAAACGCCCCCTAAATCTTATCACATTTCATGTGTCTATAAACAATAAAAATTTTAAAAAGTTTTTACCTTTTTCAGTAAAATAATTAATTGGTTAATATGTCACAGATGATGTCGTTAAACTTTGTTTTTAAAAAATGTTTAGTGTTTATAAAATAAAACTTTTTTAAAATAAAAAATATTTTTATTTTTTTAAAAAATAGATTTTATTTTTTATATTAAAAAAATATATATATAATAAAAAATTTTCACTATGTAAAATTTTATATTAAAAAATATATAATTAAATAATTAAATAAAAAAAAAAGTGTTTCAAAACGCAATTCTAAACGTCCAGTCTTCTTTCTTTCCGCTCTTCTTAATTGGACAATAAATGGGCCATATGTAGCCCATTTATTTATTACGTGGGCCGTATATAACTAATCACTATACACAAACCAACATCCGCAGTCAGCCTCACTTCGTTCTTCTTCCTTTCTTCCTATCTTCATCGATCGATCAATCATCAGAAGAACAACAGAAACAAAATGTCATGGCTTGCTCGTTCCTTCGTTAACACTCTTCGCGGCGAAGATGAAGAACAAGAGGAAGATGAGAACAACGACAACGACATAAACAAGTCTAACTCTCCTTCAAATTCTTCGGCGATCGAACACGGCGGTGTTGTTGTTGGCGTCAATGATGAAGATCAGCAGCAATCGAGCCGTAGCGGCGTGAAAGAAGATATCTCCGAGCTCACCAAAACACTTTCTAGACAGTTCTGGGGCGTCGCTAATTTTCTCGCTCCTCCACCGACTTCTGATAATAGATCACCGCCGGCTTCCGAATCGCCGATAGAAGAATCATCGCCGATTGGAACGCCGAGATTGGCTGGAATTCGGAATGATTTTGCAGAGATCGGTGGGAAGGTTAGGTCAGGGATCTCTATGTTGTCCAGTAAAAAGGCCGTCTCTGAGATCTCTAAGATTGCTTCTACGTTATTCGCCCCGGAACGGGAAGATGAAGATGAAGAAGAATTTGAAGTTGATAAGAGTGGATCGGTGGCAATTGGAGTCACTGAAGAAGTGCTGGCATTTGCAAGAAATATATCGATGCACCCAGAGACGTGGCTTGATTTCCCGTTGCTACCTGATGAGGATGAGACTGATGGTAATTGATTCTTCTCCCAGTCTCTGATTTTGCTGGTAGAGTTGTGCTTCAGTCTGCTTCTGTGTTTAGTAGGAAAATGAAATTTGGCATGATTCGTTCTAATAGCTATGCTGTACATGTCTGGTTCTGTGTTATGGGCTTGAATTTGATTGCTGCTATGCATTTTGGGAGCATGTTGCTTCAAAGGATTGTCACACTAGTTTCATTAGTTAACCATTTTGTTTTCTATCTGAATATCAGGTGGAAGGATGAATTGGTTATCGTGATTTGGATTTTATGAATGATGTGTTATGCTTTTTATGTGGCCAGTAGTGTCATAAGAACTCTGTCGCTTGTGCAATATTTCAAGTTGTTTCACTCAATAGACCCATAAGCGTGATGTTGCTCCTAATATTTCAGGTTAATACCTGGAAGTACTAGTCTCTGTCCTAGGGGTTGTTCTTGGGCTGGCCAACATAATTATAATATACTTCAGGATTTTGCTATCTCAGTTTTGAATTATAATGAGCCTAGATCTATAAAGCTACCAGATGCTCGCACATAGTTCTAAAGTTGTCAGGTTTCATTGTTCATGTCATGTTTAACTCTTTCATCCTAGCTCCAAGGTGTTCTTGCAGTTAGCTTAAATAAAACAAATATAAGAAACAAATTGATAAGAATATGCTATTTCATATGCTTGCTGGCCTCCTGCCGTTATAAGATGCTCTAATGATTACCACTGTATATTTAAACTATCCAATGTGGAGTGCCATTCTCTAACGTATTAGCTGATTCTGAGTTTGCATTTACAATTGTGGTCTTTATATCAAGCATATTATTTCCAGTTCTTAGATCAGAGACAAGGTTACCAATTTTCATATGCTCTAGGAAAAGCCGTTAATTTTCACATAAATCTGGAGCTTATTGTAATGTCTTGACTCTTATCTTTCTTTTTTTCCTACTCTAATTGACGTGCATTTCCGTAACTAGACTTTGACATGTCTGATGCCCAACAAGAGCATGCTTTAGCTGTGGAACGTCTTGCCCCAAGGTTAGCAGCTTTGAGAATTGAACTTTGCCCAAGCCATATGAGTGAAGCGTGCTTCTGGAAAATCTATTTTGTACTTCTGCATCCTAGACTCAATCAGAATGATGCTGAACTTTTGTCAACACCGCAGGTACCTATTCCTAATGCCTGATGGTACTTCATTTCTTTATGTATACCAGATATAGGAAGAGTGCTGGCAGGCCCATATTCCTTTCTTCTTTGTTTTGAATGTTTATGTCTGCATTAACTTCTGCAGGACTCTTATCTAGGTTTTGTGGTTAAAGGATATGGTTTGTGTTTTGTTAGATCCAATTTATTAGCCATATTGTTGCTCATGTTGGTAATTATAGTGCTTCACAGTTTTCAACCTATTAGGAACTTTGAAGTTCTGCTTCTTCTAATGAGTGTGTTCCTTGTGGTATATAGACTATAAGGAAAACGCTTGCAGCTTATAATAGATATTTATGCTGATTTTATTTATCATAATAAAGTTAAATAAACAATGAAACTTGTGGGGTGGAGTAAACTCAGATCTTTAGTGGAAGTTGAAATTGCATTTATTTGTGTGAAAAAGCTGAAATTCTCATATATCATTGTGCTCTATGAAAAGTAAAACTTAAGCAAGGTCATTACTGGTAAGATGGCTTATGGTATGAAGTACGAGTATGTTAATATGTCCTGAACTCTTCCTGACCTAGTTGTTCACACTTCATGATTCGGGTTAATTCTTATAGAGATTTCTTTAGGCCACTTGGAAATGGCCTTTTAGTTTCAGCTCCTTTCTGTTGCCATTGTTGATTGGAGAACATTTTAATAAATTGTGGACATTGTTTCGGTTATGTCCTCACATTTGCTTTTTCATATTATAATTTGCTTTTCTTGTGCAGATTGTAGAAGCTAGAGCAAAGTTACAGGGGTTGCAGAGTCGCTCAAAACAAGGTTTGGATAGACCAGAAGTTGGCAGCAATTACAAGAAAGAAATACTGATGCCAGTGCAGTCTGAAGAGCATTTAACAACAATTAAAAACAAAAGCAATGAAGCTGCATCTCCAAAGGGTGCAGCTGAAGAAACTATAACTGTGCCAATAGCAGATGTGGAGACTGAAAAGCATCCAGTCAGTACAACTGAGGTAAAGATCGTTGATAAATCAGTTACTGAAGAAGAGCCGTCAATGTTTTCTACGAACAGAGAATCTTCTGATGACGCTTTGAAAATTCCCATTGATAAGTTTGAAGATGAGTGGCTGGAAGATGAAGATACTGGCGAAGTGGGTGGCTCTCATATCACTCTGGTTCAAATAGGAAATGACGATGATGTCTCTTTCAGCGATTTGGAAGAAGATGATGATGAAGGTGCACCAAAGAGCACCAAAGCTGTAGATACTACTACAGCTTCCCAAAGAAAGGAATCAAAAGAACGGAAGCAGTCATATAAAGGCTCCAAATCTGTGAAGGGTGGCAAACCCAGTGGTGCAAAGGTGAATGAATCAAATGACTGGTCGGACTTTGATGATATAGATGAGATTGAATAATAGCATGTATAAACAAAACTTCTTCATGTATGAAAACTTTCTTTTCATACTGTGATTGTACTGATTGTACCATCCGTTCTCTGGTTCTGTCACTTCTGTACATAACGAAGCTCTGTTTTCTTTGATACGAATAAATTCAGTCTTCAGACAGATTGGTTATTTCTCTTCCTGAACTTCCAATTATATGTCTGCGTCTCTTGTTGTCAATGGCAATATCAGAATCTGTGAACGAGATTGAAACGAAGGACAAATCTGTATCAACTGAAATCCATGGCATCATTTCCTTTCATACATCAACATTTCAACTATACAGTTATTTCACTACAATATTAGACATAAACATTTCTGGTAAGGGTATAATAATGATTTATCGAAAATAAGCATCTAATCCAGATGTACAACCAATTACTAACAGCAACTGAAAACGTACATAATTAACTAGGAACAAACATGTAATGAGAGATTTCTCCACAAATTTTCATGGCCTTTATAGTAGATCACAGTATCAGAAGATGAGAAGAACAAAGATGAACTAGGTAACTATAGAGAGAGGCTTAGTTAGTTTATAGCGTTGCCTTGCCGGGGTAATCAGCAGCTTTGAGAGTTTTCTCGATAAGACGGCGAGCCTTCCGGCTCTTGATTTCAATCTTAACGCTGCTACTCTTATCCATCTTCACGTAAGGCTTCTTCTTACTCTTCTTGTTCTTCAGTGTTTCGATCACCTTGCTCTTTATCGTCTCTACAAAGTTCTCCAATTGCTCACTTCTCATCAACCCCATTGCTTTCTGTTCAGCTCTGCTCCTGTTTCCCTCTTTTACTTTTGCTTTGTGTCAGTGAAAAGAGAGAGAGAGAAAAGAAACGGCGTAGAAATGGCGGAAATGTAAAAGAATAGAATTTTTTGCTTTTGGATGTCATGGTATTATAGCGTATTCATTGCATGGGATTTGAATTTTTGCTGCATTATTTTTGATCAGTTGAATCTTTCTCACTACCGAGATTTTTGGTTCATTGATTTCATTTTAATTGATTTGTATAACACTCCATTAATAACGGCGGAAGATGTAACGGAGAAAAAAGAAAAGTCTTCACAAAGGCGCTATTTGTTTCTAGGTATATAGCATTTCAATGTAAAGATATGTTTCATATTAATAATTAAATTTCGTACGAAAAAAATAAAAATAAAAATTAAAAAAATAGTTTGAAAATTAATTTTATATTTTAATTATTTTTTAAAATGAATTAAAAATTAATATTACGTTGAGAGATGTGTAAATAAAAATATTTGAAACAGATTTTTGTATGAAATTTAAGTATCAAATATTTTTTTAAAATAAAATATATAAATTTTTAGAAACTTCAACTCTGATAAAAAAAAATTAAAATTTCGGACGACTTAAATACGGACTAAATGCATAATGTAACTCAAATTCTATTTCGGTTTGTTCGTCTTGTGGAAATAAAATTACAGTAGCTTCAATTCAAACAGCACATAATATATTCATCAACACCGACGGAACATATTAATGTATATTTTTATAAATAAACCAAATTTATTTTCAAAAAATATCAAATAAATATTTTAAATTGTTTGTATTAATTTAAACACCAAAAACACCTTCTAAATTTACACGTCACGAATATATTCCATGAATCAATCACACCTAACATCAGGAACCGTTCATTTATTAGTGCGTGATCCGCGATAAATTCATGATGCAAGGACAAATCAAATCTTATTTTCACATGGGTGTTGCTGGCGAAGGAGTTACAGACATGTTTAATTTTACTTTTCCATTTTTTTATTTTTATAGTATTATATAAATATTATTAAAAATATAAAAATATAAAAATTTTATATAATTAAAAAAAATTATTTTTAAAAATATTTTGAAATATTGACTAAATGTATACTATTGTGTTGTGTCCCTTATCCTTCCTTATAAACAAGATAAGTTAGAAGTTGTAGAAAGGTCCTGGATAAACAGTTGAAAATGATCAAATTTTCCCTTTAAATTTAGCTGAACATGATCAATCACAATTGACAAACTTTTTTGGTCCAAAATGAAGAACTGAGAAGAAACAAAAACTAAAATTTCCAAACTAAGCCAAGCCCTTAAACAATACGCTTCTTCTAACAAGCTAACTAACTATACTCGCTAATAGTTATCGTATAAAGATTTGCAGAGAGTAGATATGCACGCCTCTCTTAATAATAATAATAATAATAATAATAATAATAATAATAATAATAAGCTCACCACAACAGACAAGCACCATCACAAACTTAACCAACACACTCAAGAAAACAAACATCAATATTACCACAACATAAACCTATTATATCTCTGATCTAATCCATGTCTAGAAGCTGCAAAAGCAACACAGACCAAGTAGTAGGATCAATAACTCAGCAGTAGGCAACACAATTCTTCTTGCAATCAATAGTGCAACCACCACCTCCGCCGCCGGCGCCATAACCCTTCCCTGACCTAGCATACGAAGTAAAGCACTTCGCCGGACAGGTGAGTCTCTTCTTATAACAAGGTCCACGCTCGGAACAAACAACAGATGGTCTTACAACACCTCCTCTCGCATAGCCGCCACCAGGTCCGCTGTAACCAGCACCGTATCCCCCTCCCATGTTTCCCCAGTTTCCGCCCATGCCTGGAAAGTTGAACTGCCCACCAGGTCCGAAGAAGCTTCCTGGGTCAGGAATGTTAGGAATACTCCCACCTGCTCCGGGTATGTTGCCGCCAGTGTTGCCACTGCCTCTGTTCCTTGTCTTACTAGTAGCTCTCAGTTCAGCTTCGAGATCGTGAACACTGACTGCAACCGAGAACAGAAGGAAAGCTACAACAACGACAACAAATGCAGTGATCTTCATGGTTAACTTTAGTTTGAGGAATGAAAGTTAATGGAGTTGAAGAAGGGGAAAGGTGGAGGGAGTGGAGTTAAAGTAGTCGTAATGAAGTCGGGAACATTTAATATGAGAAAGTTAGAGGACGGTTGGGTTAATAACTGCATCACGCGCGATGCTGTAGAGCAAATGAATGTAACAAGTGTGAAGATTTTTGGACTTCTTTGACTTTGGAGGTAGACAGCTGATATGGTTGGACCCATTGGACCTATGACGTGGACTGCCACTACAGAAGAACCATCATCTATAATTTCAACACAAAAATTAGGAAGAGAAAAAATGTCATTTTTTTGCGTTGAGATAAAGTTGAACTTGGTAACATAAATAACACTAAAGTTAAGTACTTACCAGAAACTCCGACATATGACCTTCATCAAATTGAAGGACATTTATTTTGTTAGAGTTGCATTCAAGCACTCTGTTTTTTATCCCTCAGGTTGCCGACCATGGTGCCAACACAGGTCACAGAAATGAATGCCAGAGAGCTATGTATTCAACTCAGCACTTAAATAGGCCAAATCCATCTGGATGAAAGAAGGGTGGTTGAGAATTGCAAAGGCATAAATGCTTATCTATATAAATATTTATTGAGAATAGATATTTGCCTACTTATAGGAACGAAATACGGCTTGATAAGGACCCATGCCGGTTTCTTTCCGTGAAATAGGCCTTTCTTTCTGTCCATCAATTTGAATTGGCTTCCATCGAATTCAGGCTACCAGTTATTGCTCCTGTGTCTCGAATTCAAGTTGAACATATACCAAGAATTCATCAGAAAAGATTAAGAGAATAATGTGGTGTCAATTTACAACGTTCTCAAAACTTTATTTGTTTGGAACAATCAAATATATGGTTAGAACAATTTATCTTTGCTAAAAGTACCCACACATAGAATAAAGAATATAACATCACAAGAAGTGAATGAGAAAAATAAAGTAAACATCAGCATTACTTAATGTTCAGAACTAAAACGGGACCATCGCAGTAAATATGATTTGAAAACAACTGAATCCTAGACGAAGGAGGACAAAACTGTTATTAGTTGAAGCATTGAAGCCGATATCCAAATTATATGTAAGCACAATAGACTTGCAGCTAAGGGAACGCCAATTAAAAAGGTGCTATCTTTGAGGTAATGAAAAGCTACAGACCTGTTACTCAAACAGAAATACTGACCTGGTCCCTGGATGCATCAACGACCTTGAAGTCTGAAACCTCATGGTGGTCTCTACCTCCACCAGCAGTTCTCCTCTAAGCAGCAGCACAGCACATGAACATCTGACACTAAACCACTGAAGCCCGTAAGAGTTCCTTTTCTTTCCTTTTTCCTGTGTAGCTTAACTTTACACCATAATAAATGAATTGTGAACAAACTGAAAAGGTAAATAACAATTTGCAATAAACAACAACTTACCCACAATGCCATTTCAAAAAACAAACAGCATCTTTTTTCTTTTCTCCTTCTTATTTGGAAAAAGAAAGACAAGCAATAAATTCTTCTGGCTAGAGAAAGTGATAGTAGATTGTGCACTAATGTATATAACGAAGGACTTATATGTTCAACTTAAAGAGTGAAAGCTGTTTAGCACAATAAGACAATATACAAATTCTGCATTCTTTAATGCAAAATCATGATCAGCTTGTTGTTAACAACCAAATTACACAACTACTAAAACTTAAACACTAAATGACATACCAACCATCCTTCAATTGGTAAACAGAAAAGGTTTGTAAGAGTTATGCTAAAATATCATGTACCTATAACATTGGTAGCATGTTAGATATTGGTCAACACACTTAGCAGAACAAATTGCACAAACAAAATCACATCATAATTTCACACACTACGGTAAGTTGCTTTTAATTTGTAGAAATACTTGTAATTTTCCCTAATATATTGCAAACAATTAGCTAATTAATTAGAAATCTACGATGTCATTGTTTGTGCTTCATTGACATGAAGAGAAAAGTCTACCTGTTATATATACCATGTGTTAGCCATCCAATAGAGCCGAGCTAGTTAATGGCTGAAATATTAGTGACTAAAAAGAGCTACTTAAGTATGCTCTGCTTGCTTCTAATGCATAACATATAGTGATAAGAAGTAAAACGAAAAGTCATTCTAGCAAGGGAAATTATATGCCAACCTAAATACCAGCAAAACTTCCATAACTCACCTTGAAATAATTTTGCTGCAGTATGATGTCTTCTCTTATCTGAATGCACACTTCTTCGAGGTCTTAGACTTGTCATGGAATAGCTAGTAGTTAGATGCAACACTAGAGCACATAATTGAAAATCTGGCAAGAGAAGACTGACATTGAACATACACGATGTTTTCATATGCTTATTTGGATCCAGTATTATGGGCCTAAGCTAACAATGAAATCGTGCTGCATGGACTGCTATGATTGAGAGGTTTTTGAAATCTTCAGTTACTTGTAAAGAAAAATCTTTTGTACACTAACCAACTTTGAATGTATACTTCATAATTCTCAATGTCATGAGAATCAGCAGCGAGTTAAATAAATTTTTTAACAGTGTATCTTCTCCGTGATATATAATCTGGTAAGTTTTACAATGTCCTGTCAAGAGCAAGGTTTTTCCTTACATGCTAGAAGACCTATTCAAGCTGGTGTCAAAACCCTTGTTCCGATCAGAATATGCATGCACAAGGCGAGGCATATTGTTGCAATCACAACAGACTTGGCATTCACATATCTCATCACCTCTATTCCCTTCCTGATTGTTTGCTCATGAACAACATCGGCACCTCTCTTGGCCCCATCACATAGTTTCCACATCATAAAATCAAGGAAGGACCTCACCGTCTCAGATGTGATCCTCCCTGTGACATCAAGAACAAACTTCCTATTTTTGGGGATAGCTAGCGTTGTTGATACCTGATTCATCAACCCATCTTGACCCTTCATCCTACCCTCAAATGAGTGCCTCCTAATCCCATTGTGCTCTAAAGTCACCAATGCTCTATCACCTTCAATTGTGGCGATATGATTGCTTGAGTTCAAGTTTGAGCTAGTGAGGACTTCGTGAGAAGTCCTTACAAGTGTCTCCATAGCACCATTGCATACTGAAACAAGCATTTCCTTCATCTTAGACTCATACTCGGGGTTCGTTAGGCCCGAAAATATCTGATCATACATGTTGATATCCATGGTCTTATCGAGAAAAACATCAACTGCAGTACTCACAAACCTCTCAATGCAATCAGCAATCAATTCCCTGGATTCATCCCTACACACCAGTTGGACCCATTTCGGTACAGCTTGCGGTTCCGACTCTGCAGAAACTTCTCCGTCCAATCGATTACTAGAATATGAACGCACATAAAACCCTAGCACCAAATTCCTTGCAAAACTACCGGCAATCACCGATACAAAGCCTGTACCGGCATCAGAGAACAGCTTATCAAGAACTCTATCAGTGAAAGTCCCTGATTCATTCCGATTTGACTCGGTACCAGAACCGATTCCACGAACAATACCAGCAGTCAACGCTTCAGAGATCGAAGAAACAGAGCGGGAGAAATCATCAGAGCACGCGATTTTCGAAATCTGTTTCAAACTCCGGGGTACCTCATCAGAATCGGAGAGAAGAAACCGATGGAGATCGCCAGCGACGAGAGAAACGGCGTCAGATGAAGAGGTAACGGCGTCAGAGAGAGAGAAGAGAGCCGTTACAAGCTTCGTCAGCTTCTGCCTTTTTCTGGTAAAGTAAGGAAGGTTATAGAATTTATAAGCGCCGTAGCTTGATATTGCGGTGGCGGAGAGGTAGAGAAGCCATCGCCGCCGTCGCCAACGAGACAAACCGATGTTCGTGGTTGTTAAGTCCATCAAAATAACAAGAGACTGAAATGAAAGAGCCAAGGGGTGGCTTGGGAAAATAGAGAGTTTAAATTTTTACTTTTTATAAATTTTAATAGTAATGTTCTAGGATAAGTGGATAACGACCAATATTACAATAAGTTTTTTTAAGTCCAACCAAAAAAAGAAAAATAGAAGGAAAAAACAAGTAAAAATTCAGGAAGTTTTGAGATCATGGACATGAATTATTTAGAACTTTATTTCTTTTTTTAGATGAAAAAGATATGGTCTGAATGAATGCGTGTAGCTTGCGTTGGATTTACGTGTTGGGCTCTATGGATAGAGACGGTTAGAAATATATAAATATAATGAGACGTTTATCTAACAGCTAAATCTTCGAATTAACTGATACGTTCTATGTCTGTTTGCCTAAAAGAAAAAGACTACAGAAAAAAATAATATAATAATAAGGAACAAAGTTTAAGAGCTTGCATATGATCTCTTATGTGAAGAAAAATATAAGCAGTCTAACAACGACTTCACCAAACAACAAAATTGAGATAGGATTTTACCACAAACAATAGCTCTTTTGTCTCAGCAACAGTGACAGAGAGCTATGCAACAAATATAGAAAGCATCTCACTCTTCTTTACAGCGATCATGCAATTACTAATTTATAAACTAACAAGAGAAAGCAGAGAAAATACCATATCTATCTGCAATTGATTCCCCAAAAACCTCGCTTGAACATTCATATAACACATACAAGATTGCTGCAAGCGGAATCTCATTGATCACCGCCACTTCACTACTACCTGAATTAAACCTGAATCAACCTACGAGCTAAACACATGAACATTAGATGAAGAACAACACGGCATTATCCTGAGTAGCAGGCTCACGAAAACTTCGCTACCTTCTCTAAAGTAAAATTCTATAGTTCAACAGATAACCATAGAAGATGGCTATCCAAAAACTGGTATCCTCCACTCACCAGAAAGGCGTTATGTGCATGTGTTACCGCTTATGTTAGCTTGTGCTTAATCTTCTTTTTGGCTGCCTCTTGCTGAAGCTTCTTTGTCCAAACTCCTCAAGAGGAGGTCCAAAGATGACCTTCCCAGAAATAACTCCAATTCTGCAAGCAATAAGAGATTATCATGAAAGAAAATGTTTACAAGTAATTGTGATATTAATCATGCAGACTACACTATCCTAAATTTCTTGCTTTTGGGACTGCTCTTTTCTTTGTAAAATGCATTCACATTTTAGTTGCGACAAGAAGGAATTAACATACAAAAACCAAAACAGCAGAAAAAGCATGCAAGTAAATAAATTATGATGTATCCGCAACAAGATGTTGAAAAATGTGATGCAGAAATGCAGATAAGAGAAGAAAAAGCCAAAGCTGACCAAACTATAGCAAGTAAGGTTTCACAGCAAAAAATCACAGCTGACACTTCACGATAAAACGAGCGAAACAGTTTCTAGTAGCTGAAAAGCAACACCTTGTAAAGTTTAATATAGCTTTGTCTAAAAGATAAGAAAAAATTAAAAAGAAAAAGTTCATTAGTACATTGTGATCAGATGCTGATTCCAATGCTTCAAATCATTAAGATGGATCAAAAGTCTTCATCTATACAAGCATTATCCTTGTGCTCTCCATTGCATCAAACCTGCTAGTAGAATCTTTACAAGGTTCTTTATGTTCCCAGTTGGATTAATCGTCAATTTAGGAATAAACCTTCTTTATCAAAATTGAAATCAAAAGGGCACTCTAGGAACAAATCCTCTTTATCAAATGTAAAATCACAAAGGGGAACTTTAGAATTAGACACAGTTCACATATACAACCATCTGCTCTGTCGCATTTCCAAAATATAAATCTCACACCCAATCCTGTGCCTGCTTAAGTGCTTATAACGTACTCTAATGCTTATTCACGTATGAAATGGGCATCCTTGCAGAAGCTATAACGAGAAAAATCAGCCTATCAAATCTATCCAAACTTATATCCGACCATTAGAACAAGTAATTAGAGATTTCAAACAATTCACTTCATCCATCTACCTTCAACAACCAAACTTTTTGGAAACTTAATCTTCCAAGAAAATCCTTCACTGATGCCAAGCTAGCATATTTCCTTATAATCATTTTTGTAATATGAACTTCCAGAAAATAGTTCAACACTTTATCTTTCACATATTCACAGACAAAGTTGACCTCTTTTTGCATGTAGTCCCTAATCTATTTTTATTCAGAAATTTAATTGCAGATACCTCCTAGTACAGTATCGTAAAGTCAAAGCAAAATTCACCTGAGATCAATACATATCCATAAAGCCCGAAAGCAATCGGAGATTCTACGTTCAAAATTTTATAATCTTCACTAAATGAAACCTCTCCATGTACCCAAACATAATAATTTTGAGGAATAAACAAACTAAAGCCCAAAGTAAACAAGATTTTCAAGGAAATCTGCCAACAAGAAAAGAGACTTTGAATTATAAAATAGAAGAAGAAGCTTTGAACTCGCATAACAGCTCCGGCCACCAATGGCAGCGATAGAAAATCTGCGCCGCCCAAACATCTTCGACGATCCACCAAAAAAAAAAAGGGTAAATAAATAATTCTGTACGTCCTTTTCAAGACCTTAATCAACAGTTGAATAGAATTTCTACACAAAATAGGGGTCTCACAGCAACAAAGGTAGATTACAAAAAATTGCCTAAAACCTCGAGGAAACTATAGTTAACCACTCAATCAACACATATCGAATAAGATCGTAATTATACTAAAGCTTAAGAACCTTAAAAAAAATTTAAATCTCACCACTGCCTCTGCTCTTCCTCCTCTGCCGCAGCCGGTGCCTGTTCTTCCGCCAATGCCGCTGTTTCAATTCCGCCGCCCATCTGACGAATACGGACCCACGCTTCCTCCGGCACGGGACTCACCGAAAGTCTGGGCTGCTTCAGAAGCTTCAACCCCTTCACCGCTTCATCACCGTTGGCCGCAGCTTCTTTGATCTCTCCTAACGCCACGTGTCTACTCAGTTCACCAACTTCCTTCACATCGACAGCTCCACCACCATCACCACCGTTGATATCGTACCACGTCCTTATTACCTCAACGACACCAACGATTTTTCGATCAGTGCCGGAGTGGTAGAAGAAGCAGTTGTCGCCGGTGTTCATTGATTTCATGTAGTTCTGCGATTGCTTGTTCTTCACCCCGTCCCAGATTGATATACCATTGTTTGATTTCTGGTCAGTCCATGACCATTCACGCGGTTCCGTTTTCACTAACCAGAACTGTTTCTTCTTCTTCTTTGAGTTCTTCTCCATTGATTGACGGTGAAGTTGAACGACCACAGCAATGGCATTAAATGAGTGGCGCGAGAAAACAAAGCTGTTCCCGCCATTTAATATGGGCTTCTACGGTATTCGGCCCAAAACGATGGGCTTATTTTTAGAATGTTTAGGCTTTGTATAAGACTACTTGAATGGGCTAAGGAATTATTCATTTGAATTCAGAACCAAAACTAAATTATTAAAAAATTAATTATCAAGAAGTGAATTAATGTGAATCATATTATTAAAAGTGGGTTTATTTTTGTGTATCATATAAAAAGAAGTGAGCTGAAAGTAACTTTTTAGATTATTTTGTGTACCGTAAGTTGAAAATAATTTTTCAGTAAATGAGCAAGTTATAAGAGTCAAGAAAATATAATACACAAAAATTGATACTTTCGTGATTAAGGGCGTGTTTTAAATGCTCGTAACTGAATTTTATGAAAGTGAAAAGTATGAAGTAAAATTTCTTATAAAATAAAATAAAAGTGAAATTCAGTATTTGTGTTTCAATAGATTTTAAAAATGTGTTGAAAATTGAAAAATATAGTTGTATTGAAAAATGTGTAAATAAGAATGTTAGAACGGAGTTCCGTACGTGAAAGTGGAGTTCTGAATTTCTTGTATAATTGAAACATATGAACTGTTGGAATTCAAAATCTGACAAGAGAAAGTAGAGTTACGGGCGATTAAAACGCGCCGTAAGAAAAAAAGAATTGATGCTGAATATCTTTATAGTTAAATGATATTATCAATAAATCTAGAAGGAAAGACTATTTTCTTTTCTTTTGAAATAAGGTTGCAGTGTTGTGTACGCATAACAATGAAGTCAACGTATTTCTATCTTTTACTAATAATAATATTTAGAGAGGCCTTTGGATTTCCTCGCTCAATTATAAAAATTATTTTTATTTTATATTTTAATTAATTTTTTATATATTTTACAAAATTTATTTAACACAGCAGTAAATAATGAAGACGTTGATTATCTGTGTAGTTTGAGCTTTATAGTCAAAGTAGTTAGAACAAACATACCAACACAAACTTGAGAAAAACTCATCTGCAATGCTCGTAATTATCAACAAAAAAAAAAGAAAAGAGAGAAAGTAAAAGTCTCATAAGATGTAAGTTAGCAAATGGTAATGATTCCAGAAATTGGTGCGTTCGCCGTTCAGCAAAAAAGTCTTTGGTATTTTTAGTCGTCCAAAGAAAAACAGAAGAAGGTAAGATGTGCTTGACTATTACAGTCGTTCGTGTATTCAGCAAGTCCATACTAGAGGGGGCGTTTGGGAAATGTTTTACCTAACATTTTTTTTTTTTTAATTTTATATTTTTTAATATATATTTATAATTATTTAGAAAATTTATTTAAAAATTTAAAAAATATAAAAAAAATTACGTAATAAAATTTTTTTATTATATATTTTTATTATTTTTTTAAAAATAAAAAAAAACTTATTTTAAAAATAAAAATAAAAATATTTTTCGTTAAAAAAAAATTCTACTTTATAATACTACCAAACGCCGCATGAACTTACTATCCTGTAGAGACTAGACGTTACGACTCTATATATATTACCAAATGAAAATCATAAAAATAATTATAAAAGATTAATTTCAGCTAACTTTTAATTACACAAAATAATATAAAAAGTTATCCATAATTCATTTTTACTTACAACAAAATATAAAAAGTACATTCTAAGAGCTTGTTTGAGAGTGCGTCTTTTTTAAAATTTATTTAAAAATTTTAAAAATATACAAAATTTATATCATAAAATTTTATTATTATTATTTATAATTATTTTTTAAATAAACAATTTAAAACTCATTTTTTAAAATAAAATAAAAATAAATTTTGATTTTAGAAAACTAATTTTTATAAGCAGACTTCTAAAACTGTTTTAGTTTTCCATCTCGTTACAGGGAGAGTTGTAAAACACTATTCATGACTTCACAACAAAATCAGTTTAACAAGAAACAGAGCTGCAAACTGGAACCTGTTCAAGTGATACTGTTCTTCCATGGAATACTCTGCCCTGCTTCCACAAATTTAAATTCCATCCTCCCATAATAAGTTAGAAAAGTTGAAAATTGCTAGTGACTAAACAAATATTCAATTCCATAATGGTATAAAACCACCATGAAAACGAAAAAGAAAACCTTTTGTTATCCATTTTAACAATCATATTTACCAGTAAACTTCAGCCATTGATTCATCCACGCACTAGATTAGATCCCTTCCTTGAAAACCAACAAGTTACTCTAAGAAACTTTCTTCAGCGATGCTTATTCCCTTGGGTGTAAATATAATCAACGTGTGCGTTCAGGGTTCTCCTTGCCAAGCACTCTTCTTGGCTAGCACCTTCGCATCCCTCAGTGCTGTCGATCTTTGCAACCTCAGCAACCTACGCACAAGTAAGAAAACAAGGTTAGAATTCAAGAAAATTGTTCTTATAAAAGTACTGATTTTTATTTGCTAAGAAACTTCTTGGTAATCTAATCTAATCAGCAGAAGATGATACTCAGTGAAACCGATCCTTCATCTTACCATTTCAATCGTTGCAATACACTATGATCCTAAACATAATGCAAAAGATATTGCTTTTGTGTTTGATTGATTTGAAAATGTAATATATTTCTTTAATCTTTTGAAGATTCGTTCATAACAACTATGTAGAATATTATCTGAAAAGATTGCTATTAAAATACCACAATCCGGTTATACAAATTTCCAGAGAGCCCCATTACTCGATGAAACAACATAGTTACAACGATTATAATTAAACCTATTTCTGAACTAATAACAAAGAGCTGGTTATTAGTGGTAAAAGATAAATATAAACGGAAGAATACCATGATTAATTAACAAACAGCTGGAAGACTTTCGGCTTACAAATATCCCAAACAAGAATAACCCTAACCAATCAATTTGGAAGATTGGGGATTTTAATAAATTACCTCAATCTGGTTGTTTTCGCTCCGGGGCAGTGGACGACTAGCGTGAGACACAGAGGCAACGAGGAGAAAAACAAGAAGTACTACTGCAGTGATTTTCGACATTTTCTATTGCTGAAGAAATCTCTCTCTTTCCCTTTTTTTGGTAGAAGAGAATGGTTTGAGGGGGAGGGTATATATAGAGATTAGGTAGCGAAAGGAAGGTGTTTGAATAAATGCCTGAACGAAAATATATCGAGATTTCTATTAATTTTATTTTGAAAGAAGAAATTGGAAGCGTTGTTTGTATCGACATCGCGTGAAGGGATTTTAATTAGAAAGTGTTGTGTTAGCATTTTAAACTAACTATTCTCTTTGACGAAAAGTTTTGAATTATTTTCTACCAAAATGTCAATTTACTTAGTTTGATTTTCTTTTTTTCCCAATTCTTATAGTAGTAATTCTAACTAAAATTTCTTTCAATCTTATCGCCACTCATATTTTCTATTATTTTGCAAATATTTAAAATGATCGATAAAGATCGAGCATCAATCGTTGACAACATTTAAATTCATGTGAACTAGTAAACGAGATCAAAGACTAAAAAATCAAAGTCAAGAAAAGAAAAAACGTGCTAGATTCTTTCCAAACGAGGGAGTTTAATAAACTCATGAACCTAGGAATTAAAATAGATTCTATCTATACACAACAATAGCAAACACTTCGTGTGCATACATTGACCAAATTATATAACCAACAATAAACATATGATTACTATAATCTCTTCGAATATTTAACTTGAACAATTAAAATTAATAAAAGTATTTATATTATAATGGTCTAAAAGATCAGAATTTAGCGCTTCTAAATATCGTACTTTGAATTCTAAGATAAAATAAAAATTATAACGATGGATGCAAAACTAATATGTATAGCACCAAAACACGTCACATATGTATATAAATAGTTAAATAGTTTAATTCTTCAAAAACTATCAACATATTTCATGCAAAATATGTCTACTTGAGTTTTTTTTTGACCATGTTTTAAATATCCATACCTTAATTTCGCGTTATATTTGAGTTTCACATAAGTAAAAAATAAAAAATGAATTTTTTTAAAAAATAAATTAAAAATAGAGTTTATTTTTTATATTTAATTATTTTTAAAAATAAATTAGATATTAAAAAATAGAATTGTATTAAAAGATTTATAAATAAGAAATTTGAAACTGAAATTTTGTATGTGAAACTAAAATTTTTAATTCATTGTGCAAATAAAATATATGAATTTTTTAAAATAATTTTTTTAAAAAATTAAAATTTCAGGTGATTGAAATATGCTCTTATTCATTTTTACAGTAACTTACGCAATGAACTATGATAAGAAAGAAGGTGATTAATTATTTTGTTATGTTAGTCTAAAGTTTGATGCTTAGCTAGCTGGTACCAAATTTGAACTCAATCAAGCTTCCATGTAAAATCAATGATCACGTTCAAACTAATTTTTTCAAAATTGAGTGGATTTACAGCTAGCTATCCACCATACGTATCTTGCATGCTTCAATTCGATAATCACTTTTAAAAACATTAGAAACGTGTTTCTCAACAGTAGTTAAACTCGATAATTATAAATTTAAATATATATTAATTCATTTTATAAGAAATTGAAGAATATTTCAATTATTTATTAGTTTTGTGTGTGTCGTGTTAAAATGGCCACAAGAGTTGTTATCTACAGAACCCTTCCATTCAGGTAATTGATTGGAGGAGTTTTATACGCATGTATGTATGGTGTAGCTTTTAGCATGCCTATGAATCTATCAAACAATACCTCAATTATCTCTCAGTTGACTCTTTCTGGCTTTTGCTTATAATGAAGGACTACGAAAAATGTTTGAGAGTATTTTTTATAATATAATTATTTTAAAAAATCATATTTTTTAAAAATGAATTTAAATTTTTTATTTTTTATAAATTTAAAATAAATTTATAATATAAACTTGTATTATATTTTTAAAAAAAAGTTTTCGGCAAATGGTGGCCTATAGAATTTTGGTGGACGAAAGACGTTCTAACTATTGATAGATACTGAGGAGACGGTTTCGGAGAGCTTTTCCAATATTTATATCTAAATAAAATTTTTTAATAAAATTTTATATTGTTTATAAAAAATTTTAATTTAAAAATATAAAAAATTTCTATCGTATAATATGTATATTTATAACTTTTTTATATAAAATATAAACTTATTTAATCAAAAATTTTGAAACATTATTTATTTTAAAATAAGCTCTATTTTATAAGTATTTGTAAATTTTTTTAAATAAATATGTAGGTTACAAACGGATATGAGGTTACCATAAGCTCCTGCGTTCTGCTTGATAGCTAGCTTATTTTGTTTGCATTAAATTAATAAAGTAATGAATTATTGCGCCAAATATATCATGTATTAATAATCAAACAACAATAAGAAATTAAAGATCCCTTCTGTAGAGTTATATAGCTAGGATGTATGTGTTCTTTTCACATAATAATTTATTTTTTTCACTAAAAAAAATGTTCTTTTAACTATAAACAAGAACATAAAAATTTACTTTGCACTCATTTGTAGTTAAAAAGATACAAATTTAAATTCGATTCTAACAGTTTAATTTACAATAATTTATTTTTATAAATCATTTATTGTAAAAAAATGCACATTTAGTGAATCTTTTGGGAGAGATTTTTTTTTCTTCTTTTTAATTTTAATTTTATATTTTCCAATAATATTTTTAGAATATTTTACATAAATTTTTTTAATTTTAAAAAATAAAAAAAATTCTACGTTTTAAATTTTATTATTAATTATTTTTAAATAAAAAAATAAAACTTATTTTCAAAATTTTTTTTTAGAATTTTTTTTTTTTCAATTAGCACTTCTAAACACTGGTGACTTGTTCTTATCAGGGACGTTTGGCTGAACGCTCTAACTTATTTTATTTCAAATAAATACTCAATATGTTTTAATAAATTTCTACAAGTAGGAGAAGAACAGGATGTAGGAGAAAATTTGGGGATCATGAAGAAGAAAAAAAGTTGCATTGATTTTTGGTGATGGTAATTACTTCTAACAGCTTCAAAGATGAAGCCCATTAACTTTGGCCCGCAAATGTAGAAGCCCCATTTAGAGAAAGCTCTATAGTTTTGAAATTTCAAAAAGATCCTTATTAAGTCGATAACTTTTAAAAATTCGAAAGAGAGTTTTAAATAGAATTGTCCTTCAAGCTACCATATAAAAACATTTCGTTCCTAGTTAACTAAAACAAAAAAATTTTGAGAATATTTAAAAGTATTTATAAAATATTTTTTAACATAATAAATATGTTTATTATTTTAAAAATGTAAGTTTTATTTTTTATTTTAAAAAATAATAATAGACATTATAACATAATTTTTTAATATAAAATTTATTTAAAATATAAAATTGAAAAAATTATATTTTGTTAAATGTACACCAAAAGCAAGTATTAAATTAAACTAGTCAAAGCCACTATGATCTTAATTGATAATTACCTGAAGCAGAAGAAGAAGAAAAAAAAATGTCAAAAAAAGAAAAGGTCTTAAAGGAAAAGCTAAGACATGCATGTGTCATGTGCAAAGAAGATGCAAGCAAGTAAAAGATTCGTTTAAAAAGCCATACAAAAGCTCTTTTTCAGCTAAGTAGAAGCTTTTTATCCATTGCACGAAAAGTTTATTATAGTGCTTGTTTGGCTTGCTTATCAAAGTATTTTTTTTCTTCATTTCAAATTTTTAATAAATTTCATAAAACTTTATATAGTTTTTCTATGAAAATTTCAAAAGAGAAAAGTAGCTTAAACTTTTTAAATTCATTTCACATGCCTCCTCCCTCTTAATTAGAAAGCTATAAGAGATTTTAGGTTAAAGTGGAATAGACCAGTTTTAGGGTGTGTTTTAAGTATTTTTTTATTTTATTTTAATAAACAAGTTTCACTATTTTAATTTAAATAATTAGTGATAAAAAAATTTATTACATAAAATTTTTTATATTTTTAAATTTTTAAATAAATTATATAAAACATTATAAAAATTGTATTAAAATAAAAATTTAAAAGTTAATATTTTAGAATGCTGGGCCAAATAATTCATTAGGCATGTTAGTATAATATCCAGATATATATTATGTATACAAACTAAATAAATTAAAATGATCTAATTCTCTTTTATTTTTTACGTATATGAGATCGAACAATATCAATCAATCAATAACCCAGCTGAAACATGCATCGACACGAATATATATATTCTTAATTTTGCAGCTTAGTAAATTATATTTTTTTCTTTCACGACTAATGAACCAAAGACAACCAAACCGGAAGCTGACAAAAAAAAGTATACGTGTGTTAGTGTTACAATATTTTGTAGTTAATTTTTTTCCTGAAGCTAGGGATGAAGAACTAAGAAAGATTTATAGATAGCAAACTTATGTTTTACTTACAAACATAATTTGGTATTTTATATGAATCGGCACGATTCAAGTAATATAAAATCCACGCATGCATGTATAGAATTAAGTCATGAGAAAGAAGCTTTAATTAAAGAAAAATTCATGAATATTCTTATTGAAATTTTATTGATTTACTCTAGAAGCTTTTTGTTCAGTCGTTCCAATCTTATGGGACGTTTTGAAAATATTTTTGAAATAAAATTTTAAATAAAAATATTTTAATTATTTAAAAATATTAACACTAAGAAATTAAGATTTTATTATTAAATTTTTTTATTTTTAAAATTTAAAATAAAATTTTAAATATTTATAAAATATAAAGTAATACTCTTTATGTATATGCGTTGCATGTATACGTGTGGGTTGCAATTTAGCAACAAAACAAAAACAAAAGCAAATGAAAACAATAATCAAACTAAACAACGCTAACAAATGTTCGTTTCTTAATCAAACTAAATAAAACAAAATAGACTGGCTTCTATCTGCTGTGGCTGTCATCGAATTTCCGGTTTCTTAATGTTTCACTGAAATCGACTAAGAAATATCACCAATTAATTATCCCATAAAACAATATCACTGAGAAAAAATATATGATAACATTTTAGCGATAGCTTTTATCACATCGTTAAACAGTTCGTAACTCCGTGTGACGCTCTACACCGTCTATCTTCAATCCGACGGTCAAGATAGCACCCCCCAAGAAAATCCAGTGACGTAAAACACCAACGAACTAATAAACCCAACGAAAACAAACCACGTTTCGCTTTCTTGTTGCTTCGTAGTTAAGCCTAAATTAATCTTTTGTGGCTCACTTGATCGCTGACGTCACGAGGAATGCAGGCCACCAATTGCAAATTGCAGAATCAACCCTTCGAAACTTTTTCTTAAACTAACATGATTAGTGCGGCGTGACTCAAAAAAAAAAAAAAATTCAACGGCGGTTATCCATCCACGCGGAAGACATCGATATACCGTGGGTCCCGCTATATCCCGCTCGTTTGCCTTTAAATACCGTTGTCCTGCACAACCTTCACTCCCTTTTCCCTCTCTTCTCAACGAAACTACTACCAGTGCGCACACACAAGCTCTGCGCAGTTCTTTATTATAACTACAATGTTGCCATTAGGAATATCGATGGCGGGAACGGCAACAGCAGCGACGGTGGATGATCTTTTGGAAGAAGAACGGAGGAGAAGACGAAAGATATCGAATCGGGAATCGGCGAGACGGTCGCGGATGAGAAAGCAAAAGAGGCTTGAGGAATTAAGAGCTGAAGTTAGTCAGATGCGCTGCTTGAAAGGGGAACTGGTTTCCCGGCTCTCAAATACGGTACAGAAGTGCGCGATCGTTTGCCGTCAAAATGAACGGCTAAGATTAGAAAACGCGCTTCTGGGCCGGAAGCTTGCGGAACTTAAGCAGGTGTTAATAGTTCGGCAGATGCAGAGAATGACTGCGCCGCTTGCTCCGGCAGCATGTGCTGGAATTTTAACCGGCGGTGAGCCCAACTGGGCTACACTTATCACTTGATAATGCATGAACTACTGAAGAACTACTAGTACTATGTCTCGACAAAAAAGAAAAAAGGAAAAAGAAAACCAAAAATTTTAAAGAAAAAGGAACTCATCATCCATCAGTGAACTTGTGAATTGCTACTCTTTCTGCATACTGCTTCTACTACTAGTTAGATAGACAATCGATCGATCTCCCGGTTTGCAGCGGGAAATCAGCGTTTTCTTTTTCGGTCTTTTTATTCTAAGTTTTGGATGTAAATTAACTTTTCTGCGTGTACAAAGCTACAATTATTAAGTTTCTTGAGAAGGTTTTTAACCGAAGCCTGAATTAGTAACGCCTATCTTCTCCTTCATCAGGCTTCGATAAAACTCTGTTCCTGCTCATGGTAGTCCATTATGTTTTTGCCACTTCAATTATTTTTAAAGTTGTTTTTGGTTTGGATTTTTTTTTTAAATAATGCATGTCACGATAAAAGGTTTCTGGAGACGTTTTATTTTCAATTAAATAAATGGAGTGATTTGGAGAAATTTGAGTCAGTAACGACAGAAAATTTTCATTCATCATCATGCAATACAACTAATTTATATTATTAAGATTTTTGAATAATTACATACAAGAATTCTGATCAAAACACTAAGGCAAAAATTTATGACTGACGTACTTCATTATTGACTGACGTATTAGTTTGACATCAACATTAATTAACCAACATAGTTTCAAATTAATATTAATTCGATCTCGTTCATGCTCATAGCATTCGTGAGTAATAATAAATTAATAAACTTTCAATTACAAAGTAGCTTTCTTAGAACTTGAGTTGAACTTTGCGGCCCAGATATTAGCTTATCGGCCTAATAACATGCCTTTCCATCATGGGCCGGTTTAAGCCCAATTATGAGCCGTTCCATCGAGCTCTCCCAAATTTTTGCTAACATTTCAATTCCCGCTTTGTTCTTCTCTGAGAACGGAGAAGATCGCCGTCGCCGTTCGATCATACGACTTTTCTAGTTACTAGAAAAAAAATATTTTAAAAAACGATGCTGTACTTAATTCACTATTACATGGTAGATGTTTATCAAATTGAAACAATTTCTTGAACATTGTTGTGATACATGTTTATGATTCGAATTCTATCATCGCTCACTGGTTGTATCTGTAGTTCTATTGACTTTTTGCGGTCTTTCTTCCATTTAAATTCACCTGGTCTCTTGTAAAACAGATAGAGGACAACGGCTTGTTTTGTGAATGATCCGGTACAAAAAACATTTCAGCACCATATATATTATATATTGTTAAGAAAAATTTAATTCTATATTACTTATCAATAATTCTGAAATAATATTTATAAAATATAATATATATAATATATTAAATTCATCACAAATATACTATAAACAGTGATGGTTATCACTGTTTGTCGAGGCTAAGTGATCAGACGCTTTGGTAGTGCGGTGATCTTGAAGCATTGTGGTTCTGTGAAGAATGACCATGAACTGTTTGCTGGTGAGCAGATGACAAACAAAACACCTGCAGAATCCCAACAACAAATCAGTTCAATCTTTTCTTACTTCCATCTCTTGTCACCAACACACATGGGTGCAATTCATTACCTGACAAATTTTGTGGGGACAAAAATTGCTCAGACCCATATCACAGTGCAAGTTCAGGCCTCCTCATTATATTACCCTGATAAACTACTCTGTATCTGAATCGATATTAATTAAACCAAAGCTGCTGCATCAGCTGTTTGCACTCCACGTTTGTTGTTGAAACCCATAAATGGACCAAAAAACTCAAACTTGATAACAAGTCTCAGATTCCTACTACCATCTCATCAAATGCTCCATTATTGAGTTGCCGAACTTTCAAATTCCTTTCATCCTTTCTTTCAACCCCATTAGAAGCATACCATTTCAAGTTTCGAGAGTTTTCAATTTCAAACTGAAGAAGGCTTGATGGCTTCTTGTCACAAGTCATCATATCAAGAGAGGAAATTGTTTGAGCTTCTTGAAGAACAGCAAGAGCCATTTCTGTTAGACGTGTACCTTCATGAGAATGGATATCCTGATAATCTCTTAAGAGCCCGTTCTTTGTCAAGCACAAGTAGATGCAGAAGACTACTGAAGCTCTGCAGCCGTGGCCTTAAGAGAAAAGGAAGCATTTTGAAGTGTTTACTTGCAAAGCTTTTGCAAGCCAAGTTTCTTCTGAGAGCTTTCAATTTGGATTGCATCTCTGATTGCGTACATTACATATGCATAAAAGATCATGTCAGAAAATATTGCAGGTTATCGGCATCGTCGTTGATGCCATTCTTATTTGATCCAGAACTCACTCCCAGTCCTGTTCTTGAATTGCATTCTGAAAATGGTACTTATTCCCCTCTTCATCATTCAAGGAAGTTCCTTCTTAATTAGCTAGACACATAAGCTACAATTTCAAACAAGTTTCACTAACAGCTTTTGTTATTCCATGATTAGGTGAAGGCGAGATTTGGACAAATTCAAGTGTTAGTACAGAAGAAATAACATCAAGTTTCTCAAGTATCAACTCATCAGAGGTTTCTTCGTGGATATTTCAGCAGCTTCTGAAGTATGCCTATAATCAAACCCCTACAGCAAAACCTACCAAAACATACAAGATTACTGAAGTAGATTTCACAAAACAACTCATACAAGATTGTGCAAGAGAAGCAAAAGCTGGAATTTGGAGCAGTTCATCATCATCATCAGAACCAGACTTCGATCCTGAAAGAAATACCGAGAATATCATCAACGAGCAAATTGATAGCTGGCAAAAGCAAAGAGGGAATATAACAAATATTGCAAACTTGATTGATCTTGAATTTTCCAGAAGTAGAAGTGAGTGGTGCAATTGGAAATCTGCAGAGCGGGAGATTGGATATGTGATTGAAGCAACGGTGTTCGATGAAATGAAAACCGAACTAGTTTACGACATGCTAGAAACTTCATCACGTACATAATTCAAATCTTCTAATAACTGCTGGTAAGAGTTTTCTTTTGAAAAATTATATATGTTGAATTTCTTAGAACATGTGAAAAGACTATTGAATTAGAGTAACATGGCTGATGTTGAGTACTGTAAGTGAAGTAGTACAGGGTGGTTGCATCAAGGTCTGCTGCTTGTCTCAGATTAAGATGGCAAATTCTCTCACCAAACTATTCTATGATTCTGTGTTCTATATGAGAAGCTAATTAATTGATTAATTAATAAAAGATACATGTATATTTAATGAATGGAAGTTTTTCTTATTTTGTTTGAATATGGTTTTTATTAAGGTTGTTGATGTTTATATATACTACATATGTTCAGGAGAAAGACAATTTTTAGCAGAATAATTTTTCCTTTGTCAGAAGGAGGGAATATAAGCATGTCAAGAGCCTTCTCCAGAAAAAAAAAACAAAAAAAACCAAAATAGTATATTAAAAAATAGAAGTCTTAGGAAGGGAACAGTAAATGTGAATACATCGATGAAGTTTTTAAACGTACCCTCTGGTCTTCGTTGGATATTTGGTATTAGTGCTATGATTCTCGCTTAGGGAGTATTTTAATTTCGTTAAAGTGAGTCCGCAAAAATAGAATTCGATAAAAAAAAATTTAATAATAATAAAATTAAAAATAATAACTAAAACATATCAAGTTGAGTTTAAAATAAAATTTTGATAAAAATAATGTTCGATGTAAAAGTACAAAAAGAGTTTAAAATGATAACTACAATTTATGAAGTTGGCGGAATTTAAAATTTGAAAAAAAATAAAATTCGTTTGGAATAACGATTTAAATTTTATTAGTGTTCTATTTTTGTCTTTTAAAACGCATTTTTTTCTATTCAAATTTTATTTTTATATAGAACAAATGAAAATTTTAAAATAAATTTTTTCTATCAAACTTGTTGTTTTCAGAATTTAATTTTAAAACTTACTAATAATATAAAATTAATATATAAATTTATTTTATTAAATATTTTTTATTTTAATTTAATTAGTTAAACTCACTTTAAAAAAATAGATTTATGGTGCGGTTTGGATAGACTTTTTTTAATTTTTAAGCTGAAAAAAACTGCAAACAGTATTATAAAAACGTTTGAATAGATAACTTATAAATTATTTTTTTAGTTTATAAGTTTCAAAAAAAAATTACTCACAGTAATTTTTCTAAAAAATTCATCCCCAACTTTTTGTCCATGTGTGAAAAATAATATTATTAATTCTGTTAAGTTAACATAATTACACATATATATACATAATTTTCGTCAGCTCTTCATCCGGTAATTTTATTTCTCTCCCCAGGCCCGATTCTTGGAGTTTTTCTTCTCCGCTCAGCTTCTTTCTTCTCCGGCGATCTCTTGTTCCGGCGATTCTCCGGCGCCGATATTTGTTTCCTCGCCTCCTTCTCTTCACCACTGATAACTCTTTCGCTGCTGTGCGTCGCCAATCGAGCTCGCGAGCGTGGAGAACTGCTCCACTCATTCCTCATCACCGCCGTCTTTGTTGCCTCCGCTGCGATTCGTTGTCGAATTTTAGTTTCGTTGTCTTGTTGCCTCTCGTCCCCTACCGGATGCTCTCGTCTGTAGAGGTGAAATTGTTCTTCAAATCATTGCCGTCACTCAACAAAAATCAAACAGGTCCACTCGTTCCTCATCACCTTATTCGCCAGCTCTGGAGAACTTAACAACTCGTCTAGCACCGTCGTCGGTATTCCTCCATCGCTGTGCCGACCTCTCATCTGGTGGTGTTGATTGTATTTGATTTCATTGGTTGATTTATGCTTTGATTGCTGTTGTGTTGTTGGTGTTAGTACTGTTGTGTTATTTCTTGTTACTTAGTTGAATTTGTTATTGTTGTCGACGATGGAGGCATTGGTGGGTATTTGTTACTCTTGGTTTCGGCAATCTTGTTGTTGTTTGGCTATGGATGATTGTTGATGGTAGTTATGGGTGTGGTTGCTGGAATTTGTTTGTGACTGTTGTAGTGGTGACGGTGGTGGTGAATGATGGTGTTGAATTATTGTGGCTGGTGCTGTGTTATGACTGGTTGTGTGAATGTTGAAGCTGCATGTAAGGTGTTCGATAAAATGCCTGTTAGAGGTGTTGTTTCTTTGAGTTTGATTTTGAGTTCGGTTTTGGATAGGACTAGTCGGTGTTGTTGTAGGTGTAGTTGGCTATAGTTGTTGGTGTTCTTGTTGTTGTCGTAAATGTTAGTTATTGTAATTTTATAGGTACGTATATGAAATATAGGGACTCGGATGTGCATGCAAAGTGTTTGAAATGCTCCTTCAGTTTTTGAATTAGAGATGCATTGTCATATGTATCCTATTAATAAAAATACATTTATATCTTTAAAATTAACTTTAAAAATATATTTACAAACTAAATTCAAAAATATTTAATATTATTTTTAAAGTATAATTAATTATCATTATATAAATAAATAATCATGTATTTATCTTTAATATTAACTTAAAAAATATATTTATAAGCTAATATTAATTTTTAAATTATATATATTATCTTCAAAATATTTAGGAATATAATAGTAGTATCAGAAATAAATTATAAGTATAAATAAATAAATGTATAATATAATATTCATAAATTATATATATATATATATATATTAATTATTATATTATAAAGAATATTTTATTTTTTTAATTCTTTTCTAACTTTTCATTTTTTTTACCAAACACTCTCTTCAACTTGTTTTCAGAAAAAGGTTAAATTTATCCAAACACTCAGCTTCTTTTTTAAAAAAAATTAACAGCTACTTTTTTAAAAAAAAAAATAAATAACTTTTATCAAAAAAATTAAAACTTTTAAATTTATTCAAACGGCTCCTATATTGTGGTAAATAATTTATTAGTGATGATCATGGCCTGAAAAGAAGAAAAGCCCATCTGGGGAAGCCCGATAGCGGTTCAATGGAAGATGAACCAGTGAATTTCCAATTTTCTCACCAAAGTTTTATATTGGAAGAACAATTAAAAAAAAAAGATGCAAATCCTTAGAAAAATGTTTCATACATTTTAATGAAACTGTGCAGAAATTTCAAGAATCGTTATAGAAATCATTGCTATATCTCAAAAGAAAATAAATATAGTAGTGAAAGAAAATAATTTCTAGTATATCAGAAGTAATAATATGATTCATAAAAATATGACTGAAAATGAGAATAAATTTTCATTTTCCGTAATTTATATAACTTTGCTTTAAAAAAAAAAGGGATCCATGATCATGAATGAATCAATTGATGCTTGACAACTTTTTCTTTACCAACAAAAAAAAAACCACATGTAGTTTTGAAGATCAAGGAGTTCGATCAGCAGGAAGCTTCGACGAAAGATTAATCATAGCATCATCTCTTACTGTAATCGAACTCTTACTGTTGCACCCAAACAACAACCCACTACCCATCTTCATCTGCTTGATCTTCTTCATAATTTTATTTTTACTAATCTGCTTGTTGCAGTTGTTGATCACGTTCCCGGCCTTTGTGCACTCCATGAACGCTGCAAGGAAAGGATCATCCTTATCATGATCGTTTTTCAAAGCGAAATTCTTCATCTGCAACGGCGGTGGTGGAAGAAGAAGAAGAAGCTTGTTCTTTTGATCATCATAATAGTGCTCGTCGCCGTCGTTGTCGTCTGCGGCTGCTTGTTGATCATGATCATGAGGAGTTATTTTTGATACACCTGCGCTATGTTCCCACGAGAAGGGAACTCTTTCTAGCTTTTCATGATCATTCATTTCTGTATATATGCTTGAAAGCAATGAAATGAATTGAAGTTGTTCTGTTTAATTTGTTTCTTGGTGTTATGGGTTCATGCAATTTGCATTAGTCAACTGCATGATAAGATTGCTGAGATATATAGAAGGGTTCTGAGGATAAGTTAATGCGTGAAGAAATTAATTGAAATTAATGGGTCTTTGAATGAATGAATGAAGTATGGAAGATTGTATGTATGAGGACACTACGTGTGTTTGTTTCTATTCAGGGTTTCTTTTGGTTTGATAACGAAATTTTGTATATACAATGTCTGTGCTTGTTTTTTTTGTTTGTAAATTAATGTGGATTTTTTGTCTCTCTAATGATAGTGATTATATACTTGACTGTGTTTAATTGAATTTAATTATTGAAGATGTTATGTGGTTGACAGGTTTTAGTTAACTGGATCCATTCATGAAAAACAATCATTCAAAGACCATGTTGTTTTTGGCTTTTTTTTTTCTTGTCTTCTGGTTTTTAGTAGAGAAGATAATGCCTGTCAACCCAAAGCTGGTATTATCTAAATTCTATCTGTATAGTACTTCAATGTTTTCTAAGAAAAATGTATTTAAAAGTTGAAGATTTTCATTTAATTTTATTATTTATTTCTAATTTTTGTTTCTATATACTTTTTATAGTATTTTAAAAGATTTTTTAAATAAAAAATACAGTCAAAATTATACATAATAAAATTTATATATTATTATTTTTAATAAAAAAATAAACTAGTGTTTAAACTAAATTGAAATAAATTTATTTAATAAAATGTTTTTGTTTTAAGCAATCACGAAATTAACTTGGATCGTCGTGTTAGGAGGCGTTTGGGATTGCTTATGAAATAGAGCTTTTCTGAAATATAGAATATTTTTGTCCTTTTTTAAAAATGAGCTCTATTTTTTTTACTTTCAAAAAAATAATAAAAATATGCAATAAAAAGATCTCACTCCGTAAAATTTTTCTACACTTTCTAAATTTTTAAATAAATTTTTTATATATTTATAAAATATGTATTGAAAAATATGAAATGAAGAAAAGTTAATAAACCGCGTATGATAAGCTGTGCCAAACGCACCGTTAATAACTTGCTACTAAATTATCAACCCAACAAATTTAATTTTTCAAACTCATTTTTAATACAAAATAAATAATTTATAATAATTGTTATATTAAAATTTTATTTTTAAATTTTATTTAAATTTTACTTTAATACAAATAAATATTAAAACTTATACTTTATTAAATATTTTTAAACTTATTTTTAAAAAATGAGTTTATTTTAAAGTAAATATGCAAAGAATTCCACAAATAATTTATGTTGATCGGACTCGGATGTCACGCAACGTTTATAATATGCTGTAATCCTTTGGGAGTGATTTTAAAATAAAATTTTTTAAATTAGAAAATATTTTATTTTTTTGAAAATATGTTTTTTTATTAAAAAAATATAAAATAAAAAAATTTCACTATGTAAAAATTTTTTAATAAATTTTTGAAATATTTATAAAAATATATTATAAACTATAAAATAAAAAAATAAAAATTAGTTTTAAAGTAATCAATGCCAAAAGCTTCTAAGGCTGTGATTTGATTGCTTATAGGAGCTTTTCAAAGCTTATTTTTATTTTATAATTTTTAATAAAAATTTAATAAAACTTTATAAAATTTATTAAAAAATTTAATATAAAAATATTTTATATACTAAGATTTTCTATTGATTATTTTTATTATTTTTAGATAAAAAATAAAATTTTTGTTTAAAAAGTGTAATGAATAAGGCCGTTTTACGGCCTTTACTTTAGTGGACTGGTTCTAACATTAACCAACCCATTAAAGATCCAAATAGGTAGTTCAATTTAGGGTTTTGTTCCGTCTATATAATCTTCCCTCAATTTTTCTCCTGCCGACGAAATGAATATCTTTCGCTTCACAGAGTTCACAAAAGCTCCAAGTTTGAGTTGTTCTCTCTCTTTCGTTTCCGATTCTTTCTATTTGGATTTCGATTTCGGTTTTTATGACTGTAATTTTGATCGGAGTCGGTTTGTTTATAATTCGCCCTCGAATTGTTGCCGATCGATTTGTTTTGGGGCATTTTTTTTCCGACTCCAATACTAATACAGCGGCTTTTAAAGCTCGATTCTGCTTTGACAATTTTAGGAAATCGAGTTACGCTCGCCTCAACAATTTTTCTTTTAAAAAATTTACCTTTTCATTCTTTCTTTTGCTGTAAATTTTTGGGTTTTTTTTTTGTTGAAAGTTGGCTGGGATGACAAATCACGTTTCTCGATTCTGAACAATACTGTGTAAGTTGTTATAATCATGGACCGGAATCTTGATGAGTTTCTTGTGCGTGTCTGAGCCAATATTGTTGGTAAAGATCAAATTTTTGAACATTTCTTTCGCAATTATTATTGTGATCTTCTCAGAATTGTGATTGTGAATGTGGTGTTGCAGTGATTATAAAGTAATTCCTCGTTCTGAATGCTTGTTTTCAAACGGCATGATCGAGTCCAAAAACACCACCCATAGAATATGAGCAATGCCATATGTGCACAAGTGAATTCAATTCTATTATTGGTTGTAAAGATTTCATCGAAAATTTTGTTTTCATGTGCTAAGTTGGTGCGATGATTATGACAATAATTCCTCGTTCTGAATTCTTGGCGTGACAGACTCTTATACACTCATAGAATATGAGCACCAAATAGAAAATCAGTTTATCTAGTATTGTAATTTCCATGATTTTCATAGATTCAAGAACAACTAAACTGCTATACACCACAGTTTGCATTGAGGAATTTTTGTTATGGTGCAATTGTAGCAAAAACAAAAATCTTTGTTGGATACTTGAAAATTTTGTGTATCATGTCTATAATAAATTGCATTTTGTGACATTAATAATTTTGAATACGGATGGTCACTTGTGTTACTTGTCTGACCCTATTGCATTTGTATTTGATGGAAGGATTGATATGTGCGGATTGCCAGACTGTTACTGCTGATTGATGCCCTTTGTCATATCTTCTACTGATTATCGATATTTGGTAACATTTGCATCTTCTTATTAGTGTAGTAAGTCTGTTATGATCTGCAGCTGCTTGTTGCTATCATGTATTTGGTTAGATGTAGTAGTGAAGTAGTCTCACATGAGTAACGGGACGCAATAGAAAGAAATCTATGACATCAGATAGTTGGTAAATATGGATGGTCGTGTGAATTACTTGTCTGGTGCAGTATATTTGTATTTTATGGAAGGATTGATATGTGCGGATTGTGGCACAGTTAATGCTTTTTGTCATACCTTTCTACTGATTATTGATGATTTTTGGTAACGCCGGCATCTTCACATCCTGTAGCAAGTCTGGTTGAGTTGCAGCTGCTTGTTACAGATTGTTGCTATCATGTATATGGTTTAGATGTACTAAGTGAAGTAGTATCCCACAGAGTGAAGGGATGCAATATGGCGTTGGATTGTTGGTGCTTTATTGCTGCTTAAAAGTTGGTTTGTGTCATTTCCTATCCATGAGGAAACATGGATTTGTGATTGAAAGATAAAACACAAGCAGATGTTAGTATTTCAATATGTATCTTGTATTTTTATTAAGTAGTTTTTGAATGTTCCGCAGGTTATATTTGTGTTTATCCGCATTGCTGAAGTGAAGTGTTTATTATTATATTAAAACCAAACAGAAAATGCAATGTATTAAGATTGTGAAGATTTTCAAAAGAACTTTTAATCTGATTATATATTGTTATGTTAAATCACTTTTCAAAAACAAAATCAGGAGCAAAATCTAGGGGAGTTTTCCAATTTTGCAAGCTTTATAATATTATGAAGAACTTGGGAAATCAAAGAGACATCTTATGAGTTCATGAATCAATATTGTCAAAACACTTATTGAAATATTTAAAAGACAAAACGGCATTGAAATTATCAGCCAATAAACTCTTAAATGTTTTCTAAACTTACAAGCTCAACTCTTTGTGATAAAATTTTAAAGCGGCAAGAAAATACATATCAACTATTTAGTCATATATTCACATGTTTGATGCATTAATTTTGACGTTGGTTGAAGGTTTAATTAATATGTTTACTTAAAATTGTTCAAATTCACCTCATTAACTAAACGAATTAGTTATTAATTATGGTGATAAATAAGTGTATTAACTTAAGAAAATTGGGGATATTAACTTAATATAAACGTGCTAAGGGAAATAAATTCTCCATGTAAATGACTCGAACGACAAAACAGACCAACTAACGAACTAATAAACCAACTTTCTCTTCAATTTCACTTCAACAGATTCAAACCCCTAACAACCAACAACTAGGGTTTCGCCCTCTCTTCTTATTCTCTCTCTCTCTCACTGCGTGTTTCTTTCAGCGCCACCGCGGTCAACAATCTCCAAATCTTGTCTTTCTGAGTAGTTTCTCTGATCAAAATCAAATCTTTGATTCAAGAATTTGTGGAATAACGATGGAATCAACGGAGACAACGACGACGTCGCCGACTTCTACTTCGTCGGAAAGAGGGAAGCTTTTTATCGGAGGAATTCCTTCGTCGACGACGGAGGCTGAGTTGCGTTCTCACTTCGAGCAGTTCGGTGAAGTCGCTGAAGCTGTTGCTATTCGTGACCGGAATACGGGGAACGGGCGTGGCTTTGGTTTTGTTCGGTATGTAGACCCTGATTCTGCTGATAGAGCACTGAAGGAGAGCGAACATATTGTCCATGAACGCGCTGTGAGTTGCTTTTTTGTTCGAATTGTAGTTGGTCTATGTGTTTAGAAAATTTGCGATCTTTATTTGATCATTGCAGAAAGTTTACCTAGATGTACTTCTGTTGAAGTGTGTGAGAAACAAAAGATGTGAAATTTGTTTTTGGGTTTAGTATAGGAAGTTTTGGTTTTCCACTCTTGTATGAATTTGTAAAAAAGTTCTGACCTTTGTTTTAACGTTGGAAAATTTGACTCACTTATACTATTTGTTACAGTAGGCGAGAATGAAAGAACTGAAGTTTGTTTGTCTCGTGTTTATTGATAGAAATAAGAAGCTTATACTTTTTATTAGGTGATTTATTAATTAGCAAACAAGTGATATCTTGTTTTTAAGTTACTTAAAATGTTTGTATGTCGATTCGTGGTCTTTAATCTCATCGAATTCCACGATATACCGTGTGAGTTAGTTATATGCAGTTGGTTGGACATGGTTAGATTAAAGTCCTCTCGTCTGTTGTATATCTCTTGAAGTGTCTAAGAGTTTTTAAGGTTATATTCTTCGCTCGTCTTTCTACAAGATGTCATATAATTAAACTGGGAAATCCCTTTTTCCCTCAATCTTGCTTTGCTAATGAGCTTATTCAAGCCCAGTAGAAAAGGAATTCCACTTACTGTCTCTATGCATTATTTCTTAGTTATTCGTAACGCTGCCTTTCTTTTATTAGACATGGATAACTTTTCTCGAGCCTAATGTTTGTGATGCCATCAACTTCATAGCATGAAAGCCTTTTGTGGGGATTTTGTAGGTTGAGGTGAAAAAGGCTGTACCTAGAGGTGAAAGACATAACCAGTGTTTTCAACATTATCATAGTTCTTCCCTGCAGAATGGTGGCATGAGCAATAGCAATGCTGCAGAGAGTTCGAAAAAGATCTTTGTAGGTGGTCTCCCGTCCAACCTAGATCCTGCTGACTTCAAGAAATACTTTGAGAAGTTTGGTGAAGTAGTTGATGTTGTTGTCATGTATGATAACGCGACTAAAAGGGCAAGGGGATTTGGCTTTATAACTTTTGATTCGGAAGAATCTGTGGAGATTGTTTTGCAGAATAGCCGTCATGAGCTTTATGGTAAAACTGTAGAAGTCAAGAGAGCAATCCCCAAGGATGGTGGAAACAACAACCAGCAGTATAATGGCCATTATAGGACAAATGGCAGAGGACCGAGTCCACTCAATTACCAGAGTGGGATATATCCAGGTTTTGGCCCACGATATGGTTATTTCCCCAGTTATGGAGCTCCTTTGTATCCTGCCTATTCGTATGGTCCAGGTGGTTATGTTAGTGGTTACCCCTATGGGAGTTATGTTGGAAGTTATCCATTTGCTCCTAGGAGCCCATGGAGTGGTCCAGGATTAGTGTCTCCAAGACGGAGTCCGTTACCACCTTACTATAGTACGCCAATATACCCCGGATATCTCAGCAACGGTTTTGGTAGTTACATGGGAATGTCTGGCGCAGGGTATCCACTGGGCTTAACATCGACTAACACCAACTGGACCGACAGCAGTTCGGATGTGAGGATAACGGAATTAAAGGAAGTCGATAATGACGCCACACCTCAACCTGACAATGATTCATCAGATTCTAGATAGTTGTATTAGTAAGGTCAGTTCTTTGGCACATTTATGCAATAGCGCTGTTTCTCTTATATGGTATTTTCCTTCTCAGGGTGCATCTTATTTTGGATGTTTATTCTGTACTCATGTTTCCTTATTTTCATCTCCACAGGTAATACTATTTTCGTCAAAGGCAAAAATTTCTCACAATCATATAGCCCTTTGTTTATATTTCTTGTTTGCTATGACTATATATATATATATTTGTTTGTGTGTGTGATGCAAGCTCATACATTTCCTTACTGAATTACCTTCTTGTGCATCTGCATTCCAAACCTCAAATTCGATATTATAAACTTCAGTTAAATATTTGGATTAAAATAGTTGGAGGGATATGGTTTCAGGTCATGAATTTTCTGCATGATCATTCTACATGGAAATACTTGGTCCATCATCTTGTGGAAATACTTCTTTGGATTGGGTATATGTATTACTGATGCAGGCTTGTTCTTTAGTTGTTAATGCAGTGAGCTGATAAGGAAGACTCAGCTAACCCCTTCACAAGGCCTGGACTCTGACTGCAAAAGAAAAGGATGCTTCAGTTTAGCTCTCAAGCACTGATGATCAAGATGATCCTCTTCATTCTCTGTAACATTGGATATCTCACTATTCTTTGAACTGCGAAATCCATCCGTATTGGATGAATCATTTATGTTCTTTGTATACCTTTATTTATTATATTAATCAACTGAAACTTATGAGGGTTATGGATGGTTGACATCGATGTTGATAACCAAAAGTTTATAAATTATTTCCCGCCATATCATTTCGGTCGTTTTGAACAAAGTTTTGTTTATTGGTAACTAAAAAGTGGATGGCTAAGATATAATGGTTTTATAACTTAGCCGTTAACAACAGGTAATGGTTACTGCTGGTCTCCTCATGCGCCATGCTCTACTTTAATATTGTGGGTTAGTCTTTATTTAGCTGTATATCCTTCTTTAATTAGAATGGATTTAAGAAAAACAGAAGATCCTGATAAGCTTTATTTACGTTTGCTTTTCCTACATAGTGTTGGGAACCAAAGTTAAAATTATTTTAATTTACATAAAGATGCAATTAAGGTGCAAGCAAGAACACTCAAAACTACTTGTAACATTGTGTTATCCAAGAAAGTTTGTAACTTCGCGTTTGATTGGAATGGATTCAACTTGTGTTAGTCGCAAGCTAATAAAGGTAATAAAGCAATTGGTACCTTACATGTTTAAATAACTCGCAATCTTTACATACATGGTCTGCATGTTCTTATACACAACCTATATTGCAGTTGTTGCATAGCATAACACACTTTTCACTATCAAAGTAGAATGAGCCAAAGAATTTACACGGAATGAATGCATACATGGAGATTTTTTCTTTTATTTTTTTCCTTTCTTGTATTATTTGCCTAAAGAAGTAGAAAGAACAGGTACTTGCCAAGAGCAGTAATAATCAAAACTACAAACACGGGAGTAGGAATGAGTGAATTTTCTTCAATACGTTTAAGAGCAAGAGCATGCTGTAGTTCACTTGTCTGGTAGTATGAGAACACACGTAAATCTCAAGAAAAGAAATCCTGCATTCCTCTCTCTCTCTCTCTCTCTCTTTTTTATCCACCATCATCTCTCTCAAGCAAGAAGAAATCATCAGTACTACCTCTGTTTCCTAGGACATACATCATACTGCTAACTTGTTCTTAGTTTATCATTTTGTGGATTTTATATAAAGTTTTTTAAGTATGTCTTCATAGCTGGATGAATGCTTATGTTGCTGTATTTGCTTATCTGTATTGCATTTGACTGATTGGATTTTTCTCTTTGACTATATATGCACATACATGTTGCAGCTTCATAGAAGCCCAACTCTTGAACTGTTACAACAACAATCTGTACAGTACAGATACAACAAGGTTATTTTGTTGGTGATGATAAGATTCCACATGCTTTAACTCCTCATACCACCCAATTTGCAATCAGAATGAATTAATTTTTAACGTTAATATTGAACTACTTTTTTTGGAATATGGGTGTTGGAATGCTTATGATTTTGCATAGAGGTGGCAGTGAATGGAAATGGTGAAGTGGAAGAAGGTTGGCAGAGAGTGTGTCAGTAAAAGATTGCAACCCAAAGCTTGGAGATGAAGAGAAGAACCTGTTAACATAAAGGAAAGACAATAAAATAACAAGCAAGGTTGGCATTAGAATAATTGCCTTTTACTTTTGATGTGCGTCTGTGTGTTAGGCAAAGATGTTTTGGTTAAATATTAAACTTATATTACCTGCCATGATTAATTTGTCCAGGCTTTACAGAGAGCAGTTGGAACTTGGGAAGTGGTTAGCAATCTTCATAAGAAAGTAAATTGAGTAGTTAAATTTTACCCACTTGGAAGATTATCAATGTGTTTTAAAAAGTAATTCAATCTTGATTCCAGCTGGTACTTCCTTTTGTTTACTTGTATATGAGCACTATTGTTTAATGCTTTGTCTAGATCCCTAGTTGCGTTTTGATAACTACAGTTCGTGATTCTTTGAAGTTTGTTTTTGAGTGTTAATTAATTAAACAAAAACTTTGTTAAACTGATTCTTCTTTTTTTTTCCTTTTGTCAAAATTTTTCTTCTTCCATCTCGGTTTGAGCAGTACTAACATATGAAACCTGTTTTCTTTTTCAAGCATGTAGAATTTCCCATATAAACTAATATTCAAAGTTTCTTATTTCAATGACATGAAAGTGTCTTGCTTGATTTCTTGTTTCTGAAAAACTAATAGTACTGCACAATACTTTCATTTATTGATTGCTAGAAGTGTGAAGCCCAACTGGAAATGCTTTGATTTTTTTTTTCTTTTTCCTCTCAAGAGATTAAACTTTTTCAGAAAAATATTCAAAAGGTACACCTAATAATCACCTTTTGTTCTTAAAAAGCTTCGCTGTTTTCACTAGTGGTCCTTTACCTAATCCTTCTTACTTCACTTAATCCATATCAAAATCTTGTTAAAACCCTTTCCTATTAGTAGAGGTACCTTTGTTTTTGTTTCGTTTGTCTAGGATTTCTAACTGTTTTGGGTTTTTTCATGGTTATCATTATTAGTTTTGATAATAATGAAAAAAAAATTAACAAAGGAATCAACTTTCCTTTTTTACTAATATGTATGTACAGCTGTGTTACTGATATGATTCTTTTCTTCTTTGTCCCCTTTATGCTCTCTGGTGAAAGGCTCACTTTCATGTCTGTGGGGTTATTATCTTTGATTGTGGTTGTAGTATTAGATAGACTTGATCTCTATAGAAATCACTTCAGCTGGTTGATTCTATTCCTCTGTGAAGTAAAACATTGCTACTTGTTATTCTAGGATTCTGCTTCACCACTGCTTTACCTTTCAACTTAATCTTGTGCAGTATAAAGCTGCCATTGCTACTACTTGTTCCTTGCTCTGTCTTGCAAGCAAAAAGAAAATATTAGTAAAATGTCTCCATTCTTCTTTCTTTGAGTTATAAAGCTATTATTGCTGGTGAAGAAACAAATTTAGTAGTTGGGAGTTGTGATCTTCTTTCTGTTATTACTTCAAGATTGACTTCAGCAGTTAAAAACATTTGATCTCAAGAAAATTGAAGTATGGGTTTGGAGGAAGAGAGCCATCATCACCATTTTCTGAGTTCAGATTGGGATCAACTGTTGTTAGTGAATCAAGGTGGAGACTTTGGTAATCTTTCTTCCTATAGTGCTAGTTTAGCAGCAGCAGTAGCAGCAAGCCAAGGGTTTTGTAGTTCAACCACAGCAGCAGCAATGAATACATTCTTGAGCAATGACAACAACTTCACAATGAATTCTTTCAATAATCTTTCTTTGCTTGGGAACAATAGCAGCACTTGCAGCAGCAGCCATGTTGCGAGCGCTGCTGCTCAGTGTTACACTGATTTTCCATCAAGAGAGGAGCTTGTCATTGATAAAAATCTCAAGGCAAAGAAAAGGAAAGGTTCTCCATTAATCAATGATTCAGTAAGTCTTCGCTTCTTACACCTTCGAATTGTGATCAAGTTTGAACTCTGTAGTTTATTCTATGTTTTTTTTTCTCTGGATGAATGGTTTTGAGTTTTTCTGTTTGAAGATCAATGGATCTGAACAACAGCAGAATGATGCTTCATCTGAAGACAAGGACAAGGAGATCAAGAATGAGGTGAATCAAAGGATCAATGCCCAGAAATCGAATGCTCGAAATTCAAAGGAGCAATCTCAGAACTGCGAAACTGGTAAAGAGGATTATATTCATGTTCGCGCTAAGAGGGGGCAAGCAACAAATAGCCACAGCCTAGCAGAGAGAGTATGTCGTAATGATTCTGTAAATTTTCTTTTCTGCATAAAGGTTCTCTTTAACAGTTTTCCTTTCTGAGATTTAGAAGAGATGTAGCTCACTGGTATGCAAAAATGTAGGTACGAAGAGAGAAGATCAGCGAAAGAATGCGGTTACTTCAAGACCTTGTTCCAGGATGCAATAAGGTGATAAAGTTCCACAACTAAGCCTCTTGCTAAGAATATCTGTTGATATCCCCGAATTGAAGGATATAAAATGTTTTTCTGCTTGTAGATTACTGGAAAGGCAGTGATGCTTGATGAGATAATCAACTATGTGCAGTCATTGCAAAGACAAGTTGAGGTACGAACTTGCGCTTTCTAAAGAAGCTAAACACTGAACATTCAGAATTGGTAAAAGTCAATTACTTGGATTGATGTAGCAGCCTCTTGGTTAGAACAAAAATGCTTGATGTGGCGTTACATTTCTTTCAAGTCTTACTGTTGCTTGTATATAATCTCTTAGAAACTAAAATTCAAGAGTTGCTGCGCAATTACCTCAGTGATCCTTTAACATTGCAGTTCTTGTCAATGAAACTTGCTGCTGTCAACCCAGAACTGAACTTGGACATTGACCAAATACTTTCAAAAGATGTAAGAAAATGCAGCAATTTAACCAGGCTATTTTGCCCTATTTTTAAAAATGGTTTCCTTGATTAGAAAGATTATGAGTGAAATTTGCTGCAGCTTTATCAAAGGCAAGCTCTTCTAAGTCTAGGAATGGGTAGACCTCTCCCTGAAATTCACGGATTAGCTATGCAAGCAGGGGTACAACCAGACACGTTGTTTTGTAACATGCCAGGCTCAATAAACTTGCTTCGAACTTCTACTTCTCAGATTTCCCCTATGAATCAGGTATACTGATGTAAAACCTTTGACTTGCGGATATTTTATATGTATACCATAGTATATTTGTACTGATAACCTTTTCTGTGTTTAAAATTATGGTCTGCAGATGCCCGCATTGTGGAATCATGAACTTCAACATGTAGCTACACAAAGCTTCATCCAAAACCAGGCTGAGGACAGTAAAGAGCCATCAGGTAATTGAATTTAATAAGAACAAAAGCAAACAAAACCAATTTCAAATTATTGAAATTTTCACCATGTTTTTACAGGTTCCGAGAAAAGGGAGCTCTGAGGCATTTCAATTATCTTTTAACCAGATTTTAGTTAAATTCTTGATTGAATTTCCGTAGCCAAGATTTGGGGACTCGCTACTTTAAGAATCTGCAAACCTTGTATAGTTGGACCTTTTTAAGTGTATGCCTTCAAGAGTCAGAAGAAAAATACTACATACACGCAGACCATGTATAGTAAGGGAGTCACCAGTATGTGTGATTGCAAGGTGACTGTTTTCATCAATTCATTTATATTCATAATGGTTGTAAGAATTAAGGTAATTTGTTCGAAATCATCTTTATGATTTCATATGTGTAAGAAACTGATGCGTTGAGTTTCCAAAAATTTTTAACTGGAATTCGAGTGACTTGGAGTATCCGAAATTCCTGTCAAGTCATGTAAAAAATCATGGAAATGATGATGAGTATTTCTTAAATTGTTTCCAACATTTTCTTCAACTTTTTAAGTACTCTATACAGCTATTAATATATAAACATTTTTTGTTGGTATAAATGTTTCCATGTTTAGAAATTTCTAAGTAGTACTTCCAACTTTTCATAACAAGGTGAAGAAATGTAGAGAATGTGTTCGAAAACTTGCCATGGATAAAGCTGATGTTCTTCATCTCAATTATATGTATCATTACTAACGTATCTTGTTAGTTGTTCTTCTGTCAAATCATGTCAAAGATTTTTCTCAAAACAAGTTTGCAAATTGCAAGCTTTTTGAAATCTTTTAGAGCAGATGATACTCTGTATTACATAGAATAATCTTCTCTTCTTTTCAATTGTTTCAGACAAACTATTTCTTGCCTTTTCTTGTACGCAAAATCCAAGTCTATGTCAAACTAAAAGTTCTGCATATGCAAATTCATGGCGGAGGTGAAATTTTCTTTTTCATCTAGTTCGCTATTTAATCTGTGAAAAACAATGATAATAATAGGATATGAAGCAGAACCCGTACACTTTTTACCAGCAATGTTCCTTCAGTTGCTGCATTCTATCAATAGGATTTTAGTTGCAAGATGCTGAAAGCTTTCTGAATTCTTGCTTCAAACTAGACGGGAACTCTTGAGCATTCATTTTCTGATTTACGTACAGACAACATGTCTCAACATAGGGGCAAATATACTTGCAGTACAACTAACATCAGTTCGTATGCTAACATATCAGATACAAATTTTTCGTTTTTAAAAAAATACTTTCAGTCTTGATAAAAAAACACCCTGCTTACTAAAGCTACAATACCAGTATGTGAGGTTTCATATGTGTAACCAACAAAGAAACTGATTTGTATTCGGAACTGTAAGTAGAATAGAATCCCGTCTTCCACCAAAATTTTCTTACAGAAAGAATGAAGAACCAGAAAGAAAGAATCGAGGATCTAACAGGCTGAAAATTTAAAGCTATCTACACCTCTACAGTGAGGATGGCACAGGGAAGCAGGGCAGCGATGAAGCCGGTTCCCAGCAACTCATGCATTCTTCTGTTTCTTTCACTTGGATCACCGCTACGCAAATCTTTCACCTTCTCTTCTTTAATCAATCTGTTCGCCTATCAAATCTAGCCCTACCAATAGGAAAGAAATTCCTTGGAAGAGCAAGAAGTAGAAATGAATTCCTTGAGCGGAGAGAAGACTCCTGGCAGAAGCTGTTAACAAGAGGAAAGCGAGTGCCAGTTCCTTTAGATAGATCCTGTTATGCTTCTTTTTTGGTGCTTTCTTTGGTTGAGACTCTTTTTTGGCAAGGGTTTCAAGATTCGATTCAGAGCTGCCCCTTTGTTCCTTAGATTTCTTCTTGACCATAGAAAGTAGATCGCCTTCTGAAGAACGGCCTGATTTCTTAGTCACGACCCACTCATAAGCGCTGCCAAGTTGGCAAAGCCCCGAGATCATAGCGTTGAACTTGGTAACAGACATGGTGTTCTCAAATAGCAAGTAAGGGACGATAAACGGGAAGGATCTTGGTGCAGGAAGTATGTTGAGGAACGACATGGTGGCAGGGATGTAGCAGACCACCCAGGCAGGGAGCTGGGCTTCCGGAACAAACATGGTCATTGGGAGAATGATGCAAAACAGCGTGAAAGAGTAGAATGGTAAAATGAGTTTGCGGAGTAGGAAAAACAGAAATATTAGATTTGCCTTCTTCCAGAATGCAATCTGCAAAAAAGACAAAACAATGATATCAGAATTGTGAACAAGATGCCAAGAAAAGAGTAGGTCCTCGAGATGGAGTAACTATTGATTGTAAACAGAAGGATACAAGAGATGAAAGATCCTATATGTCATATAAGCTGATCATCTATAGTTCTCTCTAACATTAATATACTCAGTAGCAAAACTAGCACATGGTTAACAGGCCAACAAAAACCATGAAGACAAAGGGAGGCCTGCCACCACATGGACCAGACAGATAGATAGGTGGGCATGAAACTACCTACAATAATTCAAGATAAAAGACTTTGAAATTCTAGTTTTTTCAAAATAAAAAGGCCAAGAAACATTAATCATATAAACTGTTAACATACTGTCTTGCATCTGACTAGCTACTTTATTGCTGACCAAGCAAAACATAATTGCAAGCTAGATGCATTTATCTTCCAGTAAAACTACACAGTGCTCCATGGTAGCTTTTAGCAAGTGATGTTGAGGTATAGACAAACAACTCCATGAGAATGTTACAAGCAGAAGCAAAAACCAAATTGGCACCGTGAGGCAGAGGCTGATGGATTAGTTATATCTGAAGGAAATCAAAAATTCTAAATACGTGTAAGTTATGAGTTTGTAACAGACTGCATGTGGATACACTATCTAGAAACTAAAAGACAAACACCTCTTGCATTTTATAAGCTACTTACTACCATAAGAAACTACCTTACATCTGTCTATAAATTGCAATTTGGTATGCAAAATGTTTACAACAATTAATGCATGATGTGAATTGGGAGACATACCTTTGAGCGGATAATATCAGGTAAGCAAAGGCGAAACAACTGCATAGGTCCAGAATGCCAGCGGTGCTGTTGCTTCCTGTAAGCCTCATATGACTCAGGTAATTCGCATTGGCACTGTCAAGTAAACCATCAACAATTAGCAGCACTTAGTAAAACCTCGTCGATCCTTGAAACAGATAGCTATCAAGAAGCACTATTTACCTCCACATCGTTGAGGAAAACAAACTTCCAACCTTTGAGATAGGCTCTAACTGCAATGTCCATGTCCTCCACTGTGGTTCTCTCCAACCAACCTCCTGCATCCTCCAATGCTTTGATTCTCCACACACCAGCAGTGCCATTAAACCCAAAGAAATTGATGAACACTCCGTTCACCTGTTGCTCAACCTCAAAATGAAAGCACAAGTTGATGTTCTGCAGTCTAGTTAGCAAATTTTCATCCTTATTCACAAACGACCACCTAGCTTGCACCAGACCCACATCGTCATTACCCTATATCAAAGAACATCAATTCAGTCAATCAATTCATCCAGCATTTAATGCAGCATCCAGCATTTAATGCAGAAAACCAAATGGAAAGTCTCCAGACCTTGAAATGAGGAATAGTGCATTTAAGGAAGTCAGGAGTCGGCTGGAAATCAGCATCAAATATGGCAACAAACTCATATTCTTTAACATAGCTGCAGGTCATGGCAGACTTAAGGTTTCCAGCCTTGTAACCGTCACGGATTACCCGGTGCCTGTAAATTATCCTTGCACCATTTTGTTGCCACTTCTCCACTTCCTCCTTGATCAAAGTCTGTGTTGTCGAATCATCAGAGTCATCCAGCACCTGGATTAGCATGTTTGATTTTGGCCAATCCAAATTGCAAACAGCTGAGATAGATTGGTGGTAAACCTGCAAATCAAAAATCAAGAAACAATTCAATCAAGATAACTCCTAGCTTCAAAATTCTCAATTTCTGTTTGACAAACTTCAAAATCCAATCTTATCACAATAATCTCGAAACTTCAAACATCCATTGCCAAGTTCCACCAAAACGTGATTGTCCAAAAACAACCAATTACACTAATCAGTTTGAGAGAAACCAAGATGAATACCAAATCAAATGAAACATTCTAAACTTCTTATAATCAACAGCAATCAACCTTGTGCATACCTCCTTCTCATTGCACATTGGAATCTGAATGAGAACCATTGGAAAATCCTCTCCAGCTTCAGGGTCCTCGCTAGAGCTCTTCCGAACCGGTTTGATCCCTTTCAAACGGATCCAGAAGCACCCAAGGCAAAGAATGAGTCTATCAGCACTCTGTATCATAAACAACACAACACAAGCATCAGACAAAAACTGCAGCGGCGGCGCTACGTACTCCGCCCTGAACCGAACCCAGCTAGCGTACGCCGTCTCAAACAGTCCCCGGAATCCAATTGTCGTCAACGGCAATGAGAACCGGTTCAAGTCCGCTGCCGTTAGATGCCATCTCTTGTAATAAGCCACGAGCTCGAAGGCAAGCAGCACAACCGATATAAAAAGGAAAGCTTTGATACAAGAATAGAAACGCGAGCGTGGAGGAGAAGATAATGAAGAAGAAGAATGTTGCTCTTCATCCGTGCGGCCGGAAGCAGCTCGGCGGCGGATAGCAGCGACAATATTGACGGCGGCGTTAGCGAGATAGGCGAGACAACCGGCGGCACGGTGGGCTTTGAGAAGAAGAACCCAAGTGATCTGTCGAGCGTTGCGACCACGGCGATCAGTTTTACGTGCTGATCCCGGAGTCGAAACAAGATTGCTGGAATCTTCATGTTCACCGTCTTCAAACTCAGATGAAGAGATCTCGCTTATCGACCAGTTTGGACTCTCCATCTTCACAATCACCGGTGTTCCCCAGTGATTATCCTTCGCCCACCAGTCGAAAGGAGCCATTTTTTTACCCCAAAGCTTCAATATCTCCTTCAGTTTTCCTCAAAACTCAAGATGGAGAGTCAAGAACAAATCTCTCTCTCTCTTCTCGTCCTTCGTCTAGAAACTAAAACTAGACAATGTCTATCGAACGCAAGCAAAAATTGTTGAAATCACAGAACCAAAGAAACGATCTTCTCATTCTGTCTTTAAATTTAAGGATCAAGAATGAAACCTCCTTTTGCCGGATTCAAGTAGTAGTAGAAGAAGAAGAAATTGAAGCACAAATTGGTGATCTTTCACGGCAGAGAACAGGACCGAAAAAGCGTAATAGCTCTCCAACACAACACCACCACCACTTATTGAAAGATATGGAAGAAAAATATTACAGAGAAACAAAAACAATAATGGTAGTTTGTAATTGTGTACATTACATACAGTGAATAATAATAATTATATATTTTTTTTTCAGACAGATAAGAGATAACACACACGGTTTGAAAATTGAAATGAAAGAAAAACACGGTTTTGTTTAACGCTAATTGATTCTTTCTATCTGGCTATGGTGGTGCTTGACTGCAATAGATTGAGGGAAGGGAGAAAAACCACAAAAGAAAAAAGAATGAAATTTGATTGGAGAAGAAAAGAAAGACGAAAGAATGAATTCTCAGACGTGCATGCAATTAGCAAATCTTTCTCAGTTAATTGCGGAAGACGACGGCCTGCGGCCGTCCGCGTTATAAGTAATTAACGAAAGAATTTTATTTAATTCTTTGTTTGAGTTCGTATAAGGTAATGATAGCAATATTTAGGGAATGGATTTGCGTACGTTTTTGTCAACTAAATAATAAAAGAATTGGTTTTGGTAAGAAATAAAATTCTTTTTATGTTGGTAGGAGGCTTGAGACCAGGTCCAGGTTTTCTAACTTACGAATGTACAAAATTATTAGTTTCAGTTTGAAACTTACCATTTAAAAATAAGAAAGAAACAAGATTTACATTTTATCTCCAATTTAAAAACGCATCTTAACCGTTTCATAAAAAGTTTTTTATATTTTTAATTATTTAAATAAATTATCCCAAACAATTCTTTTGTCTTAATTGTGTGATTTACCTTTAAGTCATAGTTCAAAATTCACAAATCAATAGCCTTTATTTATTGCATAGCTCTAGTGAAATGAAATGAAGTAATATCTACAGTTTCCTTTCTTTTATAAGAGTTGTACTTTATGTTTTTTATGTTAATTATAAGATCAAACATTCTTATTTATTAGTGTTTACACTATTGAGGTTAAAATTTTAAAAATTAGCAATTTGTTTTAATTATATAGGATAACAATATAAACACCATCTTTTTTTTTTCTTATAAGACTTTTACTCTAACTTGCTCTTGCAAGTAATGAAAAGAAAATAATCCTAGTTTCATCCGAATATCACTAACTTATAAAAATCAAATTTAATTTTAAGAATATTATAAGTTGCACTAAGAATACTTATAATATAAGAAAAGAAAAACAAATACTGACAATTTCTTACAGCAGTTCAAAGACAGGAAGCTTCCACAGTGGCAACTGATGTAATTATCATAAATCAAAGGCCAAGCAATAATTTTAATTTTGAATTACCAAATAATTTACCTTTTTAAGTTTTTCTAAGTCAATAATGTTATAGAATATTTTTGAAATAAAATTTTCTAATATTTTATTTTTTAAAATTAAGTTTTTTACTAAAAAAATAATATATAAAAATCCTCACTATATAATTTATTTATTATTTTAAATTTTTATAAAATTTTAATATTTATATAAATATAAATTAAAAATTAATTTTAAAATAAGTAATTGTAAAACGGATGGGCGTAAAAGGTTACTATAACTGTAGGACAGTGAATTTATCAAAGGCGAGCGTAGCACGTGACAAGACATTAAATGCAAAGATGCTTTTGTGATTTTGGGGTAAAGTTGTAATAACAAGCACCGTTAAGGGCTAATTACATGTACCAATAATGATTTAGAAATATGACCAGATTTTTATTTTTTATTATTTATTTGAGTACTAGAAAAGACTTTTTTGCTCCAAATTGTCACGTGATAAGCGCGTGATCGTCCGCCGAAACAAGCGGCGACGCGTGCTAGAAGAGTCAATTTAATTAATTACATAATTAAATAACAAAAACTTTTTTAATAACAATAAAATAATTATATTTATTTATCAGAAATATTTGGATAACATGCTGTAGATAAATATTATCAAAACTTCTCCGTATAAGAGATGCCGTATTTATAAATACAATTTTTTCTTAACTAGAAATTATATTTGAAATTTTAGAAAAGGAATTAAAAAAAGTTCTTAATTGGAGTTTTAGTCAACTTCTCTTTATGTTACTTCAAAGGAAAAAAAAAGTTAAAAGATTATTTGAATAATTCGTACTTCTTAATTGTGGATGGGACCCATGATCCATTAATTAGATTTGTTTTGCGATTTAGTTGCACTTTATTTTCTTTTTTCAAACTCGAATATACATTTCTCAAAAGAAACAAATTAGTTTATATGTTTATTTTGTTCTTTCGTTACGGAAAGAATCTTTTAAACTAACTTCTGTATTGTGACAGACAACAACTTTATCAGGATTGGACAATCAGTTGTTTTATTTCTGTTTTTTCTCTTTAAAAGTAAAAACAGCTTATGAGAAGCAGTTCAAATGAAAGCAGCTTCTTGGAAAACGATTTTCTCGAGTGGAAGACCGCGACTTCTTATCAGCTTCTCTAGTTTCACACTCCCCGACATAATCAGTTCACTAAACTTCAAACACGTAAGCAGCTTGTGCTAATGATTTCCAGCTAATAATAAACTGGTTCTAGACTGGAAGCTTTTTTGCAAACACTCGGGTTTTTTGTTGGTAAGAATTTCATGGTGGTGGTCTACATGTTCCTTTCGCAAGGCGCGTCTACGTGTCATTTGCTAAGACTCCTGTAACGGCATTTGAAAACTGTTTAACTACTTGAGAGTGAAAATACTTTAAACTCCGCTTTCTTTAAACTCATTTTTACCATAAAATATTTACAAAAATTAAAATAAATTTTTTTATTAATAAATTTTTTTAAATTCAAATTTAAAATTTACTATAAATATATAATTACTATAAAATTTATTTTTTATTAAATATTTTTAATTTTTAATTTTATTTTTTAAATTTATTTTCTAAAAACTTCACTTTATTTAAAAACTCCACTTTACCCCACTCGGAAAACACGCTCTAAGTGACACTTCCCGCACCCACATCATCGACCGTCCTTCCACGTGCTTCTCTTTTTCCGCGTTACACAAAACAGTATGACTATTCACCAACGGAAACCATCCACGTATACTTAATACCTTCTCTTTCTCTCGTTCCCTGTTCTGTTCTTCTTCTTCACTTCTCTTTCAAGTTCTGTTCTTCTGACTTTCCCAACTCCTCTAATTCAAATTTCTCACCAAAAACCAATTCTCACCAAACTCATGGAATTCCATTGATTAAATCAACAAATCAAGCAATCGTTTAATTGATCCATGGAGTTGTCGGCGTTGCTGACGTCAGCGGGGATAAACATCGGAGTGTGCGCGTTGTTGTTGTCGCTGTACAGCGTGCTAAGGCGGCAACCGGAAAACGCCGGAGTTTACTTCGGTCGGAGATTGAAAGAAGAGCCTGGGTACGGCCGTGACGTTTTCATACTCGAGAGACTTGTGCCATCTCCGAGTTGGATTGTTAAAGCTTGCCAGTACAATGAAGAGGAGATTTTCAAAATTGGTGGCCTCGATGCCGTCGTCTTCGTTAGACTCCTCGTGTTCAGGTTGGAGTCGCGTTACATTTTGATTGCCACATGTCGATGGTTGTTCATTTCGCCGAGTTTTAATAGAATTGCTATAGCATGCCTATAGTCTGGTTACGTTTTAGTTTGTGGCAATTGTGATTGGAATATGACTATGGTTGTTCGTTCATTGAGTGTTTATGTAATTGGTACAGTATGCGTATGTTCTCAATAGCTGCTGTGATATGTATCGGTGGAGTGCTGCCGTTGAATTACAATGGACAACAAATGAGCCATGTGAACATCAGGGAAGAGCCATTAGAAGTATTTTCCATTGCAAATGTAAAGGAGGGCTCCAAGTGGTAATGCCTTTACCTTTTTTTTTTTGGCTGTTCTGCCTCTCTGCAATCAGTGAATACCTTAGTCGAATTTTTTGTTCACTAATAGGTGATTTCGGCTCATTCTTGATCGCAGGGTTTGGGTTCACTGTATTGCATTGTATATTATAACGTTTTCAGCTTGCATTCTTCTCTATATAGTAAGAATGCCTACTCCTGATATAATTTCCATTGATGTCATCCAGAATAGTTGAGTTTTTTTTCTAAAAATTCAAACGGTTCCTAAAAATAAATTCCTTGGCTGCAGGAATACAAAGACATCTCCAGGATGAGATTGGTTCATGTCATTAAGTCATCTTCCAATCCTAGCCATTTCACAATTCTTGTTCGCGGTATCCCCAAGTCTGTTGAAAAACCATTCAGTGCATTGGTGCAGAGTTTTTTCAGCAAATATCATGCATCGACCTATCTGTCACATCAAATCATTTACAAAGCTGGAAAAGTACAAAAGATTATGGTGCGACTCTTTCTTGATCCTTCTAGGCACCCTTCATTTCTATGTCTGGACTATTTTTACTTCATTGTCTTGCTTGACACTATCTAGGAAATTGTGTTATTACACAAAGATTCTTGATACAATGTGTAATCCCATTTGAGGTAAGCTACAAGAATCATTTTAGGATGCTCTTTACCATTGATGATTTTTACTTATAAAGCTTAAGAAAAGCCTGAATTTCTGTTCAGCTAAAGTTTCTTGTGGTCCTTCAATGTTTGCATTGAAACATGTTTAAATCTAGTATAATAGGGAAATCTGATCTACTTCTGGTAAATAGTACTATGCAAATCAACCTTTCCAGTTAATTGTGAAACTTCTATTTTTGTGTTGTCTTCATTATTTGCATTGTCTTCATGGAGAATATACTACATGTTCCTATCTCGATGATGTGTTTGGTCAGTATCGAGTACTGTAACCTTCTACCCAAAAAAAAAAACAAAAAAGATTCATGAATCTCTTAGTTTTTGCATTCCGCTCTTTGATGGCAGGGATTTACTAAAGATATATGCAAGAAGTGTGTGCAAATTGAAGAAGTGGCTCTTGACAAGATACGTGATTCAAGTAGATCCACATGTGGATTTTGTGGTGCTAAATCAAGCTCCTATTTTGAGCATGATGAGTTTGAACTCAGTGCAAAGAGAACTGACCAGGATCATTTGGATAGCAGAATGAAGGTAAAGGTTATTTTTTTTCCCATTACATCTGCATCTTTCTCTTGGCATTTCCCCATTTTCCTTTCAAATGCAAAGTTTGTTTTATAATGGAGTTCCTGATTCATCCCTCGTTTGCATTTAAATATGTTTGGTACTGCATATGTTTTTCAGGCAAAATTTCTGTTTGTTAGCTTTGTGATGTTGGCACGTTGCAGAAAACAAATGAATAACTAGGGCTGTTAGGGAATTGCAACACACTAAAAGTCCGTTTTATCAACTTGCTTATGCATATGCTGGTGTTGGAAGATGTTTTATTTGTAGAATGACTATTCTGACAAAATATAGGTTGACATTGTTCATCCAGGAATCCTCTGCTGCTTTTGTTTTCTTCAAATCTCGCTATGCTGCTTTGGTTGCTTCCAATGTTCTTCAGTCATCAAATCCGATGCACTGGGTCACTGACCCAGCACCAGAACCTCGTGATGTTTACTGGTCAAACCTTTGGTTACACTACAGACAGTTGTGGTTACGCAGGATAGCTAGCCTTGTAGCTAGCATTGTCATTTCGGTCTTATTTCTCGTTCCGATTGTATTTGTACAGGCCTTGTCCCAACTTGATAAGGTACAGAAAAGGCTTCCATTTTTAAGAGGTATATTGAAGAAGTAAGTATCCAGCTACCTTAAGTATGCTTCGTTCTTCTTATCATAATGGTCCTTAGTCCTAGTTAGAATTGCTTTGCCTTCTCTAACATATGTGGACCTTTAACTGCCATAATGGGTACTCATTTATCTAGAGATAGACACTTGTTTGCTGTTACCGACTAAATATAATGTGCTGCCATAATGCTACTTGCATACTGATTCTTTTGCCATGTTGAGCCTGATATGGAGAAGTTCTTTATCAAATAGGCAACTATATTCTGTCAGTGATGGCTTGATATTCACATGTATGCAGGAGGTTTGTTAGACAATTGATTACTGGGTACTTACCGAGCGCAGTTTTTCAGCTATTTCTTATGCTTATCCCTCCAGTGATGATTCTGTTTGCTACTCTGGAAGGACCAATATCTCATAGTGCCAGGAAGAAAAGTGCGTGTTCAAAAGTTCTATATTTCACCATCTGGAATGTGTTTTTTGCTAATGTTTTGTCTGGGTCTGCCTATGAGCAGCTTAATGCCTTGACCAGGCCAAAAGACATTCCTTCTCAACTTGCTAAAGCTGTGCCAGGGCAGGTGTTTGTTTTTCTCCTCTTGCACTTTGGTTTGTGCCATCTGACAACTTTGTTCTTGAGGAATGTTAGTTATGTCTAGGAAATAATAATTTCGTTATAGTAAGAGTTTCAAATGCCAAATTGTGATTCTTGAATGCTTCTGACGTTATCTGACTCTATTCATATAGAATGCCTAAACAAATGTTGTTTATCTACAGGCAACCTTTTTCATTACTTATGTCCTCACGTCTGGCTGGGCAAGTTTGTCATCCGAAGTTATGCGTCTCTTTCCACTTATAATTCACTTTATTAGGAGATACATTTTTGGATTAAATGATGACCTGGACTCGGTTCCCTCGTTTCCTTATCACACTGAAGTTCCAAGAGTTCTCTTGTTTGGACTCTTGGGGTTCACCTGCTCTGTTCTGGCACCACTTATACTGCCGTTTTTGCTGGTTTATTTCTTCCTTGGCTATGTTGTGTACCGTAATCAGGTAAAATTTTCTATTTGCAGTGAATCCATTAGTTCTGCTATTAGTGTTTCTTTCAATTTAAGAGAATATAAGATAGGGAACATGTAAGAGTTGCCTTAATAAAGAATTCTTGACAAGTTAAAAAATCATGATTCTCTTATGCTCTAACAGTAGTTGTGCTTAATTATAGAACTTTTGTGCTTATTTTATAACAATAGCATGAATACACCAGGCTATGCTAGCTATACCTTTGTGTTACCTTCCTATCAATAACATGCTTTGAATTTTTAGTGATACACACAGTAAGTCATGATCCTGGTCCTTATACATAGTATACGAATAATATTGTCTACATGTCTGAATCTTTATGTGTATAAACAATGTGTAACTAACATCTCTTTTAGCACTGTATATGTAAAGAATTTGTAGCTACAGATTAGGTAATTGCCCTTGATCTTTCTGAATGCAGATTGTCAATGTCTATTCAGCGAAGTACGAAACAGGGGGTTTGATGTGGCCCATGATGCATAATGCTACAATTTTTTCTCTCGTACTGGCACAGATAATTGCACTTGGTGTCTTCGGGTTGAAAAGATCACCAATAGCATCAGGATTTACCATTCCACTGATCGTATTAACTCTTCTTTTCAATGAGTATTGCCGGCAGCGATTCCATCCTGCATTCAAGAGTTGTGCTGCGCAGGTTGGATTAAGTCTCCATTCTGTTATTCTGCATATTCACTAATAAATTTTCATATTAAACTTGTAAAGCATCTATGTTAATAATAGGGTAGTATTAAGTCAAAAAAAAAAAAAAAAGACAAAAAAAAGAAATAGGGTTGTAGTTCCTAACCTAAAGATCTTCTTATATTCTACCTAGTAAGTGGCTGAAGTTGCTAAAAGGTTCTTCCAGGTGAACAGAAGTCATGAGCTTGAAATATGCTTTTTGTTTGATGAAATGCCCACTTGGTGCCATTTCATTTTGTTTTGATTATACATAAACTAGAACAGCCTTGTGAAATGAGCTGTGTAGTGACTACTAAAATTTTCATAGATGGATCATACTCCCCACTTTGCTTTCATTGATTTCAACAGCTTGTATTGATTTGCGCAGTTTGTGATCAAGCATTATATTAAGCACATTGAAATTTTTTAGGATGTTATTGATTTGGATAGAGAAGATGAGCTCCATGGGAGGTTAGATGAAATTTACAGTGAATTGCTCTCAGCATATCGCCAATTTCCAGAGGACAAAGATGCTCCCAAGAGCAAAAGATCAGCTACAGAGAATTCACACGAAGATGAGGATTCATCAAATGGTACCAGCAGTAGTAGTAGAAAGAAGACCAAAGATTGCAATTCCAAGGAAAGAGAACTTGACATACCCCATCCCTCACTTAAAATGCTACCTATAACAAGATTACGAAGATCTGTTCATCTACTTACTATGCTTATGGCCTTCAACAGTACAAAAGTACCTACATAGTTGATTGCAAATATCATTTCCGCTTTTCCCCTTGTTTTTTAGGCAAATAATTGTAGCTTGCTTAGGGTTTTGTACATAATATCGTCTTTTTTATGCGTGTATAGTTTTTTGGTCTTTGTTTCCACAAATGAAATCACACAAGGCTTTTGAGATACTGAAGAACAGATATTGCATGCATGTGTATGCTCTAGACTTCGGCATTTTGAGCATTAAGGTTTTGCTACCATTGTATAATCTGATACTTCAAGTTGGCAAATGACTTGCTAAGGGCTATCTTACGATACTGTTGTTTTTAATTGTTCTTGCAGCAAAGGTGTTCTTTTTTCTCAGAGATGCCTAACTTGTTGGTTCCTTATCTGTCAAAAAACATTTGTTAAACGTGCCACGACTTTTGGCACATTAAAACCGAGTTTTTAAAAGTGAGATCACAAAAAATGAATTTAGTAAAATAATAAAATTTAAAAATGAGTTTATTAATTTTTTATTTTTTATATTAAAAGTTAGTTTAGAAATAAATTTTTTAATTTTTTAATTTTAAATATAAAAATTTTGACGAAAAATTTTGATTTTAATATTTATATTTTAAAAGCGATTTGGAAATAATTTTTTTAAAACAAAAAAATTGAGTTCATAGGTTGGGTAAAACCACGCCCTTGATATGACTCCGTTGTAATCTTTCTGAATGGCGTCAGCAGTAGTGAATGGAGAAAAAGTAAACCAGCTAGAAAGCATCCTTTGGCGCCCGCCATAAAGAAGTTGTAGTTAAAAGGTGTTTGATAGTATTTATAAAATAAAGTTTTTTTAAAATAAAAAATATTTTTATTTTTTTAAAAAATAAGTTATATATTTTTTATTTTTATAAAAATAATAAAAATATGTAATAAAAAGATCTCATTTCGTAAATTTTTATATATTTTTTAAATTTTTAAATAAATTTTTTATATATTTATAAAATATATATTAAAAAACATAAAATTAAAAATTAAAAAAAATACTAAAAAAAAGCAATTCCAAACCCTCCTTAAAACATTTCTCAGTGTCTCATTATGTTTGATTTTATTTACCTAAAAAGTTAAGATTCAAGCCAAGATAAACACAAATTTATTTCACGGAAGAAAACAACAATTAATATACAGTGTGGCTTAAAGTTAATAATTTTCTACTTAATCAAACGACGACATATAGAAGCAGAGTTATTCCCTTTCTTTTGATTTCATTCCTTTGATCACAACGACTTCTTAGTAATCAGTGCCCTAATTCCAACATTCTTCTTCTTGGAACGAGAATCAAAAACATTAAACAAACAACCAAAACCTAAGAGAGTAGAGTAACCATTTAAAAACTTTTTTTTTTTTCTAGGGAACAAAAAGTAAAGAAAGCTTTTCAATTAAATAATTAATTAACACTCTAGACATTTAGTATGATAGTGTGTTTTTGTTTATTATTAATTCAAAATCTTGCTTAAGCCTGGCTTATACACCTTAGTTAGTGACAGTCTATATCACGCAATAATTGAATCATAAAATTTTTATTAACTTATTTCTATCTAAGATTCAGATAGATATTGATGAGAAATTTTTCGTCGCTGCGTTCTTGTCGCAATAATACTAACTTAATTTAGAAAAATAAAGATCCGAATGAAATAAGGTTTTTCAAAGATTGATTTCGAGTACATGGAGCTGGTAGATAAAGAATGGGTTTAGTTTAATAACAGGGAGTTTAACGTAGTTGATAGCATGTGTATGAAGAGAAGTTTGCTAGCTTGACATTTTGCAAGAGGCATTTTCTCTAATGATCCTTCTAACTTAGGGATATTCTCAAACAACTTTACATATTCAAAAGTTTTAGCTTTTGAATTATAATTACTTCTTATCTTGATGGATATATTAAAAGCCTGCATTGAACATTTTATATTCTTAAAGTCTCTTGGCTCTCTCCAGAGTCATTTTCTACAGTAGAGATTTTTTATTTTAATTTTTGTCTTAGAATATATAGAGCTATAAGTTAAAAATATATTGACCAAAATAATATAAATAGTAAAACTTGATAAGTAATTACATATGTAATTTTTTTGTATGATCTTAATCAAGAGGTCAAATAAATATCGACTCGTGATTCGATTGAAATTAAAATTGATTAATATGTTGCGGATCATAGCTCTACATATTCAACGACTATTTTTGTTCGGATAGAGTTGAAAAATATTAGCACACTGAGTGTCTATATGAATAGCATATATATATATATGTACTGACGTGCACATTTTTTAATGAAATTGTTTTATGTATAAATCTACTAACCAATTAATAAGAGTGCTTTTTTTTTATACTTATAGTTCACTTTTGCTACCAAAAATTATTTTTAACTCACTTCTAGCTAAAAGAAGTCATTTTCAGCTGATGTTTTTTAAAAAAAATACATAAGCTTCAACGGCACTATTTCTAATAACTTAACGTTCCGCTAAAAAACACACCATAATAGATATATAACAGTATGGATGAGATGTAAAAGATGTTTATGATTAATAAATTTGTTGTTTATAATTAAAACAATAATCAACAACTTATTGTAAATTTGTAATGAAATCTTGTGGATGCAATTTTAAGTGGATTAGGTAAAAATTGTCTGCCTATGATTGGAAGAGAAAAGAAACATTAGACAATCTACCAAGTCTGAAATTATGGATATATATGTAAATCACTCGCTGGTTTTAATTTTCTGAAATCCATCAAGTGAACCTTCTATAATTTAAACTTGTGAAATTTAGGTTTTATTTGGCTGTGCTTTTAGATGTTTATTTGATCTCTATTTTAATTTTTAGTTTTTCAAAAAAAATTTAAAATACCGTACAATTTTTTTTTAAGATTTCGAAAATATGCGTAAATTGTATGTCATAAAGTTTTTATAGATATAATTTTGGTTAGCTTACAAAAACAAATTTTTCTAAAAATTTCTACCAAAAATTTCTTTTAAAAAATATTGATCCCTTAATCATCATGATTTGCTTGATATATATGGTAAAATTATTAATATATGTGTAAACTACTATAACTGCTACTTGATCAAAGAAAGCGCATGGATTTTTTTTTTTGTTCCTACTAGCTAATTGTTGACAATTTAAGGAAAGTGATTGTTGTATAGACTTGTAAATTAATTAAATACAGATATTTTGTATTACATCAAAGCGTACGATGAAAACGTTTTTCAAAAGAGTATAATGTTAATTAAACATACGTCAATGATTTTTTCATATAAGAAACTAAGCATGCAATCAAATTGATTATGATATGTTTAGTGAGATATTGTTGATTATTTCATTTGTCAATTGCTTATTTTGCATGGTTTTGTAATTTCATTTACAAGAATGTATTCAATTTCTTTTCTCTAAAGTTTATACATTTCTTTTCAAAGAATGAACTACAAAGCAAATTAACCAATTCTTATTGATCAATTAATCATTAGAAGAGAAGTTGAAGTACTAATCCAAGAAAAAAGGACATACATTTTTAATTTGTCTAGTAAGATATGTTTCATAGCACAGAATTTAATTAATGTAGCTTTGATTAAAAACTTCATAGATATATATCTAGCCAACCCACCTATCTTGATCCTATGAAAGAAATTATTTTGACGGTGTGTTTCGACTGGATTTTATTTTTAACTTTTAATTTTATATTTGTTAATAAAATATTTATTATTTAAATTTTTTTAATTTCACAAGTACTTCAAAGTTCAAACCTTCAAAAGTTTTTTTTTTTTATGGGCGTGTTTTAAATTTCTATAACTGAGTTTCGTATATGCGAAAAATAAAAAGTAAAATTTTTTTAAAATAAAATAAAAGTGAAGTTTAATTTTTATATTTTAATAATTTTTAAAAATATGTTGAAAATTAAAAAATATAATTATATTAGAAAGTGTGAAAATAAAAAAGTTGAAATTAAAATTTTATATGTGAAATTAAAATTTTTAAATTTTTTGTGTAATTAAAAAATATAAAATATTCAAAATTTAAAATCTAGCATAAAAATAAAATTAAGGACAGTTTGAAACACGGATTACGTTCCCTATGCTCAAAATGTCAAACTACTTCATTATATTTTCAAAGTCTAGAACAATAATTAGAGGCTATTAATCATATATTATAGTTTCCTGCTTGTCTCAAAAAGCCCTCTCATCTTGATTCCCAATTGATTTCATTTTTTTCCTAATTAATTTCTTGTTGTTTTGAAATTAAACTAATCATCAGTACCATCAAAAAAAGAAATTAAAGTAATATCTCTATATATATGAATGATCACTGCATTGATCAGTTTATTCCATGAGTGCTTTTGTTAATAAATAAATAATTAATATTCAAAGAAAGAAAACCCATCCAAAGAACAGCAAGCACTAAATTTAATTAAACTTTCAAACCAAATCATGAATTCTACAAATTTACAGAAAACACTTTGCATCACAAACGAGAGAACCCCCCAAACAATTAAATCATGATCAATGTGCGCCAGAGTCGTTGCACTGGTTCTTCAAAGAACCCTTGCTGCTGCTGCTGCTGCTGCCAGCTGCTGCTGTGAAGAAGAAGAAGTTGCCACCATTAATGGTGCACACATTGCTGCTGCAACACTTACCTGATCACTCCAATTCAAACAACTCTCATCCAAAAAAGAGGATCCAAAGATGTTATTATAATTATCTGAACTTTCCAACTTCACCTGATTACTATTGCTGCACTGAAACAATTCATCGAGCTCAGTGGAGAATATTCCGTTCAACCCAGGAAGAGAACTGTTATTGTCGGCAAACGAAACCGTATTAGGCGTTTGACCAACCACTAAACTGCTGCTTGTTGCCGGATCCTGATGATGATGATTCAGTGAAGGTGGTTGTAATGGAAGTTGTGTGCTACAATGATCTGTTCCTTCATCAAACGTCCTTCCACCAAGTCTGAGAAGCAATTTTCTAAACGATTCTTTATCGTCGGCTATAATATGTTGGTCATTTGTTCCGTTCATCGCAGGGATGGCCATCGACGACATAGGTAAGAAACCAACAGCAGCAGCAACTGGCCAATAACTACTGTTATTACTACTAGCAGCAGCGATTAATGCACCGTTCTGGATAGCTGGAAAACTTCCATGATCATCTTGATCTTCCTTAACAGATCGTCGTGGAATAATCTGATGAGAGCCGACGCCGACGACGATGCTGTCTTTCTTTTGTTTTCCAAGAAGCTTTTTCTTCAACCTTGTGTTCCAGTAGTTCTTGATATCGTTATCTGTTCTTCCTGGAAGCTGTGCAGCAATGATCGACCACCTGTAATCATCAATCATTTTATCAGTATCACATTGAAGACAAATTAACTACAGTAACTTGATTCTCCGTTCGATTCATTAATTTTCTTTAAAATAAACATAACACATGAATGCATGTGAATATATATGATCAGTGATGTTTGTATGTCAAAAAATATATATATATATGTTAACTTTGTACCTGCTTCCAATGGCTATGTAAAGGCTGCAGATGATATTATCTTCTTCTTCAGAGAATCCTCCATGTTTAATATTCGGTCGGAGATAGTTGAGCCACCGGAGACGACAACTCTTTCCGCATCTCTTCAAACCTGAATCACACCAATTAATATTATTCATCCAGAAAAAATTTTCATATACATATATCATCAACATCGATCACTATTTAAAAAACCAACAAACAAGTAAGTGTTGATAATACAGATATACCGATCTTCTGGGGAAGAGCAATCCAGTTGCCGCCGGTGCCGTACTGCTCTATGTAAGATTTGAGCTTCGCGTCTTCCTCCGGCGACCATGGACCTTTCTTAACGCTTGCCTTATCGCAGCACGGAGCTCGACCCATCTTTATATTACAAAGTTTTATTCTCCTTGTTCAGCACTGAAATATATACAATCAATCTCGGAATTCAAGATGAAGATGAAGCAGAGTGAAGTTGTTGTAGCTGTTTGTTGTTTGCTGCTGTTCTTGAGGAGGCGACGATGATGATGAGTTCTTTAATTAAAAGAGAGTGTTGATTAGACAATTAATCACATTAAATTAATTAAAAAGTGGACTTTTTTGTTATAGTAATTAACAAAGAAAATTAAAGGATGGTTTTTCTTTTGGTTGTGTTTGTCTTGCATGGTGTAGAATGAATCTTTATACATGAACTAGGAAGCAGTCATCAAAGTCCCCACCACTTGCCTATAAGCTCTTTCTCTGCTTTGCTGCCTTCTTAATTAATTCCTGATACTCTTTATTAATTATATTCATTTCATGTACTACAACAAGAAAAATTTTATTAGTTAGAGAGATTGAAATTGGTAGATTAGTATACATTAATTTGATAATATGGTTATGAAATAGTTGGCACTCTGTGAAAACAGAGACTGAAAAAACAGAGAGAAACCCATTGAGAGACGGATACTAATAAATTTTTGGACTTCTTATCAGGTGGCACAACACCAGTGAAAAGTAAGGCTTCTAAATTTTGCCTTGCAAGCAAGGAAAGATGAAAAACTAAAGATTCATTTTTAAAATTTATTGAAAAATAAAAAATTGGGATGAACTGAAAAAATAAAATAAATTAACTTTGTCAAATTATCCTTTCCTGTAATGTATGGAAGAGAATATATAACAAAAAAATTTAATAAATATTAAGAAGAGATTGACTTAAAACACTGGTTGGTAACCAACCCATCAATCAAAGAAGAAAATAACTCTCCAGATAATTATATATTTGATTGCAGTTGTTTTTCAGATTATGAATATGTTTTTTTTTTAATTTGAAAATAACTATTTACGTTAAAAGCTTACTTTCTCAAAGAGCATATTTAATTTACTTTAAAACGATCTCCTTCATAAACAATTCTTTTTGAATGACTTCATATATTTATTTTTAAAAATATATTTTATCAAAATTTACTTTTGATTTATTTTCAGATAAATAACAAGTCTAAAATATTACTTCTCAAAAAATCACTTTTTATCAGGAAAAAAAAAAAAACACTCCTTATGTGTTTTAAAAACATGGATTAAATGTGATTGATATTTTGCTGCCATTTAAGTAGTTATCCAACTAACTTAACAAGTTTGAAACAGCATTAAAACCATCGCTGCACTGGTGACTTAAACTAATAAACAGCCATATATGGACGGAAGGTTTATATTCAGTAGGTATGATGACTTTTGAAGCCACCCTATCATAGCAAAGTTATGTAAATATTAAAATATATACAGCAATGTTTCTAGCAAATAATAAGCATAACACTATTTGTAAAATCAAAACCAGAAAAAAAAAGCATCGTCATCACTTGCGTGAGAAATTCAATTAACAAATAGACACACATGGCTTGAAGGTATCAACGCTATTTTCATCATCAATTTGGACTTTTTGCTGTTAAGTAGGACATCTCGCAGAAGCTTCCGTTCCTGTACAGCCTAACAGCAACAATCACCGAACGTAAACAGCTTCATGATAACAAAAAAAGAGTAACGAAATTTTTTTTGAAGATCATCTACGAGTCAAATATTTGATGTAACCGGGAATATGTAGATCTTAATCACTGTTCAAATGGTAAGCAATCCATTTGCAATTTTCAAATCTAGCTAAGAAAGAACAGATGACAAATAAATCGGTCTTTGTATAAAAATAATACTATGACCTTATTAAACTTGTCAAAATAAGTATAGGTAGAGATGACACGAAAATCCAACCATGGGGATGGAAAGTTTTCCACGTTCTATAATTTCTATTGCCCGACAAAGTTGAAGACATATCAATAAGAGGAGGCTTTTAGCATGAAACTAAGACTAAGTTTTCACGAAATTTCTTCAGCCGCCCGTGAAATTTCTTAATCTACTTTATACGGACAAGATCCAGGCTCATCTTTTCCACAATATATCCTTCTCATGTTGGTATTCACTATGGGGATGTCTTGATTACTTTCTACAACATTATGTTGACACAATCAATAAGGCTTTTTATAGAACATAAAGATGAAAAAGATTGCATCACTTTAAACGTTACGACAAACAAATATAACAAAATACCTAGCATCTAAACTCTAGACCAGAAATTGATAGTGGAGGACTTGGGAAAGAGTGGGGATTTTCAAATATTCAAAATGTTGAATGACTAGTGTCAGTTATGCAGTTGCTTGTAACGTAGTAAGAAGTATATCACCAACTTGTAATATAAAACAAAAGAACATGTAATGGATTTTCCAAAAATGGTAGAATGGGTCTCATGGCTTATGTTACCTACTATAACAGTTTGATCAGCAGCAATCAGATAAATGTGTGAGCGACTAGTTGGCATGCAGAGCAAAAGTAAGACGATACGGTCAGGAAAGATGAAGGAAATTTCTAATTCAAAAGAAGTAACGTACCTGTGCAGGTGCCAGTCAAAAAGAGACATAAGAATTTCGCGACCTTCAGCTGTATCGATATGAACAAGTCTGACTACTACAAGTCTCGAGTATTTTTGCTAGGATTTTAGAAACTTCTGATCATAATGAAGCTTCCTAGCAAGTACAAAATGCAAGCAAAATCAGCAGCTCAGTTTGGCTAATGACGAGACACACTCCCTTGAAGCAAGATTGACAGCATTACATACGCACCAAAACCTAAGCGAGAGCGAGTAGACAGTAGAGCAATTAACTAACATCAATTATAAGCTGGCACATACCCAAAAGTCAACAGACCTTCCTGTATTTTGTATAAGATCAACGGTATGGGTAACTGCTATCATCAAACTTCCGTACAGGTAAGATTACCATGCTTACAGATTCTGCACACTAACCAAACCACAATCATTTACATCCAAGAAAAGTTATAAAGGAGGAACCAACGGGCGGCAATAAAAGTGCCACCCAAGGCACCAAACTGCATGTACAAGATCTTTTCACAGTAACTAAGAAACCTCACCCCCCATCTTCTCTGGCTAACCTATATATATATAGCACTTGCCTCTTGGTGCCCAAATACAAAACACAAAATGGGCCAAGAGACTCGATAGCTACGTTGCATATGCTAGTCATGCGATTAGGAAACCGATGACTTCTGGGTTATTGACATTCCCTCTCGCCAACTGCAATCTCCTTCATCGTGGCAGTCTTTGCTAGATTCGTCATGACCCAAAGCTACACCATTTCCAGTAACAACTTCAGCAGCAGACTGAGCAAAAAAGTGAAAATTGTTTGATAGCTTTAGTACAAGATAAAAATAATCTTCTCAGATTTCATAAGTAGTGGCAGAAATTTCTAAATCATCAGTAAGCACAATTTCAAAAATATTGCAACCAGAGCAGAACCAGTGATATCTTTTCTACATGTCTGGAAAGAGAAACTGGCTTTCATCTTGCAACACCTATGATTGATACCCTTTCCTGTTAGGGTCTGTTTGAACAAGAGTAATAACTAAGATTAAGTGTAATGGAGGTGAGAGTACTGAAGAGGAGGAAAAGAAGGCGAGTCATTTAATCCACCTTGTTTAGATATACTAGTAAGAGTAAAGACTTAACCGCATTCGCATAGAAAAATAAATGAGTGAATAATGAAAAACAATTTCTGGTAAAAACCCAAGCATCCCTTTTCTTTTATATTAATCTAATTTTATATTTATACAATTTTATAATCTAACTTATATTAATTTTACTAATATAACTTTAGATTACTTTCTTATATTAGTAAAGATATTTTAACTTCTTATAATAGTAAAGACTCGACAAAAAAAAAAGGAATAATAGAGGAAGGAAAATCAAAAGTATTACGTTCACCTTGCTTACACTCCAAATTTAAGTGTAAGCATTTAACCCCAATATAAGGGTAAAGAAAATAAAACTTAACTTCCGTCTCCTAAATGAGAGGTTGCCAAAACCCAGGTAATGGAGGTGAATTGATTTACTTTCACCTCCATTCACAGCGAACCAAACAGACCATTAGGGACTTGAAAAAATGGACACACTACAATGCACAATTTTATGTAGAATATAGACTTCATAACATATCAGGGTAATGATAATGTGATTTTAGTGAATAACTTACATATTAGTTACATGAAAAATACTTTAATGGTCTTTTATAGCTGAAGCAACAATCATGATTACCAAATAAATGAGTATATAATACTAACAGACTAATAACCATGAGTATTGAAACTACAAAAACACTAGCATCGGGATTATAAGCTGGGCCATCATTATGTAACAACAAAAGAAGCATAAACAAAATTGCAACTTACAGGAGCAGAGCTTACTTGTGGTTTTACAGCTTCCGCAGAAACATTCTCCACTTTATCTTGCGTGTCTGAGGCTATAGTTTGACAAGAAATAGCAGACAGTAGACCGTTGCCAACATCAACTGCATGATCTGACATGTATGTCTGTGAGGTTCTGCTCCAGACTTCTTCAAGTTGGTTTGACTGAGAAACTTCAGGTTTTACAAACTTTTTATTACTGAAGCTGTGATCCTCGTATTCCTCTCTACGTTCCAAGGTCCATTCTGGAAGCACAAAATTCCCTCCATCCAACTTTGGTACTTCTACTGGGAGATCACTGAAAGAATCGCATGAATGAGCATTCAACAAAAAAAATAAAATAAAATAAAATAAAATAAAAAACAAAACAAAACAAAACAAAAACCTATTACAAGAATAGTAGAGGCTTCAAAACAAAGTACCAGTTTGTAACAGTTTTCTTTTTCTGATCATATTCGTTTTCCTTAGTCCTTTTTTGCAGTTTCTGGGTGGGTTCCATATGCAAACCAACATGACGAGGAGAGCATGAATTGTTCATCCTCTTCCTTCCTGGTTTTGAAATAGCATTAATTATTTCATCCTCCTCTTTCCCTTGAATGGGCTTCAAGGTTGTTGCGATTTCACCTTCGACCAAGACCGGGTTTATTTGGTTCAAGACTTTCCCCTCAACTTCAGGACCCGAAGCTAAATGCTTGTCAGGAGAACGGTTAAACAGAATACTAGCATATCTTTTTACCCATGACATGGTAGCTGGTAAAGGAGGCGATGCACTATCAGAAGGTTTCAAAAGAAGCAAACTTGGTATGGAGTTGTCAGTTTTGGTTGAATTCATTTCATCAGATTGTTTGCTCTCCCCTGCAACCTTAGGCATACTGGAACATTTGTTCAAAGGAATCTTCCTTCGGCTGCACCTGATATAACTCGGTTGAACCTCAGCCAACACCCTGTTCTCTGACTCCATATTCAAACATTCTAATTCCTTAAGATATTCTGTCTGTTTGGTTATCTCTACACTATCAGCACATAATAGCTTTCTCTGCTCCTGCAACTTCTCCCTTCGAATATTGAGCATCTCAATAGTAAGCTTAATCTCAGTCCATTCTTCCTCCATCTGCTTGCGATCTTGAGCAATATTAATTCTCTCACTATGAATCCTTTTCAACTCAGAAGAAACACGTTCTAACTCTTTTGCAACCAAGTCCTTCTGTGAATTTATATACTGAAGTTCCTTTGTCCTTTCTTGCTCAAGTGCTTCCTCTCTTTCTTTTAGGTAATTTTCGATCTCTTCCCGTCGTTTATCAATACAGAACTCTAACTCCCTCCTCTGGATCTTTATATCATTGAGAAAATCTTCTCTTTCTTGCTGAATCTTATTGAACAACTCAGAATGTTCATGCTCCATTTTACTAATGAACTCCTCCCTCTCACGAGATAAAGCCTCCATTTCATTTTTAAACTGACTACGCAAAAGTTCTTTCTCCAAATTTATGCTTTCATATTCATTCTTGAGGAACTTATTCACCTCCTCCCTTTCTTCTGATACCCGTTGAGCCTCCTTTCTTACTTCTTCTCTTTTCTCATCAATCAGCTCCCACTCTACCTCAAACTTCTCTTTCTCAGTCCTTAACTTATCTACCTCAGCTTCAAGCTCCATCTTTTGTGCTCTGAAACTGTCAATCTCTTCTTTAAGTTTATTTTCCAGAACTGATAGCTCCCCTCTCTCACTTGCGACGAGTTCTAGGTTACCCCTTTCCTGAAGAACTTCGGTCTTGACATCTTCAAGAGATTTCCGCTCTTCCTCAAGTTTGAACTTCATGTTCTCAACGTCCTCTCTTTCTTTCAGCAACTGAACCATATTCATCTCTATGCTGGCGTGTTTTGACTGAAGATCATGCTCCATATCCTCAATCAATTTCACTTTTTCCCTCAAAGTTTTCTCCTCCTCAACCATTTTACTCGACTGAAACTCAAGGGCCTTCTTCTTCTCCGCAATATCTTTTTCCCTCTGATCAAGCACAACCTTCCTTTCTACCAAAGTTGCTAGTTTTTCTTTAATTTCATCATCTAACTTCACACGTCTTTGCTCAAAATCAGCTTCAAACAGTTTGGCTTTCTTTTCGAGAGTTGATTGATGTTCCTCAACACGTTTGTGGATCTCATCCTACATTCACAATTAACAAAAGTTGTAAGTATAACAACAAAATAAATATCAAGAAAAAACTCCATATGAAAACAAAAGACTCACATGTTCCTTATTTGCAACCTTTTCTTGCAGAAGAAGCAATTCACATTCTCGTTTCTCTAAAGTGGCTTCCCTTTGAATTAAAACCTGTACACATGAATAAATCAAGTCATGGACGTTTTAGAGAACACTTACAGAAACGAGGACAAAAACACGAAAAGTACCTCCTCCCTAGACGAAAGAGCAGCCTTGTTTAGACCGAAACTGCACCTTTCCTCGCTCAACAATCTACAATCTTCTTCCAGTTTGTTTTTTGCTTTATCGAGCTTTTTCTCCAAAAGATTAAGTTCCTTTATTCTGTCAAAAACATATTCTTCCCGTTGATTTAACAATTTCTGCTTTTCAAAGAACTTCTCTTCCTTCTCATGGAAAAATTTCTCACTTTCATACAAAGATTGTTTTTGGCTTCTCATTTCCTTTTCCCATTCTTCACAACTGTCATAGAACTGACTTTAATCAGAAGAACCAAAAAAACGAGAAAAGCAATATTAGCAAAGAGTGAAGGCTACATCCTGGATGCACCATAACCATGAAAGGGGGGAAAAACATGCACATGCAGATGCATCAGGAATTTCAGATTTTGATTTTTTTTTATTTTTAAAAAGAAGTTTCAAAGGAACAAGCATTGAAACATGCAAGTAAGTTAACACACAATGAACAAGCAAGTGAGAGAAAGATGAAGAGAATAGATGCATTCCTCAATATGCCAATTCTTTTCTGAATGAATAATAATATCTGAGAGAAACAAGTCACTCACTCAGACTTAAAAGAAGCAAGCTGCCTTCTTAAATCATTCTCACGTGCCTCAACATCTTGTAAATTCCTCATTGCAGAATCCTGAAATCGGCAAGCCTCTGCCTTTATTGACTCTGCTGCGCAGAGCTTGCTTTCTGCCTCATCGAACTTCTTTTTTGCAGTCTCCATCATTGCGCGAGCATCAAGCAACTTCTTCTCATACACAAGCTTTCTCTCAGCTGTCTCAGCACTGAGATCATGAAGGGACTTCTCGATCTAGAAAAGAATAGTTTCCATGTTTTCAGAGAGAAACTCCCCATACAACGTCAACAACATCTCAGTTATCCGTATAGAGTTTCCATGAGTGACTTTACAAGATAAGCAGTTTCTACATTAATTTAGACACTTCTTTTCCATGTTGTTCTTCAGAAGACTATTTTAATCATCAGTAACTCAGTTTATACAGAAAGATTTAAGCATTTACATCTATATATTTTCATTCCTCATTGCAAGACTAGCATGGAGCGTCGATATAAATGTTTCCTATAAAGTGCAGGAAAGTGTTGAAAGAAATACAAAACTGGATAAGTTGTGGACAAAGATAAACCAGGAAAAGGCTACTGTACATCACTTAACTGTTTACATAACATTAACCCAGCTATAAAAATAATGCATAAGAAAACTTCAATGTTAGAATTTTCCAAATACTACTTTAATGAGATGTCAAAATCATTTCGAAGCCTACACATATCCCCAATACAACTAGCAGCTTGTTGTGGTTATATCAGCATACATCCTTCATTATTCAAATTTTGCATATTTATGATTCTATGTGCTTCACAATTTTCAAATGTATGTTGCAAATACGTACTCTTTGAATTTCATGATTCACCTGATTTTTACTATGGTAAACTGCAATTGAGTACTAAGTCATCTGATCATGTTCAAGCTACTTTATCTAATGTTCATGGCACCACAATAAGATACTAGTGGCACACTTACAGATGACCTATATCATACTCTGAAACTATTGAGGAGATAACACCTCCACATAGAGATAACACCTCCATATTACTTCAATGCTAAAACAGGCTGCAACAAATTAAAGAGCTTCTGAGACAAATATGACCTCAATCCAACAACTGCTACGAGAATAATGGAAAAAAAAAGCCATTATTACTTCAGTTACACATTTTAGAAACATGAAAGAATTACCAAAATTACTAAAGATAATCAATTTAAGGAAAGGATTTTTGCCATTTCCTATTCTATCCTATCCTCATACATGCACCAATCTCTGGAAGAAGGCAGTAAGTAAAAGAGAATATTAAGAATTGAACCAGAGTATATAGGATGAAGATGAAAGGCAGGTAAACTTACATTTGAAATGCACTCTTTCTCAATTGCTAATAGTCTTTTTAGGTTTTCTTCCTGCTTCTTAGATTCAGCAATAGTAGATAGAAATGAAGCTTTATCATGCTTATAGGTAAGCTCAGCTGCCTCGGCAGATTCCTTCACTTGCTCATATTTTGACTGCCACTCTTTCTTCTCCAATATAAGAAGACCCATATGGTGTTGATAATCATACACCTGATTAGAGGGAGCAAAATGGACAGAGTTAAATGGCTTTTCTAATGTATATAGTTATGAGCAAATGTTCTCACCAGTTCATAAGTAGATATAGAAACATACTAATGCACAAGTTACACCAAGGAAAAATGCCAACGGCAGCACCATTCTAAAGTAAGTATGCCCCAGATCACATGCATTGCATCAGTGATCTTGAGAACAGACACAGATCTTTAGAGACTTCAAAAAGACATAAAACAAGTGGCGGCTTTTTCTGGTTTTCAGTTTACCATATAGAGAGTAAAAAAAATTACATTCTTTCTATAGGACTCACTACTGATTAGTTTCATAAATAGAGGAATCTGTCTTAATTTGGGGAAGAGACAAGAAAGTAGAAGCATCAGTAGCAATATAAAAACAAGGGGATTATTCAGTAAATAATTATAACTGTCCAACCGCATTGAAAAGTGTACCCCAATTAACAAGAGCACCACCAAGTGCTAATTTTGAGAGAACGCCGACAGCATTCTAGTGACTCCACACCAGTAGCTCCAATTCAGTACCAAATTATGCAATCAAACTGCTATATCATAAAATCAAGTTGAAATTTTTGCTCAAAAGCAACAAAATAAGCGCAAAGAAAACCAAAGCTGCACCAAGAATAGAACTTTCACAAAGTAACTGCATGATAACGCGAAAAAGAAAAAATGCTCAAACATTCGATTCCTCCCAAATATCAAGAAGGAATCGACACCCCAATCGTACAATTAAGACAGATAACAAGCTAGAAACAACCAAAAACCGCTAAAAGAAAATCTCAAAAGAAAGATAATTGCTGCAATGGAGAATTAAAAGTACTAACTTCCGATTCAAGTTTGGCTATGTAAGAGATAAGCGCAGCTTTGTCTCTCTTCTTCACAGTCTCTTCATCAAACCCTGCTTCTTTCAACTTCTTCCAAATGGCTTCATCTGCTATCGCGCTCGCTGGCGTCGGTGCCGGTGATCTCGCCAACATCTCCGCTCTCGCCCTCACACTCCCCATCATCAACAACAACCTGAAACCCTAGCTTTAACCGGAACCAAAGCTCCGGCGACGTCGTAACTTAGAAGCCTCTCCGCCCGACACCGAACTAAAAGCAGTGGACTTCTTTTTCCCGTGGTTTTCTCCTCTACATTTCCAATTTTACCCTTCTCCGTGCTAACGCGTTACGGTTTTTTCCAGATTCGGTTCAAAGGCGTTGCCTATTGCGTGGAATACACGGACTTGAACCGGCTCGGTTTAGTTCGTTGATTGTTCAACCGACTGTAGTGAATAAGGGTAGCTTCGGAATATTGAAACAGTTTGGTGCGGAAATTTGAGCACGGCTTTTAAAAGTTGAAATTTCTGGGCCGCCTTTAAATTTTATGGTAGGCCCGTTTCGAATTTTGAATCTTCGTATTCGAGGTAAGATTAGTGAAACAAATTCATAAAGCGTGCTCTCTGGTTGTACTATGATCGAATGGGAGGTAAGGTTACCGCGATGGTGAGAGATTGGGGGTTTTGGTATTTTATTAAGACTTGGAAGGAATGTGACTGATTGACTTAATTAATAAGTTAATTAAAACTTTGACCGGATTGATAAAGTTAGTAATTTATTAATTGAGTGAATTTTTTATGAAGAAAGGAATCAATTAGGAATTTACAACACTTTCTCGTTGGTATGTTTTTGTGAATGGAAAAAAAAAAAACCTTTTTATTAGTAAAGGGAAGTGGCAGAATTAGTTATGTTAAGAGTATAGATTCAACTTCTGGGTTCTGGCATTGACGCAGAGTTTAGAGATGGGAAGATTCACAAAAAGACACAATGGGACATTTGGTATTATTTTTTCAAAGTGTTTATCATTTTAAAAAAAATATATTTTTAATAAGTTTTTATATTTTAAAATTTTTATAAAGTTCACAAAAATTATATAATATAAATCTTCTTATATATTTTTTTATTCAAAAATAATAATAATATTTTTTATTGGATAAAAATTCTATGTTGTAAATAATTTTAAACGTTTCCATTACAACCGGGATAGCATTAAACGTCCATATAAGATTTAGTAGAAGACATACAACAAGATAAAACCCCATCCCCCAAAAACATCAACGCAATATCATAGAATATATAAATGGTTATTGCAGCTGGTGCCCTTCTCAGACAATGGTGCATGTACCAGACTGCTGTTCAGTAGCCGTTGATGTTGATGCCGATGCGTCTCCGTCAACAGGCTTGCCGGAGAGCTGAACTCCAGGCCAGTCCCGGCACATGCAGTGCTGCCCCTGCTGGATCTGGCGGTAGACTGACGCAACATGCCGGCCGCAGCCTGCCCATGCCGTCTTACCGCACTTGCTGCAGGCCACCTGATAACACATCGCCGGAATTGCCTTCAATCCTAAAAGCTTAGTATGTGTTTGAAATTAATCGTGTCAAACAAAATAATAAGGCACCTGGTTGTCACGGGTGATATTAGAGAACTGAAGTGACTTTGAAATGCTCGGAAAACTTTGAAAGTACTTGATGATTCTATTTCTTTGTTGTTTACGAGTGAGGATTTTTTCTCTTATTTATAGACCCTGTTGTTTAACTAAGGGTGGAGATTATTTCGATCAAATTATAAAAAATATTATTTTAGAAAATTTTTTCGAAATATTTTTTTAAAATGTAAGATTTGTAAAAGATTTTCTAGTATATCCTATTTTTGGTGAAAATTAATGGTCACTTCGGCCCGATTTTGATAGCCCGTATATGATACTCACTTTGTTAACTTTTAAGAACATATTTTAAGTGCACTAAATTTTAGTTTTTTTTTTCAAAATTTAAATTTGGTTATATCAAATATTTAAGTTATCATTTCTAATTTTTTTTTTTCAAATTTTGAGTTCAGTTATATTAAATATTTTAGTTATTATTTTAAGTTTCATTTTTATTTTCATATCAAATTTTATTTTCACAAAAATTTTATTTTAAATATTACTTCATATATTTTAATTATTATTTAAAATTATATTTTTATCTAATTTTATTTCTCATTAAATTTTACTTTTATAAAATTAACTTTTATAAAACTCGCTTTTATATATTGAAAGAGGCCCTAAAACTACAACTTTATAGTAGTTGAAAATTCTTGCTCAAAATCAATAAGAATCTTGGCCCACAATTAAATTGCATAATTGAAGAAAGTCAAGGTGCCTGCAAAAAAGTAGGCAGGCATTAAGAGCATATTTATCAAGCTTGTAACTCATTTAAAAAAAAATTTTACTTCCAATTTATTTTTAAAATAAAATAAATTAAAAATTAAATTTAGCTTTATCGACCAAAAATTTTATTTTTTATAAACTCATATTTAAGAACTCAGTCTATGAGTATAGGCTAAAGGGATCAACGGCCAACATAACCAACCAGTGATGAATAGAAGTACAAGCAAAAAGCTAATGAAGCACAAAGGAAAGACGTGGCAGATCTTGCATCGAGAACTCGTTGTTTTTATAACATTTGCTCCTATAACCAGTTTTGCCTTGAAAACCTACTCAGGGTTAGAAGGATAAGGGTGCGTTTTATTTTGAGCTAAACATATTTGTTGGAATCTCAAAATGATTTTGATGATAATAAATATTATGAATTATAGTTTATGAGTTAGGTGAATTAATGATTTAAACTAAGCTATGCAGAATTGAAAGTATAAATTCTTTCAAATAAATAGTTATAGTCCAGCCAGCTGTTTTATAGGAGACTCTATTTCGGACGCAAGATGAAAATCAATTAAGTATTGAACAGCAGAATAGAGAGCAGAACAGAGAAGTCTCATAACAACAGCCTACTAGATTACTGTTGATTCTAAACCGAGTGAAAATAATTAAGTTATAGATTTCAGATGCAGATTAATGCAAATTTAGCTTGAGCAAGATATTTTTACCAAGACTAGAACAACATGCACAGAACAAGCTTGGCTAAAGAGTTCATCAAATTATGATCTACACAGCTTTGGAAAATTTGTAGAAGATTGGAAGAAATTAAGAAAACATACATTGCATGAAAATGAGACAACATTGGAGTCAACTTTCAGATTAAGTTTGATCAAGATTTTCTCATTCATTTGAAGCCAAAATTTGAGGACATATTGAACATTATATCTACTACCATTCCACATCAAATACAATAGAAATTGCAACAAGTGAAGGTCAAGAATATAGTGCAAATGTACTATCAGAACCACTGTCAGTATGCCAGAATTCAGAATTGAATCTCGATTTTCATTAAAAGCCAAGGATCCAGTTACAAGGAGTATACATATACTTGATCCACCATAGTGCTACGACGATACATCACAATAATCTACTATATGGAGCAACTATACAAAATGATCCAAATAAATGAAGTTGACAGAAGAACACTTTATATAGAGCTTTCTTACAAGATTCACAAGATGAAATTCAAGCATTCTTTCAGTGCATATCAGAGTTGATTTTACTATAACATCCAGATGATAATATACTTCAAATCACTAGCATTCGTCACTAGAAAACAAATTTAAATATTGCAGTCACAGCAATCAAATTGATGCAAAGCCATCTTAGAGCCGATGAACATCCGACGGGAACCTCACATGGTTGATCTATGAATTCAGAAGAAAATTGAATTTGAGCTTGATGTATTCCAGTTATCATATTGGTTCATCGTCTTCATAGTAAGGGCCACCAGAAAGAGCAAAGAAATTGTACAATAGACAAAAAGGGAGCACACGCGAGAGAAATTGAAATCACCCACAAGCCCATTTAATGCTACAAAAGGAAGATCAAATCAAGCCATATCAGTATAAGCAGTTGAGATTTAAAATGCTAGCTGGAATATCTAATGATATTATATTTATTTCCATAAAAAATCCAACCGTTGAAACGTACCTGATGGAATCTCAAACGGCAGTGGCATAGAAGACCAAGTTGATAACATTGTAACAGGCGCATGAGGGAGACAACGGAAAGAATTTCCTACCGAATCACTCCAGGCTGCGAAAAGAAGAAGAAAAATATAAATAGGAGAAAAACAGAACAAGAGAGCAAGGAAGTGAACCAGAAGAAAAGAAAAAGAAAACTTATTTACTTCAACTCACTCCGAGCTTTACTAAGATACATTTTCGGCATTCCTTTGATCCTCTCCTTACTTTACTAAGCTTAAATTTAATCTAGTGAGGGAGATCCTGTGCTTTAAAATTGTTTGTAACAAACACATTCGTGAGAAGAGCTTGGCTAAGCCTTCTAGGTTGTGCTATTTTTGTAAGAAGCTATATAATTCCCACAAGGCCTTGGCTAAGGCTTATGTCTTAGCAGTCGAGAGACTTGTGAGTCTAGTAGGCTGTCGGTGGTTCATCTTGAAGAGAGAACCGGTTAAGACAATAGTGTTTGGCTAAACACATTACCTTAGTATTGTAGCAACTTGATAAGGATTAGTGAAATTCACTCTTGATAAAGAGTGGCCATGGACGTAAGCAAATTTATTTATCGAACCACATAAATCTTGTGTGTTTGTGTGTTGAATGATTTTTTTATATTTCTTTCATTTGATAAACAGAGACGCTAAACAAAGAGATTCTGTTTACGTCCAGCCGACTATAGTTCTGCTATTTTATAGAAAATCAGGGCCTGTTCAGTTAGCAATATTGTATTAAATTTTTATAGCTACCAACTCAAATTGAGTTGGTTGTGCAGATTTTATCAACAATTAGTATCAGAGCGAACCTCTAAACTGAAGATTTAACCACCTCGAGGAAAAGATTCAATGGCGAACTCAACTCATATCGAAAAGAAAGGAAGATCGCCTGATTGTCCTCCAATATTTGATGAAAATAATTACGGATATTGGAAGATGAAGATGATTATATTCTTAAAGTCACAAAATTATTTTTTATGGAAGATCGTCAAAGATGGAGATAAAGCTACAATACAAATTCCAGAGAATAATAATTTTTCTTCTTTAAACTCTTATGCTTTGGATTTGCTGTATCGTGCTTTAAATTTAAAGCAATTTAATTACATTTATTTTCTTTTCACAGCAAAAAAAGTTTGGCTCAAGTTAGAAAGAATATATGAAAGAAAATCTGAGGCTAGCAAATACAATGAAAGTGAAAAAATGGTAAATCATCAAAAGAAATATGACATTCGCTTGATGGCCATCCAAGAATACCAAAATGAGGTAAGTATCTCTTCCTCTAAAGAAGATGATAATGTTGTTTTGGTTACAAGAAAATGCAGGCACATCTTGAGAAAGAACCGGCTTCGGAAGATAGCAAAGCCTAGACGCAGAAACAAAAATTCTTCCTCATCTAAAAAGAGCAAAACTGAAATCGTTCATCAAAAAGAGATGGGATTATGTAAAATAGCCAATAATGAACAATCTATTGAGGTAAACTCATCTGAATTTTATGACTCAAATAAAAATTTGAAAGAAAATTTTGATAAACTGTATGCTAAATACATGCATATAAAAAGCATGAACAAAAGTATGAAAAACTGTATGCGTGAATATAAAGAAAAGAACGATTTGTTGACTAAGTAAGTACTTACTTTTAATGATGATCTTACTAGTAATGCTAAAAAAAATGCTTTGCATACTAACCAAACAAGTGTAGAAATGCATGCGTTACGTGCTGAAAATAGAAAATTTATTGAGACAAATGAGAAACTTTATGCCAAGTTGAATGACTATATTACTGGTAAGTACCTGAGTAGCTCTAGCATTAGTAACTCTTCCAGTTGTGTGAATCTAAATGAGAAAATCAAGGAGTTAGAGATAGATAATACCAAGTTACATGCGGAATGTGATTGTCTGAAAGAAGAATTAGCCCAAGTCAAAGCGACAAACAAATCACATGCTACTGAATGCTTACTACTGAGAAATAAGGTAAAAGATTTCACTGCCAAGAATAGTGACCTGCAAACTTCTCTAACAAGATTTGTTAAAAGTAAAGACATGTTGGATGCTAAGCTTGGCTCACAGAAAGGTGTATTCAGAAAAGAAGGTATCGAGCTTGTGCCAACCAGTGAGAATCTTACTGTCAACAGAACTAATATTAAGCAAAACCTTAAAAACTGCAGGTGGTGCATTCTCCAGTAAGTATAAGACTAACAAAGTACATTCTTTTATTCTTTTTACTAAGTATTTTTATTGTGGTAGAAAGGGTCACAAGATAAATTCTTGTTGGTTTAAAAATAATGAGAATAAGTTAAAGGTATTGTGGATTTCCAAGAGCAACCGTCTTCTGAAAAAGATAAGTGAAAATTCTTTTAGAACAAGTGCTAGATGCATTACTACTAAACAATATATTATTTTGCAAGGTAATCCATCCACCTCCTATGTTGCTAGCAACGATGAATATGTGACTCATTATTCTAATTTCAAGAAAAATCAAGGTATGAATAAAAAGATGTGGGTGCCAAAAGAATCTCTCCAGATTATCAATACTTTAGAACCCAATAAAATTTGGGTATCAAAGGCGTAAATATTTTTCAATGATGAGGTAAGTAATTCTATCTTGTAATGATTTTTATGATTGCCAAGACTTTAATATTTTTAGCTTTTAAATACAAATAAAACTAATTGCAACTCATCTTTTGCTGAAATTGTATGAATTTTAGCTTATGCAAAATTTTAATAAATATTAATGTATGTATGCATGATATTTTAGAATTTTTGACTGGTATAAATATATATACTACTAACCATTGTAAGAGAAATATAAAGAAAAGTGGATAGCTATGGTATAGAGATTTAGATACTATAATTCAAAAATCCTTTCCAAATCTTGTAGATTTATTTTTATCAAAGATCTAATTGAAATAAAGATCAAATCTGAAAATCCCTACTTTGCCTGCATGAGAGATGTTTTACAGTTTTATTTAAAAATAGTGAAGAAATGTAAATTTCAGCAGATGAATAGCCAATTGCAATCTGAACAGAATATTAACAACTTTCTGTTGAAACCTCTGAAATGCAATGAGTCTTTTCAAATTGTATCATTTGTATTCAAGTATAGATCTAGTAATCTTCATGAGAAGCTATCAATAGGTAACCTATACATTTATTATCAATTTTTTTTTATCAAGAGATAAGTACATTGCCCTTATATTAATTTTTGAGATATGTCAAGATCTCATGGCCTTTTATTATTGATGCATAGTTGCTTTTGGAGTGCGAATGAATTTTTCAAAACAATTTTTGATATTGCAAAAAGATTTTACAAACATACTTTATTTGCTAGTATAAATTTTTATGAATTCATTACTTTTGAAAAGTATGTTTAATTAATGGTTTGTTTTCAAATCAGTTACAAATGCAGTTTCTAATGTGTTACTGAAAACTTAATGAATTTTCTGAAATAAGAGTATTATGTTTTGTAAAATATATTTCTCCTTGAAAACTAATTAACCATTTTAAGATTTACATCATGTAATACTAATGAAGGTTTTGTTGTTCATCTTACTGTTAGCACATTGACGCCCTTTGCAGGAACCATTATAAATGCCATATTTGTCGGCTTCTGTTCTCAAGTAAAGAAAAAGTTTAATAATTGAATATATGATGAAGAAGAAAATATGGATATGAAGGATATCTACTGAGATAATACTTGGTTCAGAAAATTACTGGAGATGATTTTATACTAACTTATCCTCATGCAGGAATCACCATACATCTATGATATTCTGAATTTCAGCATCTACTTGCTCTAAAAAGTATCCACTAATCATGTTTCGATGAAATATTATTGACTAACATATACTTTGCAGATCTTAGCTAATCGATGCAAAAGCAAAAGAGTTGAGACAAACTTTTAAAAATTGAGAAAGGGTGCATTCAGAAGAAGAGACATTGGTTCCATAACAAATAGCAAGCACCTTACAGCAATACAATCAATGGCAAGCAAATTTGCAGAAATACAAATATTACATCGTCTAGTAAGCATGCGATTAATAAGAGAACTACAACGCCAACTAATGATAAAAGACCTAAAGAAATTTGCACAGCAAAGAGGTAAGTTTTTTCTTATAAAATCACAGTGAGGCAAAGGTAAGTCTCTTTACGGTATATTGATTTCAATAATCTTCAAAACTTTGATGAAGTGCTAGTGTTGAAGTAAATGATACATCTTATTGAAATATTGCTGGAATTTAATTCTTGATAGAATTGTTTGTTAAAATTTGCTTAATTTATGTGTGCTTAATTGAAATCTATTTATACTATAATTATTAAAGTAGTATGCTCTTTATTGCTCTATTCAAAACAATATGGTACCTAATGATTACTGACATGATTGTGTAGGATGTTTTCAAAACTCCTAACTAGCACATATATGCTACTAAATATCACATGAGGAAAATAATTGATATGAGCAAAACTAATGTCAACATTGCAACCCCAAAAATACAAATCTGCTATTAATTTGGATTTATCTCTTTAAATATTTGTGACGGAATTTAACATTACTCTTTGAGAATGATATGAGAATATGGCAAAATGAGGAAGCAAAGCACTCTGCGGGAGTTAACACTTACATGCTGAAAAAGTTTCTATACTAATTTTACCATACGCAGGTTTCTTATTGAGATGAGAGGTTTGCTAACTACATCAACAATAAGAAGATTATGCCTTTGTAGAATGAAAGCAACTATTAAGGGGAGAAGTGCAAATGTCTTAGTAAAAGAAGATATAACTTACATGAGATATTCTTTTTCTGCAAGTCATATATTTTGCAGGACCTATTCGGTGCAAACGGGGACATGCAACACTTTTCTTACTGGTAGCAAAGTGTCATCTTTTACAAGAAAGAACTTTCTGAAAATAGGTTACTGAACTTGCTAGAAAATTTTCTATCGATCCAAAATCAAATGGTTGATAACTGCAGCATGGATTAATTGACATATATTACAAAGAAATTCTCTTTATCAAGTAAAACAGTAAGGTACAAATAAGTAATGCAGTTTAGATGAAGACAGTGAGAAAATATTTCTCTATAAAAAAACAGTCGCAAAATAGCTAGCTGGATCTTAAACAGAGGAGAAACAACTTTCTGTTAAATCTTCTGAACAGCCAGGAGCTATTCTCACTATGCCACATCAATGCAAGCACAAGTCTATCCATCTACAAAGATATTGTAGGAGGTAAAGCATGCATTATATTTGAAAGGGGGGAGAAATTTAATAAGTTCCTTTCAAGCATGAACGAGAGAGAAGCCTCCATCAGTAAAGTATGGTGAGATATATCCTCCTCAGTTAATGTCACTAAAGATAAATCAAAATAAAATATATATGCGTGTTGTTTCTTGGATTATATGAATATATTCCTTATGCATCATGAATATATACTTCATAAGTTTTTCATGAGCATTTATCTCAATTATGATCTTTCTAAATATTGATAATTGCTCGATAACCTCCCACTCTTTTTGTGATGACAAAAAGAGGGAGAGAAGAAATAATTATTGTGTACAGGAAAGTGAAAGTGTTAATAATGCATTCAGTAAATGGGAGAATTTATTCAAAAAGAATCAAAAGAATTCTTACACCTTTCTCAGGTAACAAAAGCATGTTTTTGTTTTGAGCATCACTATGATTTGTTAAATCATAAACCAATAATTCTTAATTTATTTTGTCATTATCAAAAAGGGGGAGATTGTTGGAATTCTCAAGATGATTTTGATGATAACAAATATTAAGAATTATAGTTTATGAGTTAGGTGGACTAATGATTCAAACTAAGCTATGCAGAATTGAAAGTATAAATTCTTCCAGCCAGCTGCTTTATAAGAGACTCTACTTCGGGCGCAAGACGAAAATCAATTAAGTGTTGGACAGCAGAACAGAGAGCAGAACAGAGAAGTCTCACAAGAACAACCGACTAGATTACTGGTGATCCTGAATCGAGTGAAAATGATCAAGTTATAGATTTCAGAGGCAGATTCGATCGTAATGTAAATTCAGCTTGAGCAAGATATTTTTACCAAAGCTAGAACAACATGCACAGAACAAGCTTGGCTAAAGAGTTCATCAAATTATGATCTACACAGCTTTGGAAAATTTGTAGAAGATTGGAAGAAATTAAGAAAACATACATTGCATAAAATCAGACAACATTGGAGTCAACTTTCAGATTAAGTTTGATCAAGATTTTCTCATTCATTTGAAGCCAAATTTTGAGGACATATTGAACATTATATCCACTACCATTCCACATCAAATACAATAGAAAATTGCAACAAGTGAAGGTCAAGAATATAGTGCAAATGTACTATCAGAATCACTGTCAGCATACCAGAATTCAGAATTGAATCTCGATTTTCATTAAAAGCCAAGGATCTAGTTACAAGGAGTATACATATACTTGATCCACCATAGTGCTATGACGATACATCACAATAATCTACTATATGGAGCAACTATACAAAATGATCCAAATAAATGAAGTTGACAGAAGAACACTCCATGTAGAGCTTTCTTACAAGATTCACAAGATGAAATCCAAGCATTCTTTCAGTGCATATTAGAGTTGATTTTACTAGAACATTCAGATGATAATACACTTCAAATCACTAGCATTCGTCACTAGAAAACAGATTTATATATTACGGTCACAACAATCAAATTGATGCAAAGCCATCTTAGAGCCGATGAACATCCGATGGGAACCTCACATGGCTGATCTATGAATTCAGAAGAAAAATTTGAATTTGAGCTTGATGTATTCCAGTTATCATATTGGTTCATCGTCTTCATAGTAAGGGCCACCAGAAAGAGTAAAGAAATTGTACAATAGACAAAGAAGGGGAGCACACGCGAGAGAAATTGAAATCACCCACAAGCCCATTTAATGCTACAAAAGGAAGATCAAATCAAGCCATATCAGTATAAGCAGTTGAGATTTAAAATGCTAGCTGGAATATCTAATGATATTATATTTATTTCCATAAAAAATCCAACCGTTGAAACGTACCTGATGGAATCTCAAACGGCGGTGGCATAGAAGACCAAGTTGATAACACTGTAATAGACGCATGAGGGAGACAACAGAAAGAATTTCCTACTGTTTGAAGATCCGAATCACTCCATGCTGCGAAGAGAAGAAGAAAAATATAAAGAGGAGAAAAACAGAACAAGAGAGTAGGGAAGTGAACCAGAAGAAAAGAAAAAGAAAACTTACTCACTTCAACTCACTGCCGAGCCTTACCAAAATACATTTTGTGCATTCCTTTGATCCTCTCCTTACTTTACTAAGCTTAAATTTAATCTAGTGAGGGAGATCCTGTGCTTTAAAATTATTTGTAACAAACACATTCGTGAGAAGAGCTTGGCTAAGCCTTCTAGGTTGTGCTATTCTTGTAAGAAGCTACATAATTCCCACAAGGCCTTGGCTAAGGTTTGTGTCTTAGCAGCCGGAGAGACTTGTGAGTCTAGTAGGCTGTCGGTGGTTCATCTTGAAGAGAGAACCGGTTAAAGCAATGGTGTTTGGCTAAACACATTACCTTGGTATTATAGCAACTTGATAAGGATTAGTGAAATTCACGTTTGATAAAGAGTGAACGTAGACGTAGGCAAATTTATTTGCCGAACCACGTAAATCTTGTGTGTTTGTGTGTTGAATGATTTTCTTATATTATTTTCATTTGATAAACAGAGACGTTAAACAAAGAGATTCTGTTTACGTTCAATCGACTATAATTCTGCTATTTTATAAAAAATCAGGATCTGCTCAGTTAGCAATATTGTATTAAATTCTTATAGCTACCAACTCAATTCATCCCTCCCCTCTTGAATTGGTTGTGCAGATTTTATCAATAATATTTTTTTAAAAATAAATTTAAAAAATTAAATTAAATATTTAATTAAAATAAATTTTATATTAAATTATTATTGTTGTTATTATTATTATTATTATTCCTGAATTTGAAATTGAATTTTGAAGAAAAAAATTTTAATAAAAAATTTTAATATTTTATTATTTATAAAAAATAAGTTTAAAAAAAATAGGATTTGTATTGTAGATAAATGCATCCGAAGAGCTGTTTATCAATCCAAAAAATTCACTTTTTATAAAATTATTTTTAATACAAAATAAATTATTTCTAACATTTTTTATTTTTAAAATTTAATTTTAAAATTTACTTATATATAAATATAAATATAAACATATTTTTTATTAAATATTTAATTTTATTTTTAAACTCTATTAAAAAAAGAATTTATTTCAAATAAAACACGCACCGACCTAAATTCACATTATAGTTTTTCAGCCATCGTGTTAATTCACCGGTTGCATCACTTCCATTTTGTGTTAAGAAATATAAATCTTCTTCTTCTTGTACACTGAACTGTCAACCCACAAGTAGAACTATAGAAGATCACGGCCCATTTATGTATTACTTATAAATTTTTTTCTATAATTTTTATAGTTTTTTATTTTTCCAAATATTTTATACAATATTATAGATTTTGTTTTGAAATTTCTGTTGAAAGACCTTACAAAATCATACTTTCTGTAATTTATTAAACTAAAAAACAAAATAGTTTTCTCAAATATCTCACAATTTTTTTTATTAAAAATAATTTTTGTTAAGCAATCCCAATAACCCACTCTAGTGACGAATACTGAGGCCCTGTTTGGTTATGCTTTTTTCGGGCTTAAAGCTCGAAAAAAGCACAAAATAGTAATTCAAGCGTTTGGATGCGTGCACAATTACAATGTTATATGTATTTCAACCAGATTTATTTTCATTATTCTCATTTCATTTCCTTATCTCCTCCCGTTCGCTCTCGCTATCGCTGTCGATCGCTCATTCTCCGGCGGGGATCATTCTCTAAATTCCGATGCCGATCCTGTTATATTTTTTCTCCGGCATTCTTATTCGCTATCGTTCATCTTACTGCCGTCAATTTGGTATAACCAGCATCGCTAGTACGTCGGGCCGCAAATTCTATATCGGCCGAAACTCTAAATCTGTGTTGATCTTGTCGTTTCTTTTCCTCCGGCATCCTTCATTCGCTGTCGTTCATCCTGCTGCCATCAGTTTGGTAAAACTCCGTTCGCTGGTGCATCGGGCCCCTTTGGCTATTATAAATTCTTCTCAAGTTACAAAGTTCTAGTATTTGATTTCTAGGGATTTTAATTTATCTTCGACAACTTCCGACGAAGGGAAAAGCTTCGATTTTTTCGACCATGGCTTCAACGAAGCTTAAGAGAATCATGGCAGCACCAATTGTAAGCTCTCTGTTTCTTCTCAAGTTACAAAACTCTAATGTTTGATTTTGTTAATCGGTATTAATTTTATTTTGTTCATTTTTCTTAAATTCTCTCGCAGAATCTCATTCAGATTAAGTGTAAGTATTGATGATATCATTCATTTTGATTTCATTTTCTGGTTTAAAGTTTGAAGCTTCTTCTGTTTTCGTTTCTTTTTGTTTCTTTTCTTCTTTTTTTTTTTTTTGCAGAAAGCGCACATTCAGATTTTATTGTTTGAATAGAAGGATTTGATGATCTAAGGCCGCATCATTGTAAGTTCACAGATTCAACTCAGTAGGACAGTAAATTTTTGGAAGTAAAGGTTTGCTTGTGTTTTCATTAACTAGTGTTAATGATTGATGCATAACTAGTGATTTTCCAGTACGTAATTGTTCCTTTTATTCGTGATCTCTTATTGAGCTATAATTTGATTTGAGGAATTTCTACTTTGATGAGAAAATCAGGGTTAATTTTATTGTACATGTATATAATAGTGGACATATGATTTGCAAATCTCCTACTTTACTAAATGAATCATTATAGCTTGAATTAATATATATGGATTAAGTCTTACCTGCTTTGTTTGTTTACACCGCAAACAGAATAGCTATTCACTGATTTGAAAGTTTTTCTCTTATTATTTTTTTGTGTTGAAATGGATGTTAGCTAGGGTGACCTAGCTTGCAGATGTAAGTTTATGATGGTTTTGCATTGTGTATAGTGTTTGAATGCTATGCATGTGATAGATTGTTGCATTCCAGCTTGTGTTGAAAATTTTAATGCTACTAACTAATATGGAAGTTTTAGTTTGTGTTGAAATGGATACTAACTAGAACCTCTCCAGTTGTTCATTTAGATATATTCAAGCAACTTTCTGTTGCCTGGTGCGGGCCTGAAAATTTTGAATTGAACTTATATTAATGGTTTTCTTATATTGTATGATATGCAAATGCATGTTATATGTAGCATGAGTTCCCATACTGTATGAGTAGTGTTAATTGCTAAGCTTTTTTTAGTTTTTCTTATGGTTCTAGCCATTAGAAGAGAGAGCCAGAACCATGATGGCAAGATTACTTTGTCCAAGGATTAGTTATGTTCACAACTTCTCAAAGCTTGTGAAGGCATAAATATCATGAGCCCCCATTTTCATTAATTTGCTTTCTATAGAATCTAGCTTGATGATAATCTATAGTTCCACACTTGTTATTAATTTGGTTATGCAGTAAGGATCTCTTTTACATTATTGTGTAAAATTTAAGGAGAAAACCATCCCATGCCACTTCCCAACACTTAAGAAATAGGGAGAATCTAAGAAATTTTGTTTGAGTTATTTAGACTTTTCAGTTGTAAATTAAAGATGCTTTTAAAAAATTTTCCGTATATTTGTATGGATAATATTTGAATGAGAATTACTGCTTTAAATTTGATCCATAGTGCATTGTTCTAGAGGTTGTCATTAAATATTCAATTTAGTTTGTGTATTTAGAGTTCGTTTCAAAGTATATGTACTCAAAGTATTGATTTGAAATTTTAAGATTCATGATGTTATAATGAAGGTTAAAAGTCATAAATATTATTCGAAAAATTTAATATAAGCTATTTTCATATAAGAAAATATAAGAAACGTTTAATCATTAGATAAAATATTATTTGAAATCAATAAATTCATATAACAATTTTATAATAGATATTATTTAATTTAATTATTGATTTATACTAAAATATAATATGCTAATAAATTTATAAATATTAATATCAAGTATTTATACAATTATTATATAATAAAAATATTAAATTTAAAAAGTAAATAACATTTAACAAAGAATTATAAATTTGATAATATATTAATAGATCATTTCAGTCATTATATACTTCATATATAAATAAATATAAGTTTAGTCAAACACTTCATTCAGCTTTAAGTACAATAATAATTTATCCAAATATTTTTCAGTATAAAGTTGCTTTTATAATAAAAATTTTACAACCGTTTATAATACTTTAAAGTAATTTTATTTTAAAAGCACAAAAATTTGAGCACGAGGCTCAGCTTGATAGTTTGTTTTGATCATCTCATGGGCTGGTAGGCTTACTGTGGAGGCCCATTAGTTCTCAGCTAAATTTACGGACTGTTTAATAATCAGCGAGTACGTGTTTAGGGCGTGTTTACCGATGTAAAGTGGAGTTTTTAGAAAGTAAATTTAAAAAATAAAATAAAAAATAAAAAATATTTAATAAAAAATAAAATTTTATATTAATTGTATATTTTTAGTAAGTTTCAAATTTGAATTTTAAAAAAAATTTTATTGATAAAAAAAATTTATTTTAATTTTTATATGTATTTATGTGAAATTTGAGTTTAAAGGAAGTGAAGTTTAGGGGTGTTGGTAAACACGCCCTTAGCATTGCTTACTTCGAAATTAATTTTTAATTTTTAATATTATATTTTTAATATTTTTATAAATATTTAATAATTTATTTAAAATGTTAAAAAAATAAAAAAAATTATTTAGTGAGATTTTTTTTAATTTTTATTATTTTAAAATAAAATAATAGAATTTATTTTTTAAAAAATAAAATATCTTTTATTCTAAAGAAATTCTATTTCATAAGTAAAGTAAAATGTTTTAAAAAATAGTTTATTATTTTAAAAAATAAGTTTATTTTTTATTTTAAAAAATAAAAATAGTAATTATAAGATTATACAACAAAATTTCTATATTTTAAATTTTTAAATAAAATTTATAAAAAATTTTATTAAATGTAAAAATAAAATGAAAAAATGAAAAATATTTCAAAGCAACGACAAACAAATTTATCGAGTATTTTAAAAGTTTGAAATAAAATAATAACCAATTATACAACACCTCTAGTGATTTGGATCAACACGTATAGCATAGCCATTACTTTGTATAATTCTTATAGATTATATACGTTCGTATCAAATAAATATAAAAATATGAGATAATTGGAATTTTACCACTATTTGCTTCAATTATTCGTATCAAATAAATATAAAGCTAAATTTTATTATTTATTAAAAAACAAAATTTTAGAATGTAAATTTTTATAATTCTACAAAAATTAATAATTCTATACAATATTGTAAAATGTATGAAAAATAATATTTTAAAAATTGAAAAATATTTTCGAAAACTTACGGCCGAGCAGGTTCATTGTGTCCGTGGCTTATTGTTTTTGTTTCTTTTTTAATTCTTTTATGAATTTATTTTAAATCACAAAAAATAACTTTTTATCCAGATATTTTAATGATATGTGGAGGGTGAAATTGTTGATATTCTCACATTTTCTTATTCAATTCCATAAGTTTTATTTTATTGGTTATAAACTTAAATTATATATCTGTCAAAATTAGCTAATGCAAGATTTATTAAGAAAAAAATCAATGATTTGCTAAGTGATTACTAGGTAATAACAGCAGTCAACCACCATATATGTTCTTAAATTAGAGACGTGATCTAAAAATATACTGCTGCATTAATTCGTAATTTATGTAAAAATTAATAAATTCCATCACTTTCAAAATTTCCTAATTGTATTCACTGAAAAAAAATATTTTTTTCAAAAAACTAATGATAATTATACATAAAAACTAGCTTTTCAAAAGTATATATTAATATAAATAATTTGTGTCACGCACGCATAATAATATTCATAATAACATTAATAATAAGCATGTAATAGCTAATTTCACTATCAAATGATGCAATAGAGAGGGAATAAAGTTGAAAAATTATTATCTTAACGAAGACGTTTAACGACTTAGTTGGTTATTCATTATTTTAAAAAAAATCTTGCACTTTTAATTAGACAAATCTAGTTTAATGTCTTTAAGTTTATTTATTGATATATGAATAATTTAAAGTCAATGCTAAATTAATTTGATTGATATCATCCATTAATTGTTATCATCTTCCACTAACAACCGAAAGCAATTTCCATTTAGTAGGAATATTATTCTTCTCTCTTTTTTGACATTTCATTTATTTATTATTTATGATTGACTTTTACTTAATAAGTCTTTTATATATTTAGATTTATTTTTAAAAAATTATTTTACCAGAGTGTTTTATTAACTGTGAGGGATAAATTAAGTAACTAATTTATTATATAATCTTTGATATTTTAGATTTTATTATTATTGTTGTTTAAAAAAAAATTGAGAGCAAGACATTTTGGGCCAAGTTAATTAATTTGAGCCACTAAGTCAAATGTTTCCAAGTTCATTAATAAACCTTTTCTTCTTCTTCTTATTCTTCTTCTTCTTCACACACTAACAAGGAAAAGAAGAAGAAGCAGAACCTCCATGGCTACAAGCAACAGAGAAGAAGAAGAAGAAGAAATCTGTGAAACCAAACTCAATCTCGGCTTAGGTTACAACCACCACGATGAAGATAACACAAACATCTCATCGTCACCATTATCAAGAATAATTATAGAGACTTCACTGACTCTAGGTCGTCGACCTTCAGATGACTGTGGTGGAGCTCTAGCGCGACAGTCATCGACACATGACAGTACGGTCTCATCGTTATCTAATGGTTCTGGGCCGTTAAAGAGGCAAAGGAGTGAAGAAGAACAAGAAGAAGAAGAAGAACAGGATAATAAGATTGAGAAGGTTTCTACAACAACGTTGAATAACAATTATTCCGGCGATGGAGATGAACTGCAGGTTGGTGTTAGGAAGAAACTCAGACTCACCAAAGAACAGTCTGCTTTGTTGGAAGACAAGTTTAAGGAGCACTCCGCTCTCAATACGGTAATCGATTATAGCGCTAGCTAAAACAATCAATATAATTCGGTTCATCTCTGTTTAATTTTACATGGTTTGATTACTTAATTAATATCTTGTGTTTGATTGAATAGAAGCAAAAGCAAGCAATGGCGAAGCAGTTGAATCTCCGTCCTCGACAAGTCGAAGTCTGGTTTCAGAATAGAAGAGCTAGGTCTGTGTGTAGCTACAATTGAGTGTAGCTTTAATTCTTCTTCTTGCCGATGCATGTAATATATGTATAGGCAGAATAAATCAAGTTGAATTTGTTTTTTTGTGTTATATATAGTGATTAAAATTCATCAATGAATTAATTCGCAGGACAAAGTTGAAGCAGACGGAAGTGAACTTGGAGATTCTGAAGAAGTACTGCGAAACACTAACAGAGCAGAACAGAAGGTTGAAGAAGGAACTGCAAGAGTTAAGAGCACTCAAGTTTGCCCACATGCAGAATAGTATTCCGGCTGCTGCTGCAATCACTGTCTGCCCTTCATGCGAGAGGATCGCCAGAGCCGGAGGAGATAATAAAGAGGGTAGAACGTTCACGGTTGCTTCTGCAAATAAACATAATTATAATCTACTTCATCAGGATCACTTGCTCTGAAGCTAGATAAAGTACATACAAATTATAATTAAATAGTTGATTATGTTAATTAATTTTTGTGAATACGCATATGCACATAGCTCTAACCCCTTACCCGGACTTGTTTTTGGTCTCATGGGATTGGGGATGAAATTAGTTAATTTTGCATGTACACTGAATTTATGTAAAATTGGTTGGATGATTCAGTTTGATTATAGTTTGCAGGATTGGTAAATTATAAAGCGTGTAAACATATAGATACATTTATATTGATACTTATATAGTTGGGTATTTGGAAATTTGAAGTAATTTTATCGATGATTTTGAAGATGTTTGATAATACCTATAAAAAAAATTCTAAAACCGAAATATGTTTGTACTATTTTAAAAAATAAAATTTACTTTTTTTATCTAAATAAAATAATAATTTTTATAATTTAAGAAAAGTTTTAAAAAATTTTTTTGTTGAAAATTTAGGAAAAGCTAAGGTAAACGCATCCCTTCGAAAGCATTTATTGTTCTAACTGTCGAATCGAAAATTTTGAAAAGAATTTCTTAACGGGCCTTGGCCCGATTTGTTAATTTTAATTACATATCCCTGTTAATTTATATATATACTCTTCATGCTTGTTTGGATTATAAAAATTCAGAGAAAGTATATTTATTATTCATGAATTATTATTTCAATTGTCAAAACTTATTTTTAAATTCAAATTTACTTTATATTTTTAACTTATGTATAAACTTACCGAACGTTTTTAGTTGACTTTTTGTCAAATTTAGATTTTACAATATTCATCAAAATTTAATAATATTTACTTCCTATCTAACATTTTTAAAAAGTTTTGGAAGTGTTTTTGAAAATTAATTATGTAAAATATAAAATGTTTTATTCTATTTTAAAACTAAAATTTACTTCATTTTAAAAAATAAATAATTAATTAAAATTTAATTATGTAGACTTAAAATTTTAAATACATAAAAATTGTTAAATATTTATTTAAGAAAATTTAAAAATTGTAAATTATTTTTCTAATTGTCAAACATATTTTTAATCTACTAAAGTAATCATGCAAAGCAAGAAATTAAAATCACGCAAAGCAAGAAAATCAAAATAACAATGATATGTTATCTGATTCCGAAGATCACAAAGTACTACTGGCTTCACTGCAGTGCAACGCTTATCAATTCTGAAACCGAAACGTGGCAACAAAAAAAGTTGATGAAGCAGCTTCTGATAAGCAGCCATGGTTCATCAACGAGAAGAAGAAACAAAAAGATTCATTGTAAGTTTGAAATTACTTTATAAATAAAAAAATTTCTAAAATAAAATATATTTTTAATTTATTAAAAAATAAAAAAGTTTATTACTTAAATTTTTTTATATTTATAAAATATATATTATAAAATAAAAAATTAAAAATTAAAAAGTTATTATTTTTAAAAACAAAAAAAGGAATGAAATAACATCACCAAGGGCAAGCCAAAAATAAAGCACAACACAAAAGAACAGTTTGAGTGATCTTGCCACTGAAGTGACATCACCAAATTACTCTTTTATCATATAATATTTAGAATATATTTTAATTAAAATTTTAAGTTTTTCAATCTAAAATTTGAGTTTGTTGTTCTCAATTTTACTTTTATTATTACATAAAATTTTATTTTAATTAAAATTTAATTTTAAATTCTATATATTGCGTGTTTTAATTTTTATTCTAAACTTTACCTTTATCAATTTATCAAAAATTATTTTTATTAAATTATTTTCGTAAAATCTAGTTTATACATGCCTTTGATAATGCGGTGGATGCAAGAGAAACTTGTAGAGTGTGCTTTAATATATAAAATTTAGTTTTAAATACTAAATTTGGATAAAATTAAGTTTGATAAAAAATTAATTAACAATAAATTTGTAAATTTTGGGATAAATTGTCTATGAAATAAAATTTATTCAGACTTGAGTGTAATAAAAATGAACTTTAAAAATGGGTTTCTTTGTTAATTATTTTAAAAAAATTTCTTTACGTTTATTTTACATTTAAAATGATCTTAAATTTATTGTTGAGATTTTTTTTCTTAAAATAAATTATTTCATCTGTTATTCTAATGATGTCTCTGGGAGGTCATTAAGCGGGAATGTATAAAATAGCACAAATTTTACTTTTTTCAAATTTATTTTTAATACAAAATCAATAAAAATTTTAAAATAAATTTTTTATCAATAATTGTATTTTAAAATTTAATTTTAAAACTTACTATTAATACAAAATTAATATAAAAAATTATTTATTATTATTATTTTAATTTTTAAATTCATTTCTAAAAATTTAAATTTATCCTAAAATAAAGACACCCTGTTCGGTGCAGGTACACCAACAGACCCCGCGAGATTCCCGCGCGGTCCGAGAAAAAGTTGGGCCCAGGTTAGTCTGTTTATAAAGGACTCTGTGTTGGGCCCATATTAGTTACTGCCCAGGAAATATGTCTAGCAGCTTTGGTTTTTATTTGGGCCTTAATCACGGAACATATTTATGCCTGCCTCTTATATTTGTAATGCACTAAACTTCAGAATTATTTCTGGTTTAGCTAATGGATTAGCTTGAGATTTAATTGTTTTTGGAATCCCTAGCATTAGAGTTTGAAGGAAATGAATTTCTTTTCCTTTTGTTTTTCTGATTAGAAAAACAATTTTTTGAGAAAAGAAATTCACTTTAACTCTTTCAAAGCAAAATTAACGCAAAAAAAAAAAAAAAAAAGAAACATAAAAATAAAGTCACTTTATAAATTTACTTAAAATATATTTCAAAAATGTACTTGCAGAAATTCAATTCAAAACTAGATTTTGAAGCACGTCCAAAGTGTGTAAGAGTTGGTTAGCTGTATTAGACATTTGCATTGTTATTTTCGTATTTGAAGTAATTTCCTATATTTTAGTTTTAATAAATTTATTTTAAATATGTTTACACATTTATTAAAATTTTTATTTTTTATAAATCAATTTTTAAGCAAAGAAAATAAACCATAACATGAAAAAAATGAGAGTATAATTCTACATCGTAACTCGGAAGAAATGGAAGTTGCCTACATAAATGTATATAAATTATATACCAAGAAAATTAGAGATTAGAACTAAAAAGGTAGTAGTCAATAATTTCATAAAAATCATAGACAACATTCATGGACTAAGGAGCTGTTTGATTTAACTTACTAAAAAAATAACTTTTAATTTTTAATTATATATTTTTTAATATATATATTATATAAGTATTTAGAAATTTATTTAAAAATTTAAAAAATATAGAAAACTTTTATGTAGTGAGATTTTTTATTATATATTATTTTTTTTGAAAATAAAAAATAAAATTTATTTCTAAAAAATAAAAATATCTTTTATTTTTAAAAAATCTATTTTATAAATATTTTTAAAAGCCCACTAAATCAACTAGCTACAGCCATCATACCTGCAAATTGAGAACCAACCAATGTGAATTTGAAAAAAAAAGGGGAAAAACAAAGATGCTTGGAGGAGACATGGTGTCTGGGTATATTTCCATGAAATTATCAATCTATCAAATTTGATTTAACCCACATGTTGGGATTTGATTATTTGGATCAATTATATGAAGTTAGTGAGACATTGCTACATGACCTGTTTCATTCATGAAAGAACAAAAAAATTCCCATCACACTGTTTATTAGTCACTTCTTGTCTTATAACCCTTTTGCATCCTTCATACAACAATAGAAATCCTTCAGAAACTCAATCCTCTCATATCATTGGAATCAGACACTTTTAATTATAAGAAGACTGTTAAGTCTCGCTGAATTTTACCAAACTCAATGAGTCGAAATTTTAGTTGAGTCACATAATGCCTGTAGATTAATGGATCATAAGATGAGAAGATCGATATATGATAAATCCATTTCATAAAATACCTGATGATATTATTGAGTAATGTAATCTGCGCAAATAATGTTTTAAATTAACTAGAAGTTTGAGGATTGGATTTTAAATTCTTTCTCCAGTCGTCATTGATTAGGAGGGAGAAAGAACACAAGTGAAGGCACCTGAAGTCAGAGTTGAAACAGAGAACCCCATTGAAGCATGCAGCAGCTAGCAGTGTATTGAATAATGAAGCCCCAATTAATTTGACTGCATGGGGAAGTGGCGATCCAGCATGCACGCGTATATATCTACACGTTGATCAGAACCAAAATTTGTTAATTAAAAACGATAAAAAAACAGCAGTAGCTGCAAGAACAGCTTTGAAGTTGAAGTTGAAGTTTGAACTTTGTCGTCGAGCGATCAGGTCCACCTGAATCAAAGAATCAAAACTACAGAAGACTGAAATACTCTTACTTTGAATGGAAGACAACCGCTAAACAAACCAAAACAAAAAGCGAACTTTTACTAACAAAAGTACGTAAAAATAGCGCGGAATACACGGGGAATATAGTAGTAGTAGCGTATTTTTTTTCCTTTCTGCATGCAACGAGTGTGTATATGTTTGGATGTTGCAGAGATCTCTGTGATAAACACGAGTAGTCTTTTCTGAACGTGGGAGGGAGTCCTGCAAAAGTTTTGGTACAATCAGTCAACTCGGTTTCCCAAGCATATATGCATGAGATTATTTTCTAGCTCTGACCAATCTCATCTACTTCTTGAGCCAGTTGATCATCAGCTTCTGATCAACATAATAATTCTCTTTTTCATAGAATGCGTTCTCAACATTAAAAACAGAGACTAATTTCAACTAAAGCATAAATCGATGCAGTGAACTAGGTAGGATAGAGGGTATTAATCTGCATCTGATAGGTTAGTTTTGAAGATGCTTTTGTTTTTTAAATCTTTCCGTCGCTTTCTTCTTCCAGCTGCTAAGATTTTCGCATCTCTCTACTCTACTAACTCTTGAAGTGAAAAATATTATTCCCATCTAGCGAGCGAGCTATCTAGACTATAAGTTAACTATTGGTTTTCTAAAAACCAACAAGAAGAAAAGCTCATGCATTATCTTTAATAAAGTAAATTATCTTCTTTTTGGCAAGTTTGTTGGTCTCTTTCTTTTCCAGCCTGCAGCTAGTTAGGTGTCTATTTCAGAAAAACAAAAATCATAATGAATTCCGAACAAAAATCACTGATCACGAACGAACACATCCATGATATAAACTTTGAAGGTTTAATTTATCATGCGATCTATAGTTATAAACCCTAGCTAATAAGCAATAGAATAAAGAAAGAACACAAAGGAAGTGTTTGTTTGTTAAGATGGGGTAGAGAGAGTTGGGATGTGATTTGAAAGAGAAAAAAATAAAAGAATGGAACTGATGGCTGTGGAGATCCCACGACGGAGTTGAGATCTCCAGGCGCTGTCTGCTAATATCTTTTAGATTTCTTAACGCATTTTTCTGCTAAGCAAACACAAACAGCGACGTTCGCGCCGAAGAGGCATTCTTATTGCCTTCACTCATCGCCATTCACCGACTGCAACAACATGGGACCGGATCGATAATTTAAAAATTGGGTCGCAGTTAATAACCCACTGACCAAAACACACCGTAATAATTATATATATATAATAATAATAATAGTAGCACTTTCATTGTTAGCGGTAACATAGAGTTTTGTTACGATATTTCAAACATAATTTTCATAGTTAAATATAAAAATTATGAACTAAAATTTTTTAATAAAATTTTAATTCAATCAAATTAAGAATAAATATATATTTATTTTTTGATCAAAATAATAAAAAAATAAAAACTAAAAAAAGTATGTCATACATTTTGATAAAAAAGTAAATAAATTATAATTGAATGAACTAAATTTTTATAAAAAAATTTAATTTATAACTATTTATTTAACTGTAAAAATTAATTTTGAGGCATTGTAATTAAAATATTGTTCTATAGTGTTTTTAAAAATAGGATGCTTCTATTTTTATATATATATTTTTTTCTAAAAACATTTTGCTAAACTGTTTCTTAATTAAATTTCTTTAGATCAAATTATGAGATAATTATAATTCAATAATTACTTATAACTGCAGAAAACAAATACAATTTAACTATACTATTATAAATATAGAATAAATTTAACTATATGATCATTTAATTAGATAATAAGATAAAAAAATACGAATGTTGTCTATATAAATATATTTATATTTTTGTTATATAAAAAGAGTATATGTATGATATTTTATAACTTCTCATTTTTATATATTTTATATATGTTTCTCTATCTTAGTTTTCAATCATATGAGTATTACATAACATAGCACATTTTGAATGAACTTAAAAATTCTTGTCTAAATGTTTCGAGTCTCTAGTTAGTGCGTGCGTTCGAGAGTGAGTTTTATCTTTTGTAGCAGTGAGTTGATCCTACGGTCCAAATAGAAGAATATTGCTACAAGCAAAACAACATAAATAATTATATTAACTAAAACATCAAAGCAAGCTTATTGATTTTATTTTGTGTATTAATTTATTTTTATAAAAAATATTAGGAAATAAATATTACTGGTGTGTTTGAAATTACTTATAAAATAAAAATTTTTTAAAATAAAAAATATTTTTATATTTTTACAAAATAAGTTATATTTTTTATTTTTAAAAAATAATAAAATAAATAATAAAAAATTATTATATAAATTTTTTATATTTTCTAAATTTTTAAATAAATTTTTTATTTATAAAAAATATAAAATAAAAATTAAATTTTTGATAAGTTGAATCAAACGACTTTTGAAAATGTTCAAAAACTATTTATTGAAAGAAATTCAATAAAAGGCTTTAAATTATTATTTTATAATTTGTATTTTATTTATAGTTTAAAAAATATTTAAAAAACTTTCTAAAAATTGTGCATAATTTTTTTTTAATTAAAACAAAGCTTATGAATTAATAAGCAATCTCAAATATGCCTCTAATTGTATTTATTAAGCTCAAAAGCATCACTTTTCTGAGAGGCTGCAAGGTGCTCTCAATCTATCTATCGCAGGTCTTGTCCAACACATGATCAGGCGGTGTGGCCATTGGCCCATTCATTGTTTGCCGGCCATGTCCCCGACCACTGTTTGTATCCTTTCTCATCTATCACTCTAGCTAGCTTCCAGCCATAATCCTAATAAACCTACTGCTATCTACGATCTACCCTTCTATCTTCCTAGTGCGCCGATCAATGATCCCCTCCTCCTCCTCACATGGCGGAGCAGGAACTTATAGCTTAGCTTAGCTCCTCCGCCTCCCTCCGTCGCATGTGCGACTCCTCTCAACCAACCCACCCACTACATACTCTTCTATCTTTTTCTCTATACCCTCCAGTACTATTTCTTTCTCTGGTAAGCCAGGTTTATTAATTATGCTTCGCTCAACTTGCTTCTGTACTTGCTGTTTTATTTTTCATGATATTTATCTATGTAAAGTTAGATATTCTTCTTTGATCGATAGATAGATCGATTGATTTCTATTTGTAAATACTGTTTTTCTAGCTGGGTAAATGTTTTGCTTGATCTTGTTTGCTATTATCTGCAGAAAGAACTCATCATCATCATCATCTACTTCTTCTTCAATTCATTTTTGATTTGACGTACGACATGAAAGCCACCAGCACCCTAGCTAGCACAGCCAGCATAGATACCCATATGCCAGCCAGCCTTTTAATTTCCCTTCTCATTTCTTGATTTCTCTTGCACACACATGTAGACATTTACATTCATTCATGTCGTGAAATGTTATCTCTGCTGCTTGTTTAATTTCTTGCTATCTAGCTTCAGTTTTCCCCTTCCATTTCAACCATGAAATGACTGGGGGGTGTCTCCTTTCTAGCTAACTTTGATTTTTGTTTCTTTTCTTAATTATTACGGTTTCCCTCTTTCGCTTACATATACTACTGATCACTGTGTAGGTTAATTAACAAATGGACGAGTTCGTTAATCTGGGTGGTGCCACAAGGGCGGTAGGCAGCTTCACGTATCCTACGACAGCAGCAGCGCCATCGCAACCGAGTTCGTCGAACATGTTTGGAACAGATAATTATGTTGCAGCTGTGTCTAGTTTGCACCAACATGAAGCACTGAAAGCTGAAGAAGTCAGTATTGCTGGTTCATCTTCTCAGCATCAGCAGCAGGATATGATCAGAATAAGAACGGAAACAGCTGCCGTGCGTGATTTCGAAGCTGCAAAGGCTAAAATCATCGCACATCCTCAGTACTCTGCCCTTCTTGCTGCTTACCTTGAGTGCCAAAAGGTTAGATATCCGTTAAATTCTCCCCTAATCATTTAGAAGATTTTGAATTTCTCGTGATATTAACAAATGTTTTATATAAATTCATATATAGGTTGGAGCACCGCCGGACGTAGCGGCTCGGCTATCGGCAGTGGGACAAGAGCTTGAGGTCAGGCATCGTGCATCGACGATTTGTCGCCATTATTCAGCATCAGATCCTGAGCTTGATCAGTTCATGGTTTAATCTCTTTCTTGTATTTCACTTTGGAATTCTTTAATATACATTGGGAAATTATAGATAGCATTCGGGGGATTCCGCGCAGGAGGCATACTGCAACATGTTGGCCAAGTATAGAGAAGAACTTGCCCGGCCAATCGAAGAAGCGTTGGATTTCCTCCGGCAAGCTGAGTCTCAGTTCAACTCCCTCACCAACGGTTCTGCTCGCGTTTTCTCATACGGTACTTCAACAATACAAACAATTAACTGTACTGAACATTAATTAATTAAGCACCTGCAGCCGACATTCCTCGGATCTCAGTGATCATCTTAGTTTGCCCCAACTTCCTCACTACCTTTATCGATCATAGATTTATCAGAATCGAGAAAGACTACAAACAGTGTCTTTAGGGTTCTGAGAAACTTTACTCTGCAAACAGTAGTAGCACTGCTACTACAAGCTCTATGTCTTATCTCCCTTCATTCACGCAAGAAAAAAATTTAAAATGTTTTCATTATTTCTTGGTCTCTCCATTAATGGGTTTGATTCTTCCCGAGTGGACTACTATAGTAGTACCACCGTCATCAACAGTGCAAAAATCTTTCTATATCTATCTCTTCCATTTGTTTAACACTCTTTGAAACTTTGAAGCCATAAGAGAGTGTAGTTTTTGTTTTATAAGGTGTATGAAGACGAAGACAAATGGGATATATAATGTTAATTGTAGTTAGTTGATGGAGAACAGCAGATATGTGTTCAGAGTCCAATAAGCTTAGATCATTGGAGCTGACATTATATATAGGTTTCCCAAACTTGAACTCTTTATAAAATAGGTCTTGGGAAGAACATTTAAATGGTTTAAATATAGATAGACAAAATCTTACATCTATTAGTTTATGGTCTAATCAGTACTTTAACTCCTATATAGATATCTTCAACCAGTTCTTTATATGTATTATTGCTAGTGTTAGAAGCTGTGGGCATCTAGGTTGCCAAAGGATACCATTCTTATCACTAGCTGTAGCTTGATTCACTCAGTTTTCTTTCTTTAATTCTTCTATTTTACTCTTCTTTTTCTTTTTACCTAATCATATGTATAAGCATTTCACAATGTTCCTTAGAAGCAGATGAACTGTATATATGTATATATGTACCACTGATTTTACGAAATAAGCTGAACGGCTTTCAGGGTAATGCTTGATTATATATCTAATCCTGAAAAAAGGAATGAAAGAAAAAGGTTGAAGTATAAGTTTTCTTTTTTCAGAGGTGAAAGGAATATAGGCTGGTTTTATTTGGTTTGCTTGATAGGAAAGTGTTTCTAATATAGCCTTCTTGATAAGTTTATGCTCATCTGTATCAGCATGAAAATGAAACTTTAATGGTGATTAATTAGCGTCGGGTGTTTAATGAATTTTGTTGCCCAGCACTGATTAGAGTTATGAATTTGCTAGGAAATATTTTGGATGTGTAGAGTTAATCTTAAGTAGTATGTGCGTAAATGATACGGCTGCATTGTTTCAGTGTTTGGAAATCATGGTCTGTTAGTTGATTTTATGCATTGAGATGGTTAGCTTGCACCATTGTAAAGAGATTCAAGATTTGTCCCTTTCTATGCTATACAACTTGAAGTTCCCTGACTATTGTATTTGTGAGTTATTCTTTCGGAATGTGAGCGGTAATGATTTGTGGCTTGTGACTCTATTTGGAAATATAGTCAATGAGATTCCTACTTTTCAGGATACGATCTTTTATTGTATTTTTCTAAAGCTTATATGCATTCAAATTACAACTTGCTCTTTGGTTTCTATGCTTTAATGTAGCATAGTATTTGTTCAGATGACATAGGTGATGGAGCTGGATCCTCTGAAGATGACCAGGACGAAAGCGGTGGAGAAGCAGATAATCAAGCAGAGATAGATCCACGAGCTGAAGACAGAGAACTAAAGCACCATCTTCTAAAGAAGTACAGTGGGTATTTGAGCAGCCTGAGGCAGGAATTGTCCAAGAAGAAAAAGAAAGGAAAGCTCCCAAAGGAGGCTCGGCAGAAGCTTCTCAACTGGTGGGAGCTCCATTATAAGTGGCCTTATCCTTCGGTAAGAACCTTCAACATTTACAGCCCTGAGATAGTTAAATCTCAGCATATAATTTGTGTAATCATGACTTTGCATTTAAATGCTTGGATTGATCAGGAATCTGAAAAAGTGGCGCTAGCAGAATCAACTGGTCTTGATCAGAAGCAGATAAACAACTGGTTCATTAACCAAAGGAAGCGGCACTGGAAGCCAACAGAGGACATGCAGTTTGTGATGATGGATGGCTACCATCCCTACAACACAGCTGCGTTTTACTTGGACGGACCGTACATGCACGATGGCGCATTCAGGCTTGGTCCATGATTGATCATTATGTTCATTTTCATCTTCTAACTATGTAATAATATTTTCAGCTCAAACATTCTCCGAGTGATAGTGCACTATGTCAGTGATATGTTGTTTAGTTCTCGGTGTAATTAGGCATTGTTTGTCTACACTTTCTTGCATCTCTTAGCACCTTTGATGTCTTTTTATGCTTTTATATGTTCTTAGTTGATCGATCTACTACGCTTGCGCTTTTCTGGTGAATATGGCTTGTTAGTTTTTGTGTAAATCTGGTGATCAATAACTTGCTGCGTTCAAATTAACATCAATTTTATCTGATTCACTCGTATAGTTTCTTACAAGTGTCTGTTCAATTTTTTTGAAGGTAACTCAAAAGTAAACATTCCTGAAGAGCTAAACTCAGCACTGAATGGGATAGTGAAGGCATCACAGATCTCAGATGTAAAGGTTTGAAATTTTCGTTATGTTTACTTTCAGAAACAAGTAGTAGTAACAATCGCAGCTAAACAAAATATTCTTTGTATTTTACTTAAAATGTGTAGAGTAGCATCGAAAGTTATCACGGTAATACGTAGATCATCTAGCGCAAAACGCGAGTCTCCTCTACCAACAATGAATGCCTGTGAGCATGCCCATGGTATCCTCTACAATTCCAAAGAGTTCCATACTTAGATCGGTCTTGCACCATCAACAGCCCAGAAAATGGAATGGCCTCTTACCTGCATATAATTTTCAGTACAGAAATCGAGGAGCACGTCTGCTTCCGTGTAGTTGAAGTTTCTGTCGGAAGATATAATATCGGAGAGTTAATCAAAATAAGATATCTGAAAGGTCCGGTCCATACACTAGAAAGCCCAATCTAATCTAAAAATTTAAGCTAATAGGTTATGAAACTCTCTAGTATATTAACTCTCTTTTTATCCTATTTTTATTCAACGTGGGACTAATTTATTCACTTTTAACCCAACAATCTTCTCTCAAAAGTGAGTCATCTATATTTTTCCTCATCCAAACACACTATCGCGCACCAAATACGTCGATCGCTCAAATTCTCAGCCGCTTGGCCTTGAGCACCATTATCGCACATCAAGAGCTATCCATCAGAGCTCAATTTGCTCCGAATTTTTACTCACACATTGCGGAAGCCCATGTAAGTCACACTGCATTTAACCTGCTCATCGCACTATCAGCTAGAGTTATAACATACGCCGGTCGCCTCACCTGCGCAATAAAGAGTCAGCCATCAGAGCCCAACTTATTCCGAATTCTCGCTCACATTTGCAGAAGCTTTATATGAGTCACACTGCTCTTAACATGCTCACCCACTGTCAGCAACAATTACTATGTGCATCGGACTCTCTGTCAAACCATCGGCTCTGATATCACTGTTGGAGAGATACAATATCGGAGAAGTTAACCAAGATAAGACACCTGAAGGGTCCGATTCATACACTAGAAAGCCCAATCCAACCTAAAAGCTTAAACCAATAGGTTATAAAACTCTCTAATATATTAACCTCCTTTTTATCCTATCCTTATTCAATGTGGGACTAATTTACTCACTCTTAACCAACAATCTCCCCCTCAAGAGTGAGTCATCCATATTTTTTTCTCATCCAAACACACTATCGCGCACCAAGTACGTCAATCGTTCAGATTCCTAGCCACTTGGCCTCGAGCACTATTACCGCACATCAAGAGCTATCCATCAGAGCCCAACTTGCTCCGAATTTTTAATCACACCTTACGAAAGCCCATGTAAGTCACACTGCTCTTAACCTGCTCATCGCATGACCAGCTAGAGCTATAATATGCGCCGGTCGCCTCACCTGCGCACCGTCTGCGCAACAAAGAGCCAGCCATCAGAGCTCAACTTGCTCCGAATTCTCGCTCACATTTTGCGGAAGCTCTATGTGAATCACACTGCTCTTAACATGCTCACCCACTGTCAGTGAGAGCTACTACGTGCATCGAACTATCTGCCAAACCATCGACTCTGATACCACTTGATGGGATAAAACCGTCTCTACCAATATTCAACACAACATGTAAAGCATGCAACGGAAATAAAACATATCCCTCTCTTGTGTGAACCTAATAGGAAACCACCAAATAGAGCAATACTTTCGGCAAATATTCGATGCACATAAATACAGGCAATTTACGTGAAAAATTTTCTCAACGTAAGGAGTAAAAACTATGGCAACCAACAAACCTCCACTATCACAATAATAGAAATACACAAATTCTCTCTAGTTAAAATTAGAGACATACAATTATATATCTCAAAATTCAACAATTTTGGCAAACCATAAAAAAGAATTAGAGAGATCTAACTAAAATCAGTGGCTTCATAAATACGTAAGAATCTGCACGTAGAGAACTCCGAATACGATCTCCACCATTCAGATTGAAGAACTATCCGCTGAAAACACGCTGACCAAATTTCAGCTCAATCGGACGTCAAATCAACGTTCATCCGGTATTTGATCAAACTATACAGCAAAATAATAACTTCTCATATATATATATATATATATATTCTTATTCTTGATGGTGGCTGCAGCATAGAGTATACAAACCCTAAAAATTCATTTTAAAAAAAAAAAGATAAAAATATCCTTACCTCTTCATATGGGTTTTAACTATATGAATTTTGGGTCAACTCCACACAAAAGGAAAAACCCAACAGTTTCCTTTCTCAGCTTCCGTCCAATACCATTTGAGCTCGTTGCCGAACACTGCCCAGTCGAAGTTATTCTATGCGAAGATATCGTTGAAATCTTCATTGTCCATGTTTGTTCTCATGACGCGTGATCCAATCGGAAAACCGTTTGATATTTGTTTCACTCTCACGAACGTAAGTTCATGGTCATTTGATCCGGTGAACTTCAGTACAACATCTCGTCTCCTCACCTGAATCAAATCAATCCATTACCAAACAAGGAAATGCATCAACAAAATGTTAATTCATTTACCTTGTCAATCCGTTTCTTCAGGTGGTTGAATCTGCCTTTTCTATCAACAGGAAAGATTTGCAATCCGGCACCCATGAGATCACCGCGGGGTGCCGGACCTACTACGTAAAAAATGACCCTGTTAGATTGTTGCTTCTCAACCCTGAAAGAACCGCCAATCTCGTACCACCTCGTGTCCATTACCTAAATTTGTTCTCCGTTTATCACCTGGATATCCACACCGAGAGCAACATTGATAATCTGTGGACCATTTTTCATGGACGGAATCCCAACCAAGAGTGCAATCTTGTCTGGGAACGTTTTCGCCAGTTCCATCCATGCTTGTGAACAGTTCCTAACGAGAACGTAATTAATGCCCGTTTAGCGGGTGTCGTGGGCTCTAAAGGAATATCTGGCCATCTGAGAGAGGTCGCAAGGCGAACCGTCTGCCGATGGTGAACGTGCATGGACCGAGAGGGAAGCATCCGGCTAGGTCCGTCCAGGTTGCTGTTCTGAATTATATTCACTCCGTATGCAACATTCTGCAATGCAAAATTAAGTATTACTGCAATGGGCGTTCCTGTTGCATTTTTTTTTGAGCATGCTTCACCACCATAGGTATCGAGTAGTTTATCAGTGCCGGATGGCGGTCCTTCGACGAAGATGAACCCCTTTGAAAACCGTTAATTTATCAGAAACTTCCCTTGCAATTAATATTACCCAATCTTTATCTGTTGCTGCAAACTAATTTCAAGCAACCATGAATTCAAAGGTTACATTAATTTTGAAAAATATCCAAGTCATTTCCGAGACTTTTCTACTCACCGGGCAACACTGATGTACTGCTTTGCCGTTTGGAGCTTGACCGTAGAGAGTAGTTCTCACATCATCAGGAGCAGCATTCTTTCAGAAAAGTTTCACAACAGCAGAGACTTCATAGAAGAGTTTCCTCAGCACTCTACCAGTAATCTCCTGCTGAATTCCATGCCAGTTCTGATTCGTTCTGTTGCGGAAGCGAAGAATTTTCAATTTTCTGGACCGCGGAAGAATTTTTATTGTCGTTCATGAAGTCATGCGCAAGGATTTTGCATCCTCTCCTGGACCAGTTTGTTGAGCCCGTCTTCAATTGCAGGATTCAGAATGATGTTTTCATCATCTTTAATTGGTAAAATTGTCTTCATCAGAGAACTCTTCACAAAATGTTTCATATCAAATGAAAGTATTTATTGAAGTACTACAAGAGTTTTATATATGGACATACCTTTAGCTCATCAGTAGTACTGCCAGCGATGCACTGTGGTTCAGCCATGGAGATGCAAAGATAAAGAAAATTTGTTGTATAGTTAGAAGAGCGAGCATTGAAGTCTTTCATATATCAGCAGATGAATGGGAGAATCAGAAGCTGATATATATAAGCAAGTGGAATTAAGGAGAAAATAAATACTTCACTGAAATCTGATCATAATTTCTTCAGATGTTTCATACAGATGGTGAAAAGGAAATTCACAGCAAATCTAATGTTAGCTTAGATATTGTTAGCAGTTCTTATCACTTCTTATTAAAATTTTATTTAACTTTTCATTCATAATAAATATTTTATAATATTTTAAAATTTTAAAATATAAAAAATTATACACTATAAAATATTTTTACATATAATATTTTTGAGATAAAAAATAAAGTTTATTTTTAGAAAAATCTAAGTATAATTCAATTTTTTAAGCATTTCTAAACATCCTCTCACTTATTTTGGACCGATTTCATCGGCGAGGCTTTACCACTTCTTTCACGCCCATGGACCGGCGAGACTTAGGCCGGCGTCCCTCTTCCTCTTTGAAATTTCTCACTAAAGCAGAGACATGCTTTCTGGCCTTTTTTTTCTTTTATGTCTGCAAGCACTGCAGTCATGTGATATTCCTTCAGAATCTCTAAAGTTTTTGTGATATATCACAATTCATAAGTCAATCACAGATTGATTTTGTACATGTCATGCAAAGTGATCAAATTTCAAACAAACAAAAATTCTTTCATCTGCATTAATATGTACTAGTTCTGTTCCTGCCATAGCCTTCAAAAAAACAGAAACCCTGATACATATACAAACTTCTAACCTAGCTAACGGTTCTGAAGTATGATTAATTGATATTCACATAATTTATTTCGCTTTTTTCCGCTTTCCTAATTTGGTGTTTCTTGTTGAACCAAGCAAAGCAAAAGCTGCTTTCTTTTTTTTTTCAGTTTCTTTTTCACATCCCTTGCCCATGCCATTGATTAGACCAGTACCGTTTATCAGCTAAACGATTTTGTTAGCATTTTGTAACTGCAATGCATGTAGTTTAAGTAATCTTTACTTTTAATGATCAGAATCTCATATGCATATATTAGGTACATCTGTTTGAATGCTTCATGTGAATTCGTGATAGTACACTGCAGTACTACTACTCACTCCATAACACATTGATAGAGATGCCACCTTGCAACAGCTGCCATTAATTTCATTCTACGCTAAAAATCAAGGAAAGTTTTAAATAAGAAAAAGTAAAAACCAAAACAGAACAGTGTTGAGGATTATATACAAGAAGACGGAAGAATAGAAGCAAGTAACAGAGAGTGGTGGTAATGGTAGTGGCGTGTGGATCTGGTACTGCTGCAGGTATCTCGCCCGCTGTAACAAGGTTCACTACCACAAGCAAACACAAAACTAGTGAACTACCACACACAAGTATACATGCTCCTGTTCTGTGATGATTAATAATGGGAATGGTTACATTGGTAAAGATGGGAAAGTGAAACAACAGCAACCAGCTGCTATCTCATGTCTCTTTGTGGGAAGAATCCCCACAGGTGAACCAATTTCTTGTTAGCTTCTTAATCTTTCTGTTGTAGAGTTGTAGGTAGGTGTTCTTTTGGCCTTTCTTTCCATTTCTTGGCAAACTGTTTCTACACTCTATTTTCTCATCAATGTTATCTTTCCAACTTGTTTGCTTCTTTTCTCTGCTGCTGCATAAACTGTTGTCCTCTACTGCTATGTTGTTTTTTGATTTTTGTGTGGATATCATTTCATTGAATACCCCCTTCCTTCACTCTGCTAACTGCTGCTTGCAGTTCTGGTGCTGCTACTACTAATACTACTACTTTGATCTTGTACCCCACACACCAACCTTGCATTTCATTTATTTTTATTCACTTTCTCTTTCACACATCTATATATTCTCCAACATTTTTCTTTCCAGAAAGAAACCTTCTCTCTGTTTTAGTGAAGAAAATGGGATTTTGCTTTCACCACTCAACTACTCTCCTCCTCTTGTTACTTCTGCTCTACTTGCGACACTCATCAGTTGAAGCAAGAGAACTCTTAAAACCAGTACAAATATCAAAGGTGAGAACTTCTTCTGAAATCTTTGCTAATGAAATACTTCGTTTCTCTTAGATTAAGTGAGATTTCTGAAACTTTTATTAGAGTGGTAAAGAAGAAGATGATCAAGAGTTGGCGATGGTGAGAGCAATGATAGGATCAAGGCCACCAAGGTGTGAGCGGAGATGCATTACATGTGGGCATTGTGAAGCAGTGCAGGTGCCTGCAGTTCCACTGAAGAACAATAGCAGTGGAATGAAGCAGAGTCGCTACTCTACTTCAGCTGCTGCTGCTAAAGTGAAGATCAATGCTAAAGATGGTGATTATAATTCTAACTACAAACCCATGAGCTGGAAATGCAAGTGCGGAGACATGATTCTCAATCCATAACCTTGAAAGTGTTCCCCATCTTGAAATTCAAGACTAGATATTTTTCTACAAATATTTAAAATGTGCACAGAAGATGTTTGAAGAACTGAAAGAGTTCCTTCGTTTTTTATTTATTTTGGCTTTTCCTTTTTGCGTTGATTTTTGAGGGGTTCTTTTAATCTGTTCATCCCCAACCTTGTCAATTAAAATCAGATAAAAATCTGCCAAGATTAACGCTAGTGATTACTCTAAGATGTAAAGTTTTAATCTTTTCTTTATGATCTGGTAAATGAAAATACTTGTGACAAACATGAGTTTATCTATTTGCTTTTGAATGTTTGGAGTACTTGACCCCAGTTGGAGAAAGAAAACATAGCAGTGGTGATATATTTGTTACAATATTTTTTGAAGCACTCAATCCCATCTCTATGAAATGTCTCGTCTGATATTTTAAACTAACCATCAAGTTAAAAACCATACCACGTCACCACTTATAACAACTGCGCGTCTTGTAGCCTGATAGGACACAAAATAGAACAGTTCTTCTAAGGCGGTTTGTATTTCATTCATTCGATCACTTTCGTCTTTGCTTTTATTGGGTTTTGAGCTCTTTGAAGTGATCTGTGCGGAAGGATTAGTCTTTTCAGTTCAAAAACCAAATTGCATGCTACTAAAAGTTCATCATAGTTCTTCTGATATCATTCGGCATTGCAATACAACTTCTTCTCACTTCTGAAAGTGTGATCTGATCAAATATCGAGTAAGAACATGATATAAAAAAGATTTTCCTCTCTATATAAGATTGCCAGTGTGCTAAAAAGGCGTAATAATAACAGCAGAAGAGATCGTTGAGATTCTCTCCGGCAATCTCTGCTAACACAGAGAAAGAGATCTTCATGATCTGGAAACAACGATGCATTTTCATGGTGTAAAAAGTCACAGCCACAACACGACAACCTCATTCTCATACATGTCGTGTTTGTTTCCATTAATTTCCAGTAAGTTTTTTGGAAAATCCTCTACCAATTGGCTTCTTCATCGCATTGAACAACGCATTCGGTGTTGGAAAGATATAACACTCAAAAAATTAATTAAAATAAATATATTAAAAATTTTAATCTAAATTGATAACAAAATTTTATAATATATTAAATTTTTTACTTTATTTTTATTTAATATAAAATTAATTAAATCACTATTATTCAACAATCATCTTAACAAATTAGTAATTTATATTTTTTTCATCCGATAATCTTACAAAATAAATCTATACCACTTAATTTCAAATATTATTAATACATAATATCAGCCATTAAAATTTAATTTGCTTTGAATTTTTACATATATTTTATAAAAACCCATATAAAAAACAATTTTTTTAATATATTATTATAGTATCGATTAAAATTATAATATACGTCAAACGTCTCGTCTGTACATTATTTTTTAGCAACTAAAAATCAAATATTAGAATCCAATTGTTCCAAAATATGGTTCATATCTTCCGAAAATATACAAATTATACTATTTTTAACCTATTCAATTACGGTCAGCTAAAACCACTATATACATCGAACTCGCAGCCAAAATTTAACTATAATACCACTATTTAAAAAATATAATCTCAAAAAAATAATCAAATTAAAATACCCGAAACATTTGATCCATAAACTTAAAAAATCAATTCAATACAACAACTTCAACCAATATATTATTACATTATATTTTTATTCAGTATAAAAATTACTCGCTATTAGTTCAACATTCAATACACGCAATAACACTAAGATTCAATTACATCAAATAAAAACAAATCGTTTCTCAGAGAAGTTGGTCATGGCCGACGGACAGGCTGCATATTTGACGAGCTTGTCCACGCACAATCAGCTGCTAAATGGACCTCTAAAAGCAAAAGGAAAAATTATTTGCCCTTCAGGACCATCTTAGCCAGAAAGGGATTTCACTTGTTAAGAGAAATATTATTTGTCAAGAACAAAACACAATCATAGATTTATATTCTCTTACAAATAAATAAGACTGGAATCGACCAACCAAGAGGGAAGATAATAACATAACAAAGACTAGAAACATCCAAACAGAACAGATATAAAGGTGTCATATCATTGCTGCTCAAAAAATGTCCATGACAGAAAACCTACATCTTTGAAGGCATGAGACAAATCAAATATCAAAATTCTTCAATCCGACAGTTTCCAAATTTTCAATAATTCAATCGAACTCAGAATTCAGAAAACAAAGATGGCAGCATTCCAAAGAAAGGGGTAGTGACCATATACATACTCTACAAATAGCGCAAACCTGTAGAAAAGAGTACCCAATCACTAATAAGTGTATTATTCACTCTTTCCCATTTCCACGTGCAAATGCTTGTTATGCTTTATAGCTGTAATGACATTTAGAGAAATGAACTTTCAAATGCATAAATACCCAAAATGGAATGCCCCCATCAAAACCAACAACTTATACAGGAATCTGGGCTAGAGCATTGAGGTGCATTTATTTTTGCTTTTTTTCAACAAAATTTTTTAATTTTTAATTTTATATTTTTTAAGATATATTTTATAAATATTTAAAAAATTTATTTAAAAATTTAAAAATATAAAAAAATTCTATATAATTAAATTTTTTTATTTTTTATTATATATTTTTATTTTTTTAAAATAAAAAAATAAATTTTTTTTTAAAAAAAATAAAAATATTTTTTATTTTAAAAATTCTATTTTATAAATAATTCCGAACGCACCCTCAGTGGTTCACTACACAAGCCCAAGCTCACTACAAATATAGTGAATTGCTCGCTTCAAATCAAAATATTTGAAATTATTTATAAAATAAACTTGTCTAAAACAAAAATATTTTTATATCATCGGAAAAAAACCTCTATTTTTTGGACTAAATAAAATAAATATATGCAATATTTATATAAAATGAATGATAAGGACTGCCGAACAGCGCCCTAGGCAATTGCAAAGCTTGAAGAAGATAAGAGATGGTAACGTATACAATATTTCATTACAAAGTCATTCCCATTCAAGCATTGACAGAAGTAACTAAAAGGAGGCAAAGCCATTGATACGTTACATTATTTGGCTCTAGTGAAGTTCATACGCATCAGCTGAAAGCCCCTACCATGCTGCATTAGAAAACGTGGTTCAAACATGTCCTCTACATTACCAGAGATGCCTAATCGTGTAACGAGCAAAGCGTACTAAATTAATCAATGAACCTGCAAGTCCCAATTATGTACCAAATGCTCCACTCATCAAATCTTAAAAATCGTTGGAATCAATCTTATTTCTGCTAAATCATATATAAGCAGAAAACAGAAATAAGACTCCCCTGCTTAGTGTTGTGCCCATTGAATACTCTTCAAATCAATTCCTTCCTTCACCATCTCATAGAGTGGGCTCATCTCCCTAAGCTTTTCAACTTGCTTCACGGTCAATTCAATGGCACGATCGATCTCTGCCTCAGTTGTAAACCGTCCAATCCCGAACCTGATAGAAGTGTGCGCCATGTCCTCCTCCACACCCAATGCTCGTAGAACATACGATGGCTCAAGGCTGGCGCTGGTGCAAGCACTACCACTTGATACTGCCACCTCCTTCAACCCCATCAGCAAGCTCTCGCCCTCTACATAGGCAAACGACAGGTTTAAGTTCCCGGGATATCTGTGTGCTGTGCTTCCATTCACGACCACTCCATCAAGCTTGGATCGAATACCATTGAGTAAACGATCATAAAGAGCAGAAATCTTCTGGTGATCATACTCCATCTCCTTAGCAGCTATCTCACAAGCAGCACCAAACCCGACAGCTAGGGGAGTTGCTACGGTGCCACTCCTAATACCTCGCTCCTGCCCACCTCCATTCATCTGCGCCTCAACCCTAACACGTGGTCGGCGGCGGAGATACAAAGCTCCAATACCCTTTGGACCATAAACCTTATGCCCACTCAAGGACATCAAGCTAATATTCATTTTATCCACATCAATAGGGATTTTGCCGAGGGCTTGGGCAGCATCAGTGTGAAAGAAAATACCTTTCTCCTTGCAAATTCTTCCGATTTCTTCCAGCGGTTGTATAACACCAATTTCGTTATTAACAGCCATGACCGAGACAAGCCCGGTGTCAGGCCTGATAGCGTCAGCGAGTCGATTAAGATCAACAAGCCCATCAGGATTAACGGGAAGATAAGTCACATCAAACCCTTCTTGCTGAAGACGCCTGCAAGAATCAAGTACGCACTTGTGCTCTGTTTGCGTAGTAATAACATGGCGCTTGCGATCACGGTAAAATTTCATGACACCTTTAATAGAGATGTTGTTGGATTCAGTAGCACCAGAAGTAAAAAACAGTTCTTTGGGCGAAGCAGAGATCAGGGAAGCAACTTGAGATCGAGCGAGTTCAACAGCAGAGTCCGATTCCCAGCCGTAAAGATGTGTTCGTGAATGAGGATTACCAAATCGAGAGATATAGAAAGGAAGCATGGCGTCAAGAACCCTTGGATCAACCGGTGTTGTCGCCTGCATGTCGAGGTAGAGCGGTCGGCCAGATATTCGAACACCTTTCGTTGTTATCACGCCATCATCGGTCTCTGCATCAAAAGCCGGTTCCGCCAAGGCGGCGGCGGTAGATAGAAAGCGAGAAGGGAGAAGACGGCGGAGGTGGCGCGACGAAGAGATATTCTTCGCCGCTGCTGCGGCTACGGCTGCAACGGTGCTCATTCGGGCGGTGATGAGATTCGATTGATTAGATTTTCTGATCAGGGGTTTAAATGTGTGGAAATGGTCGATGGTTGCGATGGCGGTGGTAGAAACTAGAAAGAGCGATGGCGGTGGAACGTTTTGGAAGAGTTGATGGCGGTCCAATAGTGTCTTTCACATCCAGTTTTGTCATGGTGTTGGATGCAGGGGACGTTTTGCATAAATGTTTATCATTTAAAATATTTATAAATATTTTAATTCATATTTAAAATTTAGAAATATTATATTTTATAAATTTTTAATTCAAAAACATAAAAGCAGTATAATATATATAAATTTTATTATTATATTTAAGTATAAAAATTAAGTTTATTTTAAAAATATTTTTATTAATTAAATATTTATGTTATAATTATCCTTAAATATCTCCGTAGTTATAACAGATGGTACCCACAAAAAAGATTAGATTGGCCTAAGTACGAATAGGCGACGACGAACAACTAGTGCTTATTAGATAAAAAATTAGAATGAAAAGAAAAAAATAAAAAAAAAATACTCTTGTTTTGGGGCAGGCTTAGTAGAACTATAAAAATGTATAAAATTACCATGCCAATGCGCTTTGATCGTTTATATTATCAATGATAAAATTTATACAAATATCATACAAATACCGGTACTTCACTAAGTGCTGTGTTTCAATTTTCTTAAAAAAAAGTTTAATGAAAGTGAACTTATAAAAATAAATTTTTACGAAATATAAACTTTATTAAAATTAAATTTTAGAACGGGTATTAAAATACATAAATATACATTTTAAAATCAAATTTTAATATAGAAATTTAGTATGAAGTTGGAATAAAAGTGCAAAATAATAATTAAAATTGTAAAATATTTTCGTATTTAATTTTTGAAATAAATAAAATGCTTCAATTCAACTTTTAAAATAAAAAAATAAAATTCGAAAGAACTGAAACATGCATGCAAATTTATTTGTAAAAAACCAGCACTCAGTCGACAACAGTCTCTTTAACATTATCAGAAGCACGACAAGTGCAAACAGCGAAGTGAGTGCTGCCGTAGTTATAAGAATTGGACCGGATGTCGAATCGAAAAATTATCCGAATCACGATTTTTAAATTGAATCATCGAGTCAACCGATCGAACCATCGGATCAATAATATTAAAAAAATTTTGACCAATAATAATAACAATTATAGTGAAAAATTTACTGCTATTATAGCACTACCAATAATAATAGCAGCAGCAATCATAGAAAAAAATTAAAATATTTTTACTGTAGCATTACTATTAATAACAATAGTAAAAACAATCACAGCGAAATTAAAATATTACTATCATGATATTACCACTAATAATAATAATAATAACAGCAAAACTTTATAATAAAAAATATTTAAATAAATTAGACGATTAGAAAAAGATAAAATTATAAAATAGATAAAATATAAAAGAGACAACCAATTTTTTTGAGTATATATATTTGAGTGTGAATATTTTACAATATAAAAATTTAAAAATTACTAATAATTGATATTTACAAATCAAACATAATTAATTATATTTTTGCATTATCACATTCAAATATAAAATTTAAAGTATATATTATTTTTCATCGTATGACTATTAATAATTATTTTTGTATTTAAATATATCATTAATTTAAATTTTTTTAAAATCTTATTTAATTTGATTTGATTCGGACAGACGGATCGATCGGGTTGAAGCGGAAGTCAAAACAGGTCAAAACGGATCGATTGCATAAATAATTTTTTACAAATCCGGACGAATTTACCGTCCGAATCGACCCGGATGATTTGGTCCGACTCTGACAACTATGAGTGCTACTACTTTGGTTAAAATTTTAAAACCAATACTTAAGAGGTGTGGGAGTGCTTATTAAAAAAAATTTTTAATTTTTAAATATACTATTTTATAAATTTTTTAAAATATAAAATTATAATATATAATTTTATAATCTATATTTTATATATATATATATTAAATTTTTTAAAATTATATATAACTTTTTAAAATTAAAATTATTAAAATTAATAAGTAATTCTAAATTTGCTCTTAATTTGTGTAACATTATCGGGCGTAACCGCAAGTCACAAATACAATTCACAAGTGCATTTCAATTTGAATTGCTACTTTCTTTGCGGTGGTTTGAATAGGAATAATTAGTGCGCCTTCAATTTATTAGGGTATGTTTTGAAATTGCTTATCGATCTCAATAATTTTTTTTAAAATTTTAAAAAATTATGTATAATTATTTAAAATTTGAAAAATACAAAATATAGGTTATGAAATAATTATTAGTGCGTTTGACTTCTATTCCTTTAAAATTTTATTTTAACTTTTCAGTTTATATTTTTTAATACACTTTTTACAAACATCTAGAGAATTTATTTAAAATTTTGAAAAGATATAAAAAAAATTTATGTAGTAAGATTTTTTTATTATTATTTTTTAAGAACAAACAATAGAACTTATTTTTTTAAAAATAATTAAAATACCTTTTTAAAAAAATGTTTTATTTAAAAAATACTCCCAAATATAAAAAGATAATTTTATATTTTAAAAAAATTATAAAATAATATTAACTGAAAACTTTTTTTAGAAAAATTCTTTTTTAATAAGTATTTCCAAATATTCCTCAAAACTCAAATTGAAAGAAAGCATTAATCGTGCACAACTTAATTTTAATAATATTATTTATAGTAATTCAATCTAACGATAAATTTAACTCTTACTTGATGAAGTCAATCGTTAATTGAACAAGCTGAAAGCAATTAAACCAAGTGACAGAAAATAAAAATTGATACAGAACTAAGATTTTATAATGTAAAAAATTTAAAATTAAATTTATAAAAATATTATAAAGTAAATATATAAATTAACTAAAAATTATTTCTTGAGATAAAATTAAATTTAAATCACTTACGTTAAATTATATGTAAGCTTGAAATGTATAACCTCTCGTCTGAACCTTTCAAATAAAAGTCAATACAAAATCTCTGTTTTTCTAGAAAATATGAAAACTCTCTATAAAATCTAAATTTTAATGCATCAGTATTACTATAAGCTGCAGATTTCTATCTTTCATGTTCCTTGGTGCATTTGAACACAATTAATTTTCTCCTCCTTTATAACATTAAAATTTGAGATGTTCTAGATTTCAAAAGCTGCATTGATCAAATTAAAAGTGTTACATGGGTGAATGTGATTGATAAGCTCATTCCGGTAATCACACTATTGGCTTTTAATTAGCATATTTTCTTAGGCTTTGGAACAAGAAAATCTAGGAAAGTGAAGTAATTAAACTGTATTAATTTTGTAATTAATATGTTTGACTATTGATAATCTGAAAAAAAAAAGGTGAGAATTGTTTGTTAAAAACTGGGAGAAACACTGAAATTTCACTTGGGTGTTTAATCTCCTCGTGAAACCCATGGCTGTTGAGTTTTTCAAAACTGTTTCCTTGGTGCGTCTTCTTCTTCTTCAACTACTTATAAGTTGCCACGGAGTTGCAGAATCCGGTGCTGCTGCTGCTGCTGATGATTTCATCTTCAGTGGATTCTCCGACGCCAATCTCACCCTCGACGGAACCGCTTCGATTACTCCCGATGGACTCCTTCAGCTCACGGATGCAACAAACCGAGCGAAAGCCCACGCTTTCTATCCCTACCCTCTCCGCTTCAAAAGCACTACAACAGCTTCAAGAATCAACTCTTTCTCCACAACCTTCGTCTTCGCTATTGTCCCCGAGCAACAAGATCTCAGCGGCCATGGCATCGCCTTCCTTCTTTCTCCTTCCAGAAACTTCTCTGCTGCACTTCCTGCCGAATACCTTGGTCTGTTCAACATGAACAGCAATGGCAACGCTTCAAACCATGTCATCGCCATTGAACTTGATACCGTTCAGAGCTCTGAGTTCGAAGACATCGATGAGAACCATGTCGGGGTCGACATAAACAGCTTGCTTTCCAATGCGTCTCACCATGCTGGATACTACACCAACACCCCCGTTGGATTTCAGAATTTGTCACTTACCAGCGGCGAACCTATGCAGGTATGGATCGACTACAATGGCAAATCCCTGGCGCTAAAAGTCACCTTAGGTCCCATGAACTCGCCGAAGCCGGAATTTCCGCTGTTATCCCTAAAGGTTAATCTTTCAACCATAATACTGGATGAAATGTTCATTGGTTTTTCTTCATCCACCGGTCTTACTACATCATGTCACTACGTTCTCGGATGGAGTTTCAAGATGAACGGTGTTTTTCAAGCCTTAGAATTCTGGAACCTTCCTAACCTCCCGAAGATAGGGAATATGGGTAGTTCACGGTTGAAGCTTTCGACGACATTGTTGCCTATAATGGCAGCAGCCTTGCTGGTTCTCCTTGCAGGTGCAATGATAACCTTGATAGTCCGGCAGAGGAAGAAGTTTGCCGAATTGCTCGAAGATTGGGAACTCGAGTACGGTCCACAGAGGTTCAAATACAGAGATCTATTCGAAGCAACCAAAGGCTTCAAGGAGAAAGAACTGCTCGGTACAGGTGGCTTCGGTCGTGTTTACAAAGGAGTACTGCCTGATTCAAAGCTTGATGTTGCTGTGAAGAAGGTTTCGCATGAATCAAGACAAGGGATGAGAGAATTCATAGCGGAGATCGTTAGCATCGGTCGTCTACGTCACCGGAATTTAGTTCAGTTACTCGGCTACTGTCGTCGCAAGGAAGAACTCCTGCTCGTCTACGACTACATGCCTAACGGAAGCCTCGACAAGTTTCTATACGATCTAACGAAGCCAGCGCTTGGTTGGGCACAGAGGTTTGGCATTATCAAGGGCGTCGCCTCAGGTTTGCTTTACCTGCACGAGTACTGGGAGCAGGTCGTGATACATAGAGACGTTAAAGCAAGCAACGTGTTACTCGACGCAGAGATGAACGGGAGGCTCGGAGATTTCGGCCTCTCTCGGCTCTACGACCGTGGCAGCGACCCGCAAACGACTCACATAGTGGGAACAATGGGATATTTGGCACCGGAACTTGCAGGAACAGGAAAAGCAACTCCGTTAACGGACGTTTACGCGTTTGGCGCATTCACACTTGAAGTGGCCTGCGGTCGCCGGCCGATTGATCCGAGCGTGCACGGAGAGGAAAGGGTTCTAGCAGACTGGGTGTTGAAGAACTTGCGCAAGGGAACATTGCTGCAGGTGAGAGATTCCAGGTTGGGTGATGATTACGTCGAGGGAGAGCTGGAGTTGGTGTTGAAGGTGGGGTTAATTTGTTCGCATCCGTTTGCGTCAGAAAGGCCAAGTACGCGACAAGTTTTGCAGTACCTAGAAGGGAATATTCCGGTACCGGAGCTATCACCAGCATTCTCCAGCTTCAGTATTCAGGCTTTGCTGCAGACCGATGGGTTTGAAGATTATGCAATGTCATTCCCATCGTCTGAAATTGCCACAACTTCTCTTGCCAGTGGCAGATGAGAGACTTCAATTGGACGGCAGATCATGCTTTGAATTACCGTCGGAAGTCTACTATGTATAAGAACTTTATACCAAAATCATTCAAAATCAAAAGCTCCTTACCTGCATTATTATATATTGGGAGAGACAAACCACTTCCATTTTACCCATATGTATAAAAAATTTTATAAATTTTTGGGTTATGTAAGTGATGCATAGAAGATTAAAATTGCTGTTACGAAATTTAATTTTCAGGAAGAAGGTGAAGATGAAGGAGAAAATCAGATCTGTCACCCGTGATCGGAAGCAGCCGCGGAGCAGAGGAGGAGGCTCGTCGCGATTGAGCAGCAGCAAAGCAGGCAACGTCCTTCATGACGGAGCGATGAACAGAAGACTCGGAACTTTGGTCTCACTTGGTTCTATGGCCACAGCGACCCTCAGCCGACTCACGTAGTCGGCATAATGTAATATTTGGCACCCGAATTTAATGAAAAAGAGGTAAAGCAACACCGTTAACGGTTACTTTCGTGTTCGGAGCATTCTCACTTGAAGTTGCGTGTGGTCGCCGACGATTGAACCGAAGGCGAACGTGGAGGCAATTGTGTTGGACGATTGGGCGTTGGAAAATTGGCGAGTCGGAACATCGTAGCAGGCAAGAGAGTGAAGGCTGGCTGATGATTCGTTAACAGAGAACTGGAGCTGGTATTGATGATCGGATTGATTTGCTAACATCCACTGCCGGGGTTGTCGCGAGTGATGCAGTACTTAGAAGGGAGTATTCCGGTATCTGATCTATCGCCGGCGTTAGCGTTCTTGCTTTGCTGCAGAATGATGGGTTTGATGATTATGCTATCTCGTACTTGTCCGTCGGTTATCACAGCCCCTGGTCTCTCCGTCCGCCGATGAGAAACTTCATCTGTACGGTGATCATGGATTAACTTTTTCTCCACCATTTTGTACACCATGTATGTGTGTAAGACTCTGGTGCATCTAATGTCTAACTTTGAATGATTAAGCCAATTGAAACAGTTAATGAGATGGTTCAGGAAGTTCAACGTACATTGTGAAACCTGCCAGAACCCTCCAGTCTCCGACTTTTATCTAATCAGAAAAGTGAAACCCACTAGTCCACTACTATATTATATGTCAAGGTACACCGTACACCATGCTACTGCAAAAACTCAGACCTCCTACATTCCACAGCAGAAATTGCTAAAATTATGGCTCCAGCAATGATCGTAAGGTCTCTTCTGAGACTGAGACCCGTTGCAGCTTTCCGCCGCTATCATGGCAGCACACCAAGTAGAAGTCTCTCATGCCAAAAAGTCGGCGATGAAGAAGAAGTTTGTAAGTAGATGCTACTTCTAAGTACTGCATCACTCGCAGCAAAGCTAGCTAGTTGATCAAATAGTGTCTATGCTTCGTTACTTAGTTTTATTTTTGGCAGATGAGATGAAGAAATGGGAGAAGATAACGTGTGCCGGGGTTGTTGCCTGCACCGTCCTTGCAGCCTTTAACCTCTCAAAGGGTCAACATGAAAACCCACAACCACCTGTATGTTCCTTTTGCAGTGTTATCTATGATTTTCACCGGAATTTGAACGAAGAACTAACTAAAGCCAATTGGTTTTGATGCAGCCATATCCCTACCTGCACATTCGCAACAAAGACTTCCCATGGGGTCCTGATAGTCTTTTCGAGACGATAAAGAAGAAGAAAGAATCTGCAAGAAGAGAAGCAACAGGGTAGAACTGCATAATCTAGTTAAGATCATGCAATCTCTTCATGTCGTAGGAAGTTGCTGCTGCAACTCTCTCCAGTTGCCGGTGAGAGACCTTAAATTGTATTGGGATTACGCAATAAAGTAGCTTGAACTTTGCAAGGAGAAACAGAAATAAGGAAGTTAATTAATCCATATTTCTTCTTTTCTGGGAGCTCTTCAACCAATCTTCATATCTATGGGAGTCTGATATTTACAGTATTTTTATAGATGATAAGATCAAAATACAATGTTACCTTATGGAGATAACCTAAATTTCAACATACTTCTAAAAAAAATGTTTGATCAAAGGTGCAACTTTTACCAATTTTCTTGACTCGGTAAACATGAATGCACATGTAACTTACTATACTAATCAAGTAAAATATCAAATAATGTATGGGATTCCGATATAATAATCTGACAGATATGAAAGAAAAAGAAATATTTACAGAATACTTGCAGATGATAAGCCCAACGTACAAATGTACAATAGATGGAGACCTCAAATTTCAACATACTTTTCAAAATCTATCCTTAATGTTTGATCAAAGGTAAAATTTGGCAAATTTTGCCAATTTTCGTGACTCGGTGAACATGAACGCACATCTAACTGACTATACTGATCAAGCAAAAGCTCAGAATAGTGCATGGAGAGTCGTAGCACTGCTGCGTTGTTTTGAACTGAAGTAGAAACAACATGACGATGCACAAAATAGATTGAGAGACAGAGACTTACTGTTGGTTTTGGAGAAGACAGCGAGGTGGAGAGCCCATAGATCGAAGAACCCAAACCAAACTGAAACAAGAACGAGAGGTCACAAGCATCAAGCCACCAATCCAAAGACTTCATTTTTTTTTTGGGGTATTTCTCTCTCAGCCAATTCATCGAGCAGTTGGCGTGTTGTTCTACTATGGTCGGAGATCTAGAACGAAATTAGTAACGATCTCAGTGACGGCGGAAGGAAATTGGATTTTAAGGCTGTTTGAATATGTTAATTTCCCTATAGGCTTATTGGCCTTTTTCCGTTGTGCTATGCTTTGGACTTGGGCTGTAACATGCAGGCGTCTTTGGAGTGAGTGAATATGATATTTTTCTCCTCCAATTAATTACTTTGAACCAAATATGACTCGTGAAATTTAATGGCGGTCTATATTTAGTCCAACAAGTCAATGTAATTTATAACATTCGTTGGTTTTGATTTGACTTTGGAACAAAAAAAGAATTAAATCCATGAGAAATTCTCTATAACATGCCGAGGATAATTATGGAGATCACAGAACTTTTATCAAGATAACAACTCTTACTTTCATCCATGGCTATTACTAAGTTATCGGTGCTTCTTCTTCTTCTTCTTCAACTAATTATATGCTGCATTGCAGATGCAGAATCTAGTGCTACTGCTGCTGATGATTTCATCTTCAATGGATTCTCCACCGCCAATCTCACCCTCGACGGAACAGCTACGGTTACTAGCGACGGACTCCTTCAGGTTACCAACGGTACCGGAGAGCATGTGAAAGGCCACGCTTTCTTTCCTTTACCCGTACGCTTCAAGAACAGTGCTGGACAAGTTTCAAGAACCAACTCTTTCTCTACAACCTTTATCTTCGGCATTGTCTCCGAAGTACAAAATCTATGCGGCCATGGCTTTGCCTTCCTTCTGTCTCCTTCCAAAAACCTCTCTGCTGCTCTGCCTACCCAATTCCTTGGTATGTTCAACGACAAAACCAACGGCAATGCTTCGAATCACATCATCGCCGTCGAACTCGACACCATGCAGAGCCCTGAGTTTCAAGATATCGACGACGACCACGTCGGGATCGATATCAACAGCTTGCATTCCATAATCTCTCACCATGGCGGATACTACACCAACACCTCCGGTGGTTTTCAGAATTTGACAATTAAGAGTGGCGAACCTATGCAGGTGTGGATCGATTACGATGGAGAAACCATGAAGCTTCAAGCCACCTTAGGCCCGGTGAACTCGCCGAAGCCGCAACTGCCGTTGCTATCTCTAAAGCTTAATCTTTCAACCATAATACTAGACGAAATGTTTGTTGGGATTTCTTCTGCCACGGGTACAGTTCCAACAAGTCACAACTTTCTCGGCTGGAGCTTCAAGATGAACGGTGTCGCCCAAGCCTTAGATATCTCAAAACTTCCTAAGCTCCCGAAGAGACCAAATGGATCAATGAGTGCTCGTGAGAAGCTTCTGTGGACGTCGTTGCCGATATCTGCAGCGTTGTTGACGCTTCTCGTCGCCGGTGCAATCACTTTCTTCGTCTGGCGGAGGAAGAAGTTTGCCGAGTTGCTCGAAGACTGGGAACTTGAGTACGGTCCCCATCGATTCAAATACAAGGATCTCTTCAAAGCAACCAAAGGGTTCAAGGAGATAGAGCTGCTCGGTGTTGGTGGTTTTGGACGTGTTTACAAAGGAGTGCTGCCTTGTTCAAAGCTTGATGTTGCCGTGAAGAAGGTTTCGCACGAATCAAGACAAGGGATGAAAGAATTCGTAGCAGAGATCGTCAGTATTGGTCGGCTAAGGCACCGAAATTTAGTCCAGCTACTCGGTTACTGCCGTCGTAAGGGAGAACTCCTACTTGTCTATGACTACATGCCCAACGGAAGCCTCGACAAGTTTCTCTACGACCGAACGACGATGGCGCAGAGGTTCCGTGTGATCAAAGGCGTCGCCGCAGGTTTGCTTTACCTCCACGAGAACTGGGAGCAGGTCGTGATACATAGAGATGTTAAAGCAAGCAACGTATTGCTCGACGGAGAGATGAACAGAAGACTTGGAGATTTTGGTCTCTCTCGGCTCTACGACCATGGTAGCGATCCGCAAACAACTCACGTCGTCGGGACAATGGGTTATATCGCGCCGGAATTAGCACGAACTGGGAAAGCTACACCGCTAACGGATGTTTACGCATTTGGTGCATTTGCACTTGAAGTGGCCTGTGGTCGCCGTCCCATTGATCCGCGCTCGCAGGGAGACGAAATTGTGTTGGTGGATTGGGTGTTGGAGAACTGGCGCAAGGGAGCATTGCTGCGGGTGAGAGATTCCAGTTTGGGTGATGACTACGTTGAGAAAGAACTTGAGCTGGTGTTGAAGATCGATTGACTTGTTCACACCCTTTGCCGTCGGCGAGGCCAAGTATGGGGCAAGTTATGCAGTATCTTGAAGGGAAAATTCCACCACCCGAGCTATCACCCGCGTTCTCCAGCGTCGGTATTCTTGCTATGCAGCAGAATAATGGGGTTGATGATTATGCGATCTCATTCTCATCGTCGGAAGTTGCTGCCGTTACTACTATCTCCGGTGGACGATAATAATACAGAGATTATGTACCCTTTTAATACTATTGAAGAAAGTGCAGTCATCATGTTACATCCATGAAACGCAAATAAGTATAATCATAAAACAAGAGTTTCTGCAATTAGTTACCCTGTCAAAACCACACATTTTGAAATGATTTTCCCTAGGATGTTAATTACAATCCAGTACAGTGCCAAAAAATACACTCTGCAACTTCAGTTATTAGAAAAAAGTAGAACTGGCAACCCTCTCCAAGTTCTAACATGCCACAACACTTTCTAAAGCATTTTTACCTAACAGTTTGAAGTAAAACTACGGCTTTCCTTTATCATTTTCCAACAAGAAATACATTTCACATGGCATGCTTGATATTGCCTACAGATGAAGAGATTTGCACTTTGCTAATATTCATACAAGCATACAGTAAAACCATTTCAAAGCATCTCTTAAGTTAGAAAGTAGGTTGAGATGGAAACCATTACTACCTTTATATTTAAGTTAGTAGAGTGAGGGTGTGCTTAGCTTGCGCTTCATTCTATAGCTTTCTCGTCAGTGATAGTAGATTCAGTGTTGGCATCTGGCAAGGTTGATAGATCTAAGCGCGCTTCCTTTTCTTCTTCAGTGACTGAATGTTGTCAAGCATCAGTCTCACGGTCCATAGTAACAGTAGTCTCGTCTTTGCCCGAAGCATTCAAACTCTTCTCTTCTGTTCCTTCTAATCCTGTAGTCATGGCATCTTTGCCTGCCATATCTTCTGAAAGTTTCTTGCTTTTCTTAGAAAATTCTTCCATGCTCGCAAAGGAGTTCTGATTCTCAACTGAGTCCTTTTTGACAGTACCATTAGTAATCTGGGACTCCGTAGTGACCACGTCCAGCACATTAGTATTGTTCTGAACTTCCAATAGGCCGTCAGAAATTGCCTCTGTTGAATTGGTATTATTTTCTGTATGATTAACAGGTTCAACCGAAGTGGCATTAGAAGTAGCCCCAAGCTCCTTACCAGAGGATTCAACTTCCAAGTCCTTTCTTTCATCAGCTTTAACCTTCAAAACGCTAACATCAGCAACGGTCTCTAGTGAAGGGTTACTGCTTACGGAGGTTTCATTCAAATGTTGGCTATTTTCAAAAGTTTCATTGATAGGGCTTTTATTATCCATGTTAACTGCTGGGAGATCTTTGGTTCCAATAACTACAGTTTCAGCAGAAATGTCTTTCTCATCCAAGTTCTCGAGTCGCTCCTCACTCGAAGCTCTTGCGTCTTCATTACCACCTGAGAGTTCTGTTGTCTGAGTCTCTCGATGCACAGAACCAGCGATATCATCCTGCTTATAACTCTCTTCTCGTGCCTCCTGTGAAGCCTTCTCATGATCTTCTTGGTCCTCGAAAAAATCAGACTCTCTGTAGCGCATCTCTTTCTCTTCACCATCTAATTCCTCCCCTTGCTCCTCCTCATCACCTCTTTCATGATCTTGCACATCTATCTCATCATCTACAACCCCCCCACCTTCCTCCTCCTCCTCGTCCTCTGCTTCTTCATGCTTGCTGTCCTCCTTCTCCTCTTCTTCTACTTCTACTTCTACTTCTTCCTTTTCTGTTTCATCATCTTTAGTCTCATGTGAAGAGAACACATCAGTGTCTGCTTTTTCAGGAAGATGCTTCCTACCAAGATCAAAGACCTTATCTCGCATATCAGCCATGTCACTCAAAAGCCTTGAGTTCTTCTCTTCCATCGCTAATTTTTTATCATGGGAGTGCTTCAGTTGATAAAGCAGCCAGAGACAGACAACAACCAGAAGACCAATCTGAAGAACATGCCCCACTTTAAACCCCTTGTTTCTATAGTTCCGACTAGAAGCCTGCCTCATCATGGTTCCTAGCAGAAAACGAAAACTGTACTTTTCAACTACTTATAGCTTAAGCTTCACACAAAGCTAGTTTATCCTTCAGTTGTCCACTACAATCTATTATCTGCGTCATCAGAATAACAGAACCATATAAAATGATCAATCAAGAGAAGAAGTTCAAAACATTAAGTAAGATCAATTATCACTATCCAATTTCTGCTTAAATGATTCGACATGATAAACTACTTACAAGACTGAGCAAAACCAACTAAATTTAAGTTTTATTTTTACTTCAGCAAAGTAACACCACAAATGAAATTTGTAAAAGCACGCAACAGTTCCTCTACTAGAACAAACAAAAATGCTAAATTTTTTTCACATTCTTATACTCAAAAGCATACTGTAATATAACTTGAGGACAACTAGACAAGAACTAATTAAGCTTTTGTTTTGGATTGATCATGGTTAACAAATCCACCGAGCTAGCATAGCTTCTAAAACCCTAGCCCCAAATAGCAACGAGCTCTACTCCATCAGAGTAAAAAAGCAACAGATCTTCTAGCAAATATTGAGCGCATATTCCTTCCCATATCAAGAAGTCAATTGAATCATCAAAAAAGGTGAGGCTTTCCATTGAAAATTAGAGCAAATATAAGCGACCCAAGAATCGACTCGGCAAAATACTCAAAATCTAACAAAAACTCAACTCATTAACTGCAAATTTAGCTTAAATCGGAACAAAGAAATTAAAATTTTCACCTTTTTCTCAGCTCTGTGCTCCCGTCAGGCGACTGAGCGATGAATGTTTGAAACTTTGAAATAGGAGTATGACAACAAGAAAGAAGAGGAGCTAGATTGTACAAGTGGTGTGACAGGTACGCTTCGGAAGTTAATTAGAAATAATCTTTTAAAATAAAAGATAATTTTCAAATTTATTATTTGAGAGAGAAGTTTAATTTTTTTAATCTAAAAAAAATTTATATATAAAACTTTATGATATAAATTTTTATATTACTAAATTTTAACAAAAACTTACAATTTATTATAAAATATTTATTTAAATAAATACTTCGAAGCAACGCCTTAACTGAAAAGCAGATGACACAGACGAGCAATGAAAGAAAGTTAATTAAGCGCTCTGTTCAGGTCAGCTGCTGCACTAAATTGGATTTTGCAAAATCTTTCTTCTAATAAGGATATTGATAACGCTGTTTCCTTGTTTTAAACTAAACTTCCTTAGCCCAATTCCCCCTATGAGTTTTTTTAGCTTCAATCAGGGTTATGGTTTTTCCAATAATTAATTTTGAGTGCTAATGCAATAATTGATCAGCTAATCAATTTGTAGCTGTGTTTGCTGATCTGGAATTTGGACAGACTTGTTTAGATTGGATTGTGAGCACAAAACTGGTCCATAACAGCATTATACTGTGTGTGATTGGTTATTCAGTAGCCATTTTCATATTATTATAAACCCATAACAATTTTAGAAGCCATAAATTGCATCAAAATTCCAAATAGCATTGTTCCTTCAACAATAAATCCTTTATTGTTTCTCATTTTAGAATAGACTTCCCTGTAATATTATAAAAGCCTAACTACTCCTGCTAAATAAAAAACTATAGGCCGTAAAACCAATATAAGAAAATGTAAAGGACGTATACTGCAAAAAACGAACAACTTCTCACACTTTGTAAATGGGCTGGATAGAGAATGGGGCATTTAAAGTAATAGTTAGTCCTTAAAGTTAGCCCGTTGGCCAGATTATTTCCCGCTAAGGAGAGCGACCGCCAGATTGACACGGTTCGATTTGAAACGTCGGCGATAGCCGGCCGCTAAACCCTATTCAAGAAGGAAATCGATTACAGGTGTGGAATTGTTTGTGATTTTCTCTAATTTTGAAGTGTTTCTTGCTTGTATTATTGTTGTTTAACGAAGAATCTCTTAAAATCGTTAGGTATTGCTTTCGAAATTTTTAGTGTTTGTGTTATCCGGGAAAAGCGTTGGTAATTCAGAAGTTCTATTTTGCGCAAACAAGTTCTACTTGGCTGTAATCATATGATTTCACGATCTCGTATGATTTTTGCTTCTTTTTGATGCTGTATGTGCTTTTGGATTTTTAAGATTGCGACTTTAAATTCCCCATTTTAGATATATAGTTTTGATAAATTTCTTTTTGACTGCAAGTGCCAATATCTTGAAAGTCGGGGAAAAGACGCTTTTACTTCTTCTTAGTCTTGTGTTTCTTCCTAGATTTTTCGTACCTATTTAAGAGATCTCGTTTTAAGTTTGAACTTTTTGCTTGGCAAAATCTCCTCATAAAAACTGATGGATTGCACCCAAGTTTCATCTGTGTTGCTATCTGCAATTGCATGCATGCACAGTGTGCGCAAGTAACATGCGATTCATTCTTCAGAGATTCTGCTATCTTACTGCATAAAAATGAAAATGACATTCACTAGGTGCTGGCTAAGGCATTGCCTCCTTAAAGGGTTTGTTTCAAATACACCGAACTCCACTTCCTCCCTCCAGATTTTGAGTTCGAATAGTTCACGTGTTCCAATTGTTACTCCGAACTCCACTTCTATCAATATTTAATTTCAAACTTCACTTCACTTGTTTCAAATGTTATTCTGAATTCTGCTTCCTCCGAACTCTACTTTTCATCGAACTTCACTTTCATGAAATTATGTTTTGTGAAACTCAATTACGTGCAGTTGAAACATACCCAAAGGGAAGGTCATGTCTTGAGTCAGGCAGTGCACGTATGTTGTCAAAGAAGTTCCAGAGTGCTTGTACGTAATCTGTTTTTACTTTCTAGTTCTGCCTTTTTACACAGTCCAGCCTATTAGTCTTAGTACATATTGCTGTTGTCTTCCAGTGGGCTTTTAGTTGTTAAAACAACACTTCTTCCTGGCCTTCTATCATAATCATCTATTTAGAACTTGTCCTACTTATACTTGTGTTCCAGGAGATTACAAAGAGTAAGAAACCTAACTAATAGTAACAACAACTAGTAATAAGCCTTGTTACATTCTGTGGCGTCGCTTATATGGGTTCTATTGCATCATTGTGGTGTATCTAAAATAACATCTTCATTAAGACGACAAACAAATAAGTCATTTTGTATGATAGCTAACCAAATTTTCAATCCCGTGTGGACCTCTTGCTTGAGTATCGTTGGGGTATAACATTTCACGCTCCCCTATTCCTTTTTAAGAGATAAAGTCCAATGATTCGCATTTACGAAGATGTGTAGTTGCAGGTCTTTGCTTTATATGGTAAAACCATTTTAAACGGGCTTCTCTGATTATACTTTCAATTAGTTCTGGTCCAACTTTTTTTTAAAGGCTTTTATTCTTAATTTTATCTTTAATTGTATACCCACTCATCCAGCAAATTATATGCATTTCTGTAATATTTAGCTTTTAAACATATCGCAATTTTACTACCCAACTTCTGCTCGATAAAGCATTAACATCTTTACTGCTGTTTTATAAATTTTTGTTTTTAGTTTCAGCGGTATACTCCCATCACTTAAAACATCAAAAGCATCTATTTCTGCTATCACTCTCTATTTTTTGTGGACATTCTTGTCTAATTCCATTGCTAATATAAATTTTCATTTATTGATGAACAATTTTACCACCAACAATATATGTAAAATAAAATCACAATCGGTAGCTCACTGCACACACAAAAGGTAAAAGACAATTATAAATTGTAACTACCAAATCCAAAGACAATAAATTAAAAAAAAATAGAATTTATTGCTAAGCCCAACTTAAGTGCAGTTTTGTTATAAATAAGAATATTACTTTTGAAACTATCTCTGAATCTCAAAATAATAATAATAAACATAATCTTATAAAGATCGTAAAATAGAGTATAAAACACCTGAAGGTTTTGCGGGAGCATTATTGTTTGATTTGAAGTTGATATTTAAAAAAGAAAATTGATACTCAAATCCTCAAACAACCAAATAAAAGCAAGAGTAGTTTTTTCTCAATACTTACACTTTTGAATACTTTACCTTTCTTATGAAAGTGTGCTATGTAAAGTAAAAGAAAAGAGACCAATAGATAGATTCCGAAGAGAGCAATCGGCCAGTGATTGATTGTTGGAACTGGCTTTTGAAATTTTAGAAAGAAGATGTAAGTTCAACTAAGGGTATGTTTCATTTGCCGCCAAATTTCATTTCCTACCTCCAGATTTTAAATTAGGTATTTATTTCAATTATCACTCAGAATTTTTTTTTTTACTTTCAGTCTTCCACACCTAACTTTACTTTCTTTAAACTTTTATTTTAAGCTCCATTTCACGTGTTTCAGTTATCACTCCGAACTTCACTTCTACCGAACTCTACTTCTCATCGAATTCGACATTCATGACATGTACTTTCATGTAATTGAAACACGCGCTAAAATGCAAATATATTTATTTGTACTTTTGCCGGTTTGATATACTTTGACCCACTTAGTTGTAACATAGTTTCAAACAATGCCAAATTAGAATTTAAAGGGGGCAGAACAGTAATACATATATATAGATCTTAAATGTATTATAGCCCCTTAACAGGTCTTTGGAGTGATAATCATGAGCCAGGATAATTTACAGATCTTGCATTCAGTTTTTAAGCACAAATCTTTGGAGCGATACTGATGCTATGCTCCCTTGAGACGGTTATTTTTGTATGCTTATGCTCTTACGTTGTACATTTGCGCAGAATTGCTTGTAGTATGTTATGCAAAGAATTACTTGCACAGAATTGCTTTAGCAATTACATGCTGAGGTATGTTATGCACAGGAATTGCTTGTTCTATTCTGTATGAAGAATGATTTGGACTACGTTTAGTGGTTATTGCATGTAATGCCACGACTCTCCTGAATGAAGTTTCTCTTTCCAAATGAGCATCTATTAGCATGGTATATGCCATGAGGTCCAGAGCGACATCAAGATATTTCTTCTAGAATCATGCTTGAATTTCATTGGCCGGAATTTGAATTTCTCGTTAGGTGCTTTTCATGATTGGAACTACTAAGCTGGTAAGTGATCAGAGAAAGCTTTCCTGTTCGGCAGTGCATGTTTTGTTTGATTTGGTGGATTGACAGATTTTGCGGGGTTGATGTTCTGACCCTTCACTCATATAGCCAATCCAAAGAAAAAGATATTGGCTTTCTTAATAATCACTCTTTCTTCAGGAGGGAAAGAGTGATTATTATCTCTCCAGTCTTGTTCCAGTTCCATCCAGCTCTCACCCAGCTTTATAATTGATTGCTTTCTGAAGTCCTTGAAAGCAATGTAGGACAAGAAGAAAAGAGTCTATAACTTTTACTGCATATCTGGCCCCTTGTTTGTGTGTGGCAAACATGTTTTGGTTAGATAGCCATAGCTAGACTCTGACCAGCTTCGCATTTTACTGTGTTTTTTTGCTAGTGGTGTATGCTTTACTTCTGTCAGGGTTATCTTACTTATCTTGCTGATTTTTTTATTAGTTCTGGAAATCTATTTCATTTCTCAGTTTTAGTTGAAGGAAACTATGTGAACTGTTCTAGGTCTCCATCTTGTCGTTCCCGTATCCAGCAAACTTTGGCCAGTCAAAGTATAAATGCCAATACCGCCAAAACCAAATCAAAGAAGCATTTGCTTGCTATCTTGCTTGATATTAACTGCTTCCTACCTTCTTAACACAATTTATAAATGCTGATTCGATGCTTCTTTTACTCAACTGACGATGTCTTGGTTTTTTTAGAATGTAAAGAGTTCAATACAGCTTCCTTCTGTTTATTCACACAGGTAGTAGGAAGGTGGAACCTTTTATAACTGATCAACCAACGGAAAGAAAGAAAGAAAGACAAATAGGTCATCTTTGATTCAGTACACGTGCAATTGGAGTGGCGGAGTCGCTATCTTGAACAGCTGGAAAATTGAACACATACCAGAATGTTATTATCTGATTGGAAATGTTTCTTTATGTATATTTGAGTTGATACAGTTATCGTTCTAAAAGTTGATCTATGATGATTGATTGAGACTATTCTGTGCATCTGCTTGTTTCCGAAGTTGCTTAACTTATACTTTTCTATTAAAGACTTATTTATCAACGATCACTCTTTTTTCAAATTTATTTTTAATAAAAATAAATTTAAAATTAAAATAAATTATTTCTATCAAATATTTATTGTTAAAATTATTGTTAATATAAAATAAATATAAAAATTTTATTTTTAAGTACTTTTAATTTAAGTTTTATTTTTAAAAATTAATTTTATTTCAAGATAAACACACTTTAAAGGTATTTTAGAAAAAAAAAAAAGGTAAATTGATGAAGTCCAACAAACAATGTCATGTATTTTATTTTAATATATTATTTACTATTTCTTAAACTAATAACGTACCATGCGGCGACGCCGGCGAGATATGAAACTTCAGACTATGAGGTGTATTTGGTTGTATTTTATCTGTGATGTACAATTAATTTCCTGCAGTCAAGTCTACGAGGAAACTCAGAGTCTGTGCCAGAGAGGCGAGAAAACGTCTCAGCCAGGTAGGCACCAGATAAGTAAAATCCGGACCCCGTTCGCACTTAAATCCAGAGTCCAGACTGTCAATTTGACTCGCAACTGAATTAAGTTTTGAGAAGAATAACTAAATCTCAACAGAATGAAAAACATAAATAAAGCGAAACTGACCAGGCTGGCTGGGGTCTAATTAAGGCATGGCCTTGATTGATAAGCGTGAGCCTGCTTTGTTTTTTGGTTTAGGATCCAGATGCTTCTTCTTCCTGTAATAAAATGGCACGATCGTCGATGCTTTACGCGACCAGCTAAGTTGTCCTTCTCCTTGTTCCCCTCGAATGCTCTTCTACCAAAACCAAACCAAAGAAGAGAGCGCTTTTCGTATCAATCATTTTAAACTAGTATTTTTTTAAATAAAAAATATTTTTATTTTTTAAAGATATTTTTTATTTTTTAATAAAAAAATAAATATAAAAAATTTTATTACACAAAACTTTTTTATATTTTTAAATATTTTAAAAAATAAAAAGTAAAATGATATTTTTAAGAAACGGTTTCTCAAAGGTAACCTAAATTGTATTCAAACTGTGGGATTTAATGGCAGGGTAGAACTTGAATAAAAAATTTTGAACGCGATCATATTCCATTGCTGCTAGGATGCTAAAACATTAAGGGTCTATTTTGGCTTAACTTATAAAAAGTAGCTTTTCAATTTTATGAAAAATGTTTATTTAAAATTTAAGAAATAAATTTTTATTATTTAAAGTAAAAAAATAAATTTTATTTTTTAAAAAGAAAAAAATATTTTTTTTATGTAGAAAAATATTATTTTAGCCAGTCACTCTTTGTTTTCTATTGAATTTATTTCAAACAAACTCGTTACACTCGCACCTGAAACCACTGGAAGGCAGAAAACAAAATACTTCTAAACCTCCTTAAGTACATATTTAAAAAAATACTTATAAACGCTTTTTAAGTACGTATTTAAAACACTCATAATTTTTTTTTATCAAATTTTGAATTCTAAATAGTTCATATAATGCAAAAAATTTAGAACTTTATATTCACATATAAAATTCTAATTTTAATTTTTTTATTTATATATTTTTCAATTTAATTATATATTTTAATTTTAATATACTTCAAAAATTATTGAAAAATATAGATAATAAACAATTCCACTTTATTTCTAAAACAAATTTTTTATTTCTTATTTTTACAAAATTTAATTAGTAATATTTGAAGCACGGGATAAACATTTCAAACTCGAGCCAACCTCTTCTTTTTAAAAACAAACCCACAGATATTCCGGACGATCAACCACGTCAGCGCTCTCTCTACCCATGAATCCTGTGAACTGAAACTCTTAATGTGCTTTCTTTTACCTTTATAATATTTATTAAAAAATACAAAATTTTATTTTAACCTTATTTTTTACAAAAGTTTTAATTACATTATTTTTAATAATTTATTTTTTAACCAAAATACAGTCCAAAAGTTCAAATTATCCAAACTAATGGATATTTGAATACTTATTAAAAAAATTTAAAATAATATTGTTAAACTTTTTTAAATGAATTTTATTTATTATTTAATAATAGAAAACTAATAAAATTTTACTACATAAAATATATTTATATTTTTAAATTAAAAATTATAATATATTATAAAATAGAAACTAGAAAGTTATAATAAAAATAATAATAAGCTCTTCAAATATTTACTAAAAATAACTTCATTCATTCAATTTTTAAATAGCAAAAACATAAAAAATATATAAGAATAAAAAAATTTTCTTTGCTGCTGCCGCTGCTGAACTGCTTGCATTGCTCTTAGCTGCCTGCAAGTGTCGCATTGTGTTTGCGGGTCCCTACTTTCTTCGGATTCTAAAACTTCTCAATCCCGTCTACTGCCAGCCTGTACCCAGCTAATATTCTTCTCTCTCTATCTCTCAATTCATCATCGCAAATCTTTCTCCGTACAGCTTGCTTCCAATATTATTATTCTAATTTAATTTTTTTTTTATCAACTCAAATACTACTACTGTTAATATAAAATAATATTAATATTAGTGATAATAATAGTAAGCAGCGGCGCAGTGTTCGTGTGGGGGGAAAATCCACAGAAGAGTAGAAGACCCAGCTCATCTCTCATCTCATATTCACCCGCACGCTCTTCTTCTCTTTCTTCTTCCTTCCCGTTTGTTTATCTCCAACCTATCCCAGCTAATTCCAGCTCTTCCCTCTCTCTATAAATATAAAATTACAACTCCCTTCTTTGACCGCTTGCCCCCCTTCTCTCCACCCACTCTCAACCACAACTAAACCACTCCAACAAATTAACAAACTCAGCGACAAAAACAGAGCTGAGAGAGCGAGAGAAGAAGAAGAAGCGGGGAGGCGGCGGCGGTGGTGGCAATGGATCCGTGCCCTTTCGTCCGCGTGATAATAGGAAATCTCGCCGTGCGTTTTCCAATTGCTTCTAAGCCTGCACGTTCCGGCGTTCACCCTTCAACTTCACCATGTTACTGTCGCCTTCGTCTTTCTGGGCAACAACAACACCAAACTGCTGCCGTTCAACTTCTTCCTGCTGATTCAACGAGTTTCTCTGACCTGTTTCCTTCTGCTACATTCCATCTCTCTCTTGCTGACCTTTACCGGCTTTCTTCTCGCCGACGTTTACCGAAAGTTTATCTAGCGATTTACACTGGGAGGAGGGGAACAACGTGCGGTGTTAGTTCGGGAAAACTACTTGGGAAGATATCGATTCCGTTGGATCTCAAGCTCGCTGAAAATCGGCCAGTTGTTTTTCACTCTGGTTGGGTTCCGTTCGCTGGCGCCGGTAAGGACTCTTCTGCCTCTGCGCAGCTTCATTTTACCGTACGCGCTGAGCCGGATCCGAGATTCGTCTTTGAGTTTGGAGGAGAACCAGAGTGTAGCCCGCAGGTTTTCCAACTCAGCGGTGCTACTCGTCAGCCTGTCTTCACTTGCAAGTTCTCTTGCCGGAACACAAATCACCAACACAGTAATTCTGATATGTCTCTTCGTTCACGGTCAGTAATCAATCTTGCGAAGCAATTCTCAATTTTCCATAAGTATAATTAGCAGAGTTTTATAACAATTTGTTTCATGCAATGATGACAGATCTATGCCAACGGAGGGAAATGGTAAAAGGAGAAGCTGGCTAGGATCGTTTGGTTCGGACAGGGAGCGGCCAGCGAAGGAGAGGAAGGGTTGGTCTGTGACAGTTCATGATCTATGCGGCGCTCCGGTGGCAATGGCGTCAATGGTGACCCCGTTCGTTGCTTCACGAGGCTCAGATCGCGTTAGCCGGTCCAACCCTGGCGCTTGGCTTATTCTTCGCCCCAGTGAAGGAACATGGAAACCTTGGGGCAGACTTGAAGCCTGGAGAGAGCGCGGCGGAACTTGTGATGGCTTAGGGTATAAGTTTGAATTAGTGCCCGATGGTGTCCCTGCTGGTGTTACTATTGCTGAGAACTCCCTCAGCACTAGCAAGGGCGGGAAACTCACAATTGATCTCAGCGGGACGGGGAACAATTCAAATTCAAGATCGACATCTCCAGGATGTAGTCCCATAGGCAGTGGTGATTATGCAATGTGGCCGTTTATGAGTTACAGAGGATTTGTCATGTCCTCGACTGTGGGAGGTGAGGGGAAGGGGAGCAGGCCGTCTGTGGAGGTTGGAGTGGTGCATGTCGCCTGCGCTGAGGATGCTGCAGTGTTCGTGGCTCTTGCTGCGGCTATGGATCTCAGCATGGATGCCTGCCGGCTGTTTTCACACCGATTAAAGAAAGAGTTCGAATGTATCAATTAGAATGGGTGTTTGTTTCTTTGTTTGTTTTGGTTGAGATTTTGATTTGGGCGTCTTTTAGATCCCTTGCTACTGACCGAGAGAGGCTAGGTAGATTTTAGATCTGGAATTATTCTTCATGTTTGTGTTTGGTATTGCTCTCAATTGTACAGATGGAGTAAAATTGCGTCTTTTCTCTTCTTTATGGTGAGTTTTGGGAGCGATCCTGCTAATCTTTGTGGATTAGTCTTCTAGATGTTTTTCGGAACTAGAAGAGAGTTAGGAATTATAAGGTAGAATTGCTGTATGATGAAGGTTTTGGGGCTTGGTGATTCTGGGAAAAATTGAAAATTGAAACAAACATCAATCAATATTTTCAGTTTTATATGGTTTCTTCTGCTATTATCCTTTCATGATTTGTGTGCTTTACTAATTGATTTCTAGGATTTTACGTGTTGAATTCTGCTGTCTGCAAATGTTGTGTGGTTGATTGTTGTTCAAGATTGATTATTAACTTTCATTATTATGTTGCAGTTCTTCTGGTAATTTGAATCCTTTGCATCTGCTTTTGGACAATGTTGTTTTTACAGCCAAAATGCTTACAGTATTACCGAATAGAAGGTTTTTATTATCTTGTTATTGGTAAGTCATCTTTCTCAGTTACAAACAATGATGTATTAGCTTACAATTACTTGGTGTTTTGAATTTTCAGTACCCTCTGAGAGATGTTCGGGCAACAATAAAGTTGATAAATTGTTGTTGTTAGTCTATGTTGCTCTAGAATAAAAGTACAGATAAAAAAATAATAAGAAAACAAATAAAAAAAATAATTAATTGATCTTACGATATTTAGATATAAAATAAAAATAATAAATTAATTATATTTGGATAGATGAATAAATAAATGAGTATTAAAAATAATTTTTTTATAAAAAATTCAAATATTATTTTATTTATATTAATATTACTTTATTTAAAATAATTTTAACTAATTTATTAATATAATTTTAAATAAAATTTATTAGTATAACTTTTAAATTAATTTTTAATATTAATATAAAATTATATTAATTATTAAATATAAAAATAATTATATTATTGTATTATTTTTTCTATCAATAAAAAATTAAATAAAAAAAAAATTAAATTACTATAATAAAAAATAATATGTATTAATTTAAAAATATTAAATAAAAATAAATATGAATTGAAATTTTATTAAATAATTAAATATTAAATTAGATAAAAATTAAATAAATAAAAAGATAAAAAGAGAAGTAATTTTTTGCTTCCACTTATCTCATCACGTGTACCACCTGATTTGGTGGATACATATTTAATTATAAAATAGTGAAAATGATGGATAATAATTTTTCATCTGAAAATTTAACAAATATGAGTAGGAACGAAAATTTTGTTAACTTCACCGTCACTCTCATGTTTATTCATAATCCAAACGGAGCGTAAGGTAACGACGCGTCAACTTGCTGCTTAGCAGCTTATTATAGTCAATAATGCTTAGCTGTAGAGAGCAGGATTCGGTCATTAAGCATAAAGAAAAAGGGAATGAGAACCTGTTAAGAGTGCTGTTAGGCCTGATGGTGAAGCAAAGTAAGGTACGAGTTAGATTGGATCTTTCTCTCAGGGGCCCCAAGTCCACATGGGTTTTGCTGGATGCCGTTCGGTTTACTATCTGAAGTTTTATCTGTTTGGTTACATTCATTCGTTTCAAAACTGGGTGGCAAGGAAAGCATGAGAGAGGATTGTTTTCGTTGTTGTTCAGAATCAGACTTTGTTTGAAAGTTATGTAAATGCGTTTCTTTTACATGCAGATTGAACGTTGGTTATAGCTGTAACTTATTTATTTGGCAAATGTATGTGAAGTTCCTGTAGTTTTTGAACATGTATAATGTGGGTCTGAACGTAACGAGTGGCGTATGTAGATCAAAGTTTAGTTTGTTAAACTTTGTTTGTTAGAAGCTTTTCTAACGGTGCGTTTGGCTTACCATTCTATAAAAATAGTTTTTGATTTTTTGATTTCATATTTTTTAATATAATTTTTATAAATTTTTTATAAAAATTTAAAATATAAAAATATAGAATAATTTTATACAGCAAAGTATTTTATTTTTTTATTAAAAAATAAAACTTATATTTAAAAAAAATAAAAATATTTTTATTTTAAAATTTTTATTTCAAAAAAAATTTTAAACGCCCCACTAAGCCTTTCAACTGGTAGATTTTTCTGAAGCACCAAAAACTTGAACTTAGACGAAGTTGCTTGAGTGTTTACCGTATATACAATAAAGCAGGTCACATGTATCGCTAAGGACAATACAGGTGTTATTGATGCTTAAAATACCTGTAACTGAAATATTATACTTACGACATACAACGGCAAAACAAAGAGATGAGCGACGAATTCAATTCATCACCCGAAGACTAAACAATCTTGAGATAGCAAGAAATATACTCTTCTGGTGAAGTGTGATTTAGGACAGTTTCCTAAATGATTGTTAAGTGTTAACTTCAGAGTTAAGAAATACCGACTAAGAGCGTAATTTTATTTTTTTGATTGAATATTGAGTTTCGAATTATTTATATATTTCAATTATATATAAAATTCAAAATTTTATTTTTTTATATGAAAATTTAATTCTAATTCTAATTTTTTATTGACATATTTTTTAATGTAATTATATTTTTTAATTTTTAACATACTTTTAAAAATTATTGAAACACTAGATACTGAACTTTATTTTTATTTTGTTTTTCAAAAAATTCTATTTTATTTTTATGAAACTTAATTATGAATATTTGTAACACATCCTAATAGTGAAATGCTATTAGTTAGGTCAGTCAGACTTTGATAGATACGCATAATAATTTATATTTGTAAATAATATTATATTAGTTATATACTAAAAAATTCATTATATTTTGATATAATATTAATCTTTAAAGAATTGATTAATTAATTTGATACGGAGATTCAAATCTACATATGGTATTAGAGCTTGATAGATGGAGCCATATGGCTTGTCAATGTGGACATTTTTCAAGTTCAAAATGTTACAAATTGTTTCTGATACTAAAATTTTAAGAACCTAACACTGATCAACTAAAGTTAAAATTCCACATTAAATTTTTTGGGCCTGTTAACTTGCACGTTAATGTGGAAACGGAGACGTAAGTTATAGAAATTAGAAGCAGTAAAAAGAATTGAGTTATAGGCCCTGAATTATGCATTAACAGATTAATCACAATCAAGAGCTTCATAAGCTAATTATTAGATAGATGAAGATGAATCACAGATTCCAGAAAGTGGAAATTAATTACTCAGCAGTGAAGGATGGGCTTTTATTAGTTTGGGCCGTTAATTGGGCTCCATGGTGATTGATTTCATCAAACGGTAGAGATGGTTTTGATCTCTGGTTTCTCTCAGACGCCTTGCCTATAATTAACTCACCTAGGGTTTCTTTATTTTACCTTTCTGCTTCCGCCGTTTTTTAAGAGCTAGGGTTTAAACCACTGCAAAGCGCCGCCGTCGATCGAGATGGGTCACTCGAACGTGTGGAACTCTCACCCTAAGCACTACGGTGCCGGAGCAAGGGCTTGGTAATCAATTAGACCTACTTTATCTCTATATTTTCGTATTTTCTGTTTTTCTGTATGATTCTTCACTTCTTCTGTGTCTGGTCGTTTTGTTGCTATGCGAGGATCTGTTTGATTCGCTTGGAATGTTTGAATGTTATTAGTTATTCATATCGCGTATTTTGAGTTATCTGTGAAAGGTGAGCAGTTGAATCGAAGTTTGATTTGCAAGATGCTTGAACTTCTGTGATTAATCTAGCTGTAATCATGTCTTGGTGGTTTGCTTTGTATTACCCATACGTTCGATTGTATATCTACAGCATGCTAGAGGGAAAAAATTGTTTTGAATTGAATGTTCAGTATACAAGTGTATTTTGTGGAGTTATATGTTTACATGTCTGCTTACAAAGAACTGTGAAGCGCATGATGCCTTTTTGTTTAAATATATTAATTATCATGTTTCTTTATTTATAAAGTGATATAGGCCTGCGTGCATCAGTAATGAGTTGCTTATGATGTTAACTTCTCAATAACGTTTTTTTGGGCCATGATAATCTCAATAACTTATTGTGAACCATTATCAGACTAAGTGGTATTAGTTCTTTCCTTCCAAGTTTGGGGGAACTTGTACCATTTTTTTGTTACAGAATATGTACACTTACCTTTATTATAAGATATGTGGTAAACCACTGCTAGCAGCAGTTCCCAGTTAAATTAAGTAATTGAACTTTAGTCATTTGAAGTCTATAGTTGTTTGCTTAGATTTTACCTCGTTTTGCAATCCAATTTGGTGTATCAAGAGTGAATAACTATTGTATGACTGTTGATGAGTCTGATTATTGTGCTAACTTATTATGACATGTTTTTGAATTTTCTTTCGGTTGCAGTCGTGTCTGTGGCAACGTGCATGCAATAATCCGTAAGTATGGACTGATGTGCTGCAGACAGTGCTTCCGCAGCAATGCCAAGGAGATTGGTTTCATCAAGGTATATACTTCGTATATCCTGCTAATGATTGTGAACTAATTGTTCCAAGCCACATGTCCTAGTTATAGGCTTGTTAATCTTTTATAAGCTTAGTATAAAGCTGATGTATAATTTCTTTTATCTGGAAGTTTGGAACTTTTAGCTGCAGTATTCAGGTTTGCAGTTACAATATAGTAATCTAGTAATGCGAGATTATTATTGAGTTCTTCAATTTCCTAGACTTCAGTTTATTCCTCATGTCTCGGAGGTATGCCCTAATAATGCTCTTTAAGATTTGCTTGAATAAGAAAGTCTAACAATGGCTGTATTTATGAATTTGTTTGACAGTACCGTTAAGGAGCTGAAGAACATAGCTTTGGAGCCAAGGCAACAATGTTGCAATATCTTTTTAATTTCATAGGGTCACTGAGAATATTTTGAGGAAGTTAATAGCGCATGATGTTATTATCATGATATTTGAACTTAAAGCACATCTCAGATGCTGTACTTTTCAGTTTATTTAGAATATGTGACGTTGCATGGTATTTGTGGTATGGTTGCTTAGATGATTTGTCATTCACGATATATAGAATTTTCGTCTGTTGATCTCTGTTCTTGATGTGCACCTTTGAGTCAGCTAAATTCAGGAGAACTGCTTATTGTTATGAAGGTTTTTCCGATTATTTGCTATTCTGGTGCTCAGATTTGTACCCTTTATTGTTTTGTATCTTTGAGTTGGTTACATGCTTGAGAGGCATAAATTTGGTGTATGTGCGTTATTTTAATTTGGTTGACAGGATTGTGAGCAATGATTTGGTGTTGTAACAGTTGACAACTTAGGTTGTATAGGTGTATTTATGTTAGGTGGGTTCTCTACTGTCCAAGCCTTCACGTGAGACCTTGCTGTGAGGACATGCTCTTGCATCTCTTTGTAGACACACAGGAATGATTCTTCCGATCACAATAGTACAATTTCTCATTACGAACTAAATCATGATCCTTCCACCTGTCCGTAAATAAGTTTCATAAAAATAAATATTAGAAAGTAGAATTTTTTTTTAAATAAAGTAAAAGTAAAGTTCAGTATTTATAGTTTAATAATTTTTAAAGATGTGTTGAAAATTAAAAAATATAATTGTATTGAGAAGAGTGTAAATAAAAAGTTAGAATTAGAATTTTATAGAAGTAGAGTTTAAAATTTTTGTGTAATTAAAATATATGAATTATTCAGAATTTAAAATTTGATAGAAAAAATTAAAATTACGGATATTTGAAACACATTTTTAGTTATAGTAGAGTTCATCTTCTGGTGCAAATCAATTGGTGGATTCAAAATTTTTATAGATCTTGTTATATTTTTTAAATTTTTAAATAAATTATTTAAAAATTTATAAAGTATATATTATAAAATTAAAAATTTTATTTTTTTAAAATGGAGTATCAAACGCTTTTTAATACTATTATAATATATATTCAATTTCAACTGTTACAAATAAACCTTCATCATATATCATCAAGGGTATTTGTATTCAATATTTGAAATCTAACCAACTCTACTAACTCAAGGGCATTCTTTTGAGGGTTAACAAAACACTAAGGAGCGTTTGACATTACTTATTTTAAAATTTTTTATATTATATTTTTTAATAAATTGTTTATAAGTATTAAAAGAAATTATAAAAATATTTTACATAGTAAAATTTTTTTATTATTTATTTTTATTATTTTTAAGTTAAAAAATAAAATATTTTTAATAAAAATATTTTTTTTTCTAAAAAAATTTATTTAAAAATATTTTTAAATGCTTCTTAAATTTAAAACATTTTTTAAAATCTCACAAAATTCACTAACTCTCTCCTACCTCCAACTAACCCCCACACGACGCACCATGATGTTTTACGAGATAGCTAGATTAACTCCTTTAGGTTAGCTGAGTTAGTTGAGTTTGTAAAAATGTTGATCTTTAGCTTAAAAGAAAGCGTTCGAAAAAATAGAGATTAGTTGGAATTGAAAAAGAGAAGTTAAAATTTATGTTCTTTCAAACGTATATCATAAATTAGATTATAACTATAGTTTTACAATAAATCACAAATACGAAATTTAATCATTTTTTTAACCTATAATCTTGTCGGTTTAAAAGACTGACTTAATAAAAATAAAAATTGAAATTTTAAAATAATAGCATCGTCAGCTTATGTGCTTATAACTCTTCTGCTCACTGTACGAGCATTCTTTTTGGAAGTTAAAAAACGTTAACCTCGCAAACCCAGCTAACTTTAACCCTGTTAAAGATGGGTGGCTGGAACGTGTGCTACAGTGATTAGTTAAAACTGGTATTTCAGTTTCATAAAACATTCCAGATTAACTTAAACAGTAATCTACAAGAAGTTTTTCGCAGGTTCGTTCGCTGCAGTCTGCAGTGTTGTTTTCAACCGTACGACCGCCGCATTCCCACAGCACACGTTTGCCTACAAATAAAAGGGTAACACAGGATGTGCGGTGCATTTTGTTAACATTAACAAGGAGCATGTAAAGTTTTTAAGAAGGAACATGAATCAATCTCTCCGTTAAATCATTTGTAATCCTGTTCCGTTTCTTACCGCCGCTCGCAGACTCGGCTTTCATAAAAACGAAGTTTTTAATAATATAGCAGAAGAAGTAGAAGTTAGACGTTCTGGTAACCAACGGCTGGGATGGCTTGTTTCCAGATCTCGAGATCAGCTCTTTCTCCTCGGCTCGCACTCCGCTCCGGCCTATCTCACCGCCTCGGCTTCGTTGTTCCTCTCCGCTGCGCTCTGCAAGACCCCGATTCCAATCCCAAAGGTAAACTAATCATCTCCAAACAATAGTAGTGATAGCTGTTGCTGATAGTTGTCATTTTGAATTGTTGATGATGGGATGATTGTGTTGATTGAGCAGGAGAGGAGAGGCCGGAATCGTTGTTCATGAAAGAGCTCAGACGGCGAGGGATGTCGCCGGGATCTGTGGTGCAGGAAAGAGAGAGGATTCAAGAATCAATCGAGGAAGAAGAAGAAGGTCGGGGTATTCGGAGACGGAGCAACGGTGTTGCTTCTACTGCTGACGACGATAAGTCGCTCGATGGGCAGAGGGAACGGTCCATGTCTCTCAATAGCGAAGGGCTTGAGGTCTGTGTAAGTTTAGCTCTTTAGTTTAGTGGATTTGGCGATTTTGATAAATAGTTTCACTTTAAAAGCCATTTACTATGAACTTTTATTGAAAATTTTGATTTTATTTTGATTTATTGATTTATTTTTGGTGATTGAGGGTGTGGAATGAATTTGAGCTTATTAAGGTTGTAGTAAAATTGGGTAGAGTGATTCATTAGGCCCTGAACAATTGTGAAGTCAGGAGAGTAAGTTTTGGTCTTTGTGATAGATCATAACGATTGAACAAGCAGTAATTGCCTAATTGCATACTGTTCTTGTCATGATATGAATTTATTGGTCTACGATTTTATAAGTCTCAAAGTTGTTTTCGGGCAATGAACACATGCTTTAGTCTCTAGATGTTAGTGTTCCATCAAAGGTTCTGCTCACTTCTTCAAGTTGCTTGATAAGGATATATATAGCCAGTAGCTCTCAGGAATGGCATTTTATTGAGTAATCCAGACTTGATAATCCTTTGTCCATTTCGTAATTTATATGGGGCTGCTGATGCTGTAGATGGCTCTTCTAGGTAATGAAACCCACACTAAAGTGGCTTCTCTGGTTTTAATGATGGTGGTCAAGGTGCTTGATATGATATTTTGTCAGTTCTGCTCGCACTTGGAGGAATTGCCCGGGCTTTTATAGCCTCTTTATGGCAGGCATATGCCAGGTACTTCCAAAAGAATTAGTTCCTAAACTGGTGGACATCCTTGAGGAGGTGGTACCTATGCCATTAAGTGTTCCTGAATGGGTTATTGCAATATTAAAGCTCTACTTTACAGACTGTTGAATAAAATCAGTTCCATCTGTAATTATATCAAACTGACACCTAACTGGAGTTGGTTAATATGGCAGATCCAACCTAAATTCTTACTATTTTCATACATGCTTCAAGTCTCTGTTTATTATTTCTTTCCTTTGGTCATAAGGATAAACACTTGCAGAAAGAATTTGATTGGTCAATTGTGATATTGGTGCACCGGATAGCAAATTTTTATTTAGCCTAATTAACATTGGCAAACACTTGGAATTACCAACTTGTTCTTGTAGGGTTTAGTTCCTCGTACAAAGTTGCTGTTGACGATTGGAGGAACGTTCTTCCTTGGGTTTTGGCCTCTGATTCTAGTCACATCTCTGGCATTTGGAATATTATACATTGTAAGTTTCCTCTTTTGACTCCTTTCTTAAGATTTATACGTCAATTATAAAAAATAAGAATAGAGAATTCCATTTATTTCATATCATACTATACACTGGAATAGTCATTTCAACGGGAGTTTTTAATACACACTGTCATCATGAATGTGGATTGGTCTGGAAGTACATAGAACAATCATATGACCATGAACTGGGTTGCATGCCACAGTACCTGTGCTTCAACACAGGCTAATCTTGATTTGGACTTGCATCTTTTCCTGATTTAGATGAGGTATCTGCATGTGTTGCATCCTGTCTTTGCTACATGGTATCAGGTGTACAAACCTTGATGATCTGACTAGGTCCACATGAATTGAGCAAAGATTCGTTAACTCATTGCTTTATGAGTATCTGTTTGTCGATAACTTCAAATAAGTTCAAGGATTCTTCATTTCTTAGTAGATGCATGATGGATATTATCTTGTTAGTGGTGTTTTGATTAGTCTTTATGAATTTGAGGACATTAGGTAACGGGATGCGGGAGACCAAGTTCTTACGGATCGTGCCAGTCTAGTATGAAAATTCTATGACTTCCTAACAGCCTTTCTGCATTGCATAGCGAGCTTTTGTTAAGATAGGATCCAATGTAGTCCTTGAAGTGGCTGCCACACATGATCCTTGGTCTCTAGTGCAACAATTATGACGGAGTCTTACGAGACCATTGGTCTTTATTTTCCTAATATCGATAGTTTCAGGCTCCAGCTGTTAAAGAAAAGAGTATAACATTACAAATTGGATTTGTAAGACCATACAAAGTCAGGAGTGGGCACATTGATTTTTTCTACAGTGTAGGCTACACAATGTCAAATTAAGTAAACATTTATGTTGTACAAATTCACTACATTGTGACTGACTAATTTCGAACTATGAAAAAATTCTCAGCTTCTCTATCATCCAGGAACTCTGGTATTTTGAAATTATTGTATCAGAAACTATCCTATGCTAAACTGTCTTGTATAAGTTTTTAAGCCCAAGGAAGTCCTGAAAGCCTGTCATTTGGTCTAAAGTTTTTTGCCTAATTAAGTATTTGGACAAGTTTGGATTTGGCTGCAAGATGTGGCCTACCTACTCTGCCTGGTGGTGAACCACAAAGTAGTAACTTTAATTAGCAAGGTGTAGATTCTAATACACGTTTTCTGGTGAAAGTAGCTTTCCTTATTTTGGTCTTGTTCTTTGGATTGGATATAAGTGTTTCCCTTTAAGTAAATGACCTTGTTTTTCTGTTGATCAGTACTTCGGTCCTAGTTTTGTGCATGATGCCAGCATGATGTCAGTATCACCACCACCATATGTCGACCCCTACACACTTTTGGAGGACGAAGAGATTTTTCAAGTTGCTCCTTACATCAAGTGATACAAACCAGAATTTTGTTATACGAAGCAATCCTTTTGGAGTTTTCCTGTAATATTCTTCTGCTCTCTGTAAAGCTCAAATTTCTCAATGTTTGATGCGTCTAAGTTGTCTCAGATTAATCCCATCGCCGAAGTAGCTACATTTGGTCCCTTGGAGGAGGGAGTGTGTTTTTTTATAGAATTTTCTTCTAACTAGGTGGTTTTACTAGTTACTGATGTTGTAGCTTATCTACGAAATGAATACATTATGCAGAAATTAAAAGAGCGTCTACTGCGTTTCTCTGGAGTAGAAACTGCTTGATTTTATGAGTTCATAGCTGTATATGTGTAGATCCAAAAGAGCGCGTATAGCTTCTCTCTGACTAGACATTTCTCGATTGTAGAGTTCATTATTGTATATTGTATATATATATATTCTCTTCTATGCATGATGATCAAAATTGTTGATGCATTCCATAGTTCACTGCTTCAATGTACCAGAAAGGGAGCTCTAATAAAAAGAGCTTTTTCGTAAAAATAATTTTTAGATAGCTTATTTTAAATATTTCAGAAAAAATTATATGTATAAATTTTCATAATTTATAATTTATCTATATTATTCAAAAATAAAATATTTCTAAAAATTATATATAATTTTTTTTAAGTTGAAAATGAATCTTTTTGAGAATGATAAGTACTCTCAAAAGTCTAATGTCATAAACATTGAACACTTCTTTAGATAGTCCTTTTATTATTTTTTCTATAATACTAGCGCTGGCGAACAAATTTGTAATAGGCTTATTGGGCCAAAAAGCCCAATACACGTTCGTTAATTGTAGAGAGACCCAAGTATTTCTTCCCAAACTCCCAGTTTTCACTCTTTTTGTCATGGTTCGCGAGCGTTGGTGAGATCGACCTCCGTCTCTACTGATTCCTCTCCGGAGTTAGGTTTTTTCTTCACACGAATTTCAATCGCGATAGTTCTAGCAATATAATTTCCTCCTAGATTTGTAGAGTTTTGGTAGGTAAAATGTTTTTTTTTTTGGTAACGATTGCTTGTTTCCGCTCTCAATATTTCTGTTTCTGTATTTGTTCGTGTGAGTAGAGTTTTTTTTTTTGGCAAACCATCTACTTATTCTACTGTTAGTTCATTCTATTTTCTAGTGTTAAATGATGTTAGAAGTAGCTATTTCGCCAAATTCAATAGATTAATCTAGCGTTATTTGCTATTCACCAAATTTCATGGTTCAATCTAGCGTTATGGCCCACGGTCACAGTACTAGAATCTTGGCTGGAATCCAATAGATTCTGGCGGTAATCCACACAATAAAGAAATTAGTAAGAGAAAGGATTGGATTAAGATGGGCAGTGATTAAAATAAGAAGTAGAGAAATTAGGGTAAACCCACTATTCTAGTGCAAACTGTGAAGAGTTGTCATCGCTGCTGGTATATATAGTTTTATACTCAGCGGAACGAAGTAGATTGATTGTTTACAAAGTGTCATTAGTTTTAAATTTTATAGAGCTAGCATGTGCACTGCATGAGCCAGGTGACCTCACTGGCAACTGCGATCCAATGATCTAATAACCTTGATCTTGCCATCTAGGTTTCACAAGGAAATTTTGTTAGAAATTTCACAATGGACTATGTGGCATGAATTTTAGTGATTTATTATCAGTTCCTTTTGTACATGGATTATGTGGCAAGGAACTTTATATGTTCAAATTTTACATGTAGTAATGCAAGAAGCCTATGTCTGAGTTGTGGTTTTTTTTTTTTTTTTTGGGTGCTGACCAGTACTGTTCCAATTTTTGCAGGTGTTGAGGTTGCTATTGGTCCCAAGACGTCAATGGCCTTTCCATATAATCCCCATAAAAGACCGTATGAACGTGGCCCTTCTGAATGTAATGGAAGGGCAAAATGGCAGAAGACTTTGCCTTCTGTTGCAGCATCTGATCAGTCCAAATCAGCTATGGTTTTCCGTTTGCTCTGCCCAGCTTCGAAGATTGGAAATCTGATTGGTGAAGAAGATGATGTTGTCGCAAAAATACAGCAAGAGACTGGTGCTAAGATCATAATAGAAGAAGTTGTTCCCGGGTGTGATGAGCAGGTTGTTGTTATAATGAATTCGGAGAGAGATGTTGATTTTAAGGAGGAAAATAAGGATGATAAGGAAGGAAATTGTGATGGTGATGGCAGCGAGAATGATGACGGTGGCGAGGGTAGCAAGGATGACAATGGCAGTGAGGATAGTGATGGTGGTGGAGGTAACAAGGATGGCGAGGGCCACGAAGATGGTGATGATGGTGAGGGCAGAAAGGATGATGATGGCGGTCATAGCGATGATGGTGATAGTGGTCATGATTGCAATGCGAAGACAACTGATGAAACCAATGAAGAGAAGGAAAGTACTCCATCTCTGAATACTTCAAAATTAGAAAAAGAAACATCATCAGCTCAAAAAGCTCTCATGCTTGTTTTTGAGCGTTTAGTCGAAGACAAAATGGAGAGTGATGGTGAGGATGAACCCTCCAAAAAGTCTTCATCTTTTGTAAGATTACTGATGAAATCTACGCATGTTGGGTGTCTTCTTGGGGTTGGTGGAAGCGTTATCAAGCAAATGTCAGCTGATTGTGGTGCTCAGATACGGATACTTCCAAAGGATAAGCTACCTTCCTGTGCATCGCAATATGATGAAGTTGTTCAGGTGATTCCTTTGTTGTTTTGTAGTATATTCTGGAAAAGAATCGAAAATATGGAAAGTACAAAATATCATAGTTTGAGTAATTTGGTCATTTCTGCTATCTAAGATGACGTAGCTTACTGAGTCAAGATTTTGAGCTTTCCTTTGGCACATTTAACTGTCTATTGCTTATGGTCTTGATCCTTTTTGTGCTAGAAGTGTCCATTAAGATTCTATCTGAGATAGCCGTTAGTGAAAGCTAATAAATTTTTGCGATTTTACTTTTTCACCTACAATGAACACAGATCATTGGTGGAATCGACTCAGTGAGGAAAGGTCTTGAACTAGTTTCGGAGCAGCTTCTTAATTGCGATTTGTTGGCTGCAAATTCTTTTGGTCCATCTGTGAACCAAGCTGCTTCTTTATCTCATTCTGAAGTTCCTCGATTGGAAGGCTTTCCGCCTGGCAAGCATCCTTTCCCCAGTCCAGCTTTCAGAAATAGACATTTTGAAGCAGCGGATCATCATCCTGGCATGCCTTCACCTCTTTCGAGGTTTCCTCATAGTGTTGCTGCAGGGGTTTTCCAGCCAGAGCAGCTCACTTTTCGAATGATATGTTCCAATGACAAAGTTGGAAGTGTTATAGGGAAGGGTGGTGGCATTATCAAAGCTCTCCAACATGAAACTGGATGTGAAATTCGGGTTCTTGAGACCATACCTGAGTCAGATGATCGCATTATAGTAATTTCTGGCCCAGCGGTATAGCTCCTACCACCCATTTCTATGTTTTTTTAATTAATTTTCTGGAAGAACTATCTTCTCAATGTGTCTTTGTATTGTTCAGTTAATTTATTTTCTATTCTACATATGCGTTATTAGAAAGCAGTCATTGTCATTGTGTGTAGTTAAGGTCATGCAATTTCTTCTAAATGTCCACCTCAGTGCCCTTACAAATGCTGAAATTTCAGATAGAGCCTGAGGCTAATGTCCTTTGGATAGTTGCAGTAGAGCATGACACATATTGTCTGGCATTTAAGTTATTTGGCTGTGTAAATTGTGACTGCCATTTCTTACAACAAATGGTCAGTTGAGCTTACGTCATGTCCAGGGTAATATTTTAGAAAATTTAAGCATTTCATTCGTATCTTACATTCTATGAAAGGGTGGGTTTTATTAAACACCCTTCCTTTCTTTCTATATTCTTCCATCTCCTTTTTCTTACTACTTGAAAACCAATAATGCCCCTATATTACTTGCTATTCAACCATCTTCAGTCCTTCACATTAATCTTCTTCTGTTTTATTTTCATCTTCGCTTCTTTCTTCTTCTGCTTCTTCTGTTTGAGCCTCACCTGCCACCAAAACCATCACATCATCATCACCTCCTCTTCCATCACCATTATCACTTCCTGAGCTGTCAGCATCAAAGCATCGAAACCTTTGGCAAACTTTTCTTTGTATTGGATGCTCATTGAAAAACTAATATTTTTTAGAATGTAAATAAATACTTTTTAGTTACAATGCAATGCCATTGAAAACTAGCTATCGCCAAACATATTATCTTAAGCATCCAAATTCATTCAGTTGAGTGGTTAGGCTGATGGATTAATGTGTGGAAGCTCAGAATTTAATTCTTTAAGTTAGCATCGAATTGATCGATATATATAGGATATAGGTACATGTAAGTCTTAAAGGCACATGTGTACATATGCCGGCCAAAAGTGGCCGGCGAGCTCTCCAAATCCAATCTCCATAGTTGGATATGAAGAACCATGAGTTGGGAACATGTGATAAAATTTCAGCTCAATCGGAATACGAACCGACCTCCGTCGGAACTCTTGATCAAAGTGACACAAAAACAAAATATATATCTTTTGTCAAATTTAAAAGTTTATGTCATTTTGATCAAGAGTTCCGATGGAGGTCGATTCGTATTCCGATTGAACTGAAATTTTATCAACATATTTTCAACTCATGGTTCTTCATATTCAACGGGTAAGATTGGATTTGGAGAGCTCGCCGGCCACTTTTGGCCGGCATGTGTACACATGTGTCTTTAAGGTCTACATGTGCCTATATCCTATCCTATATATATATATATATATATATAATTAGAGCTACTGCTGGAAGAAAGAAAAGGCTCGATAAGTCCCTTTTAGGTGTTAAGCTGTCAAGACTATGTTCAGGATTAGATTTCACGTCCTCAAGCAAATATCGTGTCCATGATCTCTTAGGATAGAAATGCAAGCATTAGGATGTAATTTCCTCAAGATTTTGTGTAACACTTGAAATAGATGCAAATTGTAATAGTCGCTGTCATGATACTCCATATGACTACGGTACTTAGATATGGCCAGCCCATGTCCAAGGGTCAATTTTCATGTAATGCAACACGTAGACAATGTATGTAATGGAGAGAGGTCGGGTGGAGTATAAGGAATTGGAGTGAATTGGTTAGGAGTAGAATGAACGAGTTTTTGGTTAGAATAATCTTAAACAATATTCAAACAGGTTTTTCCTGGTGGTTTAGTTGGAGCCTTTTGGATACAGTATTTTTACAGATGTTAAAGATGAAGTCTAATAGCTTGCTTTTCTCCTATATGGATCTAAGAAGATTCCACAGAATTAATTTGCTTGTTGTTGTTTTTTACATGGTAGGCCGAGTACAATCTTGAATCTTGTAAGGATTTTAATATGACCTATAAACTTTTGTTCCCAATTGGATATAGTGGTTTTGGGAGTACCAGCAATCTAAGGATAATTAGAATTAGTTGGGACTGTCGTACTTTTCCTACTGGCTATTGGATATTTTGTTTGTTCTGAGTGGCTTTTAGCTTGGCTTAGTCCAACGTCCTTTCTGTATATTACAGGTGGATTTTTTGGTTGGTATCACCTATCCCTAATGAGTTACATGCGTGCATGCTTAGATTCTTTACAGTATATTTTTCGAGTTTAGTAGAGGTGTTTGGATTTCTCATCAAGCTTTTCAAAAGTTATGGGTATTGTTTATCAGAAGAGTTTTAAGCTTTGGATCTTCGCCGTAATCTATCATCTAATCCATCTAATTTGCTTATGCAATCATTTTTTCGTTGTAGCTTCCTGAGGATGCCTTCGCACCACCACAAGAAGCTATTTTACGTGTTCAGGAAAGGATAGTTATCGGTGCACTTGATAGAGGTGAAGACTCAGTGACATTGAGGTTACTTGTTTCAGGCAACCAAACTGGTTGTATTCTTGGAAAAGGTGGTTCTGTTATAGCAGAGATGAGGAAAACAACTGGTGCGCACATCCGTGTATTGGGGAAGGATCAGGTCCCAAATATTCTTCCTGAAAATGATGAAATGGTTCAGGTTTGTGCTTAATATTTGATGCCTAAAAGTATCAACATACTAATTTCTCTTCTGCTCCATCCAGAAATTTGATATATTCCTGTGGCTATGAACCAATGGCAGAATTTTTTTTCTGATTGTTTAGGTTGGAGGAGATCCTAGAGCAGTTCATGATGCTTTGGTGCAAATAACTACTAAACTGAAATATCATCTCTTTCGTGATAAAAACCACATGGGACGTCCTGCTTTAGTTGACCAACTACATCCTCCTGGACCTTTCCTTGGGAGGAGAGAATCCCCATCAAGAATGTATCACTATGATTCTACTGGTCGTCGCATTAATGAAAGGCCTCTTTTCCCAGGTCATCATTATGGTGCTCCCATGCATGGTTTTGAAAGACCACCATCTGCACCATGGGCAGTTCAGGTAGTCTCTTGCTGCGATACCAAATCCATTGATTACATAAGGTAGCTTTTTCAGGACACTGCCATCCTGTTATTTACCCTAAATGATTTTCTTATGTCCTTCAGTGGGTGATTCTACAATTGAGTACCCTTATACCAAGTTTGTTCTTCATCTATTGGTACGATGAGTTGGTAGAAAACTTTCTGTCCGCTAACATATCAATAGGAGATCATTATTTGAAGGCCCTCTCGTCTATTATGCTCTTTCCAATAGCCTAATTACCTGTTTATGGTTTCTTTACCATGAAGGAACTAGAAAATACTAGACAACTATGCTAATTCATCAACGAGACTAATCATTTGAATAGCATATCCTCTTTATTGGCAGAGCCAGAGATTGGCTATGGCATGGCAAAATGTTTTCAGACCCATTTTTCATCACAAAGAATCATATATAAATTGCCCTTTGTGGCAAGAACCCATAACTTATAGATTGGCTCTCCTCTTCAACAACAACAACAACAGAAAGCAGCATAACCTATTTAAGTATATTGATTCATGTAAAATGGCATCTTTTGTGCACTCATTTTTTTCTTGTACAAGAGCATTACAGGAATTATTAGACAAAGCTTAATTGCTAATTTTGAGTAAACGTATTACTCAGACAACATGTATAATTACCGTCTATTACGCTGTCCACTGTTCTAGCCTCCAAAAAGGTGTTAGTCATAACATCTCTGATCATTGAAGTCTATTTTGTTGAGATGACTCATACCTTACCCACTGGAAGTCTTCCTTGAAAGATGACACTGCAGTCTGGCCTGACAAATACCCTTCTTATAGATATAGTACCACAGACTTTTATTGCCAAAGACTACCATTAACTTCAGGTTGCAGGGTATCAAGGAAGGTGTTGGTCCATTACCTTTCTCAGACTATGTAGGAGGAGCCCCACACAGAAGAAACAGTGGATTCCCAGGGTTTGTTGTCTTTTTAATCTTCTCACAAGCTTTTAAATTACCTTCTGCTATATATATATGGGATAGGATGCATGCACTTTCTACACTTTATACACTCCATGCGCACTTCTTAACTATTTTTTTCTGGAGACTTTCATATCTAATCTTCACCGTTAGATATGAAGGACTACGAGTTGGAAACATGATGATAAAATTTTAGCTCAATTGAACCGCGATTCGACCTTCATCCGGCTTTTTAATTAAGATGACACAAAAAATATTTTTTTTGGGTCAATTTTTACTATTTATGTTATCTTGATTAAGATGTCACATAAATAGTAAAAATTGACAATATATATATATATATGTATATATATTTGTGTCATCTCAATTAAGAAGCCGAATGAAGGTCGAATCGCGGATCGATTGAGCTAAATTTTTGTCAGCATGTTTCTAACTTATAATTTTTCATATCCAACGATGAAGATTAAAATTTGAAAATCTCTAGAGCAAAAAATAGTTAAGAAGTGCGCATAGAGTGTATGTAGTGTAGTGAGTGCATGCATCATATATATATATATATATATATATATATATAGGCCAAAAGTTGCCGACGAGATTTCTAAGTCTAATCTCCACTGTTAGATATGGACAAGCATGAGTTGGGAAGATATTGATAAATATCAGCTCAATCAGAATATGAATCGACTTTTATAGGAACTCTTAATCAAAATGACACAAAAGTTAAAATTGACAAAAAATATATATTTCGTCTTTGTGTCATTTTGATTAAGAGCTCTGATATAGATCTGTTCGTATTCCGATTGAGCTAAAATTATATCAAAATATTTTCAATTCATGGTTATCTATATTCAACGGTGGTGATTGAATTTAGTAATCTCGCCAGCCATTTTTAGTTGGCATGTGCACGATATGCTTATAAGACACCATATGCTTCTATCATATCCCATATATATATATATATATATATATATATATATATACATACATATTCTGTTCAAACTGTTGTCCTTAAGCTTGTTACTGTATATGCAGTGGAAGTCAACATGCTATAATTACCAAGACAACTATTGATGTTGTTGTTCCTCAAGCTTTAGTGCCATCTATATACGGAGAGGAAGGAGCATGTCTGAAAAGGATCCGTGAGGTTCACTCCAAAATCTTGTTTTCTAGTTTCAGTCTATATAGCATAGACATTAAAGCTAATTAAGATATAAATCTCAGATATCTGATGCAAAAGTGACCATTACCGATCCTAGTCCTGAAGCCACTGAAACAATTATTGTAATATCTGGAACACCTGAGCAAACATATGCAGCACAGAGTCTTATCCAAGCATTTGTAATGTGTGGTCCTGACACTCCTTGATCTGTTTATGTCAAGGTAATACACCTTTTTCTCCTGGCTGTATCATAAAGAGTTGTTAAAAGATATCATCGCTGTTACTGTGTTCAGGTTTCATGGATCTGTGCGACTAACCAGGGCTTCAGTTTTGATGTAGGTACTTGGTATCTTCTGCTGTTGGTTAAAGGGGAGAGCAGCAAAAATGGGAGATGGTTTTGCAGATAGGAGCTGCAAGAATGTTCCTAGTACCGACATAATCTTAAGAAAGAAAGCTGATTTTCTTAGAAACACAGAGGATGCAAATTAACTGATTGATGTACTCATGTAACAAGTTAAGAATCAGAGCAGCTTATGTAACATGTGCTAGGGAGGATGTTTTGCCTTGTTCAAATCCTTTCCTTGAACCATGCATGCTTAGATAATGCATTCGATACTTTTATGGGAAGCAACTGTCTAATATCATGCCCGAAGCTACGATTCAATGGCAATGCTATTTCTTTCTCCAAAAAGAAAACAGAATCATGCTCAAAGTTCCGTCTATACACGACTTTGCTTGTATGGCTTTGCAATTCAAATATATTACTCTACTTTGGTATCCATTACTTAGATATCTATCAAATGTAATCAAGCTCACCCTCATGATGTTTGCTATTTTGGGCCTTGACGTTTTTGATCAACTTCACGACAGGTTAACTTCATTTCATTTTGCTATTTGGAGATGAATACTTGAACTTAGATATATAACATCAGACCTAATTGAAGGCTATATAATTAATCCATTTCTTTTCACTTAATCAATTACATCTTTGTAGGAAGATCTGCTAAACTTGGAAGAAAAGCTTTTCGTCTCGCCGCATGCACAAATGAGGCTACAAAATTAAAACTTTGCAGGCCTTATTGGCACTACAGGAAGAAGATTATAAACAAATAACAGAAAAATAAATGTCAAAGTTATTAAAAGTTATTAAATACAAACCATCTAAACTCTCATGGCGCTACAATAATAAAATCCTGAAATGTCAATCTACTCCTAAAAGGGCATGCAGATAATTACTTTCCTTCTCAGGATATTTGGAATGGTTTGTAATTCCTGACACTCTCAATGAGTCCTTGAACTGTAGCAACCATTGCAGCGATAGAAATAATCAAGCATCCAACGTTCAAAATCATCAACCAGATCCCGGTGGACGAAGTCTTGCTGACCTTAGTTCTCTTCATATACATTTCGAATGGAAAGTATATAACCAGAGGCCAGAAAGTAACAGCACCTAGAAAGCCGATAACGTCGTTGAAGAACGGAAAGAGCATCGCGATCAGAGCAGTTATAAGTACATAAACTGTTCTCCAAACAATGCGGAACAAATTAATCGAACAAGATCCCTTCAACGGAACATTGATAGCATGCTCTGATTGTGTTAACTTGTTGCTTGGCCACTTATTATCAACAGATGCCTCTATGAATTCAAAAAATGGTTGTGAAAACACCTGTTTACAGTTGTGCCCCAACACAACAACAGAATCAATCTCAAATCTGAGTTCAGTAAACTTCTATCTACAATATTAGTAAACGTAGTAGTGTTGCATACCTGATAAGCACCAACGAGATGAACGACAACGCAGATGTTGCCAATATCAACTAACCAAAAGGGTTCGTAGAAGCCGAAACCAGTTAGGAAGTTGCCTGGTGCGTTGTTACCAAAAGCAGCATACCCAAGCAAACCACACAGCATGTAGAAAACAGTTGTTACTGCTACACCAATTGTAGAAGCTTTCTTCATAACCTTGTTTTCTGGTGGATCCGGCTTCAACGTATTCTACCGTATCACATTAAAAAAAGTTGTTCTATTTAGATCAATAACAAAAATTTCTACAAATTACAATACATGTGAGTGAAAAATGAATTAACTCTACCTGTATCTCAATGAGAACCATAGAGTAGTTATACGCGAAAGCCATGTTTGCAATAGCCTGGAGAGATTTCCAAACCTTCTCAGACATAGTGGTATCGACACCAATTACTGTTCCGGTCATGCTTGTTTCTCCAACACCATTTTCTACAAATTACCAAATCCATATCAACATCAACATCAACATGTTTTGACAAATTTGATCCAAAAAAATATATAAAAATCAAAGAAAATTAACCAATCACGAACCTGCAATATGTGCAATGGAAAGACCAAGGCCGATGGAAGAATAGCTGAAGGACATGATTGCAGCAACATAAGAGAGCCATGAAAGTTTATGAAAGTTAGGTACTTGCGAGAAAAATATTTGCAGAAATGCGAATATTATGATGAAGAGTGTAGCTGATTGTTCACAGTTAGCATCATGCCCTTTCTTATGGTAGCAATTAGACTTCAGAATAGCCCTACATAAATCATTAAAAGAAAAAAAATTGTCAATAATTAAATCTAAGCGCTACATTTTGGTATAAAAAATCTAGTTAAAATGTTATACACACGCCATGCTAATGGCAGACGTGATCGTGTAGCCAATGCTTGCGCCAACAAGATTAATATATTGAGCCACTGCACATAAACGGTAGTTGCTATCCCCTACAAACCAAAAAAACCACAAAAAATTTTTTTGTTCATAACTCCAAATCGCTACAAACAGATTAAAGAGGAATGCATGCGTTTTGATTATACTGCACATATATATACCGAGATAAGATTTGACAGCTTCTCTGTAACTCTGATTCCGTCTACCGAAAATTGGATCGGGATACCGGTAACAATCGGCTAAAAGATTTAAGCAGAACCAGGTGATGAAGGCGAAGATCAGAAGAACTAGAGATCCAACGATCCATCCAAGTTGAGCTATTGCCCATGCTAGTGATAGGACTCCAGATCCTATCACTGCTGTTATAACGTGTGCTGTTGCTGTTTTCAGCGTTCCTGCAAATTAAATCCCCCCCCCAAAAAACAAAAGATTAAAAAAAAAACAACAACAACAGAAGTGAAAGATCAGAATTAAACGCGTGCATTGTGATGCATGCTATGTGATCGATTTAGAAGAAGAATGATTAATTAATTTACCTGTTCGAACGACGCCATCATCGTCTTCAAGTCGAAGATTTCTCTCAACATCCATGAGAAGAAACTACAAAGAAATGAAGAAAAATAATGGTTGCTGCGTTTTTTGTGATCACTAGAAGATGAAGACGAAGAATGATCTGTAGGACAACTACAACAAATGATAGAACCATTCAAAAATCCGAAGGTTTCTCTCACTCTTAAAATAAATATTTTCCAGGTAAAAAAGAACAAATTATAAGTACAAATATACCCTTGAAAGTTGAAACAGTATAGATAGATCCCTCAAAAATCTCTCACATAAACTAATTATAGGTTTTGATTAACTGTCAAGAGTTATCCCGGTTTAGTTTTTCGAAGGTGTGAAAGGTTTTATTAGTTTGAAAAACGAATAAAACAATAAATGTTCTACAATAAATCTACACTGTTTATTGTAGAACATTTATCGTTTATTTTTCAAGCTAATAACAATGCGATCTAATTTCATAATTCATATATGTTCTACAATAAACACACATACAACATGCATGAATTATGAATTATTAGATTCATCATTCATGTGAAAGTTACCTGCAATGCATGCAACGGAGAAGAACCCAAACTTAAGAAGAGAAGATATGGAGAAAGAAGATGCTGTATTTTTACACAAGCATTATGTTCATGCCAGACTGAAAATTACATTGTTTGAATTTTATAGAAATATCTTTATGCGAAACAAAAAAAAAAAATCAAACCATGTTTATCAGCTACCCTCACTTTATTCTCTAACTAGAAACTCAAAACTCCCTCTTTTTCCTCGCGTCCTTTAAGATGACGAGATCAAACACTTGGGATTCAAATCTCTCTTTCTCTATCTATTTCTAAATAATGGCTCAAATCATTGGATAAAGGATGAGATTGATCTCGAACCGTTAGATTATTTTAATTCGGTTCATCGGTTGAACTACTCAAATAGCAAATCTGGGAAAAAACTTTATTTCAGTGTTGGATTATTATATCATTGCTGTTAGAATTATTATAGAGATTATCCTTGTTGTATGTGTACGTAAATGGGCCACATAACCAGATTTGGACTGACTGGAAAGCCCACAAGTAGCTCAACTCAGTTCAGCCCATATGCCAATTTTAGTAATTTTTTTCTGCTTCTCTTTTTTCTTTTTTTTTTTTCTATAACACAATAAGGAAGGATGGTAAAATTGGAGTTGGCTTTTCCGTGCGATCTCGGGTATACCTCGGTGCACTCTTTAACGAGATAATAGCGAGCGTAATAAGGGAGCGCTCTTTTGAACCCAAATTAATTTATTAAAAAATAAGTTATTAAAAATAAATTAAATAATTTATTATAAATAATATTGTATAAAATAAAATAAAAATATATTTTTTTAGAAAATAAATTAAACTAAAAGTGATTTTATTATTTTTTTGTATAACTGCAGTAAGCTGAAAGTAATTTTTAAGTAAAAAGAAGTAAATTGTAATGGTTAAAAAAACACACCCTGGTGTGTTGTTTTAACCGTTATTTAACCGGTACAATTTATTATTTTCATTAAAAAGTTATTTTATTTCACTTTTAATTATTTAAAGAACACAATAAATCATTTTTTAATTTATTCTTTTTACAAAAAAAAAATATAAAAGCTAAATTTATTTTGAATAATACTATTTACGGTAGCTCATTTCAGTAATTCATTTTTAATAAAGATGCGTTCTTTTACGCACCGAAGTTATTTTTTTTTTTACACCGAAATTATTTCTAATTCACTTCTTATTATAAAAGAACATAAAAAATTACTTCAACTCATTCTTCAATACAAAAAAAATATATCACTTTTAGCAATACTATTTCTAACAACTCAATTTTAAAAACTCATTTTTTTAAAAAACTCACTTTTAAGACTAAAAGAACGCACCCTAACTCTTTTAATTCAAAAAAACTTACTCTAAAAATAAAAGATAATCAGCTTTTTTTATTTCTATATCAAGATAGCTTCTTTTCTTTCTACGATAATTGGAGTTGACACGTTGCTCAGATGTTATCTATATGAAGATAGCTTCTTTTCTTTCAAGTAGATATGAATGTCATGGATATCATTAGCTAAACTCCATTTTATATCAATTGTGATTTGCTTACAACTTACAAGCAAAGTGCAAGATAAAGCCATTTGCTTTCAAGCTTAAATTTTATGTTAAGAACAAAAACTCAAGCTTTAATTTTATGTTAAGCAAAGGTAGTACTGTTAGTTCTACATAGAGAAAATAGTATTGCTTTCACTCTACCAGATTAGTAGACTGAACACTGAAACACAAGCAGTGGTAATAATAAGGTAATAGCAATCAATCATCTGAAATTTTGACTCTCTTGCGCATTTTTTCAAACATCCTAAAAGCAAAAGACAAAACAGAACTTCAAAGCACCGACCAAACGAAGAAAGTCATACTAACGTAAGCGTAAAGAGACTCGAGCACAAAACGACCAGTCAGACAGAGGGCGCAGTGGCCGTTTCCGGCTGAGGCGAGCCGCTGTCTACGGTGGTGGCAGAAGGGGCCGAGTCGGCGAAGGACCAGTCAGGCGGAAGAGGAGGGAGTGGAGGGTAGTTGGTAGGTCCCTTACGGCGCACGTCCCACGGCTGGGTCTTCTTTGGGCGAGTCTTCATGTGGTGAGCCGTCGACTTCTTCTGCGGCCGAGACGAGCACTCAATAACTGGAGCTGCAGCTCCGTGAAAAGTTGTTGTTGTTGGCAGGCGAGAGGAAGCCAGTGATAGCTTGGAGTGTTTGTTGATGATCATCGATGGTGCCGAGGAGAGGGAACCCAAACCAAGGACTGAAGAAGAAGCCATGGTTCTCTTGACGAGTTTCTCTGCCTCGTTCACCGGTAGGCAATGTTGTTGAGGAAGAAGATAAGATGAGATAGATGGAAAAAATTGTTGGTCTCTTGAGTCTCTTCACTATACGATTCTTGTAAAGCAATTTTTTGTTTTTCTCTCAAACTGTATTCTTATTTTTTGTTAGGGCTCGACTTGGGCTTGGGCTGGGCTGTTATTGGACGAGAGCAACGCAAAGAGTTGCTCTCTGGAGATGAGTGCCCACGTCATCATCATCAAAGACTTCGTCAATCATCAGTTATCAGTTAAACTCGACCCTTTTTTTCTTTTTTGGTTTCTGGAGATAATTGAGTTTTACTAACAGATACGAATTTTCAACAGTTTCTTATTTTAACCTGTTTCATGTCATTCGCCGTGTTATTCTTGATTGATTGATTTTGTGAATTTTATCACTGATCATCAGCAGCAAATGGTGGGATACGCTTTACCTCAAGATTCTATCTTCCTTGGATTCGACAGCTCCACACAGTAAGCTTTCCTCGTTTTTCAATCTATACACCTGTAAATTCTTTTTTCTTTCTAATTTCGAATAATTAAATCACATTTTAGCAGTTTTTTCTGTTGACGGGTTGCTTTTAGTCGGTCTAAAAATCGCTGCTTTTGTTGCTTCTTGAATAACCATGCTGATTTTTGTGACCTTCTTGTGTGCTCACAAGTAAATTTTATCGTAATTTTCTTTTTACTAATTATTTTGGTCCATCACTGATAAATTCGATCTTTTTGAGTGGATACTTTTTCCTGCTGATCAGGTTTGCTGGTTCTGTTTGTCATATTGAAGTCACTATTATATAAACAGACTTGATCTGTGTTTCCAGGTCGCTTAAGGCAACTGTGCTTGATTCAAACCTTAACGTTGTTGCTTCGGAAAATGTCCATTTTGATTCTGAATTGCCACACTATAAGACTAAAGATGGAGTATACAGAGATTCAGAGAACAGTGGAAGAATAGTTTCTCCTACATTGATGTGGGTAGAAGCTCTCGAACTAATTCTTGAAAACTTAAAATCCAAGGTGGACTTTGGAAAGGTTGCAGCTGTATCAGGGAGTGGCCAGCAACATGGAAGTGTGTATTGGAGGAAAGGGAGCAAGAACATCTTGTCGTCTTTAGATTCTGAGAGACCTTTGCTTCTGCAGCTAGGTAATGCATTCTCTACAACAGATTCACCTATCTGGATGGATAGTAGCACTACCTCACAGTGTAGAGAAATCGAAAAGGCTGTTGGAGGTGCATTGGAGTTGTCCAAACTTACCGGCTCTTGTGCTCATGAAAGATACACTGGGCCTCAAATTCGGAAGTTATTCCAGACGCAGCCTGATGTTTATGATAATACTGAGAGGATCTCATTAGTCAGCTCTTTCATGGCCTCTATTCTCATAGGTGACTATGCTAGCATTGACGAGACAGATGGAGCAGGAATGAATTTGATGGATTTTAGACAACGTATGTGGTCAAAAATTGCTATGGAGGTATAAATTTTTTACTTTTGGAAATTAGGTCTGTCTTAGTCTAGAGCACCCTTGCTTTTCATTTCACCTCAAATATTCAAATATTATTTCTCTTTATAGGCTACTGCTCCAGGATTACAGGATAAGCTTGGAAAATTGGCACCAGCTTATGCAGTTGCTGGTACAATAGCTCCTTATTTTGTTGATAGGTGAGTTCTAGGTAACTTTGGGATTTACATGGTAGATGCTGTTTGTGTAATCAGTATATTAGGATTATTTGTGCTGCAGTAGGATATGATAATTATTTTCAACCTATACATTAAGAACGAAAAGGCTGAACACTCAAATTCCCCATTAACTTCAAGTTGACTAATTAAGCATATTTATTTTTCCTCTTTAATGTTATTAGCTTTCTGTACCATGGATGCTGAAATATATAAACGCTGCTTGCATTCTTGATGATAGGTTCCATTTCAAAAGCAGTTGTCTTGTTGTTCAGTGGTCTGGAGACAATCCAAATAGTTTAGCAGGTATGTAACTCCATCCTTCTGAAATGTTTTCACTGAGAATACCCTAGTTCAAGAATAGATTTGATTAGTTTGATTGTTGACCTATCACTGAATACCAAACTTTTGTGATTCATTTCTGAATACATATCTTTACTACTTTTAACATTTCCTTGCACAATTATGTTAGAATCTGATGCCAGAAATGAAGCTCTTATACCGGCATATTTGCCTAATCACAAACAAAAAGATTTTGTATACTTTGATTTTTCTGTGAGATTCTCTGCAAAGGTAATTTTATTTTCTAAATTGCAGCCAAGTAGATCTTTATCTTCACCATTTAGCAAGCCTGATTGTTTGTTTTAATTGTAGATATATTTTCCTCTCATACTTTTTATATAGATATTTCTGTATGTTGATCTTTAAGGGTAGACTCGGTAGTCAGTGATGTAACTTCTGCAACAAATTTCATTCTTAATCTGCATACCATTTAACTGAATTGAACAATGCAGGTTTAACCCTTGATACTCCTGGTGATCTTGCAATCAGCCTTGGAACAAGCGACACTGTGAGTATCTGCACTGTCTAAATTTATTTAATCATTAGTGCTTCACTCTTAGCTAAAGAAATTTCTGCATTCAAGGTCTTTGGTACAACAAATGATCCCAAGCCAGGATTAGAAGGCCATATCTTCCCTAATCCTGTTGATCCAAACAGTTATATGGTCATGCTTTGTTACAAAAATGGATCATTAACACGTGAAGGTAAGGCCCATGGCTCAGTTGATGAAATTCTTACTTGACATACAGATCCCAAAATCGTCTAGTAGTAAGCCGCTTTATATTTTATCTAGGCATGCGGAATCGCTGTGCACAGCGTTCTTGGGACATTTTCAACAAGTTTCTTGAAGAAACAGCTCCATTGAATGGTCAGTATCTGCTCTGTATGCATACTCATTATCCAATAAAGCTTTCTGTAGCGAACGGCAGATTATACCGACGAACCAATAGCCCTTGCTTCAAGTACACCAATGGGACTACAGTGTTTTTTGTGTGAATAAGATAGCAGTCTTAGTTTAAATTTCTTCTTCCATTCACAGTAAACTGAAAGAAATGCAGAGGTTGTTTCACTATAAACATCTATCAAGTGCCAAACCAGATATGCTTTTCAAGTCTGAACCATGCTTTTGACGTCCTTTTATCCTGAAGTGGGAAAAAAAAAACATAGTTCATAGTCTTATAATAATTTCAATTGTAACTTACTGAACTAGTAATGCGTTATTCTATAGTGCCACTAATAGCATGTAAATGAGGACTTTGGTTATTATTATTATTTTTTTATATTGTATGATCCGCTATGTCGCTTCAAAAAATTTCAATTGATGCGAGCTGCCTTTCCTCTTGTTATTTAGTGATCTGAGCCTTTGAACCTTTTATTGGTGTCTATGGCAGGTGGTAAGCTAGGATTCTATTACATGGATCATGAGATTCTGCCTCCCCTTCCAGGTAATTTGACATTATCTAACTTTATTCCCTTAATCTTTTCTGGAAGAGAATCCTGTAGACGAGGAGTTGGTCAGGATCAAAACAATATTATATGGCAGCGCCAAAAACCAAATTGTATTTTGAAGCACCATAAATATGTTGCAGTTTTTTTTTTCCAAAATGAGATACTAAGAGAAACACAATGTATTGTTTTTTCCATTGAAGCATGAGATGTTGCTAAGTATTCATTATCATGGCACTAGATTCTAACTTCATGTATGAACCTGCACAGTTGGGGTCCATCGGTATGTGCTCAACAACTTGGATGGAAATTCCAGTAATGAGGTACAGGAGCATGAAGTCCAAGAGTTTGATGCAGCTTCTGAGGTTGGTATATATTAATTTACCATGCTAGACGTTTAGAAACAAGATACTGGGAAGTAAAAGTTCAAATTTATACTATTATAACTACAAAATTGGAACAGGTACGTGCTATAATTGAAGGTCAGTTCCTCTCTATGCGAGGTCATACTGAGAGGTTTGGCATGCCAATTCCTCCGAGAAGGATAATAGCTACCGGCGGAGCATCAACAAATGAAATGATTCTAAAGTCAATAGCTAGTATTTTTGGCTGCAATATCTACACAGTGCAAAGACCAGGTAGGAGGAAAAAACTTAATAGTACCTAACTCAAATGTAGAAACACATTTGAATTTCTTATCAGCCAAGATCTATGCCTAACTTACTATACTTACACAGAGCACAAATATACTGCAAGCTTCACAACAAAAAGTTTAGACTACCAATATTTTTTGGCTTTTCCAATAATATGTTTCCATCTGCTGATCTTTCATCACACACATAACAGATTCTGCATCTCTTGGTGCTGCTCTAAGAGCGGCCCATGGTTGGTTATGCAACAAAGAGGGTGATTTTGTTCCTATATCATCCATGTATGAGGGGAAGCTCGAAAAATCCTCTCTTCAAGCTAAGTTAGCAATGCCAGCAGGAGACAAGGAGCTTGTATCGAAGTACACCTTGATGATGAAGAAGAGAATGGAAATTGAAAAGCGGCTCGTTGAAAAGTTTGGACGCAAGTAGACAACGGTGCAGAATATGTCAAGTTCTCCCCTGTTCATACTTGAACTGTTCATCTACAATCTTTTAAACTAAATAAGATGATACTGCAATAGCAGTTCATATTTTGAACTTTGTAAATAGTCATCTTCAGTTCATGAACTTCAGTTTTTCCTCATGTATCAAACATGCAAGCACACTCCTTGTGATCAAATGCTTTTCAGAGCACGTAAATATCCACCAATGTCAACAAAGATCAATTCATCTTCAGTTCATGAACTTCAGTTTTTCCTCATGTATCAAACATGCAAGCACACTCCTTGTGATCAAATGCTTTTCAGAGCACGTAAATATCCACCAATGTCAACAAAGATCAATTCAATCGAAGAAAATAACAGCACTTCGTGAACTGGAGACGCTTCATTTCAAACGCTGAAATTACTACACTTCAAAACTATCTTCATACATAACCAACATTCAGGGAGTTAAAGCACTAAAAAGAGATTTCATTTCAAACACTAGAACCAATCACTCTGCAACTTTTAAAAACCAAAATCCATACATCACAATGATACAGAACCTGAGACAAACTACCATAATAGAGAGAGTTCATTAAGCAAATGAAATTACTAGCATAGTAACAAAGACTGGAAGGACAGCAATGACAGGACAATGAACATAAACAACCAACAGCAGCCAACCAGGAAAAAGGTTAATACTCATCACCCTCATCACCATCCTCACCCTCAGCAGACTCAGCACCAACTTCCTCATAATCCTTCTCCAAGGCAGCAAGATCCTCACGGGCTTCGGAGAACTCACCCTCCTCCATGCCCTCACCAACATACCAGTGTACAAAGGCTCGCTTAGCATACATGAGATCAAACTTGTGATCAATGCGGGAGAAGACCTCAGCAACACTGGTGGAGTTGGAGATCATGCAGACAGCCCTCTGCACCTTGGCAAGATCACCACCAGGAACAACAGTGGGAGGCTGGTAGTTGATTCCACACTTGAACCCAGTTGGGCACCAGTCAACAAACTGAATGGTACGCTTTGTTTTGATTGTGGCAACAGCAGCATTGACATCCTTGGGAACAACATCACCACGGTACATCAAGCAGCATGCCATGTACTTGCCATGGCGGGGATCACACTTAGCCATCATGGAAGAAGGCTCAAAAGCACTGTTGGTAATCTCAGCAACAGAGAGCTGCTCATGATAAGCCTTCTCCGCAGAGATCACTGGAGCATATGATGAAAGCATGAAGTGGATCCTAGGATAAGGCACCAGATTGGTCTGAAACTCAGTCACATCAACATTCAGTGCACCGTCAAACCTCAGAGATGCAGTCAGGGAGGAGATCACCTGAACCAAACAGAACACATTAGACAACCAGTTACTGAGAAAGATTAACAAAATTGGAGGAGCAGTTGAGAGGAAGCACAAACCTGAGAGACAAGGCGGTTGAGGTTGGTGTAGGTTGGGCGTTCAATGTCAAGAGAACGGCGGCAGATGTCATAGATGGCTTCATTGTCAAGCAGGACAGCAACATCAGTGTGCTCAAGCAGGGAGTGGGTGGAGAGAACACTGTTGTAAGGCTCCACAACAGAAGTGGAGACTTGAGGAGAAGGGTACACAGTGAAACCAAGCTTGGACTTCTTGCCATAATCAACAGACAAACGCTCCAGGAGAAGAGATCCCAAACCAGAGCCAGTACCACCACCAACAGCATTGAATACAAGGAACCCCTGCAGACCAGTGCAGTTGTCTGCAAGCTTCCTAATGCGGTCCAGGCAGAGATCAACAATCTCCTTGCCAACTGAAACAACCAAAACGAAATGAATACAGTATTTCCTAAAAAATTGACTGCAAATAAAACATAAATTTGATCGAGCATTACTTGTGTAGTGGCCACGAGCAAAGTTGTTGGCAGCGTCCTCCTTGCCGCTGATTAGCTGCTCAGGGTGGAAAAGTTGGCGGTAGGTACCAGTTCTGACTTCATCAATCACAGTAGGCTCAAGATCAACAAAGACAGCACGGGGTACGTGCTTGCCTGCACCAGTCTCACTGAAGAAGGTGTTGAATGCATCATCACCTCCACCAACAGTTTTGTCACTCGGCATTTGGCCGTCAGGCTGATACAAATTTTTAGACAAGCATTGATCAGTCGATGTTCCTAATCTAGAGTGCAGAAAATTAGAGTAGAATGTTCAGAAATGTCTAGATCTAGACAAATAAGAGCATGAACGACACGAATCCGAGAAGTACTTCATAATCTGCAATGCATTTTATAATAAAACATGGATCTAAATTTTAAGGATAACACACGACCACAAGCGCGCAGTCTATCAACCAGATCTGGTGATTCCAACAAGATCTACTAAACAATTAAAAGTTCTAGCAGATTCTGAAGATGTAAGTAACCACTCACTGAAATACAACAGATTTACGAGAGATAAAACTAGATCTGGCCTAGATGCAACAGGATCAGTAAAAAATAACAACTAGACCGCCTTTCATCTAGTATCACAAGCATTCTACACGACGGAAATATAGACACTAAATGGAAGAATAGCAAAAAAACACAAAAATCAATGTAATCAAAACTAGATCGATACCTGAATGCCGTGCTCGAGGCAGTAAAGTTCCCAGCATGCATTGCCAACCTGGATTCCGGCCTGGCCAATGTGGATCGAGATGCACTCTCTCATTTTGTCAAACGAAAACTAAATCTAACTACAACAACAGAGAGAAGGAGAGAATGCAAAAGAATTCGCCGGCGTGTGTGAAGACGCCTACCGATATCTCTCGTTTCGTCTCCCCACGGTATCCCTTTTATAGAGAGCGTCCGTAACGTTCTTAGGTTTCCGTCTAACCTTAGTTTAGTTAACCGTGGTTACATGGACGGTAGGAATAAAACTCGAATAGCTGTTGTGAGGTAACCGTGGTTAAATGCTAACAGCGTTTGCCTATTTTTTGCCGCCCGTTTTCTTTATTTTTAGAATTCAAATACGGCCCACCGTTACTTTCTAAACTACCAAATTTACCCCTGCGATTTCAACGGAAGTCATGACTCGTGGGGAGCATCAGTGACTGTTTTCAGCCATTGGATCTATATCGCGTTCAGGTGAATTGAATATTTGAATTTGTAAGGTGGACCTGAAATGGTCAGGTTGGCGCTTTGATGCTAATGGGCCAACGGTAGGAATTTTTATCTTTTCCTACCAAAAATACCACAACTCTGGTGCATGATTAAATTTTTATCCTTTTACATTTTCAATAAATTTTTCTAATATTTTAAAAAATTTTATACAGATTTAAATAAATAAATAACTATATAGTAGGGGTGGCAATATATGACCCGAAAACTCGATCCGAAACCGACCTGTTTAATCAGAATTAGGGTTGAAAATTTTGACCCGTATAAATATATGGGTTGGGTTAGGGTTGAACAAATTTGACCCGGTTATTAAATGGATCAATCCGGGTTAATCCGAAATTGACCCACCAATCCGAAATGTCACCTTTTGAAAGAATATTTTTTGATTTTTTCTTACCGTATAATAAAATATTGACAATAAAAATAATCGATATTAGTTATTTACAAACTATTACATTAAAATATATTTATAATTAATTTTTTATTTTTATATCTTAGTAAAATAGTATAAGATGAAAATTATAATATTATTAAAAAGTATTACTATGTAGGTATTTTTAATGACGAATTTAGATTTCGTATAAAGGTTTTTATAAAAATTTTGTTAGATAGATATATTTATCAAAATTTTTATCGAAATTATTAATATAATATTTGTAATCATAAATTTCAGCTATTATCATATATTTTTTAAAAATAAAAATAATATATTTTTTTATATTGTAAGGACCGATGAAGATATTAAGGAATGTTGTTGAATATAATTATATCTTGTCAGTAAAAATATCGTGCACTTTCATTCGAACTGATCTTATAATTTCACTAAAACTTAAAAATATAAAATTAATAATAATAATTTTAATTATTAAATAGGTTGACCCGAATTTAACCCGGTTATTAGTAGGTTGGATTAGGGTTGACAATTTTGATCCGTATAAATTCATAGGTTGAGTTAGGGTTGAACAAATTTAATCCGATTATTAAATGGATCGATCTGAAATCGATTTATCAACCCATATTACCATCCCTACTATATAGATAGTTATTTTAAGATAACAAAATCACATGTTCTGAAAAAGTTTAAAATAAATTTAATTTCTCTTAATCTCCAGCAAATAGCAATGTATATATAGGCTTTGCTAGTTGAACGCTTGAACCGTGCCACAAATTTAATGGGATTAGTAGAAATTTCATGAGATTAGTAGCTATTTTTATTTTTAGCGTGTCTTGTGTTGGCTGGGCCATACATCCCAACTCGTATTCAAATTGTTGAACGTAAAGACAGAATTCACGTGGGTTTTGGTTAAAAAGGGAAAGCAACAGCGCACCGACAGCCTGCGACATTCATGTGATCTTGTGTGTACGGGCCTCTGATAAGGTCGTGTTTTAATTTTCAAATTAGAGTTTCAAATTTTCATATATTTAGTTATTCATTTCAATTCAAAATTCGCTTCTATTTTACTATTTAAAAATTTATTTCTCTCTTCTATTTATTTTATTTAAATAAATTTAAATTCATTTAAATAAAATAAATATAAATTAGTTTAGTTTAATTTATTATTTAAAAAATATAGTTTTTTAAATTTATTTATGCAGAATTCAATTTCATACATTTAAAAACACAATAAAACAGGATACTAAAATGAACAAAAGACCTGGTATCGTCCATAGTTTCAGGTACAACTACCAAGCTCAATTCTACCAAAAGCCTATGGCACCGTGCGTTTGGAGAATCGTTCGACAACTTTACATCTCTTAATAAATCCTCTGTAATACTATACAAAATTTATCTAATATTTTAAAAATGTAAAAATCATATATTATATTATCATTTATCTTTTGTTATTCTAAAATAAAAAATAAAACCTGCTTTTATAAAAAATATAAATATTTTTTTTTAAAAAAAGACTATTTTATAAGCACACTTGGACGTTTTCTGTAGCAATTACAAACAGATGCTTGAAAGAAACAGCATTTACCATAATCAGCAAAAGTTTTCGTTAAAATAAACATAAATAAAGCATAGCCTCCTACCGTAATACTGCAAAATGCTAGCAAGATTTATAATTATGGTTTACTGGGTACTCCTATTTCAATGCACTGCTTTTTCAGCCAAAATTTGAGTCGTATATTGTGATGCTGCCAACAGGCTACTCCTTCAATCGCATAAGAAATAGTTTTGCATACTTTGAAAACTTCAAAGTCCAAAGTAAACCTTGTCGATTAAAGAGTACATAATCTATCACAAAAGATAATTGAAAGTGGGATAACTTAGAAAATCAAACACCTACTAAAAGAAACAACCTCAAAAATCTCTCCGTCTCAACAAGATGCTAACAAGAGCACAAGAAGTCCATCACGTAATTAGCAGGACAACTTGATCAAGTGCATGTTCACAGTCAAGAATATGCATTCACCAGGCAGAATAATGATTGTAAAAACTAACTTCAACAAAATTAAAAACAACTTCCCTATGGAGTTGGTATAAAAGCAAAATAACCCCATCTACACCTAAAAACTTTCAATAATTAGAGTCAATACAAAATCAACATGTCAAATCCAAACTAGCCACAGTACTTTAGCTTTCTGCTGCACATCCTAAGCACATACCAAAGATACCTAGAGCACCAGAAACTACAATATCAACCTCCATAGCCATTAAAAGAACAAGCTGAAGCCCATATCCTGCAACCAAAGATTAAACATTAATCTTCACGCAAAAAGCAAATCTATTAGTCAAACTAAAAGAGAAGAGTATATTGTCGCACAGAAAGATGCCACACTGGAAATACCTTCTGAAAGTTCCTAGGTAAACAAAGCAGAAGTTATCACATAAATCAGAAATGGACCCTCATCAAGTTTATATTGAATGGTCTAATTAGCAACTCTGATTAACTGACTGAAGTGTCTCATTGATGAAGTAGCTCTACTTAGCTTCACAAGAATGTTTCGAACACAGATCATTTGATAAATACAACTATTTACACCATTAAGTTAATCACAATAGGGTACCAAAACAGTAGTGCTATCATCAGGGATAAAGTCTCTAGTCCTTCCAAATTGATAAAGTTTTTCACGAAAACTATCTTAGAAAGCGTGTATATTGAACATAATACTTACAAGGTGAAGAACTGATTTCTTCCATCTCAAAATATCACTTGACTAATTAATATAGAGCTGACTCTATGACATTAGTGCATCAACTAAACCAGGACAATCGACAACAAATCACAAAAAGAAGCTCATCAAACGAACAACTTAAACAATAAGCACTTGAGTTTGCATAATTTAGATATAAATCAATTGTAAGCAGAGCAAACAAATAGTTTACTAACACATTCACACATTCCATATCCTACCACAACAAGTTACAAATTCCTGAGACAACATCAAGAAGATGTTATCTTTCCATCTTTATCAGATGACATAGCCAATAAATACTAGAATTGATAAAGTGAAGTAACACATACTAAGATAATGAGAGTGATGTGTTCCACTACTTCATTCGATACTTGACTGATAAAGCAAAACAGGCAAACTACTACTTCACTGATACACATCCGACAAACCTTAAGAAACAACTTGCACAATTGTTTAAGCAGCAGCTAATCGAGAGAACAATTAAGATTTGTGAACGAAATCCCTCACCTCATCTGACTCTTCCTTCTCTTCGGGCTTCTCTTCCTTCTTAGCCTCTGCAGCAGGCGCCGCTTCAGCCGCTCACCAGCACCACCACTGGCAGAAGCAACCGCAACAGCAACACCACCGCCTGACAGGACCGAAGCGAACTTCTCTCTCCCTGAGGCGATGAGCTCAGTGATATCCTTTCCCTAGACCTCGCTCAACAACAGCTCGATTCTCTCATCTTCTGCTTCCGCACCAACTAGCAATCACATCAATTCGAAATTGAATCAAATCAACTGGTTTTTTAATCTCATGCATGAATATCGTTGTGAATGAGAAGAGATTACCTGAAGATAGGATGGATTTAAGATCGTCGGAGGAGGGACTGGTGTTGCCACCGAGAATGGCGAGCAGGTAAGCGGCGACCACCTTCATATCTCTCTCTCGCTCTCGCTCGCTCTCTCTCTGTTGACTGCTGCTGCTTCTGTTTGACGGCCGGGAATGAAGAAACGGATAAACCCTATAATTATAATTTTGCAACTTCAGTGCTATTTATCTTCTTATGGCGGGAGAAGGCACATGAGGGGGTGGATTCTACATAGTTATCTCTTTCTGGATTCATCCAGCCATACTAGTTGAACTTATTTGGGTCTCCATTTGGCCCAAGCCTGTATTTTGAATTGCTAAGGTTGTGTTTCATGTCCGTAATTAAATTTCGTGAAAGTGAAAATTAAAAAATAAAATTTTTTGAAAAATAAAGTGGAAGTGAAGTTCAGTATTTGTGTTTCAATAGATTTTGGAAGTGTGTTAAAAATTAAAAAATATAGTTATATTAGAAGGTGTGCAAATAAAAAAGTTGAAACTAAAATTCTATATATGAAAATAGAATTTTAAATTCCTTGTGTAATTAAAATATATGAATCGGAACTTAAGATTTTGTAGGAGAAAGTAGAATTACGGACGTTTGAAACACGTCCTAACTTGTAGGATCCTTTGTATATAGTTATATACGTTCGAAATTAAACTAAGATAAACTAATAATTCATAAAACTGTAGAATGAGATGCTACTTTACATTAGCACATTTAGGACGGTCATAAATTGAACTTTTTTGGATACCGCTAATATAAACTACAGTTTGATACTCTAATAAAAAGGTATTTACTTACTTAAATAGTTATTAAAAATTTTAAGTAAGTTCAAATATTTTTGTTATTTTTGAGAATATTAAAAGATGAGATAGTTAAGAAGAAAGTAAAACTATTTAAAAAATAAATATTATATTTTCAATACAATATTCAAAACTACGAAGATGAAATGTGAAACATGCATATATTTTTCAAATTTTACGATGTACAGTTTATATATATTTTTAAACATACATCTTTTTTCTTTCTTTTTTTTTTCTTTTTTATGTTCCATCCAGAAAAAAAAAAAAAAGTTAAAAAAGGTTTCGTTTCTTGCTTTGGAATAGTGAGCACGTCCATATCTTGGAAAGTTGATTCCAATCTTGTAAATGGAAGGACATTTCAGCTGAATGTTTACAATATAAAAGCAGTAGATATAGATTTGCCTCCCTTATTTTGTTGTTAGTTTTTGCGTGCAATGGATTTCGACCTACCTCATCCACATAGCATTTCTGCCTTGTTTGTGGTTTAAGGGATCTTTGGCTTTCCGTTTCGGATAAATAATTTATCAAAATTTTTATTTAATATTTTTTAATAATATTATATAATTTTATTTAAAAATTTTAATATAAAATTTTTTTATTAATAAATTTATTGTTATTATTTTATATTTATTATTTTTTTAGATTAAAATAATAAAACTAATTTATCGAAATAGAATAAATATTTTTCATTAAAAAAAACTTTTTTTTATAGATACTCCCAAATAATATTATGAATACGCGGCACGGAAGTTGAAACAACATTAATAGGCTCATTTCGTTGCAGTAAAATCAAGATTGTCAAAATAGAAAATTTAAATATAATTTTACTGTTTGAATAAAATTGTAAAATCAAATTTTAAAATAAGATTGTAAAATTTGACATACTTATAATTTTTATATAAAATTTTGTTAATACCATTACAAAATTATTATAAAATTTTTTTAATACTTTAAGAGAAAATTTTTATATTTTACAAACTTTAGAAATAATTCTTTTAAATTTTATAAAACGTTCTTATATATTTTATAAAAAAATTCTTCGAAAGTATACTTTTACATAAAACTTTTTTAAATAATAGAAATTATCCTAAAATAAAAAACGTAATTCTAACATAATTAAATTATTTAATTATATGTGACTTAATCCAACAGATATAAACCGAAAATCATCACTAGTGATGTGCTAAACCTTTGGCTCTAATTTTTATTTAAAAAATAATTAAAATAAAAAAATAACAAAATGTTAAGACTTTGAACATTTATGTACTATAAATTTTTTTAAAATATAAAGTATTATAGAAAGTCTATTAAAAATGTTAAATAAAAATTGAGATGAAATAGAGTAAGAGAGACTCAAACATCATCTTAGAATGAAAATCATGTAAAATAATGCAAAAAAACTCTTAAACACCTTTCGAAATTTTTTTAATCAAATTTTTTGAAATAAAAAATTTTTTTTTATTTCAAGAAAATAAAATTAAATAATAAAAAAATTTTATTACGTAGAATTTTTTATATTTTTAAATTTTAAACAAATTCTTAAAAAATTAATTAAAAAATATCAACTAAAATTAAAAAATTATTTTTCAGAAACTCAACGCTAAACATCCTTAGGTCAGAGTCTTACAAAGAACTGGCCAAAGCTAATCCAAGGTCCATGGGAGTGACATATTAGCCGGTGCCTTAATTAAGTGCCTGTCAATCCAATATGTTAGAAGATGACGCCTGAAAGAAATCATTAATAATTGACACGGTGGAATCAATCCATCAACATTTTCCCGGAGGTAAATAGGTAATTAAGGCAGGAGTTGGAAAAAACTAGAAGATTACATTTGGCTTAACTTAATAAATATTTTTCATTTCACAAAAATATGTTATAGTTTTGTAAACTTTTTATACAATATTTTATAAATTATTTTTAATTTAAAATATACAAAAATTATATATCATAATAGTTTTTATTATATAATTTTTATTATATTTTAGATTAAAAAAATTAATCTTATCTTTTGAAAACTTTAAAATATTTTGTATTAAAAAAACTTTTTAGTAAGCATATTTTAATGTATCTTAAAATTACTACGCCGTTTGGCGGTATTTATCAACACTTTTTATTTTAATTTTTTATTTTACTTTTTAAAATAAACTTTTTACTATATTTTATGAAATTTATTTAATTTTAGAATATATAAAAAAATTTTACGTCTTCAAATTTTATTATTATTTTTAAAATTTTCTTAGATAAAAAATATAATTTTATTTTGTTAAAAAATAAAAATATTTTTTATTCTATTTTACAGTACTTTCAAATATCCCATTAAAAACTACGATGATAGGTAGAATGATCATAAGTTGAACCAAAAAGCACATCGACTTGATACATGTATGAATCAAGACAGACATACATCTCAAAATCAACTTGATACATAACACCAAAATGCTTCAATCTTCTATATCAAAGACATGCACATAACCAGCTTCCCCCCTCTATCCTTTCACTCTCCCTTTCATGCTATTTTCATGCATTGCACCTTTTCAACATTCCCCCCCCTCTCCCTCAAAACAAACAAAAACACACCAAACAACAAAAAGCAAAGCCAAGAAAAACAAAGCAATTGATTCTCTAGCCATTACCATTTATATACACAAACTATTTGGTTATTCTCCTCCTACCTTGCTCGGCCACACACGAGCGCACCCAAACCTTCATTCATCATTCTTCTTCTTCTTCTTCTTCTTCAACTCCTTCCATGGCCCATACCAACATGAAAACATTCATCACCTTCGTGTCTTTCTTCTCCTTCCTCAATCTATCTCTTCAAGCCACCAACATACAGAACCAGTCTGCTTTCCTTTCTCTCGTGAAACAATCTCTCATCGGCCCTGCTATGTCTCAGTGGTACTTCACCAACAGCAACGCACCATACTGCAACGTCGCTGGTATCAGTTGCGACATCGATGGCTACGTAGAAAAGATCGATTTATCATCTTGGTCGCTTGTCGGCCGTTTCCCTTCAGGCGTTTGCTCTTATCTACCGAAGCTTAGAATTCTCCGGCTGGCTTACAATGAAATTCGTTCAGGCTTTCCATCTGACGTCCTGAACTGTTCTTTTCTTGAAGAACTCAACATGAGTTTTGCAGGAATATCCGGCACTCTGCCTGATTTATCTCCGTTGCAGTGGCTCCGCGTCCTAGACTTATCCAACAACTTCTTCTCCGGTGTATTTCCGTTATCTATCACCAATATCACTGGTATTGAATTCATTAACTTTAACGAGAACCCGGGCTTCGAACTCTGGCGGATGCCTGAAACGTTCGTGAAGCTTGTAAACATCAAGGTTCTCATTCTTTCTACTACTTCAATGCGCGGAGAGGTTCCGGCATGGATTGGTAACATGACATCACTGACTGATCTTGAGCTTAGTGGAAATCTTCTCGTTGGAAGGATTCCGGCTACTATTGGGAAGCTTTATAAGCTTCAAAGGTTGGAATTGTACTACAACCAGCTTGTTGGAGAAATCCCCGATGAGCTCGGTAACTTAACACTGTTAAGGGACTGTGATGCTTCCGTGAACCAGCTTACTGGAGAGATACCAGCGAGACTTTGCCAACTACCAAACCTTCACGTTTTGCAATTGTACAGCAACAGGCTCACCGGAGAAATCCCTCAAGTGATCGGGAACTCAACAGTATTGACGATGCTTTCAATCTACCGCAACTTTCTTAACGGTGAAGTTCCGGCAACAATCGGCAAGTTTTCAGAGCTTGTTTTACTTGAGTTATCAGAGAACAGGCTTACCGGCAACCTTCCTGCTTATGCTTGTTCTGGCGGAAAGCTTCATTACTACCTTGTGCTCGACAACATGTTCACGGGAACGTTGCCGGATTACTCAAGCTGTGATACTCTGCTTCGGTTCAGGGTGAGCAACAACAATCTAACAGGGACAGTTCCTCAAGAAATTTTTGGTCTCCCTCGTGTTTCAATCATCGATCTTAGCTACAATCAATTTGAAGGAATCATACCAAATTCAATCGGCAATGCGAAGAATTTATCGAACCTGTTCTTGGAGAACAACATGTTTTCCGGCTCTCTGCCAACTGAAATATCATTAGCTTCCAACTTGGTGAAGATTGATCTCAGCAACAATCTTTTATACGGTTCAATTCCAACAGAGCTTGGAAACATGGAGATGTTAAACCAGCTTTCGTTACAGAACAACAAGTTTGATTCAGCAATACCCGAATCACTCTCATCACTCAAGTCACTCAACGTGTTGAATCTTTCCAACAATCTTCTCACCGGAGAAATACCAGAAAGTCTCTGTGAGCTTTTGCCCAACTCACTTGACTTCTCGAACAACCGGCTCTCCGGCCCGGTACCTCTACCACTGCTGAAAGAAGGTTTGATCGAGAGTGTTTCTGGTAACCCAGGTCTTTGCATGCCATTGCCGTTAAACTTAACCAACAATCGAGTTCTTCTACCTGTTTGTCCTCAACCAAGTTTCAGGAAACGCATGGGCAACATCTGGATAGCAATCGTCTGCGCCTTAATGTCGCTCGCGGGAATTCTTTTTCTAATCAAACGTTGGTACAGCAGAGAGAAACCCAGTGCCGATCAAGACGGAATGTCATCGTCGTCAGCATCGTTCTCCTACGACATCACAAGTTTCCACAAGCTAACTTTCGAGCAGCACGAAATTATCGAAGCTTTAATCGATAAAAACATCGTCGGGCATGGCGGTTCCGGCACTGTTTACAAAATCGAGCTTAGCAGTGGCGAATGGGTCGCCGTAAAAAAGCTCTGGGCTGGAAAAAGAACCAAAGAAATCAACCTCTGCTTCGACAAAGAACTCCGTACCGAAGTCGAAACGCTCGGTAGCATCAGGCACAAGAACATCGTCAAACTCTACTGCTACTTCTCAGGGATAGATAGCAACCTTCTTGTCTACGAGTACATGCCTAACGGGAACCTTTGGGACGCATTGCACAACAACGGTGGATGGAGTTTCTTGGATTGGCCTGCGAGGCACAGGATTGCATTGGGGATAGCTCAGGGATTAGCTTACCTTCACCATGATCTGTTATTTCCAATTGTTCATAGAGATATAAAAACTTCAAACATATTGCTTGATGCTGAGTTTGAACCAAAGGTTGCTGACTTTGGAATTGCCAAGGTGTTGCAGGCAAATGATTGTTCTACGACGGGGACCACTGTTGTCGCCGGAACGTACGGCTACATGGCGCCAGGTATATTACCGATTTCGAATTCAAAAATTTTAGTAACTAACAAGGTTTTTGGACCCACTAATAACTAGCAACAAGCAATATTTAGTCTTTTAAGTATGATAACGATGATGATGTCTAATCATTAATCTGATGATGACTGAAAATTTATTATGTTGTAGAGTATGCATATTCACTGAAAGCAACTACAAAGTGCGACGTCTATAGCTTTGGAGTAGTCCTTATGGAGTTAACAACAGGAAAGAAACCATACGAGCCAGAGTTCGGCGACAACCGGGACATAACGCAATGGGTATCGAACAAGATGGCTAGCAAAGAGAGCGCAACAGAGCTCCTAGATAAGATACTCTCATGGGGTTCCTTAAAGGATGAAATTATGCAAGTCTTACGAATCGCGGTACGGTGCACCTGCGGAACTCCGAATTTGCGCCCGTCTATGAATGAAGTTGTGCAACTTCTCATGGAAGCTGATCCGTGTAAGTCGGACGTCAGCGGAGCATCTTTCAAGCTCAAGGACTCATTTCCAACTACTAAACTAAAGACTACGGCCTAAAATGATTTCAAGTTTTTAAATTGGGTGGTTGTTTTTAACATGTTTAGATCTCCTAGTCCTAGCTAGTTAGCTAATTAGAAGAATGCTTTGTATACTTTGCGATAGTTAAATGAGGAGTCAATGAAAACGGAACGACGAAAATTGCAGACTGCCCAAGTTTTAGTTTTTCACTGAATACATCTTCCACCTGGTTTCTCAAAACCAATGCAAAATATTCATGCCGATAATGTCAATATGTAGTTCACCGAAACACGAGGAACATTGCTTCTCTATCAACTTTGGGTAAGTCGAAACCTTTTTGCTTTGAATCTACAGCTTGAATAATAATATGTATACATGCACAAACTGCTTTGCACTTACGCAGCATCAGGTTCCTAATAGTGGACCAAACAAAAGAATGCGAGAATATATCAAGTGCAAAAACTTTCTGTGGGGTAATATCTTGTTTTTAAATTTGGTGCACTCTTTACTTTTGCTTCTGAATCTCTGTGATCAGAAAGAAGGTTTTTCTTTTCAGTTGTTCCACTATTTAGATTTTAAAGTTAAAAAAAAGTTTTTTTTGATAAGTTGGATTCTTTTTGTGGACCATTATGCTTCTATTCCTATTGTTGTTTCTGGTGCTTAGCATAATTATGCCTATTCCTAACTACTGTTTTCTGGTCTAGAGCTGCAATTGCTTACAGATAACTGTAATAACGACTGGTTGATGTTAACGACACTTCTGATCAATCCCAGTGGCAAGTCCATGAACAACTAATAACTAATAAGTAGTTGTTTGACTAAAGATGGTTGATGATTAGTGGACTTTGCACTCTTTTCACTTAGCTTTTTATCCCTTCTAGCTTAGCATATAATAAAGAACGACATTGACTTGATATTACTTATTAGCAGAGGTTGGTAACAAATTTAGAAAGAAGACTGGCACAAGGGTTCTTTCCAACTTTTATTACAAATTGTCATTTCAAAATTTTTATAATTTTTTAATATTTTATAGATTTTAAAAAAAATTAAAATATAAAAAAATTTTACATCGTAAAATTTTATTATTAATTATTTTGATTATTCTTTTAGGTTAATAAAATATAATTCATTTTTAAAAATCTTTTCAAAAAAATTTTCAAAAATTTTTAATTTTAAAATATTCTTAGTGATTTTCATTTTGATGATTTAGTGAGTTGTGCTTTTTTATCTGAAAGTAATTTTTTTATTTACAAAATTACCTTTAAACATTTTTTATATTTTTTATAATAACTCTTTTATAGTATTATTAATTTTTTATTTTTTCAAAAATCAGTTACTAAAATGTCACTGTAAAGAAGCTTAGTCGATTGATCTAACCCTATTATTATAATCCCTTCATGTGCATAGTGTACTAACCATAGTTGTCTGATCCAGACCGACCTGTCCGAATCGATCCGGAAATCGCCGACCGAAACAGTAAATCGATCCAAATTTGCAAAAGAACTGTTTATGCAATCGATCTGCTTTGACCCACTTCAATCCGGTCGACTCGCCCGTCCGGGTCAAATCAAGTTGAAATTTTTTTTTAAAATTAATTAAAATTTTTTAAATTGATGATATATTTAATATAAAAATAATTATTAATAGTTCTATGTTGAAAAATAATATGTAGTTTAGATTTTGTATTTGAATATGATAATGCAAAAATATAATTCATTATATTTTATTTGTAAATATCAATTATTAGTGATTTTTAAATTTTTATATTGTAAAATATTTAAACTCAAATATGTATATCTAAAAAAGTTAGTTATATCTCTTTATGATTTATCTATCTTATGATTTTATTTTTTCTAATCTCCTAATTTATTTAAATATTTTTCATTATAAATTTTAGTTATTATTATTGTTGTTGGTGATGGTAATATTTCAATTTTCGCTGTGATTATTATTGCTGTTGTTGTTGATAGTATTCTCATAATAAAAATACTTTACTTTTTTTATTATGATTGCTATTGCTATTATTATTGATAGTATAATTGACGGTAAATTTTTTACTATAATAATTATTATTATTAGTTAAAAAATTTTTAATATTATTGATCCGGCCGTTTGATCCGAAAACTGGAATCCGGATAATTTTTCGGTTCGATATCCAGTCCGATTCTTACAACTATGGTACTAACTAGCTAAATCCTTAGATGCTAGCAAGAAATTTTTATGTGATCTAATGTGGCTGAGGTGTGGTACAATAATTCTCTATAATATTACGAGAACGGTCGGAAGTGTTTGAGATAATTTTTTTAAAAATAAAAATAGTTTTTATATTTTAAGAAAATAAATTAATTTTTTATTCAAAAATTTATAAAAATTACATATATGTAAAATATATAATTTTTTATATTTAAATATTTAAATATTATAAAAGTTTATTAAAAATGTGAAATTTTTTTTGAAATAGGAGACGGTACTGTAAGCAAGGCCAAGTTATCCGAGTAGGGTTTTTTGCTCAAGTCTTGTGTGTTGTAATCACTAGTCATTAATGGTTTTTCTCTTTAACTTTTTCCATAATTTACTTATACTTCATGGAGATCCATATAATATAGAACTCCTCATTATTCACGTGGCTTTTCTCATAAAATAGGACCGTGAATGGAAAAGGAAAATTTTAATGGGCTTCAATGTAAATAAAGAGGTCCGGTATTGCAATATAAAACAAAACATAAGTAAGGTTGGTTTCTCGTTCTCAGGTTCTTTTGTTGAGTACAGACGAACCTTCAAAATCTACAATAAATCCTACAATAGTTTATCTTTCATGTTCAGGTGATCTCAATTCTTCGTTTGTTCTCTTCGTTCCACCGAGTCCACTTTCATCTTTTCTCGTCTCTAATGGAGATCGAGAAGTCGCGATTGGTTTCTCAAAGTGCACGGCTTTCTCCTCTGATTCTCTCACTGGTGTTAAGGGCGTTTTGGTCAATGCTGTTTCTGTAAATGGTAATCGTGTAGGCAGACAGGTTGGAGCCAGGCATTAGAGCAGGAGTTGAGTAAAAGAGAATCCGCGTATCTGGTGAGCCTCTCCCTCTCTCTCTGTTTGAATAGAAACAAATTTGTGCAGTGTGTGGCTGTTTAGATCCATGTTTTGATTGCTGTTGGTTGAATGGGAAGCATGCAACTTGCTCTTTGATTTGGTTGCTTATTGTTAATTTGTGTTTTTTTTTCCGGCCTGATCTAATTGTTGTATATATGGTGTTAAGCGATTAGATTTTATTGCTGAAGGTGTTGTTAAAAATTTGTTGAAAATGTTTGAGCCAATATTCATGCAGGTGTAATTAACATGAAAAATGGACGCGTGAGGTGAAAAATTATATTACTATCTGATAGTTTGGTTTCTTAAATTAATTTAACAATTGACCTTTGTCCCAAAATGAGTTTGACTTTAATATGTGTTATTTTTCATGTGGTGTATGTCAACAAATTATGAAGTAGTGTAGTAACTGGATACATCACAGGGCTTCCAATATGTTTTCAGGAGGACCAGATTATGAAGTGCTATAATTTTCCTTCTGATGATGTATGTTGATACATTTGGAGAGTAAAATGAAGCTTTTCTTTCAACCTTGTTGTTTTGGTGACTATATTTTAATTAAAGGTCCTTTTCTGTAATTTCTATAGCCAACTTCCATGCTATTCAAAGTAGCTTTCTTCCTTAATACTCAATTGTTAGTGTTCCTTGTTCATATTGTTAAAACTTTTTCCCTTCTATAACTTGGGTTTTTTTGGAAGGTTTTATTTCATGGCCGGTTAATATACTTGCTTCAAGTAGTACTTTAGTCCTTGCTAAGGTATTCATTTCGCATATTTCTTTTGCTCAGCATTGCCTAGCATTTATCCCCAATCTCCTCCTTGTGGAGGTGATGCCTTAGCATGCGTATTTGGCATCCTTTTCAGGGGTCTTATCCGAGTCCTCTTGGCTTCTTTAGTATAAGATAGCATATGCATGAGTCTGATATTGCATTATGCTGGGTCTTCTTATCTTCATTATTTTAATCTTTATAAATGACTCTTAGATTATTGATTGCAGTCAGGTTTTCCACTGTTATTAATGCTTAGTGCCACAATTATCATCGCGAACATGCTCACAGCTTTCTGCTATCAGTCTGACATCCACATGATGTCGAAACATTCAGAAGGCATTGCATTGTTGTATAAGAACTACTTATATCATCACCTGTAGCTTCACTTCTGTACTAAAGGTAGAGTGTTTGCCGTATATTAATTGATAGTCAATAATTTGCTATTATAATACATGCAAGTATGCTTAAATAATAACATCCTGAAAGTGATCCGCCAACGAGTCATGTCAATCCTTGAAAGTTTGACAAATTATGGAGCAAAGGCCATCGTGTTGAGGAGTTGGTGGTGCCTGACTGTTGTTTTGGAAAAAAATACTGATTATGCATGGATCAGGAGAAAAGCCACCAGGGATCGGTTCCATCTGGTTTATTTCAGATCCTTTAATAAATTTTAGTGTTTTCTTAGCAAGTATTGTTATAAACACTGTTACTTTTATCTGTTCATGTACTGTATGTCACTAGAAATCAGCATTTTTATGTAACGAGCATGGCCTAGCGGTGGCGGCAAAAATTGTAACATATCTGAAGCCAAATGGTAGAAGCACTTGGAAACAATCGATGCTTATCGCTGCAAAAGTTGGCATTTGATTCGCTGACAATATGCCCATGTTGTCTTCTCTGCTTGGTCTTTCCACATTTCCTTAATGGAATAGATGCTGCCATTTGCATCAGAAATACTAATTAGCTCGTGTTTGAATTCTGTGGGAGTTGTTTAACTAGTTTTTCGGTTGTGTTAGAGTTGGGTAGTATTTCTGTGAAAAAATGTGTCGTTTTAGTTGCATAACATCCTGCCAATTGTTTATGAGGCAATTTAGTCTATGGTTCATTGCAACTCTAGGAAATTGTTTCATCATTTTGCCAGAATCTTGTGGTTTTGTGATTCTAATGTGAACTCTTTTCTTGTCAGTTTCAGTTTCACTTGCAGCAGCTGTCTTTGTTCTCTGCAAGTTCAGACATGGAGAACCATGCTGGAAGAGCAAAACATAAGCTATAAGTTCTATACTGTTCCTTAGCCAAATGCATAAAAAATAAGTTCTTTTTATGAAAAAGGTACATTGTACTGAACCATATATCCATTCCGAGGAATGTCTAGTCGGATTCTTAGAGATCATGGTTCAGCTGCTCATATTTCTTTTCTTACCATAGCAATCCTGAGAATGTTAAAAAGTCCCATTACTACAAGTAAGTCTTCACCTCCTTATGAGCTTGATACAAAGCATAAAGAAAACTGGAAGAAAAATGAAAGTTCCCAATATTCCAAGATACATCAAGGCACCACAAGCTAACAGGTTCTCTGCATAATCCATAGAGTTTGTAGATGGTTGTTTTCACCTCTACATAATTATGGATATTACAGTTTCTCATTTATGCATTTAGCAGTGGGTTAGCAAAACGTATCAAGCTATTTGTTATTGCACAAAACCACTTAGATCTTGACTCCATTTTTTGACGCATTTGCTCGTCACTTTGCTATGTAAAGAGACTGTTCTATATAGCTAGCATGCTAGCTCTTTCCTGAATCACAGCCATGCACAAACACGGTGAAGCCCTCAAAAACGATATCTTGCTCATGATCCTGGACTGGACTCTTCTTTAAGTTTCTGGTTGTTCTCCTTCACTTTGATAGCGAAATCACCAGTGTCGATCTTCTTGGCATCGCCCAGTGAGATGAAGGGGCCAATGGTGAGCTCTTTGAGCATCTGGACAACAGTCCTCATCGATGGCCGCATGGTGGGGAGGCAGTTAGTGCAAAGCATAGCTACACGGAGCATGCGGATGGCATCCTCATGGTAGTGCTCAGGTATGCAAGCATCGACCAGGGCAAGCACACTTGCACGGCTGGTCATGCGGCCTGAGACCCAATACACAACGTTCTTGTTTTCGCCGTATTCTGGTTCAATGGGCAGCCGTCCAGTCACTAACTCCATTAGAACTACTCCGAAACTGTAGACATCACTCTTCTCGTTCACCTTCCATGTGTAGGCATACTCTGCATCAAGTTAAGACAAAGGAGTGATCAGATTACCCAATATGTTTTTCTGGGTGATCTTTTGCAACAGCACAATAGGAAGTTGTTGTCCAAGCCAAGGGGCAGGGAATAGTGAATAGATGCTTACCAGGGGCAATGTAGCCGTGTGTTCCGGCGACAACATGGGCAGAGGACTCCCTTCCAGCTCCAGCGTGGGCATGAAGGATCTTGGCAAGACCGAAATCTGCAACCCTTGGCTTCAATTCCTCATCAAGCAGTATGTTGCTTGACTTCACGTCCCGGTGCAAGATCGGCCGATCACAGCCGTGATGCAAATACTCCAACCCCTTCGCCGCTCCGAGCGCTACCTCCACCCTTTCTTCCCAACCCAACCGCTTCTTTTCCCCTTCTTCACAGTGCAAACTCTCCCACAAACTTCCATTTGGTAAGTATTCATACACCAGCAAGCTTGAGTCCTCGCTGGTTATAGCACTATAGAGCTTCACGACATTCACGTGCCTTATTGAACTCAATGTTTCAACTTCCGCTTCGAATTCTTTCGAGTACCGCAATTTTTTGCCAAGAATTGCAGCAGTTTCCAGCTGCCGGGCGCAGTTTGAATTTGCGTTGTTCCACGTATGCTTCACCGCAACTACTTGGCCGCTGGACAACTCCACTCTGTAAACGTTCCCTGATCCACCTCTGCCTATTAAATTCTCCTGTTTGATGGATGATTTCCCGTTCATCGAAGCTTAGAATTCCGAACGATTTCAAGTTCCACGAACGCCTCCGCCACGGGTCCTTCTCTTCAAGCTTCCACTTCTTGATAAGCAGAAAGACTCCGACAAACGCCGCGAAAAGCGCTGATCCAATCAACAGTGCCGCGATTGCTACTCGGAGTTTGTCTGATGAACTGCCGCCTCCATCCGATGAACAGCGGTGAAGAATTCTGCTGCTATCGGCACAGAGGCCAGGATTGCCTGTGAAACTATTGCTGTAGGCATCAATGGAGAGAGCTGATGGGACTTCGCCAGTAAGACCGTTGTTGGAGAGGTCTAACAAGTTGAGCTTCAGCGAAGACAAACTCGCTGGAATTGCTCCGGTGAGCTGATTATCGGAAATATTCAAAGAATTCAGGCTAGGAATACTACCGAGGCTCGCAGGAATTGACCCGGTGAGCGAGTTTCTTGCGAGATTTAATGCAGTAAGCTGGCGCACGAGCCCAGTTGATCAGGGATCACGCCAGAGAATGAGTTCCCGTCCAGATTCAGTTTTTCAAGCTGCTTTAGTTCACCTATGCTCGTTGGAATTGGCCCGTTGAACTGGTTGAAAGATGCTTCGAACAATCCTAACTTAGAGGTTCGGGAGATCTCCTGTGGTATTAATCCGGAGAATTTATTGATGGCGATCTTTAGCTCGAGGAGCGACTTGGCTTTCCCAATATCGAGAGTAATCAAACCTTCGAGCTGGTTATTAGCTAGGTCGGTGATTACTGCCTTAGGCAGGCCCCAAATACCCGACGGAACTTCGCCTGAGAGTAAGTTATTGCTTAATCGAAACCGTGTAAGCGTGGAGCAGTTGGCGCAAGTCGCAGGAATTTCTCCGGTGAAGTTGTTCTGAAGCATCAGCAGCTTCTGCATTGTCCCCTTCCTGCACATGTCTGGCGGAATCGGTCCGGTGAGGTTATTCGTCGAAACGTCGATGAAGTTGAACTGTGCACAGCTGCCGAGCTTCTGCGGAAGCTCTCCAGTGAGTTTGTTATCATAGAGAGAAAGGTTAACAAGCTGCCTGAACTCTCCAAACTCCACCGGGACTTCGCCGGAGAAATTATTAGCGAACAGCTGCAAGGAAACAAGTTTGTTCAACCCCCTGAGCTCAGACAAATTCCCCTCCAGATGATCCGCAGAAGCATCAAAGTATCCCAAATTCGACAAGCTCCCAAATCCCTGCGGCAATTCTCCTCTGAGGAAATTATCGTAGAGCTCAAGCTGCCATAACTTCTTCAACTTGGTGATCTCCTGCGGTATCTCTCCTTCGAAATAATTATCACTGAGCTCAAGATCGACGAGTTTGGTCAAATTACCGATCTCCGGCGGGATTCTTCCATGCAGATTACATTCAGAGAGATAAAGCCAGTAAAAATTTGTCAAGTTCACAACCTCCATTGGAAACATGCTCGGATCAAACCCCTTGTTATCTCCAAGACTAAGATATTCAAGCTCCTTCAAGCTACTCAAAGAACTCCATGGAAACTTTCCGGAAAATTGATTATCCGACAAATTCAACTGCTTCAAATTAACAAGCTTCGATATATCCGGCACGACGCCCTTGAGCAAATTGAATGAGAGATCAAGATTTTGAAGCTTGCTGCAATTTTGAATGTCTTTGGTTATGTTTCCAGTGAGATTATTAGAACCCAGTGAGAGACTAGTATGAGCGGGAAGCTGGCAGAGGTAGTTAAATGGAATCGTTCCCAGAATACCCTTACTTGTTAAGTCTATTTTTGTTACAGAACCTTCTTCACAGGTGATACCAATGAATGAGCATGGTGAGCTTTCCGGCGACCATGATTCGAAACCTTTCGTTGAGTTGGTGATTCCGAACGATGATTTGAGATTCAAGAGAATCTCGAGATCGGTAATAGCACTGATCTCAAAGAGCAGAAGGAAGAGGAGAAGAAGGGGTAATTTGGGAACAATGGGGGAGAGCATTTTGGGATTGAAATGTTAAGGAAGAGTTCGGTATCGTGTTTTGGTTTTTTGATTAATGATCATTTGGATGATATACAAGAAGAATGAGAAGAGAAGCTGAAGCAGGGTGACGGAGAGAGGAGAGAGGAGAGTGGAAAGTCAAAGATTTTAGTAAGATAGCTTCGTGGGGTCCAGCCCACTCGTGTGTTTGTGTAGTCTCCCTGTTTGACTTCGCCGTAGATGACTTGACTGATCAATGTCTTGCCCACAAAAAATTCTTTTTGCAACTGCTTATGTTATTATAACGTGTTTCAAACACTTTAATTTTTTTTTTAAGAATTGAAATATAAAATAGTTTTATATTTTATTTTATAAAAAAGTAGAAATTCTAATTTATATATGAACTTTTAATTCTAATTATCTTATTTATATCTCTTTTAATGCAGCTCTATTTTTAAATTTTTAATTCATTTTTAAAATAATTAATATAAAAATTGAATTTTATTTTTATTTTATTTTTAAAAAAATTTCACTTTCTACTATTTATTTACGCAAAATTTAAAATTTGAAATACGTACTTAATAGAATAATATTAAATAGTTATTTTGCACCTATCACTAAATAAATAAATTTTAATTTAAGGTTGTAAGTCAAAAAGAATTGATCTATATATGTTGTGTTATTGAATACAAATACCGTCTTTATCTAATCACTTAAAGAAAGTATAGTTTGTTCACTTTGTTGTTTGCTTGCCTAAAAGCGCTGAGTTTTTTTTTTATTTTGACTTCACTGAGATTTGTGGTTCATAAGTTTTAAGTAATTTGAAGTTTTGATAATAAGTAACATGGTTTGCAAAATCAGCTTGCCGATTTGGATTGAATTGCCGATCGGTGCAAAATTAAATATCTTTCATTTTGAAAGAAATTATATTATAAGCACTTTTAAATATCGTTTAAGATAAAATTTGGCCTAGTAGGAGTAGCTCAAGTAGGCTTGGTTAATTTTAATTTCTATGAAGAATACATTACTCATATAAGTTTAGTGAAAGTATCAGATATATGTATAGTAGACATTAGACAATATCGTTAATAGGTGCTTTTTTTAATTAACAGGCATTCTTTGTTGAATGCTTTTAAACTTATAGGATTTATCATATTCAGTGAAGTTTTTTCGAGTGTATGATAACCAGTGGACTACCCACTCTGATTTCCCAGTTTGTTTATTACTGGTGTTCTTACATTTATACCAAAATAATTTTTTAGTCTAAAACTTTTGACTAGAGATAGAAAGAAAGTGGAGTAATTATTTGAGTCACAAAGGAAAGAAAATGCTTTATAATTTTCTTCTTCCACTAACTACCCATACCACTACTAGTATTGTTATCGAAGATGTAGACAACTAGATATTCTAGTATTTACTCAAGAACTGCGTTGCTATTTTATAATTTTATTCTTACATCATATTTTGAATTTTAAATAATTTATATATTTTAATTATATAAAAAATTTAAAATTTTATTTTTATGTATAGAATTTTAATTTTAATTTTTTTATTTATACATTTTTTAATATAATTATATTTTTCAACTTTTACACACCTTTAAAATCTATTAAAATATAAATATTAAACTTTACTTTTATTTTATTATTCAAAATTTTTTTATTTTATTTTATTTTATTTATTTTTATAAAATTCAGTTACAATTATTTAAAATTCGCTCTTAATAGCTAAACCCTTAATAACTAACAGCAGAACCAACTACATATGACCTGAGTACTGTTGAAGTATTTTCTTATACACCCCAAGTACATATGACCAAGTCTTCTTCAACAACCATCACAACCAAAACAAAACATTAAAAGCAAAGAAATACGATCTGGATTATTGTTGTTTGCGTAAATAATTTGTTCTGTGAAGAGTTTTTTCTCAAAACTGAGAGCCACAGAGGAGAAGGATAGGATCGAAGTGCTTTCAAACCACAGAAGCACGCTTCCCAACTTCTTCCAACGCCGTTTATTAACAGTTTATATAAGTATAGTTTTCTTTTCTTTACTTGAAAGAAGTCATCAAGTTTGGTGGATTGATTCGATAGGGGGCAAGCACAGCAAAGCAAAGCAAAGCAGAGAGAGAATGAGAGAGATGGAACGCATCGCCAGGATCTCTGCTCACCTCAATCCTACCTCCCATCAGCAGGTCAACTCCTCTTCGATTTCTATGTCTCTCGCTGTTTTCTTATTTGGTTTTGAAACTTGATCGATCGAAATCAGAGTGAATTTTGCTGCTTTTTTGTCGAAATTTTGTGATTTCTGTTTCTGGTGTATAACGTACATAGCGATTTCGTCGCAATTTCAAGGATAAAGTTTGATTCTTTGAGCATCGATGCACTTTGATCCAGCTGCTTGTGAATTGTGACATGGATAATCTATAGATTACTTGAGAAAGCATGTTGCTGAAACGTTCAACTCCCTTACTCATCACTGTTACAATAGCGAGTGTGTTCGATTGTCGATAGATGCAGCGGAAATATAAAACACACTAAAGGATCTTGCTTAAGCAATACGATAATTGAGAAAAGAGCAAAATAAACACAAAGACAAGAGATTACGTAGGAAAAACGAGAAAAACTCCACGGAAAGGTAAGCTAGCCTTCAAGGAAATCACTAACTAAAAAGCAATTACAAACTTTTGTCTTATACTTTAATTAGGAACTCTCACTACAATGCTTTGCTTATCTCTCTCACACTTGATGTTGTGAATGGTGTGATTGATGATTCAAACAAATACTTTTTACCCATATATATAGTGTGTCCAAGAAGACTCTTGAATTTCCAAACCTTTGTCATTCAATCTTCCCATTAATTGAGTTCTTTGACTTTCCATTTTTCATTAGATGATTCAACTTTTTTAACCTTCAAACTTCATCGGTAGTGTTTTATCTTCCTTAACCTTTAGCATTCCAACATGAATGCATACTTAATTTGTTGCATTCTAATTAACCACTAATTTACATAGTGGCTTTACAATGTCTAACAATCACTACGATTAAAGTCAAAACACAAGTTAATTAAGAATCTATCATGGCTTCAAAGATTACAATACAACAAAGATGATTGTCATTTCTGCTAGATATTTTCATGCTGATTACTTGTTTGAAGATGAACTTGAAGGTATAGTATGCTAAAGTTTCTCTGTTTGGATTACTTGTTTGAAGATGGAGGAGAACCACATGGTAACGCGTGAAAACTGCCGCGCAAAGGGCGGAGCCCCTGGATTCAAGGTGGCTATATTGGGTGCAGCTGGTGGAATTGGTCAGTCATTGTCATTGCTCATGAAGATGAACCCTTTGGTATCAGTTCTTCACCTCTATGATGTGGTCAACACCCCCGGCGTAACTGCAGATATCAGCCACATGGACACTGGTGCTGTGGTAACTCACTCTCCTCTGTCAACTCAATTTTACTTGCAGATACAATTTGAACTAGACCCAAGAGTTTGGTTTGTTGCATTGAGTTAGCTGGCAACTTTATTGCCATATGTAAGCAAGATTCTAATCAAGTTCGAAAACATTCACTTGCATTTCTTGTATTAAGTGCAATAGTGGGTTCAACTGGAAGAAGTTTTGTTATGCTTACAACTTTGTGTGATTTTTTAAATAGTACGACTTATAGTCATTCTCAAATCTCAAGGTCATGTATATGGGGAGCTTTTAGATTAACTGAGCTTTGATCGTTTCTCTGGATATATAAAGAAGAATTCTTTCAGAACCTTATGTTTGCAATGTCTCCAAGATACGATGTTTGTTAATATGCATTTTTATTGTCATGGTAAAGGTACGTGGCTTCTTAGGGCAGCCACAGTTGGAGAGCGCACTTACAGGAATGGATCTTGTCATAATTCCTGCTGGCGTCCCTAGGAAACCAGGAATGACTAGGGATGACTTATTTAACATAAATGCTGGAATTGTCAGAACACTTTGTGAAGGGATTGCGAAATGCTGTCCCAAGGCTATCGTAAATTTGATAAGCAATCCTGTGAACTCCACTGTACCAATAGCAGCAGAGGTGTTCAAGAAAGCCGGTGTTTATGACCCAAAAAGGCTGATGGGAGTGACTACACTTGATGTTGTTAGAGCTAATACCTTTGTGGTATGCTTCTTGCACTTGTTTTTTGTTTTGGATATTTGCTTTTAAGACACTAGTAGCCAGTGCTAGTAATGCTACATGAGTAGTATTAATAGTTGAACCAATCTTTTGATTCCCTTTAACTCACGCAAATAAAATAAATAAAATAAAAACTAAAAATCTTTTGATGCTCTGGACGCAGCTCTTACTACTAGTAGCAGTAATTATTCATATTTAGACTCTTTAACTTTTGCAGGCGGAAGTTCTTGGAGTTGACCCTCGGGAGGTCAATGTTCCTGTTGTTGGTGGTCATGCTGGAGTTACCATATTACCCCTCCTTTCACAGGTTGGAAGAATATTTTTATTGTCACATTGTCTATTACAGGATCGATGTTTAACTTTTTTCGCATTACGATGGCTTGTGAAAATCTCTTGCAGGTGAAGCCTCCATGCTCATTTACTCAAGAAGAAATCAATTATCTCACAAATCGCATTCAAAATGGGGGAACTGAAGTTGTTGAAGTAAGCTTCAACCAGCCAATCTGTTTTTATCTCTCGCTATTTTTACCCTCCTTAGTTTATGCATACGCCAAAATAATTTTTGATGGTACTTGAGATGAGACTGGCAAGAACTTCTAATAAATAAGAAAAATGTTCCGTTCACTTGCTAGTTATCCTGAAAATTAGTAACTAAGTCATTTGCATAACTTGGAACTGGTCCTTGTGAAGCTTCAATATCACAGGACACCAGATCCAGGGCAACTTAGCTGCAAATTGCATGGCATGTATGAAAGATGGTGAGAAACTGGAACTGCAGTACTAGGTTCCCATCTCTTGTATCTAATATTAGTTTGTTGTACCATTCTTTATGCCAATCAATCAGCATGAATACATATCTAATGTTCAGCGAGTGAGTTGAAGTTCGTATGGGTAGATCTCTCTTGAGAGTTGTATCCTAAAACTGCAACATGACTCTAGTCACTTTGTTGGTACATGAGTGTTGAGATTTATCATAAGCATGCATAAATTTCAAAGTGATATTGACTAATTCTTAAGGGAATGAGGTTAAGTCTGAAACCAACCATCCATTAACTATTGCATCTAGTGGTTCATGCATTTGTTGCAGGATATAGCTTTCTCATAGAACATACTATTTTTGTTGTCCTCATGAATTCAATTTGACTATGCAGGCAAAAGCTGGTTCTGGGTCTGCAACACTGTCAATGGTCAGCTTGCTATTGTTGACATGCTATTTCTCATTACATATATAATATCACAAAAGCTATTATAATATCACAAAAACTCTGATCCTTGTACAAAACTCTTCCAGGCATATGCTGCTGCTAAATTTGCAGATGCTTGTTTGCATGGTCTCCGTGGAGATGCCGATATTGTGGAATGCTCTTTTGTGGAATCTCAGGTGAATTTTAGAAAAACTAGGCCACTTCCTCTACCAACATTTTGAGGTAGTTTATGCATTTTACTAACTTCTTTCTGTATCGTAGGTGACGGAACTTCCATTCTTTGCAACGAAAGTGCGATTAGGTCGTGGAGGTGTTGAGGAAGTTTACCAACTTGGGCCTTTGAATGAGTTTGAGAGGTTTGTGGAAAATGCGACAACTTCCTCTGCATTGTGCAATATCTAGTAATTCATTTTCCTTGTCGATTATTTGAAAGGGGGCTGATTTTAATTATATTTGGTGAATGACAGGGCTGGACTAGAGAAAGCTAAGAAGGAGTTGGCACAAAGCATTCAGAAGGGTGTTTCCTTTATCAAAAAGTGATAGTAGCAAAGTTGATGGATGCCTCAAGCTGATGACTACTCAACTAATAGTCTTTTTGGTTTCCCCTAATAATGATATATTTCGTTGCCATCTCTGTAACATCGACTTATAGCAAAGTGATGCCTTATACCAAAAGAAAATTGCCTGAAGCTATTTCCACAGTTCCAACCATTCATTTTGTGAGAAAAAACAAGTTCTACAATTGTTCATGATCAAGAAGAGGTCACCGGGTGCCTCAAAGAGGTGTCCATATAAAAGCCTGCAGCTATGAAACCTCACAAATTGTTTGGAACGTTTTCTGGGTAGGATCATAATAGTAACCGAATTCACCATCGCAAGCAAGTTGTTCAAAACCGAAAGCAAAAAACACTATCGCATGTCTGACAAAGGGTTCTTCTCGATGATGTACTCCTTCGCCCAGGGCAATTATAGTAATCTTCTAAATTAGCTACAGCCATTGGATTGCTTCATATTGCACAAAGAAACCCTTTAGAGCTCTCTGCAGCTCCATCCATGCGAGCAAACTCGGAGCCAGATTTGTGGAAGGGGCACCACGCTAAATGACGGATTGAGCCTTGTTGTAAGAGGGATATCTCGAGATCAAACGCACATATATTATCTGCCTCATTGTTCTCACCGTCTAAATGACGGAAAATTGGAAATGGAGCTTGTCTTGAAGAAGAACACCGTTGGGCTCTAGCCTGATTGTGCATTTTGAACCTTGCTGCTTCTGCGATTGTTGCTGTTCCCTTGATAGTGGTGTATGGGAAGAATTTTAAAGCTTAGTATGGAGAAGATTGTCAAGTCGTTGATTCTTCTACGAATGCGTAGCTTCTTCGTCGTCGACGCTTTGCTTCTTTCCATGGCCGCCATTGCGTAGTTAGAGAAGAAGATAGAGATTAACAAGAAGTATAGATTTGCGTTGTGCCGTAACGGCCCAAATAAGTTAAGACACAAAATGAGTCCTTCAAGTTTTGCATCTCAGCCCAATCATGAATGTAATAAGATATCAACAAATATAAGAAAACAAAAGAACAGTTGAAATTGTTCTTCTGAATAATGCTCTTTGGAAAAAAAAAATTTCTAGAGATTTGGATTTGTTGTTTTTCAATCATATGAAAAGAAATCAAACCATTAGCATTAGCAGTGGTGGTAGGACTACTGTAGGGAGATTCTCAAGACAATAGCATCACCTTCACAAATTCTTCTTTCTGTTTAAAATTGTTACATTAAAAACAAAGAGAAAGAAAAACTTTTGGTTTTGAATTTTTGTTGTTTTCATTAAAGACAACTTAGCATGTCTGATCAAATATGCTACTTACAGCTAGCTTTGCTAGCATTACATTGTTGTCATGTTAGGAATATAAATCATGTATCTGATTGTGAGGCATGCAATATCACTCCCCTTTGCTTTCACTGATTTATTTTTTATATCATTTGGCACTACATATAAATATTTATTATCATTTTTTAAATAAATTTTATATAATTTATTTTTTAAATTTTAAAAACATAAAAAATATATATATCATAGAATTTGTATATATATTTATTATTTTTTAAACTAAATTCATATATTTGTTTTAAATTTTATAAAATAAGCTTATTTCAGAAAAATTTCTTAGCATTCTCAAATTTCTATTCTTTCAAACATAAAATTAGCATATATAAGTATATACCTCATGGATGTGATTTTTCTACCATTTGTTTGATAGAAACTCTGACATAAACTTTTCACTGTAACATTTGGTAGAGTATCTGATTTGAATTATTGTTGCAAAAGAGCTTACTCTTGTTGTGCAAGTAGTTAGTTGGTGTGCGATATTAGGCATATTCCAATCACAAGAAAATAAATTTTATAAAGCTAAATCTTGTAAAAATAAAATTTAGAATAATAGATTAAAGTTTACAATAAATTTTTAATAAAAATAAATTTTGATACAAAAATAGAATTTAAAATAATAACTGCATATTTAGAATTACCAAACTCAAAATTTAAAATAAAAAAGTAAAATTCCCTGCAGTTGACACATGCACTTAAACTATTGAAGTTAGTGCAAAATCATGCAGTTATTTTCACTCAAATAAAGTTTTTTTTAAACAATGTTTAATGTGACTAGTTGTAGCTTTTCCTATTTAACTGTTGTTAAGCTTGATAAAAAGTTGAAGATTATATATTGGAAGATTTTGCTTTTAAAATCATTGCATCTTAAATAATGTCATGACTCATGAAAGCATCCACTTTCATCTATAATAATATGTTTTCATGTGAATTAAGCAATACTATTGTCGGATTAATGATCTAATGATATTGCAGTAGGTTGGAAAGCATCATAAAGTTGATGTGCCTTTAATTCCACATTTTTACTTTCATTTTTTTTGAAAAATAAATTGTTCTTTATCTTTATTGATTTGGTTTCATATATGAACTATGTTATGGCAGTGCCTATAATGTATCTAGTAAAGACTGTGGTTCCTTTACTTTGGAGCTAATAGGCCGCATTTGGGATTGCTTAAGAGAACGTTTTAAAAAATTTTTTATTTTATATTTTTAAATAATTTATTATAAAATTTTATAAATTTTATTTAAAAATTTGGATATATAAAAAAGCTTACATAATAAATAATATTATTATTTACTTTATTTTAATAAAAAATAAAATTTTTCAAAAATAAAATATAGATATTTTTTTAAAAAATAATTTTTATAAATATTTTCAAACGTACTCTAAAGTTTTCGTAGGAAGAAATAAAAAAGCTAAAAAAGCACCAATATTTAGAATGCAATTTAGAGTGTTTTTTACTTCAACCGACCAAAAAATCACTTTTGAATGAATTAATTATAAATTTATGTTTTAGTAACTCCACTTACTATAAACTTAACTTAAAAAAATTATTTTCGTATAAATAAACATACTTACAGTATAACTACGATGAAGTTAAAATATCACATAATAATAATTACTATGAATCTCACTCGACATTTCATCCAAAATCAATAAAGTAAGGTACTGTTCTTAATGTGTGTTTTATAAATCTTATTCATTCTATAAAAGAGTATAGTAGTATATGATAATGAATGTTCGGCAAAATTTTTTATTTTATTTTTAATATTCATTTCAATTATTCGTTTTTCAATAAAAATTTATAATATTATATATTTTTAATTTTTAAAATATTTATTTAGATTTTATTTAAAAAATAAAATAATATCTTTTTTAAAATTTTATTAAAAACATTTTCAATTTCATTTCAGACAGACCCCAATCAATTGAACCACCTTTTAATTTGGGCTCAGTCTTGATTGGGACACTTCAATTCAATGCTCGTCTTCTCAACAGTGCATTAACCTTCTTACTTTTATGGAGAGGGAAAAAACAAAAAACATGCATTCCAATGTTTTATCTTGATTCATGGTGTTATGTTTTGGTCCCCCATGGATTTCATTTAATTTCTAGGAAATTAAATTTCAAAATTTCTATCAACCTAAAAATTAATCCACTCATTTAAATCATCTTTATCAATTTTGAATTAACTCAAAAAATGAGTTTACAGAAACTCATTTAAATCTGGTTCGAACGGGGATAAAAGATTTGCCGCCCTTACAAATTTTGCAAAACCGAAACCACAAAGTTATATTGGTATGTTTTGTTTTATATCTTAAAAAAAATAGATCCAATTTTGGAGCAACTTCCAAATATGAAGGTTTTTTTTCCTAGTACAAGCTACGACACATTGCTTTTGCCATTGCTCTTCAATGAGTACCTAGTTACTCAACACAGATGATGTGTTTCTGAAGTTTTTAACTGTTATTTATTTTCTTAAAGCTTCTTAAAATTTAAATTTACTTTTTTTATTATATATATATATATAATTTATTGTTAAAAAAATTTTGAAAAAATTTAAACTACTATAAAAATTTTAATTTAATAAAATTAAAAGAAAATTTTGATACACAACAACAAGTATTACCAAAATATCACCTAATAACACACCACATGGTGACAGTAGTCCTTTTGAAAAAAATGGTTTTTGGCATTGCTTATTTTCAAAATAATTTTTTATTTTTTATTTTAAATATATTTTTTATAATTATTTAGAAATTAATAAAAAAAATTTCATAATAAAATCTTTTAATTATATATTATTATTATTATTTAGATAAAAAAGTAAATTTTATTTTTACGAAAAATAAAAATATTTTTATTTAAAAAAATTATTTTAAAACACTTTTAAATGCTCCTAAAACAGATAAAGGCATTCTGTTTATGTTACAAATCGGTTAACTCGAAACAAATTTTAAAACAGAGCTGCTTGTGTTAAGTGTAACAAAAATATAAAAAATTTTGTAATAAAACTATGATAAATAAAAAATATACTAATATATAATAATTATGTGAAATTTAATTTGAAAAAAATTATAGACAGTATAAAAAATTCCAATATCAAAATATATATTTTAAAAATTTTTTTTTAAAAAATGAAATTTATATTTTAAAAATATTTAAAATATTTTACTATATAAATACTTCAAAATATTCCTTCAGTTTATTCGATTAGACAAAATATTCCTTCACAAAATATTATGATGGAATCCTAGGGGGTTGAACAAACGAACATCTAATAAATTTGTTGTTGGTGAACAAAGAGTAGATGTAAATTAGATCAACACCTACTATACTCTTTCGTATTTAATTGAATCAATGTATCGCGCATCAGATGTTTACGTACCCAATTAATGCGGTCAAGCTCATAGTTGAAGCTTTTATTGAGTGAGTGGGTCATAAACAAATGGGTGCATGAATTTCAGCATTGATATTGTTGTCAAAAACAACAGGCTCTATTTTGAAATAAAATTTAATAAAATAGAAAATATTTTTATTGTTTTTTTGAAAAATGAAATTTATTTTTAATTTTAAAAAATAATAAAATATTTCATTTTATGGAATTTTTTTATACTTTTTAAATTTTTAAATAAATTTTTTAAAATTTAAATAATATTTAAAAAAATTAAATTAAAAATTAAAAAATTATTTTTGTGTATTATCAATACATTCAAGTCATGAAAACTTCATCACCCCTAAAACAACACTATAAAGTATGTATGAACAGAGATACTCACCTACCCTCATCTATTTTACTCTAATAGGAGTTTGTTTAAATTTCACCGAAGTTTACTCATATTTTTTAAAATTTGAATTTAAATTATTTTATATATTTTAATAATTATTTAGACTTTAAATTTTATATTTATTTTATATATTTTAATAATCATTTTAAAATTTAATTTTATTAAATTTTATTTTTTGTATAATTTTAATTTTACGAAATTTATTTCTACGCAATCAAACGACGCTCTAAATCATCAAAACAAACTTGGTCCATTAATCCATTATCAGAATCACTTTTTTCCTCGTTCTTTTTTTCATTTGTTGTTCAGTTCACTTCATCATCATTACCCGTTCATGCAATTCGTGCTTTGAGTTATAAAAGTAAACCAAACCATTGCAAAGTCAGTTACTTAAAAGCAGAGCAAATAAAGCATGGTAGAGCTAAAGTTGTTCTGAAAAGATCCCTTTTCTAAACTTCTACTTTTGAAAATTAATGATCGTTAAGAACCATAGTTCATGAAAAAACACATGTTTGCTTCTGAATTCAAATAATAAACTGCCAAATCGAACTGACGCTTTAAATAATAAATCTTTCAGAAAACGATAATGCTGCGAGTCTTTTCATGAATTTCTTTTAAATGAAAAACTCAATTGATACTTTCACAAAGAAACTTTAGTATGATTTTTTTTTTTGACTTAAAACACTATCGTTTTCTCTCAACAGTCGACGCTTCAGTAGTTGCTCCACTGTTGTTACAGGATATCGAAATTAAAAAAGCATTATGGATTTCATGGTCTTTATAGCTGTTCCATTGTTCATACCTACTTTGTTGACTCTGAGTAAAAGCTTCTTTATTGATATCTCAAACCATCTCTCAAGAGAGATGACTGTTTTAAATGATTGCTTCCTCTGCTTCCAACCATCATAAGCCTCATGTACTTCCCAACGGAGCAGCTGCTGCAGGTAGGTATCCAATAAAGAACTTTCCCTTTCAGAGTTCTGAAACCTTTCCCTTCTTCATTTCATTGATGAAGGTGAAAGAAAGAAAAACTCTAAACACAACGCTAAGCAGCAGAAATTCAATTAATACTTGGATGAAGAAAAACACTAGTACCTTGATGTTACAACATTCAAAAGACGTCAGCAGAAATTAGAAACATTGGGAACATAAGAAACAATAACCAATCCCCCACCAATTTAGCTGTACAGAAATTTAAGAACATGGGCGGACTTCCTAAGCGTTCCAAGCAATTAACTAAGAAAGAGTACAAGAGGATTCATAACAACAATTAACTAAAGAAGTAGCAGACAGACCATTAAACAAAACAAAACCTGGCGTTTCTGAAGATATTTTTTTCAGATGCTAAGAAGGTCTGCTGGTGGTGATTGAGTTGATAGTGGCTGCTTAGGTTCGCCTGTTTCATCAGAAGGTGGTGCTTCTACCAGATCTTTATCATCGTGCTTTAATGGGTGCTTGGGGAGCTCTGTTAATATCTGGACGACTTCTCTCATTGTTGGCCGCTCAACACTTTGTTCCTCAACACAAAGCATTGCCACATAGAAGAGATGCATTACTTCATGAATAGGGACCGTTGAAAGCCTTGGGTCCAAGATTTTCAAGACCTCTTTGTTTGAGTCTGTCATCTTTCGAACCCACTGCACAATGTCAACGCCATCCCCAAATTCTCCAACCGGCTTCCTTCCTGTGATTAGCTCCAACAACACTACGCCAAAGCTATAGACATCACTCTTCTCATCAACCTTCAGTGTGTATGCATACTCTACAGTTGAAACAATACATGATCACTTATTAATACTTAATATAAAGAAAAAAAATCTTCTAGTACAAGCATACCATAACAGGTAACTTGAGCCTTAAGCATTACAATGCTTCACAACAACCTTGTTAAACATCATGTAATGGAAAATCATGATGCAGAAATTGGTAGGAGGATATAAGTGGGAACTTCATAGGAAAGAAGTTGGTAGAATCACTTTATCATTCACAGATGTACATACCACAACATAACACAATACCAGAATTATAATCTTTCTGTGGAAATGGATAAAGAAAATCCATCTCCTGCATGGCCATCATGGTCAATTTTAAGCAAAACAGGAGCCTTTGAATTGAACGAGTAATGACATCACATCAAATGATTGTTTTATTTCGTGAAGTATAAATGAATCAGAAGTATATATGGCAAATAGCATCCAGAATACAGGAAGCAGATGATTACCTGGAGCAATGTAGCCATATGATCCAGCTATCGCTGACATGCACTCTGAGGTGCCAGAGTCTTGCAAGAACTTGGCCAACCCAAAATCAGCTACATGAGCTTCAAAGTTGGAATCTAACAGAATGTTGTTTGACTTAACATCACGGTGGAGGATCAACGGTGAGCAGTCATGGTGAAGGTAGCATAGGCCCTTGGCTGCCTCGATGGCGATCTTGTACCTGATGTCCCAGTGTAAATGGCCACCCTTCTTCCCATGTAGAACTTCGCCCAAGCTGCCATTGGGCATGTATTCATAAACCAGAAGATTGGTCTCCTTGTTTGAGCAGAAACCCAGTAGCCGGACAATATGCCGATGCCGGATTCTTCCCAGAGTCTGGATTTCTGCAGTAAAACCATGGTCATGTGATGAACCCCTGCTCATAGCAGGAAGCCTCTTTACAGCTACCTGGTCACCATTGGGCATGATTCCCTTGTACACGATCCCTGCACCTCCTTTGCCAATAATGTTCTCCTCCTTCAAGCAATCCAGCACATCATCACTTGTAAAGTCCAGCCGCTGGAATGCAGTGAGTTTCCATGCCCGGGCATTGCTGGCTCTCTTCAATGACCTAGCCTTTATGATTGCACCAATGGCAAAAACAATAGAACAAAGCAGCAGGCCTATAACGAGTATAAGCTTGAATGGGGCCGAAAAAGAGCTGCCACCATGCCCTGGCTTGGAACCAGTGGCTACACCGGATGGGCAAGGACCAAGGTAAGGTCCGCAAAGACCAGGGTTGCCAACAAAAGATGTTGCATTGAAGTAGCTGAATTGACCAGTTCCTGGCACCAAGCCAGATAGGTTGTTATAGGAGAAGTCGATAGCTGTGAGGCTCTGCATGGTCGATATAGATGAAGGAATACCACCTTCAAGGTGGTTCCTTGACAAATTAAAATAGTTCAGTATCCTCATCCTAGCAATCTCTCCTGGGATCTCTCCAGAGATATTGTTTCGGCTAAGATCAACATACGTTAATAGCTTGCACTTGCTAATTTCTGGGGTAACAGAACCTGAGAAGCTATTGCCACTGAAATCCATCTTGGACAGCTGCTGCAGAAGACCAACCTCTGGCGGTACACGACCGGAGAAATTGTTTTGGTTCAGCAGTAATTTCTGGAGTCCAGAGAAGTTTCCAATGGAAGGAGGCAGAAGGCCAGATAGCCGATTATTGGACAGGCTAATCTGTCCAAGATTAGCCGACACCGGTGAGCCAGCAGTGTCAGGGAAACCACCAGTGAGGAGATTATCTAGGAGCTCAACCTGAGCCAGATTTGGCAAGCTGAACAATCCTCCTGGGATCGACCCATAGAGGTAATTTTCTCCCATTCTGATCCTTCTAAGAGATTGGCATTTGCCAAGTGACTCTGGCAGTGGCCCGAACAAGAAATTTCCGAGAGCAATCAAAGTTTGCAGATTGTTGCCGTAGCAGAGGTCAGGCGGCAAATATCCAGTAAGCCTGTTGGATGAAAGATCAACCACCTGGAGCTTTCCATTCCTTCCAAGTTGCCGCGGGATACTCCCGGTGAAGTTGTTTTCCCAGAGCTGGAGCACCTCCAGCGATGGTAAATCTCCAATAAAGTCCGGAATTGATCCGTAGAGTTTGTTACGGAACAAATTGAGCAGCGTCAGATTGCTGAGCGCAGCAAACGTCGGTGGAATCTCACCGGTGAGTGCATTGTTCGACAAATCGAGGGATTTAAGGCTACGGAGGTTACCAAGCTCGGGTGTGAGGCTGCCAGAGATTCCATTAACTTGCAGAAATAATGTGTCAAGATTCTCCAGCTTGCTCATCTCCGATGGTATCTCTCCGGAGAGCCCACAGTTCGCCAAATCAAGTCGGACAAGGTTCGACAAGTTGCCTATTTCCGGCGGTATTCCGCCTTCGAAGCTATTGAAGTACCCAGCATATAACTCCCGGAGTTTAGTTAAGTTGCCCAGCTCAGGCGGGATAGTCCCCACCAGCGAGTTCCCTGACAGTGCTAGGTATTCTAGTTGTTCCCTGATCAACAATCACAAACATGCAGAAAAAATTAAAACCACAAATCAAATCCACTTCTTTTCTGCAGAAGCATTTAATCTAAACACTAGCAAAAAAAGCTATCAACCAAATTCAATCTCTTCTAAACAGTTGCTTGCCTAAACAACAAAGGAAAACATGCTCAACAACGAATCAAACACCACTGACAACTTAGAAAAACATATAAGAAAACAAAGAAAATGTAACAAATGCATTTAGAAAAAAACAAGATTTAATCTCTTTATTTACTTGTGTATTTATTTTTTTAAATCATACCAGGAACCGTATTGAGGAGGAATCGTTCCGGAGAAGAAATTTCCCCCAAGATGGAGATGGCGAAGCTGACGTAAGCGAACAACAGCAAGGGGAAGAGATCCGGTAAGGTTATTATTGTAAAGATCAAGCACACGAAGATTGGAAAGAGAACCAAACGAAGACGGAAAAGATTCATTGAACACATTGTTTGATAGATTGAGGTGCCGAAGCGAAGAAATCATAGAAATCTCGGAAGGAATCGGGCCAGATAACTGGTTCGCTGCAGCAGAGAAATTCAAAAGAAACCGGAGATGACCGACGGCAGGTGATAACGTGCCGGAGAGATTGAATCCTGAAATATCTAAAGAAATCACACGGTGCTGGAGAGAATCGCACCGTACGCCTGCCCACATACAGAAATAATTCCCATTGCTTGATGGTGATGATGAACTTTTGTTCCACGAAGAGAGTGAACCTGATGAATCGATTAATGAAGATTTGATTGAAACCAACGCTTCAACTTCGCCAACGGCAGCCATCGCCGGCGACCAAAGATGGAGACAAAAGAACAAAGCAAGAATTATCATTCTTGTTTCCATCTTCTCTGCTAGAAAATGAGAGAGAGAGAAGTGCTGCAGAGTTGCTCTTGCTCTCTGTGCTTCCTTGCTTCTGTTTTATGGTAGTTTAGAAACTAAAAATAAAAATAAAAAGAAATATTTTTTTATTTATATATTTGTTTGTTTTTATTTGGAGTTAAAAATAAAAAATAAAATAGTACGGATTTTGGCGCCATAGTTTACTGTTTTTTAAAGAGTAACAGCTGTAAATTTATAAGTTAATTACTTCCTTGTAATTTACCTAAAGTATTTAATTAACGGTGCGAAGAACAAAGCGTTGGCACGTGCAAACAAGAGTAGGGGAACTCTTTGGGAGGATAACCTAACTTAATCTTCCTATTAATGATTGAATCAATTGTTTAATTAAGGTAATTAATTGAGTTGGAGGGACTCATTTTGCTAAGGCTGATAGTGGTAGTAATTATAACTAGGTACTAATACTGCACTTGTTAATAAGCCTATAGATAAAGTGTGCAGTGGAGTTTTGAATAGAAATACATAATTGTATTTATGTAATTATTATATCAATAATTATTTTTATTTTCAAATAAAAAAATTTATTAAAATTTATTTAAATACTACTTAGATATTTAATTATTATTTAACATTTAAATTTAATTTATGTAATTAAAATAGGTTCGTAGCACAGCGGAGCAGAAAAAAAGGTGGGGCCAGGAAAAATTGGCCCACAAGTCCAAACACAGCCCAACGTTGTTCAATTTCCAACTACAAGCTTCTTCTTTTCTCTTTTTGGAAGGTTATATTTCTTCTTTTTTTTTTTTCTGTTTTATTCTGATTTGTTATATTTTTCAAATTGAAAACAATAATAGAATTCTACAATCTCTCTCCATTAGTGTTGTGTTTCAGAGCATGCTTACACGGATAGAACCTGCCAATATGATGCAGATTGGCAGAGTAGCAGAAGCAGCAAGCAGCAGAGTCCTGTTCAAATCCCAGTCAGTGAGCGCAGATAGACCTAAACCCAAATTTTCGAATAGTAATAATTCATGTTTTATTTTGTTTCTATCTTTTTATAATCAATTCTATAGTAGTTTTGAATTTATGATATGAATCGAAGAAACTCATTAATGCTAATAGAATTTAACTCCACCTCGAGCCCATGTCAATGTTGTAGGTCTCCCTAACACAAACACTCCAGGTTTCTCTATTAACATGGCTTTACAAATTACATACGAAGGTGTTGTTAATTTTCGTATGGTTAGTGTTAAATAAAGCCAAGTCATTCACTTGGTTTGCGTGCATGATTGTCGCCATTAGGAGAGCTAGTAGCTATCAAAGCCTTGAATGAAGATAATGTTGTCTCCTTTCAACTGAGCCCCTTCTGCACTATGTTATCGGCGACTCTTTCTAGAACCATTGTCACATTGACTCTTGGTCTCCTTAACCACTACATAATAATAATTTTTCGCACAGGCTAATTATGTGAATGTAATAAACTGTTGTTGCCTTGTTGCTTCACTGCTTATTTGCTTTCTTTGAGAAATGAACAGATGAAGTACAGATTATTATTGTTATCACTAGCATAGAATTTGTAGTGTAACGGCAGCAGTTGATTTCACATGGTTAGCAAAGTTTCAGATTGGCAGTGAAGTGGCATTCAGTGGTTGATGGTTTCTGAACTGGAACAGATTGGTCCTACTTGGACAAGGGCTCGCTCACTACTTGCTCTAACTTCTCAGGAATCTTCACATAAGTTTGACTACGTCATGCCAAAAAAATTAACCATAGACGCTCCATGATTTAGCTGACCAAGTCACGTTCAATCTCTTGTTGGATTTCAGGGCTCATCAGATCTTTGGTCCCAAATATTAGAAGCCTGTAGTGAATCAACCGAACAGAAAACTTTGAACGAGGTTTACATTTCACCTAGAAGCATGCTTAAATGAAAATGTACATATATACAGCAAAATTTCCACATAAAGCAAAATTTCCACATAAAGCCTGTAGTGAACACAATTTTCACATTTCAAATGTTTCATATGCTGCTGATATGTGGTGATTGTAATATTTCCTTTCAACTTTCGAGGGAAAAAAGAAAAAAACGAAGAAGACAATAGAATTGACTGTTTTACTAATAATCTAACAGCTTGTTTAGTAGAGGTTACTATCTCCCAAGATATACAAATATCATCAACGTCGTTTGCAAAGCCGAGACAATACAGAAACTTAGGGTGAACCATAAAAACCTATCATAACAAAATTGAGTGAAATGAACAACTACCTAACTTACCTACAATGCTCATTTAAAAATTTTTATCAAATAGACCAAAACTGCTATACCTAAATTTATCACGAACTTTCCACTTGCTCCATGTTTGAAGCAGCAAGCAATACAGCCCTGATTCCATAATCTTCGATCAAGTAATAGAAAAACCACATTACCAGAAAGCTAACCGTGAAACATCTCCTTCACTGCAGTATGCAAATAATGCTGTAAACTCTATCGTGCTTGTATAGACCACCTTTTACAACAACCACAGCCTTTTTAATAGTCTCATCCCTTTCATGTTTCTTCAGAATACCCACTATACCAGCCCATGCAAGAAGAGCTGTGCGCTTTGCAAAAATGTGACTTGTCTCAAGGACAACTTCTCGTCTTCAGGGATGCATTGGATATCTGAAATTAGATTGAGAAAAAAAAGAACAAAGTATATCAACTAAAATACTGGAATGCGATGATAAGAGATATCAATTAGGACTAGCTCAACTGGTTCCTCACAAAAGCAGCTTTCAAAGATAAAAGAGAACTTCTGCCCAGGACATAAAGATGGGTTTTGCTGTTCTGATGGGAGAAGAAACCAGAATCTGAATCACAACGTAGCAGACGTTAGCAATCTTTACAGCTCATTGACTTCGATAAATAAACATCGAAATTAAAAACACAATTACTATTAACATAAATGCCAACCATGCAGTATGTGCTTTTGCCCAACCTAGCATAATTCATGCTAAGACATAAATGAGCAAACTTAAAAGACGAAGAAGTGCTGTCATTCTGCAAACAAAGTAGTGAACAAAACATGAAATAGATAGTGCGGCTCATGATGTCAGTAGGCAAATCAAACTTAGTCTACCAATAATAATGATTAGCTTAGTCTACCAATAATAAAGACTACATACCCCAACTGATACTTAGCAATTCAAACATTTTCGTAAGCGTCAACTGTAACAAGCTTTTCCATGTTAATGTATACAAAAAAGTGAAGCCCAGATGAGCGCACACACAGCATAAAGCAAATCCAATCTTGTCAGTGAGAGATAGAAATACTGTCACATACTCACATAAGTTAGTAATAAGTGTACCTCCGATGGTATGCTACTGAGTGATAGAAAGAAACCACCAAAAGACTGTAGTGGAATAAGTTGGCTTGCAGTGCACAAGTTACATACAACAATGGTGCGTTAGAAAGAGCAACTCAGCCCTCACTCTCCTCTTTTTGAACCCATATTGTCTTGTCATTATCAAGGGCACCCGATAGAATCATATTCTAATAAGTGTGACACGAGATGGAAATGACAGTATCTGTATGGCCTTCTAGTTTCTTAATAATTCTTCTGGACTGGAGCTCCCACAAGTATATGCACTTATCTTCTGATCCACTTACAATATATTTCCCATTTGTGACTGAGAATGTGGCTGGAACGCATAACTTCTGATTGACATGTCCAGTATATGTCTTCAGGAATTTCCCAGTTGAGAAGTTCCATAATCTCTGAATACACATGTGATATAAAATAATAAAAAGTTACATGAGCCCTATACAGCATTGTTACTACAGTATAATAGTTGTACTACAATAAACGCATACGCTCATAGAAGTGAAAATACAAAAACATGCAAAGGTTGTATGCTACATGAAGATCATGGTTAGAAGAAGTACAAATTTGACAAGAAAATGAGAACTTGTCTGCTCTACCTAATCAACAAATTCAGGTTCTTAATCTTCCAACGACTGATTGTTTATCAAGGGGTGCTAACTAAATGTCCATCCCTTCATCTCTAGCTTGTCTCAATGAACTACACATTGCTAACCAAGAAGTTACCAGAAAACAAATATTTTCCTAAAATCAATAAAATCACATAGCATAGATAGTCAAATAATGCTCAAACCTCCAAAGGAAAACAAAAGTTGGCAATAGATGAAAACAAACAATCTTAAACTCCATCACCGATGCACATACAGCAAAAACAAAATATTAAACAGCAGAAAGAAAGCATAAACCTGGAATCTTTCCCAGAGTGAAGTAGATACCAGTGTGCTGTCAAGTTAGCAGCAAGAACAAGCTTCCCATTAGGTGAGAACTTGACAAACGAAACCGGCAGGTTCTCATCGTCAATGAGCGTTTTCACGCAATCTCCAGTAGCCTGAATCCCATAGCCTGCACAATCCGTCATAGCTACTAGACATTATCATAGTCCCATCTCGACTAGCATCAACAGCCGTCACGGGACCTGAATGTGCAGGAAGAACTCGCAAGCATTTCCCAGATTTAACATCCCAAACCTCACAGTCTCATCAAACGATCCAGAAACAAGCGCGTTAGCTTGAGGATCGAAACAACAACAGAAGGCGTAGTTGGTGTGGCCAGTTAGCGTTTTCAGGTGGGTCCCAGTGGAGATATCCCACAACCGTATGGTGCGGTCATCAGAGGCAGAGTCGAGGAGGCGGTTGTCAGCTGAGAAGGAGATATCAGAGACGCCTTCGGTGTGACCAGAGAGAAGGTGAAGAAGAGAAAATTCGGTGGAGTAAACCCTAATCGTCTTGTCGGTGGAAGCGGAAGCGAAGTGTGAACCATCCGGAGAGAATTGATGGAGGATATCGCGCGCTTTTGGCCTGACAGTGTTTCAAGAAGAGTGTATGGAGGATGGATTGATGGAGACGAAGACCCGCCGTCGGCTGTAGCGGAGGAAGGAAGACAACGGCGGCGGCGGCGGACATGGTGTTCGCCGGAGTTTGTAGAGGGGTTTTGAGTTGATAGGAAAACTACAGTGCTGGGCTTTGAAGTTAGAAGGATTTATATTCAATTAACATATATTCTGTATTCTCAGTAGCAATCATTTTCATAGAATAAAGAAAATTGAAGAAAACGTGAATTGCCAAGTCAGTTAACCGTCTGATCTAATTTCGCAGATAAAGAATGAATTTCATAAAAATAAATTTTAAAAAAATATGAATTAAAAATAAATTTAGTGAGTTAGAAGAAGAGAAATACATAATAATATAAATTTTAACAAAAGAAATCGTATTTTTTGTTAAAACAAACAGTTTACATAACAGCCACATACGACAACAATAAAAGGAAATGCCAAAGAAGAAGAGCACCACATTATTTTGGACGGAATGCTTTCATTGTATTAACTCAATAATCATATCTATGAGAAGTATGCAAGGAGACTTATAAAAGTAAAACTATAGTCCTTTACAAGTCCGTAACAATCTTTTGCACATAGAATGCTACAACACAAGTATTCATTCTAGGTCATCGACTACTAGCAGTGAGTATAACTGAATATCGATAACAGTACTCACAAAACTATAGTACAACAATAGCTAATTCTGATTTATGCTCCCAGAGGCAAAAACATATTTCATGCAGGAACGAGTCTGCTGAGAAGAACTCGTGCGCAGAATTTTGTTCCTTTATGAAAAAATATGAACAGATTAGAAAATTTTAGTTTCATCAAGAGCACCACTTCCTGCAGGCATAATCCTCCTACCAGTAGCTGAAGTCATCTGATCATCCATCCACTTAGAAAAATTCTCACCTGGAAGGATAAGAAGCTCAGCCTGCTGAAGCTCCGGTAGCAACTGCATGCTGTATCCAAGTTCACCTTCAAAATTTGGACGGATTGCAAAGTTACATGATCATGCGGATTCCTGTGGTTCAAGATTCAAATATTCACCCCCATGTAACATGAGTTACAGCCTTAGGTCATGGTCTAATGACATACTTGATTACACCTCAAGAAACTACCATACAGTATCATGAAAGAGTTATGAGGGAGCCTCTAATAGTTTTTTAGACTTGGTTATGCTGCTTGTGGACACCATTATGAAGCCTTCAAGTGCAAAAAGATCAGGAAGACAAGAAACTGGTGGAGTCAATACCAGACCTATACCATTCTCTCATCAGCCGCTGGTCCACTTGCGCTTCCGAGCTGGGCGCTCAGGCTTGACATCTGTGCCAGTAGCAGAATCTGACTGCACCGCCAACTCATTCTGGATCTTATTACTTCCAGTGACATCCTTCTCTCCAGGCATGGGAAGATTGAAACGCTCACTCCTTCTCTTAAGCTTAGCAACCGTGTCCAGATGCTTATCCAGGTCTTCATTTTTCTCCAGAACAGTGTGTCCTGCATCAGAATCTTTTAATTCTAATTCACCAGCAGTATCACCTTCACCGTTGGTCACCACTGACCCTCCTATGTCGGCAGTGATTCTGCTGACGACCTTGACTCTTGATGAGGAAGAGTCTGACCTTGTGTTGTCTACAGCGCTATAGTCTCTTTCTTTATGACTTGTCCAGCGCTCCAGCTTGGATCGCCCTCTTCTTGAATCCGAATGTTCATCATCAGAAGCAAGATTTTCTGCTTGATTCAAGAAAGAGGGCTGCATCTGTGGAAGTTCCTTTTGTTCATGACTTTGGTTTGGGAGAGCGTTGGAAACTGTTTCATGCTCATTTCTTCTTTTGCGACTTAACTGAATTTAGAAAAAGACAATTAAAAAAGAATCATCAGACAACCTAACCTAAGAATATTATGATAACTGCAGCCATTTCCCAAGTAAATGCATCAAAAAACTAACAACAAAACTCAAATAAATCTATGCAAAGAAGGAACCACAGGCATGTAATGATATTAATGACCGATTATGCTACTAAAGAAAGATTCAAAAGACAATGCTTTTATGAAAAATTATTCTACAAGGGGAGACCATGGGTTCAACTCTTATGAATAAAAGACTTCATCTTCCACTGATAGAATACCTGGATCTTTTACCACTGCGCTCAGGGGAAAGCATAATGGTTCTGTCCCATCATGTATCCTTTGCATACACTACCACAGTGTGATGGTTTGACAGAAAACACCAAAGCCAATTTTCCCAGCACCAACAGAGACTAAGAACCTCTTCTGTCAAATTAGTTCCCCTAGTCAAAACATAACACATGGCCCTCATATGAGCAAACACTTCAAAGCAATCCCTCTTTTTGTCCATAATTGGTACCAATGTAATTTCTCTCCAGTAATTCCATTCAAAGGCTCAAATCTTCAATTTGTATCTTGGAAGTATGAGATATCTATAGAGGTGGTAATGTTCATCAATTTCAAGAACATTTTTCTTAAAAGGGCTTCCAAGTAAAATATATACAAAAGGTCCAGGAATTTGCTTCAGTTTTATCCTACAAGGAACCTTTTATGGTAGTTTCCACCATCAGAAACTACTGCAGAAATGACTTGAAATCAAGCTATTTAACTACAAGTGATGGTGCGTCCCAAAAAAACGTATAAGTGATGACCAATTATAACTACTAAATCAGAGCTCTTTCTTTAATTTACCAAAATCTTTTAACCACCAAATATTAAAGGATGGTTGCAATATATTCCCATTTAAAATACGTTACTCTCAATAGTTATATTCTGGTTGCAAATGTACATCTTAGACCAAGGATGATCAATCTCAGAGATAAGCATCAATTAACAGATTGTGCATATTATTACAAAGTGTGAGGCACAAGCATCAGGAGTGTAGATTGTGTGAAATGTCTATTATAATAACTTTGGGAGTGAAGTGCCAAAACAACCATCTGTTTATACCTTAGATTAATCTTTATTCGACATAGGCATGTTAATATTTTAGAACTAACAAACGAAAATAAATGGCAATAGTGAACTATTTAGTCTTTTGAACATAGTACAATTTGCATGGAAGAGGTCTCTACTCAGCTTTACGTATTCACATACCTGTTCACTGGGTTGAGTATTGAGGTCTTCACGTCTTCTCTTATTGCGGCTGTGGATATTTTCCTCAGACACTTCGCTGTTACTTATTTGCCGTCCACTCTCTCTACGCCTGTCTTGACTGGTATAGTGGCTGCCGTTAGTAGCAGAAGGATGACCATAGCCAGGCCGTTCATGCCTTGAGCTTCTTTCTTCTTCACTGGCTCTATTCTCATTTGCATCTACTTCTTCTCTTCCTCGATAATATGGGTTTCTTTCCTCACCAGTTCTATCACTTCGCCGAGAGTTCTCATTCTGCCTCCTTCTATCTTTTAACTGATTATCCTTATCAAGATCCGACTTTTTTGGCTCATCTCTGCTCTTTCCTTTTCCACCAACAGTTCTATCATCTTCTACTCGGCGACTCCTCAAGGTTCCTCTTCCTTCTCTCTCCCTCTGCTTTTGTGCATCTTCTTGAGACTGCTTAAGCCGCTGCCTGTCCTCCCTCTCTTTGTGATGCCAAGTGTCATCCTTATGCTTAGTAGATTGAAAATCCTCAGGTTTGTCTCTTGCTCTCAGTGCATCTTCTCTCCTCCTATGGTCTGCACTATCATCCTTCTCCCTTTCCCTTTTTCTTCTGGTGGAGTCATCCCTGAGCCTTTCTCCATGCAATGCCTCTTCCTTTTCAAATTTGTCTCTCCTAATGAGCTCTTCTTCCCTCCTCCTACTAAAAGGATCATCTAACTCCTGCCTTCGACTGGACATACCTTCTCTCTCTCTTTGCCTGGAGGTAACTTCTCTGTCACGACTTCTATACTCACCATCATCTACTCGTTTCCTGAGATGCATATCTTCAATACTTTCTTTCCTCTCACCAATCCTAGTTTTACTTCTATGCCTTATTCCTAACTCCTCACCATAATCCCGTCTTATGTCTTCTTCTTTCACCTTTCTGCTATGAAGAGCCTCCTCCTCTCTCCTCTGCCAGGAACCAACCGAACCATCCCACTCCCTGGGCCTCTCGAGCACTTCAAATCGGCCCCTTCTGGGATATGTTGAGCTAGCATCCAAGTCCCTGTGTGGGTAAGAGTGATACATGTCAACATGTCCTCTAGATGCTGCGCGGTTTTTCTCCAATTCTTGCCTCCCATCTCGGTTATATTCTTCTTTTCTTCGATATCGATGTCCCTCTTCTTCATGATGTCTTCGCAGATCACCTATACGTCTTGATTTACTATTGTGCCTAACTTCTTCTCCACTGAGTTCTTGTCTCATTTTATTATCTTCCTCCCGGGCAACTCTTAACTCTTCTCGATCGGTACGATTATCTACAGCAGAATGCTCCACCCTTGAGCTTAACTTCGGCTTCTTTGCTGACTGAGTCAAGCTATCATCACCAGTAGTTCCCAGTGAAGTTCGGGAATCTGAAGCAACATCTTCTCCATCTACTTCAGTACTCTCAACCAAAGCAAGCTGTTCATCATGGTCAACATCATCATCAACCTGTTCCAAGGCCAGGTTTGCACTATCAACTGTTGGTGATGCTTCTGAATCCAGAACATGATGTCCTTCAGTGCTGTCTTCAGATTTTTCTTTATGATCAACATCATGTTTGTTAACCTCTCCGCTATGACTGGTACCAGCATCTACTGAATTATCAGCACTTGCACTTGAACGTCCCACCTTTGAACTCCGGGGAGGAAATCTACGAAAAATGAAAAAGTAGGTAAGCAACAGTAGAAAGAAATGTGTTTATCACAAATACTACAAACTGTCAAACAAGCGTGAGCAGCAGCAGCCAAATATGGGGTAAATGGAGCTAACTTCATGCTTCCCCCATCGTTGCCAGCATGTTGTTGCTGAAATGAGGAATACACATCCTCAAAGTAAGTATTTTAGAATTTATGCCACAGCTTATAAGTGTTCCTCACAATACCTGTTTACTTCAACTAGGAACAAGAAAAGGTCCAAATTTTCTTAAGCTACAAATAATACACTTCTCACTTTACCTACATATTAACAATTGCCATTGACTTCGTCAAATGGCAGCAAACAAAGAAGATCAGTTTAATACAAGCAGTTCACAAAACACCCAAGGTTTCAAACAACTAAATTCGTTCAACATAAGAATTTCTAAGATTGATCTTAATGTCATTGTGTCAAAATAGATGTCGACGTGCAGCAGTCATTGCACATGTTGTCCAAACCAAATGGTCTCATAGTTTCATGACATGTCCATTTCATACTACATTGGTACATGGATATAGTTGAAACAAATGGAAACAGTATGCCCATAGAACTTTAAAAATGAAGTACAAAGATCTACCTCACATGCAACTTGCTCAGATATATGATGAAGGTAAACCAACCTACCAAAAAAGTGGAAACTGATAAACATACCTTCCTTCATGCTCACTAGGATATTCAAGCCCGCGCGACTTGGAAGATGAGTTGCTCCCGGGAGGCTCTTCTGAAGGGAATGGAAGGGTGACATCTCTATCAGGCGTAAGAGAAGCTCTTCGAGAAGAAAGTCCCCTTTCCCTAGGACTTACAGGTAAGACAGGGTATTCTGATTCAGCATGTCCATTATCCCCTTGAGCTTCATGCTCTCCTTTAATATCTTCACCATGCAACTCGCTCTCAGATTGACCTACCGCACCCGCTGAGTCATCCACAAAATCCTCGCAAACAATCTGTGCAGAAGGTAATTTAGTAGGACCGCATCTAAGTTTGCACTTTCGTAACAAAACAGCACGTAACATCAACATCATAGCCGCCAATAGAAGTAGCTAAGGTCCTAAACAGCTGAAATCTTACCTCTATAATGGCATCCGAATCTCTAACTCTAGGTGGCCTGGTATCAATGGAGGGAAGGCGTTCACCATAACCACCTTCAACTTGTATTGCTCTACCAGTTGGCTGATAATGGAACAAAACTCCATACTTAAAGATCTCAAAATACAAAATCATAAGCGTGTTGTTGCCAGAATTGAAACAGATAATTAATTACGCATGTACTCACAAATGAACAAGATAAAATAAAGCTAAATTCCAGCAGAGAATGATAATCAAATTAAACTGATAGTTAGAGGACAAGAAGAGCAGTCAACAAATGCCCCAAAAGCAAGTCAAAAGAAAAAAGTTAAAACATACAATTGCAGGTCTAGTTACTCCTCTTCCTTGGCCAGAAATAGCAGATTGCCCATCGTCTGATCTTCCACAAATTTCTGTTGTAGTATCATGCAGACCAGTTGCAGCTGCAAGTTCTGGCGGTAAATCTGGATCGTAAACCTGGTAATAAAATCAGAGTTTTCTTATACGCATGCTGTGCACACAGATAACAGCATTTCCCGAAACAAAGAGGTTTAATACCTGTTCTGATCGACAACTCTCGTACACACGAATTTTGCTTTGCATGGTAGATTCTAAACGCAATTGCTCCTGTAAAACAGATTATCAACTTATGCTACAAAATATAACTACAAGAGTAGCTAACCAAATGTTAAGACTTGCCAGCTGCTTGCAATACTCCTTCCATTTGTCTTCGTCAAGTCCAAAATTAAAAAAATCTGTAATGTCAATACCAGGGAGTCTCCAAGGTTTATCTTCAAAAGTATCTATGTCAATGTCAAATACAGTCCTGAAAAGGCCAATGATCTTTTAGCAGACATGGGAAGGAAGGTATACTAAATAAAATTTTAGCAGAACAGCATCTTCTAGAGAGCTGTATGTCAACAACATAGTAACACACTATATGTATAGTGTAACCATATATTAAGAAATGTACCAATAACGTAATTACATTCTTCTAAATAGGCATGTATGCAGCCGCAGACAGTATAAAGTATATACTCACTTTATATTAGAAAATAAAAAGATGGGTAACTGTATTTCATCGGTTCAGTATTAAGAACTTGAAGAAGAAAGCATAGCAGTTCTCCAGCATAAAACATCTGGTCCACATGGTAGCAGCAAGTAGCAACTCAAAACAGAAAACCATATGTCAAACCATTTGCAGAAACCAGGATGGCTCTTCATACATTGTTCATAGTAAGATGATGAACGTGGAAATTAGAGGGTAGTAATGCATAATTCAGCCAATGTTGGAACACAAACGGATAAACGGTGTATGGTGGAAACTCCAAAGAAAAACTTTGATGCTTACTTGTGTGAGGGGAGGGTGAAATCAAGCCCAATTCCAAAAACACGATTAGATGAATTACTGCCCCAAGCAGGTCCACCAGAACCTGGAAAAAAGCTCTTCTGGGAAGTAGAAATGCCTCTTCCCATTGTTGGTCTCCAGTCACCCCTACCTCTGCCCACAAGAGGGCCCGCGGTCAGTGGGGGACGAACTTGACCAGGTGAACCTGTAGAAGGAACAGCTGAACTTCCACCTGTTGGTGCTGCACCAGGCCTTATATACTGCATTCCAAGAGAAGACAATGAGCCACAATCAGTAAACAAGTATTTTATTGATTTGGTTAAAATACCATCAAGGGGAACAAATCACTTGCTAGTGGACAACTTTGTGGATAAGCAAGTCAAATGTGAAAGAATATCGATTAACTTCACTATGCTGCTAGAATACACAATAAGCACTCCGAGTGTTATTATTGCATTGCTGATACACTTTAAAAAATGTCCATTATCAACTACTTCGAGCATAACAAGTGTAGTTACTGTTGTTCTTTCCACAAACCGGTTCATTGTACCTGCAACAAGCTCCAACCTCTTTCGTCTCTATCTTACCCTAACTAGAACTAACATCCTTTGCTCCCCTCACCAATCAAGTTCCATGCTCTACAAGTACATCCTCCTCTCAACCATGAACAGATCGTCCAAGGACAAAACACCTAAACTTATGCACTACAGATCCATCACCCAAGTATATCCAAGAATCAAATTCAAGCTAAACAAAAATCAGACTGCTCTTAGGACCTTAAACGAGCAGTCAATATAACCATCCAAACAATCAAGCTTCACGACCCAACTTTCTTAATGGTCTTTCTTCGAACTACACTGACATAACACCAACAGAGATTGCGCTAAATATTTTTGACATATCAGATTAATAATTTCACTAAAGATAGTGGCTTCCTTTTGTAATAATGGTGTATATAAATCTACCAAAGCCAACTTCAACATGTGGAATTAAGGGCCTAACTTTCATTGTTGTTGTTGCTCATCTGTTCCCTCATTTCACTGGTATAAGACTCATTTTGGCTCTTCCTGTAAACAACAATACTATATGTCATTTCCCTACTGCAGAGCTCTCCATGAGTACGGTCATTCATAACCAGTTAGCAAATCCTAAAATGTCCAACACTCTCCAAATAGATATCAAGAGATGGGAAAATTTTAAGATGACTTCTAGCATCCCGGAGACCCTGAGATTTGAAAAGTACTCGTACGCATAACACACATAGGAAATATCCTACTTGCACTTGGCTACCGATGTTCTTCCTCGTAGATACTCCTTTGTCCCTTTATATCTAAATTGGCATCATCTTTTACATGAGGATATAGGAATGACAATATATAGCCTGCATAGGAAGCAAATAGATGTGGATTTAGTCCATAGACTATGCGAGATGATAAGCTTTTCTCCTGTCACTAGAAACTAAGAAATAAAAACTTCTAGAAAAGGCCTCCCTCCTTGGTGATGACAGAAACATCTCATCACCATTATACTAAAGCTGTTTGTTCAAGAAGAACCAAGGTTTTGAATAACCTAAATAGTGGCACTTAAGGACTTAAGTTAGCTCTATTATTCCTCTTGTTGGTTGGTCCTTTGTCCATCTATAGAACATAATAATCATTACGCAAGCTTGCAACACCCATACTCTGGTTCCAAATTTCTAAGTGTGCTTGAAAGGTAGAAAGTTGCCGCTTCAGCATATAACGGATTTTCTACAGATTTACCTCCATTACTAAGAAAAAGGCAATTATTTAAGGGCCTCAATAATATATGCTTTCCCCATTCTGAAAGAGGGTTAGCATAAACTACTATGAGGTGAGCATCATGCTAATAAGAATGACTGACTTCTGAAATAACCATTCCAGTATAATTGCAGACGAGTGGTTAAAACCGATGTAAAATAATCTCCTTTCCATCATTACATTCCTTACTTTGCCATTACATTTACAAGCTCAGACATACAAATAACTTCAAACGATAAAAAGCAACAAAAATTTCCTCCACTTAAGTTTTTCTACTAACATTACACTCAGGACTTGTCTTGGAAAACTGACCTTGTACATGGAATGATGCTGTGGATGGAACCCACTGTACCCGATCCTAAGGCCACCAGCAGCGCCAGCAGCTGCAACAGCACCCTTTCCAGCTTCAGTGGAGTCCTTCTTGTCCCCTTCAGCTCCACCCCCTTGCGTAGCCTCATGTCCCCATTCCTGTTCCTCAAGTACAGGGTTATGATGCTGCTGTAGGTCTCCATCCGCCAGAATAATGAACTCTTCCCCATCTTCATCGTCATCCTCATCACTTCCAATAACTTTGTTCCTCTCTGCACCAACAGACCGAAAGTGCTCATCGTTCAAAACAATCCTTAGATCATCCTCACTGTCGCTGTCCGATTCGTCACTCCTTGAAGTCCTCATCTTGCTTCCATTCATCCTCTTTGTTGATTCAGGTGCTGCCGAAAGCCCAGGAATAAAAGGTTCAGCATCCGATCCTTCGCCAATCTCCATCTTCTCACCTTCCTTGGACAAATCATTACCGCCAGATTCTCTCTCAACTCCGTCAATAGCATCCTCATCAGACGCACTAGAAACCCTAGCCTCTTGTTCCTGAGGTCTTTTCAAGACAAAGACCGTAGCTTTGTCGATATCCAATCCGGGAATTTCATTTTCCGTCCCTGCAGAAGGAACAGCCCCAGCATCCTCTTCATCAACCCAGCTCGTCGGTTGTTCAACTGGCGCCGGAGCGCCGCCGAGAATCAATCATCATCATTACCACCCGCCGTGGCCGTAGGTAAGTTACTCTTACGCTGCTGCTGCGCCGGTATAGGCGAAGGTTGGGCATCCTTCCTAGAAGGTCCATATAGGATGACGTCATCATCCTCTAGGATGACAGCTGTTGTGGTGGAATTAGGGGCAGAGGCGGTGGTAGGATGGACTGTTGAGATTGGTTGGATTACGTCAGCGTAGAGATCGCCGAACTCATCGTCGTCGTCGATATCCATTGATCGGTTGTTGGTACAACTTTGGGAGAATTCAAGGTTTGCGTTCGACTCTTCTCGCTCGCTCGCGAGGGGAAAGAAACCGAGCAAAGCAAGTGAAAAGAGACTTTTAATCCAATCCCAAATGAGTTAATTAATCGAGTCAGGGAAGTTAATTTCCACTTAACCGCACACAAAATAATCACGTGAGTTACACGTGTAATTGTGTATCGGGTGTGAAATATCCAAGAAGGACGAAACTATGCGGCAAAGCCGGGCGCGGGAGCTCGCCCCGGCTCAGATGCGCGCAGTCGGCTACCGCTTTCATACCTTTCTTCTCTTTCTTTCTTCTCTCTCTCTTTCCCCGCCGGCAACATCCTCCAGATAACGTGCTGTTCACGTGCGATATTTCTTCCGGTAACGAAATTCCCCAATTTTCTTCTTCTCTTTAGCTATCGGTTCGATTTGTTGTCGTTATTGGGTCTATATGAACATGTATTTGGTTTGATTGGGAACTTCTTTAGAAGCTAGTTGTTCGATTCGATTCTCTATGATTCGATAGTTTTGGGAAAGGAGATAATTTTTCGAGCCTGTTATCAATTTAGCGTTTGTAGTTGTTGGAGTAAATTTCATGAGGTTAGTTGCTTATTTTTCAGTTTTTCTTTTGATTATTTTGGTTTTGATTTTGCCCTTGAATCGAGATTTTAATTTCAATGGAGCCATAAGCAATTTCGCTGAAATCAATCTGCGAAGCTATCGGGAAGTTAGGTTTTCTACTTCGTGTTACCGATGTAAGCCCTTTTCTTGGGGGGAGATAATTTTAGTTTCTTTGTCTGAGCTTGTTCTTGGTTAAGTTCTTCTAATTGTAGCTTTACAGGCTATGGCGTAAGTTATGTGTTTATTTGTATCTCAATTCACGTTGAGTTATGGCTGGAGTGATTTTGAGTGTTTGATTTTCTAAGGAATGTTTTGGTCTGATTATTGTATGGTTGGAGGTCTAATGAATGGATCAACAACATTAAAGTCTTTCTATTTTGATTGCTTTATTTTTTATAAAGGTGTGGACATTTGACAATGATCTAGCTGTGCAGCTGGTCGCTCTCTCTTTTAGCTGGTATACCATTCTAGTCTCCTAGAACAACTAAAGGTTTATTATCAGGATGTAGGTAGCTCAACTCACTCTAAATTAACTTGCCGATTGTGTGATTTGCAAGTATTTAGTAAAGATCCTATTTTTGAACCAATAGATTTGGTTGACTTAGTTCTTGTCTCTTACTAAAGAAAGTATATTCTTTTCTTTTGAGCTAGATAATTGCATTTCTGATTTTTGTATTTTACATCTTGTACATAGGTTTGTCTAGCTGCATTGTCTAGTTTGTGGAAAGGCTGTTGTATTTGATATCATATTTCTTAAAATTGGTCTTAGAAAATGCGTGGGCATGCTGTTTGTATTAGACATCATATTTCTTAAATTGGTCTTAAAAAATGCAGTTTCGATCTTCATCTGTATGGCATATGTTGAAAACAACATCCATTTGTCAATTATTACTCCTTAAGTAAGCGTACATCTGTACTCTGCTCGTGTTCTTAATTTTTTCTTGTATTTAGTCTATCCCTGGCCATTCGTTGACTGCTATATTATCCCAACATGATTGCAGCGTTGGTGTATTTAACAAGCCAGTGACAGAGCAGGGATAGTTTTCTCAAGTAATTAGTTTAAGCATAACCCAAGATGGCTGCCACTCTATCTGGGGATCCCTCTCATTTAGGGACTACAGGAAACAGTCCCTTCAGATCTTTACGTGACAAGTCTAAGGAATTTAACTGTTTTGGATCTGGATGGTACTTTAGTCGAAAGGAAATAGAAGAAAACTCCCCATCCCGGAGGGATGGCATTGATCTGAAGAAGGAGACATATCTTCGCAAGTCTTACTGTACATTTTTGCAGGACTTAGGCATGAGACTTAAAGTGTAAGTTTCTTTAAGGTGTTAGTGAGCAGATATTTTCTTTTAACAGTGTCTATTAATTAAAATTTCAATTACTATAACTAGTGATCTAAACATCTTCAGCTGCTCATATGCAGCAGCAAGTATTGATTATGTATGTTTCTCATTGTCATACACTATCTTCCTACGATATGTTTTTCTCTTGTTTTGTTTCTGCAATTCCTTCTTAGCATCTTGTATGCCATCACACATTTGGATTGCTGTAGTTTGCTTGTTCAATTAGATTTGTTAGAAGAATTTGTTTGTAAAGAGTTTCTTCTCTTGAAGTTGATTGTAATAAACTTTGTTCAACTTCTTAATTAGGAGTATTTTTGGGTAGGAAAAATTGTTAGATTGGACTCAGTCTATCACTTGTTTTGTTAACTAAACAATCACAATAGTTGAAAGCGGATATCAATTTTGGCTTATAGTGAATGAGGCTCTCTTTCAGTGGTTGTGATTTTATTTGATCTACCAGAAGTCTACCAAATCTTCAAAAGTTCTCTTTCGGTAGTTTTCACTGCAGCTTACTGATTAGATAAATGCTCTACATTACCTGCGGATGTTACATAAATCCTCTACAAAAACCTGTTAATATCATTGAGGATATTCCTGTATGACTTTGTGTTGGTATGGTGCTTATTAAAAGCCTCAAACATGTAATTTAGCTCAAGTAGATTGATATGTGTTGAGAGAAAGACAAAGATATGTATATATTTGTTTACAGGTTGGTCATGCCTCAAAATTAGCCACAGAACTCTTGATTGTTTAAGTGTCACCAGGGTACTTCTAAATTATGTTGACTATTTAGTTCCACATCATATGGTAAGAATATTTGTGAATTCAACATTAGTGAGGCAGGTGTGTTTCTCTATTTCAAGTGCTTAAAATGTTTCTCTTTTCACTGGAAGAAATTAGGTTCCTGTTTCTGTCTGTTATTCTTATTGGTGTTTACTATGAAGCTTTTATTGCTGAAATATACTTCTATGTGACAGGCCGCAGGTAACGATAGCTACTGCAATTGTTTTCTGTCATCGATTTTTCCTTCGCCAATCTCATGCCAAGAATGACCGGAGGGTGAGGACTATTTTTCTTTCACAAATTTTTTTATATTACCATGATGGTAGAGTTCTTCAGCAAGTCATTCCGATGTGTTAGATCCCTATTAAAAAAAAAAAATATATATATATATATATATGCTACTATTTTTAGCTTTTGGTCTAGTCTCTTTTTCAGATGTGAATTTATATATGAGAATGGGATGCAATCATGCTTTGGAAGGGCATAATTCCTAGTTGAATGCCCCTGAATAAACTATAAAACATGATTTTCCCTCTCTGTAATCTACATTATATGGAATTCAAATTGATATACTATTGTTGGGTTAAAATTTGAAAGTCGGCATTATAAAGACGATGATTTTTTTTTTTTTGGTCAAGTTCTTTGTCTATAATAAATTCTCCAGAACAATGGGTAGTGCCTTCATCTTCCCAAGACCAGATGAAGGAGAAGTGTTGGGGCTAGGTTGACAGTCGCATATAAAAATGCATTGATTCCGCATGACATGGATAGCTGACCCGTTTAGTGGATGACGCTTAACTGTTGTTGTTGCCCCTTCATCTTGAAAGCTGGTATTTGATTGCAAATGCTAGGTCACATTTATATTCTGTGTTTTGCAGACAATTGCTACTGTCTGCATGTTTCTCGCGGGAAAGGTTGAAGAAACTCCCAGGCCGTTGAAGGATGTCATACTTGTTTCTTATGAAAGTATACATAAAAAAGATCCTGCTGCGGCTCAGAAAATCAAATTGAGGGTACATCATAGACTTCAATAGTTTTTGCTGCAGTCTGTTCATGCAGCTTTAGTTGTATGTTGTTATCTGCCCATACTGAAGCACTGCAGTAAACTTGACCTGATTGACATTTTTGTCGTCATGATTTCTTTTCTTTTTCTCTAATATAATTCTAAAAGTGCAATTTAGAACAATTCCCTCAAGGTTTAGTGATTAAACAAAAGAGGCCCCTCATATTTCATTTCCTTAAACAAAAACCTTTAATTTTCTCTAATCCTTCTGAAACCATCCCTCACCCTATCAATTCCATTGTTTAACAAATCTCACTCAATTAGTCATTCACTAATTAAGCATATGTTGGCTCCATTCTTGTCTTTATCTTTTACATCCTTGTTAATCCATTTTTTCCCCTTCCCGTTAATGCTATTCGAGGCCGAAGAAACAGAGACAACATTTGATCTCCAGGCGCTGAAGGCTGCCTCGAGATTTAGAACACTGCTGTGAGGTAATGATAAAGAAGATCTCGGCCTTCCAAAGTTTGAGAATTTTGACAAAAGGTATCATTGAAGTGGTGCATGTTGGCCGGTTTGTGCCGCAATTATTGGAGCAAAGCAACGAAGTAGAAAAGCTCTTGAGTCACTGAACAGCGGGAACACAGACAAATCATATAAAGCTTCCTTGAAGTAGAAGTGGGAACCATAGCAAGGTCAAGTTTTGCCACTGAGTAGTAGTTGACAAACAAGGCTTCTTGTCAAAGCTAAGAACGCCTTTCACAGTAGAGAACCTACACCTTACCTGGTTTTTATGCTTGAAGTGGGGCATAAATTCTGCTGCGGATCTAGAAATTCATTTCATACAATTGAACCTTTTCAAATGTTTCTTTTTAAGAACCAAAAAGATTTGTGCCAAAATAACAGATGCCAAGAAGAACAAAAGACCTTGGATGCGTAATGGATCTTAAAGTACTAATTCTGCATCTCTGACCAAAACCTCCCACGTTGGGATTGCTTGTTAATGGTTGATCAAGCTTGACGGTTTCACCCTCTGCAACAAGAGATGGGAGGAAGAATGCGAAAGAGAAAGAGAAGAAAGAAAGCCACATAAACTTAATTGGTTAAATAATAGAATTAATTGGGCGAGGGAAACTTTCAGAAGGATTAGAGAAAATATGAGGGTTTTTTATGGAAATAAGATGTGAGGTGGTTTTTTCCTAAGATCAGTAAACTTTGGGGTTTCTTTATTCTAACTTGCTCGTTCTGAGGTAGCATGCCGTAGCTGCAATCAAAGTAAGTAAAATTTTTGGCTCTCATGCATCAAGTCTGTCTTGTGCTTAAGGAAGTCTTTTCAGCGTGTGTGCAATACCTAGAACTATATGCATTACAAGGGAGCCATTAACTACTATATGGCCATCATATGTTTTACTAATTGATAGATACTCCATAATAAAACCTTACCTCACATGTTTTCCTTGAGTACTATGCCAACAATACGTATACACGAGAAATTTATGTGTTTGTTCAGAAATGTTAAGTTTGGGTGCTGTTTTATATGTAACACCTGGCATTGATGTCTGATCAAGTGCTACCCCGGTCGAAATATTAGTATTCATTACTCATAGTAGTCAGACTCATCTTGTCTTCTATTTAGAAATCATATTCAAAGCTGTTGGTTAAATGGGGACTAAAACAATGTCAACATCCATTCTGTGTGCATGTATTTTAATTTTATGTAACGTGTGAGTGTGTTACTGTAGTGAAAATGCTGTTAGTGACTAGTTTATCAATGCCAATGCAGGAAGTATATGAGCAGCAGAAAGAACTTATTTTACTTGGTGAAAGAGTAGTTCTTGCAACTCTTGGCTTTGATCTTAATGTGAACCATCCGTACAAACCTCTTGTTGAAGCAATAAAGAAATTCAATGTTGCTCAAAATGCTCTTGCGCAAGTTGCTTGGAACTTTGTCAATGATGGGTATGCGGAATTACGATTTTACTTGTTCCTACTTATACTTCAACAGGTAGTATATACTTAGGGCTTAAAGGATATGCAGGCTACGTACCTCGCTGTGCCTGCAATTTATGCCTCACCATATTGCTGCTGGTGCAATTTTTCTGGCTGCAAAGTTTCTGAAAGTGAAACTTCCATCTGATGGCGAGAAAGTTTGGTGGCAGGAATTTGATGTCACTCCGCGCCAATTAGAAGGTTCCTTTTCAGACATAGCCCTTTCGTAACTTATGTTTTCATTTAATGCTCGTTGAAGATGTAAATACATGTGTTACTTCTATTTTCATAAGACCAGGGAGCATTTATTTTCTGAACTCGAGCATCTTAGTCCTTACTCATAAGAATTTTCAATTATAGTAACTCATGCAAAGTAAGATTTTGAGCATTTTCATTTTCTAGTAGTATGTATATTTTGATTTCACCAACATGACCTACTTCTGTTAAGATAAATCTAGGTAGCCTGAACCTTGGTTACTCTTATGTTTTGTCCGGCTCTTTGGTGATTGTATTTTGTATTCCTTTACTCTGACCTTGTCTGACTGTGGCTATTGCTTCTGCTTGCAGAAGTTAGTAATCAAATGCTGGAATTATATGAACAGAACCGCGCAGCAGCTTCATCCCATGCTAATGAGAATGAGGGAAGTGTTACTGATGGAGCCAATCAAAAGGGTGCTTCCAAACCCTCGCCTGTCGAAGATCAAGCTGTGCAAAATGGACATTCACATGCTGCAGGAACAATGAGCAACCATCAGAACACCACTACAAGCTTGTCCACTGGAGTGCTTCCAGATCAACAACAAACAGGTAGTTTGCCTGTGAGATCTGTACAAATGGACAGAAGCGAAACCATGGGCAAGGAATCAAAGCCCTCGAATACCATCATCAAAGCAGAAGCTGATTTTCGAGATCGTGGCCATACTGAATTTGGAAATGCTGTAGAATCCTCAAGTAGTAGACATGTGTCAGGGCATCATCCTAAGGAGTCTGGACCCCCAGCTGGAAATACTGAAATTAAAGGCAAAAATCCTGTTCACAGTGAAGCTCCCAAAAGCTACACTCCCAATGATGCTATAAAAATGTTGGAGGATAGGGTGAAGGCAGCTTTGGAGAAGAAGAAGAAAACTCGTGGTGAGGTCCCTCGAAAGGTGGATGTCATGGATGAAGATGACCTTATAGAGCGGGAACTAGAAAGTGGGGTAGAATTAGCTGTTGAAGATGAGAAGGTGAAGCAGGAAAAGAAACAAAGCGGGTCAAAACCATCAACTAAGCAGGCACCTCTCAGTTTTGATCATGCTGGAAACAAGAACCATGAAAGTTGCAAGGCTAATAACAAGAATATGGAAGAAGGGGAATTTTCATCAGAAACAAGCGAATATCGATCTCCAGATCATATCAGCCGTAAGAGGAAAGCTGGAAGGGAAGGTTACCCTAACTCCTCCAAATACCAAGAAAGCTTGGATGAGTCGCATTCAATGGGTTTCCCTGATCGGTCTGACCATAAGAGACACAGGTTAGAAAATCAGGTCTAATGTAAAGGCCTTGGCGTTGAGAACTGTATAGCTATTGAACGCTCGAGGGAGATTTAACTTATGAATTTTCCCAGTGATAGCTTAAAGTTTGCAAATGGTTGTTCTTTGCATGCGGCGTCCGTCCAAGCGATACTGAAGGCTCCGCAAACTTGTTGCGCAGGGTGTTTGGTAGTCTATCGACCTTTGTTATTAGCCTTAGCAAAATTAAGAGGCACGAGTTGCCTGATTTTGAAATCTGTTGAGTGGTACATTTATTCATAAGGCAGAGCCTTATTGGGCGGGATGGTTCTACCCTTTGTAACCTCAAAACATTTTACACTTGCTATATTGATGTGCTTAACAGTGAATTGACCTATATGCGTGTGTTGAGTAAGAGCCTTTTTGCTGCTACCTCATTATGAGCAGATCTGGGTGAGCTTATCTGGGTGAATATAATCCCAAATAACTGAATAAGTTCCGAACAGTAAAAATGTGTGTTTGGGTGAAATAATCCCATAAAATGCCAACCCGTTTATTTTTAAGCCTCACATTTTAAAATAATTTTTTTATCTTGGATAATTTTAAAAATGGTGCGCTTACTTTTAAATTTTTGAAAGAAATTGGTCTTATTTCAGCAAAATTTGCCTGTATCCTGACCTACTATATAACGAAAAATATTAAAATTATATTAAAAATTAAAAATTTTAAATATATTTAAGAAATATATTAAATTATCTATAAATTTAAAATATTTAATATATTATATTTAAGGATATTTTTGTTATTTATATTTTCTTTCACATTTATAAGTACTTCTTTTATTAAACACATCATGAAATAAATTCTTGTTTTAAAAAATAAGTCTTAATTTTTTACTTTAATAAACATATTTTCTAATCAATCCCAAACCCCTAAGTCTAACCTATATTATTCTATATAACATTGCGTGATTATTATACAGTGGGGTGTAGCTTATTTTTATCCTTATATCTTAAAAAAAAATGGAACATGTATTATTTGGAGAAAATTAGAAGCAGATAGAGACCTGTTGCATTTTGAAGTTACCTGTATAGGTATGCCTAGTGCATGTTTATATATACTTTAACTTTTATTAAAAATTTACATTTCTAACTCATTTTAATAAATATAAATACAAATAACTTAATTTTTTAATAAAAAGTTCTACTTTCAACGATCATATTTTAAATTGAAAAATATATTTTTAAGTTCACTTTTAATTAGAAATAACTAATAATTTACTTTTATATATTATTTTTTAAATAACTTCATTCTAAAAGAGTGCGTATGCTGTTTCATTTCAAAATTTATTATTTTATATTTTTAAATAAATTTTTTACATTTTAAATAATTTTTATTTAAAAATTTAAAAATATATAAAAAAATTTGTGACAATTAGAAAAGGTTTCAGCTTCTGGTGTTTTTGTTAACGTTTTTCCAGCTTTTAAATAATTAAAAATTAAATCAGAACTTTTATCAAATAATTGGAAGTAGCGAAAATTAAATTTCAATAGCTCAACACAAATAGCTCGACATCACACTCAAGCCCAACCCTGAGATTCAGAACCAGTTCAGTTGGTTCCTCTCTCTCTCTCTCTCTCTCTCTCATTGATTGATCAATCGATTCAAACACATTCTGCGAATTCGCCTTGATTCAAACTTCGAATCAAGTCTTGTGATCTCCGGAATGGGTTTGCTCAGCATTATAAGGAAAATTAAGAAAAAAGAGAAGGAGATGCGGATACTCATGGTGTACGATTAACCCTCCGTTCTTCGAAAATTTTCTGTTTAAGTTTTTGATTCGTTTAATCGTAATTTTCTCTTCGAAAACAATGTCAGTGGTTTGGATAATTCTGGGAAGACTACGATAGTGCTTAAGATCAATGGCGAAGACACAAGCGTGATCAGCCCTACACTTGGATTCAATATCAAGACCATCAAGTACCAGAAGTAATTAATCCAACATCAGTGCTTCATTCTATTTTATTTCAGATTATTATTAGACTACGGTTTGTTTGAGGTATGTTAATTTCAGTCACTGAAGCTATATAAGAGATTATTTTATAAATTGATAGTTAAGTTGTTGTCTTATAATCAATGAAGCTAATGATGGAATTTTGGCATATAAAATACCTCAAGAATCTGTTTTCTGCAATAGCTGAAGCTAATGGGTTGTTTAAATTATGAAATTCTTGTGAGGTTGTGGAGCTAATTGAGATGGAATTTGGGTTCAATTTTAGGTACATGCTAAACATATGGGATGTAGGAGGGCAGAAGACTATCAGGTCCTACTGGCGGAACTACTTCGAGCAGACGGATGGACTCGTGTGGGTCGTGGATAGCTCTGATGTACGCCGCCTTGATGATTGCCGTGCCGAGCTGCATAATCTCTTGAAAGAAGAGGCATGTGAAGCTCTTTCACTAAATAAACTAAAATGTCAATTTCTAATAAGCTGTGTTTTTATATTTTTTAGATGTCTCTCGTGATGGAAATTGCCATTTGTCTGTATTGCAGAGATTGTCAGGAGCATCTTTGCTGGTGTTTGCAAACAAGCAAGATATTCAGGGTGCTCTTAAGCCTGAAGAAATAACTAAGGCAAGTTGTTCTGCAGATATTTTCATATACGGTGGAAGTTTTGTATACATGAATATGTTGCTTTGTAAAATACAGCTAAGAGGGAATGCTTGATAATATTAGCATAATCTCTAAATCTATTGTATCATTCTACTTCACCTATTATATCAGTTAACGGAAGCATACTCCTATGCACAACAAACACCTAGCTCAATGCATAGTATCATCTATGAAAAAGCTGTCTCCTTTGGACCCTCTCACGCCATAAAGTAAGGAAATTGGGGCTCGTGAACCATAATTGACTGGTATATTGAATGTCAATCAAATTGTACGATGAGGAATGGGGTCACAGGAAAGCAGATGTTAATATGCACTGTATTTTACAGAATAGCTCTCATGGATACATATATAGTTCTTCGAATGATGTAATTCTGAAAAAATCTCCCAAAGTATATGGCAAAGCTCGGAACTGAATTTGTAATGACATATATAGTTGGTTTCAAATAAAGAAATCACTGGAGACATCAAGTCTTATATATCAACCTGGAAAAGTGATAAGTTGCCTTTACTTTAGTGATCTTCACCAAGGTGGTTTGGAAATTGTCTTCCCTAAGCTTGTTTAGATATTCCGTGTCACTGGATTTTTTTCTACCAACCTTTGCTTTATGAACTTCTTATTACATCTCCAATCACAAGTCTGTTGTTTGATTTCCCATTCAAGGTACTAAAAAGATTAGGCACTTCTTTCATTCATAAAAATAAAGAGGCACATGTTTTCTCCCTGAATTATTGAACTTCATGAGAAGTTTATACAGCCCATAGGGAGACTTTTCATCTTTTCGCGTAAATGTGCCTACTCAAAATTGTGCGTCTAAATTATTTCTGATGGCATAAGGATTTCACCTCGTGTATGTCTAAGGCATATGAGAATGGTGAATGGTGTTTGTTTATGATGCCATTGAGTCAAGCACTTGGTTCATTATCACTCAAGATATGATCATCTCTTTTTTGCAGATATCATCATACATAGTTTGTTAATTGTTTGCCTGTCGTGGTATATGATAAAACAGTTTTACCTGTATTGCTGAACATTATGCTAGGCAGTACCTACAAACATAGCGTAAAGTAGATGGCCTCAGACATATCTTTCAAGATTTTTGGAGCTTTGGCTGTTGTTGTCGTTATAATCTTGACAATAACTGTTCCTAGCATATGCAAACCATGTAGAAAGATGCTGTATTATTGTAGCAGGTACCATGTCTTGATTGTGACATCTTGCAAAACTTGGTGGCGTTTATTGCCTTGCAGCCGTTCAAACTTCCACATATAACACATTTATTGCCAGAATCATATTTCATTATAGTAAACTTGAAATGCTGTTTGCACCTTATCTTCCTACATACATCTCCTTACATGTGCAGGTTTTGAACTTGGATGCATTGGACAAGACAAGACACTGGGAGATAATTGGATGCAGTGCTTACACTGGAGAAGGTTTGGTCGAAGGCTTCGACTGGCTAGTGCAGGATATAGCTTCTCGGATTTATATGCTTGACTAAAAGCTCAGCTATTGAATTAAATAACTGTCATAATTATTTGATTCAACCCAGTTTGTTATGTCCAGTACTTCACCAATTTTCTTGGATTTAATGTGTGTTTTTCTTCTTAGTCTGGATAGTGATAAGCAGAGTTCTACACCAAAGTTTTCTGGTTACATTCCTGTTGTGCTAAAAAAGCCCTGTGCTAAAAGTGCACAATATTTCGGCCCAGTCTTTTAACTTCAACCCTGTTAAAGATCAAGCAAATTCTGTAAAGGAGACAGTTGTCAATTACTAGAAGGTACAGCTAGAGAGAACACGATTGTCGTGAAGGTATCACACCGACCTATAAGCTAGTGCGGATAAGATCAACGCCAGCTAATGGTCTATAATACAAGGGCAAACTTGTTAGTTCAACCTTATGCAAGATATTTTTCTTGAGCAGTTGAGCGTTGCATAACTTCCAAGAGATTTGGTAATTTCATTTTCAGTCAACTATCAAAGCAATATGTAAAATCTATTACCTCTAATACTCTATTGATAACTATTACTAACTTATCGATAAATCCACCATCACCTTATAAAGAAATACTTATGACTAGGATTTAGTTGTTTAATTAGTGAGGCATTTTATAGACCTTTTGAAGTATTTATGAAATAAAACTATTTAAAGTAAAATTATTTTATGAAATAAATTTTTATTTATTTCAAAAAAAAAAATAAAAATAATATAATTTCAAAAAATAAGTTTTACTATATAATTTTAAATTTTAATAAATTTTATAAAATATTATAAATGTTTGTAAAAATATGAAATTAAAATTAAAAGCTTATGTAACGTACTTTCAAATGAGTCCTTAAATCTTTAAGTTTGAACTCTTTCTTGCTTGGAATCCTTACAATGCTAAGAGAACATTTTGTGACTCTATTTTGAAAAGGAGAGCAGGAGATATTTTCTCGAGGCCGTAATCACGTGACTAGAGTCATTCCACCAAACAAGAAAAATCCAAAGTGGAAGCGAGAAACGCGAATATTCTACCCTACCGTGCCGCAGGAACATGCTCAACTATCCTGTACCGCACGATGTAGATTAGCGGTTCACTCACCGCCCTCTTGGCGGTGAACGAGGTCATAATACTAACCAAACCAAAAGCGGTCCGTAGAATAGAGGTGACCAGACTGCGGTAAACTCACCGGATATGTTGCTATAAATAATGGGTCACAGCGTTGCTAGGGTTTCTTGTGCTCTCAGAGAGGTGGGTCGGTTTCCTCCCCCTCTGTCCCGTGTTATTGGTTCTTTTCCGATTTCTTTAGTTTCAGTTCAAGGTTTCTAGGTTTCGTTTCTTCTCTATCGATGGCGGCTGCAGATGTTGAGTATCGCTGCTTCGTTGGAGGCCTTGCTTGGGCCACTGATGACCGCGCCCTTGCGGATGCCTTCGGCCAGTACGGCGAAGTCGTCGAATCTAAGGTTTCTTTTTGGATGTCCTATGTGATTATGTTTAAGGCTTAGATCTACGCCGTCTTTTGTGCCGTCTGAGCAACCCTAAGACTTATCGTGCCATATCTTTGTTTTTACTGGTTATTTATATGTTCAACCATAGGTGGTAGATCTGTTTGTTCGCTTTTGATCTTGTGCTCCTTGATTAAGATTATAAACATTAATGGCACGAATCTTTAGATCTGACACTAGACGGATGATTGATAATTATCCGTTCGAGCTAGTGTTTTCGATTTTCAGTTCTGATGTTTTTCTGGCCTTTCGAATTTACGAGCCACAGATCTGATGGGGAATCCGGTTTTCAGGTGATTAATGATAGAGAAACGGGACGGTCAAGGGGTTTCGGGTTTGTGACTTTCTCGAACGAGCAAGCCATGCGTGATGCCATCGAGGGGATGAACGGCCAGAGCCTTGACGGGAGGAGCATCACCGTCAACGAAGCTCAATCTCGCGGCGGCGGCGGAGGCGGCGGCGGTAGTGGCTTCCGTAGTGGCGGTGGTGGCGGCTATGGCGGCGGCGGCGGCTATGGTGGTGGGCGTCGTGAGGGCGGCTATAACCGTGGTGGCGGCGGTGGTGGCTATAGCGGCCGTGACCGTGGCTACGGGGGTGGATCTGATCGCTTCCAACGCAGCAATGTTGCTTCTGAAGGCAACTGGAGGAGTTGAGTTTCTCTGTCAATGGTGTTTCTATAGGCTTATTTCATAAGCCTGGTTATCTATGTTCTCGTTTTTGACCGCATGAGTTGTTACCAGTGTCCTATGTCATGTTTGTTAGCTTATGTTATGATGATTAGTGGTCGTTGATATGTTGTGAAACTTGTGATCTGATGAAATAATCGAAGTACTGCCTATTAAATTTCCGGTCTCTCTATATTTGTTGTATTCTGGATCTGTTGTATTTGGTCGTGAGAATTTGTATTTTCTGGTGTTGCTTTCCCTAGTTCTTTATAGGCCGTTGTAGTTATATTGGTTAATGGTTTTCGTTAGTATGGTAGAACTGCTGTCCTTCGACGAATTTACGACCTAGGTAACGGCAGCTGCAAGCCAATGAAGTACAGTTTTTTCCTCGCGTGATTTTGCGTCGTCATTTGATTTAAGGTCGAGCAAATTCAAGCGACCATTTGTCTTTGTTGATCTCGTAGATGTATCTTTCTTTGACGATTGGCCGAGTGTGATGGATACTTGGTGAAACAAAACACTTCATGCGAACCTGAGCAGTTCGCTATATGTTGCTTAAAAAAGCTTAGTACATGTTTCGAATGCTTCCGTCATTTTAATTTTTTTTATCAAATTTTAAATTCTAAACGGTTTATATATTTTAATTATATAAAAAATTTAAAATTTTGCTTTTATATATAAATTTTATAATTTTTTTATTTACATATTTTTTTATATAATTATATTTTTTAATTTTATTTTATTTTATAAAAAAATAAAATCCCGCAACGGAACGATTAGCTTGGTGCTGAACGGTAGCACGTAATTAAAAGCGTATTTTAAATATTCGTAAATAAATTTTATAAAAATAAAAAATAAACGGTCAACATATTTTTTACTTCTCTCACTTTTTATGTGCGCAAGGAAGAGAGAGCATAGAAGCGCTTCCAGTTCATTAAATTCTTTTACTTGATTCTTGTTTTTATAATTTTTTTATTAGTATATTTAAAATTATAATGTGTTGTAATATAATTTTATTTATAAAATTTAATTTACTTAAAAGATTTAATAAATTTAGCACTCCAAAACTGCACTGCTCTTGAAACAAGTTCGGAATCGCAGAAGAATAAAGGGGACGCTTGACTTTGCTTGGTATGTTTGATTTTGTTTTACTTCTAAATTGTTATTTAATATTTTTTTAATAAATTGTATACTTTAGACTTTTATTAGTGTTTATATTTTTTAAATACAAATTTTTGATAAAAATATTTAAATATTTTGTCATTTAAAAATAGGTCTTATAAGCGTTCTAAAAAGTCCTATAAAAACAGGATAAATTTGAGGTCCTATATGGATTTGAACATCAGCTAAAGTTATTTTAAATATACAATCCTGAATTCGAATTTATTATATTTTAACTTGTTTAAATTCATCAAATTTGTATCTGATTATTTTTATTTTAAATTTAGTTCATCATTTATTTAACGAAATTTACTTTCAATTAATTAAAACACACCACCCTAGCTGGATTCAAGAGTCCAATGTCCTCACCACTAGACCATGAGACGTGCTAGTTACTACGTCCTCTCAACTCTCTCTCTCTCACAATAGCTACAGATCACCGGCAGAATGTTATCGGAGCTCCTCTTCTTCTATATCTTTTCTTCCGCCAAATAAGAAGTATGACGCGGTGGTCATCGGAGGCGAGACCAAGGTCTCACCGCCCCCGCCTACCTCGCACGTGGCGGGCTCTCCGTTGCTGTCCTCGAACACCAGAACGTTTCGGCGGCGCTGCCGTGTATTCCAGTTCTCTCGCTGTAGTCATCTCCAAAGCCTTTATACTCCTCGATCTATATGCATCTTGCTTTACATCGTGTAATGGGGAAAACTAATGACGAACGTGGCATGTGGTCGTATGTGTTTTGCTCTTAACAAGCTTTGTTTTTTTACATATTCAAATTTTATAACGTACAGGACAGGCAAAAGTTAGCAGTCTCTGAAATTTTCTCTTGCTTTACTAATAAAAGCAGGAAGTAGGGGAGGTAAGGTGAAAATCATGTAGTGCCGTTCTCATAGATGTCCATGATTTGGTGAATGGATAGAATGTTCTGAAGTAAATGATATACTGTCGGTGTGTTGAAGGTGGGATGGGTGCAGTCTCTTTGGCAATAAGAAAAGCAGCTCGTGAAGCTGGAGTTTACATGGTGATTGATGCAGAGGTATAGGTGGTTTCTTCACATGTGTGCATATTTTATTTGAAAACAATAATAGACTCCCGCGTTCGTTTTCAGTTTCTTCCTGCATCTGTGCCATCCTCAAGGAGTGTTCTTATAGAATTTAAATTCTTTTTTTAACATTTTGTATTTGTATGTACACATTAAAATCTGTTAAATAATAGATTTAGTTCCACATTAATTATCAATAGTTCTGAGATAATATTTATAAAAATTTTGGGCTCACTCTTTTCATAACCAATTAGTTTTGAAAAGAATTCTAAATTCGTCATATTATATCAGAGCCAGATTGGACCGGATCGGCTCAAAAATATAATCTAAATTTAACTTATTACCCATATCTATTCACAGCCTTTATAATTCAGTTTATTTTAGGGTAAAAATAGTCCGATTTATTTTAAAACATGTAGTTTGTTTTATTCAAAGAACAGTAGTTCGTTACATTTTAGGACAAACAGTCCATTTCATTTCAGGGCAGGTCATCCACTTCATCCAATTCATTACAGGGCATATAGTCCATATCAATTCAGTTTACAAAAAGAAAACGCTTTACTGAAGGATAGGTGTTAAAGAATAGTTTAGTCTCATATTGCTTATCAATAGTTCTGAGATGATTTTTATAAAAATTTGGATTCATTCTTCTCATATCCAATTGATATTAAGAAGAATTCTAAGTTCATCACAAAATTATATGAAAAATTTTGAAGCTCTTAATAGATACTTATGAAGTTCTCTAGAGAAACCTTTGGTACTATTAGTCCCTTGTTTGCTTTAATTCTATGTTTGTGGTTTATCTTATGGTTACTTAGGTTGCAGAAGTTAAGGTTGATGAGAGCACCTGAGCAGTAACTGGAGTAAGTTCCTTTTCCCTTGGAAAGAGAAGTGTGCCTGGTTATACTCTTACGAGTTATGTTCATGGAGGATGGCATTCTTAATGCCAAGTAGCACTGGTTGATAGAACAGAGGTGTAATCAGATATTGTTTTGTCAAATGCAACCCCATATAAAACATTCTTGGTGAGATGTCTTCTCTTCTATTATTTATTGATAAGTTTTCCTTAGGAATTGTTATTTATTTCAATTTTTCTAATCTTATGACACAGGATATGGTTCCCCAAATTTTACTTCCTGAAAATTTTCTCCATGCTATAAAGAACTGTGACTACAGTTCAGTAATGCTTTCTATTACTGTCTTCATCATGTACATGGGCTTTTTGATCATCTAAGTGTCATCCTTATTTCTCTTAGCAGCTTAGTTTAAACTCACTTCTTACATAACTTATTTTTCAACATTTTTTTTCTAGAAACTCACCATCGAACAATTGATACATGTCCTAGATCATGTAAAAGACAGATAATACAGGTATATAACCAAGATAGGACTGCCTGGAATATGCAGATCTCGTCATGGACAAGAAAAATCTGTGCAGAAGTATCATTTGCAATTTCAAGGAAAAGAATATTTTATGTACATGTTATGCTTGTGTTAAGTTAATCTTAGTCATGAGAATTTATAGAAGTGCATTTTCTACTAATGTCTTCTGCCTGTAATTTCAGAAGTAACGAGAAATGAACTTGCAAAGCTTTGTGTTTACAAAAAGTTGCAAGAGGTGTGGGTTTAACTTTATTCATCTATGGTATTTGTCGTTTCAAAGAAAAGATAATATTTATCAGGATTCAGGAATGCTTGCATTTGCTGGTTATCAAAATTTCAATATTTTTGTTTAAAAGTACGGTTCGGTTTTTATCATGAACCATTACTCGGTTTGCAATTGGTTCGTCGTAAAACCAGTTAACTATTACAAATATCTTAAATAGATTAAAAGCGGAATAGACAGGACTGAACCGGGTTCATTTTCGCCTATTATTAAACTATCGAGAACGTTTCGTTGACTCCTCTTCTCCAGTTCTTCAAGTTCTCTTTGTTCTACTTCCTTGTGATTTTAGTGGAGACGCAAGAATTAATCTTCGTTTTCTTCTCTATCCGGTAGATCGAAGCATTCTGATGAGGTCTTGTTGCTGTGCATCACCGGAACTCTTCAGTTGATCAGCTACGAGTAATTAGGTCGGTGAGTAGCTGAATTGCTTAACGTAAAAGAGGAAATTTTGATTCGGTTTATGATTCATTGTTTTAGAGTTTAAACTCGTCTACTCTATTGTCAAGTTTTAGTACTTCCATGAAAATTATGGATTTTGTTGGGAGAAGTTGAATTTGTTTGCTTGCGTTTACGGTTCAGTAGAAGAGGAAATATGAAGTGATTATTATGTGCTAGATCGTAACTTGCTGAGTGTTAAATTCATCTCGGTTCGTAAACTTCCTATGGTTTAGGATAAAAATATAGAGAAGCATTGACATGAAGATAAACTTTGTTATCTAATTTTACACCTAGAACAAGAGCGCTACTGTTTCATGTCCTCCCTTTGTAGAGCTGCCCTTATGGTAATAGTGCTTGCTTCAAGTGTTACAGGGAATTTAGTGTTTGCAATTTCGCAGATCAGGTTTCTCCGCTAGGAATTTTTAGTTGATATAAAAAAAGTTGGTCTCTTTCTTGTTTTGTAATAATGTGAGAAATAATCTCTTCGCTTGCATTGTTAATTAATTGCCTTATTAGCTAACTAATTATTGTGTAGTTATGTTACCTTATTGAATAAGCATCGAAAAGGTCATAGATTCACAGATTAGACTTCTTATACATTTTCTGATCGTGAAGTGCTCTCATTCCGAACCTCGGAGTTTTGGTTCATGACTGGATTTTTCCATCCAATTCTGCATCTTCATTGGGTGAGAAGAAATTTTGAGAATTCTTATGAGTTGTGACTGGTGTGTGGTGATGCGTTATAATGGAAGGGAAGGAAGAGTTCTATGCTTTTTTGTAACCTATGCTAAATGTTATGATCTCTATCATCTTGTAACACCTTCTGATCTGTTGAATGCAATGTTACCTCAAGAATTAATAGCATGTTAGTTTGTCTCTAAGCTCTAAGGTCCGTCGTTGTGTTAGCTTCTATATCCAGAATAACCATCAAATCCACTTATTGATTTCTTTTAGAGTGGCTGTTGTTATCTTATGCTTTTAGGTTGCATTAATGACATCATTATTTAAATTATTGTTATCTGAGCCCTTTCTTGATCTCTCTTGTCAAGACAAGGAAATCAGACAGCAATTCCTAATGCGTTTCACATCTTCTCATTCTGGTATTTTGAATGTTAATCATGTGGTTTTAATCTGCTTATGGTTACTGCAGGCCGATTCTTGTAGAAGCTGATACACCTGATGATGGCAACGGAAGAATTCCCTGCTACCAAATCAAAGAAAAAGAAGGCTTTAACCCAGCTAGCATCACCAGTGCAAGTGAAACAAGAGGTCAGAGAGCATGACAACCCCCTTGCCTTTATTAAGAAAAAAAAGGGAGCCAAGAGCAGCTTGAACAATGACTATACCCCGCCACCCTTTCAACAGACGGCTACTTCAGATTCCTTGCCAGGTCCTTCAGGGTCTGGCAATGACTACAGGGCGTTGAGGCACAAGTATTTATTGCTGGAAGAAGAAAGTCTTTCCTTGGAAAAAGAATTAGGTGGAGCTGAAGCTGAGATCAAGACTCTTGAAGATGAAAAGCTCGCACTTCTGGATCAGCTTGTTGTCTTGGAAGGTCTTGTGAATCCTTCCGAACTCGGTGCAAGATGAATGTTAAGCAATTTCTTCACCTTTGCAAGGCTTGTTGACGATTTCCTCATATGATCATATAGTGACCATGAAGTTATGTTTATAACTAAGATTCTGTAATTTTCAAATACATGTAGTTGAATGCTCAAGTCTTTGGCATATGCTGATTACAAATAGGACATGATCCATGATTCCACTAGATGATGCCCTTGTGATGCACAGGAACGTATCTCTACTAATTTATTAAATCCATATTTCAGATTTCTGTTATATTCTTATCATTTTTGTTTGAAGTATAAAGTATTCCTCTATTTAGATGCAAGGCAAATTTGGAAGCACAATTTTTTTCCTTTGCTTTTGCTCTGTTTTTTTTACTAGCGGAACTTGTTGGAGCAGCGTTGATTATATGGTTGCAATTGCACAATGGAAACGGCAAAATTAACAAATTTTTAGTTATTATTTGTTGTGATCTAGAAGAGATCAAGTTAACAGAGACAGTCTCGTGATCGTGTGGCTTAAAAAATCTATGCGAAGTTTTCCTAGGTGTTGGAGTTCACTAAGTAGTAGTTAAAAGATTTTCTTAATATTTGCTTAATAATGTGCCAAAAAATGTAACAAGCAGGTAGTACAGAAGACTAACTTGTACTGTAGTATTCGTAAGGTGATCACAATAAGTTTAGAGTACTTCTAAAATAAAAAAAATTTTAAAAATAAAATTTATTTTTTTAATTTAAAAAAATAAAAATTTTATTACATAAAATATTTTTATATTTTAAATAAATATTTATAAATACTATATTAAAAAATATAATTAAAAAATTAAAGACTATTTTTTTAGAATAAAATGTCAAATATTTCTATGAACCTGGCACTGACCTTATTTTGCAAGACCAGGTTATCTTACGTATCCACAAATTAATGAAGTCAGACCCAGTCCGAACCAACCGGATCAAACCAGAAATCGCCGAAGAATGTGTAAGACATAAATCCGAACGTAAACCCGCGAGGAAGCATGGACGACGGCGCCGCCACGATGCGCAACATTTTCCACAACAATTCCAGCGAGGAAGAAGATGAAGAAAACCCAAACGCCAATGCGTCACCAGAACCAGAACCAGAACTTTGCCAGCAGCAACAACAACAGCAGGAGTACCACTTGGAATCAATCAAAGCAACACTGGTAATCCGGCAGCTTCCTTCACAAGGTCTCTCGTTCCAGATCTGGGCTGCTGCTGCTTCTCTGATCTCATTTATCGATCGCAACCCTTCAGCCTTCCTTCAATCTCATCCCAGCTCGCAGCAACTCCGCGTGATTGAGCTCGGGTCAGGAACCGGTCTCGTGGGAATCGCTGCATCAGCTCTGCTCAGTGCTCATTCAACCATCACCGATCTACCACACGTTCTACCAAACCTTTCATTCAATGCTGAGGCTAATTTCAATACTGTCGCTGCCCGCGGCGGCTCTATTGACGTAAGATCGCTTACCTGGGGCAGTAGCAGCGATGCAGAAGTATTCTTCTCACAGGAGTTTGATCTTGTGTTAGCATCAGATGTTGTGTACTATGAACACTTGATTGAACCGCTACTGGAGACGGTGGGATGGTTTGTGAAAGGGAAGACGGTGTTTGTCATGGCTCACCTGAGAAGGTGGAAGAAGAGGGATGCTGTTTTCTTCCGCAAGGCTAAGAAAATGTTTGATGTTCAAGAGCTGCACAGAGATCAACCATTGTCGGGCAGTCGAATTGGCGTTGCAATCTACAGGTTTACAGGGAAGAGCAGGCAGTGATGCAAACTTAATTCTTGTATTCATCATTTCAAAGCAGAAAGAATATTCAGAATTCAACAGTAGCTGTCCTCTTCAATATTTTAATAAACTTTTGAAATGGTAGTAGCTTCTAAACCGTTGGGTGGTTACAAAATAGCAAACGATACTCCAGAATTGTTATAGTTATACAAAATAGCAAACGATACTAAAGTTACAAAAGCATTTCAATAATTATTTTGTTGACGAACACAAAAAGAAGGAATTTGTTTCTACTTGATTCCTGGTGGGCGTGAGAGCAATCAACGATATAGGCTTTCAGATCTCAGATTCTCTGCTATCTCAGTCTCCCACCTATCACCGTTCTCAAGCAGCTTTTCCTTGTCATACAACAGCTCCTGAAATTTAATCAACACATACATAGCTCAGCCATAGCAAAAACAGAAGCACGAAATGAAGAAAGGCTGAACTCGTTAGAAAATCAATAGCTTACCTCATGGGTTTCGGTAGTGAATTCAAAGTTCGGCCCTTCAACTATGGCATCAACAGGGCATGCTTCTTGGCAGAACCCACAGTATATGCATTTAGTCATATCAATATCATATCTGACATGAACACAAAATTAAATTAGCATATAAAAGAGTGGATTGCCATAGAAGAAGTGACTAAACCAAGCAATCATTCAAACCTTGTTGTCCTACGGCTACCATCCTCCCTTTCTTCAGCTTCAATGGTAATTGCTTGAGCAGGGCAAACCTGATAATGCAGCAAAAGATCATGTAAGCGGTTGCTGATTGTTTGCAGTCAATACTGAGTGCACGAATGAGTATACACTTCAGGGTTTCTGGAGAAGCCAGATCAACAACTTCAAATGCAAGTAGAATAGCTTTAGGTTAAAGTGAAAATTCAATAATTCGTACTTACAGCTTCACAGAGTTTACAAGCAATACAACGCTCCTCCCCGGTTGGATATCGTCGCAGGGCATGCTCTCCACGAAAACGGGGACTCAAAGGTCCTTTCTCAAAGGGGTAATTGATCTGATATACAGTTAGAACAATTAATTAGAAATAAGGTGGTAAAAATGCGAAGGAAGAAAGAGGTGCAAGAATAAATTACTCACCGTAACTTTCTTCTCAAAAAAGTATTTCAATGTTAGTGACATGCCTCTCACCATCTCAGTCAGAAATAAAGTATTTATGCTTCGCTCAAATACTGCAAGTAAACATAAGGACTTCAAAAAAGGTAAGGGATAGTCTAACAACAGCAAATTTTATGGGAAAAAGAAGTCATCTGATTGGTAAAGTTCAGCCTACCAGCATTCCAATCCTTAGCTATCTCCTTGGCAAGTTTCTCTCTTTCCTCATCCTCTGCGGAGCAGAACAGAGACAAGAAAATGAGCATCTGTTCAACAACATTACATAACAGAGAAGAGAAATTAACAGTGCCATAAGTAAATACTTACAAGACCTACCAAATCCAAAGGCATTTTGGCCTTTGTTGGATTTGTTATCTATTTAGATTGTGTACATCAAGTCACTAATTGTCGTTGTACTTGACCTTGATCCATTCAAGGCCAAGTTGTATGTCAACCTTTTATGCAAAACACAATTAATATTGAAACTTCAATTCCTCAACATGAATCATTCAGGCAATTTTTACAACCAATCAAGCAATCTAGCGTAGACATGCCTGGTTTACACTAAAGTCCTCTAGCGAGCCTATGAGAGTGCCAATAGTCAACAGAAACATACTTTTGTTCTCAATATCCAAAATTTACTCCAACATAAAAGTAAGTGAAAACATGCAATCAATTTCAGTACAAAAAGTATCACCAACAGAAAACGAAACAAACCTTTCAAACTTTGTGCTCTTGAAGAGAACAGGTGTGAAGTGGAGGTCTGCCACAGATTTTGCAAAGCTAGAGCATTGAACCCAGCTCCAACCTGCAATGTCATCAAAAGTTTACATGAAAGGAAATGTCATCAAAAGTTTACATGAAAGGAAAAAGCAAAAAGGAAATGCATCAATACAAACTCCCAGAAGACTCATGCTTGAGTACCTAGGATTAGTTTATGGGAATGAAAAATTATGAAGAATACATGTTGCATAGCTGGATGGATGTAGAGGAACTTGGAAAGCTTAAATGAAAGAGCCACCCCATGGAAGAATCCACAACATGTAACAAATACACTAGAGTGATGATAATTTAAGATGAAAGATGAAACTTCATCAATCTAGAGAATAGAGATAGAATAATCTGCACATAAGTATCAAAGATTTACAGCCTTATGAGTGTCAAGATACACATACAAATTAACTCATACTTGATACTAAATACTTTTGATAATTACCACTATATAAACACAAGAGACACTTGCTGCCTTGGTAAAGGAAAGGTAGAAGCTACAACCAAAATGTAACAAGGCATCTTGTACTTTTGATATTAATTTCTCTTAAAACTCAAGGAGGTCCCCTAAGTTAGGTGTCTACATAAAACATGTTTCCCTAAGGTCCTAAGCAGTATGCAAAACAATGGAATAACAAGCTCATCCCAACTGCAACAACAAGACACTACACGACATAAACTATATCACCAAATGATACTCAAAATAATGATAGTGATATAAGATGGAACCCAATCCCCCAAGACAGACGTAGTGGTTATAGGGTTCGTGTAAGGATTCCAATGACTACTCTACAGTCAGCTAGCAGAATAGATTATACAAGAATGTCTAACAACTAACAGAAAATCAATGAGAAAATTAGCTTTCATAATAGGGGAACCATCTTGTATAACAAGCTACCTGTAGGATTTATTTGTGTATCTAAACCTTCAATTAAGGACCAAACAGACTGTTAATCAACCCACAATACAAGGCATGCCGTTTCCTTAACTGTTACCTGCAAGACCAACATTATTTCATTCTAGCATGCCTATGCACCAGATTTCATGTTTTAAGGCAACACCCAAAAAAGCTCTCAGGAACAAGAAGTTCACTTGTCACATCAGTCATATTTCTCAGTTCCATGGTTACAAGGGACAATGAACATAAGAAAGAAACCATACAGAATCTAGAAATAGGTATCAAAGCAATTCGATAATGAAAATTTATAGTGATAGATGTCCTAGGTCAATACAATAGCTAAGCACTTTCGATACATCTCAACAGGGAGTCGGAGCAAGAGCTTAAATGGTTACGTGTCACTTAATTGAAACTAATAACCTTACGAAATTATTTGAGCAGTATATCCTCCAGCTCCAGTAGTCCAATTCTTCACCATTGGAGTCCAAAGAAACTACAAAACTAGGTCACTAAAAGAAAATATTTGCAATTACTTTTACTAATCTCATTCCAGAATGTCTTATAACCCAGGAGATGAAAAAGAAGATTTTTAAGCTTTGAGCAAAAGCAATAAACACAAATCCACGATAAGTAATCCGCTATTCATGCCAAATACTTTCTATAACATAACGAGAGAGCAAACAACAGCTTGAGATCTTAAACATCCAAATCTAGCGTAAATCTAAGCAGCGACCAAAACTCTTGAAAATTAACAAATTTTCAAGAAAGAGAGAAGAAAAGAGAAGAAAAAGTAGGGATCTTACAGATTGCTGCTGTGCACGGAGCGCACGCACGGTGTTACGAGCAAGAATCCCCGCCATGGTTGATGGTGAGAAAGAATTGTCGAGTTGCTGAAGCGGAGAAGAAGAAGACCGAACGAAACTTGCTGAACCGCTCAAATGTGACTCGAACCTGAAGGTCGGTACGGATAAAAAACCGATTTAGTTTAGTTTTATAGGCTTAGAAGGCGGTTTGTTTCACTCACAGGCCCAATAACCCAGATAATATAAATTTTCATGTATACTTTTAAAACATAAATGAGTTTTTGTTGAGACGGTAGAGATCTTGAGAGTTTATCGTTCCATTTCAGAAAAAGTATTTTAATATTTTTAATGTATTTTGTATAAAATTTTTAAAAATATAAAAAGTTTATGTAATAAATTTTTTAATTTTATAAATAAAAAATAAAAATTTATCTTAAAATAAAATATTTTTCGTATTAAAAAAATTTTATTTTTTTCTGTGTTAAAAATAACACATTTTTGTCCTTCCGTAGCCAAGCTCTATTATTTTGAAATAAACTTATTTTTGTATAAATTAAGTTTTTAATTTTATATTAAAAAATAAAATAATAACATTTTTATAATGTAAAATGTTATATTTAAAAGTTTAAATTATAAAAATATTATATATATATATATATATATATATATATATAAGTTAGAATAAAAATCAGTAAAAAAATAAAAAATTGCCTTAAACCTTCCTTTTGAAAATTTTCAACGACCATCGACGCTCGATCAGTCACCTGATCAGACTTGTATAATCCCCGTTTCGCGCAACGAGGAGCGTAGTTCTTAATGGATTCAAAATAGCAAGCTTTGGTAGTGGAAGAATCACCGTTAATCTCGTTCTTAAATTGCTCGGCTGCCTCCGTTACCCTCCTTCTCTTGCGACAGCGCAGATGGCCAACAAGATGCGAGACACTCACTATCAAGGGAACCGCAACACTAGCAGAAGCAGCAAGTTGTTTTGATTTCCTCTTGGAGGCAAGTTCAAAATGCACCAATCAGGCTAGAGCCTAGCGGTTTTCTTCTTAAAGCAAGCTCCATTTTCCGACTATATAGGTAACTCACGCTTATTCTCTGATGAGGTTGGGAGGATACGTGCTTTTGATCTTGAGAGAGAGAGAGAGAGAGAGAGTAGTGGAGGGAGAGAAGCGGAGGGAGATGCCCCTTCCAGAAGCTTGGCATGATTATGTTTGCGTAGTTGCAAGCAGGGAGCTTGTTGTAGCGGCGCTTAGAGGGATTCTGTCTGCAACTGCGGCATGTTTTTTAATCATGTCATCATCTGGTTCGTGGACTCTGATCGTTGAACGAGCGTGTGAGTCTGAGATTTGGTAAGAGCGAGAATCTGCAGTGGTTTTAGACGAATAACCCGGTGGCGGGAATCCATTACGAGGATAATGGTGTGGTTCGTTAATCATACCGGTGGTAATTGGACCCAAGGATATCGCTTCTCCGATGATAGCCCGGCGCTAGGGGACGGCAAGCGGTTGATAGACTCGGCCCACATTAGTATTCAACAGGCCCATATTTGGGGCATTAAATCCAATTCAAACCCAACTAATTTATAGTTCACTAGCCCGCAAAAGATGGCAGAAAACAATGTCTATCCGTTCAATCGCTTCTTCTGTTTCGCTGCAAGGTAGGCCCCACCTTCAAACTCCGGCGAGAAAGTTTTCACTGAAGCTTCAGCTCCACCGCAGTGAACAACCGGAGAAGCAACAACAACATCAACAACTTCAAACTTGTAGGAGAAGAAGAGACCTTCTTCTATCTCTAGTTTCGTTCCCTGCTCTCTTCTACCACTCTCCATCTCCAGCTACTGCTTTCTCTATTGGACTCTGTGCGTAATCGTCTTCGTGTGATTCAGTTTTTGTTTTTTCTTCTACAAAATCTTGGAGTTGATTTTTTCGGTTGAAGTTTTGGTTTTGGTTTTTGAATTGCAGCTGGACCTAAAGAATGGTTAAGAGACCAGAAGAAGAAGTCGGCGAAATACGTTCTTGCTCCGATTGATGCTTCTCGACGGAGTCTACGAAATGCCTATTTCCTGCTCGATTGTATTCCCCTGCATTCAGTACTCACTTTTGTAGAGTGTTTTTGTTTTTCTTGTTTTTGAATAATAGTGAGTGGATGACTGAATGCAGCGCCGGAGACCGTCGAGGATTCAGAGGAAGTGCGGAGGCTGCTGAATTTGGCGGCGAGAGATTGTGTGCCACAGGATCGGAGTTCGGTAGTTTCGTTTCAAGCTAGCACTGGAGTGGAGGTACAGAGCTTTTTGCTATATTTAGTTTCCATCAGAATACTTCTGTGATTGTATTTTTTGGATATATAGATTTTTTGGCTTATTACCGATGTTTCTAGTTAAACTTTCAATCTTCAGCACGTGTCTGTTAAAAACTGAGAATGATGTAGTTTGTGGTTTATCATTTTTCTACATGTAGGTTTGCACATTTAGTTTGATTTTGAAAAATGCTGCTTCACTGCTTGATGATGGTGATCCTATTAAACTCAAAGCTGAAGACCAGCTTGGTAAACTTATAAGGTAATTTCAGTAGCTTGTTTTGAATTGAAATATGTGCTAAGATATTTTTCTTCCATCAAGTGAGATTAGGAGTTATTGTATTAAACTGTAACTTTGATGACACAACTACAAACTGAAACTAAAAAAGGATCATTATGTGTTTGACTGATTTGATTCATGGACCATGTGAGTCATTAACCATGTTCAGTGGCACTTGCTCTGAGGAGTGCATGGCATGTGTTTTCTACCCAAGAATCTTAACATAACACAATAATTGCCAGTTGCTACCTTAAATCACTTGTATCATCTTGGGAATTTTTGTTTTAGTTACTAACTGCATATTCAGTTTTCACCATGCCAATCTTTATCTTTTTGTTTCATAGATGTAAAAAAAGGGGGTTAACTGTGGCACGCAATTAATCCAAACAAAAGAAAAAAGAGCAATATTCAGTGAGTTGAATCTATTAGTAAACAGTATCTTTGTATGTTCCTGTCTAAGAAGTATGAAGTGCATCAAAAATACTAAAAGCAACCTACTTTCAGTTCTATCTGCAAAATATGCAACTTTGCCTATAATGCCATTGAGCTTTTATATTGACAAGGATTTTTTCCCATGCAACGCAGGTCGTTTTCTTCTTTAAGCGGTGTTGTAAACAATGACAATTTTCAACTAGTATCTGATGGGTAAGCTCCTCATGTATCTTGTTGTTTACGAAATATATTTTGTTTTAATACATCACATCTACTTGATCCCAGCATCCCATTTTTAGGAACAATATTATATTGTTGGATCTTGAAATTACATCCTTGAAGACCTGGATCAATTGTCTTATAGCTTACTTGTGATTTGTGATCTTTGGACTTCTTATCCCATTTTATCTGATGCCTATCATTGTTTCGTTGACTTGAGAAGTTTTGTTACTGCGTCTCCTTGGTAATTGAATGTGCTTGTGATGCTTATATCTGGATCCTTAACAATGAAGAATCAGGTTTGTCTTTGGGTCTTTTGTTATCCTATGGATCAATAGAGAAATGACACAAATCCTTTTTATTATTCAGACAGAAAGTGAAAGATGGGTTGATGGATACGATAGCAAGACTCGACAAATTTGAGCAGACCATTAAGGATTGTTTAGGCATGTGAATGCATCAAATTTGAGGATCCCCAGAAGTTAAACAATTCAATTTTCAATGTTGATGCCATATCCAGAAGCTTTGAAGACGTATATCTGGCTGCTCTGGCTGCTCCCTTATACAAGTTCTCTTGGAATTGCAATTAACATCTGTTACTTTACTGTCTCCTGGGATTTTGTTAGGTTATGAGCATAGAGTGATCTAACTATACGATGAGATTTGTAATCAATTTAAGGTACAGAAGATGCAAAACATTTGTACATGTTTATGGTTTAACAAAGCTTATAATTTAAACTCGTCACTCTCATTTCCTTGGAAGTCAATGGTAGTAGTCTCTTATCACGGAATTTTACCAATGACATAAAGTTTGGATTATAGGTAGGCACGGAGAGTGACGGTGATGGTAAAATACTTTTTCATGTCTAACTACATTCGGTGATATCTCATTAAGGAGTGGGAAGAGGAGCAGTTCTTTTTCTTTCTTCCCTATAAAATATGGTGAAGTGTTTACCTACCGATTCGGTAGTTACGTACGGTTACAGATTGGAAGTAAATTTGCTTTTTTTTATATATTTTATAAAAAGTTTTTAATTTAATTTAATATTTATTTTTAATTAATAATATTATTTTTTATTATAATAATTTATAGTTTTATATTGATTTAATTTTAATTGATTTCAATTGGTAGAAAATATAATGAGATTGTATGATCTAATTTGTTTATACTCAAAAAATGCTTTAATTTTGTTAAATTATATCTAATATTATATAAAATTAGATTAATATAAAAAATTAATCTAAAAGTCATATAAATAAAGTTATTTTAAAACTATATTAATAAAATTAGTTTAAAATTATATTAATAAATTAGATCAATATAAATAAAAAAAGAATTTGAGTTCTTTATAACAAAAATTATTTTGGTTACTTATCTATTTATTTATATATTCAAATATAATTAATTTGTTACTCTTATTATATTCAAATATTTTTAAGATTAAATAATTATCTTTTCGTATATGTCATTTTACTATTTTCTCTATCGGTTTTTTTATTTTTATTTTTTACCTATGTATCCGTACCGTAAGTGAGACTTTAGGAAGTGCATTCTTATAGTCTCCTCTGGCATACTAGTGTCATTTTGTTCTCCACAGTTATTAGTTCCTTGAGATCCCTCTCGATCATGTGGCATGCTCTTGTAAACTTCAATCTGTAATCTACCAACGTTTCTGGAAGATCCTAGTGAAGCAGCATAATTTGTCTGGAAACTGCTGATATCCTTTCAATTATTTAAATAACGTTCATAGTTACTGGAATAGAGAATCCAGAGAGGTTCATGTTAAGTTTAATTGCTATTATTACTGGAATGATCAACTGTGAAATACTGAGAATATCTTTCTTGAACTTAAGGGTAGGTCATCAAGACCGAAGACATTTGGCTATTGTCTTAAACTTAGGATGTTTAAATATTGTCGACGAAGACTGCGCAGAATATGAATGGGGTGCTCAGTTCTTAAGAAAAAAAGATTGTCTGATATAGGAACATTTTGGGATTTTTCGATTGCTTTGGGATAAGAGTAAACATGCTTCATCGCATTTTGATACATTATGCTTCGATAAAGTTTTCATTATCTAGATTTGTGTAGCATGGACCTGTAGTTACATTGCTTTTTTCCTTTTAATAGAAGTTTCTATAAACTTGCTTGACTAGGAAACCCTGAGGCTTCTACCAAGTATAGCCTTCGACAGGGTGTCCCATCCTCCGGATGTGTCTGAATGGATCTTGGTAGTCTCCTTAGCTTGTTGAACATGTTCTGGGGGTTAGGGAGTAGTTCAAAATTTGCTTCAGGATCCCCAATCTGTGAAAGTTTAACACTCGAAAAACCCAACGTTGGGAGAAGATGATCTGGCCAGTCACTGTAAAATTTGAAAGTGTTGCTGGACACTGAGGCAGAAGATTTGTTCATGAAGTCTGCAAGGAGGACCGTCTCTGTCAAGGTACATTTTGTGGCTATTGTCTGAAGTACTTTCATGGCTTGGAGATGAGGAAGGTAGTAAATAAGACCTTCAAGTACCCACACTGTTTTCTTCTCAGGCACAAAGCCGCATGTTTTGAGCTTCTCTATCCAGTTTTCTTCAGTAAGATCAGCAGCTACTCTCGTCAAGGATTTTGCTGTCAGCCTTACCTTGTTCATCTGAGATTCAATTGCTTCCTTTAGAAGCAAGGATTTCATCTTCAAGAGCTCAGGGAAGTCCAGTTCAAAGACAATGCTTTCCTTCAAACAGCCAAGGCGGTAAGCTCTTGTATCCATACCTGCCCATTAACCTGTTTTTTAATTTATACTCTCTAGCGTACTCGAGTCAGATAGGCAAGTATGTAGAAAATCACATTGTTTACCCTCGTTCATATGCGTACAAATACTTGCATCATACATAATGCATGCCCACACTTACCTGCACCAAGGAGAACTACCTGTGTTTCTTCATTGTGAAAAGATTTGATTGCAGCTTCGAGCTTGGAGTCGAACCACAAGGTCCTTATTGCAAGGATTACGCCAGAAATCTCGCATGCATTGTTCAGAACATCCCTCTTCATCTTGTCATAAAAGCTACGGAGGAAGCTCTCTCCAGCAAGAACCTCAGCAAGAGGATCATAAACCACATGGTTCCATAGCGCTCTACCAGCTGCAGTTTGGCATGCAGAACGAAGGAGCAAGCCCCACTCTTTTTCTATGGTTGCATGAAGTGCGTGGACACTCTCTGAGCGTAATAAATCTGGCAGCTTCAGCTCCTCAGACCAACAATCCTTGAACATTTTGGTTTCTCCTACTGACATTGTCTTGCAGAAACTAAAGACAGTGGATCATAGCTATATTTTTCTTTATAGGAGAAGATAAAGAGAACAAGGCCACAAACCACCATCAGAAAAACAAAATTTCCACCGTGCTTTATGAAAGAAAAAGAAACGGCCCTCCAAGCTTGGTAATAGTGTTTTGCTAGTGACCAATCTTGACCACCCATTTGGTAGAGCAACTTATCTTATGACCCAGATATTTATTTCTGATACGTGGCTTTTGTACATATATTCGGTGATGTTTGAGAGCTTTTTCAATTTTTTTTATTCCAATTTTTAATTTATATTTTAACAATTATTTCATAATACTTTATATTTTTTTAAAATTAAAAAAAATTACTTTTTCAAAATTTTGTCTAATTTTACTATTTTTCAAAATTAAAAAATAAAATTTATTTTAAAATATTTTAAAATATTTTTTATTTTAAAAAATCTTTTTTTTATAAGCATTTTTAAATATCTCCATCTCATATTTGTGATCGACCTGCAAAGTCTATTCTGTGGTTTTCACCCAAAAGGTCGAAGACATGTTGAAATTCTTACTTATGTTCAGCAAAGACTGTACACTTTGACGCTACGACCTATACTATAGATGGCATTTCCTGAGATGGTCAGGTGTGAGGATACTGGAAGCCATGCATGTATCCCAATGTTTGTGGCCAAATAATCGAAGCTTGGAAGCATCTGCTCTCAATCTGTATCTTTTTCAGCTACTCGATTTAAAGAAATCTGCTTTCAGTATCCGTATGCTTTAAAGCTTCTTAGTCTGAATTATTTGCATACTATGAATGTTCTTGATATCCTGAGGCAATGCATCAGAAGTTTCTGCTGCAGGTGTTCGTTTTCAAGTAAACAACAACTTCACATTTCATCAACTGCTGCAGCCATCTCAGCGCCTTCTGTCCAGGTAGATGTTGAAATTGTTAGTGCTTCCAGTCTAGATATGATACACATCATAAGAATGAAATGAAGGTTCCGGTTATAGAATGGCTGAATTCGAAGCTGCGAAACCACGCGCGAAAGAAAAAAAAAACCGAATGAGTATACCATGGAGAAGGCCCATGTTGTTGTCTTGTCTACGTTGGGGCCTGACTCGGCCCATCTGCGGGCCTTCATGAATTCAAAGAACAAAGAAAACGATTTTACAGCTGGAGATAAAAAAAAGAAATTTTACTGAAATCCGGCAATTGTCTTTTCTTGTATGTACTTGGGATCGTTTGGCATACAATTTAAAAAATTATTTTTTAATTTTTCTTTATTTTATATTTTTTAATATATATTTTATAAATATTTAAAAGTTTTATTTAAAAATTTAAATAATATAAAAAAATTTACATAATAAAATATTTTTATTATTTTTTTAAAAATAAAAAAATAAAATTTATTTTAAAAAAATTATTTTTTATTTTAAAAAAATTGATATTTCATAACAAATACCAAAACGCACCCTTTGGATGAGAAGCGGAAGTCAGCCTCTAACGGTACAGCGATCAAGTTACGAGTTGGTCGCTGTTTAATCAGAAGGTTCGTCGCTCCTCAATCAGGTACAAGAAAATTCCTAGCTTCTGCCTTCTTTCACTAGTCTACAACTATTGCACCGATCTCATCTTCGATCTTATCGACCCATCCAAGTACTAGCCTGAAGATCTCGTAAATGAATCCGTAATCATTGTTGTTTTTCTACGTCGGAAAACGGTAGTCCTCCTTATAATGCGACTTCCCTTGCTAGATGGCTTGCTGATTCAGCTCAAGATTTTCTTGTTGGATCGTTGATTTTGTCGAATTGTAAGTTTGCTGTTTTTGGTGTTGGGTCTAGGACTTACGGAGAGCAGCTCAATGCTGTTGCTAAAAGTTTTTTGAAGTGGATGAAGGCTTTTGATGCAATAGAGTTGTTACCGGTCGTGGGGGGTTATTTTTTCAAGTTACATTGTGGTTGGTGCAGGTGATTTACTTAATATTAGGTGGTAACTTATTAATGCAGAAAAAATGTTGAAATTTCTGGAGCAATTAGTGAAATCCTGTATCAAATTTCAAGACAATGGACAATTCTGGTTTTTCTATGCCTATAATGTCCTTAGGTGACGAATGATACAATATGAGAAAAAACCCACTTAATTCATTTAGGGCAGACTGTTCCTTGTTTTTGTGCATGTTGTATGACAGGAATAATTTGTAATTGGAACATAATTATCCTTAATCATCACTACACTGATAATTTCTTTCTGCTTTGCAGGATAACCTTCACTTCGACTGTCCAGCACTTTACCATGGCTGTAATTGGTTTGTTTCTAAGAGTCCAACTACTACTCTGCTTCCCTTCATACTACAAGGTTAGCTTAAGGCTTGCTCAACATCTGGAGAGGCCCAACAATGCCAGCTTGTTTTGTGTCACTTCTGGCATTATGAATTACCAGTATTGAGTTTCCATTGTTCAACAATATTTTCAGTAGCTCTGCATGAGAACATTGTTATTTTTTGTGAAGGACTCATTTTACATCCTATAAAAATTGCACATGACTGGGATTAGGATTTAATCACCTAGTGGGACCTAGATCCTGCTTAAGCCATTAACTTGGGTCCTTGAAAAGGTTTGACTACATGCAATAACTGGTTATTGAATTATTAGAGAAAGTGGCCTATTATACAAGTTTAGTATTTAAAATTTTTACTTGTTCATGTCACTATTCTTTTAGTAGTTTAATTTTGTCATTTTACAATATGAAGGTAGTGAACACATAGATTTGTCTACATAGTAGGACCTGATGTCAATTATATATAAGTTTGCTGATTCATTAAAATATATATGCAGGTTGATGTCAATGTGGCCCTGGTTCTCATGCAGATGAAGCATCAGCCTTCTGCCAAAAAAACCCTTCAGGATTACCTTGCATATATGCACACTCTAGACTCACAATCAAGCACACCCCAATAACAGGGGTTCCAATCCCATGTCCTAGAATAGTGATTATCAGCCTATCAGGTTGTTTTAAGACAAGAAGTCCTTGGAGATTTAGTATGGAGTTCACTATGTTAAATTCCACGCTTTAAGACATTATGAGGCACATATTACTTTATGTTCTTGCTTAGGCAGAATCAGCCTCTATCATATGGTGGGATATTGGCCTCTTAAAGAACTGAGCTTTCTGACACTGATCACAGGCTCATGACAGGAAATTGAGTAACCTGCTAGTTGCTCTTATGCAACATAATGAAGCAGAGCACACACGCTATACTCCTACTTCACTTGTATTAGACTTTCATTTCAGATTTTCAGGGAATATAACAGGAACTGTTAGTGAATCTGTCTTACCTTGTTCTTGTCAACTCTTATCAGTGCTTTTAGTCCCAGCATGCATGCTATGCCTCTATTTTGTTTGGTGTCTTATCACTTCGTAGGGTATTGATCGATTGCAATTCTGGTTTGCAGTTAATAAGCAGTTGCAATGACAAGGGAAGAGTAGCTGCAGCTCTTGACCAACTTGTAGATGAATGCCTCCACTCCAACAAACTATAAAGCATGTTGTTGCAAAGTCTTTACCTGTATATATGGAGCTTATGGTTCAGCTCAAGATACCTATAGTTAGTTTTGTACTAAAAGGTGTTCGTTTCATCTGTTCCCTTAGTTCAGTGATCTGTTTTGTGTTTTTTCTATGTTATTATTGATTCGTGAAATCAGCCTTTAGCTGTCTGTGGGGTCTTGTTCTGGACCAAGACCTGGTTGTTTTGTTGGATGTGCATGATAATAAGGCAAGACGGGATGAGCCCGCATGCTGCTCGACCTTCTGGTACGTCAATAAAACTACTTTATTGTGATTTATCGTGTATGTGGCTATGGTGGATATTTCAATTCAACACATAAATGTGGTGTGGAGAAGATGCAAACTGCTGTGGAGATCATGCTCTTCCATGTATGTTGACAGGTATAAAGACATCTTCGACATATCACATATTATTCTTGAAAGAAACTTCCTGTTATGATTCGGTATATCTAATTTTTGTGACCGGGAATCATCTGTCTATCTTTCTTTGAGGGTGTTTGAAATAATTATAAAATGAAATTTTTCTAAAATTAAGAATATTTTTATTTTTTTGAAAAACGAGTTTTATTTTTTTTACTTTCAAAAAAAAATAAAAATATACAATAAAAAAATTTTATTTTGTAAAATTATTTTACACTTTTTAAATATTTAAATAAATTATATATAATATATATTAAAAAATATAAAATAAAAAAAAATTAAAAAACAGTTAATGAAACGTTGCTCCAAACGCCCTCTCTCTCGTTCTCCGTCCTCAACTTGCAATATTGTTTGAAGCTGCGGGCGCCTTTGGCTTTGGTCAGAAAAAATTTTATATTTTTTAATTTATAAAATAAAGAATTATATTTTAAAATTTTATTATTATCTATTATTATTATTTTAGATTAATAATAAAATACTTTTTTGCTTTAAAAAAGCACTTTTTATATATATTTTCAAACGCTCGTGCATTGCAAATGAGTCATCACTAGTACCCTGAGTTCCTTCCCGGAGTCCCTCTTGCTATTCACAAACATAATATAGCAGCAGAAGTATTAAAGTCTTTAGGATTTATTTATTTCTTCAGATAATTTTTATATATATTGTTTTTAATTATTTATTTTTTAAGAATTTATTTTCGAATCAATTACTGAATACATATTGATACAAAAATATAATTAACATTTTTAATTTGCCCGTAAAGAGGGAGATAATCTCAAGCTTTCTGGAAGACTACGTATAAACGTACGTAGTCCCGTATCTACGTACGTTTATACTGATGAATAATAAATACTCTTTACCTATCTGTCTATCTATGCGTCTATTAACTTTCTCATCCTCCCTGTTCTCTACAATAGAACGAATGTTCTTTCCTCATTCATTCGATATATGAAATCGCTCTGATCGATTTTCTTTCTAGTCCTGTGCAAGAGATCTCGACTTCGATTCACGCCAAATGAATTTTGTGTCTGCCTGTTCCGGAGAGACTTGGAAAGGTATGTTAAAGATTAGTTACTCGCTTCTGCGACACGTTTGTAACTAAAAATTTTTGTCATAAAATAATCGTGAGGTAAATTCGCTGATATTTTGGTTTTGCTTTTTGTTTTTCTAATTTGTTAATCTCTGGCTTTGCGGTGGTTTCTGGAAATCTTCCATAAACATTGACTTGCTCCTTTTTCCTTCTGTGTAGAGCTTCTACGCTCGAAGCTGATGCAAGTTTTGGTTAGTTTGTCTTTTTTCTAATTGATCGTTAACAAGTATCATCAGTTTCTCTCTTTATTGTTCTATTACTTTGATTTGGTGTGATTTTTCGAGGATTAGTTGAGTTTATTGAGAAAGATGGTTTTTTGATACAGGATTGTTAGTTGCATGTTATCTAATTTGTCAAAACTATTGTCAGTATTGGTTTGCTAGGACTAGATTTTTCATGGAGATATTCTATTGAATTTGTAGCAATTTACGTTTGTGTTCTCTTTGTTTTTTTCTTAAGAGTTCTTGCCGTTCTTGGTTTAATTGGTTCTACTTAAAAAATCCAAGATTAGTTCTTTAATAAGATCGAAGATTTTTTTCAAATATTTCATCGATGATGGCTCTAGAGCTTTCTAATTTCTTTTACATTTCTTGTTGATATTGTTGGTTAACTACAAATTTTGAAAGAAACATATTAGTTAAAGAAAATTAGAACTTGAAGAAAAAGGACGCACGCCTCTCTAATTCTATCATGTATATATAGTTGTTGTTTGTGATAAAAGAATTTTGCTTACTTTTTTTGCAGATGCACTTTGGAGAATCTGAGCATTCTAGAAAAAGTTTGGTTTTGTAGGTGATAAGTGGAGTGCCTTGATGTTGATTAGTCTTCTAAATCTTGCATGACATCACCATGCATCGTCTTTACTCCTCGAAGATTTCAGCAGGTCTTGATCTCAGAGTCTTTTATCTAAGGCTGAGCAACTTTCAGGTTGATGACTCCATACCGGATAGTCTTACACTCAATTACATCCCTCTGACTCCTGATAGCATTCTTGAAGTGAATGGTAGAAGGAGCAATGATTATTCAGAATGTGCTTCTGTAGTGCTCAGGAGGGACAGGTTTGATAGGAGATCTGAAGAAGTTACATTTGTTAGCACGGATAGCATCAACATAATCGGGAGTATGAGGTTTGAGATCTATGATATAGTCGATTTAGTGCTCTCTGGAGTGCTTGAGTTAAGTCGCAGCGATGGCTTTGTGGGAGAAGCAAAACCTCACAGCAGGAAATGGAACTTGTATTGCAAGTCAGTAATGCCAGCAGGCAAAGGCTTCTTAAAAGCCAACTACATGAGTTCAGTGATGGATTTGCCTCTGATTGAGGTGTACATTACGGGTTCTTATTCAGACTCACCTATCATCTTAACTAAGACTATTCAGGTTGGTCTGCCTAAGAAGCACCATATGAATCCACCGCTTAAATCCATTCCAGAGAATGAAACAAATGAAACAGAAAACGAAGACCAATTTGAGGTATTAAATCACCTAAACCGTAATGTGTAGTTTCATCTTGGTAGAAATTCAAATTTTGGAATTTTTCTCTATTTTCTCCTCTCAAGTCTTGATGTCATGTTATTTTTCTTTATTTATGTTAAATTTTAGTATATAGAAGATGGTAATGAACTATGCAACTGATTCTTAAGAACTATGAAACGTGCATCTGTTATGCAAGAAGAGACGCTTAGTTTCTTGCTTATTCTAAATATTTTTTTAACTTCTGACTCAATATGGTTTCTATATGAACTATTGAACAAAATAATTCATGATGAGAATGTGAACAGCCTTTAATTTGTGAAAATAACATAAAGCACACAAACCATGAAATGTTGTTGATGCTTTTAAATTGCTCAGATTTGAATTGTGATATAATAACGGAAAAAAAGGAGAATTATTAATAGTAGTCACTTGTGGAAGATGGGTCCTCCAATTTTATCTTCTGCATATCCATAAATGACCAGTTGGGCTCATGGTATCTTATATGTGTCAACCCTGATTATTGCCTCTTATGGAGATAGTAATCTTGTAGTAGGAATACATCTGCTTAAAGATGTTGTGGGAGGAATTGTGTTCTCAGAATGACAGCAGTCAAGTTGGCTTAATTCTAAGAAAGCCTATTGTGATTGTTTGCTTGTGTTCTACTTCTTGGTAGCTAGAAAACCTGTCTACCACTAACCCCACTTGTCTGTGATAGATGTAGGACTTCTTTTATGTGTTACTATTCAGTCTAGTTTGCAGGGATTAAACTCAGCATTTAGTTCATAAATCATGGTTCGAGTTAGGAAGTAACATGTATACAGGAAATTGAAAACGATCACAGTACTTTTATTATCCTGGATAGGATTTACGTTTTCCTGCTGTGTAACATCTCCAACTCTCCAAATTGCTTATGTGAGTTTATCTCTATTCTGTTGGAACGTTTTGCAGCCATCTAAATATCAAGTCTGTAAAGAAAATGATATGGATGTGGACTACCACAGAATGTACAGTGGAATGAATTATCAAGAAGGAGAAGATGAGGAACTTTCATGGTTTAATGCTGGTGTAAGGGTGGGAGTTGGGATTGGTCTGGGTGTTTCTATTGGGGTTGGAGTTGGTGTTGGCTTACTTGTTCGTACATTTCAAGCTACTACTCGAAATTTCAAGAGGAGGCTCATTTGAAGATGTTTCTACATGTCCTTTTTCTCTTGTGAATTGGATCCATTTGACTTGTTTTTGCATCATAAAGCTGCCAACCTGGGTGTGCTTTCGTGCTTGTATATGTTGAGTTTACTGTTCCTAAAAAAAATCATAATAGCGTCTTCCTTTCTTGATGGTAAATCAGTTCAAAGCAAGTGAAGAGTATAGAAATGGCATTGCGTTTCTAAGAATTTGATTACCACCATCAACATGCTTGCTTCTGAAGTATATATGACCTCTTTCATTTCAGTTTTGAAATATTAGCTGCAGACCAAGTCAGTCTACAGAAGTTGTCTTTCTGGTTGTAAAAGGAATGAATTATTCTGTGTAAACAACAAGGCCTCTTGTCTGAGCAGTTTCTATCTCACTAATACAGTCTGGCAAACTTCACAAGGTCTCATGGAAAAGGTCTGTAGTAGAAAGCCAACAAAAGGAGGAAAAGATGGAAATTTGAAGCCAAATTGTGGCACGGCATCTACAGAACTATCTTCAGGGGGTTTCCTTCTAACCGTTCATATACATCCATAGCAGAATATTTTAAAGATATCAGCTAAAATGAGAGCTGGCTCAAAAGCATCATGAACTTCAAATAGCGCATCATTATGCAGTTCAGACAGAAAGAAAACACTAACATTAGTTTAATTTTAATACGGATTACATTAACTCGGTAAAAAGTTTGCCTTATCGGCGTTAGTAAGCTCTACAGTAGTCCTCGGAATCTGTTGTTTCACGATGCCATGATTTCTGGGGTAACCTCAGAAGCTGAATGTCCAGTGATTGCAAGGATTGGCTTCTTATTGAGGCCCCACAGTGTAGCTGACATGATATCATCCTTGGACATCATTCTTGAGAATTCCTCATGGTCATAATCTATTTTGTTCTTTCCCCCGAACTCCTCAGGAAGCACCTCAGCATCAAAGTTCTTCCGCAAAAGCTCCATGCTATCTTCGTTCTTCGTGTATACAAATTTCACCTTCTGAAAAGTAACAGGGTCAAGGAAAAACTTCACAACCTGCAAACAGATTTAAACATAAGCAACTAGTTGTCTTATTGTTTCAGGTAGATTATCTCATAACTTAATTCAAAAAAGAAAAAGAGAGATTATACCTTCCAGAAAGTTTCAAAGATTCTAGGAGGGTTATAGAGAAATGCAGTAGCAAGTCTCTCAGGATAGTGGTTTTGCAAAATGTTTATAGTCTCACGTGCAGTTTTTATCGGCACAGAATTGCTAAGCGACCATCCATTAAAGTCGATAAGCCATACCATCTGCTCTTGGCCTTCAGGGAGATTAAGGATAGCATTTTCTATAAGATATACAAGATGACGAAGTTGATTGTCATGTGATGTTGTGTTCTGCAATTCACATCAACAATAAGTTTTCTCACATTGAACTGCTAAAAATCTGCATCACAAGATAAAGAAAGTGCAAACCTGCTTTCCTGGCCTCAACACAAGAACAGTCCTTCCTGTTCGATCCTGATAAGTTGCTCTATATGCTTTCCCAGTCTCCCCTTCATGAGCAACTTCATCCTTAAAGAAAGCAAAATTTGTAAGACTTTCAGTATTATCTCTGAAGGAGTGAACTACATAACTTTGGGTCTCTCATGCTGTAGTTGAATAAAACACTACTCAGAATAAAGATTGATTTCATAGGGTCATCAAACATAACTTCAGACATGGTGTTCATATGAGATATTTCTATGTTTCGGTTGCATTAGATGTAGCCGCTTTGAAAGGGGAGACACAAGATGGGATGCACTTCGGAAGACAAACATAGATTCCAGAGAATTTAACAGGATCTCAAAAGGAAAAGAAACTTGAGACAGCAGTGAGTTCTCTAAAAAAAGGTGATGCTGAAAGACAATCAAGTCAATCACACTAAGACAAATAACCCTGAAAATACATCCTTAAATGTATTCTCTTGTATGATTTTTTGAGCCATTAAAACTAATCAGAGTTGCTTTAACATTGTCTCTTACCCATCGTATCTCTTCAGGTCTGTACATTTTCCTCCACTTGAGCGTCTCCTCCAACATTTTTCTTGACTTCTCAATGTTCCAATTCCGAGCTTTTAGATATCTTCTTAGACAAGAATCAGTACAGAACTGTTGATCACGTCCACTTAAGGAACCCATAGCAGCTCTTAATTCATTGATCTGTTTAACCAAGACATCGAATTTGCTGAGTCAGCACGTGCACAGTAGATCTTCAATTTGATAAAACCACTATGTCATCGTGGTACTTATAGCTTCTGGAGGAATCCAAGAAGTTCTTGTGAAAAGAAATACGCAAATGCTTCTTCTATCAACGTAAGTAACATATTAGGAATAGAACAAACTGCACATCATGGAATCAACCTCCGTGTCATTTTGAAATAAGTGGCATTCACCATTCAAAATAAATAGGACTTGGGAGTACTGTAACCATCCCACCATTAGTTGAAATTGTATGAGGTGCTAGGAAGCACAAGCAGAGTCATAGTACAGTTGTAACTATTAATATGACACTACCACTTCTCTAATCACTAAACATTACCTTCTCCGCTTGGTAAGCAGCATCATTCTGTTGGTTATCCTGAGCGCTGTTCTTCTTACGAAACATGATATACAGTTCCTGTCTTCAAGAGAGAAAACTAAATTACCCTCCAGGAGAGGAAACACTCTGTGCTTGAATAAAGAGTAATAAGGGAGACCCTTTTCAAATAAATTCAAGTTGATAAATTGTATTGATAAATTAACTATACACAAGCATCATTAACAAATAAAGTAAAGAAAATATGTGTGGACCATAAATTAAAATTCTAGCATTTTGGTCTAGAATAACGTACAGCTAGCTCTGCTTAAAAGAATAGAAGTTGTCAGATTACTAAGACAGACAACTAGCCAGGAGCTCAGACTTCAGAGCATGGAAGGGTACAATATATTCTGCTATGAAATAAAGCATGTTGGAAATTTGTAACATAAGAGAACTAAATTTAATATGGTAAATTACAATACATTCTGCTCACTAGCATTGAATAAAAGGAAGGAACCATAAGTTTCCCCGCCTTCCAGTTCTTAAACAAATACCGGTTAAAATATGTATTATGCCCTTATAAGAAGCCCAACTGGTGTAAATAAATGCTACCTAACAAACAAAGCATAAGAACCACCATGCAAGGTCTCAAAGCTGCCAACTGTACACAGCTGCTTCCAGGCATTGCCTTACTAACGGATGCTGGAAAGTTCATAGCTCTTGTTGAATAGTATGCCTATAATGATCTAAGAACTGTCATGTTTTTGGTTGGATAGTAACATTGTTGTGAAGGAAAATCGCTGACTACTGCAGTTCTTATTTTTAGACACCTAAAAAAATCTCAGACAGTTCACATGATTTCCAGAGAAATAAGAGTAGAAAACCAGAGGCGTCTCATCAAAATTGTTCAGTTAGTGCCCTACCCTAGACTTTCATTCATTAATTGGAAAAAAAAAACCCTAACATTAATTCGAACTAGAAACTCAAAATATCTGAATCAGGAGTTCCAACATTAAAATGAGAACGCGTTTTTGTGCCACATTACACATCAAATCACAGATTAAAGGCAGGACAAAAAAATTCTAGTCCTACATTGACCAACTACATAACCAAATCCTATAATCATAATTTTCAGAAGAAATCTAACAAAGCATTTTGGAGACGGACTAAAAAATTAGCCAAAACAATAAAATAATAATAACCAAATCAAACTCCATCACCACAAGACCAAGATATTTCAACTACAATTTCCAAATAAAGCAGCTAATACTAAACATAAAAAAAAAAAAAACCAAAAAGAGATCTCAGTTCTCCAGATGAAATCTATTACTGATCACAACAGGAATAACGACAGAGAAACAAGGTCTCACCTGATATCAATGGCAAGAAAGAGATAGAAATAGAAAGCGGAGAACTTGTGGCAGTAGTGTTGGTTGATTGATTCTTTAATAGTCTTGTTTCAAGGAAAGCTGGAGTTGGTAGAAGAACAAGAACAGTTTAATCACACTGATCTCGAGGACGCATGTGGAATCAAAAGAAATAGAAAGATCAACGGTGTGGAGAGTCTACTTTACCCTCTCGCTATCATTCTCTCACCCAAACAAAAACAAAAAGATTTATTAAAGATAAAATTTTCTCTTTTTTTTTCTCGGTCTATTTCGGTTTCGTTGTGGTTTCGTTGATTCACGAAGTTGGCTTTTTCTTTTTCGTGGTTGATTAATTAACTAAGTTAATTAACTAACGTGGACGAAACGTCTTCCAGGAGACTGGTATTACGTTCATGCATGTGTTGATGATGTCCATACGTTCTCTTTACTTTGCCTGCAAATGGATTTATTAGATTATACTTGGGTTTATTTTAAATATACGGAATTTTAATTTTTTTCTTCATATTTTAAGTTCTATTATTTTATATATTTTAATTATTATTTCGAATTTTATTTTTATTTTTATACTAAATTTTATTTTAATTAAAATTAATTTTAAATTTTATTTCATTTATTTTAAATATCACTCTTAATTCTATTTTATAGAAATTTATTTTTATAAAATTTAATTTTATAAAATTTAATTACGTATATTTGAAACGTAATCTTAATAAGACCTGTAATAGAAGTAAGTTTATTTCTTTTCTAATTAATTAATCGTGCGAACAAGTAGATTGAGTCAAGGAACTGATAATCTTAATGGGATTCTCTTGAGGGTTTAAATTGAAAGTTATAGCAGTTAACTCAATTGTTTACAACTCTCTTCTAATCCCAGTGACTCACAAAAAGAAAACCAGCAGTCTTTTATTTGCTAGTCTAATAGTTTAACACGGGAAGAACATCTAAATAAACAGTGACCAAATGACCTAGAGTAATTGATAATTGAATCTTTGTAGATGATTCTAAAAACAATTTCTGACTATTTCTGCACCTTTGCTTTCGGATCGTGTACGCTTGCTGAGAACATGATGTACAGATACAAATCAACTCCAGGAATCAGAATCTTCTACACTGCATTTTTTTGTTCCCTTCGAAACATTAAATGAAATAGTTGTCGATGATACCCCTAGACTTAGTTGATTATTGACATCAACAACCATAAAAGGAAAAAAGAAAAATGAGTAGTTTTGGTAAAAGACAATCTAATCAAAATGAAAATAATGTTCACAACAGGACAGTAAATAATAAATTAACAAGACGAAAGCCAAGGAGAAAAAGAAAAAAAAAAAAGAAATTCTCTTCCTCTACCTTCGCAGACTAATGCAGTTCACGTCAAAGATTTATAAGCAAGTATATAGAAATAAACGACGTACAGTTATGCAGGCATGTAATTGTAATGCAATACATGATTACGTTAACAGAGCACCTAACAACTAATTAAACACACAAGTTGAGTACCATAAAGAGGATATAGTTACAATTCGTGCATTTCAAGAGAAGCTTGACACTGCAAGAGACTCAAAAGATAGACATTTAGTGAGCAAATCGAGCCCTACAAGACATCCCTGTTTTCTTGGTTGGAGTTCAAATTATGTACAAATAACATAACCACATTTCACAGTTATGTACGAAATTCAGACCATTGAGTAGATTGCCAAGTGATTATACAAATACCATGTAATTTTGGAACCTTCAGCTTCGCATTTTTCATCAACTAGCTGCCGATTTGCTCACCTGAACAAAGTGTTGAATGCAGATACTAAGTGAGGGCAATCCTCCATGTTTCAGGTGGGAAAGCTCAAGCATTGGTGAAGCAGATCTTGAGAATCAGGCATGGGCAGAGTGGATAAAATCCTAAGAAACGTTTCCTCCAGCATGGTATAGCATCTTGTCCGCAGAAGGAATTGGAGATACTATATCTTTGCAATTGAGGACTGGAAGCCAGTCCTTCACAAGCTTCATCCTCACCTGAAGGAAACCACACTGTTAGAATGACCCTGTAAAAATTTTTACTTGTGATCACAGCTGATACAATAGTAATAAAGATCATTGCATTCAGAACTTCCTAGTATTAGTCCAATATCTATATGTTCTATCACATCATTAAATCATGCTAAAGCTTCCATTTAGAGAAGCTGTGTTCATCACTCACAGCATTTCTATATGTCCAAAATTCTTACTGTTCATTGAATGGAACTTTTCACCTGACAACTTACTAAAGAGCTATGTATTTACATATGTGATATATGAAATGCTCAGTTTGCATATGTATCTACATAGCAACATTCTAATGCAAAGAAACTACACTAATAGCACAACAATGTCATTGCTAAGGACAAGTTTTTCCATACTCTGACACTATGGTAAAGAAACATAACCTTCTCTGCGGATATTGATTCAGAAATCATAAAACCTTAGCCCATTTAAAATAGATCTTCTGAGAACTAGTCTAGAGAGCTAGAATTCATCCATCTTTACATACTTCATCAACACACTAGTCAAGTCTAATTTTCAGTATGCAAATCTAATTTTGAAAGATGCCCTGCAAATTGATGTTCATAATGCAAAGAATAGAGAGAAAAACAACTACAAAATTTTTATGAAATCCCATTACATAATAGTATTCTTCTAATATATGTGAAACTCTAATTTTATTGAATGTATCTAAAATGTCAAAGAAGGTTTATACAAACATAAACATTAAAGTAAACATGGTCACCTGGATTCTTGGTATGACCTGAGAACAGCATACGAGCAACTATTTTCCTTTTTTTCTTTCCCCCTTCGCTATATACTAATTTATATGGTTGTAAGCAATGCTGATGTAAATACCTCTAATACTCCTGACAAATGAGTTAGGAAGAAACGAATTATTCAATGTCAATTACGCCAGCACAATTCAATGAGTGAGACAAGAATTTATCTGAACAACGAATGCAGCTAGCATTATCAAAAAAGAGGCAATGAGACACAAATCGTTATCACAAACTATATTAAGGAAAAACACATGAACAACAGTCATATCGTATCATGGCAATTGCATATCATGAACTAGTAGCGGTCGAACCTGTGTAGGTGCCAAGATAGAACCAGCAATGACAGCATTAGCAAGCTTACTGGTAGCCTGCTAGGCGAACTGATGAGCGGAGATAGAGATCGAGAGAAGAAGGCCGAGGAGATGAGTCCGTGTCTTCGACTTGGAGACGGAGGAGAACGTCGGAGGTTGTTGGATCGTCGAATCTTCTATTGCAGAAGAAGAAGACGAAGACGGATTGCTGCTGCTGTTGTTGCTATTGTTGTTGTTGATCTCATTGTTGTTTTTACTGTTGCCGTTTATCTCATTGCTATTTATATTGTTGCAGGAGCACTGACGTTTGCGGATGCTGCCGGGGATCATCGGTAGAGAAGCGTCCAGGAAGAGAAGGGAACGGGTGCTGGAATGTGGTAGTGGTTTTCGGAATGGAATCGAGTGACGGAAATGGAATTTGGAAATTTATATTATAAGTTGGATAGATTGAAGTGGAACTGCGGAGAATTTTTATTATAAATTAGATTTTAGTATACAAAATTTTTTATAATTTCTAAATTAAAAAAATTTGTATAATATTATAAAATTTATTTAAAAATATAAAATAAAAAAAAGTTGAAAAGCCATACATTATTCTTCTGAATTTTTTAATTTTTACTTTCAAGTATAATTGAAATTCAAAAATTAAACTCAAACTTTCAACCACTTTCAAAAATAATTAAATTATAAAATATAAATTAAACTCTATTTTAATATATAATAAAAAAATATTAATTTTTATTTTTATAAAATTTAGTTACGGAATACTTTAAAATATGCCTTTAATTCATCATCCCTAAACATAACAAATTAGGTGAATGCCATTATGAGTTTTGGTAGCGACTAACGAGTTCCACCTAAATTACTTTCCTCAGAGTACAGTACCTCTACATGCAATCACGTTTAGAATAACTTATTATTCTTTGTGAACATAATAATACATTCTTTGTGAAGTACAAGAATTGGAGACCTTGGTGGATTCGAACCACCATCTACCCTGTTAGGGCGCTCTGCCAATTTGAGCTAAAGATCCACTTGCAAACAAGCACAACATAAGCAACTACAAGAGTTGCATTATTCAAATTCAATTTCAAGTATCTCCTGAGTTCATCTAACAACAACAGCAATAAAAACTAAATCTTTATCTCACTTTAATAAAATCGACCATATAGATCTCTTTTTTTTCTCATTCATTCCATTATACACTAATAAGACTTAAATAAGAAGCACTTTCCTGGTATCGCACGGTTCCTTTAAAGTGAATATCGCCTGATTATGCTGGATAGTTGCTTCCTTCTTTAATGCTGCCATCAACTTCGGTACTATAACATCCTCTTCCTAAGTCCTAACCCTACCATCAACATACCCTCAACAATAGCTCAAATTTCACTCTTACTATATTGAGCTCATATCAAATATCACTAGGAGACGAGGACAATTTCTTACCTTTCTACTTGGTGATACGGAAGGAGTTGCAAATAACTGACCACAACAGGTAAGAACTATGTATCGAGCAGCCATTAATTTAGAATCATAGATCAAGACCTGCAAGCACAAGAAAGTAGCTCCACAACATCTATATGCTTTAAACCAGATGCACATAAATATAGCTATTCAAGTCCAACAGCAGCTGAAATGCCAAATATTGAAAATTATATTTTTCATCCGCATTTGCCAATGTAACCCAAAAGACATCCAGAACTCTTCCTGATAGACATCCCAAATCAAGATGCACAAAGAAAGTAAGGCATAACCAATACTCCTCTAGCCTGGAAAAAAAGATCCTGCAGGTGTGGAAGTTCAGATGATTCATGAAGAAAATTCAAAGAGCAAAACAGACAACACAATCACTCAAAAGATTCTTAGTTTGACAAGACTACATGACAGGAAGGGTAAACTGCTATGCTAGACAACTACTGCATCTTGCACAATAATAAGAAATCCAAATCTCCATGCAATTCCTTATGCTAATAACCTAGGGAGGAAACCGGTCACAAGGTTTTTTCTAAGAAGAATATTATATCAGCTTCTGATATTTACAGAACAGTTTTACATTTGGCGGTAGTTGATTTTGAGTAATATTCTACAGATCTAACAGCTTTCGCGAATCACGTGACGGAACAGGCAATGACGTAATAAGGCATTCGCCATGGTCTATTGGGCTTTATATGGGCTGTGATAATGAGCCTAAGGGCTCAAAGAAGGCCCAATGGACTGTTTCAATATGATTCATTCGCTGGGTCCCACAGAACCACGTTAGCGTCTTCCGACAACATTCTTAGCTGCCACTGTGTCGATTGTGCAATCCATCACATCTATCTTTTGATCGATCCAGATCAACAACGGCTACGAAGTAATAAATTCATTCATTTTCATTTCAATTTCTATTCTCTTTTACTGAAAGTGATCGAATCTTCTTCTACCTTGTTTCTTTAACACTGCTACTACTTCTGCGTTAAGTAACTACCGTAATTGGCTTTATCAATCAAAGTTTTCAAGCTCTGTCTGTTACACTTCTTCTTCCTCTTTCTGCTACCGCTGCTTTATGCTGTGGAATCCATGGAGCGAAGAAATCGAGTTCTTATGTTCCGTTGCTTTGTGCTTCTCCATGTTTTTATTTTTGGAAGTAAGCTTTTAATAAATTTTTATGGTTAATTTTTTGTTCAAGTTAGCTGAATGAAAGTTTCAGAAAGAAAGATTTGGAATTTGGTAGGAAAGTTGCGAACTTCACAATATAAATTCATCATAGCAGAGAGAAACAGAACTTTCAAGCTGTTCTCCTGCGGATCTAGTTAGAATTTTGGAACGAAGTTCAGTTCTTTTCTTGCTCTCTACTTTAGTTGGTCTCTACTGTGTTGGAAAGCTTGTAGAGAAAGTTCAGAATTTGATCATTACAAAAGTTCTAGTCTTTAAAAACTCTGTTCAAAATTTTGTTCCTGAGCTTCAATTCTTCTAATCTACAAATTTTCTCAAATCTGATTCTTTGATTAATCAATTAACCAGACGGTCAATCGTTCATCGGGGTGAACTACGGGGAGGTCGCCGACAACCTGCCACCGCCAGAATCAACAGCACGGCTGCTGCAAACAACCAGTATATCCAAGGTGAGGCTCTATGGCGCTGATCCAGCAATAATTCGCGCGCTTGCTAGCACAAACATCTCCATCGTCATCGGTGCTTCGAATGCCGACATCCTCTCTCTGGCCTCTGATCCCGCTGCAGCCGGCCGGTGGGTCGCCACCAATGTTCTTCCCTTCGTTCCGGCTTCAACAATCTCTGTTGTCTCTGTTGGTAATGAAGTTCTTGAAGCCACCGACCCTTCACTTGGTGCTCAACTCCTCCCTGCTATGCAGAATCTCCGCAATGCTCTTGCCGCTAACCCAGCCTCCGCCGGCATAAAGGTATCTCCTTTTCCTTTTCTTTTTATTTTTTTTTTTGCCTCCATGTTCGATGAAAAATTTGGCTGTTGTTGATATTTTAAGATGTTGTAATTGATCATGTTCTTGTGATAACATCGCTTTCTTAAATTATGATTCATGAAAATTTTGTTTGGAGAGTGGAAGCATTAAGGTTGACTGTTGCTGACTTGTTAATGCTGTTGTTTTGGACTTGTTCTTGTTGTGTGCAGGTAACAACAGTGAACACCATGGCAGTGCTGGCACAGTCAGATCCGCCGTCTACCGGCGCCTTCCGCCCTGATATTGCTCCGTCGCTTCGTGGAATTCTCAACTTTTTGAACCAAACTGGGTCTCCTTTCATGATCAATCCATACCCCTGGTTTGCTTACCTCAGCGATCCCAGGCCGCAAACACTTGCCTTCTGCTTGTTTCAACCAAATGCTGGCAGAGTTGACGGAAACACCAAGATCACCTACATGAACATGTTTGACGCCCAGCTTGATGCTGTCCATTCTGCTCTGAAAGCTATCGGCTTTCCTGACACCAATATTGTTGTGGCAGAAACTGGTTGGCCATACCGTGGTGATGCTAATGAGGGCGGTGCTACTTTAGAAAATGCCCGCGCTTATAATGGAAATTTAATCGCTCACCTTCGTTCTGGTGTTGGCACGCCACTGATGCCAAACAAAACAGTCGACACCTACATCTTTGCTTTGTATGATGAAGATTTGAAGCCTGGGCCAACATCAGAGAGATCATTCGGGCTTTACAAGCCTGACTTGACTGCAACTTACGATGCAGGGTTAGCAAAATCAAACGCTGCGGGCAACAAGCCAGGTAGTTCAAGAGCACCATCAGTAAAGAAGACAGTGTGGTGTGTGCCAAAGACAGGAGTGACTGATGCACAGTTGCAGGCAAACTTGGATTACGCTTGTGCGCAACCTCAAGTCGACTGCAGTTCTATACAGCCTGGCGGAGCATGCTTTGAGCCGAACACTGTGATGTCACATGCTGCTTATGCCATGAATCAGCTGTACCAGGTTGCTGGGCGGAATCCTTGGAACTGTGATTTCACGCAGACTGCTTCACTCACTAGCAATAATCCAAGTATGGCCTTATCCCCTCTTTCCTTTTGCTAGTACAATCTTAGCTGTAATCGTTCCATAATGCTAGATTTCTTAAATCAATCCCACCTAGTTGAGATGCAAGAGAAGTTGAAAACTCTTTAACGTTGAGCTAGATTAACATCTTTGAATAGATATACTTAGTATGGATATATTATCATCTTTATATTGTTAACATTTGTTGTTTTTAATCTTTGTAACAGGTTATGCAGGATGTGTATACCCAGGAAGTTGAATAAGAAGACTGAAGACCATTAATCTTATGTAATAAGATTGGTAAGTTATTAATAATTAGTAGTTCTACTATAAGTTGTTGTTGGCTTGAAAGTGAAGCTCTTGTCTGAGTTGTGGGTGTTGAAGGGAATCAAAGATTGTTTGATCACCAAGAGTATATGAGCTCTATTGGTGATCAAAGGAACGAATAAAGATAGTGATGGTGAATAATGGTGTGCTTGATGAAAGAAAAGAACTGATTTCTACTTTCCAAGTCCGGTTCTGCTTTATTCCTTTCTTTCTTGAAGCTTTCTTCCTTCAATTTCTTTTTCTTCTATAATTGTATGATAGTTGATTGATCTTTGTTTGTGGGGTTTCCACGTTCTTGTGAAACCGAAATTGTTGAGAAATAGTAGCAGTACCATTTTAACTGTTTCAGAGATGCACGGGAGTCAGGATTGGATGCCCGTTGTCTTCCACATGGTTAGAACATGCTGTGAACAAAATGGCCAAGAACAAAATTCTGAAGAAAGAAATTCATGGAAAGGACTTCCCTGAAATTCAGAAATGGAAACGGAAGTCATGGATGTTAACAACGGAAATTTGGAATATTAACTAAGCTCTAACTATAATCTAGTGCATACTTTTAAAGGACAAATACAACCTCTTCTACAATAATCATTGCGATCAAATTATCACAACTCATAAGAATTCAGTATCTCACTCAAGATATTAATAAAAACAAATTTAAAAAAGAAAAAGCTATTATTAGAGAAAGCACTCAGTGTTAGCAAAAACTAAGAATTTGTTGACGTTTCAAGAATTTCTATATATATCAATGTGTTGAGCTAGTCTCCTCTTCGTTCAACAGATCTTATTATTGGCCCGTTCCAAAAATTATTTTTTATTTTACATTCTTAATAAATTTATATAATATTTATACAATTTATTATAAAATTTAAAATATATAAACATATTAATTATAAAATTTTACTTTTTTAAATAAAAAATAAAACTTATTTTAAAAAATTTTGTTTGCCACAGAGCTTTTGGCGGACAAAGGACAGTGGTGTGAGTTTAGCTTTTGGTGTGAATTTCTATATATCTTGTGATAACCGAAAGAGAAGGCTCGCTCTTAACGCAATGGCGGGAAAGATTCCGCGAAAATATTTTTACGCGCCTTTTTTCTATATTTATAAAACCAATCCTCCCCCTTTATCTTGTTCGCCTCCCACTATCTCTCAATCGCGTTCGGCGATGGGTTCCAAACGTTCAGCTGTTGCTGAAGTTCAAGAGGCTTCACCAAAGATCCGAAAGCGCGACTCTAATGGCTGTCACAAGGAAAATGCCAACGGTGCGGTTCCATTGAAAGCGCCTCTCCTCTTGGTCAAGAAGCTTTCTGCGCTTGCTGTTTTGCCTACCCGGTCATCTGCATTTGCTGCCGGCTATGATCTATCCAGGTTTTTTAAATCTCTCCTCTCTTTATGTATATCTGATTTGAGCTATTTCAAAATTTGGTGGATTTTTTTCCGTGTTGCAGCGCTGTGGAGACCAAAGTCCCTGCTCGAGGGAAAGCCCTTGTCGCCACCGATCTCAGCATCGCTCTTCCTGAGGGCACCTACGGTCGAATTGGTAATTTGCAACTATTTTTTTCTCTAACATTAGATATTGTGCACAACCTATTCGATAAAATGTCTCAATGATTTCCTATCAAACTTTTTGTGTTTCTATTAAAGCTCCGAGATCTGGATTGACATGGGAGCACTCGATTGATGTGGGAGCAGGAGTGATCGATGCTGACTACCGCGGTCCTCTTGCTGTTATTCTGTTCAACCATTCTGATGTGGACTTTGAGGTGAAGCCTCGTGACCGGATTGCGCAGCTGATCATCGAGAGGATCATGACTCCGGATGTATCCGGGGTTGAGGATTTAGATGAGACTGTCAGAGGTGCTGCGGGTTTTGGGTCAACTGGTGTTTAGATGTTTTGTGGTTGAATGTGATATAGGCTTGGAAGTTGTGGTTGAAGAGCTACGATCAATTTCTATCTCATCACATTTTTGGTTTGGCTTTCTTATTTTGAAGCCTAAAAAATAAAAATGTCATGCACAATACTGTAGAAAGGTTTTTACGAAAATTTTGAAAGATATGATAATATATCGTATGTATAAGTTTTTTTTTTCTTTTCAAGCTATAGAAGTGTTTTTGTCAAAAAGTTCTATTTTTTAAGATATCCCAAATATGACTTTAATTACTATCTTCCGCAACTCCTGCTCCTTGCTTTTAGCTATGCAAAAAAAAAAAATTTCAAACAGGTGAATTTATCTGAATTTACTACAAAAATGAAACTTTTCAAGGTTTCAAAAAATTAAGTTAAAAGTCTACATGTAGACTTATGAATCAGTTTCAGGGTTCAGTAGTGTCAACGAACTTTTACTTGGTATTATATGACAGCTGTCAACAAACTTCACTCTGTTGGACCTATGAGAAACGAAAGTCTTGACCTACAAACCCATAACTTTGGCTGCAATCAGTACCAAAAATCAGCAAACCGGAGCGTATAAGTTACTTGTTACTACACCAGAGATACAAAAGAGTTCCAATTCAAGCCTCAACTGATCATCTTCCAATTATAACAGAAACACATTCTTTCTCCATTCAAGGAATAACTCTGCATCAGGTAATCAGTTAAATACAACGTCAACATAAGTGCTGGAGATACAGAAACTTCTCAAAACATCACAACTCCAGTCTTGCCGTCACTAGTAGCACAACAGTTGCAACAAAAATGATAAAAACAAACATCTGATTGTCCAAACATAAATAGCACGCATAATATTATAGACGGTGCTATCAACTAACATCAAGCGTGCTTCTGGTACCACCAAAAGAAGCTTTCTCAACTTCATCTCTATCTCCATATTTGAATATGGGCATCTATCTTTCAACTTGAAAAGAGGATCTTATGCTGCAACTGTCAGGAAAGAAAAAATAAACAACCCAGGTTAGTAAAGCATGTTTGAAGCATTTTAATTAAATATTCAATAAGCTTATAGAAAAGGCTTACCATCTTAGTGGATCTAAAGCTGTCTCTCAGTGCTGATACTGGTAGTCTTGTTCTTCAACTCCCTCCCCATCTTCCGGCACATATGCTTTTTGATCATATCGGCTTTGATAATCATCAGTCTGCATCTTATCGTAATGCTCAAATCCATAGTACTCATGTCCTGGTTGCTCCGATTGGTTGTGGTGGCCATATTTCTCGTTCTGTGGCTGTTCATAATGATCATTGTCATGTTCATGACCATGCTTCATGCCCTCATCATACCAATCACCATGTTTAGCATCCCTATCTCTCGTACTTGACCGTTCCCTCTCATGCTTCGTCTCAACGTGGTCATATCCTGCATCCCTCTCATGACTATATCCACGCTCTTTCTCATAGCTTGCATGATCTTGATCCCTATCCCTATCGCGTTCCCTGTCCCTCTCTCGATGCCGATCACGATCGTCGGTGCGGTCACGGCCATAGTCACGTCCACGATCCCTGTCTCGATCCCTCTCCCTATCCTTATCGCGGCCCCGATCACGATCACGACCTCGATCTCTTTCCCTATCCCTATCTCGGCCCCTATCACGGTGGTGTCTTTCTTCTCTAGAATCACGATCTCGTGTCCTGTCATGGGAACGTTCACGGGACTTTTCCCGTTCTCGATCTCTGTCCCTCACTCTTTCTCGAGATTTCTCCCTGATCAGACAGACAATGGGTGACAAATCAGTGGACAATGGAAAGAGAGTCACACAAACAGCTTATAGATTATATCTAGTCTAGCAGCTTAATATAAAACTCAGCGTCTAAAATCTCCTCTAAAATAGAACATACTGCTGGTATTGCTGAACTAACATCAGCCAGTATTACCTATCATGGCGGTCATCACGCGACCTTGGCTCCTCCGATCTGCGAGGAACCCCTGGTGCAACCTGTTGCTGCTCCCTGTTTACTCAAATAAGAAAGCAGTACGTTATCGACATATGAGGAAAGAATGTAAAATGAATTTGTATACAGTTCCAATGCCTACAGAATTATATGATGTCTACTTAGACATGTATAAAATAACATTGAAAAGTAACAGAAGTTTCTTAGTTACCTCATAAAGTTCTTAAGACAGAGGAACTTAAAGTTGTGAATGCACAAATGAAGGTATCAACAAAGCAGGTTAATTAGTAAGCTACAAAAGCTTCTAAATAGCATATTACCTTCCAGAACTCTTCTGATTGAGATCTTCGCCGCCAACCCTGGATGACCCAAGCCCACCTCCTAACCTACGAGGCCGCCAATTTGGAACAGTTCTACCACGCTCAACATCCACAAGGACTCTCCTGCCGTCAAGTTTCCTCCCATCAGCTTGTTTGTATGCAGCTGTGCCACAAGAAAATCAGTATCTAAGCTCTGAAGAAGAAAGCAAGCAAACTGCAACCAAGTCCAAGTCAAAAGCATTTACTTTTCATGTCTCTGGTATGCATGTACTCAATGAATGCATAACCTCTAGGTTTATTAGTGGTTTTGTCAGTAATCAGCCGGACCTGAAAATCTCACAACAGATTTAGTTAACACATAAAATTAAAATAAAGATACAAAACTGCAAAATTAATGAAGTATAATAGTGCTATATATCCTAAAGGGCACGACAGACAGGCACAAAGCCTCACTAGCCGTGCTCACCTTTCAAGGTGTAAAACTTCGCCCAGCAGGATGCATCACCACCATATCAAAGGAGTTGCAGAAAAACTGATGAATTGGGCTGATTTTTTATTTTACCCCTTACCAGGGAAAATTCTAAAAATTTCAAAGCTAGTAACTACAAGATACAGAGAATACCAGAGTATCTTCTGACATGGGAAAGGTTTTGGTTTTTTTCCCTTTGATATCATAAAGACAAAACATCCAGTGGAAGCAAAATTCCAAACTAAGTGTCAATACGGATAGCCTGCTAATACCCTGAGAATGCACTGATTCAACAATGGTAAATGAGGGAGAGGAAATAAGATGAAAGAAGCATTATTAACTCCCTGATCGTGGTGGCAAGAAGGTTGCAGCATTGCTTTCTGATAGTCCTCATAAACATAACCAATTTGTTTGACAGAAAGGGCAATGTCCTTACCAAAATGGGTATACATCAAGCTAATAATTCAAGGGGCTTACCATCATTGGGCGCATGCCAAATTATTATTCCCTAGTATAAGACAAGTTGAGTCAGAGAGACTTGTTTTGTTTACCATGTACAGATTCGTATCACCTGCCCTTTAATCAATCTGGAGCCAAATATGACACTCATTCAAAAATCTACCTACATATTTACCAGTTTCTACTTTACCTGCTTCCCAATAGCATCCCTAGAACCTTTTTAGTAGCGTTGACAGCCAAAGGAAGAAAAACAAGACAACATATTACAAAGAGCACAAACTTAATTGATACTCTTACAGGTATTTCCCCTCAATAGAAGAAAAGTTCTAGACAAACTGAATCTTTTTTATCACTTCATTTAAATAACATAAACATTCAACGAAAATAATGAGAGACGTGATAGACCTACAAGTAAAACTTGGTTTTCACTGAAAAATTTAATTCATACACATGACCATGATGAAATATGCCATGGGCCTAACATCATGTTTAAATATAATGTGAACATAAAAATCCTAATTCAGAAACAATGACTTCACATTCTAAGTATATACATGTAGTAGAATAGCATTCGAGGTGATTCATGAACCTGAAACAAATATTGCTCCTATACCTAGAAGCACATGACGTATAACATAAAGAGAACTTCCAGACATCATAGCATACCACACCGACATCCTCACCCAAATTCAGGTATAAGTTGATCTTCCAATCTCAGAGCACTTACACACATACTTACCCGTTTTATTGGCCCATAAGCTTCAAACTCCTCTTAATCCTATGCTCAGTTGTCTCATAACTCTGCATTAGAAACACAAGGTTGTACTAAAAGCACCAAATTTAGACTTCACCAAGGAAAAAAACTTAAAAAATAGCTTACAAGTCTCGCCACAAAAAGGGTCTTGTATGGATCCCCAGTTACATTTGGATCGTTAGATGGATCATCTGCATTGAAAAGTGAAGTAGGATTAGACTTCTATATAGACATGCACATATGTGATTACATATATCCTTAGGAAAAAGGAAAGTACATTTTTGAAGCTCCTCGGCCGCTTTTTCTGCACCCTTTTCAAGTCGTAATTTGTGTATTCTAGCTCTTCGCTCCACCTGTATAGAAAGTAATGAACAAAACAGTGTATTATAAGTAGAATAAACTTTCTTACCCCTTACGTCACAACCAAACTACACCAAAATTTTTATCACTACAGACAACTATTGAAGCATGCAAATCATCAATTAAAAACCAGAATAAGAAGGTATACATTTCAAAAATACATGAACAAAAGGAAGAAGTATAAATATCTACATTCTCTAATTAAAAACCAGGATTCAGAGAAAACCAATTGGACATGACTGAAAAGGGACAGCTGTCAAGCACTGTTAACAGCATCTTTTTAGTTTAAATCAGTCAATAGGGAGGAGAAAAATGATAGAGCAAATGATCTACTGGCAACACTTAGCTAAAACAGTATGTTGGACTTCTAAATTTTATGGACTTCAAAGCAGCTAACTATTCAAAGATTCAAAAGCAGTAACTGAATCATAGACATTACCGGAGTCTCTCCCTTCTGGACAGGAGGAGCATACTCAGGTTCTCCAGAATCAGCAAACTGGCTCACGAACTGAGCCATCCCAGTGTAAGGTGTGCATTTCCTCTTCTCAGGAGGTGGTTTGTATTCCAATGGAGGTCTAGGCTCAAAAAGTTTCAAGAGGTTTGTTGTCAAACCAGTCGGATGACTCTGCCCTATCTGCAGAAATCAACTGATTTATTAGTCATAAATATATAGAAGTACCCATAAATCTATGCATATACATCAACATCCCACTCAAGTCTTAATGAAAACAAAAGAAAAAACATGAAGAGAGACCGTAAGGATGCAGTACTAGTAAGCATCAGGTACATTCCTTCATACTACTAATCACGCTTTCTGCTTAGAATGCATAATGAAGTTCTGCCGAGCTGATAGATGTTTTCAATGGTGTTTTTACTGAAAGGCATCAATCTGGCGCCATATAAGACTAACTTAAACCATATTATTACCCATTAGATACTACCAACCAATGCTGATCTACAGATAATTTTACTCCAAAGTGAGAACGAGCAACTGACCGAGGCCATAAAGAAGCGATCAAAAATCAGGAACCAAACTGAAATAGGACCGTCTCATTAAAAAAACAAACAATAGACAGATCTATAGTTTACAAACAGCTGAGAAGAATATAACCGAAGGAACAAAACATTACCATCTTGAGCTGGAGAACATTAGCACGGTTCTGAGCCTTGGTGCGGGCCTGAACCGCCGCATCGCGGTTGCGCATGAAAGGATCGCTGGAATCCGCCATCACCGGCGGAGTATTATGGCGATTATCGCCGGAGAAAAATCTAGGGCTTAGAGATTTGGGGTTCTCTTTCGTTCCTTCACCGGCAACACGTCCGCGACCGAGACGGCGAGTAACAAGTCTGGCCAGGTGTGGGTTCAATTTATTTTATAAAACCGGAACGGGCTGTTAATCTCAGGTCGGGTTAATGAGTACGTACTGGACTTAGGACCTGGGCCAAGGCCTGTTTATTTATAGATTACGAGATGGCCTAACGATATGACTTGCTATTATTCACGGGATTATTTGGGGAGGTTGCTAGGGTAGTGTAGTATTCACGAGAGAGACTTGACTAAGGGCGTGTTTATCAAGAGGTGTAAAGTGAAATTTTTGGGTGAAGTAGAGCTTTTAAAAAGTAAATTTAAAAAATAAAATAAAAAATAAAATTTTATATTAATTGTATATTTTTAGTAAGTTTTAAATTTGAATTTTAAAAAAAATTTTTATTGATAAAAAAGATTTTAATTTTATATATATTTATGTGAAATTTGAGTTTAAGGGAAGTGGAGTTTAGGGATATTAATAAACACGCCCTAAAGCAAGAAGTTCTCTGATTTAGGATGTGTTTTTTATATCTTTATAAATTAATTTTTTTAATTAAAACTTATTTATAACTATAAAAAAGTTTTAAAAATTATTTTTTTACTTATTTTATAAAAATAAATAATTTTCTAAAATACTTTTATAATATTTATTTAATAAATTTATTTTCGATAATTCAGTAGGGAGCTGAGTAGTATGTTCCCAACGGAACCTCGTTCTTCTTCCTCTTCCAGGGCAATAAACACAGACGGTAACAATCAAGAACAAGAACGCCGCTAAGCAATATATTTATCTATATACTTGCCATGTATCGGGATTCCGGGAATATTAACACCATCTGCTTGAGTCCTTAGACATTATTGTGGGATTGCTGTTGTTGTCTCACATCATCCTGCGAAGGCTGTGATGGAGATGAAAACAAAATTGGACATAATAAGAATTGTGGCAATGTTAGTTTTCCTTGCAAGTCTACGGCGGAGACGGTGGTGCTGGTGGTGATGGAGGGCTGTTTGTTGTTGGAGGAGGAGGTGAGGTAGCGTCTGAAGTAGGTAGAGCGGGTGGAGATGAGCTCTCCGGCTCTCTTCCTTCCCAAGGTAAAAGTAATCACCATCATCAAACCAAAGATGAGGCAATGAATGATGAAGAAATTCAAGAAAAACCAGAAACTTCTACGTCAAAGATCGATGGAGAGGCGTTGGTGTTACTCTCCAGCCACCGCCTCTATAGTTCGACCATAACAAATAGAGGTTTACTATTTTCCACGACACAAAATGAGAGGGAAAATTCTTCTTAGAAATAGATCGTCGTGGACGAGTTCCTCGTGGTAACTTCAGGTATGTTTATCTTGATATAAACTTAATTTTCAAAATAAATTTAAAACTTTAAATTAAAATTAAAAATATTTAATAAAAATAAATTTCTATATTAATTCTATATTAATAATAAATTTTAAAATTTGAAAAAAATATTTTAAAAATGTTGTTTTATTTTATATTAAAATAAATTTTAAAAAATAAAATTTAAAGAATTAGTAAACAATCCCTTCACAGATGTTTGTACACGCCGTCGCACAGAGTCAAATGGGCAAGCTGCGCAAAGCTCCAGGCACCAGGCAGTGCAGTTTCTTCAATAATTTATGTAAATTAGTGAAGGCGTAAGAATAATGACAATCATAAGCGCTAAAGTCCATAAAATACAAACTTTGAAGTATGGTGTACCGGCATTACATGTTTATGTTGAAGCCATCTCTCAGAACGAGAGCTTCCTTTCCTAAGTATTGTCAACAAGCAACAAGGACAGATTACACGGCTCATAAGTGCGTTACAAACAGGTTGCTCTCTGTCAAGGCTTGGAATCCCCTGTTCCCTCGCTACCTGAAACAGGTGCTTTGCTAGTTGCATTGGAACTGCTGGTTGATCTTGAGACATCATTGCTGCTGCCGATATTGGTGCTCACGTTCTCACTGGAAGACTGTGGGCCTAATAACAATGGTGTCTGTGCCTTCTCTTCAGTTTTAACTCCACTTTCGGTTGGTGGTTTTGCAGCCCATGCTCGGAGCGGAGGCTCAAAGAACTTCCCCGCAACATCAGGAGGCTGCTGAGGAGCTTCTTCACCTGGAAGCACGACAAGACCCTTCTCCCTAAGAGAAGAAGGTTCGTTGTAACAAGCTGACCATAAAGAATCCACAAGTTCTCTCTCCTCTCTTGCAGCACCAAGCTCGTCAGAAGACATTGAGCTGATACCATTGATTCTACTCTCCAGAACCTTTTTTAGTTTGTCTTCCTCTGCCAGAGGATTGGTGCTACCAGGCGTCCTGTCACGAGCAAGCTCCAGTAGACCCCCTAGAGCAGCTTCTCTTACATTTGAATCACTGCTGGATGCGAGATGCATCATGAGCTGTGGAAAACCAAGTTCAGAAACCACACTACAATCTGAACTATTTTCTTGAAGTAGATACTGGATCAAATTAAGCGCCTTCCTGTTGAACAATCCCTGTAAGTATGAATTATTTGAAGAGGAAAAGAAGACTAAGGAAACTTCTAACAGTGTATACCTTTGAAATCTGACATTTTCCGAACTCAATGCATCTTTCAAAGTAGCATAGCCATTTCCTAGACGAAAGGCAGCAATTCCAGCCTTATTATGTCTAATTAATGCTACAAAGAGAAAATTGTGCCACATGTCAGTCAAACTCCTAAGACACTGTAGGATGATATCGAAAAGGAATGCATGATGTACTTACAAGAGATAGCCCCAAGAGCCTTTGTCCTGACAGTTACATCAGGATCGGAGGCAAATTTTGATAGGAGTGGTTCAAACCCATTGGCTTCCATAACAAGCTGTTGACATCTAGGATTATTTTGAACTATAGTAGTCACAACTTCAGCTGCCTTTGCTCGAATGCCGGCATTTGAATTCTTCAAGTAATCAAGTAAGGGAACAAGACCACCAATTGAGTGTAAGTCTGTACAGCACATGAAAAGAACAAAAACGCAGCCAGGCACCATTAAGAATGGAAGTAGGAATATCACTTTGATAGAGACTTGAGTAAATAATAGTTCTAATCATTATTAGGCGTAAAGAACTTATCTTGCGTTGATATAAACCCAAGTGAAATCAGAATCAAAATCAACACAAAGAAGTATGTTAGTTTGAAGCTGGTATGAAAAATCCGTATTCGAGCATGCAAACAGCGCTGTAATAAAATTGAACAGAGGTGTTTGAAAAAAAAAATACTCAACTTATGCTATTACTAGCTAACCTAAAGTAATAACACTAAAGGCTAGCTTTTCAACAAGTAACAGTAGAAAAGTAGACAACACAATCTCCGTATATCGTTTTTCAAAATCGTACATTAGGTGGAACTTTAAATCAACTGGAAAGCCAACATCGACAGCTGCGAACCAATAACTACCATTCACAAACCTCTCACTGTTACCATATAACACACTATTTACACTTGCAACTTTGTTAGAATTATTTATTATGGGGAGATACGTTATTGGGATGTCTTATTTAGATTCTAATTTGCCTAACGGAACCTTATCTTACACAATTCAAAGCTCTCAACACATCACATTAGATGCTTATATAATGTACTATATAGTAGCTCTGCAGAATATTGTATTGGAACGAGAACTCTCCTAACAGTTGGCATGAACATGATCAAAGCATGCTGAGATAAAAAGACACAAGTCGAGAATTGAGTGAATTTACCATTCGCCATGTCAATAGATTCAACATGTTCTTGCAACTCATCAAGCAAATCTGCAACATAATGACTATGAATCAGTACAGGAAAAAGGCAGGCTTCCCATGGAAAAAAGAAAAGGAAGAAAAACAAAAAGAAACCATTATGCCTTGTCCTCAAGCGAAGAATATTAGAAAAGAAAAAAACACAATATAATGTTCTACAGATTGATAAAATGCCTAAACATAGGCCCACAAGTGATGAGTTTAACCTAACTAGATACAAGAACAACAAACAACCAATTGAGGCGCTATAGGTACTGAATTCAGAGTGCTATTAGATGCAACAAACAACCTGCAAATGGATCATAAACCTAACTCAGTAGATGAACTGATTAGCATCCTCAAACACCAAACTGCTCGTTGAAAATTGTTATAGTTAGCTAAACCTCTATACCATGACAATCGGCGTTCAATCGATCCTTTATGCTTTGCCTCTAGGAGCAAAACCAACTTAAATTTGACGGAATTTTAAGAAAAACAAGAAATTAGTGCATCTCAGCTAAGTAATGATTTACCTTCGATGTCGGCAGAAGTCACACCATGAGCCTGGAGAACATCTTCTGGAGTCTTCATAACGAGTGTGATCTCCTTCATACGCTTCACCACATCGACCGTGTTCGCCTGCATCGCCTCCATGAACCATCTCCGGTCCTCCTCACTAAAAAAACCGAATAAAATCCAAACCAAATCCAAAACAGAAGAACTCAAACGACATAATAACATAGACGATTTTCTTATTGATTTAGAGCTTATTCTACCTTAATTTGGGTGAAGGTTGGGCACCGTCGGTGTTGGCAAGACTCCATTTGAGCAATCCCTCCCAATTCACCCCGTCTCCCGCCATTGCTCTTTCTCTCTCTTTGTCGCTCGCAGCCTTCGAATTCAATTGAATTCGCTGAAAAATTGAGACAGAAATTAGCTTCATCAGTGGGGTTATACGGAGCGGGCCGGGCCTCGAATGGAAGGTACAGGTTGGGTTGGGTCTTTTCCGTAAGAGTTTATTTTTTGTATAAGAGCAAAGCAACACGATATTGTTTTTTTACTAATATTAGTCCCTAGATTTGCTTATGAAGAAATAATTGACGTGCCGTTGTGTAGAAAAATGAATATCATACTAATACAAGATCTATCACGCAAAATAAGGATCAAAAGAAGATTGGTAAAAAAGAAATTGTTAAGACAGCCGATTTTGCAAAATAGAGCTTCTCGAGACTTCAGAGAGGTCCTGGAAGCAAGAAGAGTGCTAGAAACAATCAGAAGGTTCCCAAGATCCAGAATTTTAAGTGGTGATGCAAAAAATCCTTTTATGAGCTGGCTGACTTATCAAGACCACGAGATACACTATTTTTATTCCATTTCAAATTCTGTCAACGATAAAAGTTACGTTACCCAAGCGCTGAATATTTGTTTAAAAGGTGAGAATGGTTCGGAACATTAAATTTATACAGAATTAATATAAATATATTTGAGAATAACTCTTTTAGTCAAAAAAAGATCCTTAATGTCAATTAGAATTTAAAACACTGAGAGTTCGTTTAGCTAAGAGTTTAACATAAATATTTTTATAATTTTTTATTATATATTTTTTAAATAAATTTTATACTATTTTATAAAATCTTTAAAATTTTATAAAATAAAAAAGGTTTATGTAATAAAATTTTTTTACTTATTATTTTTAAATCAAAATAATAAAATAATTTATCAAAATAAAATAAAAATATTTTTTATTTTAAAAATCATTTTTCAATAATATTTCTGAATATTCTCCTAAACTTTCTAGCAAATATATGTTTTAAACTAGCTTTTTTTCGTTAAATTTAGAATTCAAATTCAATTGTTTAATTTAACTTATTTGAAACTCATATAATTCATCCTTAGTTCACTTTTTATTAAATTCAATTCATCAAATTTAATTTTATAAAACTAACTTTGTATTAATTAAAAAACACTTTAATACGGTACTATCACTAGCAAGATCACAAGGAATCAGATATGATTACAAAATGTAGAAATCAAAATGCTAGTTACAAAATCCCTTCCCTGGAGTTCGGATCATCAATATCTGCTATAAGACCCCTAACATACACGTTGCATGCGTCACTTATATAGATGCTTTTGGCATTACTTTCTAAAAGCATATTTTTTATTTTTAAATAAATTTTTTATAATATCATACAGATTTTTATAAAAATTTTAAAATATAAAAAATTTACTGTCTTAAATTTTATTATTATTTATTATTTTAAATTTTTTAGATAAAAAATAAATTTCGTTTTTAAAGTATAATCTTTATCGGATCTTCCAATGGATAGACTCATGTTTTGAGGTAAAACCATTTCAGACAGCAACCTCATGAATGCATGACCAAGAAAGATTCCTCTGCTTTGCAGCCAATTTAGGAGTTGGCACTTTCCACTTGCCAGGCGTTGGAGTTTCATTGCACCCATTGTATGCTCAGATATTAAGCTACTGTGACTGCTATTGGGGACTAAACAAGACTTTGGAATGTTGGCCTTCCTAGCAAGACAACTGCGCAAGAAATCAATTCAAATGCAACAAAAGCGTGTGAACCGAGTTTTATGCATAATAGTTAAATCAGATGCAATCTTTCAAAAATTATGGTGAAAATAATTGCAGATACTCGATAAATGCATGCCAGAGATGCAACACAGAAATGAAATCCCTCTACAAAAGATTGCATCTTCATGTCTACTCCAAAAGAGATAAATAATGACATTACATTTTCATAACATCGACAAAAATATTTCCAACTGATTAAACAAAATGCATGACCATTTTATTTTATAGGTATGAATTATGATTACCAAATGCGTTTTAATTCATCATTCTATACTAGGCCAGAGTCGCTAGTAAAACAAGCCTCCACAAAAGTACAAAACAAGTCAAAATATGTAAGCACAAATTTTAAATTGTTAATCAAACATAATCAAGCTAATGATGCTCCAAATATCAACAGAGTATGTGAAATCGCCCAAGTTTCTATTCACAAAAGCTTAATACTTCTAAAATCCTCTAAGTTAAAAGAGAAAGGCAATTGAGAAGGATTAAATACTGCTAATCTACAGACAACCAAATTTCATTCATCTTGTTTGAATCAAAATGTTGAGAAGGATTAACCAATGCAACACCTGTTCAGCTGTAGATTATAGATGGATCTCAGAGAAAAACAGAACAATAACTAGTGCAGCTACCAGAAGCAGTAGACGGTAAGCCGAAACTGGATTTGCTTAGGCTTCCGTGCTGGAACTTCGACGGCGGCGTTACGGTAACACCGCCGGAGCTCGGCCTCTGAAGAGAGAAGAGAGAAGAGAGAAGAGAGAGAGAAGCTCGGTTTTATTATTTCTTTAGAACGAACACAGAAACATGAACGGTGTCGGGTTTGTAGTGTTTCGGGGTCTTTGCCCGAACCCGTGATTCTATATGTTGGTCAAAAATTTTGAGCTCTAAATATACGGGCCTGACTACTTTAAGCCCAACCCGAAGAAACTATGACAGATAGAATGTCAGCCCAGCTATTGGCCAATATTCACAATTCAACTTCAACATGATAACTTCGTACAGAGGTTTTGGTTATTACGTGTTTTAAATATCTGTAATTAAATTTTATAAAAATTAAAAATAAAAAGTAAAATTTTTTAAAAATAAAGTAAAAATAGAGTTCATTATTTATATTTCAATAGTTTTTTAAGTATATTAAAAATTAAAAAATATAATTGTATTGAAAAATGTACAAATAAAAAATTAAAACTAAAATTTCATATGTGAAAATAGAATTTTAAATTTTTTGTATAATTTAAACATATGAACTGCTTGCAATTTATAATTTGACAAAAAAAATAAAATTATAAGCGTTTGAAACACGCCCCTTAAAGTGAGGATGCCTGTTGGAACATGTCCTCTTCACTCATGCCTTTAAAAGCCAAGAATGTGATTCAACTCCACATACAAACATTGGTGTCATTTGCTTTGGATCTCTTTCATGTTGTCCCCTATAGCTCCATTGACTTTGTTGCTATTATACTTGATGTAACCAAGGAGAAGGAAACACAACGCAAGTGCAAAGCAGTGAAAACGTTTTACTAGAGATTCTCACAACATAGGCAAGCTTGGTAGCAGATGCAAAGAAAAAGGAAAAGGGGAAAGTTAAAAAGAAAGCTTGTGAAGGTATATACTCTTACTTTTACATTGAATTGAGGAGAAAACAAAAAGCGTGTTGAGAAATGAATGCAAATGCAAAAATAACGCCTTTCAGTCAAGGTGCTCTCTTCCATTACACTTCAAAAAAGGGTATAGCACAATCACTCATGTTATCACATCTTTTTCCTTTTTCTTTTGGGAAAAAAAAAAATCCTTACAAGATCCGACGGTGTAGGTTCTATATGTTACATAAGAATCAGAAATCTTAGCCAGTGACGATAGCTTTATGGTTATGCTAATCTATCTACCTAAGTTTGTGACTTTGGTCTAACTTTTTAATTGTTTCTTTTCTTTGTTGTTGAGGTTGTGATTTTGGTGGAGGGATTTTGGGGCGTGTGTGGTTGGGTTGGATGGAAGCAATAATGGAGAGTCATGAAAATGGTGTTGCATCTTTTTTGCTTTAATTTTACTACTTAAAAACAAAAAAAAACTATCTAGATTTCGGAAATGTTAGATCATCTAGCGACTACTTATTCCACTAAATCAACAATTAATTTCTTAGTTGAATAGTTTTGAAAATGAGTTTATTATTGTGTACACTCGACAAAACACAAGAAAGTAAAAAACAGATGCACTAAATACGCTACCGTTCAATAATACTTTCGTATTTTAACAACAACAAAAAAAACAAAATTACTTCCGTGACAATCAAACGCACCGCATATATAAAAGAATCTCAATATTCTTAGCTTAAAAAAAAACCTGTCATCTACTAGATTTCTTTTTTTTAACAATTTTCAACTTTTTTCTTTCTTCCTCTAACCTCTTTCATCTACTTTATCAGACACAATGCAACTTTGGAAAGCTGCCTTTAAAGTGATTCTAATATAGATCCCATAAATAAACCCAAAGGAAAAGTGGTAGAAAAAAAAGTGATTCTGAAAATAAGTGATTCTAGAGACCCCATGAAAACAAGATGGGAAAAAGAGAAGGAAAATTAGAAAAGTGATTCTAGGAGCTGGAGTGGAGGCAACTATTTGAGATTTGATTATTAGGACCCATCTATGTCTTTAGTGGAATGAGTATTTAATTAATAGCTAACAAATAATCAACTTTTCTAATTTGAGTCACGCAGCCATTATACCTTTTTCTTTGAAGAGATTGAGTTTGAACTTTGAACCTATGGTCTTCTAAAAGATTGATAGATGTAATATTATTAAACTAAAACTAGTCATGCAATGAACATAGAGATCAAACGCAAATATAGAAAAATTAAGATATGGTTTTGGATCTCAAGAAATTAATTAATAAGACAGATCTAAACCTACATAGCTTGATTTTTTATAGGTAAATACATAAGATAACATTTTTAAAAGATTGATAGAACCAAGATTTGCATAGAAATCTTATAGATAAGTGTCATTAAGAAATAATATCTTGCAGAATACCTCTTCATAAGCTGAGTTTTGTTTTGTTTTTTATAAAATTTTTGGTAGGGTGCCTACTATAACATTTCTAGCCATTTATATCAAATCTCTAACCATAGTTTCTTGTCTATGATATCAAGACATAAACAATAATAATTGAGCGTAATTTAAAACCTAATACCATTATAAGCATATATAATTGATTCTTGAGCTTTTTTTTCTTTCTCTAGCATTTTCCAAGTAATTATGGTTGTTTGTTGATAATAGTGTTACTAATGGTTAGATAGAAAGAATTAAAAGATCAATTTTCGTATTTAAGAAAAATATGAAGAACAGTATTGGTGGACCAAAAAATAGAATAATGCGCCCGCGCAAAAGATGGGTCCCGCCATGTCGGATCTTATGAAGAAAGGGAGAGGGAGGCGTTGGTGGGACCCAAACAAGTTGGAGCGCCCCACTCACGGCGTCCTCGCGGGAAGAATAAGGTTACCTGGTCCCACGTGGCAGCGACCGACGACCTATGACACGTGGCTCACACATCGCGTTACTCCTCGGAAAATGACCAATGAATTCCCGTACCCGTTTTGTATATACGTTATAAACTCGTTGTTACTAGTAATAGTATTCACGAATTAATTACTATCGTACACCTCGTTACAATTACAAAATTAATAAGTTATCAACTTGAATAAATTCTGGAAGACTTCAAAATATATATACTAAATAGGGTAATCAATGCTGAATTATTATTATTATTACTTAACTACGCAAGAAAGGATTCGTTTTCTTCTAACTTCGTTGTAAAGAGCGGGAACGTAGCAATGTCACCACCTGTATCGTATAAAGCATTCTTTCTTTGTTCCTAAAATAAGCAAAAGTTCTACAGTCTACAATCATTCCTGAAATAACCCCGTAGTAAATAGCTACGAACCTGTTCAAAATAAAAAGAGGAAACATTTCTCGCTCTAGAGAATGGAGAGATCCTTTATGGGCGGTAGTCCACATGTTGTTGTTTTCTTTCTCTTCTCTCTAAACCAAACCCCTAAATAAACCTCACCACTATCTATCCCCTTTTGTTTCATTCATCTCGATTGCATGTTCTCCACCTCTCTCTCACCCTACCCACACGCGAAGACCAACAACAAAAAACAACTATGCAAAAACAATAGATATATATAGTGGAGATATATATACACATAAATTGCAAAAGAGAAAGAAAGCTGGAGAGAAGATTATTACCATGGCAGTTGAAGCACAACACCGTCGCAGCTTGTTCCCTCCACAGCTTGTTCGCAATAGGTACTGCATGCGAACAGCCTGATTTCTTCTTATATTAATCAGTGGATTGATTGTAACATTGTTGAATCTCTATCTGTTTTCGCTGCAGAGAAACCATGATTGGTAACATGGTTACTGCTAATACTAACAACCAGATGGTATACGTTCCTCCGATGATGATGGCTCCAGCAATCGCCGGAATTAGTAGCGGCGTCAGCAGTTTCGGTGGTGGTGTTGGTGGTTTTGTTCCATTTTACAATCCCTGTGTTTCAGTAGCGACGGGTTCAGATAGTGGAGTGACTTCATTCAACGATGCATTGTCACCTTCGCCGGCGTCGGCGATGAGAAAAAGGGAGCGGGCTTCATTTTTAGGAGAAGATGCTGATTCTTTTCTCCAGCAGCAGCAGATCGATATCGATCGAATCGTTCTACAACATGTCAGAGTTAATCTGTCATTTCAATTGCTGTTCTCTTTTTTTGCTCTTTTTCAATTCGTTGGTTTCTAGTTTTTGAGTGGAGAACTGAAATCGATCGATGATTGATGCAGGTGGAGAGAGTACGAGCAGGGATAGCAGTGAAGCGGAAGCGATTCTCGAACCAGATCCTGGCAAAGGTTGAAGAAGGCATGCAAATGCGTCTACAAGCGAAAGAAGAAGAGATCGAAAGAATCGGGAAACTGAACTGGGTGCTTGAAGAAAGAATCAAAAGCTTATCAATCGAAAATCAGATATGGCGCGATCTCGCACAGAACAACGAAGCAACAGCAAATGTTCTCCGAAACAATCTAGAACAAGTCCTCGCTGCACAACAGATCCGCGACTGCGCTGCTGCTACCGCCGGCGATGTCGAAGATGCAGAGTCGTGCTGCGGCGGTGATGAAGGACAGAGTCCAGCAACAGCAGAAGCAGCACTAGCTGTGGGTGCGGCGATGGCGATGAGAGTTTGCCGACGGTGTGAAAAACAAGAGCCGGCGGTGCTTCTGTTACCGTGCAGACACTTGTGCTTGTGCTCCGCGTGTGCGCCGGAGACCGATTCGTGCCCTGTTTGTAAATGTTACAAAAGCGGGAGCGTTCTTGTAAACATGTCCCCGTAAGTTTTTATTCAATCAATTAATTTGTTAACAATCGAATCATCTTCTTTTTCTTTCCTTAGAAGTTAAAGCGATTTTGAAGTACTCTCTCAATTTCTTTCTCGTAGAGAAAAGATTTAATTATTAGCAAAATTATTTTCTACAATCTTAACTTTCCAAGTTCGTAATGAAGGTTATGATAACAAAGCAGCTAATAAATTGAAGTGAATTGGCATCAAATACCTTGACGTTCACGATTTCAGTGCTTGTCCATTCACGGCAGTTCACACACGTTACAGATCTCAATCGTCATTTGTTGAACTTCTTTCCCTCTCTCCTTTATTTATTGCTCAAACTAATCTTCATTATTTATATTTTATTATCGTTTCCGTATTCTTTTTAAAGTAACAGTCTCATATGATCAGACACGTCAGACTCAGAATGGACCCACATCACGTACCTGCTATGCACGGCGGGGACTACCCGCCGGGAACAAACAACCGTACGATGAAAACACATCCAGCTCACTAGAAGACGAAATGCTCTTTCCTTTACTTCACCTAATGCTAAACCCTGCAACCGTGATTCCTCTACCACGCGTGTAGCTAAACCGTCGATACCGATGCAGATCTCGTTCTTTATATATCACTCACGTGCTTTCCCCTGCTCCGTCACGGTAAAATTTGTTTCGTCACTTAACCGTACCACGTGTGGGCCACGAGTGATTCTGTCTATTGGCCGCTTGCAAAGAGAAACGAAAAGTTTAGTGTGCGCTTGACAGCGAGTTTTTTTAATTTTGTTTTTAATTTTAAATTTTTTAATGATATTTTATATAAATTTCATAAATATAATAAAGATATAGTATAATCTTATTATTTTTTTAAATACAAAATAAAATTTATTTGTTAAAATAAAATAAAGATATTTTTATTTCAAAAATATTTAAAATTACTTTCAAACAAATCCTTAATTACATTGGCACGTTATGCAAAATGAAAACCGCGGTGGAGTAATGTGGATGTTTTTTTTAACATGGACTACTGGTTTACCGACGTGGAGCCTCTCCCATAAGCATTCCTTTTAATTAGTCCCGGTGCTCTAAGTTGCACACAAGTTAAGTCTTATGAAACTAACTTTTATAAAAATAAATTTCTGATGAAATTAAATTTTAATATAAAGACAAATATAATTTAAATATAATTAAATTATGTAAATATTAAATTTGAATCTGATAAAAAGAAATAAGTTTGGTGGTATGAGACATGCTCTAAACTATACAATGTTTTATTAAATAGATGAAGAACTTACGGTTGTGATTGTGCTGGACTAGCGTGCACTTCATTTCGTTCATTCCAGTTCAGTCTACGTGTGCGGTAGTGCTTACGTGGAGACGTTGTCTGTAATTATTAATTAATTTGGTTGATTATTCATACAGGAGTTTTTGTTTACTAAAATGAAAGAAAAAAAATCAAATGGGTACAAGGACTGCGATGATGCGTAAACAGTGTTAAAATTTTTGTTTTTTGTCATTAGGGAGAAAGAAATTAAGTTTGCATGTTACATGCATGCATGCACCAGAGAGAAATAGTTTTTGGTGACGACCTGGGTGTAGGACCTCTGTAGTCGTCGGCAACTTGAAAAGATAATAGAGTTGGGGACGAGGACGGTTAATTAGGGTTTTCTTGTTTTCTTTTCCTTTTTCCTGCTCTGCTTCTGTAGTTGGATAGAACGATGACGATGATGACGATGATAAGTTGTTGTTATTTGTTTTGTTTGAATGTGGGGTTAGTTTTTTCTTGCAATGCATTACAGATTCCAGTTTGTTCTGGCTAGCTAATTTTCTGCTGCATCGGTTTGTTTGGTAACTTATATATTTTGATCTTCTTCTAATCTACCTACTGGTGAATCAATTGCTTTGAAGTAGCTACTAGATAGCTTGGATTTTCTTCTACGCTAGTTTTAACAGTGCAGCGCTATAGTGACACCATTGCCTACATTCATCTGCCATGAACAAACCCATCTGTAACAAATACAGCGAATCATGTCCTTTGCTTCGTTTCAACCAACCCTTTCATATCTATATGTGTAGTACAGCTATTAGCTACAACAGTAACAACAAACAAATGTACAACAGTTGAACACTTAAAAAAAGTAAGCAATTTCATATCACGCATCATATCATAGAGGCAAAAGAGAGGGGGGAGACCATTTGATAGACAAGATAGCGGAAGCAAAGCCACTGCATGTTCTATGTTTTAATATTTTTTGCACAAGAAAAAGAAAGAAAAGTTGTCATCAATTGCAAATGGCAATAGAGTTTTTGCTCAGTGCACAATGTTCTATGTATTATATCATACGTTACTTTCGATGATGCATGAACTCCATGTTGTGAGTCATCAAACCATGAAAATGAAACGAATGATGCCACTCTCTTTTTCTCACCCACTTCCCTGCGCAATTCGAAACTACTTCCTATGAAAACATTAAGAAAAAAGTTTTAGTATTGGACAATAGTGCAATTAGTGAAAATGACTACACTCAAAAATAACATCTAGTTAGTTTATTACTGCTTTTTCTAGCCATTAACTTTATAAATTTGTTGCAGTACTGCTGGAAACAATAAAACATACAGCCTAGTGCATTTATTCATATCTTCTAATGTTTTCTCAGAAGTAGGAACTGCATCCTTTTAAGAGAAAGTAAAAGTAATAGATTGATGATGGCTATTGAGAAACTGCAAGTATCTCATGTCCATTGCTTTTACCTTTGACTCTTGTCTGTGGACCTGCTCTCACTCCAACTGAAAGGTATGGAAATGAAAAAAGAATCAAGTCCAAATCATGGACACAAGCAAAAGCAAATGCAAATGCAAATTTGTTCCTTCAACTGCTGTTCCACACTCAGAATTGAATAATGAGTGAGACACATGATATTAAATTTTTTTCTCAAACCAACAACAGCCTACATGTAATAGTCCCCTACCCAAAATTAATAGTGTTGCTAACTTATGAAGATTTTGATGTGGATTCCTTGTTCATCTTCTTCAACAATCTTCACAACTCTTTGTTATCTTTTTTTTTCCTTTAGTAGTGGCCCCTAAGCTAACATTTTAAAGACAAGTCATTTGCCCCATTCCATCTCTTTCTCACCTTTTCTTTTCAAATGAAGCGAACGTTTAGAATACTTATGATAAAAAAGGTTTTTAAAATAAAAAAATATTTAGAAAAATAAATTTGATTTTTAATTAAACATACAAAAAATAAATATTTATTTTATATTTTTTAAAACTATAAAAAAATTTATAAAACCCATCAAAATTTTACTAAAATAAAATATATTTTAAAATAAAAATTACTTGACAAGTCAAATGTTCTCCACCAAAGAAGGTTTCTTTCTCCTTTTGTCTTTTGAGGAAGGTATGGGTTCTTCATTATCATTATTATCATCTATCTTGGAAGGAGAGTGCTGCACTTTCAATGCCATGCCTTGAAAGAGAGTGTATCCTGTTGTTTTCCATCTATGATGATTAAATACATCTTTTCCTGTGCGAATAGTTTTCTATAAATCAAACTGTTAGATATTCGATGAATATGCTATGAAAATGATCTCACATCTCCTTTCCTAATTTCCATGAATCGATTTGTGTGTGTGATGGTGTGGTGAGAGTGAAAGTAAGTGAATGGGAAGATGTACATACTTTAATCTAATGGAGTAATGCAATTGAAACCATTGAAAGTTGAAGCACCATTGTTTCCAATTAAAAGCAATCGCAGTCACTAGCTACCTGAGTCTTTCATTAGTACTCTTCGGAAGTTGAAACAACTCAATAGAAAGAAAGAAGAATAATTAATACCGTCCGCGCTATCTTCGACGAGACATGGAACTCATGCCCAAAAAGAAACAAAAAAAAAAAAGAATGCAATGTGATAAAGAAAAAAGAACCGACTGACAAAGATAGCTGGACAGCGTTTCTTATTCACCAGCGTCCTTCAAATTTCAATCATCAGCCTGAGACGAGCGTAATATAAAATTAAGGGTTTCCTTAAAATTTCTTTATAACTTTTAATTTTATATTTTAAATAAAATTTTAATAATATGTTATATAATTTATTCAATTTTTTAATAATTTTTAATTTCATATTGTTAATAATATTTTATATAATTTATTAATAAATTTATAAAAATAGAAAATTTATATAATAAAATTTTATTATTACTTATTATCGTAGGTACGTTTAGTACCAAAAAATGAAGGCAATGCCTGGTATTCCAAAATAGTGGCAGAATAGCCAAGCATTCATGGCCGATCGGTCCAGTAGGTGAAGGTACAGTTGAGACCATAACTGGTTATCGTAATAAAGGTTTTAAACATCAGACACGGCATTGATGTATGAAATCCAAGTAGCAGGACAGTGTTTAGTCTCAAGGTCTCGACTCAACCACATGAATTAAGTTCCACAAAATCTGCTGCAGGTGTTGAGAAGCCCCGAAAGCCTGAGGGCATCCGAAGAAAAGCGGTTGGCTATCGTGCCATGTACCATACTGCGGTACTGAAAGTTATGTGATTGGCTTTATTGCTGCGGAGTTGGCTCTCACGAGTGGGGCTCCTATCATTGCCATCTTATAATTAGCCCTATTAAGTTACTCTCAAGTGTCCGTCAATTTTTGTGAAACTTGACACTTCCAGCAGGTCTTTTCTAGTAATGTCTGATCGGAAGAGATTCTGTACGCCGACAGGTGATACGGGTAGCAAAAAATCAGTCATTGATAAAGAAATGTAATGTAAGCCACAGGTGAAGAGTGCCGTGACAGGTTGAAAACATGTGGTACCAACACGAAAGAGTTTGAAAGAAAAAAGATCAAGAAATTCAAATCTGATTTAGAAAGGTGGGGAAAGTAAAGGAATAGCACCAAGTTCCTGGATGGACAAATCCAATCCTTACAGCGACCTGTTGCAAAGTGATTCCAACACTGATGATTCAAGGATTGCTTTCAATTCCCGTCAGGAAAGAACGTGACCGAAGGATCCAAATGAAAGAAAGGAAATGAAAGCATCGGACACTGTATCCTATTCAACTTTAACATCCCAGTGAAAGTTTACCGGACAGCAGAAACAATCACTTGACAGAATCATGTTGTAGCTCTAGAGACACGTCAATATATTCTCCACTTCCAAGGCATTACCGATTCCAGTAGCTGAAATCAGATATTGGGCCACAAAACGTGATATACCATTATTAGCATTTGAAACAAATTTGCGATGTATCCAGTGAAAGGTTCAGTCACATTTGCAAGACAGTTTCTACAACAATAAATTAGAGAATCTAATAGATTTAAAAGTAATCTGTAAGGTCCATCTAATCAAGAAACATCACTAAAAGAAAATCATCATCACCAGATCTTAACTCGCATAAATATATCAAGTCCAACTAAATCCAGATATTTTTTCGAAGTAGATTCACAGTGACCACATGTAGCTGATTAATCACTTTCACTCAAGCTGAATCCCACGAGTGGATTTGTATTCATTTCTCTAGTGGAAATGTGAAGGGATGACTTATCTCTGTAGAAGAAAATTAAGTTATCCTCGATTCTTCGTTGGCACTAAAAGTTCAAACTTCAAATCCAGATAATCTTTGCAATTTGAAAAGATTGGCCCAATTTCATATCAGCCAAGGGAACAAACATGTAGTGCAGGCCATGACAACCTGTTTCTTTCTTAAGATTACAATAGCAATAAGAAGACACAGTTCTTGACGACCTTCTTTGAACCACAGCAAACTAATTATCTAAACATTATATATATATGCTTGTGCTTCATCTCAAAAAAGAAATGCGTATGCTTCACTGGAAGTCATGTGAAGACCTACACCCACCATTATTCACAGCAAGAAAAGAACATCAAATTTGACCCAATCAATGCTCATGAAATTAACCAAGTAGAGGTGTATGCACGCGTAAACTTTCATTCAGTTTCATCCTATATTGTAAAATGTATCAAGTATTATACGTAGTTTCCATCAATTGGTAGAAACATCTACCAGTTTCTCAAGACAACATTTTACATGAATTCTTTAGAAACAGATAAATGCTTGTAATTTGCAGCCTCGCCGGCGCCGCAGCCGCTGGTCATTCGCCGGAGCATGGCTTCGAGCGGGCGCGTTGGAATTTGTGAGCTTTATCTCTAGTTATTTCGGGTACTTACTTGAAATTCAGCCTATTAATATGCATTTAGTAGAGATGGACCCTCGTGGATTTGTTTAGATCTGTTTATGAGCCTACTTAAAGGGACTGACTACTTGGGGTTTGGACTCATATCTTGGGTTAGATAAGCTGGGCCTAGCCTTGACAAAGGATCTGTTCTTTTGAGTTGAAACTTGAAAGTAAGAGGATATTTTGAAAATTATTCTGAAATACATAATATTTTTAAAATAAATTTTATTTTAAAAAGTTTTAAATTTTTTTATAAAATATTATAAAAATTTTATTTAAAAATATAAAATAAAAAGTTAGAATAAAAAAATAAGCATTTTCAAATGAGTTCTAAATCTTTTAAAATAAATTATTGAAAAATAAGTTATTATGACTAATGCTGTTGAATGTGAATCTATAAAAATAAATTAGTAGTGACTTTTTTTAAAAAATTGATTTTTTAGGCCGAAAAGACTACACCCAAAATGTCATAACGTTATTTTTCTTATCACCATGATCATTTTAAACTAAAGCGGCACACGGTATCCTACAGGGCAGCATGAATGCTCTGTTTACACTCGTACGTTAGTTTGATTATCGATCTGAAAAAGCTTATTTTCAACTCCAAAAAGATTATGTATAAAATTTTAAAAATTTTTTAATAAATTTTTTAAATACTGACCAAATATAAATTATAAAATAATTATATATATAATTTAATTTTTTTAATTTTTATAAAATAATATATTTATTTTTTTAAAAAAAACTTTTTTAATAAGTACTTTCAAACATTTATTTTTACGGGCTTTATCATTCTCAATCATCACCATTCTCAGGATCAACAAAATCTTCTCTCAAAGCCAGAAACATGGCAGCCACCTTATCCAATCTCCTCTTGATCGCAACCATTCTGCTTCCCTTTCTCTCTCTGTTGCTCGCCTCCGACGGAGCACGAAACGTCGCCTAATCATGCGGTCTGAAATCCTGATCAAGAGAGTGCTATGGCAGACCAAGAACCAGGCGTTTTAATGCTTATCGAGATGCCTAGCATTCTGATCGCGAGCATGATAGGTGTCTGCCTTCCTCCCTTCTCACGCAAAATCCCAACTCTACAACCAGAATTTATTTGTCATCGTGAAAACGTTCGCTTCCGGTGTTATCCTTGCGACTGTTACATTCATGTTTTGCCAGACTCGTTCGATGACCTTCACTCTCCTTGCTTGCCCTGATAAGCCCTGGCACCAGTTCCCGTTCACTACATTTGTTGCAATGCTTTCAGCGATCTTCACTCCCATGGTGGACTCAATCATGCTCACTTTCTATTTTATAACCGGACCAAGAAACGCGCCAGAGTTGTGGATCATGAGAGCCCTATGAATGAAATGGTGTCTACTTCCAAGGGCACGGGCATATGCACCGGCATGGGCATGTTCACGGGCACGACGGAGAAGCTAATCTTATAGCAATTAATAGCTAGTGACTAGGTTGCTATAGAGGCTACACTTCGACGTAACCTTATTACAACTCAGGTTAATAATTGGCAACTCATCAACAATCTGCACGTTTCTGAATTAAAACATGACTTGTATATCTTGTGCCGGTCCTTGGAGATGGGTTCGTAGTTCACTCCATTGTAATCGGTCTATCGATGGGTGCCTCTGAGAACACTTGCACCATTAGGCCTCTGGTTGCAGCCATTTTGATTTACCTGTAGAATGCACCCTGCCCAATTCGATTAGCAACAAATGGTGGCTTTTAATTCCACCGCCTATTCTCTAACACCCATTTTGACTTATGTGTTATAAATTTAGCCATAGCTGTAAAATCCGAATTGGTCCGTCTAAATCAATTCAAAAATTATTGATGCGGAGCATAAATCGATCCAGATTTATAATAAAATCGTTTATGCAATTGATTCGCTTCAATCCGATCGATCTGCTTGTCTGGATCAAATAAAATTAAATTAAATTTTAAAAATTTAAATTTATGATATATTAATAAAAAAATAATTATTAGTAGTCTTATATTAAAATATAATATGTAGTTTATATTTTATATTTAGATGTGATAAAAAAATAAATTTATTATATTTTATTTATAAATATTTATTATTAATAATTTTTAAGCTTTTATATTACTAATTCTATTAAATTGTAAGAAAAAAATAACAAAATTATTTTAAAACAAAAAATTTCTTTTAAAATTTATTATTTAAAATATTTTTTATTTTTCTATATATTTTTTATTTTATATTTTTTAATAAAGAAAAATAATAAGAGTTCATGTTACCGTTAATATTTTGATATTTTTAACATAGCGGGTCAATCCGTGATCTGTTGATCTGAACAATTTTTCGGTTTAATATCTAATCCGATTTTTACAACTACTATTTTAGCTCGATCTTACGATTAAATTCGAAAGTACAAATTTGGGTACTGGATGGAAGTACCGATCGATGTTTTCAGTAACTGATATTATTAGTAAATGTGGAAATTATTACTTTTACTTATGAATAAACATAGAGCGTTATTTTCCCAATAGTTTCTTTCGCAATATTAATTAGTTAACGCTTTATATGTACATTGAAGAACTTTGTATTCCTGCTAAGTTGCTGACTTTGCCTCTGTGATTGTAGAGTGAAGGAGAGACCATGGATAAGGTTTCTTCTTCTTATAGTGCATTGGCGGTGGCAATGAAAGGGCATCTAGGAAGTGGCAAGATGCACGATTGCCCGCAGCGTAGCGACAGCCCTCAGCGGCCCTCTGCTGGACAAGGACGACATCCTCGACGCAACCTTATCTCTGCAAACACAGCACTCGTTCCTCGCCTCGACCAACTCCTCCACGCAGCTGTCAATGCGAATGCTAATATATGCTTTGCTTTGTGTTTGTTGAGTGCTTGCGTAGGGATGAAGAAGAGTGGAAGAGAAGGTTAGAGGAGAGAGGGAAGAGGAACAAGGAGAATGTTACAATAAGCCGGGGACGTGGGAGGATTTGAGAAGGTTGGTGGAGAGTTATGGAGGGTGTTTCAATACGAGATCGACGGAGTTCCTAAAACTGTAGTGGTTACAACGACGAATGGAGTTAGCACGGTGGAGATGGTCGCCGGAGTGCTGGAGTTCGTCAAATGTCATGGAGAGTCATTGTAATGACAAAATATTACTGTGAGTTTTTAATCTTGTAAATATTTATTCTTAAGGTTTGGTTTGGAATTGTGAAATTAAATGCCTGGGTCGACGAAAATGGAATTGGTAAATGAATTAATTTTCACGGAAAGCGAAACAATATTTTGTTAACTGTTGTAATTTTTTTAACATTTGTTCGGAATGGAGTAGATAGCTCCGACAAATGGAATATTCCAATAGCTTTTATCATTGATGGTTTGATTTTTATTGATGTTTTTTTTTTCTTTTTTGGCAGAACTCCTGGTTCAACTCTGCTGCGGCCTTCGCAGGAAAATAATCTTTCTCCTTGTACTACCCACATGTGGAGGAGTTAGTTCATCAGCGTTTGGCTGCTAGCTTCATCAGCGTCGTCACCACCGCATGATCTCATCTTCTTGCGATCGCTCGACGGCAACACTTTTCCTCCTTCTCGTTTCGTCGCCGTTCAATCTCCACTCACCTCCCCGTCACCCCACCCAAACGAGCTTTAAATTTACCGGGTGGTGACGGTACCAGTTAACAAGAAAAAGAAGAAGAGGAGGAACCAGATAACAGAAACACGCACGAAATCGCTCCTTCTTTGTTTCAAGTATATTAATTAAAAAAGACTATTGTCGATTTTACTTATTTTAAGTCGTGAGTAATGAATTAATTTGATTCTTTATGCTTATTAAAGAAGAGTTGCTTAAATATCATAAGTCCACGCACAAAGACCGCGTCGTCGCTTGCGTCATCGTCACTACCACCGCTACTGTGACGTCATATCAGCAATATCCTTCAGCATCTAACCAACACCTTCGTCACGGTTGACTCGCCCTCACGGTCTACTCACCTTCTCTCTCTTCAAGCTTTTCTTCCACAAAATTTCTTCATTCCATACTAGAAACTTCAGTTAACCTTCCTGAAAGTTTTTCTTGTTCTTTCCATTACAAGTTGGATCGCTGAAGTAAGTCATGATTCACAAATCGATCTCTGGTTCTGTTGAACTTCTGCTATTTTTTTTTCAGTTCTAAATTTGACGCGAATCTTATTATCAATGGTGGGAAACATTTCAGAACCATCGAGTTCCATTAGCTTCGCTTCATCCAACGGTTCCACGAGCTTCTTTAGCACGGGCCCCACAACCGCTGCGATCAACAACCAATCTCCGCCGCCTACATCACCGCCGGTGATCGCCGGCGATATTTCAGGAACCGGAGCTAACCTGGAAGTAATTGGTCTTGAAAGATTGAGCGTCAATCTTGAGAGCCTTCTAATTAGATCTGATGACAAGTTTGATTACACGGATGCTGAGATTATCGTCGACGGAGGTTCTGCGGTCGCTGTTCACCGATGCATTCTCGCCGCCAGGAGTCCGTTTTTCCGTGAATTTTTCTCAAAAACAACATCTGCACCAACAATTAACAGTAGCAACAGTAATAGTGGCGGAAAAATTAAGTACAGGATGAGTGAGCTGGTTCCCAAGGGGAAGGTTGGGCAGGAAGCGTTGATTGTGTTCCTGAGATATGTATATACGGGAAGGTTTCAGCCGTTGCCATTGGAGGTCACAACTTGTGTTGATCCAACATGCGTCCATGATTCGTGCAGACCGGTGATAAACTTGGCTGTTGAAATCATGTACATATCATGTGTGTTCCAGATTCCTGAACTTGTTAATCTATTCCAGGTGATTTGTTCTTCTCTTATGAAAGTTAGTTTCTATTTTCATAACAAATAGATAATTGCCGGATTATAATCTTAAATCTGAAACACTGAAATAGGATTTGAAGTATGCATCTTGAGATAAAAGATTACTCCTTTAGTGGTTGTTTGCTTGCTAGTACATGGTGAAAGCATTCTTCACATCTCCTGATGGTTTTGCCAACACCATAAAGCTCAGAATTGTACAAAGTTCTGTTGCATTGCTGTGACATGATTTTAAGAACATATTAACAGATACATACTTCTGTTGTGTAACTTTGTTGCTGCATACTTCATACTCCTCCAGTTTGGTTGTTTCGTTCTCATGTCATTACTCAGGATTTGGGTAAAGATATTGCTTCAAGTTGGTATCCATAGCCCTTGAATGCTTCTTTTTCCTCTGTTTTAGACATAGTTCCAATTAGCTATGAGAAATTTAATCTTTATAGTTTCTCTCACTCCAATGGTGCGTCTCTTTCAACATTATGTACTATAATGACACCATACTATGATTTGCAGCGCCAACTCAATAATTTTGTTGACAAGGCCCATGTGGAAGATGTCGTCCCAATACTTTTGGTTGCCTTCCATTGTAACCTTAGTGAACTACTTAGCCATTGTGTGTATAGAGTAGCCAGGTCTGATCTTGATAATACCTCTCTTGAGAAGGAGTTGCCATCGGAAGTGGTGGGTGATGTTAAAGTGATCCGCAAAAAAAACCAGCAAAACAAATCTGAAGTCCGGGATTCGGTCTGTGAGAAAAGCATGAAACGGATCCAGAAGGCTTTAGATTCAGATGATGTTGAGCTCGTTAAGATGCTTCTAACTGAGTCTAACATAACTTTAGATGATGCTTATGCTTTACATTATGCCGTTGCATACTGTGATACCAAAATTGTATCTGAACTCCTAGACTTAAAGCCAGTTGATGTGAACCTCAAGAATGAGAGGGGATATACACCCCTCCATGTGGCTGCAATGCGTATGGAACCTGCTGTTATTGTATCGCTTCTGAGCAGAGGTGCCTCTGCATCAGAATTGACATCAGATGGGCAGAGTGCTGTAACGATTTGCCGGAGGTCGACAAAGGTAAAAGATTATTATGCTAAGACTGAACGTGGTCAAGAGTCGAATAAAGACAGGGTATGCATTGACATTTTGGAAAGAGAAATAAGAAGGATCCCTGCTAATATGGAAGAAGCCGTGACATCCCCTCTTTTTGCGGACGACTTGCATATGAAGCTTATATATTTAGAAAATAGAGGTGACCTATATTTTTTTCCATTTTTGTTGAAGTTTTTCTTTAATATGCTTAATATGTGGATCCCAATATTCATCATAGAAATGCTGCTATTACTAGAATATTATCTTTTATTTCTTAGCTAAGGTTTGTAAAACCTTTTCTAACATGCATCTCCTAGGCTTATCTACATTAACTGAAGGGATTTGTGCATGATGGTGTATTTAGTACTTTTGACGATAATAGCAGCATGCTATTATGCAGAATTAATTTTGTTTCCATAGATAGAAATGATGTTAAGTAGTGGAAGAAATTGGTAATCAGCAATTGTTTCTACAGTTCGTCATCCTCATAGATACATCATGATTAAGGTTCATGTATTTGTAGTTAACATCAGTGATCAAACAATTTTCACTAAGTTCAGTGAGGTGAATTCTGCCTCTTCAAGGCTGTAAACATTGTATAGCTGATTAATAGATTCCCTGTTTCTAGAGCTAACTTACAATCAAGTAAACATAAAAGCTAAGTATTTTGGAGCTTGTCTGTTCATGCAGCAGAAATCACTGACGAATGTGCATGTATTTGCAATTTTTGTTTTTGGTAAAACTGATGTTATATGCAATGTTGACTCTTTAAGATCACCATGAATACCTCATGGCAGATATGTTAGTTTATTTATTGTTAATGCATTTATTTGTGGTAAATGCATATAAAAGTTATGTAAATGGAGCTGAAAAGTTATTCTGTAGCAGAAGAAAGTGATAAAGACTTAAGCTTCTTCCAGGAACTTACAATCTCCCCCAAATCCATGCTACATATAGTAGTTTTTGCTCTTACCTATCTTGTGAGTCCTTAATTGTGAAAGTTTTTATTTGGTGAAAGATGTTTTGGAGAAATATTTGGTTTATCAACCAAGTGATTGCAAATGGCTGCTTTTCTATAACTTGTTGCTAATGGTGTCCATCTCATGGTAGATCTTTTAGGTTACTGACTCTTGTTTCTATTGTCTCATGCTAGTAGATTACTTTTAATTAATGTACTCCTTATAAAGAAATATTGCAGATATTGACACTGTGTGTTGTATATCTATTGCATTCTGCATGAATGATGTGTTTTCATTCATTGAGCATGATTATCCTATTGGCTTGCATCTCTGACAGTGCAATTTCTTCCAGTTGCTTTTGCGAGGTTGCTTTTTCCTAGTGAAGCAAAGGTGGCCATGCAAATTGCTCATGCAGACACAACTGCAGAATTTGCTGGCCTTTCGGCTTTAAGGAGTTCTGGGAATTTAAAAGAAGTTGATCTGAATGAGACACCTTCAATGCAAAATAAAAGGCTACGTGAAAGGGTAGATGCCCTTTCAAGAACAGGTATGCATTTGAAGTTTTACCCCTTCAGCTTTAATGTATTTTGGACATACAAAAAGTGGTCTAACTCAAATCCATAACAACCATATGTTGTACTAGTTTCATCATATGACTATGCACGTGCTCTAAGTATTGCAATCATAGTTGCAGAAGAAACAACCAAAGTAGTCTTGTAAGTAGCATGTTCTTATTTCTTACTGTATTATGAATTACATAATAAGCCTATGGAAAAGTTGCAAGTGAATCAGTCACAGCTTTTTTGGTGCATGGATAAACACTGCATTGTAAGGAGAAAGTTACAGGCTTAATGCAATGATTATGAAGATTCTATCTGTGGATTTCTAAGATGATTTTTGATATTTTTTCTTGCAGTGGAGCTGGGTCGGAGGTATTTCCCACACTGTTCTGAGGTTTTAGATAAGTTCATGGATGATGACATGCAGGACTTCATCTATCTTGATACTGGAACTCCTGATGAGCAACAAGTGAAGCGAAGGCGGTTCTATGAGTTAAAGAAAGATGTCCAAAGGGCCTTCACCAAGGACCGGGCTGAAAGCTCACACTCCTGTTTGACGTCATCATTATCCTCATCTTCCTTGAAAGGTGTGGGCAGGCAACATAAGGGGTCAAGAAAGTAAAGCTTACAGCTAATTCTACCTGCACAGTAGCGTATCTCTTTAAATGTAAAGAGAGAGAAAAGATAATAGCTAGATCTGAAGGGAAACCTTGTGGTCTGCCTGGGTTTGCCTGGCTACCCCAAGTAATGCAGCCGACTTTTTTTCCTGATTTTTGCCAACATTTTTTCTTTTGTAAGTGTTGCATTCTATTATTCGATTAGTGTAAGACGAATCGGCACTATAACCATAGGCTATCAGGTTAGGACTACCAATTGTAGTGCACAACAATAGGTGTTCATAATAGCCATGTGGACTCGGGCACAATGAATAATAATTGCTGGCTTGACTTGCATGTAAAAAGAGTTCCTATAAATCGAAGTCTTTGTTTCTAACAAGAATGATTCCATTTCCATATTGTAACATAGGCTGTTTTCTTGCTTGCAAGTCACAGCTAAGACTTTATTGAAAGTTTTTGCAGTACAGACAAAGTGTTATATTCTTAGCTACTTGAATAGTTTGAGAGTTCTGTACTGGTTAAGTAGAGTATTTATTTTCTTGAGGTATACTGTCAGGTAACATTAGTTTTTTATAGAAGTAAAAACTTCGCATAGCCTTAAGCTGATATTTGTAAACGGGCATAGTCGGCTCTTTGCAGGAAATTAATTGATGGGCTTCCTAGACCGTTTAGAAATCCGATATATTATTAGTGTGCGTTCTTTTATTTTTGAAAATAAATTTTTACAAATAAATTATTAGAAATAGTATTATTAAAATGATATGTTTTTTTTTTATTGAAAAATAAATTGTAAGTGATTTATTTTGTTCTTTCTACAACAAAAAAATAAATTAGAAATAATTTTTTAGTAAAAAAAAAGTAAATTTTTTGTGCAAAAGAACGCACTCTTAGTTTTTCAAAAAATAAGAGCGTGTTCGTTTCACTTTTCACCGGAAGTGATTTTCTATAAAGTGATTTTTTGAAAATAATGTTTTTAAAAAGTGAGTTACAAAAAATAAATTAATACAAAATAACATAAGAAGTCACTCGGAAATAACATTTTGGCAGAAAAAAATTACTTTCGCGCACAGGCTGTCTACCTGCAATATGATTAATGAGATAATTATTTCAAAGGTCTTAGCGTACGATTGTACCTATAAATAAGCTCTACATTTTGCTTATGCAAACCACCTTAGGTTCAAGCACTTAGAATGTCATATGCCCTGTTTATTTCAACATGCGTACACTAATGGAAGCAAAAAAGCGACCAGTGAACTCTATCGTATAGGTTTAAGACCATGATATTCAGTGATTCACCATGATTAGGATCCTAAAAGGTAAAGAGAACTTATTTTAATTAGGAGAAAACCATAACTTCTATGAAGCTAAGCTAGTCATCAGTGGAGTGGTGCTTATTTTTCCACCTTGTATGCTTCTTCGAAGAATTGTCTGATCTTGCTCTGAAGTACAAGAAATGGTGAACTCTGTTAACTGTAGAATCTCAGTGGTTATATTAACTTTCTGGTTTGATGGTTAGTGTGTTATTATGATCTTTGTCCTGGTTATGGTTTTATGAAAACAATTGAATGTACTCATGTAGAATTGAGTGCTGATATATGTTTCCATCATAACAATTAATGTCGGTAATTTGCATGTATAATAATACTACTACTCCAAAAGGCATCAAAAGATAGGAAATTGTATATGGTTTTTAAAAATAAAAAAAGCGCTATTGATATCTGCTGTAGCAAGAACCATTATTGAATCACATCTTGCTAAGATTGAATTGCTGGATGATGCTTTTTACATAAACCGTCACGACATTAACGAATTTGGCTTTGCTTCTTAGTTGTTAAGGTTTGTGGTTTCATGATTAGTAGTATTTTTTCTTCGTAAGTACATTCTTCTGACTAGGCAACTACGAATAGAACGTAACTGTTTTCCTTTTCTGAACCGCCCACATTATAATGATTTTCTAATGACCAATTAGCTTCCGGCAAACGTCTCTAATATGCATTATTTGCTTCTTGATTGCATATATATTTTCTTAAATTATCTATGTTATACTATTGATCATGATAAAAGAAAGGGAAAAGTTATACTAGATCGAGCATGCGTGTTTGAGTTATTTCCTTTGAGAAAAAAAAATCCTAAAATTAATATTGTCCAATGATTCAATAGAAGAACTTGTCATTGCCAAATTGATCACTATGCCTTACTGATAATAGCTACATATATACGAAAAAGCTTCATCATACAGAGATGATGACTCCATTTTTATCGTCTAAATTACGAACTTCTCATTGTTTACTTGATCTTGATCTTTTCCAGTAGAAATTGTAGGATTTCCCTTTTAATCCCTCATGCATGTACTATACTTTCTACACATTTGTTCTCGCTAATTCCTACCAAGTGGTCTACATCAGAACAGCATTAACTCTCTAATAATTTTCGAGTATTTAAAATTCTTAAACACCTTTATAATTAATGTAGTGAAATGCTATAATGTAGTCATATGCCCTTCACTGTTAGCTTATAAATAATGCTGAATCTTTCAAATCTCAGTTCATCACCTTCATAGTTAGGCCAAAAAATGGCATTATTAGTTGCTTTCCTACCTAGCTACAAGCTTGTTTTCTTTCTTTTCTTCATTACACTATTCGCTTATCAATCTTATGCAAAGAATAACAGAAGCTTTCATGGTTCACTAGTCTTAGTCATGATTCATTCAAGATCATTAATCTCTAATTCATATAGAAACCTTCATGGTTTGAACCATAGCCCTTCTGAGGCATTGCTCATGGAGAACGACATGGTAGAATCACTGAGAGGTTTTGGAGATGGTTACTTGATCTCACTTAACATAGGCACTCCTCCACAAATCATCCAAGCTTTTATGGACACTGGTAGCGATCTCACTTGGTTTCCTTGTAAAGACATGTTTTCTTCCTTCAACTGCATTGAGTGTGATGATTACTACTTAAAGAATTCCAAGTCAATTACAACAACATTCTCTCCAATTTATTCATCCTCATCTCTTAGAGATCTTTGCTCTAGCAATTTCTGCACTAGCATTCATAGCTCAGACAACCCATACGATCCATGTGCAGCCGTTGGTTGCCCGTTGAGGTCATTGCTGATAGGAACATGCCCTAGACCTTGCCCTTCTTTCGCCTACAACTACGGTGGAGATGGTCTTATCACAGGGAGTCTCTTTAAAGAAACGCTAAGAGTTCATGGTGATGATGATTCAAGTTCTATCAAAGAAAAATTATCAGGGTTTTGCTTTGGCTGCGTGAACTCTGCATATGGAGAGGCTGTAGGGATTATAGGGTTTGGAAGGGGTTCACTATCATTTCCTTCACAACTTGGGTTCCTTCATAAGGGTTTCTCACATTGTTTCCTAGGATTCAAGTATGCGAACAATCCTGATTTCTCAAGTCCGTTAGTTCTAGGTGAGCTAGCGATAGCTTCAAAAGATTACATGCATTTCATACCCTTGCTAAAGAATCAAATGTTTCCCAACTCATACTACATAGGTCTAGAAGGAATCACCATTAATGGAAACAGTAGTAGTAACCAGACAACCATAGAAGTCCCTTTAAGCTTGAAAGATTTTGATGCACGAGGCAATGGAGGCTTGTTGATTGACTCTGGCACGACTTATACTCACTTGCCAGAATCATTGTACTCCCAGTTACTTGCGGAATTAGATTCTGCAATTACTTACTCAAGATCAAAGGAGCATGAGACTAGAACAGGGTTCGATCTATGCTACAAAGTCCCCTGCATCAACAACACCTATTCCAGCACCGGTGATAATCTTCCGTCAATATCTCTTCACTTTCTGAACAATGTGGAGCTTGTGTTGCCTAGTGATAGTTGTTTCTATGCAGTGAGCGCACCAAGAGATTTTGTGGGAGTGAAGTGTTTGATGTTTCAGAGCATGGATGGGAATGAACCATACGGACCTGCTGGTGTTCTGGGAAGCTTCCAGCAGCAGAATGTGGAAGTTGTTTACGATTTAGAGAAGGAGAGAGTTGGCTTCCAGCCAATGGATTGTTCATCTGCTGCAGCTTATCATGGACTTCACCACTAGAGACTTTGTGGTAGTTGGTTTCTATTGAGATTGGATGTAAAAGTTTACAACATAGTCATAACAGAAACTTCGAAGTTATTGGCATGTAGTGCAGTTGGGAGATTTAAATTTGAAAGGTTAGAGCCTTTTTCTTTGATGTATGTTGCGAAAGTTGTACTTTTACTGTGATTGGTTGGGAAGTGTTAAGGTAGTGATTTAGTGCCGTCTTGTTACTCTTGCATCTGGATGTACTACCTTTGAATAAAATGGTGTTGTCCCTTTATCATGTTGTTGGTTCTTTTTGTTGTCCGGCTAGGTACTTTATATCTGAATTGGTTGGGAAGTATTAAAGGCGTGTTTCAATTGCACTAAACTCACTTTGTTTTGCCGAATTTGAATTTGAAAATATTTTATATATTTCAATTATCATTCTAATTTATTTCTAAATTTGAAATCTATTTCGAACTCCATTTCCAATGCAACTAAATATAAGAATTTAAACTCGTTTCTAACTCACTTCACTCCGAACTCGATTTTTTAGAAACTCATTTTTCATCAACTAAACCACGCCCCAATATTATTTGTGATTTATTTATGAATTTTAAGTTGTTTTATAGTGAACTATGTATAGTAATGAAATTCCAAGTGTGACATGTATCGAATTGTATGCTCCCAGCTGAAGGCTTCCTTTGTTCAAAGGCTTGAAGGGTTTGTTCTCTTCAATATAATTTACGATTAATATTTCTACATGATAGACCGAAGAACAAAGATAAGAACGTAGATTTCCAATCAAAGACCAATCTCATTAATCATCCCCATTTTCAAGAAGTTGTCGCAACAAAAAAAATGGAAGCACATTTTTCATACTCTATCTCTAAAGAACTCCATAATGCACGCAAACATCAAATTGCACATCAGTGGTTTTAATTTATGTTGGGCCTCGAAGTTAGGTCAGATTCGAATTAGTAACGTGTAGAATTTGGTGGCACCGAATGAAAGACGGACTAACTCGATAGATTAGAATCGAATAGTAGTGTAGGGATCTGAGATGGTGTCCAATAAGAAAAAAGACTAGCTAATTTAGATGTCGTCAGCAACTTGCTTGGATTGATCACTAAACCCTTTAATAGTGGACCATGTCTTGCTGCTCTTAATAGCCCACATGCTTTAATAGTTTCACATTAATTGAGTACTAGAATGAGTATGTATTTATAAGTAAGAGATGCTAATCTCTAAGAGATTAACAATTTTTATTAGTATAGGAATTCGATTCTATAATTTTTATTAGTGTAGGTATCAGAATGTGGTGGAGTTGAGCCACCCGGCGTATTGCTAGAGGAAGATTATTGAGCATCCAAGTTAGACTAGCTTAAGTTAGTAATATGTAGGATTTGACAGGTTCGATTGAAAAACGGACTAATTTGATAGTATATGGCCGAGCATATGAGCCTGCAATGGTGTCCAAATAAAAAATAGGATATATCTAATTTAAAAATAGGCCAACAACTCGCATTAAATTATGCAAATAGATCCTAACTTGATAGGCTTAATAACATCCGTCCCTTAAGTAGCTACAGAATGCTAGTTGGCTAATTCTTTTAGTGTGAGACCAAAATTCACATAGAGTTGGCAATTTCTGACTTAACTTATAAACTTAATCCGAAATCGATCCCAAAAAAGTTAAATTCACGTCAATTTTGGGTCAATCTGAAATTGAACCAAAAATTTAAATAAATTCAGATCGAATTGATAAAAAATTGACCAGTTTAATCCTTAAAATTTTATAAAGAATATATTACTTAATAATTACAGAGTATTTAAATATTACATAAAATTTGAATTTTAGATAAATATATATATTCTTAATTTATTCTAAATTAACTAATTTTACTTAATTTATAATTTTATCAAAATTAATATATTTTTAAAATATATCATAATTAATAATTTTTATATTTTATTAGAAATTAATATTTATAATTTTATTTTAATTATTTTAATTATTAAATAAGTTGATTTGAATTTAATTTGGTTATTAAATATTTTAAATTATGATTAACAATTTTAATCTATACAAATAAATAAATTAAATTAGGATTAAAAATTTTAATTTAATTATTATATAAATCGATTCAGTTTTGATTAAAATCGATTCACCTCTATCGATCCTGCGATCTATATAACAAACAACATAAAAAAACGTGCCTTCTTTCAAACCTGTGGACAACAAATTAGTAAGTTTAATACTTCACAGTTCATATCTGCGAATTACGCTTTTAATTGTATGATACTGAAAAATTATTCTGTAGAGAGCGTACCCTGTAATTCTGACGGCAGGATTATATTATTATTATTTTCTTTGACAGGAATTAATAGTTGTTAGTTAGTTATAATTTTAACCGGGGGTGAGTGAAATCAACTCCTCCGCAGCACCCGCCGGTCGACAACAGCAACCAGCCACTTTCTTCTTCTTCTATTACGACAACGACACTGTGTTTCTATCTTCTTCAGATCCCAAAAAACCTATTTCTTATTTCTTCGATCTCGATCTCGATCTGCTTCATGAGTTCTAACGGGACATCTCCGGTGCGTTGAATCGAAATGACTTCATTTTGACTTTATCAGATAGTTGATTTTTTGATTGCTATTTTGATTCGCTTTTTTGATTGGATTTGTAGAGAGTGGCGGAGACGGAGAATAGCTTGGAGAAGATTAAGCGACAGCTGAGCTCTGGTTCTGGTCGTCACTTGCTTCAAGGACCATTACTCAAGCGATCTGAGACCGTAATTGAAATGGCTTTTGTTTGGTTTGTTCTACTAATTTGGCTGTGAAAGTTTTGTTCCATAGAAACAATTAAACAAAAGATGGTAGATCACTTTATGGGGATTACACTAGGATGAGGCGCTAATATTTTGTGCTGTGTTCATCATGTTAATATTCTGTTGGGCTTGTTTCTTCTTGTCTGCAAATCGGTAATTCCAAGCTACACCTTTACGCAGAAGTAGTGATATTAAAATGCACCCTTCTCATCGGCTTCAAGATTAAAGATAAATCTGAAAGTGAAGTCACTGATTCTTGTAGAAGGAAGATGTTTATGAATTCTATTATGATATTTTAGATATATCTCTGGTACTTAAAATGCTTGCTTTTTTTACATGTTGCATCTCAGTGTTATTTTTCCCCATTTGTACAAATTTAACCTAAGCCTTTCTCTGAGGATTAAATTTGACAGGCAATGATGTTTAAACGTTTTTGTGTTGCACAGCTGAAGAAGTGGAATGAGCGATGGGTAATCCTGGACCCAACCACTGGGAAGATGGAATACAAGTAACACACCATTTTCTGCATTCTGGTGTTTTTTGGAATTTCAGAAAGCTATCTTTTTTTTAACTCATCTAATTATTGGAGTAGGATACGGAGAAACGAGCCACTTGTTAAAGGAGCAATATTATTTGACTCAAGTAGCACCATTGCTGTGTCCCCTGTGAATTTTCAGTATGACTGTTACCATTAATCTCTTTTCTGTTCTTTATAAGAAAATTAGGTGATTTCCTTCTTTGCACGATTAGTTGGATAAGTGGCATTGCCTAACCTCTTACTCCTTGCAGTGGATTGCCAAAATATGAAGGTTGTTGTTTCTGTATCCTTGTTTTTTGACCATAGTGAAATTCTGCTGACTTTTCTAGAGTAGGATTTTACCATATTCTAGAGTATCTTAACCAACTTTCTAGATATTGGAACTCCTCAGAAAAAAGAGTACTTTCTATGCGCAGAAACTCCTGCAGCTGCAAGAGCTTGGGTAGCCAGTTTACAGTAAGCTTGAGATTCTATGACACCTTTTCTATTTTGAAGTTTTCAGAAATTGTTCAGCTGCATCTTCGGATAAAGCATTTCTTCACGCCTTGTAGTTCATTGGTTGACATAAATGGTTTTCATTTTCTTTGTTCTTTTGTCCTTCAAATTGAATCTTCTTCTAACTTCCCTCTCAAGGGGCAAAATAACAAAAGAGCATTTCGTCACGCCTTCTAGTACATCGGTTAACATAACATGGTTTTCATTTTCTTTGCTCTTTTGTCCTTCAAATTGAATCTTCTTCTAACTTACCTTGAGAGGGATGAAAAACAAAAAGATCGTTTAAGAAGATGAATTCCATGTGTATAATGGAAAATGCTCATCATCGAAGATCAAAAGACTGCCTTATTGTTCAACTTTAGATATTTTCTAGGCATAGTTATAGGTGATTATAGTTACTTAGCACCTCGACCTTCCCTTGCTACTCATATAAGTGGAGCATAACATTCTTAGATTGATAGACTCGATCCTTTCCTTCCAAATTCCTACATCTCCCTCAAATGCATGCAGACTAGTTAAAATTTCCATATATATTAGAAACATCACAATAGGGCATGTCTTTCATATAATCCATCTGTCTTTCATTAGCTGAAAACACTTTTTATAGTTCTTGTCACCACCCACTTATGCATTGTTGCTTAGCTCAAAATTGCTGATTACTCTCAATGATGCCGTAATTCTGGTGCGAAAGCAAATGTCTATACTTACATTGCCTTTTCTTTGTGAAAACAGAGCCACCCAGTTGGTTTTGCGGGCTCATAAAGAGGCAGTGAATTCATTAAGTGGGAGTGGTTCTGCAAGACTTGGTACAGTTGCTACAGCAGTTGCAGCCGCCAATTCTATGGCAATGGAAGCTACTAAAGAAGTTGAAGCCGCAATGAAAATATCTATGAGAGCAGCTTTGGGATTGATAACCAATAAACCGAATGAAACTTTTGTTACTAACAATCAGGCAAATGAGCATCAGTTCGATGATTTAACTATTATGAAGGTAGAATTGGAGATTTCTTTTATTAGGAAAACTGTGATGTAGCAGTAATTCTTCTGCAACTGTTTACTACAGGAGACTCTTCGGGTAAAATGAAGAACTGCATCAGTTGGCGAAAGATCTCCGTGCACGAGATTCCACCATAAAAGAGATTACAGACAGGCTGAACGAGACCTCTGAAGCTGCTGAAGTCACTGCATCTGCTGTTCAAGCGATTGATGAGGAAAGAAGATTTCTTTATACTGAAAGTGAGCGATTATCAAAAGAATTGGAGAAGCAAATGGAATCTTTCCAAGTTAAGGTACTACGAGTCTTTCATAAACAAACACACGAGTTATTGACATATTACTAGACTTTTGGAGTGCCGATGGTCCTTAACATACTGAGAATCAAAACACGCTGAGCGTCTGAAATGTGACCTGTAATTATGCTAACGTACTTTCCATTCTTTAAAACAAGGAGTCATTGCATACTTCGTTTGAAACAACAGTATGGCTTTATTTTACTGAAATGCTTTAGGTCTACTTAAGGTGTTGATTCGCTCATCTGGTACAACTTGGAGACTAAATTGCTATAGAACCCTCCTCACGATTTGTACTTTACTTGCGACTTGGTAATAGCCAAGGCAGCAGAAGTTATTCTCTGGTTGGCACATCAATTAGCTAACTGACTCATAGGCTGTATGCATGGTCATTTCGTCCTTATGGATCTTGATTATCCTTTTGACTTGTACAAAAGGACAATAGCTATGGTGTTATTCAGTTCAGTATCCTGTACAAGATTTAACTTCATTTCCAAATATTCTAGGATCTCTGGAATCAAACAGTTGTACCTTTAAGTTGCCATGGAAGTACAGCTTTGAATCAGATTTACTTCAATTGTAGTTGACTATGTGCCTTGTTTGTACTACAGATCAGAGAATCTGAAGAACAGCTTCTGGCTCTAAGCAAGGAGAGAGAGATCATACTAAAGCAGAGAGATGGTGCCCTTCAAGAAGCACAACTGTGGCGAACAGAGCTCGCAAAAGCTAGAGAACAAGCTGTGTTGTTAGAAGCAGCTGTTCTTAGAGCTGAAGAAAAGGCCAGGGTTTCAGGTGAAGATGCTGAGGCTAAACTAAAGGATGCTGCAGATAAGGCAGCAGCTGCTGCAAAATATAAGGAAGACCTCTTAGCATATGTGAAAGTTTTGCAGTCACAAGTTGAGAGGTTAATTGCCTAGTCTTCTTACCTCACTAATCCTTGTAAGCTGATTCCAGTGTAATTTTTCTTGTTTGTTTCCAGTCAACGGAGCAATACTAAACAAGTAGTTGAGAAGAAATCAGAATCATGTTCTGGCAATGGTGACACTCTTCCACTCACAAAGCATGTAGACTCATCAGACGGCAATGTAGATAAAGCATGTTTAAGTGACTCAAGGCCGCTTCCAGAGTCTGAGGACAATGAAGTGCAGTTGGCTGTAGATGGAGTTGAAAATTGATCAGGAGTGGAGTGATATCCGGCCAACCACTGCAGGGATCATTGATCTAAGAGAAGATCTAAGAGAAGTTCCTCCCGAAGCAGAGGGAAGTAGCTTGGATATCCCTGCAGTGGATGCAATAGTCTACGAGCACCACCAGAATTCAGCGAACTCCTTTCAGTCCCTGAAAAAGCAATCACTAACTTCTGAGATTGCCAGTTAGATGCAAATTAGAATCAGAATACTTTTGTAAAATCAAATCTTCATATTAAAAAAAGGAAATATAAAGTTTGAGACTTGTTTTAACTTAGTGTAAGGTAACATGTGTAGGACAAAGTTGTACCAGCCGTATATGTAGATTTATTAAGAATCAGAAGTATGATGACTGTATGCTCTTCTCTCTCCCATGTATTTTCAGATGTGATTATAGACCTGTTTATAGCCTATATAGTAGCATGCTATGACTTTCCTAATTCTAAACAATTGCATTTTGCCCAAGTTTCAAGCTATCATTAGAATTGAGAGCTTATGTTGCGTACTGAATAGTGGGTGCCTTTGTTAGCGCTTTTCAAATGAAATCTTTTTAGTAAAAAAGTATTTTTTTTGAAAATAAATTCTTTTTTATTTATTTTTAAAAATTAATAAAATAAATAATAAAAAATTTATTATGTAAATTTTTTATATTTAAAATTTTAAATATTTATAAAAAAATATATTAAAAACTATGAACTGAAACTTAAAAAATAAATTTTAAAAATTTTTTTGTCAAACCACTCCACTGATTATAAAAATGCCATTTATTAGATTATTTAAGTACAAAATTCATCATTATTAATGAGAATAAACTTGTAGCTAGGGACATGGGAAGAACGAATTAACAAAAATCGGAATATTGACATGGGAAGAACGAATTAACAAATATAGAAAAAATCATTCCATTGCCGGGATTTGAACCCGGGTCGCCTGGGTGAAAGCCAGGTATCCTAACCGGACTAGACGACAATGGAATTGCTGCTATTTATGCTACAAACATCTTCTAATAGATTCAAACAAACTTTTGTCCGACGAGTTCGACCTATATATTATAAAGTTTATCCAAATAACAAAACTTAAGCAAAAGGTTTGCAATTCTCTAGTCTACTAATCATTTTGTTTTATCTTTACTCTATGTCAGATTAGTTTAATTGATCCTGAACGCTAATAAGAATTCATTCATAGACAAAATGCAATTACAAGTTGTTCTTTTTTCTTTTTAGTGAAATAAAATCTGGTTAATTTAGCTATGGATAGGGCTGCAAAGGTTTCTAATGCCTTGCAATTTTTTTAGGACTTCCACTTCCCTCTATTTGTGTATCAAAGATTGGTTGATTTAGCTTTGTGTCTTTAGTGACGTTAACTGTTTGCAAGTTGGCATCTATCTATAACATAAAATTTACAGTACATTGAAGTTGGAATGTTTATTCAGCTAAACAAAATTTTGCATCTTATTAGTTTGGGCACAGGTATATCTGTACCAGCTTTCACTTTGTTCTTTGAGGATTACAACGGTAAGGTTTTCCTGGTGCTACAATGGTAACGTGTTTATTGTCAACGAGTATTTGCAATTGGTGTGTTTGCTTCCCTACTTCTTTTAGGCTTTAAGCCATAAATTTGAAAATCCATTCAGCTAATTGTTAATCGTCACATCTTATTCAAAAAGAGAAGTTTTATTTCCTTCTTTTGGTGGCAGTATGTGCAGGACTTGGAGTATATTTCATTGGAGAATGGCATGCTTAAGCTGTTCTATTTGAAAATTTTCTTAGTATGTCAAGTCTTAAGTGTTTAGAATACTTTTTGGCTATCTAAATAAAGCTTTTTAGTCCCTGAAAACTCGACATCCCAAAGAATCAGCTTTTTGTTTCAGTAGTTGCATTGCCCATGTCTGAGTAGTTTATGCTGTTTGGATATGTTGGTAGTTACACATAGGATGGATGCATTGATCAAGCAATAGTCTGTACTTTCTACTCAAATTAGACAGTGCTTTAGTGGCAAGCTAATTAAAGAATGTGAAAATTTTTCTCACTTAAATTTATGGTTGGATCTTTATAACAGTAGATTTGTTGTGTGATTACAGCTTTTGGAACGGTTATTGGATATGCAAGTTATTCTTGGGCATGCAATTGTTCCAATTTAGTGTCGGAATAATGTTTGTACTGCATAGTATTTAGCCAAAATAATCGTATTCTATGGTTGTCATTTTGTATTTGTACATAACAAGGGGTGCTACATTTGGCTCGGAGAATTTCACTGGCAACTCTTAAAAGGGCATGAGTTGTTCTTGAATCATGTCTCTATGTTATGAAACGTCTGTTGTGCTATAGAAACTGGCACCAGTGACTTTCCTAATTCCTCTGTCATCCATTAACTTCCTTGCAGTGTCGGCGTCGTCCCACCTTCCTGCAGCGATGTACGTGTTGGATAACATGATATACCGTCCATCATGATCTGGTTCTAACGAGATCAAATGCTTCCCTACTCTCTCACCCACATCCACGTTACCATGCATTCTACAAGCTGACATCAATGCGCCCCATTGTGATGGTTGTGACTCCATTGGCATCGAAAACAGAACCTGTTCGGCATCCTCCACCTTGCCTGCTCGACCAAGTAGATCTGCCAAGCAACCATAATGCTCTCTCTGAGGCTGCAAGCCACGGTTCTCCATTGAGTAAAATATGTCCTTCCCTTGGTTGACTAAACCAGAGTGAACACAGGCTGTGAGCAAACATAGGAATGTCGTGGAGTTCGGGGTGATCCCCCTTTCCTCCATTTTTGTTAAAAGTTCAATAGCAACTTCTCCATAGCCGTGCACTGCAAGCCCGCTGATCATAGCATTCCACAATATCACATCACCATTTGGAACCTTATCAAACACTTCCTTGGCATCATCAATACATCCACATTTCATGTACATATCTATTAGTGCAGTTGCAAGAATCACGTTGTCATCCCTAGATAGTCCGTTATCGTCTATGTAGAAATGAATTTGCCGTCCCTTATCAATGTCACCAAGCTGAGCACATGCTTTCAACACACTGGCGAGCGTTATCGCATCAGGCTTCACCTTCTCTCTCTGCATCTTATTAAAAACATTCAATGCCTCTAAGCAATCCCTACCCCTTACGTAACCATCGATCATAGCGCTCCAAGAAACTAAGTTCCTACTTGGCATTTGGTCGAACAGTTGTCGTGCCTTTTCAAGTTTCCCGGCTTTCCCAAAACCCGAAAGCATGGTGTTCCAAGAGATCAAATCCGATTCCTCCTTCTGTTCAAAAATCGTCTCAGCATCTTCTAACAAGCCTAAATTGCAGTACATTGAAATAAGGGAATTCTTTACAACGATGAAATCTTCAGCGCCAGATTTGAAAATCTGGCAATGGACTTGGCGGGAAAGAAAAGAATCAGCAGTGTTTGGCGGCAAGCAAATTTTCACGAGGAAACCGAAGGTGAGAGCGTTGGGCTTCGAAGATTTACCGCGCATTGAGCAATAGTGTTTAACGGCGTCAGCGGGAGAGAGAACGGAGAGGAGAGCGTTCCATGTGAAAGCGTCGGGGTTCTGTATCGAATTGAAGATGGAGAAGAGATAACTGAGACTGACGGCGTTAGGGTTAGAGTTCTGAGAGCGGCGGAGGAAGAAGAGCATAAAGCGGCTAGCGGCGAAGGGGGAAGCGTGGGAGAAGCCGTAAATAATGCAGCGAGCGTGAACGGAGCGGCAGTCGGCGGCGAAGTTAGAGTCAGCTGTCGAAAGGAAGTCGAGAATTTTTTGATCAGGGGTTGAAGATAACGATGCATACGAGAAAGCAATGGGTGAAGATGGTTTCCGCCATTGATGATGCAGACGAGCTGTTCGGAGCATGGAGAGTATTGAATGGTTCGAGTTCGGAATTCATCGAACAGGTTGTGAGCGAGCGCGGAAGGCAAATTTGGGCGAACTATCCGAATTTTCTACAATGGACACCTCTACATATGATAATACTCTTTTAGTGGGACTAACAGGTAAAACCGTAAAAGCTAAAGAACAAAACTCTGATAGTATGAAAACAATGCTTACCTGATTAATAATCTCGCAAAATTTCTTTAGAAATATGAAGCTTCTGGGAGATGTGGGCTTCTGGACCTGTTGTTGATCAGCTTCGAGCCTGTTTGGCTTAACGTTTTCTTAACATTTATTTTTTTTATTTTAAATTTTTTAATATATATTTTGTAAATATATAAAAATTTATTTAAAAATTTAAAAAATATAAAAAAAAATTTACATCACATATTTTTATTATTTTTAAAAATAAAAAAATAAAATTTATTTTTAAAAAAAATAAAAATATTTTTTATTTTATAAAAATTTTATTTTTTAAGTACGTTCCCATCATCTCTTCTTTTTTCTCAATGTCTTCCGCTCCCGTCTGCTAATTTTTTCTCCTTGTTAAATTTGTTGTTTTCTAGTATAGTTACTAGTTCAAGATTTCATATTGGCATTATTAAGGACTTTTAGTGTAATGATGTGATCGGATTATGAGTTCTTTATTGGCGCTTTTCAAATTCATGTATGAGAGTAATAGGAGGAAAACTTTTATGTAAATCTATTTCATGCATTGGATTTAATTCTTCTCTAACACGTTTGTTCGAGGAACTGTAAATGCGCATGTTAGTTATGGTTTCTAATGCTTGGTAGTACGCTAGTTAACACCTCTAATCCTGTGTTGCGAAATGCCCGGCATCCCTCGCTTGGGACCGGTCGTGCAGGGATGGCACCTAGCTTTCACCCAGGTGCGTCTGGCGCCGTCCACACGCAGGACCAAAGGCACCCGGGCGCTGTCAAAGGGCGCCTGACACGTGCATCCATGGGCATCCACCTAGAGCAAGCGGTCGTTTCTTATCCTGCGTGTCAGTTCACATCCTTAACTTCTCCCAACGTTTAGAACCAGAACACAGAAAGAGACCACTGGATGCTGCTCGAGCACTGTGCGACAAAAAGCATACCCGCATTTCTCTAGCACCCATGTCCAACCTGCACAGGGCCACTCGACTGCCTCGAATTGAGTCTGCAGGCTCCTAGGGAGGATATGAACGCGCGCCGCATATGACTGCACAAGTTAGCAATTGGGAACGTTTAGTTGCACGCAGCACCTATAGTGGGGCTGCCTGTTATGCACTCTTTTGTCCAAGAGATTTCTAAGGGCTGCGATATATGCAATCATCTTTGGCCTCTGTAAGGTGTATGAAGAGCAGGCATTGTATCAAATAGAATCAATATAATTTTCCTACTTAATTTTTATTCTTGCTACTGCATGCTCTGTTTTTACTTCTCCTGCGTCTTCTACAATTGCGCAGACAAGCTGAATCCAATCACCCTCGAAGAAGTTTTAGTGTAGCAAGGGCCACAATGGGTTTGGGTTTTTTTTTTTTTTTTTCTCTTAGCAAACATCGACAATCTTGACATGTTAGAGAAAACAACAGAGAGATTAGCAGCTGAAAGCAAGTGACAACAAATCCATGTCAAGTATCAATCACCGTTGAATTCTGTTTAGGATTTCTTGTACCATAAGTCTTATACTGACATTAACATTTGACTTGAATACGCTGGACCTATCCTGTTCTGTAATGTCTTTGTCTTAAAGGACTTGAAGGTTAGACATTTTTTGCTTTCCGGCCTTATTTTACAGACACTTGGATTAGTAATCACTTCGTCTCTACTGCAAGTCATAGTCATGTTCATTGCTATATGTGCGTACAAACAAGCGATATTCTCATGTGTTTATGAATTGATTCTCTAGTTTTTCAGGAAGAAAGTGGGAATAGGTTTTCTAGGATAACTGAAATTTTGATTTGAGACTGGAGGAAAAGTATTTCTATCTGTGGTCTTTGTACTCAAATTTATTTACTTCCACCACAACAAGTGTAATAAGATTTTTACCAAACACTTGAACAATATTTACCAACTAGTGAAGACATTTTAGTTAAAACATTTTGTCGAACTACTAAAGGTCCTTATTTTGTTTTAAATCTTTTTAACTACTCATGTTATTTAGTTTAAATGAATACAAGCAAAAGATCCACTCTTTTACATTTAGTAGAAGATGGGACAAAATTCAAGTCACTGTTTTATTTTGAATTGAACTGTAGTAGTTATCTTTTGATTGTTTATCAAATTATCATACGAGTATATTGTGAGATTCTACCAACAACATGCCACTCAGCAATTTACGACTACATGAAACAGAAATAACAAATTCATATGGCATATTGTCCACGGCAATTTTTCGTTTGTATATTTGAATAATTGCTATGCATCATTGTCATGATACTAATTTGAATAAGAGACAGACATTGGAGCTTTCTTTTTCGACCAGGAAACCATTTTCCCTAGTCAGTGCTTGCTTCTTGAAAGAAACTTGAACTTTCTTAGATTGGTGTTAGGACAAGGCTGCCCTACTTCTTACATTTAATTCCATGAGAACCAAGAAATTGAAAAGAATAAGACAAAGAAAATAAGCTAATAAGGTGCATTTTTCTGTTGTTTTTCGTTTGAGGAGTGTATTTTCTGTGGTTATCACTGCATATTTTACTAAAGAGTCGCCAATTGCAGCGGCCCATTACTAGATTTTTGTGATTCTCACTAGAATCTAAACTTGAATAAATCAATTCAAAGCTCATCTACTTATTGTATCTTGAATTTTGGTTTTCAAATTCTACCTTCAATGCAGCAATAATTCAAAAGAAGATTCCAAATCTCTTTATTGAGACTCTGAATACTTATCTTTTATGACCGGGTCCAAGGAAATTCTGAAGTGAGTGAAAGCCTTGAAAACTAATTTAGCCAAAAGCAGGTAGTGTTTTGTCGTCAGACTTTGTTCTTGATTCAAAAGGGAACAGTGATTAGGAGCTAAACTTTGTACATTTGTTCAAAGAAGAAAACAAAATGTAACTTTTCGGGTAGGAAAACTCATGTAGTTTCGGATGCGTTTGGAAATTAATTTACCAAACGTTATTTTTAAATTTTTAATTTATATTTTTAAAGATATATTTTATATGTATTTAGAAAATTTATTTAAAAATATAAAAAAAATTTACATAGTAAAATGTTTTTATTATATATTTTTATTTTTATTAAATAAAAAAATAATGATCATTTTTCAAAAAAAAATAAAAATATTTTTATTTCATAAAAACTTTATTTAATAAGTACTTTCAAATACCTCCGAAATTTAAAAGTATTGAAGAAGAATAGATTACTCTGCAGTGGCAGAAGGGAAGACAATAAATAGTTTCTATGGGTTGCTTTAATAAGTTGCTTTTGCTCTTTCTGTCATAACCTTGCTGCTGGTCAAATTACATGCAAAATCACTAGAATTGTTTATATTTAAGGATTCGTTTTTTATGACTAAAGTCTACTAATCTTAAATTTGTTACCTTCTTCTTCCCTCCTTTTGTGGGTTCTAAGTCAAGAATCGTCCTACTTTCATTTGAAGAGTTCTTTCTAAGCGGTTTTCTGTCTGATAAGTACGAGAGTTTTATTCTGTTCACATCTTGTTTATGTCAAGTTATGTTATGGGTTTATATGTAGCTCCATTATATCTTTGGTTCTTAAATACGTTATTCAGTTCTTCCAAATCTAAAATATTAAATTCATGTCGATAGAGCTACGACAGTACAAGCTAATATTATAGAAACTTATCTGTTCCTGCCATTCATTCCTTGGGACTATATTAGGGGCCAACAGTTTGCATGCTCAGAGCCTCAAACTTATTAAAACATTCTAGGAGTAAAAATTTCCTCCATAAAACTGCTTCCAGTCCACTTATTGTCCTCTGAACTCATATAATAGATGTTTCCCAACTATTAAAAGATTTGCTCCTTTTTCTTTTTGACTTATTCTCTTGTTGTATGTCCTGGGAATTGTATGAACTAAGGAAAAGGAAAGCGTCATTTGCTTTATATGTCAAATATAGATCAGATAAAACATTAGTTAGATATGTTAGAAGAAACGTTTTCAATGGCAAAAGTCAAGAAATTACAAAATCTTCTCTTGTTTAAGCAAGCGCTCATGTGTACATTTTTCTATTTGTTACTGGTTTTTATTAGTCATGGCTGCATGAGTGAAGGTAGTTAGTACAACTTTGTTTAATTTTCTTGTCTTTGCCCTTCTGTTAATAGCCATCAACAGTTGAATTCAAGTTTGGACTTTGAACCAGGGTAGTCTTTGGTTGCCAGGCTCCCTAGGCCAACATCATGGACACCATCCAAGTCATAAGAGGTATTTAATAAACACGTACTGAATCAGCAGCCAACATCAACAGTTCCCTTAATAACACAAAGTCATAAGAGGTATTTATTTAATATCAAAAACTGAATCAGCAGCCAACATCAACAACTCTTTTTTTTATATTGTGTTTTCTTTCTGCTTGTTCTTCAATATGTCTTTTTTTTTGGTTTGCGGTTTATGCAATTAACAGGTAAGCTTGAATCAGCAAAGACATACACCCTAGACCCACCTTACAGAGTCATAACTTATCGCACATATATTCATAAAACGATTTGTATAAAAGTTAAACAGGTACATACTGTTTTCTTGTAACCTGGTTTATGAACTGTAAAAGCAAGAGCGTTTTATGGCAGCCTTTCACAAGTTCGAGCATAGAACTTCATAATAAATTTGGATCTCACTTCTATAGTATAGCTTTCACATCGAATGGCTCCTTGAGCATTTAACTCATCTTTTAGGAATCAGAGAGCTCTTTTTTTGTGATTTAGGAATTCTGTCAAGATTTGTAAAACTTCAGTTTGAAGTGAATGTCTTCCTTTACCTTTTTTATAGGGTACGATTTCTTCTTCTTTTTTTCCATACATGCATCAGGTGGTAATTATGCATTGGAAGATTTTGTTAATCAAACGTGATCATAAGAGAAAAGTTGCATCAGAATTCTGCAATCGGCAATCCTTTTGAAAATTTTAGGATCTTGAAAGCTAAGTATGCTACAGGGATTCAAAGTAATGACATCGGAAGTGTACTGTTTTGTTTTAATTTTGTTGAAGATTCTAAAACTAAACTTGCAAATGTCTAGCATGGTGCGTGCATCCTTGCTATGGGAGAAAGGTAACCTAAGATCAAAGATCATATGGGATCCTTGTTCATGGCACGTTACCGTTGTAGATGTTAGAAGATGAATTAGGGTAAGTGAAAAATATGCACATTCTAGTATTAATTTCATTGCGTGACTAATTAACTCAATAGTCAAGGTTTTTGTTTGAACTTTACACGAATCTAACCCTTGCAATTTTTTTTGTCTTAATTAGAACATAAAAATACCATTATTAGTTGAAAAACTAAAGAAGAAGAAGAAGAAATATAAACGTATATACTTACACCAAGCTGGTCAAAGATCGATCATCAAAGACTTGTCTAGAGCTAGATTGAAATCCATCTATGTCAAAAAGAGCTATTATGTCATGCGACTCAAACCTGTCTTCTTTGCTTATTTGCTAGATAACAAAATTTTTGGTTTGGTTATTAGCTTGCTTGTAGAAGCCACTTGTAGTGGCAATTAATTCGACACACGAGAAGGAGGAGTTTCTGTATCTGAGAGGGAGAGTTTTCTGTTAGCTTAAAATAATGGGGTTTTATTTTTGTTCAAAGGAATGACTTGACCAAAGCTACCACCTTTCCATGACCTCTTCACATTGAAAGCTTTGCTAGTAGTACTTGGTTACACTGGCAAGCTTCAAAGATAATATAGAAGGACCTTCATGAGCAAAATCTAGCTCATAATTCGCAACAGAGAATCAAGAGTAAAAACTAATGGAAGAGAAGGTCATTACTGTAGGTGATTTGGATAAGGGAAGTAGTGAAATTGGTTTAGTTGCTGGTGATCATCATCATGACAACAAGTTGTTGGAGGATGAAGAGGAGGATGAGGAGCTGGTGCTTCCAGGGTTCCGGTTCCACCCTACTGATGAAGAGCTCGTCGGGTTTTATCTCCGACGGAAAGTTGATAACAAGCCACTTAGTATTGAGATCATCAAGCAGATAGAGATATACAAGTATGACCCATGGGATCTCCCAAGTAAGTTCCTCACGCTCTTTACCTTTTGTTGTTGCATCTGGTCTTGTTTAACATTCTCAAATATCCTTTACGCTTCTTGAGTTACTGAATTGGTTCACTAATGGCAAGGAACTAAGAAGAAAGGCACTATGCTTGCAAGAGAACTAATTTTTAAGTAAGGCTTATATATTAACGTCTTATAATAGAAAGGTTTGTAATACTGATCTCGAGCTCAAGATTTGAACTTTGCACCAATTCAATAATTTCTTGTTTATATGTGTAGTTAGAATAGCGTCCGGTTAACTAGAAGGTTGAATGGTTTTCCTTCTTAATTTGTTAATTGTACAAAATTCAAGATTAATCCAGGTCATTAACAGTAGTGTTCAGATGCTTCAGCAAGGTTTAAAGTTTATGCTAGTTGCTGTACATCTGTAAAGATTTCCTGTTTCTTATTCTATGATTCATTACAATCTCACTATTTGATCCTTTCTCTATAGCATGATGGTGTTTGCAGTTTGTAATCTTTATCAGTGACATCTTGATAGCTAAATAACAAAAGGAAAAGGAATAGTTCCCATTCAATGTATTAATTGCTCTGACGTATATGAATTCAAGTAAACACATGCAGCTGCTATCATTTCGTGTGTATGAATATGGTATTATTAGTACATCCATCAACTGATGCAAACAAACTTACCATAATTATCTATAAAATCATGAAAATTCTGCTGACAGTAAAGGGCATTGGAGCTAGAACGAAGCTCTCCGTTCTGAAGGTCAACCTTAATTTTAATGAAATTTGATATTCCTGCGACTACTGCTTTATTTTCATTTCTAATGCCGACTCTTTCCAATAACCACGAGCATTGGATTAACTATAAAGGGGGTAATCTTTTTTCTAAGTTGTCAATTTTATGAAATTTATGATGCAGAAGCCAGCACACTTGGTGACAAAGAATGGTACTTTTTCTGCTTGAGAGGAAGGAAATACAGAAACAGCATTAGACCTAACAGAGTCACCGGCTCGGGGTTCTGGAAGGCAACTGGTATAGACAGGCCGATATATTCCACGGCGGACTCAGCTGATTGCATCGGATTGAAGAAGTCCCTGGTTTATTACCGAGGTAGTGCGGGAAAGGGAACAAAGACAGATTGGATGATGCATGAATTCCGCCTTCCCTTAAATAACAGCAAGAACGATGAAGGCTTGCAGGAAGCAGTAAATTAACAGCTGATCTTTATATTCTTTTGCTACGTTGTATTGCTGAATGGAAATCTGATTATTGCTGTCGCTGAATTACTTGATTAATTTTTCAGGAAGTTTGGACAATATGCCGGATATTCAAGAGGATGGCTACGCACAAGAAATACAGACCACAGCAATGCAAGGCATCGTCAAGCAACCAGCAGGCACAGTCAGATACTAGCTCGAAGACGAGCAGTTTCGAATCATATAACGGTGAAGAGTACAGATGTTATGCAAACCCTTATCTACTGCAACAGCAGCAAGGTCATCATCGCAACATTGCTCCTTCTGCTGCGGCTGATTACTACTCACAGGAGAAGAACCAGTACTTAATGAATGCATGCCACTGGAGCCAAACAACTCAAGCAACTCCCATTTCCGTACTACAACATGCAAATTATCCACACTTACCGAATTACTCGAATCAGTTCATCAGCAATGATGGAAACTGGGATGAACTGGAAAGAATAACGAATTTCGCGTCTAATCAGCTGCACCATGATCAACACTATAGATACTTTTAAAAGTTTTAGACATGGTTATAGGAGGACAAGTTACCGTATCAGATCAAAAGGTAACTATGAAGCTAAGACTTCAACTGAAATGTTTTCCTAGCGATGGCCGTAGAAATTACGAACGGAAATATTGCAACAAGTATCAGAGTGTGATGCTGTTACATTCACCGGTACACAGGAGCTCTACTGTTTAAAATGCTATCTATATATATAAGATATTTGTTAGTAAAAACTGTCGCTCTTAGTAGTTGGGTGATTCAACAGAGAAAACGGGCAAGAATTGTCAGCACAGTCAAGAATCTGGAATTTCATCTTTGTTGATTGATTGTTGTTTCCTAGCTCATTAATTAGTTTGAATTAGAGCCTGTTTACATCATCCGAAACTCCAATTTCTTTTTAGGAATTGAAATTCTAAAAAATTCATATATTTTATTTACACAAAAAATAAAAAATTTCAATTCTACACACAGAGCTTTAATTTTTTTATTTGCACACCTTCAATGCAGTTCTATTTTTTAATTTCTAACTCATTTTCAAAACTAATTGAAACGCAAAATTAAACTCCACTTTTAATCTATTTTTCAAAAAACTCAACTTCATATTTTTTCACTTACAAATATTTAAAATACACCTTTACGGGTCAAACAAAAAAGTCCATGTGTTCTCCTGCCTTTATATCTCTTCTTTTTCCGTCAAAAGAAGAATTCTTCATTACAAAATTAATAAATAAATAAAATGAAAATGAAAAAAGATTTCTTTGAAACTTTGATGGCGAGATGATTTGTCGCACAAAGAATAATCTCTCATTCAAATTATATAATAATCATTAATGAAAATATGATTGCGATAATCTCCCTTAGACAGTTTTATTGTACTTTGAAATGTGAACAATGCTTACAATACTCTTCGAACTTTTCTTGGGCTGTCTGTTTGGTGTAACATCAGACCTTCTTTCTGTCCACATTTTCATTGATGCTGTTTCCAGATTTCCCATTAGTTAGATTCGAGATGATCGATGCAAAAGCAAGATACCCTTACTCGGACAAAATTGCTTTCATCGAATTCATATTTCTGCAGAAAAGAACAGTCAAATACATGCATACGTTTAATTCAGTAAATGATGGTTGAAATGATCTATAGACAGTATTGACTAGGATGCAAAAAATCAAAACCTTCGAGTTCTCTAAAGTTTCTACCACATAGCATAATAACCTTCACAACTGTTTCCGTTGAGTTAGGAGCAGGTGTGTTTCTTCATAGGAAGAAACAGCTTGAATATAAGATCAATAACCCCATGAAGAACACATTAAACATGGTGGTAAATGACCTTCACTCTTATTTCCCTGGTTAAGACAAAAAAATTTTACCAACATTTCATGAATTCATAGAGCTCAATCAGATCCTTGATCTTTTGACCTATTGCTAATACTGACATATACACTTAGACCATAACCCAGGGTCTGGTTTTGCTTGTTACTTCAAGTTCAGGAAAGGGTTGCGAATCAGGTGCAGCAAATGTACACAAGATAGTATCACCAAGCTGTCACGATCAAGGCATCAACCAGTTGAAAAGATTGAGACAGAGCATAGAGCATGACATATGGCAATGAGGGTGTATAATTTTAACATCATGTCAGGATTGTTTTGGAAAAAAGAAAAGCTATTCGGATCTGACACATCAAACTGTGCTTTCTTTTTTGGTTTACGATGGTCTAACTCAGCAATTTGCTTGAGTTGAGAAATTCCAAGTGAAGCAACAAGCTACAACGTCATGCGTGGATATTAATCCATCAGATGATGACTGCAGCAACCCTACTAGAACCACGAAGTAATCTTTTCTGAAGAAGAATTCCAAGAGTTCCTGCCATGTTTTATTTCTCTTCCAATACTGGCAATCTCTCAAGCTGGAAACCTCCACATACACTGACTTTCTGCGATCTGCTAAAATCATGGTTGTTAAAATCCCGATTTAAATTTTAAAATCTTACGATTTTACGATTTTATATCAACAAAACGATCCTATTTGATACAAGATCTCGATCTTAATTCTAAAATCCTTAAAATCCTAATTTTACTTGCGATCTTACGATTTCAGTTTATAAAAAATTTCATGAATCAAAAGAGCTCTCGAGGATTTTGAGTGAAGCTGAAATACTAAAGAAGATCAGTCGTTCGTTTGTAGCCGTTGCGATTGTGTTTGATTTAATTCGTGAGAGATTTATTATGAGAGCAAAATATTTTCTGTATGATTGTGGTTGAATTATATTTTTTCTCTTTATTTGAGGCGATAAAGACGATTGCTTGATTACATAAGGAATTAGATTTTCTAAATATGGTATAACTATATAAGTGTATATTTACAAACAATGACATAATATGTAAAGATATTGTGATAATGAGCTAAATAAATATAAAAAATTATTAATGATATAGTTTATCTGAATTACAAATATGAATATTGTTACTTTATTACATTAAGATGAAATATAAAAAAATTATGTATTTAATTTTCAGCAATTTTAATAAGTACTATCTAAAATTTTAAAAACATTAAATAAATTTATAAAAAACGATCGATAAGTAAGATCTTACGATCTTACTTAAACTCCTGATTTTACGATTCTACACAGGCGAAACGATCCTACATAAAATCTCGATCCTAACAACCTTGGTTAAAATCAACCAAGGATAAAATAAAGAGATATGTGTAAGAGTGGAGCAACTTTAGAGACTACGTACTTCCTAACAAATTGCTTAGATAGACCTGACTATGGTAAGATTGATTATTCGTCTGTTGAGAAGGTTAAAGCAAAGTTCAATATCATATGAAACATTTCTTCAACAAACTAGCTGAAATCACCTAACTGTAAGTTGCTAAGATTCATTTCTATCAACCCAGAATGAAGAATAAGTTGCATACATCTGCTATGTTATGGTTGATGTGTCTTCTTATCTATACTCAACTATCAATAGACTGCACATACCAGCAAATTCTGTCTTTGATTATGGAGCCTTTCCCACTATAGATGGGTTTAATGAATTTGACAACAGTGACATAGTACCAAGAAATACCATCCACAAAGCAATGCATCAATTGATAATTAATTATCTTAACGTATAGAACTTACATGCTAATGTGAGCTTAACTTAATGCAATTTAAAAAGAAATCATAGCAGCAATAGAGAACATCTAAAGCTTACCAATAGACCATGGAGTCTCTATGGTTCAAGATGCTACTTTCTTATCATTTGCCCGACCATGTTCACTATTGATTGCCAGATCCTTCCTTTCAACTAGATCTGCTTCACTATCCTTTCCAAAACCTAGCTCAGACATGTCCTGTTTTGCCATCAGGTTTCTGAAAAGTGAAAAGATAAATGCAGAACAAAAGATTCAGAGCACTATATCGAGCCTAACGTCAAGGCGCATCAAGTTATGCATAAGGTTGATCTCTTACAAAGTCTCTTAGCAAGAAAACAGCTCATGTTGTAACTTTACGGTCATACGTTATTCAAAGACACCATGAAATCTTCTACAGCAAGAACAACAACATGTCCAATATAATTATAAATCTTCAAAGGTCAATAAACTATCTCTACTACATGTATCACTTTGTTTTAGTTTGACAGAACTTAACATATGAAAATGATCTTCATGGAGATATGTCCTAAATAGTACTACAAACTAAACACAAGCAAAATGCTCTTATGAACTCTTGTCAACTACGTTGTAATGACAATCTCATGCATAGAGAAGTTTCAAACCTTTCCATACGACACTCTAGATACTTCTTCGAGAAATTCCTACACTTTTCTGACTGGTAGCCAGCAGATTTGAGGCAGGCAATGTAGTCTTTCTTCTCCTGCACAATATGGCCAATGTTACAGATTATGCAAGTACACAAAGCAGGCATACAAAGTTTCATGATCAAATAAGAAGACAATGGCCCGTACACCAATTGAATTAGACAAAGCGAGAAGTAACAAACAGAAATGTTACCGAGTCACATTCGTGTAAATGATCAAGAGGAAACACGCCTTTTTCTGGTGCTACCGGTTTTAATCCTCTATTTCCACCGAAAGCTCCACCTGACAAACAAAAAGACCATCTTTTTCAGAGTTCATAACTACTAATGAAACTAATATAGAATTCACAGCCGCATTATCAACTAAATTTCCAGGCAATTAATCGAAAACAGAACCACCAACTCATACAAATCAACCTTTGCATCTCAAACTTAAAACTAAAATTAGTGACGAAAAACAGATGAATCAGCCACTTTTGCACGCGTAAATCAACAAAAAGAGAGGGCAACCATTCAATCAAGAATCGTAAACGAAACTAAAACAATAAAAAAGAAATAACTAAAAAAGATAATTTAACCAACCAGCGCTCATAGTGAAAGGATCGAGCTGCCTTGAGATCGAAGAATTGTAGTAACTTCTCCAAATCAAATCGATCAAAAAATCTAAGAAGAACAAAAAATTGAAGCCGAGAAGAACTTTTGCGCAAATAGTCCTTAATATTTAATAAATAATAATTACAACTAACCATGAAAGTTTCAAGAATCATTTCTCTATTTACAAGATAAGTACAAGGTATTGCATATTGCTAATTCAGTATTTAGGGGATGATGATGCAAGTACAACAGTAAATAATAACAAATGTTTTTTTTTATTTTCTTTATTCGATACACCGGAGCTGTCTTCCGATTTGGTCTCACATAAGTTCATATTTTACCAAACATGCCACTGCTACCAGCAGCAACACATCTGAAAGGTCGACATTCTATGAGATTCCTATTTTTTGTTTAAACTCATTGATGATTAACCCTTTTCTTTATCAGTGTTATTTCTACATCTCTCATTATGAGCTCTTCAGCGTTAGGGTAAACCATAACTGTGCGTACTGGTAAAATTCTGTATTTCTATGTGGTTGTATTGTGAATGTTTATGGAGATTAAATGCAACTCGAAAGCCTCTTTTCGTAATCATGGAATTTGAAATAAACATTGCCCCTCTTTTAGCCTTGAGAAGTATTGGATTTCCAAATTGAATTAGATTCAAATTAATAGTATAAAAGTTTAAGAAAATGATGAAAGACGGACTAGACGAATAGATTAGATTTGAAGCAGTAGTATATTGGCCTAATAATAATGTTTAATAAAAAACTATTTAATTTGAAGATAGATTAACAACTTATTTTAAATTAGATCAAATTATATTTTTATTTGGTAGGTTTAATAACACATGTTCCTTAATAGTTCAATACTTGACCAAGTGCTGAAATATATGTGTTTCATATGTGAGAATGTTAACTTCCAAGTGTTGGCCAATTATTTTAGTTTGAAATTTTAATCTTGCAATTGACATCAAAGCCCGATTGAATGAACCACACAACGTATTGTTGGAGAAAATTATTGAATCCTCAAGTTAAATTAGGTTCGAAGTAATAATGTATTAATTTAGTGGACTAGCCAGATCGATTAAACCTAAATTACTAGCATATGGACTTAAAATAATGTCTAAATAAATAACGTACTAATTAATTTGAAAATGAACTATACTAACTTATAGCTTAATAGTCCACTCTCTTTGATAACAGCTAGTGCTAGAATGGTTATATTTCTATAAACGAAGTATGTTAATCATTAAATAATTTATTTTAGTTCGTGACTCTATCCTTTAATTGCTATATTGCAAGCCGGGTCAGAAAATGCAGAATTTTCCGTCGACAATTGTATTATCATTGCATTTCTGGTGTTCAAGCTGCCGAGCGTATTGGCATGCCTATGCCTGTTGTAGGTCTTCGAAGCAGGTTACCCCTGCATAGACGTTGAAGCCGTCTTTATGATTAGCGCAATTCCAGTAATGAGTTTCACGTCGGCTAATTTGAACACTTTATTAAGCTTCTCTGGCATCTCTGCAAGCACCTAGCCAGTATAGCAGGTGCCATTCATTATTACTTAACCTTACTGTTAGTATCCATGGAAACGTACTGTTCTTTGGGACTCGAATCCTCTCCAACTGCTTCTTGGATTTTGTTTCAGATCATGGCTCCAGCTTTTGAAAACTGTCTGCAACTGAAGAACAGCCTCCAGCTCATCTAAAATCTTCAAAGAAACAAAAGCAGAGGCAAAAGAAATCAGTCGAGAACTTGAATGCGTCTCCATTTTCAGCAAGCCCTAAACCGAATTAAAACCTAAAACATATTGAGAAAAAAGAAAAGAAAAGATGAAAATAAATAAATATGCGGAAAATAGATAAAAGGAAGGCCTTCAGACAGATTTTATCACAAGGCCGGCTACGGAGAAGAAAGAAAGCAAACAGAGAGAACGACAACGGCGGCAGCCTATTAGAGAGAGAGAGAGAGTAGTAAGTAGGCTTTGCTCGAGCAACAGAGAGAGAAGATAGAAATTTTTGATCGATTGATTCGGATTGAAAACTATTAAAATTCATCAGAGAAGCTAAATAATCAAAACTTGATCTCGATCATTAGCTCAGAATGAAAGATCGCTGGGTTTTCTTTCCTCCCCACGATAGTCGATCTCTCCACCAAAACAAATTTGAAGCTCTCCCTCTCTCTCTATCTTTCAGCCGCTACTAGACCTCCTCCCCAAAATGCAATCTCTCTCCTCGTCGCCGCTACCAGAGCTCCCAAAATTCGATCTGCCCTGCAAAATCTCCAACGCCCGATTGATAAACGCCCATTTGAAATTCTAGACAATACCAGTTTCCTTTTCTAGTTTACAAGAACAGCAAGGCCCATTTGTGGGCCTCTAAGGCCCATTTAAGTGTTTTTGGCCCGAAGCTCATTTTAGAATAGAGGTCCATGCTCTCTAACACTTGGGGCGTGTTTATTTAGAAAATAAATTCAGTAAATTTGAATTTTTAGAAGATCAATTTAAAAAATTAAATTAAAAATAAAATTTTATATTAATTTTATTTTAATAGTAAAATTTAATAGAAAAAATTTTATTTTAAAATTTTTTAATTAAAAAACTATTTTAAATTATTTATTATTTTATATTAAAAATGAGTTTAAAAAAAAATAGAAATTTGAAGTGATTGCAAACACGCCCTTGTTCAAAGAGCATAGATAAAGTCAGTCATTAAATCATGGAATTATATTATTAGTATTACTATTACTATTGCAGGTAAAATAATTCAAACCAAAAATTACTAATTGTTGAATACTATATATATACGTCCGTAACATCCCTGTGTACTCTTCTTTAGACTTTTTTCTTTCATATACAACATTGATTTTCAAAAACCCCAAGAGGGTGTATGTCACAGAGGAAGGAGAAGGGTAAAAAAAGTAACCATAATATTGCAGTAAATTTGATGACAAAAAAAAAACAAAACGCATTTCAGTGTAAGAATATAATAAAAGAAACTAAAATATCAAAAATTACTACATTATGGCAATCTTAGGTAAATCAATTGGACCAAACAATCATCAAGATGGTCCCTGTACACAAATCCAAAACTGGATCACTCATCTAATCTCACTGAGCAGCAATATCTCCAAAACTAGTTCCCATATACACACGTACAACCTACAATCCTCTTCAACCAGGGAAAATTTTAACAACTAGGCACTCAAGATCTATGTTTCTCTGTGTTGACCTTGCAGATGCCACCATATCAACATGTAGCAGTATCATCCAGTTCCCCTTCACCCTTAACAATCTTTCCATCCGGTGGTTTCCTATAAAACGAAACATACGTTCTCAGCAATCCCCATAACTGTGATAAAACTACGAAGCACATCTAACAAACTAAGACTTTAACAAAGAATGATCACAACATATGCCTGTTATAGAATGTAAAAACCTTTGTGATAAAAGTGATTCCTCCGAAAGAGCCTTCTCTAATCTTTCTTCAAATGGTATCGGATACCAACTGACTTTTTGGTCCTGGAAACAAGTGAGACACAAACAAAAGCATCGGACCGGTTTTGAACGGAAAACAAAACAAATGTATTTTCATGACAAGTCAGATTGTCCAAACCTCTTTATACTTGGTTGTTGAGTTTGGAATTCCTTTTCCATCCCAAGGTTTTGGTGGAGTAGGAGAAGGCTCATCCTCGCTCCAATGGGCAGCAACCATTCCAATGATAGGTCTATCATTATCGGTACTCCTCAAGGACTTCTGAGATCCCTTGCCTGCAGCCGGTGGCTTCAGCCATTGCGATAAACTCGACACACTTACCTGTGGTTCTTTATTATTCAAGGCAGGAATCACACTACTAGGGCTTTCCAGAGAAATAAATTCTCCATTGCCATTTGCTTCTACCAAATGACTATTCCTTTCATCAGGATGTGAATCAAGTTGTGCATTCTCTCTATCACTCAAGTTAATCGATTTCTCAAGCATACTATCAGACTGATCAAACTGATGAGAGCCTTCTTTTAGTGATCTCGATTGAGATGAGTTCTCAAAAGGATTAAATACAGGACGAACATACTCTGATTGTGTCCTGGCATTTTTCTCCATCAAATGTGTTTCATCCACTCCTGTCAATGGAGTTGAAAATGAATTCTTGGGTTCACATGATTCAAATTGCTATCAACTTGTGTTGGAGACAAGTTATGAGAGTTGTATGGCTGGGTATCGATGTCAGATGCAACAACAGTACCTTGAAATTGTGCAGGCATCTTGGACGCAACTCTTGCAGAACGAGATTCATTACGAATAGACGCATGTTTTTCTTCGGGCTGATAGCTTTACATAATGCCAAATTGCAAGATAAAATCAAAATAAAACAGTTGCAAGGTCAAAGTAAAACCATGAAAATAAAACAAATACATCGTACTGCATAAAGTAGTTCGTTGAGTGCTTGGATTTTCAAGGAACCTTTTAGGAGACAAAGACAATTGATCAAGCTGCTCCTCATCTTCGAAAAGCTTTTTAAGTGGTGTACCACGGCGTCTTGAAGTAGAATTGACAGCATCATCGCTATCACCGTGCTTCTGAGAAAATTTTCTACTTGATACTTTCCGAAAATCATTCGGTGTTTCAAGTACAGCACCAAGTCCTGCCTGCTAGGAAAAGTTCATACACATACATGTTTCAAAGAAACATAACCAAGTTCTAATGAGAAAATAGTGTCAATTAGAGGATCTTGGTTAAGGCAAAATGAAGGTTAGTGTAGAAACACCAGATATCAGCAATAATTTAAGCCTGCTGTAGATGCTGGAAAGTTTTTGCGTATACGGCTTTAAGTAAGTCTGAACACTCTGCACACCAGTTGTCCATCAACTATGCTTGAAATTAGAGTAGGATTGGTTCTTATTCCTAAAATGAAAAATGGCAGGACCACACTTTTTTACTTAACACAGTGATTGCTATAACTATCTACAGCAGCTGTTTTGGAAACTGCTACAAATAAAATACATTACTATAGTTCCTGATCAAATCTTCATATACTAGCAGATTGTTCTTGTGAGTAAGATCTGACAAGCAGAACTATTGATGCAAAAATGCTATCAACTCATGGCAAGGTTTCTTCAGTTGACAACTATAACATAGCCATAACCTGCATAGTGAAATAGAAACCTAAAAAACTAGCAGAAAGATTTAAGAGAAAATAATAGTGTAAAGAAAAGGATCAAATTTATAGATGCAAATCGCACGAACATAGCTCCAAAAGATGAAGCTATAAGCTTGGTACTGATATATGTATAAAAGTATTTTTGAAGTTATTGAAGGTCTAAAAGTCCAATTCATCTAACAGATTTCCCACCAGTGAAAAAAAAAAAAAAAACAGAAGAACTTGTTACTCAGAACCTACTTGATTCTATCTGAAGCTTACCCAAAAAAGACAGTGTCGTAAACTTCTTTGAGAGGACATCATAAACTCTCAAGAGAATGAAAGAACAGCCAGAACAAGTATGAAGAGGTTTAAATGTTTTTTTTTTTTTTTTGCATTAAGTTATAACAGTCTATATTCTAGTGCCACATCTGCACCCTCCCTAATTCTAATGAGCTTCCAAACCTAATTCTAATGAGCATTCCAGAATAAGTGTCAAATAGTGATCTGATTTCTTCCAAGTTTATTGCCTTAAAAAATCAGTAGTCACTAATGCTGAAACATGATTGAGTGCCGTAATCCAAGTACCAATAAAAGACATACCAATTGGTCAATACTTATACAAGATTTTCCATGAAATACCAATCATGGAAAAACAATCTAAGCCTTGCATGAAATCCACAGCTAGCCAATAACGCAGTAATAAGTATTACTGAAAATCAACACAAATACCTGATCTTTCTGTTTCCGCCTTAAGATGTTCCCAAAATTTCTCTCACCAAAAGGCGATTCATCCTCTTCAAAGAATACAAGTAAACACATATGTACAAATTTTGCAAACAAATCACAACTGAGCAATGTAACTATTGGCAAAATGATCAAACTAAACCGAGCAAATACCTTCATGTAAGCGCACAGATGCCTGCTGTTTCTTAGAAGCTACGGATTCCTGTAGAAACAATCACACGAATCGAAATCAAGATCTACAAACCAACATTACCCCAAAATTAATTTCTAAAATAGATTAAAGCAAATTTTGTCAAAAAAAAAATCCAATCTTTACCGATGGTTTTAACCGGATCGGTTTAGAAACGCCATTTTTAATCCGAAAACACCCGAAAAAACAGCTCATTGTTGTCTAAATCTTCTCTATCAAAACCTTAAAACTCCCTTCTTTTTGGTTGAAGCAAGGAAATGGAATACTTGATTTAGGGGAAGAGAGAGGGTTTACAGAGAGTTGGTGTGTCGCAATCTTTCCCGAAAACTCCTTGGAAAATTTTGAACCAGAATTCGAGAGGGAAAGAAAGCAAACGGAAGAAAATTAAATTTTTTCTTCTTGATTGAATGAATGTGAATGATTGATACGTAGTAGTGAGTAGTCAATCAGTAATTAATTAGGAGTGAAAACTTCTTGACCACATCCCGGAATGTCTGGTTAATACTTAATATAGGTAACAAAATTCTTCACCAAAAAACAGAAAGCAATATTACTTTTATATTTTAGCAATTTAAACCTCCAAATGTATGTATTAGTAACATAAAGCACACAAAAGAATTAACTATTTACAACATTCATATCTTAAATATATAAATGGAATCTCATACGGACATTTTGATTATCATCAATTTTCACAAAATAGGAAATATGCAAAAGACATGATAGTTATATATGCTAATGTTATGCACAAAATCTTCTAAAAAATCATTGAAGATTTCACTTATATAAATAGTAACAATGAACAATTAAAACTATTTTGCTATGTTAAGATTGGCTAGAGACAATTAATAAATAATAATTTTAGTTTCTTTATGTTATGATCTTAATTTGATTTGTATCTGTTACCAAAATGTGCTCTCTATACAAAGAAATTCAAATATTTGAAGTTTTACTTCATTTTATTAAATTTTAAGGTTGGAAAAGATCGATGAAAAGACGAGAAACCACTGCCAGAATCTTCAAACAATTTTACATTAAGCATCTTGTTGCAGTGACTGTTGTTGTAATGTTTGAAAAAAATAATTAATATATATATATATATATATATATATATATATATATATAGAAAATAATTTTAGAACGTTTGAAATATTAGAATAAATTTAATTTGAATAAAAATATATAAAAAAATTTTCAGAAATAAGTTTAATTTCTGACTTTTAAAATATTAAAAATTATATATATAAATTTTATATAAAATATTTATTAAAGTGATAGTTAAAAGAAGCTCACGCAAACGTTTGTAGGGATATATGAAGATGCTTATTGGAAAAAAAATTGAAAAAAAAAGATTATTTTAAAAAGCTTTTTTTAAATGAATTTTTTTAACTTAAAAATAATAATAATATAATTAATAATAAAATTTTATGACAATTTTTTGCTCTTTTTAAAATTAAAAAAATATTAAATATTTTAAAAATTTTATTGAAAACATAAATTAAAAATTAAATGAAAAGAGAGAAAAAAATCCTTCCAAATATCCACAAATTCTATCAGAAATACCCCTTGATTCGGAACGAAACAATTTAAGGTGCCATTTGACTGTGCATTCGCACTACTTTTTCATTTTAATTTATTATTTTTAATAAAATTTTTATAATATTTTAAATTTTTCTAGAAATTTTATAAATATAAATAAATTATATATCATAAATATTTTGTATAAATAATTTTATTAGTATTTGAAGTGAAAATAAGCTAATAACATTGTATCTTACATAATTAAAAATACATGAATAGATACCAAATTTGCCTTGTTAAGATAGATGATAATGATATATTATCAGCGTATCTTTTCTATAAGACGTGATTCTTTAGAAAATAAACTTTAAAAGAATAAATTATCAGAAAACATTAAAAATTTATTAAAACTAAGTTTTTGGTAAAACTAATTACTTTCGGTTATGAAAGAACATATCTGTATATTTATAGAAGTACTTAAAGATTACAAGTATACAATATTAGAAGTGATGAGTTTGTATGGAACGATTTTTAAAATATTTAAAACAAAAATTTTTTTGAAATAGAATTATTTTTTAATTAAAAAAATTATTGTTATAAAAATTTTATGACGTATAAGTTGTATATAATTTTAAATTTTTAAAAATAAAATACTGTACAAAATATACTGAATGAGAAGTTAAAAATTTTTATAATTTATTTTAACTAATAATAGTAAAATATTATAAATAATTTTTTATATTTTAAAAGTTTCTAAATACATTTCATAATATATTATAAATATTTATTAAAATATGAATGAAAGGAAATAAAGCGAAACTTTGTGCCAAAAAGCCACTTGTCAGAAGCATTAATAAGCACAAAAACTTGCTTCATAATTTGGCTTAGAAGTTAGAAGTACAAGTTTATACAATGAATGAAATTTGAAAGGATAAAATATGTCCACGTCAGTAAAATACGAGTCAAAGCAACGGCTAAAACTAAACTAAAAATCCCTTCAACAGAAGAAGTTTTCATTCGGCCAAACTCGTTATCATCTTCAGTGCTTCTGTAAGTTCCTCCAAAACCACCCATTAGTTTCCCAAGAAAAAAATTCAATAACACTGAAAAAGATCAAATAAGAAGTCTGAAAGGTTCAATCTTTGGAGAAATTACAATCAATGTCTTGTTCATCAGTTCTATGGATTGCAACACCCAAACAGGTCTTCTTCAGCTTCAGTAAAAAGAGAAATAGTAGTGTTGTTGTTGGTTGTTCTTCTTCTTCTTCTGTTTCTTTGAATGGGTTCTCGGCTTCAATTGCTGTAGCACCGACGACAAAGTCTGCCGAAGAAATTGTATATGATGTTGTGCTAAAGCAAGCTGCTTTAGCCGGAGAGGTTAGATTGAACAACAACAAGAAGAACTCAAGTTTTGCTCTGTCGCTGCCACCGGAGGAAGTTTCTCGAACTTTCTTCGATCGTGGATTGCTGAATGAAGCGTATTATCGCTGCGGCGAGGTCTGTGCTGAGTACGCCAAGACATTCTACTTGGGTAAGGTTTCTTTTTTCTTTTTTATTTATTTTATTTTATTTTATTTTTTGTTGCTCTTGTCTTGGTTGAATCATGATTATGAACTTCTTTGACAGATTTCACTTTTGTTTAAAAATAAATAAATAATCTCGCTTTCTAATTACTTGACAAATTCTTGGGGTGATTTTTCAGGTACCTTGCTTATGACACCAGAAAGGAGAAGAGCTGTTTGGGCAATCTATGGTATGATTAATCTCTTCTTACATTCTGAGCATCTATCAGTTTAACTGAGTTTCTAGGAAGTGAGGTCATGAGAAGTGGGTGGCGTTTTTGTGTTCAATTGTATTTAAATGTGAGCATGCATGGAAGTGACTTTTTGTGTTTGATTATATTTAAAAGTGAGTCTGAAAGTTAGCTTTTGTTGGAAAAAAAGTGAGAGTTCCTAGCAAACTGATACACAACCATTTTCAAACCATCTGGTAACAGAAGTTGTTGATTTTTCTTGGTTGGATTCAAGAGCTTTCAATTCCATAATAAAAGATCAACTAAGGTCCCTATCTAGAAAAACTCAACTTCCAATTAAGATGCAAACAAGAAAGTTATGGAAATAGAAGTTGTTCACGTTTGAATAACCTTGTTACGAAGTTATAGTTTCTTTTTCTTTGTCCTTTCGTTTTTTTTTTTTTGGTTTTTTTTTCCGGTGACCAAAGTTTTTGCATTGCATTGCATGCAGAAGAAGCACATAAGCGAAAGTCACGGGGCAAAGAAAATTATTCTTTTTTTCTGTCATAGATAATGATTTAATCAAGCAGTGATGCAACTTCTTTTTTCTGATAGCATCTGTTGTACATTTGGGAATCAGGGCTTATTAGGCTCCAACAATTTAATATCATTCTACTTGCACCTGTAGATAGGTGATAGAACTTTTAACAAGCAGAACTGTAACTGAAATGTGTTTCAATATCTAGTGTGGTGCAGACGAACCGATGAGCTTGTGGATGGCCCTAATGCCTTCCACATAACCCCTACTGCTCTAGATCGATGGGAGAAACGATTAAATGATTTGTTCAATGGCCGTCCCTATGACATGTATGATGTAGCTCTTTCGGATACTGTCCAAAGATACCCTGTGGACATCCAGGTATTAAGAAGCAGTCCTCCTATTAAATCTTATGACCAACAGAACTGAGTTCTTGCAATTCACAATTTGTGCACTCTTTTCTTCACGCAGCCATTTAGGGACATGATTGAAGGAATGAGGTTAGACCTCAGAAAATCGAGATACAAGAACTTTGATGATCTTTATCTCTATTGCTACTATGTTGCTGGAACGGTGGGGCTAATGAGTGTTCCTGTAATGGGTATTGATCCTTCTTCAAAAGCCTCAACAGAAAGCGTATATAATGCAGCATTGGCACTGGGGATTGCTAACCAATTGACTAACATTCTCAGAGATGTTGGTGAAGAGTAAGTTCTGAAGAAGCAGTGATATCTTTGTTTAGCACTTGAATTTATTAACTACATATTTATGTCTACACAACATTAATGAAGGGATTTCCTCTGCTTAGCAAACTATAGTGCTTAAGTTCTTGAGAATCTTTTTATTTCGATTACAGTGCTAGAAGGGGAAGAATTTACCTTCCGCAAGATGAGCTAGCGCTAGCTGGTTTGTCTGAGGATGATATTTTCCAAGGGAAAGTGACTGAAAAATGGAGGAATTTCATGAAGGGTCAGATAAAACGTGCGAGGATATTCTTCGACGAGGCTGAGAAGGGCATTGCAGAGCTCAGTTCAGCTAGCAGATGGCCGGTATGAAAGATGCAACGTTATTGATCATAGTGCAGTTCTTGCAATTATACTATAGTCTAACAGCGTTGATACTTGCATGTTTCAGGTATCCGCTTCTTTGCTGCTGTATAGGCAGATATTAGATGCTATCGAAGCAAATGATTATAACAACTTCACGAAGCGTGCATACGTGGGAAAGACGAGGAAATTGCTCTTGTTGCCTGTAGCTTATGCCAAATCTGTTATGGCCAATTCCAAGTCTGACAGCTTGATCGGAACCTAAACACCATTGTATTGTTATTAATTTCTGTTTTTCTGTTTTTATTATTTCTTTAGAGCTTGCCATGAGCTCAAAGCTCAGGAAAGAAGTGTATATTGTAACTTCATGGTTTGTGTAAGGAAATTGAGATAACCATCAATCTCAAACAAGAAAGCAAGAAAAATATATATGTAGATGTTAACTTCAGTGAAGTAGTATGTTATAGAAAATGTTTCCCAAACCACCTTCTAACGCCATTGTAGATACTCTTCAGAAACTGTTTAAAAGTTTTACCAGCAAATGCATGATTGAACAAAAAATCAAAAAGTTCATAAATGTGCTCAATAATTTAAGTGTCCACCTAAGCTAAGCATGAATCAAACTGAATACTACGCAAACCCATGCTGCAAATTTCACAAACACAGTATGATGCTTGTGATATTTATTAAAGAAAATGAAGGAAAATCAACTTCAAAGATAGGAAGTTGGATCTTTAGAACCAGAGAAAGAAATTAACTAGACAATGTCTGGTTAATCAGTTCTACTGATTGCAACAACCAGCAGCAGCAGAAACTCTTCTGCAGCTTCAGTATAAAGAAAAACAGTAGCAGTACGAAGAACTTTCAGCAGAGAACTCTTCATCAGTTCTATTTAATGATGTGATTGAAGGAACTTTTTGCAGCGAAGGGTGTTGCAGAGTTCTATTCGGCTAGAAGATGGCCGGTATGGAGCAAAATATTATATCGTCGCATGTTGCACATATAGGGCTTTTTAATTGCGCTAGAGTGAATTTCATAAAAATAGAATTTAGTAATAAGTTAGAGTTCAATGAAAATAAATTATATATTGAGTTTCTGAATCAGATTAGTTTCGTACTAATTAGAGGAGTCAAAAAAGATGGCACATAAAAAACGAACTAATTAGTTAGCTAAATCTGAATTCGTAGAAAAGGGCCAGCATGGTCTCCAACAAAAAAATTCGCTAGTTAAGCTGATAGGTGGTTGAGAAATGTATTTGAATTTAACTAAATGAAAGTCTAACACAATAGAGTTAACTATGTATATTTTTTACGGGGCATTTGAGATTACTTATAAAATAAAATTTTTTCAAAATAAAAGATATTTTTGTCCATCTTGAAACAACGAACTCTATTTTTTTATCTCAAAAATAATAATAATAATATCTTACTATAAAATTTTTTTTTTTTTAAATTTTTAAATAAATTCTTTAAATACCTATAAAAGATATATTAAAAAATATGAGATAGAAAAATAAAATAGGGTGTTTAGAAAATACAATCCTAATCTCGTACTGACTCCATATTGAAATAGAATATATTTATATGTAGAAGAAATTAATTCATAAGTAATTAATCAATTATTTTGGTGCCGACTCCATATTGAAATAGAATATATTTGTGTGTGTTTGGTAGTGCGTTTGGGGAAATTTTTGTTTTCCAAACGTACTACACAGTAAAAGTATTTGTTTGGAATTGTTTGGTTGAAATACAGCTTATCCGAACCACTACTTTTAACCAAAATATTACTCTATCTAAATTACAAATTTAATCTCAGAATAAATATTATCTAAAATAATTATGTAAAGAGAACAAATATTATCTAAAATAATTTTAACAAATTATTTAAAAAACTATTAAATATCTAACAACTTATTCAATGTTAATAAATTATTTAATTATCAATTATTTAACAAATATTTTAAATAATTATTTAACAAATTATTTCACAAAATAATAATAATTTTAATTTAAACAGATATTTATATAAAATAATTAATTTAAGTATTTCTATTTTAAAAAATTAATACAAAATCACTTTATTAAATATAATATTTTTTAAATAAGTATTTTATTCAAAATAGTATCAATAACTTAGTAAATATACATCAATAACTAATACAAAACATTAAAAAATAATTCAGTAATTTTTATGTCTCCTCACTTGAAAAACACATTATCTAAAAGTACTACCAAACATCATTCCAGAAAAACTTCTTTTTTCTCCATTTCTCAAAAGCTACTTTTTTTTTCTAAAAGCTCTATTTCAAAAAAAAAAAAATTTTTCATAAGCAATCCCAAATGCCCACTTTATATATAAAAGAAATTAATTCATAATTAATTAATCAATTATTTTGGTGCCGACCGGATCCTTACATAGTACTATTACTATAACAGTGTCAGCAATCACATATTTGAGGTATCGACTTCTCTGATGTTGTATAGCAATATAATAGATGCAACTGAAGCAAATGATGTAATTGGGCTGGTGAATTTGGGTCTCCATCAAGCCCGTTAAATTTTGAACACTTTCTAAGCTTAATAAATAAATAAATTAGTTAAATTACCATTAACATCAACATCATCGTCTTCTTCACTGATGATTTAGTTACAAGACCACCGACTACTCTCCTTCTTCTGCGAAGAGAGAAGCAGAGAGAGAGAGAGAGCATGGCGGCAGGGTTTGGAGTAGTGAGAGCAGGAATGGTTAGGGTTGTGGTTTGCAGTAATGGCTCTAGGTCTGGCTGCCTACATTGTGGGCCTACCTCTCTACTGGCACTTGATGGAAGCCCTCGGTTCTTCTTCCCCAGCCATCGTCGGTACGTGCCCTCCTTGCGAGTGTGACTGCTCCGATCAACCTTTACTCTCCTTACCTCAAGGTACGTCCTACTCAATCTGGGTCTCTCTTCAATGGATCCAGCTTTTGGATCTGGATCTGTTACGCTTATTCTTTGATTTGATTAATTTTAGTTGTTTTTTTTTTTGTTTTCTTTTGCTTGTTTGAACTTTTTTGCAGAGCTCAGCAATTTGACGTTTACAGGTGAGTTTATAATACCTGTTATTTTTCTTGGTTAATTTGCTATACGTGTTTGGAAATGTTGAAAAAGTGATCTGTCAGCTGAGATTGTCGAGGATTTTTAGTGTAAGGATACTGAAAATACTAAGAACTTGAGCTGATTTGTAGTTGCCGGAAGTGAAATTAGTAGAAATATGACATTTTTTTGACTCGTCCAGTCAGATTTGCTACTGTCGCTTCGTATTGATTGCCATGTAACATCTTCCTTTATGCCAAGTCTGGAATTACATATAAGACCTGCTGCAGCGCTCAACTCTTGACCATGGTTGTAAGAGATTTATTGGTCTCATGGAGTGAGGCATCTGTGTTGATGGTGAGAGAGTATCCACGTCATCTGGCTTTCATCAGCTTACTTAACTTTTGTCTTACAATTCATTACCATGAGGGGGATACTAATGATCTTTACTGCAAGTCTTGCACTGATGCCTAGCTTTCTCAATAAATCAATTACCGTCTACTTTCTTACATGTTTCTCACTCTTGACATCTTTTTCATTATGTTTGTCAAGTCAAGATAGCTTATTAATATCTTGATTTGATCTAGAATTTGTCGCTCGCAGATAGCTTCTTGTTATTAATAGCATTTTGTTGAATTCTTATCATGGCAGTTTCCTAGCATGTAGAGGATAATTTCCTTGCCTTAACCTGTCTGTTCTTGAGATAAGATGTCTACGAACTTCTTTTGTACAAAATAAAATGCTTGTATATGATGGCAGATTGATATTCTTAGTCCTGATAGGAGTCAGTAAAATACATCCCATAAAACATTTCAGAGACCTTTAATTGCAACATTTATGGTAAATGAAAAGACATTATTGTCAGTCTTAGGGAGTTCTAACATGAAAGCTTTCCGTTGTGGACATCCTTATTGCACATGAATGTTTCCTCAAAACTACTTTAGTGAACCTTTTTGCGAATTATGAATACATGCACAGTGGTCAAGTAGCTACATGACATTTGTTGCTGTGCCCAATGTCAGACTGTGCCAAGAGGGATGCAGAAGTGAGCGAAGAAATGGAGAAAAATTTCACAGACCTTTTATCAGGGGAACTGAAGCTAAGAGAGGAGGAGGCAACCGAAGCTCAAAGACGTTCTGATGTAGCATTGCTTGAAGCCAAGAAAATGGCATCACAATACCAAAAAGAGGCCGACAAATGCAACTCTGGGATGGACACTTGTGAGGAAGCTAGAGAAAGAGCTGAGGCTGCCTTATCGGAACAAAAGAAACTGACTGCACTATGGGAGAAGAGGGCTTGGCAAAAAGGCTGGAAGCCTAGGAACCTTAGATCTCAGCCATAAGTATGTAATTGGTTTCATCTTTAAAACTGGAGCAAGAGTTGCTAAGACTTCTAGCAACTAATTTCTGGAGTGATTCTCGAAGAGATCACTCAGGCTGCCTGCTAAGAAAAAATTTTAAGATCAGTTGTATGTTCTGTCATACATGAGGCGTATTTAGCCTGCTTCAGATGCAATCCTGTAAATATTAAATGTGTCTTTTATATCTTGTAGCTTAAGGGTTGTTATATCTTGTCGCTTAAGTGGCAGAGTAATAAATAAGATTAAACGAGAAGAAGAATAAACAAGAGGAGAGTAATTTGAGTAGAAATGAAAGTGAGAGTAATAATTTATTTTATTTTATTTAGATATATTAATAAGAATAATAAAGAGTAAATAGTTATTTTTATTTGGTAAATGAGTAGTAAGTAAAAATAATTTTTATAAAAAATCTTTTGATTAATCTTCCAAATTCACTCTTAATAAAAATACAAAAATTAAAATCACTTTCAAATTCTTTTAAATAATTTTTTTTTTTTACAAATTCACTTTCAGAAATTCACATTTTTGCAAAAGAAACGGCTTGAGATTTAAGGCAGATGCTTATAGCTAGCAAAGAACCTAAGTAATAGCTTGATATGTAAGGTTCAATCTTATACTAAATCCGATTCTATCCAATTTGATTCGGTCAAATAAATCTGACTCGATCAAAACAGACAAATTCGATTCAATCCGGACAGGCAGATCTGAACCACACGGATAGACAGATCCGATCAGAACAGATAAGTTCGACCGATGCGGATAGATATATCTAACCTGATCCGAACAGGCAAGTTCGATTCAATCAGGACAAACAAATTCGATCAGACTCGGCAGACAGATCTGACCCGATCTGAATAGAAGTTCGATCCAGATAGACAGACAGATCCGATTCAGGTAGAAAAGTCAGGTCCAGTCTGATCGGTCCGAGTTGAACAGTACATAGCGATAAACTCGACTTAGCCGAACAGATCAGATTATGAAAAATTCAAGTAAAAATCTTTATAACTCACTGAATAAGTTGAATATCAATGATATTCTTTTACCAATTTAAGTAATAATATTGACATGAGTCAATATATATCTAATATTTTAGGTATATTAGAATATTTTTATCAATTAGATAAATTTTTTTATTTAGAACTCTCATAAAATTAGATATCATTTCTGATTTAGAACTCTTTTACTTAGTAATGCAATGAGTTTATATATTTGTACTTGTATTGAATAATTGATGAATAAGAAAGAATAAAATGGAATAAAATTGAAATAATTTTTTATCATAATGAACATTAGAAAGGAAAAAAAATGAAGTGCAGATATGCGATAAAGCTTCCACACGACCTGTAGAAGCACCAAAGTTAACAACAGTGATTATGAAATTATGACAAAATTCAAAAAAATGGAAGAAGAAAATTGAAGAAAAACTTCAGAAAAAACTAAAAAGAGAATCTAAGAAATCATACTATTTTAGAAATTGAAATCGACAAACTGTGTAAATATAAAAATATAGTGTTAAAAATAAAATTTACCTCGATCGACAGCAGCGGAGCGGCGAGTAGCAAGAAGAGATCAGAGACAGAAGAGATTGAGTGAAAAACGAGAAGAGAAATAAGATTATGCGTAAATACAACAAAATAACTTAGATACGATACGAACTTTAAAATTTTAGTAGATCCTAAATTTTTTTCCATTCGGTTACATCTCAAGTTGGAATGTAACCAATCATTCTCCATATAAAAGTAATGAAAAGAAGTTTTGTTCTCAGTACTATTCTAAAAACGTTACCAAATAAGAACAATAGCAATTAATTAATTCACTTACTTTTTATTACACTCACATACTTTTAAATCTGGATCGAGTGTAACGAGATACAGAGGACAACCCTTGCGCTTGTTGGCAGAAGGTCTCATACTGCATGCTAACTGGCCTGAATCAAGATAGACTAGCAGCTACAGGCGAGGCTCCCATCGGCTTCCTTCCTGATGGATTCAGCTGAATTTTGCTAGAAGTGGTAACGACTATAGTTGTTTTTTCTCAAATGAAGGGGAGAGTAGGTGCTTCCCTGATGGGTCTTTAGAGTATAAGGGCACTACAGCTGCTCAAGTTACGGCATTCATTCAAAGCTTCTGCTTCAGCTTGCAGTATTTTAAGATTTCTAATCTGAAGCTTGTCATTGAAAGTGATGCAGTTAGTTTGATCAGAAGGCCAAAATACTACAATCCTCCACTGATAATATTTAGACAGGAAATAGAAGAGAGTTTGTTAATTTTGGCAAACATCATAATGTATGTATAATTTATAGGAAGCCAACGTCAAAGCGAGTTATTAGAGGTCCTTTTTGCAAGAATGCTGGTTGGGGTCGTGGGGTGGGAAGTAGATTCTCTTAGAACCGATTGTTATTGATCTATTTGAAAAATAATTTTAAGGGAAATTATTTTGGACTGTATTTGCAAAAATAAAAATTTTCAAAACCGACTAATTAATGGACTGAACTTGCAAAGTATATTATAATAATAATTAGTAATTAATTAAATTGGAAAGTTTCGAAAACGCGTCTTGCCTGCTTAACTTGTACGCCACTAATCACCGACTCTGGCTAGAAACCGCAACGCCTATAAATACCTACTTTCTTTCTCTCATCTCTCTAAAATTTTATTTATTTAATTTTTCTACGAAAAACATAGAGAGAGCTTGTTGGAGATCGCCGAGATCGGCAAATTTTAAAGCTTCGGGGCAGCTTTTGAATTTGTTTCAAGCGAGTTCGCTGTTGAAATCGCACAGATCTCGTCTCTTGAGTTAGTAATTTCTTCTCGTGGTTTTGGATCTGTTTATAGAGTTTGTGTTTTTCATTGTCGTTATGATTAATTAATTGTTTATTGCGTGATATGTTATTGTATAATCTTTTGTTTCTCTTTCCTTCTCGGATTGATATATTGTACAACGTTGACAAATACTTTGAAGCTGATGCTTGATTCTTGATTGTAATGTTAACTCAAACTAAAGCTTGCGGTGAAATTCTAGTTTTCAATGCTTGTGCAGATTGGATATGCTGAGTGAATTAATTGTATGTAGAAGTGTTCTGTTCGCATTGTTGTGTGATGTTTGATGGTTTATGGTAGTTTGGATCCACTGTATGGATCTCTGCTTGAGATTAGTGTTCTTCACAAGCCAACTTGTAGATTGATACTTCTTTCTCCAAGTTACTTGTTTGGGTTGCATGGTAATATCATAGTGAATTATATGCATTTTTTGTTTGTGGCTGACGTTTTGGTATTTGCTATTTGCTTGGTGAGGTATTCTCTGAAAATTGCTTGTCTTGGAAATTTGGTGTGGATGGTAGGTGTTTCATGTAGCTTATTCTCTTTGAATATGGGTTTTACTATCAGTTGGATCTGGATTTGGTGTGGATGTGAATTTGTGCATTTGGTTTAAATGATTGTGTTATTGATAATCTTTTATCTACGTGCATAATGATATTGTTTTGATTATCTTTAGTTACTTTCAAGCATGGTGACTCGTGATCATGTTTTGCTACACTTTTTTTACATAAATCATGATATTTGCTATTTGTTTGAAGTTTTTATCATCTCCTGGAACTTCTTTTTTAAGTGATACTATAGTCACCTCCCTATGTATTCGTTCTTGTACCCATTTCATCAATATATTATTGGCATGGGGTGAGATACACCCCCTTGGGATGGATTTTTGCGAATGAATGGTGGATTTAGATATGAAAAGGTACAAAAAGGAAAACATGAGGAGCTGGTCATAGTATTGGTGTTCATTCCTCAGTTTTTTATGCTCTCTTCCCGTTGGAGATCTTTTCATACATCCTTTCAAGGTTTTCAGTTGAAATATATTCTCAGTAAACTTAGTTTAACTTTTTTGTGTCATTTTAATCTTAAATTTACTTTGCATATGATGTTCTGTTGATATTTATGTGATGCTTTTCGAGGACGTGACTTATGTAAAAGAGGATGCCATACATTATAGTAGAGGCATGATCACTGGTAAAATTAGGTGTCCGAAAGTGGTTGGTTTATTTGGTGGGGCTGTCATACCAGTGAAATGTCATACTTTATGTGTGCTGCAATTTGCTTTTACATAAACCATGAGCCTCTATTTATTTGAAGCTTTTATCATCTCAAGCGTTTTTTTTTTTTTGTTTGCACGTTACATGTTAATTTCTTATTCTAACGATCCTCTTTTGCATGGGATCCATATTCGGTATTTTTTTTTTTGTTAATTTTATTTGGAAGTGATACTTTGGCTACCCCTTTCTTTCTTGTACTCATTTCTTTGATATATTGTTGGCATGGGGTGAGACACAACCCCTCTGGATGGGTTTTGTGGATGAATGGTGGATTTAGGAAAAAAAAAAGGTACAAAAAGGAATACAAGAGGAGCTGGCCATAGTATTAGTGTATTCGTTCCTCATTTTTTTATGTTCTCTTTCCAATGGAGATTTTTTCTTACGTTCATTCAAGATTTTCAGTTGAAACATATTCTCAGTGAACTTTGTTTAACTTTTTTTATCATTAATAATCTTAAATTTACTTTGCATATGATGTTGTCTTGATGTTTATATGATGCTTTTCAAGTACGTGACTTATGTCAAAAAGGATGCCATGCATTGTAGTATATGCATGATCACCGGTAAAACTTGGTGTTCAAAAGTGGTCAGTTTATTTGGTGGGATTGTCGTACCAATGTATCATGTGTGCTGTAATTTGCTTTTACATAAACCATGATCCGCTATTTGTTTGAAGCTTTTATCCTCTCAAGGCATTTTTTGGTTTGCACGTTGCATGTTAATTTCTTATTATTGTAACGACCTTGTTTTACATCTTTTTAGCATGGGGGCCATATTCATTTTTTTAATTATTAACTTCTTGTTAATTTTATTTGAAAATGATACTCTGGTTACCTCATTTCGTTCTTGTACCCATTTCTTTGATATATTATTGGCATGGGGTAAGCCACAACCCTTTCCAATGGGTTTTGCGGATGAATAGTAGATTTAGAAAGAAAAAGGGTACAAAAAAGAATACATGAGGAGCTGGCCATAGTATTACTGTATCTATTCATCTGTTTTTGAGTTCTCTTCCCATTGGAGATTTTTTCTTACATTCTTTGAAGACTTTATTTATTCAATTGAAACATATTCTCAGTAACTTTGCTTTCTTTGAAGACTTTATTTATTTAATTGAAACATATTCTCAGCAATTTTGCTTACTTTTTGGCGTCACTTACAATTTTAAGTTTTATTTGCATATGATTGTTGTCTTGATCTTTATGTGATGCTTTTCAAGAATGTGACATATATCGAAGAGGATGCCATGCATTATAGTATATGCATGATCATTGGTAAGACTAGATGTCCGAAAGCGGTCGGTTTATTTGGTGGGGCTTTCATACCAATGAAATGTCATACTTCATGTGTGCTGCAATTTTCTTTTACATAAATCATGATATTCGCTATTTATTTGAAGTTCTTATCATCTCTAGAATTTTTTTTTCAAGTGATACTGTGGCCACCTCCTTATGTATTCTTTCTTATACCAATTTCGTCAATATACTGAGGCATGGGGTGAGATACACCCCCTCGGATGGGTTTTGCGAATGAATGGTGGATTTAGAAAGGAAAAAGTACGGAGAGGAAAACATAAGGAGCTGATCATAGTATTAGTGTATTTGTTCCTCATCTTCTTATATTCTCTTTTCATTAGAGATTTTTCTTACATACTTTCAAGGTTTTCGGTTGAACATATTTTTTGTAAACTTTGTTTAACTTTTTTTGTCGTTAATAATCTTAAGTTTACTTTACATACGATGTTGTCTTGATGTGATGCTTTTCGAGTATGTGACTTATGTCAAATAGGATGCCATGCATTGTAGTAGAGGCATGATCACTGGTAAAACTAGGTGCCCGAAAGTGGTCGGTTTAGTTGGTGGGACTGTCATACCAATGAAATGACATACTTCATGTGTGCTGCAATCTGCTTGTACATAAACCATGATCTGCTATTTGTTTGAAGCTTTTATCGTCTCAAGGTATTTTTTTGTTTGCACATTACATGTTATTTATTATTATTGTAACGACCTTATTTTACTTCTTTTTGGCATGGTAACCACATATTTTTTTTAAAATTATTAATTTTTTATTAATTTTATTTGAAAGTGATACTCTGGTTTTCTCCTTTGTTTTTGTACCCATTTCTTTGATATATTGTTGGCATGGGGTGAGACACAACTCCTCCGGATGGGTTTTGCGGATGAATGGTGGATTTGTAAAGAAAAAGGGTACAAAAAGGAATACATGAGGAGCTGGCCATATATTACTGTATTTATTGATCTGTTTTTTTGAGTTTCTTCCTATTGAGATTCTTCCTGACTTTCTTTGAAGGCTTTATTTATTCAATTGAAACATATTCTCATTAACTTCGCTTAACTTTTTGGCGTCAGTTACAATTTTAAGTTTTGTTTTCATATGATGTTGTCTTGGGCTGTATTTGATGATTTTCAAGGATGTAACATATGTCTAAAAGGATGCCATACATTATAGTAGAGGCATGATCGCTGGTAAGACTAGTTGTCTGAAAGCGGTGGTTTATTTGGTGTGCCTGTCATACCAATGAAATGGCTTACTTCATGTGTGCTGCAACTTTTTTTTACATAAATCATAATATTCACTATTTGTTTGAAATTTTTATCATCTCTACGCACTTTTTTTTTGGTTACTAGGTTACATGTTTATTTCTTAGTATTGGAATCATCCTAGTTTTGCTTCGTTTTGGAATGGGATCCATATTCATTTTAAAAATAAAAAAAATTTTAAAGTTTATTACGGTAACCTGTTTATGTATTCGTTTTTGTACCTATTTCTTTGATATATTCTTGGCATGGGGTGATACACACCCCCTCATGATGGGTTTTTTGCGGATGAATGGTCGATTTAGAAAGGAAAGGGTACAAAGTGGAAAACATGAGGAGCATGTCGTAATAATAGTGTATTTGTTGTTCCTCATTTTTTTTAGTTCTCTTCCCATTGGAGATTTTTCCTTGCATTCCTTCAAGGTTTTATCTATTCAGTTGAAACATATTCTCTATAATTTTGTTTAACTTTTTTGCGTCATTAGTAATTTTAAATCTTATTTGAATATGATATTGTGTTGATGTTTATGTGATGCGTTTCTAAACGTGACTTATGTCCAAGAGGATGCCCTGCTTGTAGTGGAGCCATAATCAACTGGTAGAACTAGGTGTCTGGAAGTGGTTGGTTTATTTGTGGGGCTGTCATACCAATGAAATGCTATACTTCATGTGTATTGCAATTCTTTTTATACATAAATCATGTAGCTATCTGTTTGAAGCTTTTATCATCTCCAGGCAACTTTTTCTGTCTGTACATTACATTTTTATTTCTTAGTATTGTAATGATCCTTGGGTTTTTTCCTTTTTAGCATGGCATCCGTGTCCGGTATTTTTTTAAAAAATTTTGTTAACTTCTATTCTAATGCGAATCTCTGGTTACCTCTTCTCTTTTTTTGTGCCCATTCCTTTGATATATGGTTGGCATGGGGTGAGACAATCCCTCTGGATGGGTTTGTGCAGATCAATGGTGGATATAGAAAGAAGAAGGGTATAGAAAGGAATGCATGAGGAGTTGGCCATAGTGTTAGGGTATCTATTGATCTGTTTTGAGTTCTCTTCCCATTGAAAATTTTTCTTGCATTTTTTAAGGTTTATTTATTTAGCTGAAACATATTTTCAGTAAACTTTGTTCAACTTTTGCGTCATTTGTACTTCGAAGTTTTATTTGCATATGATGTTGTGTTAATCTTTACGTGATGCTTTTCGAGGATGTGACATATATCGAAGAGGATGCCATGCATTATAGTAGAGGCATGATCACTGGTAAAATTAGGTGTCTGAAAGCGGTCAGTTCATTTGGTGGGATAGCTATACCACTGAAATGCCATTATTCATGTGTGTTGTAACTGTTTTTTTATATAAATCATGATATTCGCTATTTGTTTGAAATTTTTATCCTCTCCAGACACTTCTTTTTGGTTAGTAGGTTACATGTTTACTTCTTAGTATTGGAAAAATCCTACATTTGCTTCATTTTGGAATGGGTTCCATATTTATTTCTTTAAAATTTATTTGCATCTGATGTTGTGTTGTGTTGGCATTTATGTGATGCTTTTCGCAGATGTGACTTAGGATGCCATGCATTGTCACTGGTAAAAAAGCGTGTTGTCGTACCAATGAAATGCCATACTTCATGCGTGCTGTAATTTTTTTCTCATAAATTATGATATTCGCTATTTGTTTGAAGTTTTTATCATCTCCAGGCTTTTTTTTTTTTTGTTTGGAGGCTACATCTTTATTAATAGTCCTTGTCTTGTTTCCTTTTGGCATGGGATTGATATTCAAATTTATTTTATGTTTTTGTACAAAATTACTTTTGGAAAGTGATACTCTGGTTACCTCCTTATTATGTATTGGTTCTTGTACCCGTTTCTTTGGTATGTTGTTGGCCATGGGGAGTGATACACCCCTCCCTACGGGATTTTGTGAAAGTACTTAGGTATCCGTTTCCCTACCATATGTATGAGAACCCGTTGTTGTTAATGTGTTGTTATTGCAATGGGAACTTTTTCAAATGGAATAAGTTACTCTTTAGCCTTCCCTTCCAGTAAAGGGTTCTTCTAATGCTCAACGTTTCTCAAAAGCTGATGTCTATGATTAATAGATGGCTGAGATCCTCAAAACAGTCTTACTATCGAATGCATGATTACCAGTGGCTTGTTTTACATGCGTACATTGTTAAGCTAGAGGTTTTAGAAATAGTTCCTTTCAGGTTATGAGAAACTTTCCCAGGTTAAATTATCTTACCTGTTTAAGATGATCTTTAGTGAAAACTGAAAAAATTAGTATTGCTTTGCTTCTCATGTGTCTTTTGAAGTTTAACCATGATGATGTTATTTTCACGTACCGGATGTTATGCATTGATGTACTAAATTTTATGAGGTTCACCTTGAAACTTCATTTGCTGTCGGCTTAGATTAGATTAGATCGGGTAACAACTGGCTGCAAATTCTTCTCAGATCAAATGAATTGTTACCTACACTAAAGAAGATCGTTGTTTAGGTACAGTGTTTTATCCATAATATGAGCGAATCAGGCGCTAAAACGATTGAATAGATGACAAGGTCTCAATTGTCACAGATTTAAATTTTAGACTTCAAAAACAGTGGTGTATACACAGGTGAACCGAGTTCTGGTATACTAATAGTTATATCAAGTATTCACTAGTTCCTTTCGATAATCTAGGTAAAGCACCACGAAAGATGAAAAAGAGTCCGAATTTCCGAAATTATGGAGGAGATTAGCTTCTCACTCGATCTGGTAAAAGTCTTCGGATTATACAGTGTTTATTGTTGGAAGACCGCAATCCAAGTAATGGCAGCAAGGTCTATGAAAACATCAAACTTGCTATATACTCTGGTAATAACTGCCCATGCACATCGCTGATAGTTGGTCTAGGTAACATACAGTTCAACTTCACGTCGAAGTTATATCTTTCCCATGATAGCCTTGAACAGCTGATGAAAGACCATCTAGTTATATCTTTCCCATGATAAATCATATGGCGTAGCTATTTATGAGCCTAATCTACACCCTGCAGAGTTCAGAGCCATGACCGCTCTAGGGTGCTAACTGGCTTCCTTAGATACCGGTTGAAGAATGAGAACCGACAGAGCTACCCTGCTCCTAATGCGTTTCACAATGTTTTGTATTCTTGATTAATTATTAGAGCACAATCGATCTGAAACAGATCTCTCTGAGAAGCTCTACAGCAGCACTGGAGATCTTCAAGTATCAACTAGCTGCGTAGATCAATGTGCATCTATAGAAAAAGAGCTTTATGTAGCTAGAGTTTAACTATTTACTTCCACGTATTCCTGTAGCGCGTTGAACACATGACCTCCCTTTTGCCGCGACAGGCAATTGGTGTTACTTTCTATTGTTTTCTTATGACAGTATAGATGAAAGACACATTGAGCGCCTTTCTGTCTCCTATTTGACAAAATGGCTTAGCAAGGACGTCGGCATCTGAGGAGTTAATTGAGAAGTACCTTGTCTCTGAAAGAGAGGGAGCCCAGGTTTGATGACTGGAGTGATTCAAGATTGTTTAGCAGTGGCGAATCGCACATCTGCCACCTCGTCGTAATTTTCCTTGGAAACCGTCACTGCTATGGTGGTCTTTTCAAATGAAGAGGGAAAGGATGTGCTTTCCCATGTGGTCTTCAGAGCATGCATGCAGCAGTGCTTCAACTAACTAGTTCAAGACCTTCGCTGCCGCTTGAAGCTTTTGCTGATTTCCAATCTAAAGCTTATCGTGGAAAGTGATGCACTGGGTGCGAAATCGGATGGGCAAACCATGGAATATAGAAAGGCGATACGCGACTCTGTTGATTTGGCAAACATACTGGTGTGTTCAGTGCACCATGTGTACAAGGAAGCCAATGCCAAAGCCATCGAAAAGGCGAACTCTGTGTCTCAGCTGCTGCACTTGCATGTCTGTCGATCACGGATGTACTCACTAAACAAAGTAAAAGGAAGGAAGAAATGAATATGGCTAATCACTAATTATAATCGTTTTTGAATGTACCTTGTGCATAAGAAGTTAAACACGAGTATTTGATAGATATATTCTCTTAAAAGGCATGCTTCACTTTGGAAGCAATCAACGCAACAGTTACAGCTCATTATCTGCAAGACATTTAATCTTTCTTCTCTTTACAAACAAGTTCAATTAATTCTTCTCTTCGCCAACACTCAAGCATACAGGTCTCTCTATATAAGAAATCTGTGAATGAAATCTAAAGAGAAGTACTACTGGTTAGAAACGTGAAATGGCTCTTGTGTTAGTCGTCTCCCTCCCGCTTGTTTTCTTTGCTATCTTGCTAGGTTCCGCATGCTACTTCATCGGAAAAACAAGAGGAAAGAAAGAAGCACTTCCTGGCATTGCAACACACGGCTCACCCTACAGCACCTCGCGGCATTCAGGATCCTGTAAAGCCTCAGGCTCATGAAAAGCCGCAGGAAGCAGCAGACAATGTTTGAGATTGTGTCTTTTGCGAAAATATGCACGAGTTATGAGTGTTGCCATGAAGTTGCATGTATTGCATTTCTTTTTCTTCGTCTGAAATTTTATACTGAGTTCCTGAGATGTATTACAGTCAAGATTGTCAGTAAAGAAAATGTATTATTTTCATAACCATAAGAAATACCAAGTTACAGAGATTTCTTCAGAAGCTTTGTAATTTCATCATCAACGGTCTCTAACCTTTCGATAGAAGCCGCAATCGATGCTCACCTTCAGGAAGAATTTATGGATGTTGCCAGTACGAGGATCATCTAATTTCTTCACCAGCTTTTTGTAGGCATAACGGTGTCGACCAAAGTGAATGTCAGAACATATATCACTCATTTGTTCCGGCTTCTCAACCATCATCAATAAATGCTGCATTTGCTCATCAGGATAATCGATATCTTAAGCCAATCGTCAGTGATGTATTACTCCGGCTTCCATACGCTTCCAGAGTTTCTCATCTATATAACTTCCCAAGAAGATCACATTTTAAGAGCAGATGCCAATTAATTCAGTTCAGAAAAGCAAGCACTTTCCGCATGCTTTCTTCTGGAATCTTGGGAGAACAGCTGTAGTAGGTCATGAGTCCAGATAATCGGATAGCAATTAATGAAATTTCTTTACTGTATCGATCCAACAGCAATGCTAAGCAAGCCACAGAGCACATAATATAAGCTTATTGGATACCCAGCAATACAGGTTTCTTAGTTCCAAAATATAAGCTTCTTGTTAAAAGCGACAACACTTATACGAAGTGCCCACGGATAAAATCAACTCCTCTTTGTGCAACCAAATAAGATTTCAGATGTTCTTCTTTAATTTCCCAAAATTAATATAGGGTACACAAACCTGAGACCTCTACAGACATCTGTTGTGATAAATGTCCAGTTATTTTTTTTTTCTCATTTCTGAATAGAAATACATCTCTATCGCAAATTCTGAGTTGGTAGATTTCTCTCAATTAAAGTAGAGAAACAATATTAGCACTCACCTGTGCGACTATGTACTGGGTATATACATATGAATAATCAAATTGCATGCAGATCATGAAAGTAATTTCCTGATCAGTTAACCGGAGCATGAACAAAATATATAAAACTTACAATATTTCTCCATTACAAACAAACATATATTAATGTTTTGTTTTTTTTTTCTCCATTCCAATATCACAGCGGAAATATTCTTATACATCCTTGGCAACAAGTTCACCGTTAAGGAACTCTCTGTAAGCAGCAACGGGCCAAATAAACCCGCGGAAAAGAAGCCTTGAAGCCAAAGGAACATCAATGATGATCTCCTTCTGTGTAGGTTTCTTCTCATCCCTGATGGCAATCAGATAACTTCTTCCAACCCACCCAATCCATCCAGCTATGTAAAGGAACAACAGTCCCGGAGTAATGAACTCACCCCAGTGCCTCTGGTCACCGTTAACAATCAAGTGAGGAAGCCCATCAGTGCCACAGAGAAGACCAACCTTACCGTAGTTGTCGAACCGTTTCTTGGTCTTCTCCATTGTAGCTTTGATTGCCAATGCAGGGGCAGAGTCGGCCGCGTAGTTTTTCATCGCGTTTTCAAGCTTTTTCAAAGCTTGTTTCTCGCGCTTAGCAAACTGTTTGGATTCTTTGCATGGAGTTAATCCGGAGATATCAGCTGCAGCTGGTGGTGGTGCAGCAGCTGATGATACAAGGATTGATGAAAGAGCAAGCGCCGCTGAGAAAGCTTTCAGAGATGAAGTCGGGTCTTGGTTGTTGTTGTTTGCAGAGCAGGAGATCGAAACCTTGGTTGGTTTACAGAGAGGGAGCAAGGAAGGTTTTGAAGAGATTGGCTTGGTGAGAGTTGTTGAAGTGTGAATGCTTGTGAGACCTGCCATGGCAATCTCGAGCTTGATCTCTTCTTCTTTACTTTCTTCTTGTTTGTTGTTGTTTGAGTTTGAAGAAGAAGAGAGAGATGATGGGTTGATGAAGGGGAAGAGGAAATGAGCAGTACTAGTAGGAGGAAGGGAAGATAAGAGAAGAGGGATAAGATTGGGAGCTGAGATGGAATGGTGTCATTGGTAGAGGGCGCATGGTTTGGAACACGCTCAAGATTTTGTTCATGAACTTATGGTTGTGGTGAGCCTTGGTATCCTCTGTAGCTGATTTTGTTGTGGTTTTTTGGTTTGTTTTCTAAAGATTTGGTTGTTTTATAAGTCATAATGTTAAAATAGCAAATGGCGAAAAAATAATTTACAGAAATTTTATTAAGTAACAGGACTATTGTGATTGCACTTGTACAGTTGTACAAGCCTTAATGACAAAATATTAATGGTGCGTTTGGCAATACTTTCATTTCCAATTTTTTATTTTAATTTTTCAATAATATTTTATAATATTATATAAAATTTATTCTAAAATTTAAAAAAAAATTTACGTAGTAAAATTTTATTATTGCTATCTTTTGCCAAAAACTTATTTTTTAAAATAAGACAAAAACATTTTTGCTTTAAAAAAAATAATTTTAAAAATACTTTCAAATACCTCCTAAATGAGTTTTGGTTACCCTTAAGGTGTGTTTTAATAAATAGAAAGTGAGTCTTATAATACTAGAAACTATAAAATTAAATAGGTAAAAAAATTAAAGGTGTTTAATAAATTCAGAGTAAACTAAAACACAAAAAATTTGTTCGGATTCAAAATCTGAAAGAAAAAATAAATTCCGTGCAACTGAAACACACCCTTATACGGTCTCAGATTATGTTATTTTCATTAGATAACAATATCACCACATTTCAAACTTACTCTGATACACAAGGAAAACACAGATGAAGAAAATTTGCTAGACGAACACATTAATTATATAATATTACATATAAAAGAAAAAGAATGTTAGATAAATATGGATATCTATAACATCAAATGTTTAACAATTGAGAAACACTTTATGTCCTAACCTAAATTTCTGGGGCCATAATTGTAATCACAACATAAATATTTGTTACCCCATGTTCTTTTCACAACATAAATTAAACTTCAAGACAACAAAGAGCATCTAACACCAGCCTAAAATCATGATCACAGTAATCCAACTTCTAATCAAAACAAAACTGCAACTTGAAAGTAGATAAATGTTGCGCCCTTCTTCCTGAGCAATAGCAATCACTTGAGGGCAAATCATGAACCAGGCATTCATGCGTTGAACTTTAACTTAGATGTCGCCAATGGCACCAACAGCTTAACGTCACAGCTTTTACAAATGAATATCCTGCATACAACTCCAAAATTCATATTAGTGCAATCATAGCTGAGAAGTTTCTGAAAAGATTTGGTTGATAAAAGAGCTAAAATAATTTTAAGAAAACTATATATTTAACTGAACAACTTTAGTACACCATATTCACATGGAGGAACTAATGCATTCCACATGCATGACATGAATTTGAGTACCTGCAAATGCCCCATAAATCAGACTAATGCATTGTCCGATAGACCAAATTCTGGAAGGATATATACAGATCTTTGTTTTCTTTACCGAAAATTTCCTCTGCCTTCCTCAAAGTTTCCTGGAGCAGTACAACGATAAGATGGCTAGCACCTAGTCTAAATTGAGTCTAGCCAAAATCTTGGAGAATGCAGTAACTTACTTCACGAGATTGCTTATGAGCATTTAGTTCCTTAATGTTGGCCAGGAATGCACTAAATTGTTCATATGAGAGGCGATTCCTGAAATAAACAAACTATTAGAAGGGAAACCAATTATCCACCAGTATTAGTGAATCACAGCTTGTGTCAAGACCTGGCCAGACGGAAGAATTCCTTTCCATCCATGCGAGGAGTGCGACCTGGGAGATTATCAAATCATTATCAAAAAATTACACAATTGACAATATATTCTGATTTTAATCTCCAAAAAATTCAGTAAATCACAGAACCTGGCAATGAACGGCCATGAGGAGGAGAGCCAGGAGCAGATGATTGCTGGCTTGGTGGATACCATGGTGACAATGCACCACTTTCATATCGAGGTTTTGTTGGTGATGTTGCTCCAGAGATAATTTTTGGTGATCCAGCGGTAGAGTATGTTCTTGGGGAAGTACTTTGTGATGTTAGTTTTGGGGTAGCAGTTGGGGTGAGACGAGGAGTTATAAATGGCGAGTACTTTTGTCCAACAGATCCTGATGCTGTGCCACAATAAACTCAGGCATGAATGAAGATTCAGATATGTAAAGAACAGAGATAACAAGAGCTTTAACTCTTACCATCAGGAATTGTATACCCTGTATTGGTGGAACCACTGACGAGACTTTGTGAAGTGCGACTAATAGAAATTTCATCTTGAGCATTGCAAGAAAATAGGAGAGCAATCAAGAACAGGGTAACAGATGTCCAAACTTAAGAGAATTTAATAAGAAAGACTACCTTTCGAAGAAATGTTTTTGGGAACTAGATGATCATAGGTTCGAATATCAACGGTTTCAACTCGCTGTTAAAAGTACACTTCAATTCCATGAAATAAAAAATAAATCTAACCAGAAGCTATCGATTATTTAATCTACTTTGAAATAGGAATGAGCATCTTTGACGTAAAACAACTAATTTAAGTTATGCAACTCACTGAAAGATTATCATCACTCAGAGATTGCATCAGCTGTCTCTTAAATGTCTCGAGCTGGAAAGACAAGAAATGTGTTAAAATACCATTAACTTTTTCATCATGTACACAAAATATGTGCATGGAAGATTAAAAAATATAAGTAGAATGGGGCAGTAAAAGCAGGAGCATGACTAATACATTCATGACATTGAGATAGGTTAGCCATGTTACATCTCCCGCGACTTACAACCACAATGCAACTAAGAAGTAAACAGAAACTACAACATATAAATCGTCTTTCACTCCTGGAGTGCTTTGACCTTAAAGCATACTATAACAGTACACAGTTCACAAACTTGGACATTTTGTTAAGTATCAAACATTCTTAGAAAATCACAAAACTAGAAAGCTACTGTAATTGTATATAAATAAGGCCAACCCTTATATTTGCTAGGGAATCCTAGCACTTTTTTTTTACTTCAACTTGCAGTCCCACAAAAGACGAAAGTAATATTATTTTTCTTTGTTTCTATGAGCAGCAATGAGGAGATGGACTTCAGCACGATACCGCACTTTTCAATTTAAGTTAGCGATTACTCCTAAACAAATTGTTCGGATACTACTAAATACAAATTCCAGCGACTCAAATCCAAAGAAAACAAGAAACTAAAGAAAAGGTGTGTGCTTTCTATCTTTGTATCCTCACCTTAGCCAAGTCTCTTGCCAGCTTCTTCGAAGTCATGGCCAGCGTATCCCTATCCGTTGCCAATTTAGCCTTTCAACAATAGAAAAAATCACACAACACAATCATTAATGCAAGCTAACCAAATCTACCAACGAACAAAACAATCGAGCTAATAGAAAACTTCATACATTTTCATCAAGAGCTTCGCGTAATCTAACGCTGGCATCTTGCACAGAACGGTCAAGCTGAGCAACCTTCTCATTAAGCTCGGCAATGGTTCGATCTTTATCAGCAACCTGCTTCCGTAGCCTACCGGCCTCCGCTTCAAGTCTAGAAACCCTGGACGCGATCGCCATGGACGTAATCTTCCTTGCCAAATCAAGCTGCTCGTAAGGATCAGTTGGGATCACTGCCAATAGCTCATCCGGCAAATGAAAATCCGTCCCTCCACCACCGCAACCTGTGCTATTTCCGCCGCCGGATCCGTCCATTCTGAAAACCCTAGATCGATTATCAATAACTCTGGCGATCGATCTTGTCCTCAGAGAAGAGAAGAACAAAAAGAAATTGGAAGGTTTGATATTGGTCTAAATTTTTTATAGAAGAATTAGAAAAGGTGTTGTCTGATTTTCAGATTTTGATTCCGATATTTTTCAAATGAAAATTAATTGAATTATTTTGAGAGCCCGTGCGGCGTTTGGTTTTTCCGAGCTGTTTCCTGCTAGCTGGTTCAGATTTGGTGCATTCATTATTTAGGGGACCAAATTTTTTTTAATGCGTAATGTTGTTATTAAAGACAAAAGAAATATAATAATTCAAATAGATGATATACTTTTAGCATTAATTTTTTTATTACATTGTTGAACATGTTTTATTAAGAATATACTCACTAGTATGTGTACTAATTTTATTACAGTATAGCAAAGTTAGGTGCGACATGTTTTATTAAGTTTTCCACTTATTTTTATTTTAATTTTTAATTCTACATTTCTCAATAATTTTTTTACAATTTTTTATAATTTTTAAAAATTTTAGAAGGCATAAAAAACTTTTACATAATAAACTTTTACTATTATTTATTTATTAAATAAAAATAGAATTCGTTTTTTAAAATATTTTTTATTTTATAAAATAATTTTCAAAATCACTCACAAAAATATTTTCAAAATTTTAGAAAGCATCGTTTGAGTGCTGTGTTAAAAAAAAAATTTTTAAAAGCATTCATAAATATTTTCTTAGTAGCACAAGAAAATTAGAATGAACTTTTTATGTACCGTTTGCTAGTGCGTTTGGAAATTATTTTATTTAATTTCTTATTTTATATTTTTAATAAATTTTTATAATATTTTATAAATTTTATTTCAAAATATAAAAACTATATAAAAACAAATATATCGTATAATTTTGTTATTACTTATTAATTTTATTTTTTAATAATAAAAATAAAACTATTTTTAACTATTTTTATTTAAAAAATTATTTTATAAGTATTTTTAAACGTTTATTTTGTTGATGCTATGTGTAGATATTCATGTGAGCATCTAATAATTCCGAAAGATACTTGGAAAAGACTAAATGAAAGGTTCCCTTTGTTGATTGACTTCAAGTCTTCTTATACGAAAAGTATGTAGAAATTCTAAAAAATCTCCATGTCTTTCTTCCACACTATGAAAAAGAAACAAAATCAGCTCCAAGTTATAAATAGCAATGTCACTCCTAGGTAGCTTAGCGAAACACTTCCAATTATCAACAGCACCGACACAGAGAGAGACATAAACATGGCTACCAAAATGTTAATGGTTCTTACTTTTCTCCTGCTTTCTAATACGCTCATCATCATCACCTTAACCAGTGCTAGAGAATTGCAACGTTCCCAAGCAAGTAAGCTTTCATCTCGTCAATTCACAATAGATGTGCATTATATAAGCGTGATTTGATTGAATCACTTTGATTTGGTTCTTTGCAGATCAGAATGAGTCGTTTGGTAAAAGCTCGCAGCAGCATGCAAGGACTGATGATCATGGAAGCAAGGGAATTGCCTATCATGCTCCTGTTCCTGTCCGTCCTCCCCGATACGGTCTTCCTCCCAAACACAGTCGTGGCTGTAGTCCTGCCTATGGCTGTCGACCTTACGGTCTCCCTCCGGCGCCCAAGAAAAGATGCCTCATAAAATACAGATGTCGAGGAGGCGGCCCTCCGGCTCCCTGAAAATGCATGAAAGACTCGGTCACTATTATAAGCTACGCGAAAATGAAATAAGCATGGATGGATGTTCAACTCTTTGAATGTTGCAATGCAGTATAGATGGGATGAACGAAGTATATATATGTACTTTCGGTAAACTTTATGCTTAGTAGAATATATACATATGTATACGTACTGAAACGAGACCTTATGTATAAAGCTGCGTGCTATATAGATGTAAATGAATGGAACTTAATTAGTTTTGTTTAAGCTTGATATAGTATTAGTTGAACTTCAACAAATTCGAATTCTTAGGCAACTCAAAATCAAATATTTTCTTTCTGATTCGCATATCTCTCTTCAATTAAAATTAAATATATATAAAATTAAATAGCTCACATATATCTGCAGTATAATATAAACATAACAATATGGCTTGTAAAACCATGATGAAGATGATGATACTTAATTACTTTTTTACTCTTTCGTAATCTTATGTTTGCTACGCAATTCCGCTACTCCAAAATTACTAATAAGTTTATACTAACTCCCAAGATTTAATTCACTTGTATTCACCTTTCTGGTTTGTTTACTTGTATGTAAGTGATTCTGAAAGTGACTTTTTTTCACCAAAATTTTGATTTCGGATGAGTTCTTATGTTTGCTTTCAGAAATTAATTGACTCTCACAATCTCAGTTCTCAATAATTTACTTTTCAGAACTCACTTACAAATAACACAACGGTCTTCATGCATGTATGCTTATTTGAATTCAATCAAGTGTTTCTTTTGCCATCCTCCTACACAAGAAGAAGAAGTACTTCTCAAAAGCTGCAGTATAGAACGTGTAATCTTCATCACGCCTTCCCGTTCGTTAAATTTTTTTTTTTTTGGCAAAAACTTTTTTCATGATAGCATGATCAATAGTGAGTTTTCTTTACAGAAACCATCGCTATACATGTTCGCAGTAATGGAAATGTAATCCGAGTTTTAAGACCCAAGGTAATTTGAAGCCTATGAAGTCCCAATTACAATCTTATCTTCATTCAAATGCAGCCAGAAACAAGATTCCATGTCTATTGTTTGCAAGTTAAATTTGTTTGTTTTTTTCCAAGGGCGTGTTTCAAGTCGGTGGAACTCTACTTTCTCCCGTCAGAATTGGAGTTCTACTCTGTTTCAAATGCGAACTGAACTGCAGAACTCTATTTCAAAAATACTGTAGCTGAATTCATCGAATTACGTTGCTGATCTCCACTTCATTCAATTTTTCACGCTTCCGAACTGCATTTATTTTTTTCCTTTCTTCTTCTTCTTGCAGCTTCTTTCATATCTCCGGCTGCTTCTTCTCTCAACTTTCTCTTCCTTTTCCGGCTACCTGTTCTCCCTCTTCTTCCTCTTCTCGGTTCTCTTCCTTTCCGGCTGCTTCTCTTCTCTTCCTTTTTCTGGTTCTCTTCCTTTTCCGGTTGCTTCTCTCCTCTTCATCTTCCCGGTTCTTCTTTTAATTTTTTCGGCTGCGTCTTTTCTCCTCTTTTTTTTTCGGTTTTTTTCTTTCTATATTTTGCAACGAGATCTAACTTTTTTACTGTTAGAAAGAGTTTTTTTTTAATCGTTACAAGACCAAACCTCTGACGCCGGTGCCAGTCTTCTTACCCCCGCACAGTAATTCAAACCGTTCACGCAACAATCCACCGTACGTCTCATTCAAAACTTTGAAGTCTTGAACAACTCTCTCACGCAGCACCAGCGCCACAACTAACTCTTCACAAACATCCATCAAGCTTTGTTGGCCAGGCCCCGTATCTGCAAACGGATCGACCATGACGACGTAAGAATAACTGCTCTCGGTACTCAAGCAGTAAATCATAGCTGTTTTCTAGAACAATGAGTGCTATGTGCTGCAGTTGAGCAAGAAGGTGATGTTGGCAACTGCAGCAGTGTAGGAGAACATCGACGGATAATCATCGCCGTTGAACGTTAAGTTGCTCCTCGGCGGTTTAACGCAACCTTTATCGAGATTGCTTAATATTTCAGCATCGATGATGGGGAGTGTATGAGTAGTCTAATCGATATTAAACAGAGTAATTGGTTCCGGCTATGGATATGGTTAGGAAGCTGTTGCCGGTGCAGGTGAGATTTAAGTAAGGGCTGCCGCAGTAGGTCTGTGAGTTGTTTGTAGTAGTTGAAAGCTAGAACAGGTAATCGATTTTGATTCCTGAGTTGTTTGTAGTAGTTGGCAGATCATTATCTGCTTGTTATGCTAGTTGAGTACTATCTCTCTTGATGGTATTTTTTAAAAGTTGGAATATTCAGTTAGCTATGTTACGCTATTATTTTGTATTCTTTTCTTTCTTTTCTTTTTGTCTTTTTGGGTGAATTTTGAGAAATATTTAAGATTCGTAAAGATAATTGGTGTTGTCTAATATTTTCCGACTATAATGAGCAAATGGACAAGTTAAAAGATAATTTGTATTATTTATTTTTATTATTTTTTAATAAAAAATAATTTTTGATATTTTCTAGAAGTTAAAAGGAGATTTTATTGACAACCAAATTGAGCAAACTTATGAGCATCTAATGCGAGATGATGTCAAAGTTAGAATATTTCTTGCAAGAGATAATAAGTCGAAAAAAAAATTGGATGACATATTTTATGGTATGTCAAATTGTAATGCCAATTATGATATTAGTATAATACATATATAATTTGTAAAATGAAATATTAATGATATTATGTAATATTTTGATATATTTTGTGGCATTAGTATTGTAATGCTAATTTTTATATTATATTTATATATTACGTATAAATGTATAATAATAATAATTATTATTATTATTAAAATATTATATATTTTATATGATAAATTTATTATATAATATATAAATACTCTGTTAATTGAATATATTATATAATTATTAAATTTTATATATACAGTATAGTTGAATTTTATCTAAATAAATAATTAACAGAATTTATTATTTTTAAAATTTTTTATTTATAAATATTATATATCACTTGTAATTTAATTTATTTTTCAATTTTAGATGTAATTAGAACACAAAAATTGAACTCCACTTTCACCTCACTTCCAAATATAATTAAAATACAAAATCTGAACTCCACTTCTAACCCACTTCAAAAGTTAATTGAAACATAAAAATTGAACTTCACTTCCAACTCATTTTTCAAAAAACTCTATTTCTCATTTTCTACTTTCTAAAAACTCAATTACGAATATTTAAAACACGCCTTAATTACCTCTCCTTGACTCGAAGTCTTCCCTTAGTCTTCTTTCTCCCCTTTTGTCTTGATTCAATAATGCATAATATTATTGTTTCATCTCACGCAAAGAAATTACCAAGCAAGCATTTCTATAACTATAAATAAAGGGAGTGAACATTCATTCAGCCAGTACAGGCAACGGCCACAAGAGAAGTACTTGAAGAAGCTAGCTAACCAAAACATGCCTTCAAAAGCATACTTCATACTCGTTCTCCTGCTGCTTTCTTGCTACCTTCCCGCTTTTTTCGGCCGTGAACTGCAAGAACACTCTAACTCCATTAACAGTAAGTACATATCTGTGAGGTACAAATTCCATCAACCATGTAAGGATCATATATTTTCTATCATGTAACAATACATTACTAGGAACGTTCAAATCTCTGCAGGTATATATTCATTTCTTTCGCCTAATTAAGTTTTGGCTTTCTTGTTGTGCAGAAGAAGGAGAAGGTAGTGCAGCTGAGAAGGGAGCTATAATTTATATGCCATTGCCATTGCCATTGCGCCCCAACCCATTAGGCCCTGGTCCTGTTTGTAGCAGGAAGAAGCCTCCTTATGTATGTATTACTGAAGAAATAAAGCTAGGTTTGCCAGCTGCTGTATGTATTTGGTGCATGTCTCATCTTAAGATAAGATCTTCATGTTAGTAATATTGTAACAGAAACTTCCAGATAAATGTGCGTAAGACTTGTGAAGATGTTGAAATGAAGGTTATATATCACCAGAATTTCGAACAAACGATCTTATAATTCTGAATTTTGCAGGCGACCTCTTTTTAATGCATATGCCTTCAATATCATGTAATCTATAGTAGTGCTCTTACCAAGCCACAATCTGCAGATACCAACATAAACGTTTGTTCATTGTTTATCGAAAGCTCGACCTTTAGATTAAGCTAGCTAGGTTTTAAATTTTAGCTAGAAATCCAGTATCATACAAGCAATCATGAATGCAACCATTAAGTAGACTTTTTTTTTCTTACTAAGATTTGAATATACATAACTACTAATTTAATAGAAAATTGAAAATAAGGAAAGAATTTTTCGAAGCAGAAGAATTCTGAGTCTATGTCTTAGCCTTCCAAATGGACATGAAGAACTTGGGCAGCGTAAGTTATTGCCACTGAAGGCAAATGTTAATTTGCAAAGATGATTCCTTGATGTTAACCCAGCTGTCAAGAACTTTGAAACCTCGTCCAGGAAGCATATATATCAGAAACTAGAAGCGATTTGATGAGAATGTTCATGGAAATGAAGTGATTCGATTTGTCAAGATCTCTAAACTTTCCTGAAGATGATCAAGGTTTGCGACTTCTATCGAAAGGTTAGAGACCGTTGATGATGAAACTACCAAACTTTTGAAGAAATCTCTGTAACTTGTTATTTCTTATGGTTATGAAAATAATACATTTTCTTTACTGACAATCTTGACTGTAATACATCTCAGGAACTCAGTATAAATGTCACAGGAAGAAAAAGAAATGCAATACAACTTCACGGCAGCACTCATAACTCGTGCATATTTTCACAAACACACACAATCTCAAACATTGTCTACTGCTGCTTCCTGCTGCTTTTCATGAGCCTGAGGCACTACAGGATCCTGAATGCCTCGGGGTGCTATAGGTGAGCCGAATGTTCCAATGCCAGCAAGTGCTTCTTTCTTTCCTCTTGTTTTTCCGATGAAGTAGCACGCGGTACCTAGCAAGATAGCAAAGAAAACAAGCGGGAGGGAGACAACTACCACAAGAGCCATTTCACGTTTCTAACCAGTAGTACTTCTCTTTAGATTTCATTCACATTTTTCTTATATAGAGAGACCTGTATGCTTGAGTGTTGGCGAAGAGTATGGAATTGAACTTGCAATTTGTTTGTAAAGAGAAGAAAGATTAAATGCCTTGCAGAGATTGCGCTGTAACTGTTGCGTGGAAGATTGCTTCCAAAGTGAAACATGCCTTCTAAGAGAATATATCAATCATCTTAATTTATATATCAAGCTGTTACGTAGGTTCTTTGCTAGCTATAAGCATCTAACTTATAGAAATTAACCTGAAATATTTAATGATACGTAACTGATATATGTTACATAAACACAAGACAGAAGCTTGCTGTAAGTGCATTATTCTTGATGTTGCTTCAAGAAACTCACCATTTTTTGAGTAACTTGTGAAGAAGAACTTCCATTTCTTGTACTGAAAAGTAAGCAGCTTTTGAGTTTTCTCTTAGAGTTGTAATTTGATAAGTTTTACAAGCCAAACATCACCATATATTAATAATTAATGTCTGTGTAAAAATATTACACCAACTTCAGAACTCAAACGAATATTGTAGTGAACACAATCATGCAACTCTCTCAAACAAGTAGGCAGCACTCAGATGAACAACAGCAACAAAATAACAACAAAGTATTGAAGTAAGCAAACTATAATGAAAAGGTTCATCAGTTGTTGATCTTCATCATGAAGTTTTGTTGATGATATATAGAATGGTCACACAGGACCAGGAGCTGCAGGTTTAGGCTCGGGCACGCTGCGCAGGCCAAAAGAGTCCCTCCTTCCGTGATGCTTTCCGAGCAAATAGCAGAAAACAGAAAGCAAGATCGCTAAGATTGCCAATGGAACCGATACTACCACAACCAAAGCCATGATGTATCACCTAATGCTTTATGTGATACAAAGAGAAATAGCACACATATATATATATATATAACTGTGTGGGAGATTCTCGGGAATTTGAAAGCTAAGCTTTGAGTTGGAAATGTTCTATATATCTGCTTTAATTATTCTGACAGTTAATTTTCCAACTATGTATGACAGCTTGTTAAACAAGTATATATGCCTCAGGAATCTCTCAAGATTTTTTAATTTTTATTATATATTTTTTAGTACATATTTTATAAATATTTAGTAAATTTATTTAAAATTTAAAAAATATAAAACACTTTAATAAGATTTTTTTATTATATATTTTTATTATTTTTTAAGATAGAAAAATAAAAACACTTTTTATTTTAAAAATACTACCAAATACATAGTTTGAAATTGAGTTATTCCAAAGCTTATATAATGTTATCTTCAAACTCTAACCTTTTAACGTAGTTTTAAAATTGAGTTCTATCCAAAGCTCATGTAATGCTATCAACTCCTAATTCGCATACTACACGTAGCCCTTTTCTTCTTGCAGCATTACTTGTACTGGATATGTTGCAAGTTTCAACGTCACCACAGTCACTTAGATAATATCGGAATTCAAACATTTGACTTGACATTTATAAGTTGCATATGTTTTAATTTTATATATGAATTAGCTAGAAATTTTAGTTTGACGACGAAAGACGTACGTACAGCTTGAAAAAGCAAACATAATTCATGTGCTTCACTTATAGAGTTTCAACATTTCATGAAATTTCAGGGAGTTGTTTTTTGCTAATAAATAAAGATGTCGTAGTTTCGGTGGTCAACAGAATATGGAGCTGCTTAATTCGAATTGCAAAGTCTTGTCTGTTTTTGAGAAAAATTCACAGTTCTACATTTCATTTTTCTCCGTTTGCTCCGCAAGAACATGCAGCCTTGTTATACCGATAGCAACAAATAAGAATGGCAATTTGAATTGATGGATTAGTTTTAGATCGGTCTATTTAATAATTCGGTTAAATTCATTCAGTTATAATTCAATTTTTAAATTTATATGGATCAAAATTGTCAACTCTAACTCAACTTATTAATAATCGAATCAAATTCGAGTCAACCCATTTAATAATTATAATTTTTAATTTTATACTTTTAAACTTCATTGAAATTATAAAATTAGTTATAATGAAAGTGCACGATATTTTCAGTGACGAGATATAGTGAATACACGTCAAAATATGTATTTTTTAATATCTTCATTAGTCATTAAAATATTCAAAAAAAATTATTTTATTTTTTTAAAATATATGGTGACAGTTAAAATTTTATGATTATAAATACATACTGATAATTTCGATAAAAATTTTGATAAACATAGCTATCTAACAAAATTTTGATAAAAATCTTTATATGACATCCAAATTCGTTATTAAAAAAATACCTATATAGTAATATTTTTGATAATATTATAATTTTTATTTTATATTATTTTACTAAGTTACAAAATAACGATTAATTATAAATAATATATAATTTTATAAAATTAAATTACTATTATTAATTATTTTTATTACTAATATTTTAATATACGGAAAGAAAAAATTAAAATATTATTTTTACAAGAGATGACAATTCGAATTTGTTGATCAATATGGATCAAATTTTCTAACTCTAATTATAATTAAATAGATCGATTTCAAAATGTATTTTCGAATCAAATCATTGATATTTCTAGTAATAAGGTTAAACAACTGACTGCGGATTAATATTCTTTCACGTAGCTATAGAACGTGTTTGACAAATGAGCTCTAGAAATGTAACATTTTTTAATTTTTTAATTCAACTTTTTAATAAATTTTTATAATTTTTTTAATTAAAAAATATTAAAATTATAATAAAATGTTATTATTATTTATTTTTTTAATAAAAAAATAAAACTTATTATTTAAAATAGAATAAAAATAATTTTTGTTTCAAAAAAATACGATTTAAAAATAATCCCAATGTTTTCGTAGTAATCATCTCAGATGCGGTCTTAGAAAACTACGACTTCAAAATTTTCAACGATTGATTGATGAAAATTCATAGGGTAACTATGTTCTCAGAATCTTCCGTACATAACCACGTACTGAATTAACTTATCTTTGGGACTTGCGTGATATATTAATTTTATTTCAGAATAAAGTTAAGTGTGTTCCGACTGAAGAATTATAGGTAGGTCTTTTTCATGCTGTGCATTATTGGTTTGAAAATTTTGGGGATATAGATTAATCCATTGCTTTCATCAATGAATCAACATATCAACAACAGTAACACATCATCATTCATCGTCTTCGTCTCGACTCTCGAGAGAATATTTTTTGTAGATAATTCACCAAACGTATTTTTTTTTTTTTTTCATATTCACCTAATCTTGATTAAGCAATAATATTATGTCCTACATAAAGACCAAACATTTTAGAAAAAATTATAATCAGAAAGAAATCAAAAGGGCCTAAATATTACGTGGGTTTCGCGCTTATAATGAACGTTGGCCCACACAGAAAGCGAGCGTTCAAACAACAAAACGTTCACCTCACCAAACTCTGCAACAAATTAAATCCCTAAAAGTATTTTAGTTTTAATTTTAAGGCATTTGATATTTACTTAAATATTTCGAAATCTTACCTAATAAGAAATTTTGAAAAAAAAAAAAAAAAAACACTTACATTCACCTCTCCAACCAAAACTTTCACGAATCAAAATGAATAATCAAAATATAAAAGGAAGTCACAGAAAAAGAAAACAGTAAGAACTACATTACTCAGACGAAGAAATTAAGAAAATTAACCTTAAAAAAAAACTACATTCCTTAGTTTTCCAATTCAATTACTTCTATTTTACAGAAGAAATTCTGGAAAAAAATAAAAACCCTAAATCGGCTGTTTTTTTTTTTTTTGACAAACTCCAGCACCAAACTCCAACAACCGTAAGGCTCTGTACACCAACCCAAAACAAAGAAAACCACAAACAGAAGCAGAGATCGATTTCAAAAACGTTAGGAATCAACCACAGCGGCAGCGGCGGCGGTAATTGTGGTTGCAGAATAGAACGACCTCACCAACTCATCAATCGCTTGCTGATCAGAAGCTGCAGTAGCTCTAGGGTTGATTGCCGCGTTGAGAATTCTGCGGAACAACGGAACAGGACAAGGAATTCTAAGAACACCTCTCTGCTCGTAACCGTACTCCATTGCAGAAGCCTGAAGCAGAGAAACAAACGCTGGATGGCCAATTACCGCAGCGGGAATTTCGAATCTCTCCATTTCTTCTCCGACGTAAACCGGAACGTGCCCTTCCGTAGCCGCCGGTAACTGATCTTCATCTGATTCCGATTTTGATAGCGGGCGGTATGATGAACTGTCAGATACTCGTGATAACCGTCTGAGTAGTTGCTTCATTTGAGATCTCCGGTTAATCCGACGGTTGAGAATAAGAGAGAGAAGTGGAGATTGATGGAGGAGCGAAGGAGGAGGAGGACGGTTATAATAACAAGGGAGCCGTGCTGATTTCGGTTTATTTTCTTCTATGATTATTTGCGAAATGGGCTATCTAATTTCTGTTTTCAGGAAAAATCTGTATTTTGTAGTAAATGACCAAATAACCCCTTATTGGGTAGTAGAAGGTTAAAAAAATGCGTGTTAGTCACTTAACTCCCTTCCTGCTATACCAAAATATAGTTTTTTATGTTTATATATATATTTTTTTATAAATGAATTTGTGTTCCCTTCTAGTATAACTTTTTATTGACTTTTATTCTCATATTATAAAATTTTTTGTTAGTTATTCTCATAAATTAATATTATTTTCTTTATAGTAGTTAATATTATCTCTTATTTATAAGCAAATATTTATATGATATTGATTAATATATATTTTGACAGATTTTAATATATAATCGTAGTTTGTTGATGTTATGTTATACTTTTTATTCGCTTTATGGGCCAATATCAAGTTCTCTTATAACCTAATTTTTTAAATAAAAAATTTAATTCTTAATTTCATCATGCTTACCTTGCTTGATTCACAATCTGAACGAGCACAACTTTTTTCTCTTAAATTAGGATTTTTTTTCAAACAACTACCTTTGAATACCTTCAAGTCATTGTTAAATAAAAATTGCTTTGTTCGTTTAAAAATTTGGCTTTATTTCTTTGTTAATAAATCACTATATTCTTCTTTGAACTTTTTATGTTTTTAATATGATATGAACTACTTTCTATTTATACAAAGAAAACTTTGTTCACATCCAAACAAATGCATTATAAACTCCATATGAATTGAATATAAAAAGTAAATAATTAACTTTATTATAGAATACTGTGTTAGTATTCGAAGTGACAATATAATAGAAAAAAAAGATTTAACATACTAGAAGGTTTGGACTTTGGGTGCGTTTAGAATTGCTTATGAAATAAATTTCTTTTAAAAAAAAATATTTTTATTTTTTTAAAAATGAAATTTATTTTTTTTACTTTCAAAAAAATAATAAAAATATGTAATAAAAAGATCTCACTACGTAGAATTTTTTTATATATTTTAAATTTTTTAATAAAATTTTTAAATACTATAAAATATATATTAAAAAATATATAATAAAAAAAATTAAAAAATAACGTTTGGAATGCAATCCCAAACACACTCTTCATTTTTTCAAAGCAAGAACGTAGAAGGATACTTTTGTCTATTAACTAAATAAGAGCTAATAGTTAAATTTGCAAATTAGGGCTACAATTTTTAATTTTTTATAGCCAGGTAGAGGAGAATATATATTGGTTTATGTCGGATGTAATAAAATAATTTTATTTGAAGAGATTGTTCGGGTACTTGTGGAAGTACTTGCTCGGTAACTGACTAAGAAACCGTTTGCAAAAAAGCTCAGGTGTTTAGCTACGAACACCGTAGAGGAAAATGAAGCAAATCAAACGCGACACGTGTTTATTGTGTTGGTTAGGTGGTACGTTGCACATGCGGGTCTTTTTTTTTGATTAAAGAAAAATAAAGAAACGTTTAGAAATGCTTATGAAATAAAATTTTTTTAAAATAAAAAATATTTTTTTTTTTTAAAAATAAATTTTATTTTTTTTACTTCAAAAAAAATAATAAAAATATACAATAAAAAAAATTTATTACGAAAAAATTTTTCTACAATTTCTAAATTTTTAAATAAAATTTTTAAATACTTATAAAATATGTATTGAAAAATATAAAATAGAAAATTAAAAAATTTTATTAGAGAAATAGAGAATTTGAACTAGCAGCAGTGACCAAGACTAGAGTAAGTATATTTTTTTTTCCCCTCCTAAGAAATGTTACTTCAATTAAAGACTTGTTAATAAATTTCCAAAAATGAAATTTAATTAAAGACATTTTGACAAAAGTTTTATCGTGCGTTGAAATTTTGCGGCACCAAACTCGATGACGTTAAAATGACACTACTTTAATTTTGTCTAATTCTACCTCTTAATTTTTCAGTCAATTTCATGAAAAAAGTAAAATTCCTTCTAGATCTGAACACTAACTGAGTCTAACATTTTGACTAACGACCGAATTAAATTTCCCCTTCAACGATTGCCCATAAAACAAATCCCTGTTCTCGACATTACATAAAAATAATAATATGTTGACGGAGTTCATTTTATAACCCATTCAACTTATACTATACTGTTAGAAAGCAGATTCAGTCCAAGATCACGCATCAAGACGATGACGACTTATATATGTAATAATTTAACTCATCGTCTAAACAGGTGTTTTTTTTCGTAAGAATAAATATTAACGATGATAAAATTAATATAAATGAATAGATATGGACTCTAGAGTAATTTCTTTTTTAAAAAATAACGCACCTGAAAAAATAAAGTTTAGACTAGACTTTGCTTACACTGTTCCGAAGTGACAGCTCAACAAAATCTTTACTACAAACCGTAGTACACCACAAATCTCTCGCGATAAATTTATAATATAACGATAAGATGAGAGATTTAGGAAAATATCGTCCGTTGTCCTTCGGGTACGGATAGCGTGAAGAGAGGGACTGTGGAAGCGGGGCCCATGCTTCCTGGGTGTTTGCATGCAAACGCGGTCCCGCGCTATAACCTAACAGCACGACAAATAGGCTCCCTCCAGACATGCGATACTTTGTCTGGACAAAATTACCCCCAACTGTTTTTTCTTTGGACAAATTAATTGAAGCAATTCTAAAATATATTTTAAAATCTATTGATGCTTAAAACATTTTTTTATAATCGATTAGACATTTTAGAAAATAAATCTATTTTTAGTTTACCTTAGACATTAAAAAGTTACGTCCATATACTTACAATATATAGTTAATCTCTTTTATTAAATTTTTTTAATTTTTTTTAAATTTAGAGAAAAAAATATAAAATAAAAATAATAGAGAAGCACCGTCTAACACTTCTTGTAGGAAGTGAGAATAATCTGATTCACTTGTTTAATTCTAAATGCATAGTTTTAGTTATGTATAGATTTAATTAACTTCGAATTTATGTGTTTTAATTATTATTTTGAAATTTAGTTTTATTGAGAAAAATTTTGTTGAAATTTATTTCATGAAAATCTATTTTCACATAATTAAAATAAAGTATATAGCCAAAAAAAGAAATGCAAAATAGACTAGAATATTATTTTTGTTGTGTAAAGTTACATAAGGTCGTGTTTGGATGGAGCAGGTACAAAAAGGAGAGAAAAAAAAAAACAAATTTTTATTTTGTGTTTGGTTTAAGAATTACTGTTTATCATAGTAAAAGAATGAGAAAAAAAAATAGAGAAACAAATAATACGTAGCAAATTTTTTTTTTTTTTTTTTCTCATTATTTCGTGCTCCCCCTCTTACCAACAAAGATATTTTTATTTTTTCTTATAATTTTTTTTAATTTAAACATAATTTATTTTTATACTTTTTTTTATTAATTTATTCAAACACCATCATAATTTTTTTTTCCTTCTTTATTCTTTTTTTACTATCTCTTTTTTTTCTACTATTACTTTACTAATTCTTCATCTAAGTACAGCGTAAAAGTCAAAATAATAAACACTAATCGATTTGTTCTACTCACCTACTCTTATATGTCATGAACCTAACACAAATTAATATATTTCTTGAATATGATGGATTGAGTTTTCTTGAGAAGCTAATCAACAGATATTCAACGTGATTTGAAACTATCTACAAGGATATTCGTTTAGAGGACGTGTGAGTGAACTTTTTTCAAATAATCTTAACTTAGTTTTTGTTTATAAAAAGTTTGATTTTTTTTAAAAAATAATATAAATTAAATATATAAAATTTGTACAATATATAATTTATTTATATTTCTAAAATTTAAAATATATAAAAATTTATGAAAAAATATTCGAATTTTTTTGAATAACAATTTTACGCCATATAAGTATTGCGAAACACCATCTTTTAAATTTATAAGTATGAAGAATTTGGTCGATATTCGACTAACTTTATAATTAATTAAGCGTGACTTTATAGTTCGATTCAAACAATTAACACGGGTTTGATTTATTTGCTACTTAAATGCAAAATTAAACAAAAGAAAAATTAATATTGCACATGAGTTTGTTTGCACTGTAATAGCATACAATTAATAGCTAACATTGGACTAAAATTTTTTGCATGATTCTACATTTTAATTAATTTCGAACTCATCAATAATTTATTTTTTATTGAATTTTAGCCAATTAAAACACATTCATATAAATTTTAGGCATGCGCAACGACACCGAAGGCTGCCGATATGTTTGAAAGCAAAAGCAAATATTTCTCATGCATGCGTGAAAATTTTTTAATACAAAAAGAAGAAAGTTGTTACGTTAGTTAATTAATTAATATCAAATAGTTCATTTTAAAATATTGATGGGTGCTCTTTCGTTTTACAATAGTTTATAAGGTGCCATTTCTTTTTCATTTTTAAAGTCCGTAATCTATACCCAAAAAAAAAGAACTCTTTGTGAAGTTTTGAGTTATTTATTTTAAATGAATAAGAATAAATTTTCTTTTAAAGAGAAAAAATAAACTATAAAGAAAATATTTAAAAGTTTCTTTGAAGAAAAATTTTTCTGAATCAAAATATATTTTAATATTTTTTAAAAAATAAGCTCTCATGTTGATTTAAAATATAATTATAATAAATTATAACATAAAAAATTTTGTATACTTTATCTTTTTAAAAAATTATAAAATATTAGTAAAAAATTATTCATAATATAAAATTAAAATTAATAAAGTTAATTTTAAAATCTAAGTGAATAGAATGAAACAGCTTAGCTTTCTACTCTTTTAAAATTTTATTTGGATAATAATTTGATGATGACAGAAGCACTTATGGATTATTTAAGTCCAAAATGTATGCATGCGTCAGTTGGAATTCCGTGCAATTTTCGATGAATTTAAGTACGATAATAGATAACGTCCAAATAAAATAAATATATAGAAACATGATCTACGTAAATGAATACAACTAATCAAGTTATCTGTTATTATTTAGTAATAAGGTATAAGATAATTTCGATAAATATTATAAATTTCAAACAAACAGAAAAGAGAGAATTCAAAAATACTACTATAATCATGTTCAAAATAGCTGAAAATTTCACATATATATAATTATTTTATAATATATAGTTTTTAATTTTTAATAGAAAACTTTATTACTTCTATGAAGCTACATGTCCCTATGCTGATTCAACGTTCAAACGGCCAACTAATTTTGTTATTTTTATTTTTTAATTTTTGGGTTGTAACTCTAGATCACAGATGTAGGATTACTTCAATTATTTGACTGTGACGTCAACGAACCAATTATTGTCGTAGCCCTTCTAAAATTTGACTATCTTGTTAATTCTTTGAGTTGCTAAATATTATTATTGACTTCAAATTAAAGAACGACTTCAAATTATCTCAGTCGTTCATTTTGAAGATTGGAATCATTGAATCCTTGTCTTTGGCTGAGTTCTTCTTTTGGTTTGTTAAATCATTTTGCAACAACTATCGGATTTAGTACTACGCTTCCAAATTTCTGATTCTTTGGTTGACCATACCCAACAGATTGACTTGATCTACTGACTCATCACAGAAACCGTTAAATCAAATTGAATAAAATAACTGTTTAATTTAATTTATCAAAAAATTAATTTTTTAATTTTATATTCTATATTTTTAAAATTTATTTAAAATTTTAAAAAAATAAAAAATTATATAATAATATTTTTTATATATTTTTTAATATAAAAAAATAAAATTCGTTTAATATATATATATATATATATTCTCTATTTAAAAACTTTTTTTTTTTAATAAACATTACTAAGCGCTCCCAAAATGTTTTGGTTTAGTGTTTATCATATTTTGATTGGTTCGTATCTGTTAATTATGATTATACGATGATAATTGAGTTTGTATGTTCGTTAGGGTGAGGATTTGACTAAGACCAATTAGGTTTCGGGCTGAAGTCCAATTCTGAATGATAGAGCCCCGTTAAACTCTATGCAAGTTATTACGTTCATAAATGGGCCTATTACCGTTATTAAGCATTTTGAGAACATACATGCGTCAGTTATATTTATATATTATAGTTATATTTAAATTTTAAATTCTATAATTATTAATTTATTTTGTATTAAAAGTAAGTTTAAAAAATAAAGTTTGGGTGGTAGATAAATGTGCCTTTCATCAATGAGCCGTGATTAAAAACACTACGCATATAACAACTAATTGCTACTGATTTGTTCAACTGATGCAAAATAATTGACTGCAGTTACATTAGATACAAAACTGCAGTTATAATAGATTTCAGCTTAGATACAAAAACTGCATGAAAAATTGACAGCTTATTTTAATTAATGTAAGCCAATAGTTTTTTTAAGAAATGAAGGAGATATTTGGAAGTGCTTATTGAAAAATAAAATTTAAAAAAAAAGAATATTTTAAAATTTTTTTAAAATAAGTTTTTTTTTATTATTTTAAAATATATAAAAAAATTATTAAAAAGATTTCATGATATAAAATTTCTGTATTATTAATTTTTTTTATAATTCTGTATAATATTTTAAAACTTTATTGAAAATTGTAAAATAAAAAGTTTGGAGAGAAAAATTCCTGCAAAAAAGTCTGATTGCTTGAATCTATTTTCTTCCCACTCTAGAAAAAAATTTTAATTTTTTTTAAACGATTGATCAGTGATTGGAGAGAAATTTTATTTTTCGCTACATTTCACTATCAAATTTGACAAATAAATAAAATTACTACCTGCAACACTTTCATGCAAATATAAAAAATCATTTTACACTTTTAACATGGCACCCTTCTATAATACATAGGAGGTGTTTGCTAATCCTTAATACTATTTTTTATTTTTAAGAACTTTTATATTTTAAATAATTTTTAAAATAATTTATAATATTTTATTTTTATTTCTCATTAAAATAAGTATTTTTAATATTTTATTATAAACTTCGCATAGTATTTAGGTAGTATTTGAAATTTTTTGATGAAAATATTTTTCTAAAATAAATTTTTTTAATTCAATAAATAAATTTTATTATTATGATTTAAAAATTAATAAAAATAAATAATAAGATAATTTTACTACATACAATTTTTTATGTTTTAAATTTTTAAATAAATTTTTATTTAATTATTTAAAAAATAGAAAATTAAAAACTTATGTTTTTGAAACACTTTTGCCAAATGCGCACTTAATCTGATGAAAGCATGAGAAAAAGAAGAAAATTTTACGTACGAAAATGCATGATGAGTTAGGTGATTGATGGATTTATTATTTCGTGTACTAAAATTCCTAGTTACTTCTGCATGTTTATGCCAATAAAAATTTATTGGTAGAAGATTCAGATTCAGATCTATAAGAAGATGAAACATTCAATTGAACGGCCAGCTTTCTTTGAATTTAATAATTAATTTTTTATTTTAAAAATAATAATTATAAATAATTATAAAATTATTTAAGTAAATTTTTATATATTCAAAATTTTTTAATAAATAATATGAATTAAAAAAAAATTTTGAAAAATGTAATGCTAAAACAACTCTAAATATTATTCGTCTTCTCTCACGGGAGGAGAAGGATGAGAACAATAACGCCAAGAAGAAAGACCGGCGAGCTAAAAACATTAATTGCTTTCTCTTCTCTTCTCTAACGCATTTAATGCACTTTGAAAGTTTGAATACGGTACAAATCAAAACAAAGCAACTCCTTCTAAAACCTTTGCTGACATTGCTGGTGCTCATTAATTTGCTACGGTTGATTTAAATATTTGAACACTTACGTTATAGCAGAATAAAAATAAAAACCTTTCTTCTCTTTCTCATCTTTCTTCCTTCATCTACTCGTCTACGTATCTGCCGGCCATCGGTGTCGAAGATTAATTGTTCTTTATCTTTTCTTTACTAATATTAATTATATTCTCGTGAATTAGGAACTTGTTTTTCAATTTTTTTTCGAAATACAAAAAAAAGAAATTGATTGATCCGTAGAACAATTTACTAAAAAAATAAAATAAAAATAAGCACAAAAAAAACTAAGAATTCAGGTAATTATTAATCACTTTTGGGAGATTAAATTAATGAGATTTTGTAATTGCCGACGGTCAGCGAGGTAGGTCAGTCAGGTTGTTGGATTATAAAGCAAGATATGAAATATAATAATTATACATATCTAATTCTAAAACAATGGAGTGGATAATTAATGCTAATTAATAAATGTTGAATTAGTTCGCTTGATAAAATGGAAAAGGCGAAGAAAAAAATTAGAAATATAGAATGGGACCATTTATTTAAATTTTTTCTTGGTTTAAGTAATGAAAATAGTTATTATGATTCATTAATTGCACATTAAATGACTAACTATCATATACTGCATTTTTTAGAATGAATCATGTTTTTAATGCTACTTCCAGATATTTAACTTTTAAAGCAATTTTTACTGTTTTCTTTCCTTTTAAATGTGCAATAGTACAGTATCCAATCCTGGAAATATTTCAAAATGAATCTTCCTATATGATCATATAGAAAAATACTTATTAATTTTTTAATTTTATATATTTAAATAAATTTATATATTATTTTATAAATTTATTCAGCACTACATTTATAAGCAAAAAGTGGAAGTCTAAATGTTGCAGTTAGGTTCTAGTGATGGATTGAATAATGTTAGTGCAGGTTGCAACCAAAGAGTGTCGCTCTCATAAAAGTAAACAACTTAAGAAAAAAATTAATTTTTAAATATTTTATATCGTAAAATTTTATTATTTATTTATTTTATATCGTAAAAAATAAATAAATAAATTTTATTTTAAAAAATTAATTGCTATAAGTACTTTCAAACAACGCTTTAACATGGTTATAATATCTATCAACCATTAAATTGGCGTTCATAATAACGTTAACTATAGTATTATATAAAGAATGAACAAAGTAATCCCAAACTACTCCTTACAGTCCCGCATCCACCAAACCTCCTAAGCTACCAAATGTCCAATTTAACTAATCGGTTTGCCCACCAACTGCTTGCAAAACGTAATTAATCAACTCCCTATTCCTAAGAATGAACCGAATCCCAAGAATCACGTCAACAAACATACATATTTCTGAATAAAAAGATTAATCAATACAATTTAATTCATATACCTGAAAAAGAAATAAAAATCCATATTAATAATTATGCGGTATTTCTGTACACGTCTGAAAATGTAACGAATTTCTTAATACATATTTGTGCGAGATGGAAGTGAAATATAGAAACTGATAGATATATAATTTAGCTAACTTCAAAATTTTACACCGTAGAAAATGAACAAATGAACTGAAAAAAATAAAAATAAAGTAACGAGTTGCTGTGTCAGAGAGTTTTTTGTCTGCAATGCCATGAAAACTCACCGGCAAGTGCAGCAGAGTCTTCTGCTTCTGCTCTGCTTCAAGACAACAGAGCGAGCAGGGAGGTTCACTTCACAGACAAATAGTATTTTAATAGCATAGAAAAAAAAAGTATTCAGATAACAAATAAAATCTAAAATAATAATGATTTTACTTCGAAACAACAGAACATATACAAAAGATTTATAATTAACCACAACGAGCATAATCATCATCATCACATCGACGTTATACCTTTTGTACAAAAACATCAACAAAGAAGAACAAATATTATAACCATTATCACTTTTCCCTTTACCAATTCTTCCACCCCAAAAAAAAAAATCTTCATTTTTACTTTTGTTTTGATTTGTATTGTTTTTGTTTTTCTATGGTGATTGATGAAGAAGTAAAATCAACAACACGAGCCTTCTTACTGTTGCTGTTTATGTTGTTATGATAGAGTTTGGGGAACGGCACGTGCGAATCGCAACCCGGGCACCGTGGATTTTGCCTCGAGATCAGCACGTAAAGCAAACAACTCGGACACCCACCGGCAACCATCCCCGTTCCTCCCGCCGCCGCCGTCGATTCTGATCCTTCTTCGATCACTACCGTCGAAGATGATGAACACGGTGACGTTGATGAAGCTGAACCGTACGATGAAGTTCTCGGTCTCTTACGGGAACTCTCAGAGTCTTTAGCTGCAACGCGTTCGAGAGCAAGCTTGACTTTGTCGAGCGTACAAACGCTCTGGTAGAAATTTGATGTTGTTGTTGATGATGATGATGAGAAGAGTTTGAGGTCGAGAGCGGAGGAATCTTCTGGAAGAAGATTGAGATCTTGTAATGGACGGTGTTGATCGTTGTTGCTCGCCGGAGACGGATATTTATCGAGCAATGTTGTTGTTGGTGCTGGTGTTGTCTTCTTCGTAGACGGTGACTGAACAAACAAGATTAAATTAATATTCAGAAATAATTTGAATTTTTATTCACTTTAATTTGTTTTTAAATTGATTGTACGAGAGTGTAGAAAAGAATAGAAGAACGAGATCGAGGATCGATTATTAGTTTAAATTTTTGTTATAATCACTTAATTAGATTAATTACTTAATGTAGAAATGAATATGTCAACTTTATCGGTTGGATAATTTGTTAGAAAAATGACTCTGCTATTTAGATTGAGATTATTACAAAAAATTAAAAATTTACAACTTCTTATTAATTTATCACTAAATGTTAACTGAAAATTCAACGAATTAACTTCTAAAAAATATATAAAATAAATCAGAAGAAAAAGCTTGTTCAAGTTAAATATAAAAAAAAAAGGATTCACAAGTACTCTGTTTCAAAAATCGCTAAAAGCTGGGAAAAAAAACATCTACTACGTCCAATCAACAACAGCAAAGCAAGAGCAGAAAAAAAAATGAAAAGAAGAACAAAAAATGAAGTTATAGAAATCTAGTAAGCAAGTAAGCAAGAAAACATACGAGTAAATCGAGATCCAAATCGTTGGAGCAACCACCGAGAAGATCTCTAGTGGTTAGATCGCTCTTACTCTTCACCTCTGTTGCCATCGCCAAAACCTTCAGTCTTCAATTTTCGAGATTTCAAAACGAACAGTTCTAGCTCACTATCATCAACTGAAACTGAAACTGAAACCGAAGAAGAAGGAGAAGAAGATGAAGAGAGATAAATAACAAGAAAAGAGAGGAGGGTATTTAATGATGAGTTTAAAAAAGAAAGTGGAGATATGTTTTATTACATTATATAATATAATTTTTATCTCATTTAATTTCGTTTCAATGATTTGTTAGTCACTATAATTACAAAAGCGTTCGTTCATAAATGGTAATAACTAGAGTTTGAATGAAAGACTTAACGATATTTAATAACACAATTAATTACGTATTAGAAAGATTAGAGATGTAGCGCAATTAATGCTTTCATTCATTCGGTGCTGCAGTGGTGCGTAAGAAAAAGAGAAAAAGACTGTTTACATTTTAGTTTATTATAAAAGTAATTTTTTAGTTTTTAAGTTTATATTTTTAATATATATTTTATAAATATTTAAAAATTTATTTAAAAATTAAAAATATAAAAAAAAATCACATAATGAGATTTTTATTATCTTTTATAAAATTATTCTATAAAATTATTTTTTATTTAATAAATTCCATTTAAAAAACATTTTTGAATATCCCAGTATTGCTTTTGGTCTGTTGCTTTGGGTTCGGGTGTGGTCCAGTCAGGTGTTTACCTCCTGACTTTGACCCTTTTTTTTAATCAACCCAAAACATATTCCCCATCTACAATGTTTTAAAATACTTCTTTTCTTCAATTTTCGTCATATATGTAGTGTGCAAGTTTTGCTAAGGGCATTTATTTGCCCAAAAAGAATCCATAAATCAAATTTTAGAAAATCTGATCTGACAAAAAGAGTTAATAAAAATAATTTATAAAAAAATTTTCTAATAATAAATACAAAAAAAATTTAAAAGTAAATTTATTGATCAAAATTTTGTTTTTTTGAATAAAGTACTTTAATCAACTGTCTACAAAATGCTCATCTTTACCACAAGAACATGTTTGATGAAATCAATTCTAACGTCAATCTCATTAAAAATCAAATAACATTTATAAATATAAACTTTCAAATTAATACAATGAACGAAGAGAAAACATGCTATAATAATTGTGAAAATGGTTTTGCTTTATTTTATATGTCTTTTTAGTAATCAATTAAGTTAATTCTCTAAATGCAGTGATTAATGGGTCAATATTTTCTTAATGCAAACCGGAATTATAATTTCAATTGATAATTAAGACGAAAAGATTACTCTCTAAGAACTTAGGATAAAATGTCGTCAAACAATAACCACTTAGAATTATTTTAACAAATCATTTCAGAATATTTAGAAGTATTTTTATAAATATATTTTTTAAATAAAAGTATTTTATTTTATTTTTAAAATGTAAAATTTTATTGTTTAAAAAAATAATAATAGACATTAACAATATTTAGTAGAAAATTTATATAGTTTTTTAATTTTTCTAAAAATTAAAAAAATATTTTGAAGTATAAATTTAAAAAATTTAAAAAGTTTTGCCAAATATTAAATTATAATTATCTGATCTAATGACTAGGTTTTACTACACTTAATAAGATATTAGTTAGCATTTAATGCTGTGAGTTAATGCTGCGTATCCTTTTTAAGTTTCTTTCGCTCGTCCCTTTGAGATTTCATGATTTTGATGGCGCCTCTTATCTAACACTCAATGATAAAATTTAATGCCGAGATAATTAACATAGAATAAAAAAAACAAAGAAACAAATAACAATCATACTACACCAAAAAATTGAAATATATATAGTTATGTTGATCAAAATGATTATTTCTATCAAAATAATCAAATAATCAAATAAAGATAAATTTATGGTCTGAATGAGATAAAATTTTATGAATAAATTTTTAACTTATAATTTTTCATATTCAATAGTGGAAATTAAATTTGTAAGTCACTCCGGTCATAAAAAAAAAAATATCTGAAAATATTATTAAACAGAAAATATTTTTATCCCTCCTCATATATATGACTTTTAGGAGTTTTAAAAGTAAAAATTTGAAAAACTTCATTTATAAGTTTGGAAATTTAATTTAATTTTTTAATCTTTAGAAATGAGAAAACTTACAAATATAAACTTTCGTATTATATAATTTATTGATACTAACTAAATTAAAAAAATAATCTAAAAACTAAAATTTTATCATATTTTTGAAACAGAGAGACTGCGTTTAAAATACACATTTTCAAACATCACCAAAAACCAACACCGAATCAATTCATTTATGCACCAATTTATTTTGATAATTTTAATTAATTTACAACCAAACGACTCAAACTCATTTCAGGCAATCAATGCGTTGCATTGATTCAATTCTTGTTTCTCTTCTCTCTCTTGTAATTTGTTTTCTATCTTTTGTTTTTTGTTTTCCAAATTTCGTGGTTAATTGAATTATTATCACATATCTATATTTCTCCAAACTTAAACTGTATTAAATAAAAGAGCAAAGAAAAGAATATTCGCTGATCGCTGAACTTGAATGCGGACGGATAAATTATTTCAGCATAAATTAATATTACATCATTTATTCAAAAAAAATTTATTTTGGTTGCCCGCATCAATCTTTGTTTTTGAATCTCATTACAAAAATATAAACTCAAAAAATCGAAGATGTAAATGCTTCACCTGAATTTTCATACTCTCATTAATTCAAAAGTTTTTGTTTTTTTTAAACAAATTCACATAATTTCACATATTGTAAAACTGTTTCTCCTCCAAAAATTAAAATCCAACTCGCTTATTCAGACTTGAAGTTCGACTCCAAGGGCTGTATGTTCTGCACTCCAAAGAAATAGAAAATATTTTTGGATACTTTTATATTTTTTATATTTATTGTCAAGTAACTGATTTTTCAAAAGTTTATTTTTTGTCATAATTATGTTTTAGAAAAAACTATATTTAAGAACATGTTTTTATTATCAATTTAAAATTTATTTTATATCAAATTTAATTATCATTCCAAATACTTTCTCTATTAAAATATTGTGTTTTATAGAATTTTATTCTTATAAAATTCACTCTAAAAAATTCTTCTTCATATAATTAAAATACCCTCTAAATCTGCTCCAACTAAAACTAAGTTTATTGAGAAAAAACCAAAACACATAATAGTAGTAATAATAAGTTTAAAATAAATTATTTAAAAGTGAATATACCAAATAAAACTTGTTAAACTTATGTTTAACAAACCATTCAAAAATAATTTCTTCACAGAAAAATGTTGTTTCATATTACATATGAAAGAGTAAACAAGTTTGAAGTAAGAGCGTGTTTTAAATGCCTGAATTTTATAAAAATAAAAAATAAGAAGTAGAATTTTTAAAAAGTAAAGTGAAAGTAAAATTTAGTGTTTATATTTGATAGTTTTTAGAAGTATATTAAAAATAAAAAAATATAATTGTATTACAAAGTGTGTAAATAAAAAAATTTAAAATTAACATTTCGAATATAAAAATAAAATTTAAAATTTTTTATGTAATTAAAATATATAAATTATTTAAAACTCAAAATTTGATAAAAATAAATAAAATTACGAAACATCTACTAAATGAAACTGAAGTCTTGAAATTGGAATCATAAGCAAAGAGCATATAAAATTGCGTTGCGACAGCTTCTGATCAGATTACGACCAAAACAGAATGGAACAGTCGGCTAATAAATAAAGATAAAACTTTTGCAGGGATAGGCAAACGACGGAGAAAAACTTTTGTTTGGATGAAATTGACGTCTTAAGAAAAGACGAAGACCGCAAGTGAAGACTTAGGTATACTTCAAAAAATAAAGAATCCAAAGAGTAGATGGATAATGTTTCAGGTAACACATTCACCAACGTATTCTCAGAAGCCACACACCTTAAAAAAGAACAGCGTTGAAATAACTAAATTGTATTCACCTCCTCACTAACCTGTCCAAGAATTAAGAAGACTGATAGTAATTGCCGCCACAAACAAACAACTGCAGCAACCTGATCGGTCAATAAAATTAGCCCAAGAGTTGAAGGAATAAGGAGACGGGGATCGTATATGTAAACAACTTGTTGGATCCTCAATTTAGTTTAGGTCCGAATTAATAGCAGAAAAATTTAAAAATAATACTCAGATGAAAAAGTTAGTCAATTTAAAGATGAGCCTATAATTCGTTTTGAATTAGATTAAATAAATACTGATTTGGTGAGCTTAACAGTCATGCTTCATAATAATTTTATATTTACTGAATATTAGAATGATTATGAGATAGGTAAATTTTTTTTATTGTGGAGATCCGAATAATCTGTAAGAAAACAATTGCAGAAGATATTAATAACAAATAACTGAAGCTCTTTAGACTTCGGTCAGGTTTGCAGGAATTGATGTTATTATAGTACAGTTCACAGGGAACCCGTAAGATTTGTTGAATGCGCTGAGAAATTAGATTAATGGGAATGATAGTTGTTATCCACTTTGTGCCTGATTACAAGGCAAAAGACGAGTCATAATTTCCAAGGGTTAGTTGCATATGTAAAGTAAGGATATGTTCAAGAACAGTAGATTAGGTAACCTTTCCAAAGATATCCATGTCAAAACACTTGTAACGCAGCAATTGTCCACCCTTCAATTCTATATAGAAATAGATCAGTTTATACAAGCAGGATAGTTCTGATTTATATGGCTACTAAAGACATACATTCCAAATCTTAATACAGCAACTGGCATATCATGGTCTCTTCGACTTGCTTGTGAAAGCTTCTGGTGATACCCACATTGACGACAATCACACAAATGAATATGTAGCTCTTGCTATTGGCATGGTGACTATTTCTGCCCATGATGTTGCTCTTTTGCATATGTATGTTAGATTAGTTTCTTTGCTTCTCTTGCATGTAAATTTTGTTTTAACAGTTAGTTTCTTGGAGCTTCTGGTGATTTAGTTGGTGAAACATTTCTTCAGTCAATTGTCAATACATCATGGATGACATTACATATTATGCAGGTGAGGTTCCTGCAATGTAAGTGGAATACTTGTATATTCTGTTGCATTGCATTAGAATATCATTTGTAGATATCCTTTCATTTCTCAGTACAGCGTGCTTGCAAACATTGTCACCACATTATTGAGGCAACAATCAAGGCGTTTGGCAGAGCTCTTCGACGGGCTACGGAATATGATTTGCGCATGCAATTAGCTTGTCCTCATTATTTTCCCTGTCCATTGTCTTTATAAGAAAAAAATGACCATGATGCCTTGCTTGTAGAATATTTTTCCACCTTTTGTGACTGAAAAAAATTGTCTATACCCTTCTAATTACTCTGATGCTTATGCCTGTGGTCACAGCTCCAAAGGGGTACTTTCACGTTCATGAGGTGTTGACTTGTACGAAAGACCTGATCTATTGAAACAAAAGGAGTTGATCATCCAGATTCTTCGTATCAGAAGCGAGCAGGGCTTTTACTCTGATGTAATTTATAATCATATGAATATGAAATGCACTACGCATTGCCTTAGAATGCTATGCTGATGTTTGCAGACATTTATAAGAAAGTGTTGTTTAATAGAGAGGCTTGCTGGATTAGATTTTCTGCAAGTTGCAGTCATTTGTATACTCCACTAAATGCTTTAGACAGCTCAATGATTAATTTAAGTTTATCTTAACTTTGATATTATATCTACTTTTTGTCAATGAAACTTTCAATCGTTGTTGCTGTTGCTGATATGTTTTCCAGCATTGCAGCAGCCAGGACATTCTAATATCTTTGTATGGCATTTCTCACCTAGTGGAATTGTGCACAAAATTGATAGCCTTCTGGAACGGTGGTGTTGCTAACAGAAGGAATTTCCATTACAGAATGATGAATCAAAGATTTGGTCAGTGTTGCTAACAGAAGGATTTGTTTACTATCAGAATTATTATAGTATAGTTGTATTTTTCTGGAGATGATAAGTCGTTTTCTACCTATTGACAGGAAGAAAAAATCGACCGATGAAATTTCAGGCTCTATCTAGCTGGATCCAGGCTGATCTATTTATTTAAGTAACTAAACTAAGTTTACAAGCATATTTTTTGTAAACTACTTTAATTTCCACTGCCTATTATCGGTAAGAGAAAAAGACGTCCAAAAAGATTTTTAAATGGTATTAACCTACATAAAAAAATGAATCTATTAGCTTAGAAACTATATAGTATCAGCGTATTAATCTTGCATACAGCTGCTGATATATGTTTTCTTCTTATAAGTTCATTATTTATTCAATTAATTTGTGTCAGTTCTTCATGTGATTCCCGAATTTCCAAACATTGCATGTTACTATCTTCTCTTGCCCATGTGAAATTCATCTGACAAGACCATTGCAAAACTGAAAGGCCAAAAAAAAACAATCCACTTTCTGTTCTCTCTTAAAATATTCAATCCGAAAACGGCCTGAAAACGACCCACTCGCCGCTCGTCCATTTCAGACTGGTTCTTTCTAAAGCCAACAAATCCCGTCACAAGACGGTAACTCTTACCTTCCCAATTAATGAACAACTCAATGCTTCAGAACATCCCAAACTTCAATTGTGGCGACCTCAAATGCGGTAACCATACCTCTCGACCTTTCTGTATATAAACCCTCTTCTAACGTCCTCTTCTCGTCCCCGTTCCACGTTTGCCTCGACCCCACTCATCTTTCTTCTTCTACCCGATCCCTTGATCAATCAATCCTTTGAACAATTTTCTTCAAAGTTCTCTGAAACTTTTGAGAGATTGATCCAAGATGAGAGAGATTCTTCACATTCAGGGAGGGCAATGCGGGAACCAGATCGGAGCAAAGTTCTGGGAAGTTATCTGCGAAGAACACGGGATCGATAGCACCGGCAAATATTCTGGCGATTCTGAGCTACAGCTCGAGAGAATCAATGTATATTACAACGAGGCGAACGGCGGGCGTTATGTTCCACGGGCAGTGCTCATGGATCTCGAGCCGGGAACTATGGATTCCGTTAGGTCCGGTCCGTTCGGGCAAATCTTTCGGCCTGATAATTTTGTTTTTGGACAGTCTGGTGCTGGGAATAATTGGGCCAAAGGGCATTATACTGAAGGAGCCGAGTTGATTGATTCTGTGCTTGATGTTGTTAGGAAGGAGGCCGAGAACTGCGACTGCCTGCAAGGTAACAGGATAAAAATTTTGTGCATTGCCTGGCCCAATAGCAAATGAAATATCCATGTGTTCTAGGAGTTTCTTCCGTTGATGTGTTGGTACTGTTGTTGATAGATTTGTTTGGTGAAGATGGCTTTCCCATGCGTTTTTCAATTAGTTTAGGATTTCTGTTCGTGATATTATGCTCAAGTGTTTGCATGCTTCACTTTATGTGAAATTTGCAGTTTCATTGTTAGACATGTTCAGAATGACTCTGAAAATCTGTTTCATGGATTGCCAAGAGAATGTATGGAATATGAAACAAAGGATGTCTCTTCAGATATTTCCATTTGGATTTTGAATTTCTTATTGTATATATTTTGGGATGAATGAGATTAGTAGTCTGTCAATAATTCTCTCTTTAAATCATCAGATGCTCCTTTTCTTTTTTCTGTTTTTGGATGAGGTTTCACCTATATATCCTTTTCCTTTTTCATTGTTTTATTTTAGAGAGAAACCTGGAATATGGTTGCTCAGTAGGAGTGTAACACGCCCTATATTGGAACATATATCTTCTTTCATCTCTTGTCATCTTGGTTGCTTCCTCACTATAACAATTGGTAACTTGAAAGGATGTGATGGTTAAAGTAAAAGGTCTGAGCAGAAAAATTCAGCGGTGTTGGGAATTAGTCAAAGAAGAGGGCCCTTGCCCCTGCTCAAGACTTAGCATTGTGGCTGTCGCAACCTCTTCTAAAGCAATTATGTCATGCTTTTGCATGATAGGGGTTGGAAGAAAAGGCGTGGGCTGCATTCTGAGCATATGGTGGCCTAGACTTCTCCTTACATTGTAAATCAAGTCCCAATCAAAATTTTTCTGCATTGATCGATAATGCACTCTGATCCTTTCAGTAGACCTTTTTTTCTTGAATGCACTTTCGTAATTGTTGATTTGGTAGATATTGTCTGTGCTTCTTCCCCTTTGTTGAGTGTAAGTTAAAGCAGTCTTTCTAAAATTGACAAATACTGTTTACCTGATCAGATAAACTGTTTTTGGAGACGTATTTATTCAACACTTTTAATAAGCAAGCCTTAGAATATTTAGCTGTCAAGGTTTCTTAATGCAACAAAGTGTGCTTCTTTGCAATTGGACTCTTGTCTGCCTGGTTCTTCTTGTCGTGACAATGTATTTACATCATTTCCTCAAAGCATGTCAAGAATTATGCTTGTTCATTTTCTTATTCTGCTTCTTCAGCAGTATCATATGTGCCCATCATTTATAAAAGGTGCCATCTATGCTGTGGAAAGCATTATATTTATATTTTCTTTTTAGAGTATTCAACCTACAGTTGTAGTATTGCTCTTTGTTTTCAGTAAAAAATTCTTGATACATCTTAAGTATTGTTATATAGGTTTAAGTTGTGACGCTACTCTCTTACAGGATTCCAAGTATGCCATTCATTGGGTGGAGGAACTGGATCTGGTATGGGGACCCTCCTTATCTCAAAGATTAGAGAGGAGTATCCAGATCGTATGATGCTCACCTTTTCAGTATTCCCATCACCAAAGGTTTCTGATACTGTTGTTGAACCCTACAATGCTACCCTTTCTGTACATCAACTTGTTGAGAATGCAGACGAGTGTATGGTATTGGACAATGAAGCTCTTTATGATATCTGCTTTCGTACACTCAAGCTTGCTACTCCTACGTGTAAGATTCTATCTTTATGCTATAACTTAGGTAACTGGTTTATTGTCGTCCGAAGAAAGAATTCATTCACCTGCAACACTTATACCTCTTCTTTCTATCATGTTAGATGCTTTCTTGATATTTTACCCTTCCTTCTGAAATCTTCATCAGTTTGTAGTTAATTTATGACGAAGTTCTGGAGCTGTTTCTGTAATAGGACAATTTTACAAAGATAGGTTTAATCTTTCGTCCTATTATGGTTACAAGTATGTATCAATTCTTTTATTAATTTTGTTGCCTTGCATCTTGCCTTACCTAGTGTTGCATTACATGTAGGAGCTAAACCACCTCACTTGGTGATTGCCTCATGCAACTCTAATATAATTTCGATACTTAACTGTTATAAAAGTAGGTTCATGAATTTCTTTTACTCCATTTGTTCTCTTGTCCTTTTCCCTGCAGCTTTGAATCTGTAACTTATTGATTCAAGTTTTTTTCATTTTGGGTCAAATGTTCTGATTCCAATTTATATCTCCTTTTTTTTTCCAGTTGGTGATCTCAACCATCTAATCTCTGCCACCATGAGTGGTGTTACCTGCTGCCTGCGGTTCCCTGGTCAGCTCAACTCTGATCTCCGGAAGCTTGCAGTCAACCTTATCCCTTTCCCTCGTCTTCATTTCTTCATGGTTGGATTTGCCCCACTTACATCAAGAGGTTCGCAGCAGTATAGAGCTCTAACTGTGCCAGAGCTTACCCAGCAGATGTGGGATTCCAAGAACATGATGTGTGCCGCTGATCCACGTCATGGCAGATATCTCACTGCCTCAGCCATGTTCAGAGGGAAGATGAGCACCAAGGAGGTTGATGAGCAGATGATAAATGTCCAGAACAAGAATTCCTCCTACTTTGTTGAGTGGATACCAAACAATGTCAAGTCCAGCGTGTGTGACATTCCACCGAGGGGGCTGAAGCTAGCTGCTACATTCATGGGAAATTCGACTGCTATCCAGGAGATGTTCCGTAGGGTCAGTGAGCAATTCACAGCTATGTTCAGGAGGAAGGCCTTCTTGCACTGGTACACTGGTGAAGGGATGGATGAAATGGAGTTCACCGAGGCTGAGAGTAACATGAATGACCTGGTTGCTGAGTACCAACAGTACCAAGATGCAACTGCCAACGAAGAGTACGAGGAAGAGGAGGAAGAAGAGGCAGAATAGTTCTCTCAACTGAAACTAAATGAGAAACATTTGTATTTTGCTGCAACTTGAGATTTGATGTATTCTGGTGGTGAATTTTCCTCGTTCAATGTTTGCGTGTCAGCTTTTTTCGTGAGTTTTTGTACAAAAGCATATGCTTGTAAAGTACTTTTTTCACAGGGCGAAAGCAATTTTAACAGAAAATTGTGGAAGGCTTTAGTGCTGCTTTTATTAATGAAAAATAAGGCGACTGCTTTTGGTGCGTTTTAAAAATTTTGCTACTTTAATTAGTTTCTTCAGCAATCGAGCCCTTTGTATAGATTTTACTAGATTTTACACTTACCATCCTCTTCCTACTTGTGTCCTTTTACTAGTTTCTTTTGACAATCTGCCCTCAACTGAATGTATCTATGCCTTCTAAAAGAACGCTTTATCTAACGAAATAATTGTTTCGAAAATGGTATTCGTTCAAATACTTTTCTAAGCAAGCTATTTACTTGATGAAGATAATTTTTAAAACCAAACTATAATTTAATCTCGTGTCTTGCGCGGAAGTTTATTTTTAATGGGGTGCCTAAGATTTTAACTGACGTAGCTTTTAATATATAAGTTATTTAATGAAATATAGATCATATTTAAGAGTATTTATTATTTTCTTTTCAGTTTTAATTTTTATTTACGCTTTTTAATAAATTATTTAAACATTTTATACATTTCTTTTTTAAATTTAAAAAATATAAAAAATTATATAATAAAATATTATTATTTATTATTATTATTAGTATTTGATAAAAAATATAAAGCTTATTTTCAAAAAAATTTTAAAAATAATTTTCATTTCAGAAAAATTCTTTTTAAAAAATCACTCCAAAATATCTAAATAATTACAAGAGTTTATTATCTACTTTAAACTAAGAAAGAGAAGCATTGTTACAAAAAAAAAACATATCATGCTACAATTTTATGCAGTTGGCTTTATGCATTATTTTTTTTACGAAATTATTTGAATAGAATTTTAATGAGAAGCGTCACTTGTTGCCCAAGTGTCTGTAGCGTTATCTCCCGTGAATGCTGGTGTTTTCAGATTCTGAGCACAGAAGCTTTTGTTCATTTCTGTGATAAATGACTCATGGAAAAGATGGCTTGGTTTCATTCGAAGGCAAGATTGTCTAACGAAATTGCTAGATATGTTATCTTCAGGGAATGATATAATTGGTTTTATTAGTCGCACAGCTTGCATCTCAGACCTTCCTAGTTGGAATTGGAAGAGCTTCAAGAATTCATGTTAAACAGTTGAGGCTCATATAAGGTTGCTGTCTTGTTGTTATCGTTCATTGTGACTGCAAGCAAAATTGTTGCTGCTATACATGTCTGAGCTAAATATGTTTTGCTGTTAGATAAGCTACAGTTGATAGCCTCAGTCTGCTTTCTGGTAAACAAACTTAAACTGGTAGAAGATTATGTTATCTTTCAAATGCAATGGAGATCGAATCATGCTGTCATTCTCAATGATAAAGAAGCTTTCTTGACGCATGTACTAGTTGCTGGTTCCAGTTTTCTGTTACTTTGCATTTAAAAAATAGCTCATTGCAGAAAATCTCCATGAGAGGGGATGAACTGTTCTTCAAAGCCTTCATTATGCTGCAATGTAAAACCATCAGTTTTTACCTCAATGGAATTTCTTGATAACTATTCATTGGTTTGTCTATTACTTTTAAGTCTCCGAGAGCTAATTCATGCTCTGAACGGTCTTGAATTATGCCATTTGAGGAAATTTTAATCTTAACTTGTTGGTAAATAGGTAGCATACAATTCAAAAAAACGTTAACGCTATGCACCTCTTTTAGGCTTGCTTATTTATCTGTAAATGATTCCAAATAATTTTTTTTGTCAAACATTTATTTTCAGATAACTTTTTATGTTTATATTGTAAAATTTTAATATATATTTTTAATAATTCAGATTTTATAAACTCATATTTTTGAAACTTATTTTATATATCTTCTAAAAAAAAGGAAAAACTCTTCAGAATCTATTCCATTCTAAACCACACAACACATACACAACACATGCAAGCATAGTCGTCAGAATCGAACCGAAAAATTGTCTGGGTTACAGTTTTCGAATTAACTTATCGGGTCAACATGAACCGTCGGGTCAATAATATTAAAGTATTTTTAACTAATAGTAACAATAATCATAGTAAAAAACTTACTGTCATTATGGCACTAACAATAATAATAGCAACAACAATCACAGTAAAAAATTAAAGTATTTTTACTATAATATTACTATCAACAACAACAGCAATAACAATCACAACAAAAATTAAAATATTATCACCATGGCATTACCACCACTAATAATAATAATAACAACGAAAATTTATAGTGAGAAATATTTAAATAAATTAAGAGATTAGAAAAAAATAAAATTATAAAATAGATAAATCATAAAAGAGATATAAATAATTTTTTTAGTATACATATTTGAGTCTAAATATTTTACAATATAAAATTTTAAAAATTATTAAAATTTGATATTTACAAATAAGACATAATCAATTATATTTTTGCATTATCACATCAAAATACAAAATTTAAACTACATATTATTTTTCAACATAAGACTATTAATAATTATTTTTATATGAAATATATTATCAATTTAAATTTTGTTAATTAATTTTTAAAAAACTTTATTCAACCCAGTTTGACCCGGACGTGCAGGTCGACCGGATTGAAGCGGATCAAACGGATCGAAACGGGTCAATTATATAAACGATTTTTTTACAAATTCGGACCGGTTTACCGTAAAATCGTCAACCCGGACGGTTCAATCTGGGTCTGACAACAATGCATGCAAGTTAAATATTCTAGTATATTCAGATTGAATTCCGGTACATGTATTTATATAGAAAAATGATAAAAACACTCACGACTTAAGAATACTTTTAGCCACTTATTTTCGATATATAGTTAGAATGATCTATAAATTTAATCTCCACTATTAAATATAAAAAATTATGAATTAAAAATATACAGATAAAATTTAAATTCAATCGAATTATAATCGATTTCTATTTTGTCACTTGATAAAAATGACAAAAAATAAAAAAATAAAAAAAAATATATTATTTTTTTTTCGCTATTCTAAACAAGTGGTTGAATCAAAGTTAATTCGTAATCTTGAACTAAAATTTTAACGGTATATTTTTAACTAGTACTTTTAATATTTAATAGTATTGATTGAATTTTAAGAATTTACTGTTTAAAAAATAAGAATGGAGTGGCCCTATAAGATAAATTTAAATTATAAGAACGAAAAAAAGCGTTGTTTTAGAGGAAGAGAGAAAAAAAAAAAAAACAAAGTTACTTTTTTTAGCGAGATTGATAAAAATGGGTTTCCCCTTACCCCCGGGCTAATTTAGATTCGTTGGCTTGAAATTGTTCCGTGTTTTCAGTCGCCCAAAATTTTCTTTTGCCATCCGTAGAAATACAAATACTCAGGGAAGTGAATGAACTCGTTAGGTTCACAGATAACACCAAACAAACAAAGAAGAAGAAGAACAGCAATAAAACAACCAATATATTCAACCTTTCCAATTGTTTTCCAATCAATAGTCTCTCTCTCTTCTCTTTTTAGGGAGGGAGAGAGAGAGAGTGGAGGAATAACGGTTTGAAAGCTGCAATACAAAAGGTTCGTGTGTTCCTCTCCTTCTATGTTGAGATCTCAAGAAGGTTGGAATATGGTTGATAGGCAATTCTTGGTTGTACTTTTCAGAGGCTGCATTGTTTGTTTTGTTTACCACTTTTTTGTTTACAGAAAATGGAAAAAGATCCTTTTTTTTCTGTTGGAATTTGAAGGATTTAGTTTACGAAGTCTTTTGCATTTAGAAAAAATCTTTTTGTTTTCTTGAAAATTCAAAAAATGGAATCATTGTGTTTGGCATAAAATGTAGTTTGAGTTGAACGATATTGCTTCTCCTTGCATTAAGACAGACATTGTACAATGACAATTTTGCGTTTTTGGAATATAAGCTAGGCTCTAGTTTCGTAGTAAATGTATAAATTTTTCTGCAGGCATAATGTTTCTTTTTATAATGTGCAATTCTTTTCACTACGAAGGAACCTGTCTCTGATTTTATTCTTATCCAAAGTAGTTGGAGGATTGTAACTCCATCGTTTTTCCCCCTCGATGTAGACCACTTCAGTATTTAAGTCTTGATTTTAAATTATTTGGCGAACTTAATCTTGCTTCATGCTTTTTGAATGATGTCTAACACCCATCCATCATTTATATGTTGTAGTATCTGCTCAGGTACCAATATGGTTGCTAAAGAATTTGAAGTAGACTTTAGCAAGCCCGTTGTATTCCAGGTGATTCTCTAGTCTTTTTTTTTAGCTTAGAGAGGTCATGCCTTAATATAAACTATGCTAGTGAAATTTTAGGATTCCTCTTTAAAATCATGCAGGTTGGCCATCTTGGTGATGCTTATAAGGAATGGGTTCACAAACCCATTGTGAGCAAAGAAGGACCACGCTTCTTTGAAAACAATTACTTAGAGGTACTTAGCATTCCTCTTCTAGAAGTAAAATTTCAGTGTTCTATACAAATATATTACTTGATTAATTTTGTGACTACAAATCTTTAGATCTTAACACGAACCAAATGGTGGGTAATTCCTTTGGTATGGTTGCCAGTTGTATGTTGGCTTAGTTTCAAATCTCTGCGAATGGGTATGCCGTTACCTCAGGTGGCAGTCACAGTTGCAAGCGGAATACTTCTTTGGACATTGATGGAATATACTTTACATCGTTTCCTTTTCCATATGAAAACAAAATCATATTGGTTGGTGCACATTTTATTCATGTGAATCATTAAATGACAAGTGTGTATGCAATGAGCTCTTACATATGGTGATGCTTCAGGGCAAACACTCTACACTATCTTCTTCATGGATGCCATCACAAGCACCCTATGGATGGTCTGCGCCTTGTGTTTCCCCCTGCTGCAACTGCCATCCTATGCATACCGGTGCGCTTTCACCTTATATAGGATGCAGCATGCTATATATTATGATTATGTTTCGTTTCATCCTTTATATACTGTTGTTATTTCGTAAAAGATAATTGTAGTTAGGATGAAAAATCGTAGCTTCATTTCTTTTCTCTGTATTGTGGTTATTAATTCTAAACTAACTGGTTCTTCTCTTATACTCCTCCTGTAGTTTTGGAACCTTTTGAGGATAGTGTCAAACCCTACAACAACACCCCCATTGTTTGCAGGTGTCTTGTTAGGTTATGTGATGTATGACTGCACTCACTACTACTTGCATCATGGACAACCATCCAAAGACCCTGCTCGTAATCTTAAGGTATCATTTAAAACTCTTCAAGTTTAGAAGTAGAACTTCTTTGCAACTTGGTATTTCGCCAAGCATACGCTCACCGCTGTCATTTTTTATGTACCAGCGTTATCATCTGAACCATCACTTCAGAGTTCAGTCCAAGGGGTTCGGTATAACTTCATCACTCTGGGATATAGTATTCCAAACACTACCCCCACCAAGAGTTTCTGGAAAGAGCAGTTGATCTATGCACTCATTCATTTCTTCTGTCATAGTTCAAGAGAGATTACGAAAGTGTATGTTACTGTGATTAGGTTCTTCTCCTATGCCATTTGTTATCATCCATCAAAATATCTCCTTGTCTATGGTTGTATTAGTTTCAACAGTTCAGCTTTTTATACAAAGAATTTTGAACTATCGTACTTGATTCATATAACATCGAGGAATTCGTATTTAAAATTTTCGCATGAATAATTAGTTTATTAAGAAATTGTTTTATATCTAGCTTTCTCATATTGCAATTGAAGATTTATTGAAAGTATGGCGTAAAAATAAGAGTAGAATTCTACCCTGTTGAAAAACTACGATAGTCTGAACTCTGACGGTTTAAATTTAAACAGTGAACATAAAGTTTTAAAGGACCCCTGTTTAGAAATTTAAGAAGAAATTTTCTCTAGATAAAAGACTGGTTTTATAAGCATTACACATTCAATCGCATCTCAAAGATCACATTTTTCCAATCAATCCATTCATTAGCAGCAGACTTATTTGCTGCTGCGTGCTACGTTTTCGATTCAATGCGCGAACGAAGTCTCATGGAATAGCCTTATTTCTTCAGCCTACAGGGCACATGGTCTTGTTAAGGATTCCTTAAATTTGTTTCACCAGATGGACAAAGCGGGTCATAAGCCCGACCACATCACTTATTAAGGGATCATTACTAGGATGGAGCACTACGCTTGCATCGTTGATCTACATGGCCGTGCTGGAAGGGTAGACAAAGCATTGAATCTTGCTGTAAGTATGTCACTTAAGGCAGATGCTGGCATATGGGGTGCACTACTAGGAGCATGTCACACCACCTCTTTGAGTTGGATCTATGACAATTCTGGTTACCCTATATTTGATGTCAAAGGTTCATGAAGTTGCAGAAGCCGGGATGGACTTAAAATGCAAGAAGGAGAGGCTACAGATATGACACATGTTTATATCCGGGGATAAGGTCATCCAGGTTCAGCTCAAATATATTTTTTAAGAAGAGTCTCCTTATAGAGTAAGGGAAGAGGGCTTCCCTTGACCACAGATTGTGTATCCAGTTGGATTGTAAAAACCCTCCTATCTGTTTGAAAGTTTGCAACCAAATTGAACTTCACATCTCCACAAGCAGTACATGATGCATCCTGCTCTTCAGTTGTTACAGGTCACTCCATCTTGGACTTACTGTAACTCTCCAAATGCATCTCCTTCTGCTGATTCCGAAGACAACTGTTGTCAATAGGCAATACTTTCCCAATGAAGAACGCAAATTTAAGTTTGAAGACACACTTTCAGGCATGTCTTTCTCCTCACTTATTTGCAACAATATGATGAGCCACTCTCTTCTGCAGAAGCATTATCAGAAACACAAATATCATTTGCATTGGTTGACCTACATGGACCTGAGCAAACACCTATTTCCCAAGAGTTCGGTGACGCGTTTGGTTAATGGTTCCCTTGAGCGAAAACTTTCTCTTTCCTCATACACATTATGGCTCATGTCTAGTGGTGGTTCAAATGCCTAAACAAAATTTAAAAATGATAGCCAGAGATTGGAATCATCACAAAGCATCAGTGTAAAGGTGCAGATAGCATGTTTTATTGCAAATAACGTATAGACACGCAATGTTGCAACTTATATGGCTAGAAATATCAACAATCGTAATAATATTCTTTCAAAAAGAACATAAACAGATGATTTACCTGAAGCATGTACCTATTCATAGACATCACCTGCTGTAAAAAGAGGAGGTGTTGCAAAGAGTCAGTACTGAACTTCTAAGATGTACTCAACCACAACCACCATACTGATAAGAAGGACAAAGAACAATCTTTTCTATGGTTTATGGTAATTAAAGCAAAAGAATCGAAAAGAAAACCACTTGTGACAAGGGAGTATCAAAAGATAGCTTCCAGCTTGCAAGAATAGGGCTTGAAATTGACGGGGCAGATTTAGTCTGGATCTATGAGGCGTTGAAAGAGGATAGGCCAAGGTGGAGGCAACGCAGAGACAAATCTCCCCTTCCTCTTAAAAATCACTCTTGTTAATAGAAATTTCATGCATTTCTAAGTGTTTTAATGTGGTCAAGTCACTGACTGGTGATATCAACTTGCTTTTTATTTTTCATAGTTCACCACGCAGACAAAGAATGAGAAAACTCACACTATGAATTCACCCATCAAGATCACTGAATTCAGGAGGTTACAATTCTTAAATACTTTACCATCTCAATTTCTGGAACTTTGTTGGCATATGAGATAGCAGAGCATGCAGAGGAACATATGAAATGGACATTATGAATTTCCTCAAAGAATATAGAAAAGGCAGCAAAATCTGAAGTAGTTCTATTGCAATCGCATGAAGTAGAGCAATGAATTGAAATTTTACTAAATCCAGCATTACAACAGAAGCAAAGAACCACACTTCATGTTCAGGGGAAAGCCTCTTAAAAGTTCTTGTATATCTTTGACAGTCTAGCAAATCAATCAACAACACAGATATTACGAAAACAATCAACTAGATCACCAAAATTCCAATTCTACGAAACAGAGAGATTCAAATTTAGGAAAAAAAAACAAAACAAACAAGCAGGATTGAGGTAGGATGATGCAGCGAAGAGATTTGATCGCTAGTACCTCGTCTTCCTTCATGTAGTCACGCGCCATTCTCCGCCGTTACAGCGGCGGCGGGACGGTGGAGCACGGCGGCGAGAGAATCACAGGACAATTTTTCTTTTGCAAAACAAGTCTCCCATAAATTTATTTAATTGATCATAGTTGCCTCATTACATTGGGCTTTTGGCCTATTAATATCAGTAAAAAGGCTCAATATAAAGTTCGTGAAATTAAAGCGTTATTCCAATTCTGCCCATCTATTAATTGAGCGCTTGTTTCTATTCAGAGGGTTTATGTTAAACCTTTCTTCGTCTATGGTTTGGTCCATGGTTTTCTTCGTTACTTGTTTGAAACCCTAATTTCTGTTCTGATCCATTGATTCAGAAAAGCAATTTACTTCAATCCTTCAATATCCCGAACAATGGCAGCGGACGTTGTTTTAGGTTCGGATTCATCCAATCCTTGTTGCGATGAGGTGAGTCGGTGTCTTGATTTCTTCATTTTCTCAGTTTTGAAGGATTTTTTGTGGTTTAGCTGGTTGGATTGATTCGTGGTGGTTTTCTACGTATTTTACCAGATTAGAAAGAAGTTTCAGGAGCTGAAGGAAGGTCGAAATGCTCTGAGGAAAGCAGTGAAGCTTCTGCAAGATCAAACAATTAAGTTGGAGAGGGAAAATAAGCAACTCAAGGAGCAGAAAGTTGGATTGGAGACTGAGAATCAACGACTAGATAGTGGTGAGTTGTAAGGTTTTTGAATTCTTATTGATCGATGCAAATTTTGAAAATTGATGCTATAAACTTGTGCATTACTGAAAATTGCGAGTTTCTTGAGGAAAGTCTCAAGCTTGTCTCTTAGTGAATTTTTCATAGTAAGTTCAGTATATTTACTGAGTAGATGTGAATACTTTGGCTGCACATATTCTGTGCCTAAGCCTTGACACCTTGTTTACCGTTTGTCACAGTTTGCTTGGTGAACAACAAAGACAAGTACTTCTAGTATTCTTCTAATGTTTAAGGTACAAAACACAATTTGAAGTTTAAGTTGTGAAATAAGTAATTGAGTTGGACATTCCTTTAAATGGAAACTTACTCTAACTTGGTACCAAATTGTTATGATTCTTGGAATGGATTCATATTCTTTACATCTTAGAATGAAGTTCTCTCACAACCATACTTTATGACACCAAATTTTTATGAACATTATTATTTCAATGCGATTTTCTGTAGTTTTGTTATATGACCTCAATCTCTATCTGATCCAGCATATAAAGAGGTATTGCGGCAATGGGCTGAGAAGGTGGAGGAGACATCAAACGAGTCCAGCATCCGAACTGAGTTGGAGAAAGAGATTCAACTCTTGAAGACTGAGATTTCCTCCTATCAGAAGCGTGAACTTGTGACAGATCTGCATCATGAAGAAAGGAACCTACGTAATGCACAAATCTCAGAAAAAGAGGCAGAACTTGCAAGACTTAAGGAGTTCCTTGAAAAAGAGAAGAAGAGGGCAGATGCTGAGAAGAAGAAAGCTGAGAATGAGAAGATGAAAGCTGCAGAGGCATGGAAGCTAGTTAAATTGGAAAAGAGCAAAGCTGAAGAAGCAAAGAGGCATGCAGAGAGTGAAAGAAGCATTGCCACAGAATGCAGGTTTTGCTTGGAAAAGGTGAAAAAGGAAGCTTATGAAGTGAGAGAGAAATGGATGGCTGAGAAGTCAAAAGTAGATGAGTTGAGTCGAAAAGTTGAAGATGAGAAGCAAAAAGCTAACAGAGAGAAGAAACGTGCGGAGTTGGAGAAGGTGAAATTGGAAGAGCAAATCAAGCTTTCTCTAGTAGAAAGTAAGAGAACAATGGACGAAAAAGCTAAAGTAGATAATTTGCTTAAAAAATTAGAAGGGGAGAAGGAAAAGGTTGAAGAACTTCAGAAGAAAGTAAAAGACATCATCTCAGGGAGTCAAATGGGATGCTTGGGTCACATATGCAACAAAGTCTATGATAGAGCCAAGATTGAAGCCCCTGTACCTAAGCTGTTGAAAGAGCAGCTTAAACTGGAAAAGAACAAATCAAGGCATTACAAAAAGATAGCGAAGCTCGAGAAGGCTGAATTAAGTTTTGTGAGACAGGAACTACGCCTGTTCAAGGAGCATTTTGGGCAAATTTCGTCACACTTCAGCATACTTGATGGCCATCTCTCATCTTACATAGAAGGTACACATGGCAAAGACAAGGTTTGTTCACTCCCTTTATTGCTTAGTAGTTATTTGCATGCTTATATCAGGTCTTTTTATCATCTAATTGAAGTTTGTTTACTTTGGCTTTTGTTCTGTGTGCAAAAATTTGATGCTGCAATATATGCTTACCTTTGCATGCGTGCGTGTGTGTATGTGTGTGTGTGTGTGTTCTCAGTACTCACGAAGACACAAGTATAAGACATGCAAATCCATATTTAAGTAAATAAAAGTGTATATTAAAATGGCTGTCTGTTAATTTACCTGGAGAAACTAAATATGCCGTCTATCTGATGTTATGTATATGTATCACGTGCATGTATGTATCTATACAGCACGTTTTAGATATTATGTTCTTGAACTTATACAGTGGTTTCTGCTGCTTGCATCTAAATGCTGTTTTGTTTTAGCATAGCATCTACTTGGATCTGTCACTGAATTGAATTTTATATGATGCGTTGCAAGAAGCTCATCATGATTTTAGTTTCACCTGTAAGTATCTATATGTGTGCATATATGTGTGTTAAGAATATCATTTTACCTTCTCGAAATTAATCCCTCATAGTGTTGATATTCACTTTTATGACAAGCCTGACTTCACTTTTCTGTTTGTGTCATCTCAGTCTTCTATTAAAATGAACCTGGGAAGATCAGTCTATCTGTTAATTTTGAGACTGTTAGACATCCTGATAAGTTTCATTTTGCATATTCAATCATAGGTTATCAGAGTTTTGATTTTCAGTGTATACTGAACTTGGATTTTTCTTTGCAGGGAGCTTCTCTTGTTACCGGAAGATCCAATCGTGACACCGCATGCTGTGATGGTCAAGTTGATAGAACAGGAGAACGCAGCGGCTTGGTGTTATCTGGAGGAAGCTGTAGCAGGTTAGCCTCAGGTACTGATTGTGAGTTGGACTCTCCAATTGGAGATTCTATCAACAAAAAGTCACACAGTTCAGCAATATGTTCCACTACCTCCACTTGTACTGATAGAAAATTCATGGGCGCACAGGGGGTGGATGCTTTTGCTGTTAGCAAATTGGCCAATTCTGCGAAGAACTCTAACCATAAGCCTGATGTTCCAATCCCACATTTGGTAAAGAAACAAAAAAGGTTAGAAGGAGGTGTTGAAGTTGAAGTAAAAGATTCCCACAGAGGTTTTGATTTTAGAGATGTTGGAGACATAATTGAAGTTATTGAGCAGGTTCCTACCTATATCAGGAAGAAAAGAAAGACCCAAGATTCTCGAGAATCTGTTGAGCGGTTATGTTACAAGAATAATCTCTTGTTTCCGAAGACTATGGAGGAAACTTTAGCACTGAGTGGTGTTGAATTGAGAGAGAATGAGAGCTTGCAGCGAAGAGATTGTAAGGACAGTAGGCAGAACAAGGCTGCATCTGGGGGCCATGACGGCCCATGCTTATCCATTGAACCTGGAAACCCTCTTGAAGTGGAAACGAATATGCATAGCCTTATGGAACCACTTAGGAAGGATGGTAATGAACGAGCTTCTTTATTTTCTTTTGAGGATATTCTTGCTGGAGATTTTCTAAAGCCTCTTAATCTTGATGATGATGTTGACGAGGGAAGGTATAGGAACGCGATGGAAAGACCTCTTTCGCCATCTTTACCTTCGATTGGAGTTCCTAAGCTCCAGGTTTGTCATGGAGATGACTCTCAATATTTGGTTGAATGTTATGCGAGTAGGTTGAACACTGGGATAGATGCTTCAGTGTCAGATTCTCCCTCTGACGTCATAAATATAGAGATATTGTCTAACAATCTAAGTAAGAGATCACTTGACAGTCCCCAGGTCTATGCACCTAGATCTGCAGTCAATTTGTTTTCATCTGATGAGGAAGAAAATCCGGTTCTTCAATTAAGGAATGAGCTTTCTAGTGTTACTGAAAATTCTAATATTCTGCGTGAAGTGGAGATTTGCTGTGGCAGCATGTATCAAGTTGATACCCTAAAATCTGGTGAATATCCCCTACCAGTAGATGACCTTGCTAGCAGTACCTTTATAGAAGCTAGTGTACAAAGTGGAGCGCATGCATGCTCTCACGCCTTAAATGATGGCGTGGCTGGATATCAGATTGGGTGCATACTGGAAGAAAGCAGCGGATCTGGAGACGCTGACACGACGCATGATCGCATGCTCCACAATGATACTTGCGATCCAGCAGATAACTGTAAGCTAATACACTATCTTCAATAGTTCAGAAGTTCACTTCTTAGTCTTTCTGATGCATGTTGAATGTGGCGTCAGAATATCAATGTCATGTGACTGATCAAGTGTTTTCTTTCAGGGTTCACTGTGAGAAAGGATGCAGAACTGAAAGTGCCATCTTCTTGTGCCAAGGAACCAGAAATTCAATGTGCAGAACAACATATTTTTCAAGATGAATGGAATTTCCCATATTTTGTAGTTTTTTTGAGTAAAAGGGATGGTAACAGCCTATCAAAGATCCTAAATGTAATAAATTTTTATGTTCATAAGAAGCCCGGTGACCATCGTTCAGATTTTATTGAAATACTGCAGCGTTTATCGTTGGAGAGGAATCTGCTAACTTGGTAAGAGATTTTTGCAATACCAAATTAATATGATTATTTGGGTGCAACTTTTTGATGTGGTATCTTCATGATTTTGATGTGTCTATGGAGTGAGAGTTGACCTTCCTCCTTTTTAAATCTTTAACCTATTTACCAGGGAGAAAGCTTCTGTCTTTGTATCATTACTGTTGTGCACTATCGGCGGTAAGCTACAGGCAGTTTCCTGCTATGATGGAAATCAAAGCTACCAGCATCTATCAGACTTTCCTGTCACAGATATAAGTAGAGGTGAGCATACATTCTGATAACCAGAGTATTTAATGTGATACAATGCAAGTATTTATCTGAGGATTTTGCATGTTTAGATAAATTGGTTAAACCTTATTCTTCTTGACAGTATTTGGATTCAACTAAGTTATGTTGATCTAATTACGCTGTAATACTGGATGCAGAGGTCTGGGAGTTACTTCGAGAAATATGTGGAGTAGACATGCTTGTGAACCTTATGGAGGAGTTTCTTGTCTACAGAGAGGTCATGGTTTGTACTGATGGTGCAGATGGACATCCTAATATCTCTTACAATTATTTTCTTGAGAATATTGGAGATAAGTATGTAACAGCCAAAAGTGCCACTTTGGAGCAGTGCTTGGCGGGTTGCATCATATTGGCATCTTTTTGTGCTGCAACTGGGCACACTAGGCATCTTTTGGAGGTCTCGTATAGAATTCTTCGAGTACATTTGAAGGAGTCGTCCTGGATTCTAGCAATTCTTCATGCAATTGTAGCTGTATGTGGGGAAAAATACTTCGATATAGCAAACAACAATGTTCTTGTTAATGTCATAAGATCAGTGGTCTTATTTGTTGAGGAAGGAGAAGAGAGGCTCAATCCTGTTACTTTAGCTCATGATTCGGTTACTGTGGTGGAAAAATGCTCTTCTCATTTTAACCGGTGTCCATTTGTCCGGGATGCACTTAGTATGGAGGATATAGTAGTTTTGCTTATTAATAAGCTGGAAGACTATGCTATGGCTGATGTCAGGCAGTCGAGCACTTACAAAGGAGATTCAATAGCAGCATTCATTTCTTGGGATGGAACTGATGATGCTCTCTGCAACTTCACTGAGACTCTTTCTTTGGTGGAGCTGATCGGATGCTGCATGGTATGCATTTAAACCTAATATCAATTTTGTTTAAACATTTTCTTGTTTCTATGTAATTAGCATCTCATACTTTATTATATGTTGTTTGAAGACGGTTGAAAATATGGCATTATAGGATTTCCAAGCTGCAATAAATTATAATGTATCGATCTCTTCTACGTTGGAACCCAGTGGCTACTCAAACAAAGCTGCTTTCTAAGTCTAAATATTTATTTTGTATTTAATTTAGTGCATTTTATTTCTGTTATTACGACATCATAAAAAATGATCTATTCGTTTCTAGATGTCCTGTTAACTTCTACTATTGTTTAATCTTCAGAGCTGGGATTGGACATATGACAATGTTTTGCCTCAACTTCTGGAGCTGTTAGATGCATGTGCTCATGAAGAGTTTTTGGCAGCTCTGTTTGTACTAATTAGTCAAATTGCAAGGTATGTTATACTTTAAATGCATCTGAACCTTCCGGCTTTTATTTATATTATTAATAAACATGTCTTTTGAGTTTAGGTCACTTCTTGTTATATATGCGTGATTTTCCTTGTTGCTGCATACTCTGTATAGAAAACTTCCAATCAAATTCAAAGTTGTTGATGGATTAAGCCTAGTGATACTAGTGGTAGGAGTGTTGAATCCAATGATTTCTGTCTGGGTCTCTTAGATTCTCACAAGTACTGCTGTCTTTGAGAATTTTGATGTTCTTTTCATAATACTTTTTAGGATAACTTAACATATGTGTATGTGCATGGCCCCAATATTCTGAAGAGCGACTTATTGGCAATTTAATGAGATTGACATTATATTTTGTCATTTAAGGACATATCATATATAGCATTTGTATAATCATAATAGCTGTTTTCTCTTCATCATTCAATACAGTAATACAACTAGTTTGCTCACTTTTATTATGCGATCAGTTCTGGTACTTTACAGAGTTAGCCATATTACCGTACTGAAAATTTCATTTATTCAGGCAACGGATTGATGCAGCGGGCTATGATCAGAATGAAGTTGTAAAACTTGGTTGTACTTTATCTGCTATTGTTGACAAAAATATTATCGGGAAAGCATCACTTCCCACTCAATTTGCAGCTATCAGCTCCCTTCTTAGTTTCCTTTCCCCAACATTACAAGTAATTGTTGGTGGTTGCACGAAGATCCGGCAGGATTCAAGTCAGTCTGGTATTCTTGAATGTGTAAAGAAGTGGTTCTCTCATCTGACACGGGAGCAACAATCCTTATCGCTCGATTTCTTTAAAGATTGTAACGTCCACCAGCAGACAATAGATGTTTCAAGTCATGTTAAGAATGCAACTGCAAAAGCATGCAGCATAGATTTTGTAGATGTCAAGTAGGCTATACCAATTCTTTTACGAGTAGCTGGGTATAGGCAGCCAGTTTAGGCAGCCTGAGTTAGGATGTTCATAGTTTGAGCTGGTTCTAGATGCTTTTGCCTTTGTTTTTCCATATCAGTCAATTGAAACAGCCATTCTTAGGCACATCACTCACTCTTGGTGAATGGTGCGTGGCTTGTGATGTGCTGCTTCTGATTGTAATTTTGAGGCCACCTGAAATGAGTTCCTTCAATTTTTAATACTTGATTTACGTGTTTCTTTTTTCTAGATACTTCAACACAAGCTGAAAAGTTGGATACATAGTTTGATTGATTGCATGGTACAATGGTCAATATGTACTCCTTATTTGGGGCTTTATTCTCTTAGAGCTATTAGCAATTTCTCTTCCATCTAATAAATATATCAACAGGACCTGATTCCGCTGATCTCAAGGGCAGAAGATAACTTTGTAGTCAGTAGTCCCAGAAGGACAGACAGTGGTGGACGCAGCGTCTGGATTACTATATGGATATGCATCCGGGCATCGTTGCCTAAAGAACTGCGTGTAGTTTGTTGTTGTGCAGTGGCTGGAAGTACAACAGTACAAGTCGTTCTTGAACACAGTGCAAGGATTGTTGCATCCCCCAGGTGCCCTCAACTCTGCTGGACACTCCCCATTGATATCCCTTTTGCAGGCAACTCCATGGCAGTTACTGTTTGTTGGTCTGTAATCCATGGGGATATTGAATCCGTCGACGAGTGAAATATCATAGAAATCAAGGTTCGAGAATTGCTTGAGAGCAAATTCGGCAAGAGTGTTGGGAGGCTTGCCGTAAGTTGTACAGTTGAGCACACCGCTGCAGTCGCCTGTTTGGCATGAGCCTTGACCAGTGCTGTTGAAACTGCAGCCAGTGCGACCCCATAGACGGCCACCGGTAGTTCCCGCAGGCACGTCGACGTCCCAAGATTCGCCGGGATTGAGCTGCTTGCCTCCACCAGGGATAACAGCTGCCCAGACGGTGTAGGTGCAGCTGTTGAGAACGTGGAAGTTGGCAGCGTTGGCAATAGAGAACACAACGAAGGGGATGAATATAAGAAGACACGTAATGCTTACTGAAGCCATTGACGCTGATTTAAGCAAATTAAAGAGATGGTAAATATATATATATATATATAGAGATGCTCAAGATTTTTTTTTTTTTTTTTTCTGGTGACGAGAAATTGTTTCACTGACCCTGATTAACAATGTATTATGATATTGAACTGTTCTTATTCTGCGGCAAGTAACCTGTTCAAAACGTAACTGATTACTAATAATATATAAAAAGAGAGAAAATTCCAACTTGAAGTTGTGAATGTTATCCTTGTGGGTGATATGATGAAGTTTTTGGTTGATGCCAAGGTTTACCTAGAAAATGTAAGGTCTATCCCAATCTTTACCTTTCTTATCAATTTGGAAAAAACCGAACTGACACACATGATAAATAAGTTACATAGTGCATCAGAATGTGTTGAATGGTAATTATGTTTTAGTGACTCATTGCATTCGTGGCTGCTGCCTTCAAAATGGCCTTGACAGACGGAATACCATTCTCTGTAGGTAACTTGCACTGCTTTGTCCACATTGGCAGCTAGACTTCTTCGACTGGTGCATATGCTTTCCAAATTTTAATCACAATTTTCAGTCAATACAAAATGTCTTTCCAAATTCTATCTTTCTAAGACAAATTCCAATCTTAGTCTTCCACATTTGACAAACTTTTCTGCAATCAGATTGAGAAAGCACAAACAAAATATTGCAAACTTAGAAAAGATAAGCTAGCTGCCTAGCTACCTATTGATGTACGAATTCTTTTGCCTCTTCCTCCAAATATGGGCGTGTTTTATTTGTTTGGAAGTTGATTTTTTTTTAAAGTGAGTAGAAAGATAGTTACAAAGAATAAATTTGCGAGAGTAAATTTGTAAAAGTAAATATAAAAAGTCATTCAAAAATAAAATCTAAAATCATTTACGGTGAAGACTAAAACAAGCTCTATGCGGCGGTCGTCTCCTGGCACATGTTCATTCAACATCAGTTTCAAAGTTCTCAAGCTAATTCGATTAACTCCGCACACTTCATAAATCTTACAAAATTTCCAGAGGCTCTGGTCAATCCATCACTCTCCATTAACACCTATAAATATCACCCTCATTCATTCCCTTTGACACAAACACAACCAAGAAGAAATCAAAATCATCAACAATGGCTATTTCAGCAAGCACTAACTCTCTGCTCCTATTCTTCATCCCCTTCTTAGCATTCTCCGTTGCATACGCTGCCAACTTCCACGTCGTTAACAACTGCCCGTACACAGTCTGGGCAGCAGCCGTACCCGGCGGTGGCCGACAGCTCAACCGAGGCCAAAGCTGGGACATCAACGTACCCGCAGGAACAACCGGCGGCCGCGTTTGGGGCCGTACAGGTTGCAACTTCGACGGAAGCGGTCGCGGTTCATGCCAGACCGGAGACTGCGGTGGAGTCCTTGCCTGTACTGGTTACGGCCGCCCACCTAACACTCTCGCCGAATTTGCTCTCAGACAATTCCAGAACCTTGATTTCTACGATATTTCACTAGTCGACGGATTCAATGTTCCTATGGATTTCAAGCCGACTAACGGAAACTGCCATGATATAAAATGCAATGCTGATATTAATGGCCAGTGTCCGTCGCAGTTGAGGGCGCCTGGTGGGTGCAACAATCCTTGCACTGTGTTCAAGACTGACCAGTATTGCTGTAATTCAGGCAGCTGTGGTCCGACGGACTACTCGAAGTTCTTCAAGCAACGTTGTCCAGATTCGTATAGTTATCCGAAAGATGATGCTACCAGTACCTTCACTTGCCCCAGCGGCACTGACTACACCGTCACCTTCTGCCCTTGAAGAAGAGTAGCATGGAGATCGCGGTTCATGGTAATTAATAAAACTGAAATATGTAATATAGCAAAACAAAATAATAATAGACCAGATCGTGGACGATGCATGTTTTATTTGGTCCGGAGAAATCTGTAACATGTAATAAAGACCTGAGAGAGATGTCTCAGGTTTATATTATTGAATGAGAAATAAACCGAGTTCATACATATTATGTTTTCCAGCATGCATGTTTTGCTATTTACTCCTTTATATTTATTTTTACCTCTTGGTTTTTTGTTGTTGTTGTTTTTTTTCTTAAATCCATTATCAATTTAGATGGATTACGTATTTGTGAATCCATTATCAATGAATCACTAGCCAGTGCTCAAGGATCAGAAGGTGACACTGCAGTCAGTGCTACCACCACGGCAAGTGAAAGTATTTGTTGCATCATCCTTTCGATAACTGTTGGCAACGAGACTTGAAGTACTGCGAGAAGTTCGTCGGACTGCAGCTGCCGGAGTTACAGCAGAACTGATCAGTTAAACACAGTGCGGGGATTGCTACACCCACCAGGCGCCTGTAACTCAGCCAGACACTGACCGTCAATATCCGCACTGCAGTTAATATCACCGTGTGAAATTTAAAATAATCTTTGTTAGTGCCAAATGGGAAAGATAGCACAATTGCTTGAGATAAATTGCACTCTTCAAAGAAAATTTGGTGGAGCTTGTAGTAGAAAAAACAAATAACGACTTGGTCATGTACGAAAGAAAGAGGCATATTCATAGGCTTACAAGACGATCCGAGATTGCAGTCATCAATAGGCATGAATGCTTCTCTTTCAGTTTTATTTTTTTTCCTGGAATTGGAGAAAGAACTTGTAAATTGTAGAAAACTTGCATTTCTCGTTCTTGACTCAATAGCTAAATATTGGAATTAAGACTTTGATAGCAGATGCGCGTTGGATTTACGAGTGCTTTTAAAAATAAGTTTTTAATTTTAAAACAAAAAAATTTTAAAAATAAATTCTATTTTTTTATCTAAAAATTTAATATAAAAAGTAATAACAAAATTTAATACAGCAGTGTATTTGCTGTATTACCAACTTTGCTGCTGACCATAAAACTTATTAGAAGAGTTGATCCAAAATATCTACAAGGAATTAACAAAAGCTGATTACTAACGTTAGTTTACTGATACCCATACTTGGCATGTTCATTGATCGAGCAACGGTCATATGATGAGTCTTGTTCTTCAAATCAATTGAAATCTGGTAGTCAGGAAGAGATTAAAAAGCATTGTCCGTTAGGCCACGCGACCATGTACACCTTTCTAACCAAACATGTAATGCTCTGCGTAACAAATTTATAACTTTGGACAAAATCATGTATAACAAATGATTCACGGTTGAACTAAAAACAAGCATTCTTTTTGTGAACTGAAGAACATAAGTGGACAAATTTTTCATAAGCAAATTAAATTCAACTGGTGGACAAATTTAATTTCATCAAAAAAATCCCCTTCCCCAAAAGCATTTACATGCAGCTGCCTCTGCACTACAAAAGATAAATTACATAGCTGTAGGAGAAAAAAGGAAAATGTTTGAAGTGATCTATCAGCTATTACAGATTTAAGACTTGATGACAACAGGTCTATTGCTTCGGTTCCCCTTGAAACCTGAATTCGAACTATTTACTCTATTGATCTCTAAAGCATACATCCGCTGCATGCCAGCTCTTCAGGAAGTCCTGTTTGATCCTGACAGTCACATCTTAGATTTTAGTACACCTTATGCTTGCCAAAACAAAAAATGTTAATGTACCTTCTTAGCGTAGTTGTAAAGCCTGCATTGATCAAGTAGCTCCTTTAAGTATTTATCAGATCTAGTGAAGCTTTGATCATCCTTATCTAGTACAAAGCCTGAAACACTATCAAAAGCAATGAAAACTTCTATTGGGTAAAAAAGAATCCAAAGAGCGTAAGGCATTGACCAAGTGGAGGGAAATCATACCACTTCTTGCAACATTCTAGTTGGGTTTGAGTTCAACCTATGCATTTAAATAGGATCAGCAAAATAATGCAACATCACTTTTAATGATGTTCATGTAAACTAGAAAAGTAAAAATATGAGTGAGTTTGGAGTTAAGAAAGTGACGAATATCAAATAAAGACCAATAGACAAATCCAGTTTTACTCTTTACAATTCGAGAAAAGGTAGTGACAGTTTTCTCAAAACAATAAAATGCACAACCTTACTCATAGCTACAGCATGGAATATGAGGAACAGAACAACATAACTGGACAGGAACACAATAAAAGTAAACAGCCATTTGTAAATCTTAACCTAAGTCGTCATCAGGAGCTAACTTTTTCATGAGCAGCATCAAGAAACTGCGACACCCAACAAGATCAACCTATTTCAAGAAAGTAAGAAGTATTGGTTGAATGCCTGTAAGCTAGCAGAAATAATGTGTTCCTGCAGAAATCAGTAGCTTCTTTGCTTTGCAAATCTGCATAGCAGAGTGGCCTCTGCTTGCACTTAAAGAATAAAAGCAAAGCAATTTTCAAAAACATGACAATTGGTTGAGAAAAGTTTTAAATATCTCCAATGCTTAATATTGAGACTTGCGCATCACGAGGACCGTGTGCTTTCATGGTCACTATAAGCATACATTTTCACATAAGAAGTACTTACCTCATTGAAAAATTTAAGAAGATGATTCTTGGAGACTCTTCCTGTTCCAGCACCAGAATCTACAGAGTTCCACAGTTGGGTTAGTCTCACATCAAGAAGACAAACTCTGAGGATCATAAAGAATATCTAGTGTTGCTGATCCAATCATAGAGGTGTTCTGAAAACCACTTAGAAGAGATGTTTGTATGGCTAAAAAGATGGCTTTTTAACATAACATTATGAGAGGACCTATATCGATAAAACTCCTAATAGTATAACAGAAATGCTTGGTTCTTGATGCTCTTTGTAACTTTGGTCCTAAGGTTGCCTAGCAAACACTTAAGTAGGGAAGCATCACCATAACATAAAAGCAAAATTTTTTCCACTTATCAAGTAAAGTCTCTAAAACTCCAAAAACGAAAAGACCAAATCTTTTTGTTTTGGTTTGACTGCTGAAAGAGATGGTCTTGCTGAACCAGATCCAGTCTTGTATTCTTTGGATTTGACTTTGGGGCTCAGACATTTAAAAGAAAATATATAAAACTCGTGCAAAAAGCTTCCACGAATGACAAAAACCCTGTATTTTGGTACAAAGCAAAAGTCTTTACAAAAAATTGGAGGCATAGTTATGTTGCTGGGAAAAACAGGAGCTTGATGAAACCATAGACTAAGATGATACTTTTATGATAAATAAGATTATCAAAATTGCCAACTATAATAGACTCCGTACCTGAAATCGTCTAGTCATCAACTTCCTGACCATATCTACCTGTTGCAACTTTGTGTTTACCATAAGAAAATTCCCCTGAAATTCTGATGCAAGGAGCTCTTAAACCAATTATCAGCATAAATGTGCAGCTCTTAAAGCAGCACAAGCATGCCAGAGCCTGTCCTTGCTAGATTATCCAAATATCATACTACAACTGCCAGCAAACTCATTTCTTGTCTAATAACTGTTAGCAAGTCCATCGTCTTACAATGATCAGAAGTTGAACCTCTCCGCAACTCCTATCTTACTAGCAAGTGACATTGCAGAACTTCTGGCTGCAAAGACTTCATAGAAATTTTCAACCTGTATTCATAAAACTGTATTTAGAGGACACTACTCAGCTTTAATCGCCAAGTGTTACCCATAGTGCATTTCCTGTAGCCCATCTGTTAAAAGAAAGTTAGGTTTTCAAATACCAATTGCAACCGAACTGTGTGCAGGTAATTTTGTTATTCCTCTGTTGTCAACAATGTTCTTAATTTCTGCTGCATTCCCCCATTTTCCTTCAAAAGCGTATAAGTTTGAAAGGAGATTATAATATCCCGCATGGTTAGGCTCTAACCCAAGTAAATTCCTAGCTGCTACCTCACCAATCTCAATATTTTGATGTACCCTACAGCCTGCAAGCAAAGCACACCAGGTATGAGGTCCGACTGGAGTTCTCATATCTTCAATAAGCCTCAGGGCCTCGTGCAAACAGCCGCTACGCCCAAGCATGTCAACCATTATATTACAGTGGTCTGCACTAGGCTCCAACCCATAAACAGTCTTCATGCAATGGTAGATCTTCTTTCCCTTGTCTACCATTCCAGTATGGCTACAAGCAGATAAGACTGAGATGAATGTCACCCCATTTGGTCTCACAGAAGACTTAGTCATCCTGTAAAACATTTCCAAGGCCTTGCTACCAAGACCATGGATACCATAACCTTCAATCATTGAACTCCACAATACCACATCTTTCTCTCTCACACTTTCGAATACTCTAACTGCATGGTTCAAATTTCCACACTTTGCATGCAAGTCCACAAGTGCTGCACTCACAAAGACCTTGTTATCAAAACCACCACAGACTATGTAACCATGTACGCACAGTGCTAGATGGAAACTTTTTATTTCAGAACATGCTGCAAGAACCTTCACCATAATAACTGCATCAGGGTTCACACCATGCACAAGCATACGTTTGAAAAGCTTCAGGGACTCGCTAGCCAAGCCGTTCTCAGCATAACCACCAATCATTGCGGCGCAAGAAACAACATCTTTGGTTGGCATCTGATTAAAGAGATCGGCAGCTTCTCTATGGCAAGAGCACTTCATGTACATATCAATCAGTGCAGTGGAAACAGCAGCATCAGTATCAAAACTGTTACGAACAGCAAGTTCATGCAGGTTTCTACCTTCTTGCAAGTCACAAGCTAACGTACATGCCTGCAAAGCACTGAGAACAGTAACTGAGTTTGGCTCCAATCCTATCTCATTCATTCTCCTATACATACTCAAAGCATCAGCAGCCTTCCCGACTTGAGTGTAACAGGCAATCATCGTACTCCATGTAATCACATCTCTCTCTGGCATGACCTCAAACAATGTCTTCCCTAACCTAACTGCACCAGACTTGGCATACAAATGCAAAATGGAATTTGCAAGTGCTCTATCATATTCAAACCCCATTCTGACAACAAAACCATGGCAAGATTTTCCTGCGCGAAGATCCCCAACTAGTGCAAGAGCAGAAACCAAGCTAACGAGAGTCACCGGATCAGGCCTCACACATTTTTCTACAGTCAATCTACAGAAAAACAACACAGCTGCATCTGGTTGCCCGTTCTGCTGGAACCCTGTAACCATCGAAGTCCACAGCACTACGTCCGGCTCAGGAAAACCTTCAAACACCTTGAGAGCATCACCCATTGCTCCGAACTTCGCATACATTTCCACTAAAGCTGACCCAACGAACATGTCCATTTGTGCTTTAAAATCCTTCAAAATCATTACATGCACAGCGCTGCCTGTGCCGATAGCAGGAAGACCCGCGCAAGCTTTGACAACAATAGACAAAGTGAAGGAATCCGGTTTGCAACATCGATGAAAATTAGAACCTCGTTTCATGCGACGGAAAAGGTCAAGTGTTGTTTTCCATTGCTTGGCGCGGGAATACGCGCGCAAGATTGCGTTCCAGAGATGGGTATTTGGTTGCGAAATTTCATCGAACAGGACGCGCGCGTGATCGACAAATAAGAGTTTGGAGTAAGCTGAAACCAGTTTGGTGGCGAAGAAGTTGTCAGAGGGAAGAAATCCAGTGCGCAGGAGAAGAGAGTGGAGCTGAGAAATTGAGTTGATGTCTTCTGGAGAGGAACTGAAGAGGTTCCTTAACAATTCTCTACTTTTGCTTCTCATGTGTTTGATAAAATGTCTTAGTGATGCTTCCACATTTCATGAAGGCAGATCAAACACTTGCACATTTCAATAGGAATATAATAAATTCCATGGTTTGGTGAATTATAGTTAATCAAGTGAAAGTTTGTAAATTTTGTTTAAAACGTCAACTACACTAGCAAAACACGCACCAACAAAAAAAAAAAAAGCAGGATAAGCTCCATATTGTTGCACATGTAAAGAGGTTTATGGTTTTCAGAAACTTTAATCCTTATCCAAATTGTAAATGCCAGCTTATTGAAATTTAAACAAAATGCATTTCAACTAAGGCAACACAAGTCAGGAACAAAAAGCTTTAGATTCTTTAATCGCTTAAACACCTCAAAATGGCAATGCTACCCAATTTTTGAACTGAAGCAACAGAAAGGCCTTTCCAATAATTTTGGACATAACATTTTATCCATTTCACCCTTTCCAATACAAAAGATTATGGGCAGCAACATATACCAACAAAATTTTCATTGACGAGCCCGCACTCTTCAACAAACCAAAAGCCCCACTCATACTCTTCTATAAGAGCCCACCACATCCCTCTCCTTCTCAATCAAACGCTACACAAACATTCATCACCATGAAGACCACCACTGCTCTCTGCTTTGTGCTTCTCTCTTCTTTAGTAATATTTCATGCAGCAGAGTCTGAGATAACTTGCGGCTTCGTAGCTTCAAAATCAGCACAGTGCATTGGTTACGTTACTGGCAGAATGTCTAGAATCCCCCCTGCGTGCTGTGCAGGACTGCAGCAGCTTGCTCACAGTGCAGTAACGGTTGCTGACCGCCGTGCAATTTGCAGCTGCATGAAGAATGCAGCAAGGGTTATTCCTGGTGTGCAAGATCAGTATTTGGCTCGGGTTCCTGCTGCTTGCGGGATCCGACTTGGGTTCCCTGTTTCACTCAACACCAACTGCAACATGTTAGTAGTAAAATCATTTTTCACAAACTAACTAGCTAGTTTGAAACTTGCTGAAAGATATTTCATGCAGATGTTAACTATGAGTTGCTTGTTTTGTTTACAGAATTCACTGAAGTTTGGAGTACAAGTTGAAAGAACAAGTTGGAGAGTTCAGTTCAGAGAAGAATAAAACTGATGAATAAATACTTTGATTTCAGTTAGGCCTATATATGTGACGTTCACTTTCTCCAGTTATTATGGACCTCATATGCTGATGACCTTACTAGAAAGAGTTTCCTTTTGGCATGATGGATGCTGTAGTTCTCTTCATTTCCGCATTCATAAAGCAGAAAATAAACAGATCGTTCGGTACTTCATTTCAGATAACACATGGATAATTCTTTTTCTAAAAACAAGTTCCAAACTTCTACGTATTCAATCTAATAAAGTAAGTTCACATAGATTCTGCAGAGGTGCAATTTTACAATCTTGAGTAGGACAACAGATATCAATCCCCGTTCATACTCGAAAATACAAATTAGTTCACAGTTAAAATTTACAAAAGGAATAAACAATGAAAACAGAAAGATATGGTTTTCTGATGCACTGTAAGACAGCTTCCTTGAATCTGCAAGCTAGAAAGGGAGCATCTTCAAACTGTTGGTGTTGTCATCTGCACCTTAACATGTAAGCAAACTCAAGGACAGGAATGATAGGAAGGAGCAATGAGAAGTAGCACATGTGTGGCAGATCTCGCATAGTCGAATTTCAGTAATGTTTCTCTCTTGATGTTCATTGTATAGATGGCATTCTAAGAACTCCCCCGAAGTTGAGAAGACAATTCTGCGGAGTTAAAGAGCCGTCTTTCATTTCTGCTTTCAGAACTCGTTAAGCCACAGCTCTTAAACAAAAACTTTCGAAGAGATCTGGCAATATGGAGTCTTTTCTTTCATCTTCTATTTTGTCATCACCAGATGGTACATCTTTTAACAACAATTCTAAGTAGGCGAATTCCGCCTACCATGGAATTTGTTGGCCATCCCAAGCAAAGAATTTACCATTAGCACCACTTTCAATGCTGTCTATGACACTTAGGAGCTTCTGCACTGAGTATTCCTTAGTGAAGAGCTTCCCCTCAGGTACATTGCGTTGAAATGGCTTTGAGAGATCTGTGTCCACCGTTCCTGGGTGCAATAGGATGCAAACAATTGGATCCTTCTTCCGAGCAAACTCAACAGATATGGTCTTTGTTACTGCAAAATTAGAATACAAGTAAATGAAGCTTTTGCAAATAAAGAATTATTCAGATGTTTAATATAATGATGAACTTATAAAGGCTAAATAACCATTAGTAAACATTAAAAAATTACTATATAGTGAATGAAATACATTGGTTTAGTGCTGCCTTTGAAGATCTGTAAGAGTGCCATCCTCCTAAACCATTATCACCAATTGAGCCAACTCTAGCACTCAAGTTTGCAACCATAGCAAATTCTCTGTTAGTTCCAGAACGTCCTCCTACCTTTAGAAGTGGCCACATGTGCTGCCCCAAAACAGTGCTTATAAGGATTATTTGTAAGACAATATGTTCTGAAATAACTGAGACCACAATGTCAATTTCAAGCATCAAAGACCCATAGACTTTACCTTTATCACCAAGATGGGGCCGATTGCATTGACTTCATATGTCAGCAAAAGAGATGCCTTTTCCACTTTGTTTAGTGTTGTTTCTGCACATGAAAAATAAATAAGTGACCTAACTGATATACTACTTTCATTTTTTCAATTACAAAACAGTCTTCAGAGTAGCGGTCGTATGATGTTTCAAAGAATGAGCTAACTGACAAATTTGAGAAGAAGGAAGATAAATAAAAGAACAATGAACATGCGTGTTTACAATGCTATACTGCAATGTAATAAGTAACATGAGCATTATCTTGAAGGTTCTTAGTCAAACAAGGAACCTGGTTGTAGAACATTGGGTATTGAAAGGATTCCAGAAGCATTAATCAGTAAGTTCAGGGAGCCATAGTTTTCCTTTACCATTGTCGCTGCTGCCTGTAATGAACATAATATCATGAACACACTTTAAACTTCAATATGATACTTAAGAAAATTGATTTTTTATTCAGCAAAAATGCGTTGGAAGTTGACTATGCCCTATGATGATCAAATAGATTTGCAATCACTCCCTGAAAGGACATTGAATAGCCACTAATTCAATTATGTATAATATTTATCAACAAATGTTCGGATTCACACAACAAAGTTCATAATCAAATTGAGCTGGCCTAATGTAAAGTCTCTGTGTAAAAGAGATTCTTGGCAGGATTAAAAGAAATGTAAATAAGTAACTATAGAGCACCAGGAAGTATGAGAGGTTATTTAGTTACCACATTTAGCTCATGAAACAACGATAGTCAGGCAAGTATGTAAAATGTACTTGTGCTGCATCTGGGTCCTTGCTAAAAGAAATGAGATGTAGTCAGATACTGCAGACATGTCAGGTAAGTTTTGCGCAAGGCCCTGCAGAGTGCCTTTCGCTTTAAGGTCTTGCTTTTTCGATGTAGGCATATGTTGTATTTGTATCTAGTATACCTTTTTTAAGATGTTGCCATTGACTGGAAATTAAATTTACTTAGGATGCAAGCTTCCTGAGCACTATACAAGTGTTTCTGTTATTATATTCTTGTAAGTGTTTCTGTTCCATCGTTTCTTGAATTTTAGTTGCTTGACCTTCCAAATCCCAAACACCCAGAACGATCCTATCAATAGTATTTTATAGTCTGCAAAAATACTCGAAAAAGAAAAGGAAAGAAAAACTCGCAAAGTATGGAAATGCTAGTACCTCTATAGTACCTTCTTTAGTCAAGTCCAATGGAAGTATGCGAAGTCTTTCTGAAAATTTACCCTGCAATTCAAGTAGTCCAGTTGCTGCATCAGGATTACGGCATGTAGCAATAACCTGCCCCTTGCTATTCTTCTCTAAAAGCTGCCTTGCCTGTGAAAGTCCAAGTATTCATATATCTCAACAGGAACGTAACGAAAGCAACTTTCAACTTATTTTAATAACTCCACATACAAAATTAAACCAATCTGAAAGCACCGGCATCTTTTATGACTTCTATAGTTCAATCTAAACTATCAAGTTTATGAACTTGGAAACGAACATCTTCACTATCTCTTGAAAACAAGTCATACGTCTCCAAAAACATCAGACAAATCCAAAACAGAAACAAAACAACCGCATTGCCATCAAATTTAAACATCGAGAAACCCAGAATAAAAGCTGCTGCCATTCCTCGCAAACTCATGTAATTATTCAAAAATCCAAAAATAAAAACACAAATTAAAACAGTAATAACCATTCATCTTACAAATTCAAGCCCAATTCCTCTAGAAGCTCCCTGAACCATTGCTACCCCGCCTTCCCACCACGGAGCAGGAGATCCACAGAAAGCTCTACACCCTCTCCCCATCAATGGACGCAGAGTTGCCATTAACTTCACCATTTTCGCCAAAAAATCAGATAATTACTTGAACAATCGAGCAATTGAAAAGAAAATTTTGCAAAAGATGATTGCAACAGTTGCCAAAATCTCTCTACTGTTCTTTGTTTCGTCTTCATGGATGTAGGAGTTGCCACGCTTGCCTTCTGTGACCGTGAAATTTGGATCATATGAACAAATTCATGAAATTATATTAAAATTTAAAAAATAATCATTAATATTAATGGGCAATTGAATCCGATTTTGCATCTATTTAGCTGTTGTTATTTATATTTTATTTATATTAAATTATAATATTTGATAGAATACTGAAATAATAATAAAGATCTATAAATATATTGAAGAACGGTTCAATAATTTAAACTTAAAAAGAAAAATAGTGATGCTGTTCGCTCACGACGTTTAGCTACTTTATACAAAAAGAAAAAATAAAAATTTTATTCGATTTCGAAGTTTCACATATTCACGCTCATACGTCACTAGAATAGACAGCGAAACAAAGAGCATTACTTTCAACTACTGCTTCTAACGCTAGCTTTCTTCGAGCACAAACATAATAGCCTTCATCAGCAATGAAAGTAGAAGGGGGGAAAAAAATTCAAACTTGTAACATGGATGTCACCGATGTTAGAAGACATAGAGATCGGCGAGCTCTTTCATCGAACAATCATCACCAATGACGTTGTCGAAATCAGCATTCTCAATCATCCACAACAAATGATCAAACAGAACAACTTCACACTTAACAACAATGCTGCTACTGCTACTACCACTACTGTTACTGCTCTTGTCTTCATGATCTTTATCTATGAGAGCACTCAGCAATGGATGATTCAAACGTTTCGGGTTTATCGTGTACCGCCTTCGTGATCCCCCGACGAACACCACAACAGTCGAGGTGGTGTCGTCATCTCCATCTTCTTCTTCTTCCTTGGTGGACTTGGATGAACGTAGACTACTGTATGATGAAGATCTTGCTATTGATCTAGAGAAAGTAGTCCTGCACTTCCTTAGAATTCCATTAAACTTCTTCATGATCTCATACCAACACCATAAGATTATAGAATAATATGATTTACGTGACTTAGCTTGAAATGAACACAAAGGAGTTGTTTGGCTTATATATAATAAAATGTTAAAGAATTTTTTTAATAAGAAAAAATGTTTTCTTTTTTTAGGATGAAACTGGTGGGGGGAATGTTAGGTAAGACGTCGTTGTACTGAAGTCGAAGGATCGTAGGTTGTAACCGACAAATTTTAGCTGGATAGATAGAAATACAGATAGATTCCTGAAAAGTAACTACATATACATTTGAGATACTTATAAATATATCTATACTAAGACCTAGATACGTGTACCGCTACTGATATGATCCTATGTCTAAATCAGTTTGTCGTCTGATAAATAAATTCTTTAATTTATTTCAATTGTATAAATTATTAAAAACTCGAATTTTATTTACAAAATTTTAGTTTTAATTTTTTTATTTATATACTTTTTGATACTATTTTATTTTTTTATCTTTAAATTACTTAAAAAATAATTAAAAATATAAAAATCTAATTCTATTTTCAATTTTAAAAAAATTTATTTTTTAGTTTTTACTTACGTAAAATTTAATTATGAATATTTAAAACACGTTCTTAGCGATATTATCTCATTTACCTTTAATACGCAACTGTATGCATTGGGAAAATTGGTGTGTAAGTTGTTGCCGGAGAAATGTTAAAAAGGCAAGAATATGAAAGTGGCATGGTCCAGCTAGGTATAAATATACTTCGCATATGAATAGTTGGAGCGTCGGTCTCGATCCTTAATTACTCCAACCAAGAAATCTTCACATGGTCATTGCTTTTTCTTCAATTGGGACCTCTTCCTTCTTATGATTAAAAATCAATTGGGCAATATTTCCATTTCTCATTCTGGTGAACTTTTTAATCCTCTTCTCTGACTGCAATGTGTTATTTAATGAAAGAATTGGTTAATAATGGCAATCGTCATGACAGAGAATACTAGCTATGAAGCAAATACAATTTTCTTTTTTTTTACTTGGATATCTAGATGAACATCTATTTCAAAATCATCGAACATGTTTGAAAGAAGAATACAGAAGTCGGACATAGAAGTACTACTTTATCAGGCAACGGTAAAATCAGTTGTTTTAGAACAGAAAGAACGACATTGCTGAAACGACTTAAAACTTATCCTTAGCTATCTTTCATAAGTTATAACAACAGATGACCCCATACCATTTCTTTAGTCTTAAAACTAACGAAACAAAAATCAAACATTGTTTAACTTCAAAGCAAATGCATCGGCCATTCGACCAACAACTAATAAAATGAAAACGAGATTAGATTAAAGAGTTTTCCATCATTGTCCACAGATGATATATGTTCTAGTGTTGTCTTAGTAGCCAGTTGCCTTTGCCTCTTACAATTCCATGTGAACAGATTCGAGACAAACCAAGAAGCATATCCGACAACGTAGCAAAATAAAATCCAAAGCACAAGATTACATTACACTAATGAATGAAAAAAACAAATGTCTGATTGTTTGCTCATAATGTTGCTTGACAAGGACAATGTATACGAGTCGTTAAATCTTTCTGCTCCTTAAAAAAGCACGTACAGTTCCGCCGGCAGCCCAATCTTCCACTGGTGTTGATGGTGATAATTATTATCAATAGTAATGAAATAATATTTATAAAATTTTAGGCTCACTTTTTTTTTAGCCAATTAATTTTGAAAGAAATTTTAAGTCCGCTACATGGTATAAGAATGAGCTGGGCCGGATCGATCTAGAATGTGAGTTGATCTAATTTTGTTATCTATATTATTCAAAATTTTTATTGTCCGTTTTATTTTGGGCAAAATAGCTTGCTTCATTTTAGAACAAATAGTTCATTTCATTCAAAGACAATTATTTGCTATATTTTAGAGTAAATAATTCACTTCATTTCATAACAGATATATTCTACTTTATTCAAATTATTTCAGGAGAAGTAACCCACTTCATCCAAGTTCATTGTAGTGTAAGTAGTTCGCATCAGTTCAATTAAAAAAATAACTCCGCTTAAGAAAAATTTAATTTCATATTATTTATCAATAATTATGAAATGATATTCATAAATATTTGAACTTATTTGTTTTATAACTAATTTATTCTGACAGAAATTCTAAGTCCGTCGTGGTGATGTTTGAAAGCTCACTAGTAATTGTGCACAACAGCTTTTAGAGCTTTTGTCGTGGAACAGTGCTATCATAGGGTTTGCAAATCTTCTTACAGCTGCACTGCAAAGCTGAGACAATAACGCATTGCTGATGGCAGCTCGTCATTTTGAAATCAATGGCACCAAAGTGACCTTTCGAGTACCAATACTTTTCAGGCATTCAATCGAAAAAGAATGACATCTCCTTCCTGCACTATATAATCCTTCCCCTCAGACCTCAACTGCCAACAAGAGCTCAAATAAATTCATAGTATCTAAAATCAGAAACAGGCATAAACAGACAAGAAGAAGAATTATATTGTTTGCTAAATGTGATACTTTTGACAAGAAACTTTTTCAACATCAGTCTTACCACTCCTTTCTCCCTTGCAGCTGCACGAGAGCCTGCTGCCACAAAATCTTCATAAGCCACCACCTGATGTAGCACAAGAATTCACTTAAAAATGAGAGTTATCATCTTGTAATACATTAATGAACTTTCAACAACTACTTGATGAAAGAAAAACCAGGAAATCAAAGACATTTTCTAAGAATATTGCAATTCCATTCTCTAATTAATTTCATCTTGAGCCTACATATCTGCATTAATAAAATTCCCAAGATGACCACATAATTTCACCTTTATTATGCATGTCTTTTACTTTGAAATTGTAGTTGGATACAAGGAAATTAATAGCATGAGATTGAGTTGCACTAACAGTCTCTGCTCGTTAAAGCCTTTCTCAAAATCAGAATGAATCACTCCAGCTGCTTGAGGTGCCGTCTGCCTTCATGACAAAAGCAGGCATTCATACGAGAAAGAAGGGAAAAAAGAAATGTCCTACAAAACAAAATTCCTTAAAGCCAAACTGCACCTATCGTCTATGCTTTTGTTTCCTGCAGAAAGAAGAAAATACGTGTCCATCAGTATCAAACTTTAGACTTTAAAACCATACGCAAGCTCGCGGATGATATAAGTTACCTTCTCTCCTGTAGTGAAGTAAGTTCTAAGCCCCAGAAGGGAATACGTTGCTCTTATCAGATTGATCCACTTCCATCCACACCAAGGGAATTGAAGTATTCTGTTCGCTGTGCTAACGTGAGCTCAAGTGAGCTCAGCTTCAACCTGATAAGATACTAAGATGTTTCATGCGATCACACAAATTACAATCACTGTGATAAAAACCAAGACAAATTCCTGTGTTTCACACTTTTGTCCAAGCAGGAACAAGAAAATGCATTGTGGATATATATATGATCACTGCAAGAGCAAAATCAACACTGTGGGATATACTATGTAAAAGAAGCAAACTCGACAAGCAAAGGACTCTGATGTCTAACAATGATCACATAGTGCCTACTTGACAAACTATCCTTCAAACTGCGATTACAACTAATCATATTTGTCAAAAACCAGTTGAATAAGCGTACCTGTGCCAAGACTGTAATCATGTCAGATTGCAATTCAGATGCAAGGACGATTACTACTTTTACGTGTGGGTTACTACTAGGCTCAGCAACACCAGACTCAGCTACATTTGCTATCACAAACTACAGGCTTCAGTGTAAGTAAACCTAGGTGATGTATGGATTCCTTCTCGATGTCCGTTAATGGAACAAATCGTGCTGGTTTTCCATTTCTCCAATGCAGATCTTTCTGCTTCTGCATATTCATAAAAAAAAGCTCTCAATTTAAAGATGGACACAACCGTGAAGAAAAATGTTGACTTTTAATTCAACTTACATCTATGATTATATGAGTAAAATACCTTCACTTCAGATTGCGAATCCGTAGTTTTCCCCTTCTTAAATTTCTCGAGTCTTTTTTTTTTCTATCTGGAATTTTAGTAATAAGAAAGTTAACCACTCCCAATTAATGCAGCACATTCTTTATGGAATGTAAGATCAAAGACTTCCATTAGGAGTAGGCTAAGGAAAGATATTTACCTTGGTTGCATCCCTGATAAGATCTGAGAAAACAAACTCTAGGTTGATGACATCAACATCTGACTTAGGATCGACTTTTCCATTTACATGAACTATATCATTATCCTAAAAGCAGCGCAAAACCTGAGAAATCACAGATATGTAATCAACGTGACATCAGCATACAGATATGTCTTTATAAGAACAGATGCCTTTGTGAACCATGGCAATGATACATAGCAAAGAGGACCATCCCATGAATTTGTGCTTTTTCGTTCCCGTGAAGGATTCATTATAATCTCATAATTTTGCTGTGTTATATAATTACAGAATATAGGTCAACAAATTGAAAGAGTAATACTCCTAATAACCTAGATTGATGTACTCAATACTGTTCTTTTGCTTAACCAATTCTTTGAATTTTTAAGGATATGTTTTCAATTTTTGGGGCACACTCCTTTTAGCTGTACCTTTGGAATCTGGACACCTAAATGGACAACAAGCATCGGCAAGCCATTTTACTGTATTCAAAACTAATGCACTACCATCATGCTTTGCTTTAGATGTCAAAACTTCAGCGCTGCGGGCGCAGAGCGGGAAGCGCGAATGGCTTATTTTTGGTTTCTGTGTTTTAAATAACGAGGAACAGTGTTGAGTTCTGAGGATGACACCCAACGTGCATGTCGGTACTGACTTCGTTTTGGGTTGTAAAATAAAGTGGTCCTCTACCTAGTTTAAGTCCATTTTGAAACCAACGAAATTTTCGTTATTAATAGTGGCACAAAATTCCACATTAAACGAACAACCAGATCTACAGCAGTAGAGAACTAGATGAGACGCAAGAATGCAAAAGGGAAGACTTAAAATTACAAGAGAGTAAACAATTCCAATATATACCGGTCGACACCGTTAAGATCATCAAATTACTATTAGCTAGCGCAAACTGTACGGCCGATATAAATACAACGGTGAGAAACTGCTTAGATACAAGAGCAAACTTAAACCTCCATGCTCTCAACAGTTACTATTAAGCCTGCGATTATTTACTTTGCCTGGAATCCTTCATCTGCATGTAATTTATTGCTTCAAAACGAAAAAGAATACATTCTTAAGGAATTAGGAGATCTATGATCTCCACACTCAAACCTGGGAGAGATGGTAAGCACAAATTTACAAGTGGAAGAAACCTTATCCATGCATCCGCAGCGCCAATTCTATCTCAAGGGCAAGTGGAGGAGATGGGAAGGCCACAGGAACCCTAATTGGTATTGTGATTTAAACAAACATCAAAATACTGGAGACAAGAAATGTACTATTGTTATCGGTAACGAGACTGAGGTTCACATGATGATGATGATCTGCTAGAATGAGGTGATGGATCTGGGGTTTCTGAGACCTCCAAATGCGTAGGCAACAAGTTAAGGAAGCTCCCTTGGACAGGTTGATCTTGACTATCTGATATAATATACAAACATTTTCAATAACAAAACCCAAAAGCTGTCATAAATTTTAAAAATAGCAAAATCATGAATGCTAACCAAACAATGTCTTGATAGATGGTCTTTTCGGCTTGTTACTCTTTTTCTTCAACTCAGCTGCTGGAAAACAGGAAATAAGAATCCAGCAGCAGTGGCCAACGAAAACCACAACATTTAAGACATGATAAAAGAGGGATTTGCACATATAACCATATAGGTATATGAACTAAAATACCACTTACTAATTCCTGGAAGCTGGTGATCATTTACTATCTCAAAGTTTTTGTATGTATAACCAACAAAATTCACATCATTAGATGAAAGCATCTGCAGCAGCAGAAAACATTTTTGCATTATTTTAGAAGTTCAATAAAGTAAGTTCACCGAAAGAGCATACTGAAATCAACTTTTCAAATATATTAATCAACAATACTTACAACTATGAGCAAGATAAGCATTTGGATTTGCTAAGCCGAAGTGAAGAAGCGGAAGTGCTAAGCTTAAAATAACTACACACCAGGATTTTTATACAAATAAATTTTACAACCAAAAGGACTACATAATACACATGACGTTTGTAGTAAACAAAACATCAAATTTCATGAGGATAAACAAACCAGGTCGAAAATATCATTCTTACGAGAATTAAAAACAAATAACAGTTGCCATTTAAATGTAGGTAAGGTGTAAGTAAACAACATGCCCAAACAAGAAGTAATAAACTATATAGAGAAGGGGGAAGAAAAGCGAAATACCTTTCTCCATGGACCAGATTTTGCAGAAGTTTGCATGGAAGGTGCAGTCTGCATCAGAAATATCAATAAATTAACTAATACTCAAAATATTAACATGTAATATATGGGACATAAGTCACATCTAACATCTAAACAAAAGCAAGCCTTGAGTTGAATACCATGTAAAATATGAATTAGTTCTATCTAGTGTCCATGATCGGCAACAGAGTAAAGCCTTACCTCCTCAAACTTCTCAAAGTTTTGTGTATCCAGTTCACCATTAACCTCTGGTTTGAAAGCAGCTTCCATCTGATACAGTTTGTCCCATTGGATACCTCTAAACCATGGGTGTGCCTGAAGTTTATACAATTACAATACTAGCTCTATTGAAGGCAAGCTGATATGTAATAAGAGCAGTACTTCTATTTACCTTTATTTCATGTGCCCCTCTAGTTCCAAGCCTCTGTTCAACATTGCATAGTAGCTTACAAATGAGATCTTTAGCATCTGGAGAAAGCTTGGCATCTTCAGGGAATTTCAAGTGAATTCTCCAGTTTACAATCTGCAACAGGTAGCATCATTGTGAATTATCAATACTTTCAATAGATTCCAACCATACATAGATAACAACAAATGTAACTGCCATAATTTAATTACTAAACGTACAAGAGACACCTAACAGATTCGAGGAAAACCAGTCTGTGAAATTTCTATAAATTTGGATAAGCAAATAAGGAGGAAAATCATAAGAAGCACATTACAAGAAAGAGATAATCAGTATGGATACTATATGACAGTAAAATTATGAAAAAGGTGAACATGTAGAAGAGGGAAGAAATTAAATTCAAGTTGACACCTTTCTACAGGTCGACATAGGTTCTTCCGAATAAAATGGTGGGTAACCTACGAGCATCTCATACATAATTGCTCCTAGTGACCACCTGCTCATCATCAACAGCATTAGAAAAAGCCAGTATACATTTCATATAAGAATTAAATTCCACAACTAACCAATCACATTCCATTCCATATCCTTTCTTCAATAAGACTTCTGGAGCAATATAATCAGGTGTCCCAACAGTTGAATAAGCCTGCATACAGAATATCACCATTTGAAAGGTTGAACAATCCTAAAAGAAACCGCAATTATGACTACAGAAGCACAATAAGCCGTTGATGGAAAAACTTGATTCAGAAACTTGCATCATTTCTGGGTTACAGCTGTATATATGGGCTTTTGATTGCATGGTCAATTGCAAAAGTAGGACCACCTCTAAACTAGGGCGTCTCCTATTTCACGCCTAGGTATAATTAAGCATCAAACTGCTAAGGCTAATGCCATGTGCTACATCAGTATGAAAGATTGAAAGTCAAGAAATGACTGAAACCACAAGCTTTCACATATATGTTAGTAGCACCAACCCTCTACCCAACTACATTACTTGCATCCAATTACTAGGAATTCTTATCATCCTTGAACTCGAAGTTGTCAAAGTTTGTGAATCTCTTCATACTTCTATTCAGTCTTCCTGCCAAGGCATGAATCAAGCTTTCACATGTATGTTAGTAGCACCAACCCTCTACCCAACTACATTACTTGCCTCCAATTACTAGGAATTCTTATCATCCTTGAACTCGAAGCTATCAAAGTTTGTGAATCTCTTCATACTCCTAGTCAGTCTTCCTGCCAAGGCATGAATAATAAATCACAAGAGTACACATTTAATAGGAGTCTTCCATTGAAAACCCCAAAACAATCACCATATGCATCTTAAAAATTCACTTCGCCCAAGCAAAATCACACCTCCATTTATTTATACAAAAGAAACTGAGTATCAAAGTTAACACAATAACATATTTACTAGTCATCAAGTTCTGCCTGAACTTTATTTTCATCAAAAACACTTCAACCGTTATATTTAACTATGAATTTTCCCTGTACACGTCAATAGGTATATCTTAAAAGTGGATATACAGTTCACTTAATGCTGAATTGAAGCCCAGACCTTTGCAGAAAAATGTGTTTAGAAGGAAACAGAAAGGCTATTACAGTAGTATTCACTTCATATAAGGTTTTTTCAGTCCCAAGATAAAACGGGACTGTCAAACACCAGCTAGTTGCACCACTTTGTTACGTGGTTTCTAACTTGTATTTAGGTTCAACAAGATCCTACCTTACAGTTCACTTTCACAAAGAAGCTTAAGAATAAGATGAGAGCAGACAGGCTATGGTTTCTCGAAATGGTGCAACAAGCCAATTGATGTTAATTTTAAGGGTCAATTAATCTCAAAACTTGAAACCCTAGTATGACTTCCAGCCTAAAATTTCCCACTGTCTTCTTCAAACGGAAAGCGTAATTAATAAAACAGTATACTTCTTATAGCACGGATCAGAAGTATGCCTTTTAATAAACATGCATCTGAAGTTTGACTTAAAAGAACGACAACATACTAAAAAGAACAGTTCCAACACAAAGTTAAGAGACCAACCAGCATTCTTCTGTTCTTTTGCCAGTGCAGCAATTGCTCCTCCCTTGTACGCTTTGATGCAGGGGATGACGTTAGATGCTTATCACTATCCATTACACTCTTTAGGTTTCTTCCTGTAACAGGCTCAGGTTCATTTAGATTTGGGAAGCTACTACTATCCAAAGGCTTGCACAGCCCAAAATCCGAAAGCTTCATATGGCCGTTTCGATCTAACAATAAATTATCAGGTTTTATGTCCCTGCCATATAGGCAAAGGAATTAGGATCCCTGACACTTGCCGAAAATAAAACACCCACATGGAGTCAAGGGTAGCAGCTCATAATACCTATGAATATAATTGTGTTTATGGATGGATTCGATAGCCAATACTGTTTCAGCAACGTAAAACTTGGCTTCATCTTCCGTGAGGGTATCTTTTCGCATGAGTAGAGTCATCATATCACCACCAGGAAGATATTCCATTATGAGATATAGATACTCTTCATCTTGGAATGAACAATATAGTTTGACAATGAATGCACTATCAACTTCTGCAAGGAGATTTCTTTCGGCTTTTACGTGCTCTACCTAAAGGTGTCATGCAAAGCATGTCAAGAAACTGAATAATTGATTCATAACGAAACCAAATATTATTTAGTTATTACCTGACCCCTACGAAGCATTTCAGATTTCTTGAGCTTTTTCATTGCATAAACATTTCCGGTGGTCTTCTCCCTGCAGAGCCGTACCTGTAAATGAAATTTCATTGGAGCTAAGTTCAGGGGGAAAAGTAAAGTCTGCAATGCTAAAAGGACCTCAGGCAGAAAAATTAGGAGCAGACTAGCCTCAGAAAAAAACTCTAAGAGCATGTTTGGGGGAGCTTTTCTCCCCCAACTTTTCATTTCACGTTTCCTAATAAAGCTTCTAGAATATTCTACAGAATTTAAAAAAAATTTTAAAAGTGCAGAAAAATTTTATGTCGTGAAATCTTTTTATTAGTTATTATTATTATTTTTTTTTAAGTAAAAAAGTAGAGCTTATTTTTCCAAAATTCTCAAAATACCCCTCCTTTTTCGAAAAGCTCCTTTTTAATAAGCACTCCCAAACATCCCCTAGGACAGAAGTTTGGCTGAACCCCTACTTAGAAAATCACATGAAGTTTCACAAAAACTATTCTGAATAGTGTGTATAATTCTAGCTGATTTCAAGTGGAGATAATCACCATAAGAAACTACTTAAATAAAAGACTTGCAAACCTCTCCAAATGCACCCCTTCCTATAATCGTTAATAGTTCAAAGTCATCAACTCCCATCTTATGTCTCTGAAGACGCATGTATTCAGTTTCCTTTTTCTCCAAATGCTTTATAAGGTTATTCTGCTCTTCCTCTGAGACGTCTGCATCAGCAAGCTTCCTTTCCAAGATCCATCGCCTGCAAAATGCAACTATATTAAGAACGTGTAAAACTAGTGCCAAGTTCTTAGTGTCTGAAAGGAGTTCCGATATTTCTCATGACTTTAAAAGAAACTGCCAAATGTGTCCATACAGAGAGCAACACTCTTCTATAAATCGCAGTTACCATACTGCGCTGGTTTTTTTAAGTATCCATTAATACTTGTCATTAATGTTAAAATCACGATTACCTAAAAGAATCTCTCATGAATTTGTTAATAAAGAAAACAAAGTAGAAGGTGCTACATCTACCTTTCCTTCCGCTCTTGTAAACTTTTCATCTGGGTCTTGTAATGGTTCTCTATATACTGCTTGGCGGCAGCCGCTTTCTGTTTCGTCATGTTTGAAGGTGCTTCATCAACTGGAGGCTTCCCAACATCCTTTGCATCCATTTCTTTCTTCTTTGCTTGAGCAGTCTTCGACTTATCTCTAGGTTGAAACCTCTGAAACCAACTTCTCGCAGACTCCATGTCAATCAAATCGGTGTCATTCTGAAGAAACTTCAATTGCTTTTCCGTCCTCCTGCTCAATTACACACTCCCACTTTCCTCAATTTATTGCACGTTGGTGATCATTTACTGTCACCAACTTAACAAAGCACGAAAGTCAAATTCCTGAATAACTATTGAGAAAATTAATCAAGCACGAGATTGTGAAATTAAACAAGGCTAAATGAATCATGTGAGAGTCACCAACAGGAAATTATTACATTCTTAAAAGCACAACAAAATCAAGAATCAAATAAGTCAGTGCAAGATCAACAGATCTGGATATAGGGCTAGATTAATCATTTTTTGCAAATTATATACTAACTTGAATCATCAACCAGAAAACTCTTCACAGTAAAAATTATAGCATAAATTACAGAAAATGCAGCTCATAACAACAAAATATTGATTTCAATAGACCTGAAAATATCTAATTCCTTACAGTTATCCGTACAAAACTTCAATAAATCCGATAAACAGCAATGAGGAACACGCTACAACAAAAATCTCCCAATTCAACACCAAATCGAACAGCAAAAGAATCGAGATGCTTAGCTTGAAAGGAAGTAGATCTCTCACCTGAATCAAAACCAGAAGCAGCTGAAATAAACTCGAGAATTATGATATGTCTCGAGCAATTGATTAGCAACAGAAGAACAAAGTAGAGTTGCTTTGACTCCCCGCAAACTTCGAGCGCTTTCGCTCCACCTTCGTTCTCCCAACTCCCAAGGGGGGACGCGGAAAAGTTAATACTTAGTTAAACTGAAATATTTAATAAACCATATTAAAACATTAACTGAACTGAAAAGATATATATTTATTTATATGTATACACCATTTATTTCTACCCTTCATGAAACTATCATTGTCCAATCAGCCAGCTCTTATGAAGGTGTTTGAGATTACTTATAAAATAAAATTTTTATAAAATAAAAAATATTTTTATTTATTTTAAAAAATAAGTTTTATTTTTTTTATTTTAAAAAAAATAATAAAAATATATAATAAAAAAATTTCATTTTATAAAATTTTTTTATATTTTTTAAATTTTTAAATAAATTTTTTATATATTTATAAAATATATATTAAAAAATATAAAATTAAAAATTAAAAAATTTTATTGAAAAAAAGCTGAACCAAATAAGAATATCCGCTTACCGCCGGCACGAAGTAAAAAGAGCGATAGTAATGAAAAACAAAAAAGGTCAAAAGGGCAGATCAGTAATTCTAGGCATGAGAATGAACAGTACTATTGCTGGCGTGGCAGACAGTATGGGCCTCCCCCACAGGAGGATCCTAATAAATGGGCGGCCTGAGATCACGGAGTGGCTCCGGCCGGCTTGACGTGCGCCGACGCTCACGTGGCAGTATGGCGCCCGCGGTGGTTACAACGTTGGAGACGAATCGATCGGTTTTGGTGGACGGGAAGTGAGGCGTGATTGGAAGCCCACCAAAGAATTGAAACTTCAATTTTTTTTTTTTTCCATTATGTATGTTATAAGAAAAATTTTTCTTTAACTAGTCGTCTTGACCAACAAAGCTATCATATACTGTAAATTATTAGTCAGATTAAAGAGAATTTGAGTTAGCAAAGGGTTGGAATTAAAACAAAATTAATTGGGTAAATGTATTGCAGTTTAAAACGATATTAAATAGTGCTTATACTCTCAAAAATATTTTTTTATAATATTTTAAAACTATACATAATATTTTAATTTTTATAAAAAATTAAAAAATAAATGAATTATATAATATAGAATACTTATTTAATATTTTAAATATTTATAAAATAAAATATTTAAAACCTTTTTGCTAAATGTTTTTAATAACAATCTCAATATTCTCTAATAATATTTCACTTCGTACAATATAGTGGACTCTTGTGTAAAATAAATTTTAGCTAGCAATAACTGTAATAAAATATCTAGCGATAAGGAGTTAATTAACGGCTCGTTTCGCAATGTAGTTTATAAATTTTCATTTTATTCTTATTTATTATTAAATAGTTTTAAATTAAAAAATATAATTTATTTTTTAGAAATATTTTTATAAAAATTTATTTATATGCACTTCAAACTACAACGATTGCCTATTGAAATTTGGGGCCATTTTATTTGTCACTAATGGAGCATAATCGATCACTGATTTTCAGTGCGAATTTGGTATTTTATCAAAAAATAACTTTAATTTTTAATTTATATTTAAATATTTTTTATTTTAAAATTTTTTTTATAAATATTTAAAAATTTTATTTAAAAATTAATATAAAAAATGTTATATAATAAAATTTTTTATTTAAAAAATAAAAATATTTTTATTTTAAAAACAATAGATACTTCCACTGACCAACCACTGGAGAGCGAAAGCTTGCTTTGCACATACGTAGACGAGTGAAGTAAGGGACGAAATATGGTATAGTATAAAACGAAGAAAACAATAACATGTTAAAAATACAAGGTGATTTTGTGGGCTTCAATATTCTAAACAATTATTAAAAGTCTAAGAATGAGAAAAGCATAAATTACAGCTCATGTTTTCGACGCGTTAAAAGTTTTCGCGTAGACCAAACGCATCCAGTTCTCGGACCGAATGGCTAACCCAGTACATACAAATACCTTCACCATCCGAAGCGCGCGACTTCTTAATCCCGGGAAGAAGTTTCTTTTTTCTTCGGCGATGTAGCCCTAATTCTCTCCGGCGATGAAGTCACTCAATTCCCCCGGCGATCTCAGCCCTAGTTTATCACTAGACGGATGGTGAATTATGTGATGCCCGAGAAATCGAACCAATCTTGAAGGAGGAGGAGAACAAGTCGCGGATTGCTTAAGATCGATAAACGTTGGTGTAGGTAGCAGTTTAACTGGGGTAGCTGGTTGTTACGATATCTCATGAATGATTGGGATTGTGTTTAATTTCATTGGCTGATGAGATAGATTTATGGTTCCGCTGTTGAATTGCACGGGTTATATTTATTTTTAAAACTCCTGGATTTTGAATATTTGGCTAATGTTTTGATTCATATGTGCTGTTTCTTTGCTGCGTGCACTTCTGTTTATTTGATTGTACGGCGCTTGTTTGTTATCCTTAATGATGTGTCTCGGGAATTTGCTGTGATTTCAAGGTGATATTGAGTAGTTGCTGTTTGCTGGGGCACTACTTGTAAACATCTGTCATCTGTGGCCTCTAGGCAGAACTATTGTTTGAAAAAGACCATTTCACATTTTGGGGGATCTACATTTGAAGACTGTTGACCTCTTAATACTTTTCATAATCGCACAGCTTCTTGTCACAACTTTTTCAGACAAAATTCCTTTTTGTTCTTTTATGTATAGTGCTGTACAGATTTGTTTATGATGTTCTTGGAGTACATATATATCTCCTTACAAATAGAAGTAGTAGGGGTATGATGCATTTACAACTTCTTCTAAAGTTATATGGACTATTTGCTGTATTACATGAAGTAATGCACCTGGAGGTTATTGTGAGTGGAGGTTGGTCCCCTAGCATGCAATTAGTTTAGCATGCAGTTAGTTTGGTTTGGGACTAGATACCAATGAAACATGAACTTCAGCACGCTTTATGTTCTTCTCTAGAGAAGGGGCTTTATACTTGAGCTTTTATTGTCTTTGGTTTTGATGTTTTTCCTATTCGGGATCCTTTTCTTTTCCATATTATTTCACATTATTTATTCACATTATTTACATCAAGATGATGGATGTTTTAAAGTTCAGAATATTTAGGCCCAGTTACATAATGCAATATTATCTTTTACGACACGGTGCAGTTTGCATTTGGTCTCGATCCTGTGGAGTTACATGAAGAATATATTTCTGTTAAAGGGTAATCAAATAGTGCATAATTATTCTCAGCTTGTGTCAGAAAGCCCACCTACGAGGGTGAATGATTCTGGTTGCTGGTGGTCCCTTGGCTTTTTCCTTGGTAACATAACAGATTTTAGAACCAGAAATAGATGCTTTTTGTTTATTGTAGGTTAAAAGTTATGTTTCTTTTTTCTTCAATCAGTTTGATGGTCCACCCTTTTATATAGCAGAAAGGCCCTTTCCTTCCCTTGCTCAAAGAGTGAGCAATCAACTTTTTCTTAGGAGTATAAGAGGTTGTTTTGGAGTGTAACCAGCATTAATAGCTCTAGGAGTCTGTTGGTTTCATTAACAAACATAGCCTCGTCGACTTAAACTGTGTCCATTTCTTTCAAGTAAAGTTGGGATCATAATATTTGAGTTTGTTCAAATGCTGCAAGATGTTAATGTTTTGAACCAGAGGGAGAGATGTAAGCAGACCTAAGTTTACTGCACAACTACTGCCCCTTCCATTTTAGTATTTGGTGTTAGCGGAAAAGAGTCTACTGTTAATTGGGGTGGTTGATTTTGGATGGTAGGTGTAGCCCTGTAGATAATCAAAGAATAAATGATCATTAGATGTTCTTGAGCTAATTATAAACAGGTAAACTTTTTGTGAAAATTTGGTGTTTCCTCATTCAAGGTTAGCTGCAGTTAGAAATCATCTGTGATTGCTGAGCCAATTTATGTTCATTCAAGTGGGAATTCTCTGTGGCCTACATGATTTTTTTCTTGCTTAAATGAATCAAGTTGTGTTCAGGTTTTATTATAAGTTAATTAGTTAAAGTTGGGTGTTGTCGTTCTTGTCTGTAGTAGTTCTAGCTAGCATAATTAATTGATTAATGAATATTTTTAATAGTAATAATTAATATTCTCTATTACTAAATTTATGTTTTATATTATATATGGGACGTGAGTACAAAAATTAATTTTTACTATATATCGCAAAAAAGCTTCGAATATCTCATATATTTTGCAGCTTGTAAGTGACTTATTTGAATAAATATATCCAAATATGCCTATGTGTAAGAGCTTGAAATACATCATGTTACTTCACTTGCTCAACTCGTTCACAACATTGTTCATGTATAGATATATATTTTTTAAATAGGTACGCTTGATAGAAAATGTGCTTATAAAAGAAGACGTAATCTTCAAGTTTGTTCCCTCCAGTTTACATGTGCAGCACATCTTTAATAAGCAATGAAATTAACATTTGGTAAGATACAATCAACTTATTAATGTACGCATAATTGCGAACACCTCAATATGATAAGTATATTAACTTATTATGATTATTATTGTTATTTCTAGAAGGAAAAAACAACAATAGCCTCTCTGATCAGTGATCACAATAGCAATTTCAGTACCTTCTCTTTTCTTCTTGCTGATGAAAGAATTATTTCACTGCCTGCTTTCAAAAAGCTCCTCAGTTAAGTTATGGGTGAAAGCCACCCATCACCACACCGAAATTTTTTTTTCTTTTATCTGAATATAATTTTATTCTCTTTTAAATTATTTTAGAAGACATTTGACAGTTATTTCAAACACTCCATTTTATTTTATATTTTTTGATAATTTTTATAATATTTATAAAATATATTTTAAAAATTAAAAAATATAATTTTTTATACTATAACATTTTATTATTATTATTATTATTATTATTATTATTTTATTTTGTTTATGTAAAAAAATAAATGAAATTTTAAAAAAAATAAAATACTTTTATTTTAGAAAAATTTTTAAAACAATCTCTTAATCAACAATGACATTTAGTTCCTCTAATCATCAATAAAACAAAAGCTAATAGCTGTAAAATCCCATCACCACATTTTCTTTTTTATATATTTATCTAAAGAAGTCTTCTAATCTGATCAATCGCGCTCAATAACACGCTAACGTAGAAAAGCATAACGTAGAACAAACAAAATAGAAAATAGAAAATTTACTACTTTACTACAGACTAGTGTAACTTATTTCTCTCTCTCGTAACTCTCTCTTCCAGCTATTGTTAATGTTATCCTGTTCGGTTTCTTTCTTCTTTCATTTTCTTCCAAAACCAAAATCTATGGGGCCAAGCGGTGCCCTGTAGGTCTCTCTCTCTCTCTCTCTCTCTCTCTCTCTATTTCTCTTTACCACGTTATAGCTTTCTTGCTTCTGACAGAAGCTATCTACCGAAAATCTTCCATCTAGGGTTTCTTGTATTGTGAATCTCCGATGAGAGGTCTCGGTGGAGAGATTGCTGTCTCCGGTACCACCGAAGCTACTTCTTTACTCGCTGGTGCTTCGCCAGGTTTTCTTCAATTTCTTTTTCCCGATTTAAAATGGTTCAGTTTGGTTATAGATCTCTCTGATGTTTCTTCCGCGAGCCAATTAACTTTTTTTGGTCACTTTTTCGAAGTCAAGGCGGTGTGGGGTTTTCCAGTTTTAGAACTTTGTTTCACTCGATTGTTGTTTCATTTTGAAGCTTTAGTTGTTAATCTGAATTCGGATCTCTGTTATTATCTGCATCAGTTCGTCAACTATAGTTCTGGATCAGTTTATGTGCTGTTCGATTACGTGATTTGGTGAATTTTGCGGTTCTGTTGCTTCTGTAGTCAGAAGGTTGTTAGGTTTTTATGCTGATTGAGTTTGGGGTTCTTGCAGCTTTGATCTCTGGCTTGATGTAGCCTGTGCAGCTTTGTCTTAGGGCATGTAACTTGGTTTCTCGATGATTCTAGCTGACAGGCTCCTGATTTAGATCTAATTTGTTACTTGAGGTATCTGCTTGTTGTTCTTACTTGGGTTTTTCATGATGCAGGAGATCCACTATTTGATGCTGGCCAATATGCCTTCTTTGGTAAGGGTGTATTGAATGATGTGGAAGGGTTAGATGATGAAAATGAAGGTGATCCCCAACTTTCTGGGCTGGAAGACCCAGAGTATCCTTTTTTGTCATTTGGTGAAAGAGAAGAGGTAATTTCTTCTTTACAAGAAAATCTGTGGCCTATAAAGTTTCTGTTAAGTTGATTGAGTAGTGTTTCAGGCAACTTGAGGCTACGAATTTGAACTGGTGGATGTATCGGAACCCGTAATTGCTTCTTCCAATAGACTCTAGTTCAGTTGTGCTGTTCTATTGTAATTGCTGGGGATCTTATGTCTGTGAGATAACTCGCGCATGTATGCAACTCTATGACACAGTTCTGATGTAATCATGCGACTATAGGAACCTTGTTTCACTCGCTAGGTTTTTCATTGAACTTGTGGTGTTGGATATTATTGATGCTATTATAGAGAAAGGAAATTGATGCAGGATTTACTTTGACAAGCTGTATTATACAAGGTTTGTTGAAGGTGCTCCTAGAGACTTGAGTACACCACACTTTGCATTGTTTATTGATATAAAGGTTTTTGTCCAACACTGCTTTCTGTTGCTCAAAGCTGCATTTATTTGCACATATGCAAGCTGTAGTCTTTCTGCAATTAGGCTGGATTACTAGAATGTATCTTTGACTTTTGTTCAGAGCTGTAGGTTCAATTTTGTAATGGCTTTATCTGTTTACTTACCCCTTTCAGAAATCTTAACACCAGCTGCTGCTTGGTTTCTGCAGGGGGAGGCATCAGTCTTGTCCGATGTTGATGATCTTGCAACGACATTTGCAAAGGTTAATTTCTTTTTCTATACTGTATAGAAAGACGGAGATGCATTCTCTACAAGATTGCTGTACTGATGCGATATTGTGTTCCCTTTCTCCTTAAAAATATCTGAGTAGTGTGCTTTGTTTAATAAAATCTGTACTAGCAAAAAAAGAGTTGAAGGCCAGATTGCATGATTTGTAGCATGCGCCTGTTTTACATCGAGGTCCTATTATCAGGCGTTTAATTGCTTAGAAGGTTACACTTTATTTTTAATGATTGCTGATGCTTTCTGCTCTTCACTATCGTAAATTATGTTGGGAACTTTTTCTTAACCCTTTTCTCCTTGTGACATTGGTGATGAGTATTTTAAAGGAATTCCGCATGCAAACTTAAGCGCAATAATAATCGAGATGATGATATAATTTATTTATTTACTGTAGTTTCTAAAGGAGTGCTGTTTCTGCTCTTTATTCACAACTTTTGAAGAATATCTTAAACAAAAGGCTGACATACCAATGCCGTCACATTGAAAGAAGAAAATAAATCTGGGTGTCTGCTCTGAGTAGCCATTTAATGCTCCTTCTAATTGTAAAATATAAATTAACTTGCTCATGTTTTACATGGATAACTCGCCCCCTTTCATTTCCTTTTAAGTAGTTATTGTCGTTTGTTCCTCAAGTTAGTGAGGTGAGAAATGCGTCATACTGGTTTTTTGAATTTTGATTTGTTTGTGGTCTTTTGCTTTGATAGCTGTACGCATGCAACAAAAATTGGCAAATTTAAAGTGCCTAATTTCCTGCGCCTTTCTTTTCAGATCAACAAAGTTGTTGAGACACGGAGCGCTGGTGTTATTGGTGATAGAGGCGGATCTTTTTCTAGAGAAAGTGACTGTGCTTTACCCTTTTCTAGAGAAAGTGAGTATGCTCTTTCTGACTTTTGTTGTTAATTTTTTAACACTCTTTTAAAATGAATTTGTAAAGGATTTCACGGTTTGTAGTAAATGTAAGTCTTGGTTCCGTTATTAAGAGAGTGAAGGTTTTGATTATTTGCATGCTTATGCTTTTATCTAGTAAACAGGATGCAACAATATATGTAATAGAAAGACATGAAAGTAGATAAATACATATGAACTTATTGTTGCAAATAGAAAGAGTTGTAGTATGTTTTGTGAACTCTTTTGCACAAGCATCTTTTGTTCATAAGAATGTTCTAATCTATCTTTAAAATCACAATTTTCATTTGTCAACTCATCACCGTACATCTAATATACAGTTTTTTCTATGTTAGTTTTCACAATTAGTATGTAGGTCATAGGTGGTCCTTCTTACTAGCAGTATTGTAATTGCATTCTGATATTATGGGGCTTAGTTTTCTTTGCATCAATAGTATTACTGTGTGCTCATATTTGGTCGATTTATTTATTTCTCAATCAAACAGGCTCTTCAACTGCTGATTGGACTCAGGAAGGGGACTTCACAAACTGGCTAGACCAGCAGTACTCGGATGGCGAAAGTGTTCAAGAAGGGAAACGATGGTGGTCACAGCCACCACATGCTCCATCAAGAAAGTTTGCAGACTCTAGACTGCTGTACAGAACATCTTCATACCCACAACAGCCACTTCAACAACATTCTAGTGAACCATTCCTTGCTCCAAAGTATTCCTCATTCGCTTCTTACCCTACACCTGGTGGACGGCCTCAGCCTTCACTGAATCTCACACGTCATTCGAGTATCCCATCTCTTGCATCTGGACTCCAACTGCCTCCAAATCTCTCCCCATTTGCAGGTTCACAGATTCATTTGCAAGGGATCTCTCCTGGATTGCAGTGTGGAATTATGCAATATGCTCCATCTGGCCTTTCCATGAATACCCATGCGCAAAATCAATGGTTAAATCAAACTAGCTTATTTCCAGGGGATCACCTCAACATGATGCATAATTTGTTGCAGCAGCAGCTCCCGCTTTCTAATGGGTTGATTCATTCGCAGCTGTTCAACCAGCAGCACCAGAAAAGGTTGCAACAAATGCAGTCCCCTTTATCACCTTTTCCTCTGTTGCAGCCTCAGCTGTTCAGTCCTTCACAGGTGATGAACAAGTTTGACCAAGCTCTTGGAATGACTGATATGAGAGACCACAGAACAAAACCTTCTCAGAAGGGAAGGCAAAGCAAATTGTCTCAACAATCTTCTGGGTCGTGCTCTCAAAAGTCTGAGAGTGGATTGTCGCAGTTTAGATCTAAGTACATGTCGTCTGAAGAGATAGAGAGCATTCTGAAAATGCAACATTCTGCAACTCATAGCAATGACCCTTACACCGATGATTACTATCATCAGGCATGCCTTGCAAAGAAGTCTTCTGGATCTAGGTCAAAGAACAATTTCTGTCCCTCATATATCAAGGATCTACCTTCTCGGTCCCGATCCAGTAATGAAGGACATACATATCTTAAGGTTGATGCTCTTGGAAGGCTGCCGTTCTCGTCTATCCGACGGCCTCGCCCGCTTCTTGAAGTAGAGGCTCCATCTGGTCATGGTGTACTTGATCAGAAATCTTCAGTGAACAAGAACCAATGCTTGCTGCCAGAATCATGGTTGAGGATGGCCTCTGCCTCCTTCTAGATGTTGATGATATTGACCGGATGCTACAGTCTGGTCAGCCCCAAGAAGGTGGCATTCAGCTAAGACGGAGGCGGCAGCTACTTTTGGAAGGACTTGCAGCATCACTTCAGCTAGTTGACCCACTTGGACCTGCAAAGGCTGGCCAACCTGTTGGGCTTGCTCCAAAAGATGATATTGTAATTCTCCGAGTTGTTTCTCTCCCAAAAGGAAGGAAACTTCTTTCACGCTTCCTTCAACTTTTAGATCGTGGAAATGAGCTTACTAGGGTTGTCTGCATGGCTATCTTCCGACACTTGAGATTTTTGTTTGGTGGATTGCCTTCAGACTCTAGTGCAGCCGAGACTTCAATAAATCTTGCCAAGACTGTTTCTTCATGTGTACAGCGCATGGATTTGAGTGCGCTAAGTGCCTGCCTTGCTGCTATAGTATGCTCTTCTGAGCAACCACCTCTCCGTCCGCTTGGCAGTTCTGCTGGAGATGGTGCCTCTATCATTATAAAGTGTGTTCTTGAGAGGGCAACTGAGCTTCTCACAGATCCACATGCTTCGAGTAGTTACAGCATGCAAAACCGAGCATTATGGCAGGCCTCTTTTGATGCCTTTTTCGGCCTTCTCACAAAATACTGCCTTAGTAAATATGACAGTATAAGGCAGTCCCTCTTAATGCAGTCCCCTAACACTACTGTCATTGGTTCAGATGTAGCAAGGGCGATAAGTAGGGAGATGCCTGTCGAGCTTTTACGTGCTAGCCTTCCCCATACTGATGAGCACCAACGGAACATGTTAGTTGATTTTGCGCAAAGATCTATGCCTGTGACTTAAGTTGTTTGTGGGATGTGGGGGTAACACTGGACGAGTGAACTTTAATTATGTTCATTCAACATTGGGTCTGAAGTGGGGGACTCAGTAGACAATAGTTGGTCATGAATCTTGCTCAATGTGTTTGGTTATAGTCTCTTATCTTTGAGAGGATTATTCATCTGGTGGACTGGGAGTAAACTGGACAGGAAGGTTAGTTCCTTTTGAAATGAATTGCACGAGACATTGTGGGAGTTTAAGACTGGAAGGTTTCTTCTGGGAGCTATTTTTGGTGCTCTGAATGGAACTCCAGACATTTTTCATAGGCTAGATATTGTACAGCTTTGTTCAATGGAGGCCCTAATTGTATCCTGATTCTTTTAAAGGAATGGTGAAGGCCCAACTTCTTATTATAGCTTTTCCAAAAGTTGCTGCATGTTGGTTGAAGCTTTATTCATATCATCCCTTGCAGGCAGATCGGTGTGAGATACTTGTTCAGCTATGCTTTGTGTGCAGTGGGATTAGCTTCTTCTACGGCTGGAAGGTCTAGAAATGGTGTTCTAATGTTCGGGCACCTAGTTAAAATGTTTCTTCAGCAGTCTTGGTGTAAGTTAAAGAACAACGCACGTTTTGTCACTTCAAAACTTTGATAGAGATTAATGCTTTTGTATGACAATATTACCTGGTTAGTGTCTTTATTCATTCTTTCATTCCGAGTTGCATATCAATTTGTCTAGGGGAAGAAGTTTGGGAAATCAGGTGAATTTGTTGAAAATGAAGCTGCAGTCTTTGTATTCTTGCAATTATCTCGTTTTTGTTTAGTTCGACTGCTATCTGCTTTGTATACCTTACTGCTGCAGGAAGGGGAGACCTTATGCCTGAGAAAGTGACACTTCACAGGAGTTGTTTTCGTTGAGCTTTTCACATATGGAATGGTGGTCATCAGCATCTGTACCTTTTCATTTTACCCTACGTATCCTAGCATAAACTGATGTTAATTTTTTATATAATTTGCTTTGCAATTACTCGTAAACAGGTGTTGTTATTAGAAGTTGAAATATTATCTAACAATGTTTTACTTGTCAAGTGTAGATCCAAATATATGGATCTTATTTATAGTATTGCGTAGAAAATAATATCAGGGAGCACCATTCCCTTCTTGTTAGTTTCCAATTGAATACCAACGACAATGTTCAGCGGCTGATTTGCGGTATCGGTATCCGTAGTAACAGTTTAAAAGCGATGGAAAGATTATTAAACCAATCGAATTTGGTTTGATAAAAAATTTTGATTATTATAGATTTAAGTTTTTATTTGCTCGGAGCTATTAGAAAATTTTAAGAAGCTTTCAGTGCTTCTAATAAGAGCATTTGATTATTTTGTTACTTATAAAATCATTATAGAATTGTAATAATAAAGAATAATTAATTTTTTTACTTATTATTTATTTTCAAACATACAGTACAACAGAGACTGATCAGATCAGAACGACCCCGAACCGATCGGGCCTCTCCGGACAGGGATCGTACGATCTGGGGAATCGGTTTAACCAGTTTTTTTTTTTTATCTGATCGAACAGCGACGACGACAACGTTTAAGACAGCATGCAGGCTGCAGTCTTCTTGAAGAAGACAGGTACGTAAAGCAGAGCAAATTACAGAACTTTTTAACTTTTTTCTCCACCTCCACTGAGCACTGCTCTCTAATGATTCCATTCCAATAGACGTTCTTTCGTTTTCTCCCCCTTTATTCTATTCTAAGATTTGCACTTTGATCTTTTTTTTCCATTGTTAATAAATTTTTTGACATTCTTCAATCGTGGCTGTAGCTCACAGCTCACTCATTACCCACTCCTCATCATTCCTGTCTCCATTCCCAGGTAGTTCTCTTTTTCTGGTAGATTTTTTTTAGAGCTCTTCAACAGGTGGGTTTTTGTTCTACTTCATTAATTTCGATTTCAATCCCGGAGGTATGTTTTTCCCTTAGTTGTGTTTGTGTTTTTTTTTTTTTTTTTGAAATGTATCTATCGCTTTTAATCAGGCGAGCTTTGAATGAGTGAAGTTAATTTTAGAATTCAATTAGCTTTATTTGATCTTTGAATTGCTGGAACGAGCTTGCAGAATTTGGTCGAAGCTGTTTCTGAACAGTAAAGGGAAACATTTTATAAACTCTTGCTGGTGATTCAGTTTGCTGATTCTTCATAAATGAATTCTGCAACTAGAACAAGAGCCCCGCCCAGAGCAAGATCTTTGTCCTTTCCAGGTTTTAATTGGCATTAATTTTGAATATTCTGAATGATGAACTAAATTTCTGGACTCTGGAGTCTTCTTCCTTGTCTTACTTTGTTTGGACTTTGAACTGGTTCTTAAAGTCGTTGATGTTCCGTTGATAGTTATATTACGGTTTAAAATAAACGCAATCTTTTACAGCGATTCAATTTTATTAATACTATTCAGGAATCGATTACTGCAACATGAAGCAGAAGCCTCATATTTTGAGTAAAATTGTTAGTGCTGCTATACTCATGGCGATCTGCGTATGTATGTTGAAGCATTCTGCAGTTTCCAGTCGCAATAGTGTGGTAAGCTGCTTTACTGTCAGATCAGAGAAAGTGAAAAAAGAAAACTTTTGTTTCGCATCAGTTGGGTTTTCCAGCTGTAGGATCGTTTTGATCTCTGTACATGTAGTAGCTCATGCAACGAACACCAATCTCTTACGCTGCAGTTTAACTTACTTAATAATCGTTTTACCTTTTTTTACCTAATAACTAGTTCTGCTTTTGATTGCTATAGTTCTCTTGCCATGAACGTGGAGCAAAGCATATCTTAGTAACAGGTGGAGCAGGGTATATAGGATGACATGCTGCACTTCGGCTCCTGAAGGACTCATATCGAGTGACCATCGTAGTAATCTACTGCTAAAGGACATACCTGTCATGTATTATACTATTGTTAATTTGGTAACCTTTGGCAGAAACTTGTGCTTGAACTTTTACAGGACAATCTTTCTAGGGGAAACATTGGGGCCATTAAGGTGCTTCAGGAGAAATTTCCACAATCTGGGAGGCTACAGTTTCTTCTGGCTGATCTAGGAGATGCAAAGGCTGTATCCTTATTATTAATATTTGTTGACAATAAGGCTGGACACCATCAGAGATTGATTAAATTTCATCCTTAGCACATTTACGTAGGTTAACCAACTATTTGTTGATAATGCATTTGATGCCGTTATGCACTTTGCAGCAGTTGCTTATGTCGGTGAAAGTATGCGTGAACCTCTCAGGTGCTTATCGCTACCTAAAAACTTGTAGATTGTCATATGGAATGCCAAATTGTAAGGCGTTGAGGTTTGTTCTAAGCTCGAAGACGGTCTTTTGGTGCTTTACCTGTGAGGACTCATTTCTTGTGTTCTGCATTTTAGTTCCACTGTTCACGTCTTTATGCTTTTGACATCCTATTGCTTTCACTTTAGTTGATTGAATATCTATCAGTTTAGCCTCTGTTCATTAATTTGAGGAGACCTGCGCAATGCTTCCACTGTCTTAAATCTAAATGTCTGATTTGGTTTCTTTATGATGCATTAGGCATTATCATAACATAACTTTCAATACCTTAATACTGCTTGAGGCAATGGCAGTACATCGTGTTAGGACTCTGATTTATTCTAGTACATGTGCAACCTATGGGCAGACAGAAAAGATGCCAATTACTGAAGATACTCCTCAGGTCAGTCAGACTGTCTGCTTTTGCTTCATTCTTTCAAGTAATAAGTACATAGGTTATGACAGTTTAGCTGTGGTTCATGACTGCTTTATTTCATATGATGAGCTTCTCGTTCTATCACCTCTGCCGACTTATATAATATCTTTGGAGCATGCAAGCAGGAACCCATAAACCCATATGGGAAAGCAAAGAAAATGGCTGAGGAAATAATCCTAGACTTCTCAAAGAAGTCAATTATGGCCGTTATGATTTTGCGGTAACCCAAAGTATAGATTTTGATACTAACTGGATTTACAACGTTTTTGTACAATGAGAAACACTATCTGCAACTTCTAGGTACTTCAATGTCATTGGATCTGATCCTGATGGAGTCCTAGGCGAGGCTCCACGACCTGAACTGCGGGAACACGGGCGTATATCTGGCGCTTGCTTTGATGCAGCCTTAGGAATCATTCCAGGGCTAAAGGTTCTCTCAGCTATTTCCTTAAGCAGAAGTCTATGCTATTGTTGATACATGCTTGCATTCTAAGGTGTACATGAGCGAGTCATCAGTTTGCTAAATATTCTTGGTCACTAAAAGTGATACCTGCTCATGTGCTTAGTCTTAAAAGTAATGCAGCATGGAACTTGGTCGAACTCTCATATGATTCATTAAATGCCTTTGTAGGTTAGGGGAACAGATTATGAAACTGCTGATGGAACTTGTATAAGGGACTACGTTGATGTTACTGATCTTGTTGATGCTCATGTAAAAGCTCTTGAAAAAGCTAGGCCTAACAAGGTTGGCATCTATAATGTCGGCACGGGGAGAGGTAAGTCAGTGATTTATATGATCTTCCTGTCCTTCTATCTTCTGCTACTAATATTTTCTATCCTTAGTAACTTGTGCATGGAGTTATGATGGTGATTTATCTCACCCAAGGTCATTTATCTTAGTCAAGTTCAGCAAGAAGATTAAAAGTGCTACTTTGTATAACTATTATTACATCAGTGGAAGTTCTCTGTATCTTTAGTGGAGTAGTGATCTTACCATTCTGGAAATATAGTTTGTACAAGGTCAATATCGTCAGGTAATGCAGCATTACTGCAGGTTCTAGTCTTTAGAACAATTACATGAAAGAACCATATTTCAGAGATTTAGCTATTTATTATTACTTGGTTCCTGAAATGCATTACATTCTCTTGTGGGATTTCCCATTGAAGATTGTTATTTATTGCTAGAGCTGTTTTGAACAATATATACGTTTATATGTTTACCATCATCAGGTATATCAGTGAAGGAATTTGTGGAAGCATGCAAGAAGGCAACCGGGGTAGACCTCCATATTGATTACCTTAGTCGCTGTCCAGGAGATTATGCTGAAGTCTACAGTGATCCATCCAAGATCAAGCGTGATTTCAACTGGACAGCCAAGCACACTGACCTTCTGGAGAGTCTGCAAACAGCTTGGAAGTGGCAGCAGTTGCATAGGAATCAGTACGAGTCACCATCGGTCACATCTTTCTGATAGTTTTAATCGCACGAATCTGTAGAAGTAAAATAGGTTATAGGTGCTGTATTCGCTTTCTTTCCTATAAACTCCGATGCTGTGAATCGACCGATATTATTGTTATAAGAAGCCTTTGTTTGGATGTGAGTCGAAATTTCAGGTTTTGTTTCTTTGCGTGATGTTGCGGACTTCACATTGTTCCCAGAATAGATTGGTTAGAACGATGAATATGGTATAGGCCTTGAATGGTGAATAGATAGAAGGGGTAGTAGTCTTAGCATGTTTCAGTTTTATTGTGAAGAGAAAGACCTTTCAATCTTGGTATCCTGCCCAGGCAAACCATTTCTTAGTAGTGTTCGAGATACTTGCTACAGCTGAACTAGAATTTTCTTAGGAAATCTTGCAAAGTTGGTTCAGATGATTTCCAAACGCAAATCTATTGGCAAGAAAGGAGACAGCTGACCTTTGAGCAAAATGTGAAGCTCACTCAACTGTAAAGAACTGGCAGGATTGAAGAAGCTGTCAAGCTATTCGCCACAATGCCGACCAGAAACACTGTGACATGGAATTCCATGATCTGTAGTTTCATTGGTGACAATGCTTAATGGCTATTTGAGGTATGCAAGACTCATTGAGGCTGGAAATACATTTGAGCAAATGCCGGGAAGGATATTGTCGCGTGCTATGCAATGATCTATGGTTATGCGGAGGACTCGATAGAGGACGCTTGTAGTGAGACCATTTATTATTCATGTCAAACTCAGAAGTAACAAATATCAGGCGGCAGATAGTAACACTAGAGAAGTGTTCAGCTTTATATTCTGATCAACTTTCACTAGAAGCTGCAAAATTCTGATAACAGAGGTTTTTCTTTTTCCTGTTCTTTTCTTGGTATTGTTTTGAGAGATTCGTAGAAGCTGTTTAATCAAGGTGTTTAACTCTTTAGTGAGAGGCGAAATTGCGATATTTACTAATTCGGTAATGGTTAAAACCCGCTGAAGTCTTACCCGCTAACCACTAACACACGGTTACTTGAAATTGCTATTAAAAATAAAATAATAAAAAATAACCGCGTCTGTATTTATACCGTCGACGGGGAGTCGCACTGTATTCCTCTCTAGTTCTTGGTCTTCTTCTACTCCTTTCTGTTGTTTCCTTTCAACCGAAGAACCCTACCAAAGTAGATTGATTCAATCTTGCCGCTAGATCGAAGCAGAACGAAAACCTTTCGCCTCCGCCGCCGTGCTGAATAATGGAGCCGATCAACATGGCGTGCAGCTACAAGCCTAAATTGAAGGAACCTGGAGTTCCTGGTGTGCTCAGATTGGTAATTCTCTCTCTCTCTCTCGCGCGCGCCCTACAACGACGATGCTTTCATTCGATTGGTTATGTTTAAGAATCATTGCTCTCCCGATCAAATTGGAAGCATTGGATTGATTTCTCACGTCTCCTGGTTTGATCTATATTGAATTGAATTTACTTAATTATTAAGATTGTTGCCTGTAGATTTTGGCGCTAGTTGGTAGAAATTGGTAATCTATTTGAAGAAGCAAAGCTAGCACTAGAATACAGTTTCTACTTGTTTTTGAATGGAATTATAGGTATTGAGTGATTTGCTTTGTGAATTGAACCTTCGTGCTAAATAATGTCAAGTTTTGGCTGCTTGTTTTTGTATTATATATATTTGTAGATAATTGGTGATTTGCGCTGTGAAGTGGAGCTTCACGCTAAGGTACAGTTAAGATTACTTGCTGCTGCATTTTGAGACGCTTGTAGTATTGTGTTCATGTTGGTACAGAACCTGGGATTCATTCGATGGAGCAGAATTTTATTATAAGATGTGGTCTGTATTGCTCCACCCATTCTATGTAAACTGATTGTTGTCGTATGTCTTCATGATTGTAGAATTGCATATCTAGTGATGCATGCTTGTTATTATCGAGGAATGCTTCTGACTGAGTGGTTTGAATCTTTTTTCCCAATACAGACAGATGGAAGGTTTACCTTCACTTCATATGATTCTAATTCACCTTTGAAGCTCAATGTTGAGTTTAGCCTCATCAAAGGTACTCTCTCTCTCTCTCTGTGATTGGAACCATGGTATTTTGATATTATTAATAGAAACATACAGAACATTTCAATGAAAAAATGACACCGAGTATTTTATGCAGTTGCTTTTGACAAGAAATGCTTCAAAATTGTCAGTTATGAGTTAGTTTCATTAATTAATTGCTCACCATGCTAGGTGTTATTGTATTAGATCTTATATGTTGCTGGAATCTGTGATGGTTCATTTGCGAACTAACGCACGTTAGTTGTTTTAATAATTTATATTGGTCTTTTAAGATTCCATTACAAGTCGGAATGCTTCATGCTTTACATTTTTAGGCAATATGGCAGTATACTTAAATATTTGATGCTCGAAGTACTTTTTTAGTCAAGTGTTGGCCTGGATTATACTTCAGAAGTTGATCAGATAATCATCCTATTTAGAATGAGTGCTTGCTTCCGCTGAAGAAATAGCCAACAGCTAGCTAAAAGAATGATTTTATGGATATACAAACCCTACATTTCTCAGTTGTCAGATGAATTAAGTGCTAGTTCTATTGCGCTCATTGCCTACCAGTCTTTTCACTTTTGTTCTTTGATTAGTTGTATCACCCGTAAATTAGTAGACTATTCTTCTCTACATGTATGTTTAAGACATTTTCCTCAATCCTGATTCGTGACAAATCCTTCCCATACATCTTTGATAGTAAGTAGGCCATCTGAACCTTGATATACCACTTTATTCAGTCTATACCCCTCCATCGTTTGAGATTTTCTTTATGGTCATGAAGCTTTTAGCTTTTTTGACATTCTTCCTCACCATAATCTCTTCCTCACCAGATCTGTTCTTTACTAACCCAATATCCAGTCCATCCCACTTCCTATTCTAGGAAAGGTTTTAATCTGATTCAGTTCAAGTTGATTTTGTGGACATTTTGGTATTATGTTGCCTTAAAAGTGTTGTAATCACTAAGATCTCGAACATATCTTGAGGTGATTGGTTCCTCAACAGGTGATTTGTCAGCTTGAAGAGCAGTTGTCAGGGAATGAAGCGTGGTTTTGTTAGTTTAGAGTTTTACAGAACTTTTCAAATTGGAGTACAAATTCTTGATCATCTTTTTAAATTTTCTTTTTTTCTGATTTTAGGGCATATGTTCACCAAAGATGGCTCCAAGCAAGCGCTACTTAGTCTCAAGTATGACCTTGATAAGGTAGGTACTGCAGTGATAAGTGCCATGTTCAGTCTGCTAGTCAATAATCACAAAGACTTGCTAACTATATTTACTCACCTTTAAATATTTTTATCGTTTCTGATTGACAATGTGAAATTTGTTGGTTATGATTTTCCTTTTTCAGGGATCAGCTTATATATTTGAGTTCAGCAATTTTGCTGATCGGAATGTCTGTCGAGATTTTGTTGGTAAAATTTGACTTTTGATGAAGCTTCTTGATCTAGTTTTTTAGCTTTATGTTGTAAAAAGGCTTCATATATGTCTGTATCTTAAGGTTTGTCTATTAATTAGCAGAGTTGAGTATCATGCATAAAAGGAACTATTTAACAGTGGAACTTCCATCATACAGGAAATCTTCTTTGATTTAGCATTGCTTTCTGTTGTTCTGCTAGCTTGCATTTAGTTTATTTATGCTGCCATTTAGGGTTATCTGACTTCAAGTTGAGAGTGTGATTGTTATCAGTATTTTAGGTAGTATTTTGTTGTAATTTCGAGGGGGAACATTGTCAATTAGTAGATTATGTTTCTTGGTCCTTTTAGTATATTGTGTGGGTATTCTTTCATCAATTTTTTCTTAAATTTAGTGTTATCTTACTGGGCAGGAAAAGTACTCAAAAACCAGGAGTTGAGTTCTTCCATTGGAAAGAATCCATCTATAGTTGAGAAACCCACTGCTGTCAATCATTCTTCTGGTGGAAAGGATCCATCTCTCCATGACAAACCCACTGCCATTGGTCTTGAGCAAATTAGTACCCAAGAGATGGAAAGGCGAATGAAATTGTTATACGATGATCGGTACTAAATATTCCTATCTCTCCTAGAAAAGTTTTGTTCCTCTGTATCTCTATGTTCATAAGGATGTAGCATAAATTACTTGCTTGGTCTATGAAAAATCTTTTAATTAGTCTATACTTCTATTTGTTTTCTGTTATACTTGATTCTCTGTTGTATTCACTATCCACTTCTTTTAATACGAATTGGCTGTAATCTTTAAGCTTGTGTTATTTTCTTTTATCAATCCAGAGTTTTTAGGCTCGCATGGTTGATTCTGATCTTCTGTTTTAGTTTATTGTTTGGGATTCTTTGTTTGGTCCTGAAACTTCTTTTTTGTCTCCTGTACGTGGATTGGTGCTCTGCATTCTCTAAGAGATTCTGCAATAGCCTCTAACTTTTGGATGATAAAGCTAAAAGTTCATCCAAGTTCCTAGTGTCCTTTTGCGTAAGAGAATTGAAAATTACATTAAGCTCGTCCTTTCAAGGTTTCTGAGATTCCAATATTAAATTCTTAATGCGGCCTATGTAACCTACATGTCTAATATGTTTAAATTTGTTGCCATGTTTTTCATTAGCAGCATGGCTGTCTCAGGATCACCACAAAAGTTCTCTTTTCTAGCTACTCAGTACAAGTTACATCTCTGTTATAGTCCTAAGGAGGCATATTGCTAAACTTGGTACCATATTCTATAAAAGGAAACAGGTAGCTTTAAAATGGAAATATTTTTAAGCGGTAGTGTTTTTATGTTTCTTAACGGTTCATTTCCTTTCACTTATACCACCTGATATTCTCTGAAGGTTTTGATTTTTATATTTTCTTATTTTTTATCAGGCATGAAAATATCATTCTGGTCAACTACTCTTTATTACTAAACAAATACAAAAAATGATAAACATAACCATCACCTGTTGTTGGTTTCTTATATGCTGCTTTTGGCGGGGGGTTGAGGGGAGGTGGAAGTGATGAAAACAAGAATATTTGAAGCTACTGATAACCAAGACTTCTGCGTAGCACATTTCCTTTCAGATAAGCACTGAACAAATCTTGCTGAAAAGAATCATTTTTCTTTCAGAGAATTACAGAGATTGCATCATGAACTTGTCATTGGTGGTATTTTGACAGAATCTGAATTTTGGGCTGCCAGGAAGGTCAGTAGGAAAATAAAAGATTCTGTCAGTAGTTCCTTGCAATTTTCTTCTGCTACAGACTGTGTTGAAGAGGCCATTGAAAGAGTGTAAATATTCATATCACAGAATTTATTTGACAATGATGCTCAGAGAGAACGACAACGGACTGGTTTTAAAAGTACTATGCTTGCAGATGTCAGGCCGACAGCTGATGGTCGGGTATATCAGACATCCATTTATGCATATGATTTTTTCATTGTCATTCTCCTCCATATAACTCATATATACTTCAAGAATAAATGTTGCCACAGCTTTATTAATTCTTCTTAAAGTTCTAGATTCAAAATGTTTAGCAGTTCCTTTTCATTGTTTTGTTCAGACAAATAAAGTCACATTCAACTTGTCTGCTGAGACTATTCACCAGGTATGAGATTCTACTGCTATTAACTTTGTAACTTATGGATTATTTATATTATGTACTCTCTTTAGTTAGTATATGAGAGTAAAGCGCGCAACGGATTTGTTATTGATCCAAACTTCCTCATCAATAGCTATATACGTTGATGCTGTGCCCAGTTTTCAGCATTTTCTGCTCTGTACGCTATATTCTTTTCTTAACTGGTTCTTATAAAACTTGGGGACTGCTTTATCATGACATGTAATTTATATGAGCTAGAACCTGGATGTCACATCTCACGCTTCTGTCTGTTGTTCTTGATTGACTGACTAGAAGGTGTAAAATTTATATAAAACTATCCCAATGTTGTGTTTTCTTTTATTAGCTAACTGGCTGTTAGTTAAGACCAATGAGTTAAGAAGGATTTGAGCAGAGGGCTATTCATTAGGGCTGGTTTAACCTGATATACATAGGATTGATGTGTTCATACATGGTTGGATGAAGAATTATTAATTTAGGAAGTGTTATTTCTTGCAAACTATGTAAGTCAATTATTTATTAACACGCCAACCCTGAAGCGGTTTAGGGCCAAAAGAATCATGTTACACAGCAGTTCTCAAGGATTTAGGCCTTATGCTTTTGTTTTTTAATTCTGTAAACTATAGCTATGAGGCCAGTTTTCTAGCAGTAATTTTATTCTGTTTGCAGATTTTTGCTGAAAAGCCTGCGGTCCATCGAGCATTTCTTAATAATGTCCCAGGCAAGGTCAGATTACAACTATATAAATACGATTATAATAGGCTCTTGTTCTTATTAGCTGATTTTACCCCTCTGAGCATCTTTTGTCTATCTTCAACGTTCTTGTTTATGAAACCTGTTTGACATGCAGATGAGTGAAAAGGATTTCTGGACAAAGTACTGTAGAGCAGAATACCTTCTTAAAACCAAAAATTCGGTGGCTGCTGCAGCAGAGGCTGCTGAGGATGAGGAACTAGCTATATTTTTAAAACGTGATGACATACTGGCCAGCGAAGCTCGTCGCAAGGTGCTTATTAAGCAAGGCATCTGACTATACAAAGTACATGCACATTCACATATGCACAAGATAATAGCTTTTTGAGTGCTGTGACCATTCTGGTTCTATACTTTTGTAATTCTGTGGGTTTCCTCTTTTAACCTTCTCTTGATTTGCAGATTAGGAAAGTAGATCCTACACTGGACATGGAAGCTGATCTAGGAGACGACTACATACACCTTCCTGTATAAACACTATCAGTTTTCAGTGCTTATGATTCCTTTTTATGATGCCTTTGCTTATTGTTTCATATCTCGTGTGTGATCTAACTTGCAGGATCATGGGATTCTTCATGGTAGCAAGGAGACGATTGATTACGAGGATGGATTATCGAGGACTCTATCCCAGGATATTAATAGGCATGCTGCTGTTGTTCTTGAAGGGAGGTCATTAGGTACGGCAATGTTAGTCTGCTTATTTTGTTTCCCTTATGTTAGTCTCCGATCCACCCATCCTCTGTTCTTTCCATGTAATCTTTTGGTGAAATGAAAGCAGATGTGGAGTTGGGGAATACAAGAACAGTAGCTGAAGCACTCGAGCGGTCTAAGCAGGGTAGCAGAGATGATTTCTTGCATATTCCTTTATATATATGTGTCCTTTGTTATAAGCTTCAAATTTCCTTCTAATGTAATGGATGCTATGAACTTGGTGCAGCTGAGTTGTCTGCTGAACCCTCAGAAGAGAATGCGAATTCAGAACGTCTGCAAAGAGTTACTCGTATGACTGAGATTGATGATCTTCAAGCTCCTCGTAGTGTTCCATTGGCACCACTTTACATAAAAGTATTGCCTAGATTTGCTGCTAATTAAGCTCCATACTGGTCATGAATCATGCTTAGATATGTGAATCATGCACGTTGTTTTCAACAGGATCCACGCGACTATTTTGATTCTCAACAAGCTAATGCATTGAGGGCATTAGGAGAAGCAAGTGCTGGACTAAATTCGTTGGATTGCAGCTTGAGAACTGAAGATGCATACAATTTATTGATTGGGGAACTATCTGAAATAGTTGCCAAAGGGTTAAGTTGCCCCATTGTTCAACCAGAAGTAGCTCTTAAGGTTAATTTCTTTCTGACTTGGGAGTAATTTGCTTCTAATTAATTCATTTGTAAACAATACGTTCCTATAAGATTACCTCTATAATTTGACTTTTCTACTATTTAATTGTGGTATGATGTTATAGCTACTTAACAGTCTACGATAGCAAGCTCCTATCTTACATGATGCATATCTCCTGTGCATAAGGTGCAGCATGTGATCACACTGTTGTGGCAGTCCGACATTATGACATACTGAATGCCTTCTGTACTTCCATCATACGCCACTATCTCTAGCAAAGACGAGTTTTATAAGAGAAGTTGGACAAAGAGACTTTCTAAGTTTCTCTGGGAATCAGTTTAAGCTTATTGCTAAAGTATAATAAAGAACTAATCCTTTGGGGTACAAGGCTAATAACTAGGAGCAAATTTTGAGGTAAAGTTTGTATATTACTCAAGGTAATATGTGAAAGCAGTTTGTTTGGATCTAAGAACTCTAGAATCTTCATGGATTCGTGTTGCCTATAGTGGAGTTAGATACCAAATTGTATATTTAGTTTCAATACTGTGGAAGAATGAGGCTAAAAGTGCATGGCAATCTCTGTTTTTCTTATTGTCTTACTTGATACTATCGTCATCGTTGCTACCACTGTTCCATGATTATACATAACTACATACATTTCTTCATTAAGATGCGGTGAGACAATTGTGGTTTTGCATATGATATCTTGTTGTTTTATTTGTTTGGAATTGCTTTTTCCACATCATTTCTTTTATTATTTTATGAGCAGGAAACTTAACTACCTCACTGGTTTGAGCTAGGTTCTTAATGGGCTAAACCAGTATCTCTCGAGTACCAAGTACAACATTGGGAAGTATTCTCAAGAGAACATTCTTGATAGACTGCCGAACAGAACAAAAGAAGAACTTCTTCGCGTAAGTCTCTTCTAAAAGTTAAATTCAGATGGCACGGAGATTGTTTTTCCAGCAACTCATTATATGAATTTGATCGTATTTCTTACCTTTAGTTTTACCCAAATTATGTGATATTACTAGTTCAAACTTGTATACATGGTGTTTGACAAAGAAAGCTTTCTACAAATTAACATTCAGCTTATATGTAAAGATACAGTTCCTGTCCTGGCTTGTTACTTACATCCACCCAGCATAATATAATGTTAAGCTTTATCATCTAGGTGAAACATTTCTGAAACATTATTTTTGCAGCACTGGACGTCAATTCAGGAGCTCTTAAGACATTTCTGGTCTTCATATCCTATCACCACTGCTTACCTTTATAACAAGGTAATGGTTATGTAATGTGTCAAATTGGTGATTGTTACACTTGGCTAATGTTAATAGTTGCAGTCTTTGTTTTTAACTCATTTGATGTTTTTGGTCTATGCACAACTTGGTCAGTAGATGAGACCTGGTTTTGGTTTTCCTTAAGAGGTTGGAATAATGTTTGACTATGGATCTCACTGATCTTCATTGTCGATCTTAACGAAGTGGGATCAGTTCCTCATTAAAGTTTAGAGTGTATATAGGCATTATTTGTACTGCAGCACCTTTGTTTCAGAGTGTGTTCAGTGAATCATCCATTTTTGGCAGTAGGAGAAATTTTATATGGTGGTACCTGTATGGGAAGGTGGGATCTAACTGTCTTATCAGGAAGTGATCAGAAGCGCATTGTGAGGACAAAATTAGTTAGCAATATCACCATGTTTCCTTCCTGCCACAACTTGCATATATAATCATTCAGTAAGGAATGTAAGCCGTTTGCTTAATATTTCTAAGTCCCTAGGCATTTTCATATTAGAAATGACCTTCTTCTCACTTATTTGTAATCTATGATCCCATGTATACTAACATACTACTATTTGCGTTGCATCTTAAATCCTTGAGTCTGCTGAAACCATTTACTATTCACTTTGTGTCTTGTGTTTTAGCTGCGCGTGCTCTTGCTAATGTGTAATTCTCATAACATTCCTTGTCAACCTGTCACCATAAAAAGCAAAATATTCTAGGTGTGGATACTCATACCTATTTATAGGGTAAACTTGTTACATCTATAATCAATTAGTCTAGACATATTTTTCCATGTAATGATTCTTGAGATCTGCTTGCCCAGTAGCACCGTCAACCCAGCTTGTAAGAGATCATATTGTAGCAAGTAACATTTATGTGAAGCACCGTCAACCCTGCAACAAAGGTGCATTATAAGGGCAAATGATGTTTATTATGAAATAAATTTTGAGCTAGAATGACAGATTTTCCACATTTTGTATTCATATGTGGCCACATACTCTTATATACCTCTGTATGCTTAATGTGGAGCAAACTGTATTTGTTATTTTTACCTCTGTCTTTTGTTAAATGTCAATTGTTTTTTTCTTTTTAATATGCCATTCTTTGCAAAACTTCTTTAGGTTTCAAAATTGAAGGATGCTATGACGCAGATCTATAACCAGCTACAGGTATCCGTTAGTACTATGAAACAATCTCATCTGCAACCTTTAGCTTTTACTAAAATATTCCAGTTTCTTGAATTGGCATGTTTTGTTGACAAATGACCGCTGGATGTCAGTGATAGTAGTACACTTTGTGCTCTTCGTATCTGTTTGTTGTTTACACCCCGTGGTGTAGACATGCTATGCAACTTCCAAATTTGATTCGTGGGATGCATCTTCTTAACATGTTTGTTTATGTAGGTTTTTTGATGTGGCATGCTTTTTTATCACTGGTTTTCGTAGTTTTCTGGATGCATTTCTTTGCGAGCTATCATTTATTATCTAAACATATGTGTAGATTTTATGCATTTTGTTTCCTTGAGGCTCTTCAACTTGCTTATCATTTACATATTATGAATGTTACTTTTCACAGTTTTGTTATTTTCAAGGTAAATCTGACACCTATTATTTTTTATTCTCTTTAAGGAGATGAAGGAATCCATGCAATCAGATTACAGGCATCAGGTTTCTCTCCTTGTACAGCCCATGCTTCAGGTGGTTCCGCACTTCTATACTTTGATTGTTTCTAGGGATACATAGTGTAAGCGCGAGTTTGTTGAAATTCATTTTCTAGAATTTAGTGTAATTTCAGTAGTATATAAAGCATTGTTATGCTTATGACTAGTGGTACTAAGCATGAGTTCAGATATTTTTGGTTGGCAGGGATGTGTGGCTGCATCCTTTCATTTCTTCACTCAACAGTTGTTTTTCTTTGTCAATCTTGAAACTAATTTCATGACTTTTTTGTGGCAGGCTTTGGATGCTGCATTTGCTTATGAATTTGAACAAAATAAGCGGACTTCTAAATTGGGAGCTAAGGCTAATGGATTTGTACAGTGACAAAGGTGCTAGTTTTCACCAGTTTAAATGAGTATCAGGTGGAATTTTGTTATATACGAGGAATTGAGTTGAGCGAGTTTTAAGTTACAAACTTTGATGAAGCTGAACTTCATCTGCTTTATAATTCTCTTTTACCTTACTCTTTAAGGAGTATTTTTGTCTGTGATAGGAGTTTCTTATTAAAATACTAAGTTTACTAAATGTAAGTTCCACGCTTTTTGGAAAAATTATTTAGTAATTTTTTTATTTTACGTTATTTAATAATTTTTTAATATTTTATAAAATTTATATAAAAATTTAAAAAATAAATAATAATAAGATTTTTTATTATTTATGTTTATATTTTTATATATTAAAATAGTAAAGTGTGATTATCGAAATAAGATAAAAATATATTTTGTCTCAAAAAATATTTTGTAAAAGTATTTGCAAACACGCTCTTAATGTGTAGGGGGTAGCTAATAATATTTGCAGTTGAATTGAGTCGATTCACGCTAAACTTGATCCATTCACCTGTTTTGTCTTGATCTATTAAATAAGAAATAAGAAAAAAGTTGAGCAACGCGTTTTATGTCTGCAACATTTATATATATTGGAGCAGGTGTAACACTCTCTTTTCTATACGTTCTCTGCACTCACTTTGACAGCCGACTGACCAAAGGATCGAGATTCAATAAAAATGAAAATATGGAAGGTAAATGCATCAATATCTTCTCAATACGGATTGAATTGGGCTGTTAGGAGTGTGAGAAGTGTGTATTAAGAGAATATATATATATATATATATTCTGTAATATCAAAATTGAGCAATTTTCTTTTAAGTACCACATTTGAAACAAAATGTCACGACCCCACCTGTGCCATGACCGCACTAGACTAAACCAAACCTAAGTAGAACCCAAATTCAGCTCAGCCTAGTAAGCCTAACGCAAAATCAATTTAAAATATCATAATCAAAATTTTAGAAAATTTTGGCAGAACTTTCCTTAAAATTTAAAAAGATGAACCTAACAATTAAACCACAACAATAATATCACAAACTCGTAACAACAACACGAGAAATAAATCACAAGAAAGATTATTAACTTATACAGCCGTTACCTGCGTTAATACATCTCAACAAAATAAGAAAAATACATAAATCAATAATCGGGTACCAAACTAATAATTTACAAATAATAATAATAATAGTACAGTCCCTCAAGTATTACAGAGCTAACTAAATAATAAACAGGAACATTTTAAACATACCATCATTATATCTGTCAGGTCCATGATAAGGTCCGCTAACTCGAACTTAGGCCTGCAACAACTGGGAGAGGCCAAAGAAAGAAAAAGCTGAGCCCAGTCTCAGTGAGGTAATAAATCAGAGATGCACCATTTAAAGTTTCTAATGCATTACCCTATAATTATTTCTCTATATCTCTATATGAAATAAATGCAACGATAGATCAGATCATTCCTTATCTAGTCTTAGACCGTCCCATACCGATCTAGTTCTAATAAGGACAGATACGGAAGCATGACATGCAACACAAACCCTTTCCTCGTAATAAATAATTATGTTATAGGGGTTCTTAATTCTTACACCTATATATTCATACACATGATAAATATACAAGCACACATTCGGATATTATCTATATGCATGCATATGTCTATTAATACGAATAATATATCTCTAGTTCATCCACTTGGACATACTAAATGCAACATGCGTCATGCACCAAGGAGTTAAAATTATATAATCAAGTGATAAAGTGGGGCCATATCTCCAATTCTCATTATAATGCTATCAATATACACACATGAGTGCGAGTAATGTAAGCTAGATATATTGTATATCTTAATTAAAGCCTCAAGCATTTATTTTTACGTTTCTCGTATAGCAAGTTATCCAAAAATATGCATATATAATTACATGTAATATATATCAAGCATACTAATATTATATGTATGTATGGTTATGCATGTATACTTATCTATATCTATAATCTATCATTTGTTAAAAATCGAAATGAAATAAAAGGTCAATGCATGTCTATACCATCTATATATGTCATCGTGCATGCTATATATCTATCTATATAATGTGACACTGATCAGGGAATCAGGATAATATCATACAATAAAGAGCGAGATTCAGTCTCTAGCTCAACCTACTAATCAGGCTATTCCTGCCTCGGCGAGGTACAACTATTCCGGATGATCGGACCGGACCGGATGGGCCGTGGTATCGCCTCCACGCGCATGGGCCTAACAGGTGGGTGCCCGCCCCACACCCACTGGGGTTCTGATCTCAGCCCCTAACTCGCCTGCCCTCGTGCAGCGCGAGTGTCCATGCATAAGGTCAATCGAACTAGAGCCTTTACAGGCAATAATCATAAGCCATACTTGAAGAGAAATGGCCGTCAGATGGGCTGATCGGACGCCAGAAAGGAGATCGAGAAGGGTGGCTGTCGGGTGAAAAAGGAGAAAAATAAAAGGAGAAAAAAACATTGCATGTTAGAGCCCCTATCTTCAAGTACAGCTTAGCTTAGCCCACAACAAGTCAAGCTATTACACAAAATTACTCTAGCAGAGTTATTGAAAAGGTGAAATTTAAGTCCCGGAAGGGATTATGCATTTTTTTTTATAAAATGAAGAGCAATGAAATTTCACTAAGGAATTTATCCGTAAGTGTCGATTTTCTGCATTTCCTGCCTTACATGGGAGAATGTGCATCAGTGTACAATGTTGATGACTACAGGAAGCCAGCTGTTTATAAGATTGCACAATCTTCATGTAACAAAAGAAGGAAAGAATTTTTATGTACATTGTCAATGAAGAAAGATGATCGAGTGTTAAATTGATTTGAAATGCGTCCTTCACATTGGTGGATGATGCCATCTATAGGAATTTTTCTGCCTCAAACTAGATGCCTTCGTCGGTCTCCAAATTCGAATAGTATGGTCATCACTCCCTGAGGCAAGCATATGAGGGTTGACAGGGTTCCAGCTAACACAGTTCACAGCACCGGCATGCCCAGGTAATGCTCCTATGAGATTTGTTGTTCCACGGTGCCATATGTAAACCTGATATTCATAGGATTTGGTTATTACTGAGAAAATGATGTAGTAGTAGTTCAAATGGCATTAGATTAACAGTAAGGATGACAACTTAGAGAAAAGAAATCAGCAATCAATCTTCATGTATATAAAACAAAATGGGAAAAAACAACAATTTTCGCTTGTTACACATTACTTCTTTGAACTCGAGAAAATTTCATGTCAATTAAACTATTGTTGTAACTAAGAGCTATCAGCAAGCATAGAAATGTAAATCTAGAACACACGAACTTTTGCAATCCGGAGTAAACATATATGCTGGATATAATTTTTAATAATGCGCTTGACATATTTATGGACTTGAAAAAATTTTGAATTTGAAAACTTCAAGACAAAACTACTTTAGCATTAGCTAACAATTTTCAGATGCAACAAAGAGAATCAACTTACCTGTGAATCCTCACTTCCACTGGCAATGAAAGACAGATCAGATCCGCCAAAACAAGACCTTATTAGCAATCGACTGTGCTTGTGGCCTTTATACCTTGCTAGAAGCTTTGGGTAATGCCCTATGCTCCATAAATGAATTTCTTGGTTTAAAAGATTTACAAGCAAAAACTTATCATCTGTGGACAATGAAAACGAGGTAATTGTCTGCTCCTCTTGAATAATTCTTTCACTTTTTGCTTCAATATTCCATAGCAGAATCATGTTATCTGTAGACTTGCTGACCATAACTTTGCCATCTTTAGTCACAGCTGTATCAGTTGTTTTTGTTGTCATCTGTCTTTTCCACTGTTCTAGTTCATTTCCATTTACACCCCACAAGCAGATAGTCTTATCGATTGAAAAGGATAAAAACTGTTTCCCATCAGGGAACCAACAACAAGAAATCAGTCCAATACCATCTTTCCCATAAGAATTGACGCATTTCCCAGAGTTCACATCCCAAAGGCGGACAACTTCTTCTAACCCACAAGAAAGAAGTTTGCAGTCATCAGGACTCCAGGTAACCATTGAGACAGGCTTCTGATGACCTATAAGTTTGTGTTTCAGCGACATTCCTCCATCTTCATGAACCTGATATGTAATATGAAATGTCCTTATATCGATTAAGTATAAGAAACCATACAAGAATTTAATACTATTAAGAACATGATATCCATAAATGTTTGCGAGCGCGGTGTTTGAAATCAGATAAATTAGAACTTAAGTGGGAGTTTTAAAATTTTAAAATAGGACTGTGTATGGCCCTTCAAGGTTAAATAAAATTTGAATCAAAGAGGCTGTTACAGTAGGGAGGATGACCGCTGAGACATGGCCCTTCAAGGTTAAAGTACACAGAGTTAACTCGGCCAGCCAATGTATGTACGGAACTATTAATGTACCGAGCCTATCTAGGCAAATGACATAGCAAGAGAGCACAGTTAGGTCAAATTCCAACTAAGATTTGCATTTCAAAGTTCTGCAATCATGACTTTCGCTTGAATGAAGTTCTAAAGACTAACTAGTCATTTGTATTGAGCAAAATCTTTTTCAGTAGAATGCCCCGTAGGAAATTGGTCTTAACCACACCAAACACGCCACCTCAAGAATAGAAGACTAATTAGCCTACAGAAAATAGTGCACAAAGCAACATTTTCTAATCACCTCCCATATAATAACGGATTTATCACTGGATGATGACGCCAAGTATTTCCCATTATTTGAGAACTGCAAGTTCCAGACTTCATCATGATGACCGAGCAATATCTGTTTCATTGGAAGAGTATGATTAGCATAAAGAAGAGTAGGTGTTGACAATTCAAGCTGCAGGGAAGCATGCCAGTAAGACTTGCAGAAAAGATTCTATTCATTACTGATCATGCAATCTGACTACAACATTGGAGGCAAGGATTTGAATGGTCTTGAATTGAAGTGAGACTTTGTATAAATTCATAATGCCCATTAGAGTATGCTTTAGCATGTTAGATATAACAACTAACAGGTATCTTAGTGCAGCAGATAAGAAAGATTGTCCGCTCATTAAAGCCGAGTACCAATTACGGAAGTTGCTATTGAAAGGCATCTTAAAGGTCATTCTATTAAGCTGACATGCAATCTACAAAGGTAAAGATTTAATATCTGTAACAGAGATTGCTCTACATGTATCTGTCTAATAAATATGTGTCTTAAGAGCTAAAATGATGCCCAGAAGATCCTTAACAAAAAATTTATGACTGTAAACCAATCATATATCCAGCTGCCGCTTAGACCTAATATAATTTAGATGATTGGCTCTCCAATAAAAGGTGCCAACCTGTGTTGTCTGAGAAGGTATCTGGTCCCTTCCACACTTATGATCTACATACAAAGAAAGCGAGGGGTCCGAGGAATTATGGATAGCGCATGCTTCACGTTGCACCTTAAGAGCCTGTTCAACCAAATGCTCCAATCTTCTTTCAGGAATCATTACTAAGACTGGCATTACCTTCTGCAGCTCTTCCAAAATTCCCAGTCGTGAATTTGGACTCTGATTGCTGTGACTATTGAATCCAAGCAAGAAGCACCGAGTAGGAGAGACGATACAGCTTGAGAGTGCATGTACCTTCCCCACATTGATGTTAAGAGGAGCAATCTCATTTCTCAATGTCCTCAGTGCATCCATTATTCTCCCCTTTCCCAAAAGTGCAAACAATTTCTGCTCTAATATAATAAAGGATGCTGACTTAAGAATATCTTCATCTAAGAGGCCTATACTGTGCAGTGTGGCAATGGCACCATCCCAGTTCCCATCAAGAACCTGTTTTCTGAATATACTAACCATAGGTGAGTACAACGGAAAACCTGACTCCTCCTCTAATACTCTCCCACTTTTCTCATATCCTAGAGAATATAGAGCTTGTGTGATGACTCTAACAAATTCTCCCCTTCTAATAATTCCTTTACTATCTGTAGTATCACTTTTGCCTTGAGAATACAGGGCACTCGGAGTTGCATACCGTGCCGTATCAGTAAGATCTAGAAATGGATTCTTCATGAAGCACCCCAATTCTGTTGTAGAAGACTTGACGCGTTTGAAAGGTGGCGTCTCCTCGTTGTCAATACTTCCCATGAAATTCCAACATCAACCCACATACATATTACTGCTACGAGGCATCAACTGCCAATATCTAGGTCCAGGCCCCAGACATGAGAGTTTAGATTGCAACTGGTTCCTACAAAATAAAAGCTTGATCATTGGTTAACTTTAATCGTTCACGACAAGAATGCAAGCAAAAAGTCCAAAGATATAGAAGTAACGGCAGCTTCTATACTATGCAACTTGTTTCTCTTCTCCTCTACCTTTATAGCAATAAAATCAAGCAGGGAGACATTTGCAAATCTAAACTTTCTAGAACATAGAACCTAGCAGACAAACTACAAAACAAACATAACAAGCTAAATACCAATTGTCTCCAGAAATAACAACTTATGTTACTACAGAGAAATGCCAAAAAAAAAAAAAAAAGAAAAGAAAAAAAACAGCCATCACGATTACCAACACTCTTACTCCATTTGTAAAACAACAGAGATCGAAATGAGTAACCAAACCGATTATTAGAGATTAAAGCAAGAAAAAAAAATTTCTAACCGCAGCAAGGAGACGACAGATTCCAAAAAACAATCGATAACACGGATGAATGAAGAACCCAAGAATCGAAATATAGATGAACTGTTGTTGGTTTTCCCCGATTGATTATTTTGATTTTTGACTCGTCGGCGGTGTGTGAAAGCAAGCGAAGAAGGGGATAAAAAAAGCAATCGCTCGCTTTCTGTTTGGTCTTCTTCTTCTTCTTCGAGTTCCCAGATAGAAAAGAGAGCGCAGCTGAGGAGACGTTCCCGTTCAATACAATACAATAAAATATATGAATTCTTTCTTTCTGTAGCACGTAGCTTGGATGGTGAGATGCCTTGGCGTAGGGGAAATGGGTTAGCTTGCAGTTTAGAGAAGCTTTCAAACTGTAGGCAATGTGATTTCTTCTAAAGTTATATAAGATAATATGCTGGTTGGTGTATTCGCATATCGAGATAAATATTCTTTTGCTGTTTATTTTAACTTGCGACAGGCAAATGATGATCATGTACAATTAATTGGTTGGTGATGTAGATATTTGCAGGATCGAATTTTGAGAGGTATGCTGGACTCTTATTGATTCTACTACTGTGGTATTCCCCACATTTGAAGGGGGCATAGTGGGATTATGAAGGGAAAAAGATTACCGCCATAACTTTATGGAAGACAGCTTCACGAGAGGACATACTAGTAATAGTATAATAATCATCAGCATATACAACCAGATCCTGGCACTGACGACATAGTCACTCTTGATCTCAACCCTACGCATTTTCTGTAAAAAAAGGAACAGACGCGGAGCATAGCTTGTGTTGCTATTTAAATTCATTATATGCATATATTCTCTCGCCATTATCAAACGAGGCCAATAAAATTTTCTTTTTAGGGTTTTCCACATAAATATTGTGTGATCTCTCATTGCCTTTTTTTCATACGTGTGGTGTTGTTCCAATCATATCACATGGATTTAGCGAATTACCGTCGATGCCCTAGATGCTAACGGTGATTATGAAAATACAATTAACAGTTGGCATTGACGTGCATGCAGTAAATAGGGTTGAATATCAGTTCAATAAGTCCTCATCAAATAGCTGTACATACCATCTACAATAGACTGTTATTAGCTATTTCTACCTGAAGTTGCTATGGGTGCGTGTGAAATGCAAGAATCACTAGCGAATCCGCAAACCTCCAGAAAAGATGCCAGCTTGTTCGGTTGCTTTTAAAAGAAAACAGCTCACTCTTTCAAAGGTGCCAGCTTTCCAAGTCATAGGAGAATTACCTTGAAAACATCCTCTTCGTGGTAAGAATTGAGGATGCATTCTTCAAACCAAACATATTTTCAATGAATATAACTCTTCTTAATCCTAGAGTGAAGCATAACTGATACAAGTGCTGCTCAAGCAACACAAGAATAAAGAATCACCACTTTACCAGAATCACCACTTTGTAAGTGACATAAATGATATAGATTTGAAAATTACAAGATTTGGAGAAGTGATTGGAGGATTGTGTCTCACATCTGCAGCTGCCGAAATGCACTCCTCTCCAAAAATAATCTTCCTCTTCAATCCTTCCAGAAGATTACGAGTTTTCACTGCTTTACTGTTTGTTTATTTTGCCTCACTAAATTCTGAACAAACAACTCTCCAGCCCTATAGGATGACCGAACCTATAATTACAGATGACGGAAAACAAGTTCCAAAATGAAGAAGCAAAAATCAGGTCATCATTCTTAAGGATAAGATAATAACTTTCAAAAGATACCGGCTAGTGGAGGCATGCTATCTCTATTCTGACACATACAATAATTTTGTAGGTCAGTTGATCAAATGTAAGCCCAAGAGTACTTCACAAGAGTAAATTAATCATAGATTCATTCGGGTAGAATATCAAAATCAAATATGAGAAGATGAACTGTTTGGAACTTACCAGCGGTCCACTAGCAACATAACGAAAACCAATGGATTCCCCATAGTCCTTCCAGAAGGCAAACTTCTCAGGAGTGACATATTCCTTCACCGTTAGGTGCAAAGGAGTTGGCTGCAAGAGCCAGTATCAGAAGCCAATCAGTAAAGAAATTAAAGGCAGTCCCATTGAGATTGATGAAAGTTATTGTTCTTTTGATTCTACCTGCAAATATTGCCCTAGAGTTAGAATGTCAACCCCAATGGCTCTTAAATCAGCCATTGCTTCCTTAATCTCCTCATCTGACTCTCCAAGACCAAGCATGATAGATGATTTAGTAATCATCCCCTCCTTACAAAGTCTTGCATGCTTCAGAATAGATAAGCTTTGTTCATAGCTGCCAAAAACAAGAGACAAATATTATGTCACTTCTATTGATAGAATGACTGCAGTAGTGCATAATGTGCTTCACAAAAATATTAGTCAAAACATCCAGAACAGGAAGGCTATGGATGTTGAATATTATAACCCATTTCCCTCATACAACCAAAGTGCAGTAAATGGATAAAAGGCAGAAACACATGTATGATTAACCTTAGATGATCACTGTTGGGAACGAAAAGAAATACAAAGTATATGAAAATAATTACAGTCCAAGACAAAGTTTGAAGAGAAAATACCAAAACGTACACAAGTTTGGAGAATAATTTAAGCATGCTAGACAACTGCATACTCCCACGGGTTGGTATAACACAAATACACATAAAGGCTCAATCATCACTAACTCCTTGCTGCTTGCATGAATATGGGAGGTCAATCGGCCAGCCAGATTTGAACTTTATCCATGTTACTTCAAACATTCTCAGCTCGTCACTTACAGGTCTACCAGAAATAAATCAAAAATAATTCTTTAAATATCCAGAAGTGGCATTTCCTACAAGCATTCTTTCCTACATCATTATCCGAGATTTTTCTTTATAAAGCTATAACTAAAAAAATTGGCATTGTTTGACACAAAAGTTTTAACTCAGAACACCTTCGGAGACATGCCAATTAAGACAAATTACGTAAAACTTAATGGTAGGACGCACATAAAGTGACCTCCGTCTAAAGTTGCAAGATGATTCGGCTTACCCTGCACGAGGATCTCTAACAATTCTCTGGAGGCGCTTCACAGTCTCAATGTTGTGAGCAAAAACATCAAGGCCAGAATGCACCAGTTTAAAGACAGCGTCCAGGTCACCCCGAAAATCAGAGGTCAGACACTCGACAAGTATCTCAGGTTTTAGTTTCTTCATGAGAAATAATTTGCACATCAAAATTGGACAAAGTCAGAGCAAAACCACATAAACCATAGCGTATAAGACCACGCATATATAATCATACAATTCTCAACACATGGTTTCACGATCAATAAACTTATACCAAAGTGATGAATGAACCTTCATAGCTTTTACTGTTTCTGCAAAATGACCACTCCCACCATCAGGCAAGTCATCGCGATCTACACTAGTCAGCACTATATAGTCCACCCTGCCAAAGGCATTAAGTGAGACACAGGAACATAAAAAACAATGGCATTGATTTGTAGAACATTACTATACTGAAATACAGGATCTACAACACAAAGAGAATGATAAAACCTTCTCAACTTAGCTCTGCTTTTAAAATTTATACAATAATAGTTAATAGACCTACCCCCAGCTTGTGATTGCTTTGGCAGTGTTCTCAGGCTCCAACGGATCTGGTGGAGGTGGATTTCTACTTGTTTTAACAGCACAAAACCTACATCCCCGCGTGCAAGTGTCTCCTAAAAGCATGATGGTTGCAGTTGCAACGCCATCCCCTTCACCTCCTGCTCCACCTCCTCCATTCCAACACTATTCACAAAACAACAATAACGAATTCAGCACTAAATCTAACGAACGTTTACCATCTTCAACAATTAGAATCAACTGAACTCATCAGTGTTCGTACCTCACCAATGTTAGGGCACTGGGCCTCAACGCAGACAGTATTAAGCTTGAGGTCAGCCAGTGACTCCTTCAATCTGGCGAACTTCTCACCTTGTGACCCTCTCTGCCGGAGCCAATCAGGCTTCTTCACTTTCGGGTCCCTTCCGGTGTGCAGCCCCGCCATTCCCGGATACGAAGCCGTCTTCCCGGCTTCTTTCACAGCATTCGACTCAAAAATCTTCTTCTCTCCCGCCGCCGCTGCAGAAATCTCTTTCCGATTTGTCTCAAGCGACTGAGATTTCATCACTAGAGTTAAGAATCGAGGTTTCTGTCGATTAATTCCCGGCGAACAAACCGGGATCGGAGAAATTAGGTTTCCAGCTAGCGATTTCTCGAACATTTTGAGAACGATTTTGGTGAGCTTCTGTAGATCCGCTCAACAACATCTAACTGATCCTTTCTCGCATCTGCTAGCGCGCTGGCGATAAATCCCAGAAATGGTTGGTGAAGAAATTTATACCCGGATCAGGAACTGGCTTTGAAGTTTGATGTAGATAATCCGCATGGAGAGAGTAGCAATCTAACCGTATAAACTAACAGTTTAACTTGAATATAATCTGACGGCTATAATTTAATTAGGCCTTTATAATTAAGGAGGTGTTTGGGATTCTCTAATATATTTTTTTAATTTTTTATTTCATATTTTATAATATATATTTTATAAATATATAAAAAATTTATTTAAAAATTTAGAAAATATAAAAAAATTTTATAAAATAAGATTTTTTTATTATATATTTTTTTTTTTAAAAAATAAAAAAAAATATAACTTATTTTTTAAGAAAAACAAACGTACTTTTATTTTAAAAAAATTTTATTTTATAAGTATTATCAAATATCTTTTGTTCTGAATTGAGCTTTAATTAAGTAACTCACTGCCCAGTTAAAAGCCTGTTCTCACTCAAGTTTCTAAAACAATAGGCCGCGTAAAAGGACACGCAAAATGACCACTCAGATAACGAAGCACGAACCACGAAGCAAATCGAACGGTCCAAGTGTACCTTCTTACTCTAATTACGCTCTGACTGGTTGCTTCAATCTGAATCATTTCCCGGGAACTGTCCCAGCAGGAAGAGAACGATCGCTCCGCCGTTGAAGTTTCAGCTTCGCTGAAGAAACAAAGACTGCAGAGAAATTGAGATTGAGATTGAGATTTGAAATCTTGAACTAAAGAGAGTTTTTCGGCTGCTGAGCTCGGCGTGTCATGGCCGAGAAGAAGTTCTAGGATTTTGGTTTTGTTGCTTGTTGGGTACTCGTTCTGGTCGCAGCTTCTCCCCATCGAACCTTACCTCGTTTCCTTTCTTACCTCTCTCTCTCTCTCCGAGTCATGAACTTGTTTGCAAGTTATAGCCAACATATTATCCCATCAGTGCCTTATGCTCAGCTTGTTTTCACCTTGCAGCTTGCACCGGCGTGCTTTTATTTTTCTCATGAAGTAGTCATAATACTAGGTAAGGTGAACCTGTTTGTTGCATCTGTCATGGCCTTATACTATGATAACCGTTAATTACATATGCTGTATTCTTCTTTGGAATTTCAACTGCTATGTTCTTTGGAATTTCAATTATCAGTAAGGGAGAAAGTAAATCAACCAAATTTCCTAGAACAGAAGACGATTCTGAATCCCTTCCACTGGAGCCATCTGAGTTACAGGATCCCTGACAAGATTTGCGCAAAATCCAGTTAAATGGAATAAGAAATGGCACAACGACAAAATCAGTGACTGTGAAACGTTAGAGATGTTGTGTAATCTGCCAACATATAAAATTGTAACATGTACAGACGCTCCAAGTATTTAGCACATTGATGTGTACTTGCAATTTCTGTAACCACTGTACAAAACCGATGAAAGAAAGAATAGTTCCTGTAATTAGCTACTTTGCAAGTAGAATTCCATCAGCAAAAAAGTACAGTGTCCAATAAATATACATACTATGGCGTCTTTAACGTTTTTAGAATACAGGCCAAAATGTCTATAAAATCGTGTAAATTGAAAACCTTCCTCGCGCTCATCTGGACTCTCAAAGTCCTTATGTTGCTTGGTCGACCTAATTGGAAGCGCCATTTGATTGATGCACCATGGTAAGGAGCTCCTCTTCAAGATGTCAACTTTCCGGTATACAGAGGATCCTGCCCTTTTTAAGGCACAGCAAGATCTCTGAACAAGGTCTCAAGAAGTTTATCATACCAGATAGGAAAAAAGTGATTCTTCATTTGAAACTGGTAACTCCTCTATAGACCCTACCACCTGCACTTATTACTGCAAACGTAAGAAGAATTACATTTCAAGTGTATTGAACAAAACCTATGGAAATGCATGGTACCTACTGCTACTCTTTTGTTAATTTATGTTTTAGTCATCTGGTAGTGCCTTGGCATAATTATCAACAACATAACTCCATCAAGTGAGTCAATTATTACAGTGCATCTGCAAGGAAAAAGACGTAATACGATTAACCCAAAAAACAAAAACAAAATCTTCAGAGTCATGCAGTTGTCTTAAGAAGATTTAAGTCTAGGGTATACTACTTAGGCTTAAATATTTCATCTTTTTGAGTAATAGTTTGAATATTTCATGAGGGACAGAATACTGCATATGCAGAACCAATGGACGTGATGGTACTGCTGTTATAATAAAAAGTAAATCCCTCTCAGTCATAAAGGCTGTAGAAGATATAATAATCAGGTAATGGATAACTAACAGGATTCCCCATGCCATGGTCTACAACTCCATCAATCTGATCCAATCTCTTCATTACTAGCACAGAAAAAGAACTGAATGTTAATGGGGATCAGAAAGTTTACTGAGAATCTATCCAAGTTAGCACCCAGTAAGCATTCTTTACGTAGCAACGAAATTCCATCAAATATTAGCCCTTAGTTTCTGCCTGCAGATAGCATACACCAAGATGCTCCTAATTTTTGGCAAGCAAATAGCAGATTATAGCAAAAAAACAGCAGGGGAAAGTACGCATGCAGGAAAGCTGGAAAGGCATTTTTGTAAAATGTATAGGGAGGAATGTCTAGATCGAAATATTCCTCAACCAAAATCTTCATGCTGCAGGAAATACTCAAGAGTTTCCCAACACAACCGAACTCAACAATCTCATTCATAACAAGCATATTACTTAAGAACTGAACTTATAAATCCACCAAGCACGCAAGAATATGAGATGTGACAATGAATTGATTACCTATATTGAGAATAGGAGTTATGAAAATGACATCAAGAATGTGTGGCTCCTCTTTAGTCACACCAACAGGGAGTTGCCTCCTAAAGGACCTGCATCTCCACAGGTTGACTGTGTCCAGACCTTCAAAATTAGAAAAAAGATCAAGAACAAGAGCAGAAGGAAGAATATTTAGTTCGTTTAAAGTCACATGCAATATCATCTGAGAAGTTGAAAAAAATAATATCTATGGATAATATTGATCATTATACTATGAGAGCAAACCTCTGCATCGCCTAGAAATAGGTCATCTATTTCTTCTGCTGTTTCCATCCAATACCCCTGAAAAGATCACTAAAACAGGAATAGAATCATCAAGTTCTCTAGCAACTGCTCCTCAGGAACCATAAACGCAAGCATACCAGCTCTTAATAACAGACTTCAACGAAAGGATATGAAAAAAAATTATCAAAATTTAAGCACCTTCTATTGGTATTTTGCTTCACAAGCTGGCATTCAAGTACCTTCTCCAGCAGTATGAACTCCCCTCCTTTTTTCCTTCGACCTATAACAGCAGCGAGGCTGGCCTCTTCAATATTATCAGCATTATGAAATGCAAAATCAATCTGCAAGACCAAGATGCACTGTTTGTGTCAGCTCAATCAATTTGAAAACTCAGACTCAACGTGAAGTAGGCAAACAATTCCATTTGTCAACAAGAGAAGCAACCAACTTACTATATTTGTAGGAATTAGTGCACACCTGAATGCTGTCTTGGAAGGTGCAAGTGGAACACCTGCTTTATTTAGTAGCATCACTTGCACTAGAGACAGACCTGCAACATTATACCATAAACAAGAAATTCTCAAGCGATCCCCTCAAGAGAAAACAGAATGGATCACATCCTGTTGACTATCTAAACTCAAAGGTAGCAGCAAGAAATCAATTTGATCAGGAAGCAAAAGAATGAAGGGAAACTAACATTGGATTCCAATTATGTCCTTCAATGACCCTTCTTGCAGTCGATTACCATATATTGTATACGAAACTTGATGCAGGACTGCAGCCTAGACCAACCACCATACCATCTTTAACATAGTTGTCAACCTGCGGAAGCCCTCAGAAGTAAATGAAATTGAAAGTGTATTATCCTTCTATCCACCATACCTTTTCTGTTCAACTCAAAATTCAAGCTCTACGGAGATTAACCGCGATTGTATTAACATGACAAGCAAAAGCTACTCACCAAAATGAAGGCGTTTGGTATTGCGTTTCCCAAACCCTCCTTTTCAATTTCTTATTTCACGCTTTTCAATACATATTTTATAAGTATTTAGAAAATTTATTTAAAAATTTAGAAAGTGTAAAAAAATTCTACGTAGTGAGATCTTTTTATTGCATATATTTATTATTTTTTTAGAAATAAAAAAAAATAGAACTTAGTTTTCAAAAAGGATAAAAATATCCTCCATTTCAGAAAAGTTCTATTTCATAAGCACTCCCAAACACTCACGAATTCACTGAGACATTTGGCTAAAAGCTAAATTTTGGAACTCGTAATTCCAAAAACTTCAACCTCAGCCGAGATTGATCAATTGAAATCTGAGATAGAGGGGGAGACAGATTACAATGTTACAATGAGCTTAGCAGCTTTGAGAAGTTGAGTTGAGCAAGCAAGGCAGAAAAATTAGGACTTGGTCACTATCATGTCCACTTGCACTTTGAAGGGCTGCTCCATACGCTTCTCGTGCAAGTATTGGATGTCTCCTATCTCCTTGTTGGCTCTATCCAAGCATTTTATTTCTCATGCCAATCTCAGTAGTACGTCAGGCATGGGTTCATGCTCTTTGACCACAGTAGAGAACGCTGCTCTTCTGTGCATCTTATTAATCATTTCTATCACAATAGTCTTGCCAAAATCACCTCCTCCCCCTCCATTCCTAGCGAATCAATGTCCTTTGCAATTCTAGAACCATCCCTAAGTCGGTTGCATTGACAATTGGGATCTCCTATTGATAATTTCAGTGGTACCAAGAGGCACATTTTCAAAATTTCCCTGGTCCTCCTATAGCCCCTTGCTTCACATGCCTAATTAAACTCTAAATTTAACTGCTAAATGAATATTTACTTGCTTTTTTCTAGCCACAAGGGGCTTCACTTTTTAGACAATATCTGTGCAAGAAACAGAGACTGAATACTGCAACTCTGATACACAATTCAAAATGACAAATCCAACACCAACTGATATAATTGGGCTACAAGCAAAACCTGAAACCCATACTACAGCAGAAGGGTTCAACTTCACTCCAGAAGCCTAAGCTGTCCAGCCATTTGCAAGACTTCAGTATGAAAGAAATGAAGCAGATTTACAATGACAGAAGCGGCAATCCGCTAAGTTGAAAAGGCTAACTTTTACATAGTTCTATTGGTCGAAAATATGGAACAAAGAGGTAGTGTTGCTCTAATCAGGCGGCATATGGTGGAAGTGTATGAAGTGATACAGATTGTTCAGAAATTACACAAGAACAGCAATAATAATAAGACAGACTTATTGAAGTAAGCGGTCTGCAGGATGAGCACTCAGAATAGGCGAAACTGACCTCTCATGCAGATAGAAGTCCGTATCATATGTTTCACATTCAAATTTCTTCTTGGAATCCATAAAATTTGAACATAACCATATCCTCATCAAGACCATGGCTTCTTAAGATGGCCAACCAATGTGCTACTCCAGATCATACTGCATGGTGATTCTCTCCACTGTGTTTAGGCTCACAGCATGTCTTGAATATAATTCTTTCAGAACTTCTGCACATAAATCTCTTTCCTCTTCATGTGCAATTCCTTCTACTAATATTGTATACGTCATCTCACTAGGTGTATATCCCTTGTCAATCATTGTTGCAAAAACATCAAATGATAGATCAGTCCGCTGTGCCTTACATAGCCCAAGTATCAATGCATTGTAATTATCTATATCAGGAGGGTGGTCATTCTCTTCCATCACCTCAAAAATCTCAAATGCTTCATCAAGCATCCCCTCCATGCAGAGTCCTCTGATCAAGGAAGAATATGTGTATGAGTCAGGTGTAAATCCATTCTTAGTCATTTCATTCAATAGCTGAAACGCTGCATAAGTGTTGCCCTTCTTGCACAAGCATGATATAACGATTCTATTAAAGTCGTGCATGGATGAATTTTGCTTGCTTCCCAAACTTTGAAGTATAGAGAAGGCCTCTTTGATCTTCCCGTCATTGCAAAGTACAGCAAGCGCATTGTATGTCCCTTCATTAGGGGGACAGTTTCTATAACTCATCATATCGAGACACTTCACCACCATATCCAACTTTCCCTCCTTGCAATACCGTGCAATTATAGGGTTGTAGCTCGCCGCCACAGGCTTCAACAAATTCCCGATCATCTCCTCTAATATTTCAAGCGCTTGTTCAGGCTTCCCATGATGAGCGAGTGAGCCTATCAATATGTTGTACGTAATAGCAGTCGGATTACAGTCATTCTCACCCATCTCTGCTAGCAGCTTCTCGGCCTCAACCCACCGCCCCTCATAACACAAACTCCTTAACAAGATGTTGTAGCTCACCACATTTGGAGTAAATCCTTTTGAAGGCAAACTCCTAAAGAACTCAATAGCCTCCTTCAGCCGGCCTTCCTTGCAAAAGCCAGTAAGCAAAACATTGTAGCTTACCAAATTTGGCTTACCACCCTTGTCCATGATCTCATCCAACAATTTCACTGCTTCATCAACACCTCGCTCCTTGTATGCAGCTTCAAGCAAGAATGAGTATGTAAACACATTCGGTACGAGCCCCCTCTGCATTAACCTTTCCAGAAGCTGTAAGCTTTGTTGCAAATTTCCATGGATACAAAGACCTCTTACTAGAGAATTGTAAGTAACCGTAGTCGGCGGACATCCATAATCATCCATTTTATCAACCAGCTGCATTGCATAACCAACATTCCCTCTCTTACACAACTGATTGACCAAGAAAGTATATGCCGATGAATCCGGCGTATCCCCTGAACTGACCATCAACTCCATCACCCGAATCGCCTTCCTAATCTTATTTGCCTTGCACAAATCATACAAAAGCTGTGTGGCCTGAGCCGGTTCGGGCTTATGCCCTTTGCCCACCATGTACTCCAAGTACAAGAATGCATCATTGAGCTTAAGCTCTCTAGCCCTAGAATCAATGTTCTTTCCACCATTTCTCCAATTGGGTAAGGTAAAAGTTGTCTCCTTTGGAGGAACGGTGATGTGGGTTGAAGCAAGAGCTTTAGAAAAACCTCTAGTCTGTGAAGGTGTGTTAAGGTTTGGGAGTTGGGATTGTATACAACTGCATCTATTCCTTCTACATGGTGGTGGGATGATTCTAGCAGTGTTCTGAAGAGAAGAAATTGAGTGAATCACTGAAGTCATTGCTTTTCGTACCTCAATCACTAGACAAATTTGAGTAGATTGTTTGAGAAAAATGTAAACATATCTATCAATAAAGAGAATTAAGAAGACAGAAAATTTTCAAACTGAGAAATAAGGGTCTTTACATGCAGGTGCTTTGGAATTTGGTGAACAAAATCCTCTGAGAAATGGAAGGTGGAGAAAGAGCGAAAAACCTTTATCCAGAACACTGAAAAATTGAAAATCAATCAAGTCCTTGCAACTGTGTTGAGCTGATAGCTAAATTTCTTTGCTCTTTTTCTTACCTTTATTAGTTTTTACTACCTCAATAATTCACCAGAATCAGAAATTAATCTACAATGATAATTAAATAGCTACATTTTTTTGCATTTAAAAACTATTTTTGAAATAATTTTTTTTTTAAATTTTAAAATAAAGTGTTTTTTTTAAAAAATATTTTTCTTTTTTATATTTTATATTTTATTAAAAAAATAAATAAAAGTTTCTGTATAAAATATTTATATTTTTAAATTTTTAAGTATATATTTTAAATATTTATAAAAATATATATTAAAAATATAAATAAAAAAAGTTTATAAAAAAAAAACTGCTTTTTCAGAAGGTTTGGCAAACGCACTCTCGTGATAATCCGAGAATGAGACTCGCACAATCTTAAGATCATCCTCTTTAACAACGGACCAGGCTGGCCCAATAATTCATTTGGATTTGGGTAGTACTGAGAGATCTAGTTAAGCCTATCCTGGCCCAAACTTTATCAGGCTTTATTATCTATGTATGAATTTTTAACGGGTGATCCAAACTGTTTCAAAGATTAGAAGATTTATTAACTCAGCCGTTCATTTATTAATTAGGTCTAGTTTATCTGTTAATCTGCCTTTCAAGTAATAGGTGATCTTTGCCGTTCAAAACATCAGAAGATTAATCTTACCCGTTCGATATTTAACGCGTTAAAACCTAGGGCTCTAATAGTATGCGACAGCAATATCTCTGCTTCATTTCGTTTACTACGCTGTCTCCAGCGAGCTTCGGAGTAGTAGATCGGCGAGAACTCGGAGAGCTAGACTGATGAGGGCTAAGGTATGATAAAATCAATCTTAGTGATTCAATCTGTCGTTGTGTTTGTTTGATTGATTGATTCGTGTTTGTTTTCATCAAGTTGTTTCGAAATGTTAGTGTTTTTGTATGAAATTGAAGGTGCTTAGATGTGTTTTAGTTTGTAGTTTATCTGTGTTGATGTGATTGATGATTCGAGTCTGTCGATTGGTGTTTCGTTATTGTTAGGCTACCGATGTCTGGAGGCAAACTTTTTTTGTTTGAACCGAACCATTGAATTTCATACTGCTGTTGTCTAGAATTGGAACGATGTCAACGGTGGAATAGGTAGATATGTCAATCGTTGGTTTGTTATTTAATTCAACAATACGGAAAATGTGTGTGGTGCATGTCTCCATGTAATGCTGCGTGTTCTAGTGAAGATTATCTTGATCTGTTTTAACGTAACCAAACAGTCCGTTCTGGAATGCAATTAATGATTTTAAGTTTGCAAACATGTATCTGGTTTTGTTCAGACTGCAATACCAACAAATCCTGTGTAAGCTTTGTTTGGTACAAAGGATGAGTGTTGTGATTGATGATGCCAAGCTAATTTTGTCAGTCTTATTATTATGCTAAATCAAAGATGTGCATATGTACATCACCTGCACTTTGTTCCAGCTTAAATGAGTTTTGCTGATATTGTCAACAAAAGTAAGGTTACCTGGAAAACCTTTACATGGTAGTTGTGCAAGAGAATGAATCACAGTTAGATTTTATTAAGTATAAATGCCTGAGTTAGACAGGTTGTGTTATTTTCTGTGAGGTTCTTTTCTTACTTGCAAGAGTAGCCATTAGTAACTTGTGATATTTTTTGGTGACATTTATCAGCTTATTAAATTGCACTTTTGAGACACTAGATATCTCTTCTTCATTAATACAGTTTCATGCATCGTCTTTATGTTGAGCTTATATGAGATTTCTATCTTTGTTATTTAAGCAGCAGCTTTATAAGTGGGTGTTGTATATGTTTTCGATTTTGCATTTGACCTTAACTATATTGCATGCTAAATTGCTAAGTCTGTCACTCTGTCACCTTATATCATCTACAGTGGAAGAAGAAGCGCATGAGGAGGCTCAAGAGGAAGCGCCGAAAGATGAGGCAGAGATCAAAGTAGGTTGGCAGCAACTTTTTGTTACACCCGATTTGCAGATGCTTCTGGGATGTTAGACCATTGGTTCCTAAGATGAAGGTGTAACAGTTGGTATTTTAGTGATTAGTACCTCTTCTGTTCAGTACTGCTGGCTAGTGAATCTGTTCAACATTTTCTATCTTTCTGTGCTATTGCTGTCTGACTTTGATGGTGTTATCTTCATTTGACTGCAATTTTCAGCTTGGTTTGTTTTGACCACCATAATGCTGTCTGTATTTTTCTATGCCCCAGTTTGGTTCTTAGTTTGAAATCTGGCTGGGTGTGTGCCATTTATTTTGGAATCTATAGCTGGTTTTCTAAGTATGACGAGTGCTATGTGCCACTCTTAGCCCTAGTGCTGTTCTGTAGTTACTTGGAAGTTCGAGTTCTTTATGTTTCTTTTATCACTGTCCGAGTTTCCTTAGTCTTGAATTAGCTTCATATTATACTGATTTGGAAGTTCGAAGTTGGTTCTCTTAAATATGCCCAACACAACTTCACCTACAATGATGTGAATAAATTTTGCAGCTGTGTATATATAGTGTGTGGTATATACAGTTACTTCAGAATATATATGATTACTACTGTATGTGTGTAGAATATGCATCTTCAGTATATAAAACTACAACTGTTCCTTTGTTTTTTTGAGAGAGAGAGATCAACTTTCGTGACCCTACAGGAAGAGTGGACGTGAAAACTGAAAGAAAGGTAATGGGATACTCCATCCTTACAAATTGCCGACACCTGCCAAAGGATGAATGGACTGAAGCCTCACTCCTACTTACCCTAGAAAAGTCTGAATGAAGCCTTTATGGCCAGTATAGCTGTTCGGCTCTGATTGCCAACAAAAGATTTGGACACTAAGGAGAAAGCTAGAGGAAAGACACATACGTGCATAGCGAGCAGTGAGTCAGTCTCGTTGATAATGGGCGGTAGTAGATAGTACAGTCTATTGATCTCGAGAGCTTGGAATGATCGCATGCTTCGTTGTGCTGATCATTCTTTTCAGCTAGAAAGCGTAATGTTTCACAAGGGTCTTTGGGGGAGGACTTGTTGAGTGATCCATCAGCCATTGGAAGGGAGATTCAAGAGGAATATCCCTGTCAATTCACCAGATGCGGATTCTTGTGCTTCATAGTAACAACCTTCCTTTATCGCAGGCAAGCTCTCTTCTGTTTATGTATGTTTGGGTGAATGCCGTAAGCTGATTTATCCGTTATGGTATGGAAAAACAGGAAGAAAGGGCTGAGGTCGCTCGGATCTTCCATTTCTGTGAAATGGCTCGGCCTCCCCTGGCTCTTCCACCATCCGGGCTCTCTTTCCTTCCTATGTTCCTCCGGTCAGGCCTACCACGCTTCGCACCTGCGCCCATTTTGGCAGACGGTCTTTGCCCGTAGTGCCATCCTCACCTCATGCTTTCTATGACAGTACCTAATATTATGCCTCTTTTGGTAGTTGCTGATGGTGTAAATAGTACATGCCGAGAATTTCATGCTGTTATCAGCTAAGTTATGGTCATGGTTCTTTCTTGAGTAATTCCGTACAGGTCAAACTGTATTCTAGGTTTCTATACTTCCGTTACCGGTGTAGTCTTTCTAAAATTTCAAAGCTGTGATCGCCCCCTTTGAAGTTAAAACAAGGGGAGATTCGATCGCTGCTTCTCTCTCTTTCTTCTTCTCCTCTTCTTCCTTCAATGCCGTCTGCCGCATGTCAAACCGAACAATACTGTGGCTAAAACTGAAGCAATATAGGAGAAGAAGACTTCCGCGGGTGGATTAACAGTGGATGGTAATGGCGAGGACGAGAAAGAAGACAGAGGAGAAGGTGTTCGCGGCTGAAGCGAGAACCATGTTAACTTTACTTGATTATGCGTTGATCTTGCACCTCGACTCAGCCCGTTACTTCATATGTCTTCGTCTTATTGCTGGATCTTTGTATCTTTGCTTCATTTTCCTAGACATAGAGGGATCCGAGGTCTGCCAACTAATTGCATTTCCAAAGTAAACTAGAAAGGGATCCCACGTATCATAATAAACCTCCAAAAGCAAACCAAAATAGAAACCATTGGCAGATACGTTCGCTGCCAGATTCTCTTGTTTTTCATCGTTAAATGTGAGGGCTACGGACAAGACATAAGACGACATAGTGTCACGGGCTAAGCAAGCTCCAGTTGTCGAACTCTTTACCTTCTGGCTTTCGGAGTCGTTTCATTTATGTTACCATGAGCAAGACAACAGCAGTAAGTGGGACTTGTTTTTGCTCGGAGACATCAACGGCTAAGTCCCTTCCTTCAGGTAAAGTTCCAAAAGTGAAACCTGCGCGGTTGGGGTGTTCTTGTCATGCCATATGGCTCCTTCCACTAGTTTCTAGTATCCGAGGACCATAAAGGCTCCTGCTCCTTGGTGACCCATTCGAAGTTTTAATGCAGCTCCTTGTTTCTGTAACACTTGTTGCATTATTTTTTTTGCCTGCCAAGAAATTCTATTGTTAACATGAGTTACCTGATTATCCATTGATAGACCAACCGAGAAACTTTACTTAGCATAGGCATCCCTAGAAACTCAGATGCCACTGTTTATCATCAACATTCTCCCAGCGTTTAAAGAAAGCACAAAGCAGGTAGTAGTTGTGTTCAACACTTACTTGGACTGACCTTCTTAGCTCACATGGATGGACCCCAAAAGTGCTTCTCTCGAAAGCAGAAGCTAAACTAAATAACTTATTATCATGTAGGTTAATAAGCTCTGGATGAGTTTATACTATGCCTAACGGCAATAATTTAGTTTTTGCTTAATGTTAGAATGATTGCTTGCAGTGTTTATGGTGTTATTCAAGAAATATAAAAAACGTTGCGAAAGTTAAATAGCAAGTAAGGTACTATGGCAATAAATTTCTCTGTTTATAAGCAGCCCGCTCTAAGTTGTCTCTCATTTAAACAGTTCTTCATTTCTCAGAACAACAGCAATTACAGCAAGCAAAAGGAAACAAACTGTAGTGCAGTGAAAGCCACTGATGAATATGCTTGCCATACTGCAATCCACTACAATTACTACCACAGTGGTCACCACTTAAAAAGGTTTCCTTTATAATATCTTCATCAATGAAGAGGGTAATCACTCAATAGAACAACAGCACTAGAAGAGAAAATTTGTACAGCATCAAACTTTCACAAACAAAATTATCCTTGCATTAATGATTGAACTATCCCACTACATATCATAGAGTTTATTTCTAAACATTCTTATCAAGGACAAAGATATAATATTAGGATGATGTGCTTATAATCTTTGTGCTACAAAAGATTATCCGTTGTTCCCAAAATACCCCACCTTTTCCAAGTCTTCTTTTTCTTTCTGCTCTCTTTGTGAAGTGATTAGCTGTTGCTCTTCCATTACTGCTAGCTAGAAGACATCATATAGCAGTCAAAATACATCAAACCCATACAGCCACATTCTCCATCTCCCGTTTAAAATATAGAAAATGTGTTTGCACTGACACGTTTCACTCTATCACTCATCTTCTTCCACTCTCTAGTGGAAAAAAAAGTTCAATTCTTTCTTGCTTTGCAAGTTGGGTACTTTGTAGTTCAATCATTCAACTAATAAGATTGATTACGATCTGCATTTTGATAATTTTTGAGGAAAAGCTGGGCTTTTGCTTTCTGAGTTTGTCTCCGGGAACTGAATGGGGCTCACAAGGTGGGATTTTTCTTTGTAGTTCAACTTTATTTTGAGAGAAGACTGAACATGGGATCAAGAATGGAGGTTTTGCTTTGTGGGTTGTTCTCCATTTTGCTACAAGAGTGAAGAAGGAATCAAAAGGTGGGAGTTTGCCTTGTGCATTTCTCGCCATTTTGGTACAAAGATTAAAAAGGTTCAGCAGAGGTGGGATGTCGGTATCCAGTTAGAAAATAACTGAAGTGGTGATTAAAAGGTGCGAGTTGGCATTGTGGGTTGCTCACATTTCTATAGATTACTTAAGCAGGTATCACAAACTTGGAAATTTCTTTTCTTCGTGGGTTTCTCTACAGTATGCGTTATATCTGTTTAGTTCATTCTAACTTGATAAGAGGATCTGTGGTGCAGTGACCCTTCAGGGCTGGTGAATTTGTTCGTGTTTGTGATTTACTATGGAAAGCAAAAAAATCTCTTTTTACTTACTGGTGTTTATGGTGTTGGGTATCTGGAGGTTTTCTCTATGTCAAGAGAATTCTGCTGTGTACATAGTCACCTTGAAGCAGCCTCCTACGTCCCATTACTATGACCAAGTAAGGAGGTTTGGTGGCAGTAACATCGAGGGAAAATCTGGAGCATTAAATACCTTTATCAAGCCAAGGTAATCACTTTTCTGTCAATGTTTTCTTTCATTTTTGGTAGCTATTATTTTGTTAATTGCTTTACTTGGTCACTTCTACATCATTGTTCAGGAGTTATTTGTGATTCTTCACCTGTTATCCTATGCGTATTTGTCTCACTTTTTTCTCCCTTTTCGTCCCGTGTAATACACCAGATGTTTGCCTACAATTTTTGCTGCTGTTATAATAGATCAGAATTCAACCTGCATTTATTGCCAATGAATGATTTAGAGAGCTTCAATAAAGTCAGAACTATGCTATCATGAGAGGGGAGAAAAAAACAAGAAACGCTTCATATCTCTTGGTGTTGATGGTTAAGATTGATGGATTATGAATCTCTTTATTATTAGGGATTGGCAACATTTTGACATTTTCATTATCTTTTCTGACTATCGGTACTTTTTATCTGACTTTAGAGTTTTAACAATCTGCTAAATTGGCATGCAGGAATATTGCAAAATCATATAACAACTACACTTCATATTTAATTCGACTGCAAAATTCACTGTTGAGGAGAGCATTGCGGGGCGAAAACTATCTCAAGCTCTATAGCTATCATTATTTGATCAATGGTTTTGCTGTTCTAATCACTCCTCTACAGGCATGTAAGGAACATCTGTATTTCCTTTTTCTGGTGCCTGCTGATTGTGGCAATTACTTTCATTTGAGCATTCATCTAAGGTCTCTTTCAAATGTGTATCGTCATATATCTGGAACCTTCTTCTCTTACGTCTCTATAATTGGTATCTCTCATATATACTTCTTATATATTTTCATAGGCTGACAAGCTGTCTAGGAGACAAGAAGTGGCAAATGTGGTGTGGGACTTTTCGGTTAGGACTGCCACCACACACACTCCTCAATTTCTAGGCCTACCACAGGGTGCATGGGTTCAAGATGGTGGGCCTGATGTTGCTGGGAAAGGAGTCGTGATTGGGTTTATTGACACGGGAATTGACCCAGCCCATCCTAGCTTCTCTGATGATCTCTCTACCAATATTTACGCCATCCCTATGCACTATTCTGGTGTTTGTGAAGTTACAAGAGATTTTCCCTCAGGTTCCTGCAACAGAAAGCTTGTTGGAGCTCGCCACTTTGCCGCTTCTGCCATAGCGAGGGGAATCTTTAACACTTCTGAAGACTATGCATCACCATTTGATGGAGATGGCCATGGAACGTGAGTATTGTACATCAAGTTTCCGTCTTGACCTTTTTCCTTCTCAAGCTTAACTGTTGATGCTGCATGAATCCATAATATTCTGTGAACTCGATGCTCACAGTATCAACTTGCAGAGGGTGCATAGGATGGTGGGTGATTGAAAATGTGTTCTAATACCATCACATATTATCTAATACTAGAAGTATGTCATGTCGAAAGCCTGAATCAAATAGTTAGTATTCAGTAAGCTACTCGGACTTGAAAGATTGTTATGAATTCTATCTGCTGCATATCCTAAAATTTGCATTGGTATTGCTAATGTGGTCCTAACGTGCAGACACACAGCCTCCATTGCAGCTGGCAACCATGGGATCCCTGTCATTGTCTCAGGACATCACTTTGGGAATGCAAGTGGCATGGCTCCTCATGCACAGTAATTACTCAAATTTATCATACTAATTGAGAAACTTGCTCATGATTATCTATTTTGAATTGTCTCAGCTGTATATGATGTTGTTTCAGTATTTCTGTGTATAAGGCTTTGTATAAAAGCTTTGGAGGGTTTGCAGCAGATGTTGTAGCTGCCATAGACCAGGTAAGTGAGGTGCAAAAAATTCGGCCTGATTGCATACTAAGTTGGTATTATTTCTTTGATTTAGGCCTCCTTTTATTTCCAGTTATCTTAGAATGGCATTTATATGTATAACGCCTTAATATTGCTATCAAGTCTTTATTACAATCAGAAAATTATTCTCTTCCTACTCCTAGGTATGATATAGGCATGTGTGCAGGTGCACCTGGATACATCCATGAACATATATGCACACATGTACACCGATAAAACTGCACATTCTTATAAGCATCAAGGAGTGTAGCTTATGGGTAGTTGATTGGTGACAATTGCTCAGGAAACTACATTTTCTTTTACTGTTTAACCTCACTTTACCTTAATCAACAATTTCTCTTCAGACATGTAGTTGCTAGTATCATTCCAAAGTTGCTTGCCTGCTTATGGTTGGTTTGGTACACAGGCAGCTCAAGATGGAGTTGATGTTATTAGTTTATCTATCACTCCTAATAGACGCCCCCAAGGCTTGGCAACTTTTTTCAATCCTATAGATATGGCACTTCTGTCAGCTCTAAAAGCCGGAATTTTTGTTGTCCAAGCTGCTGGCAACACTGGTCCTTCACCGAAAAGTATGTCTTCCTTCAGCCCGTGGATATTCACTGTTGGTGCTGCCTCTCACGATAGAGTGTACCATAATTACATTGTACTTGGGAACAACGTCAGTATTCAAGGAGTTGGACTTGCATGTAAGTCTGCCAACGGCATTTTCTTCTGCTTGTTCCTTTTTCCTAATTACTTCAGTATTTGGAGTGCAATATCTTCAGATAGTTTGTTCTATGATTTTCCTGAATATAACGCCATAAGCTGTTTCATGCTGTCTATTGAATTTTCCTGAATATAACTTTTTAAACTGCATTTTGCTCATCTCCTGTTTCATGCTGGCTATTTGGATTTTGTGTATTTAATATTACAAGAAACTAATTTTGTGTTTTTTAATGCAGCTGGAACAGATGACACCTTGATGTATAACTTGGTTTCTGCAACTCATGCATTGAGAAATGGTAGTACCACAATTGCAGATAATATGTACCTTGGAGAATGCCAGGAACCAAGCCTTCTAAATCAAGATTTGATCAAAGGAAATCTCTTAATTTGCAGTTATTCAATTCGTTTTGTGCTCGGCCTTTCGTCAATCAAGCAAGCTATAGAGACTGCCAAAAATGTTAGCGCAGTTGGAATTGTGTTCTACATGAATCCTTTTGTTATTGGGTTTCATCTCGATCCAATCCCCATGAGAATTCCTGGTGTGGTAATACCATCTCCGGATGATTCCAAGGTTTTGTTTTTAAATACTCCAGCTCTTTTTTCTTTCTTTTCTTTTCCCCCCTTCTTACTTTCTTCGTTTCTTTTATTCATTCTTAATTTTTGAATCTTATTTGGGGTACGTGCTGAATGCACCAATCTTTGTTTATTATGCTTTCTTGCAGCTACTCCTCAACTACTACAATAGCACATTAGTGAGAAATGATACATCGGGATCAATAATCAAGTTTGGAGGAGTTGCAAAAATTTTGGGAGGTTTGAAAGCAAACTACAGTAACTCAGCACCCAAAGTGATGTATTATTCAGCTAGAGGACCAGATCCTGAAGACAACTCCCTAGCAGATGCTGATATATTGAAGCCCAATGTCCTAGCTCCAGGGAATCTCATATGGGGTGCTTGGAGTTCTAAGGGTGCTCATATAAATGAGTTTGAAGGTAATGTTTGTAAACTTCTATGAATTTTCTTTTGCAGAAACTGTCTATAGGTCAACTACTTGTTTCTTTTCATCAACTGCTTGTCTTTTTTTTATTCAGAAAAATTAATTGTTAAAAGAAAGAGCCACAGCTATTGATGCTTAGTAGACCTTTCCTAGAGGTGCTAACTGAAGGCTGGAAGATTTCCTGTGGAATTTACTATGTTTAGTTTCTTCATATGATGCATTAAAAGGATGTCTTTGAGGATTGTACTCATCAAGTTTTCATAGAATCAGAAAGAACTTAGACTTATGAACCAAGTTTGAGCAAATTCACAAACTGTATGCTTGTACTCATAAGAGAATATCTGTTGTTTTCTAGCATATGAAGTGACCTAAGGAACTACTGTCATGCCTTCTTTAGATCCTGCCCAAACTCTGAATATTCTAATAGTTAGTTTATGTGTTAGCCAGTGGCTTTAGTCTAGCACCTTCTGTACTTTTACAGGTGAAAATTTTGCAATTATATCTGGCACAAGTATGGCTGCACCTCACATTGCTGGGCTTGCTGCACTAGTCAAACAGAAATTTCCTAGTTTCAGTCCTTCAGCCATCGGATCTACACTCTCTACTACTGCTGCAGTTTATGACAACCAAGGTGGTCCAATCATGGCGCAGCGTGCTTACAGCAACCCAGATTCCAACCAGTTGCCTGCAACACCCTTTGACATGGGAAGTGGCTTTGTCAATGCAACTGCTGCCTTAGACCCTGGACTCATCTTTGATTCTGGTATGTGAATATTGTCTCTTGACATATCAAGTATGTGATTTCATTTCTGATTTGTTCTATTTGTCTTCCTACAAATGATTAATGAAGAATGTTAAGGCTGGTAGTTTAGGACATACCTGAGAAAGATGTCATTACTCTTTTATCCTTGATATTAATCTGACTTGATTCTGACCTTCATAACTTCTTGATTTTTTGAGGAGACGCCTAGGTAAGAAGGAAAAACAGCATGCCCCTTAGTACCCAATCTATATGAGAAGTTTTCTTGTACCAGGCTGTGTCCAAACATTTCAGCTACTTTCTTAGCATCTTTTAAAGCTCCATCAATTATGCATTTAGAAGAGAACTGTAAATACGGGGAAGGTTGTGTTTTTTCGCTTCTCCCTATTTTTAATATGTTGGCTGACACTATTGCACGACTTCTTTTAGGTTACAATGACTTCCTCTCCTTCTTGTGTACCATCAATGGTTCTGCTCTTGAGGTAATGAACTATACCGGCCAACAATGTGGAGTGAGCACAGTAACCGGTGCTGACCTCAACTTACCTTCCATTACTATAGCAATACTCAACAAAACGAGAACTATCACAAGAACAGTCACCAACGTAGCCAGCAATGAAACATATAGTGTTAACTGGAGTGCTCCTTTCGGGGTCACCCTCTCAATCTCACCTCAAAGCTTCAACATTGCAAACGGCCAGCAACAGAACCTGACTGTTGTTTTGAATGCCACTATCAACAGCACTGCTGCTAGCTATGGGAGAATAGGACTTTATGGGAGCCAAGGCCATGTAGCTCTTGTTCCTGTGTCTGTCATTTCCAAGATTGCATATAACATCACAACAATAAGATGATACAACAATTTACTGAACTTTTCTTCTATCCCGTAAAGCCTCTCAACCCATTTTGATTTTGTTTGTGTACATTTTGAAAGCAGTCCGAAGCATGTAAGAGGTGTAGATGAATTATATATGTGTCCTACTTCGAGCATATGAGCATCTAAGAAGTATGAACGAACAAGCTGAGTTGAAGATGAGGAAAGTTTGAAGACAAAAGACTCTGTCAAGTTACTCATAAGCTGACAACACTTGCTCTGGAAGTTGAAGTACCTGTGTAACTTTGTTTTCTTTTCATCTTTAGAAGGTTTGAGAATGTAGTTTGAAGCAGCTCTTTGTGTTGTTTGTTTCCAATGTACAGATTTAAGCTTCTGTACTGAAGTTTCTATATTATTACCCAGGTTTGTTGAATAAGAGATGAAAATTTCTTGAATTATTTTGGAAGTATTACTACGAGTGTAATTAAGAAACTACTAAGACCGACATTGCAAAAATGTTTATGTTACTATTTAGTTGCTTAATCTTAATTAATCAACAGAAACAATAATATTTGTCGGACATGTTTTTTCGGCCAATATTGTGAGACCAATTATCAACTGTTATAAGTACAACAACGAAGCTTCTGTTAATCACCGGCGAGAATTTTAGAAAACATGGACAACACCATTGAAATCTCTAATCAGACTGAAGACAGATTACCAGAATCATCTTCAATCGACAGTGGAGATTCAAAGCCATCTGTTTCCGGAGACGGTGGAGATGCCCTGGCTCGCTCGATCTCTTTGACGCTTGGTTGCGTGATGCGGGAATTTGATTATGCTGCTGATAAAGCTTGCCGAAGTCAGGACGATCTCACCCGTTCGATTGATCGCCTAAACACAGGTTGATTCGTTAATCTCTTACCTGAGTTTTCTGGTGCTTTTGTGCACAATTAGCTCTACATTTGACTGTTTTGTAAAATTTTAATATGATATTTTGAAGAATTAGAGCTTTATCTCTATTGAATCAGTTGTGTGAATTTGCTGCTGTTCTTGTTATTATCGTTGTTGTCCAGAATTAAGTAATTCTCTATCAACATTGCAAATTTTGTTGAAAATTGTGTTTGTGATGATTCTTGTGTAGAACTGGATAAACTGCTTGAAGATGCACCACTCCCTGTTGTAATGCAGCATGCAAATAAGATTTCTTCAATAAGGAGGAGAGTTGCAGCTCTTAATACTCTACTGAAGTCTGTACAGCAGCGGATTGATAATATAGATCTTATGATATCAGCAAGGAAATCTCATGGTATTTTCTATTGGTCTTAGTAGTGTTTTTTCTTATGTGTATAAGCATGTAATGAATGCAGCAAACTGGAAGTATGATAGTAACTGCGTAAACTAGTGCATCCCATCCCTTGGAGATATACATCACTAAGTTATTGATTAGAAGGATGATAGGCTGTGTATTTATGTATCTCTTATTTTCGTTCCTTCAATGCTGTCTTCCTGATGCTTGTCTTTTATGAAACCACCTCGAGCTTAGACTGATGAGGGCATTGCTAGCTCATTGATAATTTTTTTTGTTCAAACATGTTATGGTAGGTTGATGCCAAAGTATGATATTGTCGTAATAATTAGCTCATAGATGAAGTTTTATATCTGATGTATGGCTTGCAATCGTACTTCACAGAGTAGCTTCTAAATTATCTAGATGTGTAATTGAGGCCATATGAAAGATTATATATCAAATATCATCCACAATGGCCTTGCGAACCAAAATGTTATCCTGAAGTAATAAGCGTACTATTAGATCCACACTCTGGAGTACCTAATAACAATCTGGTCCTTAACAAAACCAACAAAACCTTGCAGCTTTCATGTTCAACTTGAACAGTAAAACCAGTTTTAAGGAAGAGTAAGCTCTCTCCTTTAATTAGATCACCTCCCATAAGATTTAACCGTTCTAGTTCAAACACCGGTATAGCTTGTTCACTGATCAGAATCAAACATTTGGTTTAATGGGAGGGCAAAATGATAGTTGCAAATTCGTAGTTGTTGCATTCATTTCCTTGCATTCTGGTAGACAGAAACACTATCCATTCTGTCCACAAAGGATACTATCTGGAAGAAGTTAAGAGGAGCTTTTTTAATGAAGACTCATGTTCCTTTAATAATCTTAATGGGTATTTTCCCCAATTAGAGGTATTTGAGTGGTTGTCAGTTCTCATGATAAGGACTCATGCTAAGTGGGGCAGTAAGTCATCCTATGACATTGGTGAATTGATGATGCCACTGGAACCTTGTTTTGGCACGACACTTGGCTTACTTTCAGAGATCCTTATGTATTGCAATTTTTTTCCTTCTCATGATGTGGCTCTGTTTCTTTTTTCCTTTTTCTTTAGTACTTCCATCCAAAAATCATGTGATTATATTTAATGCCATAGAAATTTATTTTTTCAATACGATAGACAATGGACCTTGGCTATATGATTTATCTGTCTCATCAGCGAGAAATGTGTTGAGATGTTTTTGCAGATAGTAGACCAACAGTTATGGAGGGAAAGCATTAATGATATGGTGATCAAGGTAAAACTCTTTCATGGATGCGTGGATTCAGTCTTTTTTCAAATACTGAGGTCTTGGATTAACCATCATGATGCATCTATAAGTGACATGTGTCTTATCTGCATAATGCAAGATCCAATTTTCAGATAGCATTAAGCAGAAAAAAGATTTTACATATTCGTGAATCCAGATGAACATTGTGGGAGTGGTTTCCACAAGATAGATTAAACCAGTACAGCAGTAAGGGCTACTAAACTAAGCTATGCAGTATGAGCTATGATGTAAATGATGAGTTGAATTTAACAGAAATTAGTTAGCGTATACTAATGTTACATGAAATTTAAGGTTGCTTCCTGCTTGTCCATAGCTTCATACCTCAGTTAACACAACTCCTGGTGTGCTCTATGTTAATGTTAATAGTTAACTATATATTTGAATCTGCAATTTCTTCAAGTTGTTCTAAGACCTGCGATATGCTATTGGCATATTGTTCAGTGTGCTAGCTTTCTGTTTTGGTTCCTCTCTTAACATGACAGTCAAAGAGAACATTACTTTAGTTAAGGGCATGTTTTAGTTGCCCTGAACTCAGTTACTAGGTAGTGAGTTCAGTGAGAAGTGGGTTAGAAGTGAGTTCGGAACAACTGAAACACAGGATATGGCCCTCGAACTCAAAATTTGGCAGGAAAAAGTGGTTCGGGGCAACTAAAGCATGCCCTAAGGGAAATGAACTAAAAGTTTCATACCAGGAAAGTGGTTTTATATGAAACAGAGATATGCTCTTGGGTACAAGAGTAACATGACCAATAGAGATGGTGGGGCAAATGAAATAAATACTAAAGGAGATTCTTTATGTTATAACATTTGAAAGATAGAATGAAAACAAAAAAGCAAGAAGTAGGTAACTTAATAGCTACTTGCAGAATTATGAGGAATATTGCAGATGTAAATGCGCTCAGTAGAATTGATTGGTGAAAGAGGCTGCATGATGTCGACCTTAATATTTGGAGCAAGTAGGATCTTGATGGCCGTAATGTGATTCTTATACTAGTATTAGGGGGAGCTTAACTTTGAAATCCCCTGCTTATACAGTTCCTACCAGTTTTTAACTGCAGTATTTAGCAACTGAAGGATTTTTGTTGACTTCTTAATCTTCATGGAGCCTGTGATTCTCTTAACTATTACATTCTACTATATTTTCCCTCAAGAGAACATAGAATAAGATATGTTCACTATATTTGGTGTAATTGCAAAAGTTTAGGAACCTTCCTTTTTGAAAAGATAGAATGAGACATCGAGAACATAGGTTAAGAATATGATACTCTCCTTTTTTTCTGGAACAACACACTGGGGTACCCTAATAGGAATTATTCTTCTGTAGTCCAAATCATTTACAAAAATAAAGTAACTTCCCAACTCACGCAACATTGAAGGAGTTGGCTGTATTCTCCACAAATTTCCTGGCTCCCTTGAACCATCTCTTATCACCTGCTTGTGCCTTGCATATGTAAATCTTGCCATCTTTTACAGCAGCTTTTATAAGCTGGTGCTTTCCTCCTTCATCTCCATCAGCTGTTCTTGTTAGGACGGAGATGTAATAGTATTGCTTCCCCTCAACAACTGGAGTGGCTGTTTCCAATATGTTAGCTGTTGCCACCGCATCCTTGTCAAATCCTCCCTGTGAGACCATATTTTTTGTAGAATTTGCAAGCCATATTTAGTATGCACATGTTTCAAGAGAAAAACTTCTACCAAGAGATAGTGTATTACCTCTGAGGCTGTTTTGCCAGAGTAAGCCTGTTTGCCCAGCAGGTAGTCAAACTGCTCAGAAATGAGTTGATCAGAGCAAAGAAGATGAATTTTGTCACTTCTGTGATTACGCTGTCTATGTGTGGTACTATTAAGCCCTCACATTAAACAACATTGTGAGTGTATTTTTATGTGAGTTTTTCTATGTATATTGCTGTATTAATTAGATTTGTGTCTATTTCAAGAGAAAAAGCATTGTACAATTTTCCAAGTAAATTGGGCATATAGAATTATGATATTACAAGCACTGCTGAGGATATAACTTACTTGTGAGAGGAAATCCTCAGGGCTGCCATAGTCTGTAACGGATTTCTTGTCGGTGGGGGTAACCATGACGACAACATTACTTACAGAATCAGAGTTGTCTTCAAACCTCAAGACTTGGCCTGGGTATTCCACCTCTTTGCTTGGGTTCCATTTTGATGGTATCATCAATTTGAACCCTTGGTCATTGTATGGCAAAAACTCTGTATTTGTCTTTGGCTTTCCAAAGACATTGGCTGTAATAAAGACAAGCTTCTGATTATATGGGGAACAAGCATGTTGCTGAGAGAAGTCTATGCCAACTATGTCATCTGGTTTACTAAAGCTTTAAAGACCATCTTCTCAGTGCAAGCAGAAAACTTCACCAGTTACAAAGCATGATCATATATATTTTATCATGCATTTGCAATATGTTTATTTAACTTAATCAATTTTCATTTGTGCCATATGTGCTGCAAATTTGCCAGATTTGCTACTTTTAACATAGAAATACTCTGTGTGGTAATTATAGGACTTCACCAAACTACAATATAGTTTCAAAAATCTATAGCCTTCATCAGGATGTTTTTCTTTGCCAGTTTCTGTGGCACATTTTTCTGGGGATCTGCATAATCCTGACTCTATATTTATTTCCTTGAAATACATATTGTTGGCAGAACTCCTAAAGAGATGTAAGATGGTTACCAGCTTGTCCATAAGCAGCCTCTGCTGGTGAGACCTTGGTAGCAATCGCTGCAGAGCCAATGAGGAAGGTCAATGCAAGTCGCCGGGATACTGCTCCAGCCTCATTCTCAACCTCGGATCCCACTTGTTTCTGTGCTCTGCATATTATCTTCGTGCACTTGGCGGCTGGGGGAAGTCGCTGAGTTGATGTCCTTGAGAGAGCGGCTGAAGGTGCATGGTGGTGGAGAAAACATGCAGTCGATGCCATTTCCACTTCTGTACGTGAGAAAAGCTCTCTGCAGTATTTCTGTGAGCAAGAGTCTGAGCTTTCTGTGACCTTTGCTAAGGAATGGTCGAAAATGATACTATTATCGGTATGGATTGATGCATCCGGAAGCTGGGCCCAGGAAAGATTAGGTTGGATAGGGTTTTTGGATTTCTAATTGGTCCATGATTGCAATACAATTCGTTTCCTATTTCCACGTGTGTAATACAAATTCCCTCCAATTTCCACTCTGTACATGTTTTAACGAACCATTGATCATCACGCAAAATTTTGGTATGCATCTTTTGCATGCTGTTATAAATTTATGAGACTATTGATGAAGTACCGATTTCTTGAATCTAAAGGTAATACATGTTTGCCACTGGTTTTCTTTCCTGTGACATGATTTCAATGCGATGGATTGATAGGATCGTGCTTCACGCCTGATACTGAAGCTAATTATTGAGAAATTGAGGAGCCGTGAATTTTCTTTAGTTGGAATATTGCGTACAGCAAATAGAAGACAGTTGGAAATCCACTACTACACATACTGCAACCACAAAATTCTTTCAGGTAAACCATGGAAAGGAAACCATGAGGATCAGTTTTTGGTACCAAAAAGAGAATAAGCCAGAGAGGACAAGTTCAACTGATAGCCAAAATCTGTAACTTTTGTCGGCAATGTAGGCAACGTCGGCACCTTTGATGATGGAATCGGCGGTAAAGAGATGTCTGACGGACTTGTAAGATTTGCTTGCAGCTCTGATATGGTTGGAATACCTGCAAGGTTTCCTGCAGGAAGGTTAGTTGATGCTGGTTGAGTGCCATTAGTAGCAGTAGGTGTCGCTGGAGATTGTAGTAGTGTTCTTGCCGCAAGAGAACATTAAAAGCTTTTTGTCAAATTTGTCAAAATCAGAATTTTAAATAGAATCATTTTGCTCAGAGTATAATCATAAAATTGATATTTTAAAATAAAATCATAAGATTTATATTCCGATAAATTTTATAATAATTTTTAATATTATTAAAAATTTTTTATAAAAGAATTTTAATATTTTTAAAAAACAGTTAGTACATTTAAGAAAAATTAAAATTCTTTAAATTTATAAAAATCACCCAATATTTTATAGAAAAATTTTCAAAAGTATTTTTTCTTAGAAAACCTTTTTAAAGTTTATAGAAGACTTCTTAAAATTTTACAAAAAAACTCCTTCAAATTTAGTTAATTATAAAAAAAATTTCAAAAATAAAATTGTAAAAGATCGAAATTCTACCGATTTTAAAATTTAAATCGGAATCCGAATGAGATTTACTCTAAAAAAATTTTACTTGAAATCGAAATCGTTTTGATGAAATAAAATTGTAAAATCATATGATTTTAAAATTTAAATCGAAATTTTGATAACCTTGCCTATTGCTAAGATTATTAGAAAGATGGCAGAGGAGAACGTTTCCGCGAGATCATCTTGTTTCCAGCCATGGAAAGACGACCTCAGGAAGGAGGCTTTCCTGGCAATGAAGTGGAAGGATTAAAACAAGCCAAGTTAAGGCAAGAAACTTGTATTCTTATGTGGGTGAGACCAATTTGTGGAACTTGCAAGCTAGACAAACTATTTGCCGTAATAAACCAAAACAATTGTAGCATTTTGAACTGTTTAAATTGGTAAATAACTCCCTGCTCCTTGATTTCCACCTTTACCAAGTGTTGTTTCAAGATGGATTTTTTTTCGTGGAACCAACTTTTTTCTTCTCGTCGCAGGCCTCCTTCTCCATTCTGTTATTCGTTCGTAAAGTGAAGCAAAACTGAAGCTAAATTTAAGCAGTAGCACAATTGCAGCACTGATCAACAAAACATTCAGAATCCTTTTTTCAGAGCTGGATCATTCTGCCTTGACCATGGTACTCTTTCCACATTCATCCCAAACACTGCAACAAAAAGATTAATTGATCATTACCTAAACATTTCTTATCGAAAATTGAATATGTGTGTTTCTTGAATACATACATCCAGTAATTAATGGAACACTGGCAGGAAAATCATTGACAAAAATGAAAGGTAGTATAGCTTTCTGTTGATTTGTTCAGATTGCCAACTATCAAGACCTGCCTGAAGAACTGTTGTGCAGCTTGCAATAAATCCCAAATTCTCTTTTAACCGTTTCAAACGACCGATCAGTTCTTCAAAAGCCGCAATGTCTTCAGCAGCAAGCCAAGTCTTTGTTGGACATTTTCTCTTTTACGCGCGGAAACACTTGTTCACCTTGTACCACTGCTTGAATGTACAACAACGGTTCAGCAAACAAGTTATAATCTATCTGCAAACAAAATTTCGAGGTATGGAAATTTGAAGTACCTGTAAGAATATCTGAACATTGAGATGCGTCTTCTGAAATCTTCTATAATCAAGCATTTACTTCTTTGATGTTAATCCACCTGTATCAAGTTCAACTTCATACAACTCCATCTCAAGTTTAGCACCAATGTCGCTAACATGGTCAACATAGGTATCCACAACATGCACAACAAGCTCAGACACTGAATTAGACACAGGTTTATCAGTCTCTTGCGATCGATCACGACGCTATCTTCCTTATCGTCCTTCTGGGAACTTTCGTTTTACAGTAGGTACCTCCGTAAGCAACGCTCTTCTCCCTGCCGAAGAGAACCCAAGTCTCGGAAACCGTGCATAAGTAACTGTAACAACCGATTTCTCCGTCAGTCTAGGTGCGAGATGGAAAGCGAATCTATTGCTGTGTGGTGTGGACCGAGAGTGTTGACACGGAAGAACAGAGCGCCGTCGACGTGTACGTAGATGGGTCCAGTGCTTGCTAATGCTAGAATATCAAGTGGAGAACATTTGACATTGCTTATCATTTTTAAATAAATATTTTTTATATATTTTAAAATAAATTTATTATAGTTATAAAATTTAAAAGAAGTTTAAAATATTATTATTTTAGAAAATTTTATTTTGATGAGCTGTACCAAACTTTTCCATAGATCCAAATGGTGGGCAGACTGAAGAAATCGATTGTTGCGCTGATAAACTAGTGTTTCGTTCGAGTTTGGGAGTTGGATGTGGTTCGAAGAGAACTCCAACGAGTTTTGATCAGCTGACGTAGGTGGTATTTGGAAATATTTTTGAATATTTATTATTTTTATATTTATTTAAATTATTTATAATATTTAAAAAATTTTAAAAATTTAAAATATAAAAATTTTTATATTATAAATTTTTTTTGTAAACTAAAATATCGTTTGTTTTTTTTAAATCACTTTCAAGTATTTCCTGAAGTAGTTGAGTAGTTGCTGATAAGTTGAACTATGTCATGACTTTTTTTATCAGCTAAAATAATGAGTGGAAATTATAGTATTATTATTTATTTGAAAGGAACAAATTGATAAGAAGTTTTAACAGCCGGTTGGTATTAAGAAATATTCAAGAACATGGCAAACATGTTACTTAAGGCCTCCTAAATATTTTGGGTTGGGGAATAACATGAACAACAAGATCATTTACAATTTCACCGAAAAGTATTTGACCGAGGCTGTTTTGACTGATGGAATTCCTTAGATTCTTTCCACAAACAAACTACTGCTAAGAAATTCTCTGAAATTTCTTTTCAAAATTTTCTAGTTTCAAGTTGATTTGAATAGCAACATTTTACATAGATCTCACTTGAAGTTTACTCTGATTCTTGAAGAAAAATTCCAAAACGAAATTTTTTGTTTTGTTTCGTCTCTTGTTTTGGTCAGTAATCTCCACAGATCATAGCCCAACAAACATCACCATACTCGGGGCATTCATCCCAATAATCTTCTTCAAGTTTCGATCCTCTGCAATTGAATTGCTTCAACTTCATAGATTTCTTCAATATCTCTTCGTCATCAACACCAAACCCTCTGCATCTCGACACATCAAGCGATTCTAATTCGCTGCAATTTTCCAGAATTAGAATCAACTGTTCTTTGCACAAGAACGATCCACTCAGTGATAGCGATTTCAGTTTAGGTAAATGATTCGCGATCGATTTCGCGCTGGCGGTATTGAACCATCCGTACATCTTCAATTTTGAAAGATTTGGGCAGTTGTTGCTGATTGTTTCAAGCATTGCATCGAGATTTGTTGGTTTTAGTCCCAGTTCGAGTTGTTCTAGATTTCTCCATGTTCCAATTAGTTGCCGGATTAATGTTTCGTCCTGCTGCACTATGTTTGGAAGAACAAGTTTTTTCAATCTCGGACACCTGTGAAATAGAAATCAGTAACGATTTGGATGTATTGATGAAAAAGGAAAAGATTCTTGGTTGAATTTGTTGTTCATACTCGGCTGAAGCAAACATGATATCTTGAATCGAAGGGCCGAAGAGGAACGGGAACGCGAGCTCAACTGCCGACCGGTAACTTCGAGAGATGACGAGTTTCATGAAACTGGAGAAGGAGAAGTCGTCGATGAAGAACTCGCGGGAAAACCTTGCTATGAAAGTGCTCCATGGTGTCAAAGAAACCTGGTTCTCTCCGAAATCTAGGACTCTCCAGCACTGTGGATCGAGTGAAGCTTCGTACCACGATTTGCAGACCAATGGCAGATTGAGGATTTTGTCTTCGAGCTTCAGCTTCGAAAAAACTGTCACCAAGCAGTCCGCTGGTAAATCTTCCCATCTTCTTCTGCTACTCTCTTCATCAACTTCTGTGGATCTGTTCTTCATTTTCTTTTCCTTTTTTCTTTTTTGTTTGATTTTTTTGTTTAATTCTCTTTGAAGCTTGGATTGATTTTAGTTTTAAGTGATCGAGGGTTTGATTCTCTTCTCTGTATATATAATATGCAACTTACTTTTGTTGTTCTTATCCAAATCGTTAGGTTGGAGTCGGGACTTTCACTAATTAAGAGAATTTTTAGAGACTGTATGGCTTTATAATATCAATTTTTTATTTTTTATTTTTAAATTTTTTTATAATAATTTGTAATTAAATTTTTAAAAGTTAAAAAGTTATGTTATTATTTTTAGATTAAACTGATTTTATCGAAATAAATAAAATAATTTATTTTTTACAAAAACTTTACAAACATTTCGAACGGTCTCTAAAAAGAAATTATAAAAATATATAGAAATTAAAGAAAATTGAAAAATATTTTTAAATATCATCACGATAAGTACTCGGTGGGGTTGGGATGCTAGGAATCTGTAAATATTTTATTACGGAAAGAAAAACTATGTTTTCGTTAACTAGTTCTTAGCTTCTTATCCCGTACCTTGCAGGCTTGCACGACTAATTACATATGTGTAATTTGCTTGATACTACAACTACGAACAATAATTGTCAGATTCAGAAATCATCGATGTTAATGATAAATCAGTCCGAATTTATAAAAAAATATTTATATAATTAATTCGTTCTAATTCGATTTGACTCAATTTGATTCGTTTTGATCTGCTTCAATCCGATCGATTCGTCCGTTCGGATCAAACCGGATTGAAAAATTTTAAAAAATTTTAAATTGATAATATTTAATACAAAAATAATTATTAAGAATTCTATATTGAAAAATAATATATAGTTTAAATTTTATATTTAAATATGATAATATAAAAATATAATTGATTATATTTTATTTATAAATATTAATATTAGTTATTTTTAAAATTTTATATTATAAAATATTTAGACTATAACTAAAAAAAGTTAGTTATATTTTTTCTATGATTTATTTATTTTATGATTTTATCTTTTTCTAATCTTCTAATTTATTTAAATATTTTTTATTATAAATTTTAGTTATTATTATTATTGTTGGTGGTGGTAATACTACAGTACCAATATTTTAATTTTTACTGTAATTATTATTTCTATTTTTATTGATAGTAATGTCATAATAAAAATATTTTAATTTTTCGTTATAATTACTGTTGCTATTATTATTGATAGTATTATTGATAATAAATTTTTACTATAATAATTCTTATTATTAGTTAAAATATTTTAATATTATTGATTCGATAATTCGATCGGTTAATTTGACGGGTCAACTCGAGAATCGTGATTTAGATAATTTTTCGGTTCGATCGATCCGATTTTTACAACTTTACTAGAAACTTTTAAATCATCATAAATTAAGTCATTAAAAGATAATTAAAATAAGGGATTAACAGAAAGAATGGCGTGACACATTGCATGATAATTAGGTTATAATGATTTTTAATTTTTATAATAGAGTTGATTAGACGGAGCAGCACGAATTTTTTATTTACGTACAGATGGACGGAGATTCTGGTTATCAATTTTAACTTTTTTCCAAAACGAATCAGAATAATCGCGTGGTAGGTAAGCAAGCATGTAGACGTTCTTCATCACGTACAGAATTTCTTTTAAAAAACAGAAGGATATTTCACATCAAAGAAATTTGACACCGTTTAACAGCGCATTTGAATCTACATTTTATTTTAATTTTATTTATAAATATAATAACTTTTATAGTATTTTACAAATTTATTAAAAATTATAAAATAACAAAAATTATTTTACAAAATAATTATTGTAAAATTTTGAAATAAATATAAACTTATTTAACAAAATATTTAAAAATTTAAAAAAAATTATTTCATAAATAGTCTTAAACATTCTCTAAATCAATGCACGTTGACAAATTTTGGAGTAGAAGGCAAGATATTATCATGATATAGACAAAAGTAAAGAAATTGAGAGATAAGGAAAAAGAAACATTGCGCAAGTGTCCTTTTCAAGTTGCTCAATCTGAAAATCGCTATGAGGTTCTCTTTTTGGTTTTAAGTTGGTGTTTGGTTACTCTTCCTAAAATATTAGTTGGCAGTTGAATATATGGAAAAATGTGGTTTAGATTCCTGGGAAATTTTTTACATTTAGTTCTTGGAATGCAAATTTGGACTAATTAAGCAAGCGATACACAGTCACGCATACCTGTTCTTTTATAAAACTTCTACGTATATTGGATCGCACTTATCTGTTTTGTACAAATCATTGTCAATCAATTTACAACCTTCATGTTCAAAGTATTTAATTGGAGAGGTTTTCTTCAGTACTTCTTCATCTGCTTCAAACCCAAAACAATCCTTAACACTTAGTCTCGCCAGCTTCTTGCAACCTGTCACCAGAGCCAGCAGCTGCTCTTTAGCAATGTATGATCCGCTCAAGTCCAGATTCCTAATATTTGGTAACAAATTCACAATCGCGGATGCGTCTTCTTTCTTGATGGAACCTGACATTCTAAATCCTGCAAAATTCTTGCAGTTGCGGCTGATTGTTTCAACCATCTGCAAGAATGAAGTTGGCTTCAAGAATGAACGCGGCTTTGTTGCCATTTCCAGGTACTCGAGCTCTGTCCATTTTGCAACTGGTTCAAAAATACGCTTCTCCCCGTCTGCCATCAGGCTGGCCAGCACCACAGTCTTCAAATTTGGGAGCCTGCATATTGTATAAGCCACCCTGCGACTGTGAGTAGGCTAGGACTAGATGCAGATAGAATGCTCTATAATATCAAGAAGACATTAAAGACCATAACCTTCGTTTTTTTTGTTAATTTCTAAACAGATTGAAAGAGGACTGAGACCAAGTGCTTACTTGTTGGAAGCGTAGATGATATCCTCGAAAGAGGATCCATATAACTGAGGGAACTGTATCTCTGTTGCAGAGCCCTCGCTGCGGGAAACTGCAAGCTTCATGAAACCCGAGAAGGAGAATTTCTGCAGATAGTACTTCTCTGTAAACTGAACTGTAAATTTGCTCCAGGGCATGAAATCCAGGTCTCTGAAGTTGAGTACCCTCCAGCACAAGGGGTCACGAGCGACTTTCGACCATGACTTGCAAACGAACGGCACGACAAGCGTCAAATCATCAAGGCCAAGTTTTTGAAAGATGTTCACAAGGCAGTCTTCGTCCATGTCCTCCCAACGCCTGGGCTCCATTGTTTTCTGGCTATTGCTGTACCCCGTTGCTTCTCGCTAAGCTATCCCTGTAAGAGGAAGAGATGGCTTTACTTAGATTACCTTCGAGCGATTTGCCTGCTATATATAATGATGCTATGCCGTTTTGAGTTGAGTAGAAGGGACTCGTAGAGTTTACATGAAATAAAAAAAATTAAAAATCAATTTTATTTTTGTATTAAAAATATAATAATTAAATAAATTACAATAAAATATTATGAAGTAATTTTTTTTTTAAATTCTACATAATATTATCAAAAAATATATAATAATTAATAATTAATAAATACTGTCAAGCAGCGATCTAAAAATAAATAAGTTGTTTGATTGTTTATTGACAGCAAAAGACTTTCTTTGAGCCTGTTTGGAGCAGCGTTTTAAAAACTATTTTTTAATTTTTTTTTATTTTATATATTTTAATATATATTTTATATGTATATAAAAATTTTTATTTAAAAATTTAGAAAATATAAAAAAATTCTACGAAACAAAATCTTTTTATTATATATTTTTATTATTTTTTTAAAATAAAAAATAAAATTCATTTAAAAAAAAATAAAAATACTTTTAATTTTAAAAAAAATTCGTTTCATAAGCATTTTAAACGCGCCCAAGATGTATTTGCATAGACTTTTGTGTTTCTTTTTTAGTTGGGGTGGAATAGGGCTATTTCGTCTCCTCTTACAAGTGATGAGATTGCTTTCTTTAGTTCATTATCTAAATTGACGGCTTTGTTTAAGAGACTGTTTGGTTCTCTGTTTCAAAAGCTGCTTATCAACTTTTTTTAACTTTTCTCTATTTTATATTTTTTAATATATATTTTATAAGTATATAAAAAATTTATTTAAAAATTTAAAAAGTGTAGAAAAATTCTACGAAGTGAGATCTTTTTATTACATATTTCTATTATTTTTTTTGAAGTAAAAAAAATATAACTCGTTTTCCAAAAAAGACAAAAATATTTTTTATTTTATAAAAGTTTTATTTCATAAGTAATTCCAAATGACCCCTAAGTCGAAATTTTTGTTCGTGTCCTGAGAGAGAGGTTCTCAGGAATCAGATTTTTCCTTAAATGATACTGCCTGCTTTTGGGAGGCGTTTGGGATTGCTTATAAAATGGAGCTTTTGTAAAATAAAAGATATTTTTATTCTTTTTGAAAAACGAGCTCTATTTTTTTTACTTCTAAAAAAATAATAAAAATATACAATAAAAAAATCTCATTACGTAGAATTTTTCTACACTTTCTAAATTTTTAAATAAATTTTTTATATATTTATAAAATATGCATTGAAAAATATGAAATGAAAAAAAATTGAAAAGTAATTTTTGGTAAGCAATCCCAAACAGCCTTTACTACTATCAAATTTCAACTCTAAAATTATATTTAACATATTTTAATTACTATTTTAAATTTTATTTTTTTATTATTCATCAAATTTATTTTTACAAAATTTATTTTTCTGATACTTATTTTTATATAATTAAAATGCCCGTAAGCTAAAAATTAAACTAATGCTGAATGTAGTTCTTATTTTATTAAATTAAAAAAATTACATATCTGATTATATTTGTTTTGTTTTGAAAGCCGGAAGCTAGAAATTTGAAGGATGGTTTTTCTCCTAAAAACTCATTTTTTTCCTTAAAATTCAATTTTGATTTACTTTTTGTTACACAAAAAATATAAAAACTTATTTATAATTCATTTTTTAAATATAAAATTAAATTTCGTTAAATAAATACTATTTATAGTAATTTATTTTTAATAACTTAATTTTTAATAATTTAATTTCGAAAAACAAAAGTCACCCTGGGTCCTTTAAGGGGTCTAAAAATGCTCTATTTTATTTTCTTGCGGTAAAGCCACGAGTATCACGGCATATATAAAATATTGTTTTAATTTTTATGTCATATTTGTTATTCATCATAGTTGCGGTCATTATTATCAGAAATTTTCAATTAAAAGCTCGTCGCCTAAAATAATTTACAAGTACTCAAAAAAAGGAAAGAATTGTATCTTTATTTCCTTTTAAAATTCTTCATTATTTCTTAGTATGGCATGCTTTTGATAGTATTTCTTTTAAGAACGACTTGCTTTTTTTCCTCTAGAAAGTAGAAAGACGCTTTTTTTTTTTTGGTCCAATCTATCTTTGACTTGAACAAAATCTTCAAAATGTTCATGCAATGCAACACTGAAAAATCAGGCAGTCTCGTCGAGTCATTTGCGTTTAAGAAAAAGCCATCAATTTAGAATGACAATTTATTTCTCGTCTTGCATGTTATTCCTCACATAGATAACTATTGTTATTAGTTTTGTCGTCGTCGTTATTGTCGTCGCCGCCGTCGTTGGAGAATTTCTTGCCAAAGCTCGTCGACGAAAAATATAAAAATGAGAAGTGTTAAGAAAATTGAAATGTGAAAATTTCGTTTATCTACTATCTAAATTTTAGTTTTTAAAAAGTTTTGAAATCTTTTGAAATAAGGATTGAAGTCTTCCCTACCGCAGAAGCTTTTGAAATAAGGAAATTTACTTTTCCACGATAGAAATAAGCATAATTAAACGTTACTTTAATGGACTCATTTGCAAAATAAAGTTTGTTTCATGACCTGAATTGTAAATATTTTTAGAAAATCCTGCTCTATATGGTCCACCAAAGTTTTGTGCGTGAAAAATGTGACAGTTCTTTTATGTATTCCAGTTGGAATAATAGTTTTACATAAAAGCCCTAATTGGAATTTTAGTTTAAATTAACTATTTAGTCCAAAATTTTTCTACACCAATAAGCATTTAAAATTTGAAATCTGTAAGATTTAGAAATTTGTGTTGAAATAGTAAAATATACAGGGGTTTTAATAGCAAATGTAGACAAAAAAGTTGGGGGAATTTGCATCGTTATTAAAAAAGGAAACGAAAAGGGAGGTCTTTTTCTAACACCGCTTGTCAGCAGCACAAAGTTCTTTTCTTTCTTTCCTAGGCGGCTCCGCTCTTCAATTTGTTGTATTCTTTTTAATTTTTAATTTTCTTTTCTCGAAGAAGGCTTGCACTTCTGAATCGATCGGTAATACTTTCTTTAACTTTGTTCGTGTTGTGAATTTGATTTCATTTTTTTAGTTTGAGATTGAAATTGAATTTACATCAGTTTTAGCGAAATTATACAAGAAGTTCTAGTGTATCAGATTTTCGACAGTAACGATATGGTTGTTTGCTGCATTTCCTTACATACTCATCTGTTAGAGTGTGAATTTTAGCAGTATGAGGATAAAGTAGTACACGTTTCAAAGACGAGCCTTTGATTACTTAGTAGACGGCTGAAGCTATTGATGTCTATGTTACATGAGCGTAGTTAAAATCTTGCAGACACTCTTTCGATGTTCACGCTTTATGTGTTGCTATATAATAACTGTATAATGCTTCAACTGGTGCGTTATCCATCTTCTCATCTAGCAACTTAAATGTACTATGTTTCATAAGAAAGAATGTCTATCTTATAAGCTGCAGAATGCTTCCTGTTTTGGCAGCACATTAATTTGTATCCAAATTGTGATAATGTTCTTCGTTATGAGTGCAGATAATGCCTGAGCATGGAGAACACTCTTCAGAGAACTTACTTAACAGCATAATGGGCACAATTGCTGATAGTGTTTCTAAGCAGAACTCAGGGAGATTCTTTAATGAAGGAAGTTCAATTTCCAAAGACTTCAATAGGCTATTTGGACGGCAAAAATCCATCCATAAGGTCTTTGGAGGTGGCAAATGTAAGTGCTTTTTACTATTTGTCCACTTTACTTGCTTTGCAGAATTTCTTGTAGTGTCAACTTTTGCAGCTGCCGATGTGTTACTATGGAGGAACAAGAAGATTTCAGGAAGTGTTCTGGCTAGTGCAACTGTTATCTGGATGCTCTTTGAGTGGCTTGACTATCACTTTCTTACTCTTCTGTCTTTTGCTCTTATCATTGGAATGCTTATTCAGTTTGTGTGGTATAATGCTTCCAAAATCCTTAATAGGTATATGTGTTTTGTTGATTTTATTTATTTATATCTTTTTTTGGTTAACCTTCTCAGAACAGCATAACAATTTAACCATGTTTTAGGTCACCATCTGAAGTACCTAGGCTTGTTTTACCTGATGAACTCTTTGTCAATTTTGCTGTTTTTGTTGGTCGCAAAGTTAATCAATTCTTGGGTTTCATCCAAGATGTTGCTTGCGGGAAGAACCTCAAACAATTTGTGCTGGTATGCCAGTTCCTTACTCCTCTAATTTTGAGGCATTTGGACATTAGATGCCTTTTAATTCCATGATTGGCTCCTGTTATGTTCGCCTCCAGCGCAAGATTGACGTTAATGGCAATGGGGTCATAGAGGTTATGCTTGTAGGACATTGTTGATGACCTTCTATCCTTAGGATTATGTCTTTCACTTGAATAACTCAATGTTGTTACTGCTGGACGTTCTATGGGTTTTATTTCTTGACAGAATTAATGTTCACATACTTGTGTCAGACTACCATGTTTTAAGTCTTGCTGTTGACTCTTTTTTACCTTGCACCCACATCATGGTTTTGCTTTATTGATGAAATTGCTCATTATTGTCCCACAGGTCATAGCAGGCATGTGGGCAGCTGCAGTTATTGGAAGTTGGTGTAACTTTCTAACCGTCCTTTATATCGGTGAGATGTCTTGATAGCCTGCTAAATTTTTTTATGCTTTTTAGATTGAAAAATGAAGTTGCAGCTATATTGGATTGTATCAATCACTTGTTTTAGAAGTAATATGGTGATCCATTCAAAAGTCTACCTTTATTTGCATCTTAGAATCTGGCTTCTTATAATTTGGATGTCCTTGAATTGCTGTATCATCTTCTAGTTTTTGTTAAAGCTATTGTGAGCTTGGCATTGATGGGTAGAATGCCCATGCCGATGTTTAAGTTCCAAACTTTATCTTTTGAAGACCTTGCTAAGTACAAAGTATAGAAATGAATTAGTCCAACAACGAGCCCCTGTTTCTTTGAAAGTAGTCAGCCATCAGCTTTATTAGGTTACAAATTACAAAGTATACAAGTGCAATTAGTGGTAGAATGAGCCCCGGTTTCTTGGAAATAGTCAGCCATTAGCTTTATTAGGTTTACAACAAATAATTTATGGCTAAAGAGGATAAATATTGGGGCTTTATGGAACAAGCTCATCTGTTTCTTAGGATAAACTGTTGACATATTCATGTTAGTCCCTTTCTTTCCAAAAGCCATATAGAAAGAGGTTTAGAACCTGCAGTTTTTTATAGCATTTGATTTTGCAATGGATGGGTCTAAATTCATGATAAATCTTTATCTGTTTGCATCTTTCCAATTGTGGAAATTACTAAGGTGCATCGAAATTTCTTGAAATGTTGGTGATATGATGGTCGCATCCAGCAAGGACAAATGTTATTATAAATTAGGTTTTGTTGCAAGTTACAAGCTCTCTTCGGCATCTTAAAAATTGGTGTTTCTTCCAGGATATGTATCTGCACATACTCTGCCAGTGTTGTACGAGAGATATGAAGATCAAGTTGATGATTTTGCCTATAAACTTCTTGGGCAACTGCAAAGCCAATACCGAAAGCTGGATGAGGGCATGCTGAGCAAAATACCCAAGGGTAACTTGAAATCGAAGAAAATGTAGTGAATCTTATTGATTAGTGGTATAGCATGTTAAAATGCCATGTTTGTGTACTTGTGGCGTCTCTAGATGAATTTTGTGCAGGCATTATTCTACTAAAACTATCATGTAGACTTTTGAAAATTTGCTTCACTTTCTAGTTGGCAATTTGCTGGTTTTTCTGGTGAGTGCAAGTGCTGAGTTGTTTTATCAAGATAACACTATAGAAAGAAAGTTCAAGATTATAATTTGAATTCATTCATTGTGATTATATGAGAAAACAAGAAGATTTCCCCAACAGAAAAAAAATTAGTAAAGAGCTCAGAAGTGCTGTTTCATCTTAATTGAGATCAGGAGGTGCGAGACCAACGGATCACCTTCTATGCACTAAATTTCTTCACCGCTCTTTCTCAGGGTGTGAGAGGCTCGAACTCTCGACCTCAGAGATAAAACTCATTACAGCTATGAGACCTACGCGCTAGCCAACTGCGCCACAGTCTCTTCGTTGCTTTTAATTCCAATTTCTCATCATTGAAGAAATTCATACAGAAATACTTCTAGAATTCTAACAGGTTTTAAATTGTTTATACTAATTTGGGAATCCATGATTATTTAAGTTTTACCAACAAGAATATAAAAATAAAAAAATAAAATAGAAAAAGAAGGTGTTCCGTTTGTTAGGTTCTCCGCAAGAACATTCATGAGTAATCAAGTAATAACAAAGATCTGGTGGTTCCTTTATTGTAATAGAAACACCAAAACGCATCAATATGATCAATCTGGTATTCTTTCCATTCAAATTGGCCTAGTCTAAACATCCAATGACTGATTTTTTTCTATCATCTACATCAAGAGCTTGGATAAAAATTAGTTTATATTCTGATTAAACTAAAACCTTGTTATTATATATTAATTTATAATTTTTTATTTGAACCGTAAAAATTAAATTTAAAATTTTTGTATGTTCTTTCTAATCCAAAAATACCTAAAACGTGCCTCAAAGAAACAGAATGTCTCTATCTCCTCATATATAATATAGACATACACATTCCTCCATTTGTGCTGTATTACCAACACTCATCATGAACTCGTACGAATTAAGAGTAAGAAGCTTAAAACAACAGGGTGATAATGGGAAGAAAGCAGACAATAATATTGATTCAAACTCACACTTCGAAAAGATCATGTTAAGAAGTTTTGACTCACATTATTTATATTGTCTAGGTCTTTAGACTTTACAAAGTTTGGGTTAATTCTTCTGATAAAATTTTTATTTTTGTATCTTTAAAGTAAAATATTTGGGAGTATTTTTTAACTCTATTTCAAGACAATTTTTTATTTAACGTTTTCATAAACCTTCTATGATACTATACAAAACTTTAAATTTTACAAAAATTAAAAATTTTACGTCATAAAATATTCATATTGTTTATTCTTATTATTTCGTTAGATAAAAAAATATTTTCTCAAAAAATTTAAAATATTCTTCATTGTAAAAAAATCGTTATTTCATAAGCATTTCTAAATATTTCCGAAGTCATTCTTCTAGCGTGCCTAAATGAGCAGAATTGGGTTGAGTTGCTGGTAGTTTATGCAGCAGCAAGTGGCTTACAACCTGCTTGTGCTGCTGCTCAAATGCTTTGTTAGGAATAAAAACAAGTCCTCCTTTACTTTGTTAGGAATAATAACTACATCTTACTTTACTACATGTTTATTATCAGTAGCATTATTCGTCTATCTTGTGATCAGTCCTTAACTAATATCAGATACATATTAACATCGTTAAGCTGATTAGAAAATATCTCTTCAATTAGTTTGCTCACAATATTGTATTAAACTTAAATATATTTACTCAAACTTTCAGCTTATACAAAAATATCTCTATGTTCTCTTAATCATCATGTGTTAGGTGAGAGTAAAATTTCAAAGCTTAATTTGTTGAAATAAAGGGAAAAAATCTTGTTTAATAGGAACGTAAGCCTCGTGATTAGAGTTTTAATTTGGGTTTGTTAATTTGATATATAGGTGACTCATTAGTTGATGAATGAAAAAGTCCACACAAGTTGGGAGTTGGCAATAAGTTGCTCTCATGAATCTCATTAGTTGATTATTAATTATTCATTGCAATAATAATTATGATTTTTGTTAGTTTTACTACAACTCTGAATTTTTTTTTTAAAACCTAATTGTGGATGGTATAAGTTGTAGGTTTATGTATGTTTTGTATATGAAGAAATAGGAACCAAACACAATAAGGCAAAAAGCCATAAGCTAAAGTACAATGCTTAACGGGCCATGCCCGCTTATTTATTATTGATTAACAATATTGGTGATGTTATCAAATCGTCATCGACGTTTAATCAAACAGTTTAACACAATTATTAATTATGATCCTGTCAGCATGAGATTGAACTTTATAAGTGTTTTGCATTTATTTTTGGAGTCCATTGGAAATTATAATGCAAGTAATTTTTATTTGTTTCAAGCAATCTACTTAACGAATTCAAGATCAGCTAAACATGATGAAATTAAGGGAATTGGTTCTAAGAGTATTATTATTGATATATAGTATATGCATTTTAACAACAGCGTTACAAATTTACAGATCTGAAGAATTCAATAGACATATTTATATTTTACCACTGCAATAGCAAGACGCACCATTAGATAACCAGCTAGCTGCAAAGAACAAACACTCATCTTCACATTCTTACAGCAGAATTTGAAAATGAACTCCAAATGGAAGGCAAACCACCAGCTGCTGCTGCTGCTACTAGTGCTGCATGGTGATGATCACCAAAGTAGTTATCATGATGATGATCGTCAATCTTTGCAGTGAGCTGATCAAGCACTGTTTTCATGATCTTCTTGTCACAAGATACTTGATCATCAATGTAAAATGACGAGTTGTTGTTCATCATAGCGAATTCGAAGTTACCGCCGCCGCCGTATATTTGATTCTTGTTGTTGTTGTTGTTGTTCTGCTGCAGCTGAGCTATAGATCCATTGTTGTTGATTGTTGTTGGAATAATAATGTTGGAGAAGCAGGGCACCTGCTGATCAAACGAAATGTAGGTGTCCGTCGTCAACGGCGGAAGAAATGAAGACGAGCCACTGTCTTCATTTCCTCCTCCGCCGCCGCAGTCTGTTAAAACAGTGTTAAAATTGTTACTGCTGGAGGTGTTCGTCTTCGGAGAAATTCCTCTGCACTTGTTGAACACCTTGCACAACACCCAGTCTTTCTGCACATTGTTTAAAAAGACAACAACTAGTAAAAAAATTTCTGGGTTCACAAGACATAAATTAAGCACATGCTAAGAATTTGACTTTAAGAGGCGCACACATACCTTGCAGTAGAGTTTAGGAGTAGATGGAGACAAAAGATCGTCGGAGGCGGCGCCGTTGCCGGTTGGTTCCGCACGGAATTCGTGCATGACCCATTCAGTCTTCTTTCCTTTAGGAGCACGACCTTTGTAGAAAACTAGCGTCTTTCTCATTCCGACTACTATTCCCCGGCGACGAACAATCCGATCCTTTCCTGTTGCTTTCCAGTACCCTGACACGGTCGCCCTGTTCGTACGCTCTCCCGTCGCGTATTTTCTGTCTCGCAGACTGAAAAAGAACCACTCTTTGCCTCCGACGCACGCCGTCACTGTGTGTCAAACAAATTCAAAACGCATTCATCATGTGTATCTGTAGATTGTGAATACTTGTTTAAGGATGAAACTTAATCTCAAGGTCCCAAATTCTTGATATCTAATCTTAATATTCTAAAACTCTTTCAGCTATGCAATTAATCTCACACGATCAGGAAGCAATTAACAAAATCAAAAGAAGAAAGGAAGAAAAACAATCTTGCCGGTTGTGAAAACCAACCAAGAAACTAAAGAAGTAGAGGATATATGAAAGATTCAATAAGTAAAACGAAACAAATAATTAATTAATTACCTGGGAGATCCCATGGTTCAACTTTGTTAAGATCAACATCAACCAATACAGGCCTTCCATAGTACCCTCTGTTGCTGCCGATATTCGATGAAGCCCTCATAGGCAAGAGATAGTCGCAAACGAGCTCGTCGTCTCTCGGATGAAAACGGAATCCGGATGGCAGTTCAGCTTCGATCATGCTCAAGGAACTCATGTTTCCCTAAAATAGTTTCTCTTCTATAACTTTCTATCTATCTATCTGAAGTAGTACTCCAGTTTTCTTGTTGTTGCAGGGCTTTCAACTCTTTAGATAGATAGTATGAACAAGAAAAAAACGTTTGTTGAATTTTTTACAAGAGAATGGAATGGAGAGTTGTAAGGTTTAATAAGGTATTAATAGGAAAAGCAACAACAGCACGAGTCAATCTCTACAAGTTTTTGCTCAACATGGTAATCAAATCACGTAATTATTACTAATCAACAATTTTTCTTTTGAACACAAAAAAAAAATTAGTAGAGTGAAAACGCAGACTTTCTTTTGAACAAAATGTTAATTTTGCTTACGTGGCATATGTGATGACGTGGTATTACCTGTTCACCTCCCGCCAACACCCACCGGCGTCATCCCTGAGAACGACCCTTCAGCTGTTTGGTGTTGCACATTCTCTCGCGACCAATGAGATCATTGGAATTGGCAGCCCTTGTTTTTTTATCTTATTTGGTTTCTAACCAATTACCATTAAATAGACTTTAATTAAAGCAGTTGACGAGGTCTTATTATTGAATGATTGAGCAAGAATTTTATGTATTAGTGGCCCAAGCAATGTATTTAAATAGTTTTTTCTTTTATGAATTTTAGTATCCAATATTTAATTTTTAAAATATAATATATATATATATATATATATATATATATATATATATATATATATAAAGTAATAATTATATATGTACTATATTTAGATTATAAATTTTATATAAATTCATTTATTTTAAAATATCTAAATTAAGTTCTAGATTTTTAAAATACAAAATATGATTAAGAATTGATTAGCTAAATAAAATAAGACTTTATTTAATAGAAATTATTTTTCTTCTTATTACAAGAGGTTTGGAGAAGTTGGAAGCTCTCCTCGTTTATTTATTAGCATAAAAATTTAAGTAAGTTTACACGCTATAAACACTATAAATATTTTAATTTAGTTTAATTTATAAATGTTTATCTATGGATCAGTTTATAAAAGAAAAAATCCAAATAGATTAAAACTTGATCCATTTTCATAAACTTAGCTACTGAAATTAGTACAAACAATCAACTCTACGTTTTCTATACGGAAAACACTACTTATATTATACATTCGATTACGATGCAAAATATATTATAAAAAAACAATCGGGAAATTTCGATTGAATAAACCATCTCTAATTTGGTTGATAAGGATAAATATGGAGATCAACGTTCCCATCAACGAGCCATTTCTTTCTTCGCTGCGAAGAAAAAGGGAAGCAGGTTCATGCATATCAAGGGCATATTTTAATTACAACAAATTATACTTACTTTTCTTGATTTTAAATTTCATCAAGGATCAAAAGAGTACAGAAGCAAACATGATAAATCAATAATTTCTTTTTTTTTTTGAAAACGATAATTGAACTAGCTTAATGCTAATTACAGACTGAAATAGAAATTCTGCTACTGCTTGTTGAGGTCTAGGAATCCATCAGTTTCCCCTAACTACACGAAAAGAGCTGAATTTCCGGCGAATTACTTGGTCATCAATTCGGCTGCAAAAATCAAAAAGAAAAAAACAAAGTTGTAGCAAAAATATCAGAATGCAAAAATATCAAACCTTGACAGTTCACTTCCGAAGGTCGTGGTCATTGGTATTCAAGTCTCTGTGTTGCGAATTCAGGCAACCACATGTCAACCTTCGAATGGTTCGATTGAGCATCGCACCTCACGGGTGATGTTAGAGATAACCTAATTCACTAGGGACTTCATCATACTTGCATCACCGCACGAGGTTCTTATAATATTTATTTTTTCCAGTTCATAACGATGGAGACATGAAAATGAAAGCATTATGCAGAAATAAATAGAATCAGTCATCACCACACCATCCCAGTAGCTTTCTTTCAACAGTAAGCAGTGTCCTGTTCAAGATTTCTGAAATAAAGAATTATGATCTGTCACAGAGCAAAAAAGGTAAAGGAATAATACTCTCTGAGTAAAATAAAAAAGTAATTGAGGAAGGAACCTGATGAAAAAACAGAAAAATGACAAGAGATTAACTGCAAAATTTTACTCATTTTTAATCGTTTACTAATGCAAGTCAGAATCTGGAAATATATAACTCCTACAGGGTAAATGTAAGAAAGGAAACATATGAAAAGCTCAGAATATTTGTTCTTACCTGATCATATGGAGATTTCTACTTGAAACAGGACTCATGTAGCAGGCAAGAAGAATCAACATCATATAAGGAAACTGGACGTGTCCTTTCCAGCCAAAGCCATCACAGCGTTAGAAAATTCTCAATTCTGTTCATTCTCTATTCAAAAAAGAAGAATAAGATCGAAGGTTTCCATCAAGATCCTGTTAATTTACGAAATGCGTCATGGTGATTATTTGATTAAAGAAGAAGCAAGAACAATTACACCCTATAACTAAATGCACATTTTCCAAATAATGAAATACATGCAAGTATGTAACCATCTTCTCATGAAAAATAAGATAGTAAGAAAATATTAGCTCAATATCCATAGGAGATGAGCATGGAGTTTAGTCCCTGAACTAATAATGTAAATTCGGTTAGTTCTGATCAACCAATCATGAGAAGTAAAACAGGGGATTACTAGCCAATTGCAAAGACATCGATATCCAAGTTTTACACAGATAACAAATTCATTGCAATACAAATAAGTATCACCCGAGTAATATAGCTTTCCCTGAATACCAAATAATAAAAATACATAAATCAGGATTTATGTCAACTACAAACCATGCGACTCTCCAATAACTGATGACACATCAAAATCCATATGGTTGTGTGGCTCCAAGTTGTTGCTACTCCAATGGAACTTCTACGACTAAGGAGCGGTGTATAAGAGTCAACGTAGTTAGGTATCTCAAGTAGACGGACAAATAACTGTCTCTCTCAGCACCATCAACTGAGATGGTACTTAATTAGAAAATCTTTAAAGTACAACCTTTAAACAGGGTTGTTGAATTGTTCACAAAAGACAAAGGCTATGCTTTTACTTTGTGCCATTTATGTGGTGCAAATTAAGAGCCCTTAGATATGAAGCTCCACCTGTGGCTTGCAGTGACATTGATTTGCAACAAATACAGAAACATGAAGCCAAACATACTGTAAGTATTCTAGACACAAAAGCAAGCTCCATTATTCATGTACAACCAATAGGCCTTTTTCAATTGAGAATTTGTTATTTAGTTTGGCAATACACAGTTGAATATGGGCAAGTACAGCAACAGAGAACATGCACCAGAACTTACTTGCCATATGTATTCAGCCGTAAAATAGAAAGCAGTTAAAAGAACTTAAAAATGGTAAGCTACAAAGAAATCCTATTATTATCAACTTGCTAATCGGTTAAGTTTGCTGGATATTAACAGCCAAAGAACAACCTTTTCCTGCTACAGACTTGGTATGACCTTCTGCAGCTTCTTTAGCTATGGTAGCTTAATACAATCAAATCAAAAGAAAATAATGAAGATTCATAAGGAGATACAATTATTACCTAATGATGATGGAATTCTGGCATCATATCTAAAGATTACCTAGACATGAATTTAGTATTACCAAAGTGATTGGAGATCATTACTCCAAAAATGATCATAGATCAGTCAGGGTCCTTGATGTATGTCATTCGCATGCAGCTAAGAACCACAACTAGTAGGCATCAATGCAGACTAAGCAATACCCACTTATTTCTTAAATTAACACAGTGATTACCAATGGTTAATCACCCACTTAACACCATTACTTGTCATAAAGACTGCCTAGCTAATCCACTTGAGACAAAACTCATCAATAAGGTTTTAATTAAGATATAACTTCTTATAATAACACCTGTTCTGATTTTCTCAATGTCCAAACAAAGCTTAAGCTCAAAGGTGATTTCTATGCAAATACATTTGTTGGAGAGGTAATCGTTGGTTTGTAAATGCTACAAACAACGAAAAACAATAGTATTGAAGGCAGCCTTCATGATAATGCCAAAACAAATGTCAATCTGCATTTCGACACAAACAATCATTGTGCTCATCGCATAGTAGAGAAGATCTCAAAACCGAAAGTTCGTAGACTTCCATGAGATTCAGAAGGATCTGAGGAGAAAACGGTACTGTTTTCTCAACTAAAATCTAACTTTCACGATTCATTCGTAAACTTGAATTATGTCTGTAAATTAGAAAATAGAATGTCTAAAATTTACCCACTCTTAATTTAAGAGCTCCAGATCCTGTCTGAAAAACCGGGTATCAAAACCAGGCCAAGTGGCCGCAATAGTTTGTTGGATTTGATCCTCTGATGCTGATGAAACAATGGTTGTCATCCAAATTTGGCTAATAATACTGTGCAGCTAAGGTTTGAAATTTTTCAAAACATTTCGCCAGTAAGCAATCTAGGCGTTTCGATCAACTGCCAAGAAGGAGGCGCGAGAAGGACCAACCAACTTTTAACGGACGTGTCGAAATTTTAAATTGAAGATGTGAATTTATCAGCTAAATTTAAAGGATCCAAAATAAAACCCTTTTAAACAGGAGCCTACTATTGACTTTGGCCCAATTCCAGGCCCATCTATCTCTAAGGATGCTTTTTTTTTTTTTAATTTTGAAAATAAATTTTTTAGAAGTTAATTTTTAGAAGTAAATTTCTAAAAACAGTATCGTAAATGTGAGTTGAATTTATATATATATTTTATAATTAAAAATATGTTGAAAATAATTTTTATATTTTTATATTTTATTTTATATTTGGAAATGAAACATTAAAAAGTAAAGGAAAGTGAATTTTTTTGGTGAAAAGAACGCGTATTTAGATTTGTTGGATAGTGTCCTTTGGATACTGTTTTTTCAGACTTTAGTCAAAATTATATTATATTCAAATTCATAAATACTAGATTCTGTCGTAAGTATTTCAATAAGTTTTTGCAATTTCAAACTATTATAGTTTACCTACCTCTAAAAATCATACTTTTAACCGTTTTAACTATTTTTCCTTGTATAGTTTCACTTTCTTTTAAAATATTCTGCTTCGTAATCTATTTCAACTAGTTTTTAAAACTAATTCAATGTAATTAAGAAAATATTTATCTTGAAAATAACTAATTATCTTTTTAAAGCATAAAACTAAGTTCATATAAGTTGTACTTATACAGTTTAAAATTAAATTCAAATATAAAGTATGATATCTCATAGGTATAACTTCAATTTTTTTAGTCTAACTTTAACGTTACTAAACACAAGATGAACCATCACAGTAGATTCTTGAAATCTCGCTTCTTGCAAAGTTTCGGTGCGTTTGAAATTACTTATAAAATAAAAATTTTTTAAAATAAAAATTATTTTTATTCTTTTTAAAAAATAAGTTTTATTTTTTTATTTTTAAAAAATAATAAAAATATATAATTAAAAAATTTCATTATATAAAATTTTTTATATTTTTTAAATTTTAAATAAATTTTTTAAATATTTATAAAATATGTATTAAAAAATATGAAATAAAAATTGCAAAATTTTGTTGAGAAATCTAACTCATTTAAGGGCGTATTTATTTTGATAAAAAAATAGATGCAGTGAATTTTTTGAAATTCAATTTAAAAAATTAAACTAAAAATTAAAAATATTTAACAAAAAATAAAATTATATATTAATATAATATTTATAATAATTTTAAAAATAAATTTTTAAAAAAATTTTATTAATAAAAAGATTTTATTTTATTAAAAGTAAGTTAAAAAAAATAAATTTAAGGTATCGGTAAACACGCCGTTAAGTATCTCGCAATCTTTAACTAAAAAAAAACTAATACATATTGATTAGATAGATCAACAACAAACACAACAGCTTCGATTCGATTGAATAAAACGTACCAGCTGTATTTGCAGAGGTTCCAGTAATCAGTCTATTGACTGAATACCGTCAGTCCAAGCCAGTGAAACCCCAGCTACAGCATGCTAGCCACATCTCTCCTCTCCTCTCTATCTCTATCAATTTTAAAACGACCCTTCGCGATTATTGAAAACCTGTTCAAAGAACAACAATAAACACAAATGTTTGTTTATAATTATACAATACCGTTCATGTTAGTTTTCCAGGTTTTTTTCTTGATAAAGAAATCGTTAACGGATGAAGAGAAACAGAGATGATACAGCACAGTACAGAGTAGCCAACCCGCCCAACCGTGCTGCCTACCCACCAGGTAGCCGGCTTCTTCTTCGCGGGCGCCAGCCAAAAAACTAAATAAACAAAATTCATGAAAATTCGCGCCTTCCAATATCATCCACTCACCGTTAATCTAACGGCTGAGATTAATTCTCGAGGCACTAATAATTATCACGGCTGGACCTACGTCTGGTTAAAGCTTTTTATACGTATACGGTTGCTTTTTGGTCTCTCCATGGAAGTACACCGGCAAACAAGTCCAGCCCATCCCCACTGTACGGTCAGTTGTGGTCCCCGTTTTACTTCACTACCACGTGTCGGTTACCAATTATCCTTCTTGGTGGCATGGTAAACGACAACTGGCGTCCATGTGACTGCAGAGTAGAGAATATACACCGTCAGATCAAACGAAAGTAAAACTACCGGTTCGGATTTTGAATAAAGATTGTCACGTGACAGGGAGGTTGAGTGGGCCGGCCGGCGGGGCAATCCAGATAAGTCAACGAGACTGCGAAGGTGACAGGCGCGTCAAATCGATCAGGACCGATTTTATAACGGAATACTATGGTTGTGTCTAGAATTCCAAACATGCCCCCGGAAATAGGGGTATTTTGGTAATAGTTTTGATCACGTGGGTCTCAGCATGGTTAAGCAATAGATTTTAAGGGAGAAGAAGAAGATAGGGGTGGCACGGTGCCAAAACCTACTGCACTTTATATAGCTACCCACTAACTCTTTTATCTTCCCTCTTCTTTCTCTCTCCACTCTTTTATTTTCTTTCTCTGGTCTCTATTTGCTACAATTTGCTTGATTGATTAATCGATTGAAGCTTTGCAATGGCATCAGCATGTGTGAACGGCGGTACGGCGACGCCGGAGCCGTTTCTAGATCGGCCACCGGCGTATTCATCGTACGGTTGGTTGAGTCCTCGAGCTTCTTTTAGCCGAGAAGAACCACCGGAATCGAACTCGAAGACAACCGGAGTGAAGGATTCTTCAACTAATGCGGAGGTGGTGCTGAAGGACGGAGCAGGAGAAGATGAAGAGTTTCTGGCTTTTGAGTTCAGGTTGGGAGATCCGGCCACGATGATGACTGCCGATGAGTTGTTTTCGAACGGGAAGCTTGTGCCGTTGCAGATGGCGGGAACTCGGCTGGCGGCTGAGACGCCGGTTGAGATGCGATCACCAGAGAGGCGGAGAGCGGTGGAAGCGCCTGTTCCTGATGTCTACGCGATGTCGCCGCGAGCTCCGACGTGTTCGAGCAGGTGGCGTGAGCTTCTACGTCTACGGAAGGTTCGGAGCTCGAACTCTAAGTCGGACTCTGACAGGACTTCTACAACTACTGCTGCCGCCATTAAGAACTCAAGCTCGAACTCCGGCTCTGCAGCTGCCAGATCACTGAAACATCTCCTTCACCGCAACACGAAGCCTACCTCCTCTATTGAAGCTCCGCTGATGAATCTCCCGCTGTTGCGCGATGACTACGATTCCCTGCTCTCTGTTTCGTCGCGTCTCTCTCATTCTTCTTCGTCGTCTTCTTCAGCTGCGGACCACGATGAGTTTCCCCGCTTGTCTCTGGACGCTGACAAGCAAGGTAGCAGAAACCCGCCGCGAGTGCGGATCTCGAGGCAGAGATCGGACGGTCTTCAGCTGCCTGCTGTGGGTGGTAGAGTCGGTCGGAGTACTGCAAGGCGGTCGGCTGCAACGCCGGTGGCTCCACCGCCTAGGTCTGCTTCCGTGGACAGTCCACGTATGAACTCTTCGGGCAAAGTTATCTTCCAGGGCCTCGGTCGAAGCTCGAGCAGTCCGAGTAGCTTCAATGCCAATGGCGGTGGTCAGAGAGTGAGATATCGAGGAATGGAGTTCACTCCTGTGATCAATGTTCCTGTGTTCGGCTTCGGGCAATTGTTCTCTGCACAGAAGAAGGAGAAAGACAGAGAAACCGGCAACAGCGGCAGCAGCATTGGTTCTGCGGCGGCAATGGCGAGCAAGGGGAGCAGCAGGGGAAGGATTGAGAGGGAAAGATCACTAGGTAACTAATAGATATATAATGAGATTGACGAGAGCGATTTGTTTCTATTTTATTTTGGTTTAACTGTTCTTTCCTTGGATTGCCGGTTTTTGTACTGATCTAAGTACTAATGGGGCTATCTCGCTTTAGATTTTGAAGATGTAAATATTAGACCTTGATCATCTTGCTAATATTGTGACCCTCTTTTTTTATAAAAAATCCAAACCGTGTTTGTTATGCAATCAAATAAATAACCAGGGATGCTGAGGTAGATCCATGCAACTTTGAAACCTTGCTTGATGTTGCTGTTTATTTGCTCTTCCATTTGTAGTGAGATAGTGCTACTGATTTCTACTTGTTTTCTTGCTTGGTCACCTTAATTAGTCATTGAATAACCGAACATATATCTCAAATGTCATTGCTTTTTACATTACAGACAAATCACTGAGGTGAGTAATACCCAATCAAAAGCTAGTGGAGCTGTTCCATTAACTATGTTGTTCTGTGAGCATCACTCATGGTTGTCAATTCGGTCATTGCAGCATCTTGCATGTGTTATTCATGATTACTGATGATTCAGTCAAATACTATAGGAGGAACTGGTAACATCTTTTTAACGTGCAACATTGAATGAAGAAGTTAAGACTTCTCTTGGCTTTTCAATGATAAATGCTAAAAGAGTAACATAGATGGACTGTCAAGTCAATAACAGAACATAATAGGATTAAGAATAACTAATCTCAAGTTAAGCTTCCTCTATTTGTTATTTCTAAATCTCTGGACCGGGAATTTTCCTGTGCTTACTATTTGTTTTGAAAATAGAATCTTGAATGGGGATTTTGTCACATAGTAGGCCGGGGGAAATGATGAATGATGTGGAAAACATCAAAGCACAGAGGCTGCCGTCCAGGTTGGAGGTGGCTCTGCTGAGTTAAATTTGCACGTCAGTCTGATCCCCCACACACTAAAAATACCCTACTCGTCTCCTCCTTCACTATGCTCTACTGTTTTTCTTTCTTGACTATTCATTGAATAATTGTTTCTATATTGATACATCATTGCTCATGAACCAGATCTTTACATCCGTCTACTGTTTTGATATTATCAGTCTGGTAGCTAGTTGTTGCTAAACTGTTTTGGATTCTGATGTCTTTGCACATCAACAGCATCGTCGCATTGAGCTGGTGCAAACAACCACATAAGAGAATATCATTATTTAAATAAAGTATAAAAGATGTGATTCCAATATTTATTCATATTTATGCATTTCTCTATTGACCGGGCCTAGAGGCTAGTTGGTCGAGATATCAGGGCCTGGAATCAATCAGGCCGAGCTGGCACAGCTTTTACTGTTTTGGGCCAGATCGGCTGGAGAATGTTGGCCCAAATGTCACCTCTATGTTTGACATATTGCTCACAGTAGCATTCATCACTCCTAGATTTCCAACGGGTCTTTTTGGAGGAATTTATACATGGACACTAACATGTAGTGTACAAGGAATTGGAAGTGCTACTCAAGTTTTCGTCTTCACCATAAGCAATTTTCCTATTAGCGCGTGCTTTAAATTTTCCTATCATGTGTTTTCTGTTGTTCATTGAACTGAAAATCCAACTTTTATTTTACTTTTCAGAAATTTTATCACTTTTTAACTTTTAAAATTCTGTTTTTTACTTTCAATTCACTTTTAAATAAATTAAAATATTAAAATTAAAAACATTTTTAATTTACTTTTAAAAAGTTTTATTTTTCACTTTATACTTTTGTAGAATTTCACTTCTGCCCATTTGAAACATTGCACTTTTAGTAAAGCATGATTAAACTAAACTAATCAATCATTCTAAAATCTGCTTGCATGTGACTCCTATCTACCTATGCATGTGGTTAATTACTTTTATTGCTATAACTGTTGGAGTTTTTACCTTAGATCCAACTTAGTTGTTTGGAGCTCTGGTGGCAGTAACATGGAGGGAGCAGGTGTTCTGAATCCTTTTGCTCTGGTTCCAGGAAGCATTGCAGGTTAAAGTAATATATCTTTTGCTTGTCCTTGCCCTTAGCTTTTATTTTACCTTCTTTTTGAAAAAATGTTGGTCTTTTGTCTTCTTCTTTGATCTGGAATTCAATTCATCAGTAAATCTGATGCTGGCAATGAAGTATCATTGGCCACTACTAATACCTTATTTAAGTCTACACGCTTTTGAACATAACAGCTAAGGATGGTTGGTTTGTGTTTTATATTTTTTGCAAAAGCTGTTTAAGTACTTTGGCATCTTGTTATTTGTTGTACATGTTGAGAAGGCAGAATTTCTTTTCTCAACAGTATAATAATAAATAAGTTCATTGATTATATTTCAGCATTGGTGGTAACTTTTTGGGGTTTCTATGTTTTTTGTTTTTATCAACCATTATCCGAAATGGTTTTCTTTATTACTGTTTAACAGATGAGTCTATGTCTTATATCTATTTCGTCTCCAGGCGAATGAATTGGAGTTATTGAATATATATATACTAATATACACATTGTTTTTGTGTTCTCGTCGTCTGTGTTGTTTAGTGGAAGACAAACACAGTGCTGCAGCTATATTGTTGGTATTATATACGAAGGCAATTGCTTTTTGCAACTCCCCAAAGAGAAACGTTGTAGTTAAATCTGCAACTTGTTTGACTGTTCTGGTTCATGTAATGTTGAAAGGGCTTGCAGTAATATAGCAGCATTCAGAGCAGTCGAGCAATGAGTGCGTGTGTAAAGTTTTTATCGTGTATGTTGGACTGCAGGGCCAACTTTTACCAAGGAACGTGGGTCGATTATTGTATGCATATGCTGCTTTTGCTATTTATTTTAAAATGTCACAGGTTTCCAACAGGGATGCTGAATCTTCTCTAGTATCTACGCGTAGAGTGAATAAAAGTGGATTGATGAATTTTTTTGAAATACACTCTCATTATACTGTAGCAGTTTATAGTATTGTAAAAATAATTGTTGACAAAACAAATAAGAGATGCGATTATTGGATTTTTCACATCCAATTAAAAAAGTTAGTAACTTTGATAATTCGTTCGGCTGTGTATTGATATGCCAATTTGATGTGAATCGAGAGAAAGAATAATCATAATAGAGTAACATGTTTCGCAAACAAAAAATTGTAAAAGAAAAAGAAGCAAGAAGGAATTATCGAGATAGAGGAAAGCCAAAAACGGCACAAACCCTTCCTAACCAATTTTTTTAAAGCCCATCTTATGTGGCCCATTAATGCTGCATCTATGATTTCTCACAATGTTCTCTCAGAGAAGAAGGAAAAAACTTGAAAGAAAAATCACAGCATTTTGTTTTCAATCCCTGCAATTTTCTCTCAGTCGCATTCTTTTTGTTCGAATATAATGAATACTATACAAGACAGACCAGCAAGAGAAGATCCTCTACTATCTCATGATGCACTCCGTCGATTGCTGCAAACCAAACCAGAGGTTTTCTCTTCTTTCCCGGTCTCTTCAATCATCATCAATTAAATTTTGATTTCACGGTGTTAGGATTTTCAGTATCCTTAATCGTTGCTGTATGTATATATTGAACCATTGTCAGTTTCAAATATAATTTCAACTTTGTTCTGATTTTAACTTCTAATGAACATATATCACTACTGTTTCAGTTACTACTTGGGAATGGGAGGCATGACCAACTCTGTAATGCAATGCATGAGCAGGTGCTGGACTATGAAATTTCATTGATGAGAATCTCCAACATTTGCCTTCAAGAACAGGGAGGTGTTCAAAACAACAGGTAACACAAAGACTTGATCAGTTAAGATTACCAGTAACTTCTAGTTGAAATTTTCTTATAGGATAACAATGATGACTCCGCGCGTAGAGAATTGAAGTAATAATTTGAAATGTTTGAAATGTGGAGCTTATCTGTTTTCATTGAATTTCTTGTCAAATTAAGGTGATATGTATGTAGTCATCTAGCTTTTAATAAATGTAATGATCTTGAATAAATTCCAAGCTTTGGAAATGGGGGACCGATAGAGACTAGAACTGTTTAACACTAATCTTACGTACTTTCCTGCATTTAATTATTATAACAAGTTTGACATAGTTTAAAATTTTTCATTCATAAACTTTTTATCTGGAAAGTTTCCAACAATCAGAATGGAATCATATGATAAGTCTGGGAACAGATAATGTTTTCTTTTTCTTCTGTGAATTTTATTATAAACAAACTATAACTTTATAGTCAGTCTCAGTAATCTAAACATGTCACCTGGTTTTGATAACTAAACAAATAAATGTTTTTAAGCACTTGATATGGATTAGTATCTGAACATAAAATCAGAAATGATGAATTTTGTCGGTTACAATTGAATGGCATATATTCAGAAACACAAAAAACCTTATGGTGCCGGATAGGTGCAAATCTTAGAAGATCAGATGGTCTTGTTTGAACTTAGAGAGAACTTCCAGTAAAGTTGAAGAAAATGATGGAAAAAAAGTTTTGATAATATTTATCCTTGTTCCTGTTTAGATTCTTGTAGTGGGTTGGTCCTCTGAAACAACTCTCCACTCTCCTTCCCTCCACTTAATCTTTGGCATCGAAATCTTCTTGACCCCACTCGACTCCCAATCAATGACATGGAGCATTGAGAGACTAAGGTTCTGAATACAGACTTAGAGAGCGTTTAAAAATACTTTTAAAATAAAAAATATTTTTATACTATTTAGGAAAATAAGGTTTTTTTAATCGAAAAAAAAAATAATAAATAATAATAAAATTGTAAAATTTTTTTATATTTTTTAAAATTTTAAATAAATTTAAAAAATATTATTAAAAATTTATTAATAAAATAAAATAAAATAATTTAACTGGAGCGAAACGCACTAAAAAGTTTCGAAATTATTTGAAATATTTTTGAAATAAAATATTTTTTTAAGCAATAAAAATATCTTATAAAATTTTTTATATTTTCTAAATTTTTAGATAAATTTTTTTAAAAATTTATAAAAAATGTATTGAAATATATTAACTGAAAAATTGAAAAATAATTTTTTTGAAAAGCTTTGTCAAACGCACCCGAAATCTGAAAAGACGAAACTTCAGAATTAGCTTGAGATTGAAAATTTGTCACTGAAGATGAACTATCATTGCTAAAGTTAACCTGATTTGATTTGTTAAGTAAACTTTCGTCAGCGTCACTTGTGTATATTATGAGAAATGAGAATGGCTTTTTACCTTAAGGTGAAATTAATTTATGGATCTTGTATAGGTGATCATGGTGTGTTATCAGCAAAAAAACATTATATTCTTACATGAGTACAACTTGCTCAAGTTGATATTAGTACTTGATCTGCCACTCTCCTGTCTACCTGGTCCATTTGACAGATGACAGAAAAGTTATTCCTGAAACCTTCAAACTTAAAAAAAAAAAAAAAAAAAATCTTACAGACTCTAGTCGTTTCAGAAACTTATAAGCTCTGCAGATTTCTGATAATGTTAAATATTTGATTTTAAAGAAAGCCCATCAATTTGATTGCAAACAGAAAACAGAGAGCTCTTTCAATGAGTTTGCATGGAGCATACGGAGAAATAGCAGGAATTAGATGCAAAAAACACAAGTAAAATAAAGACACGAAACCAACTCATCTATTGACATAGATATACTGAAAAGGACTGAAGCAATATATAACCTTCCGTAGAGGAAGGAATAAGAATTGTGAAGTACAAATTTGTCGGTACATTAATCAGATCAGTGGAGTCACAGGGCCATCAATAACCTGTTGACATAGTACTATGAACTTATGTTTATGTTATGTTCCCATTTACAGAAGAAAAAGAAAAAAAAAGAAAGAAATTCCCTGCATCTCTTTTTATTAGCTGCTGTTGTAGGGTACCAAACACATCGTCAAAAATTGGTTCATGCTGTAGTACAACATGTAAATTAGACTGGTTAATATAATTCAATAACAAGATGTCAAATTCATCACTGAATTTCAGGTTGAGCATGACATACCAGACTGGTTCTATTGATAATTTTCTGAGGGGACTCTTGCACCTGCAGACAGACGACTATTACCAACTGTTGCTGACGGCTGGTTCTGCTGTTCCATGCGCGATCCATATGCATATAGATTCATGGCCTGCACTAAGTGAGTTAAATCAAATATTCTGGGTATACAGAATCAACTTTTAGAAGAAAAAGTTAAGATTATACTATAGAATGAGGATTGACGAACCTGTGGAGGTTGTTGCCTGTTTTGGAATCCGAGGAATTGAGCATATGTTTCAGGAAGGCAGATGTCTCGCAATTGATTAGGGAGATTGACAGAACTTAAAGGCAGAGATGTAGGTAGGGGCTGAGTGACTATAGGGGTGCTTTGTAGTTGAACTGCGGTATGAAGGGAAGGCATAGGAGCAGGACCCATGCCCATGCTCATGCGCGACATATACTGTTGGATTCCTGGGAACATCATCGGTGCAATGCCACTCCCCATCCACATTATCTGCAAAATTTGTAAGAAACTGAAACCTCTAGTCCTAAATTTCAAATGAACACTACCCTTGTAAACGAGCGTTTTTGTAGTCATACCTGAACTTGTAATTGTAGCGACTTCAAATACTCGATTGCTTCATCCAGCATTGAAGCTTTATCTGACTGGAAGTTACAAAATGTTCAGTTTCCTTCGCATTGCAGATTTAAGATTCTTGTAGTACAGTAAACTTCAATAATTTTTGGATATCAAGAAATGAAACTATCAGGTTGAGAGGGAAAGAAAGACAATAGTATGCACCTTGTTGCAGTGAGGTATGAGCTCTTGAAGTGCCCTCATCTTTTCATTAATCCTATCTCTTCTTCTCTATGACACAACAACAAAAAAGTTCAGCTGCATGTTAAAACCCTCGGACTTATTGTGTTATTTGCTCGAAATCTTACTCTTTCAGAGAGATTGTGCACTTCTGCAGCACGGCTTCTGCGTGCTGATGCTGACCGCTTTTCAGGTTTATGCGCATCAATTGATTCAAATTCTGCATCCTGCATACAAATTTCCGCATGAGAGTTTCAAATTCTCTTGTTCATATGAATGATTTAGTAAAATGAAACTTTAGCTGGTTGATAGATTACCTCACTTTGATACTCAGACTCCTCACGGTCTCTTCCCTTCCTTTTGTAGCCCTGATTACTGGTGCTCCGATGTCCTGTCTTAGCAAAACTGCTCCCAGATGCACCAGAAGATGAAGGTATCGTAAGTTCGCAATTGTTTGTCCTAAATCTCTCGTGCGGTGGTTGTTTTGTTGCAGCACCAGTTAAATCATTACTTAAAGTCTGGCTCCTTTCATTTTGGGTTTTGTTGCTACTGCAAATTGATCCTATAGGCTTCAGTGGTGAAGGTTCACCTACCTCACCAGCAACCCGATTTCCAACTACTGTCGGCCTCACTGATGAAGATTCAACTTTTGTAGCTGGCCTCCGGAAATTTGAGAAGTTTATATTACCTTCTCTTGCCAAACTTGGAACTGATGATGAACTGATTAAACTTGATTTTGGCGTAGGCGGGATTGCATCTCCTTCGTATAAAGCTTTAAATACAGCTGCTGCAGGGTTGTTTGCGATTGCCTTCTCCTGAACACTCAATCCAGAACAACTTCTAGAATCTGATTCTAAAAGAACACTGTTTTCTACTGATGACACATGCTTTACTCCTACAGTGATGTCTTTGCTTGGTTTTGGATTTGAACCAATATCATCATAAAAGAAATTTCCAAAGATTTCTTTCTCAAGCGATTCATCTAGCGGGTAATGGTACCATGGAGCATTCTCATACTCTTGAAGGTTGCCTGAATTCACAACTGATCCTATACATTTTGATTCAAGTTCCTGTCTTTCAGATTCTTGAGGCTTGCGATGATTTTGGCTTTGCAATACAACATGACCATTTTGCCATAAGAGCTCTACGAGATCGGTGTCTACTCTGTGAAAGCAATGAAAATTCAGCTAGAATTTTGTAGACCAAAAAAAAAGAGGGGAATTACATGGTAGATAGTTGGAGCAAACCTTGTTGGTATTTTCTGATTTGTGATGGAGTGGAGATTATCATGAGAAGGTCTGGAGTTATCTTCCAAGAACCAGTCTGGAACCAAATGGTTCATTGTTCAACTATAACAGAGATCAAGAAGAAAAGAAAGAAAGTTTAGTTTTCACATGATGAAGAAAACTAACTACAATTTGTCCATGCAAGTATCTTAATAACATTCATAACATGAAACACACGAGCTAAAAACTTTTTCTCTCCAAATTTTCAGATTCATAACAAAACATGGCGCTAAACAAAACTTATCTGCAAAAGCAATCCAACAATAAAGCAGTAATGCAAAAAACTCAAACCTTTTTCTTTCCAGCACTTGTTGCTCAGTTATGTCTTTGCAGAACCTGGTCGAAGAAAAATAACAGAGTTTTTCTTTACTTCCTTTGCATTTCTTTGCTGTTATCCGTCTTTCGTTGTATGGAAGTACTTATTTAGAAAAAAGAAAAGCAGGAGTTCTTCTGTGGAATTTAAGATGTGATCTGTAGGAATTAAAACAAAATGGGTCCAGATATGTGAAAAGGACATGAGCATCATTTTCATATCATATTAAGGTCTTGTTAAAACTTTTTTTGTAAAAAATTTTTTTTAGCCTAATATGAAACAAATTAGAAACAATTACTTCTATTGAAGCAGTTCAATATATACTAACAAGTCTGGAGGAAAAACTAAAAGACCAAAATGAAATGTAGGACATTATATTGCGGAAAAGATCTTGATGCTCAATCTTAAAGACATAAGCCGACTATGGTGAAGACGATTATTTTCATAAAAGCAAGCTTCACATCTACATTATCATAAATCATGGGCATGAAATTAACATTGTGTTTGATTTTATGGCTCATATCTCAATCCTACACTCAGACTAGTAGGTGCTGAATAGGCATAAGAGTAATAAGAAAGTCATTAGAGCATTCATTCATTCAGCATCGGTATGGATCTGATCAATGAAACAAAATTCTTTGAAAGAATTTCAGGACCATTGCTATCATGGTGGATCAAGATTTTTGGTGATAAGAAAGATATCTATCATGGGTCCTGAACTTTAAGGAAGCAATACCAATGGAGCATTGTTTGTAGACTCTCAGAATGAATGAATATGGCATGCATATATAGCACATAATAATGTCAATATTTAAAAGCGAATGAGAAGAAACAAAAGTGGTACTAGTGAGTTTATCAATTTACTTTAAAGTCTTCTTTCTTTCGTTTAGCATTTAGTTCTTATAGGTGGTGGTGGTGCTAAAACAAAGCCTTGCATGTCCCTTTAAGAGACTGGTCTCTCTTATTGAACATCTCAATATTAGGTGTCCTTCATATTAGATTGACCTTGAGTATAACTCAATCCCAAAAGCTAATTCAAAGAATCAGAGTGTTCAAACTAATATAAACAGTCACCCTTGACAAACAAATTATAAGTACGAAACAATGAGTTTTCAGAGTTAAAATATCTTTTTATAAAGAAATTGACAAATTATTTTTAGAATAGTCAAGAATGTAGGTGTATATTTCAGTAGTTACTGAAATTTAATAATAGACTCTCTTACGCATTAATCTATCGATTTAAGTAAACTAAAATTATTTTTATCAACCAAAATTTTCTTTTGAGAAAGATAGAAGGTTGCTAATTCTTTTTCTCTTTTTGGAGGGTTGTTCATTGGAAGATGCAAACTCAATGCGATGCAATACAAGAGTTTTACGTTCTTTTTAGTTCTGAGCAAGGAAGAAGATCCTCTACAAAATCAATCTGTTGGCAGAGAAATTTAAGTGTATGTATATGTGGCTCATGATTTGAGATTCCATCCCTACCACTAGTACCACACTTGTGGCTATTGGAATTTTTTTGTTCCAAGTTCCAGCATAACATGCTCATAATCCAAGTTTCAAGAATGCCAAAAGTTTCATTCCCAATACAATACCTGGATGGCTTGTTCTTGCTTTGCCCTTCATTGCTCTTTCTGTAAACTGTATAGCATTAAAGAGCTCCTTGACAAAACTACACTACCAGTTGAATCATGTCTATATCATTTCATCTTCTTCTTCATGTTCAACTCTGACAAGGAAGTCCTCCTTGGTTCCTCTGCTATGAAGCTGCAGCTAGAGATTTTGCATAATATAAATATTAGAGAAGAACAAAACCACTGCTACTACTTCTAGCTTAATGCAAACACAAAAAATGTTGTTCTATTGACGGCTCTGCTAAGAGTAGCAGTCTCAATCAGAATTACGGGGAGTCCTGGACCATAGACAACTTGAAATGATGCACCTTATCCCTTCAGAAAGTGATACTTAGCAAAATCTTATCCACTGCTGAATCTAGAAGTAGAAATACATCAGTTGCAAACATTGGGCTCTAGAAATGGAGCCTAATGAATGCAGGGCCAAATACAGACGCACGAGTATAGGATCCAGATATACGTACTGATATACTTGTTGTCTTGTTGCATTCGACATTACTTTTTGGTGCAAGCTAGGTGTTGTTTATATGGGTTTCGGAAGTCTCACATTTCAGCTAGCTTTTGGGATTGAGTTCTACTCGAATCCCATCTAACAATGCTATAATCTAGAACTTAACGTATATATTAGCTCTTATTATCTGTACAAAGTATTGTGCAAGTACAAATACCAAGTACTTTACAATCGAACTCAGCTTTTTATTATGTATTTAAAAAATTTTATTTATTTTATATTAAAAATGAGGTTGAAAAAATTGGAGTTTAAAGTGTTGGTAAACACGCCCTATTATAGGACTATTTCGATGCAAGTGAGTAGAGCTCTTCGAATTTCATCCTTTGAAAGCTTCCAACGAACAGAACCTACAAACACTGCAGCCTGTTCCGCATTTTTGGGCTCTAGGAATAGGCATAACATTTTCCTGAACCAGTTAAGTACAACCTGCAAGCAAAAGTAACAATATTAGGCAACAGAAACAACATAGTTGTCAGTTAATTCTACAATATTATGGCTCAAAATAGTACCAAAACTCCGTGAATTCTAATACAATAGGCTTGGTTCCATAACTCTTAAGATGAAGCTTACCCTACACAATTAAGTTCAGAATAAGTCATATAGCAAAATGGAAAGGGCAAAGTATAACCTGAGTAGGGTGTTTTTTCATATTTCTGCCCAATTTCCTTGATTATGTTTATCAGATGTAGTAGCTGTGCAAAGTAAAGAGTTACAGGAACTAAAACTGAATAGAATTTCCATCAATGAGGCAATGATTCTTATGTTTACTGGATCATGTCTTTACGCAGAAACAGCAGCACTTAAACATTTTTAAGGAATTTGATGATTTGCAGATCTTACTTTCATTTCCCCATATTCCTGGCCTGAGAAAAGAATCAGAGGTCATCTAGGTATACAGAAGATAGCCAGGAAAAGTGTCAGAAGCTAAAAAAATATCAGACTAATCTAGTTAATAAAGGTCGACAGAAGAGAGACCAATGAACCCTTGAGAGTAGAGATAACACTGCTTGCACCAAACCACCAAGGTAAAGCTGCAAACTTTGTTGCCACAGCAATATCAACCAACTTCTTTGCTGTTCTTTCCTCAGTAAAATCAACAAGAAACTACTCAACCATGTGCTCCACATTGTCGAATTCTTTGGTAAGAATACCGCAAGCATGATCAACTGGTACCTTCCTAGCAATGTTTTAGAGTCATTGCTCCCATTATTTGTGTTAACAAACCAGGCAGAGCTACACCCTAAAAGGTAGCTATTGAGGTAAGAGTGCCCAATCTATACAACCTCCATCATATCAACCCAAATTTTCAATGTGTGACTATTCTCACAATCTGCATACCATGATTTTCATCTTATCAAATTAGTTCCATCATACCAGCGAAATTGCTAATGTGGGAAAGAAGCTAATTAAAATTGAGTAATTCCCCAACCCTGCACCAAATACTTCAAGCTGTATCAAAGAACGTTATGCCACCATCTACAATAGCATTGAAAGCTTGCTGCTTTAAGCTTCCTATCAGACAACAAAAAGAAAGTTTAAAAGACTGCAGTTCTCAACTTCATTCAACAATAACTAACTAATCAGACAATTATATCTTTTTTATGTGAAAATAAATTCCATTGTTGAATCAAATTCATGAAGGAAATGAATGAAATTTATAAACTACCCACAAGAAAGAATCTTTCTTTGTCTAAATGTTAAAATACCTATATTTGCTGTAAAAGCAAAAATTTTATCTTGCTAAAATTTACAACTTTCTGAACCATTATCTATCACGACAATGACTTGCACAGATTCATGAAACAAATCAAAACATAAAACCTTTTCTCTTCTTCAGCATACATAACAGGAAACTTCAAAAAAAATTTCAAAGAGAAACTTTTATGGCTTACCAATCCATTGAGAATCGTTTCCAGTTAAGAAGCATCACCCCAAGACCAAGCACCAATACCCAAAGGCGTAACCTTCACATTCGACCCGCCAAGCTTCACCTTGTTCTCTTCTTCAACTCTCACACTACTCTCCGAACGGCGAAGCTACTGCACGCACCAGAACCGCTTTCCTGCGTCTTCAAATTTAAAACTAGAAGAAGCTGCCACTACTTGCCTGCAGAGCCATTAATTTCTGCAACACAAAACAAAGATCAAAGTTTTCTTTCTTCGTTGTTCGGGTAAGGGTTCGAGAAGCAGGAGCAAACATGGAGACGGATATGAAACGTGGAGTGTTACAAGAAAAGTATGGTGTTCTGGAAAAACTACTGAACCAAAGTAACCAACCTCGGACGAAAAGAAGGTTCCGGAAATTAATCTATCTGTTGATACATATTTTGCATAATCAATTCCTTACCTATGTTTCGTTATTTGATAATATTTATTTTGCAGAATTAGTATTAGAAATTCTATGCATTTCTTACATAGAATTAGAACGCATTCTACTTGGCAACTGTTTTCTTGTGCTTCTTATTACCCATTCAAAGTCCTACTACGTACCGAAAATGCAGAATTTATCATGTATGAATCTCCAGGTGACCAGCAGAATTAGGTAAAATAGTTCACACATAAAGAAAACTTCAGAGTAGTTACAATAATCAAATCATGTTAACAATGTATGAGCTGCATGCACAGACATGTACAGAAAGATGATTTCCAAAAGGTTCTACTTACATACATATACATAAACAAGTGCAATACAATGCAACGCAAGAAAATAGGGAATGTATTACAACCATGCTTCCACCCTAAGTATACGTACATAATTCTTTTAAGGACAAAAAAAAGAACAACATATGCATGCATATATAATAATAATTAAGCGGATATAATCATACAAATTGAATGAAGTTTGATTATGTATGCATGAGGTGGAGAGAGGAAGGGAACTATGGGACAGCTAGGCAGCTCGGGCACTTTCGGTAACTTTTTAGCAGTTCAGGCATTTGTGGAATCTCAGGCTTAGGCAATGCCCGAACCTTCCGCATCTCAGGTTTTGGTGGTGTTGGTATTTCTGGCTTGGGCCGTTTTGGCATCTCGGGTACTAGAGGAACAAAATCAGGCTTCAGCAACTGGTAGAGCTCTCAGGCTTGGGCAACGGTGGCAGTTCACGGTTGGGGAGTGTTGTGGGAATCTTCGGAACTGGCTTAGGTGACTCTAACTTTGGTAACGATGAAATTAAATCCGGCTTAGGCAATGGAAGAAGCTCTTGTTATTAGGCAATCACAGAAGCTCTGGCTTAGGTAATGGAGGAAATTCTTGCGCCTTTGCAAATGGTGGTAGCTCGGGCGAAGTTGGCAATGGTGGTATTCAAGTTTAGCGGTACTGGCAGTTCTGGCAAATGTGAAATCTCTGAGGGCTTCAGCAATGAAGGCATTAATTTTATAACTTCTAGGAGAAAGTGAGTTCCATGGCAAACAGTACTCATGATGCCATAGAAGACTAACGAGCAGAACAATGAAGGAGATAGATCTTGCAATCGCGAGAAGACATGGTCGATCAGGGACTGGGAGGCTTGCTCTTCTATGTATGTATATGGAGTTGTGGTTGTGTAAATTTATAGAGACTATCTATTGGAGAAGTTCTTCAATTTAGGCAAAGTTGGGAATTTGGTTGTGCTTCTCTTTAGAAACTTAAACCATGGTAGAGTTGTGTGCATTTGGGTGTTCTTGATTTGGTGCAATATTATTGCAATTGGCAGCTAAAGCTTCTCATATATATATATAGGTAGAAGCAATGTACGTATATTGTAGAAGTACACAGAAGTGTATGTACCACTGTTGAATCAATTTGTCATACAAAGCTGATCAGCTAACACTTTAAAATGGTTAACAACAAAACGAATGCATTGTTGTTTAACAGAGAAAAATAACCACAATGATAAGAATTTTATCAGAGACCCAGTAGATATGTATGATCATATTGTTCCATACATATCATCGAGTTTAATCACTGATCGAGTTTAATTAATGGCAAATAAAGAGCAAAGTTAATAATGTATACTAAATATTATCAAATATACAATATATAGCTTACAAGTTCTCAGTTATATATATATAGGTGGAAACATATGGTAACACTAACAGTTATAGTCTACCTCAAAAATATATATAAAACTAGGTAGGATGGATATGCATGTTCATAGGATACAGTTGATCTCCAGATTATTCATATATATATGTGCAATAAAACTAACTGATTCTATGCAGCAGGAGCCACATCATCATCGTCATCATCGTCGTCGCCGTCACCATTGCTCCTCTTCAGTACTAGTGCTTGATCACTGACAAAAATCTTAGCCTCAATAGCAGTTGAGGCTAAGTCAGAGATCATAGTTCTTTTACAATCATCAACGGAACACAAGGCCACCATGGTAACTACTACTGCTAGAAACTAGCTACACAAACTAAAACCTGCAGAATTCTAGCTAGTGGTCTATGAGGAGTGAAGCTGCACTACTGTTGGTTGGTATATATAGTAATGAGATGGAATATCAAACCTGAGAGTACTGTGAGAGTGACTTATGTCGTCACCGGTTCGAGAAATCGATGTCGTCACCTAACTATGCGCTTATTTCAAATACATGTAACTGAGTTTTACGAAAGTGAAAAGTGACAAATGAAATTTATTAAAAAATGGGTTAGTCCATTGTGTCCTGATCTTTGTCAAGTCCTTGAGACGAATTTGGATTCATTCATATATTAAGTGAGTGAAATAAAATATGAGTTCAGTTTTTATATTTTAATTATTTTTTTGAAATAGATTAAAAGTGAAGTTTTGTTAAAGTGAGTTGAAATGAAATATAGTAATTTTGAATCGTAGTTCTAAGTTCAATTTACATTCAAAGTATGTAAATTATTTAGAACTCTAATCCTAACGGAAGAGATTAAATTTTGGTCATTTGAAATATACTCTTTATATGGGTCTTTTTCTTCAGTGTCAAAAGCAGCTAAGGAGAAGTTGTTCTACACTGCCCTAGAGCCTCTTGTTTCTGCAAACATCCTTACGTGGCATATGTCACCTATGGTCTCATGTAGGGCTTCTGGCTTGCTCGTTGCTCCTCGTGGAGGTAGCCTCCTTGCACGCTCCTTCCACAGGTCACGGCATGGCATTTGAGTGATTGCAGATGCAGTAGATGTAGTACTTAAGCCAGTGGCTACTAAGATTTTATGATACGTGGAAGAAGACAAGGGTCAGAAAGATTTTATGATACTGGAATAGACAAGATTAGAAAGGTTACAAGTATCTTTTTCAGAACCTTGACTGTATCACTTAAATCAAAGAGATTAATTTTAAGCATGACGGGGTGGTGGCGCAGTTGTCTAGCGCGTAGGTCTCATAGCTTTGATGGGTTATCCTGAGGTCGAGAGTTCGAGCCTCTCTCTCACCCCATTAATTTAAAAAGAGCTGTGACGAATTTAGTGCATAATAGGTGATCGGTTGGGTCCATCACCGGTTCCTGACTAACTGGGATGAAAACTGCACTTCCGAGCTCTTTATTATCTTTTTTTTGGGAGAATCTTACTTGTTTCTTCATATGCAATTATTGTATTATTCCTTTTTCAAATATTATATTCTTGGACTTGCTTTGCGTAATGGCTTAGAAGCACCAGGGTCCTGTTACAGTGTTCTCTTGATAAAACAACACCCAAGACTAAGCAAAATTTAAAATGTCCGCATGAAAGTTTTAGTAGAATAATACTCTCACAACATTCTTACATGTAGAATACAGCACACTACTGAGCTCTTTTTGTGTTTTTTTAATTGAATTACAATTATTTCTCTATCTATTCTTAGCTCTAGCATTAACAATTCATTGGCTAGCATAACATGCATAGCGCATTCACAAAATTCCTGCACGAAATTGCTTAAGGTATGGTTTAATTAGTAGAAAGTAAATTTCATGAAACCTTATTTGATGAAACTGAATTCAATAAGAAATGAATTGAAGGTGAATTTAAAATAAACTGAAATAAGGAAAGCGAATTTGAACTCAAAATCTTGTGAAAAAAAATAAATTTCGTATAATTGAAACACACTTTTAGCCCAACTGAGCAGCGAAGTCACTGATGGTATTATTTTTTTAGATAACCAATCGCAATATGCATGTTACATAAAATTTGACAATTTTAAAAAGGTAATAATATGTCAAAACATATACAGTCATTTACAATCAGACAATAGTGACTTCAGTTACCCTTACATTATGTAACCGAGAATGCAAAATTCGTCAATAGACGCATGAAAACACATACAAACTTGAACTACACTATACGGAATTTAGGAACAATGATGCCAACTTCACATCCACAATTAGATGTATAGCCTGCACAAACATTTAAAGACAGGAGTCTCATTTCTTGGCTGTGGTGACTCCTATAACAACATTGCTCACCTGTATTATCATGAAATTGCAACTGACTTCAACAAGCTCCATTGCTAAAAGCAGCAGTTTCAAATAGTTAGTATGAGAATTACCAGTTTCCCACTAGCATCCACTGACTTCGGGTTCTCAATCACAACAGTCTGACTAGTAGTCCGACTTGGCTACAACAAATACAATAAGAAAGACAACTTCAGAAAATATTATTAATCAACTACTACAGAGAATTTCAGAGATTTGAGACAATACATACAGCTGAGGTTGATGGTGGAACAGATGGTTGCAAGATAGGTGTATGAGTAGGTAAAGGTGCTGCCATGTTACACATCTGCCAGAGGGTTTAGAACTTAGTCATGAAAAATTCATATTTCTATAGAGATGGCGAAGAGCAAAAGATGACAAGTAGGTACGCAGGCAAAAGAAAATAAAATGGGGAAAAGGTGGTTTCATAGGTGTAATATAGTGACAAACTGCAAACTTCACTAGAAGTTGCTCCACAGGGAAACATCAAGGTAGTGCATGATTTAATTACCACCGAATTCACTTCTTTAAGATTTTGAATTTAGCAATTTTACTATACATGTTTCGGTTATCATTTTTAATTTTATTTTTAATTTCACGCTTAACTTTATTTCATTAAAATTTTATTTCAAATTTTATTTTACCGTATTTAATTATCACTCCAAACTCTAAATCTATCAATTTTTAATTTTACAAAATAACTTTCAAAATACTTATTTTTATATAATTAAAACACCGCACTAAAATACCCAAGACGAGCTCTGAGCTTCAGATCAAATCATCAAATTACGAATCTGAAAGTGTACTCATTTTCCTGGAACTGTCACTTCCACGACGAGCGAATCTTAACATTCAACACAAATAGGCTCTACCCAAATTAGTAAGAAGTTGCTTAAGGTACGCAATGAATGAAGACCAGAAAATGCAAATACCAGTGGTTGCATACAGAATAACCTATACATTCATGTTCTGTGAACGTTGACGTACTTACAATAAGGTATGAATTGGAGAATGGGCATAGCCACTGTTCTATAGAAAACAACCTAAAATTACATATATTCAAGCATTGCAAGCATGAATTCACAGGTGCCACCAACTAAATATAAGAACATATAGTATAGTCTGAACAATTATATGCGCCTTAGGGATGCCAATCTCTTCTCTAAATCGTCAACATCTGGCGTTTCAGACGCCACAGTGCTGCATAGATATTTGAAAACATATATCAAATGAGTTAGTATATAACATACATCGAACTAGGTAAACCCGTGATAGTTTACATCACTGCCAAATATACAGAAGTAATTTGAAAAACATTTCTAACCTCGGGATATTGTCAACTTTCTTAGCAACTCCAATGCGACCTTTAGGTGCTGAAGACAACTGCAGTAGTGAGAAACACCAAAGAAGGCTCAGTACCCTAGTTATTCATGTTCATGAAGCAGGAAAACACAGTAGCAGTATCTGATGAAGATTACCTGAGATGCAATTCCAACACCAATTTCATCGAGAACCTGCACAAAAAAAAGTGATCAATCTTAAACAACATCACTTTAAGGAGCTATAATCAGGATGAAACAAGTAAATAAATTTCACCTGGTTAGTGAGTTCTTCTGTTTCCTCTTCTGCTTCATCTTTATCCAGAGTTTCGTCAATAGCCTCAGACATCATCTCCATCTGCATGGAGGAAAATAAAGTAAATTCGCTTCTGCATGCACAGGTATATACAGGAACCAGCCACATTCAGGAAAAAAAGTGACAATTGCTGTTACTTAAGTTGCTATAAAAAAGAAAGGGAATAAAGTGGTATTCTTGGGTTCTAACTTAATGTACGAAAAGAGAATGTGCTTGATTTGAAGATACTGAGTGGCTCAATACAAAGAGTTGTAATCTTAATCTGCAAGAAACATTGTCTATTATAGAAGCACTATGCACAAGTCCTTTCTAAATCCATATTTACAGCATGCTTACTGAAGCTAATCACCTTTCCCCTTAACTAGTTAGCAGTTCTAGCATCTCATGTTGGGCTGTACCTAGGCTTCTCTTCACTTTCAACTCAATCTCACATACATATATCAGCATTGTCATGTCTGCAATATACCACAGTCTGAACTGCAAGAACTCTAACTAATTCAATTGGTTTTATAATTGATTCAAAATGACTAAGCCAATAGAAAGATAAGATAATGTAAATTCGTATCCAATTAGTCTTGAGATGTCAATCATCTTATCTATATCAACGTTCTTATGTATGCTATATACCACAGTCTGAACTGTAAGAACTATAACTAACTCAATTGTTTTTTATAATTATTCAACATAGTCCACCAATAGAAATGTAAGATAATGTTCAAAATAGTCCACCAATAGAAATGTAAGATAGTGTAAATTTGTATCAAATTAGTTTTGAGTTGTCAATGATCTGATTCCTCTTTCACTATGGGGGGCATGGGTATTCATTTGGATATATACACTTTTCATACAAGCTTTAATTCTCCAATGGCAGTGAGGAAAAAAATGTGAGCATTATAAAGGCGATACAAAATCCTTAAGGAAAGTGCATCAATGCAGAAGGACATCTATTAAAATGCTTGATATTTACATACTGCACTATAGTACCAAAATTTTCTTGATAACCACCGCAAAGTTATTTCTATAAGGAATTGCATAATTCCATAGTCAACATTCATGTATGAGCTAAAGCAACTAAGGACATGGAATAGCTTTAAAACCAATTGCTGACAGAATGTCTATGATTTACAGAAAGAAAAGATACTGACCTACTAACAAGATAAAAAAATGTTGTGCATACAAGGATGACAAATCATAAAACAATAAATACCGTCATATCCATTTGAGCTGATTGCTTCTGGAACTCTTTCACAATCTTTGCTTGCTTGGCCGGTTGCATTTCCTGAATTCATATATTCAATTGGAAAACAAAATCCAAGCCCAAGCTTAATATTACTAAAACCTAGGCAGTAATTTATTTTCCAATTATGAAAGTGACTATCTTTACTCAGATTGCTCTAACTAAATACCTTGTTCATGGTTGCCATTGCTTTACTTGCACCTTTCATTCCAGTAGAAATTGAAGTACCAGCATACATTGCCTAATCAAAGGCAACACAATGATTAGGTGGAGATCTTGCTACAGAGAACTAATCAGTCAGCGTTCTGCCATCGAACCCAAACCTGGGTATGAGTTGCTACTCCTCTTATCTGTGCACGAGTTCCCTGCAGGTTGGTAATTTGCTGTCTCAGACGAACAAGTTGACGAGCCAAAATTCTTGTAGCAGCCTGGGACAAAAGGATATACAAGCAATTACTCAATAATAACTATCAGCTTGTGAAAGCATGATATAGAAAAAGTAACTACACTGAGACTAACTTACCTCATTGCCTGTTTTTGCTGTCTGCTTGATCTCAAGCACCAGTTTTTTTTCCTGCCAGACATCATTAGGTTAATTCACCAAGGCCAAACAAAAAATTAAATAAATTATATCCCAGATCAGAAACGAGATACCTCCATCTGCAATGCTGCAATCTCTCTCTCAATCCCTGTACAGTTAATCCAAAATATAAGAACACGTTCTTCAGGAAAAGAAGGAAAAAAATCTATCTTTTTCTTAGTGAAGAACTAACAGTGTCCGAATAGATCAAAACCATCAATCTCAAACATCAGAGCGGCACCCATAAACACCAAAGAACTATATCAAATTTAACGTATAACCAAAATCTGAATGCAATTGAACTAAACAAAAAAGAAAAATAATGCTTAATTGCTACCTCTTGTAGCAACCGCCATTTCTCTTTTGCTTGTCCTAAGAGCCTCTGCAAAAAAGTTTCAGAAATTCGTAGTTAATTATTAAAACTAACAACATGAACGCCAAACTTACCAGCACCAAGTTGTTCTAAATCCAATCAAAACCCAAACAAATCCCCATAAGAAAATTAAATTTTCACGAAAGATGAAAATTTTCGAGTAGACGATTAAAATGCGCGAACAAAAAGGGACAAAATTACAGTGCAAAAAAGTAATCACCTTTAGCAGTGGTCTTCTTCTTGAAGAAATTCATGGCTGCTACCTCAGATCTGAAGAATGTTGGATCAACAATTAATACGAATTAGTTAATCAACTGCGAATTCGGGAATTTTGGGGATTAGGGTTTTTGTAGTTGCTGCTGGAATCTCAAACTGTTGGTCTGTCAAAGCTCACTCTCTCTCTCTCTTCGTCGTTTCACGAGAAGAGTGGCACAAGAGCCAGTAAATTATTAGTTATATTAAGTAGCCGTTGATTATTATTCCCACTTTACCCCTATTGTTTTGTACCAAAATACCCCTCATCGGCGCCGTTATCAAACGGCGTCATTGTCATATGTAGAGTTGGGTCCGCAGAAATGTTAACGGGTTCTCAGGCCCATATAAGAAATAGAAACTTGGGCTGGGATTCATTGATATATACAATGCCGACGCTTTTCAGTGAGTATCTTCGTGTTGGTTTGAGAGGGCTGAGCGATTCTGTAATGGATGTTTAAATTTGTTTCAAGGAACTCAATTATTTCTCAGCAATTGATGATAATGAAGTTCTGGTATTTGTTTTTTATATTCGTTCTTCCATCTTTTCCTAATGTGCAGAACTTTTTATTAGCAAATGAGAAGTTTTTCTTCGAAATTGGGAGTTTTATCTGCATGAAAGTTTGGAGGAATGTCCACAGTTTTTTATATTTTGCGATTTAATTCATTACGAACGAAGACGGCTTTTCTCTGATTAAAAGCTTCGATTTTTAGAGCTGGAACTATATGCAGAACAAGGCTCCACTCGTTGGAATTTTTCAGCATTGATCCATCTGCTTCTTTTTTTTTTAAATCCCTCTTTATCTTCTAAATAAAACAAGACAATTCTTCAGGTTTCACATTCTTTTACTTAAAAACCAAATTTTTCTTTCTTTTGTTTTCTGGGAAAATTCTGTAATGTTTAAATTACAGACAGATGTTATATCATTATGATCACAGTACTATTCAAGAGGCAGGAGAGATGGAATCCTGGATTTGGCCCTGAAGTCATCAGTATGTTGGTGCCTGGCTGCTGTGTAGGCTTTAGTGTTGGCTTCAGTTTGGCAGAAGTTGGTCTCAGGCTTCCCGTAAATGGTCTCATCCAAATTCCTTATAGAGGTTTGATTTTGATCTGATAAGACAAACCTTTTTATGCTTCGTCTCTGCAATTTTTACATGCTTTTTTTATATTGATATGTTACGGCAGTCTGTTTGCTATGCTTCTTTCTCTTGGTGTATGTTTTGGTAACAACTCTTCCCTATAACATAGAAGGATATTCTTCAGGACAGCGAAAATCTAGTTCATTCTACAACTTAGTCCTCTTCCTAGGTGTATTATGCTTGTATAAAGGAGGACTTCGTATCACCTTCCAGTCAAACATGAACGACTTATCTGTTTCTGTTGGAAACTCTTTGATACAAGTATGTATGTGTGCATCAGTAAGGTATTCCTATCTGAAGACTGAAGGAAATTATTTATTTAAATGAAAAGTTGGAATTGTAGTAACCCTATAACAGAATATTGTCTTTGGAAACCTGAGGCTTCTGATTCAATTTCACTTTTATTGGAGAGGGAAGTTTGGTTCCTGCATAAGGTTGAAGCACCACAAACATTTTGCTTGTCGCTGTTAATTCCCTTCTTCTATATGGTTTTGTTCTTAGAGCCTAAACCAAAGGGATATCCTATCATGTAACCTTAACCCTGTCTGTCTTGCATGAGCTATGAAGTACACTCTATGTAATTGTAGGTGTTCTTATTCCCCGCTTGCATGCTAACAATTCCCTTAGAAGAGTTAATTGATTTAAACGTAGATAGCTGAAAATTTTTTTTTGATTAAGCTTAGGAATATGATTAGACACAAGGAAAATTGTATAAGCCCCTCCATGTAACATTCGCTATTTTCATCCGACTATTTCCACAGATTTTCTGTCATTTTTGTTCTGTTGCTATGAAACTACACTAGCAGAGTGCGTTTGCTGTAATATACCATCCTTAATTGCGACTTTTGTTATTATAACCCTTTGTAATCGATCGATCTTTCCTGGGATATGCCTGGAAAGTGCAAAAGGAAAACAAGCTGATCAACATGCTGCTGTAACTTAGGTGTGAATTCCATGAGACGCCATTACTACGTTAGAAGAAGGCCAGCGCCAGCACGAGACCTATTTCCAGAGATTGTTAAGCATTTGTCACTAAAATTATCTTTTTGCTAATCATGCTGCCAACTCCTTATTCACATAGACATTCAGCATTGATTCTTTCAGAGAGTGCTGCAAGAGAACTTTTAATTGATGCACATCTTTTACGCTCCCACACATCCATGCATTTGTTGTTTAAGATCAGGTAGTGTGTTTACATTTCTTTCCTTAGCAAAGCACCTATAACAGCGATGCTAGTGGGCGAACACTCATTATATTGTGTGAGGACCACAAGGTTCTTTTGTTCCATTAAACTGCCTCATTATTTTAGTTTCTAACTAACCAAGTTGTCATATCACTTTACAGGTTTTGCGACAAGCAGTAGTGTTATTGAGGCTGCAAGATCTAATACTATTTCCTTAGTGAAAAACATGCAGGAGATGGTTGGAACGTTATTGGTCTGAGTTTATCTTCTTTGAAAGAGGATGCTTATGGAAGGTTTCTAGTCTTAAAACCTCTATTCCTTTTGCCAATGGATTGGAGTTAAATGAGGTCAACAAGTCTCTGTGCAACCATATTCATGCTGCTTTTGGACATGCAGAAGCATTTAGAGAATGCTGCTGGCTTCCTAAACTGGACAAATGATTGAATGCATGCCTCCTTTCAACAAGTGATCTTGCTTTCCATTTGGTTTGAAGTACTTTGAGCACTGATCAGTGTTTCCATCGTGCAGCCAACTTTTGTGAATCCATTTTTACCAAGGTATGCCATCAGCTTCTACCAAGAGATGCTTCAATATTTTATACTTTTCATTTGCCCTCGGTAGTTATATTCCATTATCTGCATATGACTTTGATGATGTTGAAAACATTTGATGTTCTCTCTTGTTCCTGAAGGTTTCTTCTTCTGGCGTTATTTTTTTATATATGCTTTCCAGTTCTTCTATACAGGCAAATTGGCAAAATTGACATAGAGGAGGATAAGTAAATTAGTGAACACCTTAGATAGGATACAGGATGTTGTTTAACTTAGAGTTCTTTGTAGACTAAGAGATCTTTAGCAGGTATTGCAAATGAATCTCTCATCCATTTATGATGAATCATCAATGGCTAAAGTTACTTTTGCAGTACTCAAGCAGATGATATTTAATCCACTGATCTTGTTTATTCAATCTCCTAGCTTTAAAGTTTCCATAATCTTTGTTGTTTTGCTTGCATGACTGAGAGGTTATACTTTTATTTGGTTCATATCTTACTTACAGATGGTATACTAAAGTTTCTTGATATTATAACTTTATAATTGTGTTAACAGAAGGCATGAACTGAGGTATATACGCTGAATGCAGCCATTGCGTCACTGAGCAGGGGTACAGGAGAGCAGTTAAGTAGTACTCATTTTCTAGAAAAGTAATTTTTGAATAAAAATAAGTTATTCATATATATGCATCTTTAGAGTGTGTTTTAGCATGAAATGAGTTACCGAAAATAAATAACTATAAATAGTGTTTAGAATCAAGTTAAAATTTTTTATTTTTAAAGAAATAAGCTGAAATAAATTTTTTATATTTTTTCGTATAGCTAAAAATAAATTAAAAATAAAGTTTAATAAAAAATAAATTACAATAAAAAACACATGCTCAATGTTGCTGTATCTGACAAAATCATGAGTTTAACTACTGTCCATGGATCCCACCACCCTTGTCCTTCCATTTACAAGCCATTCATTTCATGACCTTTTTTTCATTCTGAAACCATTTTATATCACCATTAATTTTGCCTCCTCTTCGAGATTCAACATATTATCGAAAACGATTGACAGGTTCATAGTTAGCGGTGTTTTTTTTCGCTTGAGAAGAAATTTTAACTGAGCGAGTCAGAGAAGAATGGGCACTGAAGTACAACGCAGCAGTAGCAGTAGAATACAGGCAGGAAAAAAAAATAGAACAAGTTCATACTTGTGGGTGTCATCATCTACCTCATCATCTATCAATCCAATCAACCGCAAACGCAAAAGGAGAGTCAGCGTCAGGAACTGCAACCGTCCGTCCGCAAGTGAAAGAACAAAAAGAAAAAAGAAGAAAGATTCAACAAAATTAAAGAAAATTTCATAAAAAACCAAAAAAATATGAAAAAAAAAAAGACGGGTGTGTTGAGAGCTTGCGCTAGTTTGCAGGAGATAAGAATAATTATTTGATTTGTTTTCTATAAAGATTTGTGGCTTATCTGGAAAGCAAAGACGAGCTGTGACAGTAGTTTCAATCAAACAATGGGATTTGTGGACTTTTAACCTCACAGAAAGAAAGAGAAATAGAAAGTTGAAGACTTTGGTGGGAGATTGATTGATGCGAAAAAGTTTAGTATGGTAGGTAGCTAGTTAATTTGCTTGCTTTGAACCTAAAATCTTCAAGTTGGTTGATTGTCATCTGATAAGACTCCTCCACTTAAACTATTATTCGCCATTATTTTCTCTTTGAATTATTCTCCTCGCGGAGTGAATTTGATGAGTTTTATGTTATGAAATAGATACGACAGCGTAGACTTGTACATACAGCTATTATATCTAATCAAATTATTCTCAAATGAAGTTATGTTATTATTTGAAAATTTTATTTTAAAAAAAAACAAGTAATAGAAGTGGGGTATTGAATTTGTTTTACATATCGCTTTTTATAAGAGCGTATTTTAAATATCTATAATTTAATTTTGTAAAAGTAAAAAATAAGAAATAAAATTTAAAAAATAAAATAAAAGTAAAATTTAGTATTTATATTTCAATAAGTTTTAAAAATATATTAAAAATTAAAAAATATAATTATATTAAAAAATATGTAAATAAAAAAGTTGGAACTAAAATTATATATATAAAAATAAAGTTTTAAATTTTTTATGTAATTAAAATATAATAATTATTCGAAATTTAAAATTTAACGGAAGAAAAAATAAAATTGTGTACATTTGAAACACTAAGGAAAATAAACAACTGATCTTCCGCATGGTTAATTAAAGCACCCACCTGCCGCACGTGCGACCGGTCGCGTGAACGCCTCACAGTGCTTCTTTTAACCTTCCGTTAAAAGAAAAGATTACAAGTTATTTTCTTTTAAAAATAATTTAAAAAGAAGCCAGATAGAATACGGAATTGATTCTGCTACAGAAGAAAACCAAAGCCATTTTAGCGAGTGCGAAGTTAAAGAAAACAAGAAAAGATCTACTACTTGCTCCAGCGATGTGTTCGATAGATGGCTTGGTCGATTGATTGATTGATTGATTATTTGGTAAACGCGATCTAGGCTTGATTTCGATTGCTAATTGATGTAGATTTTTGAAGAATTTTTATGTTCATTGTTTTTTCCCCGGTGGTTTGAGCTTGAAGTGGAAATTGGTTGATGTTTTTTAGCTGATTGATTGCGGCGATGCGGTTATCGGAATTTGGTGGATCTGAATCAACGTCGATTCTTAGCCAGACTTTTAGTTGATTTATTGGATTGTAGGTTCGATCGGATCTACGGAGATTAATGGCTTTGGTGTAAAGCTAGCTGGATTTGGATCTGGATCGGTCTTGATTTTTGTAGTCTCACGGTTTTGAGGTGAGATTTCCGGCACAGACTTGTTGAGGGCTCAAAGGTCATGGGTATAGATCTGAATGGAAGATGATTGTTGCGTGCTCCACGGTTTCTCAGGTGAGATTTATGTTTGATATCTGGATTTTAGTAACTTTTGAGTTTGGACAAAAGAATAAAATTGGCTGTGCTGGACTCTTTCATTCTCCAGGTTGGAACTGTCAGTAACTTTGTTGGATTTTCAGTCGGGCTAGATATGGATCAGAGTTAGCCCTGATTTCTGCTTGTGTTCTGATAATATCGAGGTGAGATTCCTGTCATCATGTGGATGACTAAGTTTTAATTGTTTGTGGATTTATTTCAGTCAAATGAGCTAGTTTGAAATAACCGTTTGTATTCCTTGCTTCTGTTTTGCACTGAAATTTGCTTGCTTGAGGCCTGTATTGTACTTTTCTTGCTAAATTCAAGCTTGATGGAGAATTTGATTGAGGTTTAATCTAATGCTGGCAGAAATGTTATAGAGAAGTGCGTTGGTTGTGACATTTTAGAATTGTTTTTATTTTGTTGCTGAGGTTTCTTCAAAGATTAGAACTTTAGTTTCTGTTGTTTGCTTGCAGCATTCTTTCATGAGCCGTTTTTAAGCACGAAAAGTGTCTCTGTAGCCACCTGAAACCAATATACATAATTTCATTCCAAAGAAATTAACCTGTTATTATTGGACACTGCCATTCATTTTAGCCCAGTGAAGGTCAGCATGTTTAAGAAGAATTACCCGGATCTATTTCTCTTGTGATTTTACTCAGGCTTGATGCTTCTTAGCGAAGATGCATCTGATGTTTCTGTCGATGCTATCGGAAATATATGCTTTTGCCACCAATAAGTTTATTAACTGAGTCAGCAGATATAAATAATCAGAATATTTGGATGCGTTTCTTGTTTTCTCACATTATAGTTCTTATTTTCTTTGTTTTTTTAAGTATCATATTGCATTATCAAGTTGATGTGTATTTTTGCTGGGGGTAGTTATTGCAGTTGCTGAATTTGTTCAGATTTGAAGTTTGTTACAGCTGTACTACCGTGTCAGCTCTTCACGATGGTTGCGAGCAGCTCGATGTTTTCAAGCTGTTCGCTTGAGAAGCGAAAGAGAGAGCACAAGCTGCTAACTAGTCAGCTAGAGAACCTAGATGGTCCTAAAGAACATGTGCTTGCAGAACTTTACAGGTCCTTTGACCAGGACAGAAGCTCCTTTCATAAGTATCTATTGGCACACATGCTACTGGCCAGGAATGGAAATCTAGCAGAAGCTAAAAGAATTATGTCAGAGAAAGAATGTGTGCTTAGTTTAATTCATCTCCAATCAAAGAAGAGGAAGCATATGATTGAGGCAAAACCTGAAGGTGATAATGCTGATAAAAAATCAGATGATCTCCTAATTCCAGGTCTTCATGATGATATAGCACTTAATTGTCTAGCCTGGGCATGTCGATCTGATTATCCTTCACTGGCTTGTCTGAGTAAGAAGTTCAATTTGTTGATTGGTAGTGGATACCTTTATAAGTTGAGAAGAGAACTTGGTATTGTTGAACCGTGGGTTTTCTTAGCTTGTAGCTTGATGCCTTGGGCAGCATTTGATCCTTCTAGACGAAGATGGATGAGTCTTCCCCAAATTCCATGTGATGAATGTTTTGCTTTAGCTGATAAAGAGTCTCTTGCAGTTGGGACTCAGCTGCTTGTGTTTGGTCGGGAGTTAAGTGGTTTTGCTATCTGGGTGTATACATTAGAGAGGCGATATTGGGCTAGATGGCCTTTGATGAAGCTACCTAGGTGCCTCTTTGGATCTGGGAGCTTTGGAGAAGTTGCCATAATTGCTGGAGGAAGTGACAGAAATGGCAATGTATTGAAGTGTGCAGAGCTCTATAATTCAGAGATGGGTACTTGGGAGACACTGCCAGACATGAACCTGCCAAGGAGAATGTGTTCTGGATTCTTTATGGACAAAAACTTCTATGTGATTGGTGGAATGTCTAGCCACACAAATCCATTGACTTGTGGCGAGGAATATAACCTTGAAACAAGGACATGGAGAAGAATTGAAAATATGTATCCTGGTGGTAATAGCGCCACACAGTCCCCGCCTCTGGTAGCAGTTGTGAATAATCAGCTGTATGCTGCAGATCAGTCTACAAACGTAGTAAAGAAGTACGATAAAGTGAATAATACCTGGAATTTTGTTAAGGCATTGCCAGTAAGAGCTGACAGTAATAATGGCTGGGGCCTTGCATTTAAGGCTTGTGGCAACAGACTATTGGTTATTGGAGGGCGTAGAGGGCCTCGAGGTGAAGAGATCATGATCCACTCTTGGTGCCCCAATGATGGATCATCAGCTCAAGCTGACTGGGAGATTATCTCTACCAGGGAAAGAGCTGGTGCCTTTGTGCATAATTGTGCAATAATGGGTTGTTAGATTGATTGCAAGTCAATGACCTTATTTCACCTCAAAAGAAATGATTATGTACAAGCCCTTGTAACTTTATGTTCTTGTTTTGTCAGTTTTCCAGGAGATGAAGAGCATTTGTGGTATGCCGATGTTGTAATCCTATTTTCTTCTTTGTAGCATAAACTTCTTGAAAGCATCCTGATATCACATTGATTTTATATGTTCCAAATCATTCTCATGTCCTGATCTAGTACTTCTAGCGTGTAATATGCTTGCTATTCTGTTGCTTCTGTTCTTTGTGTGCTTGTGCATTTGCAAGATGTTGGTTTCACTCATTTTTTTGTTTTAGTTTTCTGAAGTGCTTATGTGCTTTATGATTCCTTCTGACTTGCTGATTGGCAAATGAACTGATTGGGCGTTTGGCAGCATTTCAAACACTATTTATTTCACATTTTTTGATAAAATTTTTTATAAATATTTTATAAAATTAATTTAAATTTAAAATTATAAAAAATTTTAAAATTATAAGATTTTTTTATTTTTTATTTTATTATTTTTTATTTTAGAATAATTTTATTTTATAAATACTGCTAAATACTTCATAAGTTTAGAAATTTTTTAGAACTCCTAGAACTTGGTGATAAAATTTTCGAAAAGTTAATATAAAAATGTGATTTTCATATTCGAACATTATTTAAAGAATGTTTGAAAATGTTTATGAAAAATAATTTATAAAATAAAAAATATTTTTATTCTTATTTAAAAATAAGCTCTATTTTTTTATTTTAAAAAAATTAATAAAAATAAATAAAAATAAAATTTTATAATTTATAAGTTTTTATATTATTTAAATTTTAATAAATTTTACACAATATTATTAAAATTTTGTTGAAAAATAAAAAAATTTTCTAAAAACACCGTCAAACGCACCCTACAATATACTTCTATCTTTTTCTTTTTATTTCTTTCTTGCCATTATTTTTTTTTTCTTTCATTTATATTAAATTTTCTTTTCCACTTTTTATTTATTTTATTTTAAATTTAGTTAATTTCTTTCTTTTTGTTTTCTTCTCTTTCTATAACTTTTTTTTCTTTCTTACTCTTTTTATTTCTTTCATTTTATTTATTTTCTTAGATTAGATAGGTTCTTTTTACTTTATGTAAATAAGAAGTATTATACAAAAATTTTGACAGATTTTTTAAAATACTAAAATTTAAATAATATGTGATAACATTTTCGGTAACCAGATTGATATTAATCAAGGTTTCACAAATATAAGTATTATAACAATATTTGCAAGGGAATAAACGAAAAGCACTCTTACTGGTTGCAAGTTGCAACATAATAACAACCAATGCGCGAAACTAAAATGGAGGACCGAAATAAAAATCACCGACGTGGTTCTACCGTTCTAGAGTTCGGTTATATTTCCTTTTCCCCTCGAAGTTAATTATAAATTTCGAAATTCGAACTTCCCAAAACAATCACCGAAGCCCTTTCCGATCTCCGGCGAGATGGAGGACGATTACGAAGTCATGGATCGGTTCTCTATGGACACCGACTTCGAAAGTGGCGTGTTTATCGGCGACAAATTCTACTACCGCAAGCGAAAAGAACGTAAGACAGATAACGCGAGGAAGTCCTCTACGGTTCCTTGGCTGATGATTATGTTTACGATCATGCCTTCGCAAGGGATTGATAGCAGAAAGAATGAAAATTCGAGTTCCTGTTCTGCCCCTATTGATGCTGCTGGTGCTACGCATGGTCTGGGGTTTGGTCTTGGTCTTCGAAGGAGGAAGAAGAAGATGGTGGAGATTTTTCATGTTGATTTTCTGCCGATGGGCGCGTTGCGGTGTTAGAGTAGGAGATGGATAGAAGAGAAGAGAAATCGAAATCGCCTAAGAAATCGGTTGGATGCAGAGGTGTCGAAGATGTCGGGAAATTTCAGAATCATACAAAAGGGGATTGGAAAGAAGTTGATCTGGAAGATGCGTTATAAGGAAGGTTCTGGATTGGGGGAGAATGAACAAGGTATTGCCATTCCCATCGTAAGTTAAGCTGTGCAAGAAGAATATGGTTATGGGTTTTAGTGATTACAAAGAAGCAAGTTGCCTGCTCTCGAGGAAGTATCAGTCGAGAGGCCAACTGCGGTTGCTATTCCTGCGACAGAAAGATTGAAGGAGAAGCATCGGTCAAAGCAGGCAAGGGAAGAAGAAGCCGGAGTACATGACTGCAGAAGAGCTGCTGGCTAAGAAGCAGGAGCAGCAAGTGGAGGTGTTCATAAGGTGCTTGATATGCATGGGCTACAGGTCAAGGTCCTTACCAATTTGGAGAATTTGAATGTTGAAGAGGAGGATAAGGAGAACCAGGTGCCTATGCCTGAGTTGCAGCACAATATCCGGTTTATTGTAGATTTGCCCGAGCTGGATATCCAGAAGATGGACAGTGATTTGCAACGGGAAAAGGAGAAAGTGGTTATCTTGCAAAAGGAGAAGGAGAAACTAAGGATAGAGGCTCCTAGGCAAAGGCAACAGCTTGATATGATAGAGAAAATTACATTTTGAAACAAGTTGAGGAGGAGAGTGTGTTAGGGTCTTTAACTATGGTTCAGTTTTGAAGATTTTCAGTGATTTGAAGAACCAGTAGAGGGATGATTATAAGCTTTGCAATCTGTTGTGTATTGCATGCTCCTTTGCCTCAGTGTATACAATATATCTGCCGTTTTTGTTTATTTTAGCACAAGAATATGCTGGATTATTCTTTAATTTCGATGATTTGTTATGATGTCGTATTCTTCTATCCAGGTCTAATTCAGCATATGAGGTCTGCAGTGGAAGCATTCGTGTCTAAAATGCCTGCTAGCAACTGCAAAGCAAATCGATGTTGTACCAGGTCTAATTCAGCATATGAGGTCTGCAGTGGAAGCATTCTTGTCTAAAATGCCTGCTAGCCACTGCAAAGCAAATCGATGTTGTACCTGCAATATGCATTATCAGTTCTACTGCCATCCAAATACTGACAGAATCAACTGATTGCATCTTCATTCATCAAGATAGAATTATATACCAGCCATAGATCTCTTCTAAAGAAGATTCTGCCTTGCATCTATCAAGTGGGCATCCCTTCTTGAATCGGTGGAGGTTCATCAGCAAAATTTCCCATATTTCCATTCAACTCATGGATCGTTGTCAGAGTCATTGGGTCTGTTAGCTGATTGCATCTATTTTAAACCCTGTATGTTACTCCAGAACTTCTAAGATAAAGATGTTTGAGGCGTGGGATTCCTATTCGATCCAGACTAATCAAGTGAGAGCAGATTGTACTCTCCAATCTTTGCGAGCTACATATGAGAGCCAGAAATGGATATGTGTAAACAAGGTTAACAAAATTTCGATTTAAAATTTAAAATTTTATGATTTTACAATTTACTTCACCAAAATAATTCTATTTAAATAAAAAAGTTTTGAGTAAAATTTTATCCAATATCGATTTAAATTTTGAACTCAGTAAGATTTTAATGTTTTTACAATTTTATAAGTTTTTATTTTAAAATTTTTTTTGGTAATTAATTGAATTTGAAGAAAATTTTTATAAAATTTTAAAAGATTTTTTTATAAAATTTAAGAAGGTTTTTTAAAAAGTATAATTTTAAAGATTTTTTATAAAATATATAAAGAGGTTTTTTTATAAAATTTGAAATATAATTTTAATTTGTAAATATACTAAAAAATATAAAATATGAGAAAAGTATTTATAAAAAATATTTAATGGTTAAAAAAATTTATAAAATTTATTGATATTTAAAATTTTATTTTAAAATTTTAATTATGATTAAAATTAAAACGATTCTATCTAATATTTCGTTTTTTAACAATCTTGTTTGTAAGATGATGTTGTAAAATCTATTAGAGCTTCTTTGTTCGATCTTAATTCAGTTTCTTTTTTGAAAGCTTGTGCTAGTTGATGGTTTTTGGAAAGTGAAATATTTTATCCATTAAGCTGTAATATTGTTGTTTTCTAAGATCACATGATGTTATAATTATAACATACATGCTTCAATCAGACCCGATATTGCAAATGCAAATTGTAGTTTACGTTGATCTCCTTTGCAAAATCCCTCACTGTATAAAAGAACAGAGCTAACTATAACAGGAAAACAATTCTAATTTTTGAGAATCAACTTCTTCACTTTGTTTCCAAATAAATTCTTTTCTTGTTTTCCCGCCACTCGTTTCATAAAAATTCCCCGCCAAATTTATACAGATATCTCTTCTTCTACATCTCCATGCCAAGATAAGGTTTCCTTTCTTCGATTATTGGATAATCTATATCTAGGGTTTATTAATCATGGAGGCATTAGTTGTTGATGCCGGATCCAAGCTTCTCAAAGCCGGTTTCGCTGCACCCGATCAAGATCCACCACTGGTAATCATCTATTTATTGCCAGATTATATAATTACTACGATTTGCTTGTTTGATCTCTTTTGTTAATTTCGGAGACTTTGGAAATTTGGGATAGGTAATGCCGACTAAGATGAAGCGGGTGGTGGAGAACGGCGGTGGTGGAGGGGGCAATGAGGCTGGTGATATGCTGATGGCGGTTGAGGAGGTAACGATTGATCCCGTGGTGAGGGGATTTATTAGAGACTGGGATGCAATGGAGGATTTGCTGCACCATGTTTTATACACTCAACTCGGTTGGGAGATTGGTGAAGAAGGGCAGATTCTCTTCACTGATCCTTTGTCCACTCCTAAGGTTTGCTGCAAAGAAATCTTTTTATTAGTTTTCTTGTCTGGTTCTTTTAATTCATAATTTTTCAGCAGAATGGTTTTGGCTTTGTCAATTTGGAAAAAACGTCTGAATCAAGTGTTCCTACAAAGCCTAAGAGTTGGAGATGTCTTACTGGAGTTATTTTTTTAAAACTTATTTCCTATCACATTTGGTTTTGTAGTATGAAAAAATGTTTTGTGTCATCCACTGTGACATAAAGTGGTTTCTTTTCCCCTTTTGTGTTCAGGATTCATCATATGGAGAAGAATTACATGAAATTATCTTATTGAACCTTATCACATGTTTCCTTCTATGTACAAATTAATAGTGATGCTTTAAGTTGGTTTTGGTAGTCGTGGCACTTTTTATATGCATATACATTGTGTTTTGTTGATTTTGTTGTATGCTTTGCAGGCTGTTAGAGAACAGTTGGTGCAGCTAATGTTTGAAACATTTAATGTATCTGGATTCTATGCCTCGGAGCAAGCTGTACTTTCACTTTATGCAGTAGGACGCATCTCTGGTTGCACTGTGGATATTAGTCATGGGAAGATAGGTATACTGTAATGGGCTACTTAATGTAGTACTACTAGAATCATTGTTTGGTTATTATGCTAAAGTTTATTGGATGCTTCAAATATTTTCTGATTTGATGTATCAGATTTGTTTGTGTTGGCCTCTCAAGTTCCATAGACTTGAGCATTCATATTATGATTACCTAAGTAGATATACTTCGGTTATTTTTAACTTGTAATTTGATTACTCAACTTGTTCAAAAGTGAACTTTGCATTTTGAAATGGAAATAGTCAAAGTATGAACTTAAACTGATTTCGTGAAGCCTGCTTTACCTTTTTATCAAGATTTTCTCAACAAAGGAATAAGTTTGTACATGCAAGTGTCGAATAAATCGTAGACAACTAGGTCATGCATTCAACAACATTATGTGCTCATGTGGTATGGTTCTTCTAGATATTCATGCTATATATTTTCACATCTTAAGACTTTGGGATGCTACTTAGATAAGTGGACTTCTCTTGCAAATTTGTTTGCTGCTTTATCATCTTGCACTATCTCATTAGTGAAAATGTCATTGGCTAACAGCCTGTTCTCTGCTAAAATTTCCATAATGAAGGCTTTGATCAATGTGTATGAATTATGCCATAGGCAATTATATGAATTATAAAGAAATCAAGCTCATGAGCTATACAATGATCTTGTGGGAGAGGGTTATTGAGTATAGATTAAAATGTAATTCGAAGATTGCATATAATTAGTTTGGTTTTACGCCAAAGAGATCAACTATAAAAGCGATTTATCTTCAAGAGATTGAATGAAACAATATAGAAAGAAAGAGCAAGACCTACACATGGTTTTATAGACTTAGAAAAAGCTTACAATAGAGTACCTACAAAAGTGTTGTGGTGGGTGTTAGGAACAAATCTATATCTAATATGTATATTTTATATGTACATACATATGTACATATATATATGCATACATATATGATTATTAAGAATATGTACGATGGAATAATCATTAAATTACATTGTAATTGTGATATTAGTAAAGAATCTTCTATTACTATAGGTTTATATTAAGTTTTTAAATCCATACAATTTTGTCTTAGTAATATATGAACTCACTCGACATATTTAGAATTAAGTATTGTAGTGTATGTTATTTGTTGATGATATAATTTTAGTTAACGAGACAAAAAAGAGATTAAATTATAGATTGGAATATTGTAGGAGTACTTTGAAATCTAAGGGTATTAAATTAAGTAGGATTAAGATATAATACATGCATTATCGTTTTAGTAAATATAAGAATGATAATAATACTATTGTTGCCATAAAAGAGTGTGATGTACTGTAAAGTGATATTTTTAAATATTGAGGTTCGGTTATTCATAAGGAAGAATAATTAAAAAAGATGTTATGCATAGATCAAAATAGAATGGATGAAATGGTGAAGTGCTGTTGGAATCTTGTGTAATAAGAACATTTCTTTAAAGCTATATGGTAGTGAGTGCTGGATTATTAAAATCAAAATGTTCATAAATAAACATAGCGACAATGAAGTTGTTAATATGAATGGTTGGTGTTACTAGAATGGACATAATGCGAAATGAGAATATATGCAAATAAGCAGTTGCCGCGTTGAACGATCATAAGTTAAGGGAATGTAGGCTTACGTGGTTCGGACATGTGATTTCATTTGAGCACTTTCGGATAAAAAGTAGATTAAAATTAACTTGGCTTAAGATGGTGGCGAAAGATTTAGAGGAATTGAATTTTTCGTTTGATCTTATTTGTAATAGAACGGAATGGAGTAAATAGATTCATATAGCCGATCCTACTCAAGTGTGATAAGACTTACTTTGTTATTGTTGTTGTTGTTGTTCTTGAAGGCTTCTATCAATGAGTATTTAATCATTAAGAAGCTGGCGATGTTGCATGTGAAATTACTCATTGACATAAGAGAACTGCTCCCTTGATTTATGATGTTACTGATCAATTTGAAATTTGTCTAAATGTTTTTTTCTCATGCATACAAGTAGACAGTTTATTTGTATGAACCAATGGCAGCATATATCTATGCTGGATTCCTTGTAGATTGTGCACCTAGTTTTGTTGGGTTTTGTGTTTCTTCTACTAGCTTGTAGCATAGTGGCTTTCAATTTGTTTTTCTTAATGTTCTCTGTGTCTGTGTTTGGGTTTATTAGGAAATTGTATGCATAGTACGAGAAAGAGTGAGTGGCACGGGATTTTCTTTATAGCATGGTATTCTATGAGAAAACTGTCTTCCAGAACATCATGTTGATAATGTAGTATAATTGTATTGCATCCTTTTCTCAGATAGTGCGTGTTTCTTTCTTCTTCTTTTTTGGCGTTTTCTATAAATGAAGCAATTACTTTGTATTGATGCATGTATATACACTGTTCCTTGTAGCAAGCTGTTCACAGTCGTAAAATCTGTAATGCAACAGATATTGCACCTGTATGTGAAGGTGCTGTTCAGCACATTGCGTCAAAAATATTTGAGATAGGTGGGATTGATTTGACAAACCTACTTGCTAAGGAGCTTAGCAAGTCAAATCCATATGTGAATATTGATATCTCTGAGGTTGAGAAGTTGAAGGAGCGATATGCATGCTGTGCTGAGGATGATGTTGCTTTGCTGAGGATGATGTTGCTTTTGAGGAAATGCAAAGGTTATGCCAACCTGAAAAGCACACACTTCCAGATGGACAGGTTTGTCTTCTGGCATTTCGATCTCATTGTCAGTTTGTAACGAATCTTGTGTGCAGGAAGTCTTCTACCCTATAGACTTTTCTCTTTTTCTTTTTTTTTATAATAATTTTTTTCTGTTATGAAATATAATGGTTAGTCACGCTTGACAGTATTATAACAGTCACAATTTAAATGGCTTTTACCTAGGTGTACTGCCATGCAGTACCTAGCTCAATACCAGTAACGTCATCTTCTAGCAGACTTGGTTCTGCTGTCAATTGCTGGAGTACCCAGACCCAGACTCACTCTGGTGAAGTTCATTCATGTATTTTGGAATGCAAACGACTAGACAGCTGGTGGGCTTGCTATGATATCTACAAGATGATTGAGAACGATTTCATCTGCTTAGGCACAAGAACAGTAGATCGAGGTTTATGGTGGTAGGCAACAAACTAGAAGTAAAAGGAAACAGAACTGTGCTATATAATCTGATGGATGGCAGACTCAAGGGTCTGTTTCTCGAACAACCACGCATTCTAAGTCTAAAGGGATTTAGGATATAAGTTCTTCTAATGCTTGTGATATTATATGATAACTAGTGATGGTCCTTCTAACATGCACTGCCATACATCAATAGACCAATACGTTTCGGTCTGAGAAACCTATTGTTGAAGTTTATGGCCATAGGCACATGTAGTAGAAGTAAAAGGAGACAAAGGTGGTTTGTGAAATAATCGAATGTGTTACTGATGCTGTTATGTTTCATAAACAGTTACTAATGTTAAGACATAAAATCCTTGGATGTCATACTCATTCATATCATGTTTGCGGCATGAAGCTTTTAACTGTTGATAAGCACAGTAGGTGGAAACTGAATGCTACTTCCTTTCTATTAAACTGCTGTTTCACGTTGAGCCTCCACAAAATTTTAACACCATATTTCAGGTAATTACAATTGGAAGGGAGAGGTATCTTGTTGGCGAACCTCTTTTTCAACCACCTATTTTGGGTTTAGAGGAATATGGTATTGTGGAGCAGCTAGTTCGATGTATTTCCACCGTTGCATTGGAGAACCACAGGCAGCTGCTTGAGAATACGGTTCTTTGTGGCGGAACAGCATCTATGATAGGTTTGTTATTGTCCTTTACATTTTGCCATTTTTTTTGGGGTGAAAGCAGTTTTTTGAAGAATTGTGTTCCACTTAATTCGATCATTCTTGTCATCTGATGGTTTAGCACCTTAGCATTAGCAGTTCCCTTGTTATCATCTATGGCTTAGCTTCCACATTTATCTTCACATTGCATCCATTTTCATCTTCATTCCATGAATCTAATTTAAATGGTTGTGACTTCTTAATCTGCTTTCTCATGCATCTAAGTAGAAATCTTAATGTTTGTCCAGCCTTGACATATTTATAATCAACTACATGATGCTTCTTGTTTTCAACTGTTGACTTTTGACTGATCCCTTTGTAACTGTCCGTACTTATTGGACAACCAATTGGATTAAGGCCTGTTGGTTGTTTTGGAATCCTAAAATCATGGGCATTTTGGTTCTAAGTCTAGCATTGCTCTGTGCTACTTTCAAGATCTTATAAAACTTCTTGTTGCATTGTTTAGGCTTTGAAGAGCGTTTTCAGAAAGAAGCTAACATCTGTTCTTCATCAATACGCCCTTCTCTTGTAAAGGTATGGTATCTTCATGGCTCGTTAATAACTACTGCTATATACAGATGCAGGAGTAATGTTCAAGTTCTTTATTACATCCAGTCCCCAGAGTACATGCCCGAGAACTTGCCAAAGAACTCGGCCTGGATGGGTGGCTCCATACTAGCCAAAGTTGTTTTTCCTCAGAATCAGCACGTTACTAAGGCAGAGTATGATGAATCAGGCCCAGCTATCATACATAGAAAATGTTGTTGAAATTAGAGGCAAGTTTATTAACCATGGCTTAAATCATTCGTTAACATTGTCAGTCACTAGATAGCATGAAGTTTTTCTTACCTCCCATATTTTGTAATATATCAAAATCAAGAGATAGCTAGCTGTTTAATAAAAAACAATGCTCATGAGCTTTTCAGTGTGGTATTCAGCTGTTGGTAAAAAGTGCAGCTGGAATCCTATGCCATTGCTGTTGTATCATTGAAGTAAGCAACTTGGTCGTACTTTGTACTTATTGTCTCTTATTCCTTTGAAACTTTTGCATTGGTATCCAAATTGTATTTGCAGGGCCATCTAAAATATGTTGGAAATCACAGAGCAAGGACTAAGAACGGTGTTATTCTAATGCCTACTTCAAGATTGAAAATCTGATGATGCTTTAACATGAATGGCCGATGCGATGTTGAATTCCTTGCAGATATTCTCATGCTCAAGGTTTAATGTGATATGTCTCTTCTCTTTTTTCCTTTTTCCTGAAGGACTACTTGGTGTATGATCAAGTCTTTAGCATTCTTGTCGTAGCAAAAGTTAGGGCTTTTTTTTCCTCCAAATCTATAATGTATTAAATGACAAAATGTCCTATAAAGCATCTGATGTATTAGCTAATGCTAACATAAGAAAATTATGCTATAATCCAACTAATCCTCTAACTTCATTATCACATTGAGTAGTGATGGATAACAAGAAGGACTAAATTTATGTTATTCATATTATAGGTGTTTTACCCTCCACATATTTCAAGGGAATGCTGGAAAAGAATAATTTATATATTTGTTTCTTTGTTTGGGAACCAATCGAAGAGCAAAGAGATGAAGGAATCTGAGAAGGTTGGAGTCCAACCAAGAGCCAAGTGCTGCTGCTTCACAATGAGCATCTGAGAATCTTGAAGCAAAAATTTTCTTCTGCTGCTGCTTCCGTTTACAGCACAACACTTGAGTGAGCACTCACTCACAGTCCATCATCGTCATGGTCATGAACCACAAACAAACAACAAATCTTTGAAAAAAAACCTTAAAAAATTCAACCTGTTTGTTCCTAACACTTGTCCTTGCTTTTTTAACTTCGACCACTCATTCATCTCAACGCCAACTCATCATTTCTTGCTTCTTTGCTAGCTGCCTAAATGTTCTTCTTGGCTTTTGTGTTGATTTGATATATGATTTGGTATGGTATCTACAGACACCATAGGGCTGTAATGAAGTGCAGTGCAATACTTTGACAAAGAAGCCAAACAAGAATTGATTCTGTTGGCATGTATAGATAGATATACATGACATGAGAGACAAAGGAGTCAGACCTCGTGAGGCCTCCATGGCTCTTGCTCTTGGATTCAATCCCACTTATATAAGATTCTACTCTGCATAGAAACACCTTGTCATTTTTTTTATTCGTTAAATTTTCAAACAGTGGAAAATATTTGTGCAAATATATAACAGAACGATCTTCAACAATGTCTTTCTTGTTTGCCATGATCTTCATGGCATGCAATTGACAATCAAACAATCTATCTTGAAGAAGGATCTCCAATTCATTGACTTCATCAACATCTTCTGTTAAGATTTATCACTGTAAGATATGTGAAGCTATTTTGGAGCTTATTTATACTTCACATGCTAGCAGGTACCATCTCACGTGGAATAACACTCGTTAACATGTTGCGCACAGAAACTAATGCATAAAAACCCTACCACCGCAGCAATCCAACAGAAAAAGTTGAAAGAAAGCATGTAGCTCTTTTCAAATTTAACGCGCAAAAAAGATTTTCAGCAACACGGATGTATGCGGAATTTTTGGAGCTGATTTCCGTTACAAAGCAATTTAAAGTAATAACGTTGCTGCATTACATCACATAACATACCAACAGATTTACAAGGAAATTTCATTGTTCAACTTAAAAATGCGTATATCACGGTCCGCAAATGGCGCTCGCAAACTGATCGACAAACGGTAGAGGTCCACTTCAAAAACTAGTCAATTTTTTTACATTTGAATTCGCAACCGAGTGATTGTATAGACTATTTTTAACAAAGTACAACATGAAGATTTAATCAATAGAAACTCAACTTTTCTTTCTGCACTCCCCAGATAAAAAGAAATTGAAGTGATCACCAATCATCATGAGCTGCTGCTGCTTGTATTGCTGGCACTCCTTGAGGCATTCATTCATTCTTCAGGTGAAGAATCTAGCCAGATAGCTAGAGACTTAAGAGAATGTAGAAGAAACATGCAGCCAAGCTGCAGTATACCTGCTTTCCCAAGTTCACATCTTTTTAAAAATTCTGATATGTAATGAAGTGGTATTAGTGTTGGTGTATATATCTTGGAACCAGGAAAGCTGGAATCTGGAGAAAGAAAGTGCTACCAGCAACAAAACAACAGCTAATTAACAGATGAATTGCTGAAACAATGCTGCAGTGGGTTTTACTTTCTCACATTTATTTTATGTTTGAAATTTTCTGCGTACATTCCATTAAATAATTCCATGCACCTTAATTTCTTTATTATGTTGAATTTAACTTTGAATGAATTCGAAGCACTGAACTTCAACTTGGCTTGTGCCCTCTTCGATATTCCATCTCTCTTGAAAAACCTGAACAATATATTACATCACAATAAAGAAAACTTTTGTGAATCAATGGTCTTTCAATATTGCAATATCGCATTCCATTCCGAATAATGCGAAACTTTTACATGCTTTAGTTCATGTGGCACAATTGCACTTCTATATTAATTAATAGAATTAAGTGCTTATATATCATCGTATGTATAGTACCTAGTTGTATGTGCTTACCAATTACTGGTGTATATAATATATGATTGAGGAGAAGAAGATCAAACGTGAATCAATCTCCTAGCTAGCTATATATATTCCTAAAAAGAACTGGAAACTAAGCTATATAGGTATAGGCAGAATTGATCTAACTGTTGGGACTTGGGAGGAACATGAACAAGTTCTAAGTTCTAACTCAGAATAACATATTATTATATATTATGTTAGAAGCCTTTGCACCAAGGCAACAGATTAGTATCAGTAACATATAACGGAACTTTATAATCGTCCTCCGCATAGACTTACCCAAATTAACCATATAGTTAATTGTAAGTTAAAATTGAAACATGCTGATCAATGGTTTTCTTATAAGCTAGAGAGAGAGAGAGAGAGAGAGAGAGAGAGAGTCATGCTTGGCTCCTCGCACGCCACCCGCAGTAGCCAATCTAGAGCTAAAACAGATAGGTCTCCGCGTGTGGCATACAGGGAGCCAGGCACAACACCCACCATACATAGATCAACTTTCACCTTCTTCTTCTTCATCGCCCTCCTCCGATGCTTCACCGGTTATTACTCAAATGCAATGGTAGCAGAAGCAAAGCTCACTGCAAATTGACCGAATGTTTTGTTAAAAGTAGAATAGTAAAAAGGAGGAATTGGAGAGGGTAGGAGAACAAGGAGATGAGAGGGAACCTTATATGTTGAAGGGGGTTAATATATAAATTGGAGAGGTAGAGAATGAGAGATACAAAGTTACAACTAGTGTTTGTTTATGATAGAAGAAATAAATAAACAAACACTCGCTTTTTTCCATTATCAAACGTTTAATTATACTAATAACAACACTAACTAAACCCAAGAAATATTTAAAGAAGCCCGCCATTAAAGTGTTCAAAAGCTAGCGAAAGCCGAAAGGTGACAACGCTAGCAAAAGAGAATGTTGCACGCCAGCTGCATTGATATGCCTGATTTTAGTTATATAATAAGCTGTTTTGTTTATTTTTTATAATTTTACTAAAGCCCACCCTGCACCTTGCCGACTTTTTTTTTGAAAATTTAAACAAAGCTTTGATAACTAAGAAGTCTCGTTAGCAAACACAAAAAAACACAAGTCACAGAACAAGCATCTGCTTCCAAGAGGAAACAACCACGCATAACATAATGATGCATCTGCTAGTCAGATCAAAATTTCAAAATTGCATTGCATGCAAATTAAGGTGCTGTTTGGAAATTTTATAAAATATTATTTATTTAAAAAATATTTTATAATATTTTACAAAATTTAAATTTTTTTAAAAGTAAAAATTATTATATTATATAATATATATATTTTTATTTTTCAATAAAAAATTAAATCAATAGTTTACAAAATTCTAAAATATTTAATTAAAAAAAAGCTCTTTTTTTTAAAGTAATTTTAAACGTTCCTTAATTTCGCTTTTTAACATGCATAGTACAACTTTGTTTTGCTTTCTTTTTCAATTTTCTTTCTCATTTTAAAAGACCTCCTTTCTGAAACAGAGCTTGTCTGGGAGCGCTTGGATTGATCTCGATTCTCCTACTGTACATTCAAACAAGTTTTTCTTTCCCACAGCCAATCAAACAACTGCTAGATCTAACAAATAACCATCCAGAGAGTATATATATATTTTTTATCTCTCTCCCACTCCACTTCGCTCTTTTCTTTCACCCTCTTCTCTTTTTCATCATTCTTCTCTAACTTTATTCCCTGACGCTGTCACTGGCCTGCTTCTGCTTTCCCCCGGTCAAACTAGACTTAAGCCAGCTGAGTTGATTGAGTTCAACACAAGAAGCCAATAACTTTCACGACGCAAGCATATCACCTTCAGAGTCGGATACACAGTAGCTCAAGACGCGGTTAATGCATCCACCGCCATCCAAAAAACATGTAACCTTCTAAACCAAAAGAAAGTAACAACTCTCACGTAAACTAGAAGAAAAATCATTTTCCAAAAATTCGTATGCTTGATTTAACCTATACAGACAGCATCTGAGAATCAAACCAGGTGAAGAAGAAAAGGTTATACAAATACAATTTAACCTATAACCAAATCCATACAGCTAGCCAACTGCTTGGTTCCAGCAAATATAAAAAACTGCACTATGAAGACTTCTACCAAGTAGGGACTCCTCACTTGTAAATATATGTAAAAGGGTACATTTGACTTGGTGATAACAAACATGTTACCATAAATTCACAATCAAATACAGGCATAAGGCCGAACAAAGATAGGAATCATTATAGTATAATGTTAAAAAAGGAGCATGCCTGGTTGTGGAAGCCAACTCATATCTGTTGAGACGAGCTTTAAGTCCCATGCCCAAACTGTTTATCGACGTCCAACTAAGATGAGATTACTCCTGCTTAGTATGATTGCAACTGCCAGAGGGAAAGGGAATTAAAAGTAAGGTAACTCAAGCAACAGGGCTGTCTTGGTGGAAACTTGAACTCTAAACATGAGAGACTTTCATGTGTGCTATAGGCATTACATCAAGCTATAGAAAAATTTCCAGGTGGTCTTCCAACTGTTCATATACCTTCTAGGAAGCACAACAGAAAACACAGCACAATGCTCCACCAGCAGAAAAAGCAGGCTCTCTATACTTCACAAAATTAAGATCATAGCTGTTCAAGCCAACCAGAGACAACGACTGACTAACCTAGGATGAGTTCATGAAGGATCTCCCAGGCCAGCTGTCATCAGCATTATCCTTGCTTAAGCTGCCACCAGAGCTTCCGAAACCACCTCTACCAGACCCACTAGACTGATTGGATTCCGACCTACCAAAGCCACCAGAGTAGCCAGAACTGGGGCCACCAAAGCCGCTTGAGCTTTGAAAACCAGAGATCCCAGACCCTCCAAATCCGCCAGAATTAGTACCCCCAAGACCACTAAAACGTCCTGAACTTGATTCATTTGTGCTGCCAAAGCCAGAGTCTCCAGAACTATTTGAGCGGTCTGAACCAAAGGAGCCGAAACCCCCAGATCGCCCGAACCCAGAGCCACCAAAACCACCAGATTGACGAGAATCAGAACCACCATATGAAGAGCCACCAAAACCACCAGATCCCCCGAAACCACGAGGACGGCTAAATCCAGAACCACCAAATCCACCAGAACGACCAAACCCAGACCCTCCCATGCGGCTACCTCCTCCATATGAGTCAGACCTACCACCACTCATGCTTCCAAAAAGGTCATCACCTCGGCCCTCAGCTGTAATTTTCGGAAGCTGGGAAAGTTGCACAAAAACAAAGAAAATCTCAAAATGAAGGAAAACTACAAATTATAAAAAGAAACCACTTGAAAAATAAATTGACACTCCAGAAATAATGCACGATCAGTTTAGCTAGAAACTTAATGAAAATTTCGTGCGTTTCTTAGCATGTGTTACAGGGGTGTAATTATAACCTCTTAGGAAGTCTCCATATTACAAATTATAGAAGTAATGACCTAGAAGCTCATCTCTCAAAAGGATCAAACCAAAAAACAATCAACTTCCTTTGTTGGATAACGCTTTAGCATATTACAAAAAAGCAAACAAAGAAGTGAAAAGGCAGAAAGCCCTACCTCAGTGAACTTGCAACCGACATCCAACTCAATGCCCCTTACTGCTCGTGATTGCTCTTGACCATAAATAAGAATTGCACTTCCTTTCTTACCAGCTCGCCCTGTTCTACCTGATCTATGAACAAAAATTTCTGATGTAATTGGCAATTCATAATGAATTACCTGAAGACAAGAAAGAGGACATTAAGTATTATATACTTTCTAAAGGTATAAAGAAGTTGCTGCAAGACAACATTAACAGAGAATACAAGTGCAAACAGAAAGAGTTTGTATGATGTATAAAATGTACTCCGCAAGCAATAACACATTACTATAATTTTTTTCATATAATAAAGATAAAAAAGTCCACAGGAGTCATCACTATGATCGATTAATTCACCCAGAAGGCAGAAGGGTATGCAAAGCTACATAAAGCGACTCGCATAACAAAAATTAATCTTAATATGCACTATTAAGTTTTATTAAATGGAATCATTCAAAGATATCTTACCAAATCAACATTTGGGATGTCCAAGCCACGAGCAGCAACATCAGTTGCAACTAACACATTGAACCGACCATCACGAAATCCCGTAAGGGTTCTCTCCCTTTGGTTCTGCGAGATGTCTCCATGTAGAGCCTGACATTCAATACTACGACCCATGACATATGCCAATCGGTCAGCATCACGTTTGGTTTGAGTGAAGACAATGCACTTTCCACCTTTAGCATGTTCCTAAAGGTAGAATCAGGTGAACTTAAGTTACAAATAACAGACACAAGAACAAAAGTAAGAGGACCAAGGGTATGAAAAGACCATACCTTAATCAGCGGCCCAAGGATAGCTGGCTTAGAGTAATTGTCTGATGCAATGGTAAAAAGTGATATACCTTCTGCCAACTTTTGAACAGAATCACCAACCTGCAAAATCACTTATAGTAAGTCAGACAATAATTGAAAATTTGCCAAGAATGAAGTCAGTTTGTCTAAAAAAAGAAAAAAAGAAAATACTAATATTTAAAAGAGAGTACAAAATTCATAGATTATAAATTCAATAGAGCATTGTGGAAATGATGTGCTGTTATATGAGAGCTATCAAAAGAATGGAATAATAAAAAGAAGCGAACTCTTTAGGAGGCTTAAAGAAGTAAGCACAATCCCGCTATGATTTATCAAGCTCGCTTAAGAAAATAGAAAGGTTTTCCATATGCAATTGCAAACCCAAAAAGGAAATCAAATAATATCTGAAAACAGGATCCATTACAGGGAAGGCAAATCTCATTAAAACCTTAAGAGTCCCGAACACCATCTACAATCGTTTTTATCATGAACTGGATTTTAAATTTAGGGGATAGTAATTGATAACTGGTGGCCTAACAGACCAAAGTGAGGGGAGATAGCATTTAAAGAATAGCCTTGATAAAGCATCAAAGAGGGCGCACTAAAACAAACAAAATAAGTTTCTTGTTTAAGTTTGGAAGAAAATCACATTGTGTGGTGGTTTACCAACATGAAAGAATATCTTAACTATCTCATCAGGACTTCTACAAATCAGAACAAAATTTAATGCCCATAAAAGAAAAGGAAATATCCCACCAGGCCACAACAAATAGTTACTTACAAGGTCAATGGTGAGTGGATCATTAAGATATCTTTGAGTAAGCTTTCTTATCCAACTTGGCATAGTTGCAGAGAACATCATACTCTGGCGCTTGGGAGGCAACTTTTCTAAGATAACTTCTACATCTTCTGCAAACCCAACATTCAGCATTTGATCTGCTTCATCTAGCACAACAAATTGCACTTCGGACAAATTTAGGGCTCCTCTCTTCAGTAAATCAATTACACGGCCAGGAGTACCAACCACCACATCAACTCCATAGTCAAGTGTACGCATTTGCTGCTGAATAGGTACACCCCCATAAACACATATTGTGTCCAATGGAGCAGACTCTTTAAACTCCTTCTCCACTTGTCGAGCAAGTTCTCGAGTAGGTGCTAAGACAATGGCCAATGGGAACCTGCCACGGCTGCAAATAAGACATGCCATGTAACAAAGTAAGCTAAAATGTCAAACCCAATTCCCAACAACTGTAACATACAACAATTCACATGTCAATAGTAATCACAAACCCGTGCTTAGCCTGAAACTGTAAAATGCTATCCATAATGGGAATTCCAAATGCCAGAGTCTTTCCGGTCCCTGTTTTTGCCCGACCAATCATGTCACGCCCTTGCATTGCAGGTTCAAGAACTGCCCTCTATGTGTGCATAGTAAAAAAGGAGAAGAAGAGTGTCAGAGCTACATCCATGGTACCACCTTCTATCTCAGTTTTGAGATTCAATTATTAAAGATACTTTTTCTCATGAGAAAATAGGAGCTATACAGTTTAATGATGAACATACTGAAGAGTTATCCTTATTTTAAATCGAAGCCAGCATTAAGAGGAGCACACTTGTTGTAGATAAAAGATGATCAACAACAGTATTAGTGAGTAAGACTTCTCACTATTGATAGGCATTTAGCTCGGATGAATCATGCTTTGCTATTATTTTGAACATATACACCAACCTGTAGACTGAGTTACAGTGCTCAGTATCTTTTCTTTATATACGTCAGTCTTCACGCATTGTCAATTTAGTAAACACAAAAATATTATCGTTACCATAGAAGATTGTGCTGTACTGCAAAGTGATAGTTTTAAATATTTAAGTTTGATTATTCATAAGGAAGAATTGAAGAAGATATTATGCATAGAAGTAAAACATGATGGATGAAATGGTAAGATGTTAGCAAACTCTAGTGTGATAGAAAAATTCCTTTAAGGCTAAAAGGTCAGTTTTATAGAGCAGTTATTTGGTCTACAATGCTCTACTGTAGTGAGTGATGGGCTGCTAAAGATCAAGATGTTCATAAGATAAATATAGTAAAAATAAGAATGTTATCATAGATATGTGGATATAATAGAATGGACAAAATACGAAATAAAAATATACGCCAACAAGCAGCCGTCGAGCTCATCAAGGACAAGTTACGGAAAATTAGATTTAGGTGGTTCAGGCATGTCTTGCGCAGACCTAAAAATGCTGCAGTGCATAAGAGTGATGCGATTCCTTTTGAACACTTTAGAAAAAAAAAAAGACCAAAATTAACTTGACCCAAGTCGGTGGCGAAGGACTTAAAGGAATTGAACCTTTCGTTAGATTTGGTTTATAATCCAAAGGAATGGAAAAAACGGATTCATGTAGCCTACCTCACGCAAGTGGGATAGATGCTTAGTTTGTTGTTATTGTTGTTGTATATTCGTCAGCCCGCAGAGAAAACTACATAAGAGACTCACATTTCAAAAGCAACAGGGACAACCTTACTACAATTATACCAGATTATATATCATTGTGCTGCAACTAGAACCCAAGCATTCTTGATCAACACAGTGGTATGACCATTTTATCAATCTGGAAGGTACTTAGACTAATCAGAGATGGCATAACGGTCCGCTGAATATTACTCACAACCAGTACAGAACGACAGCTACTGATGCGCTAAATGATTCATACCCTTTGCTAGAAAAGAGAAATCCATAAACAATTCCCTGACAGTAATCCAATACCTGGATAGGAAAAAGCTTGGTGATTCCTCTCCTATCAAGATGATCAACAATCTCCTTAGCAATCCCTAACTTGGCAATCTCCAACCCTTCATCCGCACTCCCTTTCCCCGCCATCTTATCTTCATCGAAGAATTCGTCCACCGCGTACTCTGCCCGCGCAATCTCAGTTGCCTTAAACCCTAACGGCGCCACGGAGAAATGGATCTCTCTGATACGCCGGAGTCCAGCAAACCCAACCTTCTCCATCGACGAATAATCGCCATAGATTGCAGCAGTGAGCTGCTGCGAAGACATAATTAGGGCAACAAGAGCTCGCCGTGTCGCCGGAGAGGCAGCGATGGCGGTTGATCGACGGATAAGATGGTTCATGGTGGGAAGATTTTGAGATAAAACCTAGAGTGGAGCTGCTAGGGTTTTAGAAATCAAGGAAGAATAAAAGACGGAAATGCCGAAATGGGAAGGTGTGCGGGTTGTTGAAGAAGGGTTTAAGCAAAGCACAGATATTTATGCGTGAAGCCGCGAACACCGGATCTGGCCCCACTTGTTTCCAATGAAGACCCCTCACTACTTTTTTGCTTTACCGAATCGGTCCTGAGCCTATAAGATCCGCACCCGGTCTTAAACTTTTTAATTATCCGAAATTGAATCCTGTTAATAAACCCAAGATCAAACCCGAAACAACTGCTTTTGGCGACTACTATGTGGGAATACTGGTGTGGATCGAATCCGGATCAATAATATAAAGTCCAGAGAACCAACCCGTAAAACTAATGGGTATTAACTACGAGACGGACACCCGAGGGATATCATCTTCCCTTAGATAAATAATTCAACACACTGTAGACCTCTTTTTAAATAAGTAATTTAGGAGGCCTACCTTTGTCAAATACCAAAACAAAAATTTACTTGCATCTGGCGGGAGCACAGCCAGGTATATAAACGCGTCTGCGTCGTGTATCAGACGCGATCTAATTAATCTCGCCGGAAACCGATCTCTATCGCCGCTGACACCGAGCGCCCGGTGATCTCTTGATATTCGTCTACTAAATTTCCACTACTGTTCCTGAGGTTGCTACAATTGGAAACGCCATCATGTCACCGTCGTCTGTAGCAAAAGTGAGTCCATTGTCTCTCCCGTTGATCTTTGTATTCTTTTTTCCTAGGTAAATCTCTCTCTCTTTTGATATTGTTATGTTTGAACTGAATCAGCTCTCTCTCTCGTTTCGATTTCCTTTCAATAACTGATTCGATCACCTCTATTTCATTTGAACTCATTCACTTCTCTCTGACTCTGGCTTCGGTTTCGTTTCAATCGAACTGAGTCACTTCACTCTGTGTCTCTCACTTCGATTTCTTTTAGATTTCGTTTTATTAGAAAGCAATCAATTCTATGTTTGTGATTTTAGTCTGTGACGCCGTCTGTTAGCAAAAAAATCACCGTCACTGTTCCTCGGTTGCTACAATTGGAAACGTCTTCAACATCGCCGTCGTCTGTAGGGGAAGTGAGCCCCGTTGCCTCTCCCGTCGAGATTTGTTCTCTTTTTTACCTAGGTAGATCTCTCTCTCTTTTGAATTTCGTTTCGTTTGAACTGAATCAGTTGTCTCTCTCGATCGTTTCGGCTTCCTTCCAATAGAACTATTCATTTGAACTCATTTCATTCGATCACCTCTATTTCATTTGAACTCATTCACTTCTGTCTGCCTCTGGCTTCGGTAATCAATTCTCTGTTTGTGATTTTAGTCTGTGAAGCCGTCTGTGCTTCAATACTCGGTAGCAAAGGAGTCACAGTCACTGTCTTGAGTTCGGTAGAGGCCCATGTGGACGGATGTCAACGAGAAGGTTATAAAAAAATCTAGTCGAGCTACAGGAGTTTTTTGTTCTTTTTTTGAATCTGTGGTGAAAATTGCGTGTCACAATATGCACGAGATTTACATTATGTTATGTACACTGTTGTCTAGAGAGTTGTCATCTTATCTTATACACAAAGCACGATTACAAAACAAAAGTGAATAAAAATTCTTGAAAATGAACCCAGCTTAGGTGTTAATTGCCTATCCTTAGTTTAACGTTTTTATAGTGCACGAAGAGTTTTAACGAAATTTGTTTCAATTGATAGCCAGCTCTTCTATTCTCTTTCGCCGTGTACTGTTGTTTTATGAAAATTTTGTAGATGTATGATTCCAAAGCCTGCTTGGTCTCTTAACAATTGGTTTCCTCAACATTTTTTGTTTTTAATTTGCAATGTATATTGAATTGAGTTTGTTATAGCATGCTTGTGACAGTTCAAGACTGGAATTTTACAGGGAGTTCACTGATGATAGGAAGCAACTCTACTTCGACCATGGTGCCCCTTTTCTTGGATGATAATGAGGCAATGGGGCTTGTTACTTGTTCATGGGAATCGAGAGGCCTTGTTGTAGAGTGGAAAAGAAGTTTGGCTCATTTGAAAGGAGTGGTTCTATGTTAAAAATTTTTGATAAGGTCCACTATGGAGAAACAACCACTTAGTTCTCGTTACTAGTCAAAATATGCCTTTATTTAACCTGTTCCTTTTATACTGAATTGTAGAAAAATCTCATACTACATTGTCATGTCTTCACTTTCCCCTTCTAGGCATAGGTGTCATAGCATTTCAATTTTCTTTTTAGCAAGTTTCTCACAAAAGACATGACTCAAACAAAAATATATAATTATTTCATGATTAACTTTGGTTGTTCACAAGGATTGCAAGTCAGCTTAAGACATCAAGCTACTGGGATTTAGATTCGTCATGGTTGTCTAGACAGACATGCGTATTACACAACATAGTTCGAGTCTAGGATGAGAGAACTCCTACTAGGCTCCAGTGTGCTTTTGAGGGAAAGAGTACAATTCTATCTGCTATTTGCTCTGATCTGTGTCTAATCTTTGTTTAATTGTTTTCAGGATGCAACAAATTAAAGATATGTGGGCTTTCCAATGAGCTCCATAAGCACTTTGCAGTGAACCTGGTTGGGCATGCAAATTTCTTTCACTACTCCTGTTTCTATTTTCTTGGTTTAATTGTTAATGCTGTCTTTTTCCAGGTTTGGCTGCTTGTTTGGAGTTGCTGTTTGTAAGTGAATTGGATACAATGGAAAATTTTGTTGTCATTGACAAGTTTGGATGGACAACATTTAGCCCATGTTGATGGTCTTCTAGCATCTGACAAAGTGACAAGGATGTCTCATCATCTAGGTTTACTGAAGTCTCTGGAAGTTTCCCTCCTTTAGGTGATTCCCCTGTAGGAATCCCTCATCTTTCTCTGGACTTAATGAAACAAAAGCATTCTACCCTTTTTATTGGAAGACAAGCATTCATGTTATTGCCATCTTATATTGATCTGACAAATGCTCAAGATAACTGAAGTTCTCTGTTTAATAGTGAATATTTGAATTAAATGAGCTCTTATACTTTTTGAGGCATAGTCATTGATGCTGTTAAAACAATTCATTAAATTAATAGTTTTGACATAATTAGTGGCAAATCTCATCTATAGCTTATCTTATAATTGATCTTCTTGCAGATCCAGGCAGTCTCTTGCATTATCCTTGATGCTACAAGGCATTCTTGTTCATTCCTGCTTTGCTATTATGCTGGGCTTTGAAGAACCACTATTGTCAGTATTAAGACTTACTCTTTTCTGACTGTCTTTGCAAATGAAATAAGCTTACTCAGCATACAATTTATGGGCACTTATATAATGTTACACTAAATATTGCTTAGAAAAGGTGCGTGTTTAATACTCATTGGTATGGATACTGTTCTTTGCATGTGATTGTTTAGCTTCTAGTTACTCTGTTTAAAAGCTTTCTACATTCGCTTATTAATGGATGCACGGTTGCTTGTCTGGTTAAGCAATTTGCGCTGCTTATGCTTTATTAACAATTGCTTGCAACTACAAGCTACTAAATGGTCTATAGCGTGTAATCATATAATCAAATTCCAACATTTGGTTGTGTAGTATTTATAATCTTTGGCATGCCATCTTGGAGTCTCTGACTTATAGGATTTATTGGTTATATTTATTCTTTACTTCTTGATTTGTGCCTGAGCTTGGGCAACATCTACTTTTACTTCGTACAGAATCCTGTTTTCCATTTTAAGAGCGAATACTCATGTTAGTCAAAGTGTTTTTTGTTTCTTATGGGTTCCATTTTTCTTAAGCTTCAAGCAAAATTCAAGGGATGTATGATAAGATTCCTGAGACAAGCGGGAGAAGTGCAAGACCACAGCGGAACAGAAGAGAACTTGTTAGGAACTGCAACACTTGCATTGGTTGCAAGTGACCGAGAGGAGCTGGATATGGGCTTCTGTCCAGCAGCTAAGAAGTGTGGGTGTTAGGCATTCGGTTTGAAGTGTAGGAGTAGAATTTGAATCAAATAAGAAGTGATAGAATAATGTTTTGTTTTAATCACTTCTCTGTTAGGAATAAGAGGTAGAGTCCCTTAAAGACTCTCCTTGATTATTTGTTATAAGTAGGTGGCCAGCTGCTCTAGGAAGGGCATCGTGAACACCAATTTTATTCTTTCATTTGATTGCAATTTATTTTCAGCTTTATTTCCCTTGCAAACAACCATTCTTCCTTATCGCATAACAATTGGTACCAGAGCCGTCGATCTAATGGAATATAAGGCTTTCGTTAAATCCGGATCACCTCAATCACCATCTTCACCAATCACTACCAATGTAGGAAACTTTCTGCGTAGGTCGAGTTCACCCATTACCGTGGAAGTACCTCAAAAAGAACCTTCTCTACGAGAGCAATTTTATGATTCGCAGTGAGATGCAACAATTTATGATGGAGGTAAGGCAAAATATGCTTAAGGCTGCATGTTCTACTCTAAACCAAACACTTGAATCACCACCTCCTTCCACTACCATAGCAACAACCGCAAATCCCAATTCCACTCAAGTACTGAAAACTCTACCTTCTTCCGTTACCATATCGCTGTCACCTACAATAAACCCCTTGCTAGCCGTCACTACACCTTTACCTATCCAAGCCTTAGGGCAGCCAAATACTATAACTAACCTACCACAGCTGGTTCCCAACACCAATCCACCGATCATACAGACACCTTCCTCCCATAGGGGATCCACAACACTTAACCAAACAAATTGCACCCTAAGCCGATCCTATACATCATACCGTTATGCTCCTTATAATCCCAACACTATTATAACCCCTCAAACTTCAGTACCACACTCTTCCATAAATCTGGTAGAGCCTCATGTAAACACCAATCGGGAAAGATACAAATTTTCTAATTTTGAAGGGAAAGGACCACAAGAGTGGGTCTATTCGGCAGAAAAATACTTCATGTATTATAGAATACTTCTGCAGGAAAGGGTTCACATAGCTGCCATGCATCTACAAGGAGAAGCCAATCTTTGGTATCAAAACTTCGAAAAAGATCGACCGCACCATACATGGGATGACTTAACGGCAGCAGTCCACAGGAGGTTTGGGCTATCTGCTTTTGGGCATCCAACCTTTGCATTGAAGCAATTGGTCCAAAAGGGAACGGTAGCTGAATACCAAACTGCCTTTCAAGACTTGAGGATATGTTTGCCGAATACCACTGAGGAAGATCTTTTAGGACTCTTCTACGGAGGGCTCTCGTCGACGATTTCGCTAGAAGTTATGGCAACACAACCCACTGATTTACGGCAGAATTATGGCAAAGATCTTTGAGCAAAAGCTTAGCATGGAATCAACAACGACAAAACACAACCGCTTTCGTTTAGTAGGCGCAGCTGCAACCTCACATCCACAGACAACAGTACAGACAACAAATAGTAATAATAATACGGCGAGCCGTATGCGCGCTTCAGCGCTGTCTGTTGCCGACATCAATAATTGAAGAGCTAAAGGTCTTTGTTTTTATTGGAATGCTAAGTATGAGCGGGGTCATAAATGTATCACTCGACTATACTCCATCTCGACCTTAAGCTCAGATGATGAGGAGGAAACAATAATGGAAACCTTGCATGACACCATAACCGAAGAAGGAGCAACCCTCTCTTTGAGTGCATTGACAGGACTGGTAGGTCCCCAAACTCTGCGCATTGTAGAAAAGATACGCAGACAAGAAGTGTTTGTGTTAATAGACCGGGTAGTACCCATAATTTTATTGCGGAGCCCCTAGCTAAGCACTTACGTTTGGGTGCCACCAAGGTGAGACCGCTGAAGGTAGAGTTGGCCGATGGAAGACCACACTCCATTGATGTTGTTTATAGGCATATTCCAATTGAAGTACAAGGAACGGAGTTGATCGTAGATGCATATCCGTTTCCACTGGGAGGAATGGATCTCGTTCTTGGTGTGCAATGGCTAAAAACCTTGGGTGACATTGTAAGCAATTATCAGCGGTCCAAGATGTGATTTTCGCTACAAAACAGAGACTTTGTTCTGCAAGGGATAAAGAAGGGAAGAGTATCACGACTCACTAGCTTGTCCCCGAAATCATCACTTTACTCTATACGTATTATGGCAGTGGAACAGAACCAAACAGAGAGCAACTCTTCACACATACCAGAAGACTTGCAACAATTGTTGGAACAAAACAGCATTATTTTTCAGCCTATACTCGGCTTGCCGCCTAAGCGTTCCAAAGACCACCAAATCAATTTGCTACTTGGATCACTACCTGCAAACACAAGACCTTACTGATACCCCTACATACAAAAGGAAGAGATTGAACGCACCGTCAAGGAGATGTTATCTCAAGGAATTATAAGACCAAGTTCTTCGGCCTTCTCATCACCAGCTCTGTTGGTTAAGAAAAAGGACGGATCTTGACGTTTCTGCATAAGTTATCGGGCGTTGAATGAATTTACCATAAAAGATAAGTATCCTATTCCTATGATTGATGAGCTATTTGACGAGCTTCATGGTGCTACAATCTTTTCTAAGCTAGACTTGAAATCGGGATATCACCAAATTCGTATCAAGGAGGAGGATGTTCACAAGACGGCTTTTCGTACGCATGATGGGCATTACGAATTCTTGGTTATGCCTTTCGGCCTTACTAATGCACCGTCCACTTTTCAATCCTTGGTTAACGATGTCTTTCGTCCCTATCTACGCAAGTTTGTTCTAGTTTTTTTGGATGATATTTTGGTTTACAGCTCTAATTGGCAAGACCATTTGCGGCATCTTGCTAGTGTTTTTTCTATTTTACAAGAGGCACAACTTTATGCAAACCAATCCAATTGTAAATTTGGATGCCCAAAACTTGAATACCTTGGGCACATCGCATCCGCCGAGGGAATTGAAGCAGACCCTGCAAAAGTGAGCACAATGCAGGAGTCGCCAGCACCCAAGTCAGTGACTGAGCTTTGCGGATTCTTGGGGCTCACTGGCTACTACCGTCGTTTCGTGAAGAATTATGGTGCCATAGCGGCCCCCTTGACTGATCTTCTCAAGAAGAACTCATTCGCTTGGGATAATCGAGCTGAAGGAGCCTTTCAACAGCTTAAGGAAGCTATGATCTCTACTCCAGTTCTTGCTGCTCCAAACTTCTCCAGACTTTTTGTTGTTGAGACCGACGCCTCTGGAAGAGGTATTGGTGCTGTTCTGTCACAAGATCATAAACCCGTGGCATATTACAATAAGGTTCTATCAATCGCAGCCATAGCCAAGTCAACCTACGAGCGTGAACTGATGGCATTAGTTTATGCCGTCCAACGATGGAGACCGTACCTTCTAGGACAGCAGTTCATTATCAAAACCGATATCTAAGTCTCAAGTATTTGTTGGAGCAGAAGATCTCTACTTCAGAACAGCAAAAATGGTTAGTTAAACTCCTTGGTTATGATTTAAAATTGAATACCGTGCAGGGCGTCTAAATGCAGCCGTCGATGCCCTCTCACGCCGAACCGACATAGTTCTTACTGTGATCACTACTCTACAACTCTCATTCTGGGAAGACGTAAGACAGGCTCAAAAGGAAGACCCTATCATCGCCACTCTGCTACAAGCAGCTCGAGAAGGAACGAAATCGGAGTATTCAGTCGTCGGAGATTTCTTGATGCAGCATGAAAGAGTTCGTGTTCCAAATAGTTCCTCCCTGCACAGGCAGTTGATGTTTAAAGCACACAATTCAGCAAGTGGTGGTCATGGAGGGCAATTCAGGACCTTCAACGTCTCGGGGCAGTTTTACTGGTCTGGAATGTCCAAAGACGTCTACCGATACATTGCAGACTGCTCAATATGTGCCAAGGTTAAATCGAGTTCCCTCAGGCCAGCTGGGTTACTTCAACCTTTACCAATCCCCACTGTTCTTTGGGCAAATATATCAATGGATTTTATCGAAGGCTTACCTCTGTTCGGAAGGAAAAGACGTCATTTTAGTGGTTGTAGATCGCCTCTCCAAATATGCTCACTTCATTCCTCTATAACATCCGTATACAACAGCGAAGCAACGACTTTTATTCGGGAAGTTGTACGCCTATATGGGGTGCCCACTTCAATTGTCTCGGACCGTGACTCTATTTTCTTGAGTTCCTTTTAGAAAGAGCTTCATCGTCTACATGGGACGGTACTCCACATGAGCACCGTGTATCATCTCCAAACGAATGGTCAAACGGAAGTTGTCAATAGGTGTTTGGAGACATATTTGAAATGTTTTGTTGGTGAGCAACCAAAGAAGTGGCTGCAGTGGCTCCCTTGGGCTGAGTACTCTTATAACACGAGTGTCCACACGGCTACCCGAGTCACTCCTTTTGAAGCTGTCTATGGACGTCCACCTCCACCCCTCGTTGCTTTTGCTTCAGCCTCAGTCATGTCCGACGAGTTGAGCACCCAGCTGCGAACACGGGATGAAGTGTTGCGTGACTTGAAGTATCACTTAAGTAAGGCTCAGAATCGTATGAAACAGCAAGCTGACGGGCACCGAAGAGAAAAGAGTTATGAAGTAGGCGATTGGGTCTTTGTTAAACTCCAGCCACATCGTCAATCGTTCGTAGCTGATCGCCGCTTTTATAAGCTCCGACACCGTTATTATGGACCCTTTTGCATCAATCACCGTATTGGACAAGTGGCATATCAACTTGAATTACCAGCGGAAGCAAGAATTCACCTCGTCTTCCATGTGTCACAGCTAAAAGACGGGCGCTCGACTCCACCTGAAATTGGGCACCACTTGCCTAACCTTCCTGAGGAAGACTTAGATGGCCTTGAATGCGAACCTAATCAGTTGCTCGGTTCCAGACTCGAGGACGAGTCATATCTTCATGGGGAAGGAAATGATAAGATTCCTGAGACAAGCGGGAGAAGTGCAAGACCACAGCGGAACAGAAGAGAACTTGTTAGGAACTGCAACACTTGCATTGGTTGCAAGTGACCGAGAGGAGCTGAATAAGGACTGGATATGGACTTCTGTCCAGCAGCTAAGAAGTGTCGGTGTTAGGCATTCGGTTTGAAGTGTAGGAGTAGAATTTGAATCAAATAAGAAGTGATAGAATAATGTTTTGTTTTAATCACCTCTGTTAGGAATTGCAATCAAACGAAAGAATAAAATTGGTGTTCACGATGCCCTTCCTAGAGCAGCTGGCCACCTACTTATAACAAATAATCAAGGAGAGTCCCTTAAGGACTCTTCTCTGTTAGGAATAAGAGTTAGAGTTCCTTAAGGACTCTCCTTGATTATTTGTTATAAGTAGGTGGCCAGCTGCTCTAGGAAGGGCATCGTGAACACCAATTTTATTCTTTCGTTTGATTGCAATTTATTTTCAGCTTTATTTCCCTTGCAAACAACCATTCTTCCTTATCGCATAACAATGTAGTCCAAGGTATGGTTTCTGTTTTTCTAAGACCATCTGTTATAACACAATTTGTATTGCCTGTTAGCTTGATCCTGTATTACATGACACAAATTGAGCTTATGATTTTGGTTCCTAGATTCCTCTAGCAGCATGCAGCTTTATGAATGAGAAGTTACAAAATTTTATACGACCCCATGCAAGAATTGCGTGACTAGAGGACAGTTGCAGACAGTTTAAGACATTCTAAATCTAATTTGATTGCAGAGATATGCGGGGCAGATTCAGATTTTATCAGGTTATCTTGGAGAAGATTTGATTTACTTGCAAGATGTTTTTGATGTATGACAAGATCTTGCCTCTTTTGCATTTATTTCTGTATCTGGTCCTTTTCAGGAAATTACCAAAGGGACCATTGCTTGAAGGAGCCTTGCCATCTTATTCATTGTCCTTTTTCGTGATTGCTTTATGTAGATCAAGCCTACTGGAAGCCTTTCAGTTTAGTATACAAAAAGAGAGGAGGAGGATGAACTCTACATGTTTATGGTAGTTACTTCTCCCAGTGTTTCAATTGAACTCTCTTTGGATCCAATTTTTTCTAGTTTCTGGTTTATTTACCAGTGCAATTTGTACAGCGGTTAAGGACCTATACCCAACCGAGCAATAGAGTCTCTAAACAATCTGAAAATGGTAATGGTAGATGAAATAAAACCTAATGGCTAAGGGTCAATGTGAAGATTGATTACAGGACAGAGAAGTGCCAAATTTTATTGGAAATCAGTAATGTGATAGAATAACAAGATTCAGGTAAAAAGATCTTGACAATGGTTTAACCTGTTTTGACAATGGTTTACACCTGTTTTAACAACGGTTCCAATTCTTATGTCCTAAGATCTTCTTGGATAACTAGTAACCATGTGAAGCTTTATATATTTAATTATCTCTTCTTTGCATCTATCACATAAGCGGTCTTATTTTGCCAACAAGATCTGGATGTCCTGCATTATGTGTTTACCATCAGTGTCAACTAGGAAGAGAAACTTAGGCAGTGTAGGAAGGTAGTACTGACAACTTTAACAAGTATCATAAACAACGTCCTTTATAGCTGGCAAGCTTGCCTTTCACTGAAAACCTTGTCTTTATTATGCTTGCTCCCTGGCTAATGTAGACGAGAGTATACATGTGGTGGAATTTAGTCTGAACCATGAAACAATGGTAACTTTAAATTCTGTGTACACCAGACCAAGCCTTTGGTCACCCCGTAGACCACTACTATGCTTTCATGGACTGCAGGACTACAAGTAAGGCTTCTCACAGAAGGCCAGAAGGGAAGTCTAGGTACTGTTTCTCCACAAATTTTAGAAGTTGCAAGGTTAGCAGTAGGACTATAATTATGCTTCTTGGACTATAATTTGAGGGAGACGTATAGAACATCGATGGAGTAGCGTTCGTGCAAGGATATACCAGTACTCGTTAAAGTCCTTTTGGATTCTTGATTTTTTCAGGTATTTTTTTTAATCTTTTGGATAGATGTCCGACGCCAAGCGTTCAAGCCCATATATCAAGGTTACTTTGAGTACCAATGGTAAATGTATATTCTCTTTTGCTTGGATAACTTACTTTTATTAAAACGTTCAACTTGTTTGAAGAATTTGTTTAATGTTTTGTTTAATTTATTGTTCCTTATCCTTTATCCTTTGATGATTTACTTAGAAACTGAAGGTCCTAAGTCCACAGACAGAGAGACGCCAAATTTTCAAAAGAGAAACCAAACCTGGTCCCTCATCCTGCAACTTGAGTAATTGGTAAGTATGAGAATCTTGCTTATGTACTTTACACGTACTTACGTAATCTCGTAGAAAGTTAAGTGAATGAATGGTCTTTATATTATATAATTAAGTTGATTGATTATCTTAAGTTGTTGATTTTGCGCTCCTTATGGTTGGTGATGAACTACAGACATGCTTGCAGTCTAGCAGCTAAAGCTATTGGTGAACACGTAGTATACACATTACCAACTACATCCAATTATGAATGGCCTTGCTGTTTTGCTGTATTAAGGTATATTATTCGTAACTGAATTTTATTATAAGTGAAAAATAAAAAGTAAAATTTTTTAAAAATAAATTAAAAGTCGAATTCAGTTTTTATATGTTAATTAATTTTAAAAATAAGTTAGAAATTAAAAGAGAATTATATTGAAAGATGTGAAAATGAAAAGTTAGAACTAATGTGTGTGGAATTGGAATTCTCAGATTTTTGTACTAATAAAATATGTGAATTTTTTGAGAACTCTAATTCTGATAAAAAAAATTAAAATTTTGGACAATTGAACACATTATTTATAATTTTGTTTGTGATTATAATACAGTCTAGAAGAAAATTGAAGCCGTAAAAATAATTCGTTAGTGGGCTTCGAATATTGGCGGCTTTTGCACGAGTGCGTTGTTAGATGTCGAGTCCCATTCTATAGACTTTCATTATGTCATCTAGTGTGTAGAGTCTGGATGCACACACAGCTCCCACTCTCCTTTAAATCCATCTTCTTCTCTTCTTTTCCTTTCAATCAGTGTTTAGACTTGGTAGAACCTGTAAAGTTAATAACCTGAACTTAACAGCCAATAAGAACACTGAAACTTACCAAACTTTGTAGAATTAACGACAAATTGTTGAAGCTGCTACTTAATACGTGACTTAATTGTACAGGTTTTAAAGAGAGAAAGCACTATAACGAGCAGCTGAGATCGGTGGACGGCTTTAGAAAGCTCCCTATTACTTGCATTGTGTTTAGCCGCAAGCAGATACTAGAGTACTTTCTTTACTAATACGTAGTGCTGGAGTCCGTGCCTCCTCTAGGAACCATAGATTAAACGACATTGTTAAAAAGAATGGAGCTTAACTCCCACTCCTCTGTGGGTTAGTCGGATTAAGAAGAGTCGAAGTAGTAGGTTAATGTTCTCAAATAACACTCTTCCGGTAGCGTTTTAGATGGAGTAGAAAAATAGAGTTAAGTGCAGTAAATTAGAAAAGATAAGTAATTTTAATTCTGTTAGCTCAACCTAAAGTAAAGTGCAATTTTCTAAAAACTTTTTTTCTTAAGCAATCTCAAACTATCTCTTATAATAGAGAGAGTTAGCTATCACAACCTAAAACCAAAGAACAGTAAAAATAAAGAGATAAAACCACCAGCTCTTCGTGATGAACTCAAGGTCGAGGCTTTGAAGCGAACATAGAAAGAGAGAGCTTCAATCAATCATTGAAAGGAAAAAGCTTTGTAGGAAATAAAGGAATGGCAGCGGCAGCTGCGTCGTGAATGGCGGGGGAAAAGGCAACCGTCACTACTTCTCTCTTTTCAACCCAAACACATGGAAAGAGCGTATTTTTAAACGCGCAGAACTAAATTTTACAAAAATAAATTTCATAGTATTAAATTTATATAGTTTAATTATTTTTTAAAATGAAAATTTAGAATTAAAATAGTGAGTTCAACAAAATAAAATAAAAATAAAATTTCATTTTAGCAAATAATTAAAATATATAAATTTTTCAGAACTACATAAAAACTTCAAATTTTGGAAAGCACTTTCTCAACGAGCGCCAAAACCGTTCAGTTCCAATCGACTTTTCTAATCTTTTCATTAAAATATCTCAATCTCAGTTACCAACTTTCATTTTAACAACAACAAATGTGTGACCTGAGTCAGTGCAGCTTCTAATGAACCTAAAAAGTTACCGAATAATTTCTTTTAGAACACTCACGGTAAGCACTAATTAGTTTAGTAAAACTACTCACAAACAAAAGATATTTTGACTATAAATGATAATTGGATTAACGTGCCAATACGTTAATTCATACAGAACCATCAACTCCGGAGAAATGAAGGAATTTTTTTTGTAAACGTGCATTTATAATGTCTGTATTTTTGCTTGTTTCTAAGGTTTTATTTGGTATGACTTGTTGTCAACGCTTCAGTTACTTGATAGGTTTGCATCATAATTATGAGTAAGAAAATTCAATTCCCTTCATCCATCACTTAATGAGCAAGGGGAAAGTAGTAAACAAAAGATTTCGATTAGCTCCTAACCATCATCATACACAAAGGGGGCTTTCGCAGCAAAGCCTCTAGCCACCCAGGTCTTTGCATCTAGACCTAGAAGTTTTTTACTCAAACTCCACCTACAGTAAATCATCTACGTTCTCTCATGCTCAAAAGCACTTTTACTGCAATGTTTCTGGTCACATTTTAAAATTAAAAAGAAAAAACCGAACAAAAATTGAAACCATCAGTCCTTTTTGTTTTGATCAGGTGTTTATTTCACGGAGAAGTTGATGCTGAAGATGATAATGTATGAGTTGTAGATGTAGTAGATGTCCGCGGAGTCAAGACCTGCTTTAATGCCACTGTTTGAATCGAACTTCTTTCCCTTCTTTGGTGCTCTTTGATCAACTCCATTGATAACACCTCGAGCTTTTCTGCATTTGTTTTCTCCGCCATTTTCTTCCCTCGAAATAAAACTGATTCTACATTTTTTTGTGACAGAATTTGCTCTACTGTTGCCAGAGTCCGCTTATTATCGTCTTTTGATCTGCTTGGCGTTCTCAGCGGGTTAAATTCCTGACCCTGAAATAAAATTTAATTTAATTAGTTCAGCCAGAACACGTGAAGATTTTGAAGAGATTCATAATCTATTAATGGGAACAAAAGTTTACCTGAATTCGAATGTAACTCGATGTTTTATTGTGACCATAAGCCATAGCGACTGCTTGATCAACCATATCAACGACACCCTCGCCGGCGATCTTTAGGAGCTCTGCCGTAGAAGGAGACGCTAGTGGCGGGGTTGTCTCGTGACCGCCGCCGAGAGAAAGAACAATGATGTCTTCAGTAGAGTTAGCGAGTGGGAACTCTTGCTTGTTGTTGAGCACGTGCGTGATTGCAGCGGCAGTTGGATTCGCCATTGCCGCCGCGCCACCTAGTGCTCTGATTTTTGTACGGCCATCGATGGAGCTCAGCTCCATGGGCGAGGAAGAAGACCGGGAACACGTGGCTGCGCAGATGTCGGCAATGGAGAAATCAAAGGCGTCGATCTCGACGGCGTCGGCGCGGGAGAATACGAAAGGCGCACAGCTGGCAAGGTCGTAGCACGGGACCAGAAGAGGACCCACCGTGTCTCGCAGAGTGGCGCTGCCAAACACTCGCTTGAGTATTCCCTCCTTCCTCCAAAATATTAATCCTTTCTTCTTGGAGTTGGAATTGGAACTGAACATCTTCTTCTGGTTTTCGTTATCGAGGAAGAATCGGAATGCTCGCTCCGCAGAGAAAAGCGGCTTCCCGTTGCTGCCTCGTGTAAAGAGCATGGCGGCAAGAACTCCGCCGGCGCCAGACCCAGCGGCGAGATCGAAGAAATTAGCAATGCGGGCGGTGGAGTCGCCGGAGATTCGCCTAAGCGATGCTTCCAAGCTGGACAACGCTGCCGATGCCAGCAGGGCATCACCGGAATCGATGGAGAGAATTCGAACCTTGCCATTGCTATTGTTGATCTTCGCCTTCACTGGAGTTGCAGGCATAGAGATATCAATACTGTTGTCGTTGTTATTGGTATCAAGCTGGCCAAACAGAAATCTGGATTCAAGAATGTTGAAGATCTCGTAGCTGAGCTTGTCCATGTCGAACATTACCGGCTCCACCATCAACGGTGCTACTGCCGCCATTGCTGATCGATCAAGTTCTCAACCTCAGTTGTAGGACAATTAGAGAAGGCTTAATTTCTACCTCAGAGATTGAACAATGAAAATGAAGAAGAAGAAAAAGAAGAAGAATAAAAAGGTGACCGGTGGTTAAGCAGGCGTGGAGAAGAAAGACTTTGGTGCAAGTTTATATTGAGGGAAAGAAGAAGACAGAGGAGCGCGTTAGTGACGTGGAATTTCTGGGTAAAAGTTGTAACCCGAGGTAGAGACTACAGTTTTTCTCCCGAAGAAGAAAAGCGAAGAAGAAGGGGAACAAGTTCGTGGAAAAAAAAAAAAAAAAAAAAAAAAAAAGCAAGATAAGCGAAGAAGAAGGGGAACATGGATGTGATTACTTATGAAATAAAATTTTTTTAAAATAAAAAATATTTTTATTTTTAAAAAATAATAAAAGTTTATAATAAAAAAATTTTATTATATAAAATTTTTTTATATTTTTTTAAATTTTTAAATAAAATTTTTAAATATTTATAAAATATATATTAAAAAATATAAAATAAAAAATTGAAAAGTTAATTAAACAAAATAAAAACAAACGCACTCTAATTTTGACGAGATAGCCTGATCTCAGGCAAGGGTCCACGTGGACCGCGCCGTTTCTTCCGGCCACCGACGGTTTCTCGTTTTTGTTTTCTTTCTACGATGCTTGAATTTTCTTTTTTAATAATTACATGTATTTGTTTCTAGTACATGTTAGAAAACCAGCTGGTGGGGACCAAGGGCAGCCCGGCATGGAGGGGACCCTGCGGTGCGGATTCGAGAGTGAGTGAATTGATCCGGCCCGTTCTATTTCTGTTCAACTTCACACAGAGTTTGTTCAGTTTCTGCACGTTCAGTTAAGTCAGGCTTCTTATTTACAATTATCAACCTTTTTTATTTTGATATAATTCATAGCTAACTATCGTACCTTTTAGCCCTCCCAATGATAGATAACCTGTGAGTTGGCAGAGTTATTAACTATGCTAATTTTGAAGGAATACAGATTACTTACAATTCCAAACTAAAACTTACATTACCCTCTAATTAAAATTTTGTACAGTCACATTCTTAGTTTTATATTTAAACCAGCTCAAGAAAGGCATACAGTACCTGTCCATAATACACTAAAGTTAAAATATGTTCTTCGTACTAAGAGAAAAAAAAAAGAATAATTTCTTAGTGCAATCTTATCCTTAAGAACATAAATAAATAATTCTCGAGTATTGCGGTGATCTAATCATTGGCTAAGAGTAGGTTTAAATGGAATAACTAGTGCTTAGGCTTCCGCATGTCCTAAGCTTTGTAGTGTTTGTGTGTTTGGTGTTAGACAGAGTTGTTAAATGCGTAACAAAATTCTAAGCAATTTTGCACTTTTGCTAAACGTCTAAAAGCAAAGGCTCTAATCATTATATATGTAAGAAATTAATTCTTTTCGGGGCGTTGCATTTCCTTTTAAGTATGATGTATCCTAAACACGAGCTCTTCCATGTGCATTGATACGTGTTTATGGATTTTCCACCGGAGCATTGCTAGTGGTTAATACTTGGGCCAAACTTTTTTATCAGCTAAATATACCTTTTGTATGCGATCAGTTACGATCGTCTATTTCTTTCAATTGAAACTCCTACAAAATTAGAGAACATTTGAAAGTATTTTTAAAATAAAAAAATTTTAAAACGAAAAATATTTTTGTATTTTTTAAAAAATAAGTTATATTTTTTAAGCAATAAAAAAAATTTTATTACATAAAAACTTTTTATATTTTTAAACTTTAAATAAATTCTTTAAGAAACATATTAAAAAATACATAATTAGAAATTAAAAAATTGATTTTGTAAAACGGAAAAACAAACGCACTTTTAAAACTGCATTTGGGGTGCGTTCTGAAAAAATGTTTTAATTTATTTTTTATATTCCAGCAGCTAGGATCACCTATTTCTTTGAATTGAAACCCCAAACGACTTTGGCTGTGTTTGGAAATACGTTTTGAAAAAAAATACTTTAACTTACTTTTTGTATAAGAACATCTAGGATCACCTATTTTTTTCAATTGAAACTCCAAAAGACATGACACATTTGAGAGTGTGTTCTAAAATAGTATTTTTAATTTTTTCACTTTATAATTTTTAATAAATTTTATATAATTTTTAATAAAATTTATATAAAAGTTTAGAATGTATATAAAAAGTTTACGCTATAAAATTATATTTTTGTTTTTTATAATATTTTTAGATTGAAAAAATAAAACTTATTTTTTGAAATAAAATAAAAATATTTTTTATAAACATTTTTAAACGCTCTTTTAAAAGTCACAGATGAAAATTCCCAAAAAAGAATTTCAAATGTGATACTTTTGGATCATGCAATACTTTTGCAAAGGCTTTTTCTACTTGTGAAAAAAACGATCCAAAACTTAATTTTTTAATAGTAAGTTTTAGAAAAAGTTATTAAATATTAGTTTATAAAAATAAATCTATAGAATTAAATATAAATAATAGTTGAACATAATTTTTTACTAAAAAAATTACTTCTACAGTCACTTTCTCACAAGCACAAAACCCCTAAACTCTCATTATCTATGGACCATTTGAAAATTTCCTTTTTTTTTTTGCTTTGTGCAACTTGTGCGCCGCATGGTTGGTGATAATATTCACCTAATGGGTCGAACAAAACGGTGTCGTGTTCTTAAGTTTTTCTTTCTCGTTTTTTTTTTGTTTTGAATTCCTAACAGCTCCCACCTACAAAAGATGCTTTCGGAATTCTTTCATATTGTTTGTTCTATAACCAATTACATTGGTAGCAATTCTTGGACGCTAAGATTGGTTCGCCCGCACTGGAATAAAACTTTGGATAGAGGTACAGTGGCCTAACAATACAGTGGCCTAACAAATAACTTCAACAGCCCTTCATTAAATTCATTCGTGTACATCTCTGTTTCGTCGGAAGTGGAAGCTCTGTTTCATTGGTTCTTTAGATTAAAGCAGTTCGAAGTTAGTCAAAACAAATTAATTGTATAAAAAATTTTATTATTAAATCGGATGGACTAACGCTATGAATCGAAGATTTTTTAATCGATTCGAACGGAACGTATTTGTTTTCAAAATAAACTGTTTATTGAATTTGAATATAAATTGAATTAATTTTACGTATTTGAAGTTATCTAGCTAAAATTAATTACTCATACGTGGTCAGGTCATTTCAGGTTGTGTTTTTACCGATAGAAAGTGTAATAAAACTGAATTATGTAAAATTGAGTTTAAAGAAAATGAATTAGAGATGAATTTTTAAATTTAAATTTAATACAAAATGAAATATAATTAGAAAATACTCTTATAGAAGCTTATTAAGAACTATATTAAAAAAAGTGAAAAATATTCAAATTTCAAAAAAACTATAAGTTTAAGGCGTGCTTATTTTTCACCAAAATAAATTTTTTACTAAATAGGTTAGGTGAATTTCTACATTAATTTTAGAATAATTAGAAAAATATACATAAAAATTTCATCCCGGATTCATTGGGATCCTAATGCACGATTTTATTTTTTAAAAATAGTTGCAAATTAATAGTAAATGCCATAAACATAAATGTTCCACTACAATTATGCTATTTATGGTGATAGGAATAGTTTTGTTTAAGTCATCAATTGTTTGGTATATATATGTATATATCAACCAAATTAATTGATAATCTTGGGCAAAAACTTATTCAAATAGTTTAATTTTTTAACTATAAAAAAGCCGAAAGAATTAGGATATATTTTTAATAAAAATATAAACTTAAAAGTTAAAATCTTATATTTTAAGAACGTGTTGGCAAACAATTCCCTAACCTATTCCGAATTAAATAGATTATTGAACTCGACGGAGGAACTAGATGACCACAGAAACATAACGAAATTTTAGAAAGAATTGAAACCTTACCGGGCACATCTATACCTTAATTATAACGAAACTAATTTTGAGTTTGATTAATAAGAGAAACGAAAGTGATGATAGTTAAGTTTTAACTATGAAAGAGCTTCTCTAGCTATGGACATTTTCACCTATACTTTGAATTCAATTTTTTTGAAAAAAAAAATTATTTTCAATTTATTTTTAATAAATATAAGTATAGAAATTAAACTCACTGTTTACCTCCACTTCAATCAATCATATTTCAAACCTAAAATTCTATTTTCACACTCATTTTTCATTAAAAATAAACACAAAACTAAAATTTATTTTTATCAATTACTTTTAAATAACTCATTTTTTTAACTCTACTTACAAATGGGAGGTGAAGTTAGAATCGAGTTATTAAAAAATGAGTTACTCAAAAAAAAATTAATGTAAACAGTATTACTAAAAAATTTTTATATTATTTTATAAGAAAAAATAAATTAAAAGTAATTTTTTTATGCAGTCGAAAGTAAATTAAAGATAATATTTTAATAAAAGAAAATGAGTTTTAAGAGAAAAACATGCCCTATATGTGCATATATGATTTATGATACTGTTCGTACTCTATGAGTTTTGAAGTTTCATATATGAAAAGAACCCACCTTCCTTGAAGCTTGATGTTCACCTGCAAACAACAGCTTGCTTGCTTGCTTCGTAGCTCGGAACAAAAACTAACAAAATCAAATTTACGAAGAAAATGCATGCATGGAATCGAATTATTGGTCAAACTATTTTGTTTCATTTTTTGTTATGTTTTGTTTTCTCTCTGTCGTAGAGTTGATAGCTAACAACCAGTACTATCAATACCTTAATTAATTGTTATTCAAGAACCCTTGTAGCTAGCAGAGATCAGACATCAAACGATTAATTAAGTCATCGTTAAGTTAATTACATTGATATTGATTGGAATTAATTATATGTATATGTATATAATAAGATAACGATAAGATATATGGTTAGGTACTTAGGTTACATGTCGAGCTTTCAGCATAACATTGGACGTATGAAAATTTCTTAACATTTCTATATATGTTAGAAACAAAAGAACAAATCATTAAACATGCACTAATTATATTACGTAGTGTTTGCTGAAACTTTTCTTTCCACCATCAGACAAGATGTATAAAATTATACGAAGAACTTTCAAGAAAAAAAGAAAATAATTACACCAAAAATTAGATGATTGGAGCTATAGAAGGATGGAGAAATTAAAATAAAAACAGTGTGTTAGAAGAACAGCAAGCAAAAGCAGGAATAAGGTTAGTTATATATTTTAATCTATTAAAACCTATCAAAGCAATTGCTCCTGTGAATGTGTTCATGAATAGAGTTCAACGGACGCTCTTGGGTGACTTGAACTACTTTAAGGGCGTGTTTTATCAAAGCAATTTCATTTTTAATTTCGCATATTATTCAATTTCATCAAATCTTTACTTCAAATTTTAGTTTATGTATTTTAATTTTCACTTGAAACTTTATTTCACTAAATTCTACTATCGCAAAATCATTTTTTAAGTCTATTTTAGTGTATGTATATATTTTATGCACGAGTCATATAGATAATTTGGCTTTAAGCTTTTAACACACTACCTGTGGGTATGAATGCAGCCTTTTCATCTTCATTTAATGTATTCTAAAAATAATATTTGAAAGTGTTTATAAAAAATATTTTTTTTAAATAAAAATATTTTATTTATTTTTAAAATAAATTTTATTTTTTAAATCAAAATAATTAATAAAAACTAATAATAATAAAATTTTACAATATAAAATATAAAATATAAAATATTTATATATATTTTTAAATTTTAAATAAATTTTATAGATATTATAAAAAAAAATTTTAAAAATAAAAAATATTCTTCGTAAAAATATAGCTAAATATATTATAAATTTGTCTAGGACCAGCAGACAAGATGGTATTTCCATCTTCATTAGAATGTAACAACCACATATATATTCAACTAATTAGGCCACTGATTTATAGGGACACTTCAACAACGTACAAACTTCTTCAAATCACTCCGAATCTTCTATTTTATTTGCTTCGTCAGTATCATAAATTTGAAGTCGTTTTCAAAAGGAATAATGTTTAGGTCGGAGAATCATCCCTACTAAAAACAATTTTCATAAAAGCAGAAGGGACTTAGCAGCAGTAGCAGTGAGTCAACTTTAAACAACGCACGTATGTTACTTCAGCGAAGACCACTCTTCACTTAAATCTTCTAATATAAACATATTAAGAATGTATTCAATTTACAGGAAGCAACTCATTAAAAAATATTTTACTGTAAATTGAATTATCATAAATAGTACCGTTAAAAATGAGTTCAACTTTTATGATTTTTTATAGCTAAAGTGAACTACTTTTTTATATTATTTTGTAGTTGAAAGCAATTTTGTAGTAAAAAAGTGACTTAGGGAGTGAAAAATTACACTCTAATTAGATATTTGGAGTGTTTAAAATATAAAAAAAAATTTCTAAAAGTAAATTTATTTTAAACCTTTTTGAAAAACAGAGTTATGTATTATCTAAAAACTTTTGGCATGCTATTTATCTATATAATCTAAATTAAAAAAACAAATTTAAAATATAAGAATTTTTAAAATCGAGTCTTTACTTTTGTCTTCTTTCTTCTCCCTCTTTTTTTCTCGTTACTCTTCCTTCTCCCTATTACTATGCAATCCAAGCACAGCATAAATTCTAACTGCTGAATGAATAAAACCATCTCTGTTCATATTTGTTTAACGTTCTATCGTCAAAAAATAAAAAAATACATCACTTTCAATCCTACAAGATTTTCCGACCTGTCTTTATTCCACAAAATTTTTTCATATGAAATCTGTTTGAGCTGGTATATCATTATTTGAGTTACAGCCAATTTTTTAGTGTGAGAATCCAATCATATAATTGATATCAGAATTCGATAAAATAGAATCATACAGTGTGTTGTTAGGGAGGACATTATTATACCTCTAAATTAGACTGAATTCAGATTAATAACGCGTACGGCTTAGTGAACCGAATAAAAAAGTGACTAGTTTGATAGACTACGCTCAAATTAGTAGCATAGAAATCTGAATGGTACCCAATTAAAAAACGGACTAGTTAATTTAAAAATTAGAATAGTAATTCGCCTTAAGTTGGACCAAACATATTCTGATTTTATAGGCTTAACAATCATGCCCTTGATAGTCTCAGATTATATAGATGCTAAAATATATATGTACTTATAAGTAAAAAATATTAATTTTTAATTGATTGGCCAATTTTTTACTGTAGAGATTCGATCCTACACGTTTATCTAATTTAAGGGATATTAAATTCCAAAAAATTCTATTTTTTTTTCCAAAATTTGAGTTCCTTCATTTTATAAGTTTCAATTATCATTCAAAACTTTTCTATTAAAAATTAACTCAAACTTCACTTTATTAATTATCATTCAAAATTCTACTTCTCTATTTCTTACTAACTTCACTCTTACCAAATTTATTTTCACAAAACTCTTCTTTTGTATAATTAAAACACATAACTAGATTTCTCTAGCTCTCCCTCGACCTTTCTAAGATCTCCAACGAACTTCACGAAGATCTAAAGATTTTTCGCTCCCTAAAAATTGGGCTAATTAACGAGTTACTAGGCCCATAGTAAGCGTGACAGGCCATTTCGGTTCTCTAATCTTGCCTAAAGTAGGTCTTCTAACTATTCTAGAATAATTTGCATTGTAGGACCATTTCGGTAACATTTTGCAAAGGGAAACGTGAAATTTTTTAGCTGGATCTAGTATTTCTCATGAGTTAGCTAACATTCACGGTTGGAAGAAGATTGGTTTTGGGGAATGAATTAGTAGCTTAAAGTGAGTGCAAAATAATTATTAGAGGAATTATTATGCAAATAGATCTAAGTTTCCTGATGGTTTTCATTGAAGACGACACCGCTAGTTATATAAAATCCAGAAGGAATTGTGAAGTCCAGAAGTTGAGGAAAGAACAAGGTAATTATAAAGGCTAGATTTTTTTTTTGTTTTTGTCACTCTCATTTTAATTTTTTGTGCTTACAGTTCATTTTTTTTTTTTATTTGAAGAAAATTATTTGTCAAACAGTTTCTGTATGAATGTTCGATTTGAATCAGATTGATGACTTGTTGCATTATCGGTTACCGATTTGATGGCTATTTCGTTTGATCGGTTTTGTTCTCAATTTTCTATTTTGGTGTTTCTGTTTTTTGGGTTGAAAGTGCTTTTTAATTCGATGAATTTGATTGATGACGAGATGCTGTTAGATCATAATGCGAAGATGTATGTGGCAGTGGTTATTTGAGAGAAATGCAATGTTCGTGTTGGTCTGGAAATTATTGCATGCATAAGCAAAGATATATATTGACTTTGTGATCATTATCTCATAGAATTTTGTGTTGATTAGTCTGCAGGATGGAGGGGATTAGAGGAAAGGGCAATATCCAGATGTTGCTCACAGCTGAGCAGGAGGCTCAACAAATCATTGCCAATGCTAGAAACAGTAATCTCTTCTAAAAACTCCTTTTTTATAAATAATGTATAAACTTATTTCTGCAATTCTGGTTTTTTTTGTTTCCGTTTTTGTGGAAATGTCGCCTATATCAGTTGCGATGTGAACGTATTCGAAGCATTTGTTTTCATGGATTTCATGGAAGTAGGATAGTTTATTCAATCAGTACTTTATATGAAATGCATCACCCTCTTGATAGTGAAAACGGGAAGAATGAGGCAGGCAAAAGATGAAGCTGAAAGAGATGCTGCTGCTTATCGTGCATCATTAGAGGAGGATTTCCAACGGAAAGTCTCTGAGGTAATTCCTTTTCTTAGTCTCTTGTAATGCTTGCAATTGCACAAGAAATAAAAAAGAACGAACTCCACAAGTAAATTTGTTTTAATGGCGTGATTTTCTGATTTAGACCACTGGAAGCTCGGGATCGCATGTGAAAAGACTTGAAGATGAGACAGAGGCAAAGATCAAATCTTTAAATGATGCAGCATCTACTGTCGCCTCTGATGTTGCTGATATGCTCATGAAGCAAGTTACAACTGTTAATAACTAGCTAAGGTATTCAAAGAAGATGCCCTTTTAACTCCTTGAAGCTTTCATCTTGTTAAAGGATCACATACTTCAAAGTTAAGAGTTTTTATAAATTCAGATTGCTGAATATATTGCTGCAGCAATACTAGAAAAGATTCAGTTTTTATGATGCTATGGGAAACATTCCCATGCACTTATCTGAATCTACTAGTTTGATTGTCATGGTAGTTCCCAGTTTTGCATGCCAATAGAATCATAGTATTTGGGGACATAAGAGTTATCAGGTTCTGGGAAAAAAAACAAAAGAAGCTATCTTATGACATGTTTATTTTTATGATTGTTAAAAAAAATCTATATGTTAGAAAGCGAGGCTGTTTTCTCAAAGCCGTGAGAAGTGAGTCTGTTTTCTCAAAGCACGAAAGCTGAACGTGAGTCGCGAGGATGGAATTTTTCTTTAGAACCCATATGTTAGATTTCCTGGGTTGCAATATTGTTCAAAGCTCAGAGCTGTCTTTGTGAAGCATAAGTGAACCGAAGGTCATCGAATTTTTCAGGCTAGTGAAGATATCGTATTAGTGAAAAAGTCGTGTGGTATGAAATTGCAAGTATTCTGATGTTTTTCTTTTAATCCTGATGCAGATGGCATGAATTTCAAAAGTTGGTCAGAGAACGAGGTGAACATAAACATAAGCCTTGGCTTTACTAATATGCTTGGGTTGGACCTTGGCCGTAATCGTTTCGGTTCATGGCCTCAATAAAATCCTCATTACTTCTCCTTGCCAAGTCAACCATTTTCTGTGTTTTCATTTTTTTTTTTTGTTTAAAAAAAAAATTTTGAAGTCAGGCGAACAATTTGTCTCGAAAGAATGTAATTACATTTGATCACATCTTCGCCAAGCATTAATTAGGAGTTTGATCATTACTAGGATTCTGAATTCTGAACAGGTAGCTCGTTGAGAATGTGCAATAGATTCTTACAATATCACTGCTGTAAGAAGTTTAATGGTAATAGAGTACATGGGTCTATCAATTAGACATAATAACACAAGCATGAAATGTCGCTAATTGTTGCCTACAACATTCTCAATGATAGTAGTTATTAAAAAGAATAAGAATTATAGCTAAAAAGAATCTAATTAGTTAAGCGTACAATCTCCGCGAATATAATTGAAAATAATAATTATCCGATTTTTACAAATCTAATTTCACTTAATTGCAAGAAATTAATTAATACGCTCTATTCGTAAATTGGTATTAAGAATAAAGTGTGGCTTACTGCAAAAACATTGCGAAAACTAGCACGTTTTTATGCTAATGTAATTTCGATGGACCAGGCTTGCAAAACCTGGTATAGTGTGCCGACTTTACGAATACAAGAAAAATAATCCTTTCTCGCAAACAATAAGTAGCCCTAAATTGCAAACTAAATCCGCAAAATCAGCCTGTTTTACACTGTATAGATAGAGTGATCTCCTGACAGATTTAAGTGACTTCCCTGATGGTGGAGCTTTAAAGTTTTTATTAGCAACACAACATTCTGCATACAACAGTTGCCAAAGATGTATATACAGTCGGTTACTAAAAAGTGTGTAACATACACTTTCTGCCAATTCTGAGAATCCACCCGAATAACTAATGGTTACCAATACTAATCATCAGCTAGGTACAGTTGCTTTAATGTCCTGTAACCTAAGGGTGACTGCTCTTTTGTGAGCTTCTAGACCTTCGACCTCTGCCATCTTGGCGACATGGGGTCCCAGTTGTTGCAGGCCTTCCTCTGTTAGAGACTGCACAGTGATATGTTTCTGGAAGGAACTCAACGAGACTCCACTGTACATTCTTGCATAGCCATAAGTTGGTAGCACATGGTTGGTTCCGCTTGCGTAATCCCCAACACTTTCCGGAGTCCATGGCCCGATAAAAACAGAGCCTGAAACAAGGACATTCTCATATGAGATGCTTTTGAAATCTATCTCTGATGTCGTGGCGGGGTTAGAGGTTAGAGCAGCTTCAGGTTTGTTGTCATAGTAACAAATAATCAAATAGCAGAACATACAGTTTCCAGCAATGCTGTTATCCTCAACAAAAAAGAAAAGAAGGGAAAAAAGAAACGGCCAGTTGACAAAATAGAAGAAAAACATCAAGATTACAGCCCATAGCAGTACAAAATACAAATGAGCCATTAACTATTACCTGCATTCTCGATGAGACCCTCCAACTTATCAGCATCTTTGACATTAATTATCAAATGCTCAGGAGCATATAAATTTGAGAAGGATAACGCCTGAAATTTTAGACACTAAAACTTTAGCAGAACAAGCTTGCAGAGAAAATGGTATGAGCTAATTGTTCTTTGTTTTTTAGCTTGCTTCATGATGAAATAGGAACTATAACAAGCGTATGTTTCCTCTAGCGTGCAAATTTTCTTTAAGTGCTTTCAACGTTAAGGTATGCATTTTTCTTTAAAAATTAAATGAACTGTCATTTCAATAAGTGTTTCTGTAGTTATCAGGCACCTCAGCAATATCCTGAGCAAAAACAGTAAAACTGTGGCCAAGAGCTTTTGAAGCAAACTCCCCTCTGGGAAGCATTGAACATTGTTGTTTAATCTCAGCTTCTATAGCGCCAACATCTACACCCTCACCTGCAATGACAAGAACAACTTGGCTATCCGGACCATGTTCGGCCTACAAAATAGGTAGAATGTAAGCTTCAGGATGTACAGTATGAAGCAAACTGTAGAATAGCATAACTTTCATATTAAATTCCACAGCTTGAACTGCTTGAAGAAATTAAGAATAAATACACTACAATTTAGGTTCCAAAATCTTAAGTATGGATTTGAGGGAAAAACTCCCAGCCCAGGCCAAACATAGTTTATTCATAATGTCAAAGATGGAAGACAAACCAACCACAAAAGTGGTGCCTAACCATGCTTTTTTCAGTAATTTCGGTTGAAATTATAAAATAATCACCTGAGAAAGCAAGTCTGCTGCTATATGAGCTGGGTTCGCATGCTTGTCAGCAATGACTAGAACTTCTGAGGGACCTGCTGGCATGTCTATAGCAACGAAGGCTTCAGTATTCTGGAAAAAGTTATGAAAACCAAATAAGCAACAGGATGCATTTTGAACTTAAGAGATGAAATCCCAATAATTCCGCAAACTTTGGAATGTAGGTCCAGGAGAATGGAAGTAAGTGGAGTTGGGCGGGCTACTCTTTCTGCTCTAATATATCTAGTATGAAGTCTGTTAGACACTTAAAGATAAACAAAAGCACCATACCTGGAGACTCATTTTTGCAGCTGTGACATACTGGTTTCCTGGCCCAAAAATTTTGTCAACCTGTGTATAGTGTTATACCAAGGGATAGTCAAGTTTGCATCACAACATCAACCCAAGGCCTTATTAAAGTCATGAGGACTGCCGCATATTGCTTTTCAGCAATTACTGATTGAGGAGTTCTAACATCCATGAATTGAAATCAATCAATTACAACAAGTAACAACAAAGACAGAAGATTATAATTTTGATTCAAGAAGTACAAAGGATGCTATGATCATCAAGCTGCATGATAACATGATATTAAATTCAAATCAATGAGAAGAAAGGATGATCATCAAGCTGAATGATAACGCTCATGCAGAAACATCAACCCATCACAGTTTGCAGAAATATATATACCTTAGGGCAAGACGCAGTTCCCCAAGCCATAGCTGAGATTGCCTGCACAAGGTAACATCTGCACTATTACTAACAAAATGTCAAGTATACAACAGTATGCATTTCAAGACCCTCTTGCCTGGGCTCCGCCTGCTTTTAGGATATGTGTCACACCAGCTTTCTTGGCACAGTAAAGCACCTCCTAGAAGCAACTAATAAGTCAATTTCTAGTGACTAACTGTATACAATTTTCTATTCTCTATAAAAAAAAAATTGTATGCAAATTTGTCAGAAAAACACCTTGCAAATACTACCATCACGGGCAGGGGGTGTTGCAAGGACGATTGTTTTGCATCCAGCAATTTGTGCAGGCTGATCAAGAAAAAATATATAAAGAACTTCAGCCAGGGCCATTTGTTGAAGTATTAGCTATTAGCAATGTATTACAAATTACTATAAACTGGAATAAGAGATGTGCCTACCACAGCAAGCATCAAAGCAGTTGAAGGCAAAACTGCAGTCCCTCCTGGAACGTAAAGACCCACAGAGGTAATGCACTTTGCTATTCTCTTGCACCTGACACCCTAACAAAGTCAATCATGAGAGAATATAAAAGAAAGAAAACTAAAAGCAAGATAGAGTCACAAGCTGATTGTTGACTACTCACTCTCATGTTCTCCACATAGGTTTCAGGAACCTTTTGAGCAGCATGAAACGCATATATGTTGTCATAAGCAACATCAAATGCTTCCCTAACAGATGCATCAAGCTGCAATTTTATCACCGTTATTCCATAAGCATGTGGACAGATTCCAATAAGTCAAGGTCTAAACTTCTTCACAAGAAAGCAGATCAGCTTTTCAAAGTTGCGGAGTGTATATGAATTCACAGAAATCAGAAATGCTACAACAAAATCAGAAGTCTGAAGAAAGATTAATCGTATTAATATTCGATGTAGTATTAATACTAAGTTAGAAAGTTATAGTATTTCTCTACAAGTAGGCTTGTATGGAGAATGGACTCTAATTCTCAATAAATTCCCAACTAAAGATGAGTTCTTAGCCTGCAATACTCCAATAACAATTGATAATAACAAAAGTCAATATGAACTTTCTTCTAAAGGCACGCAATTGATACTACTTACCAAAGTAACTCGTACAAAAGGCATTGTGCTAATGAAGCATGAGAAGTCAAATTAGCAAACTCAAAAACAAACTTCTCTAAAGAAATCAAAGATTAAGGAATTTGAAGATATATACTGCTTGGGTAAGTTTATCTACTCATTATGCAATGAAATTCACACAATCCCACCACTCCGTTACTCCTTCTGTTGAAAACTAAAAGGAGGATTGTGAGAGCACACATCCAATTGTTGAACATTCTCTTTTCTGGAAACATGGGAGCATAGCTAATTTCTCCTAGATGACTAAGTAACCAAAGACCACAAAAGCAAAAAGGTCAATAGATCCTGTGTAAAGTTGTAGCCAGTATTATTAGGGCCCAATATAACAAGACACGCATCTTGCAGCAGTATTAACCACAGCCAGAGCAACCTACCTCTGGTGTTGGAAGATCGGAAACAAGCTGTACTACCTCAGTGAGTATGACCTTGTCAAACCTTGCAGTATAACTGAAATAGAAGTTAAGGTATCAGTGACATATGTTTTAGATTTAGTAATATGGCCGGAATCAAGAAACAGCACTTACTCTTTAACTGCGTCATCTCCTCTACTCTGTACATCATCCACAATTGGTTTCACCTGATATATGAGAAAGGAGAGTGTTTATACATAGTGAGACCTCATCAGCCAATACTATAATCTTTCCAACTCTCACAAAGCTACCTAAGAACATTCTGTACCAACCGTGTTGAAAATTGAAGAAAAATCTATACGTGGACGAGCCTTGAGGCTATCAATTTCAGCAGGACTAAGTTCTGCAAGTCGATAGGATTTCATTGCGCACTTAGTAGAATACACTCTAGATCCTGCAACAATCATCAAGCGGAGGATCAGAGCTACACACAATGACACAATTTTCCTATTTTGCTACAACACTAATGCTTAAATATATGCTCAAGAAAAGATAATCAAATAAATACCTAAGTACAGCAAACATACCTGAAAGGAAATAAATCGAATTCTTTCTTATTAGTTTATGGTATGTCGGAAACTGGAATCCCCAAATACTAGTCTTGATGGTCTTATTGCACCTTGTCAAAGGTACAAATGCCACACCCATTCACAACTTGCACCACTCTCACCTGCAAAATTTGTTTAAGCAAAAAAGTTTCACTTAGTAAACACCAAACCAAGGAGAATCCAATTTTCAATTCAGTTGTTAATTGAAAATCTGAAGAAATGCTTGATGAATGAGTTCGATCCAATTTTAAATCGAAGATCTTCATATAACAGGCCGCTGAATCCTACAGAAATTAAAAATAAAACAGAAGAAAAATAACAGAAAAATAGCCAAAAATCTACATTACTCATGAAACCCCTTCCTTTTTCCAGTTCCAAAAAACAACGTGAAAGGTGCAGCAACACAAATAAGAAAATCAAACCAAAAAGAAAAAAAAGAAAAAAGAAAGCTGATATCGGATTTAATACCTCGAACAATCGACAAAACTGCGAAAAAATACTCTCTCAGCTCAGCGAGCAGGACGCTGCAAAGACTCTGACCTTGGATTTCAATCCAGCTAAATCCGGGCTGGATCGGCCTGCTCCGACAATTATGAATCGGGCCGGTTCCCCGTAAGTGTTATGGGCTCTGCGGCTAATTGGCTGCGGCTAATTGTTGGCCTGACCGAAGTTAATTAGTGGGCCAGGTTAGATACGTCTGGGGAAAGCCTGAACTAATGGGAACATAAATGGGTCCATAATTAAGTCCAAACCCGTTAACACCGTGTAAGGAGTAATACAGCTTGTTTTGCAATTTCGAAGACCCAATAATTCGCTTGGACCTTCGTCCTCATCGGGTCCAGCGGGTGAGCGTCTCTCCTTTGATTCTCGTCGCCGATCTGATTGATCTCGAAATCGAGGCACATTTTCTGAGATTTCCTTTCGCAATTTTTGCATTTTCTGTTGTTATTGATCCAATTTATGCAATTCATTGTTTTGCTTTGGTTAAAGAGATGTTATAGATGTTGTAGAACTGGTGATATAATTTGAGTTTTTTATTTGGATTTTGCCTGGTGTGATAGGACCAAAATGAGGATCCAATCGTTGAAGAATTTCGACGCATTTGCTCGTGCAGATGAGCACTTGCTGCAGAAGACAAAATCAGGAGCAGTTGGTATGTAATTTTTTAGATGATTCTTTGCTGTTGATGATGTTCCAGAGATTGAATTTTTAAGTTTTTATGTAAATTTCATTGGTGTTAGTTTCTGTCATTGGGCTTGCGATCATTGCCACCTTGTTCGTTCATGAGCTGCAATATTATCTCACAACTTACACAGTGCATCAGGTATTTTTACTGTGTTTGTTGTTCTCCTGCAGCATTTATATACGATTATGTAATTCCTTATCTCAAGCAAAATAATTCTGTGAGATTTTGTAAAAATTTCTCATTCGTGTCCTATATGAAAAGCAAAGATAGTGTCTGGGAAGATGGCAGTTGTTGAACAATGTATTTTCATGCTTGTGGCAGATGTCTGTTGATCTTAAAAGAGGGGAAACTCTTCCAATTCACATCAATATGACACTTCCTTCATTGCCTTGCGAAGGTAGCTTATCAATTTCTGCTTTGCCAGGCTCTAGTGACCGTATCGCATAATTATCTCTTCTGAGAATTATTAAGTTCTAATATTTCAAGATAAACACTCACCAAGTAAATGTTTGACAGTTCTCAGTGTGGATGCGATAGATATGTCTGGCAAACATGAGGTCGATTTGGATACGAATATTTGGAAGGTAGACTGATTCTTTGTTATGACTACATGATATAAAAATACCACACTATTTTTGGTATCTTTCTGGTAATTAATCGACATAACTACATTTGACATATACTAAGAGCGTATTGATGGACTAACCTCCATGACAAGCACTTTGTCACTTTTGTACGACAAGCGCACTTATCTGACTTCCCTTTGGCTAAGTGTGCTAACAGTGCCAAGGAACTTTTTGATATTGTAATTGCAGCTCCGCTTGGATAAGCATGGTCATATCATTGGCACGGAATACCTAAACGATCTCGTCGAAAAGGAACATTCAGCTCATAAACATGGTATGCTCCTCTTTCCTTGCTGTTTACATTGAAGAACTTTAGGTAGCTGCATAATGGATTTGTTTGTCTTCAGTTCATTAATGATGGCTTCTTTTCTTATTGTTGACTCGCGTAAATGTGTCTTTTCCCTCTACTCTGAAAGGTTTTATTAGGAATACCACTTCTTGAGTCAAATGGAAAGAATTTTACATCCTATGATTGCTTATGATCCTGATTGGATGAAACATTGATGGCGGACAAAAAATTGATCATCCATTTTACTAATTTCTCATGATTAAGGTTGATGGTTGCCTCTAGTATACATTTTCTTCTCTCATTGGATCGTTATTACTTATCAGTGATTGGCACTTTTGTAATGCTCTTTTATGCATGTCCAACATGTTGGTTTAAAATTCTGTTAGTTTTGCGATCATGTGAACAATATCTCTTAACGAAATACTCTATACGAGCGTCATTGTCATTGCCAACAGATCAATGCCCCCTGTTTGTTTTCCTATTGTTTTGGTAGTGCTTTTATATAGGCTTGAGATAAACATGACCTGATTGTCCTTCCAGTGAACCATGTAGTGCAATAAAATATGTTATTGGAGGTAATAACATGTTATTCTTGCTGTTAACAGATGATGATAAAGATCATCATGAAGATAGCTCCGAGAAGAAACATGAGCATGGGTTTAATGCTGATACAGAGAAAATGATACAGAATGTTAAACATGCTATGGAGAATGGTGAAGGATGTCGAGTATGCCGTTTTTGTACTTTCCTCAAGACTTTTGTATTTGTACTTGCATGATGTTTTGATATGTTGCTTGGTAGTTTATATGAAAACAATGAACAACTTTGCACAGGTCTATGGAGTATTGGATGTTCAGAGGGTTGCTGGAAACTTTCATGTCTCCGTACATGGGTTGAGCATCTTTGTAGCTCAACAGGTAATAAACCATCTTTTAATTCAAAATTGTTATCCTTATACTTTATTATATCGGGTATTATGGTAAACCTTGTGGCATGCCAAGAAGGAAGGAAGCTTTTGTTTCTTTCCTTTATAGGATAGTTCATGTGCTTCTCGTGTTGTTTAAAAAAATTAAAATGCCTGATTTGGTTGCCTTAACCGGTCTTGTTTCTGAATTGCTTTTCACTTTCTTGTCAATTATAGATCTTTGGTGGATCAAAAAATGTGAATGTCAGTCATATCATTCATGATTTGTCATTTGGACCAAAGTACCCAGGAATTCATAATCCTCTCGATGGAACTACTAGAATATTGCATGAAACAGGTGGAACATTCAAATACTACATTAAGGTAAGTGATCACCTATTAGATTATATTCTATATTTTAGTAGCTACTTGGAGTTTTCTTTTTTTGAACTGTACTTTAGTTGCTTCATATGCTTCAAATGCCATTGGACAAGGTTTCTATCAGGAAGCATATGTGTTTCTATTATTTTAACTGTCTCTGTATAAAGACAATCTGTTCCGTCCTTATTACACAAGTATATCTTTTGTACACCCAAAGTTGTAGCTATGTACTGGGGCTTTGTTGGCTTTCCACAGATAGTTCCAATTGAGTACAGAAAGGCATTCATGTTTGTTGTCAATAGTAATTATGACTGAGAAGGCCTTCGTGGTTGTTATGCAGATAGTTCCAACTGAGTACAGATATCTCTCAAAAGATGTACTGGCAACAAACCAGTTCTCTGTCACAGAATACTTTGTCCCCATACACGAGGGTGACAGGTCCTGGCCAGGTTTGTCTCAAGATCCATCATCCCTTCCTTTTCTGGTTGGTAGTTAGTTCTGATTTCTAAGACTCTTTCATACAGCTGTTTACTTCATCTATGATCTTTCGCCCATTACTGTGACAATAAAAGAAGAACGTCGTAGCTTCCTGCACTTCATCACACGGCTTTGTGCAGTTCTTGGTGGTACATTTGCGCTGACAGGTCTCTTAAGCATTAGCTAGCATATCTACTTCTTAAGATGGTCAATTGTTTTGAACCTCTCATCTGAGAAGATGTTCATGTTAACCCTTGCACTATATGTATGTAGGTATGCTGGACCGGTGGATGCATAGGCTCGTTGATGCAGTTGTAAGGTCAAACTCCAAGAGCATAATCAGGTGATTGTGCAAGATATGGGTCTTGGTTGAACCTAAAGAACAACTGGTGACTACATTTTCTTTGACAAACCATGGCGACATGAATGAATTTACATCTGTTGACTTCATCTACGACCCGGTGCCTATATAGCATTTGGTTCATCCATTTTGTACGAGTTAAAATCTTGTAAAAGAAAAAGAAATGTACATGGGGGGATGTTGACAGTGAAGACACAATACTACCCCTCAACTTTGATATATATGCAAACTAGTGTAATGGGATGAATTCCCTGATGATGTTGTTGTTTTGTCTACCTTACCGTTTCCGTTGTTTGAGGTAATGCCAGATCAGTTGCTGCTGTTGTAATTTTGCCTTCTAAATCCAAAGCACAAAGTATGATTCCCAATTGTGGTGTACCCACCTTTTTAGTAATTATATGGGAATTTTACTTCATTTGAATTACATAGCATTAAAATATTGGAAGGATCTCATACCAACGAAAGGTTGAAAGCATCTTGTCAAACGTCAAATAACCTATTACATGCTGAATGCATTGTGAAGGCTAATTGTTTGTTCTACGCACCACAGAATACATTAACACTTGAAATCTTTTATAGTTAAAAAGGAACGTACTGAAGCTTTCCATTAGAGTACTTGTTGGCAAACATGGAAGAAAGATGACTCTAAGGACTAGTGAGTCAACGACTTGCGATCTCCAAAACCTCCTTCCAGGAAGGCCTGCTGCTGATATCTTCCCACCATGCTTTAACATGTTGCTTATTTGTAATCAATCCATCATCTTGCAATTCATCAGAACTTGCCATGCTGGAGGAATATGAGTCAAGTCAGCAAGGGTGAACCGATCTCCCGCCAAATACTTTGTTTTTGAGAGCTGTTGTTCATAGACTTCAAGAACTTTTTCCAACTTCTCTGTTGAACTCCTCACTGCTTCTTGATTTCCAGGTTTACCTTGCTTTGGAAGAATCAGACTGTTGAACACTATGGGAAACACCAGAGGGTTGAAGTTGATTGCCTCTACATCGATCCATTGGTCTATTTTAGCTTGTTCTTCAAGCGTGTTGCCGAGGAGATTTGTTCCAGTTTTTGCGTTTTTTGAAGCATAATATCTCATTATTGCTCTAGATTCTGAAATATAAAAACATTATCATGTAGCAAAAACATCAAAGCACAATTAACAAAACTTATTCAGCTCCAAAGATAATACAACACTTTTACCGTAGAGCCCAAAATCACCATCAACGATGTAGGGAACTTGTCCAAAAGGCTACAAACAGCAAAGCAACTTAACTCTTTAGGGAAGGAAAAAAGAAAAAAAATGCAGCAACGTAAATTTGCTTTGAAGAATTTTGACCTGTTTAGCCATGTATTCAGGATGCTTCTGTTCTCCTTTCTCAAGATTAACTGAAACAATATCAAACTCAACACCTTTCTCAACAAGACAAAGCATCACTCTCTGAGGGCTAGTGCTCTTCCCATAGACTTGAACTACCATTTTGCTTATACTCTCTAGCATAAACTTAAACAAGTTCTCTTTCTTTTTCTCTAAAGCTATGCTATTCTATGCTTGTCATCAACAATTTGTTAGCTCTCCTTTTATAATACCACAAAAAGGTGGTTGTTGCCATGTTGTGAATTAGCTGATGCTTTTGTTGACGCACTTCTGTAACTTCGTAGCTGGTGGTGGATATTGGAGATACATGTTTCGTTTTGGTTGTTGGCGCGTGTTTGTAGCTTAAGAGGACATTCATATAAGCTCCATGTACCATATCAATAAATTGGACTTTAATTACTGATAATACATACTTGTCCTCTATCTCATAAATTTCCTAAAGGTAAATGCTTTAATATTTATGATACTATGATACTGCTTACCGTAAGTGACAAAATTTGCTAGGCTTGAGAGGAACCCAGCTATTGCATTACCAAAACAAGAATGACGTTTTACAGATGGAAAAACCTTTGTTGCCTTAGATAGAAGACAGATCTTCATATACAGTTTTAATACAAGGTCTCTCTAGGAACAGGCGTATACATCTCAAAGCTATTTCCAACATTTCCTTGATACCTTTAGAAGCTTCTGGGTTTGCTATATCAGGTGCCATTTCTGGATCAAAGCAACCTGCGCCGCGCCCTGCAGCCACTCTTAGTCTCACCCAGTTAGTTAAATCAACTCCGCCTTCATCACCAGAGACGACATCTCCTGCACACCTTCCGGTTAAAAGCTCTAGAAGCACAGCACCGAAAGCGTAGACATCTGATTTGAAAGAAGGGATTGGCTTCTTTGTTGCTGCTAGCTCCGGTGCTCGGTAGGCAAGTGCATCTAAGTCGAGAATTTGCTCAACTGTTGCTGAAGTTGTCGTGAGACGGTGGAGGCAGTAGTCAGCAACACGGGTATTGAGATCGAGCCCATCCAGCAGTATGTTAGTAGCTTTAAGATTGCCATGAGGTAGGGCACGGTCAAAATGGAGATAGTTGAGGCCACGTGCAACATCCACAGCTATCTTCAGCCGTTGCGCCCCGCCCAGGTTAAAGGCGGACCCCTCCTTCCAGGTCGATCTAAAGGAACAAATTCAAAGGCAAGCTTTCTATGCTTAATTTCAAATGTCATCTCCTTTTGTAAAGCATGACAATCTTCATTATCAAACAATAAGCAGGAAAAATCTTAAGGCAGCAATGATGGATCAAGTCATATTAGGAATAAAGGTAAGCTGCTTAAAGAAATGCACTTAAAGGTCTGAAAATGGAGAGCATTTGAACCACTAATCTCTAGTATTACATTAAATCAGGACAGAGCTATAAACCATTTAAGCATATGCCACCTGAGCATACACACTGGTAAAACCATAGTTGCCTGTATGCATATATAAAGTATGAATATATATTGTTTGGTTATTTCAACCAGAATACAAGCAGGACTAGCTAGCAGTTTCTTTTGTGTTACATGCATGATATTAGTTTACACTTGCAAATAAATGCAAAAAAAATATCAAACTAATCAAGTTAATACACACGATCCACACAAAAGGATGTATGAAAAACATGCATCTTCCCTAGACAACTAAAACAATGTATGATATAGGTAAAGAAGATTGACCAAAAAGAATCAAATAAATTGTAAATAGATGATTCTATGAAGCTTGTGAAGGGTATAGCAGATTTTTTGTGTTTTGAGTCTTTCAAGAATTATGAAAAACTTCTTTTGATTCCTTTGCTTCATCTTCAGCATCGCTTCCATCACTGCTTGATGATTCTCGACATGTTATATCTTCATTTTCTTTGATAAGCGGAAGACCAACAGACATGTTTGCAAGGGTTACATCACTTTTAGAGGGATTTACACTGCTTCTTGCTATACATGCTTCATGTAGCTGCAAAGCATATTCCAGGTGCCACAACACCTCACCCATTGTAGGTCGGTCTTTGCCCTCATCAGCAAGACATTTCTCAGCAATATCACCAAACTTATTCAAGGATTCCAGCGAGTAATCTCCTTCCAATTTTTGGTCAACAATAGTCTCCAGTTCCTGTTGCTTCTGCTGCTTAAGTGCCCATTCAGCAAGGTTGATTTGATCTCTCGGCAAGCTTGGATTTATCACTGGTCTGGCACATACAACTTCAAAAAGCACAACTCCAAATGAATAGACATCAGATGTCTGAGTGAGTTGTTGTCTTCTGTAGTATTCAGGATCCAGGTACCCGAAGCTGCCCTTGACTGCAGTACTGACATGGGTTCGATCGATGGCTGGACCATCCTTAGATAGTCCAAAGTCAGATACTTTGGCAACAAACTTATCATCCAAAAGAATGTTTGTAGTCTTCACATCTCGGTGGATAATACCCCTCTCTGCTCCAGTGTGGAGATAGTGAAGCCCTCTTGCTGCTCCAATGCATATTTCAAGCCTCTGCTTCCATGTGAGAGGAGGATGATCACTTCCGAAAAGATGGCTCCTTAGAGTCCCATTGGCCATGTACTCATAAACTAATATCATCTCACCGCGTTCATCACAGTACCCAATCAAGGAGACCAGATGACGATGACGGAGTTTTGAAAGCATCTCAATTTCTGTTTCAAATTCTGCAAGACCCTGCTCTGACTCAGGGTTGGCTCGCTTGATTGCAACCAAGATCCCGTCCTCTATGTTTCCTTTGTACACCTTTCCAAAACCTCCAATTCCTATAACTAAGGATTCATCGAAGTTCTTTGTTGCTGCTCTCATCTCTGGTAGAGTGAATCTCCTGCCTGCTACATTAGCATTGATAGGAAGCCTGGACTTTCTAGCATTTGTAGTGCTTCCTATCATACCATACAGGGAAAGTGGAACCCAGCTAGGAGAACTGCATTTATGGGGAGTCATTCTCTTCTTCCGGCAAAACAAGCAGATAAAAGTAGCACATATTGCAACAGCCAACACAGAGGCAAAGCCAGCACCGATCCCAACCCAAAGGGTGATATTCTTGGCCTTCCCACTCTTGACAGACCTCCCACCAATTGCAAGCCTCTCAGGTGGATGAGCAAGATTTCCATTCCGACTGAGCTTGAATATCTCAAGACCATTAAGAAGAGCATCGGCATCAGCACCACTGGTGAGTGAATTTGGTCCCAGCTGAAGCCAGAGGGTGTCTACCTGAGGAGACAGTGAATCCACATAATCCTCATGGTAGGCTTTGTTCATTCCCCCTGCTCGTTTATAGATCTCATAATTCTCAGCTGCAGTCTTGTTGTTGATGAAAATTCTAAAGGTCCTCTGGTCCGCTTTGTTATAGAAGAGCTCACAGAAGTGAAGCCGTACCAAATAGTCAAAATTCGGATCCACAATGAACTTCCATGACATATTGAATTTCTTCTCCATTACTTGATTATTTGTCATTATCCTTGCCGTCTCATAAACTTCTAGAGGCGCAGTGATGGAATCATTTAATGAGGCATAGCTAATGTTTGAGGAATTTGAGATATTAGAAGCGGCATTTAAAAAGAACATAAACGTCTCATCTGACTGCCATTTCCTCCACAATTCCTGATCTTGACTGGAATCTATTTCAGGTCCTCCCACATTCAACCTGTACATCGTCTCCATCCCTTTATTAAACAAATTCAGTGGACTCTTCAAACCTTGGGCATTTCTGAAGAAATCATTAACGATTGGAATGACTTCAATGGCATTCACAAAGGCAAAAGATCTAGATGCAGGTATGAACTTGACTGACAGCATACTCAAGCTAATATTGAGGAAATACTCTTTCACCAAACTATCAGAAATCGAATCCATTTGCATATTCTTCCATGCAATTTCTGCAGGGACATTGCACTTAGAAATCAGGTTGAGATTGTTTGCCACCACATCGAACGCAGACTGATTAACATTGAACTTTTCAAAATCAAAAGGGTAGAAATGAAGCCTAATAATGTAATTCCCAGGAACCATACTGAAATTGTAGGTACTAGTGGTATTGAAAATCCGAGCAGTTTTATACAAAGTTGAGTAGCCAGACTTGCCATTAGTAGTAGAATCAGTGGATGCAGTCGTGCCTGAATAGCTCAGTGTAAAATTATCTGAAGGAAAAAAATCTCCAACCCATCTCCTACTGGCAATACTAGTACTCAAATTAGAACCACAATCTACTAACATTGGTTTCACTTGAGCTCGACCAACCACAACGGAAATCAATGCAAGTATTCCATATAGGAATCCATAAAGCATCATCTTTATTTCAAGCAGCTACTTGCTAGCACCCCTAGAAGAAACTTTACTCGCTTGTATGAAGTCGGTGATTACTCCGTCTAAAATCAAGAGAAATAAACAACGAACAAAAGCCTAACAATGCTTTCATTTCATGAATATATATCTCATTTCACTGCCAGCAAGATAACAAGCTCCAATTTTCTAGTCTAGATTCGAAAAGGAATGTTTTCAAAGAAGAAATTAGCAAACCAAAACAGATTCACCTCAATGCTAATACGCAAGATTCCAGCTTTTTCTTCTTACAGAAGCATAGAATAAAGCACATCCAAAGCCACAGATCTGCTAAGGAAGCAAAAGGAAACAAATAGAACCTGGAGAAGAAGAGAACTCGCAAGAAAAACACTGCTGCTTGCTGTAGAACATTTTTCCGACAAAATTCTCATTCAATGAGGAAAGTTCAAGAATTAGTTCAGTATGTAACACAAAAATGGCTATAATGAAAAGAGAATGAAAAACAGAAATTTTTTTATGAGAAAATCTTTCATAAGCATGGAGAGGGATGTGTTGAATTATTTTTGTGAAGTTGGTTGGCATTTTGTTTTGCCTTCCAGAGACGAGAGTGAGCACATGGCCGTTGTCTCTAAGTCGGTCAGCAAAGCTATATAAATTCTTTACCAGCTTTCTTTTTTTTTAAGTTTTCATTCTGGTAGCGTTTGAAAGTCTTTTTAAGATAAATATTTTTATGAAAAATATTTTTATTTTTGAAAAATTAAGTTCTATTTTTATAAAAATAATTAAAATAAATACTTAAAACTATAAATTTTTAATATTTAAATAAAATTTTAAAAATTTATAAAAAAATATATTAAAAAATGTCAAAATAAAAAATTATTTTGTAAAATAGTAAGCCAAAGGCACTCAGATTCTTCAGTGCTGAGTGTATATGTTATTTGTTTTTATCATAATTTTCTTCTACCTTTTATAATAAAAGCTTCGTCATATAAAGGAAACTCAATACAATATACTTTTTCCAAATTTCGCAGAATGAAACTTAGCAACAGTATCAGAACATGGAACCAAGATGACTTAACTGAATTCTTTAGCGAATGGAATATGAATAAAATAAAAGTTTTGAGAGGTGGAATACAGTACCAACAAGGCAACAAGAGTAAGTACTAATTTCAGTTTTTTCAAGATCGGTAATTACATCAGTACATTTTCTACAAAACATCCAGAGAATAAGATACATAAATACTATATGGTCATCTTCCATGTGAGAAAAGACAGTACCATAAGATTTCTGGTGTGATAAATTACATGATTAACAAATAATTAGTAAATATAGCTTAACTACAAACTCAACAGACTACCGGCAGGTGAGGATACTTCCAAACCAACTTGTACTGTTTCATTTTTGGAAGTACCATACTACTTTGAGAATGACCGCAGTTATGGAGCTTTAATTGATAAACTGTCGCCTGGTATGTCATCTTCATCGTGGTAGATGTTTTCAGCCATCTGCCATATTTGAAGGATGTTGTCTTCAGCCACACTGGCCATTACCCAATCCTCACAGGGGTTCCATGAGAAATCTGATATCTTGCTCGTATGGCCTCCATGAATGAATAATAGCTCTGGAGGCCCATCTTCAGCATCTTCAGGAGTTTGCTCTTCATCAATCCTGCAATAAAAGATAAATCAATATAAAGTGGTTCTTTCACGGACATGCAACCCGAAATCAGGTGAATAATGGATTGGATGCTTATTCAGCTGAATATTACATGCAGAATATTATGAGACTGTCAAAAGTTCCATGTTACTTCTTAGATGAACAATAACAAGAACATCACTTGAATAGTTTCAAGATGCAGTTCAGTAGAAGTGTTTCCTAATTTTAAGTGCCTATAGGTTAAGACTTGTGCAAAATATACTACACCTTCACTAGTTATATCATTTATGAAATTGTTGTGGGACTTGAGAAACTATTGCTGTAGTACTAAAGGAAGCTGCACAAGTTCAATGACAATGAGCTGAAGGACCTGGAGAATGAATGTTGAATCCAAGTATGTTAGATATATTTTTTTTTTTGAACGCGTCTAAGAAGCATTCTCACTTAGCATTCACAATTGACAAAATCCACTGACACATCACTCTTATATCTCCTAGCATCCATATCTTAGTACTAAATAATGTTCACCATGAATAGAGTACCTCCTTGATCCACGCCTCCTCTCTTTCCATTTTATCATGCCACTAAAAGTTTGTATCGCAAAATAGTTTCTTTACATATTGCAGTACTGGACCGATAAAATTTGGTTTTATTGAATTGTAATGAACAATATTTAACTTCTCCATGTCACCAGCCTCTAATTGCTCCATTATATTACCAATTCTACTTAACCGGCAACTATTTTAAGGTTGATACCATATGTGCCATTAACATTCGAGTTTCATATTCACCACTTAAAGTTTGTGTATATTACGAGTTCAAAATGTTTCAAAGGAACTTCAGCACTAAGAAAACTTTTTTTTTCAAAAATATCTTTTATTATTTAGAATATAGTGTTTTTATCTTTGTGAGCTTTTGCAATCTCTTACTATAAACTAAAGCATGTTTCAAAGAGTTATTGTATTCATAAAACATCTATTTAATTTAATTAGTTCTGTATTTTCTATTTATAATAAGAACTTTATCTAACAAGTTGTTTGAATCAAAGTAATGAATCAAATTTGAAGTTAAATTAAGGCCACAAGAACACTTTTTTTTTTTTGCTGCAATCTCAACTTTTTATACTTTTCAGAAGCAATTTCAAAACAAAATTTGATAGAAGAATATACTGATTGAACAAATTTAGGAATGCAATTTACAATGTAATAAAAAATTTAACTACAAGATAAGAACTTTAGGATAATATGATACCACGTAAAGTTAAAGCATTTTTCTCTGAATACCAAATTAAGAGAGTGGTATCTAGAAAATGAGAACACAAGGTGTGTGGCACATATGAAGCATATTATAGATGAGTGACACATTTAAAATATGTCTCAAACTTGAGTTGGCAATTAATGATATTTACACTATATTAAATAAAGTAACTATTCTATTTATAAAGTAAATCATAGCTTAAATAACATAAAAACTACGCTTTTTATTCTATGATGACCCGTCGCAAAGAGTGGAGGTACACACTAATTGAACCAACTACGAGGCTTGAAAGAAATCAATAGTAGAAGATCTATCCTCTGCCCTCGTAACCAGTATCATAGGCTCCACAGGACATCTTAAATCTTATCAGATTTTTAAAGTAGATATTGACATGTTAAAGCAAATCAGCTTGAGATCTAATGCAACAACAGTTCCTGGATATAAGAGGCCAGCATATGATAATCGATAAAATGGTTTCAGGCTCAGTTCTTGGAAATCAGGAGCATCCCATCTTTGGGTGTTTTCTTCAAAATTTTTCAGAAAAATACCCATCAATTGCTACTCAAGTATTACATTCATCACTCAAACATTTTTCCAAGAGATAATTTCAAACTTCCACACATATTGCCTTCATTCATAGACATTATTAATAAATGTTCAACCAAACATTGAAAATTAAAATAAAAATCAACATGTTAAAGAAATAAACAAATAAAGCACGGACCTGCTAAGATCCCAGATCATGAGCCTCCTACCAAGACAGCACGATGCTAGTATAGTTTCATTCTTGGGACTCCAACCAACTTGGAAAACCTCTTCCCTGGATATAATAAAAGAGACTACAGTTTGTTAAAAAAATTGCCGCTGAAGACCAGTCATTTAACATGTCACTAAGGTAAAAATAACAGGTTACATAGTCAAAGCAAAGGTAACATATCAAAAGTAAATGCTTACTTGTGGCAATCAAAGGTGTGCAATGAGGTAGTGATCTTGCGAAGGTCAAATAACTTTACGGTTTTATCAGTCGAGCCTGTTGCTACAACCCACTCATTGAAAGGATTAAATGATAAGCAATTAACCTGCAGGAGACTTGTCCCATTTAAGTATTCATCATCAGGTAACCAGCATTCTAAGCATTAGAATGTAGACGTCAAATGCAATGATTTTAAATGTCTAGCAAATTAAAACTAAGAACCCATGCCACAATTTAATGTATGCTGGCCAAGTAATATCTAGTAAGCCAGTGGAGGCCTCGATTTTGAGTAACCCACCTCACTATCATGAGCAACGACGGAATGACTCGGTTTGTTAGCTGTTGAACTCCGAAGATCCCATATAAGTAGGCGCTTATCATCACCAACTGAACCGAATAGAGATTCATGCCTAAGATGCCAAGCAACATCTTCAACAACGCCATCATGAACCTAACACAGGAAATGTCAATGTCCTCACTCATCAAAATCACCCAGCGAAATAAGCGTATACCCATATTGTTGGACTGGTGTAGCAAAAATCTCTTTGTTGAACACTGGCAAATTGAAGTTTTGCAATAAAACAGTTTGCATCAATTCGGTGTCTAAGTTTGTTTAAATCTTAAATGAACAATAATTTGAGTAAATTGATGGAGCAAAGCACCAGGTTGACAAGGGTAAGAAATAAGTAAAGAGAAAGAACCAGCTGGTCATATGCTACAGCCCGAGTTAACTGCTCTCAGAAGGTTTTCAGGTTGCTTCACACTAACTTGGTTCAAGGAACCATTTCTCAAAGTTCAAAAGTATTCATCTGTTAGGGATAGATTTAATGAAAACCTTATATCTATTTCTAACATAATGTGGTAATGAATTCCTGTATTACTTTACTGGCCATAAAACCACTAGTTTAAGTGTTTAACCAAACAGTTCTTGGGATAAGCTTATCACATTTGCAAACTTTCTGCAATGAACATACAGAAAGAAGGTCTCGTCATTCTTCAACAGAAAATGCTAAAAAGCCTTTATGCTACAGATCAAGTTACATGCAAAGAAACATGATAAAAGCTTTTTAACATCAAAAGAAGGAATCTTTGAAAATTCAATGTATGACACATGCAAGGAGGGCAAAAGACTAACCTTAAATATCTGCATAGCATCTAAATTCCTATTCTTGGGAGTCGCATTGACGTCCCACAAGCAAATCTGATAATCATCAGAACCGCTAAGCAAATGACCTTGTTTGAAGGTGCTCCATGATAACCCATATCCTTCAGCAGTGTGTCCCTTCAACCTCAAGTCTGGGCTGCACGTGCCATCAGTAGGAGGTTTAGATGGATGCTTGCTGTAGTCAAAGACAAACACCTCCGCGCTAACTGTCTTAGTTGCAATTAGGAAAGGATTCTGAGGCATGTAACGAGCTCGATTAACCTCCCCATCATGATTTATCTGTTGTATTATTTGTATCTGCACAATGATAAGTTGAGCAAAGATCAGGATCACATGCATCAATTCACGCAATTTAAAAATGATTGCCTACATCCTATCACCATATACAATTCCCAAGCCTTAAAACCACTCTAAATCAAAAGAGACTCTAAACTTTTTCCAACTAACATCCAAAAGCATTCAATATTACCTCCCAGAAGCATTCAGAGTCAAAAGAGACTCAACTTTTTCGAACTAGCATCCCATTTAATAATTAATATACCAGAGGGAAAAGACAAATGATTGTACCTTTCCGGTAGCAGCACCGAACCCGCCGACTTCGTTCCTCTCGTCATCATAATGCCGGGCATCTGCATCAGCATCATCAAGGGGAAGCTGCACATTAGCAATCATCAAATAGTTCTGCTCGTCATCAGACGTATGCGTCCCAAGAATCAATTTCTGCAAAGAGTAGTCCTTCCCAGGAGGCTCGTCTCGGTCGGACAACCACTGAACCGTCAGCGACGGCCATTCAAGCGCGTGCGTGATCACCAAATCGTAAAGAAACGGTGTGTTCTTCTTCCAAATCTTGTACTCTTCATTGATCAACCGTTCTTCTATCTCCGAACGAAACGATTCATCTCCTTCTCCTTCTCCCCCAGCCGCCGCTGAAGAAGACTTTCCCGCCATTGCTAGCTCGGTAGAAAATAACAGTTAATTGATGGAATCAGAGATGTCTACAGGTTCTAGGGTTGCATTTATTTTGTTTTGTGTTAAAAGAATTGGATTATGGCGGGAAAAAGGTTGGGTAAAAAGAAAGAGCGAGAGAGAGAATGGAGTTCGATTTCGAAGCGGGACGGCCAAAGGGGTGAGAGGGATTGAGCAAGGAGAGGGGTTTTACTGTTATTGCAGCAACTCAATGGGCCGCTCTTGGGCCGACTTACCAAAGATGGACTGAAAGAGGCCCACATTGTTATTTAATAATAATAGTTAAGTGAAATTAATGGATAATTACAGTTTGAGTAATTAAATTAATTAGTTAATATAGTATTTAATTTGTCTTTTTAATTTTTGTGTTCTATTTTTTATGAATAATATGCACCGAAAGCAAAATTTGTATTAACAAATTTCCAAATAAATTGTCTTTCTTGCTGTTTTTCTTGTGCGATCACGATTCCAATGATCTGTTATTATTTTTAGTGTTTTTTGGACTGCAATGATTATTACTACAGGAGCCCAATTGCATTAATTTTTGGAGAAACTTTTGACTGATATGTAAGTAGACATACTAAAGCATCTTTTAAGGCATCTTTGGAGGTTGTGGAGTATTTTATGTTTCTCTATTTTATTTCATTTAATATTTTTTTAAAATTCTATTTAAATTTATAAAAAAATTTATATTATTTAGAAAAAATTTATTTTATAATTTTTTCAAACATCCTCCATTTTAGTCCGAAGTCTTTCGAGTGCTGCTGTGAAGGAACACATTGTTAAAACCTGCTGCGACAAGCTACTACTTATAAAGACAATAGAATTGAGGTCTATTCAAACTAATGATATCTGCAAGAATTTTGAGTCAGGGTCGGTAGCTTTCAGTAGTGAGCATGGTTTTTGTCCATTGGGTTTATATTATAGAGTTGCCTCCAGTTCTTCATTATTATTATTATTATTACTACTTTTTTTCTTTATACATCCGCTCATTAAAGAACTTTTTTCACTCAAGTTTGCATTATTTTATGAAGTTAATTAAGAGAACTGGATATGAAATCGATGATTACAATTAGTTATTACATGTTCAATTCGACTTAATAGAAATTAAACGTTATCTTGATAATCAACAGCTCTCCATATTTTATTTTCCTTTCATGGTTCTTTCTTTTAGCCAAGAGAAGATAACTCCAAACCCTAGCTCAACATTCTCATGATTCTCTCCGATCAACTGGTGACACATCCCTGGCACAATCTTCAACATCTTATCCTTGCTCGCCGCAGCGGCGAACGCTTTCACCGCCGACTCCACGTCGCATACGTCATCTTTCTTCCCATGCAGAACAAGCAACGGCAGCTCTACTTCACTGCACCTTCTTGAAACCACTTCACAAACCCTCAACAGCTCCAACGCCGTTGCCGCTTTCGGGTGTTCTGGCAAAGCTCGTGGATTGTTTCTGACAAGCTCCTGCTTCCATTTCAGCTTGTAGCTCTTGCTCACCAACGACTTAGTGAAGAGATGGAGCCGTAAGTTTGGCAACATGAGCGCCGCAGCAGGGAGGAAGAGTTCTAACGGCCATGGCGGCTTGACCTTGCTTGAAACTCCACACATCGCACCGTTGAGAATCAATCCGTTCCATTTCCCTCGTTGCCGCAACGCTAATAACAGCGCTATTGCTCCGCCGAGTGATTCTCCGTATAGGAAAGCAGGTATTCCTGAGTTGTTTTGAAGAACGTAGCTGAAAAATTCAGCACAGTCGTCAAGGACCGGAGTTATGTTTGGAATAAAACCCCGGCGACCAGAAGAACGGCCGTGACCTGGTAGATCAAGAGCGAAAACTAGAAAACCTTGACGTGCGATGGCTGCTGCAGTGAGGGCGAAAATCCAACCGCTTTCGGAAGAGTAGCCATGAACCATGGCAACTAAACCAAGAAGAGGAGAAGGAGAGATTGCAGGGCGCCATGACTGCGTGAAGAGCTTGGTTTTGTGAAGGCGAGTGAAGAAGAAGGTTTCGTCGTGGAGGAGATTGTTTTGCTTGTAGAACTCGTCGGCAGTGAGGTTACCGAAGGGACTGACGATAGTGGCTTGGTGTATAGGGTGAGATGAAGAAGAAGGCATAGTGAATAAAGGGCATGTGTGTGATTGGTATCCGTCAGATGTTGTCGTCACGAGATGGAATAGATATTTATAGAAGTAGCAGAAGTAAGGAGCTGTTCGGCTAAATTTAAAAATTTTAATTTTTATATTAAAAATTGTTTTTTTGATTTTTTTTTTAAAAATAGCTGAAATTTTTTTATAAAAAAGAGGTATGTATTTAAATAAATTTTACTTTTTTCAAAAAAAAGTTGAATAAAATATTTGGCAAAAGACTAAAATATCTTTTATAATAATGATATATATATATATATATATATATATATGCTGAGTTATGTGCACATTGTGCGCATTGAATCACATCCGTCGAATCTTGATCCGACGACTGTGATTTACACGGGCGAGAAAGAAACGCCGTTGCCTGGCTGAAGGGCACGCTCGTCATTCGCGTGCCCTTCAGCCAGGCAAGTTAATTTTTTTTTTTTTTTCATTTCTCGTTCGCGAACTCTTCGTCTCCGCCCGAGCGATCGCCTCCCGATCGATTCGGCGCGGTTTGACGATCGCCGGCCACCATTTTTTTTAATTTTTTCTCCTCTCTTTGATTCCTCGACCAATTTCATCTTTCCTGCAACCGATAGCCACCCGTAGCTCGAACACCGCGGCGAAACATCCACGTTGTCTGCCGGCGATCGTCATTCGGAGCCCAAAAATCGTGCTATTCTCTTCCTCACTTTCTTCTAATCGTTCTGGATTGATCGATTTCATCAATTTCGGCACCGAGCGTGTTGTCGGCGATGGCGGGATCCGGTAAGCTAGGAATTTTTTTTTTAATCAATTTTGTCTGTTTCGTTCTCGGTTGATCAATTTCATCAACATTCTACTTATACGCGTTCTTTTCAAATTTTTCTTGAATTTTTTTCTAGCTCGGCCGGCGCTGCCAGTGACGATGCGTTCAATAAAACTTTTGCAGGTATTTCAATGTCAATTGCACGTATTTGATTCTAGATTTCAATTCGATTTCTGTTTGATTTAAATTTTCTTTTTCCTGTTTTTGATTTTAATTCCAATAGAAAAAACATATTCATATCGTTCCTCTGTTTTTTTTTTCAGCTCACCATTAATGCTTTGAAGATTGCAGAAATGAAGAACCGGAACGGAAGAGCCTACTGGTTATTTTTATAATTTTAATTTTAATTTTTATGATTGAATTTAATTGTTGAATCTATCCAGTGAAACTGGACAATGAGGTATAGTGGTCCACTGAATGTATAGTGGTCCACTGGACAGTGAGTGTATGATTGAATTCAATTGTTTATTATGTATAAAGATTGTTGATGTTAATTCAATGGTCCACCGAATGTTCTCTTTAATTGTAAGAGTCCAGAAAGTTCTTGCAATGGCTTGAATTTGAATGGAATATAAATGGCTTCGACATTTATAGTGAATGTAATTGTTTTCTTCAAGTGAATGCTTCTGTGAATGTTTGAGTGTATGTTTGTACAGAGCACAACATTTGATTGCATCTCAATGTTCTGTTTGAGTGAATGTTGGAGCAGAACAGAACTTTTGAATGCATCAGTGAATGGTTGCTTTAGGTGAATGCTCATGACGACTCTATTCAAGTGAATGTTAAATGTGCCGATCAATAAATGTTGTATGAATTCATTGGTAATGTTTTATTCAGATGAATGCTCATTGCGAGCTATGTAATTGTGAATGTAATGCTCAAGTGTGAGCTAATATAAGTGAGCTATTCAAGTGAATGTAAGTACGAATGTTCATCGTAAGTTATGTAATTGTGAATGTAATGCTCAAGTGGAGCTGTTTTAGTAAATGCAAGTGTGAGCTAATACAAGTGAATGTTCAAAGTGTGAATGCAATGCTCAAGTGAGCTATGGTTAGCAAATGCAAATGTGGCCTATGTTAAAATGAATGCCTATGCTGTGAATACTCTATTTCTATAAAATATAATTATTAGGTTTATTTCGTCGCGTTTTTTACTGTTTTTATTTCGCTGTTTTGTTTTATACTTTCTATTCACTTTTTTTTTCATTATTATTTTTCAACTGTTTTTTTTATTTTTCTATTTCACTGTTCTTTTCTACTGTTTTTTTCTACTGTTTTTTTCTTGTCTTTTTTCACTTTTCCTTTTCCACTTTTCTATTTCACTATTTTATTTCATTATTTTTTTTCACTTCTATTTTTACTGTTGTTTTTTCATTTTTTTTATTTTACTGTTTTTTTCTACTGTTTTTTTTTTCATTGTCTTTTTTCACCATTTTTTTTGCACTTTTCCATTTCACTTTTTTTTTTCATTATTTTTTTCACATATATTTTTTACTGTTTCTTTTTCATTTTTTTTATTTTACTGCTTTTTTTCACTATTTTTTTTATTATTTTTTTTCACTTCTATTTTTTACTGTTTCTTTTTTATTTTTTTATTTTACTGTTTTTTCCACTGTTTTTTTTTCATTGTCTTCTGTCACTGTTTTTTTTTATTATTTTTTTTCACTTCTATTTTTCACTGTTTCTTTTTCATTTTTTTTTATTTCACTGCTTTTTTTCACTGTTTTTTTTTTCATTGTCTTTTCTCATTGTTTTTTTTCCACTTCTCCATTTCACTGTTTTGGCTTTCATTTTTTTTATTTCACTGCTTTTTTCCACTGATTTTTTTCATTGTTTCTTTTTCCACTTCTCCATTTCACTGTTTTTTTTTATTATTTTTTTCACTTCTATTTTTCACTGTTTTGGCTTTTCTCATTTTTTTTATTTCACTGCTTTTTTCTACTGATTTTTTTTCATTATTTTTTTTTTCACTTCTCCATTTCACTTTTTTTTTTTAATTATTTTTTTCACTTCTATTTTTACTGTTTTGGCTAGAAACAGAAATATAAGCGTCAACTTTGTGTTTTGTTGTGAAGATTGCAAGGTAAATAAAATTGTTGTGAATGTTGTAAAGATTTTTTTTATGAATGAAATCTTGTTGTCAATGGAAGCGTTCTGGACAATGAATTGATGAAAGCTTGTGAATGATGAATGAATGAATGAATGAATGAATGAATCATGAAGTGTTGTGGATAATGAATCATGAAAGCTTCTGTAAAGGAATGTTCTGCTGTGTTTGAAGATTATATATGGTTTTCAATGCAATGAAGCAAAAGTTTAATCTTCTAGCAACTAAAAATAAAACCGTAAAGACAAACAAAACAGAGTAAAATAGAGCAAAAATTAAACTAAAGACAAACAAAATCGAATAAAACTGAGAGCAAATATAAAACTAAAGATAAACAAAAGAGAGTAAAAGAGAGCAAAAATAAAACTGAAAGATTAAACAGAGAGCAAAAAATGAAAGATTAAACAGAGAGCAAAAAATGAAAGACACGATAGAGAGCAAAAAACGGAAGTAAAAGAGAGCAAATTTAAAACTGTAAAGACAAAAAAACTAAATTAAAACATAGAATAGCTTACTTAATAATAGATAAATTTGTCATTGACTACTAAATTAAACTAATCTATTATCATTAGCTTTCACCTAATCTTTTTTTTCCCGCTTCTAACGTCTCATCTCGTCTCCATCTCTCTGTCTGTGCTTCCTCTATTTTGCTAACTTTGCAATCCACTATTGTTTGTAAAATTTTTTTCATATTCATCTCTTTTTCTACTCACAATGGCTCAGTTTGACATAAGTATTTTCATTCAAGAAATGATCATGACCTTCTATTTCTTTTGTTATGAAGTTTTTGACGTTGTTGCTTATATATATATTTTTTCTATATTTAATTTCAGATTGCCAGTTTGGTTCTTCTTTTACAACTCCAAATGAACGCAACGAGAGTGATAAGTCACCGTGCTTAGGGATGACATTTGAAACCCTCAATGCTGCGAAACAATTCTATATAAATTATGAAAAAGCCGTGGAATTTAGTGTCGTTATTCGATCTACAGAAAAGACACGAGCTAACTCTGATGAAGTCACTCTTTGTCAAATGACCTGTGATCGTTATGGAAATCACAGAAGCTAGGGATTGCAAAAGACAAATGACGTGTTTGAGAAAGAAGCAAAAAAAAAGAGAAGCACAAGTACGGCGAAGTGTGAATACTCTGCAACAATGAGAGTGAAAAAGCAACTTAAAGAAATGTGGGAAGTGGTGGGTTATGGAGGTCAACACAATCACGACTTAGTTAGTCCGGCGAAAAGAATGCGTATGCCTGTTTGCAAAAATTTGCCCATTGCAGCTAAGAGATTGATTGACTCTTTTCGAGATGAAGGCATACCCGTGCTAAGGTTGCAGATATATTTGACGGAGCTCAACATGGTTTTGATGATAGAAACTGTTGGAACCATTTGTGCCACTCGAAGGAATATAAAAAACTTATAAGTGGTGATGCTACCGTAGCCCTTAATTTCTTTAAAAAGAAGAGTATAGAAGACTCGAGTTTTTTTTATGCAATACAGATGGATGAAGAATCAAGGGCAATAAATTTTTTTGGATAGATGGCAGATCACGCACACAGTTTCAGTATTTTGGTGATGTGGTATTCTTTGACACCACCTACCGCACGAATGTGTACGAAATGCCATTTGCGCCATTCACTGGAGTCAACCATCACATGCAATCAATCCAGTTTAGTTGTGCACTGCTTTTAGATAAGACAGAAGAGTCCTTTCAGTGGCTTTTTGAGACATGGCTTGCAGCTATGGGCGGTGATGCTCCACGTTTGATCATTACAGATCAAGATAGAGCTATGACTGCAGCTGTTACAAAGGTATTTTCTAATACACGACATAGATTTTGTCTGTGGCATATTTTCAAAAAATTTGCGGAAAAGCTTTCACATGTGTACTTCAAAAGTTCAAATTTCAAAAAAGATATGAAAATGTGTATTAGAGAAAGTTATACACCTAGCACTTTTGAGATACGGTGGAAAGAATTATTATGTACATATGGATTGAAAAAAAATAAGTGGCTCCAAGAAATATATGAGATTAGACAAAAATAGGCACCCATCTATCACTTGGATATTTTTTATGCCGGTATGAACACTACCGGACGATCCGAAGGTATGAATGGTGTTTACAAAAAAAAATTTCAGTCGAGCACAACACTTTGAGAATTTGTATTGAAGAATGAAAAGTGTATGAGAAAAATAATTGAGAAAGAAAAGAAATAAGATTATACAAGTGAACACTCGTGTCGTATTGTGGATGGAAATGCATTTGTCTTGCAAAGTGCAGCAACAATGTACACGAAAAATGTATACGACAGATTCAAACAAGAATTTGAAAAAGCTCAAACTGAGTATGTGCTGCATGACGATGAAAATGGTAGTGACGGCTACACAACATATATTTACAAGTCTCGAGTGGAAGGTGATCAGCGGAAGTGGAAGGTAAAGTTCAATACAACAACAAAGAAAGGTAACTGTGAATATAAGCTTTTTAAATTTATGGGGAATTTCTTGAGGACATCTTGTGAAGACTTTTCTGAGTCGGAATATAGAGATACCAGATCACTTTATTTTTCAGCGGTGAAAGAAAGGGACAAAAAAGTATAGAGCTAAATATAATAGTGGATCTTTAAATGGGCATGGAAATGCTGAGTTACTCAGAACTACACACCTATAGATGATTTGTAACCAATTGGTTTACGAAGCCGCTGAAATCGACGAGGGCTATCAAATTTTGTTGAAAGCATTAGAAGAAACAGCACCACGGCTCAGAGAAGTGAGGAAGCTTAGTGACCATGATAGCATTCCAGCATTAGAAGAAATAGCCCTAATTGATGCATCTCAAGTCTTACTATTGAATCCTAATATATCACAAACGAAGGGAAGAAAAAAAGAAGGAACTATTTATAAGGGTAATAGTAGAATAAAAGTAGGCTTGGAGAAAGCCACTACAAAAGCCAAAGTAAAAACAGGTAGAAAATGCGCATTCTGTAACAAGTCTGGTATTCAGCACGACAAACGAAATTGTCCTGAAAATCCAAATAGAAAGAATAAGACAAGTAAAAATTATTTGCTTAGTTTTGATTAGTAAGATACATTTTTTTTTTAATTCAAACTTTTTTCTTAACAATTGTCATCAATTTTAATTGATATTTTTTGGAAGAGATGATGCTGAGGACAACAATAGAGATGATGATGAATGCGAAGATACTAGCGAAGAAGAAGAATCAGCTACTCGTTTAGAGTAAGATGATGTTTTTTTTTTTGCCATTTTTTGGAAACGTTTGGATGTTGTATCCAATCTTATTAAGTTGTATTGTATAGGGAGCAATTTGTTATATACAGCTGTGATATTCAATTCTGTTTGCATTTTCACACAGTGAAAGAAAAATTGAAGTGAAATAAAAAAAAATTTAAGCCAAAACAGTGAACAAAGCAGTGAAATAAAAATTAAAAAAGATAGTGATATGAAAAATGTGGAAGAAAAAACAATGAAAAAAAAATCAGTTAAAAAAACAGTGAAATCAAAAAAATGAGAAAAACCAAAATAGTGAAAAATAGAAGTGAAAAAAAAATCAGTGGAAAAAAACAGTGAAATAAAAAAAAATGAGAAAAGCCAAAACAGTGAAAAATAGAAGTGAAAAAAATAATTAAAAAATCAGTGAAAAAAAGCAGTGAAATAAAAAAAATGAAAGCCAAAACAGTGAAAAATAGAAGTGAAAAAAAAATAATGAAAAAAACAGTGAAATGGAGAAGGAAAAAAAAACAATGAGAAAAGACAATGAAAAAAAAATCAGTAGAAAAAAGCAGTGAAATAAAAAAAATAAAAAAGAAACAGTGAAAAATAGAAGTGAAAAAAATAATGAAAAAAGACAGTGACAGAAGACAATGAAAAAAAAATCAGTGAAAAAAGTAGTAAAATAAAAAAAATAAAAAAGAAATAGTAAAAAATAGAAGTGAAAAAAAATAATGAATAAAAAATAGTGACAGAAGATAATGGAAAAGAAACAATAAAAAATATAAGTGAAAAAAAATAACGAAAAAAAAAGTGAAATGGAAAAGTGCAAAAAAAATGGTGAAAAGAGACAATGAAAAAAAAAATAGTAGAAAAAAACAGTAAAATAAAAAAAATGAAAAAATAACAGTAAAAATAGAATTGAAAAAAAATAATGAAATAAAATAGTGAAATAGAAAAGTGGAAAAGGAAAAGTGAAAAAAGACAAAAAAAGAAACAGTGAAATGGAAAAATAAAAAAAAATAGTTGAAAAATAATAATGAAAAAAAAAGTGAATAGAAAATGTAAAACAAAACAGCGAAATAAAAACAGTAAAAAACGCGATGAAATAAACCTAATAATTATATTTTGTAAAAATAGAGTATTCACAGCATAAGCATTCATTTTAACGTAGGCCACATTTGCATTTGCTAACCATAGCTCACTTGAGCATTGCATTCACACTTTGAACATTCACTTGTATTAGCTCACACTTGCATTTACTAAAACAGCTCCACTTGAGCATTACATTCACAATTACATAACTTACGATGAACATTCGCACTTACATTCACTTGAATAGCTCACTTGTATTAGCCCACACTTGAGCATTACATTCACAATTATATAGCTCGCAATGAGCATTCACCTGAATAAAACATTACCAATGAATTCATACAACATTCATTGATCGGCACATTTAACATTCACTTGAATAGAGTCGTCATGAGCATTCACCTAAAGCAACCATTCACTGATGCATTCAAAAGTTCTGTTTTGCTCCAACATTCACTCAAACAGAACATTGAGATGCAATCAAATGTTGTGCTCTGTACAAACATACACTTAAACATTCACAGAAGCATTCACTGATGCATTCACTTGAAGAGAACAATTACATTCACTATACATGTCAAAACCATTTACATTCCATTCAAATCCAAGCCATTGCAACAACTTTCTGGACTCTTACAATCAAAGAGAACATTCGGTGGACCATTGAATTAACATCAACAATATTTATACATCATAAACAATTAAATTCAATCATACACTCATTGTCTAGTGGACCACTATACATTCAGTGGACCACTATACCTCACTGTCCAGTTTCACTGGATAGATTCAATAATTGAATTCAATCATAAAAATTAAAATTAAAATTATAAAAATAACCAGTAGGCTCTTCCGTTCCGGTTCTTCGTTTCTGCAATCTTCAAAGCATCAATGGTGAGCTGGAAAAAAAAACTGAGGAACGATATGAATATGTTTTTTCTATTGGAATTAAAATCAACACAGGAAAAAGAAATTTTAAATCAAACAGAAATCAAATTGAAATCTAGATCAAATACGTGCAATTGACATTGAAATACCTATAAAAATTTTATTGAACGTATCGTCACTGGCAGCGCCGGCCAAGCTAGAAAAAAATTCAAAAAAAATTAGAAAAGAACGCGTATAAGTAGAATATTGATGAAATTGATCAACCGAGAACGAAACAGACAAAATTGATTAGAAAAAAAAAAAAATTCCTAGCTTACCGGATCTCGCCATCGCCGACAACACGCTCGGTGCCGAAATTGATGAAATCGATCAATCCAGAACGATTAGAAGAAAGTGAGGAAAAGAACAACACGATTTTTGGGCTCCGAATGACGATCACCGGCCGGCAACGTGGATGTTTCGCCGCGGTGTTCGAGCTACGGGTGGCTATCGGTTGCAGAAAAGATGAAATTGGCCGAGGAATCGAAGAAAGGAGAAGAAATTAAGAAAAATGGGGGCCGGCGATCGTCAAACCGCACCGAATCGATCGGAGGCGAACGCTCGGGCGGAGACGAAGAGCTCGCGAACAAGAAATGAAAAAAAAAAAAAAAAAAAATTTGCTTGTTCGGTGAAGGGCACGTGAATGACTTAACGTGCCCTTCACCAGTAAACTGTTTCTTTTTTCGGTGTGAATCACGGCCGTCGGATCAAGATCCGACGGTTGTGATTCAATGTGCACATAACTCACCATATATATATATATATATATATATATATATATATATATATATATATATATATATGTATATATATGTATATGTATGTATGTAATTATGTTAACTTAATAGGGTCAATAATGTTATTTTTTTCTAAACATACAAAAAATGTTTTGAAAAAGTTACTCAACGTGATTTTTATTTTTGTGACTTATAAGTTGAAAAAGTAACTTATAAGTTGTTCATTCAAACACTCTTGTTTTACTGTTTTTAATTTATTTTAACTTATAAGTTGAAATAAGTCTATCAAAACGGCACCTAATTAATAGAGTGCTGTTTAGAATTACTATTAAAAAAATTTTAAATAAAAAATATTTTTATTTTATTTTGATGAGTAAGTTTTATATTTTTATATTAAAACCCAATAAAATTAAAGTTAATAAAAGGATAAAAAATTGAGGTTAAAGTTTATTAAAGTTAATAAAAGGATAAAATTAAAGTTAATTAAAAACCAATAAGTTTAGATATATTTTCTATTAAGATGATTTATTGCTTCAGCTACCTTATGAGATTATAAAGACAGATATACGGTTAAGTTGATTGCAACCTACATAGCTTGACTGATCGGTTATCTTCTTTATTGCTTGTTCACTTCGAAAAATAAAACCAAAAAAAATAAGGAAAGTTGGTCCTTGACCTGTGTGCCTCTCTATTTAATCATTCTATTAAGCCGCTTGCTTATAAAAAAAATTCATGAATTATTTTCATTCAGTTCTTTTTCAACTAATAATGATCTGAAGGATTGACATGGAAGGTGATCCATATAATGATTTCAGCTGTTTCATATAATTAGCGAAAGAAATGGACAGGACCTATTGTCATAAAAACGAAAATCCATTGCAGCTGCCAACAACCATCTGTCTCCTTTGACATATACTCAGTTGAACTCGAAGGCTATTGTCAGTAGTAAGCTTCATGTCGGTCAGTAGACATGGTTTCAATCAAACTCAGATTCCAAACATACATAGACTTTAATAAGCACTCACCCTAATATTATCATCAAGATTTTATCCATCACCCAAAGTATCAACTCTATCAGATAGAATGATCAGCTATAGAGATCTTGTACCTTAATTGTCAGTATTAAGCATTTTCACCAAACCATTTTTCCCTTTCACCAAAACCTGCTAAACAGTGCGAGTATGAAAATTGCATTCTCATCACTCGTTTGCAGATACTTCCGTAATCCCTACCAGAATAGGGCAGGCCAAGCACTCATCACTAGAAAGAGAACAGTTAAGTAATCTGGAAAATGTACGAGCATGCAGGTAATATTTGACAAGTAGTTATTCTGTTGTGGTGAGGTAGAGCATTATATGCAGGTAGCTTTCTTCCCTGTATAGGAATAGAGTTTCATGCAATTAATGCGTCAAGGTTTGAATTCTCTAGCTAAAATTGGAAGGAAAGGATAGAGTAGGTATACAATAACCAATGCGGGTTTCATTGCTAGACAAGCAATTCAATACAGCACACATAATCTGTGCTTGTGTTAGAACTTCGAAACAAAGAATATCTTACTTTGATGAACCTTCAAGCAAAAGAGGTTTAAGAACACTAGGCTGTGCAGTCATATTAACAGGTCTATGGACAAGAAAGATAACTTCATCATCCACAAGCTTTCGTAGCTAATTATCCATGAGAATGTTGATAGCAGCATCCTATATTGTAAAATGATGATAGCATATTGGTCGGAAAAGAATTGAATTACAGGTGAAGGGCACAACTCAAAATTACAAGTACAAGATGGACGTAATAACATTTGATCCTTTAAAGACTGCTTGGCAGGAAATGGCTATACGACAGCACCTGTTTCATTACTTCCTCCCTTTTTAATTTTCCAGTGGATGTTAAAGGGAAGGGCTTCTTCCATAGTATATAATTTCTTGGGATCTTGAATCTGCATTAAAGATATCAAAATAGTTTTCAGCAGACATAGTAATTGCAAAGAACGTTAAAAACTTCCGTTTTCTTTGCAAAACTTATTGGCACAGAACAACCAGTACATTAGTAGATGGATGCACGGTAATTTAGATGATACAGAGTGGATCCATGAGTTAATTCTGCTTCTTGTGGCAACCAAAATGAAACAAGAAGACTACTGTTAAACTATTCCCACTAACTTTTTCGGCTATTAATGCAACATGCTGATGATTTCAGGACAACTTCGAATAGGTCCTAGTACAGTATACTGAGGTAATCTTAAATTAGCTATTAGCCAATAAAAATTACCCAGATAAGTTTTGTCCTCTGCAGAAGTTCTGGAGGATCTCACTCGACAACACTTTTGCGTTAGAGTTATCCGAGGAGCTGTGATGAGTCCAATCCCATCCCTCCCGTATAGCAATACATGCAACCACCTTTTCTCCAAGACGGTTGTCTGGAACCCCAACAACAACAACATTGGAGATTCCTAGATGCTGGGATAGCACAGATTCTACCTGCAGAATTGGCAAAATCACAACTTTATATACAACAGTAATAATCCTTCAACCAAGGGCCACACTCTAACAGCTACAAGCAGATTGATGCTCAACAACTTCGGTCAATTCAAAGTTTCTACTGAAAAGCCAGAATATTTTTACCTCTTCAGGATAAACATTTTCACCTCCAGTCTTGATCCTGTCCTTCTTACGTCCAACGAGCCATAAGTCACCATTTTCATCAAGCCAGCCAATATCACCAGTGTCAAGCCAGCCAATATCACCAGTGTCCAAACTAACACCCACTGTTTGGTCCCAGTACCCAGCCATAACATGCACACCTCTAGTCACAATGCTCCCAACTCGAAGTGGAGTACGACTGCTCTCATCACCAGCTATACGAAGTTCGACATGAGGAGCTGGTTTCCCGACAAGAGTGCCCCTTTGCTGGGGCATACAATCAGGTTTCCTGTATGCCTTTCTCAGAAAAGGTCTCACATTTGCATCGGGTTTTATGTCATGGAGAGTCATGAATGTAAGTGAAGAACATGCCTCAGTCATTCCTAACAAAAAAATGTTGGAAGAAATCAACACTTGAAATATATTTTGGTAGATTAGGCAGACCCAGAAAGCCAAGTGTTTAAGTTTGAGTTGAATCAAAATAGACCAAGACCTCCATAATGTTTAGGGAAATACGGAAGTTGTTTGAACATGGTAGCCGAGAGAATAGTGAAACCAAGTTCAGGACAGGCTTTTTATAGAGAAGCATTGGCTAACATATGCATTGTCGAAAAGCATGGAGCATGCACTACGCTACTTGATGAGATACTCATAACAAGCAAAAACTTTCCAGAGAGCTGGTAATAACAAAGAAATGATGACAAGAAATACCATAAGCTGAAATGATCTTGGCATTAGGGAATATATAGGTGGCAGCATTAAGAAGCTCAGGTGAGAGGCTACCACCACCATTTAGTATCTTCTTAACACTGCTTCTGTTCTTCCATCTGTGTGCCTTCCTGTTGAAAAATATGAAAATTAACTTCAGAAATTGAAATTCGTTACCAGTAGGCAACAGGTCATCTTTTCAGAGAAAATCTGAAGTATCAGTTAGCAGCAGACCCAGTGACCTGGCACAGGAAATCAGATCTGACATTATTGCTGGAACAGTGATAAATGATGTCACTTGATGTTCCTCAATGGCTTGTAAAGATGCTTCTGCATCGAACTTAGGTGTCACAACATGGCAGCCACCAGCCATTAGCATTGCTAGGCATGATGACAATCCACCAATATGGCACAAGGGTGTTGTGTGGAGATGCACCTGCAGCATGGCCCAGTTTCAGATACAATTCTACAATTAATAAAAGATTTAACGCTGGAGAGGACTCTCCAGTATTAAACATTATTTTCTGCGTCCAACAAATCCAGATGGCCACCGTATCAAATACACTTGATATAAGTGGAATAAGGTCATAACTTCAAGAAGTTCGAGTTCTTTCTTTTAAGAATATGCTCTTGTAAAGTACTCGAAAAACATCAGTTCATACATCATTCTCACCATAACCAACGACTGCAATTTTTGCCAAGGATTGAATAATGATTGCTGAATGTCTTATGACAACTCCTTTTGGCTTTCCAGTGGTTCCTGGAAGAAGAATAAGGAGTCTAAGTTACAGAATCCAACTTCAAAATATCAATTAAATGCACATCAGACAAAGCAAATGTAATAAGACAACAGCTGCACCCTATCTTCAATGGGTATGGTTTTTCATGCTCTAATGTTAAGACCATGTGTTGTGGTCAGCTGGCAAAAGAATAAGTTGGAGAACTCAAAGGATCATGGAAAGTGATACAGCTGAATGACCCATGGGCCATTAATTTGTACAAAAAAAATTTACTTCAATGATGAGATAGATGATGAATAATAATCTTGATGCTGTCCCTTAAAGTGCACATTTGCCTTTTACTCCTAAGAAAATTAACAGTAAAGAAAGTGAATAAAATGCTCTGGCCTCATGGTTGGATATTTTGCTCCCAGAAACCGATGCTATTTCATTTAGTTTGTTACCTGTGGAACATTTTTTAGGATATCACTAGACTAAAACCTGCAAAAGAAGCCATATGAATACCTGATGTAAAACATATAAGAGCAACTTCCTCAGGGGCCCAACTGAAATCTTCTGCAACAGTATATTTTGGTGGGTTTCTTATGGAATCCATTGCCAAAACTGATCCAAATAAACAAAGGATATTAGATTTTGGATGGAATGCCAGAGATATGCAAAACCAGTCTTTAGTTTAATTGTACCATTATTTACACTAAAGCAAGTATCAATGTCCTTAAATGATATAGAATTCAAAGTTTGTAGAATAAAGTCACTAAAGATCTTGTCTCTTGCTTTCCTGAAAAAGAGGAAACATCAGAAAAGTGAAACGTACCAGCTTCTTCATGAGATGTTGTGCCACCATTCATAAGGATGTAGAATCTCAGAGATGCGACGCTGTTTTGACCCTGCAGCTGTTTAGACCATGACATACAGTTGTCATCAACAACGAAAATGGCAGGCTGAATCAACTCTAGAGCACTCCTTCCCTCTTCAAAGCTCTGAAAGAAAATGGAAATTTACATGTCCTCAACGTGACCGGCTAGTTGGATATACAGAAATGTAGGAAAGAAGTGTTGGACATACATAAAAATCTAAAAGGAAGGAGGTCAGACCAATGACTTTCAAAACATTTATAGTTTACAGTGTAGCTTGGACAAATCCAGTTTGAATTTTGAAGTATCAACAAGCGCTTCAAAGTTAAAACTATCTATGTCAGTTTCAGGATAGCACAGGGTTCCAATCATAAATTTCAGTCATCTTCCAGTCACCACTATTGACATAGTTGATTACCATTAGACACGAGTTTCGATTATCATGTAGAAGTCTCTTCATAGATTCCTCTAAAAAAGTGATTTCTAGTATCAAAAGAGAGAAGATAATATCCCTCTTTGTCAATATAATATTCAGTATACATTACTACTGAAAAACTACCAAACAACATCACCCTCAAAGTTGAACAAGAATAGGCGATTCAACCAGGAAGTATCCATCACTGGAAAGAAATAAAATCGAACTTTTCACAAAATATAATTCAAGCAATTTCTTACAAAACTAAACTAAACAAGAAGGCTACACATACCCATCGGTGATTGAGCGGAGCAACAATTCCTCCAACAAACGTGACAGCCAGTATCAATTCGAGATAAACATCACTGAAAGAATCGATTAAACCAGTAAGAATTTAATCAAAAGAGAGCAACTGATACATGGTTCATACTAAGCAATGATGAACTTACTGACCTGTTTAGTGCTGCGACAGCAACTACTTCACCCTTGTCGACGCCGAGTTTTGAGAGACCGCGCGCGAGTCCCAGCACAGCTTCGACGAATTCCACACGGGTCCGGCGACGGTCGCCGTAGATAGTGAGCAACGCGTTCTTGCGAGCGGAGAGAATGCGGCTCAGACATTGGCAAACGTGGCCCTTAGAATAAGCCATTGTTTTGTTATCTGAAGCCAAAGAGAGCTCAACTGAAGGTTTTTCTTTTTGTCGACTGCTCGAGTTTGATAAGATTAGGCTCGCAGAAGTACACTAGTAAACTGCCACAGACATTTCTGCGGTGTCGGATAAAGTTCTATATATATGAAAAAGATATCTACATATTATTACATTAGTCACAGATTACTATATTAGATCACATCGAATTATATAAAGTGCATAAAAAAATCAACATTCACTCTCCGCAATTACATATGAATAACTATAAATCATAAATATACGATAAAATTTTAATTTAATCGAATTACGAATCAATTTTTATCTATCATTTTGATCAAAACGATAGAAAAACAAATTGATAAAAATTTGAAACTATAAAATTTTTTTTTGTCATCTTGATCAAAATGCTAATAAAAATCGATTCGTGATCAGAATGTAAATTAAAATTTTATTGATATATTTTAAACTCATAATTTTATATATATATATAAGAGCGCTCTTTTTATAATGGCACTTCTACGGTTAATAATTAGAATGACCTCAAATTTTAATCTCTACAATTAAATATAAAAAATTATAAATTAAAAATATATCTCACAAAAATTTGAGCTTAATCTATCATAAATAACTTTATCTGATCACTTAATTAAAATAATAAAAATAAAAAAATTCAAAATAAATAATTATTTTATTTCTGTCATTTAAATTAAATAATTAAATAAAAATTGATTTGTGATCCAATTAAAATTAAACTTTTTAAGTATATTTGTAATCATAATTTCTTCATATCAAAAAATAGATTAAATTTAGAGTCAACTAAGACCATAAACCAAAAAGGTGCCTGAAATACCCCCCAAAAGAAAGTGTTAATATCCCCTCTCTCTCTCTTTTTATATATATATATATATGCATACCACTCCTTAAACAGGAAAATTTTACCACAAAAGCAATGAATGTCAAAGTTTGAGACGCAATCAATAATCTTCCAGAGATTATGAAGTTGTGAAAGTATAGTAGAAGCGTGAAACAGAATGAAAAGGTAAAAAACAACAGTCTCCTATTTACTTTACAGTTTAATGTAGAGCTTTCTGTTACCAGGCTTTGTGGGAATGTCATCATCATATATAGTGTACACAGTTAGGTAACATTCTAGAACTGCTTTAGTTCTACTATCTACATACCCCTTTCCCTCCAACCATGCTCCAACTTTTTTCCAGTTACTTTCCCTACTGATATAATGGGTTATTCAAAAGTAAGACTTCTGCTACACCAACCCTCAAGATTCTTCTTATTGGTGAATTCCCGATATGTCAGCTACAAGCTGTTGACCAAGTTTTCAGTAAGTGAACTCCAGTTCCAGAGCCAAATAAATTTGACAGATTTTGGAGCTCTGATACCAAACAGTAGTCTGTACTTCCCTTTCTGCAGACAGTGCAAACTTCTTCCCCGAATTGTACAAATCATTTTGATTGCTGATCCACCATTACTGTTGTAATTTGGTCATCTCTAGTTCATGTATAAACTGCAACGCCGTCCCTATGTAAACGTGACAAATCAATATATATACACAAACACACACAAGTTTGCGCCACCTCTGCATTAACTCCTTGACCTTATTTGATGAAGGAGCTCCCTTTTTGTAAGGAATTGCTTCTTTATCTTAAGGTGATCTGCGCCACGACTTCATGTTTTTCTGAGTTAACTTGAATGGGCTCCAGCTTTTCCTACGTTTTGGGGTATCGGAGAAGAGGCCAGATGCCAAGGCCTGCTGAAGCCATAGCTCAAACTCATCGTCCTCAAAAGTCAACTCAGCATCAAAACCCCAAGGAAATCTGGAAGCATTAGATCTTTGAGCTGATCTATCCAAACCAACCATGTTGACATGGAAGCTTGGACGGTGGGTGTTTGGGCGGCAAACAAATCCCTGCAGAAAGCATGAAACAAATTAGACTTACCTTCTACAAGCTAGGATCCTTAACATGGTATAGTCCATCAGTAACCAAAACCGAGAAAGCCGATCTCCCTCCATCTGTGAAGACTGTCAAAACTTATGCTGTTTGCTAAACCAAGTACACAATTTGTTTGTGAGTTATACCTAAAACTTCTTCTATCAACATAAATAGAGAAAAATCAATTAAAGTTGTTCCTTCTACAAAGCAAAGAATGGCATCCCTTACCCAAAAGCTGAGACTTGCTACGGACATGATTCTTGCTGCCAGACACCTAGTATTATATTTCCTACAGCCCCTTCTACAGGAGATAGAGCTCCTTCCCTTGAAGTTCCTTATTTTTCTGTAACCATTTCAAGCTATCTGAATTAACTTGGCACTATTTTCCAGGCAAGCCTCCTGAACCATATTATAAGGCCTCCTTATAAGTGCAACTATTTGCCAAACATAGGTTGCAAGCTCTTTCAGTTACAGTTGAATTGACAGTAAAGAATGCTGATACTTTCAAGATATATTGCAAATTGTAATAACGGACTGAAAGTCTCAAGCCATTTAAAAGAACACAGCTTTGCACTAGAGTGCATAACAGATCCATCATTAAAAAACAGTAAAGCGTGAAGAATTTTAAGTATTATTGACACTCATTTTTAACACGTAACACACTGGAAGTCTTGAGCTAATTATACAGATAGGAGTTTTGCAAGTACAGTGTACAACATATCAAACATTAAAAAAAACAGTAAAGCATCTCACATGTGAAGTGCAACTTACTAACCTGACATGTTGCCCACTCTGATACGTCAAATATCTTGCTCTCAGCACAAACAAAAGCTCTGGGTATATCTACCTGGTAAAAAGATGGTAACAGCTCATGACTACATGAAGAACAATAGTGCAATGGTTCTCCACATGGCTATTGACTAGAAGAAGGAAATGATAGAGCAAAATGTTCGGTGTTGTATCAAAAGATGCATTTAATTACTTATCTGATCAAAATAAATGCAGCAGCATTGGTGAATTCAACTATGTCAATATTTGATATTTGAATAACATAGCACAAAAGTATGCATTAGGACCACTACACTAGGAGTTCCAGGATCAGGTGAGGGAAATTATACATTTGCATTATTGAAACTTGTAAAATATTCAAGTCAAATCCTCCTCCCAATTTGACAAAATGCACCGAGCAAATTTAGCTTACAGCTCCTCAGCAAATTACTAGAAGACAGGAACCACCTTCACCTCCATTCTCTCTCACTTATGTTCTATGGGTAAGATGGATGCGTGCAAATGTGCATAAGCAAGTGGTTTGACATCTTTTTCTAGGAATTGGATCAGGCTTGAAATACAATATGACAAGCTAAGCAGAATGGACTAAACTTGACTACATTAAAATAACAGAAGAAATACTTTAAGGAGTATGGACATTAGGCATAAATATATTGAACATCGAGAAACCTTCTGAGATGATGAGACAGCCACCACACAACCATTTTCAACCCATCCATCTCCATCTCTGGCTGGATGATATTCAGAGCAATCCTGTTGCCAGAAATTACGTAGGTCAGTTTCTTGTTGTACAGCTCTCCAATCTAAAGAATTCCTTCAGATATACCTGGCACCATCTTGCCCTTGCTTTGCTTCTGTTCGTGCATATCCAGATATGCGAGTAAGCACACTTTGTGCACTCCATGCGCCTTGATTCTTCGGAACGGAAACCAACGCCATTCTGACATCAATCGCAAGGAAACATTCAGAAGAAAAGCATCAAAGTGAGTATTATATGCAATTTAAAACTAGGGAGCTCAGCATCCATGATTTGCAAATAGGTAAAACAGTCGAATCACGAACAACTTAGCTGTCTATGTGAAGAATTACAATTTCAAAAAAAAGATAAAAGATAAAAGATAAAGAACATTGCAAAATTTGAAGCATTGCACTATGTTTCATAGGAAGAGAATGATAACTGTAAAGTAGAATGAATTCGGGGCTTCTGAAGATGAAGCCACTTCTGTGCAATAGAAGATCAACTAAAATACTATCCTTTTTAAGTAACTTTTAATGTATTTGAAAATAGAATATCGTGCCTTTCTACTCGCTTCCACCAATATAAGTAAACATCAAAACTTTCTTTACACTTCTTAGAATTCACTTTCCCATCGTTTCCAGAACTCACCTCCCAATATTTCTACCACTTGCATGCAAGTGAACAACCCCTAAGTGAAAGCATAAGTTGAGGAATGATATTGTACTTTAGGTCTTCACTATGCACTTCCTTATCCATTGTCTTCTTCATCAATTATAGAGGTGGTAAAAAAAAAAAGGGAAATTCTTGGCATAAAAAAAGTGCATAGAGATAAAGTATAGCATATGTAAATGGCACAACTCTAAGACGATATTGGCAGAGATGTAACAAATTTAGATGCAGAACCTGCTGTGAGGTAGCACGAGAGCTTCTCACACCACCAACTTCTTCTTTTCTTAGATCCTCATCATAGCTCTTCTTCTTTACCGAGTTCGAAAGAACCTGAGTTATTAACCAGTTTACGATGTGACTTTTGTAAGACTACGGACATTCAGAACTAACCGTGAAAAGATTGAGTATCAAAGAACAATCATGTAAATGCACAAGAGAAAGTAACATCTTCTTGGGAGGGACATGCCTCATACGCGCACTGAAGCTTTTTAAATGATTCACTTGCCAAAGGATTTCCCATGTTCTTATCAGGATGAACAAGCATAGCCTAAAAAACAATTTCAAAGAATCACAAATATTAACTGATTATACATAAGTCTGACATATGGTAACACAAAAGTAGTACAAAGAAATTCAGATCTACCTTCTTCCGGTACTCCTTTTTCAATATTGGAAGATCAATGCTTCTGTTTCGAAGGATTCCTAAAGCTTCATAATGGTTAGAACTACCCATAATCCTTTTCATCTCGTCAAGTGAAGTCGTGTCAGCTTTTACAACCTTGCTTGAACAAGCATCCATTTGTATATTTACGGTACTTGATGTAGTAGGACTCTTGGAAGAGGACTTGCAAGAAGCCACATATTCATTTTCACTACTAGATGGAGGTGAGTATTCAAAATCTTCAAAAAACTCTTCAACAACAGGATCCTTTGGTTCATTAGGCTGAGGAGTGTCATTGACACGATCGTATCCCTGAACTAATCTATTTAGGAGATCATGTGAAAGGAATGACAAGTTAAGCGAGAGGAGAACCCCAAGCCAACCAACACGGGCATTAACAAAGTATACAGCATATGCAGTTGAAATGAGTATCAAAAACCTTGTGTGATTCAGGGACAACATATACCCTGCATTATCAAAAAGAAGTCTAGCTTGATCAATAGTTCTTAAAGATCTACAAGGATCTTACTATAATGAAGAACATTAAAGCAAATCATATACAGAACATTGGTCATGTCTTCAAAGTCCAAATAAATATAGCCTTCCATACCTCCAACTATAAAAAGCATCCCGGTGATCCATAAGTTGCCATACATCCACATTAACAGAATCCCAAATAAACCAACTAAAAAGAGGCCAGGTGTATAACCGACACAGCGAATGGCAGCTCCAGCAATTGCCTGAGGAAGCAAGAAAAAAACCGTAAGTCAAATTGCTGCATCTCAAGAATATTGCATCTTAGTGAAACACAACTACCATACCTTTACGACTGTTGCTGATACTATGTCTATGGTAACATTAGATTCTAAAACCCAGGAAACTATAACTAACATCAGTGTTAAAAATCTTTAAAAAGTCAAACTGCAAGAAGAAACAAAAAGGCGAAAGGCCATGATATAGAAATTCATCACAAACCAATAAAAGTATAATGAGAATCAGAATTGAATTTCCACAAGTATCCAGAAACCAAGCAATCAAACATCAAGAAACTAACGGTACACTAAATTAGTTGCAGTTTCCGTTAAGATCAAGTCACTAACCAGACTAAGAAGCACATAAACAGTGGAAGAAATGGAAGTCAAGCTAAGAAAGCAGCTCCATAGAATGAGAAACATTGCTGCAGACCCCAGACTGACTAGAGACCTACATCCATTGACCAAACAATCTCTCCACTGCACCATTAGCATCAGAAGGAACTTGCCCAACGATAAACCGGACCGATAAACTACCGGCCAATGTCGATCCATCAGAAATACAACCTTATCCCTTCCAAACCTCACTGCAACCTGCGTGCCCACAAAAGCTTGCATTTGCAGCCTAACCCACTTCCATGCTTGCTTTGATACCTCAAAATCCCCCATCAAGGGGAATCTTCTATAACTTTCCGCCAAAAATCCCAATCTTTATCTATCTCTCCAAAGCCAATACCGATCATCACAAAATCCCTCACATACTGAAAACACCACAACACTAGCAAGCTAAAACCTTCTCAGGAACAAATCAAACAGCTCACTTCCAGGTAATGAAACAGTAGAAGCTGTTTCTCGATCATAACCAAGCTGGAAAAACGCCGATCAGTGAATTTGCCAACAGGAGGAATGAAAAAACTGTTGCTATTCTCGCGAAACCCTAGAAATGAATTGAAGTTTTGGGAGCTTTGTTTGTTTTTCATCCACGGGAATCAACAAGGGGAACGAAGACCTAGCTTTATCACTGCCGCCATAGCACGTGATAAAGAGGCAGAGAAGAACACAAGCAACAGCAACAACAACATCAACAAGTTTTTGCAGAAGATCAAATTGACACTATTGTGAAGAAGATTATATAGCGCGAGATTGAAGAAGAAAGAAAGTGGTTAGAAGAACTATGGCCTTTTTCAGTTTCTTTTACGTTTTAATTTTTTATTTCTGGTCAGTCTGATCAATTTATCAAAGGTGTCGATCGTAGATAAAAGATACAGAGAATAGAGAGAGGAGAGAGAAATTGGAGAATTAAATGAACTACTAATTAATTAATTAGAGCTTCAAGGGTATGATTGGAAATTTCTTATACTTCATTAATGTTAACAGGAGGGTTAATAATAAAAATTGGAGCATTAAGATAGACTGATTTATTTCATGTTTGTTTGGACTTTGGAGTTGTTTTCTTGAGAGTGCTCAGATTCTAATACGTTATTTCTAAACTAAACATCAACACAGGATTAAGACGTCCAGAAATTATAGGTAATCAATTTAAACCACATACACATTCCAAGTCTGATAGATAACTCGAAATATTGTTATAATCAATTCTACTGAGCTTTATCATAGAAGATAAATACTTAGTAGAGTGAAATAGGATGTATTTTAGTTGTCCAAATTGAACTTCAAAAATAAAAAATAAAAAATAATTTTTTTATAAAAAATAAATTAGAAATATAATTTAATTATATTTTAATTTTTTTTAAATAAATTAAAATAGAAAAATATAACTTTTTGTAATTAAAAAATTTATTAAAAAAATTTAATTTTATTTCATATATTTTTTTATTTTAAAATAATCTATTTTATAAACACTTCAAACATTTTCATACATACAGTGCAAAATTGACTATTGGGCTCTATTTGAAATACCTTTAAAAATAAATTTTAAAAAATAGAATTGTTAGAAATTATGTATATAATTATTGTTACACGTTTAATTTATTTATATTTTAAAAAAAATTATAGTGTTATATAATGTTTTTAGGTTTGAAAAGTTTAACAACATTTTTAAAATAGATGTCAAAACATAGCCTTAATCAATTTAAATAAAAAAGTAAAAGGTTTCAATTCTGTTTTCATTAGCATCTACATCAATAGAAAAACTGGTCAGTACAGATTCAAGAGATTACTATAAACAGATTGAAAAGATTTGAGTTCTCAACTTATGAGTGCAGCATGTGTCCTGATGAACTGTTTCTCCTTCCTTGCAAGTTACAACAAGTACTAAAACAAGAGGGACATAAAACAATTGAAAGTGCAGAAAGACCAAAAACAGAATCAAACCAAACAGTCATTCGATAATCTTTTATATTTACTTTGTATTATAAATAAACTTTAAAGTTAAAATTAAATTTAAAAAATAACCTTTTAATAAAATTATTTTTTTAAATTTTTTAAATTTATTTTATATTAAAAAAAATTTTAAAAATTAAATTTAGTGAGTTGATAAACAAACCAAAAGCTAAGTTAATGGTGCATATAGAACGGCTATCTATAATATGAATCAAAACCCAGTTTCTTGACTTGTATGTTACATCTTCTATATGAAAGCTCTACACACTATTCTACTTCTCATCAAATTTTATTTTTACAAAATCTATTTTTACGTAACTAAAATTAGTCCTTGGACCAATTCTTATTAGTAAATTATTCCTAATTGCATCCACAACTTCTCTTCCATTCTGGGTTTCTTACATCTTCGGTGAAGCGAATTCTAATGGCCCAAGTAGTTTCTAAGTCCATTTTAATCTACAGGATCATTAAATTGTCATTAAAGTTTTGTCTCTAATAATTGACTTAACAAGCTCAGACTTCTACTTGAGTAGCTTCCCGTATACACCTTCGTTCAAATTTGGCATAAATCCTACGAGGTATGTTAGCCTTGAAAAACTACCGTATAATAAAAAGGATGTACTCAACAAATTAGTTTTCTACAATTTACGACAAAATTCATTGATCCAATCGCAACCAATATAATGAAAACATCTGGCTTGCAGTAAACAAATCTGGCTTGCAAGCAAAACTATTTCAAGAATCATCATAGAGTTACAAATATCAACTTAAAACATATGACCATCTGCAGCAACAACCGAGAGGCTACGAGAGGCTGTGATGGATAAATATATTCAGTGAAGTCCACATTCCAATGGATAGTCTAGAGTTTCATTATTCCCCTTGAGTGCTTACTCTTCATACCAATTTGCTATTGCTAATGGACACAATCTGAATTTTTTCTATTTTGTCAGGAAGAAGCTGTTCAGAGAAGCAATTGCCTTCAATTTATGGGGCATTCGGCGTCTAGTAAACTTCAACATGCCATTGCTTGTTCTTCTTCAGCTGTGATAGCTTCGCATCCCAACTCTCCCCTCTTTGCTCAGCTACCCGCTTCAGGGTATCTTGGATCCCTGGCATCATTCCCTTTAACCCGCAAAAGTAGATGTGTGCCCCTTCATCCAAAAGCTTAAAGACTTCATCACTGTATTCTTCAATCTTGTCTTGTACATACATCTTTCCGCCACTCGTGTTTCTCTGCTCCCTGCTCAAGGCTTTATCATACCTTAACATATTACAAAACACCTGTTAGATGACATGCAGAAAAGAACTAACCCAAATTAACAGAATCGGAAGGACTGTTACCGGAAATTATCAGGATAATCACGGAGATAATCATTAAACTCATCATCATACAACAGACTATCAGAATTGGCAACGCCTAGGAAGAGCCAAGCAAGGCCACCAAACTTGTAAGTGGGTACAGCTTCCATGAACATCCGGCGAAGATAACCACGGAATGGAGCAATTCCAGTGCCGGTAGCAATCATTATATGAGTGGCATCAGGCTTATCCTCTGGTAAAAGCATGATTTTACCGGATGGGCCTACAATATAATGAAAATTTTGAAAATTTGTTGAAAACTGAGAGGGGCAAGAAATAATATTCCCACAAAAGTCATCAGTATTAGCTTACTTGCACACACAAAAAATACTCATTAACATTCAATATTACCTCCAGGTACAAGAAGGACGATATGAAGGAATGCAAAAGCGATGCATTTATACCCACTGACTAGGAAACAATTTCGTGAAGAAATACCCACTCTGTTAGTTCATTCAGAATGCAACGGAGTATCCCAAACAAAGATGCATGTTTAGGTCAATTTGGGTGCATCATAAACTATATTTACTAAAAACTACCGAGTTATTAATTAGATAATTCTATTAATACCGAGTCTTAAGAAAAATAGACTTCTTCTAAGAGAAAAAAAAGAAAAAAATCTTAGGATGATTTTTTCAGGCACGCCCTATCTCAGATTTTAAAGTTTCCCAAGACAAACACCTATGTAAATTCCAGGTTCAGCCAGTCTACATTTTGCAAGGAAAGACTACGTTTACAAGAGGTAAACACCTTGTCAAGGCAAACGCTACTAAAAACATCAGGCTATCCTTATGTATCACATGACAACCAGGAGTAGAACTTACCTGTCAATTGGATATTGTCTCCTGGCTTAGAGTCACAGAGAAAATTACTGCAGACACCCTTCTTTGAAGGGTCCTCTTTACCAGTCTCAGGATCATAATAAACAGCACGGCGCACACATAAACTAGCTGTCTTTCCGTCAAAAGAATCTCCATATCTACTCGATGCTATTGAGTAAAGCCGAACGTTGTTGGGAGAGCCCGGTTTTTTTGGGTTCTCACCCTGCAAAGTACATGAATTATGCAAGTAAATTCCCAAGTGGCAGGAAACATTTGTATCATGAATCACAACAGGTGTTAACATGTAATATATTTCAAAGCTACAATGGAAATGTGAAATTTAAATGCCAAACACAGCATGTCGCTATAGTTACTGTGCACAAAAACATGAAAGCAGTTGCTAAAAGACACTACCACTTAAGACCATTCCTAATTTTATTTTTTATTATTTACTTTTTCCCTGAAAAAACCAGCATTGTTGGATTTGAACACCCAACAGCCCCTTCAAAGAGGAAATGCCTATCAATACACCCATGAGTGCTTGGGAAGACTACTCCTAATTTGTTTACCACATAAACGTGTATCTTCCCCTAGCCAATAACTACTGATATATGGACCCAACAAGTCAAACATAAAACTGCTAACATAACAAGGAAAGAACAGTAAAGCCATATAAAGACCCAGGGATCAACCACTTAGGATAAAAAGATGTTCTAAAGGACGAATAAAAATGTTTACAGGTGGGATAATGCCATAGCTTTGCCCCTCCCAATAAGGGACGTTCCCCTCATGATCAATTACAATATGGCATGTTTCACCCGGAGCCTTGGGCCCAACAAGCCTCTCAACCGAGACAATTTTTGCTGTATAAGGTTCCTTAGGCTTGTACAAGTTGAGAGGAGGTTCTTTAGCATCCTCAAGCTCCAAAGGTTCAACTGAGATCTTTTTCTTGCTGGCTTGCTTAACTGACATGCACTGAACTCGGCATAGCTTTCTTTGTAGTGTAGTCCTGCTTTGCAAGTCCAAGGACGAGAAGCTTGAACAAAGTTTATCATGAAAACTCAAACTATAGCGAGCCTGTAGAAAGTTGTAATGAGTGAGCACAGAAGCTACAGCTGCACTCTAAACATTGCAAGAGAATAGGATATAAGAAATTAAGAACCATCAGCATACATAAGCATAAGATAATGCAGACAATTTCAAATTGGGCAGTTGTGATTGATGACAAATGGGGTGCCTTTAGCCTTCTAAACTATCAACACTGTGATTTGCATGAACATATCTAAAATTTTTCTCTAAGCGCCATTAGCAGGTCTAGAAGATAGGTGCACACGCCCATGAGTTATTCACTTCTTTATCATGATGTCTTATCCAACTGCCACTTGAAAACTTACCATATGCTCTACACTTCTTATCGGAAGAACAGTTCTCCAACAATGCCAATGGCATTAGTTCACAGTGCTAATGTTGGACATTTAGTTTAAACTTCATATTCTTACTGAACAAGGACACAAAATTGTACATTACCAACAAAGTGGGCAAAAAAACAATCCAACATGTCTGCAACTTGGCATTACACTATCTTCCTAGAATATCCCGATTTGGTCTATTGAAAAGCTCAAATCCTGAGACATTCAAAGCACTCCATGGCAGAAACAGAAGAAAAAACACAGGACCAAAACTTCACACACTTTCACATGGTCATAAAACATCACAGAAGGATTATCGTTAGACGAGGAAAACAGACACGTCAAGTTGTCTGGCATGTCTGCATACCCAATTATTTCCAAAAATCAGACAAGTCAATATTCTGCGTTAAACAAAGTAACAATTGTATCTTACTATGAAACATTTTCACCGACAACATTCTGAAACTCAAAAGAGTAAATGTTTCCCAAATAGAGAGCTGCAAATATTTCAAATTGCAGCAGGAAATTTAACGCAGAGTGAATGAGCAAAAAATAAAAATCAACTAATACTCCCCTAACAAGCTACCAATAAAAGTAGATGGCAATCAGAAAACACTAGTCATCAGTTCATACGGAGACCAGATCATGCACAGCCAGGTAATCAACCATAAGATCTTAACCAAAACACAAAAGAAACAAAAAAACATTCTAACCTTTAATCCAGCTCTCTTAGTCAACCCATCGTTTCCTACTGAGACAGATATCGAAACCTGCTCCCATTAAAACAACATCAAAGTCAAACACCGAAATGTAAATCTACCTAAACTCAAGAACAAATCCCCAAAAAAAGAAAAAAAAAGAAGCTCTGATTCTTACATGAGCACCAACAGCTTGCGCCATGATCGAAGTTGAAAGAAATATTTCACACACCAGACGCTAACCAATGCTTTATTTATATAACCAATCCAACGATCCCTTCGAGTTGAGCAAAGGACAGGTGTGCCCGCCTACGTCCTTTCTTGTTCATAATTACCAAATTACCCTAACATCTCTTATACAAGCAACGAAATTATGAGGGTAAACGTGTCATATAATATCGGAAGGCTATTGGGTTGGGCCATAAGTTAATTTGTCCGTCTCATTATGTTAAGAGGCGTTGGCTGTCTGGTTTAGTTACGTATTTGACTCGTTACGGCGGTGAACAACATAACAACAAAGCTGGACCGTTAGTTGGCTTTGTTGACTTGTTAATTAAAGCTTCAAAAGTCCCTAACTATTTTTTTAAGATTAGGGTATGTTCGAAATGAGTTATAATAAATAAATTATTATGAATAATAATGTTAAACATAAATTTAAGTTTTGTATTATTTTGTATGAAGAAGTAAGAATTAATTTTTTAGATTTTTTTGGGAGTGATTGAAAGTGATTTTTTAGTAAGTAAACTAATTGAAATTAATTTTTTAGCGAAAGAAAAGTGAGTCAGTGAATCAAAATCTAAAAGATTTACCTAACTAGATATTCTTCAAAACAATCAGATGTTCTTCAATATCTTTTTTTTCTTTGTTTTTTCTTCGGCAAAGAAGATATCACTGCAATCTAATACATAAGAATTACTTAAAGTCACCGGCAAACAGAGTAGAAACAGAGAAAGTCGACGAAGCCAGTTAAAACGTCCGGCAATCGCGACAAGCAGTTGACACGGCAAGTAAAACCAGATAGACATTGCCATCGAAAGAAGGCACGACCACAACACTAAAGCCAATATCAATAGCTAGCTGTGTGAATACATGACAGAACCTATCAAGTATCAAAATGAGTTAGAAAGTTAGGTATTGATTCCAACATGAATACAATCTCCATTACCATGGAGAAAAACAAAAAAAATAAAAATAAAACCCTTGTACGATGAACATGAGGCCTTCATGCATTTGCTGATCCTCACATATGTGGTTCAATCAAGAATTGCCTGGGCAAGAACAAAGAGCTATTTGAATACCGTAACTGGACGATCTTATATTTCGCGTCACAACGCTGGATGTAAGTAACACTGCTTCGGCTGCTATCCATGAAGTATAAATCGAGTTTGCTTTACAAAATTGAGAGACCACAGCATACGGATGAGAAATCGAACATCTGCAGCTTAGGAACAATGTCCAGTCTCCGAAGCTTTCCACAACGTCCCGACCATAAACATTTCGTCTCATATATTTGAGATTGCCCAAGCTCAATGTGTTGCTCCTTCGGTCCTTCCTGAAGATTTGAGTAAATGTCGCTGGTGGATGGAAAAGTTTTCCGCCATAGTTATGCGATATGCATAATGTCTACACGATCTCCAAGCTTTTTAATTCCAAAACTTTTCCACCATAGTTAGAAATGTAAAACTTGCCTTTGTGGTACGTATTATCCCAAGGAAGCCAAGCCTATCAAGTGTACCAGTCCACTTTAGCGTCTCCAGGTTACGCATAGGCTAAGTTAGTATGATAATGCAATCAGGATTAGAAACAGGGTGGGTCAGCAGACGATAGAACAACTTTTCAGTAATTTATTTTCAGTCAAAACAAAATGTTATAAGAGAATTATTATTCTCTTACAAAAATGGGGCATTCTTTTAAAATATTAGGTGTACTGAAACTGCAATAATAGACCTCTACAATCAACTTTAATTTCCCTCTAACATCAGAAAGGTATGACTAACTTTTACAGCAGCGGTAAGATGTAGGCAGTGGCTATTTGCATCTCTGGCTTTAATGTATCGCATGTATCACAAACACTTTTTACACAAAAGATTTCAACAAATTCGAAATATAGAAAACAGTGCTCCACTGGTCCACCTCTTCCAGAGGTAGTTTCTTTAGCTAGTTGACTATGTATACTATTAAAATTGAATTGATAAATACAGCCGGAACAACGTACAAACTCTTGTGAAATTAGATTGTATTTTATGCAACGGTTTCTCACTTTTGATGCTTCTTCATCCCTGAAGAACGTTCATAGATAATAAACTTTTCAGTCCCAACTGCTACGACAAATTGAATGTCACCGATGAAATCCTGTAACAAAACGTTTAATTCCTGCAAAGTCCGCTACCATCTTTACATTGTCGAAATAATCCCTAAAATTTGAGCAGGCATAGTCTACAATAAACTCAGACTGCTTATCACCGTTTGTCTGCAAGAACAAACACTGCGGCTTAAACTGCCAGAATCAATAGACTCACAACAACACGAAAAAGGTAAGTAAACAAAGATCAGTAACTTGCGGCATGTTGTCAGGAGTACTAAAACCCAACCAGTTCTCAAGTTTGTAAAAGGGCTGATATAAATACACGGCATTCTTTAATTGACATAACATTCTCAAGGAAATTTTGATGAATAGAATCCAAAAGAGCAAGGGGCTGCAAGCTTTACTGCTTTCTGTAGCTAGTTACCATGTTGAACAAGAGAAAATGCTTCTCTAAGAAGGTATTAAACAATAACTAAGTCAACCGCAGAGTAACCAAACTGCATCATCAAGACTAGATATTTAAACATAGTACCTCTCTGATAGGAACTAACAAAAGAAGAATCTACTCTAAGAAGTTGTAAAGCAATAATGAAGTCACCTCAAATGCAAAGAAGCCACCAGGTTTCAGAGCCACAGCAGATCCTTCACAAAGCTGTAATAAATAATCCATGCCATCCGTGCCTCCATCTAATGCCAGCCTTGGCTCATGTTGAACAACTTCCGCTTGCAACCCAGGAATATCACCACTTGGTATATAGGGAGGATTACTGACCACTCCCATAAGCTTGCCTTCAAAGTCTTTCAGGGGTTCAAACCAAGAACCTTGCCGTACTTCAACTTTATCCTGTCTCATAACACAGGCATGAATCATCCACCAGATAGAAAAAATACAACAAGCAGTAACTCAAATACTATCGTAACAACAGCTTCAGTCTTCAACACAGAATGCATGTGCTACCCTGTCTCCTGACTTGCTCCTAATTTGGTAATCATCATGTGCAAGTGCAGATATGAACGTGGATGTGCAAATAACATACGTCCAAAACTATATTTCTAAATAAATATACAAGAAACTTGCCCAAAATTGAGATTACCTCTACAGACTTGACCTTACAGCCAGAATGTTCTGTGCAGGTTACTATTTTCTACTGTAGAAGCTTCCCAACCCAGAAGGATCGCTAATGCTACATAAGTCAACTTTGCATTAATAGCCATTCCGAGACTAACAAATTTTGTCATTCCATAGCTATCTATACACTCTTATGCTCATTGTTAACCTCAAAAAATCCAATCCACAATATAAACTTACCATCATGTAAACTGCTCACTTACAAAATTGCAGATATCTGTAAATCACACCACCATCACTAGTTAGTATCTCATAGGCATATCTCACTGATTCTTGACATAACAGAAGCTACATCTCAATCAAAATCTAGCTTTAGCTTCTCAAAACACTAAAATATTCAAAATACTAAAACCAACTGCAATAAATCGCACCACGTGAGGAAAGAAAGAACCAACCTTTAATCCATACCTCTCCACATTGAACCGTGCAACATCCACAGCATCACTGCTCACATCAGTCGCCAAAACCCTTCCTTCATCCCCCAAATACCTCCCAATCCCAATCGAAACAGCACCACTCCCTGTCCCCAAATCAGCCCAAACCCCATTCGCAAATCCTTCAACTCCCGCAACCAAATCAACCAACAACTCCGTCTCCGGTCTGGGGATCAGCACTCCATCACGAACAACAAGCACCAAATCCCTCCAATGCTCGCACCCGACCAAGTACTGCAACGGTCTCCGATCACAGATTCTCCGCCTCCACAACTCGTACAGTTCCTCGAGATCCGTTCGGAGTTTGACTGCTTCCGTTGAAGTAGTAGGACCGCAAGCATCTTGAAGAAACCAAGAGAGTTCTCGAGAGAGTAGAGATTGGTCAGGTCCACCGGAGGCGGAGATGGAAGAAGCGGAGTAGAGAAGTAGGTCATGGGCCCATCGGCGGAAAGCAGCGATGTCATCTGTGGTGGCGGAGTAGGATAACGGGCGAAGAAATAGAGGAGTTGTTACAGCGGCCACCGTGGAGAGATCCCGGCGGCGGAGGAACAATTGCGGCGGCGGATAATGTGGAAGAGCTGAGTAGCCGAGTGAAACCGGGAGGAGCCTTGTGATCATTTCGTTGTCTTTCCCTCCAGAAGATTGAAAACTTTTAAAAGGCTTGTAATGGGTCTTGTTTGGGTTAAGCCCACTAAAAGCCCATTGGTCAATCTATAAACAAGCGAAGAGTGAAATTTGTAGTAGAGCGGACGATTAAATTGAGCTTCAGCTTTATTTAGATTGAGAGCAAGATTATCACTAACATCAAACTGGTGGAACTACTTGTACATATAGAAATTGCCGTGAGAAAACATTGTCATCCCTCTACATGCAAAAGTTTTTCATTTTCGTGGAACGCTGCAGCTATTTTATGCAGCTTGTAACGAATATAGTTCCTGGTGTAAATTGAAATAAAAAATTTTTCCTATCTTCCATTATTCTTGATTGCAACTTCGGCTAAAACAAGGCTGCTATTTTTATACAAATGCTTATCATAAATATGCGAAAAAGCTCTAGGGTGTGTTTAAAATTACTTATAAAATAAAACTTTTCTAAAATAAAAAATATTTTTATTATTTTTAAAAACCAAACTCTATTTTTTTATTCTAAAAAAATAATTAAAATATACAAGATCTTATTACGAAATTTTTTCTACGCTTTCTAAATTTTTATATACTTCTAAAAATATGTATTAAAAAATATAAAATTAAAAATTAAAAAGTAACGTTAGAAAAACGCTCAATCAAACGCCCTCTAGACTTACCTAAAGCTCAAATAAGCTTCAAAAACTAAAAATAAAAAAGAAATAGCTATTTCTTGATCCTCATGCTGATTCTAGCTTCTCATGATGTGATCGTAATCTCCAGGCTGAAGTCCAGCCACCATACCTCCACCGGTCACATTGTGCAGCAGCTGCTGAAGCCAACGTCTTGTTGCAGGGTCATCCTGCAAAAAGCCAGTGCGTTTACGTAAGAGACTTAACATTCTCCAAGGGAAAACTACAAAGCCAGCGTAAAATATCACACTACTTATATGATATTGAATTTCTTACTAGCATGAATTTCATGTAAGCACTGCAGGACTTACACGAAGGAAGCTATCAAAGGTTCCATCTTTTAACATAGCTGGAAGGCAATGCTGCAAAGCCCTACATGCACTGCATTTGCAGGAAGCATATATTGTGTTAAATTAGTTAAATGGCTTATTAAAGAAAAAAATATACAAAAATACATAGAGAAAATAAACCTTGCACTGTCTGAAAGCCTTAGGTAACAGCGTATAATATGTTTTAGCAGCCTTGTTGATGGCTGTTCGGCAAGTGATGCAACCATGCTAGCAAGAACTCTACCTACAGCATAAAAACGCTCAGCAGTAGCACAGATATAACCAAGCCCAACATCGTCCAACAGAATTTTTTGAACAATAAATGTTGCAACCTGTTCAAGTAGAAAAATATTAAAAGCAGTATTAAACAAAGTTTATTAGTATTTTTGTTACTATACGATTTTCTCATGCACAAATATTCCTTGGAAAAAATCATGGTAGACTTTTAAAGTAATAACTAATGTACTCTGCTGCCAAGTCAATCTGTTTATACTTTCCTAATTCGATAGAAGCTATATACAGGAAGAGTTCCAATGAACGTATCCCTCCATCTCCATTTTCTAATTCATAAAAGGATCCAGAAAATCCATCTCAACTTGCACTTATTAAATGTGACCAAAATGAAATTATGCCATCTAAGCATATATGCAGCTTCTCAGGCGAGCTTTAGATATCACCTCATAATTCATCTTATTAAAACACAAGCAGATTTTTTAAATAACATAAGTATAACATACTAAAGAACTCATACACATTCACAACCCAGAATCTCATGGCTCTAATACCATGAGTTGAGTTTCATCCGAATAACATAAGCAGCTAGTATAATTAATATAGCAATGGAGATAACAAAACAAAAGGAGAATATGCGATATCTGGCTTCAACAATAAAACATATGAAAGATTGACCTTAAGAAGAATAAACAAGACGTTTGATATTGTGTACACAAGAGATTTACTGCAGTAGTTGAAGAAAAAGCTATTATGCATGAAATGACCAGGGAGGTAAAGCACATACTGTTTTTGAGAGTTCACTGCCTATTTCCATAGTACGTAGGCATAAAGGAATTACTTCTGTTTGTAGAAGAAAGCTTATAACATCAGTATCGTCAACCTGTGCAAAATGGAAGACCATAAAGAATGTAAACGTGCGTAGCAATTTTGCAATTAAATCCATTATGAAATTACCTTCGAATTTCATAAAGAATATCATCGAATAAGTGTCCACCACTTATAATATAATATCTAATGTTGTTGCAAGTGAGTACATAATGCAATACATACCTTGACAAGTGCGCCAATGACTCCCAAGCTAGTAAGCCTTAAATACTCAAACGGCCTTGTTTTACTAGTTGTGTTCAGAAATGGATAGAGATATAGAGGTATATGTGCTGCCAAAACCAAAAAACAAATATGATTAACCAAATTTTGCATGGAAGGGAAATAATTATCAGAACAAGTTACGAATGCTGGGTTTTTACAATCATGGTAAGTTTAAAATAAGAAAGGAGAATTTAGAGTGTAAAGAACACTTGAATATACATAATTTACAGGCTTCATAACTATGAAATTTCCAAAAGACGTCCCAAAGCAGAAGCATAAGTGTGAAGCAAATATCTGGGAAACAAACGCAGAATAGAAAAAGGGATGGAGATTGAAATTTGGAATACTTGAAGATACTTATCGTGACTTCTAGTCTTCATGCCTACTAAAACACCAACAACATTCAAAAAGCGAAAATGCTCTAATTGCTCATAAGGAAAGCTAGGAGTTGCTGTAACACAGATTACACGCAATATTTTTCGTACAAGCGAATACTTGTTCCTACCAGCTAAGAATAGGATTCTCGTCTCTGGGTGTGAAGCCACGCACTGCACACACAACCAAGCATAAAAAGGAATTAACCAAAATTCAAAAATTTAATTAAATTATACTATATATATACATATATATGTACATATATACATATATATAGGTAATGGTGTCCTTTTCTTATAGGCATATGGTGCACATGCCGGCCAAAAGTGGCTGACGAGATCTCTAAATCCTATCTCCACCGTTGGATATGAAAAATCATGAGTTGAAAACATGTTGAAAAAATTTCAGCACAATCAAAATATAAACCGACTTTCCTCGAAAGCTCATGATCAAAATAACACAAAAAGTTAAAATTGACATAATATATATTTCGTTTGTGTCATTTTGATTTAAGAGTTCTGATGGAGGTCGATTCGTATTCCGATTGAACTGAAATTTTCTCAACATATTTCTAACTCAATAGTCCTTAATATCCATTGGTGGAGATTAGATTTAGAGATCTCGCCGGCCACTTTTGGCCGGTATGTGCACCTTGTGCCTATAAAGACACCATGTGCCTTTATTCTATCCCTAACAAGCCTAACAATGGTCGAGCTGAATGCAATCAGAAAGACAAAAAGAAGCAAGGAAAATGATAAAATCATCTAGGCATGTCAAAATAGAGCTACCAATGCATCATGTACCCTGCAGGAAATATCTTGCACAAGAAAACCCAACTGGAATGGATGAAAATATCAGAGACATATCATGTCTTTATTGACCACACTAGTAAAATTTTTCGTACAGCCTAATAGTATGTAAGATTCTATGTAGCTGAACTCAACTAATAAAAAAGTAGACTTTCATGTTATTTTGTTGCTCTTTGCTCTACCAGCTAATACCTTAAGAACATTATTCAGAAACAAATGCAAAATCTAGACCATGTAACCTTAACAAATGATGAGTGATACTGATACTATAGATACTAACCTGAAGAAGAGCAAGTGCGTTGCACACACGATTTGATGCACCGGGAGTCAATGAGGGAGGCGAAAGATATGGATATATCACAATTATCTCCTGGAAAGAAAAAGCACAAGCAGTAAGGAAATGAAACTCACATGCAATAAATTTGGTTAACAAACTTGATCGGTATGCATGTATCCAGAAATAAGAGAAGTAATATCTGTTGCTTGCACTTTAGGTTCCGTTTTCCTCTTATCAATTTGAAAGGTAGGCATAGTACGTTCATGTAGCAGAATTCCGCCTACAGTTTTGCCTTTCAATATGAGAATATATGTGGATTCAAATCTTAATCACATTTATTCACAGAGTAAAACATACGCTTGCAGAAGAGCTTTGTGCTAAAACAAACATACTAGAGGAACCATTTTCCTGCAGAAAAATTGAGAGGGCCGAACAAAACAAAATTTCCTTTCAATGTTGAACATGCTATATTCCATTAAGAGGTATTTTTGCTTGATAAGCTTGTGTAAGTTAAATTAGTTATCAAACTAGCCCAAAGTTCACCTAAAATATATTATATCTTTTCAGGCATAATATAGCTGCATTGAGATAATGCTTAATAATTAAATACGTCTGCTAAACAAATTAGAGACACAAAACCATTCTTCTACATGGATTTCGGACCAGTTTTATCTTAAGAGTAGACAGAAGGAAATAACTGTCTACTTCTTGATATTAGAATCAATTATGAACCTGAAGCAGTGCTGCAATAGTGCCGAAAGAATGCCAGAGTAAAGGTGCTAGATCTTGAAATATCTCCCTCTTCTGCAAAGATATAAATATGAGCCAAATTATTTATCATGTACCATACATGAAGTGAGAAAAGAAGGAGATCTACTACACTTATGTGCATTCTTTCCCAAAATAAAGTTCTCCTATGATGACAAAATGATTTACATTTTGGGCCTACGTCATGCTAGAAAGTTGAGGGATGAAATGCTGTGATTTTTATAACCTGCCTTGACCTATGAAATCAAAACTTCCTCTAGCTCTCTTTTTCTTTAATTAACAAGTTCTCTGCTACAGAAGCAACATATGCTCCAGAATAGAAATAACTCAGAAGCTGAACTTTGGTAACAGAGTTTTTCACAAAACCTATATCTGAACTACATTAATTTTGAGCAGCAGTTTGGTCACCTGAAGTTATCATCACAACTGTTTAAACATAAGATTTGTAATTGCTAATAGCGGTAAGATTCTCAAATCGATTTTACATTATGGACAATTTTGTTAGTTAAAATCATATTAATTTCTGAAATTGCTAATAGTGATGATATTCTATCATGACAATTTGTCCCAATTTTAGAACTATTTCACCCGTACTAATTTGAAATTGCTGAAAGTGGGAAGATTCTCACATCTATATTGCATCATATACAATTTTGTTCGACATGAGCATCTTCATACTTTCCCCTTATTTCGATGGCCAAAAACTACGCCCCTTAGGTTATCGGTGTTCACAGTAATACATTCAAATAAAACTCAATTATTAAATGCCCGATATCTAAGCAAACTATCAAAAATTCCGAAGTGATTGCACAAGCGGATTACCTTTGATAGCTCGAGAAGAGCGTTCTCGCGGAGATCATGATCAAGTAGATCAAGTACAAGCTGCTCAGCAGTAGCCATCTTCCGATCTTTGTTCACTTGAGCAGCAGCGGCCCCAACTCCGGAAGCGGGTGGCGGCGAGGGTGATGGCGACGGCGATATAGGAACGCCAAAAGGTGAATTAACTGGGATTGGTTGCGGTATCTGTGACATTTTCGTTCGAAATAAACCACAAATTTTCAGAAAATTTCAAAGAGAATTGCTGTCGAATATGGAGTGAGGAAGACTTGTACGAGAGAGCAAACAAGAAACCAAGAGCTGAAAACCGAAAGCGTCTTTTTTCTGTTTATGTTTAGGTTATTCGTTTCGTTTCGGGGTTCAAAAAGATTGATTAGAGAATAAAAATTGTTAATAGGTATGGTTAATGAAGATTACAGAAGAAACAAATTCTAGTTTTGGATATTAAATATTTTGCAAAAGCAGGGCCTCAATAACTTTTTCATGATGGGAAAATGTCGACTTTTTCTAGTATTTTTAAGTTGTATACTTGTATATAGCTACAATTTATGGGTTTCAGCATATGTATGCATAATCAATTTTTTTCATATGATTTTCTTTTGCAAGATAACTCTAAAAAGTTCAGAAAATGAGTTTCTGGACCATGATAATAATTTTTTAAATTTTGATTTTCTATTGTTAGAAGAATATGTCTCTAGACAAGTGTGTATTATAGTATGTTTTCCAGTAGGTTTGAGTATATATATATGGTCCACACATCCGTGCTCGTCCCGCTTGGTTTCCTTCGGCCATGATTTTTCACATTGAAGTAACTTTGCAAAGGCCACAAGAACTTTTTTGGACATTTACGATGTATGTAATTTTATCATCAAGAAACATGTCATATGAAATAAATAATATAAAGGATAGATGTATCAGAGTATTCGAGTCAGCAATCCCAACAATAGAACAAACAACTACCTGTATGTCACAAAATTGCCGAATCAGGAACCATCTTGCTCATACAAACAGTTTGCTTCATGCATCCATCAGCACATCAGCAGCAAAACTTGCCCAGTATCCTTGGAATGTCTGCGTCTATCCAACTCGACTGGAGACTAGAATGGAGGTTATGTATTTCATGATGATGCAGCACAATCAGAGGTTCTACAGATACAAAAACAAAATATATTAGGCCATAATAAAGTAAGAACATAAACCTGAACAAGTCTGAACTTGTATTAGCATATACTGGAAACGGTATTCCCAGAAGGTCTTGTTGGTAATCTGCTTTATATCTTCCACTTCATGATATCAGAGCCAGCAACATTATGGTGATGTAGGAAATTTCTGATTTGGTTGGCCATACCCACAAATTCCTCATTGGATTGCATTTGAACAATTATAGTTTGCAAGAATCCTCTCTTTGAAGTCAACAACTAATAGAAATCAACGGAAACTGCTATATATATATATACCTACAACTTCCAGCAGCATCATGGATCAATTTACAAAATTTTATCAACTTCTCTTTTAACATAATTGCTACTGTTATTGTAATGTTGTACCCATTTCTAGGTCAAAATAAAAAGGATGCCCGCGTTCCTGAAGAAAAGAATGAACAAGTAAGAAACATTTCAAAGGCAATGTCAAAAGAGCACACCTGAAAATGTGCCGCAGAAAAAGAAGGCTTCCCTCATATTATGTGGTTCTTGCAGCTGTCCTACCAAAAGAGATACATAATGTGCTAATGACATTATCAGTAATGTAAGCTTCTCTGCACAAAACATTGTACAAATCCTTCACTTTGATCACCACTATTGTCATTAGACCATATGACTTTTTTCTCTTCGGGCCCTTTGTATAAATTTCCTCTAAGGTACATAGTTTTAAAGACCACTTACGCTTATGAGAAGCAAGCTCTTAATGAACAAGCCATCACAGGCATTTGCTACACTTTTTTCCCCTTATGTTTTCATGAAAGTAGACCCCACTACAACGAGATAAGTAGATGTATTGGACCTTGTGTAAGGAGCTCTTTCCAGACCAATATTGGAGCGGAAACTTTGTCATGTGAGGTGCAGGAAGTTCTCTTCTCACAAGATTTTAGAATGCTGGCTTGTTGGTTGTGGTGAGTACTTATAACAGAGACTTGAGAACACTGCATTGTGGCATGGTATGTGATAATCCACACTCAGGGTTGTCTGGGAGTGCTTAAACTAAGGAGCTTTTGTAGAAAGAAGCTTATTTTTTAAGTTTTCCGAAACACAAACTTTTTTTTTTACCTCAAAAAAAAATAAAAATATATATAAAGATTCTATGACGTACAATTCACATGTACTTTCCAAATTATAAAATTTTTTTGAGTACTATAGAAGGTTTATTGGAAAACGAGAAGTTGAAATGAAATGAAAAGCTTTGCCAACGACCCTAAAAATCTAGGACACTTGAAACATTGAACGCAAGCTTCAAGGATCCCACAATAGGCTCAATATGTCTAACTTTTCCTTGGCAACAATTGAATAGCCTTCTGGTGTTCTTCATGTAGTTTATTCATATGAAGAATGAGATCATATAAAGCTAAACAACTGCCTTGGCCATATTGGATATTACCTTGCTAATCTCAAACTTCTTGCCGCTGCTGTTGCTCTGCACTATCAACCTATCAGAAGCTTGAAATTCATCACCCAGATATTGTATTTCATCATGACTCAATTGAAAGCCAGGGCGAGTTAGAGTATCCGTTAGCATGCAATGTAGATAGATAGTGCAGTGGCAAAGTTGCCAGCAGTGACATCCTCCTATGAAAAGTCTTGGGTTCTTGGATGGTGAGGGGTATAACAAGAGAGGCACACTCATACAACCAAACCTAAATGTAACAAAAGTATAGCACTCAAACAAGCATACTACAAATAAATTGAAAAAATTAGGACATTAAGGTAGCACTAAATATTATGTCTCTTAAATAAATATCTTTCCATGGTTGTGCATAAATACGTGCATATAATTGCAAGTTTTCAGAGCTTCCCATATTGCACTACTTGCTGCTTATCAATTATATAAATGTATAATGTTCATAGAATACTTACAGTAAGTGCAGAACAACATCCCAAGAGATGGCTCTGGTTCTCAGTATTGCCAGCCACTTGGCCCATGCCCTCAATAGGAAACTCATGAATTGCTGTTGTACAATCATAATTGCTCATTGCACCAAGTCATCAACATATCGCATTAGAAACCTAGGCAGCATCAGCCGAAGGGAACAACACTATGGAGAAAAAGATATAGTAATCAGAGCTTAGTGTAGTCAAGAACTTCTACTGCACTTCTTAGCCATTTGCTCTTCCGATAACTTATTCTTAGACCATAATCCAGCAAACAATCTTGTTGAAAGTTTTGACATAGAATCATCTTTCAATTTTATTTTCCTTCCTCTCTTAGGCAATCAAAGAATAACTGCCACATCGCATTCTGTGAAAGATAATACCTTATCTCCAATTCTGAATTTTTGCCACCTTCCAAACATTGCAATAAATCCTGCAGCCTAGGGTGATATGGTTTGCTCTTTCAAACGACCCTGAAGTGAAGGTGTTCTACTAAGAACTTCGACATGAACATCCCTCAAACTTAAGCCCCCATTCATTCCAGACATTTGGCAAACCAATTTTGAAGGCATCTTGTATGAACCAGCATTCAATCTTTCAACACTGCAAAAAATGTGGATACTTATAATTTTCAGCAAATTACACTGTCCATGGGCACTACAGAATTCATTTACAATAACTCATAATTCCATCAGAGTTAAGAAACATTGAAGAACATATCTCTGTAAAACAAACAATAATACTAAGCAGACTAGTGCAAAAGTACCATTTCAAATTATCCACAAGTTCAATTAATACGTGCGATTCACATAGATTCAAATGATATTTGCAAATAAGGATTGAATTACTTTACCTAAACAAACTCAGAATTATGCAACATTTGGAAATATATCGCTGCAGAAAAAACAATAATCCAAAGCAGATTAGTGAACAAATACCCATTCCAAACTATCCGGCAAGTTCAACTAACAGGTCCAATTCACAGAAATTCATATTTGCAAGTATTGAACTATTTACCCTAAACATACTCAAAATTCAGCAACACTCGAAAATAAATCTCTCTAACACAAAACCATATTCCAAAGCAGATCAATGCAAAAGAACCCATTTCAATTGTCCAGCAAGTTCAATTAATATGTTAAATTCACAGAAATTCAACTAAGTTCTACAAAACAAGGAATGAACAATCTTGAACGAACTCGGAAGTATCAAAACCAAAAAAATCAAATCACAATATGTGAGAATTTCTCATAAGAAGAGGAAACGAATATTGAGATTAGAGCAGAGAAGACGAGATGTGAACTACAACTGGAGAAGAGAAACAAGCAGCTTAAATAACTTAGCTGCAGAGCAACGCAATGTTGACAATTTCCTATTTTCGTTTATATTGGGCCTACCTCGCAAATCATGTTTATAGGCAATAGTGATTGAAAGATGTTTGCAAAATAACTCACCCAATACGTTAGTTTTCATAGCGTCTACTACTAACTTTTACTCCCGAGGCTGCAGTGGTCTTTATCCAATGCTTCCCGCTCAACGATGAAATCTGCGAAGAAAAAGAAGGGAAACAAAAAAGACACGGAAAAAGAAAATTTTCTATATGTTGATTCTAAAGAGGCCACCAATTGCTTTCCATGGTAAATTTCTCTTCAGATCTGGTTCGAAATCAAGAAGGGCTCGGCGTGTCTTCTGCACGCGTTTATTTGATTCCCAATCTTATCCATTTCAAGGTATAATTCAATCTGTTTAAATTTGTTGTTGAATGGAGTGTGGCATGGTGTCGATTTTATTGATTGCAGGTTTGGAGGAATCGACAATGGGATTCATTGCTGGGAAGAGGAAGGCCACTGAGGTTGCTCACTTGTACGTATCATTTTCGCTTGTTTAATTTGTCTCAGTACTCTTGTTTACTAGTTTCAGATAATTTATATCTTAAATGACTGTGTAGATTACTGTACTGGATTAATAGAATCTGTGAAAGGAGGTGCCTAGAGATTGAGATGTTGTATGTGGCATTCATTTATGTGTAGTGCTTATAGTTATTTAGTTACTATGAAGATTTAGGTTTTGGAATTGTGTTTGGGAATTACTTTTGTCGTGTGCCCAAAAAATTTTGTCGTTTTACTATTCTGGTAAAGCACTTGCAACAAAAAATGCAAATGGCAACTGGATCGAGTATAGGAGCTGCTCACTTGGTACATACAAATATGTCCGAATTTTTGCATTTCATTAAATTGAAGAAGTATTTGAATGCCCATCCCAGTTGTTGATAGATTTTCAGCTCATGGTTGTAGAAGAAACAGATAAGGAGCTTCTTTTAAACAGCACTAACCTAGTTAATTATGGTACATTATGCTCAATCAAGGTTTTTCTTATTTAGCTGAGAACAAACTGTGAACAGAAGGGTACTCTCATTGTATTAGATAAAACTATGCATTATTTGTAACTTTGAATGGTTCATTATTTCAGTGGAAGCATCTTTTATATTATATATTGTCAGTGAATTCAGGAATCGTCATGTGCTTGATCTCTTAATGCCCCTTGTAGGATCATGTTTGTGCATGTCATTCTGCGGAATCTTTGTTCTTAGTTAACATTAACCGCACTATGTTTATATCCACTTGGATGCCATACTGAACAGCTAAAACTTTTAGAAAATGCACATGTTATGGTAGCTCTTGTCACATTCTCATATAAATCTGATAATTTACATGTATGCTTGATAGGGTGTGGAAGAATATAGTTCGGGGAGGTGACATAGCTGTCGATGCTACCTGTGGCAATGGCCATGATACATTGGCTTTGGTGAAATTGGTATCAGATGGAGCAGGAAGGGGTTGTGTATATGCAATGGATATTCAAGATTCTGCTTTAGAAAATACCACTTCGTTGCTGAAAGAGTCAACAGATGCAAATGAGGTAATAATTTCTTCTATCATTTCACGATACATGATGTACAGATTAAGTTTAAGGTTTATCCATCAGTATATGTGCTGGTTAAGTTTAAGGTCTATCCATCATTGTAATTTTAGTTGCCTTGTAACTACATTTGGTGCAATATCTACTGGTTCCTAACTCGCTTTTTGTCAGTGATTCTGCTTGAAAATACAGTAACAGCTATGATATCCTTGCATGCAGAGGGAACTAGTTAAACTTTTTTTGCTCTCTCATAGCAAAATGGAAGAGATTGTTCCTAAAGGTATCCCTGTCAGGTATCTAACACCTCAAGTTCAAGATTTATTCTCATTTACTTTTAGTGTGCATTCAATTAGTATGTAGAACTAACTTCTGTGCTTCTATTATATTTAACTAGTGAAAGTTTAGAGATACTCAGTTTCTGATGTCAAGTACTTTTTTCATTTTCTTTTCTTTTCTTTTTTTTTTTTTGTTGGGGGGTGGGGAGGGGTACGGAGGGAGCGGTTTTATCTGACAGACTCTGACCAGATACCTAAGTTCTATTTCTTGACTCTATTAGTCTATTTTTCTTAGTTTAATGTAATATGCAGGAGGTGGTTGTCTTATTGGGAACGGCTTCATTTTACTTCAATTATTTCAATTTTACAGTTGAAGCATCTTGTGATGGTTTGTTGCTTAGCAAGGTCTGCAATCATTTCAGGCTCATTGCATTCAACTTGGGTTACCTTCCCGGAGGTGATAAAGCAGTAATTACAAAATCAATGACAACATTGTTGGCTTTGCAAGCTGCAAGCAGAATATTGAGTAGTGGAGGACTTATCAGCATGGTGGTTTATGTGGGACATCCTGGTGGCAGGTTGGTTATAACTTAATCTTTACTGAGTACAATCTTTTGGGACATAACCAAGGTCTTACCTTATGTAATCGAGATATAAGAGCCACGAACAAGTTTCGGTTTACTGTTTCTGCATTCGCAGGTGTTAATGTTTGCTTGAAAGCTTTCCTCGACTTCTAATGAATGCTTTTGGTTGGCATATTCACACGGGTTATCGTTCTTTCTTTTCCTGCCATTCTCATTTTCTAGCAAGTACATGATCAATGCAGGGTTCAAGGCTATTACTTAAGGCATGCAAGATAACTACTTTAATGTTTTCTTATTACTTGTTCTAGGGATGAACTGGAGGCTGTTCAGGGTTTTGCATCTAGCTTAGCTGTTGAAACTTGGGTTACCTGCAAATTTGAGGTGCTTAACCGCACTACAAGTCCTGTTCTGGTCTTCTTATATAAGAAGTGATAAGGAGAGAATGAGTCACCAGTGCAGCAGGTGTTTCAAGGTTTAGCTGCAGACTGTCAATTCCATTCCTTTCTAACAAGGTAATCGGTGCAACCAATTGGTTCTAGTGAATCATGCTATATATGTTCTTATGTAACTTATTCATGCCTAATAACTGAACTTTCTCGAAAACCATGGGCATGTGGACTGACCTGTCATGGATTAACCAATTGCTTTGCTTGGTTGGATATTCCATAATGCTTAAGGCATGGTCGGAAACAGGCTGATACCAGAGGAGCCATCTTGTGCACCAGATTTTGGTTGTTTTTTCTAGATAACTGATCGTTTTTCCCTGGGAAGCAAGGTTAACCTGATCCGACGCATGAATGTCTGAAGGGCTGTCTTGACCAGAGCATTATGTACTTTTCGAGAACCTTTTGGAGAACCAAAGTTACTTAAATGTTTGGGATTGCATTCAAAGAACAATAATTCTAATATTGCTCTGGATTTTTTATTTCTGAACAAAAATTTGGTTTTCCAGATTGTTTTATATAGAAACACAGGCTCATCAGTTGCTATGGCTCAAGAAACAAACCTAGGGATAAATGCTATTTACCAAAGCTAGAATGATTATTTTCTGTTAAGCATAAAGGCTTACAGGTGTGTTTACATCAGTTGCCATGTAACTCAGAAATTTACTCGCAAGTAATAATTCTCCGGAAGGATTTCAATACATAAATAGCAGTCTTAGCTAAACATTCCATTAGCAAAGTTAACTTCATAAAGATTTAAAAACGGTTTCTAATGAAAAGATGAACACCAAAGTTAAACACCAGAACTTTAACTCATTTAGGCAAACTGTACAATGGTTTTTGTGTTCCAAGAACCTTCACTTGCCAGTCACAACAGGTCATATGCTCACATGGCTTTCTTTACATGAAGTCGCAGACATCATTGCAGGGGCACATCTAGATCTGGTCTCCGATCTAGCTCCTTCGCTGTTAAATTATCCAGAAAGGCATCAGGGTATGCTGCTGCTAGTTTATCTTTCATGCTTCTGTTAAAAATAAATATTCAAATCTTATTAATCCAACAAACCTAGAGCATAGACTACTCGGACTGTTTCATATGTAAAATGTTGAACAGATAATTTTCTTAGGCAAATTGTTCAAAGCAACTGATATAATCCTTAAATACCTTAGCTTTGTAAAAATATGGTCCATGTCCTCTTTTATAGATTTTAGAAGCCTTGTATTTCTCGTAAAGTCACCAGAAATGTCAGCAAAGCACTGCTCTGAATACTCGTTGAAATGAGATAAAACTGCATTGCTGTCCTGCAGTCTTCCCAAACTGCAATACTAGGTGTCATTAACAAGAGCTAAAAACACAAAGGCAACATTGAAGAAAGTAAAGTAATGCAAAAGTAGAACAGGAACCAAATGAAGACAACACTACATTGACAAAATTTGAAGCATAGAGAACGCAGTCATTTAATTTTTCTTTTGCCCATACGGTATTGACGCCAAACTATCCAATTTCAGAAACTTGATAGGTGTCTTAACTAAACCTCCATCTTACACAAGCTGACCAAATGACACGACTGACAATAATGGCCATTTGCATATGATAGGATAGGGGTGCTCTCTTTCACCGAAAAGATGACGCCTTGCCTCGGATATAAATTAAGGACTCGCACAAGCTAATAAGAAAATTTTCAACATTAGTTTCTGAACTATCCTTGCAATAAACATTCAGTTTTCAAACAAGCGAAAAAGCACTCTTTCTGTTCATGATTAAACCAATGGCTTTCTTTCTACTTCCCAAAGTCAAGCATGCATGTGTATAACATCCAAAACACTGAACTCTTTCATTTTCAAGTGGAATCTCCTCATTTTTGTTATTCATAACAAGAAATAAACATGCATTAATATCTGCATACTGCAACTACAACAACCTCCAATCTACTAAACCAAGTAACTTTCAGGAAAATGCTTTCAACCAAACTACAATTCTCTTGAATTTGAATGAGATGAATGAAACTGAACATACTCCAACAACAGGAGCAACAGCATCTTGAAAATCCAGAATTGCAACAAGCTACGATTCTGACAATTCCTAATCTTGAGGTCACTGACTGAAAACCTATGCATAACCTCGAAAATATTGCATTTTAAAGCTTAAAGATAGCTAATTCATGTCGCATACAACCAGAATCTCCCATGTTTCAGAACCACACAATTAGAATATCGATTTAAATCCAAATTTCAAGAAATACAAGATAAAAACAAGGATTAGAAAAGAAAAAAAGAGATATACAATTACATTAGATGTTGGAGATCTTTGAGTTCATTGATATCATTAGAATTCACAAGCGTCTTGAACTGACGGGAAACCTCTTCCGAAGCCGCTCGAATCGATTCCCTTTCCTTACTTTCCTCTTCCGCCATGGAAGTAATAAATAAAGATAAACTCCGAAATCTCCAGTTCTTCACAGTTGTTCAACGCTTTCACTGGGCGTTTTGGTCTTTATGGACTAACACAATCAAGCCCATTTACATTTCTTGATGGGCCTTTAAAAAATTCAACATCCAATTTCTCGACAGCTTTTACGCGGACGTGCTTAATCGAGCAAAGTCTTCTCGAGCCCATAAAGCAGTCAGCTTTCAAACTTCAAACTCGCTCATTAATCTCTCTCTAGCTACCTGAGAAACCCTAATAACAATCAATGCTGGTAAATAGAAAAACTATTCGATAGCAGAAGCGAGATCTCCGCCGAAGTGATCTGGTCACAGGCGATTCAATTCAAATCTATATCACATATTCAATAAAAGTTTCAAAAGCTATAAGCTATAGCTGGTTGCTTCCCTTCTGCATGCTGACAGTAATATTGCTTGCGTGAAAAAATGGTAGCAACGGATCCAAGCAGAGATCCTCTGCTTCACTTCGAGATTCGTTTTCATGTCATTTCCGTAATTAGACGTCAAACAAAATTTGTCAGCCCACGAGAAATATACGCAAAACAACAGCGGCCCAAGAGCCTCTGACGTGTGAGAGAACCACGCCATAAGTGGTCCCACTTTTAGAAACCGACACGAGTCACTGGATTTACCATTCTTATATTCATATTAAAGAAAGCAGCAACGAACTTTGGCTAATCTAAGGCCGTACAATGACACCATCTGTACTTTTTAATTCCGTTTGATTTCATGCGAACGCAATTCATGTAGAATTGGGCTCGAAAACGACTGGATCAGATTCGAATTAAATGAAGCAGATCAGTACTGATTGGTCTTACCATAACAGTGGTGATGTGATGTGACGTTGCTAAACCGTCCAATTTATCACCAGTCAGTTATCCGTAACCGTCCGATGAAAAGCAGTACTGAAACACTGCAGCAGCCAAACGCGGCTGTTAAGGACCATGGTGAGGTGATGGGACGATCACGCGCGGGGATCCACACCGCATGCGCCGCTGCGGCCGTTACAATTTTTTAATTCAATTCCGACGATAAGAATAACGCACGGTCGAGATTGAATAAAAGTTAAGGGTATAGTTGTCAATAGGGAAGAGACCAGACAGCATTAACTGTTGGTGGAGTGAATGCACCGGGGGGACAAAATGGTGTTATCTGACACCACCTCGAAGACGCTCTCTCCCTTCACATCGCTATCACATCAGTCCTGCATACATAATTTTACTTTTTCCTTCAGTTATTACTTTATCTGCTTCTTGTAAAGGAAATTTGGACCCAGATTTTTCAAACCATGTTTTGATTCTCATGACTTTCGATTTTATGATGAACTTATAAAGGAGAGAAAATTAAGATACCAACCCTCCTGTATGTAGCTCGACTAAAACTCGTAATGCATAGAAGAAATAAAGCGAGAGCGTACGTATAGATATGTAAAATATAAACATAGATTTTATTTAAAATTTTATGTTATGATGAAGAAAAATAAATAAAAAACAAAACCTCTTGGTCCAAAGCTGCGGACTTTGAATTATTATGAATGACAGCAACGTAATTTGATTGATTAAAGCCTGCTTTTCTGAAGTGTTTGACAGAGAATACAGAAATAATAAAAAGCAGTCAAATCCTAAAAATTATATCAGCTTTTGTTCGAACGAAGATATCAGATGAGCCAACTCCGGGTGCTATATACTACATTACCATATCTTTATATGAAACTAGAAGATTTAATTATATTTTATCACATAATATCAACGCAGATTATTTCAATTTCGCTCATAGTATGGGTTAAATTAATCTTTGCAGCTCCTTCAGGGCAAATATTCAAAATTTTAAATCCACTTTTATAGTCCACTCGACATAAAAGCAAATTTTCTTTGTAGTCCTAAGGTAATACTCATAAGGCTTAAAAGCTTACTCTTCTTTCTTGCCAGTTAGTTTTAAAATGGACCTTAAAAGCTCACCCACCACTATCAAATCAACATCAACTCCCCAAAGACCACAAATATGTTCAAACCATTATAACACGTTCATGTAATATTCAGGTAAATAGCAGTAGTAGAACAAGAAAGCCACGTACAAACTACGATTACTAAAACACATTGTCAGCCATACATAGATAACAAAGATCACAACGTTCCTGGTGACAAGTTGCAGAAGACAACGAGTTCAGACTCCGGATTGCTTTGCTACAAATATAAGCCAGTAATCCAAACCACCCACCAAGGGACTAAGTACGCTGACAGATCAGACAAAAGACCAGTTCACGAACATGAAGGCGAGACAGTGATGCACATCCTCTTCATTGCGTACTTTCCATGCAACAGCCTGTTCATAGGAAACTGGCCTTCCCATGCTCGACATGCATACGCCAGCAGGCAGATAAGCAAAGCCCTGCAAGGAAATAATTCATCCTCAATAACTTGAGCAAGTATGGCCAACGAGTTTAACTACAATATCCTTTCAATGAATTCACCTACCTGCTGCATTATCTTTGGAAACTCTGAGCACAGGATCTTCTTCCCACAGTCGTCCAGTATTTTCTCGAGCGAAATATCTTGAAGTGCAACAAGTGTGGTCTCCAACATATCAAGGCCAGCCTGGTTCGCAAAGGTGAAAACAGGAGATGCCTGGTGGATGAAAAAATGTCAAAACAAAAATGCTATTGGAACATGCATGGACTTTGAAAAAGGAAATTGTAGGATTTTCTCTTTCACTTACCTTCAAAGAGCAACACATGACTGCATCAGAATGATGCCATAGAAGTTTGAGCAACGAATCACCAGTTTGTGAATCACCTCGCAGAAGATCAACTCCAGTGTGATACCTGAAAGTTAATCAACGCTAAGATAAAGTAGAGCTGCTGCTACTAGATAATATTGGAAACTTGCCAAGTAATAATACCTGTAACTATGAGATATCCAGCGTGCAAGAGTGAGAGCTTCAGGGGAGCCAGGCGGATGCTTCATTCCAATGTGAGACCCAATGCATGACGGAGCAATAGCCATCGCAACCCTCTGAACTGAGGCAACAACACTACGAACATACTGGCGTGCCATTGAAGCCACATTGTCCCGCAGGTGATTTTCATATGTAAACTGGAATGCTATTGTGAGGACAGACCTCATGTTGTATGAGTTTGACGTAGTATCACTTGCAGGACGTGCAGTAGAACCTGAGCCAACTTCCAGGGTGGATGCCAAGTCAAGTGTTCGAGTAGTTGCAGAGGAATCCTGAATTATTCAAATATAAGCACCAGAGACACGTTCATCACCAAAAGAGTAAGGAACGATTCAAATGTTGTGACAGAAGCTTTAAAAGTAAAAGATAAGAGCAGAACAATGAGCTTTACTAAAACTGAAATTGCAAAGTAGGCAAAGAACAATTGAAGGTAAGTGTCTAGGTGTTCACCGTTTTGGCATCCAGAGGTATGACGCGGAAACCTGATGGGAGTAAAGGGGCATCATCAGCAAAAGATTCGTCAATTGGAGCAAAAACTAGCTGTGCACATGCGCCTGCTGCATTATCATCTACTCCACTGCACAGCTGCAACGATTACGAAAACGTATAGTACAAATCAGTTAGAAGGCATCTTGTCTTAACTACAAGTATCAGAATAACACAAACCTGTAGCAGGTACATGTCCCTTGACAAAAAGTCATCCTGGTTGAAGCCATGTCCCTCAAGCCTAATGACCTCTAAGAACTGTCAAGACAATAGAAAGAACAGAGGGTTAGCGCTTTCAAGTAGATACTCAGCATCCATCAACCACAACACACGATATCCACTTTAATGTACTACAAAGACTTGCCTCTTCATTTTCAACAGTATGAGCAAGAGGTAATATCACTTGGCTGCCAAAGAAGCTACCGGCCCTTGCACCAGGAACAGCATATGGACTAGCTCTCAATGATGCCGCAGAGTAAGCATCCACGGAACAGTCGGCCCATTCTGACCGGTGCTCCCTCAAGAAACGAACAAGTAAAGCAGGTGGTACATTCTAGAATGGCATCACAAAGAACACCGAAAAATTGAGATTTTATAGCATCACTCACACTTACACAGTACAAGCATCTCTGAAGATATTCTGACTGTAATGGACTAACATGAGGGATATCTTACTAACAAACTGTAAAAGGGGGATAACAACCTGCAGTAGCATGGATGCCTTGGCACACAAGACGCCACCACCGAGAGTAGAGAACATTGCAGATGAGTTGGCATGAGATCCCAGCAGTTTATGGGGTGAAGAGTTCACCATAATAGTTACATCTTCAACCCCATCGCTGCCCAAAAGGGACCAGCCATCGTCAATGAATCCATTAACAGCATCATTAAATCCTCTGCAATTCACATATTTAACTTTCTGGTCAAAACCTCACCTAAAAAGCAAAAAGGAAGTTGATTGAAAGATACGTAAACAAACAAATTACCTGCTAAGTCTCTGGCTGAATGTCCTCAAAACTGCAGGCTGACGCCCTCCCCCATAAACAGCCTCACCATTTGATTCTAAAGCGAGTTGCTTGATGTAACGCAGAGCCTAAAAAAGAAGCCACATAATTCCCAAAGATGAAATCAAAAGTAAACAACACACTAACAAGCATAAGAAACTAAAAAACATTCCTTACAGCAATGGTCATCTTCTGTGCAAGTATCTTAGGTGATTCATATAAAGGCCTGAGTACCTCAGGAACACTCCAAGCCTAAAGCACAAGAAAATTTCAAGCCAGAACACTTTCAAAGGAAAACAAACACCACACTTTAACAATCTACTTACATCCAAATCAACATGGTCAACGATGTGTATCATTGAACCACCACCTTCACATGGACGAATCAGATAACCACTAGGTAACATCTCTGCTCTAACAAAATTTGGAGAAGAAGGGCCAGTAGGGCCACCAGTTGTTGCAGTAAGAGATCGCTCACAGATCTGCATCCACATTATTTCAGCTTAATGAAAAATTATTATCAAGTTGAACAAAGAGATTTATCTTTTCATTAATAACATAAAGAGTGCATCCCAGGTATCACACTCTCGTATGACATGCAAAGTGACTTCATAAAAGAGCGACAAAGTGCTTATTCTATAAGAAAAGCTGAATGATCCAACAGATATATCAAACCAGATATCTTACCACAAGACTGCCATCTTCAAGACCCGTAGTATATCTAAGAGTCCAAAAGTCGCGTGCGGATGCCAACGTTGTTGGTGCGTATGTCTGTTGAACAACAAAGTGAATAGATGCCGAAGTAACATGCTTAGTTACATTATAATGGCGACTACTTGCGATTCAGAGCATACCTGCATGTATATAAGCTCTATATTTCCTCCATTTGCAGTAGGGATTATGGTGAGCACATCAAGCGAACGGCAATCACGAAACCATGATGGACGATCTTTAAGGTATTCTGCGACCTGCATAACATCATATTTCGGCCATACGACATGTCAACTCTCAAATAATAAAATCATAAGCCATCTATAGTTCAGAAGAAGATACCTTTGTGGGCTCCAAGCTCACAAGGCCACATGCTCGTGCTGCTACGCCACTACAATTGTGGGAAACAGCAATGATTCCAATAGAATCCGGACCAGGCTACAAATGGAACACCAAAAGAATTATATTTTAGAATATTAATGGATAATTTGAATGTGATGGCTGAGATAACCTTACAATTTGTCTACTAAAACTGCCTGAACACTTACCTTCATCCCAACCATCTGAACCCAATCGACAGCAGTTCCAGTCGCCTTGGCGAGGAACTCCGCCAGCGTCTCCTCAGCAATAGCGAGAAGACTGTTGTGTAGGTGCAAGAATCAAACCAGAGAATGAAAAGAAAGTACACAGCAAACTGCAACGATAAAAATGTAAGCAAAAGCAATAGAGCTCTCAAGTGCCATTACCCAGCAGGGTTGTTTGCATCCCTTTGAGGATGCTGTGACGTCGGGTTTTGCTGTTGATGTTGACCACTGGTGACCACAGACTCACAGCTGTTGTCTGTAGTAACAGATGCCTGCAAAGCAGAAAAGGCTATCAGATAACGCCTCTGCAGAAAATTTCATCAACTTTAACCCAAAGGGATAAAGATTCAGCCATCTTCTGTGAAGTACAGTATGCTTTTTTCTAGAGAGAAAAGAGAAAAAAAAAACCCACCTTAAATGCTAAATCTTAGTGCATGTGAGGACTTAAATTGTTTGCTACTTTTGTTAATCATGGAAAAAGATATACAAGGTTAAGTGCGCTCAAATGACAGTACTTGCTTAATAAGCTGAAACTAAAGATGAGATACAAATCACATACAGTGTGCAGTTGCTGTCGCATGTAGCCGTTATCATAGACAAGTTGGGACACCTGCTTCTGCAGCCGGTCATTTTCCTCCATCAACAACTTGTTCATAGCAGTCAGCTTCCGATTCACAGTTTGCAGACGAGAAGCTTCTTTCCTTTGCTTTTCACGGCATCTGTTAACCAATTCATCAAAATTGTGAGAAAACACACAGCACATATGGCATAAAATCAGTAAAATTCAGCATTGAAATCAGAAATAAGGAACAAGAATTGCATTAAGCAATGACATTATAAACTACGAATAAGGGAAAGCTGGCCATAATCCTCTTCCTTCTCCATGTCAACAATTTGCTAACTATGTGCAAAATCTAAAGAAACAATATAATAACAACTGGTACTGTTCCTATAACGAGTCCGGACAACCAAAAAACTGATACTATCCACAAGTTTGCTCTAACAAGGATAAACATGATATTTTCAAAGGACAAATTCGTTTACTATGAATGACTTCAAAATGGCATGAATGAAATGATGCACATCTAAAGCACATTCACCATTAATGACAATAGCGTAAAAGCACCAAATGTTAGAATCTTTTGACACAGAAAGTCCAAAAACCTAACTAAGATGCTATCTATCATAAAGGAACCATTAAATTCAAGACATGAATAAATGATAAGAGAACGGATTTAGCTCAACTATCATTAGCTCTTATCAGAATTCCTAATAAAATGTTCCGTACATCAAAAGAACAAACTAATGAAAACCAGGAAACGACAAAAAAACCGCAAGCTGGAGCCTTTCCATTCATGCCTATGTGAAAATGGCGAAAGCGTTAAGGCTAAAGATATCAGTCAATAACTCTCTATTGGCCATAAATAAATAAACTAAAAACAGAAAAAACAGAGCCTTCATCGTGATTTTAGAAAAGAGATTCCGTTTCTATGAGCGACAGGGGTTCCAAATTTCAATTTTTGAACGGTATTGTGGGAATTAAAATGCATTATCCTGAGAAGTTAAGGCCAACCTACTTCCCTTAAGTCTCCAATTTAAGATCGTGAAGGCGAGGAGAAATCAGAGGAGAAAAGAGTAGAAAAGAAGATATTTTTCCATGAACTAGCTTAGTGTTTAGCAAAAGATTGAAGCTTTACAACGTTTCCGTTTCAGAAAGCCAACGCTAATAGATTTGCGTCTACATCAAATAACGGGAAACGGAAACTAACACGGATGTCCACTATTTGGAGATTTCAAAACCGGTTTTTGAACTTGAATCCCAACTAGAAGAATTTCAAGAGCTACGAAACCAAAAAAACTGAAAACATTTCAAGAGCGATCAAAAGGAAATGCAAAGCAAGAAATCAAGAGAAATGAAGACGGGCAAGGTCTAAATCTACACGAATTTTTTTATATGGAAAAGTAAGATACATAGAATAATTTCCCTATTAGAGAATCTCAAGAAATAGAGGGACAACAAAACAGAGAAACCAAATCTAGCAAAGACAATGACGAGTGTCATGAATTTTGATCTTCACCGCTAAAAAAGAAAACCAATCTTGAAACCCACTCTCGATACACACCTGCGGTTCTGGAACCAGACTTTGATCTGCTTAGGTTCAATGTTAGCGAGTATGGGACACTCGCGGACAAGTTGTTGCCTACGCATGGAACTTGGTTTGGGACACTCCATGTACACTCTCTCCAACGCCTCTACTTGCTCCGGTGTGTACCTCACATACTTCCCCGCTTCCATTCCTCCCCCTCCATTACTAGCCATCTGCTGCACCTTCTCTTTCCCCACTACCAACGCCATCACTCAAAAACAGAACAACAAAAGAAAAGACACAGCGAAAGGGAAAAGATTCAACAGGAATAAGAAGAAGAAGAAGAAGAAGAAGAAAAGAAAGGAGAGAATTTGGTTCGACGCTTCCGCTTAGGGGGCGGCAGGAGAGAAAACCGGCCGCCGGGATCCAGCATATCAGATGAGAAAGAAGAGAGAAACCCTAACCCTAGAAGAAGAGGAGGAACAATTCTTCAGCATGATCTCTGCAGCAGGCATGAGTCTCTCTGCTTCTACTGTTCTCTTGTGAGTTGTTGTTGTGGAAGGCCTCTTTAACTTTTTCCTTTCTTATAAAAAGAGCGAGTCAGTCTTTGTGCTTTTTTTCTGTTGCTGTTGTTGCGTATAATAAAAAGCTAATTAATAAGTTAGCTTAGCAAGCACAGAGAAGAGTCACAAACAAAACATAGCAGGGTGCCTGATGAAGGCTAACGCAAATTAAAGGAGCAGCGCAAGAGCAGTGTTTTCTAGCCAGCTAAGCCAATGCTATTCTTTCTTCAGACAAACAAATCACAAACATAAGAAAAACAAAAGAAATAAATTACATTAAAATTAAAAGCAAGAATCTTGTTTTCTCTTTGTATTAAAGTATTTACAAAACCGCTCCTTTATTTGTGAGTATAGAATAATAAAAACGAACCTGTAAGACCTATCCACTGTCTACTACTCTTGAACATTTTGCATATCGGTTCAAGAGAATATTTTTTTGGCGAATAACTTGATACAGTATATGCACGCGAGGACTTTGTTTATAGCAATAGTACAGTATTTTAAAATTAATTCATAAAATTTAGACTTTCTCTTTTGGCGCAGTACTTGTTCCAGCTTTTTAACGTTTTTCTGTTCATTTGTTTATTTTTAGTGTTTTCCACCCGTCTCCATAAAAAGGTACTCCCACCAAATTACAAAAAATTTTAAATCAACTAAACCAAAAATTTTATTTCTTCTTTGCCTTAAAAAACTATATCTCATTTAAATAAATTAAATAAATATGGATGATGATGTATGTAATGTCATGCATGGATCATGGATGAAAACAGAGCATGCGTTTAGGTGTTTCCCGTCACCGCCGCCAGGTCACCCGTATCTCATTTATCCAGCGTGAGATCGCATGACGTTAGGCGAGTTACCTTAACCTGGAGGTGACCGTATTTCTCTTACAGTACGGTGTGATGTCCGCAGGAACAGAAAAAACGTACGTTACGTAGTAGATAATAAAGGGACGAGCGGTTAGTTCAACGGCTCGGGTTGATTCTTTTGTCGTGTAGGGGTCTTCCTGAAACTGTGGTTTTATTTTTCTATCGTTAGAAAAGTGGAGTTTTTTCTGCAGTTTTTCATGGCATTGTGGGAAGAATTAACCTTTTTTTTAGACTCTGGTATCGGGGTTTCCTTTCTTTGATCTATTTTACAATTCTGCAGATAAAAGAGAATATTTAATTGCTCTTCGTGATAATTTGAATTGAACAAAACGTTCTCACTAATTTTTTCAAAAACAATATAATGGATTTGCTTATATATCGACACTAGAAGCAAAGGATTCAAAACAAATGATTTTCTTATATTCTTGAGCATTATTAGCAACGAATTTATTTCATAATTATTGAGAAACCACGAAATCATGAAACAAGAAACAGCAGAAGATCTTTTCTCCCTTTGTTATTCAATTTCACAATTTTCAACCCCTTCTCCTCCTTTACTGATCATCATCACTGTTCCCTAAGAAACTTACCAAAAGCAACATTAATTTCAATCTCAACTTGAAACAAGTATGTATAGACAAAAAAATAAGAACAAAATCCCAGAAACAAAATAATCTGGCTACAATAAAAAGCTACTGTGGATACTGCTACACTGTTGCATTGCTTTTACTGCTACCTTGACAGTGCTGCTATTTGCTTGCTTTTGTTCTTGTATAGATTTGACTGGACTGATCAGTTGCTGGAGTTAATTAGCTAGGGACGAGTAAGAACCGGCTTTTCCCCTGTTTTTTTCTGTAAATAAAAATATTTTTAAACCTTCAAAACAATTAATCATCATCATCATTCATGCACGTTCAATGGATGATATGTAATGGATTCTTTCTCAGTTTACGTTACAAAGGCAAAGCTTCTCCTTTATTATCTCTATCTTATCTTCTTATTTTGTTGTTACTTGTCAAAAAAACAGTGCTCTGTTTCTGTTCTCGTCTTTATTTCTTATTAATTGTATACATTCTTGATTCTTGCATATATACTATAATAACATGACATAAAAAATATATATATCAACCAAAGAAAAAAAAACATTTCACTTTTGTTTAATTTGGTGACGCAGCAGAGGTGAGTGCAAGCTTGGCCGCCACCCCCACCACCACTTCTTCAAGTTCACTTCATTCCCAAGCTTGTCTTTCAATTCTCATCACTAACTTTACATATATCAAGAGAAAAGAAAGAATGCGTGGAAAGGCTGCATATGAAATAAAAAGACAAGGCAAAAAGTTCTTGACGTTTATTCAGTTTCCCTAAGGTTTGACGTGCAATGAAAAATATACAACATTCTTATTATTATCAAGATCTGTATATGTTTTTCTTTGAAAAGCATCCTAAGTAAAAGCATGGCATGAGAGATATCGACAAATGTTTTTTTTTTTGTTGCTTGGCCGTAGAGAGTGAAGCATTATGCAATATGTTTGATAGTACTGATAATATTATATCTTATTTATTAAAAAATTTATATTTTAAAGAATTTTTTTAAAATTTAAAAGTACAAATAAATGTTATATAATTCTTATATATATAATTTTTATTTTTAAGATAAAAAAAGTTAAATTTGTTTACAAAAATACTTTAAAATAAATTCACTTAAGAAAAAATTCTTATTTTGAACACTCTTAAATATCTTCTAATGTCAGATTTTAATTGGATAAATTTTTATAAAAAATTTATTTTAAATTTTTGTTTATTTTATATTAAAAGAGAGTTTGAGATAATAGAATTTGGGTGGTAGGTTAACGCGGCCCGTACATCAATAAGCAATTCAAAAGTTGATCATATTTGTAGATACTTTAACAATATAATTGATGATTTTAAGTGCATTATAGTTAAGAAATCAGAAATATATATCTTTATTTTTTGTAGGGTGTCTTATGTTTATTCACAAAGCGATCCAAAAATATATTTTAAAAAAATGAATCATTAAAAAAATAAATAAATAAAACTTTGATCCAAAAAAAGTTACTTATAAGATCAATTACGAATAAGTAAACTAAGTCCTATAACTGAAGAGGGCCTAACTAATAAAGAGAACCGACCAAATTACAGTGGTGGACTGTTGAACCACCAAATGGGCCGGCCCATTTAATGGGGTCGTCTTTCCCGCGTGTTTTTCGATTTCCGTGCCTTCTCTTTCTTCATTTTTATTCTTTTCTTTTGCTCTCTGTCTTTGCGTGCCTCTCACACCAAACTCTGTCAAAAAGTGGAACTGTTTAAATTGATTGTTTAAAAAAAATTTAAATTCTAAATTTTCTATGATGTAGCAAGGCGGTCTTAGTTAATTTCTCGTAATACGAGTTAGATAGGGACGAGACTAAAAATCAGTTTAAAATTAATTATGAAATAGAATTTTTATTAAATAAAAAATATTTTTATTTTTTAAAAAAATGTAATAAAAAAATTTTATAAATTTTTAAATAAATTTTCTACATTATCTAAAATTTTAAATATTTATAAAATACATATTAGAAAATATAAAATAAAAAAAATTAAAAAATAGTGTGTGGAATGCAATTCCAAACGCACTACACATTGTTAGACTTATAATTGAAATTGTGAAGTTTTTATTTTCTCAACATGATTTCATGATTAAGGGTTTTTTTGTTTTTAATGTCAATCTGCATGAAAACATGCATTGGGACAAATTGGAGATGAAATTATGAATGATTTTTGTCTGTTAAAATAAAATTAAATATATCCATGCATGAAATGAGTGCGTATATATTTCTGCTCTTTGTAGACATGCAAATCCATTGGAGATGATTGTTGTTGGATTTTGTGGCTAATCAAATTTTGCAGTATATGTATATAACTACAGAGATGAGAAGAAACGTGATGACACTTTCTTTTGCATAATAATTACAAGTAGAAGGCAAAGCACGCGACATAAACTACGAATGGAGTCGAATGTAAGTAATGCAAATTGCTTTACATAACTATGATTGAAGTTTTCTAGCAAATTTGCAAACAATTGTTGATTCTCTCTAGTGTTTTTCTTACTGCATGAATTCCAGCTTGTCTTTGTGGGTCTTCATCAACTACCATTATAGCAATAATCAGTACAGACTTCAAACAGAGCGGCCCATAACAGAAAGAGAACCCCTGCATGATTTCTCTTTCAGAATTTTGTCTACCATTTTCTCTTCTTCTAGAGCTCAAATTCGTAGTTCAGTTTCCAGAAATTGTTTTCCTTCCACATAATAACTGTTGATCTGATAAAGAAAGAGAGAGACAGAGAGAGGTAATTATCACCTCGCTCAAAGTCGCTTAAATTATAGATCTTTTATATCCATCTCTCAATGGTTACCTTTCATCTTAATAATGAATTCCTGATTTCTTTCTAATGGAGCATTCCAACTTTTCTCAATACATGAACACCGTAGAGAAGTTAGAATTTGTATCTGGTCCCGTAGGTTCGATGATTGAGAAATGAAACATTTCTTTCTAAGGGAAAACAGTTCTTTAAGGTACCCCTGATACCTTATGTTATTGGTTCATCAATAATAATCGATGAATATGAGTATGATGATCCTGAAACATAAAACCCGTTCAAAGAAAGTTCATTCCAACGAACTAGCATGATCAGCTCAACAAAAAAAAAAAAAAAAGTTCGTAATCTTGTCAACTTGGTGTAGAATTAGTTTTACAATGGAGAAAAAAGAAAAAGGTATAATTAAGATTAGCGTCGCATGCATGAAATTATGATTGAGAAAGAATACATGGAGCCAGTTTGCTGCTAAGTACTCATGAAAGAAGATAATCCAGGATTACAATCACGTATTCAGAGTTAAGTAGCCATGCGAAGAGATTTGGTGATAAAAACTATTTTAGACAAACAAATGCAAATCCACATTGGATTGTCTGAAATATCGCATTCCATGATTATAATCATCAAAAGACATTTATTATGCATTACGTACTGCAAAGTTAAACAAACAACTCTGCGTACACCATAACATAGCTCTTCTATTTGTAATGCCCATAAGTAATATGAACTCTAGAGGTTCTATAAGCCCTGAAGAATTAACTAAGATTATTTACCTACTATTACAACGTACTTTTGGAATACAAAGTACCGTTGGTTGAATGTTAACATTTTACCAAGTTGAAAACCTAAAACTCTACAATATTACCATAACGAAAACCACAAACCACTGTACAAGATTTCCTCCCTCCACTAAACATTCATTTCATTCCCGATACAATGATGTCACTGAACCGCAGCAGCTGCATTATTGCTGGGCAGCTTATGAGATCTGGAAGCCTCAGAAGTTTGCGTATCACTACAAGAGTTAGCTGCATTCTGCTGACTTCCAGAAGATTCAGAACCTGAACCATTGCAAGGCTGGCTATGATCGCTTTTAGATTGTTGCTTATCCTGATTTTCTTTAGCCTTGGAGTTCAGAAACCGACCTCCACATCCTCTAGCTCTCTTTAGAGCATGCAAGTGACGCGATTCATGTAGATATGGCTGCAGTATGAATACGGAATACATAAATACAAACAGCCAATACTATTATGACTCCCTTGTCATGTCCTGTTTGTCCCTCCATGTGTCAGTGGGAATGGGATGCGATACACCATCTAGGGATGGGTGTGGGTGTTGAAAACCCATGCTGGATTTCAACATGGAGGGACTCATGGAGGACACAGCTTTTTTAGTAAACATTACAAGAGAGACTAAGGACGTTGGACAAGAATGTAAGCAAACAGGGTTCTAAGTGCACATGTCAGAAATACAAAAGAAAGTATTTAAGCATATATGAGCCAGCATGTCCAGAACACCATCCAAACTGCTGCAATGTAATGACTTAAGAGGACCACTTCAAGAACATAGTAAGTACAATGCAAATTTAAGTCTCAGATCCTTCAAGCTGCTCTTAGTTAGATCTACATGGAACTACCCGGATAGCTTCCAATTTAACAAATCTATGAAGTCCAGTTATGTTTATTGCTCTAAGATGAATAAGACCTGGCTCAAGTAAGACCTGCAGGGCTTGCACGTACGCAAATTCAGGCAGGCTGGCCAGAACAGGTCAGTGAACCAGATCCTCGAACCAATAAACGAGTACCATAATAGGTCAAGAATGTGTCTCCACAATAAAGCATTCCTAAGAAAGCCTGAGGAAGACATACCTTACGAGTTTTTATTAACTTATTTTCTGACTCAGCCTTAGCACGAGACTGCCGCCTTCTAAGGATGCCATGATACTGCTTTGCATTGACATAGACAGGCTCCTCAACAGCATCTGTTGGCAAGGGGATCCCAGCTTGAGGCATTCCCATCATCTGCAGGTGTATATAAAGTGACTTAAATTGTCGCAGAAGAGCTACAGCAAGGGTGCTAGTGAAACTACTACATTTATTGAAGCTGGCACATAGTAACTATGAGAAAGAAACCATACAGCAGCTTGTCCACTGTATGCAGCAAGAACACCTGCATAATATGGATCCATGCAAGGGTAAGCAATCTGCCCCTGCAAAAAGCAACATTGATCTGTCTCAATTCCATTGTCCAGGGAAGTTGCCCAAAGAGAACTATGGGGTTGCAGTTAACAGAGGTACGAAACCGAATACTTCAAACAGCTCCCTGTCCAATGTGCGCAATTGTCAATCCCAGCACAATTTAACTCTTAAGATTGAGGTATCACCTAAAACACTGCTGTAATTTGCAGTATCACACACATGCAAAAAAAAGTCATATTTCATGAATGTTATCTATCTTAACCAGTCCAATCTTTTGAGGCCAAGTTCGACTGGTGCTACACGACAATACATGTTACATATTAACATGTCGAAGTATCATGTAGAGAAGAAAGAAATCCAATAGAAATGGCAAATATAAAAACCACCCAATCGTGAACATGATAATCACTATGTCAACAAAACTACCATTGTGGGACCTACACCCAGATGGCCTGGAGGGATCATGTATGCAGAAGTTGGTGCAGCCACCTCTGGGTTGAAGCTCCCAACAGCGGATGAATGATGCAGTATCCCTGCTTGTGGACGTGGTTGCTGCTCATCGGATCCGTTCTCATCTGCTCATTAGCAATGGCATGATAAACATTGTTGAACAATACAATCAGACTTATCAATTGGAAGTAGAAAGATATACTCGATAAGTTCAAATATCTTGGTAGCAGACTTAGTGATAGATGCAATTAGGTCGAGAGAGCCACCCTACTGAAAAAGAGGGCACCAGCTTCTTTAGAAGTGACAACTTACAAGGACAAAGATGAGAATAATGGCAAGAAGCAAACAACAATCTCTTTTGCTTCTTCGTTGGTGTCATCATTCAGAGTTGCTCTACTACTTTTTCTTTCTCTTTTTTCCCCTCTTTCTGTTTTGGTTCAAAATTAGTCTATCTTAAAAATCCAATGAGACCACAAAATGTGAATTGCACTCAAGTTCTAAAAGATTTCTTGCTTTGATCTTCTGAAACAAAATGGAAATTCACTGAAAGAATAAATTCCATTGGCCAGTCCATTCAAATGCAAGAAATTTGCAAACGGAAGTGTTCTTTTAAGATACCAGCACTGCCGGGAGTACAAGTATCGCAAACTAAAAATATATACACCGAAATTGGTAGAACAGGGCATAAGGTAAATCACAAAAACATACCAGACAAATCATGAGCTGAAGAGGTCATTTCTTGTCAAGTGAGCAACCAAGCGAGATGTACAGGAGTAAATATCTTCAGAATGGACAAATGAAGCAACAAAGAGCTAAATATGTGCTACAAGTAGATGCTCATAACAAATTATTCATTATTTCTCACATCCTCATGCAAACCGTATCAATTGTTCGGATCTTCATGAATACACTTCCCTATAAGGGAAAAACAAAGTTGTTAGAGATAGTACTTGAAATGAAACAGATAAGCAATTACTTAAAGAGAACACACACCTTAATCCATCAAGATTTTTTCAGATCGAGATCAGACTTCAGAAATAAAAATAATGCAACAAGAAGCGGACTTGGATATAGAAGAAAGAAAACATTACAAAACCCTCTAAACAATAAGAGAATTCTAATTTTGCAGCTAAAATTATCCCATCCTATACTATGTACAGATCATTAAATTTCTTTAACAATATTACTCATAGAAATATGATCTACAAACACACAGGACTACTTCAATGATTTAAAAATGTTAAAACATAGACAATCAAAGCATCACACAGTATGTTCTCAGAATTAAGTTTCACCAGCATGTTCATGAGTGTCTCACATGAGTGTTAGATTGATTGAGCATAAATTTTTGTTTGGGCTCAATTTCTTCCATGAGCTCTTGATCATTGGAAACAAGAGAATATTAGGTCCATTCAAGTACATCTCCGTACTGGAATGAACATGAACACTGCTCTAGGCTAGACTATTTTTTCGGATATTAAAGGTGATTTGTAAAAGGTATTGAAGTGCTACTACCACACATCTTCATCTATGGCTCAGGCAAGAAAGATGAGCGGCTAAATCAAGTCAATGAATATAGACTAAAGATTTGCTCCATAATTCTCAAGATTCAATTTTTTCTTACTCATAGTCATCTGAAATTTGATATTCAAATAAAAAAGTTCTCTCTTTCAACAAATTTAAACATATCAAACTTTTCCCTTCCAAATTAATCCATGAGCTTCGCACTATTGACTTGACAAAATGTCAACCTCCAAATTTCAACTGCCATACAAAGGATCATCTTCACAAATCCTCTACGTCGACAATCTATCTAGAGCTAGTAAATATTCTCAATGCAAACGAAGCCCAAATTGTTTACTATGAGAATTCCCAATAGAGAAACAAGCTAACCAAATCTTCCATATAATCTTCATAAACCTTTCAACCTGCAATTCATGCAATAACATGCAAATTCCCCAACCAATCAATGACAATATTCCACCAAGTATACGAATCAGTAACTGTAAATCTGAAGCAAGAATTCTTTTAGAAAAACACTAGAAAGACAATTGATCCTGAGTAAACCCAATCAAATACAGATTCAAACAACACAATAAATAAACAAACTAGCTAATCGCGTTGGCGAATTGCTTACCAAAGCTCTGAGTCCGTACTGCTCCCAGAAGAAAGATGACCTGACTGTTTGAGAGCTTCGAAGTCGATACTCTTTATCACCGTACTCCCTATCTATCAATCAATTTCTTAAATTCAATATCCAAGATAAACCCTTTTATTTTTATATCAAAAATAAAATTGATTTAAATATAAGAACTTTTTTATTAAAAATTTTATTTTGTGGAATATGGAGTGAAGGAAGAAAAGTCAAGAAAGAGATAGGTGGGTTACCTGGCGGCAGTTTGAAAGAGTGGTGAAGATCGAGAATGTTCACAAAGAGCGATCGAGCCAATTTCAGCCACACGTTTCTTTGTAGGTCCCCCTCCTGGAAATGGCGTTCGAAATAAATAATTAGCTCTGTAATTGGGCCTAACTGGGCCGAGCTAACTTGGGTAAACCGCATAAAGGCCCTTTAGAATAATTAGCAGCTGTTTTAAATTAGTTGATTACTACTTGAGAAATTCAGTGCACCCGTGAGCTCCATCGAAGTCCAATTCTTCGATTCAGATGTTTACTTTTTATTCTAAACTTTATTTTATTTATTTTTATTTTTACATTAAAAATTATTTTTATTAAAATTTTATTTAAAATTTATTTTATTGTAGTTATCACATCAAATTTTATTTTAATTTGATTTGCTTTCACAAAAATTATTTTTATAAAATTTATGTTTATATAATTAAAATACCAGTTTAGAAGTTTGTGTTCATATATTGTGGAAGCAAAGATTTCATGTTGTCCTCGCAAACCACTCGTAGGTAGTGTTTGAATATTTTTCTAACTCTATTTTATTATAATTTTTTATTTTAAATTCTCAATAAATTTTCTATTACAAATTTTTTTAAAGAATTAAAAAGATAAAAAACTTTTATATCTTAAAATTTTATTATACTTACTTTTATTATTTTTTTAAATTAAAAATTAAAACATATTTTTTTAAAAATTAGAACATTTATTGTAAAAACGTTTTATTTCAAAAAACACTCCAAACATTTTTTTTGCTTGAGATTTAAGTTTTTCTTTTCTTTTCTATTTACAAGAGAATGTTGGTCTAGTTAAACATGTTACAGGAATCTGAGACAAATATGCCTGTGTTTGTTTCTCATCGCTACTTTTCACCATCAATTGCTAGCTTGTTGTCACGCTGAAAAATTGGGGCCAAAACTCTCGTTTAGAAGCAATAGGCCCAAGAATGCTTACATCCTTAAAAATTATGAAATTCTCTAAAACTAATAGAAATAAACGTTCTCCTCCCTAGAGGTGCAAAAACTGGCGGACCGAGTCGGTCCGGATATAGAATTTTAGATCCGGTCCGACAGTCCGTTATATATATTTATTTTTTAAATAATAAATTTAAATAATATTTAAAAATATTATTAAATATAAAAAAATTAAAAATAATTTTAAAAATTATTACTAAATATAAAAAGCTTAAAAAATAATTTTAAAAATTATTATTAAATATAAAAAAATTATTATAATTTCTAATATGTATATAATTATATATTTGAACTTGTACTTGGAATATTTTCATTTAAAAATAATTCAGAAAATTGTTCAGTCAGGTCTTCATTGTGAGTTGTATGCTGCATTCGTTTGACTGCAAGTTCCCAGTCTTTCAAACAAATTAACACTTCAACCATCTCACTAGTAAGTTGTGTTCTGCGTTCTTCAATTATCCTTCCAGCTATACTAAATGCCGATTCTGAAGACACCGTTGAAACAGGAATAGTCAAAATATCACGTGCTAATTGAGAGAGTACTGGATATCTTGTTGAATGTGTTTTCCACCAGTTCAAAACATTAAAATTTTCTGGGTTTTCATCGTCTTCTACAATGACAGTATCACCTTCAAAATATTTGTTCAAGTCCGAAGAAGATTGCATGCTGCTTGAAGTTGAAAATGGTGTTGAACTTGAGCCAGGCTTGATGGAGATCAAAGACCAATTGATCATTTTTTTGTTCTTGCTTTGATGAGTTTGTGCCGGTGCCGCTTGTTGTTGTTGATTTCGCAAATTACCAAACCTAACTTCATAAAGATCATAAACTTCATACAGCTTGTTACGAGCGTTAAGTTATTTGCAATTGAATATCGAAAATATCTAAATACATACCAATATATGTAAGAGTATTAGTAAAATATACAAATTTAAATCTAGGATCTAACATAAATGCAAAACAATATAAAAGAGAAATATCAGACCAATATTTTTTTAATTTTTTAGTCATTATTGTAACTATAGGTCCAAGTAATTCATCTATTGTATGCGAATATAGCATAGTAGCTATATTAAGAATTGAATGTAAAACTAATGGAGAAGTAGAATAGTAAATACCAGATAATAAAACAGTAGCATCATAAAAAGTTTCTAAAAATTCTACAAGTTTTTCAGCAATAATCCAATGAGTTTCAGTAAATATATTGTTACCCATTCTTGTATTATAAAAAATCATAAGCACATTTTTATAATCTAAAGTACTTTTCAACATTAGATAAGTAGAATTCCATCTTACTAGCATATCAAGGTTGAACTTTTGGGGCTTTAGATGTTCTGCTATGCAATATCTTTTAAATTCAGCTAAACGTTGATTTGAACTAGTAATCCAAGAAATAGCAACGCGAATATCATTAATCTGATCACTTACCAGCTGCATATCTGATTGTACGATTAAATTGATAATATGGCAAGCACAACATTGATGTAGTAAAATTCCTCCCATGTATGAGCTCAGCTCCATCTCAAGAAATCGAATTGCTTTGGTATTTGCTGAAGCATTATCTAGGGTGATGGAGACAATGCGGTTGCTTATACCCCATTCTTTAACTACACTTATAATGCGCTCAGAAATATTTTTAGCATCATGTGTGGAATCAATAAGTCTAAAACTAATAATTCTTTTTTGCATAATCCATTGTGAATCTAAATAATGAGCAACAACACTTAAATAATCTTGTTTAGCTCTACCACTCCAAATATCGGATGTTAAATAATAGAAAAATTTAAAAAGTTAATTGATTTTAATATAGTGCGCATTTTATTGTAATAAATAATAATATCGCTTCTAGTAGTTGTTCTACTAAGTTTTTTGAAATTGTGGACAATATGCTCTTTTAATATGTTCTTCATAAAAAGATGACTCACCAAAATTAATAGGTAAATCCATAGCACAAATCATACTGGGCAAGAGATTCCTAGCTACATTAGAATCATAAGACCAAGTACTTACTTGAACCATCCGTGTTGAATTGAAGTTGAGTTTGTGAAGGTTCCTTCCGATTTGTTTTTGAAAGCACATTTTTTTACCATGTGCTAGTAAATGTCTGCACCGCACTAGGATTTAGCGATTAAAAGTTTATTGCAAAACTTACATTTCGCCATTTTTGATTGAGTACCATCACTTAAAGATTTGTATATTCAAAGAGGTGAAATAGTTCCAAGCTTCAGAAGTTGGGACTTTTGAACGTTTTGTTGTTGTCGATGTCGATACTGAAGCCGAACTACTTCCAACACTTGGAATTGGAGGAATTTCGTTACATCTTTGATGAAAACTTTTTCTTGGAAGAATATCATCTCCTTTCTTCATACGGGCAACATCTATTTCCTCCAAATTTTGATCGTCCATGCCATAGTCATCCAAATTAATGGCATGAAAATTTGGATCTATTTGAAATAACAATTAAAATTTTGATAATTAAAGAAATGTGAATTTAAAAAATAAAGCAAGAAATAATTTCTTTTATATTTTGTGTAAGATTGAGTAGAATAAAAATGAGATTTGAAAGAAATGTGTGAAAAATAAATGAGAATATGATGTATTTATAGGTGAAAAGTTGAATTTAAAAAAAAAAAAATTAATGTTGCTGGCAGCCAACGGTAATGTTACCGTTGGCTGACGTCATGCTGCCCGATTCACCAGGCCGGACGGACCTAATACCGAACTAAATGGCCGGACCGTGGGTCGGCCCGTTTGGCCCGGCCCAGATTTGTATCTCTACTCCTCCCGAACAAAATAATCTTCATTATCTATTATGAATAAAATAAAGAAAATTTTCTCTTCTATTTATAGCTTTTTATATTTTAATAGACAATGAAAATTATATTGATCGAATCATAAAATATATTTCTTCATAATATTTTCTAATAGAACGTTATTTCTGATTTCGATCAAAATAATATCCAATGTTTATTACGAGGTAAAGAGTTATGAATAGAAAAGAGAAAATTTTTCTTCTATTTAGTGCCCTTCATATTTTAATAAACAGTAAAAATTACTTTGATCAAACGGACGGACGGTGAAGAAAGTTTCTCTATAACGTTTTTCAAAATATATAATATAAGATATCTTTTTGAGAAAGTATCCAAATAGTCCAGAGAATTTCATAACTTTCTGGGATGTAAGCATTCGGGCTTCTTAATGAGAGTATTGGCCGAAAGTTTTCAGCCGGTGACTATTGTGCTGCAGAAGCAGAGGCATTATCAGCAGGCTTGTTCTCAGGCTGGCTGGTGATGGTGTTCCCTTCTTCTAACTTCGCTACCTTCGTGCGTTCTTCCTCTGCAGCCTTTGCCGTATCATACGAAGCATGTAGCCCTAACAAGAAGTAATATATCAGCAGCGCCGCCGTCCATATACCGAACCGCATGAACGATTTCCCATCGATCGAACCGAGCAAGAAGAAATTGATCCCGATTGACGCAGACGGCAACCAAGGCACCATTGGCACTCCCCATAATCTCGGTTTCCTTGCCTGAGGCACAAACCACCACAGCCCAAGCGTTGACAAGAACCAAACTGGTACTGTGACTAAATATCCAACCCATTTAGTTGTTGCCGCCCAGTAGCTAGCCGTTGCAATCGACGAGGCTATTATAAGCGTAAGGAAAAAGACGAGCTTGTTTCGGTTGGTGTCCGTCGTCTCTCCGGAGACGTAGTATCTCCGGACAAGCAATGCCACCGCAACAAGCATGAATATGAACAGGGTGGAGATGGATAGAAGGTTTGCAAGAATACCAAGTTCGGTGAAGAAGGCGATCACTGCAGTTGCGGCAAGCATGACGATGGTGGCATTGATCGGTGTTCCCGTGCGGTCATGCACTTTGGCGAGCCACGGCGGAACCATATGTGTTCTTGCAATATGCGTCAAGTACCGTGCCTGACCGACGGCACTAACTAGAAGCACTGTTGTCATTCCCTTCAACGCGCCAAAGGCGACGATATACTTTGCCCAGTCCATTCCGACAGCTTTGAAAGCAACGGAAAACGGCGCATCCGGATCAATCTGGTCGTACGGCTGCATCAAGCAAAGCGTAACAGCGAGCAAGCAGTACGCCAGCGTAGTTATCGACATTGCACCGACAAGACCTATCGGAATATCCTTTCCGGGATTCTTCGTCTCCTCAGCCATTGTCGACACAGCATCAAATCCTATGTATGCGAAAAAGAGGACCGCCGCTGCGCTGAAGATTCCGCGACTACCCAGTGGAGTAAATGGAGTGAAGTTACTCACATCAGCTTTGGTTAGACCAGCGACGATAATGAAGACGATGACAACAAGGTGTATTATAGAAGCAACATAGTTGAATCTTGAAGTTCCCTTAGTGCTTATCACGGCAAGGAAACAGACGATAATTATCACGGCGACGGCGATGGGATCGAGCTTGTTGTAGTCGTTGGCAAGGGCATGAGCGTGAATACGGAAATCGTCTGGGTCATGGTTGAGCAGAGTTGCAAAGTAAGATGTCCACGATCGTGCCACGGCAGCTCCGCCGATTACGTATTCCAGTAGAATGTTGCCGGCGGCGATGAATGCGACGAAGTCACCAAGCTCTACTCTCAAGTACGCAAATGAACCACCTATCCAGTAATTTATAATTAAAACAATAATATAATCATTAAGAACTCATCACAAATTCATAAGTAAATCACGTCACCGCATAGTGTGCAATCAATCACCTAATAGTTTGATTCTTTTTTAAGCAAATCATAGATTGACGAGTCCCCAGAGGAACCAGATAAGCAAGAGCAAGACGATTAATTTTAAACAAATCATGAAAATGACCAGTTTTTGTTTACCTGCGACGGGGATCTCGACGGCGAACTCAGTATAACAGAAAACGGAAAGCATGGACGAAATACCAGAAACAGCAAACGAGAGCACGACAGCAGGACCAGCATCGTTACGAGCTTCTTGACCGGTGAGAACGAAAATACCAGCACCAATAACAGCACCCATACCAAACCAAATCAGATCCCACCATGAAAGGTTCTTCTTCATCTCGTGCCCGCTACGTTGCCGCACTTCTGTTAGTTCAGTTTGCTCTAGTGAACGTGAAGTTAACCGGTCCATGAACCGTGGTCCTGTCTGCGCCACGGCTTTCCGGTAGTTCGACCAGTTCTTGAATGATTCTTCCGGAAGGAAATCATCTTTGCTGAATGGACAAACTTTATTTCTTCTCCTCTTTACAGCAACTGGTTGCAAATCGCCGTCTACTTCCATATGCTTCTCCGGTGAGTTACAGTATTTTGAACTGAACTATAACTATTGTTTTGGAAGAAGACAACAAATGAGACGAAATGGTAGGAATAGATTCTATGTATATATATTTAATAATGGTAATATTGTAAACCGCAATTATTGGATAAGGTAAATTAATGGACTAAAAAAAAGAAATATTCAACGATGGCGTTCTGAAAATACAAGGGAAGAGAATGAACTGAATTGGGAAGGGCATGTTGGGACAGCTTTTTTTTTTTTGAATTATTTATTTTGTATTTTTAATAAAATTTTTAAATATTTTAAATTTTTTTTAAATATAAAAAATTTTACGTCATAAAATTTTTTAATAATTATTTTTAAAAAATATAATTTATTTTAAAAATAATTTTTTTTCAAAAATTTATTCTTAGTAAGCACTTCAAATATCTTGTTATAGACAGACGGATGGATTCTTTACTATCGAATCTCCGGTGCGCCAAAACTCTATGGGAAAAGAAAATTGAAATGAAGACATGGACAAGTTAGACCTAAGTGTGAACGAAGACTTTTGTGTAAATTTAGATTGGAGCTAGCACAACGTTAATAAGCTTTAGATTTCGTTGAACAAACGCAACAATTTTTTATTTATGTTAGTAATTAATGTTGATCTGTTGATATTGTGTTCGCTATTTTGCTTGTTCTCTTAACATTTAACTATTTAAGCTTGGAGTAGGGAAAGGTCACCAAATATATGAAACAAGTGTTTGCTGGATCTGTTTCAACACTGTACAATCGAGTAAACATATTACGTGTAACACCTATGCGAACATTAATATATGGACTCTTAATTAGATTCTCATGAATTTTTCTTTTTAATGTAAATCGGAAACTATAGTACTTACCAAATTGGTTTCTTCCACAAAACACTACTAGGCGTAATCTGAACACGATGGCAAAGCTCGTAGTTTGATTTTTCTAACAAAATACTTTTCTCGTAAGCTTTTGGACGAACTTATAGTTTGGAAAACAAAGCCAGGGAAGACTTAAAGTCAACCAAACAAAATTATAGTTCAATGTGAAACAGATGACGAATAAAAACAAAAGCAGTATAAATAGTATACAAAAATTGATTGATATTTACCTCACATCTATCCTAGACTATAACTATCACCCACTTATTATAATTATAATAGATGCCATCCAGCAAAAACCAGAATTTAAGTCAAATTCTTTCCTGCATTGTGTGAACTAACATCTTCCAAGTTCATGCAATTTTTTGTCACTAGAAACCAATCAGCATAGCCAAGAGTTGCCAGGCAAACTAAGTCATCACATGCTTGTTGCTTCAAAAGACATACAAGGAAAGGACATAGAGATGCTTTCTCTTAATATCAACGTCAAACCACTACATGCGTAACGTAACTTAATCACGGAACTGAAATTGAGATTTTGAATCTACAATGGATTGAATCAAGATGCTGAAATGATACTCGAAACTAGTTCTATGATTCTACCCATGCTCAGATAATAAGCTTGCGTAACAGAATAAAGAGTTTTCTTATGAGAATCCATGACATCTTGTTCGTCTTAAGGTTCTCTTCTTTACAAGGTACCGTCGGTTTCAGATTTCATAGAAAAACTTGCGCTTACTTGAAAGTCTTTGATATGACGTAAAGATATCAGTTCGAAAAAAGCCCAGCAAAACAGTCACATAAATTCTCATACTTGTTCTCATTCTGCAGAGTTGCATTTTCAACGTATAGTTAAAAGAAAATTCTAAAAAAACAAAGACAATTGGTTGCCAGTAGCCGTTTTCATATGTAAAGGGAGACGACAAATATAAAAGCCAAAACCCATAACTCCTATTTCTAATTTAGAAGATGATAATTCTCTAACAAAAAGGACATGTATACCCTACTTATCAGTAATAGTGGGGAGAAAAGTTAACAGGAAAATAGAAAAATCAACTCAACAAGAGAAACCTGAAGGTATCCACCTTGGCAAGACTGGAAACATTAAAGCTCCTAATAAGAAGGAACAATCTCACATATAACTTTACATCAAAACCAAAGTTTCAAAAAAACATGACTTCCACCCCAGACTAAATTGAGAGATATTTACTTGGAAAATAAACTGGGAAGATAGCTGCAGACAAAGAGCAATAAGATTCTAAGATCCAGAGAATATATACACCAGTTGTTGCTGCTTTCAAACCAAACATCCTGCTCTTATCTACATGTTCCAAATAGCTAACTAGATAGGTGCCTCTGAAAAGCACAGCATCAAACACGGATCATCTGCAACGTAGAAAGCAAGATTGATTGAAAATGAAACTTATATCTCGGAAAGACATCAAAGAATCAAAGAAGCTGATTAACAGGAATTAAATGCGAAGCAGTCATGCTTAAGGAAAGGCCACACTTACTCAGATCTGGGCATGCAAATGATTTAATCATGTGACACTTTTAAAAGACAGGAGAACCAATTTCTATTACGTTATAACACAAAAAGAATATCTTAAACAAAAGTGAAATGGAAGAAAAGGTTTTAAGTAAAGTAGATTATAATATTCAGGAGGAAAGAAGGTAGATGCAACTTAGCAGCACAGGAATATTTTGTGTCATTACAGGTGAGAAAATACAATGAGATGCGAAATCATAAACAAAAAAGCAGCAGAGCATATAATAGCCACAGCAATACATGAAGGTATCGATTTCCTCTCAGTCTTAGCCATTATGCAATTGAAATAAAATAATGTATACACTAGATTTCAGTTCAGATGGGACGCTAATGAAGAATCTCAAAAAAGAAATGCTATATACCTTAGAGGAATTTCTGTTCCTGAGAGAAAGCAAAGCTGCCTCAGCAAAAGCCTGAGCAGCTTCAGCTTCAGCTTCTGCAGCCTCTGCTTCTCTTGCTGCTTCTTCAGCCTCAAGCATTGCGGCTTCTGCTTCTGCAACTGCCTGTGCAGCAGCTGCTGCAGCTTCCTGAGCATTCATATTTCTCATACGAGACAACTCTGCATCAATTTGGGATTTTGTCAGAGCTTTAAGCTCGTTCCTTTCTTGCTGCAGATGCTCCTTCTGCTTTCCCTCTGCAATCACCACCTTCAGGCTTCTGCTCGATGACGAAGACCTTGTTGCTATCCTGTATTTGTGGTTTACCTGCTATGGCATAGGATGTCAGAGATAAAGCACAGCTTCTGCAGCCAACAGCTCAAAGCATTCTATTTAATTAAATCCAGGAGATGATGCGTATTAGACCACAAGACAACCTAAGACACTCCACTGTTATCAACAAATATAGATTTGTTACTTATAAACGGTGCTCTGCTGAACAGCAATAAAAAACTAATGAAATCTAGGGTTTCTTACTAAGGGGCCCCAGAAGGTCTCCTAACACACTAATTAGTTTCTTTGAAAGAAGTCTACATTTCTTTTATACCACGGATGACAACTAATTAATTTTTTTAGAGCGGTTTAAATTTAAAAGATAAAGAAACTAATTAATGCGAGTTTTGGAGGGTTAGTTTAGACAAGCAATTCGAAGGAATAAATGAAATTGCATGAATAGTCGATGAACCAGCACATTTAGGGTGCGTTTGGGAGTGCTTATGAAATAGAGCTTTTCTAAAATGAAGAATATTTTTGTCTTTTTTGAAAAACAAGCTCTATTTTTTTACTTCCAAAAACATAATAAAAATATGCAATAAAAAGATCTCACTCCGTAGAATTTTTCTACACTTTCTAAATTTTTAAATAAATTTTTTATATACTTATAAAATATATATTGAAAAACGTGAAATGAAAAAAAGTGGATAAGCTGCGTTTGAAACGCTATGCCAAACGCAGCCTTAAGGGTGTGTTTACCTTTAGGTAAACTCACTTTTTTAAAAGTGAGTTTAAAAAACTAAATTCAAAATTCAAAATATTAATAAAAAATAATTTTTTATATTAAGTTTGTATTAATAGTAAGTTTTAAAATTGAATTTAAAAAAAAAATTGATAGAAAAAATTTATTTTAATTTTCTTGTTTATTTTATATTAAAATGAGTTTGAAAAAAGCGGAGTTTGGGTGGTAGGTAAACACGCCCTTTAGTTTTTAGCTCACAATTCAGGACATGTATGAAATTCCTAACAAGATCTATCACATTCAAATTAAAACATCAATGGTAAGTGTTGATCTCTAGTATGAAATTACAACCACCTTAACTAGCCTTCCTGTTTCAGCCATTGACCTAAGTTTCTCAGAAAGTGACCTCTGAAAATCTGGAGGTGGCCAGTACTGATCCTGCGATAAAACAAAATATGAAAATTAAAAGTACCCATAAATAAGAATACAATTGCTAGAATGCTAAAACTTTGAAATGCTGACATTAGAAGAAGAAGATATGCTTTCTAATACCAAGTAACAAGCTGTTACATTGAAACTCTGTCAATTAAGAAAGATCTCAGGATAACTAGGAATATTAAATTATAAAAGGCTAGGACTTTCATTATCAGAAAGTGGAGCAAATTATTTGAGTACTGAAGTTCGACTTTCAAGAACTGATGGAATAGGATGTTTCCACAATGTGGACTGTTCAAGACGGACCACCATCCAGATTACTTGAAACCAACAAAAGTGCATCCTCCAAAATGGATTATGGATAACAATTACAAACATGTGAAAGAAAAACAAAAGAAACACACAGTAGAATCGAGCGCAAAGAAACATTTTAGGAAGTAAAGATCCTGACACTACAACTCGACGAGTGTGTAACCACCATCATCAACCAACCACCTTTTAACTTACTCGTGCAAACAATAGACAGCTAAAAGAAGGAAGATGTTGCCTAAATGGTTATCAACTGCAACTCAAAATGGCTATTAATTAAAGAACTATGCAAGCATTATTTCAGCACTTAAAAAAATTATGAGCAAGACACGCTACATAAAATTGCTGCCATAAGTGTGTGCTTTATGATAAGCCAAACATGCGCTAAGGGTAGAGATGTACTTCTATGTATGCTGCAATGGCATTCTTGCTACATCCAGAGGGCTCCTTCAGGGTTGTAATGGCTTCCATAATCAAACTGTCTAGCCTATATGCACAAGGAAGAAAATGCTTTCTCAAAATTTCAAATATAGAAAATATATATAATAAATAAGAAAATATTAATTTATCTAATGAAACAGTAAACAAATAAGTGACAAGTTCAAGGCCAACAGTGTCAAAATACATCATGATGAAAAATGACTGGAAATAAATACCCCAAAAATTGTGTCCTTTTACAAGCATGAATTGTGTTTCTTCATCTTTAATTACATTAAGGCCCCAATTAAGTCCCTGAAAAACATGTCAAGAGATTGCTTATTTGTGATTTTGCAAACCAGCAGAAAGCAAGACAATAATGATACAATAAGATGCAACTCCTTAGCCCACTTTCACATGCTGATTATTATCATTCACAATCTTTTTTGTGAATAGATGCAGTGAGGCAACTACATCTCTCTGCTGGGTGCATCTGGACATACCAAGTCTCCACATTTATAACATTCACGGTAACATCTCAGTTGAAAATTGCTCAGAACCGTACAAATCAATTTTATGTCAAAAGAACTCCAACTTAAATAAGCATAACCATCAATTAGCTTCCTCTACCAAACTAGTTTGGCAATATTCTATACGCTGATGATTGCTGTAAGGCTCATAAGAATCAAAGAAATTACAAATTTCCAGGTGGAGCCCGTTCGTACCTTGGACTACCAAAACTGAAATCCCTGTTTCTTAATTATAATTTATATATAGGAAAACAACCTTGAATAGTTTGAATTTTACTGTAACCATGAACCATAAACTCATTGCCATGGACTAACTGCATCCACATCAAAGGTGATTATATAACCTCATAATGGTAATTGTATATTCATACTTCTGACCTTGTGCAAAATGTTTTTCTCATGCAGTCTACCATGGATAATAACCTCATATAGAAGTATTAAATGAAACTAATATCATGGATTAAAATTTCAACTTCGTCAAGAAGCAAATGGAATAACTAACCTTGGCATGGATCTCTTCGGGTTACTTATCTGCAGTGATTCAGATTCGATTGCAAGAGGTTTAACATCGACTAATTCGTCTGCCGAGTCCTCAGCAATTGTACTCAATGCCAATTGGTTTTCATCCAGCTTGGGTGCTTGTTCACCTCTTTTCATGGCCACTCTAGCTCTTTCTCGCGAACCCCATCCACTTGCCATCACACTTAAGTTCCTCCACTTGTCCTAACAGCCAAGATGGTGTCATAAGCAAACTTTGCAGAATACTAGATGGGTCCATAAGTAAATCCAGTAATCTTACACTTCAAAATCAACTGCATCGCACTTCTATCCATTACCATGATGCTGAATTTAAGATAACAAATGCTCAAGCACACTCCAACAGCACTACCTTAGCAGGAAGTATTTTAGCATCAGTGCAGATGAAAGAGCAATTCTACTGTAAAAACAAATACAACATACAAAAAACCTAATATAATTTACTGTAACCTACTCAGAAGCTACGTTCCAAAAAGTGAAAAAGCAAAAATAGATTCTAAAGTATGAAAAAATCAATTGAATCAGCATTCAAGAAGACGAAAAAATAAGGGAAAGTTTTCCTACACCTTCTAATGTATAACCTGGGAATGAATTAACCCACAATTAACTACCCATACCTAATGTGCAATATCCCGACATCTTGGTCTGGTGGGAATACATAGTATCATCATCAACTAGTCCAGCAAGTCTTACGATGGAATTATCCGAACGTTCAAAAACTGAGACCCTAACATTTTCCTAGCATCATAGCAGGCAGCCGTCCAGTTTTCCTAATGAATTTCACTTGACTCTGAAAGACTTGTAAATTTACAGAGCAAATTGTTTAGGGAAAGAATTCTTTGTATACTGCAACCAAGACATTCTATCTAAGAAGACATCATTTCCACATCAGAGCTATTCAACTATCTCCAACCAAAAATCAACAGTTATGTGGCAGATAAATACTTCATACCTTGAGGTCAACATTTGAACGTAGGTATAAGATGCTACTGAATTCTGGATCTTTGAGTATGGTCCGCCATTTACCGGCACCATGCTTTACAACTCCAGCCTTAAGTGCCGCTTCCTCCTCTGCTGTCCACTTCTGCTTGGGAGCACCCATAGCAACAAGCTGGGCAAGACTTTCAGATGAATTTGAGGAAACAAAAGTTACTTCCCTGACACATAACAGTCCATGGTTTAGGACATAAAACTGACAACAATGAAAATATAGTTGATTACAAAAGAAAACCTTCCTTGCTTATCCATAAGAGGTTCTAGGCACCAAAAAAAAAAAAAAAAAAAGAACAAAGGAAAGAAACGAAAAAACTGCTAAAATCTCCAGTCAAGGGGAATATCTGCAACTAATTCTAGTTCAACAAAGCGTGAGGAGGAAATTTCATAGCTAAGAAATAAAAGGATGAGTATAAAAGCTCCAATCCTCAATCACCAATTTAGCTTGATTGCATATTTCACACAAGAAAAAGGAAACACACGCGCTCTCATGTACAGAGACATTCATCAGAGCTACCTGGAATGCTTAAGGATCAACTTAAGCTAGCATCAATTCCTGGCAAAATCCGTCATGAGAAGTCCAAAGGAAATCCAAGAGAATTTCAAAGCCTACTTAAAATTCACGTTCAAATATTCTTGAATAACGAGGCAACCGTCATAATTTATAGAAACTTAGCTCTTCAATTACCGACAGACTAATAAGTTTAATTCGTAGCTACTATTTCCATCGTTGCCAACAATAAGAGACGCAATTCTCAATTTTGAGAAAATTAATTATTCACAAACCATGACATTAATCAAGATCTGTTTCCAACCCATAGCAATTTCCAGATACGTTGGGAATCTACCGCAAATCAACTGTTCGAAAATTACCCCAACCAAAAAAACAGAAGTAATTGAAGCAAAGCGGTGAATTGTAGAAGCGAAAAAGAAGAATCCAGATTTATTTTGACTATACAAGAAACAACAACCTGTCATGGCTGCGGCGATCGTGCGGGAGAGGGGTGGGAGAAAGAGAGAGAAAGCTAGATCGCTCGATTTTTATTCTAAAGCAGTGCGGAGGATATCGAGCGTTTTAATTATTTATTATCTACTGTGTTTTGCTTAAGCAGGTCAACAATAAATACCTTTCTCGTATACGGGCAATTATTTATATGAGCACGGCCCTATTTGAAATCTTTCCATCTATTTAGGACCAAGACTAATAGGCCCATGAAAAGAGCCATTTTACGGACTCCTCTAGGATTTTTACTTTTTTTTAAATGTCCTTCCATAGATTTTCGTATATGAAAATTCCATTTTTGGATCCTTTTAAAGGAAAATGATCAACTGTAAATTGGTCATGCATGATATATAGCAAGAACAAAAACTAGTAGAGCGTGGTTATAGAGCAATTTCCGGTCCTTTGGAAGATGCCTTAGGTTCAATATCTTTACATTTAAAAGCTGTGCGACTGTTGAATGAACGCATGGAATAAGTCTGTCGAAGACTTGCTAGAAGAGATGGAGGCCTTTTATTGAAGACTTTATTTCATCTCACACCATACGTGACACGCCTAACTGAGTGAAAACCTCTTGGGAACAACAAAATCTTATCCAGTTGCCGAGCTAACCAGAGAAGGCCATGTAGGATCCAAGTATCCATACACGATCCTTGATCTTATTGTGAAACCACAGGTCTATGTGTGGACCAGATACCATCACTATAGATCCATTAATATACCATATTAGAAAATGAAAACTCTCAGACTCAAAGCAAGTAGAGGAAGACCCTCGTTCAATCACAAAACATGGCAGCTAAACTCACTGCTTCTCCGGTTATGACCACCCTTCCTCAGTTCAACGGCCTCCAAGGCCAGAAATCCACGGTGAATCTTGTGTCGATGATCAATTGTTACAAAAACTGTTGCGTCCTATCATTGTTGCTCACACGTTGTGCTGGCAGGTGATGTTGCCACAACAGAAGTCTCGTGGGAGAGGAGCTCTGGGTGCTCGCTGTGACTTCATCGGCTCACCAACAAACATTGTAAGCTATAACAGAGTTTAATCCGGACGCAACAACTTCTTATTCATTTCCATATAAGATTAATTTTGATCAAGCAATAGATAATAATCCACTTTCCTTTTACTAAAATGAAATGGCAGATAATGGTCACATCAACAACCTTGATGTTGTTCGCGGGGAGATTCGGGTTGGCTCCATCAGCAAACAGGATGGCAACTGCAGGGCTGAAGCTTGTTCCCCGTGACTCTGGCCTGCAGACTGGTGACCCTGCTGGTTTCACCCTTGCTGATACCTTGGCATGCGGTACAGTCGGCCACATAATAGGTGTTGGAGTTGTTCTAGGGCTAAAGAATATTGGTGCAATATAAACAACAGTCACAGAAGTATATATGTTCTACAGTATGTAAGTCACTTCGTGTATGCGTACTTTGAGAATGTAAATTGCTTGTTCTCGTGGAAACTAAAATTTCTTTTTCCTTCGTCGACTTCTAGCATTGGAGATGGAGTAAGATTACATCCAGAATGTAGAAAACAAAGTCCAAAAGTTCAGTTCAAGCTTGATGTCGTCTATGTGATTGAGAAATTGCAGTCTATATAAGAATCATAGAAAAATAAAGTTTTCCAAATTGAGAAAAACTTTAACAGGATTTAAAGACCTTACACTTTGGCCAATAAAGTTTCAGCAGACAACACAGCAACATACGAAGATTAAACACAAGCACTTTATACATCAGTGGGCGCAAGTTGTATTCAAGCCCAAAAGAGTTGATTTTAGGTATCAGTTCATCAATTAAAGAACACGGCTCAATAAAGCATCAAAAGACTTGAAATTTAAGGCAAGCTCTTAAGTCTGAAAATTTTCATTCTTCCGAATTTCATTTATATATAGATATACAATAGGGCTCATTTTGCAGTTCCAAATCTTCTCCAACACATAACTGAAGAGAAAGACTCCCAATGGTTAACAGAAAGAATATTTTTTAAATTTTGAACTCAACTTTCAATAGGTAGGACAACTGCTTTACTATTCTACAAGCAAATACTGCTCTTAGTTCTTTATTTAAGGTAACCATTATGAAAATGCGCGCTAAGCTTCCAATATCATGTTTTGTACATTCTATTCAAGCCATCTTCTACTTCTCCCACTTCTCAAGTTCTTTTAATGCTGCCTGTTTTCTTATGAGGCATGAACATAGCTGAAGCAAATGAGAAGCTCAAGGAAATATGTATATGAATAAATATAATGAAAAACACAGTATTTATTAATGTAAACAGGAAATAAGTAACAGGAAGCTCAAAGAAAAGAGCAACCAGTGTCGCAAGGCCTGTTATCTATATCTGCCATTTTAACGAGATACCTAGCCATTTAATATTATGACCAAGCATCAGATACCAATGGCATTCACGAAAACATCCAACTTTAACCAATCGTAATTAAAAGAATATGATAATTGCATCATCTGCAACCTCAGGCGAAAGATGGTGATTTTTTAAAGGATAATCACTGCCGTAACTCAGCAATCCTTTGCAAATCTTTACATCATTGGAAGCGATGGATATATCTATGACATGCAGTTACTCAATTTCCGTATTAACAAATATAACTCAAGTAATTAGACAAATACAAATGGAACTAAAACCAATCAACAGATTAGACTGAAACTCACTAAAAATTTTGAAATTGAACATGTAGGGAGATCAGATGGTAGTGCATGTTTCACTTTGTTCATCTCATAAATTTCAGAACGGTATCTATGGATTGAAAATCGTCCTTTCTCCCACAGAGAGATTAGAGAAAAAAAACAAAACAACAGATCTCAAGCACTTCATAAAATGGAACAAAACGAGAAAGCAGAGATCTGATCTAGGGATAAACAGAGTCAGATAGAAAGACTATGTCATTCACCACTGTCCACTCCGCAGAGCGAAACATAAGACTGGGGCGACATCAAACTATCATCACGCTCTCCATTGAATCAAACAGATAAACAATTACAAAAACGAAATCGAATCATCAAACAGAAAAACTAAAAATAAGATCAGCCAAAAATTGGAGTCGACGATAATCAAACGCAGTCGAGAAGAGATATGAGATGGTGGCGAAGATGTAGCGGGCGAGTGCAGAGTGGAAGAAGGGGTATATATAGATGAGCCTAGGGTTCAAGAACGCAAATTAACGGCGTGAATCGAACGCATCGATAACAGCCCAGCTTTTACCGAGCCTCTCCTCTATGCCCATTCTACGCCGGCCCAATTAGTAAGTTATTTTAAACACAAAAATAGAACCAAAGCTGAACTCAAATCATTTGACTTTTTTCCTCCAGTACTCTGCGCTATTATAGAGCAAAACAAAATATCATCAGCTTACAAATTTACAACTATTTCTGATCATTAATGTTCACCAGAGACTCTTGTTATTTTATAAAGTAGAATACAAAGCAGAATTCCAGTAAAATGCCATGATAAACTTCTCCGAGGGAACGATGAAGACGCACCAGAAATCCTGCAGTTTCACAGTCAAATGAAAGAGTTTGCATAGTAAGGGGATGTTGTTCGCATATTGAAATATGAAACATAAAGCACAACCTCAATGAAACAAACAGATCAAACACTTACTCTGAAGAAAGGTATGCACATGAACCATAACCTGTCAATTCATCGAACACATAGCCATCAATCAGTTCAAAAAAAAAAGGTTCATTTAGTTATTATGCATATCAGTGATCTACGTAGCTATTGAAAACCAAGAGCATTACTTGGATTCCGACTAGTGATGACTGCTGTTCCGCCGAAATAACAAGCTACATCATTGTCGCCATTTTGCTGATAGTAGCTATTGAAGACGAAAGAGGCGTGAGCTAGGAGAGTGTCTGGTTGATAACACGGTCCACCTACATGCACAGGCGAGCAATCTGTGCCTCCTAGACCACAAGCCCAGTCTAATGCCTTCTGTAGATCAATATCTGAAGCACCGGGCTTGGCTACGCACCACGTTGCTCCGTCTAGGAAAGTTGTGTTGCCTTCTGGTGGTGAGTTGGTTGTTATAGGTACGATTGACTCTGCCTTCTGCTGCCGCTGCATTACTGGTTCTCTCACTGCCAAGACTGGTCATCGCCGATCATGTCAATCATAAGAATAAGATATTCACAAAGCTAGATTCTACAACAAGCATATGTATACCTTCCTCTATTGTCAAGTAAGAGAAGAACTAACAAGAGCTTATTAATCAGATGTTGTTATATATTCTTTCCTTTTCTGCGAAGTAATACAAATATAACATCAACTACTGTGAGAGCCTGATCCATGAACAGGGAAAATTTTGGTGAATTTTACAGCGAAAAAATAATCATAATATGAAATCAATAGTGCAAATGTAAACGTGACACATTGCATGAAAGTTTCAAACCAAAACTGAGGGGAACCCATTTTTTGCAGCACAATGCTGCTAGAAGCTATGAATAGTATTAAATATTAAAACTGAAGGAGGAGTAGTGCTTCAACAGTTATCATCACTCACCTACGCAGCATTTAAAAAATATCACAAGAAGGCCACAGAGAAACCATGTTCTCTTTCGCATGCTTGGCATGTTTGCCTTCTTCTGATCAGCAGCACCTCTTCTTCTTCTGGTTGTTCTATGAAGTTTGATGAAGAAGATGAAGAAGGATTGTTATTTAATGAAGAGAAGAGCAGTGAATGAGCTCGCCCGCTAGGGAGTTTGATTCAGGAGGATAATATTGTACGGAGTAGTGAATTGAATTGATGGTGGGCATTGAGTTGTAGCTTTCAAGCAGTCGACATCATTGAATTAAATCAGATTGTGTTCTTCCAGTTTATATATATAACTTGTTCAATCTATTCATGAATCAGCAAAGCCATGCCATTAGTAACTGCTTCAAGGCCCACACATAAAGCAGCCTAGCTGCAGAAGCGTGAACTCTGGTTAATTATCTCCTTTTCTTGGGTCTTCTTTAGCTTTTCATTTCTTTACCAGGCAAGGAGGGAACAATGTAGAAGAACGATCTATCTTATACCGAACTATTAAGGTTTCTAGAGATGGATAGCTTAATTTTTATGTTCCAACTTTGGATGCAAAGTGATGATTGAAGAATGAAGCTTTCATTCTGTTGAGAGAGCAGATGTGAAGTATAAATTCATGATAACTTAGAAAGTAATAATACAGACAAAAGTTGTATTCCTTCTTGTTGATTAAGGGAGGAATCTACGCAGTGCTTCTGCTATGAAATCTTTGGGTACAATATTTTTTTGTCAAAGAAGAATATGTCGACGGTTAACAACACAAATCGTGAGAGTGACTTCAACCTCTTAACGATGGAATTAACAATATTTGCGCGGATTAGGGAAAGAAGAGCACACAGCCATAAGAACCTATTGGGCCTTGTAGAGAAAGCCCGTTAAATGATCCACAGTACAATTTAATTGGGCCTGTTCAGCTCATTTGCTTTGTGAACTTAATGAGAAAGTAAGACCAATGCAAACTTGCCACGCGTCCATTCTCGGGCTGTCCCCGCTAAACAGAAACTTCGAGAACGTTTGCCCGTCTCCGTCTCTCTCGTAAAACCCTACTGCTCCGCTTGCGCTCCTCATCTTCTTCTAACGGTTGATGCCGGAGTCGATTGCCACATCAGCCCTAATTTCATTCATTCCTCGGCAACTTGCTCTCGGTCTCGAATCACAGAAGAGAAAAATCGAGCAGAAATCAATGGCGAAGAAAGAGAACCTGGTGATCTACGCAGACATCGAACCTGCCTTCGAGAAGAAGAAAGACAAGAAGAAGAAGAAGAAGAAGCAATCGAAGCGCCTGCTTCTCAATTCGATTGCTGCTTATCTCGAGACGAATGGGTTCTCTGATACACTTTCCGTATTCCGTACCGAAGCCAAGCTCGAGGTAATGGCTCCTTACTGCCATTCAAAGTAGAATTATCTGCTTTTGTCACTGTAATTCTTGAATTTGGGATTTTTATGATTCTATAAGTTAATAATTTGCGATCTTTTTATCTTGAATATGTTTTTAGCTCTCTGAATGAGCCTTATATAGATTTTAGTTATGGTTTGGTAGAGATTTATAGTTTCTATTTTCTTTCACAAGTTTACCAACATTTGTAAGTTACAGTGCTCAGGCTACAATCCTGTTTTTGAATTATCGCTGCAGAGTCAAAATTTGCGCATTTATATGTCTCTTCATGTCACAAACATAGAATGTAGTTATGGGCTGCATAATAAAAATGTTGCGTTTGCGTATTTCCTGCTTGTTAATTTGTAAAACTTCAGGTTTGTGTGTTTTGTAAAAGTTTCCTTTGGTTGATCTGAGAATGCAACTAGTTGAAAATTTGGACTGTCTTCCATTGTCTATATATTGGTTATCTGGCCTAAATAAAATGTATTTTCTTGAGCTATTCAAAGCAATTTACTCAATGTGCTCTGTGAGCGCTTTTCTTTTAGGTATCCAATTACTTCTCATGTATATTATGCTCTATTTAATTGAGCATTTTGCTGCGCAGGATGGTGATGCTAAAGGGACTACCTTCAACTTGGAAGACATATTTTGCAAGTTTTTGGCATCAAAGTACGAAATATCATCTTTATAACTCAGTTGTCACTGTTCTGTAATAAAATAGAAGAAGCTTGTACCATTTCCTACAGAACTATATCCAGAGTTCTGCTGTTTTTCCCTTCTTCGATTTGCATTTATACTGCATAAACTACTATCTCGTTCTCCACCTTGTCGTGAATGTTTATGTTAGACATTCCAAATGTATAGTTCCTCTTGAAGCCTGTCTTTAGCTAAATTCATGTCTAGCTAATGGTTCAAAATTTTAAAATTGAACTTGCGAAACTAGGTTGATTATAACTAGTACTTGAATGTTTTCCAATTTTTCTGTCTATGGAGTAGTGACGTGTTTTAATTTTGATGCTTATTTCTTCTTTCGTGTGTGTAGGGAAATTGATCAAGAAGTAAAAAGTACCGTGGCACTGTCTAATGGATCTTGTGATCTTATTGATGCCAGTTCAAAAGCATCAGAGAAGGAGCTAGGTGTACCGCAATTGGAACCTAAAGAAACAAAGAAAAGACCTGCTACTGAACATGAGTCTCAAGAAACTAGTGAAGTTTCTGGAGCAATGAATCTGAATCAGAAACCAGAAGGTACAAAAAGTAAAAAGAAGACGAAAATGTTCTATGGTGATACATTGATGAAAGAGTCCCAGCAAGCTGTAGACAATAACAGCACGAAGTTGGTTTCCCTTGGTGATGATTCTAGAAATTTGTGTGAGCTTTCAAAAGATGTTGCCAAGAATGATAAAGATAAGAAGAAGAAGAACCACAAAAAAGAGTCACGTCTTACTGGTGGTCTCAGTGAAGGCAATGACCTTGGAGAAGTTAGAGATTTAGTAATGCAAAAGGTGGAAGAACTTCACTCTTTGCTTAACAACTCTGATAATGTAGCTGTAGACACATCAATAAAGAATGAGGATGGAAAGAGAAAAAAGAAGAAGCATGTATCTGATACTGCTATTGATAGTGTTGAACAACTTATACCAAATGATTCTAAAAGCCTTTCTGAAGAGGCTCATGGAAAATTAGCTGCTGACAGCAACACTCAGAAAAATGCTGATGGTAACAGGAAAAAGACTTCAAACAAAAGGAAAAGGCTACTCTCTGAAGAACAAGGATTGCAAGTCGACATGGTAGCTGAGATAAATAATAAGATGAAATCAGATACTGCTGATGGTAGCAACAATTCAAGCATTGCCCAAGGTGGTGCCACGTCCTTACAAGGTGATCAGTCTCAACCATCAAGTAAAAAGAGGAAAACAGACAACAATGAGGTGAATGGCAATGTCCACCATGGAAATCTTAACTCTACACCTTCATGGAGCGAGGTAGAGGGTAATGAAATGATGAATGCGAAGGATGGTCTGAATGGAAGGAGTGGCGGTGCTTTTGTAAAAGGGAATAAGAAAGAAAATCATTCTGCTGAGGTAAACAAACATCACCTATGTCATGTTGCCCTTGTAAAATGCAATCTATCAATTGAATAATGTGATTAAAATTGTCGTATTTCACTTCTTTATGGTCTATAATTAGAATCTAGACTAGCTGTCTTTTACTATAAGTGGAAGAGATTGTTAAGACTTAACTGTAGACATGATACTAAAGTTATCTGCACTTGCAACTGCAAAGTTTTGTTTATTGAAACAATAACTGTCACAGTTTGTGCTTGACAGCCAAAAAGTGTAAACGCATTTAAAAGGGTGAAGGTTGATGCAGTTGAATTTGCTGATGAAAGATTGCAGGATAATTCATACTGGGGAAAGGTACCCCATGGCTCTTTGCATGTTTCTTTAACACTAAGTTAATCTTGTGCTTCTTCAGTCATCATCTTGGCATGTAATGACAGGATGGTGCGGACAGTGGTTACGGAGCGAAGGCACAAGAAGTTCTTGGACAAGTTAAAGGAAGGTAGCAGATATTTCTTTGTATTTACTGAGAAGCCACTTTTGTTTGTGTGTATGTAAAACGGAATGTGTTCTAATCTCTTGTTTCTACCTTGTTTATTGCAGGGACTTTAGACACGAAAAGACAAAAAAGAAGCGTGGATCATATAGAGGTGGGCAAATTGATTTGGCGTCCCATTCAATAAAATTCAGTTACTCAGATGATGAATGAACAGACTAGTGATTGCATGGTATCCTGGATATCTGGTGACTATTCATAGTTGAATACATATCCTGTTCAAAACCAGAGCAAGTTTAGGCTATTAAGCTCTACAAAACCTGATTATTGCGGTGTCACAGCCTCCTGAATTTTGTACGATGAACAAATTCTGGTTACTTGATTGAATGCTTAAGCTTGTTAAGCATTGATTCTGGTGGTCTGCATATGTATTTTTACATGTGAATTAAATATTTGATGTCAACTTATAATTTGAGTACAATCAAATTTTGCTGTCTTTATGACCAAAATAATGGTGAAATTTTTGGTTGCCAAATTTGAGATTGATAGTCAGAAGTCGGTGGATATATTCTTATTTGATGTCGTGTTTCATTGTCTCTCATGCTTTGCAAATCGAGTTCCTTTACTTTTTGGAAGTTATAGGGGTTGAGCTGCGGCGTTGGCCCTGCAGGTTTCAACTACATTATAGAGTAGCGCACCTGAACAAATTTTCATATGTTAAGAATGTCGTTGTTCTATCAAGGTTGTCTGATGTACTTCAGCCGTGAACAGAACATGAAAGTAAGCTTACGACTTATTTACTTTACAGTTTACAGAGTTCTGAAAGTATTGTACTTGTATTTATAAAACTGCAAGATACTTAAAAGTCTGTCATGATGAAAAGATGAACTTTGTGGCGTTAGTAGCTTGACGAATTAGGTCGAAGTTCTCGGATATTCATAGAAGGTGGCTCAGCCCTTGATCTTGTTTTATTTTATTTATTTATTTTCTCCGCAGAACTTATGATAAAGCTATTCCAGATCGATTAGTTTTCTGGATCTTTTGGATAAGAGAACTAGCTTTTCTCCCAAATTACGCTACATTTCTCTCTTGACTACGAGGAAGGATTGAGAAAAGGTGTTGCCATTACACGAAGATTTCTAGTACTTGATTCCAGGCAAAAATCTGTGTGCTTGTTTTGAGGTTTGCGACCAAGTTCGAACGTTTATCTCGGCGGGAACCTGTGGGAAGTTAACAAGTTGAAGCAATTTTCAAATGGTTGAATTCAGATTTCAGAGCAGGAACACAATGAGGGGATTTAGGTGAGGTAGTTCAATTTTGTCTGGCATGAACAGGAGAGAATAATTACTGAATATTTAGGGACCACAGTTGACGGCAATTGACCGTAGTTTTCAAGTAGCAAAAAAAGAATGGTTTACAAGAATTTTTTAAGCACAAGAAGGAGATGAATTTTATCATTTGGATTCAGGCGAAGTAAAAGTTGCATATAAGGAAATATTTAGAATTTATTTATAATATACAGTTTTTGTATTTTATTTTAAAAATAAGTTTTATTTTTTATTTAAAAATAATAGAAATAAATACTAAATAGATTTTATAATATAAATTATTTTAAAATTTTAAAATATTTAAATTATTATAAAAATATTTTTAAAATAAAATAAAATAAAAAAGTAAAAAATACTTCATAAGTAACATCAAAATGACCACTAAGATAGATAGCCTTGGATTTTGCAATTCATGTTCATGTTTCACAAACTGTGGTCAACCGTCAACAAAGGGAATTGAAATAATTTTAGAAATCAATTGATCCTGTAGTTCGAGATTGAAGAGCCAATTACAAAATAATTCGTTAGTGCTGATAGGATATAATGAGACATCAAAGAGGCCAACAACCACTACTTGCTTCTAGTTACACCAGGACAAAGGCTAATCTTGCAAGATTACACCAAGATAAAAAGCACTGAAAAGCTAATCAACATTTTCCTCAGCAGGCATGTTCCAGTTTTTTTGGAATTCTACTTTTTTGTAGATTTCAAATTTAAATTATTTTACATATTCTATATACTATTTTAAATTTTTATTACATTTTTATTTTTATAGAATTTATTTTCTTTAAAACTAAAATATGTCTTAGAACAAACAAATTTCTTTTCTTCAAATATGCATACCTTGATACACTACTGCAACTAAAAAGATTTTGAAATCTAGTGCACTGTACAATATCGAGCATAGACACTTTGTTAATGATTATTTAGCAAAGCTACAGGGTAGCCCTTTGTGTTTTAAATTTCTTTGCGTTGTTTCTGCTGTAGAGTGTTATAGACAGTAGTAGCTGCTACGAGACTACTACTAGTAGTCTACTGCTAAGAGTTTAAGGTATAGTCGTAGGTGATGAAAGATATAATACTTATTTTTTTTTCATTGTGTGGTTTGTGTTTGTGTTGTATAGTGAAGCTTAATGTGTTTGTATGGGTTTCGCTGCAGAGGAAGGGGACGGGAAAGCATTATTGAATATTGAATTTCACTTCATTATCACAGCATTGGGAAGCACGTTTGACTGCTCTTGCCCCGAACAATCAGAAACACTAACAAAAAGTGACCTGACACATTTTCAAACGCAAGCCTGAGAAGAGGAGAGTTGAACAAAACAAAAACAAAACAATACAGGATGAATATTTATATGAAGAAATGAAATGTAATGGAAAACCTTTTCTTTGTTTAGAGATACAAAGGCCATAAAGAGTAAGCAAGTACACATTATTGTGATTCAAGAGCAGAGTACAGGATTCCTTCTCTGGCTACTTACTTCAATTAAATCCATATATATCTATATCTACTGATTGCTAACACTCATAACTGGGAGAAGATAGAATGTAATAAGTTCATGACCCTTTCTTTTATTTCTTTCCTTGGTTATCATACTTAGCTTCTAAATAAGAAAATTTCTATGTATCAAGACGAATTTAGCCTTTGATTCAGTAAAAATAGGGTGTGTGTTATTTTATCTTTATATTTTGCTCATCTAAGAGAATTTCAATCAAAATTTTTATAATTTGTGATTTAATATTGTGTTAAGTTTATAATAATTATTTAAACTTAGTAATATAATTTCAGAAATATAAATTCAAATATTTTGATTATATTATAATAACCTTTCTCCTTCATTCTATTGGAATGCATAAAAGAAGAGAGCTCCAAGCTCTTCCACTACTAAACTGACACACTCACTCGCAACTATCTAAACTCTCTCTTTCTTTCTCTCTGCAGCCATTAATGGAATATGAGAGGATAGACAAAGTTCAGGTAATTAATGGACTCATCCTCCTCCTCTTTGCTGCTAGCTACCTCTTGTTTGATCGATACCTGCTAATTATTGTTACCATTTTTGTCCTATAGAAATCTAGATTTCATGACCAGTAATCTGTTTAACCAGATTCTCACATTGTTTGTTGATCTTGGTACCACTGTTTCATTATCACTTTGAGTTTGAAGTAGAGAAGAAGTTGTGAGCAGTTGTTGTTATCAAGAGCTTTTAGGAAATTGAATTCTCAGTTCAATCTTCTTTCAACCATTTTAGTGGTTGGAGCACTTGCAGAATATGGTTGCGTGAACATATTTCACTTGCATTTTTTGAGAATATTTGTGTACGATCGAACTGAATGAAAAAAACAGATTTATGTAGCCAACTCCATTCAAGTAGGATAAAAGCTTAGTTTTCTGGAATTTACAAGATAAATTTGATTATGTTGGGTATAGATTTTAACAGAGTGAAAGGGCAGAATCTAAATGGTTTCCAATTACGTTTGTAACTCTTCTTTTCTGTTTTTTTTTTTTTTTTTTTTGGATAAATTTGTTCTGGGATTGCCTGAAGCACAACTTCTTGAATAATTTCTATGTATGAGAACGGAGGAAGAAAGTTGGAACAAATTAAAATCTCTTTTGTGAAGTTTTAGTTTAGCCTTAAGTTAAAGGCCAAAAGTTCATCCTGGAATGTGGATGACTTTTCTCACCGGCAAATTAAAGGCACTACGATCTGGTCAGTCTTCATGCTTACATCCACAGATACGTTTGCTTCATTTGATTTATAGCTGCAATGCCAGTTACCGCCTTCTTCATCAAAGCACATTTGTCTAAATTGTATGAGATTTTTAGCATGGATTTGATCAAAAGGAACTCTTACAATTGATTTCTTCATTACGACTGACTATGCGTGCAGGTAGGAGCGATTTCTCCAAGTAAACTCAGAATGAAGCTATTGGGCGCACAGAATCTCATTAAAAAGGAAGAAAGAAATAATTGTAATTCATCAAGAACATCTCCTTCCAGGGTCGAGGATTATGATTGTGAAAAGAGCAGCCTATTGGGCAGTGATGTGGATGAAGAAGGTCAGTGATTGATGGGATGCCATGAGTTTAATGCTTAGATGTTTGCTTCATTTTGAACTCATAAAAAATTTTAGGTTCCAATGATCCTGATAACATTGTTTAGCTGTACAGATTCGAAGGATACTACAACATCAGAGCCATCTGTGCGGAATGTCTCTTTCAATCAGAATGCAGACAAGAATCTGTATGTAAAAGAGAAGGAGAATACTGGCAATGCTAGAATTATCTCAAACTCAACGAGTTTTGTACATCAAGGTCACCCTAGTAACAACTCAAGCATAAGGCAGGTTTCAAGGAAAGTGGAAGACGAAAAGAATGGCTATGATAGCGGACAGGACAATGGAAGCACCTCCAGTTTTGAGTTTCATCGTGGTGAGCGAAACTTATTACAGCATACACATGCTGGCTCAAGGAACATACCATCCAAGTGGAACGATGCAGAAAAATGGATAGTCAGTCGACAAATGTTACGTTTCAATGCCTCCAAGAAGATGGCTTCTCAGAACAGCGGAAACCGTTCCATGATTAGCAATGACTTGAGACCTGCCCCATTATGCACAATGGTGGAACAAAAGCATTCTATGCATCTGGCTGCTGAATCAAAGACGGAATCTGCTGAAAGTATCTCTAGGATTGTGGTAGAGAAATTCTCCTTTCTTCCTCGTAGTTCATCCCTTTCAGGATCTGCAAGTAGAATGAGTGGACTGTCAAATCAATCAAACATAAGTGATGACTGTACCAGCACGCCGAGGCTTCCAAAACAAAAGAATCACAATGGTTCATTATCACAGAATTTTATATCCGAACCAAAAGGTACCTTTTTGTTGCTTTCATCAGGAACATCAGATCACCCACGTAGGAAATCAAGTGAAAAGTTTGAGTTGATACTTGCTTATTCTATCATGATAAAATTTTCCCATGATGCAGTTATTCCTACTGTTCAATCGGTTTCAATGAGAGACATTGGAACAGAAATGACTCCTATAGCAAGCCAGGATCCATCTAGGACGGCCACACCTATTGGAGCCACGACACCGATAAGGAGCCCGATGTCATCCATTCCATCAACTCCTAGGAGAGGAACACTGACAACATCACCGGTACAGACAACTGTCGATGACGAACTGAGCTGCAGGAAGGATGTAAATGAAACACATTTGTCTGAGATAGAACTACAGCTCAAGACGAGAAAAGAGATCGTTGCCCTTGGTTTGCAGCTGGGTAAAATGAATATCGCATCATGGGCAAGTAAACATGAGATAGGACATGGGTCTCCCTGTCTCGAAACTATCAATGAAGATCAGCAAATGAAAGCGGAATTTGAAGCCCGTGCAGCAGCATGGGAGGAAGCTGAAAAATCCAAGCACCTCGCCAGGTACTAGTACAAAATGGTATGATGCTCGGGTAAATATCACACTTCTAGCCATAATGTGTTAACTTACAACTTCATCATTTGACAGGTTTAAACGTGAGGAGGTAAAGATTCAAGCATGGGAGAGTCATCAGAAAGCAAAATATGAAGCTAAGATCAGGAAAACCGAGGTACCACTTTATGCTATCCTTCTTCACCTAATTTTCTGACACTCTGGTTTTACACCACTGAATGCTAGCTGAATCTTCCGTTATGGTTGCAATAGTTAGCACTTAACTTTGCAGTTTCTTAGAATTTGACCGTAAAATCTTCGCTTGGTTTGCTAGGCGCAAGTGGAACAAATGAAAGCACACGCTCATGGGAGGATGATTGAGAGGCTAGCAATCACAAGGCAAAAGGCAGAAGAGAAACATGCAACTGCTCGAGTCAGGATGAGTCGCAGCGTCGCCAGAACGGATCAGCAAGTTGATCAGATCCGTAAAACTGGCCGCACACCTTCAGCACCTCTCCGGTGCTGCAGTTGGTTCCTCTGATAAAATTGAAACTTGAATTACGCTTTATATTATGATTTGCGATCTTTCAGTACAAGAGCAGTATGTTGCTTGGCCATTGTCTGAAGCTCCAAATTGAAATCAAGATATCTATAGATATTCATGCATTTTTCGTTCACAATTATTAATCAATGGTGTAACAGGTTGTTGATGTCCTGTGAAATCTGTAATTTTCTTCCTTCTTTTTTGTATGTTTCTCTATTTCAATTTCAATTAGTACCACAGATTCAAGTTGCTTCAATCAAAACACAAACAAAACATGGAAATCGAAAGTAAACAAAGAGATGATAATATGACTTCTAGAAGCTAACTTCAAAGGGCTACAACAACTGAAGTTGGAATGTTTGAACATGTGAAGAGAAAGCGTTTGAATCTTCTAAATGTTATTAAACATACATAGCTTAACTTCAACTTTCTGGTCCTAGCAAGAGAAAATTAAAGCGGAGGAGCTTTTTGGTGAACAGAGCGTTATTAGATGCCCGTCACCAGTTTTTACGTCTACCAGCCACCAGCCACTTCAGTACTCTAAAGATCCAACAGACGCCAACCCGTTGCTCAAGCTTCTCGAGTCCTGGCAGCCCATGTAGTCATCATAGCTGGTAGACGTGAATCTCTCAGGTGCTGTGGAAGTGGAACTTACAAGATCGATCCCTTGCTTGCCCATCTGGTGAACTTCTTGTGGAGAGAGGATCTTAATGGACGATACATTATTCACAAACTCCCTATAGAAAAAACGAAACAAGCAAGAAAAAGTTCAGTTATGAAATTCCAATCTACTTTTTACAATGCCAAGGGTACTACAGTACTAATATAACAGACTGTAAAGGCAAAACATGGACATGATTTAAGGATATGAACAATTAATATCATATCAACAAAAAGTAATACGCTGGAAAAAAAGACTTACTGCCAGGGACCATCACCTAGGAGAAGAACATCCTCCTCCCGGTCGACAAATACAAGCTGCCAGCCTGATCTCAAAAAATCCTCCAACTGGCCTTCAAGGCCAAACAAACACCCAAGTTCATGAAACAACTCAGGGTAGCTGTTGAACTTGGTAATATCTAGTGACCTCCCAGGTGACCCAGATTTATAAACCTGCCACATCCACAAAACCAGATCAGTTACAGAACCACCACAATGCAACACATGTATCGAAGAACCAGCAGTAAATGGGACAAGTAGGAAGTTCACCCAATAATAAGACAGTCACATATTATCATATGATTACCACTAACAGCTCTCCTGCCCAATTATCAAATTAAAGCAAAAGCCAAGAAAACCATAAGATGTATGCAAGTTGGGAGTCTCACCTTCACAAAAGTTCCATTCGGAGAATGACCTTGGCTCATGTTATCAGCAGATTGCATGAATCCTGATTCTTCCAAGCAACCAGAAGTAACAAGAGATTGGCTAAAAGGTTGATCAGAGCCTGTGGTACTCACAAAATCTGTTGTGTATGGCAAGGTAGTTGAATTGGTCAGAGTACTGACACACCTAAGGTTTGGCATGCCGTTGTCTACCAAAAGGGATGTGGGGTCTATGTTGACACCAAAAAGCAGATTGCTGTTTAGATGAGCACTGCCTTCTTGGTCCAGTTGACACTCTCTCCCAAGACGTGTAGGTAATGGAACGGAATGCGAAGAAAAACTAGAGCTGGGAGGTCCTAACTGCTCCATCCGATCTTGCATAGACCTAGGACCGGCAGAAAGATCAGATTCAACTACCAGTCTTTTCAAAGGCCAGCCACCAGATGAAATCATTTGATTAGTTCTTGCTAAGTTTAGAAGGTTTGATGTATCCTCAGGGTTATATGAATTCAGAACACTATGCAGTGGGGAAACTGTAGATGTCGAGATAGGGTTGGCACTACCATCTTGAAAGCCCCGCTCCTGGTATATTGAAGAAATTGTCTGGTATGTTGAAGATTGCACTTGAGCAGAAGAAACAAACTGAGACTCAGCTGATACAGCATTGGGAATTTGCTGAAAGTCAGAAAACCGCTGCTGTTGTAATGGTTGATTCTGCTGTTGTTCTGTTTCCTGAGATTGTTGTCGCTGCTGGTGCAAATTATGCTCTAGCTGCTGCTTTTGCTGCTGCTGTGGGCAGGACTGCAACTGCTGGTGTGACAGCTGATCGCCGAAAGATAAGCTTTCATGTAAGTGAGGTTGAAGCAAATGTGACTGCGCTTGATCTAGACCCTGCCTTTGTTGAACGAGGATGCTTTGTGGAGATTGTGGTTGCATTTGTGGTGAAATTTGGCTAGGTAGAAGAGGGGCAAATCTGCATGTGATGCTCTGAGGTTGCTGAAATTGCAACGTTGTTGGAATTGTTTGCTTTGAAGGATCCAGAAGTGCTGCAGCAGCCATTGCTTGAGAGACATCTGGCTGAAGACCTAGCAGGGAACTGTCAAGTCTTGGCTGCAACCAAGAAGTAACACCTGGATTCTGGAAACTCAGCGACTGGACACCTCTGTCTCCATCTTGCAGCCACATAAGAGGCGAATTTAAACCATACTCACCATTGATACCACCTGCTAATTGTAAAGATGGATTAACATAACATAATGCCCTTTTTTCAGTTTTGAGATATGAAATAATGGGAGGAACAAACCATGCAACACAGGAAATCCAGGTGGCCATGGGCGCTTGAGTCGAAGTGGAAAAGCAGAAGGATACATTGGAAATGTAGTCAAGGGCTCAATCTCCCAGAGAGACACCCTTGGCTGCCTTTCCCCAGCAGTTGATTCATCCCAACCAACCTGCACAAATAACAACATTCTTTACGTGACGTTCTTGCAGATTCAAAACGTGTATGATAGCATGAAGAACAAACTTCTACAACTGTCCACTATACATCCTTATCCACAAAAAGAACTACACAATAAAATGGTTTTTGTGGCATTACAAAATCTTCTCATATAATTTTTTTTTAAAAAAAAAAGAACATAACAGGATATCACCTTTACAGAACGCCAATGCGAGTTTGGCCAGCGGGTAGGGTCTAGATCACCAATTCCTGTAATCGTGCCCATGTAACTGGATGAAAGCAATCATCTCATTATCAAAAGATAAGCACACAAAAGCAGAATATAGGAAAGGAAATAACAAAGGCGCACTAGATGGGAAAAAGCATACTTAAAAAATACCAAAGTATAGAGGAAAGTGCTCCTAGACATACCGACGAACACTGGACTCTTCTGTCTCAAAAAGCATCCGGAAACGCATTCCAACAGAGACACGAGTATGATACACTGCCTTTGTGTATTTTGCTAGTGGTATAACAAACTCTGAAGGACTTGCCCTGCAGTGAATTTCAGTTTACTAAAACCAAACAGAAAATAGAAAACTCCTGAATGCAAGCATACCGTTACCTAGGATTATAAAATATAGTAAAACGACTGTTTGTAGCAGCAGCATGCGCTGCTGCTGCTAGAAGTCCTATATGCATACTGTCACTTGATAACACTGAAGAAGGCATAACTGTTTGTGGTCGATTTGCACGACGAATACCAAGGAGCAACTGATTGTTCTCATTCCTGAAGTAAAGAGGGCAATATTGCATCAGCAGATAGAAATATGCTCAAAATTTAAGTGCAACACTGAAATCCACTCAATGTACCAGATAAAAAGAACAGAATCCCCAGCAACAAGTCTTTTTGCACTTACGAACACACTCCATCCTGTTGTAAGAAGATGCCTCTTTGGTTGACCTGCATAATTTATGTTTCCAGAATATTTGCAATTAGTAATGAGCAAAGAACTGACAAAACCGGTTATACGAGATTTATGTTCATTCATGACTTTCCATTGTGAGCACAGTGGATAGTACGAAGCAGTGAAATCAAGATAGAAATTTTGGGCAACAGGAAAATGTACCATTTAAGATGAATTGCAATTGGATGCGCTTACCCCGAAAAATATGGCGAAACTTCCACTCGTTGTCATGAAGGTCCTTAGCAATCAACTCCTGAGCTGGAGGTTGCTGGGAGAAATCCTGCAGCATGGAGGTCGACCATGAACTTGTATAAACATTTGGGAGAAAGATTAGCAGTTAATAACGCCATGGGCTAGGAATAACCAACCAATGGAGGGAAGACTTTCTCTGCAGCTCGACGTGGAACAGAAAATCCACCATGTGTGCTTGTATCACTTGCTGTCAGTGTCTTACAAAAGTAATTTGTCGGCTGTTTGCTGGGTACACCCAATTCAGTGGGGAGGTAAGGGTCCTTCTGCTCTTCCTAGAATGCCAACATTGCAGAGACATAAGGGGAAAAAAATACTATAAATTAAATCATTGTGAAACAACAGTAAGGAAAGTGAAACTTCATACTGGACTCAGTGGTTGCAAGGTCATTTGAGCATAAACTTCATCTGTTTCAACATCAGCCTGCATGAGAAAGCTTAAAAGATATAACATCTGAGGCAACACAAACAAGCATTGGAAATAAAAAGAAAGCAACGGAACTTACATGCATTGTCACATTATGGAGCAGACAGATAAGCTGAGGAGGTAAGCTTGGGTAGTTGGGAATGTGAGCATCAATCTCTTTATTTGTTGATGCTGCTACCTGCATAGCCTAAAGATATTATTATCATTTAAGAAAGAATAAAATGTTAAACCAGGATGAATTGTCAGGCTCTGTTTGGGGAATTTTAAAATCACAGCTTGGATTGTTATTTCCTTTGTCAAACTGATTAATTGCGCAATATGGTGTTTGGCAAATTTCTTTTCAAACAATGCTTTGATGCTTCCCCAAAGTAGATGATTACTTTAAAAAGCAATCGGAGATCAGATTCTCCAAAAGGCTCTTCAAAATCCTTTTCTAATATCCATTTGAAACTCTCTTCCATTAAGTGTCCAAATCTAAGCCGAACACAGTAACTTATGAGACTGGGTTAACAATCATGGTAAATAAACTATAAATTTGAGCTAGATGAAGATATGATATACTTATCAAAATAAAATTGGAGGTATATAAGGCTTGTCTAACTTAAATGAAGCTTAATTTGATAAGAGCAGTGAACTTTCAAGTCCTAGCATTTGACAATTATGCTGGGTGACAATTTTCCTACTAATGCAACTATCACCTAAAATGACGTGATTAATCTGACTGACCTGCTCACTGTGGCCTTGGGGAAAATAGACAACACGGCTTCCTACAGTTGGTAAAGAAACGAGCGGCCCAGCACATGCATGCCAGAGTTCAGAGTTTAGGCACCTTTGCTCACCTGAAATTTGTAGTAGAGGAAGCTTAGAGAAACATGAGAAAAATTACTATTTCATAAGTAAATCAACAGCTATAGCTTTTATCATTCACAACCTTAGTACCCAGGAAACAAAAGCTTTCTTAACATATAGAAAATAAAGCAACTGTCTTTCAGTGCTGCATCACATTCTGGGTAGAAAATTTGATGAGCATTAAACAAAGGACAATGATGCAAGACAAAATTGACTGCAGGAAATGATAACAAGATGTAATAGACAACAGAAGACATTACATGCGACGGAAATTAAGTCTATTAACTCCTTCCTGGACATCCAACATTGCAACTGAAGTTAAGCTTGGCATCTATTATAAAATAGAGCAAAAAATCCAACACTAAAGCAATTTGCTAACAATTGAGAAACTGGTTGGGCACGACGAATTGAAGAACAATATTCTGTCACCATGGGCGTGAAAGAGTATCCAAAACAATCACAAACTCACAAGTAACTAAATTTCCTTCGTTTGACAACATCTCACCTTCTGGTGGCTGTTGAGCAACACTGGACGACGACATCCTAATTCTGTAGAGTAAGGAAAAACACTGCTGAACAAAACCAATCCTTGGCCGACTACTTACAGCAGAACACTCCTGAGGCTTTGCAGTTCAAGAACTCCATGTATCCCTAATGCTGTCCGTCAGCACCAAAAAAAAAAAACTTCAAAGCTTCTGAAAATTCTCTCTGAATTACAACATCCTCTTATCAAAAACTGAAGTTTCAGGAATAGCCATGGAATCAATAATCCATCACCCAAAACCAGGTCCGCTGCAAGAAATTGTTGCCTCCACTCCCATCAGTCCTTTCCTTGTAGAACCCCAACACAAAACCCTGATCTTCAATTCTCAAGCTCGATAACTTCTCTCCGACCAAGAGCTTACTAATATGTGTTCTACTTCGGTAATACCGAATCCCAAAAGCCGCAAAAAGGTAAACTTTGGCTGAAAAGGTTGATAATTTTCCAAAATCTTTCAGGAAAAATCTCTGTTGGAGCACGAACTCCTTGCTAGATCCTCAATCTTGAGATGAGTTTTAGCTTCTTGGAACAATTAAAAATCAAACAGCTCGAGCTGGAAGCATTTCAAAGCTTTTGGGACCACAAAAAACTTGAAAAATCTAGCAGAAAAAAAAAGCCCAAGAAGCACTTGTACAAGCTCTACTAGCTCTCCAACCACAGACCTAGATCTCAATCTTCTTCAGAAACTCGACAAAAATCAAACCCCAGACACAAAATTCAGCCATTTCAGACCAGATTTTTAAAATCACATGTACATAAATAGAAAAAAACAGGGAGATTGATCAGTGGAAAAAGGGAAAGAAAAAAAGAGCCTTTTTTTTTCTATGCTCGCTTGATAGCTGGCTTCTTGAAAGCATTCATTCATGAACGACCTTTCTTTTTCTTTAAATAAGTTCTCTTTCTTCTTTTTCTGCTTCTACTTGTTCCTCTACTCATGGTCTGAGACACTGTAGCAAAAAGCGTTTGTGTTAAAAAAACAACAAAGTGTTTAATGTTAATTATTACTCGCACGCTCTCGTCCTTTGGCTGAATAAAGATAAAAAGTAAAAATATCTGGATTTCGTGTAAAATATTTTTCTTCAATTATTGAAAAATGGCAACAGTAAAAGTTATTCAACTTTCGAGTCCACCATTCTCTCTTTCAATCAGTCTTCGTCTTTTTAAGATTTCATCGTACGAGGACCGAAGTCCTATTACTTAATTTAATAGGCTGATCTCGCAAACAAGGTATTGTGTAATTGAACGGTTGAGATGAATTTGTGGGTGTTTGAAACGAGACAAGAAGGCGTGCGCCGTGCGGTGGAGCGAATTGTAATTGCAGTAAGTTTGTACCTTTCTTATATTCTATTCCCTGGGTTCGAGTACGAGCACCGGAAATGGGGATTAGAACATATCACCACCGTTGGATCAAAAAGTAAGTTTACTGGACGGTTGATATGAGAAACGAGTGCATGTGAGATGCTATGGCCTTCCGGGCTGCGGTCAAATTTTTGTACGGGTTAGGGAAAATGCGTGCTAGCAAAATAAATATTAATCTGTCACGCGTTCACTACTTAGTAAGTAATAATTATTTCAATTAAATTATAATTTTCTAAGAATATTATATGCACTTATCAAACCCATTCAATTTTTTTATGAATTTTTTTAATGATAAGTCGGTGAGATGGACGTGAGATTGACAGATGTGATCGGAATACTGTACTGATTGATCGCTGACTGAGATGCTTCTGATCGATTTTAACGTGCTATTTTTTGTGTGATCAGTATTCGAGATGGTTTAAATAAGTCAACCGGTCTAAAGTTACTAATCGCTTTCATCTGATTGGAGTCAAATTTGAACTTGGATTCATAGAATAGTTACTTCGAACTTAAATACAGACACATCATGTTTCGTGTGCAAAGTAGGCGTTTGAAAATGTTTTTAAAATAAAATTTTTAAAATAAAAAATAATTTATTTGAAATTTTTTTTATTTTTGATTAAAAAATAAGTAATAAAAAATTTTAAGTAATTTTTTTATTTTAATTAAATATAAAAAATTTATTTAAATTAAAATTTATTTTTGAAAAAAATAATACAAAACGGTCCTAAATATTGCGGAGAATGTTGAGACACATCATCATCAATCTGGAGCGCACGTGCCCACGCACCGATCACGTGCCACATTTGCTTTCGTGGACCGCAATCGTATTCCTGGTCTAATCTACCAACATACGCGAAGGACCAGTTTTGGGCTTTTGTTTGATGCAAAACAGGTTGACGAGGTCCGGCGAGGAACAGTGGGAAGTGGCCGGAAAATGAGAGGTAGGACCACGGAGGCATTGTAATTAAATTCATCGAATGCCCAAGCAAGAGAAGTAAGTTCCATCAAAACCTTTCAGTTGACAAAGAGATGCTTGCTTATATTTGTTCATATTTTTCCATCTCCCTCCTCCCTTTATGGCGGAGTCTGCACATTCGAACAGCTCATGACTTGTGAGGAAAAAAATTTACTCTCTTCTCCATAGCTGCTTTCAGTCACAATCATCACTGGATCATATCTTTTTTGTTGTTTTCCTTTCCCATTATAAACGCAACCGATCGTATTGGGTGAACAGTTCTTACTGATTCGGTACTTCTGTGTTGTATTTTACTAGATACTTTAGACTGAAAGGTTCGAGAAATGAAAATTTTAATCAGAAAAGGGGAAGAAGATAGATACTGAGATCAAATTGTGGCTAATGAAAAATGGTATATGAGCAATATCCAACTTTGCAAAGGTGGGTTTTGTGGAACAAGAGAACATCCACTACCATTTTGCTGTTAGATTTGTAGACCCCATTTTACAAATGAAACAAAGATATGGAAACATTCCAATGATAAGATAATTATATTACCGTAAACAAATCAAATTATGTGTTAGACAACGACAACGATAAGAGAATGATAATGATATGATTAAGTTAATTAATTGTTTCCTAAGCACCGAGCATTGAAAACCTGAGCAACAAAGTCTTTGTTGTTATGTTTTTTTCATTTTTTTTGTTCATTTCATTCGTTCATGTCTCTTCTCTCCAGCAACTCTATTTTTGCAATAGAGTAAACAAAACATAAAGACATATGTTGTCTTTCTTCTGTTGAAATTGATTAATATTTCTCGAAGACATTGACTAATAATTTTCTCAAGGACCACAACCTCGAGGAAAATTATCACGATGAATATAATTTTTCTTTACAGATTACTTATTATTCATTAATTCAATAATCGTAGAAAATTTGAGAAGTTGTAGTGCAGAAAAAAATAATGAAATGTTTTGACGAGATCCAGTGCTGTATGGACCACACTGATGAATGCCCATAAATCAAACAGGACATGAACAGACCCTGAGCTATCTAACAACACTTTTGCTGTTGTGTTCAGTTCTATTATATATCTGATGATTGATGTAAAGTTTGGAGATGTGCAAATAATGTACAAGCATAAATATGTATAGTATTAGACAAGAAGATTGTTTTTGAATCCATATATAACATGGAATGACCTGGAACAACTGTGCTAGACTAGACTAGATAGCTCTCTTTCTTTTGCGTGTCAGGGATGCATGAAGAAGGCCAGCACCAACCCAGCAAGTTTTATCCAGCTATTATAACAATGTAGAAACACAGATATGTTCAATTCTCTATACTAGAAAACCCAAACAACGCTAGAAATTATATCTATAAAGTTGTTTGAATTCAGTCATCAAATATTTTTCATTCTAAAATAATATATTTTATAAAATTTTTAATATAAATAAATTATATCGTATAATTTTATATATTGTTTTTATTTTTTAAAAATAAAAAATTTATACTTATTTTTTAAAAATCTCAAACTATTATTTATTTTAAATAATTATTTATAGTAAATATTTTTAAATGTCCTCTCGCGTATTTGGCATCTTTCCTAAAGGACCCAACCGTGTGTAGTTTTGGATTGTTGGATTTGTTCTCATAACACGTATTTGAAAGTAGAGAAAATAATTTTTTTGAGCTTTAGATTTTTCTTAATAAAATTAAGCAGATATGTTTTTATTTTTTAAGCTAAACAAAAGAAAATTTATTTCTCTATAGAAAAGAAAGTTATCTTTATCAATAGAAAGTTTATTTTTGTTGAGAGTATTTTATTTTTAAGTAATTCCAAATGACTCTAACATTGTTCCACATGAATTTCATAAATAAATAAGGTGTTTTAGTGTCTTTATTCACGCAATACCAAAAATTACCATGAAGATGAACTTCGTCCCTAAAATTGACTGATTGTAAGCAAGAATAGTTTTTCTTTGAAAAGGCTCAAATTTTAGTACCGCATTTGATACTTCAGTTGAATTGTCAGACTGTTTGATTATCTTATTAAAAATAATTTTTAATTTATATTTTTAAATATATATTTTATAAATATTTAAAAAATATAAAAAAAGTTATTATATATTTTATTATTTTTTAAAATAATAAAAATAAAACTTATTTTTCAAAAAAATAATATTTTTATTATAAATTTTTTGTATTTTAAAGGTATTTATTTTTTTACGTGTCAAATGAATCAACCCACCAACATTCTATGGGCGTGTCTGCTTCGGATTATCTTGACTAGTTTATGAAATTTAACCGAGAGAATATAATTTTCGGTAAAAACGGAAGTAATATAAGAATTATAATTCTAACAAACAAAATAACTGTGAAAGTGAGTTAACTGCCGTCAAAGTGTAACAGGCTTTAGGCCCACAAAGATGTTTGGATTTAAAACAGTTTCTAGTCCAGCGTGTTTGTTTGCCAACCGGTATTCACCTATTCTGAGTTCACTTCCCCGCCAGATTTTCTGCAGAGCAACTGCTCGACGAAATTCCACGAGAAGATGCTGACCTCGCTAAAGATTATTAGTTAGAGATCAGAAGAGGGAAGCATGGTTTGTTTATCATCGTCAACTCCATCAATTTTGCGTTGTATGTATTCTCAGTTTTCTCTAAATAAGTTGATTACGCGGAGTATTGTAATGCTCACTTCTCCTTAGATTGCCGTTCTTTTCTGGTACTCAGAGAAATCAGTTGGTTTTTTTCGAACCTGATGCTTATACAAATGGAAAATTGTTTTCTTATAAACTCAAGGTGTGCATCGGTTCTCCGCAAGCTCTCAGTAGACTCTTAACAGAGCAAACTGTAATGCGAATGCTGATTTCTCATTATTTTTGTTTGAATTTTAGAATAAATTCCAGAGTGATGCTGTAAGGAAAGCAGACTAATTGTTGTAAAGCAGAATAGATGAAAATACGGGTCAGTGGCAAGCCTTAAGTGCGCCAGGAAAGTTGGGCAATTTTATCCATCATCAATTGAGCCGCCTCCGTATCATGCATATATGTATTCTACTATCAGGTCAGCTTGAGCCTGACCCTGGGGCCCTAGCAAGTATTCCCGGTAAATAATACTTGACTCGAAGGTACTGCCAACAGGGTGCAGGTATTAGCAGGGGCTCCTGCCTGCTGGCAAGTCCAAAGGGAAGCCATCATATGGAAAGAAACTAGGAAGTAGGAGGTAGAAGTATAAAGGAAGTGCAGCCTCTTTGTGACATTGCGGAGACAAGTAAAGAGCATAGTGATACTTCGCTTGTTCAACTTGAAGGGAATTCTGAAGAAACCTCTTATGAAATGAAAGATCCATGAGCTGAGTTTGTAATACATCAGTCAGACATATAGGAGGAAAATCTCAGTTATTTGAGATGGATAAGAAACTGGGACAACCACATTCTTTTATCGATCCAGTCTTTGAGAAACTCTCATAGAAGAAACAAATTGAGTGAAGAGTTCTGGTGGAATTGGAGAAAGCCTGATAAGGAGCAGTGGTGGAGATGGCAGAGGTGGCGGCCAGATGCTGAAAGGTTAGTATGGTTAGTGACTTATAAATGAGGACAATTCTTAATTTGTTGATCTTCTTCTTACACACATGTGAAAACCTAAAACTTTCTTTAGGTTTTTTGTGAAGGCAATGGCCGAAATAGGTCAAATAAAACTCTATGGTGATCATCCAAGTTTGACGGACTCTGCTCTTGCTTGAGCAAGGAGGCATGTCTTAAAGAAGAGAGGTAGCTAGGAATCAATGAACTGTAGTAGATAATTGATTATTGCATACTGCATGCACTTTATATGGAACCAAAATGCACCAGTTTAACCTTTGTGTAAAGTCCTTTAGTTTCCTCTAAAGTTGGTTAAAAATCCTGTCTACAATCTAGCGTTAGTTGTGCTTGCAGTGTCTCATTTATTCCGTGATTAATACATTGCAGGTACAAAGGTGAAAGTGCTAACTAATATCTTATGGTAGAGCCTGGTGCTGAACTGCTGATTTCTTATTTGCTTAAGGTTACAGGCTGAAAGAAAAGGAGGCTGGAAGAGATAGGATCTATAGCATATTATTCAGAATGGGCCGAGGCTTGGACTAGAGATACTTCAGGTAAGGGTGTGCAAAAGCACTATGAAGAAACTGGTGAAGACTAGAATACTCAGCTGATCAATATGTTCTTGCATCAAACTCCTGAATAATACCCCATAATGATGGGACTGACATCCTCATTCGGCAATAGGAATGCGCATGAGCGAGGATCAGTATAAGAGAGTATGCTTCTATCTTATTAGCTAGTTTATTTTCAGCAATAGGATTGTACGTTAAGTTTTTTGAATGCATTTATCATTTGTTGGGTCTGTTTGCTGTTTTAACTATTTTTTGCTTTGTAGCATGTGATTTTTAAGTTCAGACATTCAAAAAAGACCAAGATGATTAGATTAGGCCATAGACTTTGTTAGAATATCTTACTGCCTGGTGATTCTCACTTCACTGTATATCCCTTAGTTTGTATCTGGATAAGATCTTGAAAACTCTGTGCCTTCACAAGTTCCAGTTTCTGTCAGCTAGTTATTAAGAATAACGTATATACTTATAACTTATTTTCAGTTTGTGGAGGAGATCCGGTTTTATCCAACTGTGAATTATATTCAAAATCCGGATAATTAATTACAGAGGTCTTGATTTTCATGAACCCACAGCAAACATGTTGGCTTATCTTATGGAGGTATGTTGCTACTACGAGTCTCACCCAAAGCTATTTTGCTATGCACTAGTTTTACACGATAGGAGTAGATAACTGCATCATTGGCTACTTCAATTTTTTCTTCAAGGAAAAACAAAAGAAGAAAGATGCAATACCATTGGAGGAAGCTATAGATGATTCGGAGAAATTGACCGACTTCTAATGGACTTCGATGAAGTAGAATGAGTTCACAGTGGAACTCGGAAATCAATCAAACTGTTGGACTATGATCCGTGAGGTACCACAGTAACTCTATGACCTCAAACCCTATGGCAAAAGCAATTTCTAATTGCTGTATTATGATGCTAGGGTAGAAAGCTTGCAGGTTCTCAGGAGGCAAGTTAGGTGCCTAGATTTGCTTATATCGTCATATATGTATTGACAGGGTGCAGGAAGAAGTGGTACTTTAGTACATCCCTGAAACAACGACCTATTAGCAAGAACTCGAGTGCTACTTGACCGACCACACTATTCTTTGCCAAAATGCTGCTGGGTGCAATTCTCTTTACCGCATCATCGTTCAAAGATAAGGCACATGTCCAAAGCATTTCTGGGTACATTCTCTAAACAATCCTCTAGTCACAAGAAGGTTGTTGTCAGAGGTAGATAGTTCTGTCATCTGCTTTACGATAGATCCAAATTAGGAGCTCGTTATGCGTGGAAACGAGTCCATAAAAATGTTGTTAATAAATCTCTGGCATATCTGAACAAAATTTGCTGTATTATTGTTCTTTTTTTCCGCAGTACTAATATGTAAGTTGTTTGTTACCATGTTTAAGATATGAAGGATTTCATTTTCCATCCTGCGACAGGAACAGACATAAACCCACATGTCATGGACCCATTTGTTGCATTAAATTTGTGGGGATTGGTTTGGATTGAATAAATGCAATCATTAAGTTCTGTTCTATATTTATATTTATTCTCGTTATATACACTAATATTCAATCCGTATACTTACTTTCTTCTAAAAGCAATCATACCTGTCCATCACGTTTACACGTTCCCTTTCTCCACCTTCACCGGTCATCATACATCTGCTGCCCTTAATCATCTTCAATTTTCTTCTTAAAACCCCAAATACCTGATAATTTTCATTTCATTAGCCTGGCCTTTGAAATACAGTAACCATTTCAATGACCTCATCTCGTCTAATTATTAAGTTCCTACTACAACAAGGACGCAGTTTTCTTCCGGGTTAACACAAAAATCAAAATCAATTAATTAAACTCGACTTTTACTTCTCCTTTCTTTTCCCTTCTGTTTTTTTTTGTAATTCCAATTCATGGCTGCTGCCGTTGTTGTTCAGTTGTTGTTGTTGTTGGGGCGTTTACAACAATGAAGAGCGCGAAGAGCGTGGATTCTCTAGGCGGGCGGTGGGGCCACCGCCGCCTTCTCTCCCACGCTCTCCTCGCTCTCGCCGCTCTTTATCTCCTCTTTATCTCCGCCAAGTTTCGCCGCTTCCTTGAGATCGGTGCCGCTCTCAGCGGCGACGATCGCTCCTTCTCTTCTCTCTATCTCCCTCCTTCTCTCCACCGCCACCTCGAACACTCTTCTTCTTCTTCTCAACAAACAACAACAACAACTACTGCTCGAATTCAAATTCCAACTTCCGAAATCCGCCCGTTCAAACCTGCTTACAGCCGGATCTCGCACGAATTCGTTCGGTCTACAAAAAAAACACAACTCCAGAAGTGGGCGGAGGCAGCGTGGACGCTAGGGCTTAAAGCATGGGATGAAATGATTCGTCTAGGCGATGATATTGATTCTGTCACCGTGCTTGACGGTATGCCGGAAGATTGCCCTTCTTCAGTTTCAATGGATTCACACGAGCCGTTAGGACTTGAAGGGGAGCGATTGATGTTTCTTCCTTGTGGAATGGCGGCGGGGAGTTCAGTCACGGTGGTGGGGACACCACAGAACGCGCACCCGGAGTATGTTCCGCAGTTGGCAAGATTGCGGGGTGGAGATGGGACAGTGATGGTTGCGCAATTCATGGTGGAGTTGCAAGGGTTGAAGGCTGTTGATGGGGAAGACCCGCCGAAGATTCTGCATCTTAATCCGAGGATTAGAGGGGATTGGAGTAGAAGACCGGTTATTGAGCATAATACTTGCTATAGAATGCAGTGGGGGAAAGCAATGCGTTGTGACGGAATGCCTTCCAGTGATGATGATGATACTGGTAGTTTGTCTCTATTAGGCATCCATTGTAATTTCTTTGTTTTTTTTTTTTTGTTTTGGCAGTTTCAGATAATGCTAGTCGCTCAGTTATTACTTTCATACTTTGGTTGGCAATGCTAGTAATATTGGCTCATATTCAACAAGATGATTTTCTGCTATAATATGACCTCTAATTTGAACCCAGCAAGAAAAAATTCACAGACAAATGTGGTTTTCGCAATAATTTTGACATTGACTACTTTTGAAATTGTTAGTCTGTAAAAATATGAGCCACTAAACTTAGAATTTTTGAGTGTTAAAAGATAGCTGTCTATTATTGACGATTGTTTGTTGTGCTTAGGTTCAGTAGCAAGCATGACAGTTCTTTTTATCAATTTTATCTTCAGGATGACATATCTGGCTAAAATATAGAAATTCAAATGGTTATTTTGGACAGTCGATGGATTCATCAAATGTGAGAAATGGCAGCGCAGTGATATTGTTGACTCTAAAGACTCCAAAACAACTTCATGGTTAAAGCGTTTCAAAGGTCGTGCGAAGAAGCCAGAAATGACATGGCCTTTCCCTTTTGTAGAGGGAAGATTGTTTGTCTTAACAATTCAAGCTGGTGGTGAAGGATATCATATTTATGTGGGAGGCCGACATATAACCTCATTCCCCTATCGCACAGTATGTCCCTTTTTTTTTCCCTTTTTTTCCTTTCCCAAGCACTTTGACTTTATTGTAGCCAGTTAAGGTTCTGACAGAAGCAACAAGCAGAAAGAAGTTCTTGACATTTTTCATTGAGTTGAATGCTTTCTGAAAAGCTCGAAAATACGCTGTACTTCTCCAGAAATATAATGACTTGTTATGCATTACTACCTCAGAAGTCCATTTCTTATGATTGCTCTGAACTTCATCCAGGGTTTTCCTCTTGAAGATGCAACTGGTTTGGCGGTTAAGGGAAATATTGATGTACATTCAGTCTATGCTACCTCTCTTCCTACATCTCATCCTAGTTTTTCACATCAGCAAGTACTTGAAATGTCAGATAAATGGAAATCTGCTTCACTTTCTGAGGATCCGGTTTATCTTTTCATTGGCATTTTGTCTGCCACGAACCACTTTGCCGAACGTATGGCTATTAGAAAAACTTGGATGCAGTCTGCAGAAGTAAAATCATCAAATGTAGTGGCACGCTTCTTTGTTGCACTTGTAAGTTTTACTCACTTTTTCAGTTCATTGATGGGCAGTATACGTGCTGACACTATACCTACCCATCCATGTTTATATCTTTTCTGTTTCTTCTTTTATCATGAATGGCCCTGCTTTCCCGATCTCCTCATCAATAGTCGCAAGTTATTTTAAGTTTTAGAAAAGGGCATGAATTTATATCTTAGTTTTTGGTTTTCATATGAGCGTGAAGCAGAATGTGCTAACCTTCTATTTCTCAAGTTGTTGGGTGTTGACATCAAAGTCAGAATTGGGAACCATCTTACTCTTCCTCAGAACATGTTTGTCGTGCATTTCAAGAGTAACTGTTGAATGTTTAATTGAAAGGAAAGTGTTATTGAAAAAAGGTGTTACATCTTGAACCTAGAGTCGAGATTTGGCTGTTTTAAAATTTGGAAGTATGTCTAAGAAAGAACTTTGAGTTGGTTAGAATGCAGTAATTTGGAGAATCAAATCCAGGTTATGCCAGATTGTTTCTTGAGGACCCATCAATCTGGAATCAAGAGTGAAGCCGGTGTGCTGGTTTTGGCATGGACATATTATTCAAAATTTCTTCTGGAGCGGAAACCTATTTCCATCTAATGTCTTAAATTACAGTTCAGAACTCCAGAATCAAGAAGCTTGTAGAAGTAATGGAATTGATGCCTCTTTCACAATCTATCTCAGAATATTATTTGCTAATAAGCTCTGTATGTTTTCCACTTTCAAATCTATGTCCAAACAAATATACAGATTGAAAGTTAATATAACTTCCAAACAAAACATGCATTCTTAGCTTGGCATATATTTGCTAAAATTTGTCAAGAGTCTTTCTGCAGTTCATTTCTCGTGGCTCATCACCTCTTTTCTGACATTTTGCTGTGGGAGTTCTTTTGCTGAACGCTTTTTTTGATGTGTGGCATGATTATATCCAGGTTTTGTTATATTGAAAAAACTTTATGAATAAAAGTCTAGACCTTGAGGTATAACTGGATTGTGAGCAGAGAACCACTATTTCAATGTGTTGAACACAATAGGTCATAGCAGTCTGTTTGGCATGCCTATGGATTTTATGTAGGTTCTGGTTTATGTGGTTATGTTATGTGGATAACCTGTAACTGTTGATAATGCATCAACTGGGTTGACAACTAGTTTTGGATTCATTAGCAGCTAGTATCGTGTGTGTCCTTGTGCCAAGTATATTCTTAGTTAAACAACTATATGCGTTTGCATGAGGGCAAGTGTCTAGTAATTCTCTCTGTCTCCCTTTAAAATTGACTGATAAAGAGAGATATAGGAGCTGATCCAAAGAAAGTTGTCTAAGTTGTGGAGTCTGCTGGTGATGTTGGGAACCATGGATTTGAAATTAAACCTTCCTCTACTTAGTGTATGGGATCTCTTTCCAGTTGGCCTCTTGTGATAACGAATTCTTTTGATTCTAATTTTAGAAGATGCAACTGTAAACTTGCAGCCTCAAGACATTCATATTTGAATGGTATTTAAGGTGGTATTTTATGTGTCGAACTGATTCTGCATGTCTTTGTAATAAACTCTTGAGTGTGTGCCTTTGCTAGAATTATTCTAACCACTTTGCTTGCACTTCCCATATTGGTTTCCTTATTTGCTCTCACCAACTTTGCATATGGGATTATTTAAATATTTCTATGTGTTGCGTGCTACAGAACCCAAGGAAAGAGGTGAATGCGATGCTAAAGAAGGAAGCAGAGTTCTTTGGAGATATTGTCATCTTACCTTTTATGGATCGTTATGAATTGGTTGTCTTAAAGACTATTGCTATTTGTGAATATGGGGTGAGTTTCGTGTGCTCTTTTGTTCTCCTGATTATTGTATACAGATGTCATCTCCGTCAATTTTAATTTACTATAAGCTGATGGTCTATTCCTGCAGATTCACAACCTAACTGCTGCATACATTATGAAAGGTGATGATGATACTTTTATTAGGGTGGATATTGTGTTGAGAGAAATAAAAAACAGGGAGCACGATAAATCCCTATACATGGGCAACCTTAATCTTATGCATAGGCCTCTAAGAACTGGAAAATGGGCAGTCACATTTGAGGTGAGTTATTGCATTTGCTTTTTAAACTGTCAATTTCCTCCTCCCATTAATCTGAGAAATTAGATCTCTCTGTTGCTTTTAAATATGTAGTTCCATTTGACTTATTTTTTAAGTTCAATTACCTTCTTCTTTGGCAATTTATTAAGTATGTCACAGCAATACCAAGTTGTTTTCAGTAATATATTTTTGCACTTCTTTATTTACCATGATATTGTGCAAGAGAAACACAGGCTGAGCTCTTACCTCCAGTTCTATTTCTAGTCTGCATGCACTTAAATTGCAAGTCATTAGAAGAAATAAAGTCTCTGTTAAACTCATTTATGTATATATTTGCAGGAATGGCCCGAAGAGGTATACCCACCTTATGCCAATGGACCTGGCTACCTTATTTCAAGTAATATTGCCAGATATGTTGTCTCACAATATGCTAATCAGAGTTTAAGAGTGAGCTTCTGTCACTGAAATAGTCTCAACTTGTTGCAGCATATTTCAAAAGTCTGTCTTAACATTTCTTATATGATTACAGCTGTTCAAGATGGAAGATGTGAGCATGGGCATGTGGGTCGAGCAGTTTAATGCCACTTCTCCTGTCCGATACGTGCATGATTGGAAATTCTGCCAGTATGGATGCATGGAGAATTACTTCACTGCTCATTACCAGTCACCTAGGCAGATGATTTGCCTGTGGGATAAATTGGCTAGGGGGCGACCACGTTGTTGTAGTTTTAGATGACCGTCAGATGATAGCGAATGTGGATTCTTCATGGGGCTTAATTCTCCAACAATCCCTTATAATTGCCCCACAGAGCCAAGGTACCAATTTTGCAGCATTGTCTTGGCCTGGAAGCCATCAGATTGTTCTTTGACGGCTCAAGATCAGCAGTTCCTTGTCTCACGACCGTCTTCTTCAGTTGCTTTGTACAAGTTATGTAAATGTGATTAGCTATTCATTTAAGGGCCAATATAAAGAGCTTTGTAATTGGAATAGGATTTTATTCAAAACTTGCTAAAGGTCACATGAAGCGTTAGAAGCATATTTTAGTTGATTAGATATAATTTGCACACGAATGCTTAGCAGAAAACGTCCAATGCAAAAATTTTATTGCCAGAGTCGGAAGAATCTGTTTTACATCTGCTTTGGTGTCAGGTGGCCACGTAACAGCTATCCAATTCTTGAGTCCTAGCTACGATCATGACATGCTACGTTGACAGAAATTCAGAAGCCAATTAGATAACCAGAATGGAATGTGATGCTATTATGCATTTTGGAATAGGGCACGATCTCTGCGTGATGAATAATGAGCTAAAGCTTATGAGTTGTTAAGCAACATGAGCTACAACCTGTATATAAGCTGTGACCCATGCATGATTTCTGGAGTAGAAGTCGTTAACTGTATATTAATTTGTGGCTTATGGGCTAAGCCCGTGAGAACAGGCTAATAATTTTTTTTATATATTTTAATTTTTTAAATAGTTATTAAAAAAAATTTTAAAATATGAAATTAAAAAATAAAATGAAGTTTTTAAAAACGCTTTCTCAAACATCTCCGCTTCCAAAAAATTTTCTATAATAAGTTTCTTTTGCGGTATTTCGAAATTTTTAGCTGCGAGGCGTTCCCGCTTCCAAAAAAATGTCATCATTAACGCGGGAATGGGCCAAAAATAAACGGGTCGTTTTGGGCGGGATCTAACATATAACGGGCTTGATTGGTTTTCAGGAATGAATAAAACCGATCCGATTAGAAAAATAATATTCCATTTGTTTATTCACTATTGTTTCTGCGATCTGGACGACTGGTCCCGAGCTTTCTCTGAGTTAATTTCTTTCTCTCAATTTTGGTGTATCAAAATCGAAGTGTTTGATCTGTTTGATATTGAAAGTCTTTGGTTTGATTTGGTTCACAAAACAGTGTTGTTGATCTTTCGATTTGGATCGAGATTGGGGTGTGAACTGCCGCAGCGGAGCTTCTGATTCTTTCGCCGTGAGTTTCAGTAGTATTTTTTGAATGAATTTCTGTTTCTTGTTTTCTTGTTTTGGGTTTGAGTTTTGATTTGAGGCATAGGAAAGCTTCTGGGAAATGTAGATAGCACTAACTTGAATGAAGATGCAATTCTAATTAAATTTCGAATTTGAGTTTTTAATCTCGCTGTGTTATAGCTAATTCAGATGCAATGCAATCTTTGGAGTCATAGCGTGCTTTTCCATCTTCTAGTTATTTATATATAAGTTGAAGAAGCTAAGTGCTAGAGTATAGGGCTTTGGTAGATATACTCCATATGAAATTAGATGTGGTGTTAGATACAAATTTTTGCCGAAAAGGTCTTTTTCATGTTATTCTCTTTAGGTTGAAGTAACGTACAGTTACATAGGAGAGAATAAGTGCTTTGTTGTCTTGGTTGACAAAGCAACATTACATACGAGTAACAAGGGAAAAATGTCACTTTTCGTACACATTGTTTTCTCTTTGTTTGATGCCATATTGCTTGACTTGACTGTTGTTGTTTTAGTGACAAATAGCCATGAGTTATATAACTTGTCTTTCTTTTACCCCCTCAAAAAAAGTGACTAGTGATATGTTTAGGAGAGTCATTGTTAATGTGTCTCAGAAGAATATTGCTGCAGTTTCTGGGCTGCATAAGCAGAATAATGTCAATCTGATTCTTCTAATGGCATTGATTGCAATTTGTAGACAATGACTTTTGGGTCAACATTGGATTTTTTCATTTGCAGATATAGCATCAGGGTATCTTCATGTTATAGAAGCTTGACATTTTTTGTTTTGTTTTGTAAATGGTAACAGGTGGCTTTCGCATAATATTTCCACCTGATGAAGTCAGTGAATATTACCATTAAGTGTTGATGTGATGGATCCTGAAAGCAAAAAGTTTGGAAGAGGTACCATGTTCTGCAAATAACATTTTCCATATAAATGCAAAACTTGTAGACAGGTTTTTAATAGTTATTGAGCTGTTTTGACTGTGTATTGCCCTTTGCACAAGTGGTTGTGGCATACTACTTTGTTAACTAAAAGTTAAGTGCTAATACATCAAGATAATAAATCAGCTTTGTTGTATATATGGATTAATATATGTGAATATGTGAATACCTAAATGATGGAATACTATCCTGCACCTAGTGATCACATGATGAGAATACCTAAACACAATAACCTTTGAAACGAATGTGTGAGCTCACAAAGTGCTACTAGTCTTTTACTGAAATTAAGTAGTTATCTGTAGTACTACCAGTCAAAAGAGAAGCATTGCTAATTTTCTTAGTCCTTGCTCTATCTTTTAACTTGATTTTCCCTTTCATTGTTTCTTACGACTGAACCTTTATTTGATTTCTAGGGCCAAGAGAGCTCACTGGTGCTGTTGACCTCATAACACATTATAAGTTACTACCACACCACGATTTCTTCTGCAAGAGAACTCTTCCTGAAGCAATTTCTGATACTCATTACCTCCATAATGTTGTGGGAGATACTGAAATCAGAAAAGGAGAAGGCATGGAGCTAGACCAATTATTACAAAATGCTCCATACTTGAGAGAAACAACTGCTCATATCCATCCCTTTGACTTGGAAACACTTGGGCAGGCTTTTAAGCTTAGAGAAACAGCACCTATTGACCTTCCCTCTGTAAGCTATTCATATAATGCAACTTCTAAGGTTTTTGTTTTCCATTTTTGGGAAATTTATTAATGTTGTATCTTATAGGCAGAGAAAGGAATACCAACTATTAGCAGTAAATCAAAAAGTGAATCAAAAGACAAAGAGAGGAAGCATAAAAAACACAAAGACAAGGAGCATAAAAAGCACAAACATCGTCATAAAGATCGGAGTAAGGACAAAGAGAAGAAGAAGGATAAAAGTGGACATCATGATTCTAGTGGCGACCACTCGAAGAAGCATCATGACAAGGTTTCTTCCCTCTGAAATTTCTTTTCGGTACACTGTGGAATCGTTAGAGGTGGAGTCTTTAGAGATTGATGATTCAATATGATTTTTTTTTTTTACCTCGCATAGAAAAGGAAGCACGAAGGGAATGAAGATTCTGCCGATATACACAAGCACAAGAAAAGCAAGGTAAGGGAAAGTACAAAAACTTCCTGCTGTTGTTATATTGTGTTTGTTTACTGAAGCCAATCTATTCATTTTGTCAATAATTTCTTGCATAAATTTACAGCACAAGGGTTCAAAGAATGATGATGGAGGAGTGATAAGACTTGGTTGATACAATTGTTCACTATGCCGGTCAATTGGACTGGGGATAGCTGTGAACTTTTCCTGGTCTTGCAAGTGAGGTACTGTTTCCTTATTAATAAATCTGACTCGTCTTTGCTTGTTGAAATAATTTCTATTAAATTGTGGGTCAAAAGATCATTGCAAAGCAAGTTTCCCTGTGTTTTCTGGATATGTTATCTAGAAAAAATTTTCTAAGCATAATCTTCCATATTCAAATTGTTTCAGTTATGTTAATCACATGGAAGAGTCAAAAAGGCAAAACATCACTAAATCCTAGTGTAAATGTTAGGAAAAGCCAACAAGATGTCAAAAGCCTAGCACAGTCACAAGGTGCATATTTTGGATACGGACGAAGAATGAAAGAAAGAATGATTTTAAGTGATACTGATAACAGTGGATGTAACAGTGTAAAATAATGTCTCATCACTACCCATAGCAATACATAATTGACGTTGGTTGTAGTATGATGGTATCATCTTACAACTGATGACTATTATGAGTATCTCTTCATCTAGAGGATTGCCTTTGGTTCTATTCATTAAGTTTGTATTATTGTCTCTAATGTCAAACCCTTTTGCCAAATTCTTGCCTCTTTGTTTTGAACATGCCAGGGTCTTCTTCCACCATTAATCGCTGCTTCTCGCCTGCAGGCAAAACAGCTGTCTTGGTGCCACCAATGATTAGTGGATAACTTAGCTTTTGGCCAGAGTATCTATAGGTAGGATGCTGATAATTAACTTTTATAAGTAGAACATTCTCATTGTAAATGAAATTAATCAGACGCAATATTTAACTCCAACATGCTTGGGTAGCTGCGGTTTAACTTGATCTGATAATGTTGAGGTCCAGTAAAGAATGCCAGCGAAGTCCCCGTCTGATGCTTACATCCAGTCGAGGCTAATGTATTCGCTTTGTGGTACTAGTAACGTTTGGTATTATTTTTCAATTGTTTATCATTTCAACTTTTTATTTTATTTAATAAATTTTTTATAATATTTTAGAAGTTTATTGTATTTTTTAGAATATATAAAAATTATATGTAGTAAGATTTTTTTTATATTTTAATAAAAACTAGAGTTTATTTTCAATATTTTTATTTAAGAAAAGTTTATTTTATAGGCATTTCTAAATATTCTGTAAGTCTAACACTCATCATAGTATTTGATGCATTTTTATTAGCGGAAAAGGGGTGCAAGTGTGAATGCATGTAATTTGACTCTACAGTTTTCTGTATTCATTGTCAATCTTTGACTTCTCTCATGTCTGCTTTTAGACGACCGTAACGAGAAAGAAACTAAAAGGCTTTGCGTGTATTTACTCGTTAAACTTGTAATGCGTGTGATAACCAGTCTTGGCTTAGAATTGTTCAGATCTGTTTTTAACTCCTTAAGGAAGACGAGAACTCTAATCTCGAATTCAGCTGATAAAATGCATTGTCTAACTTGATAACCTGTCATGATTGAATGTTTATGCAAGAGTATTGATTACCAAGGTAAAACAGTCTTTGTTCTTTCTAGTATAAACCAATTCAATTCTCTCGCATGCATCAGCATAGTTCTAATGTCTCCATCAATTGATTAAAAAACACATTAGTTTAAACTTCAAAGCTAATAGATTCAACCATTCAAAAATTTTCTAATCAATCTATATGCTTCCTAACAGCTCCCTCTGCGTAACTTGATGCAATTTGCCAAATAATAAAACTGTGCGACTTTGAACAATTCCTGCTTTTCAAATCCACGAGTTTGTCGAACGACCGAACTTCACGCTGCAACCTTCTATTTATTCGTCTCTCAGCCATCACGAGTGGTAGCAACTAGCGAGCAGATCATTAAACTAAAACAACGACGACATCAGTTGGCAAGTTAAACTTCTTGTAGCGAAGCTCAGATGGCGGCCATTCCTTCAACCGCTACTGCCGCCGTACACCTCCACCTTCCGCTTCAACCTAACCAAAACAAAAGCTCTTTGCCGCCGCAGCCGCCTCACGCATCTGCCACCGTCACTGAAGCTGAAACTTCTCTGCTGGGTCACCGGAGAACCAACTTCTCGATCAACGTCCCTGCTTCTTTAGCCAACTTTCTCCACCTCCATCTATCCGGAAAGCATGAAAACAACAACTCTTTCGATGTCTTACCTACGCCGCAATCTGGACGGCGGACTCCAGCGTGGTCTCCGAAAGAAGACATCTCTTCTCTCTGTGACCAACTACACGGTTTTACAGACTGGTCTTCTTTGCTTAACCCGCTTCATCCATGGCTCCGCCGGGAAATACTGAAGTACGGTGAGCTCACTGCTGCAACTTATGACGCTTTTGATTTCAACCCTTTTTCGGAGTACTGCGGCAGTTGTCTCTATGGTCGTAACAAGCTTTTCGAAAAGCTCGGGCTTTCACGCCATGGCTACCAAGTTACCAAATACCTCTACGCTATGTCCCACGTTGATCTTCCCCGTTGGCTTGAACGCTCTCTCCGTTCCAATCCGTGGAGCAATGATTCCAACTGGATCGGCTACGTCGCCGTCAGCAACGATGAAGAAACACATCGAATTGGGTGTCGAGATATTGTCGTAGCGTGGCGCGGAACAGTGACGCCATCGGAGTGGTTCGAGGACTTACAAGGTCGACTAGACCCTTTAGATAACAACTCCGACGACGCCATGGTCGAGCATGGATTCTTAAGCATGTATAGATCGAAGAATTCTTGTTCTAGATACAATAAAACTAGCGCTTCTGAGCAGGTGATGGAAGAGATAATGAGACTAGTTGATTACTACAAACAGAAAGGTGAGCAAGTTAGTTTAACAATAACAGGGCACAGTCTCGGCGGCGCTCTTGCGTTGCTGAATGCGTACGATGCGATCAAGAAAGTTCCAGCCCTTCCGGTGAGCGTGATTTCATTCGGAGCGCCGAGAGTTGGGAACGAAGCTTTCACAGACCAACTGAAGGCTGCTGGAGCGAAGGTGCTCAGGTTAGTAGTGAAGCAGGACGCGGTCCCAAAGGTGCCTGGGATTCTCTTCAATGAAAATCTGCACGCGACAGCTGAAAGATTAGCCGGCGAGCTCCGGAGTATTTACATGCACGCCGGAGTTGAGTTGGGGCTTGATGTTAACTCTTCTCCCTACTTGAAACATGGTAAGGTTGATGTGGCAGCTTTTCACAATATAGAAACCTACCTGCACCTTGTCGATGGTTACCTCAGCGCCGGAGGAAAGTTCAGGGCGACGGCCAAGAGAGATGTTGCATTGGTTAACAAATCTACAGGGCTTCTGAGAGACGACTTCAGAGTGCCTGTGTGTTGGCATCAGTCTGCTAACAAAGGGCTTGTTTGCAACGGCTATGGCAGGTGGGTGTTGCCGCGTAGAGACCCTGAAGATATTCCTTCGCCTCTCGCCGGAAGAAGAGCCCCCGCGATTGATCCGGCCATGCAGTGCTGTTTTACTGGAGATGTTAATGCAGCTAACTCACCAGATGATCTTGCTCTCATCTTGTAGAATTTCGAGTGCTCTGCTTTCTAATGAAATCAGTATCAGCATAGATTGTATAACATGAATTATTACTATTGAAATCCGTTTCGAATTTTTTATATACGAAGTGTCAAAGCTTGATTTCCATCTTTGTCTGTTTGTCGGCGGATATCTTCCGAAAGAAATTTAATCTAAAAAGATGACCATCACTAGAATTGTTCCGGCCGAAATTTAAAAGGTTTTTTTTCTTAAAACTGCATTAGGTAAATAAAAGCAGCTGTGGAACTTTCTCTAAAAAGTGATTTTAAATTAAATTGTGTTTAAATAAATTTTTACAGTATAATTGTTTGAATTATAAAACTAAAGATATTTTTAGTTATGTTTGTGTGTGATAAATGAATAATATATAACAACTGACATTAGACATAACTAATATTTCATTAGAAATTAAAATTGTATTTAACATATTATTTAATTTAATTTAAATATTTTTATAACATAACAATTTATTAATATTTTTTATTTTAATATTTACAAATTTTAGTAATGAATATATTATTGTTATTATTATAAATTAATACCTTAATTTTGAATAATATTTTAAATTCTTGTTGAATATTTTATTATTACGATTTATTATAAGTAGTAAATAAAGAATAAACAATTAATACATTCAAATATTAACATTTTCAAACAAATTTTCATAATGCAGTCATAAATAACATAATATTTTAGAATACATTCATAAAAATAAATATCAACATACTATTTATAATCATCTATATATTTCATTTGTAATTGTTTTTCGATGCGTCACGTACCCATCACTCCAATTAGAATCATTCTCAAGTTGAATATTTAATATATAACACGTTACTTTTAATAAAAAATAGGTACTTTAGTTTTAATATAGATATGTATCACTATTATCGCAATAATAATATTGCATAGGACTCTATTAAATATGATAAATATTTTTCAAAACTATAAAATAGATTTTTCATACGTTTAAAAGTAGGTTTAATGACAATTCTACACCAAGAATGTTGAATGGAGTTGAACCTTTTCCCATTTCACTTGGTGCTGGCATTTGTAGCGTAATTGTACAAATTATTAAGATGATATCTTAGGATTTCAGCCTTTATAAAGATTTACGTATCCCTATCTATGCTTATATCATGCCACTAAATAATACTATTTTCAATAGGATGAGAACATCTCAACACGCCTGCCTAGCGTTTCATTCAATATGCACATGTAGACGACACAAATTACTGGTCATGGAACTCGGGCAATATCTAGACCACAAAAAATGATACTCATTCTATGCAGTGCAGTCTACGCAGAAGGTGATCCGCAAACACAGTCAAATATTATGAGAGCTTTTGGCATTATTTTACTCTAAGAATAATTTTTTAATTTTTTAATATATTTTTTATAAATATTTTAAAATTTTATTTAAAATTTAGAAAATATAAAAAAATTTTACATAGTAAAATCTTTTTATTTTATTTTATTTTTTTAGTAAAAAATAAAACTTATTTTTTAAAAAATATAAAAATATTTTTATTTTAAAAAAATTTTATTTCAAAAATACTTACAAACACTCCCTACTAGTCATGCCATTCAGGCAACATCTAGTAACAAAAATTGATACTGGTCATGCAGTTGACGGGCGGTATGGCAACCAACTAACCTCTACATAGCCAAAAATCAAAATCAAAGCCATCACCGTATACAACAGCCAACACAAGTCAAACATGCAAGTTCAAATAACATGAAAGTTACAGTGATTACAGGCAACCAAATGGTAAAATTTTGCTATGAAAATCATGTTTCAATCGCAGGTGATCAAATTCGATCAAAACAAAGGCACTACATGTAGTGTTCAAATTACATATAAATTACAGCAATTACAAGAACCAAATACTACAATCAAGCTATGAAAAATCACGAATTCGATCATAGGCGAGGCGATCAAAATAAAAGCCAGTATTAGTATACAACAATCAACATAGCCAAACATGTAGCGATCAAATCAAATGAAAATCACATCAATCATAGTAACCAGATGTTATAATTAAATTATGAAAATCACGAATTCGATCGCATGTGATCAACTAATCTACCGTGTTTGCCAGCGAAATTACAAATTAAATTGGCTGAAAGTTGGATGAACAAAAGTGAAAAAAGAAATTAAAAATGATCACGATAGCGATAACAGCGAAGAAAATGTGAACTATTGAAAAATAAGAATGACAACCGATGAAAAAGCACCGAATTGGTTCTTTTTATTTTGGATGCTTAAAGCCACTGCAAATGGATTTGAACTGATCCAACCATATACAATATTTCGTATTCTGCGCTTATTTTGGGCTTAACCAAACAAGACGACCATGAACATTGGAATTCACTTTGTAAGTTTTTGGTTTGTTTTTTAAAATCAAGTGCGTGTGGCATATGAACTTATCAATAAAACACACATTTAGACTTCATCGGTCAACCTTCTAGAATTCTATCTAATGGCAATTTTGGTGCTTAAAAAAAAAATAAAACATGTTTTTATTATGGAATTAAATCTGATTTTACTACGTTAATCAGCATACATATATTTCTCTAAAAAAATTAAAGTAAGAAGTTGACTTCAAGTTTTATAGGTTCAATTATTCAGCTCTTATGTCTCTATCGAGTTCTCCAAAAGGATTAAAAATAAGAAGTTGACTTTAAGTTTTATAGGTTATATATTCAAATGTCTCTCTCGAGTTCTTCAAAAGAATTAAAAATAAGAAGTTGACTTCAAGTTTTATAGGTTATATTATTTAGAACTTATTTGGTATTTAAAATTACAATAAATAAATATTGCGGTAAGGTTAACCGATCGGATTTTTTTTTATTCGATTAAATTAAAATTTTATAACTATATATATAATTTATATATTTTTATGTTTAATAAAAATTAAATTTAAAAATTATGGCAGTCATAAACTGTAAAAAAAACGCTTAAAAATACTTCTAAATATATATATATATATACTTGCTAGTTTACTTTTTTGTTTTTTTATATTTCTAGCTTAAAATCAAGCTCAGATCATTGCAACCATGGCTTCGTCATCTGTCCGTCATAATCACAGTAACACCAAATTCTCCGTTCATGTTCCTACCTCTTTGGCCAACCTTCTCCACCTTCATATCTCAGAGCAATCTGAAACCAACTCTACTCATGTCTTAATCACTCCGCAATCTGCTCGCCGGACTCCGCTATGGTCTCCGTCAGAAGACATCTCTTCTATCTGTGACCAACTGCACGGCTTTACAGACTGGTCTTCTCTGCTAAACCCGGAGCTCCACCCATGGCTCCGCGCGAGATAATCAAGTACGGCGAGTTCACCGCGGCAACTTACGAAGCTTTCGATTTCAATCGCTTATCTGAGTTTTGTGGCAGTTGTCTCTATGGTCGTCAAAGGCTTTTTGAAAAGCTCGGCATTTCGCGCCATGGCTATGAAGTAACCAAATACCTCTACGCCACGTCAAAAGTTCGTCTTCCGCAGTGGCTCGAATGCTCTATCCGTAAAATCGCATGGAGCCATGTTTCGAACTGGATCGGCTACGTCGCCGTTAGCAGCGACGAAGAAACTCGCCGTATTGGTTGTCGTGATATTGTTGTATCCTGGCGCGGCACGAAGGCACCGTCGGAATGGTTCCGGAACGTACAAATTCGATTAGAACCAATCGGTAACAACTCCGACGACGCCATGGTTGAGCACGGATTCTTGAGCTTGTATAGGTCGAAGGATTCTAGCTCCATCTACAACAAAACTAGTGCATCCGAGCAGGTGATGGAAGAGAACCAGAGACTTGTGAATTTCTACAAACAGAAAGGTGAGCAAGTTAGTTTGACAATAGCAGGGCACAGTCTCGGTGGTGCTCTTGCGTTGCTGAATGCGTACGATGCGATCAAGAACGTTCCTGCCCTTCCGGTGAGCGTGATTTCGTTTGGAGCGCCTAGAGTTGGGAACGAAGCGTTCAATGACCAACTGAAGGCTGCTGGAGTGAAGGTGCTCAGGTTAGTAGTGAAGCAGGACGCGGTCCCAAGGGTGCCTGGGATTCTCTTCAACGAAAAGCTGCAAGCGATAGCTGGAAGAAAAACCGGCGTGATCCGGTATGTTTACGTGCACGTCGGAGTTGAGCTTGGGCTTGATGTTAATTCTTCGCCCTACTTGAAACATGCTAAGATTGATGGGACAGGTTTTCACAATATAGAAACCTACCTGCACCTTGTCGATGTTTACGCCAGCGCCGGAGCAAAGTTCAGGGCGACGGCCAAGAGAGATGTTGCATTGGTTAATAAACCTACGGGGCTTCTGAGGGAAGACCTCAGAGTGCCTGAGTGTTGGCATCAGCCTGCTAACAAAGGACTTGTTTCCGACAGCTATGGAAGGTGGGTGTTGCCGCGTAGAGACCCTGAAGATATTCCCTCGCCTCTCGCCGGAATATTGATGAACCATAGGATGTTAGTGTAGTTCACCACCGTTACATTGCTCGGGGTACTCTGACATTTGACTGTAGATGTTATGTACCATATAAAGATGTGTGTTTATTTGCCGCGTACGTAGATACAACGTAATGTCATTCGGTTAACAATAGTTGAACACATAGCCAACAGTTATCAGCACAAAAAATTGAAAAGTTGGAAACTGTATCTTTGCAGATAGAAAATCTAAGTTCCAAATTAACGTCTTAGAACAAACTTCAGTGTTCTGAACAAGAGAAGCCATCTACATTTACTCGCACACTGCAGCCTGGCAAGGTCCTTTACATTGAAGGACAAGATTGGAGCAACAACAAACACAAAACTTCTACATGATAACCTAAACCAAGACGAACTGTAAGCTGAAGAGAGTTCTTTACAAAGACCGTGTTGAAATCATCTATCATCTGTTTACACCAGATAGAAGATGTTAACCTTGACTAATGTCTTGAATCTGCACAGAAATCGACTTTCTAATCACTGGCAATGAGCTATATAATGCTATCTGCAGAATTTAGCAATAACAAGTTTGTCCGTCACCCATAACAAGTGCATGAAATGCAATCGAGTTCATGTAGAATCTAAGCAACAGGAACTTACATTATGCGTTCAAGGGTCCCATGTTAGCTTGCAAATTTGCACCCTGCTCATGTCCTTCACGAGTTTGGGCATCAGTCGATTGACTTGTATCATCAGGCTTCTCATACTTCAAGGAAGGTGGTATGTACGAAGCATAAACAATGTTCAGATCGGGAACTTCTTTTGATCCTTGGATTGCAACTTCCAGAGGGGTATGGTGGAAGGACTTGTAAAACCTCAGCTTGCACACATAGGCGTAAATGAAAGATATGAATATAAGTGGCAAGAGGAATGGAGCATAAACAAACACCTTCAACCCCATGTAGCCCAACATGGTGATTTGAAAGATAATTAGAGCTGCCATTATACGTGCAAACATGTGGGGCCACATTTGACCAAGGCTCTCATAAGAAGGTACATATACTTTCAGTGCCTGCAAAAGGAAGGAATGTCCCTTAGGAATCACATTCTTGATCATTGATAATCTAGTGAGAGGTGAAAAAATACTAAATGGAATAATTCAAAACTTTTTAAGCTATGCATTTGTGTAACAAGGACATGACACTAAATTTGTCTGAGAAAATTCCATTGGTCCATTTCCAAACATTCAAAGAAAAGGATCTGGAATACATATCCTGGTGTTTACCTGATTCCGAGCAATGAGCCACCCAAGACCAAAGTATATTACACCAAAAGGAATAATCAAGGGAGCTATCACTGAGTAGCAAAGAACAATTGTTACAATGAGCATGTCATTTGCAACTCTGGCAGCATAACAGAAGTCTTGAGGAGCCCATGCATCTCTGATTTCTGCTTCTGTTTTGCATGAGAACCTCTTCTTAAGATGGAATATGATCAAAGGAACCAAACGTGAAAGCTCAAGTCCATATCCCACGAAGAATCTGAAATATGAAAAGAGAAGATCTGTTAACTTGCAAGATAACAACAGTAATTTTAGATATGTACATATAACCAATACACATTACATTTGGATATGAAAGGTTTTCATCTTTTGGTGCAAAGAGGGCAGCAATTTTCACTATAACACATTTCAGACTATGCTCCTTTGCTTCTAAGCAAATTTGTACACAAATTGTACTTTGTAGCTTGTTCAAAAATAAATAGGCTAATGATAGCTTAATGTGTCAAGAGAGGCATTATTTTCATATTTGGCTTTATTGGTAAAAGAAATAAAGAAATTGGAGGAGCAATTACCAATCTAGATATTTTTTTAATATTTAAATTATATTCAGCAATTCTTTGACATTAAGGAAGCTAAAGCCACTGTACAGCACTGGGGAGAAGGAGAACTTACTTGAGAGCAACATATGTGAGGAAGAATGTTGCATTCTTCGGGAGATTCTCCGCAAGCAAATTTAGTGCTTTCTTCGGAGAATTTATAATGGTCTTCAGAGAACTATACAGTACCCACCTACTGTAACACCGAGAAATACATTGAACACAATGAAGTAAAAGTACTTCCCACAAGTTGCCCGAACTGCATGACTTTGTGAAGGTAGACCTTCAGCCTTTGAAAGAATCAAAAGGAATTTTGGTAACAGGGCCAAGAATACGATAAGTGCGATTTGAGGCAGATAAGCTTCCAAGATAGTGTCAATTTTCTTGTTCTTCAGAACATTCTTTAAAAATGGAAACGAATTTCTCAGATTTTCAAGAGTTGTGAACGCAGAGATGAATCCAATTGGTATTGTATAGAAGACTACAGTGAGAAAGACAATACCATAAACTATATATTGCCTTATATGCCTCTGATAGAATTTCTTAGGCAAATTGTTCCACAACAAATCACGTGGCTCTGGAGCTTCACTTACAGTCCACTGATCAGTATCTTGAGCATGTATGGTCTGCGCAGCAGAGGCTGCAGCTGGTCTGCTGCTAAAGAAGACTATAGCTGCAGGTTGATGTCTCTCTCTAAGTGTGACATTCTGTTCAGTCTCTAATTTGGGAAGCAATTCCTTGAGCTTTTCACTGTAGTAATCAATAGTATCCACCTTTGGGCCTGTAAGGCCAAGAAATCCAGTTCTGCTGATAGGTCTTGCACCATCTGGCTTGCCCGCTGTCTTGGACTGTGCATATACTGTTTCTGCTCGATCAATTTCCTTTTTGTAATCCTCGATTTTTTTCCAAATTTTGTTGACCTAGAAAAGGATGCACAAAACATAGTTCTTTACAGAAACGACCATGAAACATAATTCAAAGTATGCCAAACCATTGGACTCAAGTATATTGTTTATATAAGCTAAATCAGAAATAATCATGGGAGAGTAACTAAGTCTTTGTATACCTTTTTATTGTCCGTTATAATGATTGACCTGTAGTATGTTTCTGGATGAAGAGTTCTAAAGTATGTATCAACATGTTCTTTCATTGTTTGATCTGCTGGTGCTGGAGGAATGTCTCTAACAAGTACCGCATAGTCTTCAGGCTTTGCTACTGAATTAGCTATGGCTGCAGATCTCATATTCAAAACATGGGTATAGGACCTCCATAGAACATAGAAAGCAACAAAAGATACCCAGTAAGTTGCTATCAGGAATGCCCATAACCTCGGACCCTTCTGCACAGATACAGAAACATCAAATACACAAGGCAATTAGATAACAGAAAAGCAAATTATAATCTACTTTCTATCATTACGCCATTTACAAACACAGATTAGGTGAATAAGATCATCTAAGGTCATCCTACATGCATCTATTTGGATGAAATGGTCTGCTTCAAAACCAAACCTCTGAATCATATGCCTGATTCATGCAAAGGAAACAATATTTTTGTTTGCCAACAGTAAGGCAGGAAATTTAGTAAAACTGATCTTCTAAAATGCAAGCTGTCAGTGACATGCTATCAGTTGAAAGAATTTTGCAACTACTTAATCAACTACAACAATAACAACTAGGCCTCATAACCTAACGTTCTTTAAACAATTGATGCTATCAGTTAAGACCACACTCATGCCAAAGCTCTCTAATGATTAGCAAGGAAAAATCTCTCATCCAACTAGCAACGGGTACTTATTAACTGTCTCAGTCTAAGCTCTTCGGATAAAAGCTTCACGAGTATGAAGGCACCAAAGCAGTGCCTTCTGAAGTACTATGCCTACTTTTTGGATGAGTAGGAAGTAAGATATATAAACACGTACTTTTATGGCTTCAGCATGTGCTTCTCTAATAAATCCATTAGAAGGATAAACTTATATTCGATATATGTGCTTGACTGGTAAATCATATCAACTGACTTCAGGCAGAGCAGAGATAGGAAAAAGTATAGCAGTATATAACAAGTAAAAATGCTACTTTTTCTTTTTCAAATGAAAGCTAAATTCCTAAAGAAGAAATATAGCGGAAATAGCAAACAACACATTTTAGAGTTAACAGATTCTTCAGCGATGAAATAACATAAGATCCAAGTATGCGTTCAGGCTTGGAAACAACATGCTGAAAAACCAGACAACAAAGAAAACCAGAGATAGGAAGTAAAACGAACAACACTTACCTGAACATTACTCATAGATAGCTTGTCCATGTTGCTAAAGGTCCCGTTGCTAGTGGTCTCAGCAGCTGTTTTTGGGCTGTTGTCAGTCGCTGCGACTGGAAGAAGAATCGGAAGAAGCACAATACTGGAAAGCACCAATATCCCCAGGACTAATCCAGAAAATCAATTTTAAAATCAGAATAGCAGATATAGATCTATAATTAATGCAGAGACATAATACATTTTTTCAGATATGTTTTACGATCAGTAGTAAGGGAAAACGTTTCGTAATTCTTAAAATTGAAGAAGACGAGAATATTATTTTTTAACTTCTGATTGCAGGAGTTACAGATAACTAAGAACAACATATTTGGTACCAAATCCACCAAGAAAATGTCCATCAAAATCAAAAGTTTTTTCCTTTCTGAAAGCAAATTAACAAGAATAGCACGACTAAGAACCAAAAACAAGGAAATTAGTGACAGTCTAACAAATCTTAAGAACTCCATTTCCAAACTCAAACAAACACAAACACAAAGTAAACCCAGTAACAAAATTTATCAGAAAAGAAAAACCAGCAAAAAAAGCTTCAAGAAAAACCCAAAAAAAGCAACTTTTTTTTCACCTGTGCTTAGAAAAACCAGATATACAGCAGCGTCAACGCCAGCAGCAGCAATAACATCAGCTTCGCTAGCACTGAATGCTTCCCTTATCCAAGCAAACGGGTTTCTTGTTCGCCGGCTGGCTTCCCATGGTTCGAGCCCGCGAAGAATCCTACTTGGGTAATAAACCACTTCGTTTCCCGGTCTTCTTGAAAGCCAAGTGAAAATAAGCATCAACACCACAAAGATCACAAACGAAGTCCCCAGAGATGTCAAGAAAGCATTAAATTCCATTCTTGATCAGCTTCTGCTACTACTAAAAACTCTTTTAGATCTGTGCGCTTTGGTTTCTCTGCCGGGTTTTCAGTAGCCGTTACAGAGAAGATCAAGGAGAAAGAAGGACGTGTGCATCGATCAACGAGAACAATTGTTAAAGATGAAGTAAAGATAAAAAGCAAAAGAATGGCTTCTTCTCTCTTTTTTTTTTTTCTGTAACAAGAAAGAGAAAAAAAGAAAAGAGGCACTGCTTTATTTTGTAGCTAGAATCGTGTGAGCTGTTATGGTGCGACGGAGGAGACGGAGATTTTGAAATGCTTTTGAATAACATTTTCTTTATACTAGAAATTTTTTTATATTTTAAATATTAATTTTCTTATTTTAAAAAAAATAATCTTTATATATAAAGTTTTTTATATTTTTTAAATTTTTAAATAAATTATATAAAATATTATACAAAATTTATTAAAAAATAAATTAAAAAAATTGAAATATATTTTTTCAGAGTGTGTTTGAGAGTTTTCTATATATTCTATATGATTCATTTATTAAATATTTTTAAAAATTTTCGTTCGCTGGAATTTCAAATTGTATAGCAGTTTTATATATATAGCTTAATTTAATTAAATAACAAATCGTTTCAGTTTTATAAGGTTTTATTTTTGAAGTTTGGAATGACAAATGCGTTACAGTATCAGATTTGAAGCGCGTTTGATTTAACTTTTCAAAAATTATTTTTTAATTTTTTTTTATTTCATATTTTTTATAATATATAAAAATTTTATTTAAAAATTTAAAAAATATAAAAAATTCTACGATATAAAAATTATATATATATATTTTTATTTTTATAGAAATAAAAAATAAAACTTATTTTTAAAAAAAATTAAAAATATTTTTTTGTTTTAAAAAAACTTTATTTTATAAGTATTTTTAAATAATTTTTGAAAGAATAAAAATATTTTAATTTACAAAATTCTTTCGGTTTCTTTTGTTTGGCAATCTGTTTTCCGAGTAGATATTTTAAGTAGACAGAGAAAATGACCATAAATTGACAACTCCAGCAGAATCAAACGAGAAAAATTAAAAAAAAAATCTCACTTCAGTTCCAAAAATCTCAAAGAAAATTCTACTTTACTATCACCACGTATCAAAAATTCGGTTTTTAGCAATTATCAAATTTTCACCTACCAGTATTCACTGTCTTCATCTTTGAAATAAAAAAAATCCAAAAAACCACGTTCTAACTAATCATCAAGTGGCAATCACAGTAGACATTTAAAGAAGATATACGTACATGTGACATGGTTGGTGTTGAAGGAGAAAAAAACAGTAACACCATAAACCACCTCTGTATTCAAAATAATAAACAAAATACAGATAGTCTTTCGCAATCAAAATTCACTAAAGATTCAACCATAACCACAAAAACATATTAGATATTTCTTCAATATTCCTATTTCAATAATAGACTGTGGGCCATGAACAAAAAGAAAAAGAAACTTAATTAATTAATCAACATCCTCCATTATATTAAAACTTTAAAAAAAAAAGAAAAAGGAGATCAACGATTATCTGAAAAATGGGGTTCGTGATCTTCTAAAAAAAAAGAAAAGTTAAAGGCTGTGGCTTGTTGCTTGTTGTTGTCGTTTAGTTAGTTGGTGAACGACAATGGTGGCACGTCGATAAGAGCACAAGTGGCTCTCACCATCTTAACCCTTGCCGACAGCGGCGAGCGTTCTGCAACAGTTTATGATCGGCACGTTAACATGGGCTCTTGGGCTAAATAATAATTATGGGCTAGAGTTTAAGTGTTGGACTTACAATTAAAGCCCAGAATTTATAAGTTGCGTTGATTATGAGATTAATAAGCGGTCGTTTAGAAGTACCTATTTTAATAAAAAATAGTTTAAAAACATTAAGAAAGAAATTTTATTTATATATCTAATTTTAGTATTTTTTAAAATAAATTCTATAAATATTATTATAAAAAATTAGAATAAAAAATAGTTAAACTAAAACCAAACGATTCCCTAAGAGCATTGATTGAGAAATTGTTGTCGTATGATTCAACTAGATTACATGCTAATGTTCGCCCAGTGTTGTTATATTAAGGAGATGTGTGGGAGTGTTTTTAAAAATTATTTTGAAATGGTGTTTTAAAAAATGTTTTTAAAAATTTTATTTTTTATCTAAATAAATAATAAAAATAAGTACAACAAGATATTTTACGTAAAATTTTTTTATATTTTTTAAAATTTTAAATAAATTTTATAAAAAAATTACTAAAACAATATTGAAAAATAAAAATCTGATTTTCTGAAATAGAATGTCGTTCTATGTCATAAATCTAATCATCATGGGGAACCTTCATTATATTAATTATCATATTAATTCTTCATTGAAACCTTTCCTACCAGGTAAAAGCCATGAAAAACTTTTACCATTCCCCCTTACCCAAATTGCCTACAAATACCCGCTACAGAAACTCCATACCAACAACACTCAATCGACTGCAATATATAGAGGGTTTTGCATTGATTCCAAACATCAGTGACAATGAAGAGCTCCACAGCAGCAATGATTTTGAGCTTGGCTGTAATTTTGGCCATAGCAAGTTTGAATTTCCGGTCAGTGGAAGGGTTATCATGCGGCGAAGTGATTTCAGACTTGTCGCCGTGCTTGGGATACGTTACTGGTCCGGCTCCAAACCCTTCGCCGGCTTGCTGCGCAGGAGCGCATACGCTTTTCGACGAGACAAGAACAACCGACGACCGCCGCACTGCGTGCAGCTGCATCAAGGTCGCTGCTATGAATTTCCCTAATATCAATGGAGCTAAGATCACTCAGCTTCCCGGCAAGTGTGGTATTAATCTTTCCTTCCCTATCAGCAAAAATACTGATTGCAGCAGGTAATTGCAATTATATTAAACAACATTTTATTCTGTTTTCAGAAATTAAACAAAACTCTTGCTAGCTATCTCTCCGCCAATCAATTTGTTAATTCAGGATTCCATAATTTGGAAATAGAGCTTTGCATGCATGCTTGGAGAGAGAAGAAGAGAGCTCTGGAATATAACCAGTAGAATTATTTTGTAGCTGCTTTGATATTGTAGATCATCTGTGGCTGTTTATGTAGCTCCCATGTAAGGATGCAAGCATGTTATGATGTTGGTTATAATGATTTTACAATATTGATATCTTAGACATATTTTATTTTCAAAAAAACCATCTAATAATGTTCTATTTAATTTAAAATATAAATAATATACATCATATATATATATATAATTTTAAAAAATTAAAAATACTTTTCTAAAAAAATTATTATCTTTCTAAAGTATTTTATTTAAGCAATTTCTAATTAAAAAATCTAGCCACACCTTGAACATGATTATAAACATAGAAACAGTCATGTAAATTTTGGGACTATTTTAAATTATAATTTCGACATACATCCCTAAATTTATAATTTTTTTTAAATTAATAAATTTTGTCCTCAAAATTTCAATCTCTTATTCGAATCACAATCATTTAATCAAATGATCGGAGGGTTCGGATGAGATCGAAATATATGTATAGTATATAGTTTCGGTAAACTAAATTTCGTAAAATTAGAGTTCAGTAAAAATAAAATTCGGAGTGATATTTAAAATAAGTAAAGTAAAATTTAAAATTAAATTTTCATAGAAATAAAATTCAGTGCGAAAGTATAATTAGAGTTTGAAATTACGATTGAAATATGGTAAAATAGACGAATTCAAAATCTACAAGAAGAAAGTGGAATTAGATACTTTGAAACAAACACTAGCTATGGTCATTGTTCCAAACACATACAGTTATTGTTTTACATTTACGCTCATGAATTTAGAAACTAATATATCAAAGGCAAAAATGCATAAAACTTGAAATAATTTTGTATGGAGCTTGTCTGTATGTTTCAAATTACGTCCAATATTGCTATAGAATATATAAATTTAGAATGCTTTGCATATATAATATTTTCTAGTTTATGTATTATATATTTGCGCCTATATTAATATTTAACATAATTACCTAAATTACAACATTTTTATCATAAGTGAAATATAAATTTAAAACTTAGAAGCCGTAAGCTATATATATATACTCTCATGCTTAGGCCACCAAATAACAATGTTGATACATTAATGTCTAACCGTAGTTTGAATTAATTTCACGAATTAATTTCATTTTTTGACTAAGCTCTTAATCTTCTATTAATTCTTAAATGAAGACCTTTACATAAGTTTGAGCACAGCAATTACTCTGATTAATTGTTCAATTTAAGATATTACTTTATCTCTGACCACATGAACTAATTAACAGTTAACAATAGACTAAGGGATCACTTAGAATTACTTAAAACCAAATTCTTTTTAAAAAAAATATTTTGATTTAAAAATTAAAATTATCTTTTATCTAAACATACTAAATATACAATTTTATAACGTATAGTTTATTTTTTAAAAATTAAACACTATAATATTTTTATTAAAAGTAAAACCTTTATTTGAAAAGGAGAAGTTAAGTAAAAATACACTGACAAACATGCACTAGAAATTCATTGTAGCAATTCAAAAATCGCTCTGACTTTGAAGAAATTCAGAGTTAATTTCACGTTAATTATTATGAACGTTTACAATTTGTTAGTCCTCATTGCCGTATATAAACACAAAGATTATCTAACTAGTTAATCTACTACATACATATATACGTATTACCATTCATAAACAACATCTTAATTTAAAACTGATCACGATGAAGGGTTCAACGGCACCGATGGTGGCGATACTTGTAGCAGTAGCAGCAATGTTAGTCGTCGCGAGTTTCAACATCCAGCAAGCAGCGGCGACCGAGGAATGCGTCATAGTAAACTTAAATCTCAGTCCCTGCGTAAACTACCTTACCAGCCCAGAGCGATCACCGCCGCATAACTGCTGCGCCGGCGTTCGTTTTGTGAGGAACATGGAACGCCGCAACGTATGCAACTGCATTAAAAATGCTTGGAAGGATCTGGGGAGAAAACTCCGGCCCGAAAAATTCACCAGCCTTCCTGCTACTTGCCGTGCTCCTCTTCCCTTTCGCATCAGCGCTAACATGATCTGCAACTAGCTAGTAAGAACAGGCATCGATCAATTCACCTATATGCAATGTCATTACTTCTTGCAATTTAATTGCTCGCTGATCAGATGAGTTCTTTTTATGCAGGACTGCGGCAAACTAATGAGGAATTTCGTGAGAATGAATTAGTTTGAGGTTTAATTTGTTCAGCAGTTGTTCTTTCTTCTATATGTGTATGAAGACTCTGATATCATATATACATATGGCATGAAGATTGTGTGATCTGGGTATGCAGTCGAAATAATGAAATTTTAATTGGATATTGTTGAAATAAATTTGAAGTTGTATAACGTATTAACCTGTCATTTACTGCGTATGACATTTGAGCTAATTCTCATACAAATTCTACTCTGATACAATATTAGATAGATTTTAGAAAGAATTTAAACTCAAACACTATGGGCGTGTTTACCCATAGTTGTAAGAACCAGACCGGATATCGAATCGGAAAATTATCCGGATCACGGATCAACCGGTCGAACCGTCGGGTCAATAATATTAAAATATTTTTAATTAATAATAATAATAATTACAGTAAAAAATTTATTGTCAATGATACTACTAATAATAATAGCAATAGTAATCATAGCAAAAAATTAAAATATTTTTATTATAGCATTACTATCAACAACAACAGTAATAATAATCACAGCGAAAATTGAAGTATTGCCATCACCAATAACAATAATAACAACTAAAATTTATAATAATAAATATTTAAATAAATTAGGAGATTAGAAAAAAATAAAATTATAAATAGAGAAATCATAAAAGAGATATAACAAAATTTTTTAGGTATATATATTTGATTCTAAATATTTTACAATATAAAAATTTAAAAATCATTAATAATTGATATTTACAAATAAGATATAAGCAATTATATTTTTGCATTATCATATTCAAATACAAAATTTAAATTACATATTATTTTTCAAGATAGAATTATTAATAATTATTTTTGTATTAAATATGTCATCAATTTAAAATTTTTTAATTAATTTTTAAAATTTTTTTAAATTAATTTTTAAATATTTTTTAATTAATTTAAAAAAAAATGATTTTTTGCAGACCCGGACGGGTCGGTCCGGGTCTGCCAACTATGTGTTTACCTATACCCCAAACTCACTTTTAATATAAAATACATACAAAAATTAAAATAAAAATTTTTTATTAATAAAATTTTTTAAAAATTTATTTTTAAAACTTACTATAAATATTATATTAATATATAATTTTATTAAATATTTTTAATTTTTAATTTAATTTTTTAAATTTACTTTCAAAAAAACTCATTTCATCTACTTTTTTATCAAGATAAACATGCCCTATGTTATGAAATTGAAGTATTTAACCAATATAGTAAATAAATAATGTGAGATAGTTCAACCTTCACATTAATTAGTTTCTCTAATCAGTCGTCGTTGAAAGTAGCTACTAGTTAATTACTAGTCACTCCCATTAAGTAACAAGGGTTCCCTCCAAATACATGACACATTGTAAAATAACAAATTAATCTTCTATCAGTCAAAACAAAAATTCAAGGCTTTCTACATGTTGCCTTGTTTCTCTTCCTATATATATTAATCATAAACAAAACCAAGATTAAATCAAGGTAAAACAATTAAGAAAATCAACTTAATGTTAACCACAAGGTCTTCATTGTAGAGACGGTACTGTTTTTTTTTTTTTCTATATAATTAAGTTACTCTTTACTGATCAATTTGAACTATGTAACGTCTGCATCTTTGCTGGGTTACCAACAGGACCCTTGAAGCAAAGCTTTGCTTGGACTTTGGAGTCGATAGTTTCGATTATTTCAATCTCTTCACCTGCATCGCCGTCTGCTATCTTCTGAATTTTAACCAAAAGAAACGGAACAGCCGAAAATAACAGAAGTTCTAGAAGAAATCTCCCTCTCACATCTTTCAGTACTCGCTCAAATTTTTGAGGATATTCCTAAGATAAGTACCGAAATTCAAAATATTATTGCGGATAAATTTAATATTGTCAACAGAAATTATCAGTTGCCATACAGAGAGAATCGTGAAAAATTTTATAAAAAATATTCACCAAAAAAAAGTCTCCAAATATTTTATTATCAATTATGTGTCTTCTCATAAACTGTGTTCTTCATATGTGACTTTTATTAATCAAATAGCAGTTATAACCCTTCTTTTTAGTACCAGAGAAGTCTTATCCGATCCTAAATGGAGGCTATGAATGATGAGATGGATGTTTTTTAGAATAATTGAACTTAGAAAAATAGTGCTACTACTTGAAAAAAAGAAAGTAGTTGGCTATAAGTGAATATACATCATCAAATATAAAGCAGATAGAACGATCGAAAAATATAAAATAAAATTAGTGGCCAAAGAATACTCACAGACTTATATAGTGGATTATCATGAGATATTCGTCCTAATTGTAAAAATTAATATCACCAGAGTAGTACTGTTTTTTACAGCAAATTTTGATTAGCCATTGCAATAATTTGACGTAAAGAATGCATTCTCTATGATGAGTTAAAAAAAATGTATATTAAGTTTCCGTCTGATTATGATGTATTGAAAAAAAACTGACTATATCTGCGGACTAAAAAAAACTAAAAAATTTTGTATTGTATTTCGGACTTCAACTTTTATTAAATTTAATTTTTTATTAAAAAATATTTTGTTTTGTAGTATATCACATCTTTTACAGTATGCTGCTTCTCTCGTATCCTGGGGAGCTCGAACGTCTCAATCTACCTATGCAGTCAGTGAAGCACTCGAGGTAATCCCGTGGCTAGAATTTCCTTTTTTTGTGTACATCTTATCTATGCAAACTTCACCATATGAAGACAAGTTTTAACAGGAAAGGCTTGTGGCTCGTAGTAGTGTTGGCATACAAACGTTACCAAGTACCTATCAAGTTTGGGATTATATTTCTCCAACGATATTTTTTAATTTTTAATTTTATATTTTAAAATATATATTTTATAAATATTAAAAAAAATTTATTTAAAAATTTAGAAAATATAAAAAATTTACGTAATAAAATTTTTTTATTATATATTTTTACTATAAATAAAAATAAAATTATTTTTTTAAAAAATAAAATTACTTTTAATTTCAAAATTTTTTTATCTCATAAGTACTTTGAGACGTCGCCGAACATCTCCCTCCTCATCAAGTCCTGAGTCTATGTAGATGCTGCCGTAGATTTTTCAAGAGTGTGTTCTTTTAGTTTTGAAAATGAAGTTTTTTAGAAGTGAGTTGTTAGAAATAATATTATTAAAAATGATGTGTTTTTTTGTATTAAAAAATATGTTAGAAATAATTTTTTATATTTTTTTTATAATAAAAAATAAGTTAGAAGTGATTTTTTAAAAAAAAAGTAATTTATGGGTGTAAAAAAATGCACCCCAACTGTCCATGCTAGTTACAGTATTTTGCCATCACGGCCACTTTGGACGTGTTTACTTTAAGATAAACTTATTTTTTAAGAAATGAGTTTAAAAAATAAAATTAAAAAATAAAATATTTAATAAAAATAAAATTTTGTAATTATTTTATAATATAAATAAGTTTTAAAATTAAAATTTAAAAAATAAATTTTTAATAAAAATAATTTATTTTAATTTTATAATATATTTGTAATATAAGTGAACTTAAAAAGTGAGTTTAATGAATACGTAAACAAGCCGTTTGTAGAAAACAAATTCACTTGTATCAGTACTTGATACAGGAGATGTTTCGAGTGCTCGTGATCAATAATTTCTTTAAAAAGAAAAATAGAGATTAGAAATAGTTCAACTTTTTACTTAAAAACAGTATAAAAAATATATTATAAAATTATTTTCATTTTTATTTTTTAAATATTTAAAAATTATAAAAATTAAAAAACTTATTAAAAAATATGAGAGCTTTGAAAAATAAAAATAATGCCTGAAAATATTGCTAAAAATTCTCTATAGTCTTCATATAGTACTGTAGTACATGCTTTAATGCTTGTTTACGAACTCACTTTACGGTAATCAAACGCACTCTCAAATAATAGATCTGCAGTTCAATTTGATTGTTAACTCATTTGTATAGTTCTATATGGAAACAACTACATGGAAGCTTGTTAATGTCCATTACTTACAAATACAAGCTGATCAAAAGCAACGTCGTCCCACATGGTCAGCATCACCATTACTCATCACTTAACTATCAAAAATTTAAACTATAATTCTACACAATCTTGCCGTCTGTACAAAGACATGCTTTCTGGAAAACAAAGAAATATAAAAGTCAGTCCCATCATAATTCATAATCCTTATCCTTGCTTACAGTAGTACAGCATTCAACCTTCTTATCTTCACAAATAAATAAGCTAAACGTTTATTCTGTTCCTTCAATGCTAGAATGTTTTCTCGCATTTGTAATTTTTACTACTAGTAGTAATATTTGATTGAAGAAAATTGAGTTTTTCTTATGAGTAAATATGTAGTACTATTTTTTGGTGCTTACAAAATGGATGATTTACAATTCTGGCAATATAACCAAAACGGACATAAACAAACAACAATTCTGTTTTGTTGAATTTGAACCAATGGTGGGTTGACAACCTGGTTTGCTCCAGATGAGTCCTGGTCAGCAAAGGACTCGACTCGAACGACCCCACCTGACCGTCCACGCCACGCACTCTGTTTTAATGCTTTCTTTCCGCGAAAATAGTTTTTCTCTAGTTTTCTTCTCTCGTTCTTGTTCCAAGTTGATTGATTGATTCATAATAAATCAAATACTTCTAAGAAGATTTTTCTATCTACTAATCCTTCTTTCGGTTTCACGAAGAAGCTTTTCATCGATCTGTCTGGAGTTCAACCACTGTCACGGGGCGGCACTGCGCCTCGTCGCTGCCTGCAGTCGGCGTTTTGTAATTAGGAATTCGGTCTTCTTGTTGATTGATTGATATTGTTTCTCAGGTAAGATTTATATTTTTGCTGTTCGATTTTCGTGAGATTTAACTTGTTTGTTAGCTTAGCCTAGCAGGGCAGATTGGTTTTGTTTATTCTTTCTGGTCATGGAGGGAATAGGAGCATTCGATTGATTGATTGAGGTTTTCCTTGTTTCGATTGTGGTCTTGTCATTGTTCTTGCTTTGCGATGAAGGGATTAACTGCTGATTTTTGGTTGGCCTTACGGGTTTTATTTGTGAAATTAATTTTAAGAGACCCAAGCTTGGGAAATTTATTGATTTGTTTCTGTTCTACCGTTCGGAATTCAAATTGATGAAAATCATCTGGTTTCTTCCATACCGTTGATATATGCCTGAAGTAAAGTGTGTTCTTTGTCTAGACCTTTACTGTATTCGTCTATAACAAGTCTTAAAAGTAATAGCCTTCTGCAATTTAAAGAGTTCTGTATCTGCAGATAGGTTTTGTTTGTATTCTGTAGTGCTTCTACTCCCAAATTTGGTATATTCGAGTAATTTGGTTTTGACAGTTGCAAAAGCGGAGAGTTTTAGAATTAAAAGATATGTTGATTGCATTAGCAAAATAGGAACAAAGCTTCACATCGGTAGAAACTGGACAGGAGCTGTAATTTCTCTTGTTAATGTTGTGTGCTATGCCAAGACATTTGTAAAGGAATGTTGTCTGTTGATTCTTACTTTTTGAATTGAAAAAGCTGACCAATAGTGTGACTGTTGGTTTCTTTCAGGAATGGCAACTCCTTTGGACCAATGGCTGAGGGAGTTTGAGGATGCTTCAAAGCTTGCTGATGACATTTCTGCAATGATTTCAGAAAAGGGTTCATTGCCCCCTTCTGGGCCTGATACCCAACGACATATATCTGCTATTAGGAGGAAGATAACAATTCTTGGAACCAAACTTGACACGTTGGATTCCAACCTGGTCAAACTTCCGAGCAAGCAACCAATGTATGCTTCCTGCTTCAATCATGGGCACTTAGTAGAATCTAATATTGTACATCTGTACATACCGACTTCTCTTGAGCTCTATATACAATGTCCTTTTACACAGACTGAGCAGTTGCATTTGATTTCGTGCATGACTGTGTCTCACATCATATTGTTACTATAGTACATGTAGATGCATAATCAGTAAGTGTGAGGGTTTTAAGCTAGATATCTTTTTCTCAAGCTTGTTTTTTACTTCAACTACAGAGTTGGAGGTCCAATACCTGGAGAGCATTCTTTTGAAATTTTGAAGGTGTTGGCAGAACCTTGTATCTATTCTAAGCTGAAAGTAGTTTCCTTGCTTCTACTGTCAAATGAGGATACTGTCAGAAGTTAAATATTTGATGATAATGGAGTTTTTAGTAAATTATCTTGTGAATGCAAATAGCTGTCGAGTTTAATAAGCTTACTAAGCATCCTTTCATGTATACCCGATCTCATGTCATATTTCTCTATCCTGTCTGACTCATATACTTTGGCATTCTGCATCTCCTGTAAATCTTATCTTACATGTGTAGTCCTCTTGCTTGTGCAGAAAGGAAAAGGAGTTGAATAAAAAGCAAGAAATGCTTAACAATCTGCGATCTAGGGTAAAGCAGATGGCTTCTAAAATGAGTATGTCATCTTTCTCAAACAGGTACTTTTGTTTTTCTCATGAAGAAGACATTAGGTACCGGTGTTACTCTCCTTCTTAGGATTCAGTTGCCAATTCTGTAAATCATCGGCCTTGTGCGATCTAGCTCCGTGCCATTTTACCTAGCTTGAGTTTGTTTGGAGCTGAAAACATGTTTTTTTTATCTGTCTTGTTATTCAGGGAAGATTTGTTTGGACCAGAGAAGAAAGATGATGAGATGATCAGAGCTCAGGGGTTAGACAACTATGGAGTAGTTAATCTACAGCGACAAATAATGAAAGGTGAAGATCTTCTCACATAACTGTTGCTTATAGAAAATTAACATTGTTAACTTGTTGGCTCATTTGGCTAAATGTCATGCAGAACAAGATGAAGGCCTTGACAAATTAGAGGACTCTGTGTTGAGCACAAAACATATTGCATTGGCAGTTAATGAGGAACTCGATCTGCACACTGGATTGATCGTAAGTATATAGAGATTTCTCCTGCCTTATACCTTTTTCTGATTGAGAGTGTAATAGTCGTATGAAACGTGATCTGCTTTTGCAGGATGACTTGGATGAGCATGTGGATGCAACTGATTCCAGTCTTCGTGTAAGTTTTACTTTTTCTTTTTGTCCAACCAAATTTGTATGCCCTCACATTTTACTTGCTCCTAGAGGAATTACCTTACTATTTTGGAGTAATTCGTTTTATAGACATATCTATAGTTGTTTAGGCACTCCTTTTGAAACATAAGCAGCCAGTATATCCTTTTAGATGTTTGTGGCTGATGTTTATATGTATAGAGATCTCTCTGTATGAGAGCAGAAACTAAGGGTGTGAAGTTGTCCAAATGTTGAAGTGCGATCTTCTACTTAATATGCTGGAGAAAATATGCTTAATATGTTGGAGAAAATAGTTTTACAGACAACTGTAAAGCTTTAGGTCTGCTCCTTTCAAGACATCAGTTACTGATATTGCATGCTTCCACTAGACATTTCTACTGCCAGAAATATCAGGTATGTGTGACAACAAAGTAGGGGTGTGCAGTTTCTGCGTGAAGTTCCTAAGTTTCTAGCTGTTCTTTTAAGAAAGTAAACCCGAGAGCATGGTTGAGACCTTGTTCAAGCCTATTATGGGATTGCATTGAAATGTAGATTCTGAAGAATCGGAAGAATGAACTGGCTATGTAGATAGTGTCTCTTGTTTACAGTGCCTCATGTATATGTGGTGTACCCCTAAAGTAATGTGATTTGAAGATATTTTAATAATTAGTGAGGGAGAAGCTATCCTCGAATTTTCTATAATTCATATGTTCTTCATTCCTCTAACATAATGAATCAAGTGTACAAATAGGGTCAAAATGAAAGTGGAGAACATCAATATGTCTATGTATATTTATCGAGATAAAGTTTGACACAGTATCTTTTCGCCTTCTATTCCCATGGTTATTTTTCTTCATAAATTTGGAAATTGCGTGCAACATTCTGAATTTCAAATGTTGGGTTTGAGAAGTGATACACAGTATTGAAAGGTTGGTGGAGGTTTAGCAATACTAAAAACTTTTGATTTGGATGCTAGCAAGTGCTAGCAAAATTGATAAAATGGATTTTTTTGTGCAGCGGGTGCAAAAGAGACTTTCAGCTCTTAACAAGCGTGCTGGGGGAGGTTGCTCTTGTATCGCGCTCCTTTTGGGCGTTGTAACTATCGTTGTCCTTGCTTTAATTATTTACGCTCTTATCAAGTACTCTTAGAATCAGATAGAAGTGATCTCCCAGTCAGTGTAGATTCTCATCTTGGTGTGAGTTTCTCCAGTTCTAGTTCTTTGGAAGGTTGTGCTCATGTAGATTGTGAATGTGATTACTTACGCAATGCAAAATTGTGCAAACCCTGTTAAATTGCGATCGACTTGATAATGTATCATATCGTTTTACCAATAGTTTATATCAATCTTATTTTGAATGATAAAGCAGTGTATATCACTAGTTCTTTGGAATTTGGTCTACTTTTACATGAGCTCTAGTTTCTGTTATCAATTGGGCTCCAGTGGACGAGAGAAAACTCGGAAATATAGCTTCTTCTATTTACAGAATAACATCTTCACATGCATCTCTTCGAGTTCTGTTAAACTTTCCTGTGTATCAACAGCTGCTTGAATTCATCATCAGTTGATTTCAACATCAAAGACAGAGGAACATTGACATTTTTATCGACCAACTCTCTATGCCTTGGCTTGATTCTCTTCTCCAGACTGAAAGCAAAATACTGAGGGAACTCCTTCAACTCTTCAAGTTTCCCTCCCATTTCACCAACGAAGTAAGCAAATTTTGGTTTAAAATTGTTCTCAATACTGAACGTAAACAAACCTGGACATCTCAACACCATTCCAACAGCTTCTTCTCTACTGAATCCCATCTCCGTCAAGAATTCAAGCTTCGGAATCAAAGTTCTCTCCACACTTGAAACAAGCAACACCGTGTCGTTATATGCAAGCGATTCTTTGTCTTTGAATCCCAACCTTTGTAGATAAAATAGTGCGGGTTTTAGTTGGTCTCTGACACTGGAGATGAGCAACCGCGGGCACTTGTTGATAATTCGCCGGAAATTGCTTTCTCGCACGCCGAGATCGTTTGAGATGAAGCAGAAGACAGGGTTGAGATCGTTGCCGACATCAGAGGTAAGGATTTTAGGACACATTCCAAGTATTCGACCGAGATCTTTGTAGTGAATACCTTTCGATTGAAGAAAAGAAACGATGGAATGGATTGATTCTATCGGAACTTCACGGATTGCTGGATTGATTGCGATTGCTCGGCCGGAGTCTATCCCCATGATTTCCATGCATAGTATTTTTTCTTTAACATGGTCTGGCAAGTCCGGTAGTGGCAATGGTAGCTCTAAACCTTTGCCGCTGCTGCTGCTGCTATTGAAGTTGTTGAAAGAGAGGGAAGAAGGTTTTGTAGAGAGGTTTGCTGCCCATTGAATTGTTTTAGCGGAATTTGGGAGAGACGGAGTTGGAGCGAAGCAGAGAGAGTGAAGCGCGGGCATGGTGAAACAAGATTGAATGAATAATCAGAAGAGCGTAAGGACGAAAACCACCATATTCATGGTATGAAATTTGCTTGAGAGAATCGAAGGAAGAGCATGATCATTTGTAATGGAGTATGTGGTTGTTGAGCACTGCAATCGATCTTTGAGCGTGGCATTTCTATTATGGGATTTGATTGGTGGAGAGAAGATTTTGTTGGATTTCTGGAAAGAAAGAATTAGCTACAAAATTAGTTGAGTACATGTTGCAAGATCAGGCCATTAGAAATCAGTTTATGAAATATCTGGCCTTGTGAATGAATACTGCAACTTTCACAAAGGTTCTCAACAGTAATAAAAAAAACTAGTCAGTGTTGTTCCATCGTGTTACAACTGTTCAAACCAAATAAGTAGATGAAAATTTTATTTAGAATACTATAAAAAAAAATTTTAAAATTAAAAAGGAAACAGAAAATTAAGTAAAACGAACAGCTAAACGATCTCTAAGGTTTTTGGAAAGATATGATGACAATAAAATCCAATCAAACTATTGTCATTTATATATAGAGCTTCTTCAAACCACAAACACTATACAGAGAGATTCTCTAAATTACCTCTGTCGCAATTGCTAAATGCCCTTTTCTTCCAGTCTTTTCTCCATGCAGCTTCAGCTGTCATAAACCAGAAGTTTAATTCAGCAAACTCTCAAATGAAAACATTTCATTCAAATAGATAAGCTACTAGACAACACTAGCTACCCATCTGTATGTTTCAACTAGGAAAGCCTTTGAGACAATTTTATGGAAAGGAATTAAACCTTGTAATTGCGCTTCTCTACATTGAATCCAAGAGGTGCAGCTGCTTGCTCGATTTTTGAAAGTATCTCAATCGCAGGAAGTTTACATGCAAACCTTGCCTCCCGTTTAACATTTTCCTGAGAAATTATCCAACCACTAAATTGTCTACCTAGAATGAATTGCAGTAGAATCATATAGCAAATATAGAGGCATTGCTAATTCAAGGTAAACTAAAGTAAAGCAAGCTGCACACTGTAGTAGCAGAGACTATAGCAGAATATGGCATAGAAAAAAGATTCCAACCAACTTTGTACCCTAAGAAATTACACTGAATAGTTCACTTAAGTAAAGCATTGTAGAATGAACTAAAAGCACAAAATACCATCTGTTCCTCAAACAGGATTCCCAGATTAAGACCCTGAGACGTTGATATAAGCTCAAATGCGTTCATTGTAGTGGGCTTCTCTTCTCTTCTTTCTATAACAAGACTTCCTGGATCCTGCATTCGGAGAGCAACAATCACAGCTTGTTAGAGAAATTTATAGTACAGGTGAGCTCTAGGAAGACTCTGCGAATTTAAGGTACCTGTGATTCATTGAAAATGGCATTTACATCGCCAAGATTTACTTGCAGCGTCTCAAATTTAGGCGGTTGATATCCTTTCTTGAACCAATCATTCTCTATAACTTGAGCAATAGTGATCCGCTGCATAAGGCTGGAAGTTGGAATCACTCTGACTGAACGACTACAAAGGAAACCAAAACTGAATTTGAATAGTAGTTCTAATATGTGCAAGTCAACTCACAGTTCCAGGGTTAGGATCCAGAATTCTTTTTACTAATTTTTTGCACCTGTAGAGAACCAAGCAGAACAAGTGAAATCAGCTTTGAAGATCTGCAAGAACCTCCGTTTAAGTTAGTGTGCATCCAGATCTCAAGAGAAATATATTTGCATGTTTTACTTGCCTTTTTATATAAGGACATAAAGTTAGATCCTTCAAATGGCAAGTAACCTGCCATTAGCACAAACAGGATTACTCCACAAGCCCCATCGTATCCTTTGTTATATATAACCTGGATAACAAAAGCATCAGTAACATTAATGCAATTTGACATATATGCAAAAAATAAGGAAAACTCTTTGACATGCTAAAAGCATACACTACCTCAGGAGCAACGTAGTTTGGTGTTCCACATGTAGTATGAAGTAAGCCATCCTCCTATATACAAAAAAAAGGAACCTCTTAGATAGCAACTGCAAAAATGAATAAACAACAAAATTTGACAATATTAAAAAACAAAACCATAGACTGATGAACAGTGTTGGTGGCGCAATAATGCAGAAAACGTCATTTTTTTTATTAAACAAGCTTTGGCATAAGATTGATGGGTGGTTAAGGGAAGACATATTAGACCTTCTTAACTTCAAGCAGTATCAAGTTGGAAGAACTATTACAAATATTCAGAGAGTAAAGATCATGGAACGTCTCCTAAAACTATTTCCTAAAATACTTTGTCCTAAAACCAATTCAGACAGTAAAGATCATGGAACATTACCCGAACTTGTTGAGGAAGTGCACTTAGACCAAAATCTGAGACTTTAAGATTACCATTCAAATCCAGCAGCAAACTTTCTGGCTGCATCAGAATAAACAAAACAAACTTAGCATCAAATCTTAATGATGAAATTCTAGCCTCCCAAGAGATAAAAGAAAAGACAACCAGAATTCTATTTAATGAGAAAGAAGAAAGTCTATTGCTTCACCTACCTTTAGATCCCTATGGAAGACACCTCTGCTATGACAGTAGTCGATAGCATTTATCAGCTGCTGGAAATACCTTCTAGCTTCATCTTCTTTCAGTCTTCCGCGTGATGCCTAATTAGAACAAGACAACCAATACTCCTGATTAGCAGTCCAATCTTATAATCTATCAATCAAGAATATTATGAGAATTGCAATCTTACAATTTTATCAAAAAGTTCACCACCAGTGACAAGCTCCAAAAGACCAGATATATCTTTGTCTTGCTAGCCATTACCTACAATCATCATATCACACAAGCATTTAGAAACCATATTCGCAGTGCCGATCCTGGTAATTTCACCATAGTGGCACCTCTTTGACAAGGAGACTATTTGATTCAAACAAATTTATAGCTGAAATCCAATCTTACCTCATGCATTCTTATGACATTTGGGTGTCGGATTAGTTTCATTGTTGCAATTTCACGTTTAATCTGCAGGGCAAAGGAATAGTATACCAAGTTTGTTTGGTAGATGGAATAGAATAGGAATCTCTTTTTTAATTCTTCATCTCTTATTCATAGTACAAAGACGACGTTTTGTGATTTATATTTCAAGTTATTCTTATTTGTTTCAATAATTTTACAATGTTTGTGTTTAAATAAAATATATAATTTCATATCTAAATGTATAAATTTGAGCTGTGAATGTTAGTTGGAGACTGTTAAAGGCTTCAGCCCAACCTTTAGGCCCAATAAAGCGGACGCCCATATAATGCCTCTGTATTTATTACTAGAAATTTCAAACTCCCCACCTGCATTTCCAAACTTGCATCTACAAAGAAAGTTAGATACAGAAACATGTACACATGCTCACTTTAATCAATACTTTTCAATACAAATATTCTCATGCTGCTGCTACATACTTCGCCGGTAACTGTAACTAGCTACTTGCAGCAATGAATGATCAAGAAGAAGAAATTAACCGGTCGGCGTCGTTGCTGCTGCCCGGCGTTGACTCGACATCGCAAACGATAGAAGAGCAACTGGCAACTGAACCAGTTTCCAACAATGTCTTAGGCAATGCAGCTTGCTGGGAATCAAAGAAACTATGGGGTCTCTCTTGGGCATCTGTAATCATCACAGTGTTTAATTTCATGCTCAGCTTAGTAACACAAATGTTTGTCGGACATCTCGGTGAACTTGACCTTGCCGGTGCTTCAGTTGCCAATGTTGGCCTGCAAGGTCTCGCTTACGGTATCATGGTACAAAAGCCATATTGTTTATCTTCTTCTGTATTGTTTCCATTTCTTTCCGAGTATAAAAGTTCAATTTGTTTCTGATATGTTTGGTCATCAGTTTGGCATGGCGAGCGCAGTGCAGACAGTGAGTGGTCAGGCGTACGGCGCCAAACGGTACGCCGCAATGGGCATCATCTGCCAACGAGCTCTTCTTCTTCACATCGTCGCCGCAATCCCTATTGCCTTCTTATACTGGTACTCGGCTCCATTGCTACGAGCTATTGGTATCTCTACAACCATCGCAAATGCAGGACAGGTCTACGCCCGCGGCCTTCTACCGCAACTGGTTGCATTTGCACTGTACTTGCCAATGCAACGGTTCCTTCAAGCGCAGAACGTTGTCAACCCAATGGCGTACATTTCCATTACGGTGTTCGCCATCCACGTTTTGATTTCATGGGCTGTGGTGTATAAACTTCAGTTCGGCATGATTGGGGCGGCGCTGGCGTTAAGCTTCTCTTGGTGGTTGCTTGCTGGTTCTACTTGGCTTTACATTGTTCTCAGCCCTGCTTGCAAGAGTACTTGGCCAGGGTTGTCAAAGAAAGCTTTCAACAATCTTTGGCCTTACTTCAAACTCACCATTGCCTCTGCAATCATGCTCTGGTATATAAGTATTCACTAGAAAATCTTTGCTATTTCAATTTGAATAGTCTCTATTCTTAAGATTTTTCTCATACGTGCAGCTTGGAGATTTGGTACAATCAAGGTGTCGTCCTCATTTCAGGCCTGCTTCCAAACCCAGAAATTTCACTTGATTCTATTTCCATTTGGTATTGTATTATCACTAGACATTTTTTAATTCATGCAAAATCAAATTGATCACTAAATCTTCTTAGTAAAATATGTTGTCTTTTGTAATTCATCAGTGCCAACTACTTAAATTGGGACATGATGATCATGTTAGGAATCAGCGATGCAGTTAGGTGAGTAACAAGTACTTCTTATATGTTAGCATAAGCTTTTAGATCGAGAGATTACTTCATGTACCTTTGTTAATAACAGTGTTCGGATCAGCAATGAGCTCGGCGCATGTCATCCAAGAGTTGCAAGACTAGCTGTGGTTGTTGCGGTGACAATTTGTATAGCTATCAGTGTGATCCTTAGTGCCATTCTTCTCATATTCAAAACACCTTTGATCAGGCTCTATACAAGCAGTGAGACAGTGTTTGAGGCTGTTTCCCAACTTGTTCCTCTACTTGCAATGTCCATCTTGCTCAACGGAATCCAACCCATTCTATCAGGTACTGTAAGCTATAAGCTAATGTTACAAGCTTTACCAATGTTTTATACCAGATTTTGAATATAGGGAGTAATAATGATTTGGGTGTTGCAGGCGTGGCAATTGGGAGCGGATGGCAAGCAATAGTTGCATATGTAAATGTTGGTGCTTACTACTTAGTAGGCCTTCCCATTGCTTGTGTTCTAGGATTTAAAACTAGTCTTGGAGCAACAGTGAGTTAACACAAAAACCAGTTTTGAGTCTCATGAATATTGTTCGACTCTTTTTTTGCGTAATTCGTTCCTTTTTTTTTTTTTTTCCATTTCAGGGGATTTGGTGGGGTTTGCTAGTTGGTGTGTTTGTGCAGACAGTAATTCTAATTTTCTTAACAATCAGAACTCAATGGGACAAAGAGGTACTCCTGCACTTCAACCTTCTAACATTCAGAAAAAGATAAATCTTTTCTTATTAAGTTTTGAAATTTGTTGCATTATATGGATTATCAGGTTGAAAAAGCTATTGATCGACTGACAAATTCTGCTGAAGACGATACTCTGTTTTCACTGGTTGGCGATGAGCACCGCTGACATGGTAGAAATTTTTTTTTTTGGCGAATATCTAATTTACTAAATTGTTGTGCTGGTAAAATGTCTGAAGTTTTCTCGAATGGAATCTTAATTATATGTAACTTTCAGTAGCTGAAAATCGCGAAATGCTCCACGCCATTGAATCAAGAACAATTTTTTACCAGAAAAGATATTTTAGGAAACACAAAAATATCACACATGTAGAACTGTAAAAAGGTTATTTTTGGCTTTATTTCAACTACCCGTTTTCCCAAACCAAGCTAAGTCCTTCTCTATATAATACACGTAGAAGCAAAACACGGCTCATTCATTCATCAAAGCAAAAACCAAAAATTCAACAAAACAAACCATCCAAGTTCACCAAGACACAAAATTAACATGGCCGGAGTCCAGTTTTCCCCCTTCTCTGAAGTCTGGCCAACGTCTGCACGGTCATTCAAGTCCTCTCTTCCATCGCGATTCTCAAACACTCCAACGAGGAGAATTTCAACTAGAGCGAAGATAACCCTTGATACCATCTTTGAAGAAGACTACGTAATGGAGAGCAACATCGAGAACGTTCATTCTTCTACTCCTTCTTTGTCAATCAGTTCCTTATCGTCTTCATCTTTGTCGAATTCGTTGAGGATTCAAGACGGTACTTCGAGATAGCAAGCGAATACATGAAGTTGCAAGCTCTTCATGAATGTATTATGCATGTATTAGCCTATTAGGTGCGCATGCTCTGAAAAGAGAATCCATGAAAATCCTTTACACTCATGGTTGTATTGCCTTGTAAGAATTTTGTGCAAAAAATGTTGGAGTTCCATTTATGCTTCTGACTTGTGGTACGAATAACCTATAACTTTATTATAAACATATAGGTACTAACAAACTATATTGAATGAAGCTAACCATCACATTCAATTTTCATTCATTTCTGTTTACTAATACAAACCATATATATTGAATGAAGCATAACCTCCTTTTCCTGTTCTGGCTTCATTCAAGATAGGGGAATTTCTTGGAAAAAATCTTCCCAAGTCCTGCTAATAGAAGAGAGATTGATCTCTCTCTTACATTCATGCACTAATACAAACCATCTCCACCAAATTCAGAGGATATGCATGGGAAGGTCAGTATTCAGAGGAACTGGATACTTTTGGCTGAATGTTAAAGGCATCGGATGTCTTACCTAATCACACGACTCTAGTGACGGTGTTGTCTGCTTGCTTGAAGCTTGGTCTTTTAGCAGTAGGAAGACAGATTCACCTCTACATTGAAACTAACAGATTTGATCAGGATGTTTATGTTGGAAATTGACTCACTGATGTACGCTAAATGTGGTTGCATTGATGAAGTAATCACATCTTCTGCCTCATGAGGATTCAAGATATTATCAGTTGGGATTCTATGATAGCAGGATTGGTGATGCACAGGCGATTGATCGAAAGGACCAAAGCTCTTCGAACGGATGAAGGTAGCTGGAGAGACACCAGATGGCATCACAGTTGGTGGAGCTCTATCAGCTCGTGTCGATATTGGTTTAGTGGATTGCGGGCTTCCTTACTTCAACTCAATGACCAATGATTACATAGTGACTCCATGAATTGAGCATTATGGTTGTATGGTTGACCACCTTGGACAAGCAGGTTCATTGTAGGAAGCACCGGATTTTGTGAAGAAGATTGCAGCGGACCAAACTCAGTTATATGGAGTTTCAATTCATGGTGCTTGCCAAGTGAATGGTGCAGATTTTCTGGGCGAGCTGGTCTTGAGCAAGATTTTAAAGCTTGAGCCAGAAGATGTGGCCAATTATGTGGTTCTTCTGATTATCTATAGGCTGATAAAAGATGGAAGGATGCTGCCAGATTGAAGATGATGGCAAAGGAAAGAGATCAGGGAAATTACCTGTCTGCAGTTCTGTTGCAGTGAACTCTGAAATCTTCAATTTCTGCTCATCGGATTCAAGACATCCACAAACGATGGAAACTCTTGGCGCTCTACAGGTTCTAAGGATGCAATGTGGTTCCAGAGCAGACGAGCTCAGTCTTGAAGCATTGCTTGAGGAACTGAGAAGTAACCACCCAGAAGTAGGTTTAATATACTTTTGCTTGAACAGGATCAGCACAAGTTTTGTTTCAAGGATAAAAGAGCACAATGATCATACTGATGTGTTGCGGATCAAGATATATCATTGCAAATATTTGATGAATGCTACTATGCTAGCAAAATTCTTGGATGAAGAAAGAGATGTCAATACAAGTGGAAACTTCAGAACCAAAATTTGAAGAAAGAATAGTCAAAAAGCGAGATGGAAATTGTCTTAGTACCTTTCAATAGAGAAAACCTCCTCTTTGCGACCTTGGACCTATAACACCATACTTCGAAAGCTTCAGTCAGGTCAGGATATCGCACATTATCACCTTCAAACCATTTAGCGAGTATCTCAGCTTGGTCTGATGAGGGCAATGTCAGGATGATTGATGCAAAAGCAGACTCTAGACTTTGCCAAATTTCATTATCTACCTTCAAGGGCAAGGTATCCTCACTATCAGGATCGACAGGCTCTACTAGAGGTTTTGTTTTCTGTACAAATGGTAGCCAAACAGATACCAACTTGAGCCTCTTCTCCACGGGGATAATCGCATTTCCAGAACTAACAGCCTCCAAGACCTTGGATACAACCTCTGTTGCTTTCAACCTAGTCTCCAGCATGCCAATATCTGAATTCAGCATTTCAATAGCTTGAGCTATATTGGCGGATGCCTCAACCCAGTAGTGAACTAATTCTTTGATCATCTCCATTTTAGCTAGGATCTGGCAGATCCATGAAATGTCAGATAGAAGTACATGTAAGCTTTGAATCCCGTTTGTGTCAAGCTCAACGTTTGATGATGTACTTAGTACAGAATTTATCGAGGAATCAAACCTCATCAACAAATCCTTCATGCATTTCTTAACTTCTGTTCGTACAAAATCATCATTTACAGTAAGAAGAGGAGAATCATCATCTTCTGTGAGCATGTATTCAAGCTGCTCTTGAGCAGAGGATTTTAGCTCTTTCATTGATGTAGGGAGAGATGAAGTGGCAAATTGTATTGCTGAGATGAAAATGCGTACTACTAAAACAGGGTTAACAGGTTGAAGCCGAGCAAGGATATCTTGATACTGAGTCCCAAAAGAAGGGATGGTCCTTAAAATTTCCTCCTCGTCAGCCTCCTCCCAAGGTACAGATTCCAGATACTCCACACAAGCACTGGCTAACTGGGAACAGCCTAGAGCAACAGCAACCTGAAGAATACCAAGTGTGTTCCTCACACCGTACCAAGTTTGAGGCTCATTTACATAGAGGAGGCGTAGTGCAATAACATGGAAATTGAATGCCAGCTCTTGGCAATAGACATCGACACAATTGCGTGAATCAAGGATTTGGCACGTTGGCCAATCATCTGAAAGGCGATCTGCGAAGTATTTGCTTTTCTGTGTTAGTACATCAGAGTGGCAGTAGAACCAACTGTCACGGCCCTCATCAGTCCTCAGCCTGACAACCACATCACTAGTATTCCGATCTCCCATCATTTTCTGCACTGTGGACATTCCTTTGATATGAAAAGATATGCGTAAAAAGGTGTTTTTCTGTTGTTGCTAAGTAATGAATAAGTTCATTAGTTTATAAGACAAGTTCTTCAGATATTATACATACAAAAGCACTATTTGCAAATGAAAAGGTGAGCATTCTTTTATCTCATAGTCAAACATAATCGTTGGTTTAAAGTTTGAAATGTCCCTTGTCTATATATAGTGAACTAAATCAATGAAAAATCAAAGCTTCCTTCATCTTTACTTGATTAACTAAAACTTTGTTGCTTTATATATCTTGTCAATGCATATGTTTGTCGACGTTAATTTGTCAATCTCGTGAAACTGCAACTAATAGATATCTAAATGCATAAACATTGTCGGGAAACAAGCACCACAGCTAACAAAATACTTCACAACAATACTCAAACTTACAAGATGCCTCAAGCAGAAGAATTTTCAGAGAAATCACAAATCTACTGATAGCCGATAATTTAGAGCACCAGAACAATGCAGCTTCAAACAATGACATTCCAAGCTTACCTATCTAGCATTCAAATATATTTCACAAAATGTTAAAAATTAAAATTTTACCTTTCATCTCGCAAACCCATAGCAATCTTTTCCATTGACGGCTATAACTACATAGATAACAGCGGCCATGGTCAGTTTACTAACAAGCAGCTCGATAGCGTTCTCCGCCGCTTAAATAGGACCGGCACCGGAATGTTGAATATTATTCTATAAGATGATATACAAAGGGTTCTACTGAGTCGCCGGATAGCGGTGGAGAACGGTGACGGAGCGAACAAGGTCGGTTGAGATGCCGAGGAAGATGGGTAGATAATATAAAAATAATACGAGAAAAAGGACAGAAATTTACATAAAACTCCTTCATTAATTTCATTTTATATATAACCCCCTATCCAATTAAATTGCTGCTTTGCGCTAAATCCCTAAAAAAAGTTGAACCCTTTTTCTTCTTCCTCAACCTTCTCTCTCCGCCGCCGCCGCGCAGCCCAGCCGCCGTTACTCCCCGCAATGAGACTGGTGGCAGGTTCATACGACCGGTACGTTTGGGGCTTCTCTCTCAAACCTTCTGAAACCCTAACTCTAAACCCACTCTTCTCTTACCCATCTCATTCTGCTCCTATCAAATCTCTCTCCGCCGCGGGCCCTCTCGCTGCTTCGGGCGGTGCCGACGATGCTATCCGTCTCTACGATCTCCCTTCTTCTTCTCTGCTCGGTGATATACTCGATCATCCCGGTTCTGTAAATGCTCTCGCATTTTTTTCCACTCCGTCTTCTCCGTTGCCTTGCAATTTAATTACTGGCACTGATGAAGGTACAGTTCGAATCTACGATACAGAACCGTTCGTGTTCCTTAAAGATGTTTCTGTTCATAGGCGCCCGGTTAATGATATCGCGCTTCACCCTTCTGGTAGGCTCGCCCTCACTGTGGGTCGAGATTGTTGTCTTGGGATGGTTAATCTTGTGAGAGCTCGCCGTAGTTTTATATGCCGGCTTGATCGCGAAGCGTCGAACATTAAGTATTCGGCTGGTGATGGGGAGAGGTTTTATTTGGCGGCGGAGGAGAGGTTGACGGTTCACAACTCTGAGGATGCAAAGATTGTTGGCGAAATGGTTGGAGGGAAGAGAGTTCTCTGCCTCGCCCCTGCAGAGGTAACAAAAGTTGTCATCTTGGCTTCTGTTTTCATAGTTGCTACTGTAATTTCTTCTATAGTAAATTGCACGATTAAGTTTTACGCTTTCTAATGATTCTAAATATAACCATATGTCTACTTAAAATGTATACTTTGCAATTTGTTCTTCTAAACATATCTGACACCTAGAAAAATATATCAGAATGGACTACTTTTTACCGGGGGAGAAGACCATGGCATCACTATTTGGGATACAGGAAGTGCGAAGGTTGCGCATCACATTGAGGATGCTCATGCTGCTCGTGTTAAAGGCATTGTTGTTTTCAGAAGCAGAAATGATGGTCAGAGTTTAGAAGAATCTAATTACTTCTCTTCAGCATCATCTGATGGCATTATTAGAGTATGGGATATAAGGAAGTTATCACAGGAAAAGCCAACTCCATTGTCTGAGGCCAACACTAAGTCTAGAATCACTTGCTTAGCAGGTTCCACCTTGAAATGTGAGTTCTTGATAAAACCTGCTCTTCTGCATTTTCTAGAATTTAAATTTTGTTTGAGATATTGGTTAGATATAGTTGTCTTCTCTTTTGAGACTATAGACACTATATAGACAGTAATACTGTTAGTTTAGGTACTCAGTCGAAACAGATATGCCTACTTACATGACATAAAAAATGAGCTTGATAGGAGTTGTCTTCAAACATTTGGCTTTCAAGATAATCGATCTACAGATGTATTGTTTGTTTACTGTCAAACTAACTACATTGCAAGCTAGCAATATAAATTCAATTTATTATAACTAACTATATTTTATGTCTTTTGATACTTAATTTGATTGTGGAGCTTTATAGATGATTGGTTTTATCAGTCCAACCTTTTGCATATGTGATGTTTACTTTACCCAAATGCGTAGACCCATATAATCAAGCTCTAAGGTTTTAGCATCCCATTCTAGTGCCTGAGATTATTTTGATATGTATAACTTAGAATGTTGAAGTTTTTCTGACATGCCTAAGGCTAGCCCACGGGTTGTTATTCTTATGATAATCAAAAAGTTGGGTGGGGCTCATCTCATCACTTCATTACCTGCAAATTGTTACTATTACTGTTATTGTCTGTGTGATATAATAGGCTAAAGCACACTTTTGGTTTTAGGAAATCTAGAATTGGGCGACTCTGAACAGAGTAGTGTTACATTGGAGCCTTTGCTGAGGAGAGAGGTGCATGCGATGAAAATGTATCAGAAAGACTACATTGGTTTCCAGGGTAGCTAATAGAGAGATCAGTAGTTTTGTTTTTCTTCCCTATTGTTCTCCAGCACACGTACTGTGCAATGGAGTAATGTACTATTGAGAATTTTTTGTAATAGTTCTGGCAGCCATCGCCAAAACAGAAGCAAGGCCTTACATATTACTAAGATGGAGCATATCCTTCATTCAGATCGTTGGATCTCTTGAATTAAACTTCTCAATTCTTTCTGGCTGTTATTTCCGATTTGTTCTGCTCTTACATTCTTGTCTATGAGAAATGTCACATTTGGCCTGCTTGTTATGTATCTGTGGAAGTTGGAAGAAACTTTGTAGTCTGTACCTGAAACTGTTAAGGTTATTGCAAGTTAATAGTGCAACACAAATCTTCAAATAATAGTATGATCTTCTTTACCTCATCATGTGAGAGCTACATACTGCAGCAGTAATGTTTTATACTTATGAAGCAGTTTAAGAGGTCGAGCTTAATCAGTACTCCTAAGCCAAAGTTCAACGACAAGAAAGTGAGAAACAAAAATCTCACTCAGGTACAAATAGCGTACAAGGAGTTTTTACGAGTTTAAAGTACAGAATCTAAACAAAAATCTCACTCAGATCGAGATTTATTCTTAACAACAACAACCTCCCGTCGAGCATCTAGGCCATTTAAGACTAGTCATATGGCTGTTATCTTGTTAGTTTGCAACTGAGTCATTGTTTTGCTAACTATATCAGCTTGAAATTTTTGGACGGCTGTTCTTCTCCTCTATCCCTGACTGTGGAAATCTCTTCCTAAGGACCTCAAGGACCTCTTCAAATTTCACATCCTTCACTTTAAGCAAAACCATGGCATGATACAGCAAGTCAGCCATCTCTGAGGCTGTACGCGATTTGTCTTCATTCTCTAGTAGTGTCTGGACGAGCTCCCCAGCCTCTTCCCTACAAGTTTCAAGAACTACTCAATAAGAAGTTGAATCAAATACAACAATCCAAAAACCCATAGTCCTAAACAGCAATAAGATTAGGCTATTTTGCAAAACAAGTTTGATTAATTCAAATTTCTGTAAACACAAGGAAAAAAAAGCCATCAATAGACAAATAACTAGCATTACACCATCACACAGCAGAAACACTCGAATAGGAATACCTGATTTTGGAACATAAAAGCCCTTTGTCGGTCAAAAGCCTCTTTGTCCATGATGGTTTCCCACGCTGATCATTCTTTATCTCATCTTTACGCTGAGAAATTGTAGCCTCTAAAGAATATAAAGTTGTTGATGCTAGCCGATCTTTAGCTTGCTGTATAAATTGCATGGACATGGTTAAAATGAAGTGCAAAGAATTACAACAACCCGTAAAGCATGATGAATCAACTTATATGATAACTAATGGGTATAAGAAGGCCAAAGTAGAAGAGCAATATGAGTTAAATAAATGATGCAAAAATGACGTACTTCTGAGCCTTCCAAAAAATCATTAATCGATGAATAGTAACAAGTTTCTGACCCTGTGTGGCAAGTTGGTCCATCTGGTTTTCCAAGATATATAATCTGGACCAAGGAAGAAAAAAAATCCAAAGATAGTTGTAATGCATCTCTAGTGAGTCAAGATTCTTGGGAAAAAAAAAGAGAAGTATGAATATACTTGGAAGAACATAACTTACAGAATCGCGATCGCAATCCAGGAAAATATCATGCACATTTATATAATTCTTGGAAGTCTCTCCTTTCGTCCACAAAGATGACCTTGACCGGCTATAAAATGTTGCCTTGCGAGTTGAGATGGTGGTTGACAGAGCTTCTCTGTTGGCGAACCCCTGCATAAGGACTGCTCCAGTGTCCACATTCTGAGCAATAGCTACTGCTAATCCCTTTTCATCCCACTTAATGTTGTTTAGCAGGTCTTCCACCTTTTTTGTTGTACACATTTGACAGAGTTCGCAGGTCAAGATTCAACAAAAATGTGTGCTAAGTCGTTTAAACCATAAAAATTCTTAGTTCAGGAACTCTTATCACACAAAGCCAACTCAAAGACGACTAAACACAGAATACATTAACAACTACATTCTACTTACGACAAAATATTAACTTATAAAGCCAAAACATAGAAAGAAAGAAATGCGAGAATTCGGCGTCAAATGAAACTAAAATTTGCAAATATGATGAACATAATGTGATTTTCCCCTTGAGCATTTTCTTTGCAGGAGATCCTCCAGATACATGGCATCACAAGTTACTGCATCAAAACCGGGTCAAATCGGCTCCATCTCTAATAGGTCACCCTTTTGGTACCAAAAAAATAAAAGTTAAACTGTGAGATATGTAAAATCAGACGGTCAAACTTTATTTTGACACCCAAAGAATGTTAATTTCTTCATTAAAAATTGCACACAGATAAACCACTAGCTTAGTCATTCCACTCAGCAACAAACATGAACAATCCATCAAAGCTAATAGATAATATTCTTGCCTTATGCTCGGTAGAGATTTGCAAACAACTTTGATATAAGTAAAGGTACTCCTTTTTTTTGCCGAGGAACATAAAGATGATCTTTAAGAAGAACAAGATCAAAAGAATAAATTTTTGTGAGAGAGAAAGAAAAACCTTGGAGTCTTGACGGAGCTCCGATGAATAGGCGGCTCGGATCCGAGACAATTGCAGTGGGCGGTGGCCGATGAATCTAATGGTGGAGAGCCTTGAGATGGGCGGCGCCGCCATCTTCCAGCGTGCAGCGAAAGACTTCGGTTTCAGGAATTCTTCGAACCAGTTCAGTCCTACATGGCACATCTGTTTACTAATTAATTAATTAATTAGTTAATTCAGTAAATCTAGCATAGTGAATGTCTATTGTATCCTTAAAATTATTCACACGGTGCCTACGAATTTTGATTTCTCAGTGCCTAATTGTGTCTTTTAGAGGAGAGAACTTCTAACGCTGTTAAAAGATAAGAACGTGCATCAGTTCTACTTCGTTAATTTATTCACTTTAAAATATAACTAAATAATAAATTAAATTTATATTTTTAAATATAACTAAATACATAATTTAATTTATTCTAAACTTATTTTTAAAAATAATTTAGTTTGTAAGAATTTAATTTTTAGGAACACCCATACCAAAAACTAAGAAGAGCCTAAGCGAAAAACAAACATCAATTTGAGAAATGGGTTTAAAAAGTCTTTGAAAAAGGTTTTACAGGGAAACCATCATGACTGAAGCAGAGTCGATGTTGCTCAAAAACCTCAAACAATCAGAAAAATATTTACATCATTATCTAGTTGATAATAAAAAACATAGTTCAAATACAGAAACATAATACTGAACATATCATCAGTAGTTCTTCTCTGGTGTTCTATAATTCCACCCTCTCTCTTTTTCCTTCTGCAGCTTCTTCTGCTGTGCATCTCTATCAGGTCTTGTGTAATTAGTATTCGCTGTGAGTTTTCTTATTTTCCTTGCACTGCCATTTGCTGAAGCCCTCACCTTATCCAGTCCACTTGCTAATGTACTGCCACCCCTTCTGATGTTTGGTTGCAATGGCGATCTGATAATAACTTTCTTCTGAAGACTTCTTCGAAGAATGCTGTTGATTTTCCTGGAACTTCGACAACCTTGGCTGTTTTCACCCTTCAGGGATGGGCTTTCCTTGACAATGCCTTGCAGTGTCATGGACACTGGCGGTGGGAGATCACGAACATTTTGTTGCTGAGATAATGGAGGGAATGTCGCCTTGAGAGCAGAAGGAGGGATGAGCGAGTTACGCCGGCTTGCTGGAGAGAAGGGAACCTGACGTGATGTAGGGCATAGAGAAACTCGGGTAGCTTTTCTTGAGAATGTTTTGTCTTCACTTAGCTCAGGCTCGTTCTCCTTGTCCTCTAAGAAAGGGTAGCGCTTGATTATGTCGCTTTCCTTGTCAAACTGAATCAACTTGTTATCTGTGTGTGGCTGCGTTATATGCCCTTGGTCCTTGAAACAGCTCATCTGCTCTGATCCATCATTGAGTTTTATCTCAGAAAGTGGCTGTGTTACAAATGAAGCTCTTCGCTCTTGGTGTTGTAGCTGCTGCTGATGTTGTTCAGCTATTTTGTTGTCGACATGCTGCCTTGCCAGTTTCCTTTCTATTAGTAGTTGTGCCTCTAACTCTTTGATCTGCACAATAGAGATTCAGTATATTGAGTTTCTTAATTTATTATAAAAAGGTAGAAAAATTTACTGAAAAAGATTGCAAATCTCAATTTCTTAAGTTCCTAGAAAAAAAAGAGTCCAGTAATGTGCAGCCATTGTATCGAGGAAATGCTTCAGTTGTGAAAAGGAGGCTGGGCATGTGCTGTAATGGCATATTCTATGCCAGAAAACACTCACTCCAAACTTTTTCTGATCTTTGTGAGACGACTTATGAACAGCAACATTGCTCATCTGCACTGCTCATTTTATGTAGGCTCCGCTCCAGTCAAATAATTTGCCCTCTCAGTCACCTCAACATTCTAAAATATAAGAGGCTTATTCTATTGTTTGTTTCTTAAACTGTCCAACATGATGTATTTCAGGTGAAAGTTAAAAGTTATGCTATGAATCTAAGATCCAGCAAGAATGTCAGTTACATGCTTTTGACCGTGTGAGATGATTCTTCTACATCTGGTATAAGATGAAAGATGTCTAACATACCTTTTCTTGAAGATTTTTGTTGGTAAGGTCCTTTGATTTATTCTTAATTTCAAGAGATTGTATGGTTTCTTCCATCACCTTTATCTGGCAATCTTTGATCTTGCTATCCTGCTTGGCTTTCTCAACCTTGACAGTGGAAGGCATATATTTAGTGAGGGAAATCATTCCTTAGAAGATTGCGTAGTTCACATCTATTAGTTGCTCATTTATATGAAGAACGTGTACCATTTGTTTGTATTTAAGCATTTCACCACCCTCAACTTGTTTCTTGGCCTGGCCAAGTTCTATTCCTCTCACTCTGCTTGCAAAATTCAGTGAGCATAATGTCTCTCCAACATCATCCTCATTAGGGCTAATCTGTACAAACATCAGTACTTTTGAGTCTCCACCTGTGCAAATTTTCTCAAGTTAATCATATTTCCAACAATTCTGGGAGAGTAAAGAAATCTGATGAATCAGAAGAGAGGAAATTTTACCTAGAGAATCTTGTAGCAAATGGGTAAGCTTGGAATTCCTATGTAGTTTAAACAAGAAACACTTGTCAAAATATGCATCTAAATGTTAAAGGGCTAATACACATGTAACGTTCAGTTTATAATAACTATTAACCTGAAAGGTATATGTTGGCTTTTAGTTGCAAGAGCGGAGATAACATCACCTAACGCGGAAAGGGATTTATTGATGCTTTGCGCCTCTTTCAGGCGCTCCCCTTGGGCATCTGTTTTTGCCACTCTCTCACTTCCAGCAAGGTCAATTAGCCATAGTTTACTTCTTGTGCACTCGCCAGTTATCAAGTTCTCACCTCTTACCATCACGCAATGGATGCTGGAAAGAAATTATTTTGTCACCCAGCAATATATAAACAAATGTTACGTCCCCAAAAAATGCCTAGGTTGTGCATGTAAAGAGAAATACCAATGTGATCTGCTACTATGTTCGTTTGCATTAGTTGTACCAACAGCTCTTGCTTTGCTTCCTGTTTGCAAGACTGCCCATGCTTCATTCATAGTGCTCACATTTGCTTCAACCAGACCTGGTACATGATGAACGCCTTCTGCAACTTGCCGCACTTCTAATCTATAATAAAGAGTAATAAATATACACTCAGAACTAAATTATTTGTAGTTTCAATGCTGATAGAACTGTGCATATATTACCTCTTAGCAACAGCACCAGGCTGAGCTCCTGACAGAAGCAAGTCACGAATTTGTTCGTTATACACTTCCAAAACACTCACTGTTATGTCATATTGACATAGTCCTCGTCTTTCTTCAACAATTCGGAACAATTCCTCAAGGGTCCTATAGTTGACGCCACGTGCAACTTCTGTTCCTTCCATTGTAAAAGTTTTACCAGTACCAGTTTGTCCATAAGCAAAAATGCAAACATTGTACCCATCCAACACGGAAGTTGCAAAAGGAGATGTCTTCTCAAAAACCTTTCCTGTTGAATTGGAAACTTCTAGAATAAAATTGAAGTAAAATCCAGAAAAAATAAGGAAATATCAGATAAATCGTATTGCCTTGATCTTCTTGAGGGTTGAAAACAGCATCAAACTTATATTTTTTGGCTATTCCATTGACTTTGACACTGAGCTCCCCATCTTTTACTGTTTCAAACTCAATAGCTGCAGAAGCTCCTAGAGCTATCTCTTCAGCATTAAGAGGTCGACATCGGCAGAAGACTCTGATGTTTCCTGCAGCATAGTATCAATGTATAAGGTCTAGTTCTTATTTTATGGATGATCGAGATAGACTTCAGCTCACCTTTCAACTCAATGAGCTTATTGTAGAGATCTTTCCGTTCCCTCGCCTCTTCAATGAATCGCTGCTTAAGATCATTACAGTCTCTTTGAATGTTAACATGAGCATCCACTGCCCAAAATGGATAACATGTTAAACCTCCATTTAGCTTATCTTTGCAAAAAATGACTAAGAAGTAGATACAACAGTTTTCACCAAGAGATATATGATACAGAAATCCACTTACAAGTTGACTGAATTGTGGCAGTAGCATAAGCCATTTCTGCAAGCCACCGCTTGTACTCCAGAGCTTTTGTTGATAAATTTGCATGCTCGATCTTCAACACCTGGTAAAACGATGATTGATGATAGAAAATAAGATGATTCATGATAGAATATTTACTAACAAAGGAGGTTTGCAATAGAAATTGCATTAATAGATGTCACAATATCTCTACTTCATAAAAAAAAATGAATGATAACGACTGAGTACTTCAACGTTCTTGCTCAAGTTCTGCATAGATTGAAACCATCTACTCTTCTCCTTCACTTGCCCCTCTACAGCAAAAGCTGCAGTTATTTGAAAAGACAAAAAAATGTCATTCAACAGAAGTGTATCAACAGGACAGCTCAATGGATCACTTCTTCGACATACCTAATGAACCAACATGCATAGACTTGCGCATGAGCTCCATCTGAAGTTCATGAAGTGACACTTGAGCTTCATGACATTCTCTGCACTTGACATCATAGTCCTTTCTAAGATTCTCCAATGCCTTCCTGGCTTCTATTTGTTCCATGTGCATTGAGTCATATTGTTCTACCAGCTTCTTGCATGTGCAACACTCAACCTGTGAAGATTGGTTACTCCAGTCAGAAAGACATTGTAACATGTTTTTGAGCAAAAGGAAAAAATATTATTATATAATTTTCTAGATATCAACATTTTGAAGAGAACAAGGAAAACCTTTTCTTTCTCCCTTTCTGTTGTGCTGCATGTATCTACCCTAAATCCTGGAATCTCAGCTGCATACTCGTTATTTTGTCCATGATTTACTAGACAGCCACACCACTTCACTAGTTAGAACGTACTATGAGAATCTGTATCTAAATATAGAGACAAGCTAATACATATGAGCTTCTACCTGGTGATGATTCTTTTATATTGATATCACAGACCAAGGGCTCACCATCTACTCCCTCAAATGTAATAGACAACCCTTCTGCACCGTGTCTATCATTATTGGCCTCTGCTGTTGCTTGGAGTTTGAGCACAGTCTCCGATTTATCTAAGTTTTGCATAACAGGAGAAACTTCTGTCACTATCTCCATTGATGATCTCAATCCATACTTCCCCTCAATGCTATCACTATTCGAAAATAGTTCAAGTGGTTTAATTCGATTCCTGGGAGTGCATCTTCTAATATAATCTGGAGTTTCCTGGTTCCGCTCACAGGGTACTTCAGGTGAACAAAAAGCGGGATTGGTATCTGGAATTACTGAAACCCCAAAAAAGAGGGAAACTTTTACCAAACAAATCCTTATGAATCGCACAGCAAAACAACATAGTAGAAATCAATTAGAATGAGTATAAAGGGAACAATCAATTGGTAGCTACAAATTCCCAATTTCAAAACTAATCATTAGAAATTTAGTATACTCACTGGTGACCGTGTCAGACATCTTCACAACTTTCACGATCTCTTTCGCCTGAAGCACACCTAGACGAGTTCATACGAATGAATTAGTTAGCACAAGAAAATGATATAAATGATAGTTATAAATAAAAGTGGATCTCCAGAGAAACAATTCTCCTAAAGCGCGAATCGAAGCAATAGGACTCCAACCCAAATCGCTTCTAAACACATTTTCTCCTCTCCTAAAGCTCGAATTGAAGCAATCTGACGCTAACCCAAATCTAAAAGCTTTCAAATCTAACCAATCTTTCACGCTAGTAAATCAGTAAAACGTACCATCTCGAATTGAGGAAGTCAAGCTTTCTCCACTTCCAGCCATTACTCAGAACTCCGAAAACTTAAAATACAACTCCCGCCGAGAGAATTCAAATTGATCCCAAAAGCAAAAGTCCCAAAAGAAAAAGTAGGACTTGAAGCTGGTAATATTATGAAAGATTGAATCTTTTTAGAGGAGAAGAAAATCTCGAAGGTGTTAATTTGCAGAGCGTGATCGATAAGGGACCGTTGACATTCGAATTTCGAAAGTTTGTGAGAGCGAATGATAATATCACGTGATAGCATTTAATTACTTTCCCAAAATCTTTGGATTCAACCATATATTATATGCTTTAAATAATATGAATTAGCTAATTAACGTTTCATTAACTGTAATAATTAATTTATTTATTGGGCCATAACGGAACTCTACATTAAGTGGGCCGGTTTTGTTTGTCCCAATAGAAATGTTAAACCGGTTTGGCAATGTGAACCATAAACCGAGACAAAGGATATGCTGCGGTTGAACAATTCCATGGTTAAACAACCGAACGGAGTTCCAAAATTCGAACATAGAACAAACAAATTTCAAGCTTCTGCCATGAATCAATCTCGAAGATGAGAAAAGAAAGCTTCGATTTTTGATTGAGATAGAGAGAGCAGTAGTTCGATTACATTTTCAGATTTGATGGAGATGGAAGGCAGAGCTTGTCGGGATCCGGAGCGCAGGTCACTCGTTTCGTCCCCGCCGATCATTAGGTAATGTAGAATAAATTTTGTTTTTTTAAATATAGACTGTTATTTGAGTTTATAGATCGTAGAAGTTTAGTAGGATTGCATGAGAATGTGAAGCTTGAAAGTGTACAGATTCAGAACATGGTAGAATACGTTTTGGTGATTTTTACTTAACCAAGTAAATGGCAAATGAGACACAGAGACAGGTGGGTTAAACGTATAATGATCTTCTTTTTTTAGTTTTATCCGCTGCTTGTTTAAGTCAAAAGTTGCAAACTTTCATTCAATATTGACATTAATTATATGGAAGAATGAAATAGTTGAGGATGCTACATTGCTTCTAGATCGGGTATTTTGATAGCAAATGTGATGATATTAAGCTCTATGCTAACGTCCCTTCCTTATGGTGGGAGGGTTTACTGCTTAGTAACCATGCCGTTTGTTGAATTATTGTATTTTCGCGTGCTATTCTGAGTTTTAGAGACTTCAACCTATTGGTTCTGAGATGGTCATTTCTATACAGGATACTACAGGTTCACCCAACAAATGTTCCACCTTGTAAGCCTAATCTAACACCTGGGGTGGTGAGCATGAAGTACAAAAGGCTGTTCCTCTATTTAAGTAATATTAGCTCGTAATGCACAGTTTCTTGCCATACCATCCTTTACAGGTGAGCGATATTTCTTGTGGGAATTATCTTCTTTTATTTTTTTTTTCAGCTATCGAAAAACATGCCTTGAAGGTGCTAGAATTCATATCGTTTCATGTGTTTTTAATTTTATAATTTTTTAAATTAAATTAACGTCTGACGCGAATTCCTTTAAGGAAATTATGTGAAATTTTTGAAGGAAAAAAAATCCTAAGCTAAATACAAGTAAATTAAAATTGGATATGGAGTGGTTTTCAATTGGATTAAGATAATACATAAATATAATTACATACCATATCATGATTATCATCAACATATAAGCATTGATTACATAACTTGTTTTCTTCATCGCTGTATTTTATGTAAACCTTCAAAAACTTTTAAAATTTTAATTTCTAATATCAAGACATCTGTTGATGATTATCAGCTTTTATATATTAACTTATTAAAGATTCACGATCCTCTAAACAAGGCAAAATCCCGCATTTATATATTTATCTCACTCCTACATTTAAACCACTATCTCAACACCAAATTAAACAAACCACCATTAAACCTTTCTATTATTAAAATTGTCTTCTATTCTTTTTGTTTTTCATTTCAATGATCAAGAACTGATAGATCATTCAGAAATGCAAAGAGCAGAAACAGAGATGCAAAATCTATTATTATCGCCATCCGGCCAACACAGCTCTTCACTTTTTTCTTCAACTTTTTCTTCCGGTGAAGATGAAACAACAGAGTACACAAGCATCAGAGATGCAATACAAAACTTGCCTCCGACACCGTTATCTTCTGCTGCCACCGTCGATAACAACAATGGCATTCTTCTCATCGAAAACATCGATACTTCTACCATCCCGATTCGTAATCATCTAGTGAAGCATGCAGCATCAGTCTACCTGCAATCTTCCGTGATACTTACTACAAAAGAACGTAGCTGTCTGTCTCGTTTCTGGCGCAGGGTCCGTCGCCGGACTTCAGTGTTCCGTTCAGCCTGGAGGTTTGTAGCCGGATATCTTCGCTGGATCATGCCTTGCCTTATCGTTGGGCATCTTGACTAAACAGTTTTTTATTTATTTTTAACTTTTTGATTCAGGAGAGCTTAGCACGTACTTCGACTGCATGATAAGCTGTTGCTTTCTTGTTCGTTGATTTTCGATTTTCTTGTGCGTGTTTTCGAAGTTTAGACTGCTTCTTTTTTAGATAAAAAATGAAAAAGAAAAAATTTAGGTTTGTGAGACGTGTTTGTGTTATAAATAATCTGTAATTGTTTTAATGTCATTAATTAAAAAGTAACTAATCTTCTTTTCTGATCGATTTGAATGCAATTTTGTTTGTTGATATAAACCGATTGCTGACAATATTATCCTTAATTAGAGTATATCGCCATCAAACATTTTTCTTGGCTACGTATCTTCTGGTTGAAGGTTTCTTTTCATTATCTAGTTTCTCCAGAAGGAACTCGTCACTCTTGCATGGTGGCATTGCCCGATCTAATCAAGCTATATCATAGAAATAAAATGCTTTAGTTGTTAACTGAAAGAAATGCTAGCTCAGACTGGTACGTGCCAACTACCAGCAACAATTTAACAGTTACGCATAAACAGAACATAGACTTGATTATCAGAACATTTAAGGATCATATTGGTTCTTGCTTCATGTAGAATATGAAAGTTCAATGACGAAATGAATCCATGACTATTCTCGTGGAGCCATTCAGCTTCTACATACATGTATAGTTGTCTTTAGGACAAGTGTAGAACAAAAGCACAAGTAAAATATAGGTCCTGACGAACTCATACTTCAGGGTTCCTTTTTGTTTCATTTGGCTTTCGGGACCAAAACTTAAGATGCAATGCTCTCTGTTCAAGCATCTTCTCCACCTCCTCGATCGGTAGCCCTTTCGTTTCTGGAACGCATATTAGCACGAAGAATAGAGCCGCAACAGATATGAACATGAAAATCATGAATGTCCATGAAGGGCCGATTGCTTGTGTTAGAGACAGAAAAGATTGTGCCACAATCAGGTTGGAGATCCAGTTCGCAGTTGCTGCAATTCCTCCGCAGACTCCTCTGAATCTTAATGGATATATCTCTGAATTCACAATCCATGGAACAGTTCCCATTCCCGGAGAGAAGAAAATGATATAGAGCGCTAGTCCAACCAATGCCAGCCATCCAAACCTACTGGGGCATCCTCTTGTGTACCATAGCCTGCTTTCTCCGTGACACTTACTTTTAACAGCATCATTTGATATCAAACATGCTCCAGGAAATAACTGCAAAAGGATAACTAACATTTTTACCATTATTATCATGGCATAGATTCTTACTTTAAACAGTTTTTATAACTGTTACCTTGTTGGTGCCAGAAGCACAGAATCCACATTCCGGTTTGGCCTTCAAGCATCTAGTGCAATCCCAGTATGCTGTTGTTGATTGAAAGGCTGGACAAGTATAGTTAGCAAAGTGATTGGTTTCCATCTTGCTCACGCTTGGTGAGTGTGAAGCGGTTTCGTGGAACACTGCAGTTAGTACTGCTAGTGAGAGAACTACACCGCAAAGACTGATGACAAGAAGCTTCTTCCTCCCTGTTCTATCAATGAAGTAGATGCTAACTATCGAGCCCATGGCATTTAACCCTGAAGTCACAAGAGAAAGCGCCAGTGCAGTTTGGTTTGATGCGAAGCCAGCAAGCTGGACTATGCTTGGGCTGTAGTACATCACGGTATTTATGCCCACAAACTGCTGAAACACCTGCAGGCCAACTCCAGCTATGAGTCCTCTTCTTACCGTCTTTGTCTTAATTAACTTGGTGAAATTGATATTCTCCGAATTTCCTTCTTCCTTGACCTCTGCTTCCACAGATTCTTTCAGAGCTTGAATTTCTTCGTCAACTTCATGAGGAGGGTAGATTTTTCCTAGTATAGCTTCTGCTTCCTCTTTCCTTCCCTGCAATCACATGGAAAGTTTTTTTTTTCTTTTCTTAGTTCACCCGGTTCCGTTGATTACACCAAACACTTTACATTCACCAAGTATTCATACTACCTTTCTGTATAGCCATCTAGGTGACTCTGGTAAGATTAACATTAACACAAATTGCAGTAGAGCTGGAACAGCAGCAATTCCAAGCATCCACCTCCACGTCCCCGGTACCTGGAACAAATACCAAGCTCATAGATTACCTTGCCATGCTTAAAGCCACCTCAAGACGAGATCTTGCCTTGTCTGTGGTGCTTACCTTTGTGAAGGCTAGATTGATAAGGTAGGCCAAGAATTGACCACCAGTTATCAAGAAGCCGTTGGTACTGACTAATGCACCACGAATCCTAGCTGGAGAAGCCTCTGAGATATACAGTGGAGATGTCATTGATGCCATACCCACCCCAAGACCCACAAAGACACGGCCAACAATAAGTAATGTAGGACTAGGTGCTGATGCCATGATGATAGCCCCCGCAAAGAAAAGGACATCAGCAATCAGGATTGATTTCCTCCGACCAATGCGGTCATTTAAGAATCCTCCAAATGCTGCTCCTATGATTGCACCTGCAACTGCCGTGCTGACAATTGCTTCCTGTACATTAAAAAATGATGGAAAGCACAGTTACTTAAAAAACGGACTCATGATGTTTCAAGTTGTCATTCTAAGACAGACACAAATCGAACTTATATATTGATGATGCGAAGAAAAGGAGCAGAAAAAAAAAAGAAAGAAACCTTGATCTTGATTTATGTATAAGCGCCTCCTCTAGTATAGGAAATTGTGCTTAACTATAAGGAACTACAAAAGCTAAGTATCAGTAACTCAAAAGATTTTTCAAAGTCTGATAAGTAGAGAGACATCACCACAATCAGGTAGACAAAACCTATCGTGGGTTATATTTGGCCTCAGAAGCTAATGTGAATTTCAGAATCAAACACTTTAGAAGTGGAAGATTAGCGCCTTGCTGTTTGCCAATAAAAGCATGCCAATGAAGTAAGAAAATTTCTTAAACTAGTAGGTACCTGTAACCATGTCTTCCTATCCACCGCAGAGAAGTCATCACGGATGTATAACAAAGCCCCAGAAATTACTCCTGAAAATTTTGACGATATAAACATTAGACAAGATAAACTACACCAGAAAACTGAATTAATGTATACTTGTTTACCACTAAAACCTATAATTTCTCTTGAGTAACTTCCGCAAAAACCAACAGTTCAGCTATAAGCCAATTGTAGCATTTGCAAAATACTGAAAGATATTAACTTCTAGTGCTGCCTTTTAGTGCTGAAGCAAGTTATAGGGTTTGTTTGAAGGACTTTTTTTAAGTCGAAGCTAGAAATTAGAACAATTTTTTAGCTGAAGTTTATAAAAAAAAATTTATGTATATTTGGTTAAAAGAAAATGTAAAGGAGTTTTTGGTATTGATGAACAAAATATCCAAAACTTCAAATGATGTTAAAGATTCTTATATGTTAGTAGGAACAAAAAAGTTCATTTATATAGTTAGAAAAAACAAAAACTCAGAAGCATAGACGGGAATTCTGCTTTTTTCAGTATATAAGCTCCAGTCAGAGACTCCATTAAATACACGAAACTGTTAATGATATTATTTATTCCCTTGATTTTAGGAGTTGATAGTGTCATTCATTGGTAAGTCTAATAGTATATATATATATATATGATCTAGAATATATAATGAATTAGTCAATTCCTATAATCAAGGAACAATATCACTAACAGAAACTAACTTTAAAAAACTAAAAGCTAAAAGCAGCTAGAATAGGGGTGGCAAATCTCGACCCGATCCGAAAATCCGACCCGAAACTGATCCGAAAAGGTCGAATTCGGGTCAAGACTTACTCGATCTCGGGTCGATCCGAAAATGACTCAAAAATTTTAAACAAATTCGGATTGATCCGAAATTGATCCGTTTAATCCGTATAACTATTTATATAATATATATTACTTAATAATTAGAAAAAAATAGCAAAAAATTTGAATTTAATTTGTATATATTTTTTGTTAATTTATCTTAGTTTTAACTAATTTTTATTTTATTTATAAATTTTGTCAAAATTAATATTTTTCTTTTTAAATATATTATAATTAATAATTTATATATATTATTATTAAAAAACTAATTTTTATAATTTTTATTTAATAATTTAATTATTAAATGGGTCGATCCGAGTTTCACCCGATTATAATATAGGTTGGGTTAGGGTTGACAATTTTGACCCATATAAATAAATGGATCGGATTAGAATTGAACAATTTTAACTCGGTTATTATATGGGTCGATCCGAAACTGATCCATTAATCCATATTACCACCCTTAAGCTAGAAAAACATCTAAAAAAAGCCCACTGCGTTTTGCAACACTTGAGTGCTTTTTACTATTTTATTTCACTTCATATTTTTCAATAAACCTTCTATAGTATTTTAAAATTTTATTTAAAAATTTAAAAAATATTTAAAAATTTATGTTATAAGATATTATTGTTGTTTATTTTTATTTTTTTAGGTAAAAAGATAAGCTCATTTTTAAAATTTGACAAAAATATTTTTCGTTTAAAAAGGCTCAAGTTCATAAGCACTCCCAAATTAATAGCATCAGCAGAAAAGTGGTTCTTCTGGTCTGACAATAGAAGAATCAAAAGACAGTAGATGACAATTTTTTAAAAAAAAATTACAAAGTAAACTTCTAATGTCATCTAAATGTTAGTTTCTTATGCAGATTATCACTACTTCTAGTTTCATATTATATCTCATGCATGAATCCATTGTAGATTTAAAGATTTTCTGCACGCAGGAGCAAAAGGAACCACCAAAAAGAATCATCCAGTTCAAATTTCATTCCTGTAAGAAATTTAACAACCACAAGACAACCAAAAGATGACAAGCCTTTACGTTGTTAGTCCTATCAACAGACTAGAATTAATAGATTTGAAATTTAGTAAAGCAGAGCAAGTAAAAAGATTGAATTTGTATTTCCTGAGCCACTTGAAGCAAGTTCAATGTGACGCATCCTAACAATCTTGCTACAATTAACCCAAACATCTCATCTTTCCTTTTTAATTCTATCAGTAGCACCAAATAATCAGACATGGAGTTCAAAATAGATCAAAATCAATGAAGAATCTTATTAACAGAAAATATCCAGAGCTAGTGAAATTTTTACAAACCTGTATCGTAACCAAATAGAAGCCCCCCAATCCCAGCAGAGAAGGCAAGCTGGAGAACATACGGTTTCCTCCAAGCTAATGAAAAGCACTCCTTGAATGCTGAAGCATCAGCTTTAACATGCCCTCCTTCCATTTCTTCTCAACTTCACTCAACCCAGCGAAGCAACAAAAAGCAGAAAATTGAATCTTTTCTTAGGGATTTCTAGTAAAACCCAGTTCTTGTTACTCGTACATTTGAAAGAATCAGAATCTGCACACGAACACAGAAACACTACAGTAGTAGAAACAAAAAGTAAGTCAGCTTTGTTTGGTATGGCAAGACCAGAAAGGGGAAGAAGATGAAGTGATGAAGAATCAATGTTGGTGATGTTAATATACAGAGACAAAACCGTGAATGTTCTTTTGTCACTATGCTATTGACTAATAAAGGTATTTAAAGGCTTGTGAAACACTCAATAAAAACCTAAAAACTATGCAGTAGATAAGAAGAAAATCAAGAATAAGAATGTGAACAGGTTTCAATTTCAGTTTCAATTCTTTTCTGGATAAAGTTGGAAACTTTCTAACAGCCCAAAGAAAACGGAAGGGAAAGATTAAACTTTTGACAGAGATAAAGTTGGAATCTTATTGCATAGCACGTGATTCATGGTATCTTTTAAATTTTGAATTAGATTGTACTAACGATCAGCTATAATCCCCATTTATGATTGAAATCTTTGCTTTGCATCTTAAATTGGATAGAGAAAAGTTTATCTCTGTTTTTCCAAATTTTTATCCAAAATCTCTGAAAAGGAGAAAGTTAAAGATTATATTAAAGCAATATTCCAAGATGTTACTAGAAATCAAAAGAAGAGAACGAAGTTGATAATTGGTGGCCCTTGAAAGATACTGAATTGCTTCATCTTTTTGTGCATGATTGATTCAAAGAATAGAAATTCAAACTCATTAAAGAGAGTTGAGTCCAAAATTCTATATAATAATACCGCAAAAGAATTTAAGTCTAAAAGAAGATCAGGGAAAGCAGAAGTACATTGTTATCAAAGGCTCCTCTTTTTAACGGGGAATGAGATATTGACGCTAATGTTTGCTTGAAGTCACTTTGCTTTAATCTGAGATGATCATGCATCCCTTGATCAGATTGTTCTTGTTCTTCCTTTCACAAGTAGTTCCCCCTCCCAAATAAAAAACCACTATTTTCTATGAACATGTCCAACTTCTATTCTATTAAATGAAATTTTCATGGAAAAAAAAAGTTGATTAGGATGCGTTCTTTTTTGTAGTAATTAATTTACATAATAATGACTTACTGTAAAGTGAGTTATTGTGGAAAATGCTAAAAATGAATTCCATTTTTGTATTCTTCCAGAGCTGGAAGTATTTTTTTGTGTAGCTGAAACTGAACCGGCGGTGGCATTTTATGAAAGAAAGTGAATTATAAGGTAAGAAAAAAAAAACATCCTACTTTTTTTTAATTTGTCCTAAAAAAAACTTGCATAGTAAGACCTTCCCTTATCCTAATATAAAGTACAAATTGCAAGCTCCGTGCTCAAACCTTTTGCATAAATCAAAAGTTAGAAAAGTTTAAATGAAGGAGAGATAGTGTTTGTTTGGCTGCAATTCTCATTCTGCAGCATTCTCATGCCACTTTGAAATTCTTTGCATGTGGTTTGTTCTCTTGTCTCTTTTTGTTTAAGATTGATTTAAGGCTGTTAACATGGATAGGACCCTGCGAAAGAAACAGATATCCTTCAAAATCAAGCAGGCAGGAGTCAATTGCAGACTTTCTTATGCCTGATGACAACAAAAACCTTTTGTTTTCTACTGAATTCTTTTTATGGTTGATTGGAAAAAATGGACCAAACAAGAAAAGTTGCTTAAGAATTTGGCATAACTCATAAGCAACAGGTAAGCTTGTGTTGTTATTGCATAGGAGCAAATTTTCCATAACAAAATAGTGTAAAATCAAGTAATATGCAAGTTGCGTTGAGCTCACTCCATACTGTAACCTCCAGCTCAACCAAGACATGAATCTGATCATTGACAAAATTCAACTGGATAGCTCTATACTAATCTGTAGATACATCTATGAATGTCAAGCTATATGCTCAGCAAATGTTAAGATCTTGACGTGCTTCTTCTTCCTGAGCTCATGACCAAAAAGTTGAGTATCAATTGGTTCACACTGCTTGTTAACAAGAATCACAGCAATGTCATCAAACTTTATCTCACTGCCATCAACAACCACCACTTCGCATTGCAGCACGCACCACCAAACCATACGCCACCTCTCCTTTCTTTTACTTAGCCCCAAGGTTGTGCTTCTCAGAGATGAGAATTATAACGTCACCTAGACTCTCTCCTCTGTTACCCTTCAAAGATTGTAGGCACATTCCTGGCCACCAGCAGTCCAACATGGCAATGCCAGTTTGGACAGCAATGAGGCATTCAGCCAGTTAGAGAAACGAACAGGCACCCAGAACAAGATGATTATCTGAAAACTCAGGCATCTGCAATATTTTATAAACAGGACCCAAATTAGGGCTTTTAATGGAGAGAAAGGGAGTGCAGGTGCAGTCTGTGAGTGGCATAGCAGAACATTGTAATCTCCTGGTAAATTGTTTTTTTTTTGGCATGACCGCCCATGAAGATTTTTCTTATTTTTCTTCACATAAATATTTTTTTTCTTATTGTTCTTGATTTCTACCTGAATTGCAAGATCTTAATGCGTGTTGGTTAATTCCGCCGTGCTTATTTTGCATCTTGCAAAAACCAAAATTCCAACTATTTTGCACCAGAGTTTACACCACTTTAAGGTTCGTGGATCGCGACTATTGCTTAAACTAGGCCGAAGGTTATCAAATGGATTGATGTCCATATAACAGTTGGCCCGATGTAAAGTCAGCCCATTAACTGAGAATTTGTTCCTGGACTAAAGGAATAACTGATGCGTACTTATTTCATATCAATAGTGAGGTACTTGATGCTTACTTATTTCTCTCCAACAACCAAAAATAATTCTTCAAATTTTCTTTTTATAGAAGAAATAATTTGTAATTCTGCAAGAGTGTCTCGAGACACTAGCATACAATGTTAGTGGACGCTTTTTAATAAATTTTTTATGAATGTTTATAATTATTTTTAAATTTATAAAAATTTTAAAAAAATGGATCATAACATTTGTTATTTATATATTATATTTTTAGATTAAGACAATAAAACTTATTTTTTATATATGTTTTTTGTATAAAAAATTTATTTATAAATATTCTGGATAACCTCTTGGATTCACTAAGGTTTCCTTTGACTTAGCGTTTCTTAAATACTATTTTTTAATATATATTTTATAAATATTTAAAAATTTATTTAAAATTATAGAAAATATAAAAAAAATTTATCTAGTAAATTTTTTTATTATATATTTTATTTTTAAAAAATAAAATATTTTTTATTTTAAAAAAACTTTATTTTATAAACAATCCAAACGCCCACTAACTAATACCAAATTCCACAAATCTTGCTCAGCGCTTTTCAAAAGCAAACAGCAAAACACCACAAAAAAGTAAGTTATTTTAAAATTTATTATAAAAATAAGCTTGAGTTTATAATTTATCTTTTAAAAATAAATTTTTTCAAAATTAATTTTAGAATACAACTATTAATATTGTGTTCAAGCAGAAATAAGAATTATATAAAAAATAAATATAGAAACTCTTCAAATAAATAAATATGCTCAAACTGGCTATGAAAGATACAGGAAACGAGAAAAAAGTCTAAAATCATTAATAGGACCACCACTGTTTATTAATTATTAACAAGAAAAGAAAAATAAAAACCAGAAGAAATATAGCAGCGTTAACAATAGCATTAAAAGTCACAATAACTGTTGCAAAAGGCAATAAATAATATTCATTTCATCATCAAACAGCAACAGTTCCTACCAATAAAGACAATCGAGTACTGTTGTCTCCGTCTCATGTACATCGATGGGTCGTTTTTCTATTTTTTGCTTTCCAAAAAAATTAGATTCGATCACTTTATTATTTTTAATTATTATTTTAAATTTAAATTTTATTTTTATATTGAATTATATTTCAATCAAATTTTAATTTAAATTAACTTTATAAATTTAATATCACTCTGAACTTTACTTTTATTTAATTATATATTTTTATCAAATTTTACTTTTGAAAAAATTAATTTAAAATGTGTTTTAATTACATAAAAATTATATTGGGGATGTCAGTTTTGTAAAAATAAAATTCAATAAAAATTAAAATTCAGAGCGGTGGTTATTAAAATACATGAGATAAAATTTAAAATTAAATTTTGATAAAAATAAAACTTGCTATAAAATATTATTAAAGCTTAAGTAATAATTAAAATATATGAAAATAAAAAACTCAAATTTTGGAAAAATAAAATAAAATTTTCATAACTAAAACATAATTTTAGTAAAACTTACTATTAGATAATTAAAATAAGCCCTCTCTTGAAAGTTGAGTATGCCTTCAAAAGATATATATAATACAATAAATCAAGAAATGGTGACAAAAAGATGGATTGACTAATTGCTTATAATTAAGGTCATGTTAGAAATTATTTATCGATCTAAATAAATTTTTATAATTTATTTAATTTAAAAATTATAGATAAAATAGAAATTATAAAATAATTATAAAATAATATATTTAAAATCTCTTTTTAAGAAATTTTTTTAATAAATATTTTCTAAAACTATGTCATCACGAGTTAAGATTGTGTGAATCATTAAAAAAAGAAATAAATGATAATCCAAACAAAATCCAACGTACGAATCCAATAATCCATTCAATTATCGACCTTCTAGCTATCGTACATGGATTTAACTAGCTAAGTTGAACTCCGAAATTAAATTAAGCATCCAAAATGAAGAACATACCAAAACAAAAACTAATTTTGAGATTCTCCATCATCAATCTATAGACAATCATCCAAAAAACATCAGCTTTTCTTAAGCTGCCAGTAGATAATTATAAGCAACATTTAGGAACCGTTTGACTTAGCATTTCTTAAAAATAATTTTTAATTTTTTAATTATATATTTTTTAATATAGTTTTTATAAATATATTTTTAATTACCACTGCTGAATTCTAATTTTTATTTAATTTCATTTTACAAAACTTACATTCGCAATACTAACTTTTATGTGATTAAAAAACATCCTAAATTAAAATTTTCAAAAATAAAATTTGATAAGAAAATATAATTAAATAAAAATAAAATTCGGAGTGATTAAAGTTAATTTAATTAAAATTTGATTGAAATATAATTAGATATAAAAGTAAAAATAAAATTTAAAACGATAATAAAAAATAGTAAAGTCATCGAATTTAAATTTTTTTAAACTATCTATCATTAAGCCACCCAGATAGCAACAAGTTATCCAACCACAAGTCAACAGGCGTCAGCTAAAGTTAAGCTTCTTTTAGACTTGCGCCAACATTGTTTCTTAATTAAAACCAAACCATCATCGATCAACATCCGTACTCGTAGCTAGCAAAAAGCTGCCGACCTGAGTTTTCGGATCTCTTTCTTCTTTAATTTTAGTTCTAAGTGCTCGCTGTCCGTCGACTTTCTAAGGAATTTGCTTCTTCTTCTTCTCCGGCATGCGCTTGATCTTCTACTACGCATCGTCTCGATTCACTGATTCAGGGCGTGAGAGCGTGCGGCACCTGGCTCAGCTTGCCGTTCGAGCGACAGCCAAGTTACCCGGCGATCGACATGCATGATCAGTTCAGCACAAGAACCAACTCCCTATAATTTACTTATAAGATATTACTGTACACACGCACAAATCAAACTACGGGTACATAGAAGAATAAACAACAAGTTAAATTAAAGAGCTATTTCGGTATTATTTATAATTTTTTTATGTTATCTGCCTATAATAAAGAACAAGTTAAATCTGTAACGTTCTGTTCTGCGCAAAAAGATGCACCGTGTATAGAGCTGTTCTTTTGGTTTTAAAAATGAATTTTTTAGAAATAGGTTTTTAAAACTGAGTTATTAGAAATAATATATTTTTTGGTATTAAAAAATATGTTGAAAATTATTTTTATATTTTTTTAATAAAAATAAATTAAAAATAATTTTTTAATAAAAAAATAATTTTTGGATATAAAAGAACGCACACAGAAACAGAACCTATATCTATATGTTACATATTTTCAATGGACCTATGTAGACCTACGCCCACCAAAATCAAGGCAAATTTTCTTTTAACCAAAAAATAGAAAACAACGAGGAATCAATTCAATCACTTCAAAAGAATAAAAAATTTCAAAGTAAAATTTTCACGGGTCTCAGAGAGTCCTGAAATCTAATAATTTAATTACTTATGAATCAGCATGCATGATTATACCATAGGAGACATCTCGACACGTATAATCTACACTCCTGTAGCAAAAAGCAAATTAATTTGATTCTGTTCGATTTTTTTAATCAACTTGGATATTGCTTTAATTTTAATTTTATTTTGATGATTGATTAATTGTTGATAATAAAAGTTAAGAACTCGACGGCTGTTGGTTGGAGATTAATTTGTTAATAATACGTAATGGGAATTGGTGGTTTTCTTTCTGCTTTTTTTCCTTTTCGCTGAAGAATTTATACCCAACATCTAACATGTTATCATTCGTACCACTTTTTTTCAACCCAACAGAAGTTTTTTTTCTCTCTTCAGAAAAATGAGATGATTTTGTTGCAGAATAATAAACTTTCATGCAACATTCATTTGTTTAGGAGTTTTCTAATTAGTAATTAATAATTATTTACTGTTTGAGTTAAAAAGTAATTTAAAATTACTTAAAATAAATACATTTTAGAAATATTTGCTAGATTTTTATAATGCCAAATAAGTCTAAAGTCCAAAGACTCATGAAACTCGACAGCGTACATTACTTTCTGTTTTAGCATAACTTGATCTTTGTTTGTTTTGTTTTGTTAAGCAAAAAATTTAAGGTGGTCCAACTTAATATATATCTAAGTGATAACCTTTTCTGGTGGATTAAAAAAATCTGACGTTCTTTTGAACTAGCACCAGCGCATGATTTCAGCTGTGAAAATTACCAAGGCTTGAAAAATTGTTATTTAAAAACAACTATTAACTTTAGAGCACGTTTGACTTTTTATTCATTTATTTTATAAGTTTTTTGTTTTAATTATTGTTTTAGAACGTTTTAAATATTTTGTAAAATATATAAAAAATACATATAGTATATATTTCTATATATATATATAATTATTATTTTTAACTTTAAATTGTTTTAAATTATCAATTTTAGTAATGCGTCTCAGGCTAATTTCAAGGCACAGAAATATTTAAAGAAAAAAATAAGTATAGCAAAGGTGCATTTTTTTGATCTTAAAAATGAGTTTTTAGAAAATAAAATTTTAAAAGTGAATTGCTAAGAATAATATTGTTAAAAATAATATATATTTTTTAATAAAAAATAAGTTAAAAATAATTTTTATATTTTTGTATAAAAATAAATAAATTAAAAATAATTTCTCAGTAAAAAAAAAAAGTTACTGTTGTAGTTGCATCCTAAAAGCAAAGAACTCAATTTATGTAACTCACGTAAGCATGCTGGCATGTACAGCTCCTTAAAAGAATTTTACTCCATAAGCCCAAAACGTAATAATATCACGCATGATACCCGCCGCCGTCATTCATTTTTCGCTCTTCTTGTACTTCTTCATAAAAACAAAAACAAAAAAATTGGTTTACTATCAATCGTACTAGGTTTTCTAATTCAAAAACCTCCGTAAATGATGAATAGTTTTTCAATATAAAATTTTCAAAAAAAATTTAAACAAAATAATGAAAGAAAACAGATGCTTGTGTTTTGTTTTGTAGATAACCTATTGAATCTGAAATGCCGCCACAGAGCAACATTAATTGCACTGCATTCATCAAAACTGTGTCGACACTTCTCTGAGTGCGTTTGACATCACGTTTCAAAAATAATTTTTTAATTTTTTTTTCTATTTTATATTTTTTAATATATATTTTATAAGTATTTTAAAAATTTATTTAAAATTTTAAATAATATAAAAAAATTTTACATAATAAAATATTTTTATTATATATTTTTTAAAAAAATAATATTTTTTATTTTAAAAAATTTTATTTAATAAGTAATTCTAAAAACAACTTCTGAATGCTCCTGTACATCATCAGCTATGCTGCTTCCTTTGCCGACGTTACTCATTTTACACTAATAAGGATGCGTTCTTGTGAATTCTTTTGAAACGAGTTTTTAGAAATAAATTATTACAAAAAATATTGTTGAAAAGAATATATATTTTTTATATTAAAAAATAAGTTAGAGTAAGTCTTATATTTTTTTAATAAAAAATAAATTAAAATAATTCTTTTAATAGAAAAGAAGTGATTTTTATGTGCAAAAAATAGACTCTAAATGAGTATTTTAAACGAGTTTAACTTTAATTTTTTTTAGTCAAATTTAAAGTTTCAAACGATTTATATATTTTATTTGTATAAAAATTTTAAAATTTTATTTTTACATATAAATTTTAGTTCTAATTTTTTTATTACATGCCTTTCAATATAATACTATTTTTCAATTTTTAATTCAATTTTAAAAACTATTGAAATACAAAACGCTTAACTTTGCTTTTCAACTTATTTTTTAATAAATTTTGTTTTTTATTTTTCACGTTAAAAAAATTCATTTACAGACATTTAACACTCTAATAAAAACAACTTTTACAACAACAACCCCTTATAACTGCATTTTCATGTTCTTAACCTCTTAAGAAAAATAAATTTGAAACAGTGAATCCCAAAATGAATATTTCCTATCTGTTCCTGCAAAATCGTTTAACTGAAAAAGCTGTCTCCTTACTAGACAGTAAGAAGTAATCAAACAAAAAAATATCAAGATCAGACAAGGTCAGAAAAGTAATTACCAAGATACTTGCTGAATTAAGGGCAACATTGTAAATTCATAGCCGGGGTTAGAGAGAGAAGTCATTTTTTACATACAGTTTGCGGACGGCGCAGTGTTGTTCCTGCCGATAAGCTTCTTCTCTTCTCTCTCTCTCTCTCATGGCTCGAAATGGGAACGCCTCAATTTGTAGTCTCTAGCTAGGGCTCTCGACCTCTGAGCTCTCTCTTTCTTTCTATCTCTAGTTTTAGATTTTTTTATCACAGTTTAGTTTTAAATTATTGATGATTGGTTTAATTTTAGTTTAATATCCGTTCTTCCAATCGTCCATTTTAATTTGTTTTTCTGATCAAGACCCAAAAATTCCACCACTATCATCTTACTTTCTCTCTTTCCTGTTGAGATCCAGTATTTCTAGTGGCGGATTATTGGAATTGTTGTCTATTAATTAGTTAACTTTGTAGAATTTATTGAGTGCATTTTCAGTGAAGCAAATTGAATTATTTCTGCAATTAATCAATGCCGAAGCTAGATCGGTGCTTGAATTTTGTTTCCAGGTAGCTAGATGTTTTTGGATTATTTCTGTCTAACTTTGGATCTGGTTTATTTTCGCCATCTTTGCTGCTACACTCCACAGTCCACACTGATCGAGAGCCCCAATAATTAAGGTAATTAAGAGTTCGATTTGAATGAAACTTTTTCTAGTTATTACAGTAATAATCATATAAATTGTGAGAAATGAATTTTTTATCAATTTTTCGGTTTTATGGAATTTACTGGTGACGGCGATGAAGAAGAAGAAATGAAGATGCTTATCTCTTTCTATCTTCAGCCAGCAAGCAAGCGGCCGGCTTTAAAGCTGCCGTGCTTCAGTATATAGACAGACATACAGAGATTAAAATTTTCTTCTTTATTTGTTTTTCTTTTGGCTTCTTGTGCTTAAATTTAATAACCGGCTACGTTCTTTCAGCAGTACTCCGTCCCCAACAGCAGCAGCAGTTCTGAATCATCCGCACCACTGCCCATATGATACTTCTGCTACTCTTCTGAATCGACAAAGCTAAAGCTGCCTGCCTACCCTGCCCGCTAACTGGTTCTCAGAAACCCTAATCAACACCAACTGTGAGCTAGCTAGCTAGCTCTCCATCCATCCTAGTTTGATCAGGCAGATATATAGATCAATTGAAGAGTAAGTGTTCTAGTTTGGGGTATGTGGGTATGGAGGTAGAGGAGATCCAACCGCGCAAACGTTCCCGGATCGCAAACGGCAACAACAACCATAAACAGGAATTAGATGAAGCAGATGGAAAGGGCAGTACTGTTGCCGTTACTGCTCTCCGATCAACTTGGCCCCAGCATGCTTCTTCGAGAATTTTCAGAGTTTCTCGTGCTTCCGGCGGTAAGGATCGGCACAGCAAAGTGCTTACTGCTAAAGGTTTACGAGATCGCCGTGTTCGTTTATCGGTATCTACTGCTATTCAGTTCTACGATTTGCAAGACCGGCTTGGTTATGATCAACCGAGTAAAGCTGTTGAGTGGCTTATCAAAGCCGCTTCCGCCGCCATCGCAGAATTACCTGCTCTCGACAGTCCGTTCCCTGATCCAACGGTCACTCCAACTGCTAATGCTCACAAGGGAAGCAATAATAATAGCAACAACAACAACAACAACCAGCAGCAGCACATGTCAGTGACGAAGTCCGGCTGCAGCAGCAACTCGGAGACTAGCAAGGGTTCCGTGCTTTCGCTATCTCGCTCGGAGATGCGATCTAAAGCAAGGGAGCGAGCTCGTGAACGCGCCACTGCAAAGGATAAGGACAACAACAAGGTTGATCAACACGAAGACGCCGCTGCCGTCGCTACGACTTCCGATCTTGCTGTTTCCCCTACTCTGAACTCCCAGAGCTCATTCACCGAACTACTCACCGGCGGCAACAACAATACAAGCAACAATGGGCCAGCGGTAACTATTGCCCAGCCTGGTTCCAGCATTTCCAAACAGCGGCAGGCTACCGCTGACTACTTCAGCCAGTCTCTGGGTTTATTCGCGCAGCCGCAGAAAACAACACACCAGCACCAACAACACCAGCAGCATCACTTCAATTCTCAGCCAGGACAGTTTGGGAATGCTTCTGCAATGACAATGGTGCCGCTGAACCTTGCGGCGGCGGTGGAGCACCCAGAGCTGCAACAGATATCGTTCTTGCAGGATCATCTGATTCCAATCACCGCGGTGACGCCGCCTCCTCCGTCGGGGGACCTCAACTTCCCTATATCCTCCGGCATTGCCGGCATGAGTAGGGGGCCCCTTCAGTCCAATTCGGCATTGCAGTTGCCGCACCACCACTACCACCACCACCATCACCATCATCAGAAGTTCGCTTCTCCTGTTGAAAGCTCCAACCTTTCCTTCTTCTTCAGCCCGGCTGCGCCAGTTGCAGCAGCGGCGGTTGCCGGAGCTACTACTTCAACAGAAAACCCGTTTACCGCAGGTTTTGACGCCCGTTTACAGCTCTACTACACCGACGGCTACAGGCAATCGGACATGAAAGGGAAAGGAAAGAGCTGATCTTTGTTAGAAGAGCAGAATTTGCCGCCCTCCTTGTTACAGGTACGGATTTCTACACGTCGGTTTTAATGAACAGTAAATTTTCATTGTTTAATCTTCAACAAACAGTAATACAATCTAGCCAGACGCTTTTTGGCCTTTTCTGTTTTTTTTAAAAAAAATTTCTTTTTTAAAAAAACGTAGAGATTCTTAAGCCATTTGCGTTTTAAATTAAATTAATAAACATCTTCGGGTTGGATTGCTTCGAGCCCCTAGCTTTTTCTTTGATTTCTGGTTTGATGATAGATTGATGCTTGATCAAGAGTTTGATTGACGGGTGTCCCATGTTCTCTCAAGCAAAGTTATACACTTAGCCAGGTGTTTATCCGCCATTGTTCAACTTGAAGCTTTTCCGTTCTGTTCTTTATTTCGCTAGCAATACTAGGTAGCGATTCCTAGGCGCTCTACAAAAGCATGTGGATTGACCACATTCTTTTGTTGTTTCTGTCGTCCAAGATGCCCGGCAAACATGTCCCTGTTATTACGGCATAAAGAAAATTTAATGCATCTTTAACTACTAATCTATTTTATATAGGTGCAGGTACAATCTTATCTGAGTTGTAGGAAAATTTTATTACAGCATATATGCAAAAGGTTTTAAAAGTTAGAAACAGTTTCGCGAAATTGAATCTACATGAGAGTAAAATGAGATAGAACTGTACCCTGATACTCTTCTTCAACGAAGAAATGAGCTGCATTTTAACTAACAACGAAGGCTACTTACTTTGGGAAAAAAAGTAAGTATCAAGTAGTTAACAAGATTATGTAAACGTAGAACATTCCCAACTCACTGCATGGGTTACATTCTTATGTAGATAAGCCTAGCCATTCCAGAACTCCGCCACTGTAGACTTTCTGTCCCCAGTCCAAGAAAATAGTTTGCTGTAAATCACAAGCCCTATCTTGAGCAAAGGAGATCATATTGCCTCCTCTCTATTTCCTCTATGGATCTATTCCTCATTCCAACTAGCAATCTAACATTTTAGAGAATCTCACGTCTTCTATGTTTTTTTCCTGAAGATCCTATATATCAAAATGAACTGCAAGTATAGAGCAGTTCTTCTAATAATATCCAGATGTCACATAAGATTCACCACGATGCAACCTCATGACTTGTGTAAATATGTAAAATATATGACATAAGAGGTCCTTAGTGAACGTAATTACAAACCTGTTAAACACCATGTAGGATACAGTTTTCAATCACCCGTTTGCTGCATTACGAACTCCTACGGTTCTAATATCTATAGGCACACAAGTTAAACACCTCCCATGCAGCAAAGAAACCAATTATAGTATTGCTCCATACGTCTTTGAGAAGATAATTAGGAAGAGAAGATATCATCTTGTCAAACGTTGTGGCTTCCCTCTTCTTGTTAATGTAACAACTTCCACATATAATACCCTCATAGGATGTTCTGGAATTTACAATAAAAGGGAAGAATACTTACTGAGTTTGTTAAGAGCAAGAAACAACTTTGTCATCTGTTGCTTGCTATAGGATCAGTATAATGGTAATTGAACAGACAACTAGAAACTTCCTTCATATGCAATTTTACTGCCGAGATCTTTATGTGGCTTACTTTCAACAAGCAGGAATTCCCGAGCCAGCTGGATGATGGTTCTATACCCAGTTGGTTACAGATTGATATTCTGGGATCTATTGCAGTTGATCTAATAGGAGCCCTATTTGCTAAGGATATACTCCAAAAGTTGTGATGTAACTTATAATGTCCATAGTCTAGTCTGCAACAGCTAATTCCACTTACATGGTCGCAACCTTGCATAATTTACAGCTCCCACTGACTCTTTTGGCTGTATGATATTCAAGAATGGTATGTTTTAGAAGCAAAACTATATGTTCTCTGTTAGCAATTTGAAAATGCTTAAAGGTTCTTGCTTGGAGCTACATTTGTGAAGATAACTATTACTTCATTTAACAGCATAGTAGGCTAATCTAATCTTTTTGTCTTTTTTTTTTCAGAGAGAAATGCCTTCAATCTTTCATAATATATAGAAGGATAATTTATTTTAAAGTCGCACCTGACTCAAAACCTGAGCAAATGTAGTGTTAATGCTTCTGTTATCGGGCAAGCTGCTTAGCATGGTCTCGATTCCAGACAATTGAGTTTTTAGCGAGGCAATTAGATGAATAAGCCCGTATAGTTATGTTTATGATTTGGTTTTGGGAACTTAGCAACATAAGGGATCTGGGAGCATGAACTGATAGTGCTGTGTGCTCTCAAGTTTTGTGTTGTGTGGCGCATATACTTATGTTGATCCTGAGCATTGTCCTTACACTGATATATTCCCAAGAAAAACAAATTACATGTTGCTTAGATCAGTGAGTTGAAATTAGGGGGTAGATGATTCATTTGAATAGTTACTGGTTTTGTTAGGGTGCATGAAATTTCTGGTGTACGCTTTTTGAGCTGCCAGTTGATAAACACAGAGCGTAGCATCTGTCACTTATGATATAGCCAAAGGTATTAGACTTGGATGAAATATATTTGCAACTTGAGAGTTAACTAAGAACGTTATCTCTTCCATAAAAAGAGGGTCACCTAATGGATTTTCACCTTCCTCCAGTCATGTGGTGATTTGATATGATTTTTGGTGTTAAAGGCTTCCTCCAGTCGTTGTCCTACATCTTTGATGATACATCCTTTTAATTCAAGTTTAATGTCTGGATTATGCTTTCATAGGTACTAAAATCCATTTTATTGATGCAACCAATAGTGGTTAGTCGAATCCTTATTATTTTGGTTCCTATAGCTTTTGTTTTTTTTGTATCTACCCCTTAAAATAAGTTTTGATTATTTCTTTCCTTTTGATGGTAGAAAAAATTTTCTTATTATGTTGAGCACCATTTCAATTTGAGCTTATGTTTGCTTGTTGCAGAAGCGAATGGCAGCAAGCTGTGATCAGTTGGAACTCCACGCAGATTTGGCATCTCAAAGGCTAAAAGTGCTTACAAAGCAAGCCATTGCTAGTTTGGCTCTCACGAGTCTACCTATCCTTTTAATTTTGTCATCTGAATTCGGCTTTGATCTGAAGTGTTGGATAAGTTGTCCATAATCTTCCTTCTTGGAAGTGTTGACTTATTGCTATCGTTGCAAGTTTTCTTGCTGTATTTAGTCCTCTCTACCACTGCAGAAAATTTCAATCACTTCATTGAGAATTGGATCTGATTGCCTATAGCGAAATTTGTGAACGTTGATTGTGTTCTCTTCTGCTAGACCTGATTTGAATGCCCAGCAAGCAGACGAGTGTTATAGCATCTGAGAGAACCTCGCTTAGAGGCGTTTGGTAGTGCTTATGAAATAGAACTTTTCTGAAATAGAAAATATTTTTATTTTTTTTTAAAAAAAATTTTATTTTTTTACTTTCAAAAAAATAATAAAAATATGCAATAAAAAGATCTCACTCCGTAGATTTTTTTTACACTTTCTAAATTTTTAAATAAATTTTCTATATATTTATAAAATATGTATTAAAAAATATAAAATGAAAAAAAAATTGATAAGTAGTTTATCATAAGCTGTGCCAAACGGGCTCTTAATTTGATACACTTGAAACATGACCCATTTGCTGGTAAAGGCCACGTCTTCCATGATCACTTTGTGAACTCAGATATCACTATGAGTGTGTTTCTTTTGACAAAAACTTGAGTTACACGGGAGTTTTCAAAATTAAATTACTTCATATGTGAAGATAAACAACGAATTTAATTTTTGTGTTTACTTTACTTTTAAAGTGAAATTTTTAGTTACAAAAATTTGAATTTTAAAAGTGAAATTTTTGGCAAAAATACTGAGTTAAAATTTTAAGTTTTCTTTATATTGAAAGTGAATTAAAAGTAAATTTTTGGTAAATAAACTGTGTTCAAAATGCTGATAAACATGCCCTATGCAGACATAGAAACTTATCCTGAATAGGATAAGAAACAGCTCAGTTGGAATTGAACCATCGCTGGTTAAGGATAAGAAACAGCTACTCCTGACACAAATTTCATGATAAGCCCCTTGAAAGGCACACGATACAAGTTATCTCTGCAGCATATTTAAATGGCAGATGCCAGAAGCATAGAAAGTGATTCGTAACAACTACCATAACCGGTTTAGTATAGTATAATGGAAAATAAGATCAGATGTTCAAGAAATGCATATACCATTAAACGTTTCAAGTCCACAGATATATGCGACCCTGTGCGGGACCCTGTGCGGATGCTTTACATTGACAGGCTCATGCTCAAGCAGGCACAGTCTCAAATAGATAAGTACTTAGATATTCTTGAAGATAAAAGTCAAGATTGAAATTTTTACATCTATTTTTTATGCCAATATTGAAAGACAGCTCTGAGCGCAGATGGACAGAAAAGTATAGGTGATCCACATACAAGGGCAGTTAGTGTCAGTGACTTACTCATCATCACTACTGTTGATGACTGTCAAATATGAAGAAGGTGAGTTGCCGCTCTATAGGAAAGAATGCCAAGAACATGGACATGAAGCCAATCTCCATCCTTTAGTGCTTGTATTTCAAGTTGTTCCTCTTGCCTTCTAACAAAGAATCAACTTGGTGAAGAAGTGGAAAGCGGTATAAGCTCTCCCAACATAAATGCAACTGGTCAGACAAGTAGCAAGTAAGACAACCACTTTTCTTCAATAAGAATTTATATTTCATTGCAAGATTCCATAAAGGATAAGTGCTTCTAGAAGTAGGATATTGAACCACATGCTTCCTTACCAAATGAAGCTTTCAAAGAACTGTCCTGATTCAAGTTATAATACCTTAATACAGTAGAAGAAAAAAGTCAAACTTGACATGGAAGTGCAGACCTATAGGTATGAAATGTGCAACTTCCTGATTATATGCAAAGCTAGTCATTTTCATAATGCTAGCATACTATAACAAAGATCTCGACAAGTAAAGCTACAAAATGGTCAAATGATTAACCTGGTTTTTTCAAACAAGATAGTTCCTCATTGAATAAAGAATCATCCCCTCAGAAATCACAACTATTAATCATAGATTTAGGTTAAATGTTAAGTAACAGGTGAAACACTAACCACCTTAGTGACTATTTATTAATTCTGAAAATTCAAATTCGTCCACTAATGAGATTTAAAGTACAACAATGAATTTGGCCTATGCAACTAGTGAATTAAAGCTCAATAACAGCAATTCAATACGAAATGCTTCTCCACTGTGAAATCACCTTGGTTCATGAAAATTCAAATAAATCACAAGTTGCATCCTCCTTTCAATATCCTAACTTAGCTCACTTGTATATAGAAGTTATCTAGCAATTATCTCCGACACAATTTGGAATTCCACTTCACATTCTCTGATTTCCAAGCAATCTCAAAGGCATAGATACAATATGATCTCTGATGATCCATCCATATAATACGAATAACATAGGGTAACTTGAGATATACTGAGAAATGGGTACATAAAGTTGAAACTCAAAGTCAATCTGATAAAATGGCATGCACCCTTGACGACTCAGACGTCTAACAGAAGCTGGTACTAACAGGTCACCATCTCAAGAAAAAGAAAGCATTTGTCATTACTAGCCTCTAGAGAAACCTACTAATCGTGTATAATACTAATCTTTTACAAATCAGGCCCCAGGTAATGTATAAAACTATTGCAGCGTTGTAACTTATCAATTTAAGAAGGTCTTCTTGAAGGTATACATTCTGAATTGATATACAAGTTCCAAGAAATAAAATTCAAACATTTTGTGACATGACTTCATGGATAATTGTTGAGAGAATAATTCCTTCATAGGAAGAGTTGAGCAATTACTAACTCTTAGTCAAAAGTACTTCAAAATTATTCAACAGAAGAGCCAGGATGAAAGCCTAAAGATTTTTCTAGTTTTGAGTCCTTGTAGAAGTCTATTAAGAAGTGCAGCAAGTCCAGAGTGAATGGTGAATAACATCAAGTGAAAAGGCAATTGATTTGGTGGCAGATCAGATAAAAAGTGAATTCACATTCCCGTAAATGTCCATCTGTTTTTGGCGATCCCATAAACCTGAAGTCATTTGTACAGCTTTATACAAACAATGATGTAGAAAGGGCATGAATCTAACGCATCATTAAGTGCACACAGTGTTTTTCCTGCTCTTAAGACACCAAGAGGAGTGTGCAGTGCTCTTTTCCTTATCCCCCCCACCCCACTATCAACTAGGTTCAAGGAAAGATGCAACAGTACAATTTTAAACTTAAGATCAACTAGATAAATGATTACGGATTTTGTCAGATTCTGGAACCAAAATGTTTTATTTTCAAACCCCATTGCACAAGAAGCATAACAACAAAATTCTTGTAATACAACCATTACTATGCCACAGCAACAAAGAAGCCTAGATTGTTCTTCATGGCCAACATATAACATTGACATGATGCTACAGGACAACAAAGAAGATATTCTACTCTTGGAAGCAAATGCCAGGGCATGAATGCAGTAATTATCATATAGACGAAGATAATATGATATATGTTGCGTGAATAAATGAACATAGCCAAATCATTTGGTATATTGCAACTTTACATTGGCGTCCATTCTACTAAAAATTACTAAGGGCATATTAAACCTTTCCATAAAATGCAGGCAGTGAAACTTTTGCATGAGGACAAAGATAAAGCTAGCTTAAACAAACCCAGTAAATCAATTAAGCAACTACAACTCTTACCTCCTATCAAACTATGGGCTATCCTATAAGAAAAAGCTCACATATTTAGATGCCCTGAAGCTGCAGCATGAAGAACAAAGCAAACAACCATAGCATTGGCTCTTTTATTCTAAAATTCATCCCATTTTTTTAAAGAGAAATAGAACAAACTACAAAACCATCATCCATTTGAAGGAACCTTCTTATCGCCCATTGCAAGTAAGAAAAACAGAGCCTAAGCACTAACACATATGTCAGGCTTTATGTTCAGTAAATAGATAAGCATCACATCAGAAAAAATTGGTATGACAAGATAATAAGTTTTCAAACCTTTTTACCTCCATTTGGTGATTTCATAATTCTTCCTTCAGAAAGAGTTCATCTCCAGGCAGTATGTCCTTCTCTTAAAAAGTAACCTGGCTGCTGTCCTGTACGGCTCCTCAAAAGCACTAGAAACCCAGCATTCGTTACTACTAGGAACCTCTTTGGGTTGCTCACTGGGCCTAATTGCCACCAAGGTAGCACCTTTAAGCACAACTCCCTCAGGGAGCTCCAGCTGCGCAGCATACCAAAGCCTCATGCTGAGTGCTGGCACCATTGTCCGCTGCGACAAACCAGAAGCTGACACCGGCCTCACTCTAAGCTCCTGCAGCTGAGCCCTGTCCATCGTTAGCGTGCCCTGCCCATCAGCATCCGTCAAATCTAAGCTTTCCAGTGTCGAATGCTCTGAAATTATCGGCTGTAACAAGTAGTGCCTTGCTGAAGCTGCAATCAATGTGCTAATCGTCCACACAACTCTCAATTTCAAGCTCCCACTCATATAAAACGACTCCGGAATGCTCCCGTTATCATCAGAAGCCAACGTTGACGGGCAAACGGAATCATCATTGCTTCTCCGAGAAGTGTTATCTGAAACTGCAGAGGCCCCAAGTATAACGCACGAATCAAGAGTTGAGCCAAAGCAAGCTTTCCATTTCAGTAGAACTCCATCATCGACACCGAACTCTCCTGCTGGCAGCTCGATTCTAAGCGATTTGATTTCCTTGAAATTGCGAAGGACTTCAGTTGGCGAATGGTGCGACACGTCAGCAGATGATGAAGAGGAAGGCTCAAGGGATGACTGAGACGAAGAAGAAGAAGAACGGCTTCGGTCGGTGAAGAGACAAGTTAAACCGTTGAAGAAAGATCGAGCGATCTGAGCTAGAACGCCACGTGGCTTATCGCTATTGGTCAAACCATGAGAACAAGAAGAAGTAGTTGTTGAATTTGCACTATTGGGGTCGTCGGAGATAACGCAATCAACTCGGACGATGACTCGGTCGACTTGAGGAACGAGTGATTGGAAACGTCGAGAAACAAGACAACAACGGCCGAGTGATTTAACGTCTCCGACTCGGTTTAGAACAACGAGCACCACTGGATCAGGTAATCTATCGAAATGGTCAACGCCTTCGCCGGAATCGTCTGACTCAGTTCGACTCGCCCATTCCCGACGAGCTCTGAATCCTTCCAGATCCGACATTTCTGAAAAAAATTTTGTTGTACAAAAATCACCAACACAAAACCGAAGAGAAGAAAAAGAGGGAGGGAGAAATTCAATCAATTAGCACTAGAGCTAGCAGGAGAAATTAGAATTAGAAATGTTTATTTTACTTAATTGCTAGAGAAAAGTTCTATTGCTTTTTGTTATAAAACAAAAACTTCAAATTTTGGACAAGTTTTTGTTGAATACTACTAAAATATGTTGGGGTCTGGATTTTGTCTCCTCGTTGTTAACCTTTTTTTACTTCTCAACGGCAGTGAAAAGAAAGGGAAAGTTTTACTATAATACCCTTGACATTAACTGCCACGTTGCGGTTGGGTATTGAACCAAGAAATAAAAAATGGTTGACGAAGAAGGTTATTTTGAAGGTAGTTGTTGTTGGTATGGAAACACGAAAGCATTGGATTAATTAATGAAATATAATTAATTAAACGTATCAGATAACAGTTTAAGTTCTTAGAAACGGATGATGGTGTTAGTTTGTTTGGTTGAGGATTTATAAAAACGGATCTGTTGATTAATTGCTATGTTCGTATGCTAAATGATTGTGTTTAATGAATAGTTAGTTCTATTCTCTCTCAATTATTTTCCTTTTCCGAATAAGAATGTTCTTTTGTCTAGCGACTCCTTTTCCAAAATAAATTATGGCAAAGAAAAACAGAAAAAAAGAATGTTTCAGCAAAACTAAATTTGATTTGTAAACGGTTGGTTCTTAAACGAAAACCAACCACAAAGGATTTTATTGATTTGTAAATAGCTATTGCTATTAATCACGGACGAAAAACAATTTTGGTATAAATTAAAATTGGCATGGCAATATATAAATTAAATAAAATTTTTAACTTTTTAAATGATATAAACTAATTTATTAATTGTGAAACAAATCAAGATATATATTAATTTTCTTTGTAAATGTTCATTGAATTTTTAAAATTAAGGTAGCTATTTAGTTATGGCTCAAAAAGAGACATTCTATTTTCTAGGTACATGTAACACTCATTAAACCGCATAAACATTGATGAAGCTTAAAGAATAAATTGAACTAAGCATAGCAAGCTATATTTTATTGGCTACTGAATCCATAATGTCTATCTTCATAAGAAATTTCTCTACGCGTTTGCTGTATTAGACTGCCAGTAAGTAAGATTGCCAACTTCAATTCTTTTCTAATATTGTTTTATCATTTCGGAGAACTATTATATTCTTTTCATTAATTTAAGAAGATTATGGATAAGTTCTCCAAACAATCATAAACTAAATCTCTAATGTCATCATGTTAATCTTAGCTCCACAGTAAAACGAATAAAACAAAACCCTCTGTATATAAATAAACAGCTTATTCATACAAAAAGAGAGAACCTTCCATACGAAGGCATTCTGCTATCAGCACTGAAACAAGTTTCCACCTTCTGATCACGATAAGAAGTTATCAGATATACTTCCACAACTACCTCGTCACTCACTTGGTCCAACTCCTGTAAAGCTTATAAGTGAAATAAAGATGGCTATCACATGTATATCAATGAACAATTTGCCAAGTAGTCTCTAGAATATTAACACAATAAATACTTTGGTCCCAATATTTCTGGACAAAAGAAAATTATTCAATCATTTAAATCAGGGACGAAAGAATGTCGATCCCATGGCTTGTATATGCTTCTCTATTATGTCCAGTAATATTGCTAATGACATGAATGCTTATGTGCAAATCCACGGTGTTAATCCTCTACCGACCTTGCTATAGTTTGAGTAGTTGATGACATTGTCTCACAAAGGCCTGGAGCATGCTATTCTTAACCTGACCAGACCAATTTCCGCAACATACATGACCAGAGTACTTCAAATTATTGTTTAATCTCAGTCACAATTGTGCAATTCCGTCATTCAAGCATCAATATCCCCTGGAGCATACAAATAGCGGCCACATCTGTCACAAGCCATCTTAGGTGGTTGCGAATCCACTTGAGGAGTTCCCTCCAGCATCTTTGGTAATTCTATCTCAAATACCTCACACAAAGCAGTGGATGCTTCTTCCAGCTCCTCCAAACTATGAAAAGGAAGCAAATAGATCACAATTACTTATTCAAAATGAAAATCAATGTTTTAGAGTTGATCAAGCCTTCAAATAAAAAAAGTATCCTATGAAGCACAGACACTTCTACTAAGATGCCTTGTCAGCGTCAGAGAGTGTCGCACACGACACTTCATTGCAACTCCATGCCATGTCAAACGACGGACAATTGAAGAAACACTTTAAACTCACATGTTAGATTATTCAAAACAACTATAACAAATTGAAGAAACTTAGGGAAGTTATTCATTTATTACATCTTGTTAGTTGAAATACATACAATAATTAAATAAAATATTTTGCTAATCAAATTTCTTCTTATTTGTCAATAGGATAGCTCTAGTTCTTAGATTTTCATTGCAACAACTAAACATGTAGTTTATATTTTGCTTTATTATGTATTGCTTTGTCTACATTTGCTAGCAAATATGTTTTGTGCATGAGTGCGTACATATATATATACAGTTTTGTCTTAGTTATGTCCTAAAACTTTAGATATTGCTGTATTAGTGTGCCCGTACTGTGACGGAATTCATGTATTCATGTTCGTGCTTCATAGTACGTATGTAACATTTGAATATATGTACTTAACAAGAAACCTTTAAACAGCAAACTTGAACGTATACTCATTTTAGATAATACTGGTATTGTACCTTATTGTCAGAGGAGGAGCTAATCTGATGATTGTATCGTGTGTAGGTTTCGCAAGAATGCCTTTCTCCTTCAATTTAAGACATATATCATATGCAGACACAGGAGACAGAGCTTTGCTGTCCAAGTCTATTGCATTGAGCAATCCTCTTCCCCTGACCTCTTTTAGTATATGGGGGAATTGCATCTGAACCTTCATTAGGTGATCTCTGAACTCTTGGCCTAACCTGGCAGCTCTATTTATTTACATAGAAAAGGTCAAGGGCATTTACAATCACGCAAGTTTGATATTACTATACACAAAAGGGGAACTAAAAAGACTGGTACCTTTCACTCAAACCTTCATCTTTTATTACATCCAAAGCAGCAACTGCAACAGCACTAGCCAAAGGATTTCCACCAAAGGTACTGCCAAATGAAACAAAAACGTGACTATCTTCTATAGCATAATAAAGATTAAATAATTAACTTTTGCTATAAACACAAATGATTTTATTTTTACAAAATCACAGAAAATTCTATCCTAAAAGGAGAGAAAAATATATACAAAAGGCTTTCACTGGGATGCCTATTATTTCAGTTAATCCTTGTCGACCTCAACCTTTTTACTGTAAGATATCCTATGTCCAAATTCATTGTTAGTTTACTGTTCAGGTATTGGATGTTATGTATGCATAGCGTGCTAATTTTAGGGTAAAGAAGTGCTCATGCAAGAACTACCTTCCATGCTCTCCTGGCCTGATACATAACATTATCTCCTTGTCTGCAAGCACTGCACTTACAGGAAGTACACCAGCACCCAAAGCTTTACCTAAAATCTGAAATCAGACGAAAGGATCCATAAGCAATCATTTGTTGGAAACAAGGTATATCCATCCAGGTATAAAATGGTGTATATGAGAGAAACAATTGCAATTGAGTAACAAACAGAAACTATGTTAAAGAGTTGAATCTTCCACAGAACAAAAGCTATGTGCCGTTTTGAAACCTATGCATTGCTCACGAGATCTTACCACAATATCAGGTCGGACATTTTCCCAGTCACATGCCAGCATCCTTCCTGTACGAGCTATGCCAGTTTGGATTTCATCAGCAATCATCAAAATATTGTATCTGGAGCACAAATCCCTTACATCTTTCAAATAACCATCAGGTGGTATCACAACCTGAAATAAGGAAAGGCAAGCAACATATGGAGTTATTAACCAAACTGCTAGCACTAAACAATTCAAGGAAATACCAACTACCAAGGCTATCAAAGTAGTTTGTACTTAAACCAACAGACAAGCCAGTAGACAAGATATGTATAGGATACAGTGACATAATCACTTCAAAACCTCACTAATGTATTCGGGAAGAGTGGACTTGCTGCAGTTTTCGACCAGTCAACACAGAAGCATGATAACTGAACAACTTTGCTTCGCTCAAGTAGCAAGCACAAAGCATTTTGGTTATCCCTGGAAGATTCTAGATCTCAATGACAACTGCTAATTTATTTCATTTAAACTTCTATGACATCATCACAACCACTACTGCAGTCACTTAAAAAATGTAGGATTACAAGTAATCTACCTGCCTTTTAAGAAATTATATATTATAATATCTCCATGCTTGATTGACACAAAATTAAGACCCAAGAATAAAAGATTTACAGCATACTTACTCCTGCCTCTCCTTGGATTGGTTCAAATATAAATCCAGCAATTTGATCTCCATTTTCTGAAGTACAAATTCGAAACGAATTTGTATCAAATAAAAACAAAGATAATATTTTGAGGAACAGTGTGGCACTTGCTCAACACTTTATATGCAACAAAAATGTTTTACCCTTAAAGATTTTCTCAAGAGCAGAGGCATCCCCAAAATCAACTTTGAGATGACCAGGAACCAATGGCCCAAAACCACGGGTTGCATCATTGTCACAGCTCATTGATATCACACCCAATGTCCGGCCATGGAAACACCCACAACAAGATACGATAAGAGCCTGCATAAAGCGGGCTTCAAAGTAAAGAATTCGGATTTCTCACTCTAACAAGAGATTAATTCATGACAGCATGGCGAATCATGAACATAAATGCAGAGGAACCAACTGACCTATTGAAAATTAATGCTGAATTTAGGGATTGCTTTAAGTAACTAATCCTAGACCGTCGCTCATTTGCATTGATTACTACGTACATCAGGAGGTTATCATCTATCGAACTATTATTGACACCTATCTTCTATGCCATCACTCATCAGGCATTCAGGCTCTAGCAAAGAACTATTCAGGCAAATATTAAAAGAAAGCCCGGATTCCACATTGATATACCTGTCAAACAAGACAGGTACTAAGCACCTAAAATTTTAACAATCCTCACCTCATTATGGGGTATCATCTTTTTCTCATAACCCCATTTTCTTGCCAACTTCAGAGCTGTCTCAACTCCTTCCGCTCCTGTATTCATTGGCAGCATCATTTCATAACCAAAGATGTGTGTCAATTTCTCAGCAAATACAGGGAATCTGTCATTGTAAAATGCTCTTGAGCTGAGTGTAAGTCTTTGTGCCTGTTCAACTAAGGCCTTCATTACTTTCGGATGGCAGTGGCCCTGAAAAGTAGTGTCAGGACTCATACTATAGTTTTTTAAGTAACAAAAGGATGGACCAGAAACAAATTACATTATAACTAACCGTGCAACAAATGAGAATGAACTTTTACTTATAAACCAAAATATTGAGATTGATATTTCACATTATCAGAGGCTCAAAATGTTGAAGGTCCTTGCTAAAATAAACATTTCAGGACAAAGATCAGAAAAGAAAGTGTCAAATCCAGAGAACACCAACCTGATTTACTGCAGAATAAGCTGATAAAAAGTCAATATACTTGTTGCCTTCAGGATCCCATATACAAGTACCCTTTCCTTGAGAAAATACCATGGGAATCGGATGATAACTGCAAATTTCAAGAGATTTCCAACTATAACAACAATTCCGTACTCTAATTACGTGCTCTGTTCAAATCTAATCCCCGATCACCAAGGTGCTACATACTGCAATACTAGAGGAAACATGGACGACAATAGTATGATTGATGCCCTTTAAAGTAACTACAAGAACCAAAAAAAGGGAAAAAAGATATATAAGCTTTAGCGAGGCAATTCAATTGCCTATTCATTTTTCTCAGATGTTATCACCATTCACAAAGCAATATGAGATTCTAACATGAATCCATTTGAAAGAAGAATAAAACGGATACCAAAAGGACAAGGAAATAATAGAGAAAACAGCGTGGAAATATCTCAGATAACCAGAGATAACCAGAAAAGCAGCAGAAGAACGAAAATCCAGGATAAATTTCGATATCAATTTAAAATTCAAAACATTAATCACATATAGATTGGAAACTGAAGATGTATCTTTACTTGTGTGCGCTGTAGTTGTCCTCCAACTTGATCAACTCCTCCGAAGACGACAACGCCTTTGAACTCTTCTGTGTAGCAGCGGCGGAGCACATACCTCTCCACTTGACTAGCAGAGACTGCACTGCCTTCCATCGTACCACAGCAGCAGCAGCCATCCTTCAATTGATTCAACAATTCCTCTCCTCTTCTGATTTAATCGTCTCTCTCTTACTTGTGTTGGTGATTAAAACCCAGATCAATTCAATTCGAACACGACACGCTTGCTCGCTGAAGATCGAAAGAGAGATATGCTACCAGCAGTGTTCGCAGTAGTGCGTGTTAGGCACTACAACTACTCCGAATTTATATATCTGTGTGTAATTGTATCGGTAATTGGTGGCGTGGCGTTTCTTTTGCTGAGTCAGCAACAGGCGCGAATAAAGAAGATGACGTTGCAATCAATTGAAGAATTGTTTATGGGCTGGATGGTGACGCCCGACTCTATTAATCACCGTTGTATGTATGCTTGTTTTTTTTGAGTGATCAATCAACTGGAAAAAATTTAAAATGACAAAATTTTTGGATAGCACAAAAATAATTTGAAAAAAGTTACCAGAAAAGCAGTTTGTTTATCTACAGTCATCAGGAAGCTTTTTTCGTTGACACTGATAAGCAAAACATATAAAAAAACACATTTTCTTTTACAGGGGAGAAAAAGAGTGAAACAACATTCTCCATTTACCGTAGCAACGATTTGATTCTTTTCAGGCATGTGTCTCTACAGAAAATAATTGAAGACAGTATTAGAGAAGACTTCTGTTACTTTACATCAAGTCATCAGCTTTCATTTTTTCAGAACTATATTTGAGAAGGTATCTTGTGCAAGTTTTGCAGATGGAAGATCTTCCGCCAGGAGCAAGAGAATATTAGCTTCTTCTGAACTTCAGCTTTAGCTAGATGGTTGTTCCCAAGATCCCAGTTCTCCTGAATCAGAAACCAAACTGTCAATCTCAATCCATCTTATAATATCTCAGTAGTTTTAACGTTCCTACTTGTAGGATATTTCAATGAAGATACAGTTAATGGAGAAAGTGCTTTGTTGTTGAATAATTAGAACGAACTCAGAATGCAAAAAGAAGCCTTTAGAGCTATTAATATCTAATCCATGTCAGAATAGGCTGCATTTCCCATTTTCTCCAAAGATAGTTCTACATGTTCTAGGGAAAACAAAAATCAATTAAGCCTTCAAAACATTAAAACACTTTCAAAGTTCCTGCATGCAAAAAAACTGAGACATTTCTGTAACGAAATGCTGTTAATACTACTCACTAGAGCATGCCAAGGTTTAACTGGCCGATAAATTTGTATTCAATCTGTATTACAGTAGCAGTCTCCAGATGCAATCAAAAGCAAAAGCTACTAACCTTTTGTAGAATCATTGTCCTCTAAAAGTCCTTCTGAGGCTGGTGATGAGAGAGAGGAAGATGAGGATTCCCTGGCATCAATGATCATAGCTATGACCTCTCTCATGTCTGGCCTGTCACTTGGGGATTCACTAGTGCAGAACATAGCAATTTTCAGAACCAGAGACATTTTCCGATTGTTCTTTTGAGCTCAAATCCTGCCAGCTGTCAAATATCCCAGACATGGTCATTGTATTCCTCATTGATCTCCTCACCAAATTAACAAGATTTCTATAGGTGCAGCTAACCTTCATAAAAAAGATCATTTTCAGCGAACTCTTAGATTAAGAAACCATTTATATAGCCCAATTCTATGTGCATGTGAATAGCAATGCACTAGAGATTTAATATGCGAGTAAACAGAATAGGACTAAATGCTTAATAGAGCAGTAGATCAGAGTACAAGAAAATTTCAGCTGATATGTGTTGATGCTTAAACTGGTTTTTCCCTAAAATAAGCAAAAATGGAGTTCAGCAATGTCTGTATAGAACACAGAACCATTCAACTAAATGGATCAACCTCAGATTTTATAAGTTTTTAAAAGAAAGGAAACAGAGATCAGCACAACTAAAACTGATATGCTTGGGAGTCTAAACATTTACCAGGGGCTATGTAGCCATATGAGCCAGCAACTGCAGACATGGTCTTTGAGTGTGAGATGTCAATTAGTTTAGCCAAGCCAAAGTCTCCTACATGAGCTTCCAAGGATTCATCCAACAAAATGTTGGACTTTAAATCACGGTGTATAATCTGAGGTTTACAGTCAGGGTGGAGATAGCAAAGACCATTAGCGGCACTAAGGGCAATCCTGTAACGAGTATTCCGATCAAGTAAACATGCATCCTTGTTCCCATGAAGTTGCTCACCCAGACTTCCATTTGGCATGTACTCATACAAAATAAGATTGGCATCTCAATGAAAGCAGAAGCCATACAGCTTGACAATGTTTCGGTGTGTAGCATTTCCAAGTGTAGTTATCTCTGTACGGAAACTTCTGTCAACATTAGGAGCCTCGCCATGGGGCTTGAGCTTCTTGATGGCTATTACAAGGCCATCCAGCATCATAGCCTTGTAAACTGTACCACAAGCACCTCTTCCTATGATTGCACTCTCAGAGAAATACTCTGTAGCATTCAGTATTTCTTGATATGTGATACGCTTCTTGGAAAATAGTACATACCAGATGTACAAAATTTATCTTTTTCACTTGAAGCAAGAACAGGAATGCGGTTCTTCATAGACTAGCAAACAACTACTATTAAGAACTAAAGAAACTACTCCAACAATCAAAGAAGAAAGACTCACTATCTTCTCCTTTGAGGCGGCATTGCTTGCTAGATCTGGTCCAATAGTCATTCTTGGCACAGGAGGAGATTGGCAAGCTCTACCATGCATTCCACATAAGTCACAATTTCCAAAGAAGTTGCTTGCATCCATCCCCTTGAATACTGGACTGTTAGGTAATGCACCAGACAGATGATTGCACGAGAGATTGCAAACCCAGAAGCTTGAGAGGCCAGTGAATGAAGAAGGAACTTCTCCATTGAGTTGGTTGTTATTGAGATAGAGAGACTCCAACATGTGCAAACTGCCAAGCTCACTTGGTATATCACCAGAAAGATTGTTGTAGCTAAAATTAAGAGCAATTTGCAGTGATGTAAGCTGCCCGAGCTCAAGTGGTATATTGACAGAAAAGAGATTGCCGCCCATCTGCAGTTCAGTGACCCGAGACAGATTCCCCAGAGTGTTTGGAATGGTCCCATTAAGCTGATTATCAGACAGTTTGAGCTGTTCCAAGTTGACTAGATTGCCAACCTGTTAAAGAACAAACCCAGTGAAATGGTTATGACTAAGATCAAGCTAGCTCATGGAGAATACTTCCTAAAAACTGGTTTGAAGAGATATTGAAGCTAACGAGCAGAGCCAGTTGACCAATTTCAGGAGGAATTTGGCCTATGAAATAGTTATTTGACAGAATAAGCCTCTCGACATTTTTGAGCTTACTGGAGGAATAGGTCCAGAAACCGATTTTGGTTCATTTCTAAAGCACTTAGATTTTGGAGTGTGGATAACTCAATAGGAAAACTTTCAGTAAGGAGATTATCCCCCAACTGAGTTGCAGTAATGAGGTGCATAGTTTCACCCCATGAGGGATATTGCCAAACAAGGCATTTGATCCAAGGCTCAAGAAAATAAACTTCTGGTACTTACAAACATGGGGAGGAATGGTGCCTGTGAGTTTGTTCTCGGAAAGGTCAAGGACGCTTAGGTTGCTATAGGAGCCTAACAGAGGAGTTACACCATCAAGATTGTTATGAACAATTGAAGATTCTCTAGTGAGGCGAGGTTTTGAAACTCTAGCGGGATTTCGCAAGTCAAGTTATTGATGGACAAATCTAGTTTCTGCAGTGCCCTCAATCGGCCAAGCTGTCTTGGAATGCAGCCCCGAAGAAGGTTTTCAAAGAGATAAAGCAAGCGAAGGGATTGAATTTGGGCAAGTTGTACCAGGATAATTCCTGCCAACTTATTCTCAGAAAAATCTATCTCAACTGCATTCTTCCAATTTCCAAGCTCACTAGGAACGGATCCACCACTCAACTGGTTTGTATAAAGGTACAACTTTTAAGCTGAGACAACTTGCCAATCTCCTTTGGAATGCTACCGCTGAAGCCATAACCATTCAAGGCAATCATCTCTAACCTACTGAATTACCTATCAGAGGCAATTGATTTTGCCAAAGGATCAATGTTGTGAGATTCTCAAGTCTCTCAAGCTCTTTGGGTACGAACCCTCCAACATATTCTGTGCCAGCCCAAGCAATTCTAAGTCTTGACACTCACTGATCTCTGTAGGGATGGAACCAGAGAGATCATTACTCCCCGCACGAATTATCCGGAGATGTTTCAGCATTTGAATAGATGACGGAATTGTGCGAGTGAGATTGTTGCTATAAATGACTAGCTCTTCTAGAAGTCTGAGATTACTGATGGCAGAGGGTATCTCACCATAGAAATAATTATCACTCAGAAAAAGCTTTCTCAAATAAGGTAATCCACAGAGTTCAGAAGGGATTTCACCATGGAATGCATTGCTGCTGAGGTCTAGAACTGCTAAATCCTATAGTGCACAAGCTCTTTTGGAATAGGATCTGATATGAAATTTCTGGACACACTGAGGATCATCAGTCTGCGAAGCTGGCAAATTCCAGTAGAGAGATTGCCAGAGAGGTTGAGATTATGCAGGATCACAGAGGTCACCTCGTTGCCGATGCAGCGAACTCCAGTCCTGCCACAAGCACTCGATGTAGAAGAGTTCCAATCAAGAAGATTGTTATCCAAATCTTCAAGATTCTGCTTCAACTCCATTAACGCCTTAGCTTGTTGGTCTTCGAATTGCATGCCCAAGACGACACAAAAGGCATAAAAAATCAGGAAAGAACTCAACCATCTAAGTGCCATTTTCATAATACGGAACGAAAAACTACTTTAGAAATCTAACCAGGGATAGATGACAAAAGGATCGCAATTGTGATTAGCTATACATCCTACGTCATTACAAGATAGTTCATGTAAGTTAAACGTAATGATTATTCAGAAAAAGCGCATAAAAAGATTGCATTTGTAGGCAGAAGCAATTTATATGGCCCAATATAAAGTTCCTAATACACTAATCTAGCATTTTAGAAAACGTCCGCATGAAGAAGATAACAGAAACAAAGAAACTTTTCTAAAAAAGAAAATAATAATCTAAAATAGAGATGAGAAGAGAAGAGAAGAACTGCGAAATTTTAAATAGGAGTGACGCTGGGGGAAGCCAAAGCCAAAAAAAGAAATCAAGTGTGTTCAAAACTTTAAAGAGTTTCTCATGAATGGTAGTGGTGGATTGTCAAGCAAATGTTCCTTAGCGTGGGGAGGCTTTCTTTGCAGCTTGTCCTCAGCGTGCAAGAGCGACACCAGCTCCAGTGCACAACAGTTTGTTGTCCTGTTGGTTCTCAGAAGAAAAAAGAAAAGAGAGAAAAATCCCACTGATATATCTTTGTCTTGGTGCTGCTGCGCAGTAGAGCTGTGAGTGAGAGGTACTGTTTCAGTGTTTGTGCTATGCGCCTTTTCTCTCTCTATATATATTGTCAAATCTTTTACTTCTTTACTACCGTAAAGAAAGAGGAATAATTGTGTTTGGCTAGTTTGAATTACGTACTGTTTGGATTGAGATGTATAGAGAGTTAAAACTTTACCGTAAAAGTAAATTATTTTACCATTGTTTTTAATCTTTATTAATTAAGAAAATGAATTGCTCAATCTAAAAAATTACTGTTTGTAGATAAAAATCTTGCACTCTAATATAAAATTTAATAGATATAAGATTAAACTTTAATTTTTTTATTATCTTTCTTTGTTTTTTAAAAAAATTTATTTTTTCAGAACTCGAAAAAATTAACACATATTGTATTTTATTATAAAAATTTATAATATGCATATTCATTTTACTTTTCATTAATTTTATTATAAGAATTTATAATTTGTATATTTAACTATCAAATTAATTCGTATATTAAATAAACAATTTTTATTTATTTATTAAAATTTTATTAATATAAAAAATTTAATCTAATTTTTATGATAAAATTAATTTAAGGTTATATTAATAAAATTTATATTGACATTTTAATATAACTCAAAAAGAGTATTGAAGTTTTTCTTAGAGATTTATCTTTATTACTTAATCAGTCTATTCAAATAAGGTTAAAATTTTAGTCTTAGTAATATATTCAAAAAGGTAAAATTAAATAATTACTATTCACTCATCTTTTTATTCATCTTCATATTAATTTTTTATCTTTCATTTTACTTTTTAATATCGTTCCCAAAAAATCCGTTAATGGACGCTTGAGATTGTTTCAAATAAAAAGCTTATTTAAAAAAATTTATTTCAAGATATTTTGAGAAATGTTTCAAGATATTTTATGATGTATAATTTATCCATATTTTTTTAAATTATTATTAAAAAAAGAAAAATTTATTTGAAATGGAGAAGAAGGTTGATAAGTAATGTCAAATGACACCTTAGAATCTGAAGCATTTTACGTTTGGAAAAAGTTTGATTGAGAGTATATTAATTGGGGGATTGAAGTTTAAATTCTGCTGTTTTTTGGGGTCTATATACAAAAGAATCAGTAACCTTCAAACAGTTGGAATTTATTTGCAAAGACAAAATAAACAAAAAGTTTCGCCATTGAATGGACTCCTTATCTATATGAGCTAAGATATAGCAGCAAATTTCTTCATTCTAGCCGCGTCCTTTTTAATTTTGCACAAGGTTGTTTCTCTTTGTCCTGAAACCAAACTGTTGGTAGTCTTGTGTGCCTAAGATTTATTACCAAAAACCAGCAATACATATTGAAATTTTTCACAAATATCTCCACAATTAATCAACGACTTCTACTATATATAGAAGTGAATAAATCAGTGATTTCTGAGCAAAAAATGCACTTTCGTAAAGAAGAAAAAATCAACAATCAACGATCTTCCCTGTCGACCAACTTCAACCCCAAATCAACATCTTCACAACGCCTTATATAAGGCGCGAGCGGGACAGTAGTATCTACCTTTCCCGACTTGCAGTCGTAGTGAGGAGGCGCATGGTAACACGGCTCTATCGACATGGCCTTCCTACATGGAGGGTCAGAAACTCGGTCTCTCTCAGGTTTCTCAAGTATCCATGGCTTCATATTACCTAGGCCTTGCGCGGCGTAACCGAAAGTTGACATTGCACTTGTGATTAGCTCGCCGGTCATGCTGAGCAAGTAAATCTCAGGGAGTGCTTTCTGTTCATGAGTGACCATGCCTTCTTTTTGAGACTCCTCGTGGCTCGGTTGGAAAACACTGACAGTTTCCCCGTTGACCGTTGAGTGCTCCCAGTAGATCTTTTGGATTCTGTCATAGTATTCGGAGCTTAAGGAAGTTACCAAGACAGCTATTGACCTTTCTGTATTGTTCTTGCTTTGAGTGAAATGATCTTCAGATTTTGCAATCTTCGGAAGAAGTTTTTCTTCTGATGTGCATGCCAAGATTTGCAATCCTAAATTCTGTGCTTTCTGTTTATCGAACACTCGTACTTGGATCCCAAGAATTGTGTCTGCCTTAGCTAAGTAACGATTATAGTACCTGTTACATTGAGTTACATTAACGAACCGCTCGATTGAAAATCTTAAGGTGATAGAAGACGGCCAGATATATCACGTAAAATCGAGAAGAGTATTTACTGCATTGTACCTTGTAATGAGGCCCCAAACTTTGTTGGTAGGATGAAACAGATATCGGCCAATATGGTGGAACACAGTGTTTTTATTGGGAAACATTTTATTCAGCTCATCTGCATAACCAGGCATTTGAAACAAAGAAACAGCGAAATAATTATTCGACCTGATTACCAGCCAAGGGATTCTACTCAGGATAAGTTGGTCTTCGCCGCAGAAGAATCGCTTATCATGTATAGTGTAGTCATGATCCATATGCAGGTACACGAAAGCAGGCACCCATTGTCGATCAGCGGCATCTTTATTGAGCTTACGATCCCTCAACATGTCGCCGAATCTTTGCTTAAACCTATTGGAGAAAACAGGATTATATGGAAAGTCATCGGGAAGGAGCCAAGATGTACCAGGAAATGGCTCGCAGAAAAGAGCCCCCATGTCGGATTTTTTCTCGATGAGTAGCACTCTATTTGTGAGAAGAGCATATATGAAAGTTGAAGTAATGGTTAGAAATCTGTTGCCTAAACCAGCACTGTTAAACCAGACAATGTACTTGCATTCTGCAAGATTGCCGCTTTGGTTAGACTTCAACTGCTCAATGCTTTTCTTGTACAACTCCGTCGAAGGACCGCATTTTTTATGCAGTGCTTCGTATTTACGGAGCCGTTGGATGAGATACTCAGACGGTGTGTATGAAGATGGTTTTCGGTAGTTGACCATGTTGTACCGACTATAACAAGACGATTCATCAAAGCCAGAAGCTAGAAGGCCACCGAGGAGTCTATCTTTCAGCGTAACGGAGGAATTGTTGAAACTACGACCTGCAGGAAACGTATTGTAAAATTTATAACTTGAAAATGGCGAAACTACATGTAGCAATGGAAATGTTGAATGTTTATGAAGATTTAAAGAAGGCACATACTAGCCACTACAGTGGCGCTGCAGCTATCGCTTGTTGCGAGATCAACAAGGTCGCCGTCCGATGACTGGTTCCAGATGTTGTTGTAGACAGCTAGAATAATCGGGAGAAGAACAAGGCAAGCTATCAACGCCACGACCGCTCTATTCACTAACGCCCCGCCTGATGCAGTTGGCCCTCTCATCGGAGCTAACGCGGTTACGCTGCTCTTCTCAAATTCCATAATGAAAAGAACTATGAGAGGCTGCCACAAGAGAAGCGATCCATACAAGTAGTGATCTCCTTTTGTCAACTTCATTGCTTAAGTTTGACGAGTTTGACTTTGACTTTTGACTTTTGACTTATTGCGTAAGAAGACTATGGATCTCTTTATAACAAAGCAAGGTGGGTGAGTTAAAGTGTGATATTGACTTGAGAATAATGGATGGATATTTCTTGTAGGTGAGGTAAAGTGTGATTTTGATATCTTTACAAAAAAGCAAGGTGGTCTATAGCTATGTAAGCTTCAAAGTTTTTCATATAATGTAGTAAAACAGAACGAAGAAGAAAAATTCCACCATTGCCTTTGAATGTAATACTACAATAGTTTTCCGTGCAATCCATTCACTATTTCATTAACTTCATATATCTTATGCTCATGAAATCTGTATTGTTAAAACCTAGAAAAGAACTTTTACTGGGAATTGTTGCTCTCACAGTAAGAGATAAAACCTCCAGGATAGATTTTGTACAATTTCATCTGTAGACTTCTTTAGTTCTTCTTAAAGAATTCTGTGTCTTCAATTCATTCATGAGCAATCAATTTAGTAATATTTCAAAGCAGATTTCCTATATACAATTTCTATGAACATATATGCCTATAAGTTTTTCTTCTTGTAGACAACCATCAATAACGAACGACTGGTATCAGTATTCAGTGCTTACAATTCAAAATGAAGATACCTGTATCTCATTGATCCCTGTCAACCAACTTCAATCCCAAGTCATGCTTGGTTGTATTGCTATATCTATGCATAATCAGTAGCCAAAGTTGGTTTCCTACATGCACCACCGTTCCTATTCAATAAAAGGAGCAAAAGAAACAGACACATTTATCCTATATCTATGCATAATTATTTCTGAGTCTGATGGAGTATATTAATGGAAGCTTTCACTGAAGTATATTAATGGAGTATATTAATGAAAGTATATTAATGGTATTGCAGATGAACCCAGTCCACCGATCCGTTCCAATTCTGGTTCACCGACGAAACTCGGTTCTACGCCCACTTTTTTGACAGCAAGGTAAAGCCAGGTTTATAAACCAACATGTAGCGAAAATAAAAGTCCTACTTTGAATAGCTTAATATGGTGTTAGAAAATAATTTTAACTCCTTTCATTTTATTTTTTTATTTTATTTTTCAGTAAATATTTTATATATTTTATAAAAGAATTTAAATATAAAAAAATTTGACATAAAACTTTTATTATTATTTGTTATTACTTTTAGATAAAAAATAAAATTTATTTCTAAAATTTTAAAATATTTTTTGATTCGGAAAATTTTATTTTTAAAAGTACTTTAAAAAGTCTCTAAAATGATTTTCTTTTGAGCCAAATTTGCCTAATTTATATTTCAAATTAACACCCCCTAAAATTGAATTTGGATTATGATTACAGCTATTTAGCGCTCACTCTCTGTTAGTAATGAAATCGAAGATGGGTTTTTGCTTAAAAGAAGTAACCGCATCAAAGCACAGTATAGTGTATGTATTGTATGCTCAAACTGAGGCAAGAAGTAACCGAATAGAAAGGAGCCCTCCTGAAAGTTTATCCGTAGTAGTGCATGCCAAAAGCTATTTTTAATTTTTTTTTATTTTATATTTTTTAATATATATTTTATAAATATTTAAAAATTTATTTAAAAATTTAATAGTGTAGAAAAATTTTACATAATAAGATTTTTTATTACATATTTTATTATTTTTTTAGAAATAAAAAAATAGAGCTTATTTTTTAAAAAGAACAAAAATACTATCCATTTTAAAAAAGCTCTATTTCATGAACAACCCAAACGAATCCTAATTAAAGAGCGTTTGGCAGAGCGTTTCAAACGCTGCTTTTCAACTTTTTTCTATTTTACGTTTTTTAATACATATTTTATAAGTATATAAAAATTTAAAAAGTGTAGAAAAATTTTACGAAATAAGATCTTTTTATTGCATATTTTTATTATTATTTTAAAAATAAAAAAAATAAAGCTTATTTTTTAAAAAAATAAAAATATTTTTATTTTAGAAAAGTTTTATTTCATAAGCACTTCTAAATGCCCTTTTAGTTGAGTCATAGTACGAGTCTAAATATAGTAGGAGTCCTAAAAGGAGTTTAAGGGGGTGTTTGGCTTTGCTTTCCTCCAACCCAACTTTTCAATTCTCCATTTCACGTTTTTCAATACATATTTTATAAATATATAAAAAATTTATTTAAAAATTTAGAAAGTGTAGAAAAATTCTACGGAGTGAGATCTTTTTATTGCATATTTTTATTATTTTTTTAAAAGTAAAAAAAATAGAGCTCATTTTTCAAAAAGGACAAAAATACCCTTCATTTCACAAAAGCTTCATTTCATAAGCAATCCCAAACGCCCCCTAAGTGTAGTAGGAGTCCTGTGATAGTACTCAACAGGAATCCAGTGAAGCTAAGAGTTCTAAATGAGTTGTAACGTGCAAGCTGGCTATAAATAAGTGTGCTGGTCACCCAAGAAGGTATGAAAGTTTATTTCTTTTAATTCAGTCTCTTATGTTTACTGTTTTTTTTAGTTCTGTAATTTAGTTATGGATCTCTTGAGGACCGTAACACTCTCGCTATGTGAGAAGGTCTTACATTGCATTGATTTTGGGCCTGCTCCAAGGCCAGGCTGATTTGGGAAACAAAGCTCTTGAAGAGCAAAGGCAGTGACAAAGAAGCATGCAAGAAACAACTGCGAGAAGATCTCAAGCTTCTTGAAGAGATGCTTTAGGAGAAACTCGCGTACTTCAACTGCGATGAATTTGGCTTCCTAGACATAGCTCTCAACCCATTCTCAAGCATGTTTTACGGTTACGAGCAGCCCGTATGGCGGATTCAAGATCGCAGAGGAGTGCCCTAAATTAGCGGCATGGGTACACAGGTGTGCTGCAAGGGATCCCAAATTCTCCCTTTCTTATTTTGTGGTACAACAACATGAAGCTTGTATTTATTAAAACATGCACCAGTTATTATGCATAAGTTTTATTTAGAGAACGTTTAAAAATACTTTTAAAAATATTTTTAAAATAAAAAATATTTTATTTTATTTCAAAAAATAAATTTTTATTTTTCAATCTAAAAATACATAAAAATAAATAAAGTTTTATAATTTTAATAAATTTTGTAGAAAATAAATATGAATTCAAAATTATTTTTAAAAAAATTGCCAAATAGTCTCTTAATATATTTATTTGGAAAGGTGTTAAACTGCTTCGTCTTTCACAAAAGGTCTGAGGTTTACTCGAGTCAATCAGGAGTACCAAACAACATTCTGGCGAGTACACATAGCTGACAAAAGTTTATTCGAGTCCATTAGAAGTACCAAACAACAAGAGCGTGCTAAAGAAGATCACTCTTATTACATACACTACGTAGCCCAACACTGAGGCAACCTGGATTGCCTCAAAAGACCATTTACAGACAATACAAACTCAATACAGTAGTATATATTAACTCCTTAACGCATCAAACATTTCAGTTAGTTGATACCGTGTCTTTTCTTCAGCATGCAAATAAACTCGTAAACCTTGTTAGGGTCTGAGACAGAGATGGTTTTAGCAACGCTCTCCCTCTCCTTGCACCTGTTGGCCCATGCAACCAGACCTGGACACTCCTTCTCAACGCTGATGTTTCCAAAGATTTCGTAGCTGTGGAACCAAGAAGTGAAGGGCACTAAAGTAATGTCCACAAATCCGAATGTGTCGCCACCAAAAAACTTCTTGTTGCCAAGTTGTTCATCCAGCAGCTTCAAGATCCAGACCATCTCCTTCTTCGCTTCTTCATGGCCTTCTCCTTTCAGCTTCCACAGCCTTGTGCCACAATCATACACCTGAATTTACATATAAAACAAAGTTTATCAACATCTCATTACTGCATAGTATGAAATTACTAGTGAAATCTTATAATTTTAAATATTAGTTTCTTGTAGCATGGATCTAATTTGGCCACAAAGAAAAATATAAGCAAGACATCTGATTAATTATGTGCTTCAAATAGCGGCTGTTAAACTCGATTCTTCCTGCCAAAGGTTACAACAAAAAAAACAGTTATCCTATCATAAAACAAATTAAAGTCAAGAACGATTAGGTGCCGCCCAGGACAAATTATTCATTTAATTGTTGTTTATGTGGGTCTTCACATTGTCCTTTTTCCGTTTACAAGTGCTGTTCACATTCTTGTTTTTAAAGAAAGATCACAGTGCCTTTCCATTAGAGATAGTGAAACCTCACCAGAAAAATGTATAACTTCTTTTCGTAACTCCTTTGCCACTATATCTAGAAACCACTAGCTTTGTCTTTCCTGTAGCTAATTGCAAACCAGTATCTGACAACACAAATGGCCGCACTCGCAAAGCTTATCTATACTAAGAACCTCAAACATAAAGTTTCTACTTTTCTTTTCATGGAAGTGCATGTTAGATAAAAACCTCTAAAATATCGCTAAGCATTAATTCTTCACTAAGAAGAAAGGAAATTACCTTCTTGTCAATGAAGTCCGCCCAAAAGCGAGCCTGTGATCTGGCATAGGGATCCGAAGGCAGAAGAAGGTTCTTGTCATGCCAGACCTCGTCAATATACTGCACGATGTTGAGTGATTCACAGACAGGTTTGCCATCATGCAGCAGCACAGGGATCTTCTTGTGAACAGGGTTTGATTTCAGCAACAGGTCACTTTTCTCCGTCAAGTTCTGCTCCATGTACTCATACTCCACTCCCTTCTCTGCCAACGCAATCCTACAGCGCTGCCCAAACGGGCTCACCCAGAAGTCCAGAAGCTTCACTCCACTCTCACCTGCCATTGTTTAGGACAAAGAAAATTGCTGTAGAGCCGTGGGCTATAATGGTTGAGTAATGAATCGATGCACAAGCGAACGCTTTATAGAGGTTTGCGTTGCATTCCGGATTGTTCTACAAATGTGTCATTGATGGCGTCATGTAGGTTTGACTGCGTCTCCATGTTTCAAAAGGCAGGCCCACTCTGATGCTGGTTGGGGTTGCCGTCCTTGATTTCGTCGGTGGACGGCTGAGATTTGATCTGAGACAAAGAAAAAGAAAAGAAACAACAAAAACCCAAAAACGTTTCAAACTTGTACTAAAATTGGAAATACGGGTTTCAACTAAAAAGCAGAACCAGAACATTTTCTACAACTTTCAAGTAACCTGCTTGACTTTTAGGTAACTCTTAAGCAAGAGTATTATTGGGCTATGTTTGGAAGATCTTTTCTTCACTAATTTTTTATTTTATATTTTTTAATAAAATTTTTAAAATATTTTATAAAGTTTCTTTTTAAATTTTAATAGTACAAGAAAATTCTACGTCAAAAAAATTTTTTATTAATTATTTTTATTAATTTTTTAAAGTAAAAAAATAAATTTTATTTTTAAAAAATTTTTTTAATATTTTTTTTTTTGAAAAACGTTTTTTTAATAACGCCGTCAAACATACCTTTGGCACCAACTTCTAAGGGACGTGAAATTGAATTGATATACAGAAAATACTACAGTCGTCAGTTAATAACGATGACATTCTTAGAGCATCCATGCCAAGAAGAAATATGATGCATTCAAATTAGTAAGTGGAGCAACTAGGGAGACTTCACTATTTTTGTGAAACTTCACCATGCTAATCAACAACCCATGCATGCGAAACTTCACTATTTTGTCCACACAAAAAACATAAATTCCTGTATGACCGACGATGGTATTTTGTAGAAAACCGCAACTGCTCAATGACGGTGTTTGTAGAAGGCTCTTGAAACTTGTTTAAGATGGAGACTGTGTTGTGTAGAGCGACACAACAGGTGTGGTCAAACCTGATTTTCATGGATTAATTGAAAAGAGGCAAGCAGAAGATTATGGAGCTTTCAATTTGTTGCAATGCGTGGGATTAAATGAGAATATTGTAGAGGATAACACCAACAAGGTGTAAGAAAGTATCAGCAGTACCTGATGAGTTGGCATCAACTGCACCTGTCAATGATTACAATGGAATTATGGACAACAAAAACAGTCAATTTCTCACTGAAGAAGCATGACATATATGCAGGGCAAAACTATCATCAGATGATAAGTAACGTTAGCAAATAGTAATAAAAAAAAGAAAAACACGAACAAATGATAATAATAATCTCCACTAAAATCTATCTTACAAGCATAGAGAACTATATCCACATATTGGCAGCATCTAAGATTTTTCTTCTTTCTGCTAAAAGGACTACATAAGAACAAGAAACTACAAATTAATGACATAAAAACGAATTTCAACAATCAAGAGTGGTCATACTTGTAAGGTTGGGTCAACGAATTTCTGCTAAAAGGACTACATAAGATTGGGTCATCCTGTATGTATCCATAGCCACACAACCAAGAGTTTAGAATTCTAGCACAAAGTAAATGGTAGTATGAGCAGTTTAGAAAGAAATGGCAGAGATTTTGAGCTACCAATAATTAAAAATACAATAGCTTAATACTAAAACAATCTACATGATAAAGTTATTGCAAGTAATACAGAAAATGCCAAAGAGTGGTCCTCAAAGGAATCCATTTTGAAACACCCTCAGTTATCACTAATACAAAAACTGGTTGGTGTTCATTAACAGCAAATGCAAGCTACAAAAGTGGGTGAATAGAAACGCTGAGCATAACCTCTGCCAGTAACAACAAATATGGTCCCATATTAGAACATGGAAAATGGTAGCAATTTTGCGATGCGTTAAAAGCAACAAAACAAAATGTAAGAACCAGGTAGACTCTTTCATTGGGCACCAAACAGTAGTCCAAGCACTTCCCTCCATATATTGACTTAATTTATATTTAATGATCTTAGATACTTTATGATTTATTATATGCAGGGAACTAAGAAATTTGGACCTACCTTCTTGCCATTTTCTTTTTATTTTCTTTTATGTAGTTGTTGATTAGCATGGTTAAGAGTTATTACAACACTATTACAACCTCTGGACGGAATCAAAATAACTATTTAAATGCCCCAATATCATTTAAACAACTTGCCAAAGGCCCTTGCCCCAATATTACTGTATACAGCTCTATCCACAAAATTTACAGTGTAATTAACAATCAAAACTTTATAGTAGCTAATACCGATCAATGGCAGAAGTTCCATATACTATCAGGTACGGGACTGTCTTCACAACAATATCAATTGGAATGGCAAAGTTGACGCCAGAGGACATTCCAGTCCCTGCATATGACAAAAGGAACAGCACCTCAGACATACGGAAAGGATGGCATCTGATAATAATATTGTCATTAGATATTACATAACATAGTTGTCCCTTTGTCGAGTTGATAAACAGATGACAAGAGGCTCAGAGCTGTAAGTTTAAATACTACTTATACACTTCAAAAATACTAACTCATAACTCTAATTTTCCCAGGGATGTTAACCCCAGTCCCAGATGCCAAATCACTTTATCTTTCTCAATTGCTTCGTGAAGGTTGGAAATTGCACAAGTAGTGGTCTAAAAAATCATCAATCCAAATTATACAACAGAAGTTCAAAAGATTGCCCATTCAATACAAAACAAAGACCTAAACACATAAAGAAATTTGTAAATTACCATCTACACTGAAAGATACAGGCAGTACATGCCATTGCAAGGGAAAACAGTGTTGAGTAGAATGATAGAAAACAAAACTGTTGCAAAGGCAAAAAGTAATAGCTAGAATTTAATAGCATAGCACTAAACAAGGACATGCAGAATGACAGATAACGAGTAGTACCCTTTCGAGTGAAAGTAGCTGTATTAACACCAATGACATGACCATGAGAATCAATCAAAGGTCCACCAGAATTTCCTGTTGCAGATTTGAAAATAGAAACATTGAAGACAAAATCCATTAACATCTAAAATGCAAACCACAAACGACATAAATTTTCCATAACTATAAACCAAGACATAATAAAAGTAAAATATCATGTCAATACTTCACTATAAGTTGCACTATATTGTTTAATTAAACAAAATTAGGTGGACAGCAATAACAAGCTTATACTCTTTAGGGCACTAAGATCTGTTAATTTATTATTTCCAAGGGTGCAGAGGTTCATAATGCAATACGGCAACACAGATAAATTACTCTGCTTGATGATTCATGACCCCATCTCACTAGACCGCCCTTTTTTCTATTTCTATAACCAAAATTTAGACCTAGCACTCTGCATATGCATGCTGAAACATATACTGAATCTGAGCTTAACTGTGATTTCAAACATAAAACCTGAGCTATGCATTGAGTGCAATGCATCAAACCATGATCAAATCAAAGTCATTAATCACGTCCATTAACTTAATTTAGAAGACTTCTCCAATTGGTGGATCTTGAGATATATCCCTATATATCAATCTCCAATAGTCCCATGAGTACATTTTTTCATTCAAATATGTGTGACCTCAAAAAGATCTAGGCAAAATCATATAGGAGCTCAAAGCAGAGATTCAAGAGATTCCAAAAATAAAGTACAACATATAAACAAAAACAAAGGAACAATATCCAGAAATAGGGTGTGAAGAATTTGTAGTTGTAAGGTAATTAGAGTATACAGATGATATTTCTTCTTAGAGCGAAACCGGGAGAATCTTAAGCAAAATTCCTACAACTTCTAATAGAATGTAGTTTGAATCACATTTTCATGAAAACTAAAATGCATCTTCAAGCATTTCTTACCTTTCTATTGTAAAATGGTGAAATCAGGACTAGTTAACAACATTAATGTGAAAAATTAGCAATTGGAAGGAACTATACAGATATACCAGCATTAATAGCTGCATCTGTTTGTATGGCTCCTCGAATGGGACTTCCATTAGGTGAAGGAATTTCTCTTCCCAAGCCACTAACAACCTGGAAACACGCAGAAATCATATGTCAGTGTACCACATTTTACAATTCATAAATTGGATATTGAAACCATAAAATCATCCTACGTTGACACTGGTCCTTATAAACACATAGGAAACCATTTTCTATCTGTTTAGACAAGCCAACCTTTCTTATAGATGTATAATGTTTTACATATTCTCCATGTAGAAGCAACTTACTCCTGTAGTCAAAGTATTTTCATATCCATAAGGGTTCCCTATTGCAAAGCAGCTCTGGCCAACTTTCAAGTTATTAGAAGTACCAATCAGTGCTGGTTTTAGCTTGTCCTCCTCGACATCAACCTGACATGATATGACATTGTACTGTAGATATTAAGGCATGACAGATGCGAAGATTGAATCAACAGAAAATTCTATTATCAAAACCTTAAGAATAGCAAGATCAAATGTTGGATCATATCCAATCAACTTGCCTTCCCTTGAAAGCGTAACTCCATTACCATCCTCAATGAATACCTATGTCAAAATATTCTGATAAGTAATAAATGCACTATCAATAAGTCAATCAGTAAGTGTTAGCATTAACCTTACAACGTTGAAGACCTGATCTGTCAGTAGCCAACTTCGCTATGACATGGTAGTTTGTGACCTGTTCAAGAAAGCATGAAATCTCAACTGAGAACTAATGCTTCAAAACAACAAAAACAGCAAAAAAGGGGAAAGATAGATAAATCTTTAACTCTCATAAACAGACAAAAAATCAGGAGTGAATGCAACATAATATAAATGACTAGGTGCATGAACTGTGCATTGCTATACATGCAAGAATACCTACATATGTAATGCAATAAAAGACCATGTATTTCTTGTTCTCACTAAAATAAAATTTTTAAAAAAACACCTGGCCGACAAATCCCACTACCAAATGTAGTAAAGTTCATCTCTGTAATGCTCTGATGGAATTCTCCTGAATACAAGCAATTTGCAAAATCTAACCAGGTTAAACTATTAATAGAGATTTGTTAGTTGTTGAAGCAAACATCAAGTTCTATAAAACGCAACATCATTCATATCAAACATTGAACAGAATCTCAGTTCATATTTTAAGAGAAAAATCACAAAAGAAAAGTGAACCAATTTCAGCAGCATTGTAGCATTTACCGGAAACCATTAAAATCCCCATAGTTTGGTTCAAAAGAAAAAAAAAAAGAACTTTTAGGAATCAAAAGAAGATAAATCTTACAATGTGACCGAACTTGTCCCAGACGAATCCGGAACCGGTTCCTTCCGCTTTAGCGCTATCGATATCTTCCACTACTTGATTCACCGATTGCAACTGGAAATCCTTAATTGATACAACCGACTTTGACGCCTTCTCAAATATTTTAACTATTTGTTCTTCATCGATCTCAGAATCAACCATCTTATACTCCTCGGCAGCCAGAGTAGAAGAGATCGGGCGGAGGAAAGTGGAATTTAGAATGAGAGAGATTGCAGTTCGCCGGTTGAATGCAGCAGCGGCGGAGGTAGAGCAGCGGCAGCGGTGAAGGGAGGAGTGGAAGAGTTGTGATGATGTTGTTGTTGCTGTTGTTGACAGAGAGATGGGAGCGCTCAGAGCAGATGGCGCCATTGCTACGCTACTACAGATTTAGATATCGCGCGGAGTTATGAAATTATATTAGTTTATTTATTTATTTGTATTATGTTGTTCATTGGAATTTTATTGGGCCACTTTCTTGTTGGCTATTTGGGATTTTATGGGCCTTATTTTAAGCTATAGCAAGGAATAGAAACTTAGAATAGATCAGTTTAGCTTTACCTGATTCAGCCCATGTCCAACAGATTGGTTCATGTTAGTTAACTAGGGTCATGTTTGGCAGATCATGTGAGAGCTTTTCAAATAAATTTTATATTATATTTTTAATTAATTTTATAATATTTAAAGATTTTATTTTAAAATTTTTAAAAATATAACAAAGTTAGACATCCGAAATCATTTTTAGTATTTTTTAATAAAAAATAAAATTTACTTTTAAATGTTTTTTATTTTATAAATACTTTAAATGGCTCCTAAGCTCAAGCCAAACTTACTGATTCATCTTAAAATAATGAGTCAGCCGGCTAATTTCGAAATAGTGCGCTGTGGGTTTAGCTTCTGGTGTATTTTAGTTCGTCCGACGAATCTAAATTTAGTGAGAAATAAAGATTTGTTAAACTTAAATTAAACTAAAACATAAAAAATTATTTTGAACTCAATATTTACGAAAATTGAATTTCATAAAACTAAAGCAAACCGTTAAAGCATATATTTTGAACGAAAGTGAGTCTTATCAAAATATAATTTTTCTAAAAATGAGTTAACATATAATATAATAAAAAAAATTATAAAAAACTTATTTTTGGTGGAAGTATATATATCCTTAACGAGCTTGCGTTTAATGAAATGTTAAGAGGATGTTTGAAAGTGCTTATAAAATAAAATTTTTTTAAAATAAAAAATATTTTTATTTTTTTTAAAAAATTAGTTTTTTTTTTTTAAAAAAATAATAAAAATATATAATAAAAAAATTTTATTACGTAAAATTTTTTTATATTTTTTAAATTTTTAAATAAAATTTTTAAATACTTATAAAATATACATTAAAAAATATATAATTAAAAATTAAAAAATTTTATCGAAAAAAAGTTGAATCAAATATCCCCTAAATAAAAGTACTCTCCGGTGAAAAGAAGGACAAGAAAACGGAGCAGAATCAAATTATCAAAATCTTTCTCAAAGGAAGCACCAGTGGCAGCCATTAATGTATATGGATCATTCGAGATAAAGAACGAAAATGCGTAATTCTATCCCAAGCCAATGGAAGTGAATCGAAGCATCGGGAAGTATCACATCTCTGTATGTTTCTTTAATATCATGGCAGACAAAATTCTCATTGCGAGGACACGCGGCAAAATTACCACCGTTCACATGACTGCCGGTGCCCGAGAGCAAAAGGATAGAGGGAGGCTTTATTAATGTGACAAAAGTTTCCACACATTTTTTGCGTACCTACTAAATTACAATTTTGATATCCTACATTTGCCATGACCTCTAGGGAAAACAGTGATGTAGAAATATCAGATATGTTTGCATCACAGAACACCAATTTATGCATGAATTATTGGTCACTGAGTTAGCTAGCATCAGCAGCTAATTGCTAAATAATGACAACTACAGTACTAATGATCATTCAATCAATACTACAGGTACCTGATTTGAACCCGTACAACAATTATTTCACCTTAATATGCACCTATTTGTATTTGTTTTTTTTAGGCGTGTTTATCAACACTCTTAAATTTTAATTTTTTTAAACTCAAATTTTACATAAATATATATAAAAATTAAAATAAATTTTTTTATTAATAAAATTTTTTTAAAAATTTAAATTTAAAATTTACTAAAAATATATAATTAATATAAAATTTTATATTTTATTAAATATTTTTTATTTTTTATTTTATTTTTAAAATTTACTTTCTAAAAACTTTACTTCACTCAAAAACTCTACTTTACGCTCATGGTAAACACGCCCTTACGCGTTGGTAAGTATATCAAACGATTACGGTAACGTATAACGTGTAGTAGCTGACCGAAAAATGCATTGTCGTTATTCTAAGTTCACTATAAAAGAGAGCATTGGGATTAATTTTAATGAGAAAAGCGTCCCAAAGTTCTGGACTTATGTGAAGGTGTCAAATGTTTATCATGCATAAAACTTTTACATTGCATTCAAATTGATTTGTCTACCAGATTTATTAGAGAAATATATTAAATTTGCATGCAAATTAAATTGGACCCAACATCTAAAATTCTGATATGTTTTATCCTCAAAGTCCCGGCCGGTGGCGGCTGTTTCTGGGCCCAACCGGATTATGTCGGTGGATTCATGCTCTTAGAATCTGTAGAAATTTCCAAAGCTAGAACAGTTCAGAAGCTTCCGAGCACCCACAAAAAATTCATTCTTCTTAGAAAAAAAACCTATACGCATACTTTCCTGTTCATCGCGCTCATGTGTAACCTATAACACTAAAATAATATTATTCTCAGTATGACTAAGCTGTAGTTTGTGATAAGTTGATTTTGGTCGGTTTATAATTGTGTGACTCAGCTAGGACAAAATATACAACTTTTTTTCACATTTAAATGTTAGGATTACTGGATCTTATGCACAAGTATTAACTATTAAGAGCAGAGATTGTTTATCAACTTCAATAATTTTTGTTTAATTTTAAGAAAGTTATGCATAAATTTTTTATTTTTTTTTAAATTCAAAAAATATAGATAGAATATACATTATAAATAAAACAATTATATATATTAAAATTTATAAACTTATATATTTAAAAGTTTTTTTAAAAAGCTTTTTTTAATAAGCAATTCCAAATATTTTTTCAAGTGAGATCGAAACTTGGTGATTAAGAGGAAGTATAAGAAACTACAGTCTGGATTACACAAGATTTGATTGATTAATTGATAATATTATCTAACAATAATATTTTTTAAAGAAACTTACTCGGTAATAAATATCTAGGGAACTAATATCCATTTGTAATGTTATACTATATTTTAATTTCACAGAGTTTTTATGATCAGATTAGTTGTACAAGAGAAATATTTGGCTGCTTCACTATTATTATTGTTTTTAGCATCTAGTTCTGAAGGGATATTTCAGCACTTTTAATTAAATAATCGTTTATAATGTTAAGAATTTGAAATTTTCTATTAGAGTTAAAGTTCGGACTTCGGAGGTTGTATCTCAAATTTTAACTTCATATTCAAAATAATTTTTAACAGCTCATATTCAAATAATTTGGACAGAAAAGAAAGACCAACTTATTAATTAAGCTAAAGGACTTCCCTTATCATATAGCTTTCTTCCTAAATTGGAAAATCTGTCTTTGCTAACTGATTTCAGTTCAAGATTTTTCTTAATGTCAATAACAGGAGCATGCAGAACCAAAATTTTTATTTTGGAGTACAACTTAAGAGGAGATTTACTTTTCATCCAAATTTTTAGTCTGCCTCCCCACAAAAAAGAAGAAAAAGTAAACCAATGAATCAGTTAAACAAGAACAAAGAAATTTCAGGACATCGTCATGGCATTCAACTAGCATACATTGATGTACGAATCCTGCATATAAATCCACAACATGAAACCTTTAAAAAGAAAACTTAAAAGAAACATAGTACAAGAATATAGAAATTACACAGAGAGATCAGAGATAAAGAGAACCCTCTTCTGCGTCTGTAACTACAAGCAACATGGAAATGATCATATATATAATATATACATCATCTAAACATGCCCTCTGTCCAAGTTGGTGTACGCAAAATTCTCATGACCCTTAACCTCCACAGTGCACTACTGCATCGCCGGCTTCCGGCGCGGCCCTTTCTTGATCGATCGCCATCTAACAGGTTCCATATTCTCATCACGTTGAGCTCAAATTGATCTGATCATGCATTACACAGCTCCATCAGTCTAATCTCCTTAAACTTTCTGATGAACTCTTCAACCCTTTTGTTCAGCTCCTCATCAGACATGGTGGAGTACTGATCATCGCAACGACCCTGATAATGATTTTCTCCTCTTTGTTCCTTCATCTCCGTTGCCGATCGCCGCAAGAGTTTCTTATTTTTCTCAAACACTGCCCTGCTTCTTTTCCCCATCTCTGACCTGCTCCGTTCCGGCGGTTGAGCTTTCATGGTGCTTCTCTTATTCTGAATCATTTGATCAACAACAGGAGCAACTAGTACAGCTGGCTCAATCTCTACTACTTCTTTCTCTGCGATCTCTTTCGGTTTCACTTTCTCATCTCTCGCCGGAACATTAGTAATCACTGTCACCTTCTCTTCCGGCTTCTTTTCATCTTCTGCAGGAACATTGATAACAAACTCCACACCCACTTCTTCAGGCGGACTCTTTTTGCAATCAGCAATGACTGGATTAGGCAACGGTGACGGTACTGTCACGCCAAAGCTGGCAGTTCTTGCCTTGCTATGCATAACATACTCATCATAGATTTTGTTGGAATCATTTGAAGATGGAGAGGAAAGAAACCCGGAATCTGTTGCCACGATGATGATTATAGTGTTCGACATAATAAACCAGAACGTTGTATCATAGTACAAGCTGCTAGGTGGTACATGGAGAAGAGAAACATACAAGACAGGAAGAGAGATAACCAGTATGGTGATAGTAATCTTCTGTGCGGTGTTATCTCTCTTTGCTTTGTAACCAAATAGGAATCCAGCAGCATGGTCGGAACTTGTGGTCTTTGTTGCCATGTTGAGCATTGAGTGAAGAAGCAGAGAGAGCCTGGTTGTTGTCATCTATTGTGTTAAAACATGTCTCATGAGGTTTTAGGTATCCGAAGAGGGGTTTATATAGATGGTCTAGAGAGGCTTTCTTTAAAAACAAAATTGTAGGACTGATTTGTGGGACAAAAGTGCGTCTCTAATCTTTGAAAACTATCTTACCAAAATCTTTTGAAGTAGTGACTCAATGAGTTATGAATTACACATGGAAGGGCAGGTGTAGGTTTTAAAATGGAACTGTTCATCAGATTTCTTCCACATATTAATCACTAGACAATCATTGGTTAATTTAATTTCTTAGTGACATTGCTTTACTTGAAAGACACATAAGGTTAAAATTCATTTACATCGCGTCCATGGTCGAACTAAACAAAATGCGCGTAGTAAGTAAAAAATGTTATCAAATAAACACTCCCAAGATTTAGACACGTCTCAATTATGTCAATGTCATAATGTTATCGAAATCCAGTTTTAACCAAAACAACCAAGTTTTTTAATTTGTAGTAAATTTCAATCGTCTATTTTGCACTCTGAAACTTTACATTACTGGATGACTGAAGTGAAACGAGTTAAACATACCCAAATCGTGAACCATGCGATACTCCAAAGTTAAGCATTTTCTGGTTGCTTTCCACTTTGAGTTCGTCCACGTTTGTCCGTTGATCATGTTCATGGGGATTCTGTTAATCTTTTGTTCGATCTTCATGGGATTTTCAGGTGTTAAAAAAAGATATATTTAACCATTCCCCTTCTTACGTGTCGAAATTCTGGGAAAAACTCAGTGATGAATCAGGTAACTTGTACGATTAAAGTATTCATAATTTGTTTGATTACAGGAAAAAATTAATTTTTTAATTGTAAAAGTGCTTGGCAGTGAATGCATGCAATATGCGTTTTTGAAATGTGTGATTAATAACTCGTAGAGATTTGCTGTTAGATACATGTCCAAAGAAAGAAGTGCCAGCTATAAATCTTAAAAGTGATAAGGAACAAAATTTTGTGGGCGTCTTTTGTTCTTTGTTGAGGAAATTTTGTTGTTGTGTTTGCTTTCTCAATACCTACAGTTGTACAACAAAGTGTACAGAGAAAATAAAGCAAAGTAAATCAGAGCGAGAGAGACGGAGCACCTGCTATGATTAAAAGAAGTGTTCTTTAATCTGGTTCATTTTCAGCATCAAGATTTGAACCATAACTAAGAGCTGTTTGAAATTACATTTTTTTAGAAGTACTTTTTAATTTTTAATTATATATATTTTATAAGTATTTAAAAAATTTATTTAAAAATTTTTATGTAATGAAATTTATATATATATATTTTTATTTTTTAAATAAAAAAATAAAACTTATTTTTCAAAAAAATAAAAATTATTTATTAAAAAAATAAAAATGTTTTTTATTTTATAAATATTTCCAAACGTACAATAACGATAGTTCATGCTGAGCAGAACATATGCTACATAAGGGGATTACCAAGCCCATTCCCGGAAATAAAGCCTTCATGGGCCAAGGCTCCTTACTGTCTTTTCGTTGCGCCTCTCACTTGAAGTAGATCCAGACTAACAGCAAAAGAGTTTTACAATTAGTTCATAATTAAGAAACAGTCCTGTCAATTTATCCAAATAGATTATAAATTAATTGGGTTAACAATTCACGCTTCCTTATTGGGTGTTAAAATAGATATATATTTATATATATAAAATACTAATTATGTGATTTTTCAATCATTTTGAAATTTTGATGGTACAAACAAAATTCGGTAAAATAGAACCACTAGATATATTACTAAAAAAAAGATTATTAAAATTTTAAATTAAATTAGATTCGAATTAATAATGAAGATGTTTGATGTTCAAAATTAAAAATTTTAAAAAATAGCTAGCAACTCAAATTATGTTAGATCAAACAAGTCATAATTTTGTGCAATTTTATTTTTTTAATAGTTCTAAATTAACTAAATATTAAAAAATATATATATTTATGTACAAAATATTGTTTTAAATAATTAGCTAATTATATAATTTGGGATTCTGATCGAATGCAAAATACGAAAGTCACGCTTTGAGTTTTGTTGGTCGGAGTATTTGTTGAGTTTTCTTGTATACTCGTCAAATCATGCAATGGTACCATCGGTTAACTGATCACGAGCAATGCTACTCGTACCGATGATTTTGCCATGCGTGTTTTTATTTTATCTATTAACACACTTTTTTTTTTGTACAAAAGTAAGTTGGAGATAAGTTTATCATTTAATTTCACGAACCTATTCTTAGAAATTCTCTTTATATTAGTTTTTCTTAATTTATTTTTAGAAACTTACTTTCATCTTTATGTCTTGCGAAGCACAAGTTGTAGCAGCAGCGTGACATCTACTGGTCTCCAACTCTTGCAAGTTAAATAAAGGTGAAAATAGAATGAATAAGAGTGTAATTTCAGGTACTCATAATTAAGTTTTTCATTAATAAAAAATAAAAAATAAAATTTCTTAAAATATATGTTAAAAATAGAATTTAATTTTATAATTTTAATTATTTTTTAAAATAAATTAAAAAATAAAGAAGTAGAGCTGCGTCAAAAAATATACAAATGACAAATTAGAATTAAAATTTTATATATGCAATTAAAATTCCAATTCTTTATAAAAATAAAATATTTAAAAATTTTAAAATTTTAATTTTGACGGAAAAATTTAAAGTTTCGAAAGTGCTAACATATGAAAGTCTACCTAAACAAAAGCCCATTGGGTCGTTGTATGGCCTTGGTCGACGAACGCCTGCTGGGAAACAAGAACAGCATCCTCCGCCACTGCTAAATTGTAAAAAACATGCCAAATGCAGAGATGTTCCAGCGCTTGAGCTTACCCACTAAACTAATCAACGGAGACATCCATTTTAAGTTCTGAAGAAAAACAAGCAATTCTACAAGTGGGAGACAGAGAACTTCATTCATTTCATTCATTGAAGCAGAATCTGGTTGAAGTGCGAATATTTTGTTATCATCTTCCTCGCGAAGTTGAATAAAGGCAGAATTGCTTGCTCCGGAACAACTGCAATCTATCCAAATGCTATCCAGCAAAGATGTTTGTTCTTATATATTTTGGAAAAAGCAGAAGCTGATCGATTCTGTAGCGGACGTGTGCGTCTGTCACTGTTCTTTCTCTGTTCCCTGACTTTGTTCTCTTGCTACTTCATTGCAGCAACCCTTCTTTCTATTGAGAGAAAATTTACCTTTCTTCTTTAAATGAGAACCCTCACTTTCTCTCTCTCTCTCTCTCGAGCTTTTTATGAAGAACTGTCCCATCAACCTTTAGCTTCACTGCAGCACTAGATGGCTATCATTATTCTACTTATTAGAAAAAAAATGTCGTATTTGTATTATGAAATTGGGATACGTGAACTTTTGCTTTACTTGACGAAAATAAAAAGATAGAATCTCTTGCATACAATACATTTTCCATCAACTCTCGTCAGCTATAATTTGCCACTAGAGCACCCTGCTATCAAGCTACCGCATGATCAAATATTATAAATAAGAGAGAGAGAGAAAGAGAATCTCTTCGCTCATTTCTATCCAATCCTGAAATGAAAATGAAAGAAAGACATTTCATATTCCCATTTCCATTATCAAACACAGATTCTCTTTCTTTGAAAAACTTCTCATATTTCCTTTTACCAGAAACCAGCTACTTGACTTGACATCACCGACCACCAACTTTATCATTACTCTACACTAGTAGCTAGCTTCTGCCATTAATAATTCCAACGTGCTTAGATAGCTCTTTTCGATGTATGTTGTGATGCCTTTCATCTTCCGAGTTTGCATGAGAAGGCATTGGACGCATGGTGGTGGTGAAAGATATTCCTACGAGCATCAACATGAAATTAGCATTAATATTATTTTTTATATTTTAATCTTTTTCAGTCAGGAGGAGGTTTGCTTTTTCCAAAACTAGACAACGAGATTTCTTGTCAATGATTTTCTTGGAAAGAGACATTAGAAGAACAAGCAAAGGACAAGTTTTCTCAACAGTGTCCCCTCTGCACTTCTTGCTACTGTGCTTCGCTTTAAATACTTAAAAACACTCACTGCAACACTTCCCTCTCTAGGTACTATACGATACTACAAACTTCTAATCTTTCTTCTTCATGGCTCTCCTTGTTCTTTTCTTTGTACTATCTTTTCTTCTAAACCCAACAAATCCAGTTGCAGACGTTGCGGGAGATGGGGGTGGAGAATCAGGCATGGTAAACGGTGAATTAACGGCGTTATTCGACGTCGTTGGTTCTCTTCTTATAGACCCAAGTTGGGCAGAATACCATCCACACCCTTGCACCGATACGCCATGGCCAGGTATTCAGTGCGAGTTAGTTCAAGAGCAAGATCAAGAACAACAACTCCTTCATGTAACCAGGCTTCATGTCGGCCCAGACGTCGCAACTCCGCCGTGCAAAGCCTCTGCCAAGCTCTCTAAATCAATTCTCAAGCTTTCTTACCTCAAGACTCTCTCACTCTTCAACTGTTTTCTATCACCTACTGATTCAGTCACTCTCCCTCCATATCTGTTCACCAATTCATCTTCGTTAGAGCAACTGGTGATCAACTCAAACCCGGGACTCACCGGTGAAATTCCTCCAACGATCGGAAACTTGGGGAACCTTCGAGTTCTCAGCTTGTCACAGAACGACATCCATGGTGCAATACCAAAAGAACTAGGTAGTCTTGGGAAACTAGAGCAGCTGGACTTAAGCTACAATCATCTCACTGGCCTGATACCAAGTGAGATTGGTGGGTTAACTAGTTTGGGGATTCTTAATCTTTGCTCTAACAAGTTAGAAGGAGAAATCAGTTCTTCTGTAGGAGAACTGAAATCATTACAAAAGCTAGACTTGAGCAACAACAATCTCTCCGGCTGTATCCCTTCAGAAGTAGGAAAGATGAACAAGTTGGTCCTGCTTGATTTAAGCTACAACTCATTGACAGGACCAATTCCAGAGACATTATCAGGTTTAAAGGAGCTGCAATACTTTATGATGGAGAGAAATCCCATTGGTTCTACCATACCTGTCTTTCTTAAAGAACTCAGTAAGCTTGTTGTTGTTGACTTCTCAAACTGTGACTTATCCGGACCAATACCACCATTCCTTGGTTCTCTGTTCAATCTCACTGCATTATCATTGGACAAAAATAAGCTCAATGGTTCTGTACCACCAAGTCTAGGGACTCTACCAAAACTTGGTCAGCTGAACTTGAGCCAGAATCAATTGAGTGGAGACATAACATTCTCAGATGAGTTTGTGAACAGGCTTGGAACGAGACTTGACGTTAGGGACAACAAGGGTCTGTGTACAGGCCTGCAGAAGTACAGCAACCCATCACTCTACCTTGAAGCTCCACCTTGTCTTGGTGCAGGAACAGCTAATAAGTCTAGAAACAGGTCTGGCTTGCAGGAATCTGGAGTCGATGGTGATGGCAAATCAACTCAGGGAGATAGAGGTAGTAGTAATACCAAGCATATTATCGTTGCTCCCCTTAGGAGTGATAGACTAGTGTTGTATCTTGTCACTTTTCTTATATTGACATGATTTAATCCTTCTTCAAGAAAATTTGTATTTATGTTAGAAAATCTAACTTTTCATATCACGTAATAACATTTTGCATATAATTTTTACAGTAAGGGAACCTTTGGTTTAGAACTTTTTATGTCGCTAATGACATTTTGCATACCATTTTACAGTTATGAAAAGCTTTAGGAAAAGGGCAAGAGATTGAGTTGAATCCTGATTGCTATATTTCTCTTTTTAAAGGATTGAAGATAGAGGAAAGTAGTTTCTCTGTATTTGATTGGAGTACATGAAGACCGAGGAAAGTGCAACAAATAGTGCGTATTTTAAATGTTCGTAATTTTATTTTAGTTTCGTTAGATATTGAGTTTCGTAAGTTTTAAACCCTAAACCCTTTTTTAATTACATAAAAAATTTAAAATTTTATTTTTATTTATGCAACTTTAATTTTAACTTTTTTATTTGAATACTTTCTAATATAATTATATTTTTAAAATTTTAATATATTTTTAAAAATTATTAAAACATAAATATTAAATTCTATTTTTATTTTATTTTTTTAAAATTTTAATTTTTAATTTTTATTTTTATAAAGTTCAATTATGAATATTTAAAACGCGTCTATAGTGACGCAGCAGTGTTAGCATAAATAAATGCAGTAGATAGTCTTCTAATTCATGTCTGTACCTTTCTATCCAAAACAGTAAACATACAGTATGCTTGACTCGATGCCAACTTTAGTAGATCAAAATTCGAAGTTTCGAACCAATGGCGCTGCTTTAGGACAACCCTCCGGCCCTCTTTAAGCATGACCCAGGAGAAGATGAGAAAAGTATAAACAAAGCGAAATAGCCCCTTATACAAAACTCAATAAATTTTTTTAAATATTTTACAAAAAATTTTAAAAGATTTAAAAAAATAACAAAATCCTTTACATAGTAAAATTTTACAAACATAATAACTTTCAAACATCTCAAATTTCTTCATCTACTGACTGTTAATTTAACAAATGGGTCCTACAGAAAAAAGATAACTTTTTACTATTTTCCAACAACGATAAATATCATATCCGATGATTAACATCAAACATTGTTAATTTGACATACGTCAACTGTAATCGAATCAATTTTTTGAAAGTTTAATAATTCTTTAGAAGGTATAACGAAGTTATTTTATTAAAAAAACACATATTCCTACTTATAAGAACCAAATATTAATAAAAATTAATTATGTTTGCAGCACGTGCCCCAACTGGTAATTATGGAAACTAAACAATTACGATTACACTAATATTGATTAATCATTAACTATTAATAATGACTAATATTATTAATATTAACTATTTATGATTAGGAAAACTTAGATATAAAGTTAGAGTCATAATCAATTCTAAATATTAATATGGTGATAATTAATAAATTATAACTTAAGTTAATTTCAAATTATAAACATGATTTATTATCAAATAAAAGTAATTATATATTTATCAATACATTAATTGACAAAAATAATCATGCACTTAAATGATTAAAATAAGAATATTCATGACAACGCAAGACATGTGGGACACCATATTTTCCTTTTCATTTTGTGATTCCTCTCATCTTTAAAAAGGAAAAGTTAGCGCAAAATTTTTTTCCAAATCACCTACTTTCCGTGAGACAAAACACAGAGTAGATAACTACCAAGCAAACATAAGTAACCTATTATTCTTATGCAATAAGTCAGTCCCACTGGAAAAGGAAAGTCTGTCTCCTTTGATGATAAAACCCACTGCAGGTAGACCGCAACACAAAAGCAATAAAACATCAGTATGACAAATTTCAAACTTCTTACATATTTTAGAAATGCAATTTACGGGCATCACATTTTGCTGATACTCAGAGAAAAATCACATATCATAAACTTAATTTGACCTTATAGTGTATCTCATTTTTCCTAAAACCAGAGGCCAAGTTTCGTAAGCCATTGTATCATTATATGCAGCAAACTATCTTCTCAACAAGTGACCATCAATTATGTAGAATTTATGACTTCCAACACTATTGAGATGCTTTCTATCAGATCGACACAGCCTTGAAATCATCAATATGGAGATTTTGAAGCATAATCACCTATAGATTTTGCGATTAGAACTACACAGTTTTTGGATTCAGTCGAAAATCAAGATTTATTATATTCCCTACACCTAAAAAGTAAGCTGAAGTAAGATTCTAAACTTGCTAGTTGGTGAAATAATTGAGCTTCAGAAACTATCTACCACTGTTGATCTGCTTCCAAATCTCAACTAAAAGAACACCAAATAAAACCCTTCAAAATTCTCCAATCCATACAGAAGAGGAACCGGGAATTATAAAAATAATTAAAATTAAAAGAAACAGGAGAGCCTTGTTGAAGAAGATCTGAGCGCTGCAGAGAAGAATGTGGAGAAGAATATAGACATAGGTAACGTGCCTTATTTAGTTTCGTATCCTGATCCACCATTGCTGGAGAGAACGAACAGCACAGAAGCAAAAGTATGTTCTCTGCAGATTAAGCGGAGCGTTTTATATTCACATTTAATATTTTAAAATTTTTATTTTAAAATTTAAAAGTATAGAAAATTTTATTTATAATTTTATTATTTATTTTGTAAATAAAATATGAAATTATAAAAGTATTTAAAAAAATTATTTTATAAGTATTTTCAGACAATCACTAGTTCACTACGATTTGGTTGTTTGAATTTAAGAAGAGAAAGAGAGTCAAGCAAGGTCGCTGATTTTTCCCTCTTTTTATCATTTTTTAACTATTGTTTGACTGTTGAGTGCTGTTGTTAGTCGTAGACTTCCTATACCGATGGATATTTGGACTTGGCCTGTTGCAGTAATTTGGCCTACTAAAACCAATGAGACTTAGCTCCATATGGGCTTTCGGAATCTGAAGAAGCCCACCTCTTCTGTGACCCATTTTGGTAGAGAAGCTACTAACTCTTAAAAATATTTTTTAAAATATTTTTTGTCATTTCATGCAGGTAACGTGTTCTATTTGTTTATGCCAAATTCATGATTAAACGACAATGGTCTCTGAATGATTCACTTGGAGATTGCGGTTCAATTCAATTATTTTTATCTCATGCATCACGGAATCCAATCTGCATCTTTGTTAATGCTTCATTATGCTAATCAAGAAAATCAATTGTAAGAAAATAAGATTACAATGGATCTTCCGTCACAATTTATACCACCTCTTTTCTTACATATACTTTTTTTCCCAGCGTAAATCATGAAATCGTGAGATTTATTTGTTAACCATTTACCATGAAGAGCAGAGATTTGCGTGGAGAAACAGTGTAATCGATTCATACAGTACTTCGCCATTCTGGATGGCAACCAGCTGTGATTGTTTTGAACAGGTAGAAGGTGTTTTTTTCTACTGAAGTACAATACAGAAACATCAAGGGGCAAGATAAGGCCTTGTTTCTTCGCCACCCTTTTTTTTTTCCTCTTATCTCCTGATGCATAATTACTTAGTGTTCAAATTCAAATTTTCAATATAATAAATAAAGAAAAAATGGTTTTGTTTTTCTAGGGTTGAGGAGTGAAGTTGTATGGATTACGAAGCAGTGTTGGAGAAGCCATTGCTCACACCCACCTTGAAAAGCTGATCCTGAGAAACAAATTTCTATTATGTTTTCCTCTACAATTTGTTGTTTTATTTTTTGTCTTCGTGCGACTGCTGTGGACAAAACTGGCCCACCATCTCCTTATTAGTTTTCTTCAACACCTTATATTAATCAGTACAATTTCCTTGCCCACACTCTCTTCTGCTAACTCATATTCTCTTCGCTCTCAGCAAACTTTAGAGGTCTGCCTTCTTTCTCTTTACCTCTCAATCTTTGATTCGATCTTTTCATGTTGTCGTTGTTGTTGTTGTTAGCTGTTTGATCTTCTATAACTAGTAATTGGTATTCAAGATTCCTGTTGCTCAACTAGTTTTGCTGATTTAAGTTGTTTAATCTTGTACTATGAAATCTCCTTTGATCAAAATTTCTCGGTTTTAACTTAGTGCAGTGTGTGTGTGTGTTTTTATTTAATAATAATGAACTGCTGTTTTTCTTTCCAAATGATCTGGTTTTTATGAGAAAAATTGTTCCTTTGTGCAGGCATGTATGTGTAAAGATTATTACTTAGTATCAGGTTGCTTGCCATTTTTGTAGATTTTTTTAGGTAGAGATCTTTTGTATATGCCTATCATATGTTTTCTTTATTCATTTCTGCCCAAGAAATCTTTGTTGTTATTATTTGTCTAAGATATCTTAGGCTGTGATTACTGTTATAGATTGTTGGGGGGCCAAGGCCAAACTAGCAAATCAAGATGAGTGCCATGATCACCAATGTTTCTGAATACCAGCCTCTTGCTAAGTTGAGGCTGCCAAAGATGGTTTACGACTACTACGCCTCTGGTGCGGAGGATGAGTGGACTCTGGAGGAGAACAGAGAAGCTTTCTCAAGAATTCTGTAATTTATTTCTTGTGATTACTTCTTATTACTCTTCTTGTCTTGAATTCAGAAAGAAGTTCACGGCTTTGTCCTATCAGTTCATAAGCAATACATAATCATCTGACTCTGAGTGCAGATATAATTTGAGCTTTTCAACCTCTGTAGCACCTAATGCCTAGGCATACTAATCAGAAGCTTTTCGTTCTTTACTAATCAGAAGGTTTCATGTTGTTATCATAGAGTCCATATTTCTGGGCATGCAATTGTATTCTTTGCTTAAAATAAATCGAAACATCAATCAATCTTTGTTTTGATATCATAGTGAGACTGATTGCTTGGTATTTTTAATGTAGTTTTCGCCCACGTATACTCATTGATGTGACTAACATTGACATGACAACCACTGTTCTGGGATTCAAGATATCTATGCCCATCATGGTTGCTCCCACTGCCTTTCAAAAGATGGCACACCCTGAAGGTATTATTATCTTAGTCGTTTATCCATCATTTTGCGAGTCCTGTCTCAAGAACTCATTAGCTGTTATCAAGTCCTTGTCTCTTTATTACGTTCAAATTAGCTGTTACCATGTGCATATTGTCTTGATATCATATACCGTCAAAATTAAACATTTATGTTGGAGTGGCATTCTCTGTTAGTGCTATTTAACAGTAAAGATGGCATCTAATGGAAAGTTGTTTCATTGTATCAGGAGAATATGCAACAGCAAGGGCAGCATCTGCTGCTGGAACTATCATGGTCCGTTGCTACTAGCATGCTCCATAAATATACCCTTTTCGAGTAGCCAAAGATAATACTTTACAGTCAATTTATAACTAGCTTCCTATTTTTTCAGTCTTAACTTATGTGCAGTAGTCATTGTATCCCATTACTTATTCACACGTCTTATGCTGCTGAATCGTGTTTTCTGCGTTTGTGCTTGGTGAATTATGGTTTCTCTATTTTCTTCTAGACATTGTCGTCATGGGCTACTTCTAGTGTTGAAGAGGTCGCCTCAACTGGCCCAGGAATACGCTTCTTCCAGCTATATGTAAATAACCTTGCTTAATTATGACAATCATTATCTCTTTTTTATGATTAAAGAACCCTTATTTGAACTATATACGATTTAATCTGAAGGTGTACAAGGACAGGAATGTTGTTGCGCAGCTTGTTAGAAGAGCTGAAAGAGCTGGCTTCAAGGCTATTGCTCTCACAGTTGATACTCCAAGACTTGGCCGTAGGGAAGCAGACATCAAGAACAGGTGTGTGTCAGGCAGTTGGTTGCCAATTTGTTTTGTCATTGCATGTTTGGCAAATGTTATCTGCATAAGATCTTTGAACGTAAGTCTAGTTTGATAGTAAATTATGAAGTTAGTTGCCTGCTTTGTTATATTTTTGGTTATCCAGTCCTAAAACCTTTCAGCCTTACATTAAGTTGAGCCTAGTGAAGCACTGGGTTTGGGAATAGGTGTGCTGCTCTCTAGGTTTTGACTTGATAAACGTCCCATCCAAATGAATGTCTGCCTTGTGACTATTTCTTCTACTAAACTTTGGTACTTATCTTTTTGAAGTGTACTTATTTTTGGTTGACATGATTTTGACAGGTTTGCACTACCACCGCATCTGACACTCAAGAACTTTGAAGGGTTGGATCTTGGAAAGATGGATAGGGTGAATAATGAATAACCAATCACTCATTTCCTCCAAAAAGAAAAACAGCCAATTACTTAAAATTCCCTTTTGAAAATGTTCTGATGTAACAGTATTTTGTGTATTGTAGACAAATGACTCTGGTTTAGCATCATATGTTGCTGGCCAGATTGACCAATCCTTGAGCTGGAAGGTATGTAATTCTTACAACTTAAAAAGCTAAATTCCTTACTACAAATCTTCTGAGTGTGCAGAGTAATGTATCATGTTGCATTTTAATCTTAATTTCCTGCGGATGTGTTTGTAGGACGTCAAGTGGTTGCAATCAATAACCTCCATGCCAATTTTGGTTAAAGGAGTTATGACTGCTGAAGACAGTAAGGAAACAACTATGCCTTGTTAACTGTTTTCGTTCTTACATTATATTGTTTTTAATCACCATGAGTTTTACAATCATGCAGCAAGGTTAGCCTTGCAGTATGGAGCAGCTGGTATTATCGTGTCCAACCATGGAGCTCGCCAACTTGACTATGTCCCAGCAACTATTAGCTGCCTTGAAGAGGTATTTCTGATGTTGGTGTTTTTCTTTCCCCTGTTATACTAAAGTTCAACAAATTTTTAGTATGCTTCTGGTAAAGATTTAAACCTTCATGTCACTTAGATTGCTGCCGTGGTTATTCTAACCTTATTTGCAAATTTTGTTCCATACAAAATGCATCTTGTTAGAAAGGTTTGCTCAGACTTCTTGAAATTATTTAACTTCAGGTTGTCAAGGCTGCACAAGGCCAGGTTCCCGTGTTTCTGGATGGTGGAGTTCGCCGTGGTACAGATGTCTTCAAGGCCTTAGCTCTTGGAGCCTCTGGTATTTTTGTAAGTAACTATAGAACCCTTCCGCACAAGAACATTTGCTGCTTAGCTCCTGAGCTCCATTGCATCCTAATCCTAACTACTGCTGACGCACAGATTGGAAGGCCAGTTGTTTTCTCACTAGCTGTGGATGGTGAGGCTGGTGTTAGAAAGGTGCTTCAGATGCTTCGTGATGAGTTTGAATTGGCTATGGCATTGAGCGGTTGCACTTCACTCAAGGACATCACTCGCAACCACATTAGAACTCCTTCAGACCCCCGCACTATGGCCAGGTTATAAATAAAATCACTATAAGCGCACTGGAACTCCCAATCGGGCAAGAAGACTGAGGAATTATTCTGCCTACAGGGAGTACTGTGTACCAGATTAAAACTTTGAGGATTGTGAAAACTTATTATTTTTAAACCGCATCGTCGGTACCAGTTACTGTTATTGTTATTGGTCTATAATGCATGTAGTTTTACTTTCTCGTCATGCCATACACCTAGCAATTTGACCAATAAAATGTTGATTCTCATAAGCAAAATATTTTCATTGTATTCTAATGTCCAGATTATAAATTGTCAATAATATCTTCTATCTATTTCTTTCTTCAAGCATCTAAAGATATTTGTTTCTCACTGTTCCTCATTACAGAAACTTTTCAAATTGACAAAAGGCTTCTAGTTACTTGGAGAAAATTGGGAATGTGTGAAAAATATGAAGAATATGAACATCAACAATGTCAAAAAGAGTTACTTGCATGGAATCCTTAGTTTGAATTCAGCCTCTTCTAGTTCTTTTTTTTTTGAAGGGATAAGAATTGACCAGTTTATGATATCTGATTTGGGATTTGGTGCGATTTTTTTTTTTAGCTCAAAAGAAAGGTCATGCGAAAATTATCATCCAACACAAATTATCTTATTCCTCCACGCCTTTTGCCTTTATTTTCATGTTGTTTCCTTCTCCAATAAGTTGGATAAATTTTATACGAAGTTCTTAACTACATAAACATTAAGTTTTATTTTTCATATCTAGAGCTCTTCTCTGAAAATGGGTAATTGATAACGGGTGATTTCCCCTGACGTGTTATTTGAACCAAATTCAATCTGGTAAGAAAACTTCAGCTTGTGTTTTTCAAGTACAATCCAACTTAAGCAGAAAAAAAATCAACTTAAACACACAAGCATATATATATATGTAAAACTTGATTTGTGTATAAAATTAACGCAACTCCAACTGAGAATTCTGTAAGTAAACATTTTTCTATATGAACCTTTATATTTGACATATGCATATATGAATCATTTGACAAAGAACAGCAGATACAAACCAGTGATATATTATATTTCAGCATGAATCTGCAGTAATTTACATTTCAAATGAGGCTGTCGTCACACACTTCTTCTTTCAAAAAGAAAAGTCAAATTCTCAACATTTGCAAGCTTGCTTGTTTATAACGTTGTAAGGAGAAGCTTCAATAACCCTCGTCTTCCTCTTCTCTAGAAACCTCTGTAGCGATCTCTTCATGGAAAGCCCAGAAATCCTAATCTGGGGTTGCTGCATGAAGTCACCATGCGGCGTCGAAGGAGGTGTCGGAGAAGGGGATGGTTCCTCTTGAAACATGCCACCGCTGCTGCTAAGCTTCATGCTCTTGCCCATTTCTCTTCTCTGTGCCATGCTGATTATAGCTCTTGCCTGTGAACGGAAAAGTCAGACGACAAAATGTTAGCTTTTTCAAATTTTACAATGAATGAAAAGATTATAACCAAAACACGGTTTCTACGCTGAAACTTTGGAAGAATTTTGTCAAAAAGAATTGGAAAAGGAAAGGAATACCATTTCATGTTTAAAACAAGGTCAAAGAAGTTGGTTTAGTAAAAATAAATAATAAGACCAAATATATCTGTGATTCTATTTGATAATGGTTTTTAAAGAATAATCTGTTGTCTCAAGAACATCCATAGTATAGAAACGTACATATTGAATTTTTAAAGACCTAAAATCTTTATTGTTCTAAATTTTCCAATAATTAGTGTGAAAGCTACTTGAAACTCTCCTGTTATATCCAAATGTGGCTTTTTATCCACATTCTTTAAATGTATAGATTCTTACTCCTCTATAATAAATTATTCATTGATTCTTTTTCTCTTACTATAACTTTTTTTGTTATTTTTTATTCATAGTATTGATATATCTTATTCTTAAACTCTTATATATGGTGCTGATCGGATCCATATTATGCCATTTTGATCTCTTCAACTTTTGGCACCATATATTTTTTCCTCATAATATTAGTTTATACTAATATATCAAGTTATTATATAATAAAATTCACAATTTCAATTTTTAAGTAAAAATCTGATTTTTAATTTCATCTCGTCATAAAGATTGCAATAAAATTGCGGTTATTTTTGTCTGATTTTCAAGCCATTCACGTGAGAATAGTCCCATAATGAATAATAGGTTTGAGTGGGTGTTAGATGAATTAGGCACGTTTACTTCAATATTTAAGTTTTTGGGCGTTAAGCTCTACTTAGTTGAAGGTGAAAACAAAGGTAGATAGATTACAAGCTCTTGAGGATGAGTGTGAGAATAATCCTTTACTTAATAATAGATTTTATTTCAATAACTAGCTTTTAGAGTTCTGTCCAATTTGTTCAACAATTGTGTATCGCCCAATTCATTTAACCATTTGATTTTAGTTTATTCTTAATAATTCGTCATAATTTTATTTGATTTTGAATTCCTTCCCACATAATATGCAATATTATATATATGATATAGAAATACGATTCAATATAGTAAGCAAAAAATAACGCACATGGTGTCAAAAATAGAGTCCAAAGTTATCTAAATTAACAACAAATAGACCAATAAAAGTTCTAAATCATAGTACGAAGGTGAAATTCAACAAAAAATTTATAGCAGGTAAATATAATTTATTTTGATGCAGTAAGATCGAAGGTGTCAAATTGGTTTTCCACCTAATTGGCTATTAACCAAAACAAAAAGTTCAAAATTATGGAAGTAATTTGATTACATGCTCGATGACGACTATTGAATTCCGAACTAAAATTATTCTGGAAATCTGCGATTAAATTCCAGTACCTGAATATCGGTAACATCACAGACGAAAACTCGATCTCCATAAACTAAAGTCATTTGTTGCTGCGATTGCTTCAGATGCTTCTGCTGCTGATCGAATTTCTGTGGTCTCAATGATGTTTCTGCAGTGCCATTGCCTGCAAAGCTTGTGGAAGCATCGGTAATTCCTCCGAACCGAAGGCTGAGCTCTGTATCACAGAAACTTTGATCCCTATCCATCTGGTCTGTACTCTCCTTTAGCTAGATGTAATCCTGAAGAATTTGTTTTAGTTGCTGTTGTTGTTGTGTTAGAAGTTTTTTTTTTTTAATTTGAGCTTGGTTTGAAGATAGGAGAAGGAAAAGAAGTTGGTCGTCCTTTTATATAGAAAGACAAATAGTAGGAGATGAAAGAAGAAAGTAAAAAAAAAAGCGCACGAGGATCACGCGCTTTCGTTTTGCAGGAAGATTTGTGTGCTTGTAGCGTTAATTCCGCAGCCCAACTAAAAACCAAGTCGGCGTATGAACCGGGTCTACGACTTCATTAATTATCATGACGTAGACTGGTCTTGGTTTGGTATGATTGCTTACATTATCAGCCCTTAAATTAAAATTTTTATGCAGTCTCGCCCTTTTGTTATCTGTTTTATGTATTTCAACGTTTCAATTCGAATCAGTAAGTAAAATAAGAGTATCTTTTTCACGAAAAGGATAGAGACACTGTTTTTTTAGATCACTTTTGGAATTAATTTATAGTCAAAATAATTTTTAAATCTAATATTTTTTATTAGATATAAAAAATTATAAATTAAATATATTTATACAATTTTAGCTTAATTAAATTAAAATCGATATGTATTCAGTTACTTGATCAAAATAATAAAAAAATTTAATACATAAAATTTAGAATTTTTTTTTATCATTTTGATTGAGTGGTCGAAATAGAAAGCAATTCATAGTTCGATTTAACTGAAATTTCGTACGTATATTTTTAAATTATATTTTTTTATATTTAATGATAGAAATTTATTAGAGATTATTTTCCATCATAAATTGGAGATAGTGTGTCTTTAAAAAAAGAGTAATTCTATCATTCCACGTAAAACAAACTATATTAACTAAAAATAGTTATTTGAAACTCAAATTAGAACAAAAAAAAGAAAACTCTTCTAATATATACAATTTGTCAGGATAAGCAACACTAAAAGAGTAATTATTTTTTATTAATTTTTTTATATTTCTTATAACTTGTTTTCTAAAAAATTGCTCTTAAAAAATCACTGTACATAAAATTAGTTTTTGTAAAAAAATTATACTTTAATTCCAAATTAGGTATATATCTGATAGCTAATGTTTGGAAGAGTTTGAAAACTTTTTGGTATCCATAAATTCAGATACAGGCTTTCGATAATGAACCATTTCGATACGGACGTGGTACAACCGAATACAACTTGCCAAGCGGCCGCAAAAACAATTTCCAGCCCACAATTTTCTTCTTCTTATTATTATCTACGCTTTTCTAAAACGACACGTTTATTTGTTGTTACTTGTTACTCGCCCGACATCACAGATGCACATGGAGCTTGTGAATGTTGCAAGTAGCTGTATTTTCAGTAAATTCTGCGCTAATTTTTATTTTATTTAAATTATATACTTTACATAATTTTAGCAATATAAATTAAGTATATATATATTTTTTATTTTTTAGTTAAAAATTCGAAATAATTTTTTTTTAAAGGTAGTTTCTGATAAGATTTCAGTACCCAAAACGACAAAATAGTGTGGAGGTTTTTTTAAGTGGTTTGCTAACATCATGAAAGTCATTATTTTTTCTAATGCATAGTTGGTCATTAAAAAAAAAAAGAAGAAAAACTAAAGAACTTAGGTCCAGCACAATGGAAAATTGTAAACTCATGCATTACACGCCCTTTAAAGTTTGATTTAATTAATCCTTTTTCAAAAAATAGACGGAGAGTGAGAGAGGCTTTGATGTAGTTTTAAACTGATAAAAGTACAGGATTTACAGGTAAAGTTATGAACCTTTATTTGAGACGCATAATTTGATATCAACACATGGAGAACGAAGACTTGTGCAATGTTCTACTCGGCTAGATTATTAGAAAGTTGTGAGATTGTCCTCCAAGCACATATAGCCTTTTCTTGCCTACCACTTTAGAAGCAAGCAGATGACCGAAAACTTCAAACCAATTCTTTTAAATTTTTTTAAAGTGATTTCATTGAAATCTTTGATTGAAACGTGCTACTCAACACATTGACAAAGATGCATTCTTTTAGTTTGAAAACAAAATAAAAAAATTAATTAATTAAGAGTTTACAATAAATAGTACTGTTTGAAATGAATTTAAATTTTTATATCTTAAAAAATTGTGAGCTGATATAAGATTTTAATTCTTTTATATAGTTAGAAGTTAACTTAAAAATAATTTTTATAAAAAATTAATTATAAGAGTAAAGAAAATATACTTTAAACTATTACAGCATTACGTCATGTTTGACTTGCAGAAAGTTCATTAGAACACCATTTTTACCTTATTAGTTTGAAGTATAAGCACTACCATTGCTGTGCATATGTTTTCATATATTTTTAATCGAGAACGAGTGCCAAAGACGAACACATAATTTTTTCTTATTAAAATTACAAAATACTTGAATTAGGAGAGTGCAGAATGCCTGTAACAAGGGTAGGAGGGGAAGTGCAATAAGTTAGATAAGAGTTACTGCCGTAAGTAAAACTGTTTTTGATATCTTTAGTTTCTCCGAATGACGGCTGGCTTTACCAAGAATTCATAAAGGAGATGGTTAAGTGTCAAAAACAAAAACCAATTTGCGTGGTGCCAGAGGATTACCAGATGGAGCCGTATCTACAGGTAGTCGAGCTTTATTTAATCACGTGTTGGTTTCTTTCTATCCGACTCCTTCAAAATAACAAAGTTTAATGAAGCAATCCGCAACCAGAACAAGTTTGGCTGGAAATAAATCTTGGAGACAACCCAGAGTGCTAAGTAACGTTGACATCTCAACCAAAAGAAATAAACATTCTGTCAAAATTTAGACAGCAGAAAAGTGCCAGTTTACTTGAAGATTTCACTGAACAATAAACGAAGACCAACACTGCCTCATGGTATAAAATACAATTTCACTGATATAAGACTAAAACTTTATTTAATAAAGTAAGAAGACCAACAATTAACTACACCATTGAAAAAAGAAGATTTAACCAAGACATATGCAAAATATCTTTACAAAAAAACTAAAAGCTTAAAGCTAAACATTAGGCAAGTTTTAGTGCTGTGCACTTGCAGAGAACAATTTGCAACAAGAGAACAAATTCGAAATGTTAACAAGGACAAGGACAGCTTTCTACCTTACCTTTCAGATATTGCTGGTTTAATACATCAATGGACATACGATTCACTTGATTTTTAACCTCTAGAATTAACTTCTTGAAAAGCTGAAGAAGAAGCTGACATTCTGCTCTGTGGATAGAAGTGGCAAAAACAAACCAATGAAGAAACTGACAGCTGGATAAGATGCAATTCTTGTATCTTCATCAGGAACTTGTCCTCATGCACGTTGTTGTGGATAAGTATCATGTATCACGCAAAAAATATACAAGACGTTTTTGCACTTCCAGAATGTATAATTAGCACAATACTGACAGAAGGATGACCCATAAAACTGATGGCAGGCCGCAAAACACCAAGCATATCTACAGTTAAACTTCAACAACAAATGTACTGAGCAAGACTAAAGGCAAGAAAGATCAATTAGACTGAGTTACTTTGTACTGCTAACAAGGGCATATGACTGAAGTACTGACGCTAAAGTTAAGGCCACAATGTCATCTTACAAATTCACTATCATCCTTCAAGGCAATTAGTAATCATAACAGCAAGAAGCAACTAGGCAACTTAAGCCTGATTTCTTTCCCTTTGGTAAGTTTGCAAAAAAAAAAAAAAAAAGAACCATTGACAGATCCCAATAACAGCATTGCAGGAGTTATATTTCTGCTGATTTTGTTAACAGTCAACTACCCCAGATCATGCATAACTTAGTTCCTAAGTGTACATTATCTTATTTGATGATTCCTTGATCTCCTGTTTCCACGAAATTATAGCAACGAATCCATAACAATATATACATAGCAGTAAAAAATTAGCTATAACATATCTATTGAATCCCAAACTAAATTGGTGATCTCTGTTGAAACGAACTGAAAGCGAACATAATCACTTATGACTCAATCTGCAGTAAATTTCTCCCTGCAATTTTATCAAAAAACAATAGACTGGAGAGGAAAGAAAATTGTACCAAGAAACATTGACAATGTATAACAGCTTCATATACAAATACGATAACCTTACAAACATCAAGACCATGGCCAGTTAGCTTCTTTCCACATACACCACCTACTTTTACCAAGATCATTCTCATCACTCATTGCGATCCTGAAAGGACAGCACAACTTTTGATCACGTACCAAAGCATCCTCTCTGTATGCTGGGTTCGTATATCTTGGGTGCTGGATAAATGCCACTTTTTTCCACCAAAGTTTGAGGGCCTGGCAGATGAATACAGGAAATGGTTTTTAGGATCTTTATAAATAAGAGTAAAATAGTGGACATAAAACTAATTCTGCTACATTTAGTAGTATAAGAGCAGGAGAAAATGAGTCTATCACATTACTTGAAATAAGCAGAGGTTCATCACTATTTTTCAGAAAGGCAATGCACATTGTTTTGTGCATGTGCGCATAAAAGATTGATACAAATGAAAGTGAAGCACTTTTTTCTTTATGTACATATCAGAACTGGAATAGCGAAAAAGGCACAACTAAGAATTTACATGGATTTTCTCTCAAGTTGAAGATCTGAAGCATTCCTCTATGCAAGAGATTGAAATTAATAATCTCAGCAGCCGTACCTAAACTACTATTGAGTATTGATAAGGGAATTTCTAGTTGCATTTCAACTTTAGGCAATATATTCAGAAGTAGAATTGGAATAAAGCATAACTGTATGTCAAGCATAATTCCCATAAGCAGCTACCATCATGATATAAAATAGAATGAGGAAAAAAGCACATACACTAAAGTATGTTGATAATTATTATGAATAAAAGAACTTTGTAGTCAATGATAATCAATGACAGCAATACTAAACCTATATTAAGACTTCAAAGACAGAAATAATGTAATTTGGTTATAACAACCTGCCAGTATATCCATATTGCAACTTTATGGGGCATCAACCAGAAATATACAGCATGGTTAAGTAAATGCGAAGATGCATGCACCCTCTTGGAGCTCAAAGTAGCAGTAAAATAATTTCCTAGTGTGGGGTGTTGAACTGATATTGCAAGGAAAAGGTCTTCTCCAGGTGCATCAGCCCGAATATTCCAATTTCCAAGCATATCCTGCAGCCATCATCGAACTATAACCAGAATGATAGAAGACTGACAAAAAACAATGAAAGAAACTAATAGAACATAGCCATTCAATCATTTTAACTAAACAAGTAGCTTTGGAATCTAGAAGGTCCTACCATGAAGGGGCTGACATGCAATGGCTTTGCAACCAAATCTGCCTTTGGGTCAAATAGGAATAATACTCGCTCCCCCCAAGGCGTATTCGTGACCTACCAATCAAAAAACAATTGCATCCATCTGTTAATAAACATTTACCAGTGTCCCTCTCTATCATCTATCCACAAGCAAATTTACCTCCGCAATGCACAATTTTAGTTTGACAGCAGCATCTTTCTTGCCATCTTCCCCTTGGTCGAAATCGTAGCAGTAGTAAACACTAAGTGGATTTTGCTCATATCCAACACTCTTCGGAATCGTTAGTAAATACCTGAAATTTCACTACTTCAACGAACTTGGTATTAACAAACAATTTGCAGTATCAAATCCCTACACGCTTAGCAAAAACAGATATATTCCTAATATGGATTTAGAAAAGAAACAGCGGTAGAGATTGATTGATTACACTGGGCCAGTAGTAGCGGCAACATGGCGAGCTTCTGCTGCAGAGAATCGAGAATTCTTCGCCTGTGGAGATTGATCGAGGTCTACCAACGCGTACCGCACGGGGTACTCGAACGAATGCTCCACTGGTAGCCGGCGCGCGTGCCGCACGATCCCTTCGTACAACCGCACGCCGTTCTCCTGCAGCTGAGATCCAGAGATTGAACGAGAAGAGAAGATTAGATAGAAGAGGTAACGAACGAGGAGAACGAGAGAGAGAAAGGAAGAAGTTATCAGTGTTGATGCCACAACGGCGAGGAGAGAGAGTGCTTCCATTGCTGCAGCTCTCTCTCTCTCTCTCTCTGTGTGCGTGGGGCCGGTGTGCGTTGAATCGATGTTGGTTGGTTTGTTAGATTCCACGTTAGAACTAACTGCTGATTTAAATGGGCGAAGTAGGCCTGCAGCAAGGCCAACTTTCTATGATCCAACAGTTGTTAATGCACTGGTCCAGCCCATCCGCCAAACCTCGATCTTAACGTTTACTTAGAAATCTCACCAGCCATCATAACCGCTCAATGGAGACACAAATGAACAATACGTAAATCCAGCGGTATATACTTTCATCCTACGGTGCTCTCATCTACATAAGTTTCTGCAATGTGGGACCGTGAGGGACAGTGTCGATTCCAACAAGGCTTCAAAACAGAAAAACAGAGCCTCACAAAAGTTTTCCTTCATTCGCTTTCCCTTCCTCGACTGCTCCGCCCCTCTCAACGCTCTCTCACCCAACCTTGTTACAAATTTTATTCACCATTTATATCAGCAACAACTCTCTCCACCACCACCATCTCTCTCTTTTTCTCTTTCGATTTATCTTGTTGTGAATGGCAGTGGCGTTACAGATGGCTGCTCTCTTGCCGGCGTCCTCCGGTTCGACCAATTCAAACAGGACTAAGTTTGGATCGGTGGTGTTTAGATCTCAAGCAGGTCTGCATTTATCATTGTAACGGTGTTATCTATTTGTTTTCAGATGCTGAAATGCGTAAGAATTTTCAGTTTTCGGATTTAAACAAATATTATTTGCTAATTTGTAAGTAGTTTAGTGATATCCTGAAGGAAAGTTGGTAAACTTATTCGTGGAGTGTGGATCTGAGGCCGGTTATGTTTTGTTTTTTTCTTTTTCTTTTTCCTATTTTATTTTTTGGGTTACAGGAAGGAAAGGAAATGTGTTGGGCAGATCTGAAGCTGCGTTCTCTGGTGCACCAAAAGCAAGACCAAGGAGCACGAGAATTGTCGCTGACGCTGTGGCGGTAATGCACCGTAAACGAATATGTGAATGTGCTCGAGTTTCTTTCATTCCAGTTACCTCATCAACTGTGAGTCCCTTTTTGCCTAATTACTGGATTCTAATGTGATACTTTCTGCAGACCAAAGTTGATGCTGCTGCAAGCTCTGCTGACCCAAAATCTGGGTAATATGATCCTTTCTGTTTTGTTATGTCGATCATCAGTAGCTGCCAGCCTGCCAGATGTATATCCTGAAAAATATCATACCCTTGTTAATGAGTTTCTATTGATCATCAAGAGTTATCGTTAGTTCAGTATTACATTATGATATTACTTTAGTGAATTCATTCTAGAGTTAATATGGTTTGACTGTAGCTGTTATAATTTGTTTACAACAAAATAATAGGAGTTATGTTGGTCTAGTGCAATCATTAGGAGAAACAAAAAGGGAAAGTTCTTGTTTTTTTAAGAACCCAGTTGTGGCTGATCTTCTTAGAAAAAATAAATTCAACGCTTGCTGGTTGCTTTAGGAAGTTTTGCATTTGTTGCTTGTTTAACACTGATAATCCTCAGAAGCGTGAATATGTGGAGGTTCAGCAGCCCCACTGCAGTAATAATGTGGAGATAGATGTTTTGTTACAAAGGATCTGCACATAATCTTGTCAAGGAGGTTCTATTTAATGGCCTTAAAGTTACTCTTGTAAAGTTAATGGGGTTAAGGTAACAAGAGCTAGGTGTTCTACTTTCAAGTGATGTGTGAGCAAAATAGATGACAACCATGATGATAATGGACTCATGTATATCGTGAGCACAGCTTTCACATCATTGGACAGTGCCGTACATGTAGCATAATGCGTCAGTTAGAACATCATACGAGGTCTGCAGTTGTTATATCCCATCTATTGGTATACAGGTCAGGTAAGTGTGTCTGACATCAATTGTGTGCCTAAGGGTGCCTTCGCATCACCATGAGAAAGTATTTTGATCTTGTGCTACCTTGAAAGAACCATTTTGCATGCTTTCATAATGTTTGTGTTAGGTATTGAAAGGTCCTTTGCTCAGTAGTTTATAAATTAACTTGCAACATGTTGTTGGTCCTTCCTAAAGTGTATGCATGTTTGCAATGGTAATGTTATGATTGATGCTGGATTAATCTACATATTCTACACAATTTGAAGAAAACAAGACCAACAAAGTAATCTGCAAGTCTGCAACCCTGTTTTGAAAATAATGTTTTGTGAACATGAAGGACAAAGATATGTTTGTTGCTTTTCCAAATTTATTCTGAAGATTTTCAGAAAACATTTGGTCATATAGCATAACAGGAATCTGACTTTTAATGTGTTTATTTTCTGAACAATGTATTTATTGTGTTTAAGTGCTTTTCCTCATGTTTGATTCTGCATATAACTGACTTGTGAATATCTCCATTTCAGTCGGGAACTGCTGTTGTTTGAGGCTCTTCGGGAAGGACTAGATGAAGAGATGGCAAGAGATCCACGTGTCTTTGTTGCTGGTGAAGATGTGGGCCATTATGGTGGATCGTATAAGGTCACAAAAGGCCTGGCAACTAAATATGGAGATTTGAGAGTTCTTGACACTCCCATTGCTGAAAATTCCTTTACGGGCATGTGTATTGGTTCTGCGATGACTGGCTTAAGGCCGGTTGTCGAAGGCATGAACATGGGCTTTCTCCTGCTGGCCTTTAACCAGATTTCTAACAACTGTGGCATGCTACATTATACATCAGGTGGGCAATTTAAAATCCCGATTGTGATCCGTGGACCAGGAGGTGTGGGCCGCCAGCTTGGAGCAGAGCACTCGCAAAGACTTGAATCTTACTTCCAGTCTATTCCAGGTATACAAATGGTTGCCTGCTCCACACCTTACAATGCCAAGGGACTTATGAAGGCTGCCATTAGGAGTGAAAATCCTGTGGTACTTTTTGAACATGTCCTGCTATATAACCTCAAAGAGAAGATCCCAGATGAGGAGTATGTCCTCTGCCTTGAGGAGGCTGAGATGGTGCGGCCTGGCGAGCATGTGACGATCTTGACCTACTCTCGCATGCGGTACCATGTGATGCAGGCTGTCAAAACACTTGTGAACAAAGGTTATGACCCCGAAGTCATCGACATCAGGTCATTGAAGCCTTTTGATCTGTACACCATTGGCAACTCTATAAAGAAGACGCACCGTGTGCTGATTGTTGAGGAGTGCATGAGGACTGGTGGCATTGGTGCCAGCTTAACGGCAGCCATCATTGACAGTTTCTGGGATTACCTGGATGCTAAACCTGTATGCTTGTCATCTCAGGACGTTCCGACACCATATGCTGGGACTTTGGAGGACTGGACAGTAGTGCAACCAGCACAAATTGTAACGGCTGTGGAACAGCTCTGCCGGTAGAAAAATTGAGTAGCTTTTCGAAGGTTCAGTATGCTTCAATCGTTTAAATATATTCAGAAGACGGTCGTTTTGCCTTGAGCTGAGTTTGATTGATAGTAAGCCTTCGGTTGCTCACGCTGTACTGATAGGTATTGGTGTTTCTTCAAGTTAAATAAGTCTTTTCTTTGTAGCAATGTTTGTTTGTTAAGCATTTTTTGAAGCTCAAGTAGTTGGATACAACAAGGTCAGTGCTTCAGATATTTAGTTTTTTCGAATGCAGTAGGGCTATTGGAGACTACCTTGTCCACACAATTACGATTTTTTAATTAACAATGTAATTTTGTATTAAACATTCTGTATCTTATAAAAAATTCTCGTGTTGTTTGTTTCGCGTCCATGATATCAAATTTTGTGGAGTAAGAGATGACGCTGAATTGAGTAGAATTGTATTGTGATATTGTTTTAATGATATATTATTACTAAATATATCACCTTCCGGGCTTTAACTTTTACAGCTCAAGTTCTTTTATCTAAAAAAAATTATAATATATATAATTTTTTATATTTTTTAAATTAACTTTTTTTTTGTAAATACTAATAAAAATTTATCAGATACGAAAAATAATTATTTGAAATGAAAATAAAATTTAAAGGTCAGTTAAACATCCCTTAAAAAAGATGGCAAGTTCTCCTCACCATTTATAGTAAGGGCATGTTTAACTGCACTATAAATTTTATTTTTTTCAAACTCAATTTAATATAAATAAATAAATAATTTAAAATAAATCTTTTATATCAAAATTTCTTAAAATTTTATTTAAACTAATTATTAATATAAAAGATAAAAATTTATTTTTAATTTTAATTTAATTTTTTTAATTTACTTTTCAAGTTAATTTAAAATTTTTAATATAACATAAATAAATTAATTTAATTAAATTTTTTCTACCAAAAATAGTTTTTAAAAATTTTTTAAAACTAATTATTAAGACAACATTTAATATAAAATTTTATTTTTTAATAAATATTTTTAATTTTAATTAATTTTAAATTTTAATTTTCAAAACTCAAATTTATTTTCAAGATAAACACACCCTAACTTTTTGACAGTACTTTTCATTATATTTAAATTTTATTTTTTTCTAACAAAATTTTTATAATATTTTAAAACGTTTTAGAAACATAAATAATATCACTATATATATATATATATATTTTTTTTTTAAAAGTTAAATTTATTAATTTTAATTCGCAGATGCATTTCACAAGCTCTGCAATATCTACACTTTCAAGGTGTTGATAATAACTACGCTGTCCGCAACCAATTTTGTTCTCTCCTTGAAACTTTCACTACTTGGATAGCCCCACATTGTAACATCTCAATAAATTTTGACGCAACCTTCCTAGATAATATGCAAACATCTAGGTGTTTTAGCATCCCAACAACTTCGGAAGTTGCTATTAGGGGCTTGTTTCTCGTTTCAAATCCACTACTTGCTGAGAAGCTTTACGCGGCTCCTGAGGGTTTCTCGTTTCAAACATCTCCACTACCTGAGCTTTACACTGCTTCCGAGTGCTAGCAACGATGAAATACTTCAAACAAAGAACTTATTAATGGATGAAGATAAAGAACTCATTCTCTCATTAGCTACTAAGGTCCATTTTGCGATGCTACCAGATCAATTGACCTAACGTTTTCACATGTTCCGGAAGAATGCAATTCGGTTGCGGACCATCTTCCAGGCTTTATCACAGAAAGTAACTCTGATGTTTTGAACTTCTCCTTTAACTTGTAACCTTCACCATTTTTTAGTTGTAGATAAATAGGCATTTTTTACAGATTGTATACTTCCTTTCCAGAAACCAAAAAAGAAACAAGAAAAAACAAAGAAATTGCAAGCAGAATTGGGACACAACAGCCTCTTATTGCCAGTGAATGAATAATAGTTCCTGAGTTATCCTTCTCTTAAAAGTGACAGGTTTTGTTAGATCTCAACTAGAGCTTGCTCAAATTCCATAGGATTTATCAGCCTACCATCCACCTAACTTTGGCAAAAGGCATACCATCAACTCTACATTCCCTTCACATAACCACTTTGATCCTAGGCTGTAACGACAGGAAGATAAGTTAACTATCTAAAACATCAAAACAGAGTTTCGGAACTTCAATGTTGCTTAAAAGTGGAGGGATTGCTTGCCAGAATATTAATAGGAGGATACCAACTAATTTTTTAAGCTCTCTGTTCTATTCTATTCCAGTATTTATTGCACCTTAGAATATGCTAACTCTAACTTATCTAAACTAACATTTCCTGCAGTGCAAAGCATTAAATTGTACAATTAGATTCTTGCATAAATTATTTTCTCTTTATTTCTCCATGCAGAAAATATACGATCATCAAACTAAACTAGTTGAAAAGAAAGATGAAGACATGTAACAGATAAGATATATCAAGCAAAGAGAACCTGGGTGCTGCTAGGAGTTAAGTCACAAAACTCCGTTGGCGCTTCTATGACATGCCACTGAATCGAAAACCCCTGTTTCTTCGCTCTATTGCCATTGTTACAGTTCATTTTCCGGACATAACCAACAGCAACATGAAGTCCTCTACCAACAACAAACATTCTAGTCCCGCTTGAGCTAATACAAACAGGCTTCTTTATTTTCTCCGGCAATGGTGAACCTTCAACGCTATCCCATGAATCATTCTCAGGTATATAAAATTTCACCTTCATTCTCTCATGTTCGGAGATCACAAACAGGTGCCCTTCAACAACAACACTAATACCTGTCCATCCCTCTCGCAACCCTGCTGCCATTGTTTCCCACCTGTTCCTCTTTGGATCATAAACTTGCCCTCTTGGCGAAAACAAGAACGGCCATGCCCACCCTTCTGTTACCAGAAGCTTCCCGTCAAGCACAGCTGAATCATACGAAGACAAGTTTGCGCCCATGCTTGCAATTCGGCGCCACTCCCCCTTCCCAGAATCAAAAGCTTCAGCTGAATCAAGCTCAAATTGATCAGAACTGAACCCACCAGCGACATAAACGGTGTTTTTGATAACTCCAGCGGCGAAGAAAGAACGCGGCGTGATCATTCGGTTCATAACAGTCCACTGATTTTGCTGCATCTCGTATTTCAGGACTAAACACAGCGGGCAGTTGATGTCTGAGATAAGCCCGCCGCAGACAAGAAGCGTGTTGTTGTCCGGCGGTAGAGCAACACAGGCGAAGCCGTGTGGGCAAGCGCGTTCACGGCAAGGCATGGAAGGAATAGCGTGCCATGAGTGGTGGATTAAGTCAAGAACTTGCCAAACAAGCTTGCCTGTGCAACGAGGGAATGAGAAAACAAACAACCATGAAGAACAATTCCAAATTGGCGCAGGTTAGAAAAGAATGAAGCTTTACTGCCGAGCAAGGCTCGCCATCTCCGACAAACGGCACGATAGGAACCGTGTGTTGAAACTGGTAAGCGGAGAAGACGGTTGAGAGCAAGATCATCAGGAAGACCTGGAATTAGTGGATCAAGAACTTGCTCTGCTACTTCTCCTGCTGCTTCTTCTGGTTCATGTGATGAAGAAGATGAAGGAGATGCTGGTGATAATCTGAATTTTGGTGAGAGACTGATCTGTGATTCTCCAAGCTTGTGAACAGGAGATCTGTGTGATGAAAAGCTAACTCTTTGCATGATCTTTCCCTTTTTCAGTTTTTCCTTTCCTTCACTCTATCAATCAAAAGATTAGTTCTAGGCTTCTAGCTCAATTCAAGAAAAGATAATTCTGATGAATAAGCTTAGAAGAATTTGAAGTCAGGCAACAACGCAAGGAAGTAAACAATCATCTAGAATCATGAGAAGGATGAAGTTTTTAAGACAATTCATGAACGAGACTTGACTACAACTGCTCGGAAGAAGAGCAAGAATGAAAGATGAATGAATGAACAAAGAATGGTTTTGGTTATTTTGTATATTTGGTTGTATTCTGGAGTTTTGGTTTGGATTTTGATGACGAGCGGGACACATAGACAACGTCAATTTAATTACAAACATTAATCGAAGAGATGGAGAGACTGCGACTTTTAATTACAAACAAGCAACTGATCAACTGGTGATAATAGGTTTCAACTTTGCAAAGATACAAACTATTAAAATGATTGATCTAATATTTTGTGATTATATGCAGTTTTCTTTGCTTAAGTTAATGAAATGGTTGATTTTCAGCTGTAGGCAGAGTTGGGTGAGTTTGTGGCTGGACCTGGGTGAGAGGGGACTCGCTGATGCCTACCTAATAAGATTCCAGAACAGTTAGGCATTGTGAACTGTGGTTATTGATGGTGAATGGCGGTGATGGTGAAATATTTTATCATATTAACTATGTTTAATTTTGTTTCATTAATAAAAGAGAAAGAATGATGGTGGTGAAATTATAGTAAAATGATGTAAAATATATATTTATTAAATTGGTGGGTACATATTGTGACAAAAAGAGAAACAAAATTTGTTTTTTTTTTTGTTCTTTTATTTTTTAATTTTTAATTTTTTTAATATTTATTTTAATAAATATTTTTTAATCAAATATTTACTTTAATAATTTGTATTATTTTTTTATTAATAATAATTTATAATTTTTATATTTATTTAATTTTAATTAATTTTAGTTGGTAGAGAAAATAATAAAAATATATGATCAAATTTTTTAATTAAAATTTTTATTAATTTTATTAAATTATATCAAACATTAATTAAAAAAAATTAATCTAAAAATTATATTAATAAAGTTAATCTAAGTTATATTAATCAAATTAGTTTAAAATTATATTAATAAAAGTTAAATTAATATAAATAAAAAAATGTTTAAGTTTTTTATAAAAAATTTATTTTATTTACTTATTTATTTATCTATCTATTCAAATACAATTAGTTCATTACTCTTATTATATATTTAAATATTATAAAATTAAATAGTTATTTTTTTTATCCATTTTTTTATTATTTTTTCAGTCTATTTTTTTACTATTATTTTTTAAATATGAATCCAATCGTACACTTAGAAAATAGAAACTCATTTCTTGAACAACAAAAACGTTTGCTCAGCACTAGGGGTGGCAATATATGACCCGATCCGAAAATTTGATCCGTTTAATCAGGATTAGGGTTAGAAAATTTGACCCGTATAAATATATGGATTGGATTAGAGTTGAACAAATTTGACCCGGTTATTAAATGGGTCAACCCGAGTTAACCCGAAATTGACCCACCAATTCGAAATGTCATCTTTTAAAATAACAATTTTTGATTTTTTCTTACCATATAATAAAATATTGACAATAAAAATAATCGATACTAGTTAGTTACAAACTATTAAATTAAAATGTATTTATAGTTAATTCTTTATTTTTATACCTTAGTAAAATAGTATAATATGAAAATTATAATATTATCGAAAATATTACTATGTAGGTATTTTTAATGATTTAATTTAGATTTTGTATAAAGATTTTTATGAAAATTTTGTTAGATAGATATATTTATCAAAATTTTTATCGAAATTATTAACCTATTATTTGTAATCATAAATTTCAGCTGTTATCATATTTTTTTTTAAAAATAAAAATAATATATTTTTTTATATTGTAAGGACCGATGAAGACATTAAGGAATGTTGTTGGACATAATTATATCTTGTCAGTAAAAATATCGTGCACTTTCATTCGAACTGATCTTATAATTTCACTAAAGCTTAAAAATATATAATTAATAATTAATAATTTTAATTATTAAATGGGTTGACCCGAATTTGACCCGGTTTATTAGTAGGTTAGGTTAGGGTTGACAATTTTGACCCGTATAAATTTATAAGTTAAGTTAGAATTGAATAAATTTAACGGTTATTAAATGGATCGATCCGAAACCGATCTATTAATCCATATTCACCCCTACTCAGCACGATTGATAAGTGATAACTAGCCAAAGTACTCCATAGCAGTTTCGCGTAATCCATGAATCACATTTTCTTCGTTAATCCTTTACAATTCTTGTGCCGAGAGTTAATTCTAAATATTTGGATTCAGTATTTATAAGAAAGAAACTTTTTTTTGAATTATTATGCATAGAATTAAAAAAATAGATAAAATAACAAGGTGCTACCCAAATATTATGTAATAAAAGTTTTTTTAAAACTAAAAAATCAAGTTTACATTTCATTCATTCCGTATGCATTATTATAAGATAATAAATGTTGAATTATTAAAAATTAAATATATTCATAAAATAAATATACAAAAATAAAATTATTAAAATAAATGTATGAATATATTAGAATAGATAAAATATAAAAATAAATATATATGTCAATAAGTAATTATTGTTTCGATCCATGATAAGTTAAAAAAAAATAGAATTGGAGCATATCTCGACACACCTAAAAATACTGCAATTCATAAGAAGAATGTGATTTCATTTGATCATTTTATAAAAAAATAAATTAAAATTAATTTTGTTCAGAATAGAGCCAAAGAATTTTAAAAATTTTCATTGTATCTAATCTATAATTGAATAGAATAAAAAAATAAATTTATACAGCCGATCTCACTAAAGTGGAATAGCTGTTTAGTTTTTTGTCATTGTTGTAATCGTTTGCAGTTCTCAGTTATTAAACTAGTCACAGTTGTTTTAGCTTTCTTAGCAATCAATCCCAATAGTTGTTAGACTTCGTGCCCAAATATCGACGCTGGATCTGATCAGACCAATCTATTTTATTTTGGGCCTACAATTTGGTTACAACTCCATACTTTCTCTTCTCGTCCTGTTTACGCTATGGCGCTCCATTGGCCGGAGTTAGGTTACAGTCGGCAGTACCCCCGCCTTCCGGCAACAATTTACAGGCCCTCCGCCATCTTCCAAATCCATGCTTCAAATTCTGTTCATGCCACTCAAAATTTCTATCTTTGTTTGTTTTGTTCTTCTTTTTCCCTTTCTTTTCTTTTTTTGGGTTATTGAGATTTTGGAGTTGATTAAAGTGAAGATGGGTGGAGCATTGTTGTTGTTCTTGATCTAGAAGAGAACATACAGCATTTGATTGTGACGCGGTTCTATCTTATTAGACCACTCGTATTTATTTGGTAATCCTCTCTAAAAGTCTTTGTAAAAGAAAACGAAGAAAATCAACTTTATACTTGCTTCCAACTTTACAACAGAAAGCAAAATAATGAGAAACATATATAAAAGGTGTGTTGAACTTTTTATTGCGATATATAAGATCAACGATTTATGGTATAGATAATTATTTACATGTAGCACTTGATTTTGCTTAAAAGCAAGCTGCATCAAGAGAGCATGCAGATATCTAACATTCTAGCTTTAGTCGATATTTTACTGAAAATCATGATGGCCTTCAGTTCAACTAGGAGCTGGAAAAGATGGATGCACTTTAATTTGGAAATAAAGGCAAGTCATTTGCGTAGATGCTTCGCTCTAATGCATCCCGACAAATTATTAATCAGGTACTAAGCTTTCTTTGCACTTGTAAAGCAAGCTTTGAAAGAGGGCACTACTGAATTTCAGATAAGATTTTTGTTTGGGATTGATTCAAAAATCGTAGCATCACTTACAAATGCATGCAAACTTAGGGTATTTTCTTTCCATCTTTATAATTGATCACTTTATTTTACTAAAAAGTTATTTTTTAGTTCATTTTCAGCTACATAAAAAAATGAAAAATAAGTTTTAGCTCACTTTTTCTTAAAAATATATAAAAGTTAAACTCATTTAAAAAAAATTGTTATTCATACTAAATTATTTTTTAATTATTAATATTTTGGTAACTCATTTTCTGCAGAAAAGAACATGCTCTTATTTCTCCTACACGTATATACTATGTAGTGCTTTTACCAAACCTATATATCTTCCTGCTGATTAGGCTCTATTGTTGCTTGAAGTTTCAGCATAAGGGTCTAAGACGAGTCAAGTTTTATTTATTTGTTAGATAAAAATCTCTATATCATAACTACAAAAGGAAGTTTACATGTTTTCAATTTAGCAAATTATATAATTACCAGTGAAGTAATATATATAGCATTAATTGCTGATGATAAGCAAGGATTCTTAACAGTCCTTAACATGTACAAAAGCACTATGCATAAGTTTCTTACAACAATAGTAACGATTTCTAAGAAATCTAATCCAAAGATGACTTTGTGGATAAGATCCTAATCCAAATATGATTGTCTTAATTAATAAAAATGAGTCCATACAGGAGAGGGTTCTTGAATTAAGGTATATGTAAAATTAACATTAACTTCTCTATGTTGGAATATGAATCCCAGCTGATATGTTCTGTTTTAATTCACCCCTTACTTAATTAGCTCTTCTAAACAAATTCCAGTTGCCAAATTGGAAGAAATTCTAGAGCAACAATATCATAAGCCCTCTCTATTATATCTCATCTAATCTCTATTAATAAAACAGAACGTATTTCAATCCAAATAAATCAGAGTCCAATACAAAGATTATAAATAAACTTAAACGGTAAATGAAATATGAAATGAGGCATATGTTGTGCAGCAATAGTATCATCAAGTCTAAAGACAAACTTCTTTAAGATGCAAACACATGTTTAATTAATAGAGCTGGATGATTATGAAAGTAACATTAAGCGAGGTACATAGGTGTTAGAAAAAGTTTTTGCTCTTCTTGCTAAACATGATCAACTTGGAGGATATGTATCCATCGTTAAGTGTTGCCACAACTGTTGGTAACGTTCTGCTGATCCATAGACAAATACACATGATCTGAACAAAGTGCCATTGAGTAGATTTGAAGCTAGAAAAGAACCTTTCTTTTCATTAACCAATGTCCAAGTTGCTTCTTAATTAATAATAGTGGATCTTGATGACACACTAAGAGATTTTCAAAAAAAGAAGGTTTTCTCAAGAGTTCTAGTTCTTTCTTCTCTCAATTATAAGTCTCTGATCATCAATTAATGTTGATACAATGAAGTAATCAGTAGTGCAGTAGTGGGAAACATGAGTTAACTGGCACCGTACCAAAGCACAAAGCACCACATCTCACATGCTACTGTCCTCTTCTATTCTTTCCCCCACCTCAATTATCATTCAATAATACCAACCAGCCAAAGGAAACCAAATATCATCAACCCATCGAGGTTAATTTCTTCCACTGTTGCAGTTATTGAATTGACAAGCTCACCGTTGCTGAAAATAATTCTTTATTCAGTGATCAAGCGAAAGAACAACCACCGTTCATTCATTCATTCATCAAACGGGGATCATCTCAAACTAAATCCCGCAAACAGAAAAAAAAAACCAGTACAACTTCGCAGAGGAGATTGATCGTTATCCGATTAATTCCTAGCTACAGCAGTTCGACTTCATCACAGTAGTACTACACAAATCAACCACGGTCGACACACACGAGAAAAGGGGAAAAGAAAAAAACAAACGAAAACAAAATCAAGAACGACAACTTCAATTCTAGCTACCTAGCTAGCTAATAAATCAAGTACTTGTACTAGCTAGCAAGTTTATCTACAAGCGAAGAGAGAGATCAATATCTCTCGACTCATCACAGTGAACTTGATGATGATTGTGAGATGATGAAGGATAAGAATTAGAATAAGAAGATGAAGACGAACTCATAACAGCTGATGGATTAGTGTTGCCATCGTCATGATGATGATCACCGTAGCCGACGGCAGGAGCAGCAGTCGCAGTTGTCTCCGTTGAGGGTCGCTGCAGGTACGAAGCACGTTGCCAGTTTATCAAATCCATCGTCTCGTTACAAGAAGGATACATAGAATCGTCACCGTGCCCTCTGCCGGTACTACTGACACCCATGAACGGTAGCTGTGCTGAAAACCTTGGTGCAGCACCAGTGTTGTTGCCGCCGTATACGTAGGGAACGAAACTGTCGTTGTAGCGCTCAGCAGGCTTGAGAGAATGAGAAGTTATAGGGAACGGCTGTGACGGTGTTCCAGAGAGGAGGTAAAGGTGCGAACTCCACCCGATGCTTCGCTCCTTCTTGTGAGCATTCTGGTGCCCTCCGAGCGCTTGTGATTTCAGAAACTTCTTGTTGCAGAACAAGCAAGGGAAGAGACGGACATCGCGCTCTCCTTCGCTAGCGTTAGTACCGGCGGGGTTTAAACAGAGAGCAAGGTCTACGTCTGAATCGAACTCGGATGCCGGTGGCGGCGTAGATGTTGGTTGAAGTTGCTCCATTTACATGTGTTTTACTTCACATGAACTACTACAAAGATTGGGGACGGAATGAAGGATATGTATACATATATAAGGAGAAGAGAAAGATCTACAAGGACACCAGGGAGTTTCGCAAGTTTTTATCATTTTCATCTAAAAATGGGAATGACAATGAAGAGTAGTATATTACTATTCTTTTTAGTTATACGATCTCCAACATCTACAACTCTCCTCCTGTGATTATACTAACAATGGCAAGAGAAAGAAAGAGGCTGTCAAATTCAATTCCCTGTTTGTGTGGAGATAGTAATGAAACGAGTTGACGAGAACATCCAGAAAAATTCTATTCTAAAGTAATGCAACATGTGCACTGGACGCATATACCATATTGATTGATACCTACATAACATACATTGATATTGAAGCAAAGCTAGAAATAACCACATAATCCGCTTGGCTCTCTACTGTTCCCCTCACTGTAGCTCTACAGCAGTGAGCTATTCAACTTAATTTTTAACTTAGCATTTATCTAGAGATGGGGAATCAATCATATATATATATATAAATAAAGCTTACTAATAATTAGCAGATTCTATTTGTTTCTTTTGTTTAGTACTTCGTAGATTTGTTTGTAGAGAACTGAAGATGATTAGGTTAATAGATTATATATAATAATGGTACGGGCGCTGTCATCACATGATTCTTGTGTTTTTTTCACATTGAAAATCATTTTCATTAAAAATACTTTTTATGAAACTTATTTTTCCAAAAATTATTTTTAAGAAATTATTTTTGTGAAAAAGTACACCTCAATTGTCATTCAGATCTTTTCTTGCATTGCATTGCTTTGCTAGTTTACAATAAATTAAATATAAAAAATTTGTTCAAATTTAAAAATCAGATGGAAGAGTGAGAAATAGACCTTAAACCTAAAGCTGAACCAGCAGAAAAAGCTAGTGTTGCTGGTGTCATTAGTGAGATCTAGAGAATTGAAACAGTAGTATTGAATAGGACAGACTGAACTGTACTGAAACACACAAAAGAAGGGAAAAAAAGTGTTGGTTAACATGGTAACAGGAGTAGCAGAAACAGCTTTGTTGCGAAAGCTTAATCTATTAATATACAGTTATTCTTTACTAATAAAAAATTTGTACTGTATAGTTTGGTCATACGTGTTCAACTTTATAATAATACAATTGTCACTGATTTAGAATTTTCTCTAAAAGATAATTTGTAATGAAAACACTAAGCACAAATATTTATAAATATTATTTTAAAATTATAATAGTAACATGGAATTAAAATTTTTTTAATAACGAAATTTGAGGTGTATTATAATAAATTTGGATAAAATAAACTACTTGATTTGAAATGAAGTGATTGTGTTATAAAATAGAATGGATAATTATTCTTTTAAATAAAATAAATTATTTGTATTGAAATAAAACGAACTATTTTATCTTAAAATAAAACAAATTATAAAATTACTGAATAAATAAGCATAATAAAATTAAATTTGATCTATATTATGGGCCGATCGGATCTAATCGTTTTAATAATATATGACGAATTTAAAATTTTTTTAAAAACTAATTGAAAATTAAAAAAAGAGTTCAAATTTTTTATAAATATTATTTTAAAATTATTGATAAATAATGTGTAACTAAATTTTTATTAACAATAACAAAAAAATAGTGAAAAAAATATTATGAAGAAGATTTTCTGATTTTCTTTTGTGTTTATTATTGAGAACCAAATAAAAAGCCATGAATTTTAGCTATACTATATAAAAATATACGCAGAAGGAAAGAAGATAAGCTGAAGTTTTCATTTAATAAATTTTTATAGTAGTAGAAGTAGGTCATGACACTTTCGTCCATTAGTGGGCTCAACAGTGAAGGAAGAGAGTGGTCCAAGAAAGATGAACGATTAAACAGATTTTGATGAGTACAGTTCTTTTCTGAGATCTATCATCTATGAGGGGAGGAAAAAAAAAATTTCTGATGATCTGAAAACTTTCTGCTGATAAAACGACACTGATTGATCTGTAAAGAAACGACTGCAATGGGAAGCAGGGGAGATCTACAAAGATCCTCGTCACTGTTGTTTTTAACTCCTTCTGGTAGGTGCAAGATTACAATCAACATAAAACATCGCACAAACAGGAGATAAGAGAGTCATGCCCCTCATTTATTCACTTGACACTTTAATCTGGGAGACTCATTACTCCCTGCTTATAAAAAATTATGACATGAATATTTGTTAGAAATTTGAAATGAGTTGTTTTAGTGAAATGGTAGTCTTAATTACGATATAAGAATACAACAAGGTTCAAAATGTTTGTACACTTGAAAACTTGCATGGTTGTGTTCCACGGTGGTCCTGGTAATTTCTTTTCAGATAGCGACTAATGAATATAGCAAGCAGATTTCCTTTTCACTAGGACAGTCACAAATCAATGTAGAACAACCATGGTGGAGTTTTTATTAGGTCTTTACTTCTCTATTATTTTGAAAACGAAATTCTAAGCTTCAACCTTTCTCTTAATCTGAGGTTGGTGTTATCTTATTTACTCAATCTCTACGTTATATCCAAATTTTGAGAGACCAAAGAAGAAGCACGAATAAATTGAAGCATAGGATCGTCCTTTTTTAATAAGAGTTGCAATGGCAACAATATCATCAAGAACTATCAAAGTACAGTAAATACAAATTTCTATCTTTCTCCAATTAAGTCTCATCTACAGAACCATGATGATAACCTCCAAATTGTTCGTGATTAAAACTGCCAATATCAATATATGATTAGTTGGTGTGAGTACCAAACTTGTCTCCAACATCAGGCTGTGTATGATATCCACGCTTTGCAGAAGAGATATTTCTCCAAACAATCGTCTCAAGAGTCATGATCAGGATAAAAGATCAAATGGCGAGCACTAAGAGTTTAATCCTAGACTTCCATCATTATGGGCGTATTTATCTTGTAAATAAAGTACATCAAATGAATTTTTTAGAAGTCAATTTAAAAAATAAAATTAAAAATATTTAATAAAAAATAAAATTATATATTAATTTAATATTTATAATAAATTTTAAAAATAAAAATTTTAATTTTAATTTTTATATGTATTTTATATTAGAATGAGTTTTAAAAAAAAAATGAATTTGAAGTACCGATAAAAACGCCCTATATAAGAGCCAGATAAAACTGCTAACCTAAATTGACGGCTATACGAGCATATAGGCTTTAATTACGAGAGAATCGGTACACCAAAGACCTGTTTTTTCTCTTAATATTGGGCAATATTTGAGAAAAAACAGTCATCGTTTCAATACGAATAAACTATTTTACTGTAGTATAAAAATATTTATAGCACGGTTAGCACCTGCTATGACTGCCGGGAAAATATCATAATAAGAGACATATGGCAACTTGCACCGACCATGGGGCTTGAGTTGTTTGGTTTCAGCAAAGAAAGAGACGCGCCCTGGGCCATAGTCTTCATGGATCGCTTTGGAAGCATCTCAACACGTGTCAAACTGGGATTCGATGTTACATCAGAAATCCTTCCACATAGGAGAAATTAAAAAAGCAAATATTAAGCACGTTAACTGAGCAGAAAAGAAAAGAAAGAGTACAATCATTTGAGTTCGACCAATTCTCAAGACTAGTTATCTAGTTACATGCACTTCACAGGATAAAGAGGCAGGAATATATCAAGGATGATAATTGATCCCACGTACCCTCAATTGAAAGAGTATCAAGGAATATATCAAGGTGGGTAACTTATTTAAGTACTTTCGATTTTTTTTTATAAAACAAACATACGCTTTTTTTATCTCAAAAAATAATAATAAATACAAATAATAATAATACTTTACTGTATATAATTCTTTTGTATTTTTTATTTTTTAAAACAATTATAAAATATTATAAAAAATTTATTTAATGAAATATAATTAGAATGAAAAGGAGTTTGAAAAACTTAGTTAAACAGCTCCTGTTCGACTATAGATATGACCATGCAAGGAAGCCAAAATTTTTATAATACACACAAGTCCGGAGAGGCAAAAGGGTGCACTCTTCACACCACAGACATCACAGGAGAGAAGTTACTGAAATCAAAATTACACCTACATTGTTCTGCAGCAATCCAACCACGCATCACGCACCTCTCCAAAAAAATTGCAAGTAAGGGAAAATTTTGCCTTCTTTTGAGACTCCAAGCTCCTTATATCCACAATTTCTCTCTTCTATATTCACGTACGATAACCGGCACACTAGTAGGTGGGAGCTGCAAGGTAGAAATGGTAAACACAAATCATTAAACAAAAATAACATTGGAAAGATCCAATACATATTCAGAAAAAAAAAGTGGTATGCCATTAAATCTATGAATATTAAAAGCACTATTTGCCAATTGCAGTACTGCTGCAAACAAAAAGTTGCAGCTTAGAGTAAATCAGCAATAGCCATTTACCAGCTAAGCATTATTAGTTACACAGTGCAACTAGCCTGTGACTAGCTTGGTAAAAGGGGATTTAGGTCATAATGGCAATGGCAGGGTTGCTGTGTTCTTTAACACTGTTGTGAATGCAAGGAAACACATTTACACAAACATGCATACATAACAATTGCACCTTACTACGTTTATTACAAGAGCTTAGAATCAAGAAAGCAAAAAGTGAAAATTCTTCCCTTAGCTGCAAGATTCTTGCAATACAAGGAATACAAGACCAAAATCACAAGCCTTTTACAAGCCATACACAATACATCAAGATTACGCAAAAGCTAATATAATTACCACACTACTAAGATACAGAGCAAAGCAAGGAGATAACAGGCATGATTTATCATAAGCATGTGACATTTTACAAATAGAATTAGGGAGGGATAAGAGAACATACTATCCAAGGATTTCAGCATTGTAGATTTATCCAAATCAACACAAAAATTGTTGAACTTGTGTTAACTGCCCACATCTTTTCCTAGAAATATTTTGCTAAAATTTCCAATTCCAGTATCCTCTGGCATTAGGGAGGGACTAAGAGAAGGAATTTCAGCATAGTAGATTCCTCCAAATGAACACAAAAATTGTAGGACTTGTGTTAACTGCCCACATCTTTTCCAGAAATATTTTGCTAAAATTTCCAATTCCAGCATGCTCTGGTATAAATGATGGTTTCACATTATTGTCATGCATTTACTCCAAAACTTGTCTATAAAACTACAACTCATTTAAACAGCCCATAGGCCAAACCAGTATTAAGCACCATATTCAGTCTCCAAAGCTAGAGGACAAATGGTCAGAATTGCAACCTTTTTACAAGTTAGTTATAAAACACTCCCTAAATGTACGGTAGTTCTATGCATGAATTGGAAGCTTATAAGAAAAATAGACCCTGCAGTCCTTCATGGAGAAAAATAGACACTTACGGAGAAAAACATCAACCCCAGACAACATTTCAAGAAATCCAACCCACGAAGGTTTCAAAGAAGATATAGAAACCGACAACAAGCTGCTTCAAGGTAATGTACACATAGGGTATAAAAGTAAATCAAGTATAGTAAATGTATTACTCACCATCCCATAATCAGTGATAATCATAGAGACATAATCAGAAGGAGTGGCATCATAGCTGTCAAGACAAAAGAGATCATGTAAGCTTCTAGAAAAGTAATCTACAGCTTGAAATGATCAATAGTATCAATGCATCACATACGTAAGATTTAAAAGTTGAAGGTTCTCATTGTCAGCCCAGCTATCTAAATAATTCACGGCATTCCTTCCTGGCACCTTGGATATTAGATCCGGATCGCCTGGGAAAGAAATATGGCTTCCATGGTCAGCACCAGAAAGTTAGATTTATAAGAACAAAGTGAATAGTGTTAAACTGAACAAGAATAGGATATAGCAATACCAAGTTCATTTGAGCAGATAGAATCAAGCTGCACTCTTTCATGAAATTTATAAGCCTCGCAACATATTATAACAGGAACTTTAAAAGCATTAGCCACCATAGCTACACAAGCTGTCCCTACTCTTGAATAAACTGTCCCATTCGACAGAATAGATGCAGCACCAAGAAAAACACGAGTCACTTCATGCATAATGTAAGAGATTGCATTGATATGTGTATACGTGCACTTAATGCCTTTCAAAACAAGTCTCTGCAATAATGCCTGTCCTTCAAGCTTTGGACGTGAGTCAACTATCACAACACGGAACCTCTTTCCTTGTTCATAAGCATATTCCAGAATCATTTCAACAACAGATGGTGACCCAAAGGTCAGTAAGATATCTCCATCTTGAATTTTTGTAAATGCATGCCTCACGATAACCTTATCTGCAAGCACTATCTTTTCACTTATGAATTGATTGATATCAGACTGAAGAGTAGATTTTGCTTCTGACTCTGATAGGTTAGCCGGTAAGTTGCGAATTCGATTCTTCAGAAACCTGATAGCATTTCCCATGCTAATTGAAAGGGGTCTGCATTCTATCAGATATGACACAAAACTGCTGATTTTTGCTGCTAAATCATGAGAGAAAACCTTTTCTGGAGTGGTAGAGAAGTCTTTAATTGCCTCTTGAAATGCTAAAAGCATTGCTATGCATCTAGCATTGCCACCGGAAATTTCTCCAACCAGATACTGAAGCCCAACCTGAAAGAATCAATTAATCAACAAAATTTGTCAATGACGAATCAGTTAAAATGGATTAGACTAGTTTTATACCAATCTATTATATCATACAGAGATCTATTGCAATGACAGATGTGATTCGTTGTTTACAAGTTCCGTGCAAAAGGGAAATTGTAATGTCAATCTCAATCATTCAGGACCAAGCTGGCTCGATTTCATGTTTGTCTAAAAATTCAGACATGACGTATAAAAATAACATAATCAGTAAGGTTTAAGCAATATGACAAAATGTAGCGAATCAACCTACCTAATCCTAGATCAGGTAAATGAGAATTTCATCAAATTTCCGACTTCACGGAGCAATGAAAGTTAACTGTTTTTTGCCATGTACGATAAACATTGAATCAAATGACAAAGTTATAACTGAAAAGGCACTAATATTTAAATAATATTCTTAGTATTGACAGAAATATTGGAAGATCATATTAAAATTACTTTAGGTTTGTTGAATTCTTTAATATAAGCCCATGCAAATGTTATACAAAAGATGCACACAAACTTAACAGGAACACCAGCAATGAGCCAAAATTCAACGAAAATCAATATGCAGAATACATCAATTTCTAACCTAGGTATGACAAAAGGCATTTTGAGGTAACCTAAGACTGGCGAATGGATGATAAAAGGCATTTTGAAGTAACCTAAGGCTGGCCAAAATGATAAAAGGCATTTTGAAGTAACACATCCGGAAGTGGCTTTCGAAGACAACCAGAACTAGCCATGAAAGCTTTCAGCTTGAATGAAGTGTTACTGGTTTACATTTCATTTTGCAAGACTCCAACACCAGCAAGAGGCAAAAAAGCAGGGAAGAAGTGATCATTCAACTACAAAACATTCGATGTCCTTGAAGACTTAAGCAGCATAGTATTGTATCATTTTGTTATATTTCCAAAGAGATCGACCATGCAAGAATCCAAATAAGTGTTTTAAATTGAAAATAGGCTCACAGATTATAGCTATCACTACCCCAAATGAATTAAACCAACAAGAAAGCTCTTTAAAAAAATGCCAAAAAATGGATGCGAGACAAAATAAGCTATCAATGTGAGAGAATACAAAAAGAAAGTAATCACATACTTAATTTTCGAGCTAACATAAAACAGAACATTCCAAATTACTTTTTGGCTTTAAGATTTCCTCAAGGAAAAAAAGACTATTTTACCATGTAATCATCAACACAAGAATTACATTCAGGAAAGTATTAGTTCAGTTCATTAAGATATATGATCAGCTCTTGACCTTTTCTAGTGCAAACACAAATTTTGCAAATGCAAATCTGAAGCATAAAGAATTGTAAGATGGAGAATCATAATCTATGAAAAGACAATAAGGAAACAATATGACAGCAATAAAAACATGCACAGAAAGTATAGGAGATTGAATGAGTACAATTTTGTGAATTGGTTACCATTGTATACCTAGAAGAGGAGAGATCCTAACCACATATTAAAACTCCCAAATCAGGGATCCTTGGAGATGGCTGCTTAAGTGGGAGGAAAGCTTCCTAAAAGGTGTTTGAGAGTGCTTTTTTGGAACAGGGAGTATTTTTGTCCTATTTCAAAACACGATCTCTACTTTTTTGACCTAAAAATAAATAATAATAATAAGCAATAACAAAATCTTATTACGTAGAATTTTGCTATACTTTCTAAATTTTTAAATAGATTGTGTAGAAGATTGTAAAAGGTTTATTGGGAATCGTGAACGGGAAAGTTGAAAAGGTACTTTTCTGGAACGTGTTGCCAAACAGCCCTCTAGTTTGGCAAGGGGTCACAATAGCTACACAGGATTTGGCTTGCCTTTGCAAGTGGGTTTCCACATGAAGCATCTTTCTGAGCTATCTTGAGAAAGGATATAAGAGAATGGTAGACTGGGCGTCTTCAAGCATTTCATGAGAGAAGCATATCCAAACTGTTGACTAGTGAGTTTGGTCGAAATTCAACAAAAACCAGAAGATTTACTGCCAGAGCACATCTTCCAGAAATATAACTACGAGAGTTATGGTCACAATACCACAAAAAATTGGAGGATGGCACTGTTAATTCCCACAGACAACCATAAGATGACAAGAAAACAATTTCATTGAGTACAAACAACTACAAAAGTTCTTTGGATTTCAAAGGATACACTATTATTTTTTAAAATTAACCATTCTCAACTTCGTCATCCGCAAACAAGAATGCATGAAAAATATTAAGATTCCTAATCAACATATCAAGAATGCATGTATCAATTTATTACTTCAAGCTTTGCATAATCAGTAAATGAATAAAAGAAAATAGGGGAAAATATCAGACGGTAGAAAAGTACCTTGTAAACTGAAGGGTGTATATGATCAAGTTGGAAAAATTTTGATTCAAGATCTGGAAGTTGAGTTCCATGGACATATTGAGGCAAATGTCTAAACAACTCAACTCTATTTCTAGCTTCCGATTGATTTACTACAGCACGTCTTTTAGCCTTTTCAACACGATGCTTGTCATCAAACTGCATTCGGGGTGAGGAGCATCTTTCTTTCTGTCTTTTTCTGGAGCACGATCAGCAACCTTCTTTTCAGGAGCAGTAACAGCTTTTGCAGCTTGACCACCATCCTTTTGTGAAGGATTCTTCATGCCTTTGCCATGTTTTCCAGTTGTGGATGCTGCTGCTGCTGCAGGAGGTAGAGCTTGCCCCTTCAAATAAAGCCAAATGACAAGGAAAAGGATGCAAGATAAATGCAGATGCAGAAAGAAGAAAATGGTTGCACATAATGATTAACAGGAAGACGAAGTACTGAAAACATAGATAAGATTGATTAAATTAAAAAAAATTTGCTTCACAATTTACGATGACATAATTTGACCTTCTTATACTCACGATGGACACAAATTCAAAAATTAACGGTGTTGCCTACAGAAATTTAATTTCCAATAAAAGCTAGTGAAAAGTAGTAAGTTGATCTTTTAAAATTTTCAGTTACAACGCGTGCTGGAGTAAAGGAATAGACTGGAAAAGTGCATATCTCCATGGAAACCTATACGAAGACAGCAGCTTGTGTTGAGGTTAATACTATCAAAGTACCTTTGAGAAAATGAATTAAAATATTACAAATTTGATGATAAGTCTATGCAGTAATTCTTAATAAACTAAATCTACCACGGCAATGTACAGATAGGTATAATCTGAGGGCAGAAGCTACTGAATTGGGCAAGAAAACAAAGCCATTTCTAACCCCATTCCCTTTTGTAATGATGATCCAGAGTGAACAAAACAGAGAGTTGTTTGGTTTTGCACATTTGCTATCATGTCAACTAGACTGATCAAAGTGATTATTTGTACATTCAATATCAAGAATGTCGAAATTATTTCTGGAATGTATTTGATAAAGCGAATAATCGCTTTGACCAATTATGGACCGTACTCCATAACCGATTCCTGATCCACCATCTCCACTATCTCTCTTTTCCTGTCCCAGTTAAGTGCTACAAACATGCTACTCTAACCTACTCCAGTAGACTTCAGTAGTCAATCCCATTGGTTCATAGAGCACCCATACATGTCACTAATATATATTAGCACGTCATTATCATATATGAATTTACAGGTGTACATACCTTTGCCATATATCATTAATGCAATCCAGAACAGGATGAGCACAAAAATAAGCTTGCTTGGAAGAATCCATAAAAAATTGGATAAATATGCAATATACAGGACATATTCATGTTTGTTCAGTGTATCCATTTCTAGAAACATGTATATAAGCGGGAGCAGAAAAGCATACTATCATGAAGACACCTAATTTGAAGTCATTTTTAAATTAAATTAGTAATTACCTTCTGCTGAAGAAGCAACCCATTTAGGAGACAGAAGTTTGTTTATATACCCAACAAAAAGAGAAGTGTTGGTATTCAGCGAATATGGATAAACAATTTTTAGATTAGAAAAGTATCAAATTGTGTATGAACCAAAGAAACATACTGAAGGTCAAATGACAAAGCTGCTCCTTTCTTCAAATGCTTGAAGAAACAAGTTTATAGTTCTACTGTTTCGGAAAGTCACTAAGTGCACAACAAGATCAAAATACAACCTCTTAAATTTTTATGAACAATTATTAACTGAAAGTTGAATACTACTAATATGCACTTACCACCCTCCTTAGCTGCAGCTTTTGCGGCACGCTGGCTCTCCTGTAAAGCACGCCTATCTGCCTTCGTCATTTTTTGTAAAGGCTTTGAAAGTCCAGTCCCTTCATTCTGTATTTCCGTCAAATTTACACTGCCTTTTTCTACACCGAAACCAGAGTATAAGCAAGCCATTATATACATGAAATGAACAAATTATCAACCTTCTACCTAAACCATCTAAACTTCCTACAATAGTTAAAAACTGATCAGACCAACAAGACCAATACTTTTTTCAACCCTTAAATCAATGCGCATAAGCAGTATATGAGCATAAGACAAACATAAATCAACATCCTCCTATCCAAACAAGCTAAACTGCTCAATTTACTAATGAAATAGAGACAACACGCCAAACATAATCTGCATACATTCTAACTCAATAAGTTAATCCCTAATAGTAGTCTTTTGTTTTGAGAACTACAGCCAGCTCATTCACTATATTTTGCTGCAGCTAAGTCACATTTTCTAGCATGAATAAATTTGGAATTTTTCATAACCACAACCGTTCCTTACATAGTAAAAGAAACAAAAAGAAGGAATGCTTTCTACCTGAAAATCCAGGGAGCGTCTTGACAATAGAAGCAGTGGTGAGGTTGCTCTTAGGAGTCTGAGGCGCAGCAGCAGCAGCGGCTTTCACCATCATCTCACTACTGTTTGCAGGCAATGACGAGGCAGCTGTCTTCGCACGTGAAATCCATGGCGACGCAGGCGAAGCAGAGAGGTCATCAGGGAACGGATCAGTAGTAGAATCGAGGCGGCTCGAAGAGGGAGATGAGATCTCAGAGGCACTATAGAGATGGTGATGGATTTGGGGCAGAGGCGGGGGTGGCGGGCCCGGGACAGGAACTGGAGCAGAGGCATGGCGTGCCGGAGGGATCATGACAGGAGATAGAGAGTTTCCCGGTGGTAGAGAGAGGTCAGTGACCGGCGGAGATGCAGAGCAGAGAGAATCGGAGGGTTCCGAGCTCGAACGCAGCGGAGCTGATGACGTGGCGGTAGGAACGAAGCCCACCTGTCGAACTTTGGGATCGGTCACTCCCCTCTGAGGGCGGCGAGGCTCCATGGAGTTGGCCGGAACTGGATTTTGATCGAAGCAGTAGCAGTACAAGTCTAGGGTTTTCAGAGAAATTGTTAACGACGAGGGAAAAAGAACGAAGGTTTGTGGATTTTTCTGTTTCCTTTTTCCGTGCCTGTGAATTATTTCAGATGATATTACTACTACTATTATGATTATTAATACCTTGATTAATGAACAATTCTAGTGGTTTAAAAACTTATTGCACTATGATAAAGCTGATATTCAATTCTTGATAATCCATCAAAAAAACCTAAATAATTCTTAACTCATTTTCGCATGACGGGACGATATCTTTAGTTAACACGTTAGAAAGTTAGAACTTAGAGGTCCGAGATAGTAAAACTTGGAAGGCAACGAGTATCGAGTTTCTCAAAATAGATGCGTAGAAGTAAATTTATTTTTTAAAAATAAATTTAAAAATTTAAAATATTAAAAAATAAAAATTTATATTTTTTTATATTAAAATTAATTTTTAATAAAAATAATTTATTTTAAACTTTTTATTTGTTTTATTTTAAAAATATGTTTTAAAAAAAATTGATGAGTTGATAAACGAGGCCTACGGTTTTCATCATGCGAATATCAAAAAGGTATAATTAATAAATACTTAACGAGAGACCATTTTCACGGTTTCACCTTCACGAAACAAACATTGGTGTGACTTTACTTTCTACCGCTTCCACCTTCACAAATAACATTTTCAATGTAAGAACTTTTACTATCACTTTAAATATTAATAATTAACATTAACAACAAATTTATTAACATTCATTTTAAATTATAAATTTTAATACATATATAAAGAACTATTAATTATATTCGATCTGTTCACAATTTATCCACTTCTAATTTAACCATTGATTAAAATAAATAGTCATTATCACAGCCCATATTCACTCGAACTTTGAAATTAACTTAATCAACTGTTAGGATAAAAAATATAAAGCATAGAAAATTCGAATTTAACTATATTCCTCCCCTCTCTCTCTATATATACATATATATAAGGAATTATGAAATCTCTTTAAACTTATAAGAAATAAATAGACAAAAAAGAAGAACATAATGAAGAAATACTCAATTTTGATTGAGTTGAAACCAAAAATGACCTTAACACGGAGAACATTTCTCACAGTTAACACAGGCTGGTGTATGTGCTGAATGAAAGCTATGGACAAGATCAGTATCACTACCATTCACACTGTATAAACTTGTTATACTTATAAGCTCGCTGAAGAAAACTTGCTATTAGCAAAATGTTCTGGGAAGATACCAAACAAACACCGACGAAGTTCATAAAGTCTACAGCATAGTTTTATAAGCCGCAAAAATATCAGAAGGAAACTAACTGAAGTACCATCCTACTTAAGCTTGTAGCATGAGGACTGCCAAAAGTATCTGGAGCCCTTTTACTGCCCGTTGCATAATTAACGTCTTGGTTAGGAAAAATCCCGAGCCGAGTGCCTATCCTTGCCAAGCTTGAAGTTTATGCCTGACGAAGCTGGATTAGTTCCTCTAAAATCTGCACTGGAGTCTGAGGATTGATTAGGGCAATCCCTTGACCAGTGGCCTTCCTGCTTGCATTTGAAACATGAAGAACTGCTTCTTTCATTATTGAATTGGCTCCCAAAGTTGTTCTGAAAAGCTTGTGACTTCAAGCCAAATGCTGGTTGACTACTAACTGGGACCTGTTCATTGCGTCATTTAGAAGACTGCATAAATTTTCGACAGTGAGATTATTGCACATGCATTTGTTGTGGCAGGAGGTGAAAACCATGAACTGATGGAGTTTGATACCAAAGAGCAATCATACAGAATGAGCATGTGATGAACCACACCTAGCAATCTAAAACCCAAGTGCAAATTACTTTGGGGGACAGTTAATATGTCAGCAGGAGAAATGAGATTCAATAAGTTCAATCAGATAGTTGTATGAAGGGAGGACTTTATCATCTCTATCAACATGGCTTTACCACGCTGAAGTTGACTCAAACATAATAAAAATTTATAAATCGAGATTATAATAACTTCGAAGCAATTCACTCTTAAGGATACTTCACAGCTCACTCCTAATGGATACTAGATGCTTAAAACAAATGAAAGCCAAGAACATCTGCAGAGATAATAAATTAATAACACGATGACTCACAGTTTACAAGTCTTTATATTCAATGACAATTTAATTATTCTGATTCATTGGTGTCAGCCAAAATTATCAGCAATTAGTCAAGAAAAAGAAACAAACCAAATTGTCCAGGTATTGAGATCTAATAGAGTTTTACGTCAATTCATCGGCCTCTGAAATCATTTACTCTTTGTTTTAATAACGTAGAATCGGATTATTAGAAAGGCACATCTGTGAAAACCGCAAATGAGGAAGTGCTGCCATCAGGTTATAATGCTTTCATCAAGTGATGAAAAATGATAGTTCTCTGAAGTCATGCTCATGAATTCAAGACCTAAAGATATCACATTGGAATTGTCCATCATGAGCATTTGAAAAATAACTAAGAAACAAATTCTCCCTATCTCCAATATTCACCAGCTATTTAAAAATGATGGGATCTGGATTCATATTTTCTAATGAACTGGTTAAGTGTCTTCAACATGCCGGTGTTATCTTCAGATGCTTTTTTGAAGGTAGTTCGATTTGATGGAAGTAATAGTGCAAGCCACAAGATTAAGGAAGATCACATACTGATGAATTAGGCTTAAACTTTGGGATGCTTGCTGATGCAGAAAAGCCTGATGATGGAGTATCACACCACTCAAAAAAGTTGCAGCCCCCATTTTCCTGAAACCGATATGTATAGCAAGAAGCCGGTATTAGCCAAACTAGAGGTCAGAGGGAAATTTGCCAATGAACTTATAATCAACCAAACAAGTAGTAGATAGCGATCAAAAGTCACAAGAGGTTAGTGATGCGTGAATTGGTTAGTACAAAGTGCAGAAGCTAGGATGGTTCGATAGATCAGCAACATATTAATAACTGGAAGCAGTAGATGTGAAGCAGGATCCCGAACATCATTGAAGATTAGTCAATTCCACCAGATTGCTATCCCTTCATGTCACAAGACAAACAATATATGCCAATCAATTGCTAATTTCTCTCTACCTTTGATTTACAGTGATTTTACATCCCAACCAACCTATATTAAGGAGGATACACAGTTATGTAAGAGAACATGTGTTGCATGCAAGGCTACAAATGCTAGTTTCCCCTTTCCATTTTGCACATGTGGCAAATGATAAATGAAATCATAGCTACTCATAAATTAGCATAGCAAGATTCAGGCAATTCGCATAGACTCCTCTCTCAAAACTTAGGAGAAACGCACATTGGCACACGCTGCATACTAGATTATACTGCAACAGGAAAATTACAAATGATAGTTCTAAATTGCAATAACCAAAAGAACTGCATAAGACCTAGCATAGACTCCTTAGAAGCTATATATTTCAACCAAAATCAAAACATTATGAGAATTTGAAGCGAAGATTTTTAACAGTTACGACGAAGAATAGAGCAAATAACAGCCATTTTTTTAGACGCTCGTCTTTAAGGCAAATCATCGAACATCGAGACTGCATAGAACCAGCAACTAACTGAAGTACAAATAAAACCAGAGATCAAGAGAAAACACAAGATTCGAGCAGCTACCTCCCTGACAGGGCACCGATAGAACTTGCGGCCAGGATTCTTGGCAGTATTGGAAGTTCGCACTAAGCAAGCACCAACTCCACAAGGACAAGGTTTCTCTGCAACATCAGCTCCATCACCACCAACGTTCTGGCTTCCTTCAATACGGCCACCAGTGCAGTCACGAGCCCAGTGCCCTTCCATTCCGCACTTGAAGCAGGCTCCACTACCGCCACCGACAACAACCTGTTGCGTGGATGAAGAAGTGTTCACCACATAGCTGGTTCTCTTCTTGCTCTGCTGTTTGAGCTCAAATTCTTGCTGTTGTTGCCAAAGAGAGCTTCGACTACCTCGTAACGCTGCCATGTATGAACCTTCCTGGATTCCTTGAGGCTTTGGATCAGCGAGCCGCGGAGATGTGACCGTAATCGCAGAGACTTTCTGTCGCTTGATTCGTTCAGTCGCCAAGGCCTCTGCCTCCGCTGCTGCCACCAGCGAGATGAAGTCTTCATCTTCGACAGATTCCGCTGCAACCATCGCTCTCTCTCTCCTCTACCTAACCAAATGAATCGATCAATCCATCTATCGATGGATCGATTTAACATACTATTTCCCGCCAAATTTGAAAAACCTCCCCGCCAAGTATATTCGCAGTTTTAGGCTTTGGACTTTATAATGCCTAATATGTCGAATACTATTCAATGGGCGGATATTGGGTGTCCTTTGTTCTTCCAAAGTCCAAAGGCGATTGATCATGGGCCGCCAACATATTCCTAATGCTGCAAAATTCATGAGTTTAAAAAACCAAATAATATTAAAAACAAAACATTCAACAGATGATTTAAGAACAATTGCAAGAAAAGGAAAAGCAGATAAAAGTTTGAACTTCATCAAATGTTGACATTTTTGTTGAATTTTTGCTTATTAGTGACCAAGTCCTCGAAAAAGCGCAAGTAAAAGTCATATATTTTAAGTTTTAACTCAATTACATTGAAGACCATTTGGTATTTCTCTTTCCGTTTGTTATCCAAATATAACCATCCCTACGTGAATCAGTATCAACTGACTAAGCAAAATTTTAAAATGCTAATTAAAAAGAGTTTTTTAAAAAAATAATTTTTTAAATACATTATTGTATATATTTTTAAAAATAAAAAATATATTGTATAATTATTTCATAATTTAAATTTATTCATATTTATAAATTTTTAAAAAAATTCAGAAAATCATACATAATTATTTTGAAATTAAAATTAAAAAAATTTAGGATTGATAAACAGTTAGTTTCAAACGTGTCTTTGTTACTTTTGTGGGACTGATATAATAGACGAAAGTGAGAAAAAGCACTTCGAAGATTTGAGGTATTAACAAATTCACGGGATTATAATTCTTTTTGTTACTTTTTGTGTAACGTGTACAGAACAAATTAACGAAAGTGGTTAAAGAGATAATGAGGAATTTCACTGTCATCAAAGTCGGTGAGGTCTTCTCCTGTCTGGTTTAAACACGTAATCAACTACGAAGGTTGCCCACGAGGAATGTCATGAGAATGACTACTAACTAGCTAGGTAGACCTTTCTCCCATATAAAAAAATTCTACAAAGGGAGCGAAAATTTTAGTGTTGGGCATCCGCATCTGTTTTTCCAATTGAAGGAGGAAAAAGTGGGCAACCACGCGTTAAGATTACCAAGCTTAGCTGAATGTTGTAGACGTCGGCATCATATATATATCTTTAAGAGATGTTTGTAAGTGTTTATAAAAGAGTATTTTTTTTTATACAGAAAATAATTTATATTATTTTTCAAAATTATATGATATAAATTTTTTTATTTTTTTAAAATTTTTAAAATTTTATAAAATAATAAAAAATTATGAAAACATATAAAGTATTTTTAGAAATATATTTTTAGAATAAGCAATGTGAAACAAATCCGTAGGCATATTTTCGATAGCTAAAAAAAAAACAAAATTTTTATAAAAAAAGTTGTTTATAAAATTTTTGAAGCTCTAAAAAGAATTATACATACACAGTTTAATCATATTTGCTAAACCTTTGAAATTTTTTTCTACAACATTATATACAATTGTTTTGAATTTAAAAAGTAAAAAAATTAAAATGATAGATAGATAGATAACAAGTTAGGATCAACAAAATATTGGTGTTTGCCAAGCCCCGAACAATTCATGGGCTGGACCGGTCATGACTGGTGTGTTCTTTGCCTGTTATATGTTATAACTGATCAAGATTTATCAAAAGTTGACCAATTCTAACAAACAATTCATTAAAGGTCAATTTGGCACAGCTTTTATTTCATTTCACCATTTTATTTTAATTTTTCTTTTTTCAATAAGTTTTTACAATAATTTAAAATTTTTTAAAATTTAAAAAATATTTATCTTTATATATATATAATAAAAATATTAAAATTATATTCTTAAAAACTTTGTATTAAAATTTTTTTATTTTAAGCACTTTTAAACAACGTGCTATTTAGGAGTACTTTTTTAATTCTTTTTTTATTTTAATTATTTATTCATATTTTTTAATAAATTTTTAAAAATATTTTTAAATTTTATAAAGTATAAAAATTTCAACAAATATTATAAATATTTATTTATTTATTTTTGAAGTTAAAAAATTAAAACGTGTTTACTAAATTTTCTAAAATATCTATGTTCAAAATTTTCTTCTTTTCAAAGACATTCCCAAATATCTAATTCAACTTGAATGTCATTCAAGTTAGTGCGCTTCAAAATTAAAGTCAACTGTTAAACAAATACATGAATCATAACAAGAAATTTCACAACCATGCCAGTAGATCTTTTTGCAAGAGACAAATGACAACAATTTAACTTGTAGCTGATTACATTATGAATCACAGTGCTGCCAATATCATTATCAATCATGTCTTCTGGACTGAAGTTTCCCTCTTCCACGAAGAAAATATCTACTGAAAGTTTTGCTTTGTTCCTCTAATGGTTCCACAAATTAAGATAACTTCTACTGAAAGTTTAGCTCTGTTCCTCTATTGGTTCAAACGAGAAAAATATCTACTGATACCTTAGCTTTGCTCCTCCATTATCGGTTTCAACAAAGAACATATCAACTTAAAGTTTAGCTTAATTTATTCCTCAAAAGGTACTTACATTCTGGTCGTTTGAGTGGATACAGCATTACAAAAACCAAGTATAGACCAACGCCAACTTTGCCAACCAACTTTGTCAAATCTTTCCGCGCAGTATTTATTTTACTATAAACTTACACGTACGCTGTTGTTTCCTTAGAAAAAGCATGCATCAATCTGTATGATACGCTTCAGTATCCTATTCATGCTACATTACTGAAATCTTATCCTGATATTTTCTCTTGGAGCTCCTAGGTAATGCTCATACATATTCCATGCAAGGACCCTTCCAAGTTCTGTGTATAAGAAAATATTTAGACATGCATGATTATGTTCATGTTCTAGATTACTCTTGTTAAAGAGCAGGTATGGTACAGAAATCTATGTGCTAGAAATCTGCAGAATTAGAATCTGAAAACTATGAACAGCAATATTGATTATGACCGATCTATATAATAACCAAATCAAAATTATTCAACCATAATTTAATCCATATATTTATATAGATTAAAATTATTTATTCTAACTCAATCTATTTAATAATTAGATCAAATTAGAATCAACTAATTTAATTTTATTAAATAAGAATTATAGAATTAATTTGTAGCAATACTATGCGAAATAGTTATGTATCAAATATCTAAAAAATGAAAGAATTAATTTTAATAATATTTATAAATTAAATAAAATTAATCAAAATATGACAAGTTAAGAAAACAAAATATATAAATTAAATTAAATTTTATTGTCATTATCTTAAATATTTTGTAATTATTATATTATATAAATAATTATACGAGTTAATTGGATCGATTGTTTGTCATTCTGAATTTATTTAAATTTTCGAATCAATTTTGGATCCGAAATTAGCGTCGAATCCGACTAAGAGAAAATCCGAAGCCAATTTAAATAGATTGATTTTGAATCCAGTTGATGGGTTGAATCATATATTGCCACTTCTACTAAAAATAATAATTTGCCACAAAACCAATATCCCCATATAAGACTAATTTGCAAGAAAAAGCACTCGTACAATTCCGTCCCCATATCTTAGTAATATTCCTCTTGCAAAGATTAGGTAGACACATTTCTAAATCAAGAACAGATATATATCAACATGCATGCTTATCCGTTACCTTATGAAGAATGATTCTTTTCACCAGAGCATATGCTAGCTAGGTAACTAAAGTTTCAAGAGATCATTAGTTATAGCTGATAACTTTAATTTGCATTTTAATTAATAGAAACATAAAATCATCACCTTATCTGAATTAGCTTTATATATCTAAATAATCTATTACCTAATGAAGAAACTGTAGTTACCTGATGATCTATCTCGAGTCTACCTGCAGCATTGTTCACCCAAAACTTGAAGAGAGGCTACCATCACTCGATCATCACCATTATCGATCCCACACTTCACCTGAAAAAAGTGTAACAAAAAGTTTCCAAAAGGACAGCAGAGCTCTCTGACGCAAGACGAGACTTTACTTCAAAACCTGCACACAGTACTAGCGACAGCAAGCACCACGAATTCTTCGACTCATTGGTTCTCTACGTACATTTTGCTCTCGATCACCACACTTCTTATTGGTTTCCTTTACCACAATTAGTGCTCCGCTCAGACGCTGCCCAGGTGGGTGATCCGCGACCTCCGTCGAAAAAAGATCTGAGGTGCACGTTTTACTGAATGGACTTGGGAGCTTCCGGAGGTCTAGAGCGTGCACTGGAGATGTAAAGCATAGTTGGATGCCAGTTCGACAATGACTGCAGAGCTTCGTGCAGAGCGCCACGTGAACAATACTGCGTGCACAGGCTACCAGTTTCTCCGCTGCATACATGCTGCGAGCGAGTAATGCTACTACTGTAGCTATAGCTAGCTGGAATTTGTCCTACAATTGTTTCTGATAGGCCAGATAGAAAGTGAAACAGTCCATTAACTTCATAGTAAAAGTCGGTCTCGATAAAGACATCGCCCTTACACTTGAAAAAAGAAGCGATCGTGTAATTGATTCAAATTAGTAGTCCTCCCATGCATGTTCTTCTTCCCTACTATACCAACAAGCTGGTGATCTGAAACAGTTTATCTATCGATTATCAGTCTAGTAAAAAAACAAAGAGCTCAGAGATAGTGGCAGTCCTTAAGCTATAAGAAATAACTTGCGAACTGTGTGCAGCTGGCTACCGTCGGCATGAAAACGGGGTCAGTGTATTTGCGACGAAGGTTGAATCGTGTTCCGTCTAAACTAAAATTTTAATAACATACTTCTAATTTATAACTTTTTTATATTAACAACGATAAAAATTAAATTTAAAATTTTCATTAGTCATTTTTTATCGGCATGTATACTGTATACCTATAAAACATATAACTCTATCTTATCTTTATATATATATATATATATATATATATATATATAATTAATTTTTATTTTGTTAGATAAATAAATATTTATTTATTGAAGAAGTCTCAAAATATAACTGTTTTTATAAACTTTTAAATTTGAAGCAATCTCAACGTCCCCAGGTCTTTCTCACCCCTGTGGAACGGTTTAGCTGCAATCAAGACGATCGGCAAACTATGCATTATGAATGACGGTTTAGAAGAAATTAACATTATAACTAGTTAGTAACATTATTTGATCCTTAAACGATTGGAGAAATAAAATAGGAATAAGAAATGTTTTATTAAAGATACTAAATATGAAACTGAAAGAACTTCTCATCTTCAGCACGAGAAGATCAATCTCCTGATAATATTTTGAAGTTATCCAACTACTCAACATCCTAATAATGTAGTTGTGTACATTTTCTATTGGTTATGAATTCTTTTTCAGGTATACTCATGACGAACCATCTGCTCAATACTCATTGAGGTTGAGAGAAGAAAATTAAAATACTCAATGGCCGACTATATTATAATCTAGGAGATCATTATTTATCAAAAACACCAAAAATTTAATTTCACATTAGACGGAGAGTGTTTTTTATAGGATTATTTTATCTTTATTGAAGGCAACGAGATCATTTGGAAAAAGTAAGAAGTAGAAAGTAATTACATTGTTTAGTGAAGAACTAGAGTTTATACGAATGGCTAAATGATCGTGTGAACTTTTTTGGTCGAAAACATTACTTAGGAAATTTGGTTATACACTGTATGATTTATGCAATGAAGCAATTTTGTGACAAAAATGTAGCTATTAATAATGCTATAGTTCATTTTATAAATGACTGTGCAAAACATGTCAAGATAAACGACATTTCATCAAGCATGTCATGAGTTATGCCCAACTAATTCAATTCCTACTTGTGAAATTCAAAAGCCAACTAGAAGACATACTCATATAACTTGTCTTTGGTAAAGTGTTTTATAACTCACTTGACTAGATGAGCATGATAGATATTTATGTACCAACTTCAGGAAAGTGTCGGCTTAAGTTCGTCTTAAGTGAGTTTTCAAATTACATTTATGTCTGATATATATATATGTACAAATTGATTATGTAAGTGAAAGAAGAGATACCTCAGAACACTCCTTATTTCAGATGTTGTTAGTCAGCTAAATACTCATCAATAATTACGATATCAATATCTACCTTGTTCAATCTACTGCAAGATCAACTCAAGATGAGAGGGATGAATTGAGTTAATAAATAAAAAATTTTGTAAATCTTAACGATCCTACAGACAGTAAGCGTACAACCGACTGTTAGTAGTTTTGTAACCTGCAGACAGAGAAGGTTAGAATATATAGCGATTTAGGTAAAGAAGAGAGTATTCAGAGTATTTTACGTGGTTCAGTAAATCTCTTTGCCTACAACGACGAGTGCTCTATCACAAGAGCTAAAGCTTCACTAAATTTTTAATAAGCTACATATACACCAGAGCAAAATGCTTCCCCAAGCACACTTACTCTTAAAGAATTTCTTCACCAAGACAACCCTTCACAGTCTACTGGACACTACTGTCTCTCTGGCTGATGTGCTAGTTCTATTACAAAGTTTAAGAACTTTCACTAAGCTCCAACCGAGCTTCTTTACCAAGTGCACCAAACATTTTCGTCACAAGTTTACAAACAAAAAAACTAAAAGATCAAGGTTAGGAATAGGATTAATCTCAAAGTAAATAAATAAATTTAAGATTCTGTTGAGATGATCAAACTTGTAGATGCTGAAGATGATGCTCTGTAAGTGATCGGCAGCAAGAGGAGTTTCTTTACTTGAAAAAATTGAGTCAATGTAGTGCAAGTTTGTTTTTGAATAGTTTGCTCGTTATCTCCTCTGTCTCACTCTGTTCTTCATCTTCTCTTCTTATAGAATTTTTTGTTCTTCCAGGTAGGTGGTTCTTTCCGTTAGAAAAATATTTTTGTTGGTGTGCAGTAGCAGATTTCTAAGGTAGAGATGAAGATTGTGTTCAGCGGTCAATCAACTGCCTCAAGATTTCTTTTGGCTAAACTGGTGCAAGTCTTTCATCAGCATTAAATGCACCGAAGAAAGCAATTCAAAAACTCCCGCCTGCAGTTTTGAGTTGTTTTAGCTGAATTGTATTTTTCAAATTTCTCTAATTGAGTTGGCTTCTCTTGATTACTGTTTTCTTTTGATAGGTTGACTGCTTCAAGTGAGGTGGACTCTAATAGCATTGCTTCCTACTGTGTTCAGTGAGTTTTCATTACCATCTATCAATTTCTATACTTGAACTTGTCTTTCAATAATGTGGTGGCTCAATATAGCTCAGTTCTGTGATAGTAACAAGATAGTAAATTTGTTGAATGATATCACCTTATAATTAAATTCGTGATTTCTTCTGGAGAAAAATCAAAATCTGCATGTTGAAGCATTTCTGCATTATCAGCAAGACACGATTCTGCTGATACTTTGCACTATATTTTTTGTCTTCTCTTGTTGTGATTTTTTATGATTCTTGATTTGAACTTGTAGCTGATATGTTCCTCAGTAAGTCTTCAAGATTTTTCTTCAAATGGATGACGAATTCTTTATTGAATTACATCTGAAAAGTTGTTCCATTAATGTCTGATTCTGCTCTCCGTTTACTGAATTTTCATCTATCATTCTAAGATTTTTCCAAATTTATATTGATCATCATTTGATATGTTATTCGATCAATCTTATAGTGTGCATGTTGGCCTGTCTCTGATGAAAAGTTGAAGTTCAAATGGAATCGGGATCATATTTGAAATTACTTCTGAAGAGTAAATGATTATCACGATTTTCGGATTTTTCTCTGTCCAGCGAGTAGCAGCGAAGTAGCCGACTATCGAGTCCTCTATTTTCTGTTCATCTCTGTTGGCGATACTCTATTTTCTGCTCTTCTCTGTTCGAGATGTTCTATTTGCGATTTTTTATTTTATCTATGTAGCAGCAATTAGATAGCTGGTTGCTTGGTGGCTAAGAGATCTTCTGTTCTATATGTTATAAAAGAGATCTTATACAATCAGTAGCTGAGCATCTGACTTGTTATTTGCTGGATGTAGGATAAAACTATTTAATAAATATTTACAGAACTTGATTTCAATCATTAATTCATCCTAATCCATAAACTATAATTTTTAATTATTATTATCATCAAAATCAATCTTGGAGTTCCAATATACCTCTACATCAAAGTTCAACTTCTAATCACATGTCATAATTTCACTTTCTTTCGAAACCAAACAGAACTGGGACGTATCACCCAAAGTCCCCACTTGCCAATCCGTTCCCTCGATAGAAATATGAAGAGGTTGCTATCCCAGAGGGCAAACGTCACGGTCCATATGATAGCATGCAGTAGCACCACAACCCCACACAGCAACAAATAAACACCAAACAGAACCACGCGGAATGATGATCTGCTGCTTTGTCTTCGTGGATTCTAGCTTATAGCTTATGTAGCTTCCATTGCTTTCATTTGTTTCTCTTTCGCGATGTGGCCACTTATCCAAAACTAGTATGATACAACTTGAATAGCTAAACTAAAATTTAAGAACTAGTTAAAACTAAAATTTATGAATGAACTTGCATGCCTCTTACTTAGGCTATGCCTCTTTATTTACAACTCAATTCAAACTACAACAACATTAGAACTCCTAATTACTTCAACTATAACATAAAGTCCCTATTGAACTCAACCAACAAAACTAAGAATTTTTATTAGACTCAATTTCCTCAATTGTCAGATTCAAGCTCTCTGCCTGAATCTGGATGCCGCACCCAAGACACCATCAAGTGTCCTAAGTGCCTTATTTTGGCGCCAAGGACACCATTTAAATGGTGTCCTTGGCGTGTTGGTCTTGCTGGCTGCTGCCCAGGCAGCAGCTAAGCACAGAGGCCAAACGCCTCCCGAATGCTTCTTCTTGCCGGCATCCTGGGCAAGTCCGGCAGTTGATCGCGGGCCTTCGATGCCGGTGACACAATCTTTTAACTTCAGCTCCTGGTTGTGCCGATTCAGCACCAAACTCAGTTTTTTTTTCCATAATTTTCTTGGCTCCTGCATCATAGTAAGCACTAGCATAATCAGTATTGTTTTTCATTATTCACAATACGCGTTATACGTGCATGAAAAAGTTTGGTTTATTAGTTTTCTCTTTTACTTCCATTTGAAACCCCGTTGTCCTTTCGGAAGAAGTGGAACTAATACTCATTCGTAGCTTATAATGTGGCAAGAAGTCACTAGCTTATTTTTGGTTTTTCTGCATGTTCTCGTTTCTTTTTTTTTAGCATTTTATTCAACTAGGAATTTGAGATACCGTGTGTTATCCATTAATTGATGGTGACCAAGAGTATGTTTGGAGGTGATGAACATCGAGGGGCGGTGATCACTGATCAGAGAATCTCTGTGTAGCTTTTCGGCGGAAACTTGGATTATATGTACGTGTTGAAGAATTAAGTGGATTAGAAGAAATGATTCAGGCTTGTTTCTCTGAGATGAATCTGGTGAATGTGATTATCTGTTGAAGTCATTAGCTAAAAGTGTTCTAGTGCAGGACCCAGTTTTCGCGTTAAAGTCATTTTTATTAAAGCAAGTGCTCGCTTTTTGGAAGCAAGTTTTGAAAATGCTTAGTCATAGTTTGGATAATACGTTGAATCATGAGAAGAAATTTTGAAACATGTTTAGTTAACAAGCTTTAATTTTATCCATTAAGATAGATGTGATAATTTGGTTTTGATATAAGCGCTGACGTTAGTCGAGTTTTCTCCTGTATTAGATAAGTAAAAATCTGTTTTTTCAGTTCGGTTCAGTTGATGTGTTTGTACTCGTGTAACTTTTTTGATTAGTTGAGAAATCACGTTTTGATTGTCTAAACTCTAAAGGATTGTTCGAGATTGCTGGAAATGTATAACTTCTGAAAAATTTGTAGAAATTATTAATAAGCTTACAATTTTTATACTTTAAAAACTATATACATTGTATTTAGAACTTATAATTTATCTGAATATTTTAAATTTTTATGAAAACTTTAAATTTTATTCAAAATATATTATAGCAGAAGGAGAGGGTGCGTGCGTTTTCAGGACGCACCTAAATTTTATTATGGAATTCTTTGAGGTTGTCTATGAAAAACTATTTCTAATAAAAACAATTATAGTAGAATTTTTTAAATAATTTATATTTAAAATTAAAAAAACTCAAAAGAATATTTAATTAGAATTTATGATTTTTAAAGTATGTTCTTAATTTTTTATTCAAAAACTTCTGAAATAGACTATAAATTTTTTTTTAAAAATAAAAAACTTTATAAAAATAAAATAAGTTAGCATAAGCAATTCAAACATTTTTTATATTTTAACTTTGCGTTAAGACTTGCTTGAGCATATCTTACTCGTACAGCGAGATTTCAGAAGAGATTCATAGTCCTACAACTCAGATAGTCCTCCACATCATATAAAGAGATTCCCAATTAAGTCTTTAATAAGCATATTTTACCTTTCAATATCACGCTTTTTCGCAATAATACATTCAATTATAAGAAACAAATCTCTTCGAAGGTATTAAACATTGGATTCATTTTACCAACCCACAAAACTCATTTTCTTTTAAATTCATATTTAATATAAAATAAATAAAAAATTTTAGTATAAATGTTTATTTTTTTTTAATATAAATAAATATAAAAATTTATTTTATTAAATACTTTAAATTTTTATTTTTTAAATTATTTTTGAAAAAATAAAATTTATTTTAAAATAAACACGACCAAAGCATGCATATAAAATAAATTATTTAGAAAACACCGACGCGACTGGTCAAGCGAAGATTTTTAGATTCGCATCTCCTGGCTTATAAATGCCTTTTTATAACAGGAGACGCCATGTACTACTACTTTGCTTTCAGAAATCAAACAAATTTTTGTGGAACTTAGCTATCTCTAAAGGTGAAGTTAGGCACTTCACAATACGTCTCTTTCTATTGTTTATTAATAGTACTTAGTTTTCTTTTACTTAATATATCAAGTACCAACTAAATCTATTAATTGCTTATATTTTTATTAACGGTGAACGTGTATCTAGCGTGTATAATCTTGATTGATGAAAAAAATTGTTCCTCGATTATTTAGAGTTAGGTATGATATGATTTTTATTGTTTTATTTTTAAGAATACAAATAGTAACTTGTACTTAAGCTTGATCAAAGTGACATGATGCTAGTAATGATGTTATTAGACTAAAGACCACTTTATGCTCTGAAGATTTGAGTCTTCTTTAAGGATATAATTATCCGATTAGAGATAACTTTCTTTTTTCTTCCTCATTTTTATTTTAATTTAAAACAGTAGTATTTTAATTGTTCAAACTTAGGGAATGTTGAAGGTTGTTTAAAATAAAAAAAAATATTTGAAGAAAAAAGTTCAGAAAAAAAAGTGTTTTTTAATTTTAAAAATACAATAATAATTCTATAATATAAAATTTGTTCATATTAATTAAATTTTCTATAAAAGATTGCCTTGAGATTACTTAAAATTTTAAACATAATATATATATAAACTAATTCAGTATTTTTGTTTCAACTACAAATTATTTCGGTACTCATTAGAATCCGGTGCAATTTGAGATCGCTTATGAAATAGAATTTTTTTTAAAAAAAATAAGTTCTATTTTTTTATTTTAAAAAAAATAATAAAAATATATAATAAAAAATTTTCACTATGTAAAAACTTTTATATATTTTTAATTTTTAAATAAATTTTTTAAATATTTATAAGATATATATTTAAAAATATAAAATAGTAAAAAAAGTTTAAAATAGCGTTTGAAATATAATTCCAAACGCATTTGCAGTAGGTTGTACAAGCGTAATAACTTAAACTTTTTATCTTTCGAGACTTAAATCGTTGCTTAAAAAAGTATCTATACTGCTGAACGAGTAAAGATATTTTGACATTATTTTTCAAAAAATTTATTTTATAAAACAATTTATATTATATAATAAGTTTTTATAATATTTTATAGTATTTATTAAAAAATAAAGTATAAAAAAATATTATTTATATAATTTTAATATTATTTAATTTTTTATTATTATAAAATTAAAATTTATTATCTAAAAAAATATTTTTAAAAATAATCTTTTTATAAATACTTCAAATACTTTTAAAACTACAAAATAGCTTTGGTAAGATTTGAAGTATCATGACCCTCCAACATAGGCCAGTAGCAAATATTATAATTCCATGCTGCACAGGAGCAGGTTTTAAATTTCTCAACTGCTACCAAGTGGCGCTCGTTTACTACAAATAACATTAACATGAAATGAATATCCGGTGGCAGTTGATAGTTTTTTCTGGTGAGAGTTGGTTGGGACAAAGAACTCGAAATAGCTAGAGAAAAGAAATTATCACTCGCGTCTTAAACTAGGGACTTGCACATGATTGGTGAAAAGGGGTCCCCAACAGACTACAACATAACAGCCAAGAAAAACTTGTTGGGGGCAGAAGCTAGAACATATATGACTTCTGAAGTGGCAATATAAATTAACAAATTTTATTCGTATTGATTCATAAATCAAATTATAATCGCTCGATTTAATTTAATTTATATATTTATATAAATTAAATTTTAAATTAATTTATTTAATAATTGTATTAAACTTAATAAATTTATTTAATAATTAAAATTATTAAAGTAAAAATATAAAAATTAACTAAAAAATGATATAATTATTAGATATTATATATTCAAAATAAAGAATAATTAAAATGTAATTAATTAAATTAAAAATATATTAAAAATTAATATTATTATTCTTAATATTGTTTATATATATATAAATGGATCAACTAAGATAATTTTGGGTAATTCGAAATTGATATGAGCTAGTTTAAATAGATTGATTTTAAATTTTGTTAGCAGATTTGGTGATATGTTGCGACTCCTATATGATTGTCGACATACTATTCATACATGTATTAGTTTAGAATATTTTGGAAGAACATATAATTTTAAATTGGATTCACGATTAAGTTGATAAGGTGCATTTGAATGAATTAAACAAAAACTCTTGGGTTTTGATCAAAGACATAACGAAACTGGAACATCACACCGAACTCTCCATTCGCTTCATTCCATGATCTTCCTTAACGTGTAAGTCGTACGATGCAGAGAAGAAGCTGTTCTTATGATTGATCGGTTGTTGAAGAAGACGATAGGAGTTGGTGTCTGTGTTCACTAACAAAAGAAAAATTTTATTAACTAACAGAGTGCTTATCAGTTGACTCCATGGATTCTGAAGATCAACCTTGGGACACCCACACATGTGTTACCATGTGCTGCAAGCTTAAATACCGATCGATCGATCTCCGTTTGGCCGATCAAATAGCGATCGATCACCTAAAACTTTCTCTAGTCGACTACGACATTATTGATTCTATCATAGAATTGTTAAAATTTCTGATTTTCTTAATATTATTTAATGCTGATTCTCTAACCAGAAACATGGACATAGCAAAAGGTAATTGTCAGCACTTAAGTATATATCAACGGTATAAACCGCCGTTAATCTCTACGATTTAAGTTGCAACTTGCAATTGATAAACAAGCGAATAAGAACACATAAGCAGTGAAGGATCACGTGCATCAACCTGCACAGTATTTTTAATTTTTCACTCAAACTGCAATCGAAGTAAACATAATGCATGGGGCTCCATCGTGAGATCTTACTACACGTTTTGCATGGAGCAATAGCTTCACAATAGTTTTAGTAAATAACTTTGTAGCAACTCGAGTAATAACATTAATAGGGACCCTTATATGTCATGGCACCTGGACCCCATCAAGTCTAGCTTACCTTGAGACCATGATCGAACTCGACCGACCGTAAAGAGCCAACCTTGCCGGAGCAAGCAACATGATCACCACTTCCAAGTGGACCATATAAGTATAATTCACTAGTGCTGGTCACGTAACTAGCTCTAAGATCGCGTAATGAGGAATATGTATGGGAAGACAGAGATCATAAGGCGAAGTTGGTCATACGTTAAAAAACACATTATGCACGTTATGCAACTTAGGGGTTTCATGCTTCCCGTTTCTTTCTGATACATTTCCTTATTGGAGCACACGATGAGGGGCTTAATTTTTCCGACCACAACATGCTGATGATTACAGGAGGTAGAACTGATGAACGTTTCGCAAAATGTCTTCTCGGTTGATCGACAAATGAAACGTTTGCAGGACGAAACCACACATATATGGTGGACGCGGTTTGAAATCGGTGGTGGGACCAAGACTAAATCAGACGCGTCGCAGGTATTTTCTGATGGTTGCAACTAAGTCGTAGACAATTATTCTAAAACAACATCGGTCGTGACTACTGTAGAATGCATGCCTGCAAGCGGTCCACCAACACCGGCCACTGACTTGGTCGTTGTTGCTACCATCACAACTACTGCATGCACCGTCCCGTTGCTTCAGCGAGTTATATGAATTGGTTACGTAGCAATTGGGTAATTAGGTACATTGCTATCATGGGACGCACTAACTCATTTCCGAAAGAACGCGTTACCGATCAAACGATCATTCTCCGTTCCACCGACGATGATGTTTAAATATGGCTCAATTATACTTGTCTAAATCATACGACCCAAACAATGGGAATATTTATTCCTATTTATTTTATCTAAATTTTTATTTTCGTTTCTAAAAAGAAATCCACTCATATAATTAAACCCACTTCCTCACCTATCTATCTGTGGAGCAGAGATTGAGTCTACGTAATAAAATTTTAAATTTTTGTTAAAAGAGTAAATTTTATTTTTTAAATTAGGTAAAATATTTTTTATCTTAAAAAAATTTATTTTAAAAATACTTCAAAACGCTATCTTAGAAAGATTTATAAAGTAATTTGTATTAAAAATTATTTATATAATCTAATAAACTTTTAAAAAATAACATAAATTGTGTTTAAAATACAAAAAATTATTACATAACCACTTTTTAAAAATATATACATATATTAATTGCTGGAAAATTTTAAAATAATTATTTTTTTATTTCTAAATATTTTTTATATTACAGAAAAATAAAAGTAATTGCGACAAAATATGCGTTCAATCAAACAAAGCACGTGGACTGATTCGAGAATGCGCTCTCCAACGGCCGAGATGACGCACATCATATTCCACGTTTAGCATCACACCATCTACTAAGTTAATTAATCACTACGGCGTCCTAGCTAGCAGTATGACAGTCGGGTATTGCAACATGATAGATAGACTTTGTAAAAGACCCAAACTTAAACAAGCCCATGATTAAAGAAAAATTTATTAATATTTATTTTTATTAAAAGATAAGTCAAATAGTTGATGATTAGTAGTACAGTAACTACTTGTTAAAATAATCGCTTAACGGGTTAACTAATTGATTAGTATACACGACACGAGGACTTACACACGCACGCCGGGCGTAACGTAACTTCTACAATTTGACACATGGTAATACATCTAGAAGATTTTCAATATTATGAAAACGTAGTAGTCTAATCTTCGTTTCAGACGATATGGCGAGGTTTAACGTCTTCGGCAAGATTATTCAAAAGAAGAAAATATTTCTCTATTAAACTATTCTTCATAATCCGCATGGCTTTGCTTAGCCTAAATTAGTTATTGATTGAAGAATCGTAGTGGAAACTTTCCTCCAGTCACTAGATTTCTTGTTAACGTTTGCATTGCCTGTTTTCCCTTTCGAATAAACCTATCAGTATCGCAACAATAAATATTAGAAGGAAATCTTTAAAAACTGTCTATCTATTATTTCATAATATTTTAATAGACCTAGGGTTCAAGGCCATTTATTAATTTTATTTAAGATTATTTATCTTTGTAAAAAATATAATCTGCAGCTGAGGGAATAATCTAGTGTGTAGGCAGGCCTGTCTAAAACGCAAGAGAGGCCCACTCATCTAAAGGAGAGGACCTTTACGATAAAATTAATAAAACACACACAAAGCACAAGAATGTATTTAAATGAAAGGATAAAAAAAAGGTTTTAACCAATAAGAACGGACCACATGCAAACAATGCACTATAATAAAAAAATTAGACAGGGACATCTTTCTCCTAAATATATATACACGTCCATTAAAATAAGAATCTATTTATTAGACCATTAGAATAATTATAATTAAGTGTTAATAAAGCATGTCACCAGCGGACAAAGATCTCGCCGCACAGCAGCGGCTATGTTAAAAAAAAACCGAAAGCATAGCAAAGCTAAACCAAGCGGCAGCAGCTGATGTTGATCCCGTGCCAAAATTTCGGGGATTTATCTTCAGCGAACTACAACATGGAGGCCTGGAGCAACGAGATTTTGATATCCAAATGAATCAGAACTACTCTATAACTGAGTGCCACATTGAAGTGGCTCCTATTCATCAAATGTTTCATCTTTTGCACATTTTTTTGTTTTACGAGTGCCTTTGTTGGTTGGTGTATTTTCAATTACGCAGGCGGAGTTTCAAAGTTGCCATATTGTAACACAAATATTATGATGATGTGGTCCACCGGCGATGGAAACCTTGAATTTACAAGTTCTCATTTAGATACATTCCAGTCGCCGTTGTCATACTTAACCACGGGGATCAGATGTTGATACCGACATGACAGTGCATGCCATACCTTTCCTTCTATCTGTCTCTGTCCGTTCGAACCCTTCCTATACCTAAGATTAAGATAACATTCTGTGTCTAATCACCCAAGTATAGAACATTCAAAAACCTTAATTTCAAGAACGTGGCGACATATTACTCGTCCGACATTAAGCATGATCACATTGTTAGGAATAAAATAATGGAATATTATTTATTGCAGACTAAAATTACGACACTTACAGATAGGGACAAAAATCACGCTCCCAGCATTCACTCTAGAGCTTTTACAGACGGTAAACTTGTTCCTTCGTCTTCGTATATGTTTACTGTGGATGCTGGTCAAGTTCGTGACAATTGGATGTGCGTATAATAATAAATACGAGAAAAGTACTTATATTTAGAACGCGTTTTGAATATCTATAATTAAATTTTGTGAAAATAAAAAATAAAAAATAAAATTTTTAAAAAATAAAATAGAAATAAAATTTAGTATTTATATTTTAATAAATTTTAAAAGTATATTAAAAATTAAAAAATATAATTATATTAAAAAATATACAAATAAAAAAATTAGAATTAAAATTTCATAAATAAAAATAAAGTTCTAAATTTTTTATATAATCAAAATATATAAATTATTCAGAATTTAAAATCTAATTAAAGTGAAATTACGGACGTTTGAAATACACACTTATTCAAACATGAGATAAGTTGAATCATGTAGAAACAAACAGCCGTCGCAAGCAGAGAACTCACCTGAGCCCCACAGAAGTTCAAACTGTTTAGTCTACTTAAGTAAACACCGACTAGTAATACTGATTGTAGATTTAATGATTCTTTTATGTTAAACCTATCCCCTGAAGACTAATGAGAAAGTTAATATTTACTTTGACCTTGTTAATCCCAAGGTCCCAACACAAAGCGCTGTTTTCATTCCATTCAATGAGAGGTAAACTTTCAAATGTGAAAACCACCCTTCCACCTATGTTTTCTTGAGAATCCACCACGTGGCTTCATTTCGGGGTTGAGGTGTTGCTCCAAAAAGCTAACTCTTCTTGATCTCCCTGTTTTAGAACCCAACTCCACTCCCCACTTGCCCTTCTCTATAAATAACACCCCTGCTCTTGCCCAGTCTCCCGTCTCCCTAAACCTCAACAGCTCCTTTCTTTCTCCCGCAATCTCTCTCTCTTCTGCATTCTTAACATCATAATTTTACAGCTTTTTCTGAAACAGTTTGTATTCCTTTTTTGTGTTGTCCTCATTTGTATATTGACAGTTGATACCATGGCTGCTGCTGCTGCTGCTTCTGTGCCTACTTCTAGCAAGGTGGCAAAGCCCGAGTTTCCACACTCACCTCTACGGGACCCAAACAGAGCTACGTTTTTAAGGCAAATGAGAAGGCGTCCGACGAACACCTATATCTACTCTTCTAATTCTTCTACCCAGTCTCTACTTGAGCTGTCCCCCAACTCTACTTTGCGACCATTGCCTCTTGTCGAGCAAGGCACGCTCGAAATTCCGGCGCTCAGCAAGCCCGAGCAGAGCAGGCACGGATGGCAGCGGACTGGCGATGATCGAAGGCGTGTCGTGGCGACTCCGATCCAGCCGAGATGGAACGCGCTGCAAAAGCTGGCGGCCAAAGCTCTCGATGCTGTGGAGGATGTGTTCATAAGCAGCGTGCTCGAGCGCCCACACCCGTTGCCAAAAACTGCTGATCCTGCTATCCAAATTGCGGGCAACTACGCTCCAGTCAGCGAGCAGCCACCGGCACACGACCTCCCCGTCGACGGTCGCATTCCACCCTTCATCAACGGCGTCTATGTACGCAACGGCGCAAACCCTCTGTTCGAGCCCGTCGCCGGGCACCACCTTTTCGACGGAGACGGCATGGTGCACGCTGTCCACATCGCCGGTGGCAAGGCTAGCTACTGTTGCCGGTTAACTGAGACCGAGAGGCTCCGGCAAGAGCGCGCAATTGGGCGCCCAATGTTTCCCAAGGCAATCGGAGAGTTGCATGGTCACTCCGGCATAGCCCGGTTGGCTCTCTTCTATGCCAGGGGGCTCTGTGGCCTTGTCGACCCCTCGAAAGGCATGGGTGTGGCGAACGCTGGACTCATTTACTTCAACGATCGCCTGCTTGCGATGTCTGAAGACGACCTTCCCTACCATGTCCGTATAACTCCCTCTGGTGATCTCGAGACCGTTCAGCGCTATGATTTCAACGGAAAGCTCAACTGCGCCATGATTGCTCACCCCAAAGTCGACCCTGTTTCTCGAGAGATGTTTGCCCTCAGCTATGACGTGATCAAGAAGCCTTACCTGAAGTACTTCTGGTTCGATCCTGACGGCACGAAGTCCCCAGACGTCGACATCCCTGTTGACCAGCCTACCATGATGCATGACTTCGCAATCACTGAAAACTTTGTCATAATCCCCGATCAGCAGGTGGTCTTCCGCCTTCAGGAGATGATCCACGGTGGTTCTCCGGTCATCTACGACAAGGACAAGGTTTCGCGCTTCGGCGTGTTACCGAAATACGCCACTAACGCCTCGGAAATCAAGTGGGTCGAGGTGCCAGATTGCTTCTGCTTCCACCTTTGGAACGCATGGGAGGAGCCGGATACGGACGAGATCGTCGTCTTAGGCTCATGCATGACTCCAGCTGACTCTATATTCAATGAGTCCGACGAGAACCTTCGCAGCGTTCTATCAGAAATCCGCCTCAATACAAAGACCGGCAAGTCGACAAGGCGCCCAATTCTCTCGCCAACCGATCAGGTGAACCTTGAAGCGGGAATGGTGAACCGGAACAAACTCGGCAGGAAGAGCAGGTACGCCTACCTTGCCATCGCCGAGCCATGGCCCAAGGTCTCCGGATTTGCCAAAGTCGATCTTGCCACCGGCAAGGTCAGGAAATTCATATACGGCGATAGTAAGTATGGCGGTGAGCCTTACTTTGTACAAAGAGACCCTTCATCGCAGAGAGAAGATGACGGGTACGTTCTCACCTTCATGCACAATGAGAAGACCGGCGAATCAGAACTCCTGATCGTCAACGCCGCCGACATGCAACTTGAAGCATCAGTGAAGCTGCCGTCGAGAGTGCCCTATGGCTTCCACGGCACGTTCATACTCTCAAAGGATTTGGAGTCACAGGCCTAACTCCAGGTTTGCTGGGATAATAGGGAGGGAGATTTTACCAGAGGGATTACGTAATAGTTCCCCGGAAATCTCTCTTACAGTCTTAATTAAGTTTACTTGATTCTTTAGTTTTTCCTTTCCTGTAAATAGGTCCGTTTTAGATGACCATGAGAGAGTAATTACGTAGTAGATAGGAGAAGCAGCTTGTAGCTTTGAGAGCAGTAGTTTACGATTGCGAGCTCAGCTGCTCTCTGTCATTATTACTCAGGCACAGTAAAAAAATAACCTTATGTATACTATTTCATAGAATAGAAAATCCCTCGTCTTGTATGAAAAAAGTTTTTACTCAGACTTGTATGGATGAGAATGTGGGGCAATATTTTTAGAAAGAGTTATTTTTAAACAAAAAATAGTAAAAAGAATTTTTTAAATAAAATTTGTCTTTTTTTAATAATCTACTGTATAGAGTTTTTTAAATTTTAAATATATATAAAAATTATAAAAAATATTTAATAAAACATTTAAAATAAAAAGTAGATAAAAAATAATTCTAAATAGCAGCTAAGAGTGAATACAGGGAGGGTGAGTGCTGTACGCACCTGTTATGAATGTATACGAACTTTTGTCAGAAGTAAAAGTTTTCTTCACAGTTCAAGTGTCTTTGTACTTCATATCCCTGTTTATAAAATTCTCGTCACAATCCACATCAATGACATGTCCTCAAATATCTAGTATTGTCTCAGAAACATAAAGAGAGGAAACAAATTCTGCAGAAATAGAATGCTGGAGGAAACTCAATAGCTATTGATATCATAGAAGATACGATAGGTCGTTTCTATGAAATCACGGGATGCTGTGCGGTGTCTATCTGAAAACTACTACTGGCCACAATTCAATCGCATGGCAAAACTACATTAAATTCTAAATCTCCAAACTTGTAGAAGCATAAGGAACCTATCATGAGCATGATTCCCACGAAGATGAATTACAAAGTTAGGAAGAACGACATAAAATGCTTAAAATTATGATGATACGCTAGCCGAATTGCTTGCAAGTGCATTCTGAGATCATGACATCTTCTGCATTATGCAATAATTAGACAATTGATCCTTCCTTTTCTGATAACCAATCCTCCCACTTTGTATCGACTTTGAAATACCTGTGCTTACCTAGCATTCCATTGCCGTCACTTGTTGGTCATGCAAGAAAACAATCTCATAACAAGGACTGCGCGGTTGTTTGCTTCCCCCTCTTATCCAAAGAAATATATTTGGATTCATCTGAAATATGATCAGATATCCTTTCATCGAAATGTAAGCAAATTATGATTATGTACATACTAGGTAGCTGAAATTTGGAGAATATTTGAAAAAGTCCTCTATAATGATGAAGGTTTTCACATTTATTAAACTTATCTGTTTACACATTTTTCGCAGTCCCCAGCTATAGGGATGTAATCCAAGAACAGAGTATAATCGTTCGCACATATCAGTTCGGATTTCCAAAGGTGCTTGTGTCTTAGGCTTATAGGAATCTCATCCCTTACAAGAAATCGCATAATAATTCCAGAGAGTTTGTCACTGGATACACAATTTTATTCCACTTCAGGAAAACTCACACACACTATGCCGGTTTAGTTCCTAGACAAGTGTAATCCCACTTAGAGCATGTATCAAACATTCTGATAAATAGCTTTATTCTAAAACCATCAATGAAGAACAACTTTCATTTTCTCATATAACTTCCGTCACTTTATTCTAAACCGTGCAACCATTTCACTTATTATTATGCATTGCTCTACCTAAGCTTCTAGCATTCCACTTAAACAGTGTTCTTTGTGAAGTTTCAAATAGAAATCATATTCCTCATTGGATTGCTATTCCTTCAAATAAATAATTTTCAGTTGGAGAAATGAATTTGGATCCTCACCAAATAATTTGCCTCCAGTGGGACGAATTACTTTAATCAATCTATCAATAAAATAGATTCACTCCTCAAAAGTGTCCTCTCCTTCATGAAGTAACTCTAAATTGCATCGCATTGTCTGTTAAAATAACTGTGGGAATGACATTATCTGATCGACTACTTAGATGAATATCTAAGTTCCAAGTCCCTAATCCAGCTTCATGTATTAAGAGAAAGACCGACGGGTCTATCTTTTGGGGAATGCAAGCAATTTCTTAGCGTGTTCTCCATCTTTTTCTTCGATACGGCTCTCTAACAAAAACCCACTGTGGAATAATCGTTCGCAATTTACGGTGGCAAGAAAATATTATAATAAGGAAAATAAAATTAGTTGAAAAAGGAAGTGGCAATTTTTTTTGCGCTCGTGGGGAAGGCGGAAGCTGACACTGCTGTCTGGGAGTTTGCAGACACGTCATCAGTGAGCTTGTGGATGGGTAGTCGACACCAGAAATACCAACCGGCAGCCCATTCTCTCACCTCAGTTACCCAACAACAAGACTGCCAGGTGAATAACAAAATGGTTTTCTAATATGCAAGCTGGGGAACAAAACCTTTGTTTTTAATTTTTTCAAGAACAAATGTAATACTCCAGAACACAGCTATCGTCAGCGAAGCCCTTGATCAAACGGATATTAACAGTCCAGACCACTCGAAACCAAAAAATAATGGAAAAAGGAGGCCTCCAATATATTAAGGCAATGCCCGATCATATTAAAAGCATAAAAGCTTAGAATCCCAGTGAAGCAACGCTAGTTGAACAGAAGAACCACTCAAATTAACTGCCTCTTCTTATCTTGCATAAAAGAAGGCCAAAACCATATGGCTAGAAAGAAGACAACGAATGTCTTTTTAGTTTGACAGAAATCTTTCTAGATAAACAGTGATTCCCTAAGACAAATTTTTTCAATACTAAGTTTTAGGTGCTTACTTTGTAACGGCAATCTATGGAAGTTTTTATTGCATAAAGAATGGTGCAAACTTGACCTGTCTCTCCGGTGAAATGTGGAGATGCTTGGTCAACCCTACGGAAAAAGAGTGCAGTCGTCGTTTTACAGAGTCATGCAGTCAGCATTCAGTAACTAACAAAACTAAGAAATACTACTTATAAAGGTTGCTCTTAAGTGTCTTAGATTTAGAAAAGATGTTCGTTGATATTCACTTAGACAGATCAGGCAACCTATTTACCAAAAGATCAAGGAATCTCCACTAGATTTTTAGTGTTTGTTAGAGCTGGCAAATATGAGTGGAGTAACAAGCCACCATGAACTAGGACCTTAATGGCCACGTTATACCCCAACATCATAATAAAGGAAACCAAGAAAGAAAATATAATACAAAAGATCTAGATGACTTTTCCATGCAATTTCTCTCCCTCGCAGCTTTGCCAGATTATGTGGACAAAGGCCTCTACAGAATATAATTATAAATGCTTGAAAGCAGGAAGTAGCTAGCAACGTTTCAGGAGATTTTACCTTAGTCCACGACAGCATTAAAGTGAGCTTTCCAGCTTTAACAGCTTTCTACAAATTCAATCAAACCTTAATGCAAAGCACTAGCTCACTTTTTTTAGTCTACCTGCACCATAGATAATGCAGAAGTTGACAATGGTCAGTAGGCTGCCAAATCTTACTAGCATAACAAAGTTGAAAATACATCCCAAAGCCAATAAGTGAACCCCAGGTTTTTACATAGCAAACAAAAGCATAGTAGTACTGTCAGTGAACCTTAGACTTCAATCACATGAAAGCATAGACTTGCATCTCACTTAATTGAGCTTTATCTATTTTATGACCAGATATTTCATCAACTCTCTTGAGGAAAAAAGAATTCCTATCTTCAGTTAGAACTTCTTACTTGTGTTGAAAGTTGAAACATACATGCTGCATGAAGCTATATTTACAGGTTCGAGGAGTAAGAGTTGAAATTACACAAAATTACACAAAGAACACAGTTTAAGATGGTTGAATCAACTGCTATGCACAACTACCGAGTTCTAATCCAATAATTCCTCATTAACTCATTTGACAAACATACATACAAATGTCAACAAGACCTTAAAATCCATTATTTGCACTGGTCCTTACATAATGCATTATGCATTTACCTAGATCAGGACTGCCTACAGGACAGAAACAAATACAAGCACTTGGATCTCAGACCACAGTTTCTTGATAACCAAATCTACCACCATTATACATCATTTAAAGCTAACATAATCTACCAGCATAATCTTCTTTTTTATCAATCCCTCTGCGGTTTCTAGAAATGGACCTGATCCAGGCATACGTTCGATTCTAAGCCTTTGTCAATATTGGTAGAGGTCCCTTGATCAGCTGTCCACCAAGTAATTCTTACTGCTGGAAGTTTGACCATTTGATACTGATTTACATGGACTTCAACACTCCTTTATACTACCAAACTTTGAGGTTCACAGCTGCTCTAAGATCTAGTTATGAGAGGACATGTACGAAGTGTTTAAAATAAAAAAGAATTTCTTAAAAAGATTTATTTTAAAGTTTTTGAAAAGAACTTTATTTTTTCAATAAAAATTATATCATAAGATTTTATGATATATAATTTGTCTATATAGTTCAAATTTCAAAAAAAATTATTTTCTAAAATACTATAAAAAGTTTATTAAAAATAAAAAATAAAATATTATTAAGCAGTGATCAGTACGATCAAATGATATCTAAATCCTAAAAGATTAACTTCGGAGAGGAACTAACCACAAATAAAATAGAAATATATAACCGCAGGTTGACATGCAACTGTGCTTCAAATTTTTTTTTGCGACAAGCTTATTATAATTTTGTATTCCACATTGAAATCAAGCTATCTAAGTGTTGACTATAGAATCTCCATCTGAAGTAAACAAGGGTTGGGTCCTGAGCGAATACAGACTAAAAACACTATATAAAATAGAGAACTCTCCTCACAACTGTTTCCCATGCATATCTAATATTTTTTACCAGATGAGACGTGGACATGTTTAAGCAAACAACTCATACATTAGCAACAATACAATAAGAATTTAAATTTCTTAAGACTTGCTACGGGCTACCTAGAAGATAGCATAAAAGTTAAGACCGATTCTCATGTCAAGTTCTCTTTCTAACACATGTACTTCAAGAACTAATTAAATATAAGGCATTGCTCAGACATTCATTTATGCACCACTTCCTCCAAGATATATTTTCCAATTAAGAGGATTTTTCCATGCGCTAATCATGTTCTCTTTACAATGTCATATATTGCTTTTCTGGCTTCCGTTGGATACTTATCATCCCTGAAAGATCCTAAGGTTTTCATCACATATTAAGTTTACCTATTTCTGGCACTCTTGATTTTATTTTCCAATGTTCTTCAATATTTGGAATGTAGTTGGCATGCGTAAGGAACCAGATAAAACCAGTAAATGAGAAGTAAGCGCTTCTATGGATCTATGGTCAGTCAGACTTAATAAAAGATGCGCTCTTTACCACGGAGGAACAGAAAGATATCGATATCGACCCACATCCACGTCACGTGGAACCAACGTGGTGACCAATGGGCATGACTTTTAAGCAGAAGGGTAATCACAGCAGAACACGCTGGAAATAAGTCCATATCACTCGATGAAACAACATCAATCAAATATCATCAGGCAAATCATGTAACTACAAATTGCATTAGTCTGGACTTTGCTTTTATTGTTTTCTATATTCTCTTCTCCAGTGGTTGAGTAGACAAAAAAGTTCACCATAAACCGCCATGCAACCCTCATAAAGAAATATATCCATGGAGGGCGCAGGGGAAGAAACTGACAGCTAAGAAATCGACATAGTTATGCAATTTGAAAGTAACTAGGTTCAAGTGTTGGCCCTCTCACTGAAGACTAACGAGGGAGGTGACGCACGAGGTGATGTCTTAACCTTCAAGAGCAGCAATATTTAAATTTCAGGGCCGCTAACACAGTTCTAAACAAAATCATATATAACTCGAAAGATGCAACAACAATCAAGTGCAGTGGTCAATTCTCTACGTCAAAGAAACAAGGCTATTAAAAAGTTCACTTAACCATCCACTAGCCTTCAAATAATTTTATCAGATATTAATTAGACTAACTTCTGCTGCTTATCGCTCGAATAAACAAAGTAAAGCACGTAGCCAAGCCTGCTTTTGGTGCACAAAAATTGATCAATGAGCTTATAATAAGCTTGTGTCGTACTTTTTCCAGATTAAGGATAAAAACAGTGACATGACAAATTAATTAAGGAGAAAAGGGTAGAACAGTGCAACACTATCCGTCCACTTAATTTTTATTTGGCATAAATCCTTCTTTTCTAACCACCTTGAGGCTGACGGGTAGGTAGTGTCCCATCTACTTCTAGGATAATCATATAACACCCAAAACAAAAACCATTTCAAAAGCCCCCTTCAGTGGACAGCGTTGACGGATCACCAATTCTAATGATAAAGAAGCAATTCAATAAGAAATTAAGATTGATTTTAACTACTAATAATGGAGCATTAGAAGATATATAGTAATAAAATAAACGTCAAGCAATTGCATTGTTGCACTGAGGCCTGTAGGTCAAATACTTTTAAAATGTATTAGGGGCCCATTATCCGCATCTCTAAGTGGACCCATGCTAAATGCTGTCGATAGAATCATTCAGCACAAGTATGGCAAAGTTCATAATGTGGGAATAATATTCATGTCCTGCAAGTTTCATCCTCTCAAAATGCTAGTTAACCACTAGATTCTACATGTAAATAATGTCAATGTTGCTGCAGGACCAAATCTATTGAATGATCTCAAACACCCTGTTCATTATTGAATACGATCGATGCCAATGTGGTAACCAACCTTCAAATAAGATGACTGCAGAGCAGACACATTGATTGTCACTCAAAAATTAGGAGTGCATCTCATCACCTCTCGTGTAGCGTTTCTCGAACAAACAACTATTCTCCATACGACAACAAGAACTACCTCACATTCTCTATGAAACCATATAAATGCTGCTGCTTCTTTTCTTTTCCCCTAATCATTTCACGGGTGGTTTGGACTAACACTTGTGCCCTTTTTAAATATTGCTGAGGTAATGGTGCAACCTGTAATCTGCTGAAAGCCCGTTCAGATTCATGGCGGTGCACTAGCCAAAGTGTATACGTAGGTCATGCATGACGATGTAGGGAAATAAACCAAAGCAAACTGATGAAATCATGGGCAGGATAACACCTATTCAAAAATTGGTCATATTAAATCCCTTACATGAATGCTGTGTAATCTACTCGTAGCTAACCGTTAATTAAATACTGCAGCTATGGATTATCTGGTGTTTCAAGAACTACACATTTTACTGTGCAAACAGTGATCTGCAAAATGGCCTATAATGTTTCATGGTAGAACTCCAGCAGGTTGGTTTACGTAGGTCATGAGTGCCAATAGCGCTGCAAGTAATACAACCATGAGCTCAGTTCGAGGAGGCTGAAACTGTGGGCAAATAATTCCTATATTTGTTGTATACTGAATTCATTGCCCTAGTTTGCTGCAAAATATCGCTCGCAGGAAACAAAGATCCAAAGTACGTCAGAGATGACGATTATGTGAGTATGAGATGACACCATTTTTCCCAAAAAACTTGCATTACTTGACGCGTTATTGAGCCAGGGAAATAGGCACGATGGCAGCTAAAGAGTTCGTCCAAGATACAACCTCGTACATTGGACTTTTGGCGAGTCAATAAACTGAAGCTCTTTCTAATGCTTGGACGTCCTTAAATCCCTGGTGATGACGTCCGCTGAAACATGTCCGATAAGTCTCTAGAGTAAAACTTCCTGAAAGTCTGCTATTCCTCAATAAGTTAGCAGTCACAAACCCAAGTTGCTGGCATTAATTCCTCTATCTAATACAACGTAACCACCAATCAATTAAATTCAGGTCACAAAGACATAACAATTAAATGCTATCAGTTGGTAAACTTGACCGTCGGCTGCTGAAGATTGACCATTGAGTTTCTAAACTACATGCAATCACGGACGTACGCATGGACGTCACCTGTTCTATATCATCCAGACATAAAAGCTGTAGAGCAGATAGGTGGTGCTTCACTTCCTCATATTCGGCTTCCCTATCAGAAGCAAAAAAGAACTAAAAACAATCACGGCAACTTCGTCTAGGTGATATTGGCCAACTTCTTTCGCAAAAAATTTTCCGAGTTAGTAAAAAGAGTCGGTTATAAGACAATTTTGCACCGTTCCAAATTGTAGCCCAGCTAACTATTCATTTCATTCTGTGAAGCATTAACTATTTCATTCTCTCCATCAGATTAGTGTATTCAAAATGTGAACTTTAGATATGCAACAGAAGCGGCCATTTTTCTTTCATCTTAACCCAATGGTGTAGAATTATTATTTACTCCAGTTTACGGACCGAACCAGCTACAAGTTAGCATTCATGTCGCCAGCTGATCGATTATTTTGCTGTATATTTAACATTCAAATGAATCCACCACAAACTTAAATCAGATTCAAATCCATTTTTTGATTGGTCTGAAGACCCTCTCTTTCTTCCCTAGTAGTTCTATAACTGCATCCCTTCGCAAATTTGAAAGAATTTATGCCATCTTAGCGAGCCATTGAAGAAAAATCATCTATGGGGTTAACTGAGAATATTACCTATTGATTGAATGGGCTAGCCTTTCAGTCTGGCCTTATTGGGATTTGCCTGAAACGTGGGTCCATTTGCACACGCTAAGACGCCTAATAACATCAACTCTACCTCAAATTTCTATCTGTTGCATTAAGAGATCCACATAGAAGATGGATACTAGGTTAGCTTCTAATGAAAAAAAACTATACGCAGATAAGCCATGTCCATTAGGTTAGCTATGAACATAGTGGTCATTCTTTTCTATTGCTTAATATCATGCAATGCAGATAACAAAACTCAACAAGAACCCAAGAAGACCTTTTGTATGACATTGTACAATTTCACAATGTAGTTTAGTATAATAAATCCAACGTTGTCCGCTATCAACTTCTATTCTACCGCCTACACTTCCAAAGATGAAATGATTTTGTCTAAGACAATGACACTATTTCTCTAATGGTAAATCATTCAGCACACTATGATGATATTATACCCTCAAATTATGTTATAATGTATATCATGTGAATCTATATGATTTCATCTTCACTACATTACTTCTTGACTATGTCATGTTCGATAATCCTTATCTCCTTCGACTCCCAGGAGAATGTCAAGTTATGAGGAAGTGGACAACCAAAAGGGAAAGTGTATGCCTCTGCATCAAGTAGCTCTATGCTATGTCAAGTTAGACATAAACCAAAATCAAATTATAAAAGAAAGTATTGCTTCTATCTCCTACGAATATGTTTTACTAAAAAGCAGTAGATTTTATGCAAATTTTGTCAGATTATTTGCTATCTCTACTATCACTTAACTACTTCTAAAAGCCCGGTATTCTTCCTGCATGCCTAAAAAATACAGATGTTCTAATGACGTACCGGCGGGTGGAAATACTTTTGACCAATATTTAGGAATGGAAGAACGAATATCTGATGATGATAAGACCGAAAGAGTCAACAAAAGTGAAAAAGAGCGATATAATAATCTATAGACTTTCTTCTTCGCCTCTACCGTGATTGAGCAAGATTGAATGAAGTGGGACCAACAGGCTGCCAACCAAACCAATCTCTAACAACCAGCAGTAATAACCCAATGTTGGTTCTTCGGATAACAGCTGAACCAACCTACAGGCAGCAGTACTATGGCCAGTCTGATGCGTAGAGTTTTGATTCACGGGAATTCTCACGGTCAGCAATCAGTTCGACTTTGTCGCCGATAATGGCAGTTGTCCTGCCGGCTGACTCTACAAGTTTTCTACAAAATGCTCTCACACTTGCATATGTGACACAAGAAGATTGGAGCTTGCAGTTTGCTGATGAAGAAAGGATACATAAGTGACCAGCTCTCATAAAGACAAATAATTGGGAGAAAACAACTCGAATGAGATAGCTGACATGCCTCGTCAGGCTAAAAGCTTGTACCAGCCTCGATTACCTCTCTAGTCGCCACATCACATGCTAGCTCACCAAGAGTATTATACTATAACTGTAACCCGTCTCTTCGTTACTACCACCAGCTAATGAAAGATGGGATTAGAGGTAACTAATTACTGTTGTTCGGAGGCAGGTATCATTCTTTTCTAATCGCGCCATCATGGTAATCAGTAGTTTATTTCTTGTCCTTATCGACAATGAAGTTGCATACATCAGGCATCTGATTCAGGATTATATTTATTCCTTTAAACCATCAGCTTAGGAGGAACTAAACTTCTTTTAACAGTTTGTCCAGTAGAAACTTCACGAACCCAACTGCATATTAAACGTCACAACAGTAGAAACCTAATCGAACTATTGGAGCGATGGAGCCGATTTATATGCAATAGGCCGGGCTAGATTAACAAACTCAAGCCTAACTAATTTATTCATCCCGAAATATTACAGCTTTACCATTGTAATAATATTACTTAATTATGGTACTAATTAGTTCATGGATTTGTGCTGTTGCAGTCCAACTTAAATTTTAGCTAAGTCACAAATGGGCCTAAAACAAAGGCCCAATTATTTGTAATCAGAAAGGGATCCTAGTGCATACAAACCTGGCCCATTTCACACAGAAAATTCCATCCTGTTATGTAAGGAGCTATAAATCAAACAACTAAGCAACTATACAGTATGGAAGCAGTCTATTTTCATGTCCAGAGTCGCATCTTCCAAATTTCCTAACATATGCAAACAGCTAATGACAACAGAAAGAAAGTGCTTCTATGTTTCAGGTCTTACTCGCATTTCTCTACCTACGCATTTCTTTATAATGAAGACTCGTATTTCTCTACCTAGGCAGCAGACCAGCTATATAAGTCAGACCACAGATTGCAAACTATGCGAACTCGCTTTTTGACACCGTAAGACAAAAATGTCCTGTAGAACACAACTGTTCTCACACAGGCACAAGGAGAGAGCATAAGCGTTCTCCAGAAACTGTATTTATAGGGATGCCACTTGCAGATCACATACAAATACCATTTCCATCGATAACATTCTCTAACTAATGGATGGTAAGAGTTAAAGAACTGTCGGTAGTCAAATGAGCATGACCACAAGGTTGCTTGTGCGTTAAAAGTATCCAGAAATGTTGGAACATCAAATCAAAACTCATGCATTCATTTGAAAGTTTCTCAAGACATTAATGAAAAAAAATGGACAAGTGGTGAAGTAGTGGGCACATAAATTATCTAAGAAAATTAGTTGGTAAAATTAAAATATTAGTAATAATTGTAAGTTTCATTTTGTTTTACTATTTTAGTTAATATAATGTTTGGATTATAATGCCTATATAATGATGTTTTGTAGCATGTTGTTAGCATCAAGTGAAAAAATAAAAAGTGTTCTAAAGAAAAATTCTCCTTCATAAAAGTTTCTAATTTTTTTAATGATGATCGTTGTGAAAAATATATTTTTATCAGATATATCTAGGAGTCAAAAGAATATAAGTTCTACAATCTACTAACTAAAAAATTACTGGTAAGGTAAAATATTGTGTTTAATGAAAAAAATGCATGAAACTAGAGCGAAGAGACTGCCAAAAAGCATCCAATAGTGGATGAATTTAATAGGTTTCCATATGAAGTACCACAACTAACAATACCACTATCTTCTCAACATATTATACTATTTTTTATTAAAAGTTGTCCATCTTTCAAGAGAAGTAGTAGTAATGGATCTTCTACGCAATAAAATTCTATCAAAATGAGAAATCTCAAGAAGATCTATGGCCAGACAGACATATGAAAATGGTGAGTCTAACTTTTTTTTTATCCATATACTGATCATGATACTCTCATATTCCAAAAAGCTATAAAATAAGACTGTTGGCGATTATTAATGGATGAAAATATTTAAACTATAGAAAAGAATGACACATAGGAATTGATAACACTTTCACAAATCATAAAATTATAGGTATCAAGTGGGTATATAAAATTGAGTGCACTGCTGATTGCGATATTGACGAGTACAAGGTTAGACTTATAGCTAAAGATTACAAATAAAAATACGGCATCGACTATGAAAATTTTTTTGCAACTATTATTCGACTTAATATGGTAAAGCTATTAATTTCTCTTACAGCTTATCATAGATAGAGAATACATTATCTAGATGTCATGTCAGCATTTCTTAATTATATTCTTGAGAAGAAATAGACATATAGCAATCAAAAAATTTTCAGATGAAAGAATAAGAAGACAAAATATATCGGTCATAAAAAATTTTTGTACGGCTTGAAACAAGCACACAAGCAAAGAAAGCTTTGTACGTCATCTCGAATTGATGGCTATCTTAATCAAAATGGCTTCATCAAATATCCTTATGAGTATGCCATATATACGAGTTTCTAATAATTTATTCTTATGTAATGATTTGTTATACACAGAAAATACCTTTAAGATGCATGAAGAATTTAAGGTGATGATGTTAAAAAAATTCGAGATGATGAATAATAGTTTGATGTTCTACTTTCTTAGAATTAAAATGAAGCAACAATAAGATGAAATATTTATATCTCAAAAAAAAATATACGAAGTAGATTTTTGAGAAATTAAAGATGAGCAATTATAATTTGGTAAGCACATCAATGGCTATAGAAACAAAGTTATGAAGAGAAAAGAATGGAGAGTTAGTTGACTCAATTCTTTTCAAAAGCTTTGGTAGCTTGAGACACTTGACGATCACAAGATCATATATTGTTTTTGCAGTCGGATTTATAAGTAGTTATATGGAGACAACAAAGAAGTCTTATTGATTAGTTGAGATGAGAATTTTAAGATAGTACATTAAATGTTCGTTTAATTTTGATCTATTCTATACTTATGGTGAAAATAAAGAATTAGTGAACTATTTCGATAGTGATTAAAGTGGTGATCAAGATGAGAGAAAAAATATCACTAGCTATGTCTTTTTACTTTTAGTCAACTATATTTTTATGGACATCAAAGAAGTATATTGTAGCTTTATGTTTCTGTGAAGCAAAATATGTGGTAGCTGTATTTATAATTTGTGAAGCAATTTGGTTGAAAAATATATTAAAAGAATTGAATCATCCATAAGTAAAATAATAAAAATATTAGTTGATAATAAGTCGGCTATACAACTTGTAAACAATCTAGTATATCATGAAAAGAGCAAACACATAGATAAACGATTTTATTTTTTCAGAAACCATGTTAAGTAAAAAACTATAGAGTTGGAGTATTGTCATACAATGAAGTACGTAGCGGATATTTTCACCAAGCAATTACCAATTGAATATTTCATAAGGCTAAGAGAAATGCTATGTATGAAAAACGTTTTGATTTGAGAGTGTGTTGAAATATCAAATCAAAACTCATGTATTCATTTGAGAGTTTCTCAAGACATTAATGGAAAAAAATGATAAGTGGTGAAGTAGTAGGCACTAAATTATTTCGAAGAATTAGTGGGTGAAGTTAAAAAGTTAGTAATAGCTATAAATTTTATTTTATTTTAATGTTTTAATTAATGTAATTTTTGAATTGTAATGCCTATATAAGTATGCTTGTAGCATATTATTTAGCATCAAGTGAGAAAAATAAAAAGTATTCTAAAAAAAATCCTCCTCCAAAAAAACTTCTAATTTTTCTACTTATAAAGTTCTAAATTCGTAAACTTATAACCAACAAAAAAATGATGTTCAGAGGCAATAACTCACCTGATAAACCAAGATTCAGAAGAGACCAACATGAAACGATGGCACTCTAATAGCACCGGTGTCAATATGTCCACTTCCTTCCTGCATGATGACCCTGGAACTACATCATCTTCTTTGACTTAGTGGAATTAACTCTAGTATCATGAAAATCTATCTCTAGAAGAACAATACGATTAGAATAGTTATACACAATGCACAAGACGTTTAAGATATAATGCTCCATTCACTCAAATTTTAGGAGGATTCAAGGTTAAGGTTGTGCATGTAACATTATTCTTTCAGCAAATGAAAAGTTTAAAACCGAATGCGCAAAATAATAACTTCTCAAGAATAAGAAAATCTTGACAAGGAAAATAAAACTAGTGTAAGGCAGATGGATGAATTACCCTCGACAAAAAAATACTCCCTCTTTAATAATTTAAATGTGAAATGAGACTGCTCATATAAAATCGGAATATCAAATTATCAATCAACAAAATATGAATATGGTACAGAATGCTTAGCGTTTTACTTTTCTATAATGCTTAATTATTTTCTATTGTTACAAGTGATAAAAGAACCTGGATCACAATATGACGATTCTGACCAAATATTGGAAATGTAATAAAGATATGAATCCAACACAGTAGCTACAATTCTGCAATTATCAATCCAGCAAAAAATCCTCTACATATTTACCATATGAAATGGTTTATATAACGTATGGTACTTCAGAAAAAACTTCATTTGGTAAGAATGAAACCTGATTCACATTTAAGAGTATTACTTAAAATTGCTTACTCTTCCAAATGATTACTCTGCTTTATAGAAAAAAGTGAATAAAAAATGAGGTCATCAAACATCCAAACATGATATGAACAAAAAGACACCCGATCAAAGTTCCCTGTCTAATGCATTACCTAAAGTTTGTGCCAAAGATTACAAGCTTAAAATGGATTTCTATAAACGTTTTGGCATACTAGATCAGAAAAAACAACAGCATTACAATGAAATTTCTTATTTTACCTTCTTGTCCAGAATTTGGATCCAAATTTGGACTGGGTTGAGATTGTAATGTATTTCCTATACAAGCCTCACCAATTGGTTGACAGGATGGTATGACAAGGCACATAGTAGCTACCATCCTCAGAAAGGAGTCACAAAATGAGCTTGAAGATCAGACACTAATTTCTATAGATATTCCTTCTGATATTGTTAAATAATTGAACAGGCTGTTATTGCATAACCTTTTCATTGTTGTTTATGGGCCTGTTTGGATGAGCTGAAATTAAGAGTTTATTATCAAAATCAGTAGCTTATTTCAGTTTATATAGGCTTAAACTTATCTTTGAAATAAACAACTTATTTCATAGTGTTTGGATAAAAAAAAACTTATTGTTAGAATAAGTTGAGAATGGTGTTTATATAAAAAAACCTTATTCTTAGAATAAGTTAAGAAGGGTGTTTGGATGAATAAAATCTGTATAAGTAAGGAAAATATAAATAACTAAAATATCCTTTAGTACATAATGATTTATATATGTTAAGATTATTTAATTTGATTTTTAAAAATATTTAATTTAAATATCTTTTGTTAATAAATATTAATTTTAAATTTTGTGATTTTTTTACACTTTTTAAATATTGACTATAGTTTTTTATATAATTAATGGTTAATTTATAAACACAACTAATCAAGAGCAAAATAGTTATACAGGGCAGTGCCTGAAAAGTTGGGAAGGGGAGGCTTACAGAATAAGCCGCAATAAGCGACCTATCCAGCTTATAAACACTTCAATAATTACAGGTGAACATATTTAGTGCTCCTGTTAACAAAGAGATATATGGAACAAAATGATAGCCGGCCATAATCTTGCCGTAAAGTCATGGTCATTAGCTTCTTCCTCCTCTTATTAAACTCATCTCATACCATGTCTTTAAAAAAAAAGACAAATTTAACTGTCACCCTCCAAATTTTCTTTCATAAACTTCGACATCTACGGGGAACATATGCTTTTGCATAGGCATTTAGACAGAAGCCAAAACTTGGCAAATTGCAACAACAGCCCTTCAAATAAATGATAAACGCCGATTTGATTATAACTAGAATAGAGTCCATCAATCAAACTTGCTTCGTATATAAGTGTATAGGAAGATCATTACAAAGCTCATACAAGTCACTGATGAATTACGGTTAATAAAACTAGGAAAACTAACTACAACAAATTTCTTTGTCACAAATCCATCTCAACAATAATCCAAAATTTAAAACAACTCATCGATTAAATAGTCATCTACCCCATGTCGAACATGGAGCTCGCAACTACGCACACAAACCCGATCAGAAACCAAACAACTATCCGATAATGCTAAAGTCAAGCAACCATGACCAGATCAAAAGCCGATCTCGATCAGTAAACAATGAAACGCAAAAAACCAAGACAAACACAACTCAGAAGCTGAAACCAAACACGAAATCGAATAACACAAAAAACAAATCGTACCTCGTCAATCGAACTCCGCTCAATGCGAATCAACAACTGGAGAGAAAAAATGAAGGACGGAATTGGAGAGTTTCAATTTGTCGAGAGTGGGGAAGAGACAAAGAACAACAACAACAAAAGCTATAACAGACTAAACTACCCGAGTTGTCGTCTACCATTTATAGATTCCTTCTCCCTTGATCTAATTCTCGGCACGTCGAAATATTTTACTTGGACGAAAATGCCCTTCATTTGCGTCACAGCACTAGACTAACAACTTTGTTAATTGTATGATTTGGGCCAACTTTCATTAGTTTAAGACTTGATGAAGTGGTTTTTGGTGATTTAATGGTTCTTTTACGTATTTGAAAGCAATTGGTGCAATGCATCTTCGCAGGAGGATTACTAGCCCCAATTTAATATTATCTTAGTTATGATCTTTATGTATTCTAGTTTTTTATTCGTGCGGCCAATAGGCAGATTCTTTTAACTCCTCAAAGCGACTTGGTTAATAAATCTCCGAGAATTCTTATGTAGTCGATGACTAATTGATCTACTTGGTATACTTATATGACTCTTACCTTATAACTTAAATCGTTTACATAAGTACAAGAAAAGCACAGTGAATATAGATAGATACATATATAATTTGGATCAAACAGGTCTCCAGCCAAATGACGATATAAGCGCTGCATATATCAAATGGTTGAAGCTATGACGGTAAACTACTAGATTGACCAAAAGACTGCCGACTGAAAATGCCTCCGGAATCTAGGCCAAACAGATCTCCTCAGAAGAGGACGAGAAAGCTGCTCTACAAGGCTTGAATCATTATTCCTGCTCAATCAGTTGCTCCCTGCAAACATAATAACAATCTTAAACTCAAAGATTTTAAAACAAGCCAGCAAGAAATAATGCACATGCTATACAGCAATACCAAGGCTCATTCATAGTGGAACCAAGGGGCATGACAAACTTTGCAATGAACTCTAGCTGCTCGAATTAAAGTTTAGCTTGAGTGGAGGGTATACATGGGCGCCTTTTAACTCTAGCTGCGATTGCATCTGGAAAGACATCTAGCACTTGCCATCCAAATGACCAGGACTTAATCAAAAGCCATTCTCGCTTATTGATAGTTAGCCATAGCATCATGGCAACCTCCAAGTAAGTGGTAAAAAATAGTAACACATTTGGTCAGAAAATTTGAGGCACGAGAAAGAATTACCATATTGGTCAGTTCTTCTATAGCTTCTTCATCATATTTTGCCAGAGAGAATCCTACAGTCTGAAAGACCCGCTATAGACATTGCAGATTTAATAGACTAAACCAGTGAGAGAAAAAACTGCTACTACTGTTAAATAGATGCAAATTTTGTGACATGCATTGCAAATTAGATTATTGAATTGAAAAGTCAAGCAACAGAAAGCACAGCTCAAATCCAGCAATCAACAGTTTGGGACGGCCACCGGATAAGTATCTCAGAGGAGAACATTAGTTGCTTTGGAGATCAGAATCAACGTGATTATTTGGTGGCACACACCACAAGGAGAAGTCTACAAGCAACCCTACTCACTAAGAGTAACCTATTAAACCAATGGAGCTACCAAGATAGCAATAACTGATGCAGAGTCATGTTATTGAGAACAAAATATCTGCTCTTACAATTTAAATTCATCCCTTTTTACAGAATACTACTAATAATATATAGACATATCAACCTCCACATATTTTATTGCCTCAATTGCCAGGTGAAGTAGCAATTTTCCAACACAAAGAGGGAACTCAAAAGACAACATTGATCAAGAAAAATAAATAAATAAACTGCACCACCTAGCTGCTTTCATCTATTTTCTGAAATTGAGCTGCCTAACGTTGTAAGTGAAGTCTCAACTCTTATGGCACCAGATCATCAGCTCTACAAGTAACTGTCATTACCTATTAATAGGTCTGGTCATAAGGCGAAATTTTGCTTTGCTGAATCTTGAACATGCACATTTAGATCACCAGAACTATCCTTGCTATCTTGAAGTATTTCATAAATTCACGAATTTTCTTTTTTCTAGAATAAGTACCAAATGAGGTCTTTCTGGTTTTTGGTGAACTTTAGCTGAGTTATGGCTTTGGGCATGCATATGAAGTATCAAGCTATGATTAACCAAATGCAGCGGTCAAAAGAATAATCTTAGAATCCGCTGTACTCCTACCAACATACAAGGGGATTTAAGTAAACAACATGCAAGCAAATGTCTATCTTTATCCAATTAACCCAGACTACTTCCAAGTTGGATGGCCAGATAATGTATAATGTGCTAGTTCATCTGAGTTAATAACCATTTGAGAGACAAGCTACAACACTATTTCGTTGAGCTCCAACTTTCAAGAGCTAATAGACGAAACATAACAATCTCATGGATGAAACACTTTTTTTGTTAGTAGGTATGCGCCTTGAAGATTATTCAGATATCAGTAGGATGTGAACTCTTCTGAAACAAACCTCAGTTTGCAATCATGAAGCATTTTCAGTAAGGAGCACTATTCAGTATCTCTCGCTAATCACTATTTCCAACTATATTTTCTTTTAGATCTTCATCGTCACTATCGTACTCTGCTTCAGAATCCCTGGGAAAATTTCCTTCCTCTTCCTCTTCTTCCTCATAGTCAACTCCTTCATCCTTTAAATCTTCAATAACTTCCACAGAACCAGCACATTTCACCGCTTGACCTTATGGTTCTTTTTACCAGTAGCAGCCTACTAGCTCTTGAGCATGAGGTGAATGTATTGGTATTGCATTCCTATCAACAGGTGCTTCTTGTAAAAATGATCCCTACTGTTGGTGTTCAAAGCTTGTTCGATGAACAAAAGATCCCAAGGTGATGCGCAATTACCTTCCCCCTGAATTTGGTGGCAACCATAGGTGCCTGGAAAGCAGAACCAAATTCTCCTTCTCTGTCTTCTAGGAACCAGCAAGCTGAGCACCTCATCCAACATCCCCACAGCCCACATATTTCCTGTTTCACCCTTTGGTACCAAATGTAAAGGAGAAATGTTTGGCAGCCTCTGCCACTTGTCAAGCCACTTCCTCACTTTCTTTTCCAAATCAAATCCAGAAGGGAAGCTAAGTGGGCATGCCAACGGCATGTCTTTCATATACCCTCCAGTTCGATCAGCACGCAGCTCCATGCCAGAAACGCCAAAGCAAATGAGCCCAATGTCAAGCACCTTTGATCCATCGGCAGCAGGAGAGAGCTGGAACTAATTAGGATAATTTGGAAGAATCGATTTGATATAATCACGAGGTTAAACAAATCCCAAGCCGGTTACCTACTGCTAACGGGAGCCGGCGTGCAGGACAGAGCATGAGCAGACGCAGCAAGGGTCAGAAGTATCAGCAGGGCACTCAGAACGCTTTACTGCTGTTCTTCATCGGGGAATTTGCGTCTGTTGAATGACAGTGTTTGGAGAGATGGAAGTGTTAGGTGAACTCCGAAGGGAAGAGGCGGGTAAATCTAACGGCTCTAAACGAAGACGAAGTTCATAAGAGCGAGAAAATCGAAGAAAGAGTTAGAGAAGGACATAAAGAAGCAAGTCTTCGAGATTGTGAGGGAGAATATGTTTTTCTTTCTCCACGGTGTGATGGACGCCGCGATCTCGAACCCATTTCACACAAGCGTTGATGAAATGAACGAGAGCGGTCGAGCTGGTAAAGAACACGGCGGGGGAGCCGCGGCGGTGGGGGAGGTGGCGCCATGGGCTGAAGTAACACGACGATTTGAGCTTGATCGTGCTCGATGGGTTTATAGGATTTAGAGAAGGTTTTGAGACTGAAGGATCTAAATTATGCAAAAATAAGTTTATAGGCCTGATTTTATAAAACAAAATACAATTAGGTTGTCTTTTGAAGGTTTTACCTGGATTTCTCCCTAACAACCACGCATCTAGAGCTGGTAGATTGAGGGAGAAATTTAATTGGTCTTCTCGATTCAACGTCTCCCGATCGCGGTGGTGATATCCAGAGAGTGCCGGCGAGAGAGATGGCGGCAATCACGGCGGCGTTGGTGGCGATAGCCGCGGTGATAGTTGGATGGATTACGATTGAGATCGCGTGCAAGCCGTGCTTAGAGACAGGGCGAGAAGCCATTGACCGTGCGCTTGATCCGAACTACGACCCTGATGACTCTGCTGCTCCGCCGCAGCCTCCCGCTGAGCACCAGAAACCTTTGCTGGGTAATGAAGCTCAGTCGTCTGCAGCGCCCAAGAGTGTCGACTAGTAATCGTAACCATATACGAAGGCGATTGATCTCCTCTTGTGCATTTTTTTTTGTTTAGTTCTCTGGTGTTTTCTTTTTCTCTGTTTTACTTATGATTATGGCAGATTGAGTTTGAGCGTTGTATACCAGTGTGGTTGTTTTATGATTTTACGTTATGAAATTATAAAGATTGCTTAAAGTCTTAAATTCTCTCTTTTCTTGTGAACTGGCTGTGTTATGTCAGTGATCCCATATCTGATATGTATAACAAAATCATGTCTTTGCACTTGCAGAGAAGTACTATCTATATGAGGTCAGGAAGATATTGCTGTGTATTTGCAGGTAGTTTTACGGTCAGTGATAAGCTTCTCCATAAAATGTTCTCTGTAATTATTTAAGATAAAGCATTAGATTTATCCTATAATAAGAAAAATACAACATTCTTTCTTCTGTTAATCTTAGTTCTTCTGTACAATTTTTGTAGGTTGCAAAATAAGCATAGAGGGTGTATACAATATTTCTATATATACAGCAGAGCAGAAGGTTCAGCTGCAATCTAAGATTCAAAATTTTGTAGGCTGATAAACGATATGATAAATACCAATGCCATGGATTTGTAACTTCATATGGAGTTTCTCTATCACCTTCAAAAGAGAAATTTAAAGCATGCATTCTTTAATCAAAAGGCAACTGGAATTGAAGAACTTTCTATTTAGGAAGCGTTAGGATTATTATCAGCAACACCTGCTTCAATCTGAATTTCATCTCCATTCTCATCATCATTGCAAGTATTGTATACCTGCGAAGTCACCACATGTCCACCCAAATCTTTATGTTTAAGATTACCTGAACAGGAGCATTGAAAGCAAAGCCATGTAAGCTCTTGTAAAGAACTCCCATTGAAATAAGTAAAAAAGGAGCTGACAGCTGCCTTAAGGAAGAACAAATACGTTGAAACAATGAGAAAGGAAGAAAATCATATATTGTTACCCATCCAAAAGCTGCAACTGTTTGTCTTGTGGAGGAGAGCCTTGACATGGAACAAGAACCGCTCCAAGGACCTTTTTGTAGCAGGAATCTTGCTGGTGATGATTGTTCTTTTTGATCCCTTCATTATAAGCATGCCCCCTTATGTTGTTAGAACCAGACAAACTTCTAAAAAGTAAACTTTTCTTCTAGCTAGAAGGTTACCTTAGCTTCAGAACACAGTGTTTGCATAACTCTTGTTGCCTTTTGCAATTCTTTTATCTGCAATATATAAAAGGAACTTTAGAAGAAAATCTGAACTACTTGCCCAGATTGAGTCTAAACTATCTCACCATCTGAATTATGATACTGTTGTGTTCTTCAAAGTCAGCTTCTAGGAAGTTGAAAACTGAACATCATAGTGAGAAATTACACTTAGATGTATTCATTCTGTTGAATACTTAGTAAACAATTTTCTTCATCACAAATTGCTCTTTCAGTCTTTGCCAATGACCATTCACTGATTAGGGTTTGTTACCTTTTAAGAATGCATCTACAAACTTCCCCCCATATTTTACTGCCATTGCATGGACCGCTACCTGCATCACATGTCAATTTGGCATCTTAATTAAAATTATCAATATGTTTGACGTAATGCACATATATGGTACATCAAGAAAAAAGAAAAAAAATGCCAGCGGCACACAATCTGACCCCAAAGCTTGTGGACTACTCTTATATTGTCTTCCTAGCCACATACATTGCAATGTTGTTTACTATTTTACACAGCATCACTGTCATCACTAAACCTGAAGAACCCTCGAAGAAATATTTTGTTTGCCAAGATAACTTAGGAAAAGGGAAGCCTATTATGAGTGCAGTAAACCTTGTCTTCATAAGCTCATGTTCAAAATTTTGACAGAACCACAGATACCATACAAAAATCTATGGCAATTCAAACCCACATTACGGTCATAATAAAAGGAATACCATACAATCTAGTTAAGTTTTAAACATGCTTCTGATACAGTATTAACACTAATGAGATACTTAATCACTGAAGATTACTTGACATGTTTAACTATGTCTTGATATGTAACTACCTTGTCACTGCCCTTGCAAATACTGACTAAACATACAACAACATTTACAGATTTCTGGAGTTGTACGAGTAGCTTCACTGCAGCTTCTTTGTGGACTCTTGTTTTGAACTTCAGCTGGATCTCCTTAACCTAGAAGCACAAGAAATGATAGCACAATATATGTTCAACTGTAGTATGGCTGAGCAATACGCAAACAGGATAAGATGATTATGGACACTTACTGAAATGTTCAGTATATCCAGATTCTCTTCGTGCTGGTTGAGATAGAAATTTTCATAAGCTGGTCGAGGAAATGGGTCAGAAATAAAGTAGGACTAGAAGCATGAGCTCACCAGAACTCTATACCATGTGAGTAGTGTTGAAGAGCTTAGTGTTGGAATATCATGTCGACTTTCTTCTGAATTTTTAGATTTAGATGGATGTACCTAGCAAAATGGTTCAGAGAACAAGAGCAGATTAGAAATTGAGAAAATACATGTCAATGACGTGGGAATGATCAAGCAAGATGATTTTGTTTTAACAGCTAGCAACTTAATAAATAAAAATTAAATTTTAATAATCCTATTCGTTTTGTCAATACAAAAACAAGGACAATATCAACTGTCGGTACCTTAAGCAATACCAAGGAAGTTAACTCTTGAAGAAGATCAGAAGTAGATTCGCTGTTTTTGACATAGATCCGTAGAGTCTTCTGTATTATATCTCCCTGTAATATGAAAAAGGAAAGGAGAGAGAAAAATATGAGACAATAAGGTGAAAGATGTCCAGATGGTAAAACATTCTTATAATTTGATCATAAGAAATTTATTAATTGGTTCAATGATTACTTTTGTCCTCCACTCATTCTCTGTATTCTCTGAAGCCCATCGACTCCTTAGCAGCTTTTCAGCAGAAAACCCAAGCATCCTTTTTAGAGTAGTTAGCATTCTCTCAACAGAATTCATATGGATGCTCTTCCCATTTTCATCCAAAAACTTGTTCATGTACACAGACATCGAGTCCAGAAGAGACTGCAAACTAACTAAAACTTCTGTTGCCAGCAAGAATGAGAAAGCGCAAGCTGCGGGAGGGGGGTAGAAGGAATAAGAACATTCTTGTATAATAGATTAGCTAAAGGTCACTTTATGGTAACAGATTTTGCATCTGAAGACTACCATTTGCCTAATTCTGAATAGGAAGATGATGAAGTACATTTCACAATGCAAAAGCAAAACAGAATTTTCAGGATAGTCGCTCTTTAAAGGCATGGCTCTATTTAATGACTCCATTTATGGAGCCAGATTTTACCTGCATCCAGAAGTCCCTCGACAAACATGTACGCACCACAGTACAAGTATTCTATGCTCCCAGCAGCTGGAATTTGTTGAATTTCTGAAGCAATATGCATCTCATCTGGCTGAAAAGCCTCTAACATGTCCTTTAAATTTGGTAAATTTGCTTGCAGGAACAGGTCAGGAAGGTTAAGAATCTGCAATCAGAAGAAAACAATATACAGAATGCATATCCTTTCTTGAAAGAAGCAAGCATTTGTTGCAAACTACCTTGCTATAGCAACAAAGGACTTCTCTGAAAACAAGATTGGCAGCTGCAGGTTTCGAAACTACTAGATGTGGAATTTCTGGGTTTCCAGCAGAAGTCGAGCCCAACTGCCAATGGTCTTCACATTCTCCAAATCCTACACACGAACCACTTAAGAGTTTTACTATAGTTTTAAGTTAGGCCAGGAATGAATAGGAAAGTCATAGAAGAAGGTATACCACCATCTTTAAGTATGGCGAGTGCACACTGTAAGTGCTTTTTAAGGCTTGCAAAGGGTATTTTACTCTTACTCAAAAGCTCACTGGTCATCATCCTGTTGCAACCACTAAGAGTTTTCACCGAGCAAACATCTACAGATTTTTTAGTAGCTGGATTCAAACTGTCTAGTTTGGTGTGAAGATCTCGAAGAAGGTATAGATATAGCGGCAGCTAGAAATCAATATATTTACATGAGATTGTTATATATGAGTAAAATAAATTAAACACTTGCTTAAAGTAAAGAACATTCCCTTGGAAGAACTACTGGCAACTGTACCTCAGCTGCAGGATCCCGACAGCAGGCTTCCTGATCCTGTCTCTGTGTAAGCATCAAAACATTATATCACTTGTTGCCTCATTGTAACATTTGAAAGAAACTTGCACCAACTTTTCTTCAAAGAAAGATGACAAAATTCGTGCACATTAAAAAATCATATGGAAACATGCTTCAAAATTCACAACTGGACATTAAATATATTGTATGACTTGTAACATGTGCATGTTTGAGGTCCTACGTCAAACCCTGATTGTGCAAACAGAACTAAGTAGTTCATTTTATGTAAAGTGATTCAGGGCCCAATCATGAAACACCAAGTTATAGTTCGGGTTTCTTTTCAGTTGCTCATGCTTGTTTCTAAATTTGACTTACTTAAAGAATTTTCAAAATTGAAAGAAGAGTATGGAAGTATCGCATTAACTCCAAATATCAAGTTTAACTGCAGATAGATCAGCGTGTGGCAAAAGAAAGAACAACAAAATAGAAGAGAATATTGCTCAAAGCAAGTGAAAAGAGTTGATATAGAAGCTCCAAGCTAAGACATTTGGTTTAAGCTTTTAATTTCTTATGATATGCGATTTCTAACTAAACATCATTGATTGCAACAGCTTAAAAAGCAAATATAAGAATTGATATCATAGACGAGTTACGTTTGCCTCCATTGTAGTATTACTATATAGATGATAGTCCCAATTTAAGGCATATTATAAAGGTACAATCGCCCTAGAAATTTGGTCTATACATAATCTCAAGGGAGCTATAGCATCATGTATCAAAGGGTGTAACTCCATCTAAATTCATAGGAAGTTTTGAATCAGGGTTTGCCAGCACATGCATAGAATTAGAAAGACAAGTATATCAGATTCCTACCTCAGAGAAAGATAATAAGGACAAACAGTCAGTTCTCAGAGTCCTGAATCTGAACTTTTGTGCCTCTATGAATTTTGGGTTAGTTGCCATATCCACGACATTAAGATTTGTATAATTCTGACTCCCACTGGACTGTGATGTTTTGGTGGATGAGGAGGTCCTTGAAGAATTTTCTTCTTGAACACGGTCGTTTACAGCAACTCCTGCTTTCTTCAGTGCATCAAGTATTGTATGCTGCCTCAGCTTCCCACTACTATCCGAGTTTCCTGAAGCAGCTAAGACCTTCTTACTTTTCCCCTTCCTCATTTGCGAAGCTGTGTCTGACATAATTTTCCCTATGGTTGCCACCTCCGTTTGTTTGAAATATTCAGCATTGTTTGTGTGAGGAGATCCACAGTTTTCCATATAATAGTAGATATCAGGAAGAGAGAGAGAGTTATGCGTGAGCAAGTCATTTAGTAGACCTTCCATTAACCTGCATTAATAACTCTGCTCTACTAGAGTTTGAAAATATAATACTATAAAATGCTTAAAGAAATTAGAGCAGACATAGATCAATGGTGAATTGAACCTAGAAAAACAACTTTTGGCATTGAGGAATAGATGTAGAGCTACTTAAGAATAAATGTACTTAAGCTATAAAGTGCATTCACTCCCAACAGTAGGTGCTTCATGTCAGCTGAATCACCACAACATTGACATTGGACATGAAAAACAAACCATAGAAGACACTATTGTGATAAACTGATCTTCTACAGAATGTATGACAATATTGGACTTGTTTTCTGATGGGAGAAAAGTGTATAGGACAAGGAAATGTTAACTATGTAAAGGTAAATGTATAGGACAAGGAAGAATGAGCTATGTAGCATATGCTGCTTTTGGCTTTATCAGTGAAACATTGCTGATTAAACGTGCAAAACGTGATCCGTAATTTGATAGAAACAAGCACATACACTAGGTTCCGCAGACGCTTAAATAGCTTCCTAATAGTCTCTTCTCTAGTAGCCTGAGTTAGAGAATCAACTCTGGCAGCAATTTGCGTGCTGAAGGAGTTAAGCTGCAAGTATAAGGATAAGTATAAAATGACTGTATTATCATTTCGGGAACCAAAATCCGCTGATATTTTGCTAAAATATTAACAACTGTAGCATACCAACTCTCTCATCCAATTAATTCCATAGAACAGTGAGAAACACGCAATCCGCTTCTGTTTTGCTGTCAGCTTCACCCAATTAGCACCATAATAATACTGCCATTATGCAGGACAAATGTGTTAGCATGATAACAATACTATGAATCACTGTAATTGCTAAATCACCCTTTGTGCCCCATGTTTGCTCACTGAAGAGCAAGCACAAGTTAGTACTAGAACCAAAATGCTTATCTTTTGATTTAGGAGGATATCAACTTTATCCATCACCAAACATCAAAAACACTATCCAATTTCAGTATAAGTTAATAGCAGCTTTCTATAAGCTGGGTTGCCAGCTTACAGACTGGTGCAAGAAACTGTTGCCCATGTTCATGACATTTCTATGCTCAACAAACAACAGAGCAGAGACTATAACATAAAAAGCATAAAAGAGTTGAACTTGCTTACCAATGAAGCTAATAAGGCTCTCTAACTATTAAAGTAATGCATATGCATGTTTCCATCTTTGTAATTGACCACTAGAATAAGGATTCTAGTATATGTACAAAGACCAGATGACATCTTCATTGAGGGATTTTTCATAACCCTTTTAATCATGCTATCATTTTAGTCACCAAAGCCTCCACCAGTTTAAACAAATTTGGCATACCTTAGGTTATGAAGCAAAGGACTTGTGGACAGATATGTTACCTCAGGAGAAGGAAGATGCAGAGGACAGCCAAGAAGTGCATCAATTCCACCAAGAGATCCGTAATTTGTTATCCTTTCAACCTTTTTGCATAGAAAAGCAAACTCTGACTAAGCATTTTTAGCTTTTAGCACAAATTCAGGCGCAAACATCTATGGACCAGGGATGTTACATTCTTACAGCAGATAATAATAATAACTGGGAAGGAAGTACACCTAAAGAAGAAGAACACCTGAAAGGACATTTTCAGTTAAAAATCAGTATTAGGATGGACAAAAATAGACAACAAAATCAAGATTTAGTTTGCACTAATAACAAATAATATTATAAGAACATACTGCTCAGTGGAAGAAGAAACCATTGGTAAAATATTCAAGCAAATCGGAGACAATTCACCATCCAAATTCATCCACAACTCTCCTGATATGAAAAGCAAAACCTATAAGGCCTCTCACCAAGTTCCAAGAAATGGATTCTTGCTTCACACTGATAATCACATTTCTTAGTTCAAGCATGTAAGGGTTGATAGCTTACCTTCTATACCATCAAATGAATCTCTAGTTACCAATTGGCCTCCCTCAAGATCAGCGAAAAAAATAGATTCAATCTCCCCAACATGTTTGCCAATCCTGATATAATGAATGGATTGAATAAAAACTCTCAAACATGTGCAAGCAAGAAAGAAAGGGAAAAAAAGAAGGAAAAAACAATCAAATCAAGTAGCATATAAACAGTACGAGAGATATTTCACCATTCAGTAATTTGGGGATGGAGAATGCTCTTCTCCAACAAAACACTGAGATCGTCATATAGCATGATCAGAGGGATGCTCATCAACTTGCACAATTCTATAGACATCTTAAGAAGCTCCAATGCTTCATGACTATTGCTTTTCTGAATGGCGGAGGCAGGAAAAAAATAATGGTTTAGTATATATAGTTTTGATTTTCTTCCTTAATTCAAAACTTTCTTCCAAATATAAGAGCAAAAGCAAATTCTCCAAAATCTTGGAAGATACAAAATTATACCCTAGAGTGCAATAAAGGCCACAACCCACAAGTAGGAAAACTCCAAATTCTTTCTCACATAGACTACCTCATCCAGACTGTGCGAATGCCAACATTTGTAAATTATGCTAATGCTCATATATGTGGTTCTCTGGCTATGTTTGTATCTATACTCCACTTAGCTATGTCAATCAACCAAAGCTCATTATTTCAATGTGTCAATGTAAGCATCCATGAAGAAATTATGTTAGCACCATGAAAAGGTTCACCATTTTTAGGACCTTGTAAAACAGTTATATTTTTTTCAGATAAAGAACCTCCTCTGGTTTTATAAGCTCACTCTTGAATTTTATTGTGTCAAAAGGTTCATTGGTGATATGTTGTTATAACATTTTTCTAATTGCGCATGAACATATACCAAGAACAAGTATAAGAAAACCTTACAGAAGGATACAATCAGATTGTAACTATTCATCTAGAATCCTATAGTCTACTAGAATTTCATATCACCTTGGATGACGAAAAAACTGCCGCGGAGTGTGCACTACCAAGAATGGAGACTATTTTCAAAGTACCTATAATTCCCATTTTTCTGTACTTCATATCTGGATTTCCAATCTGAAAATATAAGAAAGACCATAAAACCACCACAATCATAAGGCATTTGCTTAACAGATCCCTTTCATAAGGAACTTATCCACAGAAGAAACCTAGAAGTGTGAAGACCCTAATTCCTTTATAACATTAAATACCTGCTTCCTTACTATCATTAGGAGATCATGTGAAATTGAAGAGCCAGCAGAGTCAGCATTACTGCAACTATTTAACGCCAAATGACAGAAGAGTTGGTAAACCTACAAAAGTTATACTAGATCAGATAGGAGCAAGTACTAACTTTCTTTAATAAGAGAGATATCTGACATAACCTTGTGAAGATTTTCTTCATGAAAACTGTCCAAGAAGTCCAAGATAACTGACCAAGAAACACATCAAATGTAAAAGAAAAGATAATTGACTACAGTATGAAGTGCTAAATGTCCTGCACGCGCAAATACCATTTATATGGGAAGAAATCGGAATGAGCTCCTCTGAATACTTTGACGTCAGAAGTATCATAGCGTCCAATGCCGAACTGACTTCATACTCTACACCTGAACCTATATGCGTAACCAATGCTCCTACTATCTGCACAATAAGCACTATTTAAACTAGAAAAAAAAAAAGCTTTACTTCTGATGATAATGTCAAATAAAGTTAGCATGTCTTTTTGCTTGTTAAGAGCTGAATTTAATAGCTCAATAGAGAGACATCTTGAGCTGACTTGGCTACTTTAGTGCATTACATCCAGAATATACGTTATGTGCTTGTGAAGACAAATTCATCTAGAAATTGGTCATGATTGAAGTGACAGACATTAGGAGCAGTTTCCAAAACTTTGTCATTGATCTTGGTAAGTCCAATTAACCTTAACAAAGCCGTATTACCTAGAATATGACACAACAGAATAATACTTTTGGAGAGTCATAAAAAAAGCATGGAAACCTTTATAACGTCAATGAGAAACACTGATCGTGCTTGTCTTTAGAGGTTAATATGAACAGAATCATCAATCAACATGATGAAGTTGCCGATTATATTACTACACCACTGACCTCTTGCCTTGAATAATTACCATTGAACTCCTCAAATAACAAAGAGTAGAGGTAGATCCCAAAATTTCTTGGTTTTTGTTCTCTGCACGTCAACAAGTATTCACTGATCGAGATAAATGAAGGGAAGTGAATCTGGAACGAAAAAACATCCCGTGAAACAACAACAGCGATGTAAATATAATTGAATTTAAAATAAAGAAGCCCTTGTGAACCAACCTTTACCAATTCCCGATGTGAGTGAATGCATTGACCAAAGAGAGCTTCATTGAAGCAGCCATTGATAATTTTCTTTTTCAATACTTTCTCAGCGCTCTTAGTAGATGGACCTCCATTCATGTGTACAAGAAGGATAAACCAAATATCGATCACTTTGTGATCTTGGGGGTTTTCGATGCTTTTTAGTTCCTTAAGAACCATTTCACATAGCATCTGCATCCAAAGAAGAAGGTGAGAGATCTATACAAGCATATTTTGTACTTACGGAAGCATTTTGCAGGAGCAAATTACGTTCTTGAAACAAATACTAGATTTCAGCGCTTCAAGGATGGAGGCTTCCGTGCCACCAGCTGGTGACTTGCCTTTGAGCTTCTTCTGTCTAGAGTCACGAGAATCAGTAACCCCAACAAATTTCAGTTGTTCACGAATCTGCAATATTATTCTCCCAACATTTGTCTGAGTTGCAGATAGTAGCAAGAATCTGAGCAACTGTGGCATATGCTCCCTATCAATAGTCCGAATGCATGATAGAGCTAAAGATATTGCCTTCAAATTTGGAGCAACATTTGACCATTAGAAAACAGTAAATCAAGGTTGCAGCAGATAAATGTCGTTAAGAAGCAAAACCTGCTCATGCAGTTCATCGTTCAGGTTCAGATTGGAAAGTGAATCAAGCACTGGAATAATGATGTCCGAATCCTCCTGTAGAAGCGTCTCGAGCACAGAAACAACAGAAGCATGGCAGCAGTCACTGATAATCTCGGGCAATGAGCCAATGATTTCCTTCTTCAGTGTGAGCGGAGCAATTGAAAGCACCTCCATCAGCTTCTCCGAAAAGTTATCTGGCTCAACAACAAAATCAAGCCAGCGAAACTGGTTTATTATAAGCCTGGCGATATCATCCCTCAGACAAACCCCTGATGCCGCAATATCAAAATGCTCTGGTAGCATTTCTAGGAGAAGCTGCTGCAATCGTGACTGCAACGGGCTTACAAGCAGCAGAACACGCGCTAAACTATCTCCACGTTCTGATGCAGGCATTAAAAACCTTCATTCGTAACAGAATAGAAAAACCGGTATTAGTAACAGGATAGAAATACTTCAAGTAGTATTTCTTTTGATTTTTTGGATTACCTGCGTAGATTTAGAGGAGAACGGAGATAAACTGAAAGACCGGAGATGAATTGAGAGAGGAGATCAGGATCGTTTGAAAAGCGACAATCCAGACGGTGGCGGAGAGCGAGCGGATCAGAGGGGAGAGAGGGAGGGCAATCGCGTGCGCCGTTGAGCGTGCAGCCTGCTTCAGCGAGAACGGTAATCATAGTGTTCATTTGTTGTTCACTGGGAACTGTAACAGCAGCGGCGATGGAGGGTGGCGGCGGTGGCGGCAGAGGAGGGAGATCGGAGGTCGGAGCCGGGCGCTTGCGGCTATTGAGAAGAATACTTCGCTGGAGAATAACCATGACTGGTTCGATCGAAGTGTTCCGATCTCTGAAGTTTTCTTTTTCGAATTCTTTAGAGTTTGGGAAAAAATGAAACGAGTGAAATATAATGAAAGCAAAAAGATTCTCCGCCAAATGTTGGAGAGCAGGGCGGGAAACGAGAATCTTTCTTCTCTCCCAAGTCTGGGCTTTATACGGGTATACAGTGCCTATTGGGCTTCCAAACGCTTTAAAAGAGCGTTTAGAAGTATTTTTTAAATAAATAAAAAATATTTTAATTTTTTTAAATAATAAAATTTTTTATGTTTTTTTTTAAGAAAATAAAAACATATAAAATAATTTTTTATGTATAAATTTTTATATTTTTAAATAAATTTTTATTAAATATTTATAAAAAATATATTACAAATATATAATTAAAAAATAAAAAATTATTTTGAAAAACGTTTTACCAACGGCCCTAACTCGAGTAGTAGTAAATTTTTAAAACGGGTCATTGTTTAAAGAAACTATCTCATTTGATTTTGATTGTCGGAAGGCTCGAAACACAAAGATATTTGATTGTATATACTTGATCGTTTGCTTTCTTACCAAGCAGCGGAATAAGTTATATAGCGATCAATCCAAGTAATTATCAACCACGCATCAACTATCGATTTGTTTGTTGTATTTTTTGGAAGTGTGTTTATGATGACCAGCAGTGATGGATCTACAAGGGGATGGACGGGGGCAGTTGCCCTCACTGAGATCTCTGTCCCAAACAAGCGAATAAGGTTAGGTCTTAACATATATAAGATGTTGGATTATTTTGCACCCATGAACATACCCAAAAACTTTATGACAACGGATGCGTTTGAGATTATCTATAAAATAAATTTTTTTTAAATATAAAATATTTTAATTTTTTTTTTTAAAAATAATTTTTTTTTTATTTTAAAAAATAATAAAAAATTTTATTACATAAAATTATTTTATACTATCTAAATATTTAAATATTTTTAAAATATATATTAAAAATATAAAATAAAAAAAAGTTAAAAAATAACGTTTGAAACTTGCTCCCAAATGCACTCACACAACTAAACTTTTCTGTTGACTAGATTGACTTTTCATATTAAGTGTGCATTTTAAAAGTATTTATAAAATAAAATTTTTCTGAAATAGAAGATATTTTTATTTTTTTAAAAAATAAACTTTATTTTTTTTATTTCTAAAAAAATAATAAAAATATATAATAAAAAAATTTTCTATAAAATTTTTTTATATTTTTTAAATTTTTAATATATTTTAAAAATATGTATTAAAAAATATAAAAAAAAAAAGTTAAGAAAAGAGCAGATTTTCAAACGCATAAACGAACAGCGCCTAAGTACATGTTTTAAATACGCCAGAATTGAATTCCACAAAAATAAAAAGTAAATTTTTTTAAAATAATTGATAATTTTATTTGCTTTATCTCCATTATTCGTTGGTGATACTTTTTCAATCGCACCAGAGCGATGCTAGCTAGCTAGACTCATTACTAACTCTTCAACATCTTATAAAGGCAGACCCGATATCAGGACCAATTTTGTTTCACCGCTCCTCTTCTTCTCTCCACCGCCGCGCGATTACTCGCCGCCGTCATCGCAAGCGACACAGTTCGTACAAGCGATGATTTCTGCTCCACGATTCAATTGATGACTCACCACAAACGCCCCTTCGCTGCCATCAACTCCGCTTCATTTCCTTCCTCCTCCGCCCCCTCCGCCTCCGCCAACGCTGCCATGAAGAAAACGAAATCTGCTGCACCGGAGAAAAACGGAATCCATCCCATGCATCACCCGGAGGAGGATGACGCCATGCTGTTGGACCAAGAAGAGCTCAAAGCCGGAGCGGCTGGGCCTGCTGTGACTAGTGTAGCTGCTAATCTTTCGAGGAAAAAGGCCACCCCGCCGCAACCTTCCACGAAGAAGCAGCTCATTATCAAGTTCAACAAAGGTGATCTTTTTTGACTCTCTCTGTTTGGGATTCTGTAGTGAAGCAAAGTGATGGTTGTTCATGAATTTGTTCTTTTTTATAGTAAATTGAATCTTTTCATAGTCGAATTGCCCTATTGATCTGGCAATATGGTGTTCTTGTCGAAGTTGTCGGCATTTGGTAGCAGTTTTCGAATTCATTTGTTGGGATCCTTAATTAAGAATGTCATTGTCCATGTTTAGTTAGATCTATAGAGTAAGAGTTGGAAAGTTCAATTCCGAATTGCTAAAATTCACTCGCAGCTGCTCTGATTGGATCTGGGTTGGTGAACTTACTGCAGAGCTCAGTTATAGTGAGCTGTGTTACTGTTGTCTAGTTCATGTATCAGGTTATCTCCCAGAAGAGAAGGTGAATGTGATGGAAATTGATGAAGTCTGCATTCATCAAACTATACATTATCGTGTAATGCGCCTGTCTGTGAATTGTGAAGGGGGGTTTTCCTCTTTATTTCTTCAGAACCGAAGTTATGCCAGGAAAAGAATAATTACTGGAGTAGTCCAGAGAACGTGCAAAAATTAGAGTTGTTATATCGAGGCCACTCGGGCTCTAGAAAAGGAAACTTTCGAGGAGGAAACTAGTATATCTTTACTGGAGTACCATGGTGGTTTACAAAAAAGAAAATTCTTGTGCAGATTTTGGTTGCTATTCTGTTCATATGTTAGTTCTTTTGAACCATTTTAATCGATTATTTTATTCGTTTACTTAGGGAAACCAACACTTCCCAAAAACTTTGAAGAGGAAACTTGGGCTACACTTAAGAAAGCTATTGTAGCCATTTTTTTGAAGCAACCAGATCCTTGCGACTCTGAGAAGCTGTATCAGGTTGGTTTTTCATTATTTACAATATTGCTCACATCCGTGTTTTACCTTGAATCTGTTTACCTTCCATTTTGTTTGTTGATCAGCTTAGTTGGAGGTTAATTCTTATTTTCCTAGGCTGTCAATGATCTATGTCTGCACAAAATGGGCGGGAACCTTTATCAACGTATCCAAGCGGAGTGTGAAGTACACGTTTCTGCAGCTTTGCAATCTTTGGCGGGCCAGAGCCCTGATCTGGTTGTGTTTTTATCACTGGTGGAAAAATGCTGGCAAGACTTTTGTGACCAGATGTTGATGATTCGCGGCATAGCCTTATACCTAGATAGAACATACGTGAAACAAACTCCTAATGTTCGTTCCTTGTGGGACATGGGATTGATGCTCTTCTGTAAGCATCTGTGCTTGTCATCAGAAGTTGAACATAAAACTGTTACAGGAATTTTACGATTGATTGAGAAGGAGAGGTATGCTAAAAGTTGGAGAATATTAACGTTGGTAATGGTGCTGATAAAATTAAATTCTATTTGATGAAATCTGCTTGCACTGTATTCTAGAAAGGAATCTAATCCCGCTTTCCCTAGAGAGTTCCTGTACTGGAAGTCTTGTGCTCTCTCTGATGCTCCTCATAGTAAGAAGTTGACACATAAGCCAAACTGGAATCTCAAGACATTATTGACACATAAGAATATGAGAAAGTTGAAACTATTAGGAACTGCTCTGTTTGAACACCGGCTCTTGTGCATAGAAACATGTATGATAACAGAAGAAGATTTCTACTATGTTGTTAGCCCACCGGATTTTCAAATGGTATTAGTTGAGTCTTCAGATGCATAAAGCATTCTATAACGCCTAGTCATATTTTTGCAACGTACTGGCTCTATTGGACTTGAACATGTCAGTTGATGAATTTTGCTGCTGAAACTATTAAATGCTTTCATCTAATGTTTTTCATCGTTGAGCAGATTAGGTGAGGCTATTGATAGAACACTCCTCAATCATCTTCTGAGGATGTTTAGTGCTTTAGGAATTTACTCAGAAAGTTTCGAGAAGCCCTTTCTTGAATGTACTTCTGAATTTTATGCGGCTGAAGGTGTGAAGTATATGCAACTAGCAGATGTGCCTGACTACCTAAAGCATGTTGAGGTGCTATGATCTCAGATATATCTATTTATTGATTTAAGATTCTTTGGTTTCTCATTCTGAATAGTACTATTCAGCTAAGATTGCATGAGGAACATGAAAGATGCCTGCTCTATCTAGATGCAAGCACTAGGAAGCTACTCATAGCAACTGCCGAGAAACAACTACTTCAGCGGCATACATCCTCTATTCTTGATAAGGTATCATGTATGACTTCTTATGTACATTTGCCGGTGGTCAGATCTTTTTACTCATTACTACTACTTGTTTGAATTTTATTCAACAAGGGATTCACAATGCTTATGGAAGGAAATCGTATTGAAGACCTTCAGAGAATGTATAATCTTTTCCAGAGGGTTAATGCTCTTGAGTTGCTAAAGCAAGCTCTTAATTCATACATTCGGAGTACAGGTCAGGCAATTATTATGGATGAAGAGAAAGATAAAGATCTTGTTCCCTGCCTTTTGGAGTTCAAAGCTTTGCTTGACAAAGTTTGGGAGGAAAGTTTCTTAAAAAATGAAGCCTTCTCAAACACTATCAAGGACTCGTTTGAGTATCTCATCAACCTTCGTCAGGTTAGTCTCGCGAAATATCAGTTTATGGAAGCCGTTCCTCTGTTCTATGTTCAATATGTAAAACTGGTTTTTGTGCAAAAATGTTCTATTCTGAATTCGAAGAACATTAATGCTTTTGCTGCAGAAGAATCCTGCTGAATCCCGACTTTTCCTGAGAAAGTTGTCTCTTTCATGTGTCTGATATAATGAATAAGAACTGGAGTATCAAAAAAAAGATGTTCGAATTAGGAAACAAGGATGTTTGACCTTTTGAAAAGCAGCTGGTTACTGTAGAGCCAGCTGCAGGTGTGACAATTTTTACTTTTGTTTTCTCTGCTCTTTCTTTGACAAATTGTAAATGATTGTATTCCTTACTACTTGGTTAGAGTTTTAGCTTGTGGATTTCATATAATTTTCATAATTACACTTTTGTTTGTAAATCTCATAGGTGTGTCTTTCAGTGATATGTTTTTTAGTATTTAATTCAAAGTATGTAGGCTTTTGATTTCTTTCATAAATTCTGACAATGCATGGTCTAATTAATGACTTTGTTACATTTAGAAGTATCTCTCTAGGTTCTGGCATTAGCATGCTTCGTTGTTCCATGCATTTGCAGGTCTGACTTGTTGCATGATATTGTCGAATTGCTTCCATTTCAGTTGTTGCTTTTAACTCAATTTAAAAAGTATGATTTTTATTTTTGGGTGTGTTATAGTAAATAACTGCTGTTCTTATTTATGAATTATGATGGACAAGAATCTATTTGTGATCCAGCGATATAATTGTCATTTGCCTTGTTTGATACCAAAATTATAAGTTAAGCGCTAATACAGAGTTACCAAATGTCCAATATTAAAGATTACAGGCTAACAATTAAGGTCTTGTCTTTCTGTAGAACCGGCCTGCTGAACTTATAGCCAAATTTCTGGATGAGAAACTTCGTGCCGGTAATAAGGGTATATCTGAGGAAGAGTTGGAGGGCATGCTTGATAGAGTTTTGGTATTATTCAGATTTATACAGGTACTGTGCTTATCTGTCTTGTCACATTATGATCCTCTCTGTTCTTTTCCTGATTACATAATGTTGCTCTGTCATACGAGATATGCTTTCATCTTTTTTATAGGGAAAAGATGTTTTTGAGGCATTCTATAAGAAGGATCTTGCGAAAAGGTTGTTATTGGGCAAGAGCGCTTCAATTGATGCAGAGAAGTCTATGATTACTAAAGTAATTGTCACATCCCATTTTTGTGACTTTTAGCTACAGCTTCCACAAGCTAATGAGTTGTTGAACATGCTTGATGAACAAAATTTTCCTTGCAGCTGAAGACTGAGTGTGGCAGCCAGTTCACAAATAAGCTTGAAGGAATGTTCAAGGTGTGGTATCTCATCTCATAGACGTGAATCATATATAGGTCCTTGTTACTGATGTCTCTCAAAAATATTGGAGGACTTCACTTTATGGTGGTGCCATGTTGTGTAATTAAGGATAGTCAAAATGCCTATGAAAATGACACTAGCTTTTACCGTCTTATCTGAATATAAGGCACAAACTGCTCGAACGTTTGCACTGTTTGTCCTACCAGGCTCAGTCTCCAGGAACAAGTTATAAACTGACTCCTTGGGCGATTCATGAAACAATCCCTTTCATAAGCTGAGATCCAAGAGTATAACTGTGATAAATTTGCTTTAGCTATACATTACTTTGCGTTTTTTTTAACTTTAGGTAGCTTTTCTTGATCAAATTTTCTTAGCTGCTAGACCGTAATAAGATGCTCCATCATTTGGTGTCATCAGTCATTATGGTACGACCGAGATACTTTCTAGAAGGAAATTTGTAAATTAACCTAACTTGAAATAGCTAGATTGATTTCAACCCTACCATGGAGGTCCTTTTAAAATGTTTAACTGAATGCTCCAGCTATAAGAACTTTAAGGACAATACCTCCACAAACTTTGAATTTTCTTGGATGACTTAACAATTGAGGATTTGAAAAAAGGACTGCTATATTGGTTTGTTTTAAGTCAACTTTCTAAGAGGGCCACTCGCACACGGCAAGATCCTAGTGGACTAAGGATCTAATAATGATTTTCTTTAGCATTTTAATTTATAAGGTGGATACTCACCACTAGGCTTAATTGCACTTATTGTATGTCTCTGCATGTTTCTCTTGCTTATGCTGAAAATCGCCTCAGTTTATACTGCAATATCATGTAGGCACCTGTGTGCTCCTTCCTTTAATGCCAAATTCATGCCTATGTACGTGCAGGATATTGAATTGTCAAAAGAAATTAATGATTCCTTCAAGCAGTCATCCCAAGCTAGGACAAAGCTTCCAACCGGTATTGAGATGAGTGTTCATGTTCTAACCACAGGGTGGGTATCTGATTTTGAAATGACTCAGGTTTTAGAGCACAAGCTGCTCTTGATTCTTTCCTTTTAGTTTTGTATCATTTTTACTAATTCATGTGAAAATGGTGTTTAGCTACTGGCCAACTTATCCACCAATGGATGTGCGACTTCCTCATGAACTAAATGTTTATCAGGTTAATTGGTTGATGTTGCTTTTGCATTGTGCCTGCAATTCATAGTTTCTTCGTGGTTTATGAATATTCTTCTTAATTCATACTCCAATGCGTTGAGCAGGACATTTTTAAGGAGTTCTATTTGAGTAAGTACAGTGGAAGACGTCTAATGTGGCAAAATTCCTTAGGTCACTGTGTGCTGAAAGCAGGATTTCCAAAAGGTAAAAAGGAATTGGCCGTGTCGCTATTCCAGGTGGGTGTTACTTTATTGAGTTTACTCTTTCATCATTTCTAATGGAATGTCCTCTTTGCCTGACAGTCCATTTACATTTCTTCTTTTCATCACTTTGCAGACTGTTGTTTTGATGCTTTTCAATGATGCACAAAAGCTCAGCTTTCAGGATATCAAGGAATCAACCAGTATCGAAGATAAAGAACTTAGGAGGACCTTGCAGTCATTAGCATGCGGCAAAGTCCGTGTTCTCCAAAAGGTGCGTACTATGTTTTGGGATGTTTATTTTACCATGGTTAATTAGTGATATTGATTTCTTTGAAGTGTAGTTTCCAAAAGGAAGAGATGTTGAGGATGGGGACTCTTTTGTGTTCAATGAGGAATTTACAGCTCCTCTTTACCGAATTAAGGTAAGATGACTCTCAGAGGCTCATGGTTATGTTTGTGTGAGTAAATTAGAATAGGATATAAGATATTGGGTTATCAGGTGAATGCAATTCAAATGAAGGAAACGATGGAAGAGAACACAAGTACCACTGAGCGAGTCTTTCAAGATAGGCAATATCAGGTAAGAGCAATTACTGGCAGCTAGAATATTTTAGCCATTTGTCTATTTAAATCATGATAAGCATGTTTGGATCTGAAGTTGGTTCCTAGTAAAAAAGTAAGCAGTTGCATGATTATTGTTTCGAAGATAAAAAGCTTTTGGAGTTTATCACTCCTAGCAAGGTCAATGAAGCATTTTAATAGAGCAATGTGGCCACTTAATTTTTTTGTAAGGAGAATAAAAGTATGAGAAGGTCAGTTGATTGAATGAAATACATCTGCATTGGAAAGAGCTTGAGACTTGAATGGAATTGCACCAATGATGGAATGTTATAGCAGTATTATTCAAATTGCAGACTCTTTAATTGTCAAATAAAAGATTATTTTTTCTTTTCTTAAGTTTTTTAGTGGTGTCAAAGTTTGTCAATGTTTCTTATAACTGCTGGTTTGTGCACCCAAACTCGCAGTTATCCTATTGAGATGTAACCTAGAATTTCATCCTTGGAAGTTGGAAAGGACAAAATTGTAAAATGAGTTGCCTTGATACTTTCACATTTCTTTTAACTTTGCATGGTAAATTTGTTATCACTTTTTACAGGTTGATGCGGCTATTGTACGTATTATGAAGACAAGGAAGGTTCTTAGCCATACACTTCTGATAACTGAACTCTTTCAACAGGTACTATCTAGCTGAACTAGTGTTTTTGTTTTGTCTTATGCATGAATCTGGCCTGAACAGTGTTGGTTACTTTTTTTCAGCTTAAATTTCCCATAAAACCAGCAGATTTGAAGAAGAGGATAGAGAGCCTGATCGACAGGGAATACCTGGAACGAGATAAGAATAATCCGCAAATATACAACTATCTTGCTTGACGCCTCGCACCACTATTAGGCAATATTTCATGCAGAAAAAAGTTATCAGAACTTCATAAGTGCATTCTTGGGGGAGTGTCCCAAGAGCTTTTCGACTTAAGTAGTGTACAGAAATATGTAGGCAAATTTTTTATCTTACTTTTACCACTTGTATTATCATAAGCTACTTGTAACGTAATTGATTCTGCCTTTTTGTATTTCCCTGTCCTGCCGTGCAAGTAACAATCTTCAAAGAATGGGGTCAAATGCCAAAGGATATTGATGGAAGGTGTTCGAGTTCTAATGAGTGCGACCGTGAATAAATATAACTAATAACCTGCTGAACTCTGGGCACTGAAAATTGTTAGCGACGTTGGTTACAGAGTTTGATTATAGAGGTGTTCTTTTATCAAGCCTGATTATATTCTTAATGAAGTATTTACTCTTAACACTTGTTCGTCGCAGCAGTTTTGTGAATTTTAGTGACAATCTAAAGTTCGTCCAGATGGAATAGTTGAACTCTTTCACTTCAGAGTTCAGGCAGCATCCACTAGGAAGAATCTTTCTGATTGCAGAAATCCTTGATCAGGAACAAAATTCTTTGGAAGTAGGGTGGCGACTGTAAAATTTTCGCCAGCTAATACTAATACAAGTTTGCTTACGCTCGCGCTCCAGATGCTTCTCCAGTTGCCAGCTCCGTTCCGCTTCTGCTATCCTCGACTCCGTCTGCCCTCTCCCTCTCGTTCATTCACATTCCGGGTCATGGCTTCATCTAGCGAAAGAAGCAGTGGCGATAACGACAACAAGCGAGTTGTGGTGTGCGGTGGTGGCGTGATCGGTTCCTGCACGGCATACTTCCTCGCTGAAAAGAGCTCTGGCAGCACCCGAGTGACTATGGTGGAGAGGTCCGAAATCGCTTGTGCTGCATCGGGCAAGGCCGGCGGTTTCCTTGCTCTTGACTGGTGTAGCGGCACGCTTGACAAGCTCGCCCGCACCAGTTTCCATCTCCACCGTTCACTCGCCGACGTCCTTGATGGCCCCAACACTTACGGCTACCGCGCTGTTACTACCCTTTCCGTCCCTCTTCTTCCATCTAAGTCTTCTTCTCCTTCACGCTCCAAAACTTCCTCCCTCCCTGCTTGGGTCGATGGGACCATGGCGGGCACGCCGCGCACGATCGGGACTGTGGACAACACCGCGCAGGTTCACCCGCAGTTATTCACCCGAGCGCTTGTATCAGCTGCGGAGAAGAAGCACGGGTTGGAAACTGTGATCGGGGAAGTGGAGAAACTCGATGTCAATGGCGGCCGTGTAACGGGTGTGGTGCTCAAAGGTGGTAGAGTGATTGAAGCTGATGCGGTGGTCCTGGCGCTTGGGCCTTGGTCGAGCAGGTCCCCGTTGATCTCGTCGCTGTTCGGTGTCTCTGGCCTTAAAGCACATAGCATCGTGCTCCGGCCTAAGGATCCCGACGCTATCACTCCCCATGCTCTCTTTCTTAGCTACCAACCTGCCCTGGTGCAAAAACTCTAGATCCTGAAGTCTACCCTCGGCCCACAGGTTAGAAATTCAAAGACTTCGATCCTAGAAATGCTAATACTCATTTGTAATTGCTGTCTAACTGAGATAGAAAAACAACAGGTGAAGTGTACATCTGTGGCATGTCACAGGAGGTAGAGGTGCCGGAGGATCCAACGGACATAGTTGGTGACTCTGCATCAATTGCAATGCTCCACAAGATCGCTGGGGATGTTTCGAGCCATCTCAGCGATGGAGAGGCAGAGGTTGTAGCTGAACAGGCGTGCTTTCTTCCTTGCAGTGATGATGGGCTGCCTGTCATAGGAGAGCTTCCGGGAATCAAGGGTTGCTATGTGGGTACTGGACACAGCTGCTGGGGCATACTGAATGGTCCTGCTACTGGAGCTTCATTGGCAGAGCTCATCTTGGATGGCAAGTCCACCATAGTCGACCTTGGGCCTTTCAGCCCAGCAAGGTTTCTCAGGAAGCGTTCTACGTTTCGTACATAGTGATGTTAGTAGATATGTTTAACTATAATTCGTGATGAAATTCTGAGAGCTACAACCTTGATCTTTGGTAAGTTTCAGAAGCTAAAGAATTCCCATTTGGAAACTCAAGTAACAAATACAGCAGTGCTGGCTACAAATTACTCTGACTGACAGTGACCAGACCAGGATTCTAAGCTCGAGCAATGAAAGGCTCAATAAATATGCTATCACAAATGCATGAAAGACCAAGTAGGCAAGTAGTTCCTAGAATTGAAAGAAACTAAAAGTTTTTGTATCAAACTGATAAATTGTCGCAAACTTTTCACTACAAGTACATGGAGAGATTGGAAACTAGAATCTACTTTTACAAGTATCTACAAATAAGGGAAAGTTTGTTTTACTCAATAACTAGCTTGAACCTAGATATAGCCTCACCCTCATTATTGCTTCAAATGACAACTTTAGTCTCCAATCCTTCATCTTCCTGCTTAATGGCCTTCCTTTACCTAGTTCAGCTCTATTCTCCTTGACATTTGCTAACTTCCATACACAATACTGACTGTCATCTTCAATTAGTTCCAACATTAAAACTCCTTCCTTTTGCTGGAAGTGCTTTGGAACATCATCAGGTTGAACATAATTTACCCACATTGGCATATTTTTAAAGCGATCTAAATCATCAGGAACTTTTAACAGTCGCTCTGCCCCTGGAGAAGACACCTGGAGAATAAAAATGTGCATACTCAGGAAAGTTACATAGGCACCATGGTGGACTTGCCCTAAAGACGAGTGCATAAACTAAACATATATGCCACTTGCCTCCAAAGCCAAATCATCAGGAATCTCTCCAGACACTGCAATCTCATCCAATCGCTTCTTGTAAAGGCTATTAAAACTCTCAATTTCATCCATAGAAGGGCACCCGTATCTGAAAAAGACTTAGCAAGTTTGCTTGTTCAAGGAAGAAAACCAAGTAACTTAATGCTCATGATATTGACCTAGCAATAGATGTACTTCATGTACTGAAAATCCAAGGGTTTCTGGGTTTTGTCATGATTGATGAAATCTCATTCCAATTTATTATATCATTGTGTACGGAAGTAAGGAAAACTGTTGTAGATTGAACACAAAAGCCTGGATGAAAAAACCCCTATAACTCCTCTACTCTAGCCATCCAGATGACTATAGAGGAAGGACAAATCGATATTTTGAAAACCGATAGCAACAGCAGTTTACAGTACATAGGAAACCTCTGAGTACTTATTCTTAATGCCCGTGCAGATAATATGTTATGATGTTCTCTGTCAAGATGCCAAAAAAGCCTGAGATTCGGCTTCAATACTGGCGAATTCAATATAGAGCAACAAGCATAAAACGGTATCCATCTTTTCCATAATACTAGACATATTGAGTAACATGGGATGGCGTCTTCCAAGTTGCAAACCCGTATTGCAGAAAATTGGTTTTGTTTTAACCAAAATCAGTAGAACAAATGAACACTACAAAACTCCTGCGATAAACACCAATGCATATGCTAACAGTTTCAATTCTTTACAAAAGTAAAGCAATGTAACAAATCAGGAGAATTACTTGTTTGTTAGCTTATCAAGCCTGACATAGATATACCCTCGCGGAGAGACCTTGAAAGCAAACATCTCCATTTCATCACCAAATTGATCAAGTATCTCACTAGCAGCCGCCAATGCCCGCTCGCCCCAAGCAACACCACCTAGAACTACTCCCCCTCCATCTCCTCCATCACCAATCTACCACCAAATCCAACACCAAAATCTCTCACTTGTTTTCACTCACAACAAAAAGTTGCCAAAAAAAGTTTGAAGTCTTTACCACTGGTTCGGTCTCTTCTTCTTCTTCCCATTCCACGCCACACTCATTTTCTTCATTCATTACAAAACGAAACCAGGATAAGCTAGCAACACTTGGAATTGAATCAACACTCCAAATTCAAAAAAAAAAATTACCTTCTTCTCCTTTATTCGTAGCGGTAGAGAACGAGTTCGTATTGCTGATGAGATTGAGCGGGAAGTTCAACAGTTGAGAAGAAGTTTTACAGCTCGTTGTAGAGATCCTAAAAGGAGGAGGAGCTAAGGATACGGCGGCGAGAGAAGAGTAGCAGCGGTGGCGGAAGCAGAGATACTCTGGCGCTGCTTGAATTGATCGGAGCCGCAACAGTTGCTGCAGCAACGCTCTGTGTTCCATTTCCTCCCAATCGCAAAACTATTGCTGCGAAGAAGAAAAAGAATGGTACAAATCTCGTTTAAAAGCCCAAGAGCCGAAAACTTTTAAGACATTGAAAACTCGGCTCTTGCCCAATGTGCTTAGGGTGTGTTTGACCAAATTTTAAATTTAGAATTTTTATATAAAGATTGTTGTTTATATGTTTTGAATAGAGAAATTGCAATATATGCTTGGACTTGAAAGTTCAACAAAAATTTAATCTAGTGCCACGTTTGACATTACTTCAAAAAAATAGTATTTTAATTTTTTATTTAATTTAATATATATTTTATAGATATACAAAAAATTTTATTTCAAAATTTAAAAAGTATAAAAAAATTTTACGTAGTGAAATTTTTTATTATATATTTTTATTATTTTTTTAAAAATAAAAAATTAGAATTTATTTTTCAAAGAGAACAAAAATGCTCTTTATTCTAAAAGAAATTATTTTATAAACACTCCCAAACATCCGTTAAATTAGAGTTAGAAAATTTAATACGAAAAAATATATGAATTAAATTATAGTTAAATATTTGATCTAATTATTAAATAGATTAATTCGAGTCAAATCAAAATTGACTAACTAGTTCAAATTACTATCTCTTGAAGGAACAACTTTTTGTTAATTTATTTACTGTATAATAAATTTTTGACAATAAAAAATTAATAATAATAATTTATAAATTATTAAATTATATTATAGTTATAATTAATTAATTACTTTAATATTTTAGTAAAATAATAGAAGATAAAAATTATAATATTATCAAAAGTATTACTATGCAACTATAATCATAAATTTTAACTATTTTTATGAAATAAAAAAAATTTTTGAAACATTCTACGGACGATGAAAATATTAATAAATGCATATTTTGACGGACACTTACTATATTTTTTAATAAGAATATCATGCACATTTATTTCAACTAATTTTATTTATTTCACTCAAACTTAAAAGTATATAATTAAAAATTAATAATTTTAATTATTAAATGGATCGATCCAAATTTGATTCGATTATTAAATAGATTATATTAGAGTTGATAATTTTGATCCGTATATACCTAATACAGTTATTAAATATCCTTAAATATAAATAAATAATATATTATTAAAATTTGAATCTAATATCAAAATATTAATATTCATATATTATCTTTTATTTTGAAATTTGATTTTTATAAAATATTTTAATAATAATTTAATTTAATATTTTGAATATTAATATTATAAATATATTAATAAATATATTATTATTATTATTATTATTATTATTTTGTAATAATATTTTTAAATTACCTTTAAATATGTAAATATATTATTATTTATATATAATAATAAATAATAATTGATTGATAAGTTGGAAGAAATGAATTAATATGTACATGTACTTTTATGGTAATTTGCGGTTTTCTTATTAATATATAACCAATTCCATATGCTAATTCACTTTTTGCTCAATATTAACTTACTAAGCACGTAATATTAGAATCTGAAGAACTTTCTTTGAGATGTTCATCGTTACAACGTCTTTTGGATAGTTTCAGCTGTGTTGAATTTGAATCTGTCATCGACATGAATTATCAAGGACGGAGATTGTTCAAAGTAAACTTCAAAGGAAGTAATGCCCAATATAAGCAAGGAATCCTACAGCCTTTACAGTAACATACTACAGAAAGTGCTAACACTAAGAGGCATTGTGAAGCTTTGAACCATGATAGCTTGATAGTTTTTAACTACACCAACAGGCTAACAAAATGGAGGTTAAATAACAATTAAAGCCTTATCCGTTTGGATATGATTAGGGGAGAGTATTCGAAATTCTGGTAGCCACAAAGGGAATGAGCTTTCTGTTGTTCGATGTTATCAGATGATTTTCATTTCTACCGCAACCGCATGCATATTTGTGATAGACAACATGCGACGGTAATTTGAAACTGCATGTAGATAAATGACTTAGTTAAGATGATTCTTGAAGAAAACTTATATATATATATGAAAGTACAAAATTACGGATGAATAAGTTAAAACGCTTGGCTATATATAAATTACACTTGGTTATAAAAACACGGAGATGCATTTAACTTCACATACAATCAACCAAACTAAATAAATCATCAAGGCGAAACTGATACTCTGACAACACTAACCATATAGAATTGCTAAGGCATTACGTTCAATCATTCTCAGTTAGAGTAGCAGGAAAAAAGGCTCCATGTATACCTAAGGCAACGAGTTAAAATTGTTCCTGGCCACTTCAACATAAACCACATGATATTGTTGACACAGGAGACTAAAGGCCACGTTTAATTTATAAATAGAATCAGTAGATTATGACAAAATACCAAACAACAGCAACAAAAATTCATGCTAAATAGATAATTCTGCAATCAGTAACGCATGTGTATTGAACTCACAAGTCGATAAACAGCAAATATCAATACAGACACAACTTCACAACTAAACCAATGACCAACACTAACTATACAATGAATAATAAACAAAGTAATTTACAGTAAGATTTCTTCACAAGCTAAAGACGTTGAAAAAATTGGGATCAATGTCGATCCACGAATCTTAATGATAAACAGCAACTTAGCCTCCGGGCATACGTAAAACCCACCCTTGTGTCTTGCTTCACGCTTGAGGTGGATGAGCTCCTTCTCTCGCATGAATCCAAACAAGAACTATCAGTTCAAAGTTTCAGTAAGGAAAATTTTCACCTATTCCAGGAGGCGAATCTAAGCTATCATCTCAGCCAAAAAGAAAAAAGTCCACTACATCTATGATCTATGAAACAAAATGCGCATAGCAATTTGGATCAGAAATAGAAGCTGCATTAACTACATACGAATCGACACATTTCAACAATAAGAATTTTCCTAAACACGAAATGAACAAAAGGCTATAAAGATCATAGCTCTCCGGATCGATGGAACTAAACAATCAACTACGAAATAGATAAATATGTGTCTACTTGTAAGTACATATCAATTTTAGCATTCAGCCAATATGAAATTATTAAGGAGCGTGGAATGTTAAACTCACAAAGTCATAATTCACTTGGCCTAACTCAAAGCAAGTTATTGGCTCACCTTCAAGTTAGCTAGTCCAGTTTTTATTTGGACACAATCTCAGTCTCTACGCTATTAACCCAACCTTAATGCACCAAATTAGTTCATCTTTCACTTTGATCTATCAAATTTTATACGCTACTAATACAGACCTAACCTAATTTGGAGGTTCAATAATCTCTCCCTAGCAACACGCCGAGTAGTTCAACCTTACCGGATAGTTATACTATGATAAAATTATAAATTTATCCATTTGTTATTATTTCTCAATAAAAGTGTATAATATATAGAAATACAATTATCTAAATTAGGATTATCTAATATATAAATTAGAAAAGATATCAAATCTAATATCTAAAGTAGGTAAGATATCAAACAAGATATTTCAACAACCAGTAGTGGTGGCTATGATTTCATTACCTGATTCGCGTATTCTTTGGCGTATTGCTGAGTACGAGCGAAAATAATCTTACAATTCTCACGATCTATCTTCTTCTTCGCGAGAACAGCTTCCTTCTTTGTTAGAGCTCATTCCTTCTCACGCTTACGCTTCTTCAGAACAGATTCGAGGACAACATTCATATTCTTCGTCGTTGACATGGTTGAACCAACCCTAACACTACTGCTACTCTCGCGACTGCCTGCGGTTTGGAAAGAGAGATAAAAGCATTAAGGTTGAACCTTATTTAAAAGTACCCGTATTTATAATGATGGTTGTGATTCCTCGGAGCAATGAATTGATCGATCGGCGAGAAACAAATTAGGACATGTTTGGCTAAGAGAGACAGACGTCTTCGAATGACCGGAGGGACCGAAGATCGACATCTGGGAAGACACAATTGCGCGGGTAGAAAAGATCGCAGAGAGAGAAGAAGAGTAGAGTGAAGAGAAAGAGAAAAATAGGTAACTAATGAAATCGTAAGAGAATAGATGGAGTAGAAAAATATATATATATATATATATTACACTGAGAAAATAAGCTTCGCATTGTTTTTTGAAAAAAGGATCAATTCGATACTTTTCTTTTTGCAACTAAAAAGTAGCTCTAAATGATAAAAGCAGGCATCGTAAAACGTATGGTTTATTGTTAAATGCTTTTTTTATTAAAAGCTTAGAAATAGCGTTTCCAAACATTGCCTTAATATCATTTATGAAGTTAAAGCACTTATCTACTATTTAATCTGCATGATCAGACCACTATATTTGCTTGTATGTGTATAGGAGATTATCTGCTAAATCTTAATTAGCCAGTTAAACAAATGTTTCGTAAAAATTTTATTATGCATTGGACGTTCATTGCTTATTTAACCTTTTGTTAACTAAATCGAGTGTTTTCATTTCATGATTAATTAACTGATAAGAGTTGGTAATGACGCTATGATATTTGTGTGAATTTGTCCTCCTAGAATAAAACTTAGTGGAGAGAACCAATTATATTATGATAATTACAATAATAAACTGTTATGATATATTATTAATTAGTTGGTATTGTTTTAAGTAGCTTCTTTGCACCGGTCCCAGCAACGCATACGAATTAGCCAAAGACACCGACAATCTTAGCAACTTGCTAAGATAAATATTATGGGCATTTTATAAGATAATCTTCCTAAATATTGGAGGCCATCTCTCGCAAATAAAATAATTCTCCGTCTTTAATTTTAACTCTTAAGAAAAGATTAACGGCATTTTCATTTTCCAATCGCTAATTAACAATTTTAACAGCAGATATTTTCTAATTCTCTGTTAGCTGTCAGAGATTGAGCAAGTGGGCAGTCACGACTTGCGAATCTTTCTTTCCTCCGTTCTTCTTCTTCTTCTTCACTATAGAACAACACAAGCACAATCCATCCTTCTCTCTCTGTTCGCTCCAGCGATCTCACCCCAAGGAATCTTCGCCTGAGCGGTCAACAATCGTTTCGATTTCAGTTTCACTCAATTAACACTGTACTCTCTTTCTCTTTCTCTCTCTCTCTCTCTCTCTCTCGCGCGCGCACGCGCGCTCTTTCTCTCTTTCACTGACTTCTCTGTTCTGTTGCTTGATTTGTTTTGGCTCTTTCGAGTAATCTTACTCTGTTATTTTTGTCTGATTTGTTAGTAACAATGAGCTTGGGTTGCTTGTTTCGAAAGAGTTAGTGATGATTCGTTGGTTGTAGCAGCTTGAGCATTAAGATCGAATTCTGTTTTGTAAATCTGATTTGTGGATAGGTTGGTGGACTGGAAGAATTTTGAATCGTGCGAGCTAATTCGGTAATTTTATTCAGTTAGTATCAGTCTAGTTCTGGTAATTTTCTTATGGTAGTCACTTATTACAGGTCTACTCTGATTACTTAATACAACTATGTCGACGTGGGAGTGCTAGTACTGGTTTAGAAAGTGTTTTCGTTGATTGGTTTGGAGTTACCTATTGAGGTTAGCTATTTTTTATTGTTTTGGAACGTGTCTTCGTTGTTTTGAAGCAAAGTTTGAAGTTCATAACTATGCATCTAGTATTTGTTACTCAAATTAGTGGGAATTCTGCGTGCCGTGTTGGATCCTTATCTTTTCTCCTTGCCATCTGCAGGATGTGAAGGATGTTTGACTGCAGCAACCGGAAAGCTCAAGTTATGGATGGACACACAGAGAGGTTTTTAAGGTAGATACTTTCGCGATCAAACATGCACACTGCTCTAGGTTCATTTCATAAAGATGTGTTTGTATCTATAATGGCAGTGAACTAGCAGTTTTCACCATACATTTTACTTGCCTGACTAGATTATACCACCTCCGGAAGTCTTTTATTACTTGCTTATTCATTCTTTAATTTTCATCTTAACCTTCTCTCTAATCTTCCAAGTTCTAACTCCTAGCCCTCCTTGTCATTATCCATATAGTCTAGGTAAGTTTGCAATACTAAACTCTTTAAACATTATCGTTTCTTTTTCTCTTTTTCATTTATCTTCTCAATGAACGAGTGCCTTCTGTTTGACATGCTTTGTGGTTTCTTGTTTTGTTCGAGCTGGTTTCTTTTGTTTTTTTCTTTCCAAGTGAAATCCAATAATGCTATTCTGTTATGATTAATTTTCTTTTAGGTTGGAAACATCAAGCCCCACATCGACTCCTTGTTATGAAAAGGGGGAAAGGGGCAAGTATGCATTTGATGTTGAGGCATTTGGTTGCAAACCAAGTAAGCCATCACATAAATCCTCTGGTAGAGGAAGCGGAGAGGGACCTGAAGGGCTTAAATCTGTAGGGCTGTCTCTTCAGATTGGTGTTTCAAAAGCTGTCTTTCCTGAAGATCTTAAAGTCTCCGAAAAGCTGATATACGATCCTCGAGATAGTTTTCTTCTAAAATGGAATAAACTTTTTGTTATATCTTGCATTCTTGCCGTATCAGTGGATCCACTATTTTTTTATCTTCCAGTTGTTAATCAGAGCTCAAGCTGCCTTGACATTGATCGGAGATTGGGAATCACATTGACCACATTGCGGACCATCTTTGATGCTTTCTATCTTATCCATATGCATTTTCAATTCCGTACTGCTTATATTGCTCCCTCGTCACGGGTTTTTGGGAGAGGCGAACTTGTGATTGAAACGAGAAAGATAGCTAAACAATACTTGACAAGTCACTTTTTAGTTGACTTTCTCTCCGTGTTACCCCTTCCACAGGTACTATTTTTGAGACAATTTGTCATGGTATGCTACATTTAGGTTTTTCTACTCATGACTATGCACTAAGGATTATATAAGTTAATTTCTTAAAAGTGTTGTAGTATGTCTCGTAGTTGTTGACCAAGTGACAAAGGTTAGTTGATTGCATCTTATATGCTGGCTGGTTCCGTGTGAGGTTTCTCTGCTAATGAAAAACATTTATATCTCCGAACTATGATAGTTAATTTTAAATGATAGTATTGTTGTTATTTTGTTTTTTTTTTGGCCCTCTTGTATAAAGCTACTGTCCTTTGGAAATTTATCACATCTATTTGAGATTTTATTAGCACTTTATTAACTTTTCCAGTTGTCCTCTTTAAAGACAAGTGTCTGCTAACAAAACATGTATAGCTCTGGATGATAGTTAATTTTAAAGTATAGTATTCTTATTCTATTCCCTTTTTTTTGGTTGTCTGAAGCCACTGCCCATTGGAAATTTTATGAGATCTTGTTAGCGTTTTATACTCCCACTATTCACATCCGTAAAAGCTGGCTTCTTTATCCTGATCTTTTCTCAAGTTCTGTTAAGCACTTTCTCTACAAACTACTCATTAAGCATAATAAATGCAGATCAATTTATTTTTTTTATGTGAATCGCATCCTCAGAAAATCTATAAAAAGTACGTTTTTGGACTCTGAGTTAAAGCATAATTTGTGTACAAGATTTAGTTGTACATTTCCAGACTTTATAATTAACAATATGCAAGAAATTTTATTGGTGCTTCATTAGACCAAAAATATGTAGCCTTGTACTACGGTTGAGCAATTTCTAATGTACTCAACTACATGCAGATTGTTATTTGGAGATTCCTTCATAAATCCAGAAGTTCAGATGTATTGGCTGCAAAAAATGCATTGTTGTTTATTATTCTTATACAGTACATTCCCAGATTCTTCCGGATATACCCGTTGACTTCTGAGTTGAAAAGGACTACAGGGGTCTTTGCAGAAACAGCCTGGGCTGGTGCTGCATATTACCTGTTGTGGTATCTTCTTGCAAGTCATGTAAGTGGATTTCTTGAAGCGTTTTGAAATATTTCTACATTGATATAATCCAGCTTATTTATTGGAACTTCTACTGTTTACTTAAAATTTCTTAGTGTTGTTGTTTTTGTCCAAATTTTGATGTGCCTCTTATCTTCTCTCCCTAATTTTAATTGCCAGCCTTTGAAAAAAGTCCAAGAAGCTGGCTTCCTTGAATTTATAGGATGTCAATATTGGTAACCGAAGATGTGAAATTGGATAAAGTTGTACCGCACAAGTTATTAGCATCTGTTGTTGTTAGATAAATATCCCAAAGTTGTAAGCATTTCTGCATGCATTTCAAACAAATTGATGCATTTATATTTTAGCAGCCTAGCAAATTTATGCTTTCTTGTTTTCAATTTACTGATCCTGATATAAGTTATAATATGCAATAATGTTCAATATTATTCTAAGCCATATCATTGATACCTTAGGAGATTACTGAATTCATAAAGAAGGCATGCATGTCTTTGCTTTGTGTGGTGTTCTTGTAAATGAATCTTCATAATCAAATATAAAAATCTAAACTTGATAAAATACCACAGGATTCAATTAGTAGAATGATCCTTAATGCTAATACAAGGTACTGTTACTTTGTTGCAGATTGTTGGTTCCTTCTGGTATTTGCTGTCTGTAGAACGCGAGGATGATTGTTGGCAGTCAGCTTGTCATCATTTTAATGGTTGCGATACGAGTTACCTGTATTGTAGCAGTTGGCATTCTGATGGCTATGAGAAGTGGAGCAATGTCAGTAGCAATGTTCTCACAAGTAAATGCGCTGCTGGTGGTAATAATCCACCGTTTGACTATGGAATATACAAGCAAGCATTGATATCTGGAATCATTGCATCGAGAAATTTCATCTCTAAATATTGTTATTGTTTATGGTTTGGTTTGCAAAACTTGAGGTAAGCAGCTCCCTTGAATCTAGATGAGGCCTATAAATTATAGACTCGATGTCCTTGCATCTTTTCGTAAGTACGTGGTCATGTCTTTTGGCTTTAGTTTTGTTTGGCATTTTGAACATTCAAATTTTAAGCGGAAGAGAAAATATCGTCTACATAGCAAGAGGTCAGTTCTTGCCAGTTGCAAATGGTTATTGAGCTACTGGTGCTAGGAAGACTTGTGTTCTCGACTGGGTCGAGTTACTTTTTAAACCACATGAGGCTTACGTTTGGTCTTGTTTGCTTTGAGATGTGCAATCAAATAAATGTGTCAAATATGGTGATTGTTACCCTTTTCCAAATTTTAATGGATAGAGGTCGTGGAATTGTTTCCCAGTTTGCCAAGTGTGGTGACCTGAGTTTGCTGAGATGTGATGATGTTATAAGATAACTCGTGTTTATGGAGCACTGATTTCAGATGTTTCTACTTAATGACTCAAATCATGCTGTAATTGACAGTTCTTCCTAAAATATCAAGCAATTAATCTGGGTTTGTGGATTATGGCAGTTTCTTTACATCAAAATGAACCTTTTGTAATGATACTAAGCTCTTTTATGTTTGCAATCAGTAACAATTCCAAGTTTCTGTCATCCTGATCTTGTTCCTTAAATCGTGCAGTACACTGGGCCAAGGGCTTCAAACAAGTACTTATCCTGGAGAGGCGATATTTTCTATAGCACTTGCAATCCTTGGGCTTATTCTCTTGGCTTTCCTTATTGGCAACATGCAGGTACTGTTGGTCTTTTTGTATTGTTATATGTTTTTTCGACTGATTCCATGTCAACTGCTTCAATGGTGTGTGATGTGCTTGTTGAGAATACTTGCGACATAAAAGTGATACTACTATGTCATTGCGATACTTGGTGCGACCTTCTTTCTCAAACGGTAGAAATCAGCAGTCAGGTTTTAGGGCTTGAACCAAGACTTTTTAGAGCACTAGGTAATCTCCGTATACTAGCTAACGAATAGTTGAGGCAAACTCCCCTCCTTTTGGTATATCATGTCTAAAATCATTTTGGAGCATCATTTGACATATTGATGCCCATTACTTAACTAGGCAAAATTCGTCCTTCTTGGATTCATTTCAATAGTAGGCCTTTGGAAACTTTTTCAAAGTTTAATCCTCTTCAATGATTTGCATGATAAGGCTGTGGCCTTGCACACCAAATCTATTTGGGAAAAGGGTTTGCACAATTTTATGGGATCTTAAAAATCTTATAACTAGAACCAACTCATAAATGTGAATTTAGAATTCTAATACTACTGAACATGAGTTACTATCATGCTATTACAAAAATGTTTTCATTTGTCTCTACTGGTATGTTTGTTTGCTCCATTATCCTACCGAGCACATTTAACTCTCTAAAGCTCTGGATTAGTTGATCTCCCGGATTTCCACTCCAACCGTTTATCTTAATTATTATTATATTAAGTAGTTCAAGACTTCAAGTTCACCTTGAGCTGCTCTCTTGACTATCGATTTCATGTGATTATGGAAATAAAATCTTGAAAAAAGGTTACTTCAACATGCTGCAACTTTCGGGCTTAGAAACTAGTTATTAGTAATTTTGTTAACTTCTAGTTTTGCTGCATTTACATTTATTTTGAAGCTTTTTCGGCAACATCTAACTCTACATTATTGCTTCAGACCTATCTTCAATCATTGACAATACGTCTTGAAGAGATGAGGGTTAAAAGGCGTGATTCAGAACAGTGGATGCATCATCGCTTGCTGCCACAGGATCTTAGAGAACGTGTTCAGCGATACGATCAATACAAATGGCTGGAGACACGGGGAGTGGATGAAGAAAGTTTAGTGCAGAGCCTACCAAAGGACCTTAGGAGGGACATTAAACGCCACCTTTGTTTAGCTTTAGTGAGAAGGGTAAGTCAGCCACTTCATGAAAAAAGTTTTGTTATTTTCATATTTTTGTCCTGGTAGAAGGGTCCCAACTGAAGCCTTGGACGTCTTTCTCTCTTATAGGTTCCTTTATTTGAAAAGATGGATGAGCGCTTACTAGATGCCATATGTGAACATCTTAAGCCAAGTTTATACATCGAAAACACATACATAGTGAGGGAAGGAGACCCTGTGGATGAGATGCTCTTTATCATACGTGGTACATTGGAAAGTGTTACCACTGATGGTGGCAGGAGCGGTTTCTTCAACAGAAGTCTACTGAAAGAGGGCGACTTCTGTGGTGAAGAGCTGTTGACCTGGGCTTTGGATCCTAAATCTGGGGCCAATCTTCCTTCGTCTACAAGGACAGTAAAAGCTTTGACAGAGGTGGAAGCTTTTGCGTTGATAGCTGACGAGCTCAAATTTATAGCTGCCCAGTTCAGACGGCTTCACAATAGGCAGGTTCAACACACGTTCCGATATTATTCTCAACAATGGAGGACATGGGCTGCTGTCTTCATTCAAGCTGCTTGGAGGCGCTATACCAAGAGAAAGGTTGCAGAGTTACGTCGCAAAGAGGAGGTACAAGTCAATGATGGTAAGAGTGGAGGTTCTACGGCCAGTCTCACGGCGACTATATATGCCTCGCGTTTTGCAGCTAATGCTCTCCGCGGTGTCCATAGGCTACGCAACACTAGAACTGCTAGGGATTTTGTGAAACTTCAAAAGCCACCCGAGCCTGATTTTAGTACCGAAGATGCTGATTAACTTTGTTTTTGAAATATGCATGTTAGATATTATGAACCCGGAAATTTAGCTTGGTCTTTATTGGTAACTTTATTGGTAAGCCCTTTGTACAGAGCCACTGTACTGATGTAAATCATGTCTTGAAGTAGTTATTGGTTAAGATTCCTTTTTAACATAGTGCTGATAGTATCGATGCGTGAGAGTTGATGCGCCTTCAATCTTGCCCCAAAGAGTTTGCTGGTAAATTTGTAGCAGAACTGACAAAGATTTGAGTTAATTATTGTTAGTTGTTGCACATTGGAGTATTCAAATGAATTTGTCTACGGTGTTTTTCCCATCTCTGCCTTTTTATACTATGAATCCTTACATGATGGAAAACGAGCAATGAATGAATAAAATTACAGCAAAGGTTTACAGTGATGATCAAGCCAGGCTAATGTGTTGTTGCGAGTTTGGATATTCAAATGACGAAATAAATTATAAAACTGAAGTCAGGTACATTGAAGAAAGGGGGTAGTGAGTCCTCAGATATTGAGATGGTTCGTGTAAAGTACACGTTGTTCCTTTAAAAAATCTGCAATAGAACTGGCATCCCCATGCATTACTATCTTCCCGTCTTCCATGTATGATGCACCATCTGCAAATACGAGCTCTTCTAATCGATGTGTAACCCACAAAGCAGCAACTCCTCCAGGGCCAGCAACGCAATTTTTGACAGCATTGATGACCCCCATCTACAGGAAATTTCTCAAACACACTTTAATGCAAAATTACAGGAATTGATAGAACAAGTAATGCTATTCTATAAAAGAGGTAAACGTTCTAAAGAACTTGCAGAAATAGATGATGCATATTCAGAGTTGCGAAAAAATATACCTGGTCATATTCATCCAAGAACGTTGTCAGCTCATCTAACAAAAGAACCTTAGAAGATTCAGCTAAAGCACCTGCAATTGCAACTCTTTGTTTCTGACCACCACTCAAAGTTGAGATTGGTTTCTACTCCAGGAAATAACATACAATGGAAGACAGTTACTACGTTGATGTGGATAACCAAAATCATTTAAAACAGCATACCTGTGAATACTCTAACATGCCAACAGCATCTAAGGCTTTTGACACTCTTGATCTAACATCATCATAGTTGCGATTGAGTTTACCAAGGCCAAAAGAAACATCTGCTTCCACAGTGGGCATTACCACCTACACCGACACACGATATAGCACGTCATGATTTATTTAGAATAACTACCAGATGAAGGTGAATGGCAATCCACATTCTTTCTGCAATAAGATACATTTCAGCAACTAAAGAGGTAAACAACAAGGCGATATTATCTTTGAGGGATTTCAAGAAAGGAAGCTGAAGGTCTGTAAACTCCAAAGTCAGTTCACTATCTTCCCTTTAAGACCATTGATCATTATATATTTGGACATGTTAGCATGGTATATCAATTAAGGGAACTTTCGAGACATTCTTATTGAAAATTTGCAAGACAATTGCTAATAAGAAAAAGAATATAGAAGTTCAGATAGAAACCTGGTGGTCTGGATTTTGAAAAACAAAGCTCTTTGGTGCATCAGTATGAACAACTCCTTCTGTTGGATTTAGAAGCCCTGCCAAGACCTACAAATAAAAGAAAGCAGACAAACTACGCACACTTTCAGTAATTGGAGAAATATGCCATATAGAAAACATGATATATACTAAACGCAAAAGTAAACACCTTGAATAGAAGCATGCAAAAGAACGAAATGGATGACTTACTAAATAGAAATAAAGACATCGCATTCTCTCGTTCTAGCAATCATGTCTGAAACAACTTCTTCTGCCAAGTACCAACTACTACTATGTCAAACTAAATGTTCGAACAAAAAGCGTAACATCTTCTATACTCAGTCTAGGGATACTACTCAATAAAGAAAACTGAAGAAAAATTCAGGTCAGCCTTTAAGAAACAACATGGCATGTTAACTTGGTGCTGTATTAATCCAAAAATACCAAATTCATTAAACAAAATAGCATTTCCAATCCAATTAATTAAACTTTCAAAAAGTCCTACCTTGAGTAGAGTGGACTTTCCACAACCATTGGGACCGAGAAGCATCCACAAGTTACGAACGGGAACACTGATCGAACAGTTCTTGAGCACCTGCAAGTGCTTTCTGCTTCTTGTCTTCACCGAAAAGCTAAGATTCTTTCCTTCAATCGCGATCGAAGGAGCACTTCTGAGAAAAAAAACTTTTGCATTCAACGTGTTCGACAAAATGCGCGGGAGAGATTGAAGAGTTAGTAGGCCAACTTACTTACCGCGGTGGTGGCGCGACTGCCCCAAGCGAACACCGAGCGCAGTGCAACGTCATCGACATTGGGCCAAATGTAAATACAAGAACATGGTGTTATTCGATAATATAGTGCTTACTATGGCCCAATCCAATTAATGTAAGGTATCCGAATCCATCTTCAACTTTCTACCCGCTTCGAATTCTATCGATTTTACCTAGTTTTATTACTAAATAAAAGTTTGCGACTGACGGGACAAAAGATATCGAAAAGCTTTTCAATTCACAGTTTGTTTTTGTGGTTAAACTTTCAATCAGGCCTCAAATGCAGAGCAGCTAGAAGAAGAGAAATTTGCCGACAAACCAGATGTGAAATTCTCCCAAAATCCATTTGATTTGTTGCTTTTGTTTACTGTCAGATGTAGAGTATACGGTGAGAGCACTTTGGAATCTTTGAATGTTTCTTCTGGTATTAGTTACTTCATTTGTATTTAGGGTGTATTTCAAACGTACGAATTTTTCTTTCTTCCTTCAAATTTAAAATTTTAAATAATTTATATATTTCAACTACACAAAAAATTTAGAACTTTATTTTTGTATGCGAAATTCTAGTTCTAACTTTTTTATTTACATACTTCTCAATACAACTATATTTTTCAATTTTTACATACCTTCAAAATCTATTGAAATATAAATACTAAACTCTACTTTCACTTTATTTTTTGAGAAATTTTATTTTTTATTTTTTACTTTCACGAAACTCAGTTACGAATATTTGAAACATGCATTTAACAAATTCCATAACAAATTTTTGGTTAAAATATATTAAGATAATTGAATTTTTATTCGAGGGTAATGCTCAAAAAACTTTTTTTTTCTTCTCACTGCTTAATGTGCTAACTTTATCTAATTCTAAAAATAATTAGAAAGATTGAACTTAGGCCCCAAGTTCAAGTCTACCATTGAACTTGCGTATGGCTCCATGCATGTGAATTTCAATTCCAAATCCTAAACCCCTTATTTATCTTTTTCTCATTTCTCTTTCATTTTCTGACCTTTTTCTCCCCCGCGGTCGCACGCGCTCACCTCCTTCTCCCCTCGCGGGCGATCTCCTCTTCCCCCTTCGCCGAATCTTCTTCTCCCGCTTACCTTCCTTCCTCACCCCTCTGCCCACGACAACACGGCATTCACCCCCGATCCGCCGGAGTTGCTCTTCCTCACCGTGCTTCGCCAGCGATCTCCCTCCGGCCTTCTTCTCCTTCCTTGCTACACCTTCTCCTGCCTTCAATTTAAACGGATAATCGCCGCCACCTCCTTCCTCTTATTGTCGCGAGCCCGATCGTCGCGATCGCAATCTCGCGGGCGGCTGCCGCGGTCGCCGCAGAGAGTTGTCTTCGCTGCTGTCCCTTGCTACTGCTTATCCTTGTTGCTGCCTTTTTCTCTCTTCCGGCCGATTCGATTCCGGCAGGCGCCCTAATTCGCAGGAATCGGGGGAGAGGTGGGCCCCACGTCGCAAGTTAGCTTCGTACCCTTTGAACTTGCTGTCGAACCATCTATTTATCCCTTTCACTGTAGGTGTTTCCTTTGATCGGTAACCGAAAAGTTCTTCGTTGCAGTACGAAGTCGGTTGCAGTACGAAGTCGGTTTAGAATCCGATCCTCCCTTTGTTTTGATAGGATTTCTCGCGCTAGCCCTAGCATTACGTAAGGATTATGAATGTTGAATGATGATTGAGTATGAAAATTGCGAATGAATGAATCAAAGAACTTTGGATTCAGATGTGCCTTAGCGGCAATTGGGTAAGAGTATGGATTTGATTATGTTTTAAGATGGTTGGTAGTGGTTGTTGTGATTGGAATTGGTTTCCGTTTATTGCCAATGCGTAATATTAGTATCGTATATGGATTACGATTGGAAGCAGAGTTAGTTTCTCACTCTGGGTGATTCCATGGACCGTAGGTGAAGGTTACTCGTGCCCGTTTCTTCTTTGCTTTATTGTCAGTCTTTCTGTATGAGTAGAATCTGCTTTGAAAATTTCAGCATAACTTGCCACTATCAGTGCATAATATGATCTGCTTGCTCATGCAGTATAATACTGTATGTTGTATGCTTAAACAAGAATTATAATAACCAATTGTAACAGCATGCTAGTAAGTAATTAGGTTTAAAACCTTGCCTCATATATATATTTTATGACGTGCTAGCACCTTATGAGATCTTGTAGCATGAATTAGTAAGTATGCCTTAAGAATTATTCTGTACAAATGCATGGTATGTAAATGGTTATGGTTATGGTTTTTGAAGTAGTTATCAATGACTACTTGATATACAACTTGCCATGTATGCTTAAGTATATGATTATGAAGATTGTCATTAGAGTATTTAAGCCTGACACTTCACTTCACTATGTATTAATAACTACACCGCATGGAGGCAAGTAAGGTGAGTTACAGGATGAGTTCACAACCTCGATGAGTGTAGGACGAAGCCCATCTATGGTCATAGACTTGTTTGGGGCCATGCATGTGGGCAAGTCCACGGCCCATTCGAATAGATCACCCGGAATGATAGTAGCCTCGGTGGGGGTGTAGGGAGGGCCTAGACAACTAGCGCTGGTGGAGATACATAAAGGAGACTCAGTCTCATTTATAGTATGCTATCTTGGCTCCCTGAAGTATGTTATCATTTACTCTTATGTATATGTATGCATATGTAAAATATGGAAATGCATGCTTGGCATATTTGTGCATAAGGTAATTCTTTTGATATTATTTTAGTGACCACCCTCTTCCACCGTATGGTGAGTACTTTTTCCTATACTGAGTTAGATGAAACTTTTTGCGTATTATAGAATTAGTATAATACCCTTTACCTTCCTGTTGTTTGTTGGATAATTGCAAATATACCCTTTACCTTTCCATAAGTTAACCCAGTTTGTAACCCGGCCGCTATGAAATAGGTTCCAGTCCCATAATAAATAGCAGATAGAGAAGGGTCCCAACCTGTTACTTAGAGCTGTCATCCGCTCTCGAGTTTCAATTCGATTTTCTAACTCGTCTCTTGTACCCAAATCTTTATTAGCCACTTCATCACTGGCCAAGCTCTAAGTGAATAAATCTCAGATCAGGTGAAGACCGCAAATTGTTAGCGGCGCAAATTCATTGCAGGAGTAGATCTCAAATTAGAGTGGTTGTTCGAACTACTGGAAATTATTTCGGATAGAATATTGATTTACTACAGCTTTTCAGCACTATTGCTGGTCATTTGAAGTTCTTATTTTTTTAGGGCTTCGTTTTTGGTTTACTAAGAGATGGTTGTGTGCTTAAATTTATTTAGAAAGCACGATGGATCCTATGAATTCTTTCCTTGGGAGAATGCTACTTGAAGAAATTAGTCCAGTGGTAATGGTTTTGTCAACACCTCTTGCTGAAGATGTGTGCCAAAAGAATGGGCTAAATTTCGTTCAAATGCTCGAGCCGTTCTGTCACTTTAATAGACTGGATGGTATGTGTCAACTTGTTTAAATTCTCTAGTTATTTGAAGTTTCTGTTTTTATTTGTCAAATTCTATTATTTGGATCTTTGTTCATTTAGTGCCAGTTCGTACTGCGAGTGATCAGCCGTACAGGCTGCAAATGTTTAAGTTGCGGCTCTTTTATGCCTCAGATATGCGCCCAAGTCGTCTCAAGGTACTATGATTAAAGTTAACATGTATTGTAAGAGTCTTCTTCTGTTGATCTAGGACAAAAGCTTAATGAACTATGCGAGTAGAATGTTAGATACGGTTTTAGAAATGCCATTTGCAGAACGGTTATAACTTTTAAATTAACTTATGCTTTAAAAGAATATGCAAATTTACATAACTAGATTTTGGAGCAGGCTGCAGAAGAGCGAATAAAGCAGATTGTTAATGATGCAAGTGACGAAAGTTTCTCTGATCCCCGATCCGATCCCCCAAAGCTAGAAAATCTATTGAACTGTGAGAATGTTCTTTCTTCTAATAGTACAATTGTTTATCCGTTTCTCTAGTAGTATATCTACCGGAGTTTCTCTTTTAAATGCATGATTGCATTTTCTGCTACTAGGACATGCTGAGAATGGCGTGGATACATTAACTTTTGTGGTTCATTTATTTATGAATTATTTATAAGTATGTGCTGCTTCATTTTTCAGTTCAGTGTTTATGCTACATAGGCTAAAGCTTTGCAACTTCATCATAGGTCACCATCTTATGTGAACATCTGATATCCATACTATACTGTTACTCAAAGATTTTCTGGAATTTGTTCTATTGATTATCTTTCTAATAGCTTCTCATACATGGCTCCTGTTATCCTGGTTATGATTTAGCTATGTCAGGGCAAACATTAAGCAGTATATGATTTCTTAATATACTTTGGAGTTGTCCTTCTTGATAGTATACCTAATAATTTATGGTTATGCGATCTCCATTACACTGTTGAATTACTTCATCAACTCTCTTTACGATTTTGGTCATTTGTGATCTTATGATTAGATATGCAGTATTGCTTTCACTTATTTACTATGTCTTTGGTGGACTTCATCATTGACTTCAATTTACTTTTCAAAACATCAAAATTTTCAAGGACCTTGACCTGCTTTCAGTGATTCCATGCAGCATCTGAAGCTCATTCTTGCCCTTTATGGATTCAGACTTTTAATAAAGAGCTTATACGTAATGTATCCTTTTCTGAGCATGAAGCATTTGACCACCCTGTGGCATGTAAGTTTAGATTCAAATGTTCTGTTTCTTTCAGTCTGCACATTCTTTTTCTTATTTGGATACTCTAGGTTCAGTATAGGTTCAGCATAAGGTTTTTAATAATAACATAATGAGAAGTTAAAGGCATGATGAGAGGGATGGTTTTATCCCTGTAATTTGTTAAAGACATGATAATGATAGGAAATATACTAGGGCATTTTTATTTCATCTCATCCCTAGGTTACTAGTTAAACTGATGGGGATGTCAAAGTATGCGAATAGAGATCCACAATTTGGGACATTCTTAGCCATCAAATGGGTGTTTTAAGCGCTCAGCTGACCGTTCTTAGCGATCAAGTCGATATTCGTTCTTAGACTTCAGGATTCTGTTCTTACCCCTTATGAGGTGGGTGGTAGTTGAACTGAACATAGAGCCAGCATTGCCCCTCACACTGTTATTTGCAACTGAGAAGTTGACCAAGGAAACTAATCTTGACCATCTCTAAAAGCCCTATAGTTCTAGTGGCACAACCTGGTGCATCATTTTCATAGCTCATGTAACTCTAAAAGTTGGTTGGCATGTGAAAGTAGTTTGGTACCTGAACTGAGCATCGAACATAGATCGTGCAGTATCCGTCACACTGTTATCTGTACTGACAAGCTGACCAAGGAAATGACATCTTGACCAATTCTATGTAGCCCGCTTATTCTATATTGCTATGACCAAGGAAATGACATCATGACCAACTCTATATAGCTCGAGTATTCTATATTGCTATACTTATGTATCCCTAGGAGATAGAAAGACCAATATAAGGTCTAGAAAGTGATGGGCATTTCCCCCTTCCCCAGCATGGGTCATTTATCTTTTTATCCTAAGAGCGAAGTGCAGGGGTATTTATTAAGTTTCTGTTTGTGCAACTAAGACGATTGTCTTTGCAAGTCTATGCTACTTATCTATTTTTAGTTGTAAGCTAGGTAATTCTTTTGCCTATATCTTCATATAAATTCGTTTGGATTCATACACATATCACCTAATATGTATGCTTGTGAGAGCTTGTGTAAGCACTTAATGTGTGCATGTGTCACCAGGAACGTGGTTGAAGTCTATTTCATGGATGTGACATTTGACACTTTAGGAACATGGCAATAGTACAATACCAGCTGGATTCAAAATGTAGAACATGGTAATAGTGTTTGTCAAGCGCTGAACTTGGAAGTGCTTTCTTTATTTCGTCCAGGTTATCTAGGAATATGTTTAATATCTTTTATAAAATACTCAATTCTGCAGTGTTAGATTAAGTAAGTAAAATCAGTTCCCATAATCTCCTTGATGTTTCACTGCAAACATAAACCCTTCATCTTGTGCCATGAAAAGCTTTTGTATGGACAAGGAATGATATTTGTTATTTCCAGTATGTTTACTTCTAACCTGCAGTGTACTAATCATCTTTCTTGTGCTTCTTTGTGCTATGTGTTTCTCAATCGCTGCATAGGCCTTTTGGTTGTGTCGTCAGAGGACGAACAACCTATCAGCAAGTTTGTTGATCTTTTCGACACTGACCGGTTGCCCTCTCTTTTCAATGAGGGGGTCATAGATCCAAAGATACTGAAGCATTATCTTTTACTGCATGATAAACTAGGCGGCGCACTAGAAAGGTATGTCTAGAACTCTATCTACTTTCTACTGTTTATGTGTATTTTTGAATATCTAGATGCTCTTCTGTACTATTGAAGGTACAAAGCATTGTTTAAGTAATGTACTTGCTTAATCGTTACTCCTAGTGTGATGCTAGCATGTAGATGTACAAAGATACATATTTATAGTTATTCTTTCTCATGGCATACAATGGTTCCTTCATGATATTCTGATGGGGCCTTTTTACCGTCCGTATGATTGTATATCACATTCTCCATTTGAAGGGCCACAAACATTCTGGCAGAAATGAGAGGTACTTTTGGTTCAAACGCCTGTAGACTACTTGGCATCAATTCTACTGAACATGGGGGGCATGGATGGGAAAATAATCCATGGGAGCTCTATGTAAGTTATGGACATGTGGTTGCTGTCTCAAACTCTTTGGCAGGTTATTTGTTGATGTGTTCTGTCATTGTCTTTCAGAGAATGCATTCTTCTCCTAACCAAAACGTAGCACGTTATCTGGATAATGGAGATGTAACTGAGGTAGCATACTTTATCATGCATTTTCAGCCTTGAGGATATAATTGATTGCTTACTCTACTTTGTCCAGGACATATGAATTGACATGATTCTATGAAACATGGGCAATATGTTTGAGATTTTTGAAAAAAACCATTATCTTGGGTCCCCATTTAATAAAAACTCTCGACTTTCTGTTTTTATAGATGAAAGACTTAATGCAAGATCTCTGTTCCAAACACATTATTCCACACATGGAGCAGAAAATTCGGATTCTCAATCTGCAGGTCAGAGAGCCTTTGCTATAACATCATTAGTTCTGCTTGAATCACTAAAGCCTTTTCTGCTTCGGAATTCTTCTTGCAATTGCCATTATATTTAGGTTTCAGCAACAAGGAAGGGATTTAGAAACCAAATAAAAAACCTTTGGTGGAGAAAAGGAAAGGATGACATGCCTGATACCCCTAATGGCCCGACGTAAGAAAAACTAGAAGCAAATTTTGCTGTTAGTTGGCCTGGAGCTTACTCAAGTTTCGCGCATGTACTGGAGATTCGTACTCCATACCTAATCTGTTGCCATTTCTTTATAGATACTCATTTAGCTCAATCGAGTCGCAAATGAGAGTGTTGGGTGATTATGCTTTTATGTTGCGTGATTATGAACTTGCCTTGTCCAATTACCGGCTACTTTCTACTGATTACAAGTTGGACAAAGCCTGGAAACGCTTTGCAGGAGTCCAGGTAAAATTCTTTAATGTGTTGCTTAGCTGCCACATTTTATAAAATAATGGTATGATTTTACTAAACTACTTTCTCTGGCACTTCTTAATGTCAAGTTTTTCTTTCCTTCAATTTGATGATGAAGTTATGGAGGCACACGTGAAGAAAAAATAGTAAACTGTCAAATACTGAAAAGAACCAAACATAACCCCAAAACAGTAAATAAACAATAATAGGACTTTTATCAGATAAATAATTTCAATCATTAGGCTTCTTATAGGTCAAGAAAGTCATATTAAACATAATTGCCTCAAAGTTAGACTTCTTTTCATAGAAGAATTGTTATAGGATCATAATTGGCTACACATTTCTGATTGTGTTGATACCTGCAGTATTTTTTAAAGCTTTAGCACCATGACTGTAATGAAGGGTAATTGATGAACCTGAGACTTACTGCACTCCGTAAGCGGAACATAAGTTTGAGAAAGAAAACGCCTTGAAGCATTCAACAATGTTGTTTGGGACATTCTTATTGATTAATGGAGTCGGTGCTTCCAATTTAGAGGTTGAACATTGATGAGATACAAATACCGTGTCATCTGAGACATTTCTTACCACTCTGGTGAATTTGGGTTTCCTGAATTTAGCTATCAAGACCAATCTTACTTGTGTTCTTAACAGTGTTAATTAGTAAACAGTAATTGCTTCTGTAGTATCTTGGGGCAACAAAGTAAGTTGTTTTTGTTCTTAATGTTATAGCATAATTGTGCTTCTATGACTGCATCTGTAGTTATTCCTAGTTAATTTTCATTTAGGACTAATCAGAAGTTAGCGCGATTAAAGGTCACATCAAAATTTTTTGCTCCTACTCATTCGATGTAGCAAATGTAGAACAGTTTATTAGAAATTTTATTATTCGGCATATTGCAAATATCTTGTTATATTTAATTTACATTTTCCAGTTATGACTTGGTTCCTTTGTTATGTTGCTAATACAGGAAATGATTGGACTTTCCTACTTTATGCTGGATCAATCAACAAAAGAGTCTGAAAATTGCATGGAAAATGCTTTAAATACATATCTGGTAAAGCTCTGATGACCTGTTCTGGGGGTAGATTGGATCTGTGGTGCAATTGTCTATCTTCTTTCAGAATTTCTTTCTAATTCATGGCCCTTACCACTTATTTAGCAAGTTTGTTGGTCCTTGTTGTCCATTAATCATCTCTTAGTAACACTTCAGTTTTGTTCAATGTATCTACAGAAGATTGGATCTTTAGCCCAGAGAAATGCCACTAGGTGTGGACTGTGGTGGACAGAAATGTTCAAGGCTAGAGATCAATATAAAGAAGCAGCTACTGTGTATTTCCGCATTCATAATGAGGTCTCTGGAACTAACTTTCATTTGTGTGTCATTACATATTCATACTGTTTTTTTTTCTGTCTATTGCTTTTGTTGTGAAAGAATTCAATATTTTGAGGTTTGCTATCTTTTCCAATTTCATCATATAGATTGCTTGTCCTCAGGAGTCTTCTCTACACGCAGCTGTTATTCTTGAGCAGGCAGCTTACTGCTATTTGTCTTCCAGTCCACCTATGTTACGAAAATATGGTTTTCATCTTGTTCTTGCTGGTAACTGCTACCAGCTTTCAGACCAGGTATTTATTAAGATAGAATATAAAGGTTTGAGTAAATTGATTGGACCTCTTACACAAGTATCAAGATTGAGATGTTAAAGGATGCTAATGTGTGCACAATGCAGAGAAAGCATGCAGTTAGAGCTTACAGAAATGCTCTGTGTGTTTACAAAGAACATGCTTGGAATTTTGTCCACAACCATGTGCATTTCAATATCGGGAGGTAGCTTGTACAGCATTTCTTTGTTTGCCAGTGATTCTTTGTAAAATCTGGGTATCATTATATATGACGCGCTACATAAATTCAGGTGGTATTCTTTTCTTGGGATACATGATGTGGCAATTAAGCACATGTTGGAGGTTTTAGAATGCAGCCAGCAATCATTGAAGACGCAAGATGCTTTTCTTAGCGATTTTCTTCGTACTGCCCAGGTAATACTCTACTGTTGTATATGACTTATTGTGTTTATCTTTTTGTACATTATAGAAGAAATTCACTTCTATTATAAATGAGCAAATCAGAGTCTGGGAAAGGCATTTGAGGTCTCCAAGCTTCAACTTCCAGTTATAGTTGTCTCCTCCCTTAAAGTCATGTATGAAGATCAACGTACCTATGCATCGTTATCAGATGTAAGTTGACTTGTTTGAGCCTCCAATTTATATCTTATGTTTCTTTCCTATTATTCATATCTTTTTTTCACTTTAATTGAAAAATAGGCTTTTCAACACTCATATGTATGGTAATGAATTGCTCTATTGTTCAATAAAATCAGATAAGTGATGCACCAAGCTCAGCATTGCTTTAGTAAAATCTGGCAAGCTTTGATGATATTCTGCTGTTTTTTCTTAGAGTACCTCTGGACGTTACATTCCTTTCCTAACTATTTTTGCTTATTTTACTTTTCTTCTCTATGTTATTAAACCTGAGAATTCTGCTCAAGCTTTTAATCGGATTTATTGATTGTGAATTATTTTTAGAACCTCAGAATGAGAGAACTGACACTTTCTGTTGACAGATTGGAGTTTCTGAGAGTGTCTGGCAGTCATTGGAGGAGGATATGGTACCTTCAGTTTCTACTATCAAATACAATTGGCTAGAATCTCAACCACAGCACAAAAAGATGGATGATTCATGTGTATGTCTTGTTGGGGGTATGTGTAGCTATACTTCCTGCTGTAAAAATTTTAATATAAAAGCTTGGCTGCATTGGTCCATGCTAGAATAAAGATGGAAATAAGGTGCCAGCTCAAAGCTGCCTTAACAATTTGTGATAGGTGTAAATGTGCAATCATTATCAAACGAAAAGAGGTTGTTCCTCATTGCAATATTTGGCATGGGTTGCACCCTAGTCCTGCCTTTCTATAGGTATATCAGCTAGAAATGGTTGCGCCCTAGTCCTGCTTTCTACACACAAGCCTAACATTATGCAAGAACGACCAGATGCTAAGAGATCATTCCTGATGTATATGCCTTCATATGTTGCAGAGCCCATAAAATTAGAGCTTGAGTTTAAGAATCCTCTCGGAATCTCTATTTCTGCTTCTGGTGTTTCACTTATATGTGAACTTTCTCGGAATGGTGAGGCGCGAATGCTCGGTATTTAACTTGCTTCTTGCTCTCTTTTGAAGTCTATTATTGTAATTTTCTTAACTATTTGAGTGGATAGCAACCTGTGCATTGCTAACGGAGTGTGATATGGTAGGTTCAGGAATGAATGACTCTGAATCCAGAGAATCTACAAGTTCTAGGTGCATTCCTTAGTTAATTTTCAGTTTAATGTACCTTGTTTTCATTTTTATACCTGTAGCATATGATTTGCATTCTGACATTGCAGAGGTGAGCTTGAGATTTCTGAAGTTGAAATTGTATTAGAGGGCGGAGAGAGTAGAAAGGTGAGTGTTGGTAGAAGTATGTTCTCTATTCCGTTGCTTGACATGTTTTGACTTTGAAACATTAACTGATGACAGTCCTTTGCATGTTTTTCAAGATACGAGTCTGCATATCATATGAGAACAAGAATCTTGCTTCATACTGAATCAATTGTCTTCTTAATTCGAAGAAGTTTCAAGTTCTGAATAATGTTTTAAACCATTACCGTGGCTTTCTTTGCTTTAGAAATATGGAGCTCTAATTTAACCAATACATGGTAATACATGCTATTTGATATTATCAGACATCGAGGTTCAAAGTTAAGTCCTGATCTATTTGTCTTAGTAATAGATGGACTCGCTCGACATATTCAGAATAAATACCATTATGTATGTTATTCACCGATGATATCGTTATAATTGACAAGATAAAAAAGAGATTAAGCTATAAATTGGAATGTGGAGGAGTAAGCGTGATCAAGACAGAATACATGTATTTCATTTTAATAAATATAGGAGAGATGATAATACTTTTGTTCCTTAGAGGATTGCGGTGCATTGCAAAGTGATAGTTTTAAGTATTTAGGTTCGATTGTTAATAAGGAAGAAAGAATTGAAGACGATTCTATGCATCGATAAAATTAGGATAGATGAAATGGCGATGTGCTAAATTTTGAATGATAAGAATATCCCTTTAAAGTCAAAAGATCAGTTTTATAAAAATCATTCGACTTGCAATATTATATGATATTGAGTGATGGGATATCAAAGTCAAGATGTAAACATAGCGAAAGTAAAGATGACAGAGATGGATGCGAGGATATATTAGAATGAACAAAATACGAAATGAGAATATACGCCTCGAGAACAAGTTAAGGGAAGGTAGCCTTAGATAGTTCGGATGTGTCTTGAGCGGGACAAAAAATGCTGCAGTGCGTAAGAATGATGCGATTCCAGTAAAGCATTTTAGGATAAAGGTCAGACCAAATTTATATTGGCCTAGAGTGGTAGCGAAGGATTTAGAAGAATTATATCTTTTGCAGAATGATATAATCGAGCGGAATGACAAAAACAGATTTATGTAGCCGACCCCACTCAAGTGGGGTAAATGCTTTGTTGTTGTTGTTGTTTTCTTAATTCAAAGCTGTTTCAAGTTCTGAAAAATGTTTTAAACCATTGTCTGTTTCCGAAGTGGCTTTGCTTTAGAAATATGATTGCATTCTGATTTGACCAATACATGTAGTTACATTTCTTTGATCATTTTGGTGTATGTAATGAATTCTCGTATTATTTTTTGTAGGTTCAACTTGATGTTACGCCTAAAGTGGAAGGTATCTTACAAATGGTTGGTATTAAGTGGATGCTTTTAGGCTCCGTGATGGGTTATCATTACTTTGAGACAGAAATGAAGAAGAAAATCAAGAAAAGAAGACATCAATCTAAGAAATCTCTAGTTAGTTTGCTGAAATTTGTTGTCATAAAGGTATTATCTTCCTATCATTCTGTCATTTTGCTAATGGATGCAGGAACTTATGCCACTTAAATGTTCAGGGCCTACCAAAACTTGACGGGTGCATCCATAACCTACCATCGAAGATATATGCTGGGGACTTGCGACTTCTCAAGCTGGAATTGCAAAATAGTTCAGAGTATCATGTTAAGGTAAGATGACTGCATCTATCAGCATGATATGTTTGACATAATTACTGTAATCATCCATGTCATTTCATACAACATTCCATCCTCTTTTCAAGGATTTATGCAATACAACATCCTGTCTGTAGGTTGCATGTGTTCATATGACTATAGGGAGACTTCCATTTAGAAAGTTCAGCATCACTGACAAATTCACATCGTAATTATTGTATATTTTCTTGCCATAAATATTTTGCTAAATTTTCTTTTTTCCCCAGAATATGAAAATGAAAATCAGTCATCCAAGATTCTTGATTCCTGGAAATTCAGAAGAAGTTGATATCAATTTTCCTGATTGTCTAGAAAAGAAAAGGTCAGGAGGTAGATTCATGTCAGAAAACAGAATGGCAAGCCTCAAAAATTTGTTGTTTACTTTCCCTCATGTGAGTTGCTGCTAGAATTTCTTTTGCTCTTCCTCTTTAATGTTAGTGCGCATGTGCTATTATTTACTGCTATTTCTCTCCATTTCAGGATACACTTATTATGGGAGAAGCAACGTTCATTTGGCCTCTTTGGTTTCATTGTGGATTTCCTGGATATATTTCCTTCTTTATCTCCCTGTATTACGAAATGGAAAATTGTTATAGTGATATGGCTTATCGTATACTGCGAATGCATCGCAATGTGGAGGTACAATCCTAATCTTGGCAATGTGTGTGTCCTACATGTTTCTTGATGAGGTTCTTTTATGAATTTCATGTTGTGTTTACCTCAACAACTGTTGCTGTTATAAGAGAAATATTTTGGGGTGCCACATCTTTGTGAAGTAAATAGCAAGCATCAAAGATGTTGGATCCCTTCTTTGGAGCAAATCTTAAAATAAGCTTCAAAGAAACCCCTGAAGTACCTTCCATCATTCATGCATTTCACGATGTACTTTTATCCATCTATTTTACTCTGATACAGAGTTCAATTTCATTTGATCAAATCAGATAAAAGAAGCACAGATCCTATCAAAGTCATTGGATTCTATTTCCTTTTGTACCTTAACATAGCAACTTGCTTGGACACTGAACATAGCTCACTTGACACCTAGAAGAGTGGTATAATTTGTTAGTGCAGGAAAAATAATACTTGGGTATCAGAAAAGAGTAATGTTTAATGTGCTTCTTTTCATAATGCAATTGATAGTGTATTGTCTATTAGGAAAGACATAGTTTTTTATATTGTAACTTATCATCTGTACCAAAGGTTGTTTAGCTGAACTTCTTGTATTAGATTTATATTCTTTACTCCAAACAAACTTTACTTCTTTCTTGCATGTTAGAGTTGAGAACTTCAAGATTATAGATACAAGATGATCCTGGTCTTGGATTACTATATGTTAAGGATTTGAAGCTGTAGTTGTTCTATTTGTCTTAGTTTTTTCGTTCTTTGATTTTTTTCCCTTCCCTTTTACATTCAGTTAAAGTGAAAATGTTTTTCCAGGTGCTTCCTTCCCTGGATGTGTCATTCTCGATCGCTCCGTATCCCTCCAGGTTGGAAGAGTTTCTTGTGCGCATGGATATTGCTAATAAAACTAGCTCAGAGAGCTTCAACCTTGAGCAGTTATCTTCATTTAGTGATCAGTGGGAGATCTCTGTGTTGCCCTCAGATATTTCCCTTTGTATGTCAAAAATATTGCTCTCTCGCGAGGAATTGTCTTATTTTTTTAAGATTAAGGTTGGTGAAACTCATCACATCAAAGTTTATGCTCCTAGACAGTGTAGTTTTTTTTTTTTTTTTCTTTTAGTTTAATGAGATATTTGGAATCTGAATATTGTATCTACTTCAATTGTTTAAAGTATTTGAAATTTCCTATGATGTCTCTCAGGATAGTGCTAACGGTAAAGACAAGAAATGCAAGCTCTCTGAAAACAGAAGTGATATTCTTCTGAGTTCTAACAGCAGCAATGATGTTTTGGTTGATGTGTCTCAATCACCTTTATCTTGTTTCCATTGTTACGAAAAGTTATACGAAGGAAAGAAAGCTCAGGTAATGCAATGTTGCTGTTACCTGCTAATGTTACTCCACGTTTTTTACATGGTCTATTAATCTCTTGATTTCTATAGGGCATAAAGTACCCTCAATTTCTAAAGACTAATTAGATCTTACTTTTTGTTTAGAACTAGTTTCGTTGCTAGCAATCTGAATGTTACTTACTAAAATTCTAAATTAACTGTCGGTCTGTGGGTAACATTTAAGTTCAACCTTTGTCTGGCTCCGATGTGCCATCATGGGTTTTTCTTATCAATGATTGTGCATGTAGTGACATCCTGTGTTGGAGCATGATGCAGGATCTTTGTTCAGCTCGACGCTCTTTCTTTGTTGCATTGCCAGTTGGCTTTAGCTATCTTTGACTGGCTGCATTGATATTTTCAGGGACATAGATCTGAGATTGACTTCATCTTAATCTCTAAGCTGCAAGGGAATGGCACACATCATGATCCGGAAGTCGTTCCTTGGCTTCTTGTTTATCATTCATGCAACTACAGGTTGAACTTAATACCTACTGCCAGAAGCAATGGAACATTAATGAAATCTTAGATATCCTGACTATCATTTTGTTTGTAATGCAGTATCACTAGTAAGAGCCCGATATGGTGGCTTATGGATGGGCCTCGTATCGTTAAGCATGATTTCGCAAGTTGTTTCTGTGAAGTTGATCTCTGCTTGACCATCCATAATTCCTCTCACTATATGGCGCATGTCAAAATCGTAACTTCTGATAGCATGTCAGATAAAAACTTACAAAGTTCTACTGTTCCATTTCCAGAGCCCTCTGGAAGAGGATGGTATGATGCATCTTTGACAAATGATGTAAAGATTGTTTCTAGTCTTCAAGGATCTCGATCAAAGTTGCCTTCAACAGACGGCATTTCTGCCTTCATGTGGTGTTCATCAAGCTCAAAACAGTTTGTTGTGCAACCAGGCAGTACATCAGAAGTTCCTTTTAGGGTCTGCATTTTCTCTCCTGGAACATATGACTTCTCGAATTATGAGCTACAGTGGAAGCTAGAATCTCCAGAAGGTGAGCAGCTTTCAACTGATGTGAAGAGACTATTATCAGGCACTTTCCAGGGTCACCCCTTCTGTATCACAATTTTGCAGTCACTTTAAAAAGGCTCAATTGCAATTCTATATTGCAAGTCTCCAATGGAGGACGCCTGTAGCTTGCAAGCTTCACAGTTCAACCTGCTTGTCATGTTGTATAATCATAGCATAATCGTATATATGTTACAGAAGCAGCTTTTGCGGATAAGTGCTTACTAATTGTCTTGCAGGAGTCATGCTGCTGTTTACACTACAGCGATGATATTTAATTTGCGAGTTTGTAATTTTTTTTATTTTGAGACAAGATTGTTTCGTTTTTGTATAGCTATTTAAGCGAACAGAAGTCCAGATATACTGATTGTGAGGCTGGCTCTACGAGCTTCTCAAAACGAGGATGAGTTTGTCCATTCAAGTTTGTCTTTACCGATGTTGGCATATCTGCATGTTAGGAAAAATAGTAGGTTTACCTGGAGAAAAGAAACTAGGGTATCTTGCACCAGTAGAAATATTCAGTTTCCCATGAATCGGTGGCAACAATGCGGCAAGATACATCAAGAACTATATTTTCTTTGAAGAACGTGCGAGCAATTTTGTATTCTTCTTGATAGGGTGTACCCTGTTCCTACTCCCACAATGAACCTATTGGTTCATGGCCGTCACTCACAATGATCGCGTTCATCTTCATTATAATCTTATGTTTATAGGGACGGGGAGTTGCTGTGCTGAAGTGCACTGAGGAAGCACTATCCTAGTAGAAAAGACAAGGCCTCCCTAGTCAGTGTTGGTCTCGCCCAGAAGTCTGGTGTCCTGGCGCGAAACATTGGATTTGCTTATCAGGACGTTGCGAGACAAGATGATAATGGTTCATATTAAAGAAGGAATTAAAGTACAATGATACAAAACAACTGCTGAGGATTTCATTCCTCTCCCTTTTTTAGCTTCATATCTTACATTCATCGAACATTTGCAACTAACTCATTTTAGCAGCTAGTTTTATGTCAAAAACAAAAGTAGAATTTGGGTAGGGAAAACATGAACCAGCATATTTTGCTTTGTTTTTTATTTTTTTATTCTAATTTTTTTATTTTATAATAATTTTATAATATTATTATAAAAAATTTATTTCAAATTTAAAAAATATAAAAATATGTTATATTATAAAGTATTATTATAAATTATTTTATTATTTATAAGTAAACAAATAAAATGCTTATTTTGAAAAAATATTTTTTATATAAAAAACACTTCTTTTTAAAAGCACTTCTAAAATTCTTAATCCTTTTTCTACAAAATTTTCTTCTTTGAGATGTCTTTAGCGAGGACTCGACCGTTTGATCACAATCAAAAAGGAAACAAATTAACAAATGCTTGATTGAAAAGATCAAAACTTTTATGTCAATATAAGATGAATCCAAATCCTCTATCCTACTACTACATCTCATTATATATTCTATACGCTTGATTTCATATTATTAAGAAATAGATTCAAAATTAAAACTAATAAATTAAAATAACCATAAATATTAAATTTTATGTTATTTGGATATGTATTGTCCTTGCATCAAACCAAATTGCACCAACGATCTATGCGATTTCTTTGATATTAAAGTTCGATCCCCAAAATTTACTTTAGTGCAATTTGATCCTAAAAGTTTCTGTTTGTATCAAAATAATCCTCCTTCTATTTTTCTGAGGAATTGTTACTAGACGATATTTATTAATAGCCACATTGATAAATTACAAACATCAATGAATAAGTGAAACCATTTTACATTGAAAGAGCCTCCATAATTTGCTTATAATTAGAGTTGACATGATAGAAATATAACAACCTTGCAGTTAATAATATCTTAATGACTACACAGTCATTCAAGTATCATCATTTGCCAGGAAAATAAACCAAGGTGACAAATTTGATACAAAATAGAAACCTTCAGAACTAAATTTTCATCAAAGTAAATCTTGAAGACCAAACTGTATTTTTGATGAAAGCACATGAAGTGTGGGTTAAATTTAATATAGTTTTATGAAGTTTATTTTGTCGATTTTATAATGGAAGTTCAAAACATATATAATTAATATATAATTTGATATGTATGCTTCTTCTGGGATTTTAGAATACATCTAACAATTTTGATTTAAAACTTAAAAATGCGGAATTGTAAGATAAGAGCAAGTGATAAGACAATGATGGAACAAAGAATTTGAATTCAACCAAGTTGCAAGTATTAGAACTGACAGAGTTTGAACTAGAGAAAGCATCTTTATACAAACTGTTGAAGATCTAATGTTTAGTCCAGAGTCAGAGAACGAGAAGGAGGGCGAATTTAGAATTACTTATAAAATAAAATTTTTTTAAAATAAACTATATTTTTATTTTTTTTAAAAAATAATTTTATATTTTTATTTTTAAAAAAATAATACAAATATATAATACATAGATCTTGTAAATTTTTTTTATATTTTTTAAATTTTTAAATAATTTTTTTAAATATTTATAAAATATATATTAAAAAATATTGAAATTAAAAAAAAATATATTTCGGATCAATTCCAAACGCACCCGCAGAACGAAAGGAGTTGCGTGAATTTTATTTTCCTGGGAAAAGAATCAAAAATTGAGGGAGAGAGTGTCTAATAAATATATTACGAGTGTTAATGTTTGAAATATGTATATTAATAGGATTAAATTGCAAAAAAGGAATAAACACACAAGCTCATGACTCACTTCTTTTCGTATTTTTCTCGACACGTTCTTTTCTTTTTCTGTTCTGCGGAACCTTTCTGAAGTCAATGATCTCCGGCGATCCCAACTTTGGCGATCGATTAAATCTTCTCTGGGACACTTGGTTCACATTTGTAACACTTTCTGGTTCAATTTAGATCTTTGATTATCGTCCCGAGCTTTTGACTGAGGTATTAATTCACGGAAATCTCAACCTAGATCTGATCGCTTTGTTTGATGTTACTTGCAATTGGTTATGGTTATTGAGTATCCCGTGGCGTGCTTTCAGAGTTGTATAGCATATGTTTCGTTTAACAAAGGAACACTTTTGATGACTTTACCAATTTCTGCTTCAAATATTTTTTCTTTTGTAAAACGAATCATATATGCAAAGGGACGTATGTTTTAGATGCAAAGAATTTGGTTATCCTGGTAGAGAAGGTTTTAGTTAGAATACATGATTAACATATCTAATCGCATGTGTCGGAGGGTTATACATGTTAGCAAATATTTATAGATGAAGAAAGGTACTTGTTACTTAGTATACCAGCAATTGAGATGTTGATTGTTTTGAGAAACACATTCCTTCATAGTTTTTGGACATGAATGCTTTAATTTGAGTTCTTTGAGAACGGTTTTGATATGTGTAACACGGACTTAGTGGCTTTTGTTTCTCTTTTCTCATAGTAGGTGAAATGGAGGGCCCTCCAAGGGGAAGTACCGGCTCTGATGCCCATCTACCACATTATAGACTTGGAAAAACTTTGGGAATTGGGTCATTTGGCAAAGTCAAGATTGCGGTACATGTTCGGACTGGCCATAAGGTCGCCATCAAGATCCTCAATCGCCGAAAAGTAAAGAGTATGGAAATGGAAGAGAAAGGTAACTTTAAAATCAGGAAGAAGCTTGTGCAGTTATTTTACCACTTCTGCTATAGATTTGGCATCTATGAACAATTAACTTCATTGTGCCGCTCATTGCATGCGATTCATAGCACTTATTAGGTTTTCAGGATTGGGACTCTTTTTCTTGTATACTGTTGTTCGTCACGTTATAATCTTCTGGCATTCTGCTCAAAATTTAGATAGGTTTTTGTTGTGTTATTTTAGACTTTTGAATCTTCTCTTTTATCTTGTCTCTCTCTGCATCTCCTGTCAAGACAACTGAAACTTGTTTTTTCATCTCTTCTTTGGTTGAATAAACTATTGACAATACTCAGTCAAATATTGCTGTTACTTTTGCAGTTAGGAGGGAGATTAAAATTCTGCGACTCTTCATGCATCCTCACATTATACGCCTTTATGAAGTGATTGAGACACAGACAGACATTTTTGTTGTAATGGAGTATGTCAAATCAGGGGAGCTATTTGATTACATAGTAGAGAAAGGCAGGCTACATGAGGAAGAAGCTCGCCGTTTCTTTCAGCAGGTAATCCCTTACCTCTTGTAAATAGATAGGCTTCTGAAGTACTTTTTCTTTCTTTTAGTTTTGGGGATAATATCTTTGGCAATTTCTAAGGTTGTCGAAGGCTCACAGTATCTTTACATAAAGATGAATTCCACCTAATATTGAGTTGTAAATAGAGCAAGAATGCATTTGCCACTATAGTCTACGTATAAGACCTGTCATTGCAATTTCGTATGCTCCTTTTTTGAAAAGATTATGTTTTCACAAAAAGAGGATTGAAAAAAAATGCTTTAGTTTGGTAAACCACAGATAACAAGAATTTCAATATGACCTATGTGGTTGTCATAAGTGAACAGAATGGAAATTTCTGAATTAATACCTCATTAGTTATGCTACGCATGCTATATAATTTTCAAACAGAAGTTTTGATTCAATAATTTTCTTTGTCATGCTTTACGTTTTCCTGTCATAGCATTCTAAAAAAAGTTGTTAGTTTAAAGGCTACCATTTCATGGCAAGATGTTGATGAGAATATTAGTCTAGAAAGTGACAAATTTTCTTTTTTCCGCCCTCTTTGTGAACAGATAATATCTGGCGTCGAATATTGCCATCGTAATATGGTTGTCCATCGTGACCTAAAGCCAGAGAATTTACTACTGGATTCCAAATTCAATGTCAAAATTGCAGATTTTGGCCTGAGCAATGTTATGCGAGATGGTCATTTTCTCAAGACCAGCTGTGGTAGTCCAAATTATGCAGCTCCAGAGGTACAAATATTGTAGTTCAGTAGCTACACGACCTTGAATTGCAGTTTTCATGTGATAAAATTTCTCCAGTTTTGGTGTCTAATATATAACTTATTACATAGGTGATATCTGGGAGACTTTACGCTGGGCCTGAGGTTGATGTCTGGAGTTGTGGTGTAATCCTTTATGCCCTCCTTTGTGGCACCCTTCCATTTGACGATGAGAACATTCCTAATCTGTTCAAGAAGATAAAGGTCTGTTCTACACTTCTATCGAATTCTGTCTTGTGCTTATACATCTGCTGTATATGTTTATTTAATTGAGTTCAAACTGTATGATATTAGCATTATGACTTATGCTAGGGTGGTATATACACCCTTCCGAGCCATCTGTCTGTTGGTGCAAGAGACTTGATTCCAAGGATGCTTGTTGTGGATCCAATGAAAAGAATGACCATTGCTGAGATACGTGCACATCCCTGGTTCCAAGCACATCTTCCTCGCTATTTGGCAGTCCCTCCACCAGATACAATGCAGCAAGCAAAGAAGGTCTAGCACTGGCTTGTGGTCACTCACCTGGCCTTTTCTTTCTTATGTCATAGAAAATAAATATATTTTCCCTGAATGCTGCATTTGCTTGGCTTATTTTCTTTTCTGATCGGCATTCACTTAATTTAATTTTATACATTTACTTTTTTGGGACAATGCATGGATGACCTTCCTGCCCTTTCTTTATTGGTTTCAAGATGCAACTGTTTAGCAAGCATATAGTCTTGCATGGAATGATTTATGATTGATTAGTATGTCAGTTATCTTCTGTTCAGCCGATTTTGGATTCATTATCATCTCATATTTGCCAAGTTACAAAATTTCATTGCGTTAACATCTGCCTTAGGATCTCAGCAGCGCATGAAGTATCTATATAAATATCAAATGTCTTATATTTTTCTCTGACTTTTCCAGGAGATAATTTTATCAAATATACATTTTCCTGAGTTAGGTGATATGCTCTCACATCATTGTTTTTCCTGTAGATTGATGAAGATATTCTTATTGATGTCACGAAAATGGGCTTTGACAGGAACCAACTGCTTGATTCTCTTCGCAATAGAGTACAAAATGAGGTACATCACTTGAGCTGAGATTTTTTAATGAAGTTGTAGTTCATAGTTGATCCTATACTGGTTATGCAGGCAACTGTTACGTATTATCTGCTTCTAGACAATCGGTATCGCGCAACTAGCGGCTATCTTGGTGCTGAGTTTCAGGAAACTATGGTGAGCTTGTCTACTTCTGCTCAGGCTTTTGAACAATATAGCTGTTCAATGGGAGCATTTAGTACCAGTAAGAAAACTTAAATTAGTCTGCAAGTAACTTTGACTGTAGGAATGGGGTGTTTCGCACATGAGTCCATCTGATACACCAACTTCATCCATGGCTCATCGTCTGCCAGGATATACAGACACTCAGTCTAGTGGATTCAGGCCTTACTACTCTGCTGACAGATCATGGGCTCTTGGGCTTCAGGTAATGCAGTCTCCATATGTTAGTTATGCTCATTCTAGATTAATCTTATGTGATTGCACTTTTTAATATGACAGTCACGAGCAAATCCTAGTGAAATAATGACTGAGGTCCTTAAAGCATTACAAGATTTGGATGTTTGTTGGAAAAAGATAGGCCACTACAATATGAAGTGCAAATGGATTCCTGGCTTCTCGTCTCATCACTCTGACAACATGGCCAATCATCATTTGCACGGCAATAGTTTTGGCGATGAATTAGCAATAGTTGAGAATGATGATGTTTCTGGAAGATCCTCCAAAACTGTGAAGTTTGAACTTCAGGTACGCCTTTGTTTTACTATTATATTGATTTACCACATATGTTGGTTGTAAATCTCCTTTTATCATGCTTATCATCTTAGTTATCGTCCAGTAGGCTGCAATAATTAGTCATTACAAAGCAGTCAGTTTACACTTTCCATGTCACATTGTATGGATACTATTTTAGGACATAATCAAAGATTTTTCTTCCTTTATCCTGCTTTTCTTTCCATTATTCCCCTGTGCAGATATTCAAAAGAACTGTTGAAGTTGATTAGATTTATTTGATTCGTCTGTTTTCTATCGACTGAAATTGATCTAAACGTCTTAGATTCTTTATTTTTCTGGGATGAGAATTTCAGGCATGTACTAAGCCCAGTTTTTTTTCTACCATATAGATGTAATGTTAATCAAAAGCAGGTAAAGATGAGTATTGAAAGAAGTTCATGCCTACTTCCTACTACTTTGTTTATGTTGAAGCTTACCAGTAGTTTCTGGATCGCATGAATGCCTTGATGCAAGAACTACCTGTTTTGGACATTCATTGACATATGAAGTTAGGAAAATAGGATTAGTGGTGAATGTAGTTAGACCACCTAATTCATTAACCTATCGATGACCAAGTCATTAGTGGTGCATTCATGTTACGAAGGCACAAAATATTCAAGTACAGATGCTACCATTTCAATCCTACATGTCTTTGCTTCTGTTGAGCTTATTTTCTTGTCATTTATCTCTTTACAGCTATACAAAACTAAAGAAGAGAAGTATCTCCTTGACCTTCAGAGGGTGAATGGGCCGCAGCTGCTCTTTCTTGACTTGTGTGCTGCATTTCTTCAACAACTTAGGGTCTTGTGATGCTACTTCACTTTGGTCCCATTTGCATCTTAACTAAGCAGAAACTAAGTTTAATGTGAATTAGACTCATGGTATCTATATTACGCTCGTTAGAAGTATGTTGTTGTACATATGCCTGTTGTAAATTGCCTTGTGCTAAAATTTTTGCTGTTTGTTGTGATAATGGAGCTGGAAGTCCCAGCAACTTACTGTGGATGGGTTTCATCATGCCAAGATTTACTTATCTGATCTTTCATAAGGCTAAGTAGAAACCTCCATACCTGTTCGGCAACAGTTTCAAGTTCTCCAACCTTTGCCTATTTGATCAAGTTGTCAAAGGTTAATATTTAGCCCTTTTTTTGTGAGGCACGTTTTACCATTTCCTTACAATTGCAGCTTTGGTTTTTAGTAGCCAATTCTGCTCATACAAGGTAGAAACATCACGTTTAGTACGTGTTGGATGTTAAGCAGCAACTTCCTTTAGGTTTTGTCTAGGGCAAGTTGTTTGTGGTCATGAACTAGATAACCTCTAAAAAGAGGTCTGTTTCTTCCTTTTTTTTAATTAAAGTTTTAGTTTTCTTTTACTAAGGTGGTGAATTGTGCTATTTCACTGCATCTGTTCTGAGTTATTTGATGCCAAAGCAACTATGTTGTCATATAGAATGATCAAGAGAGTCGTGTTGAAATGTCTCTATGATAACCTTGGCCTGTAGAGAAACTGCAACATCCAGGAATGAGGAACCTGATGTAGAGACCCTTGAACACCTAGGAAAATAGCTTATTGGTGATGTTTACTGCCAGAAAAATAGTTAACGTGTTTCAAGTGATCATAATAATCTTCTCGTACCTTGGTTTATAAGAAATGGAGAAGCAGCAGTAGCACTAGTTCATGGCGGCGAAAAGGTGATGCTGAAGAAAGGTGAGAAGCAAATACGGTTTGGTTTTACTATAGACAATATCTGCTCTTTTCTTGAATATATATTTGTAGAGAGAGAGAGATGATATATATACAATACATGTGTTCAATAGACATACAATGGTAAGCAAGAGGGTAACCAAAAGGATCAGATCATAACTACAGCAATGCAAATCTGCTGACAGAGAGTTCACATGCCGTCACACAAGCAACACTTTACCATAATTTATTTAATAGAATATGGATTAGATACTAACTGGTGAGAATGTAAACAATGAACATTTCCCAGCAGTTCCATCAACTAGTTCCCTACTCCTTTCCTTACCAACATCTGCACTGCTGGCGTGTATCATAAAAAGTGAGCTATATTTAAAAATATAATTTAGAAAATGAGTAAATTTTTTTATATTTAAGTGAGTATAAAAGTAATTATGTTTAAAGATGAATTTTAGCAGAAAAAATGAACCTGATCAGACTGATATATTACTGTTCTAGAACACATGGACCCATTGCACTGTTCGCACACCAACATTTGGTGAACATTCTCAAGGACTACAGCGCGGATATTGCATGTTCTTTTAGAACATAAAAGAATAGTTCTGTTCGTTTTTTTTCTTTTTGTTTAAAAGCAGATTGAAACCATTTTTCTTTCCAAACTTCAAAAAACAGTTGAACTTTAAAAATATAAAAAAAGAAAAAGCAATCAACCAACGGCGGGCTATTTTGGAGCATATTTTAAATACGCTGAGTTTTGTGAAATTAAGTTAGTAGAAGTGAAGTAACATAAAAAGTAAATTTTAATAGAAATAAAGTTTGAAATAATATTTAAAATAATTGAAGTAAAATTTGAATTAAATTTTAATAAAAATAAAATATAGACTCAAAATAAAATAAAATTTAAAATAATAATTAAAATATATAAAATAATCAAAATTTAAAATATAGAATTTTAAAAGAAGCCCTCGTCTATACTTTGTCTTCCTCACTATCTTCGTTGACCATTTCTCTCTCTTTTAATAATTCAAACCCAATGAAGCTTCCTACAAACCAACCTTGCTTCATTTCAAATTCTTCAAACCGCGTTTTTCTTCTCCTCGTTCTATTTCTTTCCTCTGCATGGATGCCATGTTCTTCTTCTTCACTCCCGCCAAACTTATTATTTTCTCTCCACCTCTATTTGTTTTTAGACTAATTGAGATTTTCGTTGATCAACCCCACCAACGCCAACACAACCATCACCGAACAATTTTTGTGCAACAAATCAACTGATTGATCTAGAGGGAATAATTACGTACCATGAACAACTTGTTCTCAAGCTCCTGGACGAGAGATACCGGCAGCAGCGTCGCAGACGTTGAAATGGGTCGGAATCCAAGCGTCAGCAGCGGCGGAGGCGGAGCGAATCTCGATAAGTTCTTCGAAGATGTTGAAGAGATCAAGGACGATCTCAAGGAGATCGATCGTGTTCAACGGAGCCTTCACGATTCCAACGAATCGTTAAAGACTCTCCATGCTGCTTCGGCAGTTCGCGAACTCCGGTCTAAGATGGACTCTGATGTAGCTCTAGCGCTGAAGAAAGCGAAGCTGATCAAGGTTCGTCTCGAATCTCTTGATCAATCCAACGCTGCTAATCGATCTGTTCCAGGTTGCGGTCCAGGAAGTTCGACGGATCGAACGAGGACTTCAGTCGTCGCAGGGCTCCGTAAAAAGCTTCGAGATTCGATGGAATCTTTCGCTGAGCTGCGTAACCAAATCAGTACGGAGTATAAAGAAACAGTAGAACGTCGGTATTACACCGTTACCGGTGAGAAACCCGATGAAGCAACAGTTGAAGCTTTGGTTGAAACAGGAGAAGGTGAGAGATTTCTACAGAGAGCAATTCAAGAACAAGGAAGAGGCAGAGTTCTTGACGTCGTTGCAGAGATCAGAGAAAGGCATGGAGCTGTAGCGGAGATTGAAAGAAGCTTGCTTGAGTTGCAACAGGTTTTCATGGATATGGCCGTGCTTGTTCAACACCAAGGGGAACAGCTAGATGATATCGAGAGTCAAGTTGGTAGAGCTGCTTCATTCGTTCGCCATGGAACTGATCAGTTGCAGACAGCAAAAAAGCATCAGAAGAACACAAGGAAGTGGACTTGTATCGCGATCATACTTGTGATTATAGTTATTCTGGCTATCGTGCTCCCTATTGTCCTCAGAGCAACAAACAAGTAGAAGAAACAACTGCAACAAACCAGAGATGAATTTATTATTTACAGATACGTGATACTACGGAGGTTTTTTTTCATTTAAAAAAAAAATTGTTGATAGATGGATTGAGGGGGTTGGTGTTGTTGATGGTGGCTGCCGTAGATATCACCGGAGTGATGATCTCGTCTTCAGAGCCATCTTAGACTTGCTGTGTTTAATTTAATTAATCTTCTTATTTTTCATTCGGTGGCCACCCAAATACGAAATTTTTTTGAATAAAACGTTAGTTTAACTGATGATACATTTTGAATGTGCGTCTTCTATTATAAAACATCAATCGAACCGACGATTTTCCAATCCAACTGATAATATTTTAACTTTCAAACAGCAAAAGTTAGTCAAACGAAGCGTTCTAAACTTTTGCCCAAACGTTATTCAAACTATGAAGCGTTCTTACCTTTTGCTCAAAAACATCATTGGACCAGTAGTAATCTCTAACAATTACTTATTCCACAATGACCAGTTCCTCTCTCAACCGTACAGCAATCACATTCACGACTTTCTGTTAACATTCGCATTCACGCATGTAACACTTTGATGTCTAAATTAGCACCAACAATTCCAATCAGGCGCCGTCGGCGTGACAGGAGTTGAGATTGATGCAAATCTCTGTTTCTGTTCGCTGCAAAGTGGTGAAACAGATATTGAATGCCAGTTTCATAATGAGCGTGTTTACTTGCACCACAATCTGTATTTCTTTTAAACTCATATTTAATATAAAATACATAAATAGTTTAAAATAAAATTTTTATCAAAAAAGTTTTTAAAAAACTTAATTTAAAACTTACTATTAATACAAAATTAATTAGAATTTATTTTTTATTAAAAATTTTTAATTTTTAATTTAATTTTTTAAATTCACTTTTTCAAACTCAAACTTATTCCAAAATAAACACACCCAAAACTTATGAGAAATTCAAACGTTAGAATTGTAAAAAGGAAATAAAAGCTCATAACACATGGAACTGAGTACTAATTAAAACGTTTCCATTAAGGAACAGGAGAACTAATAAACAACCCTCGACTGTAACAATAAATAGAACAAAAAGGCCACCGAGAAAAGTGTCTCCCACAACTTGCACATAAACTGCAAATCACAGACACACCACTGAGGTTACAAGATTAGTTGAAGTAGGAAAAATATGTTATGGTAAAACACGCCGTTCCAAAACTCACAACTGCTATTGCAAACAACACTATCTATGCCCTCATCAAAGAAACACCTAATCGCTAGCAAAGAATACCTAATAGATTATCCCTATCTACTATTACAGTTAATGCCATCAAAAGAACGTACACCTATCTGCCATATTGAATATACACAGGCGACCCTCTACTAGGCTTCTACACTCCCCATCTCCATCTCTCTCTCTCCAATGCCGAGTCCATCAAATATAAACAGCAGAATGAATCAATTTTACATTCAAGGATCAGGTCATCCCGCTGAGCTGTTCCTCGTCATCATTATGTGGAAAGAAATTATTTGCTCGAAGAGCATGTCCTTCCATGTTCTGCGCACGTTCAGCTCCTGTCCAAGTATAAGGTCTCTACAGCTCAGATGACAGAGCCAGTGAAAGCAATTGCCTCAAAAGTTGGGAGATGTATCAATCAACTACATCCAAGCAAGAGAACCTCGATCATTGGGTACTTGGGGACGACCCCTGGTGGGTGTTGGGGGTCTATTAGCATTGAGCTCCTGGCATACAAAGAATAAACATTAAGTACAAAATGGAAAGACTATAAGAAAAGCTTCAGATGCTAAAACTCAATTCTGCGAATGATTGGAGTGCATGAAAATTTTTCATTTCTCAAATTATATTTAACAGCACAGACTATAATAATCCTTTAGTATAAGAGAGATTATAAAAATCATTAGACCTGCATCCATGTATCCTCAATGTGACGTTCTGGTGAGGCTTCGGGAGAATTCATGGCAGGTGGTAGAGGGTGTATGAGTTTAGGAACAACAACAAGGTCTCTTCCCAAAACCAAGATCGCCCCGGCATTATTTGCGGTACCTATGTCAGGAGCATCAAAGCACAAAAACATTTGTGTGAAAAATAAAACACCATTAAGAAAAAAGAACATAACCATGTTGAGGGAAAACACCTACCGCAATAATTAGTTGCAGAGAAGAGAGTGATCAAGTGTCCTTGAGCAAAACGTTCAAAGCCATCCATCACACACTCATGTGCACGCACAATCAATTGCAGATCATTGTTGTTGCAAAACTCCATTACACGGTCAGGCTAAACACCAGCGAAATAAGTAAGCAATTATAACGAGATAAGTCAGAGAACCCCAGCTATGTCAACATACGAGCTAATAGCATTAAACTTCTCAAATCCTCTCAGTTGGTGAACTACACCTCCTACTTCTGGCTGCTACAAAGTAAGATCCAATGATGGGTGCGAATATAATGAACAGCCATAAACGTAAACCCTGCGCTCATTTGAGCACAATGATGATATGAATCATTATGGACCACCATCCATCACATGCCTTGACCTATGTATGCATGCAAAAGGGCATACATTTTTTACAATGCAATTTCAGGGAAGTCAACATCCTTGCATATCCTACTGCTAAATGCACAGAATTCATCACCAAAGCTTAATCACTCTGCCAGATGTAACCTCTTATTACATCACTTGGACCTTTTTGCTTGGTAATGATGGCACTAATGTGTAATCCTCATTCTGAAATCTTACAAAATCCTTAGTGGATCTTTATGGTGAATATGCAATTAAACAATTTAACTCCATAATTAGAAAGCTGCACTCACCCCAAAAGTAACTAACCCTGGACCTCTAGCATTTGGCCTCAACCCTTCTACACTATCATTTTCTGTTGGATCGGACCTACAAAGAAAAGAAGCCAATGAACAACTATTTCCAGGTGCAATGGAATAAGCAACAAGGTCAACTAGTATGAAAGTAGCTACCATAGCAGATCCATAAGAATAACTGAGCCGGCCTCCATTGTGATTGGTCGTTGTATGTTCTCAATCTGTTCAATATGATTGATAGAGCGGCCTATACCGCCATGCATGCAAATTATCTTCTTTTCGATCAATGCAGCTAAAGGTAGCCAGTTAAACAACCTATTTATGCGATGCCAGGTCCAGATTCCATCTCGTTCCCCCTGTTTTCAGGTGCAAAAAAAATTAACTAGAATTGTGAGCTACAAATGAATAGAGTACGAAAGGAAAAGCAGAGATGAATAAAGACATACCATCCGCTCAATGCACTCAATTCGGAAACCAAAAAGTGCATTGATATCTGATGCCTCATGATTTCCACGAATTAGATGGACATTGTGAGGATACTCCACCTGCAATAATCAACCAGTAAAATCGCTGCTTCAAGTAAGGCATAACTCACCAATAGAAGAGATGTCGACTGTGCAGAATAAGAGGAAAAGTAAAAACCAACAGTATAAACTACCTTCAAAGCAAGCAGCAATGTAATAGTTTCCAAACTATGCTGCCCACGATCAACATAATCACCCAAGAAGAGGTAATCAATATAACTGAAATAAGAAACACATTGCAAATCATAAGTACAAACAATCTAAAGATTTGAGGAAACATTGGGAAAAAACAGTTAATCAAAAACAAAATTCTGGACATCCTACAAATGACAACCTCCTGTCATACAGGACCGGAGTGCTAAATTGCTTTTACCAAAACTAGTCATTTCTGTTTGATTTTATTAGAAGGACTTGAGTGCCATATCAGCTCTGACACAAACTGTACATGTGATAATGGAAACAGAACAATAGATTTCCTGCTTGACTACTTGGCATGCACAAGATCAAACATCAAGGCACTAACAAATATGAGCATGGAAAGTTTCCACCAAATGCGCAACAATCAAAAAATAGCAAACATGCCACATGAATGCAATACATTGGAAGATCTATAGAAGTTATCAAAAGCATTTCAATGCAGTTAAACATATGATAATACAAATTAAATCTACAAATTCTAAATAGTTTTCTATATCAGCAGAGACTCACGCTATGTCCCCAGCTGTTGACGGAGCACCGTATTCATCAAATAATCGCATGAGATCGCCAAATTGCCCATGCAGATCCCCAAAAATCTTAACAGGAGCCCTTATCTGGAGAACACTAGGTTCACTTGAAAATATCCTTTCAGCACTATCACAGAGATCAGCAATCTCATTGCAATCCAAAAAGAACTGTCTGCGAACAGGAGGCTTCCACCCACGAGGTTTTAGAAGATAAGCTATTACCTGAATATCAATTATTGGAAAAGAAATGATTTCCAAATAGATTGCAAAATCTTGAGATGGCATTATGACATGCAACTCCTTTCTTATAATATGAGCCAGATGATATTCATTTTTCGAGATAGGCCAAAAGAACAAGAAACAACCAGAAAGAACAACAGAATGACAAGAGATAAATAAATAAATAAAAGAAGAAATAAAAGAAGAATAAGGAAATGAGCCGTGATTCACTCTCCTTGCTCGGACTCAGTTGGTGATAAAGCTGGTACGTCATGTCCAGTTGAAGAGAAGGATGAAAATAAATGGGAGACGTGTTACTGAAACTATTGATTTTCTACTTGGAAAGCACGTTGTCTACCTTTTTAGGTACACTGTTGATAGACATTTGCCGATCAAGTAGCCTTCTGGCTGCAGTAGCGTTCTCTGGGGTGCCATAGCTTACTCTCCTGCCCTCATTTTCAAACTGGTCAATCGAAAGCTGCCTAACCATACCTCCCGATGCACCACCAGTCTCTGCAGCTACAACAACCTGCATCCATAAAAAACAAAACATCCAAGAGTCCAGCAATTTATAAGGTCAGTAAAGATTCAGGCTGGTAGGCCTACATTCGCAAACATGAGAACTATTAAATGAAATGGCAGCACAAACAAATAGCTGCCAAACATTCAAGAAAGACTAAATTCCCCATCAGAACTTGGCTCAGATAAAAATCTAACACTAACCGCCCTATGATGTAGCCGTACACCAGGTGGAGCTGTGTTATTCAATTGAGACGAATCTGGCACTTTTGTCAAGGGAGAGATATTAGTCCCACTTGGAGTAGCCTCAGCACCACGGTCCCGCTCAGGGGATTGATCTACATTGCCATTCATTTGACGGGCCTTGGCAGCTGCCAAAGTTGCACTTATTGCTTCAGCCTCTGCCGCAGATGCTTCAATCAAGTATTCTGCACCTTTACTCAATCTCCTGCGCCAAAGTTACTCCTAAGTAAAATGATTCATAGTCATAGAAAGGACTTAGATGACCAGAGCTTTTTTTATTACTGTAACATCCTTGAGTCTTGGAAGATTACCTTGGTCCATTAAGCATAGCATTTTCAGTGCTTATATCAGTATACATGTCCCCGTTAACTGGAGGAGCAACAGGATTACCGAGAACAACAGCCCCATCAGGTACTTCCTGTGGGATAGGTTGTCCTGTTCTTTCATCTGTACAGCCATATCTTGCAGGCAATCTACCAGGCTGAATATTAGAAACTGCAGCAGCAGCATGGTTAGCAGCACTTGTTGTCTCTGCAGCTGCCAGATCTTCGGCCACAAGCAGATCATCAAGTAGCACACCTACCAATGAATTGCATGATACGGTTCAGAAAATAAAGTAACCATAATACACTAACCACTGTGAATCTAAACAGAACTCCAGATTAGAATCACATAAAAATTCTTACACAGAGTTTCGCCATATATAAACTGAGCGCTTTAGTCAAATTCAGATATTATACTTGTAAAACTACGACATCATTAAGATGGGCCTATATATCAAGGTAACTCGATGTGATAGAATCCAGAGATACTTGCCCTTCTGATGTCTTCATTTTTCGATCCAAATTTACTAATTCTTTTTACTGTTTCTAGGTACCTAGTCCTACTTCAATGTCGTATCTCGAATTTACAATTTAAGCCCCCCAGAAAAAATGTTAGACAAATTATGTTCCTCAGATATATGAACAAAAGCAATCAGTCTATCGTTTAGCCAACAAACAGCAAAGTAAAAAAGACCATCAACTCTTCTCTCTAAACCAAACTGAGTGATTATCATTTTCATCTCCAAACAACATGACCTTTTGCAATATCTTATCATAAATGAGTACAAACCCAAGAAAGATCATAGATGAATACCGATTTACGTAATAACTTAAAAACCTCAAAGAAAAATGACCAAAAAGCAGAAAACAATAACAAACATATACAAACAGCTGTTCAGATATAAGTTACCCGAAACAAGTCCCAATTAGCTTGAGGGCAAAATTTACTTATATAACACTAATACAAAAATACAAAAATATGTTCCTTACCACCACGTAGTCCTCCATACATGAATATTAGGTCACCAACAGCAGCAGCTGCATGCCTACAACGCCTGGTTAGTTCAACAGAAGCATCTCCACCTGCAGCATCAGCACTATACTGCCCTGTGCGCGGAGTTGTGACCACAGATTTCGTATCACACCAGACTCCGGCTGCAGTGTCCAGCACTGCATGCAACAAGAAAATGAGCCTTCAGAATCAGCATAAAAGTGTTATCATGTTTGCATTGACAATGGAGATCATAAGCACAAAGGACAAAATGATAGCAAATTTCCTATCTCTGAACGAAAGAAGTGGTCAAAATGCTGATAGATAGAATTTAAGGGAAGTTTCATTACTGCAGTCTAAAATTATTGCAGTGGTTGCCTAAAAGGGTCTATTGCCCCCATAGGGCTCTTAAGAAATAAAAAATAAATAATGGGTTACGAAGGCATTTAGATTTGGGTGACAATATACCAATTTCCCAGAATGCATGCATATGGCACAATTAAAAAGCATAGGAATTTCACCTGCTACGCTTGATGAATCCTCTACCATGCGTCCGCCACCAAGGGCTCCTCCAGATACATGAAGACGTGCATTAACAAAGACCTGTCAAGGCATAGATAGATGATTAGAACATAAAGATTAAGAAGCCAACTTCAACCTTTCAACTCACTCCAGCATGCTGATATCTAGGGGAAGGTGAAACACCAGGAGCAATAGCCCACTCCCAACGCCCGTCCCTATGTTTTGCGAGACCATACGCGCTTGCCAGTGGCTACAAGAAATACCATCAAGAACAGAAAATTCATTATCATCAATTAATAAAATGATGCACTTCAGAAAAATTCCGCAGCACGAACAATGTTATGATCAATCTAGCTTTAACTGAAAGAAATTATCCGTAATTGCATGACATGCTCCAAACCTAAACATGCCACTTAAGGCACTTGAAATTATTGGACCCCAATCTGTTTGCTGCGACAGAAGAATCGTACATAGAATTACTTTAATGCTGGTGTACACTGTACCATATATGTGAAATTAAGAACTGGGTGGTTCATATTTCATATGACAGACAAAACAAATTGGGTCCTAGAGGAGTAAAAACATTCATGGCTAAAAAATATTCTAAGCCAAAAGGTTGAAAACTCATAGCTCTCTGCTGTTTTCAAGTAACATTACACCCTGACACTTCAACTTAAAAATTAGAATTTAATAAGAATAGAGCGGTGCTGCACCCACGCTTTTTCAGTAAATTTCTACTTCAAAAAAGTGGTCGAAGAATCTCAGGAATAGGATGAACACCATTATTATAGAGTTCAACTATTAAGGTTAAGTCGCAGAGCATGTTCAAATATTATATCTGTAGTTAGAATTTTAAAAAAACCCCGGCGTTTCTGAGAGAGATTGAAGGGAGCACTGCTATGGTGGTGAACCACGCCCCAAAACATGGCCGATGTCAAAAATCATCATTGATAGTTGTCTCCAATTCAAATTCAAAATAACACATGAAGATACATCACCGGTGGTAGTAAGGTGTGAAGGTTAGAGTTGTTAGAGGAACGGTGGTTAGAGTGATTATAAATAGAAAATTTCATTTAAAAGGAACCGAAAACACCTTAATTCTTTGAGAAATGTATTCTTACCACACTGTTGGCATCTCTCCCACCACAAAGCAAAAGAAGACCGTCAGACCTTGCGCTAGCTGTTGCATACCTACAAGGAAAAAGCTTGCATTGGTAACATTTTCTCCTTTCAACTTAACTCTTCATAACAGATTACACTGCTCGATAACACACTAATTCTTCCACTCAGATACACGCACGAATAGTGATTAACCGGAAGAAGTTAACCAGGCTCAAGGCAATTTTATAACACATATCATGTGGGTTTTTTTCCCAGTAAAGTAGGATGGCATTAAAATGGCAGCATTTTTAGCAAGAATAAAAAGAATGTTCCGAGGTGTATATAGACAATTTGCTCCTTTCATCACAATATTGACAGAGTAACAAAAAGCATCTTTCATCTCATATATACACCAACAAGATAGCAAAATATATCATCTCTTTCTATGCGGATATAGAAACCAGAAACAGAAAATCTCACATGCATGGAGGAGGGCCTTCGCCTTCTGGTTCCAGCTTCCTCCACTCATAGGGTTTGGCAGCAGTATCAAGGGCCCAAACATCAGCCAAAGGTCTCTTACCTATTAAAATAATAATCCATAGTGTCTCAAACTTAACATAAGTAAAGCTTAGTGCCTACCGCTTCTTCTGCATTAGCAAGCATCTTTTCGATGATGACAAAAGACTTACCATCATTTCCACCTATAGCCAACAAAAACCTTTGTCCCACTAAAGCCATAACATGTCCATAGCGCAGTCCAGGGCCAGGTCCTTGTACAACTACCCTGAATCCACAGAAAATTACACCAAAATCTGTTATTTGTGCTCTCAAAATCAATAGCTAATCTTATACAATTGAGTTCAAAACCTGTGCCAGCGCGGTCGCTGCTGTGTCAAGTCCAAAACATGAAGGTCCTCAGCTGAAAGACCAGCAGGTCCAATTCCACCCTTCATTTAACAAAGGAAACATCAGCAGAGATCTTTACAATCATTACAACAAGCCAAATCTGCAAAGTTGTTGACGTAGAGAATTACCTGGATAACCACCATGGTGCCCACAGCTGTTGCAACATGTGCAGCCCTTGGTGAGGGTGGTTCTCCAAGAGGGGTGAGCCTGAAATCGTTGAGTTTAATATAAAAACTATATAAAAAGGAGCAACAACTTCGCTGCAGAAAGAAAGAAAAAAAATGTATGATCAAAGTAGCCATTTTGAAAATCTAGATCCAAGAATATGATGAGTTCTTCTAGTAGTCAGATGCAAAACTTAAATCTTTGCATTTGGAGCTTGCAAGCAAAACTTTTGTATCTTCAAAGTAAAATAGGTTGAAATGACTGAGGCTTCAAGGCAGACTATGATAAGATGCATCAGGGTTTTTAAGTCTCAGTCTGGCACCACCTTACAATTTGCAAACTAAAATGTATGTATAGGATACACAACAACAACAACACCACCATATCCCACTAGGTGGGATTAAGCTTAGAGCTGTGATGCCTTGAAAGTCAGCCACTCTCATCTAGCCACTGAAGTAATAATCAGATTTGTGACTTTACCTTGACCATTTGTTAGATAATACATCATAACAATGGACATCGGCCGTTGCACCAGCAAGACCTGTAAAGAGAAAAGGAACTATGTCGGAAGCAAATAAAGGCAACGATTTCTACATATTAATTGTACTCATTTATAACAAAAATGGTAAGTACTGTGGTTCTGAAATGATAGCAAATGAACCACAAACTCAAATAGAGCACCTATTAATATAGACTATCCTTCAAGAAAGCCCCTTTGTAAACCATGCATGAGTAACCGAATAAGTGAAACACAGAAACTACTCCCATTCAACAAATTGAAGCACGAGTGAGCAAGACTCTATAACCTAAAACTGATATTAGAATATTGTATAAAATACTCGTGACAAGTGCTGCAGAGCTCAAACAAGGATTGCAATAACAAGGCATAATTCGGGACATACGAATGCCAGCACTCCCTGCTGAGGACGGCGGTGTAGCCGAATTGCCCTCTAGAGCTGTGGCTCCTCCAAACAGAATCAACCTCGGTCCAATATACCCTGATGTGCCTTCCTCCCCGACAGCTGCAACAGCAGTGAGTGTGTGCCCGCACCGCGGGCCTGGACCATCTTCCTTCTTCTCAATTATAGCGTTCACAGCTGAATATGTTGGAGCTGGCCGAGGTCCCGCCACAGCCGCCTGCTGTTGCTGCTGCTGAGGTTGCGGAGGAGAAGAAGGATAAGAAGATTGTGGGATCCCTTGAGCCGGTGCAGACGTCGCAGGCTCTTGTGGAGCCTGATTCTGATCATGGTGATTAACGCCATCACCGGCGGATGTATCGGCCTCTGTAGTCATCGAGGTAGAATCTACATCCATGGCTGGAGATTCAGGATTACCGTCGACTAGGGTTCTTCCTCCAGCGCTGCCGCCGGCTTCATCCACGGTTACCTCCGTCTTTGTCCTCGATTTTTATTTTCCTATCTCATCACTTGATTGATTCCCAATTCTTCTCTCCGCCGATCGATGAAATTCGAATCAGAAGAAATTCCAAGTACGGAATGTTGAAGACGGAGGGAGAAAGGGGGAAAAAGACTGCGTCTATTTTTCTCGATCTCTGATTCCCGTTCGATTTTCTTTTTGCTCTCTGTCTTTGTTATCGTGGCCGCGAAAGACAACGAAGAGGAAATATAATTAAAACAGAAAAATATTAGAAAGAAAAAGATAGAAAACCAAAGATGGTGAATTGGTGAGTGAGTAGATTTGGAAAGCGGGGGATGAAAACAGGGAAGCGGTTAAAATTGGAGCAACAGCTGATTATTTAACTCGCTTTCTTTTTGTTCAAAATAGTTAATTAAATAAAATTCGTATATATGGATTTTTGTAATAGTTTTGCTAAGTTGATTGGTTCCGAGGAATAAATAACCAAGAAAGCACGGTCGGGATGTGGTAGTCCCCCGTTGCTGTAAGTAGTATGATCGTAGTGATATTGAGGCTGTTTTGGATATTTATAAAAATATTTTTACACTAAACTCTATTTTTAATAAAATATTATTAAAATTTATTATTTAATTATTACTTTAAATTTATTTTTATTGAATTTTATTTTTAACAAATTTATCTATACAATATTATAATTTTATAAAACTCATTTTAAAAAAATTGAAATAAGCTTTAAGTTAAGTTCATACTTAATACTTCTCTGCTTCTCTTTTTATAACTACTGTTTAAGGTAAGATTAATTCTCTCATTTGATCTTTTTGTTTTTTCTAATTGACAGGTTAATTAGTTATAACTCGAACGTAATTTGTGTTATTTAGATCTTTTCTAGATTTTAGTTTCAAGCCTTTTTTTAGCGTAAAGGAAAACTAGAAAATATTTTTATTACAGTTGTAAACTCTTGGCTCGCTGTCTACAAGAAATATTTTTAATGTAATGCAACATGTTTCTATTAGATTGAAACGTGGAATTGAACTTTCAAAATTCCAACTCGAACTTAATGATCTTGACTACTACTTGTCTATAGTAGTTGGACTCATTCAAAATCTGAAGAAGAGAAAAAAATGTAGCTCTTTTGCGACTCATTTAAAAAAATACAAGTATGCAAGTCAAAGTCAATTACGCATATGTGGATTATTGGCTTATATATTTAGAGTATGTTTGAATTCATAGATAAAAAATAAAAATAAAAAAAAAATAAAAAAATAAAAGAGAATGGATAAAAAAAAAAAGTTAATTAATTTCATAATGTTTGGATATATAGTAAGGATAATAAATTAACTATGTTAGAATAGATAGATAAATAAATGAGTAATAAAAATAAATTTTCATAAAAACTTAAATACTCTTTTTATTTATATTAATATTATTTTATTTAATATAATTTTAACTAATTATTAATATAATTTTAAATAAACTTTATTAATATAACTTTTAGATTAATTTTTTTTTAGTATTAATATAAAATTATATCAATTATTAAAGATAAAAATAATTATATAATTATATTATTTTCTCTACGAATTATGATTAATTAAATTAAATAAATAAAACAAATAAATTATTATAATAAAAATAACACATTTTAATTTACAAATTTTAAATAAAAAATAAATATTAAATTATAAATAAATATTATAAAAATAAGAAAATTAAAAAGATTGTTTTTTTTTTTGTCACCATGTATATCTACAAATTTGGTGGGTACACATTTAACTATGAAATAGTGTAAAGAGATGGAAAAAAGTTCTCTATTTTTTTCTTTTAATAAAGAATTATTAAACACAAATAAAAATAAAGAATGTGTTAACTTTATTATTACTCTCCATCTATATCTATAATCTGAACGAACTTTTAGGCATTTTTTTCCAATTCATTTAATAAGTTTTATTTCAAAACATTTTAATATATTTTAATAAAGTTTTATAAATATTTAAAAATATTTTACTATATAACATTTTACTATTATTTTTAAATTAAAAATAATATTTATATTTAAAAATTTTTAAAATTTTTTATTTAAAATTTTATTTTATATGGACTCTTAAAATCTCGTTTAACTCATTTAGAATTTGGTTATGTGCTTGGATGTCGACTTTGAGAAGATCCTATACGTCAAAGTGTTCAAATATCGTCCAAAAACTCCCAACATTGGATCGTGATGTTGTTTTGTGCAATTGTTTGTCGGTTGATTACTACAATAATTTGAAAGCTCATCCAGTTCGAAAGGATTAACCGGTTAAGGGGTAGCTATGACTTAAAAATATTATTGAAGGTCAAATGTGTAAATCTGCACCGGGTTCGAGTCGCGTGATTTTTATTGAACTCGGGCGATAATTTCCCTCAGGCACGATCACACCGCTCAATCCTTCCCCCGGCGAACAATGTCTTCCTGTGTAAAATTGATCGGCAAGTTTTGAACTGTTCATTCTTCTTGTCGTTTTATTCTCAATCTCTTTTATTCGCTGCTGTTGTTATAAAGCAACTGATCAGTTTATACTCTCTATCTTGCTTCTGAACTACTTCACAGATATAGCAGTCAATCTCACAGGCAAGTTCAGTTTCAAGCCATTGATTGATTCAAACATTCCAATTTTGATTCTATGTTTCTTTCCAATTTTAACTCGTAGATGGAATGTTCAAGGGTATCTACAACGGAAAGCAGTATCATGCATCTGACATAACCTCTGTTCTTGCTCGTGCGTGGAATGCCGGAGTAGAGAGGATCATAGTAAGCTTCTGTTATTTTTTATGTTTCTTGTACTTGATAAAACTCTGCTTTTTCATTGGCTTGTGATTGGAAGGTTACGGGTGGATCACTTGAAGAATCGAAGGAGGCACTGGCGATTGCAGAGACCGATGGTATGTTCAATATTAAATGTCTCAATAGATTTATAGCCATCCAGACGGTAGTTTGGTCTGCCTACTGATCAGTTTGGTTTAGTTCACAAATAGGTTCATTCAATTTTCCAGGCACTTTGGTTATACCTTAAGCAGCGTTTACATGAATAGTTTCTCGTATGTTTGTTCATATTTTTGCTGGCATCACTCTATTTGATGTAGAGCATAATTGGTGTATTTTGCTTGAAAATTTCATCTTGCAGGAAGGCTGTTCTGCACAGTTGGGGTGCATCCTACCAGATGCAAGGTGATTAGATGGCAGATGGATAGATGAGCAGTCTGTTTACTCTGTTTGATTATCTCGTGCGATTATTTGATGTTGTATCAATCCAGGAGTTTGAAGAAAGCGGTGATCCAGAACAGCACTTCCGGAATCTGGAGAAACTGGCCAGAGAGGGCATTGAAAAAGGAAAGGTGAGTTTGGTGCTTGGTTATGCAAGCATTGGTGCTACTAAAAGAGTATCCTAAGTTTTAGTAAGGTTTTATGGCTTTCTATGTGATAATGCTTCACTAACTTTTCATGTATTAATTAAAAGTGCTTCTCCTTTTCCATAATGCTGTACTACCCTTTCGTCATTTGTCATGTGTTCTGTAGGTTGTTGCAATTGGTGAATGTGGACTGGACTATGACAGGCTTCAATTTTGCCCTCCTGAAACACAAAAGAAGTATGCTCTCTTTCTTGCTCTTTCGATGTGCATATTTGTGTGTTAATATGTCTGTGGCTAAGCTGAATACTGACTTTTGTCTTCTTATGTGTTGGTTTAGGTACTTTGAGAAGCAGTTTGAATTAGCAGCTAGTGTAAAGCTGCCAATGTTTCTACATATGCGCGCTGCTGCTGATGACTTCTGCAGTATTTTAGCTCGAAATAAGGAGAGGTAGTTTTCTTGTTACTTTAACTGCGAAACGTGCTATGATCGGAAGCTGAGTGAGTGGTTTTCTATTCCGTCAAATTGTGGTATAGGCTTATCATGTGTGATAGACCTTTTCAGTATACACAATAGCCATATTTTGGCCCTCGTCCTTGTCATGTTTTATCCTGTCTGGTTCATAACTGTAGGATTTTGTACTTTCTGTGATATTTGTTAGAAGCTTTCCAACAGCATGGCTGGTTCCTCTTTTGGTTCCTAGATAAATTCAGTAATGAGTCTGGTTAGTGATTTCTCAGTTTAGAGGAATTATGGAAGAAATGTTCCTTTTTAAAAGGAATGTGATTCCTCTAAATTTTCTTCATTTGCTTATTAAAATAATCATTTTATATGTGGCTTTTCAACTACCTGGCAATGTTTGCAGACTGCTATATGACATGCTAAACAACCTCATGATTGTTGGAGGCAGGATAGATTACATAACTTATGCTTTCTCAACAGGTTTATCTCAGGAGTTGCCCATTCATTTACTGGTAGTGCAGAAGATTGTGACAAACTTCTATCATTTGAGGATCTGTTCATAGGTAAAAAATTCATGCTGCATATATTTTATGTTGAAACTGATAAGGCTTGGTGAAGTAATCTTAGTAAAGAATTCCCAAAGCAGTGAAGATCATCTAAAAGAATCAAAAGACAGAGCTAATATGTGCCTTTCGACATGGTTGAATGGTGCTTGAACCACTGTACTTGCTCTACCAGAGGGTATTTCAGATTGTCTAATTTTTTTTGTATTTGAATGAACCTATACTATTACACGTAGGTTCTTTGTTGTCTCCAAGTTTGTGATCCACCTCTTAATGATTTGGATAAAAAGGCTATTAAATTTTGGTTTCCCTCCAAAAAGTATATCTCTTGTGGTCTTCTAATGATTTTGCTACACAGGAGTTAATGGTTGTTCTTTCAAGACAACTAAGAATCTTGATGTTGTGAAAAACATTCCCCTTGAAAGAATGATGATAGAGACAGACTCCCCATATTGCGAGATAAAGAATACTCATGCTGGGATGCAGTTTGTGAAATCGACTTGGCTTTCAAAGAAAAAGGAGAAACATGACCCTGAATCTATTACAAAAGGTCGAAATGAGCCTTGTCTTGTGAGGTACTTAAAGCTCCCTTCTTCTTGTGATATTGTATTATGCTGTTCACTTGTAGCTTAAAATGTTCATGTAGTTCGTGAAACTAATGTTGGTAACAATTCCTACTATTCAGAAAAATTTTTCCTCTCAGTGCTTCGCGCACTCAAGTTTAACTACAAATCGATAGCCAGCCGTTATAATTGTATCTGCCCCTTTCTTTGCTGAAACAAAATGCTTTCAGATATATCTAATAGCTGGACACTAGTCTTTTATTTGGTCAATCCTTTAGTGAAAAAGGAGTGAACTTTGCTATAATATGAAGCCAGACTTTGTATGGCTTCTGGACTCTTTTCTGGCCATTGTTTTCTCTATAACATTCAAGTCATAAACATTTTTTATTGTCATTTTAGGCAAGTCCTTGAAGTGGTGGCTGGATGTAAAAGTATTGGAAACCTTGATCAACTGAGTAAAACCCTGTACCGTAATACCTGCAGGTAGTACTATTCTGCTAATACATCTCTTATGCACTACCTCCTTTCCTGGTTCATGTTTCAAACTTGGACACATTTCTTTGATCGATCATAAGAGAAGGTAGACTATCACTATTATATGCAAATTCTCTATCCAAAAGTTGTTATAGGCAAACGTCTAGATGACAAATTTGATTCAAATAGTCAAACGTCTCCCACTTTTTCTTTAGATAGTTGTTTCAAGAATGCTGTTTTCTAGGGTCTTCTTTCCTCATGACTTGGATTCAGCAGCTGATGCCCTCATTGAAAGTCCAGCAAGTGATGGATGATGCTTCCCGCAACATCAAAGCAACAGTGAGTAGTAATCTGCAATTTTTATATCGGTGCTCTCTTTCCCAATTATATACTCAAAAAAAAAAAAGGCACTTACCATTTGCTAAAATTTTTGAAGTTGCTCCAATTTATGAACCTTCATTTTGGATTATTGATTGCACTAGCTTGCTGTGATGTATAAAATCTGGTCCTTTATTTAAAATCCTGTTTTTTAGGTTTCAGTTTCACTGATAATCAGTGCAACTTGCTACTGATATAAATACCAACTAGCTGTAAAGCATTATATAGATGTACATTGATCCTGTTGATTACAGCCATCTGAAATAAGATGATATCAAATTAAAATCCTGAATGCAAGTTTAGTTTCAAATACAGCACACCCAGATTTCATTGCAACAGAACAGAGGATTGATATCTGGTAACAGAACTGCATCGATGGATGATCGACATCAATGATGCAGCATTTCTCTGCTACCTTCTGATGATCTGATCTCTCCTTATCTATTATGTGCTCGTTAGAAGATGGGGCTCAGGCTGGTATTCTCTGCTGCTGGCTTCCTCGCTCATTTCAGGTGTTACTGGCCTAGTAGACGTTGCTGGAAATCTTGCTTGTGTGGGACTTCGCTGCGGTGGCCTTCATGCAATCTCCGATTAGTTTACGATCATTCTTGCTCAGCATTTGTGTTGTCAACTCTTACCATTCAGTTCTTGGACTCCAAGGCATTTTGGCTGTCTTCATAGAAGCAAACAATACAAACCAGACCCACCAGACCTGCCAGAGTTGATATCATATATCTCCTTCGAGCTGAGCACTCCGTTCTGTGTTCCAAAAGCTTCCTTTTTCCTTGAGCGATTCAAAGGTCGCAGTCTGCTGAAATTGCCTGCATAGACTTTATGTGGGCTGTCGAAAGAACCACGGGAACTCGCTGTTGCTCTTGGTCCAACCACTTCCGGGAATTCACCTTCACTGTCCTTCTGCCAACTTGCTGCAAAACCAAAAAACATATTACTCATTCCTTGCTTGCCGTACTCAGTAATTTCCAAGGGCTGCAATGAAAGATTAGATTTTGATTGGTTATACTACCTACGCGCCTTTGAACATGCGGATTGCTTCTTCTGCATCAGCTGCACATGGTAAGGAAGACGAAGCCTCGGCTACGAGCGTACGACAAGTAACCCGGTCGTAGACAGTCCTCAATCAATCTCTCATCAAGTTCCATTTCACAATTCTGATTGAACGATGAAAAGAACCAACAGAATACCTCAAAAGAGTCGATGGTGCAGCTTCACCGAAGACTTCAGCAGCGAGCTGAGCAGGAGTCAGAGAGTAAGGAAGATTACCAACATAAAGCCTTCCTTCTTCATCCTGCTCAGCATAAACATTATAACTTGTTTTAACTTCTTCTTCACTGCCTTCCTGCTCTTCTTCTTCTGTTCGTAGCTTCTAATTCATCCTTCTCATCGTAAGCTAAGGCCCAAAGAAACCGGCGAAGGAGCAAAGTGTGAAGATGTGGAATTAGTTATAGAAGAAGAATGCGAGTTCAAACACAGATTGTTTTGTTTCAAAGTGACTAGTCTATTATGCTACGTCGAACTCGATCTTTTTTAATGAGAAGAGAACACGATCTTTCATTGTTGTCCTAAGAGTAATTGAAGGCAACACAGCAGCGACAGCAGCCATGGTTCTTCCTTGACAGATTAAGAAACAAGAGAAAATTGGTCTCTAATCCGTTGGATACAAGTAAATTAACTCTCACTAACCTTCGCTAATCGCAAGAGTTAACTATTATGGCCGGCCTTGGGCTGTTGCTTGGATGGGACCATGAATATAAATGGGACCATCAATATTAATGGGTGGTTTGAAATATATTTTATTTTATTTTAATAATTTTATTTAATTTTATATTTTTTAAATAGTTTATAATATTTTATAAAATTTATTAAAAATTATTTAAAAAAATTAATTTATATATTTTATTATTTCTAGTTGGGTAATAGTTTTAGGGTTTTCGTCAAAGTTGACAGGCTTAAGCTTGGATTCCAAGCTGCACGCAGCAACAAAACAAACGCATTCGTGCAATTTTTTTTAAACGAATTTCCTTCACCGGAATTCTCACCGGCGGCTATCCAAACAATGTCTTCTTCTTCTCCATCTCCGTCTTCTTCTGAAACCAAATCAAATGAAACTGTAATGAAGAGTGAATATGTAGAGACTCATGAAGAACAACAACAAGACGGTGGTGCTCCGCCGTCGACGGCGGCAGCAGCCGCGGTTGAGGAAGGAGAAAAAGGAGTAGAGGAAGAAGAGGAGATGGAGTGCGGATTCTGTTTGTTCATGAAGAGCGGAGGTTGTAAGGATCCGTTTGTAGCTTGGGAGAAGTGTGTGGAAGAAGCAGAGAAGACTGGTGAGGATGTTGTTGATAAATGCTTCGAGGTCACTTCGCTTCTCAAGAAGTGTATGGATGCTCATGCTGATTACTACTCTCCGATTCTTCGCGCGGAAGAAGCTGCAACCGAAGCTGCCGCTGCTGACTCGAAAGCCGCCACCGTTCAATCCTCTAGTGTTGAATCATCAGCTGCAAAGCTGGAAAATCAAGGTTTGACAGAGACCAATTTGGAGATTATTGTGGTAGAGAACGAGTCAGAGAGCAATAAGAGCTAAGAAGGCTGTCTTATCTCTGAACTTCGTTTTTGTTGTCTCAAGTTTTTGACATAGTTGGTAATGATGATTTGATTTTGTTTCATATTCCGTTTCAGAGATGCGGAGAGTGAGATTTAAGTTGTAATAGGAAACTTTGAGGTCTCTGTTTGATTTTGAATATTACACATTACACGGTGATTCTTTGTTAACTGTTTCTTGCAACTTTGTCCATAGATTGGATGTGAAGCACCTTGAGAAAGTTATTTTGGATGAAAGATGAAAGAGTGCTTCAGTATTACTAGTAGTTTATTGTTATCAAACCTAGTTCCTTATCATTATACTTTATTGTTATCAAATCATCTGTGGATCTTGAATTTATCCATCATTGAAGTTTTTCTGAGAGCAATACGGTAGGTCAGCTCTATGCTTAGTGCTTTTTACCTCTTTGATGGGAGAATGTGTGCGCTCATATTGTTCTTTTGCAATGAGTGAGATACTGTTTTCACATAATATCCTTGTTTTGACTTGTTCCATTCATTTCTAAGTTCATACGCATTCCATATGTTTGTGTGTAATGTTGCCGAATTTATCCAACATGCCTCCTAAATCGTAGTATCACTTGTTCTGGGTATTACCCATAAGGTTTCTAGAATGTTATCTCAATTGTTTGTACTTTCAATCTTGCCATGTCTTCTTGTTGATATTTTCCTTGAAGAGCAACATAAGATAAGCATTGTTGATGACTGTTTTCTTTTATGTTGTGCTATATTGATTTTTCAGGTGGGAGAACATTATCATGAATAGCTGAGATCATACTATGTTGGTTTACTTCTTTGGTATCTGGATGTTTCAAAACTTTCATGTCGAGCAACATCATCTCTGACATGAAGATGCAAAGAGAAAATTTATGTCGAATGAGAGGACAAGATAAGTGTTTCGTTAAGGGCCAAGGAATCTAACCTAGTCAATGTACTGAGGTGCAAAGTCATGCTTGAACTTGTATGCTTAAGATGCTTTCAAAGCTTGTTTCATGATTTCCTTGCATCTCAAGGGCTGTGAGATGTTGCAGAAGAAGAAAGCATTTCATCTTGTAGCCGGACTCGTTCAACAGTAAATACCTCGAAAACAAATTGAACCAGAGCAAACTATAACAACTATATTGCACATTTTGCTTGCCTATTCTGGGCGATTGACAATTGTAAACCTCAATAATCATAGTTGATCTCTCCACAGTATCATGTGAACAGTTGTACTTCTTTACATAATACAATCAAAGAATTACAAGTTGCAATCTTGTTTGCGTCTGCTTTTGAAATGTCTGTTACTGTTGTTTCAGCTTGCAGGAAACTAACATATTCAGGTACAAAGCATTATATTTTGTACAGAACTCATATTCTCTATATAATAAAATCCCAGATTTATATCCTCCTAACCAGTACGTGCATTCTTCCGAGAAATTCTGATGGAAGGAACTTGTACTTCTCTGTTGGTGCTACTGTACATGTTTTGCTGGCATGCCTCTTAGATTTCTGATCAACTAATTAAAACATGCAATTTTAACTCAGCAAGTTCCGTAGTTCTGTGACACAATGTACACCTGCAAACACAATACTAGGCGTTGTAAAACATTTTGGCAGGTTCTGATCACACAAAAAATTTCAGGGTGGGGCCGCAATCCCTCCTGCAAATCCACAAGGAAATACAGCCAGAAGGCTGATCATGCAAGAGTTCACTTTTTATGGGCACAAACAAGTAAATTTCCATGAAAAGTATGAAACACTGCACACTTATTACTGCAGTAAGAATATGAGGTGTTTACTTTTTATATACTCGTACGATACTTACTATTTCTTCAACGTGAAAGGTCCATGATACTCTGCAGTGCCATGGATAGGGTATCGCATGCTACAAAATGGATGAGGTAGGACGCATAGGAATTTTTTCAGGACAAAGAGCTACCTTCATTGGTTAGAGGAGGCTTGTTGAAGCCTTCGCTTGTAGCGCTTTAATACAGATGCCAAATTTTCTTTTCCCTTTGGAAATGCAACATCACCTGCAGCAGTGCCTGTGCGTCCCTTACGACCAGATACTGCAACCTCGACATCTTTAATCAGCTCCAGGACCATACTTGCGGTGGTTACAGAACCATTGTTAGGGCACTCTCTAGTAGATATGAGTCCATTCGGAAGTGATGGCCTTGAGATTTTCATGTTTTGTGATAGTGAATCAAGACATAAGCAAGGGTTAAGAGGCTCCCGATGCTTAGCAAATGCCGTCTCAAGAATTCCCTGCATCACAGTAGTCAAGAAGATCTCAGTGCATGAAATTTGCAAAGCAAGATAAGAAGCTGCATCGATAAACTAAAATAGCTATTTGGACAAATAATAACAGACGACTCCAACCAGAAATGAATGTCCACTTTGATCTATCGACCACCTATATCAGTGTAACCCATAAATCAATTACCAAGAGCCATGTAGTCTAGCATGTTTGCCAGTGCGGATGGAGGTGCTTCTCCATTTCAAAAAAGTATCTCGTTTTCCACAAAAACCTTCTATGATATTTAATAAAAAAACTTTTTAAAAGTTCGGAAAGTATAGGTGAATTGTACTGACATACAATTTTTATATGTAAAATTTACTTTTTTTTTTTTAGTTAGAAAAAGACAAGATTGTTCCTGAAAAGCCCCAACAAGCTCTTTTTCAAAGAAGTTCTTTATTTTAAGCAATGACCTCTTATTAATAAATAACTACCCAACTGTTTAGGCAATTATGTAAACTATAAAAAATGCGATAGCGAATTTAAGTTCAAAGTTGATGGAGAAAAGTAACATAATGTTTTACCTGCATGCGGTTAAGCACATAAGTGTATCTTCCCCATAACTCGGGCCTACTCTCCACAACTGATAGTTCTAAGATCCTTCGCACACACCAGACACCAAACCTCACTACTAGTTCTGAGCGCCAAACACAGTTATCTCCACAGTATGGCAGCGAACAGTAAGTAAGATCCAAATCTTCAGACTTCTGAATCGAACCAAACTTTTGAGCCTCACTCTTGTGAACATGATTGGAACAACTGGAAGTTGCTTCATGCAAGAATCTTTCTGCAGCAGCTAACCTGTCTATTAGCTCCTCATCAATTCCGCCATTCTGTTTGAATAACCAATCGGAACCTTCCAACTTCAAAAGCTTCAAAATGCAAGCTCTTAGAGATCGAAGGAGTTCTCTTTCCGAATCTCTGTAACAGAATGTCTCTTGTGAGGTCAAACTTGATTTATTGGTGGCCTGATCAAACCGAATCTGATCTTTACCTGTCACACCAAACAACTGCTCAAACGGTTGCTTAGACCAGAGAGATTTAGTGTCTGGAGTCGGACTACGTAGTGGAGAGAGAACATCTCCATGAAGTTTTGGTGGGGAAAGTTCATCTAAGGCCGACGGAACTCCAGCCCTGGAGACTGGGCTTAAGATTTCTGATCTATCATAAGGCATCCTGTTAAAGGATAATCTAGTGCCAATAGGACCATTTGTCCACTGAGGATTACTGTCGTTCAGGGATTGATTCCTAACAGAAGCAATAATGCTGGATATATCAGGTGAAGTATGGTACTTTTTTGTATAAGCTTGGGGAGAAAACACATCAGTAGTTCCAATCAAAGAGGTTTCATATTGAGATCTTTCAGTTTGCAATCTGTTGATTTGAGCCATTGCTGAGTCATAACCCGTCATTCCAACTGAAGTCACGTCACTTTGCAGACCGTATAAAACAGGACCATGGCTGTTTGGAAAGAAAGCTGGAAGCCTTGATGCAGGTGGATCAATTGAGATGTTTGAAGAATCAGCAAATCTACTGGCACCAATTTCTCTCAAATAAGATGCCAATTCATATCCATGGATTGTTGCTGGCTGATAATCCCTGGTATCAGAATATTGCAAAGGGTACAAATAGTTTCTTGCATTTGTCTCTACCAGGTTGATGGAGTTCTGCATATCAAATCTTTGCAGGCTCTGAGACCAAGGTTGAGAAGCCACTTGATTTCTAACAGTAGACACATCTTGTCCAGGCATCATCCTACTATTTGAAGTAAAACCACTTGTTTGTGATGGCAAACCTTGCGCTCTATCTGTTTCAGGAAAGTGAACTTTTACGGCTTCATCTACTATACTATCTGCTTTTAGAAATGGTCCAAGTGTCCTCAAATTCAATCCAAGTAAGATATCAACTCTCCCAGCACTAGCTTCTTGTGTTAGCTTCCCATGGTAGTCAAACAGATGTCCCCAAAACTCATCTAATACAGCAGTAAATTGACGACGTGCTGCACGACCTAGCCCAGACACTTTTGATAGACTACCACCATTATTAGGCCCATCTGTATTTCCTTTACCACTTGGAGGAGATCCTGAAACTTTACAAATCGATACACCCAGGGAAAGGCCCATAGGCTCCTCATCCTTGAAGGTGTCCTGCTCACCAGCATTTGATTGGTGATTATCTATCAGCACTTCTGTATCTTTCTCAATCGAACAAGATATGCCTCCAGAAAAAACCTTCTCTGTGGTTATTACAGGCTCAACTATTGATTCTGGGTTCTCTTTGCAGTCGCAGGTTAAACTAGTACTACGCTCACTAGAAAATTGATGGAAATCATTATCTGAATCAACAAGTGTATTTGATGCACTAGTACTAACTTCCATGATAGATTTCTCAGATTGACTTTCCATGGTCCTTCCCAGGACAGGTTCTACTTCGTAGTCATCATCATAATATTCCTCCTTATAGAGATCATTAAGTTCTCGGCACTCAGATTGTTGGTGATCATTCTGCATGGCCCAATTTAACATCTGAATATCTGATGTTTCACTTTCAGATTTCAATGGTGTAACTATCAGGTATAGTGTTAAGGCAAAAGATGCAAAGGCAAGAAGTAAGAGGAAACTGTAGGGGCAGATCATACTTCCCTTAAGATTTACAATCCAGCTGCTGCTTCCAAAAACCATTTCTATAATAAAGATACAGTTAGAAGCAACCATCCCCATGAATGCAACTAAAACCAAGATCTCAACATACCAAGGACTCCTAAAGTTCCCCATGATTAACTTCGATGATGCCACTCGGAAAAGGGGGATTGCAGAAGAGGGGAGAAGCATAGCTGACACCACTTGGCAAACAATAAGCAACTGATATACCCCTTCAGAGCCTGCATTCCTTGAACACCAAAGAGCAGGAGTGACGGCAATAGCTTTCAATAATACTAGATGACCCCACTTTGGTAATTCAATGTCGAAAAAATATTGCAAGATCACTCGCCCGCCAACATTACAAGTTAAGGATGCAATCTGGCTAGAAAAGAGAACGACCAGAAAAAAAGCAATAGGAGCTACTGGATTTCTAAATATCTGCAAGAAATATGATATGACTTGATGGTCATTAGCAAAATCCACCTTATTAATTTTATATTTGGAAGCATAATAAACACCTGCCTAATAATACAAAAAACTGCTAAATGATGGTGAAAGATGTTAAATTAAACGATACACATCAAGCAGCAGAAAGTAGATTTTAAGAACCAGTCCTTTTATACTAGGGATTCATCTTCTTTTTATTGGTCTGTTTGGCTCGGCAGTAAGGGTTTTACCACAGCATTGCAGTAGAATAACTAAAACTCAACCGACGTATGATGTTATGTAAATTCCACTGTAATTATGGTTTAGATATCTATGGTTCATTCTGAGTCAGACTACAAAATACCATAATAGCTGTAGAGTGAGTGCTCGAGGGGAACATTGGGAGAAGGAAAGAGAGTGTGGGTAGGGATAATGCAAGGTGTATGGGTTGGGCTCTCAGAGTAATAAGGCATGTTGTTTAATCCAGTGATTTTTTACTTCATTGGAAAATATAACGAATTAAAATTCCAACTCTCCTACTAGTAGATGCTCAGCATCATATTATATTCTAGTACCATTTGTACTATAAATGAAATTTGTTGGGCACAAGGTGGTTATTATGCTGAGCATAATAAACCATGCTGTTTACTTCATCAGAATTCCAACTCACATCATCAGAATTTTAGTATCACGTTAATCTTTCAAGACCAGATTGTATTCCTACCAGACAGAAATTTCCAGTAACTAGGTTTCTTGATTTATAACACTTGCAAACTGTTTTACACTTACTATCATTACGCAAGCTAGAGTAAAATCTTTAATATGGAAATTAAAATAAATGAAATGTGAAAAAAGAAATGAACCTGGTCCATGAGCAAAGAAACATCCTGGAAGCCTAGCAAAACATCTGCCGTACCAAACACAGCTGCAGCAGAATTCATCAGTATATAATTCACAAGAAAAGTTCCAGTGAAAATGAACAAGATAGAGAAGAAGTGATCTTGGAACAACGAACCCATTGAAACATTAGGAACACCCACTTGTTGCTGCATATAGGTGAAAACCAATAATTAGTTTCAAATGCTATGGAAACTCTTCTAATCTTTACTAAGAAGGAGTTTTATTGAGCAATAAATTGAACCAAAATTTTCAAAGTTTGTTTCGAATTTCTAGGCAGTTTCCTTCACAGAAAATCAAGCCTCATAATAGGAAACCTTATCACATAGGCAAGCCACCCTCTAGTTCCTTTATTGAGAATTAAATACTAGGCATCCACCATATTCTTCATTTTTCGTACGATTTTCTAAATGGCACGGAGAAGACAACCAAACTACAGCTTAAATGAATACTAGGCCTTATCATGAGATTGTTAAGGAATAGTTCCATTTCTAGAAGCACTCAGTAAGATATGTACCATGGTCCTGAAATCAGTTCAGCATCTCAATTTTGACAACTTACAAATTATATACAAATTCAAAATCTGTCTTGCTATTTTACTGTCACAGAAGTGACAAGGTACCCATCCTAAATGGTGTGGTCAATTTCACTAGTCCAATATGAAACACTGCTGTTTACTTATCATAGGAACAGCTAACATATAAACGAAGAGTTGCTATACTGCTAAACGGAGAAAGAATAAGGATTTAGTGAGTTACTTCTTTGCTAATTGTTCAGAAATATGTCCATAGACACGGGTGCATTAATTAAATGTAAGTAGAAATACGAAAAAACAAAAGCCCTCAATCAATCCATACATGAAGTGGGATAATAAGAGATTCGTTTTCAGAAGGCATAAGATGGCAGCTTCAGTATTGTCTACTATTTACCATGAGTTAAATATGTTTTCTGTAACCAAACCAGAGAGCTTTAAATCCATTCCAACTAGGCATTCCATTTCAAATTTTAAAAGGTGCAATATAAACCTATTCCGTGACCACCAGAACAATAATATGCCTTCATTACCATTGAATTTTGTGTTATCTCCATTATCGATCTTAATTTCTATAATGGGAGAATTCCAAAAGTATGTCCTTCCCATAAGATCAAGAAAAGATCAATTCTAGCCATAAATCATTATGGATGAGAACACATCACTTTTAAATACTAATAAATGACAGGATCTATAAGCACAATTCATCTTCTGGCTTCACATTATTCCTAAGCACATGAATGGACAGTTAGCTAAATATCTCTTCTACTTCCACTGTAACTCATTGGATCCAGCAGTATTGCCAACGGCTAACTCAGCCAGCTGTTTAGTAGCTGTGTGAGCCTCTACGACTGAGGCTAAACTCAAGAGCGTCCTATTAAATGAACATAATATCCTTGAACAAAACAGAGATATACAATCACTGCCAGCATCAGAAATTTATGACAACGTTATTGTTTTGTTGCTTCAATAATTACTAGCATAATTTTCTATAAAGAACTTATTTTATCTTATTATACATCAAAGAAAACCAGGGCAATGATCATCAGTCCTTTTTTGTCAGAATAAAGGCAGCCATTGGATGTGTTTGTTCCAAAAACAAAGACATCTCAGATTACAACAGCAGAAAAACCAACGTGGTCAATCTTCTTAATACAAGATGGCTGGAGCAGATCACCTGAACAAGAGATGAGTGGATGTAGAAGTTGTGAGTTATGATATTTGCCCCAAGAAGAGCCACAAGTGAATACGCACTTTCCCCACCCAGTCTAGGCGAAATAACATTTACTGTCAGCGGAATTTCTGGCTGACTGATTAGCACTCCAAGCACATAGAAGACCAAAGTAGCGCCTGCGATGCTTGTATATAATGGTTCTGCCTTGTGATTATCCTGCACCCATAACAAACTTGGTGATTGTTTTAATTGCAACAAAAGAAAACATTTTAAAGAGAAAACTTTAAACAACAAAGAGAATCCGGACACCCGCTTTCTGTTATTAGCAGATGATCAGGAAAAGAGAGAGCAGTTCTTACCAAGAAAATCACCAAAAAGGGAACAAAAAATGTCCCTATCGTGGCAAGAAGGACACACGAATACAAGTCTATTACCAATAGAAGACTGAGCGCATGAGCAATACCCAATATCTGAAATGGCAACCAGAAAGTTAATCAGATAGCACATCGATCTGCTTTCAACAATTGTCTGGTAATACACTTTCAGAATAGGAATATTTGTATAAATAAAAAGGAAAAAAAAGTTTGGAAATAAAGAAATACCATTGTTAGTTCCGAAGCAACCATAGATATTTCAGCTTGGACTCCCAAAAAAATGCAAGCAAGTCGAGAATACTCTTCGCTGCAAATCTGAGTGAAAGTAGAAAAATAATGATGCTAAAAGTATTGGTTAACCATCAAATCCAAGCCTGTTTTGAACGAAGAAAATGTGCATAACCTGTCACTAGGAAGTGGAACATATAGAAGCAGGGTCTTCAACTTCGCTAAGAAAATATATGCAAGATGCGCAATTTATCAGAATAGCACTCCAGTTAATAGAAAGATATTTTAATCTGACCCCTTTTAACCAAATTTCTTACCCAAATGATGCCCCAAGCATCAGAATAATACTAGCAATTTTTAGATCTCTTTAAATACAACACAAATAAATGGTAAAATGAAACCGCAAGCAAGCACAAATGGCACGGAAAACTAACATAACTTGATGAGAGGGCAATGAAGGTGATTACTAGAAGCATCTACATGGTCAGAAGTACACAGCATAAATATTCTTTCTTCGCTTTCCAGCATCTAATAAAAGCATGCACACAAAAATTCGACAATGCAGGATTAATTCAAAAGTTTGGCATTCTACCTGAGCAAGATTCTTTTCCGTAACCATGCCAATACAGGTTGCAAGATATTGGCACAAGATAGCAGTGCAATTGAAAAAGAGCATCCATAACACAAGGTCCGACCCATAACGTGCACCACTTTCAACAGATGCAACCCACTTGCCAAGGTCAATATATCCCATGGAAGCCAGTAGGGCAGGTCCAAGAGATGGAAATACACGTGGTACCATGCCTTAAGCTGATTTAGAAGCCATAACCACACAACTCAATCTGCATAGCTGCTGAAAATGCTACAATTTTGCCCGACTAATTTCCTTAGATCAAAGTGATGACATTGTCACCCTATGTAGCATCTATAAACCATGCGAAGTACTGTTGATCAAATTGGAGCCAACAATTCTTGATATAGGGATCAGTCAGGGCATAAACCAACTTCAGAATGAAACACAAACTAAGTTACAGCAAGCAAGATTCAAGCTTTTTCCCAACACCACAAGAATGCATGCCAAACCTGGCACGTACAGTATTTACATAACATTCACAAACGAAACGCTCACCAATCAAAAGAGGATTCATGGAGACTGCTTTCTATATTCACGAGGCACTAATTTCTTTCCAAATTGGTTTTAGTCGACATGCTTCTTCTCATGAATAAATATTACAGATTGCAACATCGTCACATACAGAAAAAGCACCAAAAGATCCTTTTTTCCTTTCTTTCTACAAAAAGGAGAGATCAACTAGTGACCCAATCCATCCTGAGGTTGTATCTACCAAAAAGCTATTGCCGAAACCAGCTCACAATCATTCGCATCATCCTAGCAATCAGATACAAGCTTCAGAATTCACTCTTGATGAAATCCTAACAAATTTGTAGCCCGTTACTGCCGACTGAATCAAGGAGATTGAACTGAATAAGATCACTAGCCTAGCTTGAAAGCTTTGCATCTGTATCTCAACTAATCACGACAGCAACAAATCAAATTCTCAAAGAACTACTCTACGGTGAAGAAATAGAGCAAAACACCAACTCAGAAGATGAAATCGATCCCAACCAAACAACAAACCTTAACTCTTCTTCCAGAGATGTAATCCACAAGGACAATTGATTATCGAAAACAAAACTGCAGAAACAAAACGAATTGAAACAGATATAAATGACTATAATGACATAGACAGATCCAAATCTCCACCGCCGGAAAGTCACCTACCAAGAGCAAAAAGAAATTCCAAGAAAAATGAAAAGAAAAGGAGAAAAATAATAGACGAACAGTTGAAGTAGCTAAAAGGGGAAGCAGCAGGTTGGTGAAGAACTGAAGCCCAATTTTCCGGAATATTCTGCTATAAACAAATTTCAGTTCACTTTAATTTTGCTTTTCTCGACAACGGAGAGTCCCACTCATCTCCGTTGAGTCTATCCTACGGCGTTCACTACCGTAAACTCTACTACTAATCTACCCGTGACTCCGTTAACCATCGCATTAGCCATAATAGTCCATCACAAAATCGGCCTTAATCGCTTAATCTAGTAGCGGATGACTTGGAGGATGAACAGAGGTGTGACTATACATTGAGCTTTGGATCAGGTTGGAGATTAAAGTAAGAGACGCGTGTAAAGCAGCTGTGAACACCCAGTTAGGTCAACACTTCCCGGGATCGCGCCAGCTGAAAACCAGACTGTTAAAGACAAGATAAAAGATTAATTAAACATTCATAATTAATTCATTTTCCTTCTTGATTTTCTACATTCATAATTCAAGTAATATTTGTTGAATCAACCTAACTGCAGATTCAATGAAGCAGGGTAGTAAGCAGTTGTTTATTCAGGGTTGTGCATGATCTATTTGATTACTTGATTTCTTTACGAAGAAATGCAAACAGAAGCAAGCAAAGAAGTGATTAACTATCTAAATAAAATTTACTATACCATAAAATAGTTGTTAATCTCTGAAGAAGTTGATTTAAACGTTGAAGTGCAAGAAATCATAAGAACAGGCGCAGATTTTTAGTTAGAGAGTGCGTTTGGAATAACTTAAAATTCAAACTCAAGATTTGAGCTAAATATGTTGAAATTTCAAAACTAAAAACGGTGATTTTTTCATAGTTAAATCGGCGACCAACATGAAAACTAGCAACAACTGCGACATTTTATCAATCAAATACATGAGTGCAACAAAGCACTACCAGCACATCCTTGAATTTTTCATGTTAACATAAGCAAACAAACAAGCTTCGATACCGAATCGCGTACAAGGATCACTATGAGTCCATACAATTATTTATTCTCACGGAATAAGTTGAAAGATAGAAGCAGAACCCATCGAAACTTTTCGATTTCTTTATACAGGCACAAAGACTTCTGACAGCAGCATTGGAGCAGAAGCCTTGATGCTGATAAGCCAAGAATGAATTGCCTCGAGAACAACCAAGAAAGAAAGCTAGCTCTTTCATCTGGTAGCTCTCAGGAAGGGTTTCTCTAGGTCCTCTAGGTCTCAGACCTAGAGAAACCTGCACCAGATACTTCAAACTTTGAGCAAGTCGCAGCAGCCATCAGGTGCTGCACTCCATTTGGTTGTGATACCGGCGGTAGCATGCTCAATATCAAGCATGTTTGCTGGCAGAGGGTGGAAAGCAGACTGACGGAAGTGATTCATAACATTGAAGTGGTCAACCTCTTCATGGTTGTACATGCTTGTTACTTCCGACCCAGATAAGCTTGACCCTCCGCTTGTTGAGTTGAGATTTCCACTATCGGATTGATAGACTTCGGAGCTAGAAGATCTTGCAGGAGGATGTAGAGTTGAAGGAGGAGGTGGCTCTTTTGCCTTGATGTTGTTAGTCCCACCTTGCACAATGGCATCATTTTCCTTTTTGGTGTTCAGGAAACGCCCCCCGCATCCCCTAGCACGACGCATAGCATGGAGATGGCGCGATTCATGCAAGTAAGGCTGGAGAAAAGTAAAAATACTAAGGTAAGTATTCAAAATGACATTTTTACATATAAGCAATAGCCACGGCAGTTTAAAGGAAACTTTGTGTTCTGATTGGTCGCTTACCTTCCTAACTTTGATCAGCTTATTGTTCATCTCTGCCTTTGCTCGAGCTTGACGACGTCGAACAATCCCACGGTACTGCTTCGGATTCACATATATTGGTCCTTCATTTGTCATATCCAGCGGAAGAAGCATGGGCCCGTGCTTCAATGGAAAAGAAAATGAGCATCACCGGCTATATCGTTCCATCAGTTATTGTCAAGCTAATAACAGCAAGGTGTTATGACATGCAGAATTTGAGGGATCTTGAAGAACATCAACTTTTGTGGTAACTGACTGTAACGCAACTCTACTAAGTTGTCTTCTTGAAAATGAACTACTTGATTCCAGACAACCATACAACTACGAAATACATATTCAGTTTATGTTACTGAGTAATACAATTTTGATAATGTTATTCACACAGACATAAGACAGTCTCAAAATTGGTAGCATGTGCAAAAGTTTTTAAGAAAAACCTATTCACTGCCTCAGATAAATTTGACATTGAAAAAATATCCGCTGAGAACACAAATCTAGCTCACAGGGTATCTTAAGTAGAGTTCAAATGAAGCTAAGTCTTCGAAATATTAGAAGGGACAAATCAGCTTCACAGAACTATGTTATCACATAATAAGAAACTTACCGTTACTTGAGGACCATAAGCTGCAAACAGCCCAAAGCACTGATCAGGATAAGCATAATTTGAAGAAACCTGAACGAAGATCCAAGAATTAGCAAACAGCATGATTTAAATGATAGCATTGATTCATTAAGTTTAAATGAACATGTGAGACAACTTACCAAAGACTGACCAAATCCTAGATCGAAACGGCCTTGGTATTCAGATGGCAAAGAGAGGTGGGGAGAAATTAGCAGGGGCTTTTGACCTTTGCCTGCTCTATTTTTGTCTAATCGCAAAGACTGCAGATCAGTAAGTGTTCAACAACTGGGAGCAGATACTAGTAGATGAAATTAGTTTAACTGCTTTCCGTAAAGTTATGAGTACAACTTTTCTATAAACCATCAAAGGTCCTGTACATAATTTGCCTTGGAATCTTCCAAACATATTCATCAAAGCAAGTGAAACTTCATGTCCATATATCAAAATTACAGAGATTTTGTCCTTAAAAATGTGACATTTACCTAAGTTAACAGGGGTATTGAGGTCCTCAAGAAAGAAAAAAAGAAAAAAACAATGGATACTCTGAAAATAAAAAGCCAGTCTAATTTCGATGATCTGAAGTGCTCATTCCAGCAAATAAAGAAACCTTATAGCTTCTAAGAGAAAGGAGAGGTTTCTCTTGTGAGCAAGGTTTATGATTGCAGTATGACACTATAAGGCCACCCTCAACATAAAGGTTTGAGCTTGAGCTACAAACTCTGTATAGTCCAAAGTCATATGTGCTTCACAAACGTGAAGCTTCTTTTCCATGTAGAACAACTAGGTTCCATCTCACATCACAACACTGTGCAACGGACTCCTGCTACTATTAGACCAAAAATTACTTCCATAAGTCGGGTTCGATTTCAAAGATAATTTCTCATAGTTCATGAAAGATGCTTTCTTATGTGTCCTCTGATTTTCTTTGTGAATTGAATTGACTTAAGTTGGTTGTACACAGGGAACTGGGAATTTCTTACTGACTTAATATTAGAGTTGAAGCCACTTCAAGACCCAGATAAGTAAATAGCTGGAAGCATGTTAGCATTAGCTACTAGCCACTGCTGGCATAACCTTCTGGGATTCCACGAGCAGCTGGATTATAAACTCAGTTATCTTGAAATAGAATGAGATATAGAGATGGTAGTTGAAATTTGAATGAAATATGAATGAGATTAGAGATGGTGGAACACTATCATATAAGTTGTCTGTACTGAAGCAGGAGAACATGATCTATTTCCTTCTAATTGGCAATACATAAGCAACGCACCAAGAGCAAGCCAGTTCGGTTACCCTAGTTTTATGTCTTGAAGCAAAAAATAATTACAGCAGTAGAGCAGGTGCACAGAAAGTTCACTTTCAGGTGCCAGTACCTACCAGTTCCCAGAATCATTTTCATGAAGACAACATATAAAGACTTTCAAATTAATTTTTAATCAAACATGCTTAATACACAATTTATACTAGGAGGTGGTAAACAAAATGTTACCAGGAAAGGCAGAGAAGCTGGGAGCATCATTCAGATTTTTCTCTGAACTAGTTGGCCCGGTGTTTTGACCTGTTGTGGCAACAGTGAATGGCCCCGAAGAGCTGGATTTCTGTCCATTTAATGTCTTCAGGTGGCCCTGAGTTTCTCCATATGGTGGTTGAGATCCAACCCACCATGGCACTAGAGCAGCCTGGCCTTGCTGTGGGACAAAGAGCTGTCCCATCCCCCCATTATTCTTGAAGCACAGCGCCATTTTCTTGCAACTTAACCTGTTTAAGCTTGTAGAACAAGAGGCACTAGTCTCGATTCCTTTGTGCTGCTGCACTTCAATTTCGTTGATATATTAAGTTCCTCCTGCTTTCTAAGACACAACAACCATAATATTTTGTCAGCTAATTGCCATTTACAGCAAGAAATGAATTAGATTCAAAGGTATCAACTTGAGTCCTATGCCGACAGAAAAATATAAGTTGTCATAAGGAAAGAATTCAAATTTTCATATTTCAAATGCTAAAATTACTGTAATTCCCATAAGAAATACTATTCATTCTATAGCTAGCTAAATTGCTGATAAAACTAGAATAAACGGCTTTCTCAAATATTACAACCAAGAAGCTCAACTTTCACTTATATAAACTATTAGGGAAGTAAGGATTGGATCAGAAGCTTTGCTCCAACAATATTAAAGTATCATGAGTTCCCGGTAAAAATTAGTTTCTATATCAAAAGGTTTCTTTTTATTTTTTTGGTGGAAAAATAACTTAAAAATCAAAGTTAAGCACCCAAAGCTAGCAGAACTCTCCCATCAGTGAGTTCTCAACAGTATAAACCCAGAACTCAAGCCTTCTTGGAAAACGGAAATACTAAAAGTCTCAAGAAAAGATTCCATTTTCATACATAACAATCTAAAATAACATCTATAAATCAAGAACTAAAACAAGAAACCCGAACTTCCACAATCCAGTAGCAAAATACTCCATCATACAAGAGTTATACGCCGAACACAAATAAGGAAATTGATTTAGCAAGAAAAAAAAGAAAATGAAGAGGAGAAACAGTTCCAATCAAGGCTCACATTCATAAGCTGCTCAAGCTCAGGCTCCCCAAGAAAGAGAAAAAAAGGGGGAGAAGGAGAGAGAGAGGCAGATTTGAGGAATGCTACGGTCTATATTTGTGTAATGAAGGACGACAATGGAGCACCAACCAATGAGATTAAAGTTTCATGCCCCTCTTGGCTCTATTTTATTATATCTTAATGCCATGGTTTATCCTCACCATCTTTTCCATTAAACCTTTGGAACCCTTGGAATTGTTGTTTTAACAATCGGTTTTAATTTAAAAAAGTGCAACCTTTGTTACTTTTTTTAAGTAATCATCAACTAGCTTAGCTTACCTTTGGCTTTTATCAAAGCCTCCATTATTGGTATGGGAGGGAGTAATAAATGGCAGAAGAGAACAGCCCCATTATAATTGCCTCTCCTACTTTTTATGCCAAGTCCCCAACTGCTAAGCTCTCCTGGACAGTACATATTCTACAAGAAAAACAACTAATGATTGCCATGGTTGTTGGTCTTTTTACCTCCATTTTAAAAAAGATTTCTGCTCCTTTCGACCCTTGGTGATGGTGAAAGGCATGAGCCATATGTTTAAGGCAACCATTTGCAACTATCCCCTGCTCCATGTGGTTGCCTACAAGAGCATTGACAAGTTTATTAAGAAAAGGGGAATGCTCATTATGCTGTTGCATACTGTGAAAACAAAATTGCCTAAAAGCACCTAGAAAAGGAGTCCCAAATATGATTCTCACAATCATGCTAAACAGTGACAACTCATAAGCAGCACTACTTGGAATCATGAGAGAGATTTTTCACCAATGCATACAACTATATCACATTAGTATCAAAACTGGACATTCCCTTGTTTGATGCCCACATTTTTTCATCAAGGGCCTATAAAGTTAATTAATCAGAAGCTTCATTGTGACAATTCCAATGTTTACTCTCACTGGATTCTTTCAGAAAAGATAATTAAAGTCCAATTTGCAACTAATGTTTGTATATTATTGAAGTCAAATAAAATTAAATCATCAGAAGTAAAGAATGGATATCACTTTCGTGTTTCTTTCATTCATACTAACATATAAGTGAAATTCCAAACAACAAGCCAGTATTTACTGCTGAGAATGCAGTCCTAAAGCTGGCTCATACTGATAAGTTTAACGATCACTTTTTTAAATTATTTTATTAATGCTTCTCAGTTGTTGCCACTTCAGGTCGTTTGAAAGTGCTTAATATAATGAGTTTTTTTTTAATGTATTTATTTTAAAGCTTTTTGAATATAAATTTCACTTTTTTATCTCAAAAATTAATAAAAATTAAATATATAAAAATTTAATGATGTTTATCTGTACTTTCAAAATTTTAATATTTTTTAAAATACTGTGAAGGTTTATTAGAAAATAAAAAAATTAAAATGAAATGAAATAAAGTGCCAAACATTTCATATATATAACACAAATTAAACAGTCTTCTTTTTTATGATGATTAAATATTCAAAAAATCAGCTCTTTACATTTAATTATAATTATAAAACATTTGGGATTGCAAAACCTTAGTTCTAAAATTCCAACTATCTCCGTAGAATCACAGCTTAAAACCAAAAAAATAAGAAACTGTGTTACAAAAGAATCCACGATACAGTAACTTACCCTACCTTGACCGTTACTGGTGAATAACCATGGTTGAAGCAGATGTTCAGAGCTTATGAAGGCTAGCTTAGCTACAATGATATAAACGTTAATTAACATGGAAATCGTGTAATGGCACATGAATGACGGTTTTCTGTTCTCATTTGTTTTACGAGCATCTCCAACTTCAAAACCAATAGAATCAAACTTAAGTAACTCTAGAGGACAATCTTCACCTGTTTATTCTTGTTTCAACAAGGATTCAAACAAAATGTGGTAATAAAAAGCTATCAAACTAGCTAGATAAATATTAACTGTGAACAGTTCTTCTGTACCAGTGTTGCAGTGTTCGCATTGACTGAGATCTAAAGAATAAGACTTTTAATTTTTTCCGATTCTGGAAATGCAGCAGTAATTGGCCTCAGTACTGATTATATACCTACAATCCTAATAAAGTTTTTTCAATAATCGGGTTATTGATTCCATGATATATATAGAAAGCAAGTACATACTTCATGTATGAAAGCCCTACTTTGTTTTTTAATCGGTAGTGGATGAATTTTGTAAAACTGAGTTCTATAGAACTGAGTTAAGGAAAAAATAGATTAAAAATAAGTTCAGTAAGTTCGGAATAAAATAACACAGAAAAAAAATTAAAATTCAAAATTTGACAGAAAATTAAATTTGGTGCTAACTGAAAACACATCTTAAGCAAAAGAATGGAATGAGATGCTTGTGATCAACACTAACAATAATGGTGGAGACAAGTGCTATATAGCTACTGCTAGCAATGGTGAATCCATGGTGAAATGGTCCCCCAATGCTTAGCGACGTTAAAGCAAAAACTTGTGGTCCAGCTTTCACTAGCTACTACTGTGCCGCTTATATATATATAGCTTTTCTACGCATTTCAAACAAAATTAACCTAACCTTTTTTACGTCCAGATTCTTTGATCCACTATTTACAAGAAAGATGTTTTAAAAGTGAATGCTTGTTGTTGATGGGTAGCATTCATGTTGGGCATTGAGATGGATGCATTAAAATCATTTCAGAATTCATCTAATGGAATGATGGCAAAGTTCTACTCAGATATTTAACTCTTAGAATGCTAATCTCGAAAAGAGAAAATAATACGGAGGGAGAGGTGGTGGTGCAGTAGTGTTGCTGCAAATTCTTTTCTAAATGGTGGGAATCTGCGTCAGATTAGTGTTATAATACTATATACACAGTTGGATTTCATTTTATTTTGTGTCTTATAATAATTAAAAGGGTATTTAGAAGTGTTTATAGAATAAAATTTTTTTGAATAGAAAATATTTTTATTTATTTAGAAAATAAATTTTATTTTTTATTTAAAAAAAATAATAATAAATAATAATAAAATTTTATAATGTAAATTTTTTATATTTTTAAAATTTTAAATAAATTTAATAAAATATTGTAAAAATTTTATTAAACATATAAAATATTGATGTATATTTCAACACAAGGAAAATTTGTTCCAATAAGTTGTTGTAGTTGGCATAGTTTTAAAACCCAACCCAGTGTATGATCCAAAAAAATTACCGAGTCACCGAATAACCAGACGAGTTATCAGATCGACCCATTAGATCAAATTAAATTTATTAAATAAATATTAATATATAAATATAATTATATGTATTATATAGTATTTTCAATAGCAACTATTAAAAAATTACAAAAATAATTGTATACGAAAAATATTGAATATATTTTAAAAATTATATATATATATTTAGCTACAGTACTTAAGACAATAGTCAAAAAGTCTAATATATAATAAAATTTCTATATTTTATGCATTACAAAAAATAAATTATCTACATTATATTTTATTTATTTATTAATTTCTAATAAAATAAAAATAATAAGAAAATAAATTAGTAATGGAAGAGTATCCGATAAAATGTATATTTTAGAGTGCTAATAAAAGTATTTTTTTTATTTTAAATAAACATATATATATATATATATATATATTTTAAATATTAAAATTGGGTCCATCTGTCCAACCGGATCAGCAGATTTTACCGGATCATTTACACGATCCGATTTTATATTAATTCAATCCAGAATCGATGCCGGGTTGCCGGTTTTCGGTCCAAGTGAAATTTTAAATCTACGGTAGTTGGTGTTTGCAAGGACTCGCCTGCATTCCAACTTGCGTGAGTTGCAGTACTAGTTCAGCAGTTATAAATATCTACAAGTTGGGTTTAGACAAACATAGTATTAACTGTTAAGAATTTTTTTCTGAATAGAAAATTTGTTGCTAAGTTCAAAGATGTACGGATGTCTAGAATATTTCATTACCAAGAAAACTGTTCTATATTTTGGAAAGACTTTGATTACATTTTAGAGCTAATATACATTTATTAATTATAAAATGGTTAGTTAGAACGTCCAGTTAGACAGTTAAGAGACTGATTTACCTTTAAGAGGGTAATTCAGAGATATATTTGACATATGAGAATGTTGATGTTCATCTTTGTTAACTTAGAAGCTGGTCCTGAAGAGGGCGTTTGTTGAGCGTTTTTTTCATACTTTTTTTTAATTTTTAATTTTATATTTTTTAATATATATTTTATAAATATAAAAAAATAAAAAAAATTTACGTAATAAATATTTTTATTAAATATTTTTATTATTTTTTAAAAATAAAAAAATAAAAATATTTTTTATTTTAAAAAATTTTATTTTATAAGTAATTCTAAACGCGTCCGAAGGCTATTGATGTAATTGAGCCTGAGCACTAAGACCAACCAACTTATTTAACGTAAGTCCCTTTTCAATGTTAACTTTAGATTATGTCACAAAATGGAAAGAAATTCCCAGAACTATAAATAAGTTAACAAGGGGATCTCTAGATTGCGTATCTGCAATCCACTATATTATGATTTAGGAGAAAAGAGAAGAAAAAAGGAACTAGTTAACTTTGTGGTTGCATGCGGAAAAGGTTGAAGCCGCAATAAACAATTTCTGTATGTAGAAAAAACATGTATATGACTAACCTGGTTAAACTAGATGAAATTTTCAGGCAGAAGTAAAACTTATTTGTTCTTAGTGGTAAGAACTTGACCTGCATGCAATTTGGTGTGGGCATTAGTATGTTACTGGCAATATGAATCTGTTCTGTGCTTCTATAGTTAGGAATCTTTAGATGGCTATGACAGTAAGATGAGAATCACTTTAAAAAATTAGGGAATAAAAGAGCAAGGTTAGATATAAACTAAGGCAGTTGAAGATATGTCAATTGAGTGGACGTGCAACTCAGATTCCTCTACTGGAAGCTGCTTAATCTAACCCAGAATTTTTCCTTTTTGCAAATGCTGGCTAGAGATGTATAAAGAAGGTTAAACCCTCTTGCTTTATATAGAATTACTATATAATAGCAATCATATAGCCTCGCAATTATTTAAGCATAGTTTGGGAGCACTAAGAAATTAGTGGTTATCCTTTTTCATTTTACTTTTGGTCGATATGCCAATAAATTACTCTGGTAGGTCAGATACTTCTATACCTAGGTCCTAAACAGAGTACATGTATAAACTAAACAGAAAGAGTATAAGAATTAATTTTACAAAAGAGTGGAATGAGACTCTTTAAGAATACTTGTGATTTAAAACTTCTCTCTCCCTGCCAAGGAATTTAGCTACAATACTATACTCTCTTTATCTTTCAAATCATGCTACCTTCCAAAATTAATAAATACAAGGCCTAACGGAATTTGAATTTAAGACAATTAATTATATTGCAATTCCATCTGCAACCAGACAATACCATACCACCTAGATGACATCAATTAATAGAGATAGGGCACGAGGTTAGGATTGCAAAACCAAACTGCCACTAATGATAATATCATAATCTATACTCAACATGATTGAGAATCTAATGACTTAATGGAGAAGATTTGAATCTTAACAGTAGGCATGTCCAAGGTATTTTAACAAGGAGTCTACATCATATGTAACATGTAACTTAGAAAATCCTTCATGCTTTATGCAATGGTGCTTGATGAGAAAGAACGATAAGAACTTTGGAGATATACTCTAACTAGTGCTGTTTAGATTTAATATGGAAAAGGTTTAGCACGTACTTTAAAAGGGGTTTAAGGAAATGGAGCAATATCTCTCTTTTTTGGGTAATAGAATATCACCTTGCATACAAAGCTTTTGATTTTCTGAAAATATATTCTTCTTGTTGCTTATCTGGATCCCACTCTTCAGCCTAGTATAACTTGGAGTGCATATATCATCTTCCTTGATCTGTACAGAAAAAGTACTCTTTCACTTCTCTCCTTTTCCTGAAAACAAAAAGAAAAGAAAAAGAATCTCTTCTCATGAATTTGAGTTAAAGCAATAGTACCAAGAATTTTCCCAAAGCTGTACGCTATATGAATAGATGTGAATACATCAGTTTGATTTGTTTTGCATGAAGTGAGACACGCTGTAAAAAGTTCAATATAGAGAGCTTCACCAGCATAACCTGAAAAGAAACTTTCATATGCAAATAAGGTGGATAGTGTGACCTTGTAACATATACCCTTCAGATGTCTGTGCAAATATTTGCATTTAGATACTCAATTCTGATGGACAGAAAATCCCTGCTTGAAGTAGTCCAGCTAGGGCATCTACAAAACATGCTTACGATGTCGAGGGAAAAGAACATCACAAACTTGAATTGTTAGAAAAACTATCTGAAGAGAAACTTCAACTTCCAATTGAACAATTTGGTGAATATTAAAAGTCACAGTTGCAAAATTTAACATAAAGTTAGGTGATACAAATTTACTTACAGGAAGTAACAAGATAATCATACAACTACGCAACAAAGTCCCAAAAGAAATCAGCAAACATTCATTTTGGCCATCAGTCAAATTTACAAAAACCTTGATACCTTCAAAACACTTACAATATAAAGTATGGCATAACATACAAGTCTATGAAGGGTATCATCCACATCATCTAGAAGAACTTGTTGTACTGACTTGTAAGTGAATCTCTGAGATTGGAATAGAGTCCATACAGAGAGTATTGGCGAAGATTGGACACCTCATACCATGAATTGAGTACCACCTCATGCTTATCAGTACCAGAGAATGCCAACTGTATACCAAGGCTGCAGTCTACAGACCCACCTTGGCCTTTGCAGCTAGTTGTCTTGATGGCACAATCCTGGTTGTTAAGGCAGACAAATGAAGACTTCCCATTGCATGCCACACAGCCATCTCTTTTCCAGTACAGATTCTGTAGTGTGCCTTTTTGGAACTCAAGCACCTACATAAAGGAAGCATTAATGACAAAGTTCCAACTTTCCCAAAGAAAGAAAAAGAGCCCATGTTCTAGAAACACTACCAGAGTAAAGCTTGTCACGGTGTACGAGCTGTTCCCTACAAAAGCTGGAGAAGATCTTGCTGCATATTTCCTTCCAGCAAATGCTACCATGTACCCACCACTAGTTACCTGACAAAGAATTCCACTGAAGTTACATGCTTCATAGTGTAAGTGAAAAATTTTAAATGTTAAAGCCTGTTTCTGGTACATCTCTGTGAGTGCATAGTATTGTCAAAGAGGAATCAGTAATAATCTAGCATATATAGACCAGTATCAGAAGGGTTCCTGAACAAGAAGGTGCATGATGCTAGCACGATTTCAGCCATTGTAAGCAGGCAAAACTACAAGCCAATATGAAGACAAGACAAATGTTTTTGTTTAAGCAAACATAACTCCTCTAATCATAAATAACAAGGAACCATATAACTCAGACATGCACTTGAAATGCTTGAAATAAGTCATTCACTTTGTGATAACACATTCTGCTTTCTGCAATAACTGCATGCAGGTAAAAGGGTCCAGTCAAGACCTCGTAACCTGGCTATCAATTTATGTTTGAGTGTTCATTTTCATGAGAATCTAATATCATAAGCATAAAGTAAATCTGGTTTGATCATCTCCACCACCCGAACACTTTAGAATGTTAAGAACGGAAGTAGTAAAGAAAAGAACGAAGAGATATCAAAACTGAAGAAGAAGCGCAGATTAAGGTCTACAAATCAACATAGATTGAACATGTGTGATGGCGTTATTCCCATCATAACCAAGGTCCATAAGGGCCATCTTAAATAAAGAGAGTAGCACAATGAACCACTTAAAGATCATCTTATGTTTCTTGTCTGGTCCAAACAGTTTGCAACATATAAATGGTAAACAGGAATTGTATGGTTTTGTTCTCGATTTTAAATGAAAATTTTCAGGTAATGTCTGGCAGTTTAATTCGACATAGGCATAGTGAAGTAATTGGAGAAGGAAATAGCATCTCATGATAGACTAGAATTTCCCCTCTAACCGAAAATCTGTGTTAATGTAAAAGGAAACAATTCATCATACACGGACCCCTTGCCTAGAGATCTGTTTGGCCCATGTCTCCTCAAGGGATAGCAAACGTATTTAGCTCCAAACATGTTGCCTCCATTTGATAGCCAGTTTGATAGAATTCATGCTGATTTGTGTCAATACTCGCAAAAACAAGGAACATAAGAGCTTAGGAGTCTGCTTTTAGTTAAGATTCTGCTTGTGAACCTTATGGCAATTTGAAGGTTCATTGCTCACTTTGACCTTAAGAACAAGACTGATCATCAAGAAGAAAAGCTTGTAGGTCCAATGTAGGTCACATTTGAATCTGCACTCTGTCTTTTATTAAGAGATTCATCTATCAAGGAAACAAGAAAAAGCATGATTTTGCCCTCTATGATGGTGCCTATGATGATGTCTAATGCAATTTACCCCTAATTTGACACAGAACCACATGGTTACTCTTTAATTTCAAGCATCTAGTCCAAAGCCAAATGATTGCTACCTTACCACATCAGCATTTCTTCAAAGTGAATTTATAAAATACATTTTGTTTTGTCTCCCTTAAATGCCATAGTAAGGAATCTTATTATTCCATAAGTAACCAGGCAACTAGTCTCATACTGGGGAAAAAATAAGAAAAAGTCTTATCATTCAAACTGTTAGCAATGCTGTCCGCAGATCTCTAAAAGATCTCCACCCGGTTTAATGCATGAAATGCAACTAGAATGTCTGAGACAAGAATGTTAGTTGCAAATTATACGTTAGGTCTGACAAATTTCTTCGTAAAGCAGAATCTTCTATGGTTACCACCGTAATAATCATCGAAAAGTTAGAATGCTGTAACAATCATTTGAAAGTTTGAATGTTATACGCTATAGAAACTAAAGGAGTTACTTAACAATGGTATTTGTATTGTCCGTATCACTGCTACTTCTAATGGAACCTTACAAATTCCACTGGTTATGTACTAAACACAAGCAGAGCGCAAAGAAATCCTACAAGGTGAGAATAACCTTTTACGTGATAAAGCGCTCGATGAAAGGGTGAGTGACTGAGTGGTCATGAAGAATAAATTCCAAAATATGACAGCTAATCATCACAATATACTAGCTCTGAAAATTACAATCTAGCTGAAATTTCATTGAACATCTGGTTGTTCCTGAAACCATTTCTGGACCTATGACTCTGGAAAGAAAGTTGGATGCATTTCTAGAAAACTAATCACATGCGAAAATTTTTTATTAACGTAGGACTGCTCCATTATCATTAAGAATTACTGGAAGACTGCAGTCTCAAATGCAGCAAGCTGAACCATTTGTCAATTCTAATATAAGTTCTTCAAAACTGAAAAATCCAGCCTAGTAACATTCTAGTTACCTATTTGCTTAGCATTTATTTTATCGTAGTTGACAATTCTTAAACCTATCCAGATAGAACATGAACATCCATCTACAGTAACAAAACGCTAAACAACATTCCAGCTATCGAATAATTGAGTCTATTGACGCAAATCGTAGTGCTTAATTGAAAAAACAAAGCAGAGGAGGTGAAGCAAGAACTTACAGCAGGTGAAGAAGCGGTGGTTGTGTTAACAGTCAACAACGAGATCTCATCAACCTTAGGTCGGAACACAGCGATCTGAGCACCATTAGATGAAAGAGAAAGACGGCGATCGCAAGGAGACAGCTGCGTGCTGTTGAAGAAGAACGAATCTCGCGACGAGAACGCGATCCCGAAAGTGAACCCGTCCAAGCGTTGGATCTTCGTGTCTTCGCATGGGGTGAAGACTCCGTTATGGTCGCCAGCTTTAGCGACGGCATAATAGAGAGAGAGGACTACGACGATTGCTAGCACCACTGACGCTGCCGTCGCCATTGTCGCCGTCGCCGAGCTGATCAGAGCGAGATTTGTCCGACGCGGTTTTGGCTTTGTTGATGATAATTAGTTGTATTCTTTTCATCGTGATCTGTAATGTTATTGGAAAATTACAATACTGTCTCTTAAGTTTGGTGTTGTTTCATAAATAATCCTCAAAAATCAATTGTGACTGACGAGTAACTACTGAAGAAAATTTGTATGTATAAATTTTCAACTCGTATTTAGCAGCTAAATTAGGGTGTGTAACAATTCTTTCTGAACACACTCTTTTTGTCAAAATTTTATTTTAAAATTCATTTCTGAATATAATTAAATATAAAAAATTACTTTTTGCATTTATTTTAAATGCCATCAAATATAAAGATACCATCGAATTTGCATTAACATAAAAATCTTTTGGGTTGGTATTCAAAAATAAAATATCTAATCTGCATTAACATAAAACATTCTTTTGGTTGATGTATTGTGGAAAGAAAAAAGCTCACTTTATACATGAACTTTCATGTAATTCAATTTTGTCTCTTATTTTTATTTGAACCGTTAACAAATTAGCAAAAAATTATTTAAAAGTGTTTATAAAAAAAATTTAAATAAAAAGTATTTTTATTTTATCAAAAAATAAGTTTATTTTTATTAAAATATAAATAAATAATAATAATATTTTACGATATTAATTTTTTATATATTTTAAAATTTTAAGTTAATTTTATACAATATTATAAAATTTTATTAAAAAATATTAAATTAAAGAGTTAGGGGGTGTTTGGCTTTGCTTTCCTCCAACCCAACTTTTCAATTCTCCATTTCACGTTTTTTAATACATATTTTATAAATATATAAAAAATTTATTTAAAAATTTAGAAAGTGTAGAAAAATTCTACGGAGTGAGATCTTTTTATTGCATATTTTTATTATTTTTTTAGAAGTAAAAAAAATAGAGCTCATTTTTCAAAAAGGACAAAAATACTCTTTATTTCACAAAAGCTCCATTTCATAAGCAATCCCAAACGCCCCTTAATGAATACTTTTTTTATAAGCTATTCTAAATGCATCCTAAGTTAAGACGCTAAAACTGTCAGCTCATATTTAATTTTGAGCAACAAAAAATTATAAAAAAGTACAAATTTCAACCATAAAAAAAAGGGAGAGAGCACCTACTTGCTAACATTGCAAAGTTCAAGTACCTCAAATGTCCAATTTAAAAATCAAAATGCTAAACCTGCATTAAACCGAAACTTAAGCTATACCAAATTGTAATTACTTCTCTAAGGATTTTTTTAAGTGCATCTTGAAAAAAAAAATTTTTTTTTAAATTTAGAAATTTTTTAAAAATAAATTTTATTTTTTGTACTTCAAAAAAAATAAAAATAATTAATAAAATTTTTTTATATCGAATGAAATGAAAAGTCGTGAAAAAAAGCTCCCCAAAAATAAATTAACAATAATCATCAGATTAATCAACCATAGCCTTTGTTTTCCCATATCTCAGTCACTACTACAGCTACAGCCGACGGTGCCGTATAATTAACGTGTTCCGATTGCATTCGTTCATTGTTCTCCAGCTCCGCTTCCTCTCTCCCAACCATTCTCTTCTTCTCTGCAGAGCTCCCGCTCCACTGAAACACATCTAAATAACCACTCAAATTTCTAGACCCCTTTCCTCTCCGGCTCAGCCGAGTCTTCTCGGTTAGTCTCTCTTCCCTCTCTCTCTTTCTTCGAGATCCTTGCTTTATAAACCATAGATCGGGCACCAGCTATCTGGATCTGCGGCGACGTTGATCGGATCTGCTTAGTTGGTCCTGCAAAATGCTCTTGGATGATTGACTTTTTTCTAATTACTTGTTTGTTGAATTTGGTGGTGTTTTGGTTTTCCTTTGAAGTACCTACATGTTGATATTAATCTGAAACGTTTCGTTTTGCATCATTTGTGGTTCAGCTTTTTTTTTTGTTTTTGTCTCTTACTTCGTGTTGCTACCTTTAGTAGTATAATTGCGGCATTTGTGGAAACATGCTGCTTGAGCTTTTTGTTTTGTTGTCTTGCCATCAGCAATTTCTGTCCATAATCTGTTAGTTATTTTGTAATCTCAGATGTTTCCGTAGATTGTAGTAGTACTCGTTTGCCTCTACTGATAATTGCATGGGTATCCCTTCAGGAACCTTGACTAAGGAGTTTCCAGTACAGTGTGTGAAGGCGAGAAGTCCTACAGAATATAGATGGATTTGTAGCCACAGTACTGTAAATAGGTGATGTTGAGGAATGATTAGTCAATGTTTTTAGCATGACATGCTAGCGTGGGAAAAGAACTGCCAGGGAAGAAACAAGCAGGCACAATGATCAGCAAGCATCTACTACTGACTTATCTTTACTTGTTAATCTACATATGCCTCTCCTCTGGTGTTATTCTTTACAATAAAGTAAGCTATCTTGAAATTCACTGTCGTCTTTTTTGTGATTAATGTTTCTTTGTTCAGTTAGTTAATAATGGTATATGTAGGTACACCACATACTGATTAATTGTATCCGAGCTTCTTATTTTACTTTTACTGGAACCTAGACATGAAATAGTAGTTGCCTGATTATATGAACCAAACATCTTGACATCATGGGTAATCTCATCCAATTGTGGCATATGACACGCAGTATATAACTGGCCTCAATCGTGAAAATGGCACTAAGACCATGCCTGATACCACTTTTTTGCGTTTGAGTTGTTTGACAATGTTTATATACTATCATGTACATGCACAAATGAGCTACGTGTCTGTTCTTTTCCGTTTCCTTGTAACAGCAATGCTATTTTATGTATTTGTACGATAAATTGATGATAATTCAAATGCGTCACTGGTAAAGTTGGTCCCAAGTCATTATCCGAAAATTACAATAGACATATGTCTAATATGACTGCAAGCTGTTTAGTGGTTGGCATAACAATGGATTTGCATGGAGTTAAGTACCATGACAATCTTATATTGCGTCTTCCTTGTTAGGGAGTTACTTCTCGGAAGATCCATAAGAAAGACTTTCTGGAATATGCAGGTTTTAAGTTCTAAAAGATTGTGGAAGAGCCATACACATTCTATAGATTTGATAATCTGCTCACAAGATCATTCGGGTTGAATCACTTATGATCAAATGGCTAGTAGATCACACATTAGTTTTAGACATTTTAATATACATAGAAAAAATTCCATAGTACGTGCAATAGGAAGCTCATAATTGTATTATTAATATATAAATTGGATGCACACTACCATCAGTACTCTCCCCATAAAACTATGACAACTAAATTTACATATATTTAACAATGTGAAGAAACTTGCCCATGTACTATCCTTCCATTTATTTTTCCTTTTCTTTACTTTTTTTTTGTGTGTGTGTTTGTTTTTTTTTTTTGCTTTAGTTGTAGTTGCACTTTTGTTTTTCTTGATATTTGATGGAACACATAGGTATAAGAATCCTTGTTCTGATGAACAATTAGGTATTACCTTTTGTTTATTAGATTATGAAGCAGGACAAGCTTGTTACTTCTGTATATCTATTGGTCTATGCAAGCATCTTAACATTTGCGCATCTGTTTCAATCCATGAACAGTGGGTTCTCTCACCAAAATACTTCAATTTTCCGCTTCCAATTACTCTAACAATGATTCATATGGGATTTTCGGGTGCTGTAGCATTTGTACTTGTCCGCATAATGAAGGTAATCTTTCATATTGTTACCTTGCTCCATGACGTCATTATTCATCATTTGCATTTGACATTATGTATGCATATCCAGGTTGTTCAACCTGTCAGAATGACATTCCAAATGTAAGGTCTCTATTCACTTAGATTCATTGTAAGGGAATTCCTCTTATAATATGCATCATACTTCTTTGTTTTTGTTTTTGTGTGCAGATATACAACATGTGTGATTCCAATAAGCGCTTTCTTTGCTTCGAGCCTATGGTATGCAGATAGAGTAGAATGAGCTATATTTCCTTAGATATTAGCTCCTTTATACTTGAGTTATGCGTCTTTGCATGAATTTCTACTAATGAGATGATACAGGATGCCTGACTTCTTGTGCTTCTTTCTTTCACACTTATTGTATTCCTATTTTCTTGCTTAGGCTCTTTTAATGCTGTGAACTATGCCTTTTTATTTTTTGTACTAGTTGCTTCTTTGTGTGGACTTGGATTTTTTGGAAAAACTTATTTAATTTTATTTGAATCTTTCAGGTTCGGAAACACGGCCTATCTGCATATATCAGTCGCTTTTATTCAGATGTTGAAAGCACTAAGTAAGTCGAGCTTCACATGCTGCATGCTTCTACTTTCTAGTGCCTGTCTGTCATACTACTACAAAGGAATTAACTATGAATGCACCTTTGCAGTGCCTGTAGCAACTTTTCTCATGGCTGTTGTATGTGGTACGGACAAATTAAGATTTGACGTCTTCTTAAACATGGTGCTGGTCAGCGTTGGAGTGGTCATTTCTTCTTACGGGGAGATACATTTTAATATACTAGGAACAGTCTACCAAGTTACTGGAATTTTTGCAGAAGCTCTTAGGCTTGTTCTGACCCAAGTCCTCCTGCAGAAAAAGGGCTTGACTCTAAATCCTGTAACCAGTTTATACTATATAGCCCCCTGCAGGTATGTTTTCAGCTTCTGCTAGCTTGTGATTGATTGTACAATGAGATGAAAGAAATAAGTACCTCCTTGAATATAATTCTTACGCGCATGTAGCAACATGAATAAGGAGAAACCTTTCAGGAATTACTAATAAGAGTTTATGCTCTGTGTTTAATTTTTTTGATTTGGAACTCTGGTTGAGGATATACTCTTGTTTACTTAGCAATCATAATTTAATTATTTCAATCTCGTGAAACTATTTGGATAAATTTCAACTAAGGATAGCACTAATTTCTAGGTATTCTCTCTGAACCAATCAACTCATTTTTCTTTTTCTTTTTCTTATTGTGGTGCAGTTTTCTATTTTTGTTTGTTCCTTGGTATCTTCTGGAAAAACCAACAATGGAGGTCTCGCAGATTCAGTTCAATTTTTGGATTTTCTTCTCAAATGCTCTTTGTGCATTAGCCTTGAACTTTTCGATATTCTTGGTAATCGGTAGAACTGGTGCAGTTACCATTAGAGTCGCTGGGGTTCTTAAGGACTGGATACTAATTGCTCTCTCGACAATTATATTTCCTGAGTCTACTATCACCGGTCTTAACATCATCGGTTATGCTATTGGTAAGTTTTCAACAGAAAGAAAGATTAGACCATACTTCTTATTTCGTTCTTCTGATTGTTTCTTCATTTATTCACTTATTATTATGCATACACCTCTTTGCAGCTTTATGTGGTGTAGTCATGTACAACTACTTGAAGGTCAAGGATGTCCGTGCATCAAATCAGCTCCCTGCAGATAGTCTTCCCGAGAGATTAACAAAGGTCTAAATTTTATAATTAAAACTCGTCTGCTGTTCTTCATATATTATGTAGATTTAGCACTCATTACAAGCATTTTTTTTCTTTCATCTCAACAACAGGACTGGAAGCTAGATAAAAAGTCATCGGATATATATACTGATGACGATAACGCCAACAATAATACAGGAAGTAACATTGTGGAGCCTGCTTCAGAATCAGTTATTGATGAAGAAGCACCACTTCTGCCATCTGCAAGGCTGTCATACATTGGTCGATCTCAACTAGGAGGTCATAGTGAATAGAATAGTTGTTTTGGTTTCTTATTCATGCTAGCTGGTGCCTTTCATTTGCAAATAGCAAAATTCTTTTTTCCATGGTCGCAACAGAAGCATTCAGTTAGAGGCTTGGCTGATGCTGAAGACCAAAGGTTTAATTTGGTTGATGATGATGATTCAGAGCAGTTTGTCAGCGAGAAGTTAGGATGTCACAGTGTGGAAATTTTGTCTAGTGATCAATTCAGGAATCCTGTTAGAGTTTGGTGCTGGTTTTGGCACCATTGATGGCATCACCATTTTAAAAGTGAAGTTTTCATTTGAATACACGGAGTATATTGAACATGATAAGGACCATTTTAATCAAGCTTTTGTTTCTGGAAACTGGAAGTCAAGTGCAACATGCTGCTGCCAAACGTTCTGCGATCACCTATCAGTGAATAACATTAAGTGAACATCACTGTTAGTAATAATAGCGATAATAACATCCATAAAAGAGAAAATCACTTGAGATTTCTTTTTTTAATACAGAATTTCAGAATCAACGTCTGTAAATGAAAGAAGCCATAAGAGTATGAAGATAATTGTACTCTGTTCCGTAATACTTCGAGAAGCTGTCCATTGATAGTAGGCCTTGTTTGGTTTGACGTTCAAAAAATCTGAGGTGACGGTATACCAGAAGGAGACTGACTGCATTATATCAGGTCCTGGCCTTGCCAGCGACCAGCAGAAGATGAGACATTTTTGCTTTAATTCTAAGCCATACAACAAAGACAAGACTACCGAAAACAAACATGGATCAGAAAAGCATTGCTCCTACGGATATGCTGCATAGCTCAACTCGATAAAACTGCTACATCGAATAAAACTGAAAAAATAGGTAGTGCTACTTGTACAATTTTTTTTATCTGACTTCGATAATTTTACAAAGAAAGGTGCTACAAAGATGAGAGCATTACTCTCAGGTTCACTCTTATAGTTTTGTACATGTACCATAGTTTGGTTTTCTATGAAAGTCCACGCCTGTAGGATGCAAGCAAGGCTTCCTTGCTTGTTATCTACTCAAAAGACTTCCTTTCTGTTTTCCTTTTTCCTTTTTCCTTTTGGATTCTCTATCAAAGAGCATCTCACTAGTGTGGATGTCATAAGTGGAACATATAGCTGCAACACACAAGGGATGGTCCTATAGTCATCTATACGGCAACATAAGGAGAAGAAAACTTTACTCTCCTGCAAAGCAAAGGAACAGGAGACAGACCTGTCAGTTACTCAACAGAATAGAAAAATATCAAAAAGGAAAGAAAAGTGATAGGGGTCTCTAAATGAAACTTAAAGCTGTGTCAAGACTATTCAACAAATGCTTACAGAAATCAACTAGTTTGTTCAGGATGAGATGCTGTAGATATGGATACCTAATTGCATTAATCATGCAAATGGACATATTGATTAAACGAGAAACAATCTTTTAAACTATTGAAACAGTTCTACAATGGAGCATTAATACACCTGTGAGTCCCACTTCTGCATAAATCTGAAGTTCTTCAATATAAATCTTATCATAATAAATTGAACCTCATTCCAAATTCAAATCTGGACACAAAGCACTAGTGTATCAGTCTCATTAAAACCATCAGATAAAGAAACAACTCAACATTGTCAGTCTTTCACTACTCAATGTTTAAGCCAGCAACTACCCTGAAACAAATTTCAGGTGCATGACATGGGCAACATTACTTTATAATTGGAGATAAAATTACAAGTAGTCAAGAGTATTCAAGCGAGAGACAGAGAGAGAATCCAAGTAGTGGACCTTCAGAACTCTGACCCATCTCTCCACAACAACCAAGTCAAAATTCAGTCCAACAACCATACACATATTTTGGTAAACAACCACCGATAGTCACCTAATTCCTTCATTAAAGAAAATATCATGAATCATCACATCATATGATTGCTTTTCTCATCATCAGACTGAAACCAAGCATTTAGACTTAACTAGCATAAAACAATACAACAAACTGAATGATTCAACAAAATCTCTACCATCTTGCCATCTCTTTCTAGAAATACAAAGCTTCTAATGTAACCAGATCTTTGTTTTCTGTTTTTTTTGGATGAGCTAATTTTTATGTTTCTTTCTAAACCAAATCAATCAAAATTTTTAGTCTCCAACCCTGATGCAGATAAAGGCTTTTCTATTGAAAATTTTCAATTTTCTCTACATATGGCTCCCAAACAAAGAACACAATCAATTGATCTACATAATCACTTGGAAAAAGTCACAAATTTTAACTCAAAGAAAGGTTCTTTTTTTTTTAACAGTACGTACCTCTCATAGCTCCAGCTTGAACAGTAACAAAGCTATTTCCAGAATCAGAAATTCACCTTTGACACCAATTTCCACAACAACTAATCCTTGAAAATCACACTATCAGCAATCTTCATAAGCGGGTTCAAGCATTCCGGTGAGAATTTTCTCCCAAACAGGTAAGAATATGTCCCGTTGGATCTCCTCAGTTCCCTGATAAGTTCAGGCGATACTTCTGCCGGGCCATAAGTATGAGGGTGTCCATCGACACTCTCAGTCCAATTCACCCTTGTCAATGTATATCCTGTCACACCTTCAGGATCAAGCATAGACAACAATGTTGGAAAGTAATGTTCTTCCGGGTAGCATGAATGTTTCCGTTTCACCAAGCACGGTAGCTTGAATTTCCTCCACAATCTTCGATCTCGAACAACCATCAAAGCATGCCGGCGAGCTAATATGAAAAACTGCGATCCGACACGGAACCGATCGAACGGGACTTCAGGCAACATAACAGTATCTCCACGAGCAACGTATCGACCGAAAAGCCCCGGATCATCCGCAATAACTTCAATAAAGCTCTTGGGTCTCTTCGGTGAAGCCAAGATTACATTTTTATAAACGAATTGGAAGGAATGGAGTGGAATGCACGTTTGGGACAAGAGAGCGAAGAAAGAATTTGCCGGGTCATCAAGAATTGCAGCGGCGAGAAGGCGGCGAGCGGCAGAGATCAGCGTCGATGAAGATCGTTGTGTTGCCTTGGAAGGAATGAATCTGAATCTAAACGAAGGCGTTGGAGGGAGTTTGAGCACGGATTGCGGGTCTGCGTGAACGTAAACGTTGAAAAAATCGTGATTCTTGGAAAAAAATTTCTCCCACAGAGGAGAAAAAGCGAGGTCTGAGTTTGTTAGAAACATGAAAGCAATCTTTGCTGGCGAGGGAGGAGACACAACGGTGGTGGCTGTAGAGAGAGTTGCTCGCCGGAAAAGCGCAAGATCGTCAATTTCATCAGGGGCAGGAATTGATGGAAGAGTTTTCGGTGCAAGAACGCGCGGACCTAGAAAAAACAACAACGGTAGAGATAAAAGAAGAAAAGAAGAAAGAACCAGCGGGGACGGTGACGATCCCACCACCATCGCGATTTTTCGTCGCCGGCGATCAACAAGAATTGAACAAAATCTCAACCTTTACAAAATTCGAAAGAAAGATTCGATCCCTTTTCTCTTTCTGCAGAGTGGGAAATAAGAGTAAAGAAAGAAAGAATTGAATGAGAACGAAATGAGAGGAAAGAATATAATGGAAGAAGAAAAAGATGAAGATGAGGAGGGAGGGTTTCGGTTGTCGTTTTCTTTCTTGATCTTTTTTATTTTTATTTTTTTATTTGTTAAATTTGTCTCTTTAATTATTTTTAAAATTATTATTTATTAGTGAAATGTTTGAACTAAAAATAATATCATAATAATAATACATTTTTCATAATTATTAAAAATATCATAAAAAATGAAATAAAATCTTTTATTTATTTATTTTTTTAGAATGCTTTAATTTGGACAGCAAGAGTTTAGGGTGTGTTATTTTACACACGAAAGTAATTTCTTCTTTATTAAAAAATATTTTTAATTTATTTTTTATTATAAAAAATATATAAAATCACTTTTTATTATTTTTAATATAAAAAAATACATTACTTTCAATAATATTATTTGTAATAATTTATTTTTAAAAAAATTCAAAAAAAAGGTATGCATTCGAACGAATGACATTAATAGCAGGATATATTATACATGAGAACAGTGAAGGCCTGAAGGGTCACTCTCTCAGTGTGTTACCTTTTGCTTACATCAATGAGTCAAAAAAAACAAAAGAGGCCAGTCAAACGTTATTATAGAAATAGTAACTTTGTTATAATGCATAATACAACATCCAGGATTCAGCTTTTGTTTGTTATAAAAGCATGTTTAGCACGTGTTTTAATCGTTTAAAATGAGTTCAAAAAAATAGAGCTTAAAAAAATTGAAATTATAAGTGTATTAAAAATTTTTGTATTTCAATTGTATTTAAAAGTAAAGTAATAGTAAAGTTTGAATTTCGGAGTGGACTTTGAAGAAGAGTTCATATTTGAAAATAAAATTCAGAATAATTGAAACACGGCATTAAAAAGCAGTTAAAAACTGGTTCTTTTCAGCTTCTAAGAAACGAGAGCTACAATATAAACATTGTTGAAGTTTCCTGACGTCACTAAGAAATGGAAAGCAAAAAGAAACCCAAAGAAATGTACCAAACAGAATTACTTCAAGGTCTTAAGTTGTACTTCTCCCTTGTGTTATAAATATACAGTTGGTCTTCACAATGGCATGATAAAATGAGGCACTTTTTTTTGAGTTATTTCTCACCTTACAATCGTGGCACTAGCAGAGAGGGCTACAGGTTTTCCATAAATACAGATACACTCTAGCTCAAGCAATTAGAAATACAAAATAAATCGAGATAAAACATAATAAAACCGAGTGTACTGATATATAACTTAACCTGCGAGCAATTTGGTCTCGCTTCTGAAATATAGACAGCCATCTGGAATGTCCTCAACTTCAGACTACGAAGATTTAGAAACTTAGGGAGACTTGTATAGTCCAGCTAGCAAAAGGGTGTATGTACACATTTGGACCAAGAAATCTGACAAGCTTTTCAGAAAAAAGCTCTGCAACTATGTGGATGCAAACGATGAGAATTGTTTTCATGCATGTAATTCAACACTCTTTGGAGCTTCTTCTGTAGAGTTTCGATCTGGGGCAGGCTTATGTGCTGTTGCTAATCGACTAGCAGTACTCCGATTTGCTAGATGCTTCACTCCAATGCCTGTGTGTCAACAACTTTTAAGTTCACTAAAATCATGATTGCCAAATTGTAAAAGAAGAGAGCCTCAAGGCTGTTAAAGCTGGAACAGTCTCTGCAGTATCAACAGTATATCCAAAAGATAATAAGGTTTGAGCAAGCAAAAGTTTCACAAAATGTGGTTCACAAGATGCAGTAGGAGACTTGATACTTTTTACTATTATTGCATAACTACTGAGGCCTTAAACTAGCATTTTATGTTGCAAAAGAACTAAAAAGACTTACCATTGTTTGGCAAAGATAACCGCTTTTTAAACTGAGACTCAGGTCTTGAAGGCCTTTCTTTTGGATTGCTATAAGACCTTGAACCAGAAGGTCTTGACATAACTTCTCTAGTGGTTTCCTCAGCTGTTGATTTTAGCTTCTGCTTTGCTGCAGTTGTTACAACACCTGCAGACCGGCTCGATGAAGAGCCACTTCCTTCGGAATGCGATTGGCCTACTTTTGGATTTGCTGTGTTTGAGTGAATTGTTGAAGCAGGCCTCTTGGCCCTAGTCTTGGGTGAAGGCTTCGTTGTGTTCTTTTCTTCTACTTGAGATGCCTCTTGAACTTTCACTCCATCTTTTGCATTGATGTCAAGGAAACGGTTCTCCCATGGACGAACAGCCATCCATCTCTCTAACCAGTTCCAACCCCAGCTATTCTTGTCTGGTTCAAAACCTGCAGGAGCTGATAGGTGCCTCAAACCGGCTTGCCACTGCAACCATAGAAGACGTAAAACCCAAGTTAATTACAAGCCGTAGAAATATTCATAAAGTGAAATATCAAGTTTCAGTCAACTAGGAAACAGTTTCTGGAAGCAACAGCGAGATCATTCATGGATATTTGCTGGATAGTTGCTTCTGATAGTAGCTGAGTTAAAAATAACCATTTTGTCTAAAACCAGTGAATATGCTGTGGCATCAACTCTGAACACGTATAGGTAAGCTCAAACGCAACCAAGTAAATTATCACGTAGGCATACCTGATGTGTTAGAGCATATGCCATTGCCCTCTCCCGCTTTGCAGCAGCTTCTTGCCTCTTAAGCAGTTTTGATTGAATTTGTTTAACGGAACCAATACTATCACACCATCCTTCCTGCAAATCAATCAACAAATCCAGTAAGATTTCATTACCAGACTAATCTCAAATTTCAATGAAGAACTTTGTCATATCAATAGAAGAAATGACATATTCAACAAACCATGCTGAGTTACAGTAGACCAAAAAATGACTTCTAGAATGAAAGAAGCAGAGTGAGCATAAATGTTAGCAGAAATAAAGTGGAAGCTTCAGGAGAAGAAAAAGGAAAAGACAAGTGTAGAAATTGTCAGCCCTTAGACGATGCATTGGAACTTGCTGAGAGGAGTAATTACACCCCTACATGCTCAGGCTTGAAAAAACACACTAGTTGACAGCTAGCTTTCGTCTACAGTTATAGCATCCATTCTGATCCTTGCAGCACATCTCAGCAACTCAGGTTTTGTGTATGTATTCTCAGAAAGATTCAATTTTGCACAGCTCTTCCAAAAAATAACTAATTTTGTTTGTCTCTGAATGAATTATGGATGGAAGATTCAGGTCTTGATAGTGACTAATGAAATATATGTTTGCTAATTGACTTCACATTGCATGGTGAATTTGTCTACGTTGAGTACTCCTAATAAAGTCCCTTACCAAGTATCTGAATTGAGAAGGTAAGAAAATGTAATATCAAAGGTACCCATGTTACACGAAAAGCAAACTCAAAGAATTGCAAACTACAGAACCTAAACTCATATTCCATTCCCACAAAATGAAATTCTAGAGATTTAAGGTTTCGACATAATTTTGAAACCATAAAGCTTGAGTAACTAGAGCTTCTTCAGTAGCTTACTTCTATTTCCCGAACACGTGCCTCATGCGCAAGCTGTTCCTGAATTTTCTGATGACCCAGCTGATTTTCTAATGCTATTCGAACTCTTCTTGCTCTAACGCGAGCCTGAACTCGTACTAATGCTTGCATACAACGAAGAGTTATTGCAGCTTGTTTTCTGACAGCATGACCTCTGACAAGCGCTTGAAGTCTGACAAGTCCTTTTAAAGCACGCAGTGCTCGCCTCGCCTGAAAAAAATGAAAACACTACTTAACATCCAACAAAGGACAAATGCAATGGTTAGCATCTCTTCCAGATATAATAATGTGATATCACAAAGTATACGAGTAAGTCCTTGCATTTTCGCACATTATGGATCTAGTTGAGATGCATAGAGTTTGTTGGGATTGAATTAAGATATTTATAGTTTGTTGATCATTGAAATGCTACATAAACATACACAAAGACAGCCACGTAATTTGAACTGAGATCATATAGGAAACCAAGGCAAGAATCGTCGCAGAAATCTATAAAACCTGTGATTTAACTTGCGTAACGACTTTATGATATTCAGAAATGGTGACTCCAGATTTGCAGCCTTCTAAAAGTAAACAAAATACAGGTTGGGCTGATGCAAAGATAAACAGCAGGTGATCTCTAGGAACCTTTATTTAAAACCTTTTAAGGTGCAAACTATAATTACATTATGAATATGGAAGGTTTTATTTAGTAAAGCACTTACATAGGCTACATAGACATGCTTCAGATTTGGAAGATTCCAACATGCTTTTTGACTGGTTGTGATATAAAGGGTAACCTCCAAACTTTTTCTCATAGATTATCTGCATCTAAGGCAACTTTTTGGTAACTGACTAATGATTTTAGTTGGTAAGGAAGCCTTTCGATACCAATACAGTATGGGGGGAGTTTCTGACGGCTACTATTAGGAAGCCAAAGATAGTGCAGATGACTTCAGTTCTTGAATAGAGTTGGAAGAGGTGTCCTTATTCTTATGGAACCAATGTAATATTTGTCAAGGGAAAAATAAACCAACAGGTTGGAAATACCTCTAAAGAGAGGAATAACATGAAAAATATATGCAGCCTATACCTTGTACCATTTTGGCATTGACCCCACGTTATATTTCACACTATTAACATCATACCCTGAAACTACCAACAATTAAGGAAATTATTTAATACCAGGAAGCCTCGGAAAGCTGTCTGAATCACTGTAGCAGCCCATTCCTCTCTATTAGTATGGGAGCATAATTGTGGCTGCAGTGAGGCAGATGAAGAGGAAGCATAGTTCATCCTTGATCTCACATTGGCACCTCTGGTTATCTGAGCAGTTTCTGTAGCGAAACTGTCATCCATAGCTGCACCATCAAGGTCTCTATCTTTCCTTTCATGATGACCGGAAGAAAGCTTTTCCTGCATTTCCTCAAACCAGAGCCATCAAGTGAGTGTCTCGAGAATGAAACATCAGGAATGCCTTTCGTGGTCATATAAGGTGTAATTAATGACTATAATATGCAGCCATACACATCCAAAATCTGACAGCTGTAAAGTTCCAGGTTCACAAACATGAAAAAGAGACCGCACTTAATAAACATAGAAGTCATGCATTCTCAATCACCAGGATTTAAGCAAGTGTGCTATTGTGTGTACTTCAAAACGAAAACGAAGGCATAATTACTCACATTTTCACCTTCTCGAGGGGGCTTCTCTTTGCGCAACCCAACCAACGACTTAAGCCACTTCCCAGATATACCCATGATATTGTCACCTTTGCGACATACAGTGAAACTTGCGGATGAAATGGAGAAAACTTATCTGATCTGCAAGATGAAAAAGGGCATCTTTATCATACTGAAACACAAACCATAAAGTAGAGAAATATACTACTACAATATGAGAATACAAGTTTTCAGTTATTTATAGGTTCTGATTGATTAATACAGGAGTAGAGTATTCTTAAAAAATGATGAAATTCTGAGTACAGTTGACCATAGTGAACCATCTACTGCAACTTAAATGAACCCAGGAACTGCAACAGGGATGCCACAAATTTAATTCTTACTGAAAATTTTGTCAACCGAGGAAGCAGTTTCATTCCTGATCAATTATAACAGTTATTAGCGGATGTTCACAAGGTTTGACATTGCCCTTTGACAGCACAAGAGGAGTGGAGAACTAATTCCTAGGAAGTTAGAATTAAGCAAAGCAGAAGAGGATGGAAGATGGTCTCCATTAAGAACCATCAAGCAATTCACAATTCTAGTTTCTAATTAGTAAATTCCAGATTGCAGTGTCGCTGAATTCAACCTCAAATTGTCAACTGTTACAGCGACATAAGGGAGAAGACTCACTAACCAGAAGTCAAAACTCAAAACCACAACCTAGATCACCATAAGTAATACATTAGAGAACATCCATACGGAAGTAACTCGAAGACAATAATAGACTGAGAAACGGCAAGCTTTACTACTCTCTACAATGTGCAAGTAGAACTTAATCAAAGATTGGACATTTGTGCAAGGTAGTTCAATAAACCAGAAATCAACCAAAAGCTTACAGAAAGTTGAACTCTCTCACTCTATCTCTGTTCCAGAGAATTGTTCTCTGAAGATGAATCAATTAAGCTCCAAAGATTGTCCATTTAACTTCCACTACACTTCCAAATAAGTAAAAAAAAAAAAAAAAGGCAACTTTTCATATTAAAGTAGTCAAACATATTGATATGCCAAGCCTTTCACAAGCAAATTACTAAAAGCAAAACAAAACTCCTTACTTTTCACAATCTCAGATCTAAACAAAACATTGCGCTTGAATTGGAGAAACAACTCGCTCACCTTCAGAAAACAACACCACTGATGAGTAGAGTGGAGATTCAAGAAGATTTCATCAACTTTTTCTCCAGCTACAGACTGTGAAAGCGAGAGAGAGTAGTTGATCCACAGGAAGATTCTTTTGTGAGTGTGAAAAAAGCTTCTAGCCTTTCTGCAAGTCTACTGCCTGAAATCCAAGCTTTCTTTCTTTATTATTATCATTAATTAATTCTGGTAAGAAAAAAGACAACGTGTTAATATTAATTACTCGAAGAAAATTTTTTCACTTTTTTCTTTTGCTGCTGTTTGTTAGCGCATTGTTTCCGTTCTCTATTATATCAAACCTAATAGCCACAGTTCATCAATTCTTACTACAACATTCTGTAATTTTTGTTTTCGTATTTATATTACCTGTAAACTGAGTACAACTTTTGAAGAAGCTTGAAATGGAAATGAAACTGTGATGCAGAAATTGAGTCACTGTTCAAATTGTACACAGTTGATATCTCCAAATTATTAGTTTATTAGAGAGGAAGCTAGGCTTGTGTATCAAATCTCATCGACTGGATTCCCGCAATCAATGAACAGCCCAAGTTCCATGTTCCATCTGTAATATATATTGCTTTTGTCAGTTTGTTTGACTTTGTAATTTATCCTACTTTTAGCTTCTAGTTTTTTTTTTAAACAAAAAAATGTTTTCTGCTAACTACCTTTAAATTTATTAATTTTTAACTTTTTTTTATTTAGAATTTGTTTCAAATACAGTAAATTTTATTTTTTAAATTTTAAATTCAGTCACTTTATATATTTTAATTATTATTTTAAATTTTATCTTTTATTTTCATATTAAAGTTTATTTATTTATTTTAATATCACTCTAAATTTCTTTTTTATATTTTTATGAAATTTAATTTCATAAAATTTATTTACACGTGTATTTAAAATACGCTCATAGCATTTGAGATCAAAACTTGTGATTGTAACTAGAAGCTGCAAATAAATAGGAATTAGGGTGCGCTCATTTACACCCAAAAGTCACTTTTTTCTATTAAAAAGTGACTTCTAACTTATTTTTTATTATAAATGAATATAAAAAATTATTTTTAATATATTTTTTAATACAAAAAAATATATTATTTTTAATAATATTATTTTTAACAATTTATTTCTAAAAATTTATTTCTAAAAAACTCATTTTTAAAGTCAAAAGAATAAGCACTAGCTTCAACTTACAGGCTTTTGCAATAGCTTATAACTTATTTTCAATACGCGCTAAAAGAAGAGCCTTGATATATGATTCGGGCCTTCTTGATACAAAGCCCACCCTCAGTGGCCCATAAATTACCGGCAACAGAGGCCCAATAAGGAGGTGATCTGGTTTCTGCTCACCTGGTCCATTAACGCGGTACGCGGGAACCGACTGAAACAATCCGAAACATTGTCGAGAAAAACACCAGAACAACCCGAACTCATCTTGACCGAAAGAGCTCAATCGCTTCTTTGGAACACTCTGGAACAACAATATGCACCGTCTATCTCTAATCCAACGGCCAATATTCCTTTCGAACACAGAAAGTGGAACCGATTGTAGAGTCTAGACTCTTCCCTCTGTCGGCTACCACCAATCCTCTCATATATAATTATCCAGCCCTTCTTGGATCGTGCTTCACTGAATCGAATATTTCTCTGTTCTCAAATTTTCTCAACGCAATTTCGAGAATTGATTTTGAGAAACAGGGATTCTTAGTAGTTGTTTGAGAAGATGTTTGGGAGGGCGCCGAAGACGAGCGATAACACTAGGTTCTATGACATTCTTGGGGTTTCGAAGAACGCATCGCAGGAAGATTTGAAAAAGGCTTACAAGAAGGCGGCGATAAAAAATCACCCTGATAAAGGTGGAGATCCGGAGAAGGTAATGGAAATTTTGATCGATTTAGTGTTGAGATTGTTGTCAGCAATCGATTGTGTGGTATAAGTAGAACGTAGATCTAGTTTGTTGATTGCTTATTTAATAGAGAATTGGGAGGTTTGGATGCAGATCTGTGTAGTGGTAGGCTTGCGGTGTAAATCGATCCTGTGCTTACTTTGACTTGTAGGATCTACGTCAATTGGTTGGATGTGTGTAAGTTATGGTCTTTAATTCTGTCTAACGCTGTTGAATTTGAGAATTCTTATATGATGCTTAGTTTATTGATAATGTGTATAATATTGTGTTAGTTGTCTATAGAAATATGTTGATTGTATTGTACTAGTTGTCAGTAGCAATTTTTCAGAGTAGTTCTTTTCTCAGTAAATCTCCGTCTTCTGTTTGAATGCTAAATGTTTTTGTTAAATTTGAGTTTTAGTCCACTTGATAACTTATTTACTTGTACTTTCTGTCTTAATTATTGTGTGTTCGAGTCTAAATAGTGTGGTTTGATGCTCTCATGGAATTGTTTTTATGGTCTCACAGAATTGTTGTGTAGTTTTGCAAAGAAATAGTAGGAGTTGGATTAAATTTTATATATTCATGTGGAATGTTACAGTTCAAGGAGATAGCTCAGGCATATGAAGTTTTGAGCGACCCTGAGAAACGTGAGATTTATGATCAGTACGGTGAAGATGCTCTTAAGGAAGGAATGGGTGGTGGCGGTGGCCATGACCCATTTGATATCTTCCAGTCCTTCTTTGGTGGAAATCCTTTTGGAGGTGGCGGCAGCAGCAGAGGCAGAAGGCAGAGGAGAGGAGAAGATGTTGTACATCCACTCAAGGTCTCTCTGGAGGATCTATACAATGGCATTTCGAAGAAGCTATCCCTTTCTCGTAATGTCATCTGCTCAAAATGCAAAGGGTGAGTGTTGCAATGCTCTCAAGGTCCTGTGTTCTTTAGGATTTTATCAGAAGTAACTGATAGTGCTGGGACTTCTGGTAATGCAGGAAGGGTTCTAAATCGGGTGCATCAATCAAGTGTCCAGGTTGCCAGGGTTCAGGTATGAAGGTATCAATTCGTCAATTGGGCCCTTCAATGATCCAACAGATGCAACATCCCTGCAATGAATGCAAGGGCACAGGTGAAACCATAAATGACAAGGATAGGTGCCCTCAGTGCAAGGGGGAGAAGGTAGTACAAGAGAAGAAAGTGCTTGAGGTTGTAGTTGAGAAGGGTATGCAAAATGGTCAGAAGATCACATTCCCAGGGGAGGCAGATGAAGCTGTAAGTTCTCTTATATATTGAAGTCTGTCTGTCTTTCTGATAATTGCTTTGATTTTCCTAGCTTACCCAACATATTGATATGTGCAGCCTGATACTGTCACTGGTGATATTGTGTTCGTCCTCCAGCAAAAGGATCATCCCAAGTTCAAGAGAAAGGGTGATGATCTTTTCTATGAGCACACCTTGTCCCTCACTGAGGCACTCTGTGGCTTCCAGTTTGTCTTGACCCACCTAGACAATAGACAGCTGCTAATAAAGTCCAATCCTGGTGAAGTTGTCAAGCCAGGTAATGTTTGTGTACCACTGAATTCTGCAGTCTGTGGGGTTGTTAAGAGCTGTTCATGTCTGACTTTACTGTGTTCTTCCTGCAGATCAATTTAAGGCAATAAATGATGAAGGCATGCCAATGTACCAAAGACCTTTCATGAAGGGCAAGCTTTACATTCACTTCACTGTTGAGTTCCCAGATTCACTTGCTCTAGACCAGGTGAAGGCTTTAGAGGGCATCCTTCCACCAAGGACGGCATCTCACCTTACTGATATGGAACTTGACGAGTGCGAGGAAACTACCCTCCATGATGTCAATATTGAGGAAGAGATGAGGAGGAAGGCAGCCCAAGCTCAGCAGGAGGCATATGAGGAGGATGATGATATGCATGGTGGTGCCCAGAGAGTTCAATGTGCCCAGCAGTAGATTTGTTGAGTGTTTCTGAGCTATAGTAGCTCTTATGCTAATTGGTTTTCTAAGAAACAGCAGTAGTTAAATATAAGAAAGGATGATGGTGACAAGCTATTAGGAAACTTGTCTTGAATTTTAGATGATGCATGTATTACATGCATTATTTTGTAGTTTTGAAATCTTGTGTTGGTATAAACCATGGTTTTCTTTTCACTGAGTGCTGGGTGCATTTTTATGCCTTCCACGAAGCACTGTTTACTTGCTCGGTATGGCTTTTGACCGTCGAGCAGAAAATTATTGGTTCATGTTTTGATATACCCGGAAGGTCGAGGTGTGTATATCTCTATGCTCGAAGGGCCCTGCTATTCACACTAATGCAGCTGTGGACTCTCACTGATAACTGCCAGGAACTTCAGCAGATTTTGAATGCAACTGTATGCAAAAGTTATCAATGAATGTTCACTGACGAGTGGTTGTTGGACAACGAAGCCGAAGAACAAGAATGTTCGTAGCTTATACTTGAATTACAGCTATAGGTTGTTCCTCTTTTTTTTTTTTGTTTGGGGTGATGAAAACGATAGGCTATAGCAGTGCAAAAGAACAAGAAAGAGGCGAAATTAGGCTCCATATAAATAGTTGTTGAGCTTTGATTTGAAGTCATTCTGGTGACGGAATTCTTTCTGGTGAGATAGGCTCGCTTGTTCTCAACTGCATTTGAACCTCACGTCACGGGATGAGATTGCCACGAAAGTTTTAGAACATAATAAAAACTTATTACTAGCACTGACCAAAGCCAGCGGAAGGAAGGATGAGAGAAGTCGTAATCTATTTGAACTATCATATGCTTTTTTTAAAAAGAAGTGATAGAGAGAGATCGGGACATAGATCCAGAGGGCGGTTACCGACTACTTACTTATAAACAAAAATATCGTTGACTTCATAACCATTTCATTCATTCTTCCAGATAATAAACTCCATTTTCTTAATTCTAAGTTCTAACTCAAACTCTTCCTTCTCGCAACATGTAAATCGTTGACGTTCTAAAAACCCGAAATTCTTTCCTATCATTTGATCACGACCAACCATGTTCATTAAACAATCTTTGCAAATTAATTTCTGATTCTTCAAGTTGTTGCTCTTGTTGGTCTTATAGTTGGCGTAGATGAGTAGCAGCGGCAGTAGTCAAGCACCGGACACTTCGCCGGCAAACGGAGCTTTCGGTAGCTTCGGGGGAATCGGATACGGTATCGGTGTATCAGTAGGCATGCTTCTCTTAATCACAACAATCACCTTAGCTTCTTATTTCTGCACAAGAGCAAACACTCAGCAACAACAACTTCCAGCAAGACGAAGGCATCGGCGAAACGGCGCCGATAACAATGAATCAACCAACGCAGCAGCAGTAGCTGCAGAAGATATGGAGATGGGCTTAGATGAAGAAACGCTAATGACTTACCCTACACTGATGTATTCGCAAGCGAAGAAAGAAGAGAAAGGAACGGCGGCGACGTGTTGTTCGATATGTTTGGCAGATTATAAAGATACTGATATGTTGAGGCAGTTACCGGAGTGCAACCATTTGTTTCATCTCAAGTGTGTTGATCCGTGGCTAAGGTTGAATCCTACTTGCCCGCTTTGTCGAACTTCGCCGTTGCCTTCTCCGATGCCTACGCCGTTGGCAGAAGTTGTGCCGTTGGCAAGACAGGTTTGATAAGATTAAAGTAGCACGTAGAGATATTGTAGATTAATATGTATCATTTCGTTCGAGGTTCTTTTATTGATTGTTTGTGTAATCGTAGTTCAAAACAATTTACAACAAAATTTCACCACATCTTGTTCATGGTTGATCCACTTAATTTCAATTTCTTTTTTGTTGGAGTAGCGTTCAAGAAAATGTTTTTGAGAGGATTGCTTGAAAGTTCAATTGCAGTAATCTAGTTATGTACTCAATGTTGATTCGTAGAAGCAATTGCATAGTGTTCAGGAAAACTATAGTTGTTCCTTGACGTGGTTCATTGCAAGCATTGAAGTCAATGGGTTTTTTATATGAAGAGTAGCTGAAGTACTTCAGTGGAATGCTGACCAAAGGAAACCTACTCCGACAAAGCAATGAGAAACTCAAGATTTTGTAATGCTTAGATTCAAAAGAGTTATATAAAGACATTCTGTTCCATGTGATCACGGTGATCACTGAAAGCATGCATCAAACTACAGCTATGATCAAGTATTTGTGTTTCCTTTCTGGACTTTACATAAAATATGTCATCAACAGCTATCCAATTTGGATGTCTACACTCTCTTCAGAGAGAATAGTTTTCGGTATGTGGTATACATGTAGCCCTAACTTTCAAGTTATACAGAAAAACAATCTGTATGTATGTCATACTTATATTCACAGAAAAACAGAAGTACAGTTTATTTGCATTACAAAATGAATTAACATTTTCTCCAATTGCGGGGGAAAAAATTCTAGACATGTTTTAAGATTATACAACAGAACTGCATCAGCTATGCAGAGAGAGAAAGAAACTGGAAGACCAAAATGCATGCATGTTTTTGAAATTACACAGACAAGAATTCATCTTAGTATTATTGGTTCAAAATACTTTGAAAAAGAAATCCATTCGTATCAAAGAAATCTATTCATATCGAACTCTCATAAGCTAGCTGCTATTGTGTTATGTATCAAAAGGATTCTATTTTTCCTTGTAGATAACGGAGTATCTGTGATATGGAGACAGTTTGTTCATCTCTAGCCATGATACATAGTCTCGCAACAATTAGAAGGCTTCTGAGCTCTTTAGGATTGTATTCACCTCCAAGATCAGTATCCACCATTTTGTACATTGTATATGTGAATCCAGAGTCCTGAATCCATTGTATGAGTTCTCCATCTTGTCCACTAATGGATTGACCAGTCACAAGCTCCAATATAAGCATGCCGAATTGAAATGTCAAGTTTTTGCTTCTTAGATCAAAATGATCTGTAGCAGATAAGATAACATATAAGCTTTTTTGTTCTACATAAACAGGGCAGATAGAAAACAACAGGTTTAAGTTTAACCTTGAGAAGATCTGGTGTTTGATCCTTGAAAAAGATCTTTGTCAGAATCAAGTAAACCCACATCAGCAAGCTGAAATGTCCATAACATAAATGAGAATTTCTGGAAAAGTGAACATCAGGGGAGATCAAACATACAACTGTAAATCTCACCTTAGCAACAAAATTTTCATCTAAAAGAACATTGTTAGAGCTGATAGACACACTATACACAGGGGGGTCACAGAAGCAATTAAGATACTCCTGCAATATAACAATATATACATATAACAAAACATTAGCCAGCTTGCATTTCAAATCATTTGTAATTCAAGTTGCACTCTTTCTATAATATCCATCTCAGTTATGCATACAGAAAGCATACCAGGGCAGAAGCTATATCTACAGCAATCCGTAACCTTGTCCTCCAATTTAATGGGGTCCTGAGTGGGTCTGCCAAATCATAACATAAACATCGTGTACAAGAAATATGTCCTCTTTAATCTGCAAGGAATTCGTGTTTACCGTGAAGATACTCCTTCAGGCTCCCATTTCCGTAGTGCTCGAAGACTAAAAACCTGAAAAGTGATTGATCACCAAATTCTTCAAAGAAAATAATCACTATCTGCGACAACATTGGGAATAAATATCCTATGAGGCGTCTATAAAAAGCACCTGTCACGCCCTTTTGAGAACCCCCTTAGTCTAACAAGGTGGCGGTGGTGTAACTGTCCTATGAGCTGGACTTCCCTAATGAAGGTATTATTATCTCGTGAAGCCCTTGCTTTCCTAACATTGACCACGTGTCCATCTGGAAGACGAGCTCTATAAGTTGTTCCATTATTACCACTTCCAAGAACAACACTGAATCCTTCAGTTGCTTTTCGTATTCCTTTAGCTGTAAATACCTTTAAGTATTCCTGTGCACCTAACAAAACCATGTACCAGTTTATAGTAAGCACATAATGAAAATGCCAAACTTAATGGAGGAAGCTAACTCTTGAAAATATGAAAAGCTAAGATAAACCTTTTCTTTATGAGAAGTGCAGGTCTATACTTACACACCTAGCACCAAATACAACATGCTTGTGTGCTCAAAGTTTCATATTATGACCTTATAATATTTGAACTACAGTGGCACATCTTAAGAAATGAAGGCCAACCACATGGTTCACAGAAAGACTTTGTTGGTAATCCCTTCCCACCTAGCAGGACCAAATAAACATTTAATGTAGCTGAAACTATAAGAGCTCATGCAAGCATTCAATCAAGCAGAGTTTCTTGCTGTCAATCCTTCAATCATACATTTCATTAAACTGTATCATGCAGTGATCTAAATCATAGACATCATACTTACAAGCATTCAAACACTACTTATTGCCAAGATTCACGCATAAAACACAATCCGGAGCAGTCAAGCAATCCTATCAACCAAAAAAGATCCAGGCGTAGACAAAAGACTTAGTAAACAATCTCAAATCAAACAAGTCCTTCACTTATCATTCTCAAGAGTCAGTCATACATCTATCAACTTAAATTAAATTAAAAAAGAAAAAGCGCCTCAGCTATAATTTTTCATCCCCCACAATTAATCATCACTTTAATGCATAGAAAAACCATCAAATAACCTAGAGATTCTCCAAATGCTCTGCTTAGCATAAATTTTAAAGGGAATTCTACTGCTTAGTCCCAATTAACTTTCACAAGTATCTTTTGTTTCCATCTCTAAGAAACTATATTATCATAAAAATTACTTCCTCCTAAGCCAATTCCAGTGTTTGCTTTCATAATCTCTTAACCAGAATGCCATAAGCATATTTAGAAAAAATAAAATAAATAAAATATAGCTTCACCTGAAAGGAAATTCCTAAATGAGTACAACGATTACACTACACAGAATCAAAATTCACGGAGAAAAAGGACTGAGTTATACCAAGCATAACATCCATATAACTTTTACCTAGATCTTCAGTTCTCAAGCAACACAAAACAAATTTTGCTTGCTGATGCCAGAAACATGTCATCCGACAAACAAAATCTACAGCCAACAAATTATCTTTATCGAAAAAATACTCAAACGAATACTAATTCATAAGCTTTAGACAATGAATTCAGCATCACTCAGCTATTTCTTGGAAGAATAAACAAAGAGAGAGTTTACCTAGGTGAGTCGACCGACAGCAAGGAACAAGCCAGTAATTTTCAGCACAGTGTTTCATTGCCGAAGGATCTCGAATCGGAACAGAAGAAGAATTGAAAACAAAGAAAGAGAAAGTTCGGTATTGCTGGCAATCGAAGAAGAAGAAGAAGAGAACGTGGCCATGCTCATTGGTCCCCTTTGCTACTTTCTTTTGTTTTCTTTTAACCAAATCAGCCAGCATCCGAATCTCCTTTGCTTTGTTGGTTACTAACCGTTTCAATTCGCGGTAAAATATGTAATGAATTCGCAAAATCAGGCACCTAAAAAACTAATTGACCTATTTTCTGAACTACTACTCCGGAAGAGAAATTTGCTAGAGTGACTCTGTTGCAATATTTATAAAAATAAAATGATACTATATGTCATGTGGAAGGAATCATCAAATCTGTTTATTTCTTTTCTTAAAAAACAAAATGGTTTTGTTAGACACTCTAGCACCGGGCCGGGCTGGATAGTCTTTGAATCTTTGAATTAGTTTGAAAGAAGACATCATGGGCCATTGGCCTTCGACTTTTTTCAGTGGAGGCCTTGTTATCGGTTCAAAGAAGTGCGAACTCACTGAATCATAAGACCATAATATTCAATTAAACTAGAATTTGATTTGGTTACAAGTTCTGAAACTCTCCTGAATTTCTGATTTCGAACCCGATTTTTGAAAACGTTGGGATATTCTTTTATTTTTTCGTTTTTTAGGAAGAAAATTTTTCTTCAGTTCTGTTCTTACTTCACACTCTGATGTCACTGGTTGCGTTCTTGTTCCTCACGTATATACCTTAACTACTTCTCTTCATAATTCTCTCATCAACTTTCCTCTGAAAGTTTTTTGCATGCATTTGATAAACTCTCCCCAAATGCTCTTGTTACTCGTTTTTCTTTCTCCAAACATTCTTGGAACAAATACATTACATAACAAGATTGATCTTCATGCACTTATTTCATTCCGTTACCAAATCACCGGTGATCCACCCACGCTTTATTCAACTGGAATTCAATCTCAAACTTCTGCCAATGGCAAGGTGCTGTCTGCAACAGTGGCTCAGCCAACATAGTCATTGCCTTGAACTTGTCCTCTACCGGCTTAAACGGTTCATCTCACCGCAGCTAACAATCTAACCTTTCCCAGAATCATCTCTGTGGCAATATCCTTGCAGAGCTTGAATTAGAACAGAGGTGCGTGCAGTATTGCATTATATACTACTTTCACATTGGATTATCTTCACAATTATAGTCTGGCACCTACAGTCCATTGCAATTTGAAGCCAGCGAATGCTTTTCTTGATGGAGGTATGATCATCTACGTAGGTGATTAAGGTTTAGCAAGATTTGTAAATGTGGATACAACCAAGGCATCGACAATGGGAAATCAAGGCAACAATAGGGTGTGGTGCATTCTCCATATATGATTCACTCACTCCTAATTCAAAACACAACAACAATTTTTAAGTTTGAACTTGTATGTGGTTTTGAAAACTGAAGCGCTTTTGATTTGTATTAATGCAGAGAATGGTACTGGTAGAAAAGTTTCCATTGAATGAGAGACATGTTTTGCCAAGGCCTTTCTCTATGCAGTTATGTCGAGATAGCTTCCCCTAACCGCATCATGGAAGTTGCGGAACAGTCTATACTGCCAGGTGAAGGCGAAGGAGAAGGTGAAGCAATGTTCCAATGGCATGACATGAACTACAAAATCTGATGAAATTATAAATAAATAAAAAATTCTGCTTTCTGTTTTCAGAGCTGGTCTTCTTTGCCCGAACCAGTCACCTAAAGAACGGATGGAGTTGGCAGATGTCATGAAACAAGTTATCGCAGACTGTATACTTCTTGAACATGACAGATCTAAAAATTTCAGAGATGTGAACAAGTCGATATAAGGATTTTTCTCATATTTTCAACAGGAGACTACTAGGAGTTCTTGAGCAATTCTACTACATTTTAGCCACTGAACAGAAACAGAAACCTTCTTTCTTCCAAGAAAACAGTAGTTCCCAAAACTACAGATACAATAATAAACACCTTCTTCACTCCACTCAATGAAACATCAGCCCTTCTTTCCTTCATTATATCTCGGAAAAGCGTTCCCAAAACTCCCAAAGTCCCGTCTTGAAACCTGGATCATATTGTAGAACCCTGTCTCGTGAAGAGAAAGAGATCAGGATCATTTTAGGTATATGCTTCCAAACACAAGCTGTGAATGTACAAGTAGTTTCAACAAAAAGGGCACCGTCTTTTGGTTTTATTGGGCTGTAATGCTAATGGGCCCTGATTTTAACTGTTAAACGGAGTCCAGAAATGTCACGAATTAAAACAGGTGTAACGTGTTATTTCCTTTGGCTGCTAGCTCTTTACTATTATCCACGCGGCTAAACAAAACCTCCGTATATAAAAATGAAATTTGCAAAATCCGGCTTGCTAAATGCTTGTGCTTAATAATTGCAAGCAACTACAATTGGGTTTACAATTACCTAAACTTACATATAGTGGATCTGTGTCGTAAAACAGGCTTTAATAGAATGTGCCTATCTCGAAGAAGCTGCAACAAAGCCTCGAACTTCCTTGCTGTCTTCTGTTTCATTTCTCACCAAACAAAAAACATAACAAAAACCAGATTCTTCGATTTCTTTGTTTTGCTTTCCTCAATCAGATAAACCTCCCAAAAATCGCTCTCTGAAATCAATCATGGCTCGGCTGTTTCTTCTGATCGCGGCTACCATATTTCTTGCCGCCTACCCCGCTGCACACGCTACCTCAGTCGACTATTGCAGTTAGTGCTCCTCTTCACTTACCATTGATCTGGTTGATTGTTTTCATTTAAATTTTAGTTAATCTCTATTGCTGTTGTTCTTTTGTTAATTAAAGGTTTGTAGAAATTCGATGTGATATTAGAGTCCTTTCTTTTTCCTGTTTTGGTGATCGGAAGATGGAGTTGATTGAAATGGTCTAAGCTGAGGCCTCATGTCAAAATTTCAAGTTCTCATACTATTTGAAGATTGTTGCGTAGATTAAAAATATATCTGCTTGTTTGGAGATTTGGGGTTTATTATGATTGATTAACTACTTGAAGTTGAAGTTGGTATTTTCATATACTTCAGTAATTTTCAAGTGTTTATCTTTGCTTCATCTCCAATTAATTAAAATCAAGAAGCACTTGTTCTTATATTGGATTTCGTTCTCTTGTAATTGAAATTCTGCAGAGAGGGGAGCGGAATACCCTATTAAGGTGAAGGCAGTTGATATCAATCCTGATCCAGTTCAGAGTGGCAGTCCTGCGAAGTTCAGCATCTCAGCAAGTACAGGTAATAGAGCGGTTTCGCTTTATGTGAATGAAGTACAACAATCTAGGTCAAATATCATCTTAAAAAGAAGGAACAAATTAGTCGAGGGGTCGCTTTCTTTCTAAAACGAAGGAATAATGCAAGTCTTCTGTAAGTTGAACTCTGTTAAGCGAGTATAACTAACAAATATAACTAGTGAACCGTGAATATTGTCTACTCATATGTTACTGAGATTAGGCTTCAAGTTAGGCATGCTCAAGGCAACTTTAAACATTGGTATAACTTTCAAAGTGGTTTAAGAATATCTTCAAAGAATCATCTGATCAGAGGTTGTAGGTTTTCATTCATTAAATCATGCACGTCACCTTTATTCATGTATATAGTGTTTAATGTTTTTTCAAGTGTGAGAAAGCAGTGTAATGAACTAATTGCAGGACAATTTGCTATTTCTCATATTTTATTGGCAAGCAGTTGAATCCTTATATAGAATTTCATCTTGGATAAAAATGATTACTTTATATCTCGAAGCCATATATTGTGCATTGCCATGTTACATTTTGATTCACAGTTTGTATAACGTTTTACTTTCTCTATGCAGATAGTGAAGTATCCAGCGGAAAGGTTGTGATTGATGTTAAGTATTTCTTTATCCATGTTCACCAGGAAACGTTTGAACTGTGCAAGGAGACACCTTGTCCTATTAGTAATGGTGATTTTGTGATGACCCATGAACAAACCTTACCAAGTTATACACCACCGGTGAGCTCCATTGATTTGTAGTCCTGAATCCTTAAAAGCAACGTCTTACTATTTTGCATACCTTTAGAATCTAGATGCACTGTGATAATGCACTGGTGCTTTTATATTTCCTAGAGGGTAAAATATCTTGAGGTGAGCATGTCAAAAATGTTTCGTAGGTGCTTCCAACTTATATGATTGTATTGCAAACCATGAGGGAAATCTTCAATAGTGGAGTTAAAGCAAGACATAAGAACAAATTGTTGTTACTACATTACTAGGCCTAGTTGTTATACGATTGGCACGGTCTACAACTGATTTTACATGTTGTTTCAACTCTGATATGCGCTGGTGTTTCAGTTGAGAAATTGCAAGACTTGCTGCCTCCTGCCCCTATTGAGCTCCTTATTTACATGCACAATCTTGTATTCAGTTTTTTTCTGTTTAAAGTCACATGAACTATTATTATACATGAAACAACTAGCTTACTTTCAGGATTTTATTGTGAGAGAAGTAGCTAGCTGATTTGTTGCTTTAACTGAGCTAACAAGATTTATCTCCTGCTTCCTTGTCAGGGTTCTTACACTCTCACAATGAAGATTCTTGGGGAAGATGGAAAGCAGCTTACATGCTTCTCCTTCGGTTTTAGTATTGGATTTGGATCTGGTATAGCTGAAATATAAAGTATCTTCTTAATTAGCATAATGTATTACCTCGCGTATCTGTTGTATGTTGCCCAACTTTATACGAAACTATGAAAATAACTACTTGCTCATGTTATTAACAAATCTAATTCTACTCGTTGTTTTAGTGGAGTAGTGAATCTCTGCCTTCTTCTGAACATCTTGCTGTATGCTTTCTAGTTGGAAGATATTGTGCTTGTTGAATTTGTAGTAGTCTTGGCTTGCGGTGCTCTTGTGCTCTACATACAGCTGGATGTAGGTTTTGATTAGGGCGTGTTTCAAATGTCCGTAACCGAGTTTCGTGAAAGTAAAAAGTAAGAAGTAGAGTGTTTTGAAAAATAAAGTGAAAGTGGAGTTTGGTATTTGTATTTCAATAGGTTTTGAAAGTGTGTTGAAAATTAAAAAATATAGTTGTATTGGAAAAGTGTGTAAATAAAAAGATTAAAATTGGAGTTCTGTATATAAAAATTGAGTTATGAATTTTTTGTGTAATTGAAATATATAAATCGTTCGAAATTTTAAATTTGACGAAAGAAAGTGAATTTACGTGCGTTTGAAATATGTCTTTAGGACTACCGGAAATTGAAGCATTGATCAATGCTTTGATAATTGGCAGGTGTTGAAATTATCTCTGATCAAGAAAGATCAAAAGCGAAGTAAATATTTATTACAAGTACACATGTTCATGTCTTTCATTTTAAAAGCTTTCTATATGGCAATACAATCTCCACCGTAACCGTTGCATCTACAAAAAAGTTAATAATACAACTTTATAGCCGTTAAGTACATACAACTCAGAAGTCCCCACAAATGGTCTGAGAAAAAAAAGGAGGCGAAAGAAAAAGCTCTAATCTTTCTCCACTGTCAGTTCTTTCTCTCAATTTCAATATATCTCAACAAAGAGTAGTGGGAACAAAAAGTGAGGAGAGAAAGAGAGAGATCGATGAAGGGAGTGAAGGGAAGAATTCTCAAGAAGCTGGTGTCAATCCCTCAGGTTGCGTATCTCACACAACCCCGAATTGTCTCAGATGAAAATTTCTCAGTTTCAAACTCCTTCAGGAAAATAGATCCGGAACCGAATGAGATCGATGTTTCTGATCTGTTGAGTGATGAAGAAGAAGATGATGAAAATAGCAGCACTGTGAGGAAGGGGACAATAACTTGTCATTCGATTGATAACAACAAGGAGAATATCAGACCGAAAATTTTGGATGCCGGAATAAAAATCGTCGATAGATCACCGGAGCTGAAATGGAATTCGAATTCTAAATCGTTCAGGAGACCTGATTTTAATTCATCAACTCTCTTCGACCCAGGTCTTCTTTGCGCATTCCGCCAAGCAGTAATGGAAGCTAGAAACCGTCATCAGCCCTCCGACGACGAAGACGAAAGTCCGCCGCAGAAAATTCTTAAAACCGAGGAAGTTCCCATCGACCCTTTGCTCGAATTTGAAGACCGATTCCCGCCCGGTGGTAATGAGTCTATAATTTTGTACACAACTAGTCTCCGTGGAATCCGAAAAACTTTCGAAGACTGCAGGAGTGTTAAATTATTGTTGAAAAACTTGAGAGTTTCGTTCCATGAGAGGGATGTATCTATGCACATGGAATTCAGAGACGAGTTATGGGGAGTTCTAGGCGGCAGAGCGATTCCGCCGAGGTTGTTTGTGAAGGGAAGATACATAGGTGGTGCTGATGAAGTGCTTGGGCTTCACGAGCAAAGACTGTTGTTGCCGTTAGTGATGGGAATGCCGGTGGATAATTCCGGCGGGGTTGAATGTGAAGGTTGTGGTGGCATTGGGTTTGTTGTCTGTAAAGATTGTAGCGGTAGTAGAAAGATCTATGATGATGATGGCGTTATTTTCCGTTGCTGCTGTTGTAATGAGAATGGTTTGGTTCTTTGTCCACTTTGCTGTTGACGCCAAGTAGTAGTGGAGAGAAGGTTTTGTGATCTCGTTAATTTATTGAACATTTTATTCATTGAATATATTTTGTAAGGATTGGTTGAAATGTATTGAGAAAATTGCTGTAATTGATGAAAGAGATCGGTACTGTAACTACGGCTTCTGTTAACATACAGGAGCAGATCAGCTAGCTGGATAGTCTTCAGATGAATTAGCTACCTTATCCCTCTAGGTAGCAGTAGTAAATCAACTAAAAGCAACATTGAAAAAGATTACAGTTTTAAACAGAAGCAACAACCACAAACGAGTAACCATAAGGTCCATAACAGAGCTCTAAGAAATTTCATAAGACAAGCAGCTGGTTCGTGGAGTAACACCACAGATACAATTGAGCAGAGTTTAAAGTTTACGTGTTAGAATGGATGGATATCAGAGTATGCTCTACCTATGATACAGCAATCACAATACACAGAAGACATGGGCATACAAGGATACACAGAAGTAATAGAGATTAAACATGCACATTAACAACTAGATGCCACCAGACCTATAAGATATAGACAGAGATGAAAATGTAAATGATACGTTCTCAGCAATTAACTGGAGCAGCTTCAGGCTTGAAGTGGCCGTCTGTGCCATTCATGGAGGGAACAGACTTTGGTGCTTCATCTTTCTTCTCCTCTTTGCCGCTGCCACTTGCGTTGACCGCATCCTCATCTTTAGCTTGTGAATCAACTTGGACATCTTTTGCTTTCAGATCAGCATCGTTCTTTTCTCCTTTCTCATTCTCAACCTTCACTTCGGTTTCAGGTTTTTCATTCTCAGTCTTCACTTCATTCTCGCTGGCAGTTGAATTATCCTTCACAGCTTCATCATTGATCATATTCTCTTCCTTGCTTTCCCCTTCAACACTATTATTCAGTTTATCTGAATATTGGTAAGCAGTTGCTGAAGGCTTTTCTTTGGCATCATCAGCACCCTCGGCCTCTTTCATCTCCACATCTGTAGCTTTGTCTTCAGAAACACCAGTACCATCCTCCTCAACGGGGACGCCATCTTCCCCATCACCTTCATCTTTTTTGGCTTTCCCTCTCTTCGAGCTGGACTTTCTTTCTCTCTTTTTCGGTGGCTCACTTTCAAGAGGTGCTGCTGCCTTTGCCTTTTCACTGATTCTTACTGATCGCCTTGGAGTATCGCCTGTTGACAAAACATATCAACAAAAGAAAACACAGAACATATAGAGAGGATGGTTCTCCATTGTACATGCTTTTAATTTCTTCTTGTCGTTGTTAAATTCAATTTCATTTCATTTTGCATGCTATTTCAATTTATAGGGGGCTAGCTATGAGGTGGTCTTCTACCAGTAGTCCAGTCAAAATCAGAAGAGGCTGGTCCACCAGGATGGTTCTTCAGATATTGATCAAGTTGCTTCTTGTTCTTTATTTCCTCACCAGTAGGAGCAATGAAAACTATCTCATTCTTCCATGGGCTTCCACCCTTCTTTGGAATGAACTGCAAAATTTACAAAACACTAACAAGCACTACAAATGAAAGTCTGAAAGAATCCATATATATGACAAGCATCAGACATTTAAAATACATCACTACTGCAGATAGAACTTCCCAACTAGAAGACAGATTATGTTAGTGGCTCCAGATATAAAAGCTTCATGTGAATCATTCTACAGCTATAAATCGCTAACTTACCATTAAATATAGAGATACACACATGAATACATGTGTCTTTCCGATTGCACAACTTGTTCATTCATCCTTTTATAGAAGGGATAGCACTAAAAACAAGAAACAACAAATGGCACTAAATGCACCATTAACACAGACACAAGAAAACAATCAGGGAGACCTCCAGCAAGCAAGGTACAGGTGCAGAAAAAACAGAACAGATTACCCTCAAACATCCTTGTAATAGCAAAACACAAGGTACATCCTAACCCTGCTTTTTCTATTTCCAAGTGTCTTAACGCTCTAACTAAAAGGTTAATCCCCACCCAACTAGCTCCCTGGGCAATTTCTACAGAAACCTAGAAACTGAGATAATTCCAGATAAAATTTTATAAAAATGTTCCACAAAAATTCTATATCAAATACGGTGTGTTTGGCAAAGCTTTCCAAAAAAGCTGCTTTTCAATTTTCAGTTCACGTTTTTCAATACATCTTTTATAAATATTTAGAGAATTTATTGAAAAATTTTGAAAGTATAGAAAAATTCTACGTAATAAAATTTTTTTATTGCGTTTTTTTAGATAAAAAAAGGTAGAACTCGTTTTTTAAAAAGAACAAAAATATCCTTCTTTCCAGAAAAACTTCATTTCAAAAGCACTCCTAAACGCGCCCATAATACATCCAATTAAATAAACAGATCCACCACATAATACGGTTACAAGTTAAACGGAGAGAATTATATTGTTAAATAATTTGTTGCTATTGAGGCTCCCCAACCTTTATCGTTCTGGTTCTAATTATAAACAAAAGAATTGAAACTTAAGATGCTCCTTGAACAAATTGATTACTTGACCAGCAAACCATCAAATCAACTAAACTCATTTCAACAAATTATCTAGTTTCTCCCGTGTTCCTTAGAAATTAGGAACGACACAACTTGCCTCTAATTCTACATAATATTCAGTAATGCATTCGTGCAGTAACTACTCTGTTCGAAGCACTTAACCCCCCTTGGATTAAATTCAAAGCTTCAACACATGATTTTCTAAACTTCTTTTCGACCGTAATTCAAGGTTGGACTTCCTGGACAAATATTCATGCTTTTTGATGGTCCTTCAAAACATGATTTTCTAATCTTCTCTTCGACTGTAATTCAAGGTTGGACTTCCTGGACAAATATTCATGCTTTTTGATGGTCCTTTTCGTTTTTACATAAGAAAGTTAGAACCCACCACTTCATGAATATTGCACTTCAAATTAAGAAGAAACCACGAGTATTCAAATTCTTATGAACCAACTTCATCAGGTACACGGCACTGTAACTAAGCACTTCATACTCTCAACTTTCAAGATTCAGCAAGACAGGGATTCAATTTGATTTTGCAATTTCACATACCCAAGAAACACTTATTGTGACCAAGCAATGATTTCATCCAGACATGGTCACCGCAATCAAACTCAACATCACTCAATCCCAATACCAAATTCAATGAAACAGAGACTCGGTAGACACTCAGCACCCACTAGAAACTCGTGTTTACATAACACTCTCAAAATACATCAACGAAGCATCTAGCATCAAGGATTCCAACTCTCTAACACTTAATCGACCATTCATCAATTTAAAAAGCAGAGAATCTCCGATACCTACCACCGAATCCAACTAAAGCACACTTTAACGATCAAAAGTTTTGAAATTTAACCCTAAAAATCCACCAACGCACTGGCAACCACAACCAACCAGCTAATATCCAGCTCAAAAACCATAATTCAACCACGTATTTCAGAAATTCAAAAGGACGCAGCAAAATTTGACGCCCTATAACAAGTAACTAAAAGAAAAACAATCAAAACCTTCTTCGTCCAACCGTTGGGAGCAGGGAGCTCAACCGTGACAACTTCCTGATCTCCTGCAGCCTTTCCCACCGGAGTATCACCGGCAGCGACCTCTTTTCCGGCATCCGAAACCATTTTTCCTATCGAAGCTTTTTCGAATTTTCAGAGTGTCCCTCCTCTCCCTCTCGTCTACGCGAAATTCGGGTAAATGGTGAACTGGCGGTTTGGTCGTTAAGAAGAGCAACGGATTTATAAGGAATCCAAAACCCGAATGCAATTTTCGGACTCGCGTCCGCTGTTAGTTTGACCCCATTCAATCACATGCCGGTTATTATAAAAAACCATTTCACCAAACACCTTTATCATCCAATAAAAACACGTCCGGTCATTTATAATTGTGTATATTTTACACGAGAGCAACTGTGATTGGTGTAAGCGATGAGTAATATTCGGATAGAACATGCGATCAATATATTAAATCAGGAGAGGTCTAGTTCAAGTGGACACGTGGAGTAATTTCAGTTCGAGCACGAAGATAAGGCAGTTAAGATTTCTTTTGCAGTGAAGGACAACAACACACATATATAATAACGAAGTTTCCGTTCGAACGGGCTAATTGGGCTGATGGAAAGGCCCAGTTTGGAAGTGGATATACTAAATATATATCTTTCGTCTTAATGCTTACTATTATAATGCATCAATAGATATGCTAACGTCTGAAGATGTACGAGATATTTCAAATTGCTAGCTTTTCATAAGAAGAAATATTATAAAAAAATTATTTAAAAATATAAAATAAAAAGTTATAATAAAAAAGAGTTGAAGATTTGAGACAACTCTAACCGCATTGCTGTTGAATTACTAGGAGTTAATTCTCCGCTTTCATTCTCTTTTTACGTGCGATCTTTTAGCGCCTTGAGATCTCGCCGAAGGCATTTTGATATGCTACAGCTATAGATGCAAGAAACAACAACGAAAACAATGTAAAAGTAAATTAAAAACTGAAGAAGAAAAAAAGAGTTATTTCTTTGATTGATAATGAGAATAGATAGCGTTTTAAGAGATTCCTGTTAAGACTAAATCTCTCAACTCAACTAGAATTTTTAACTACTTGAATTCTTATCAGATTGATAGATCGCCTTATTAGGCTTAATAAGCAGTTAATCATTCGTTTCCATTCCATTCAAAAACAACTTCATCCTTAATTAACTACTTTTAAAAGAAAATTTATTTCTAATTCATTTTTAAATTTATGTAAACACAAACATTAAATTTGAAATTTACAATAAATAATTTATTTTGAATATTATAATAAATAATTTATTTTAAAAATTCAATTTTGAAAAATTAGTTCATCTTAAAAGAAACACGTCCAAAATAGAAGTCAACCAAACCACCAAAATATATTTTTAGAGAAAAATGGCAAATATGATAGGATAACCGACGTGAGTTGAGATGCTTACTTGATGTGGTGCAAAAAACTATCAGGTATTCAATTGAACTAATCAATTTCAATGAAGTTGACCAATGTGTAGCTCACTCATCAATACAAAGCGTGAACTGTCAACACTAGGTTCAAACAAAATGTCAATATAAGAATTCGTGTTCGCTTTTCCTCATACCATCTTCGACCACCTTGTTTCAATCGAACTCTCCATTATGAAATTTTTCATAAAAGTGCAAATTTGAAAGCAAAAGATAGATAATCACAATAACCGTGTGACTTTCCAAACATCTCCGAAGCCCTTGTGAACACATGTATATATTTGGTAAAGCAACCAACTTGTTATAGTAGGCAATGTTTGAATGCCATTAATAAAGTATCCTGGAAAGCTCTTCAAACCTGTTATTGTTGGAAGCATAACTTTCTTCCACCAGATTCAAACCTGTTAATCTTTTTTCTTAATATCAGTGGAACTACAGTCTGCTGGGTAGGTGAAACAGACATTGAATTTCATCCAAGGCATACCTTTTAGTTCTTCTTCCAGGAAGAATTGTTAGGACAAGAACGATATTTATCTCTTTATCTTTGCAAGACCTAACCAATGACCAGAAATTGGTGTTGAATGCAGAACAGGCTCCAGAAATTGCTGTCATTTCATGATCACCTGTCAGAATTTGCCTGCACGTGAAAGGGTTTGTCCTCCTCGTGAAGCGAACTAATGTCGCTAGAGGTGATCATACGAAGGAAGCCAATGCCAGAGCTATTGTTCCTCGTTCATAATTTGCCAACTGGACTGCCAAGGAATCAACCCATTTAGAACCAAAATAAAAGGAAACATCAATCTTATTATCCACATATACCAGGCTTACCAGCACATCACTAGAGCTGGCGATATGCGTTAACAAATTGAATTTGTATCGAATCAAAATTATTTAATTATTATCTAACTATATATTTATATAAATCAAAATTATTAATATTAAATTTATTTAATAATTCAAATTTAAATCAATATATTTAATAATTAAAATTATTAAAATTAAAATTATGAATTAATTAATAATAATAATATGTAAAAATTATTAGTCAACAAATGTTTAAATACATTAACTTTGATAAAATTTATAAATTAAAAAATTAATTACTTAAAAATTAATTATTATATATTATATATAAATAATTATATATTTAAATATATTAATTCAGATCAGCTGAATTCATTTAATTAACCAAGTTTATTTCGCATTGACTCCAAACTTACTCGAATCCGTCTAAATCATATATAAATGAGTTAGTTATAAATTGGATTCTCAATCGCTACCTCTCCAGATCATCAAATAAGATAATAATATTGAACGCACAAGAAAAAAATGCAAGAACCAGATGAGAAAAGACTTAACATTTCTGTACGGAAGATATTGGTCTTCTCTTATTGGAAACATTGCATAAACTCAGCACCTTGGTAGAGCAAGATGCACCAGTACTTAGGCTACCTTGCCTTTCAGCCATCATCAGGAATTAACACTGGTTACCAATTATGCAAAACACAAAAATAAATCAAGCAAACAAATGGCCCCTCATTAGATACATCAGAAAGCGCAAAACATTCTATGCGACTTCCATTTGCAGGTTCACATTAGGTGTTAGTGAAAAAGCTGCAGTAGCTGGTGGCTCTGTCGGCCATGAAAATCCAGCGACTGCCTCTTTTGATGGGAAGAACGGTGTCAGCTCCAGAGACGACTCTGTATAGTGGAACTCAATCTGGAGGCGGTGATGAAGTGGCGTGGAGGCCACCAAACCCTTCTTAATATCAGCCTGCAACTCTCTAATAGGAATTGCTGCCAGGAAGCTTTTGATGTACTCTTTGCACGCCTCCTTTCCGCTGCAAATACTTTCCTCCTCATCAGTGTTGCCACAGTCAGTACTACAGTTGTTATCATGTTTCCCTGCTGTAGAATCTTCTTCTACTTTGTTCTGTTGAGTCTGCTGACTACCAGATCCAGCTGCCTCAGACGAAAACTGTTTCACCTCCCCACGAACTCCACAAATTGATGTGCTAGCATCAAACTTCAAGATGTAAGCTTCGTTGCAGCCTTCATAAAGCCTCTCCCCAAGAGTGTCGATAATGTAGTAAGCACCAGCTTCAACCTTTAGGAGAAAGAAATGATCATTCCAACTCACAATATAGAGCTGATGTGCACCATCAGCATGACTGTCAGATGCACCTTGGCTGATCTCTTCCCAAATGCTGTCAAAAGACATTGCATCATGAAGGAACTCGAAGCCACTAACATCGTCAGTTCCCTCGGGGTGGAAAAACCCAATAAATGATTTCCCAGGATGGACAGAGAGGGGTCGAATCTTTGCCTCCAAAACTGTATCCAGGTCAAAGTGCTTATCAGGAAAATGCTGACGGTATGTCTCATTCTCACAAAGATTCCTCCACTCCAGGGATCCCTCTCGGATCAGACTATCTAACTGAGATTTGATAGGCATCACGCCAGGGTTTTTCTGGAACCAGTCAGCAATCACTGCCACAAGCGCTGTGCATGCACTCTCACCAGCAGCTCGCTCACTTCTCTGGTCGATTGAAGCAAAGAAGACCTGTGTGCGGAGTTTCATGTGGCCATCACGACTGACCACCTCCTTTGTTTCCCAGATGCCAACAGCAAAATTGTCATCTCCAAAGTCAGATATGGATGAACAAGTTGCTGTTGAGCCATCTTCCACTTGACGTCTCTGCAAAATATTTAAGGAAAAGAAACCACTTTAACAATTATGGGGAAAATGAACATTATACCAACTCTGCTTTTATGAGCGTTTACCTAGCCATCAAACATCATTCAACAAACGAACAAGATAAGCAAGTAAAGACAATAACAGCTATAGATCCATACCCCAAGTGGGAGAGACTCATCAGAGGAGCTCAGCTGCCGACGATCAAAATCAATGTCATCCCCACCCTCCTCTCCATTATCTTTCTTCAAGAGAGGCTCCCCCTTGGCTTTTGGAGATTTAAAACTCATTTTCCTCCTTTTCCATGGAAGAATGCTACGTTTTGGGTTCTGAAGCACAAATTGCTCAGGTAAAGAAGAAGGCATTTCCACATGCGAGCAACCAACATCAGATCTTCGGTGGCTGTAGTAGATCCAGTCTTCATAGTCTCCATTTATCTTCATATCAGAACAAATTGAGCCACCAAGGAAGTTGGCTGATGCCAAAGTACCATAGCTGAAGGACTTCCTAAAACTGTTATCCTCCTTGTGGTGTTCTCCATCAGCTTCCTCAAGGTCATAATCGAGGGAGTCTGAGTCATATGGGTACGCATCCACATCCTCGCTTTGAGCAGAGCATCTCCCTTCACTACCCTCATCATCTCTGGTTGTCTTTTTTGATTTTCGAGTTGAGACAAAATCAGTAATCAGCTTAACCTTCATCAGACCAGCTTTAAGAGCAGAAAGCTCTTCCCTCTTCATAGCAGACATCTCATCTTTCTCAGAGGATGGGGTAATGCCAGGTGTCGGGGACAGAGTAATGGGAATCATACACCTTTGCACTGTCTCTGATGTATCCTGAGAAGCTCTTAGCTCCATTAAGGTAAGACTCAACTGCAGTGCAGATCATCACATGTCACGACTCCAAACAAAATATTGCAGAACAAACTTACAAGATAAAAGTTGGACAGTGGACATCTAATGGAACTAAATCTATTATAACTTGCCTAAGGAGAAGCTTACTTAGCCATGTAAATATGCGTCTCTTTATGTCCAATAAATCAGTGCGCCATGCAATCCTCTTATAGAATCAGATCTAGAATATTGAACTTTTAGATACTAAAGCTGAATCAATTCTTCTGCAGCTAGCCTCATCAGTAACATATTGAGCTATATTGACGTTGTTACTTGCCGTATCGATTAATTAGTCATAAGTGAGATCAAAGGAGAGAAGTACATGTAGTGATGGATGAAGTTCAACAGAACTGCCTGAGTTCAGAAGTGGGAGATTGAGTTCAACTTCTTCTCCAGCGCTTGAAGTGAATTCTGCCAAATTCAAGGATGCTGTTCCAATAAGAGAGTCCTTAATCTTCGGCCCTTGGTTAATATCCTACAACAAAATTAACCTACAATAAGAAACTATTTGACGGCGAAGAATAATTTCACTTGACATTCAGATGTATATATCTACAACCAGAGTCTTCTTAAAATAACCCGGTTGAAGTTCGAATTACCATAATAGATGGATACCTCTAGCAAGGAAGAGCTGGGGTACAGACTGAGCTAATAAAATAAATATCATATACTGATAAAGGAATTTCAAAGAACAAGTGAAGGTATTAGAGGAAAGAAAACTAAAGTAGCCATTTAGGACACCAAGCAACAAGCTCACACAGAAACCAACCGATCTATTAAGTAAGTTTAAAAAGCTGAAAGAGAGAGTCATTGATAGGATGGAATCATAGAAAATGGTAAGTATTGAATACTTCTTGCACGTTATTAAAGTTGTCTTCCCTTTTGTTTAACATGATCTCCTAACCTTGTTATCCGAAATAGCACAAATTGATAACAATCAAAATCCAAGCAATCCAAATTTTCAGTTCAGCAACAGAAGCACAAGATTCAAAGAGCATTATTCTCTGTCAAAAAATAATGCTGACACTAGGATAGCATTTACTCAAACAAAATCCCTAAACTTACCTACAAAACCTAACATAAGCTCCCAATTCCACAAATTACATTCCAGCAGGTAATTCAAATGGAAGCAGTCTAAACAAGAAAAAAAGGATGCTACTTTGATGCAATCTGACCAAGAGACAACAGCACCAAACAAAGTGCACTTACATGAAGAAAGTGAATTACCACAAAAACAACACCATAAAGCAATTAAAACACCCAACACGCAACTACTATCCAGTGAAAGAAAACAAAACAAGAGAGAAGAGAAAAAGTATAGAAGCAAAAGAATATATACATGGGGAAACACATCTACGTGAAAGCACAACAACCTAATAAAGACCCAAACAAATGAAACTAAAAAGGAAGTACCCCCAAACAAAAGAAGTTCCTTAAGGAAATCATAATTTTTAAAAAAAAATTGACCAAGCAACTTACACAGAAGAGCTAGAGCCTACTGAACGAAGAAAGACCTGAACCACAGTTTCAAACCATAGAAACAAGAAATCCCATTCAATCACAACAGATCAGTGAAACACAAAACAAAATAAGAAAAATAGATTAAACTACACCTTCAAAAAACAGATAAAAATTAATCAAACACAAGTTAGATAGCTAGTCAGGAGTGCGAAGCTGAACTCCAAACCACGATCGAACATGAAACAAGTAAAATCAGCCAGAAAACCTTCAAATTAACATTTAGAGATAAGAGTAATTACATTGACATTAAAAACAGAGAAGGTGATCTCCCATGAATGAAACGAGTTATCCTTGTTAGGCATGAGGCTAACCGAACTCTCGAACTCTTCGTTCCACTGGACTTCCCCTCCATTCTCTTCCCTCACTTTCTCCTCTCTCGTTCTGTTCCGCTTCACCCTCGACCGTCGCAGCGCACCCAGCGCCGTCGTCCTTGATCCTTTCCACTGAATCTCCACGGTTGCAGCTGAAGCCATCTCCGTCGAAGCGGTTCCAACAAGTGCCGCCGCCCGCTTCACCACCAGCCGGACTTTAAACTTTCGCGACGGCCCTGACCGCCACCTCATCATCGTCACCACCAATCAAATCAACCGATTTGAAAAACAACAATTCCAGTATCTAATCGAGAATTCCTCTGAGAAATTCAACAATCTGAGTTAGAAAATCAAAAGATTTGGTAGAGAAAGAGTTATTGTTAACGTAATGGTTGTCCGTTGGGAGAGAAAAGAAAAACTTATAAAAACGAAAAATATTTGGTGGGCAATTATAAATGAAAGTAACTTGGGCGGTTTGTTTTTAGGTTTTTCTTTTTACTTGTTTTTTTTGTTTTAATAGATCTCCGAGAGGCCGGCCGGCTCCTATCCTGTTATCAAGGTTCTAAGTTTAATAGAATAAACATCAGGAGGTAAAATATAAATATAAACCCAAGGGTGTTAATGAAAATGTGGTTGTACTCTTGTACTTGTACTACTTATCGCTTATGTAACTTGTGAGAAATACATGTTATAATTCTATTAATATAAATCTTATTAAACTCTTAATTTTAGTCGCAGTCGTTGGAGCTCTAATAATTTCAAACTTGAAATCATTGATTTAGGCTTTTAGTATGTTATACGTTTTATGGTCTGATGATTGAAGGAGAAAGAGACAACGTTGGTGATGAAAAAGATACGTATTCATGATATTATTGAATAATTCTATATATTACTAAAAAAATTTTGGGAAATTCATAATAAAATGCAAACAGAGAATTTGAGCCTTACTTCTGCAAATGTATTTTTGTAAAGTGAGTCCACTTATTAAAAACATTCGTAAAAAACTAACAATGGCTAAACATCTTTCCCGAAAACAGACCCCTTAAACTGTATTAGCTAAATCAAGTTAGAGTGCTGTTAACTTGCAAAACCGGTCGACTTAACTTTTTAAAACTCATGCAGCTGTCTTGTATTTATACGCTTTGACTTTGAGTTTTATTTATATCATTTTCTAGTTGTGAGCTAGTCATACGTTTACATTTTCATAAATTTATAAATAATCAAGGTCTAATTTGCAAAACACACACTAGCATCATAAGTTCATAACGGGGCCATTTTTAAAATAAACCCTTTGAGATTGAGAAAATATATTCAACTGCTCCCTCAAATATATGGATTAACTTAAGGATAACAACCTTCTAAAACCGCGGGATTAAACAGTTAAAATAGGGATAACTACTTAAACATGTACAATTATGCCCTTAACAGTTATGCTAATATTAGAGAAGCGACAACCTGGCAAGGAAGGGGACATTTCGGGAATCCCACATGAACTTTTGTTATTAATTTCCTAGAAAAGCGAATCTGATTGTTAGAAAATTATAGCCGTTAGATTTAATCGCACGGATGAGAGTTAACCTGAGGTAGTTATGTACGTGGTGGCTGGATTTGGATAGCGACAAATGTGGTGGGTGTTTTTTAAGGAAATGGATTTTCTGTGAATTTAAACAAAAAATAAATCATAATGTTTTGCATTGCAGCATATCCTCAATGGTTCATAGAAAGTTAATTTCAATTGCATACATGAATATTCATTTAAAATTTGTTTCTAATTGCAAATATAATCCTACTATATTACGTGAACTAGAAAGATTTGATATATTCTTTACAAATATATCCTACGATATTATATGAAAAAGAATGATTTGATATTCTTTTCATTTTCTTTTTCTAAAGGAGAATAAAATGTTTAAAACATGTAAACTTGTCATTGATGTTCTTTGCATTTTGTTTTTCGAACAGAGAATAAATGAAAGTAATTGGTATCTATAATTATGAATTATGGTATTTACAATATGATTTGGCATATATAATTATAAATTGAGTAATGTTTAGAAATTATAAGCTTGTGTATTGTATTTTTAATTCCAGTAAAAGTTTTTGTAATAGAGATGTGTGATCGATTAAAATAAGTATCATTTAATAAAAAATATCTATTAAATATTTGATTTGGTGAAAAAGAATTTTAATAGAGTGTGCTAACAACTAATAGGAAAAAGTTTTTATAGAACAACTAACCCAAATTCTAAATAAAATTATTTACTCATTATTTTTATTTTCCTCATTAAGGAACAAAATTATTAAATATAGCTACAAGAATACAGGCTGCATTTGGCAAAGCATTTCAAAAAAATAATTTTTTTGATTTTTAATTTATAATTTTAATATTTTTAAAATATATAAAAATTTTATTTAAAAATTATTTAAAATTTTATAAAATAAAATTTTTTATTATTTATTTTTATTATTTTTTAAATAAAAAATATTTTAAAATAAATATAAAATATTTTTTATTTTAAAAATACTATCAAACGTTCCCTAGACACCTAAAAGTGACCATAACCTGCAATTGCCAACCTTTAAGGTATATCCAATGTCCCCAATCCCAACTCAAAGAGCAATTTGAATTCATTTGTAGCAAATTTCCTAGCAACCTCGTTACCGTGTTGCCAAATGTTGAAGGGAATACACCCTCTCTTTCTTAAAACAGGTCAAGGAAAATGCCAACCATCCAAAGAAATTGCATTGTATTACTGAAATATTCGTACGTAATTATAAAATAAAGTTTTTTTCTAAATAAAAATAATTTAAACTTTTTTTAAAAATAAATTTAATAACGTCTCCGGCATTACAAATTGTTATTGCAAGGCACAAGAAAACTCCCTTACCAACTGGACAATTTCCACTACAACAACAATGAACGCAATGATTATTCATGACTACGCAAAGCAAAATGCCATCATGATTCATTTTCGTATGCAAACTTTTTTTATTCACTCCACAAACCAAACACTCACAAAAGTTCTTTTTTTTTTTGTTTTAGTTGTAAACCTGAAACTCAAAAACAGGAAAAAAAAAAAAAGAAAAAAAAGAAACTGGTGTTTGTGGTGGGTGCTGAACATGAGAATCTGTGTTTTTTTGAGTGTAGAAAATCTCAACGGAGTGCGCGTGCGGGCGTTGACGAGCGCGGGCATTTTGATTTGAAGGTCTCAGCTAAAGCAATTGGAGCGTGGCCGCAGATATAATTGACCTTTTTCAGACTGTTTTTCTATTTGTTTTTGTTTTTTAAGTTTCGAAAACGTTGGGATTTTTCACTGTTTAGAGCATGTTATCTATTATTAAATATTGTTTTAAATTAAAATTTTATTTTTAATTTATTTTAAATAAAAAATATAAAAATAAATTTAATTTTTTTAAAGAATTATTTTTAGACTCAATCTTAATATAAAATAAATATAATGATTTATTATTTATTAAACCAATTTTCAAACTCTAAATTTATTTTTGACAAACTTATTTAAAAAAATGAATTCAATACTAGATAAAATAAAACTTTTCTATAATAGAAAATACTTTTATTTTTTTATCTCTAAAAAATAAAAATAATATGTAATAATAAAATTTTATTACATAGAATTTTTTTACACTTTCTAAATTTTTAAATAAAATTTTTAAATATTTATAAAATATATATTAAAAAATATATAATTAAAATTAAAAAATTATTTTTTTGAAAAACTGAACTAAACAATCCTAAAATTTGACGACCTAACCGATCAAATTTTACAGACTTTTGTTTTTGCTTTTCAGGGATTGTTTTCATATTTTTCAAAGGACTAGTTCATCCAAAAAAAAAAATTTTGTTTTTAAAATAAATTTGTTATAGTATATAACTTTTTCAAATTTTAAAAATATAGATAAATCATACCTTATAAAATTTATGTACGTATTTTTTTATTATTCAAAAAAATAAACTCACTTATGAGTAATTTTAAGTTTTTTTTTCAAAATAAGTTTTTTGAAGCACTTCAAAATGAAACTTTTGATTTGAACTCGCTAGTACGATATGTTCATAAAGGAAATCTATGCAAATTAGCTAATGAGTCTTAATAATTATTCGTTATGATTTAATTATTTCTTAACGATCCTTTTCTAGAATTAGTCAAATCAAAGCAAACATTGTCAACATGAAAGAAATTAAAGCCTGCATGCCCTACAACGACACTGCTGCATTTATAAAAAAATTGCTATGTTTGAAATTGCTTATATAAAGTTTTCTAAAATAAAAAATATTTTATTTTTGTATTTTTAAAAAATAAAAAAAAATTCATTACGTAAAATTTTTTTATATATTTTAAATTTTTAAATAAATTTTCTAAATATTTATAAAATATAAAAATTGAAAAAAAATTAAAAAAATTTAGTTAAAAAAATGGAATGCCAAACACACCTCTAGCTAGTTGCTTATATATTAATCTTATTGATTAGTCAAATACCCACAAAGCTTATGTACATGCAGAATAAACGTACTACATTTTTATTGTTTCTTTTGTCAAACTAACACAAAGATGGAGACATTTGGAGCATGTTTAGAGAGCTTTTTTCACTCCGTTTTTTATTTTATATTTTTTAATAATATTTCTAAAATTTTTTATAAAATTTTTTTAAAAAAATTTAATAGTACGAAAAAATTTTAAGTCATAAAATTTTTTTAAAATAAAAATAATAAAATTTATTATTTAAAAATTTCTAAAAAACTTTTTTTCAATAAATATTTCCAAACATCTTTTTACTTGCCTGCAAAATCTCTCATTTTGGTTCTTTCATGAATGAGCTGGAGACTGCAAACCAAAATTAAAGTTTCTCTAAAAATCATACACTGAAAATGTTTAATCAAATTCCATCAGTTAGTTTCATAAACACACAAAAACAGAATTAGACAAGAAGATTTTGGTCTTTTTTTTTTTTGGACGGAGCCGGCAGAACAAAAAATAAATGACAGGAATACAACTTTAATGATTTATAAAAGAAAACTGATTATATTCAGAAAACAACATAATGTAGAGTAGCTATTTTATAATATGTAATCACTAGCATAAGACGGTGGCTTTATTCTGAGATTGCGATAATTAACTAATAAGTAATTTCATAATTTCTTGTTTGAGTTTTACTTCCTCTGTTGCTGTCCATTTAATCATCTTATTTTCATTATAAACTTGTTTTTTTATATAACCTTTTGCTTGTGGATTTAATTAATTGATCATGCTGATCTAATCAGTTCGCAAAAAGTCTCATTAGAATTTAGAATAAAAAAGATGACAAGCTTGGCGTGCATGTCTATAGACAAATAAAAAAAATTTTAAATAAAAATATTTAATCTATTTTTTAAAATAAGTTTTGTTAATATTAAAAATAATTAGTAATAAATATTATAAAATTTATTAAAATATATAAAATTAAAATTAAAATAAATAAAATGCGAAAGCACCGCCAAACTTTGATAAAACATTAGTTTATGAGGGCATTTAGAATTGCTTATAAAATAAAATTTTTTTGAAATATAAAATATTTTTATTTTTTATTTTTAAAAAATAATAAAAATATGTAATAAAAAAATTTTTAGAATTTTTTTATACTTTCTAAATTTTTAAATAAATTTTCTAAATACTTATAAAATATATATTAAAAAATATAAAATTAAAAAAATTAAAAAGGAGCGTTTAGAAAAACAATTCTAAATGCCCCCTATATTCTATGAGGAGTGTTTTTGTTTGATTTTAATTTTGATTTTGATTTTGAGTGGAGATGATGAAGAGCAAAAACACACCATAAAACCAAAGTTGGATTTTTTTCCAAATATTAGAAGGATCTCAAGCTGAAGAACAATTATTATATACCTGCAGAGAAGATCCATGATTCCAGACATTGCAGCAAAAAGCAAAAGCAGCTCTGCTACTTATTAGCCACAAAAACACAAATAAAGCAGCTGTTCTTCCTTTACAGTTGGAAACTGAACCACCACCACTTACTGCTACTAAGATTTGCACTTGCTAAGTTCATGTCTAATTAATAGTTACATGCTCTTAGTTTCTAGTTATTCTAGAAGATCATTATTCAAAGAAATATGAGATTTGAAAGTGTAATGTTCTTCTTTATTAATTTAGTAGGTCCAATTTGGGCCAAATTTATGATACCATATAGTCTAAGGTATAAATAAAGCCCAATTCATTTGTATATCCATTTCTGTAAATGGGCTGGGACAAGCTTAGTTTCTCTGTTTTGACTGATTAGAGATGCTGTTTGGTTGTTTATAATTTTTTTTCATTCTATTTATTATATTATATATTTTAATAAAATTAAAAAATTTTAAGAAATAAAAATTTCAAAGTCATAATATTTTTATTATTATTATAGTTATATTTTGAAATAAAAATATAAATTATTTTTTTAAAAGAGAAGGGATAGGTGCACTCTAATCTTTATGCACACTATAACGCACTCTACGACCGTTTGTGGCGATAGAGACCTTCAAATTAATCTCTCCGTTAGATATACGAGTCGTTAACACATTTGTAAAATTTCATCTCGATCGGATTACGAATAGACCTCTATCCGATAATTTAATCAAAATGATACAAATAGTAAAAGTTAACAATATATATATATATATATCTTTTTTTTAGTCATTTTGATCAAGTGGCCGAATGGAGGTCGATTTGTATTCCGATTCACATGAAATTTTGTAAGCATGTTAATGATTCGTAATTCTTCATATCTTACGATAGAGATTAAATTTGAAGGTCTTCAAGGCTACAAATAGCAGTAGAATGCGTTGGAATATGCATAAAAATTGGAGTGCTTCTATCCGTACTTTTTTTAAATTTTAAAAAATCTAATGAAAATTTCTTTTATTCAGCAACTCTAAACGAGCCCTCACCGCACCTCTGATTCACGCATTGAAGTTCTTGAACATGGTGTCGAAGTTGGTATGGAAGAGCTTTCAATAATGTTGGTCATCATCAATGAGCAATGGCGATGACTGCGACACTACAACACCACAAGGACAATCTTCTCGCTACGTCCCTTGCATTGCTTTAGCTCTTTAGAAGGATAGCAGCAGCAGTAGTAGTAGTCAGTCTTCCTTGATCTCTCCATGGTGAAAAATCATGCTACGTATGCTCCGTTCCTGCCATTTGCTCTCAAGTCTTCCAGTCAATTTTAATGGAAATGGCAATCCTAGGTTGACTCGAAGAGAAGGAACACAATTCCATGACTCGTAATCATTTTGTAAATGGCTTAAGCGAAAACAAGATACGAACAGTTGCAGAAGGTCATCTGTGAGTGATTGGGTGTATTGTGTATATGAATAAGTACATACGTAACTATATATATTAGTATATATATAGAGGGGGACCAAGCTAATCAATATATCATCAAAAAGGGTTTGATTCGTTCAAGGAAGAAGACAAAGAATATGATGATGAATGAATGAACGAACGAAGATTCATGGATGAAAAAGGTTTGTATTGATTTTGAAAGTTAGGGAAGAAATTAATGAAAAAGGAAACTGAAAAATGAAAATGATTGATCTACCTTACCTTCAAATGAAAGGGATAATGCATGAATTTATCCTTAAAGTGTATTATTTATAATTCACTTTTTTTATTAAAAGAATTACTTTCACCTTACTTTGGTATATAAAAAAATATAAAAAGATCACTTTTTTGCTCATATTTTTCTATAAAAAAATAAAATTTATTTTTCGCTACACTTTTATAATAATTTATTTTAAATCTAAAAGAACAATCTTTTATCTAACTATTCGCTCACAACTTCCATTTATTATTTTTTTTCATACAAATGATTTTTACGTACCAATCTATTTATAAAGCTCTTGCTTTTTTAATTCTTCACTAATTTGAAAACTTTTGAAAAAAAAAAAAAAGAAAAAAGAAAAACTCTGATTGTGCCTGAAATTGAGACAACACAATCAATATTAACTGATGTATCACATGTAACGTTGTGACGTGCCCGACAAGTGCAAGACAAATAAAGTGATAATTACTTTTATCTGTTGACCTTTTATTTTCCTATTTCGGAATAAAAGCTATACGTTATTTTCTTTACAAAAATCTTTGTCCTTTTTTAGCATTGTGGCTATAGTTGCAAAATTCAAATTCTATAACTCCACCGAGGGAAACATAAACTACTTAATACAGAAAATTTGTACTAGTAAAAAATAAAACAAACACATATATATATATATATATATATATAATATTAAAGTTTTACGGTATAAAAATATTTACTATTAGATATAAAAATTATAAATAATATTTTAACTCAATCAATATATAAATTATTTTTTACTTGATTTTTTTATCAAAATAATAGAAAAAATATATATTTTTAATTATTGATTTTATTATTTTAATTAAAAGTTGGACAAATATTATGTTATAAATTTATTGAGCTGAAATTTATCAAAATATTTTTAATTTATAATTTTTTATATTAAAATAAAAATTAAATTTGAAATTTTCTATAGATAAGATCATGCTGATGTGCACCTACTGCTGCTGCTTAATGAGTTATCAACCTTTCATTAATGAAAAAGTGAAAGCTTGTGTGTCTGTAGTAAGGCAGAAGTTTTCTGAAAATCTACTGCTCCTTGATTTCAGTGCATTTTTGTCCTGCAGACAAAAGTTTTCTGAAATCTGATTTTTCATGGAAATGAAAAACATGCTTGCTTGCTAACTTCCAGTGAAACACAGTAGTACTAAAAATAAAAAACACAGTAGTAAATTCTATATTTTATTTAAAAAAATAAATAATTAATAATAATATTCATAATGTATAATTTATATTCATAATGAATATTATACAAAATCTGTGAAACTATAGACTGACACACTTGAATAACTAGAATTGATCTTGTCTAGCTACCTAATTAAAACTATTATTCTTCTTCCCCAAATCCTAATGTATCAATGAATGCACTAGTTTCTAAAATTTAAAAAAAATGTAGGATTAAAAAACATCCGGTCGACATGACACTAGGTTGAAGCTCGATCGCCTAAGGGGAAATTAAAACACTGTATATATTATAATTTGCATTGCAGAGAAGAACCATTTTTGCTCAAAATAAAAATTTTCTCTGTGGAAAGAAATGCCTTTAAGGCGCCGTTTGGTTCTCCGTTTCAAAAGTTGGTTATCAATTTTTCTCAATTTTTTTTCATTTCATATTTTTCAATACATATTTTATAAGTATATAAAAAATTTATTTAAAAATTTAGAAAGTGTAGAAAAATTCTACGAAGTGAGATCTTTTTATTGCATATTTTTATTTTTTTTAAAAAAAAAAAATATAGCTCGTTTTTCAAAAAAAATAAAAATATCTTTCATTTCACAAAAGCTCCATTTTATAAGCAATTCCAAACGCCCCCTAATTAGTCTGCATTTTAGAAACAGTACGCTTACTATTATATACACAACGGTAGTTTGGCTAGCTTCAAATATCTTCAGCCACTTAACAACACTACCAGTTTCATATTACGCGTAGAAGAAAAGTTTCAGACATAGAGTTTTTCTTCAAAAATATTGTTCACAGTAGCCTTAGTTTTCAATAAATCATGAAAACTTTTTATACAGAAAATTACAAGTCAAACTTATATCTAAAATTTTAGGAGAATAATATTAGAAATTATATCACCACAACACACGAGTTGACTTATAATGATTAAATCATAATATGACTATGTAAAATTTTAGTACTCTCCCGTAATGCGTGTATGTGATGGATCGAAATTCAAATCCAACATCACCTATAAAAGCTCGTTCTGATACCATATTAAATAAAACTTTCGAAACCAAACTTAAAATAGAAGTGTTCAAATCATATAATTATCATAATAGCCTAACAATCATCTATCTATTTTTATTTAATATTAATCCTTCATTTATCAAAGGATTTACCCAAAAAAAAAAAAAAAAAAAAAGATTGCATAGAGAAGTAATTGGTTACTAGCTTCTTTTGAAAGAAAATGAAGTACATATGTCTCTCATCATACTATCTGTTAAAACTATTAACTTGGAGGTTGTAGGTTCAGAGCTGCTTTTCATTTCAATAGTTCGATTAGGAAACTTTTAGCATTACTTTTTAATTGCTTTCATTTTAATTTTTTATCTTACATTTTTCTTAATAAATTATCATAAAATTTTATTTTTTGTAGATAAAAAATAAAGTTTTTTAAAATATTTTTTATTTTTAAACATTTATTTTATAAGCATTTTCAGACATTAATGACTTGATATCAAAACATTAACTAGTATTTTTGAATTTACCGTCAATATATAGTATGAGAACTGTTACAAGTTTCATGTAGACAAGTTAGAACTAACTAAAGCTTATTATGTTGGCAATCTAATTAACAATGAAACTATTCCATCTGCCAAACTAGTCCCACCTGCTGAATATGAATGTCATTACACTTAATTCATCAGTGAATTAAATTATATATAAAGTACATCTTTTGTATATATAGATGATCGTGAATTCTAATCTTATTAATTGTATATGAAATCATTAACATATACATATGCATGATCTATATAGTATACCCAATGTTTTTTTTTTCTTGCATAGTAGCTGTGTGCGTTACTGCCTACATGCTTCTCAAATGCTTCAAAATCTCGAAATAATAATACATTATAAAATTTATATATATATAATTTTTAAGCTACAAAAGCAAAACTTATTTTTAAAAAAGTAAAATTTTCATATTTTCAAAAAACACTTTATTTTGAGCAACTCAGTACAAATTTTTATTTAAGTCACTAAGTCGTAGTTTGGCGTTGCTTATGAGGTGTTTATCGCTCAATTTATTTTATGTTTTTAATAAATTTATAGCATTTTATAAATTTTATTAAAAGTTTTAAAAATTTTAAAAAAATTCTACATTATAAAATCTTATTATTATTATTTATTTATATTTTATTTTAGCTAAAAATTTTTTTAAATAAAATAAAAATATTTTTTATTTTAAAAAACTCTATTATATAAGCAGTTTCAAATATCCCTTAAATAGAGATAATCTTTAAGAAAAAAACTTAATGAAGTATCTCAAATTAAAGTTAAAAAAACTCATCCACCCACTTAAAGACGCAGATTATCATTCATTCTTTCAACAATACATACAAGCTTAATTAGCTATTATATCGACATCGCCAGTAACAAGAAGCACCAAGCTAAGGTCAGGTCATCTTCGTTTGAGCACCACTCCCTACTGCTGCTGCTCCGCTACAAGAATTCTTTGCCCCACCATTCATTGCTTTTGTCCACAGGCCTACATCTTCCTCCAATTCCCTTGATGTTGTTTTCTTTCTTGTATCCACTTCTAACCTAGTTATGAAAAAGAACCAAAAACCCTCATATATAAAACTGTAATACCATATGTATCCTAGCTAATAATCATAATCTTTCCACGCCTAGCTAATTAATTCTTTTACATCTTCTACCTCTTCTTTATAGATATATAACTTGATTCCTTTTCTCCTTCTGAGCTTAATTATTTAATTGTATTAGCTAGCTAGTTTGAACATGCAAAGGATTTCAAGCAGTGCTTCACCGTCAATCCGGCAACCGGAAATGTCAGCGCTGATTTCGCCGCCACCAGATCAGCACGTCTGCTATGTTCATTGCAACTTCTGCAACACTATCCTCGCGGTACTGTTATATGTCAATCATATCACCTCGGCACTACACATAATGTTTACAACTTCTGTTCTTCTACCTTGCTCTATATATAGCTAGCTTCTCCAAAATCTTATCCAGAAATTCTCTACACCATTTTTCCATCTTCGTTTTGGTCGGAAGAGATTTTGCCGTAACCATACCTTAATAAGTTACCTTGAAGTTTAGATGAAGATCACGCCATAGATCACAGATGTCCACATGATGCTTTAGAGAGAAGAAGAATAAGAATAACAAGAATATATTATTATTGTTCACATTGATTGTATCTTCTGTTAGATGTTAATTATTCAGTGAACCAAAGGATTAAAGTTTGGAGAAGTTCAAGTATATGTAGTTCACCACTTTCTTATATTCGAGTGCAATATACATATAATTTAGAAGAACTCTCAGGTAGTAGGAGATGAAGTTAAGTGTTCGACCACCAACACCAGTTTCTGATCTATAAGTTTTAGTTTGCTCAGAGTCATATAACTAATCAGCATTAACTTCTTGTCGCGTATCCTTTCAAATCTTTAGGAGCTTCTTGAATTTGTATTTCTTTGCATTTCATTGGGGTATGTGTTGTTGAACCCTTCATAGCACATATTATACACAAAATAACTGCAGAAACTGAACTATATATGCAAAACCAATGCCTTCAAAACTTCTACGACTTCATTCTTTTAATTGGCAATTAATTTAAACTCCCCTAGCTAACTCGATCGAGTGCTTTCTCAGTTCAGGATGCAAACTTTCATTTCTCTGATAAATTTATGAATCATTTCTCTGCAGCAACCAGTACTTGAATTTTCTGAAGATCTGAATCGATCTATTTTTTATTACCCTGCTACATTTCATGTACTACTCTCTCTCTCTCTCTCTCTCTCTCTCTCTCTCTTCAACACCATTGCAGCAATTTAATTAAAGATCTCGTGGTTTAAGCTCATAGATCTCAACCTGTTACAGCCTTCTTAATCCAAAAATTACGTTATTTAATTCCTGAAAATTTCTTATCAAGATCTCTCTTTGCGAAGGAACCTTTTTTGCCCTTCTTCGGTGCTGTGGAGCAGAGATGGAGAGTTATTAGTAGGTTGCAAAAAGAATGTAGTGAGGAAACAAGGCCAAAGATCTTAGCTCAAATGAAGCAACAAGCATTCAAACTGAAATTTTCATAGATTTGTTTTATATATGTTACTGCTTTCTTTTTCACATATATGCTAGATGCGCAAGAGCGCTACAGCTTTAGTAGCTTTTTTCAGGGATTTCTGAATTAATTAGAAGACTGCAGTAACAAAGTCCGTCATGTTCTTTTTCGGAAATGCCAACAGAGGAAAAGCCTCTAAAGCTCATTCAGCAGCCTTACAATTCATAGTAGCAAACAAAATGATACTTCATATTTTATAACACACATAATAACATATGTATAAGCAAATAAATCACAAGTTATATAACTATTCAATATATATCACTGAAATTGAAATGCATGGAACAAAAAACGACTTTGAATGATTTTGCTAAACTAAATATATGATCAGGTCAGTGTTCCTGGGAACAGTTTGTTCAGCATTGTGACCGTGAGGTGTGGACACTGTACGAATCTGCTTGCTGTCAACATGGGAGCATTACTTCAAGCTCTTCCTTTTCAGGATCCACAGGTTAGTTTAATTAACTTGATTCACATCCCTCTTTAATTTCTTTATATTTTTTGGTTTCGGAAAAGAGAAGAATTAAAAATCCAAAGATGGTGTTGTTCCATGTGAATGTTGAGAAGAAATGGCAGAATCTAACCATTAGAGGAGCTCAGGGGAGCAGTAGTACTCTAGACCAGGGAACAACGTCAAGATACAACAGCTTTCCTGCTTCAGCTGTTAATACCATTGAACATGAGCATCACCATATGCTTCCTGTTCGCCGTAAGTCTCCATCCATTAATTTGTCAGAAAGAAATTTCAACTCTAGTACATACCCACTTCCTCAGGGAACACACTGACTTCGATGCTAGGATTCATGTTCTTTCTCTATGCATAAAGATTAAAATGAAATACCTGTTTTCTGATGAAGGTCGAGGGTATATTAATTAATTCATGTATAATATATATGCCATGCAAGTAACAGATATTGCATGAAGGGGTTAATAGTTTTACCTACTTGATAATTGTTACTTATGTGTTTCTTTTGAAATGTACAGCTCCGGAGAAGAGGCAGCGTGGCCCTTCAGCGTACAATCGATTCATCAAGTGAGTAAACACAGTATCAAATTTTCAATGCAACTCCTTAAAACATTCAAGAGATTTTGATAGAGCTCTTACTCTAGATAACCATGAATATATAATAACTTTGTTTTCTGTGTACAGAGAGGAAATACAAAGAATAAAGGCAAGCAATCCAGACATCAGCCATAGAGAAGCTTTCAGCACTGCAGCTAAAAATGTAAGTGATGACATATTATATGTAAAGCTTAGCAGTGTATATATGCATTTTGTTTTCTTTCAGGAAATCATCAAATTAAATGAGATATAGAAATTTTTATGAAGAACCTGTCAACTAACTGAGTTGCCCAAAAACAAATATAGTAGAAATAATTAGAAAGAAGATAACTGTATCTTTCTCCATTATATATATATATATATATATATACACCTCTTATTAGCTATTCTAGGGGTCTTACATGCAATTGGAAATTTAGAATTCCATGAAGGGAAATATATAAAAGATGCAAGAGTTGCCTAATAAAATGTCTTTAATTAAGGTTGCAACATTGATCAGTTGGGTTTTCTTATTCCTCATAAGGAAAGGATTGCACCTATATATAAATAGAACAAGTACGTATTTTCTTCAAATGCTATCATTCACATAAAATGTGTCCTTAGCCAAACATGCATAAAAACTTGCAAGGCCAGTTAGTGAATTTGAAGGGCATATGTTTGTTGGTACTTATATAAACCTTGATCTAGATTCAAAAGCACCACACTACTACAAAGTAGACTTTTACCAACTGAAAGAAACAAGTCGGTAAATATGATAGCTACAGACTAAAGCAAAAATTAGTCCGCAAAATTATTAAAAATATCGACTGAATAATATCTAAGCAGTCGACAATCTAGCTGATTACCGACTGGATAACACATCAGTCGATAAAAGATGAACATTATCGACTATGTTGACACGGGGTCATTTACCGACCAGTTGTTGCTGACTAAGTGTCGATTGTCAACCTTAATTTCAATCGGTAGGTGCATTCACCGATTGATTTGTAGCTGTTACCGACGATTTAGCTAGTCGATAAAGGTTCAATTTGCGGTAACGCCATGAGGTGCTTTGCATTCAAATATGTTTTGCGTTTGATTTCTGTATTAGGCAACTTCAAATTAGAAAGTGGTTTTTTTTTTGTTTTATGTAGTGGGCACATTTTCCTCATATTCATTTCGGATTAACTCTTGATGGCAATGAGCAAAGCAAGCTTGACGATGCAATATCCGCACAAGGCAGCCAAAGCAGTCAATAGCATGCAACCCTATATGAATATGGACATCCTACATATATATTCATTTCCTACTAAAATTTATATTGTATTTCTTAATATCGATCAATTACTCATAACAACACTTGTTTGATTTCAATTAATATTTTTTCTGAATTGTTTAATGAATTCCTGTTAAATGCTATAGCAACTCTCACTATTAGAAATAAAGTCTTCACCGACTGAATAAAATAGTCCGGAACTGACAAAATCAGTTGGTAGAAAAAATTACTGATCAAAATAAAGGCAGCCGGTATTTAGTTAGTAAACATTAGTCAGTAAATCAATTGCCGACTAAATAAAATATTCAGTTCTATTGAACGGTAACTTACCGACTAATATAATTTTAGCGTTATTTATATAATTACCAACGAAATATATTTGGTAGGTAATATTTAGTTGGTAAAGGCTACTTTTGTTGTAGTAAATCTAGCTAGAACTATTATTGCTTGCAAGTTAATTTAGTGAAATATATGCATGCTCTATCCTGATTATGATATTTGTCATAAATAGGTTTTTGATGACTATATATATATACACATGCAAAGTAAGAAAAATAATTGAAGAAGAACTTCCGAGTAATTAGCATCCAAGTTAAACCCTATTATGGGTTCCAGTGAAATCACAGGACTTGGCAATTCATCATGCATATATACCTGATTACACATTGACGTTCAAATAGCTAGCTAAGAAAAGTGCAGGTTACACAACAGGTGCCTTCTTTTGCACTCGGAAATAACTTTTTTCCTTCAAAAAATCACTTTCCAAGTGACTCTATGTTCTGTTGCAATAATTTACTTTATATAATTCACTTCCAAAAAAACTCATTTCTCTAGAAGTTCACTACCTCCTAGAAACTCATTTCGATCGTGTGAAAAGAACATATCCAAAAATATATATAAATCAATGAATAAGATAGCTTTGAAACTAGTCACCTGTAATCTGAGGCTTTTGTGCTCAATGTTACACTTTGTGTGCGCACAGGTTTTTGCAGCTAGATACCAGCTAGCTTCAGTACTGATAAATTAACTTCCTACACCACATGCGTTTTCCTGTCATCAGATGATCAAAATATATCATAAAAAGGGTGAAAGAAATTTTCAATTATCAATCTCTAAAACCACATGTACATAAAATTCGATTTTATATCAACAAAAAATGCCATATGCACACAGGATCAAAGTAATTATACCATATATATACATATAGCTAGCTAGCTAACTAGGAATTTGAAAAAGTTGGTGCTGTTCATAGAAGTCGATCGAACGTGATGAATGATCGATAGTCACTGTTCATGAACATCATATGAAGGAGAAAGCAGAAACTTCACATATATTATATGTGTGTTTCATATGTGTAACAATTAATGATGATCATCATCATATATAGAAGCAACAGCATGCAGCACGCATGCTCCATCTTACATTATTATAGCTTACTACTGTTCATCAATATCAAGCTAACGAATTAAATTCTCATCATAATCTTCGCATTAATTAGTTTCATCTCTCGTAATTTGTAAGCTGTTTTCAAGTCACGGAAACAAACAGAGTAATGGGTTGGGATGAAGTAGTGGTATCTTCACCATATCCACACTACTAGTGCTACTGTGCACTAAAACTACTAGTTTAAGTGCTACATGTATACTAATTGTAACCAAGTGCTACATGTATACCTACACTTATATACATAAAGATCAATACTACATAAAAACAAAGAGAGAGAGAGAGAGAGAGAGAGAGAGAGAGAATGGTCGTCATTGGAAAAGGTTGAAGCTTAACGAAGAGAACAAGCATCAGAATCTTAACCAGGAGAACGAAATATGTCGAGGGTATGAACTATAACATTGTTTCAATCTATGTTATATATATTTATATACTATGTCGCTAGCTAGGTGGGCGCCGGAGAGCTCATAGCAAAGACATGGCAGTAGTGATCAGAGGGAGAAAGAGATCGATGTAGACGATGTACCGGTTGTGTCTTGAAGCAAGAATTTAGCCCGTACGTGATCAGTGGCCGGAGACGAGGGTGTGCAATTCCTTGTCCTCGATCGATCGACCTCTCCTTCTCGGTTCAATCTCTTCTTCCTTCGCCCAGTACTCTCAGTATGCGGTATATGACAGGGATAGCTCTCTGCCTCACCCTTTTCAGCTACTACCTACGCTGGTAAGTTATTGTGTGCTCTATGTTTTACCTGCATGTGTATGTATGTATATACTGGGTTTACTTTAGATATTATACATAAGGGCTTGCTTTAAATACACTGAATTTTTTTTTTTTCAAATTTTGAGTTTGATTATTTTAAGAATTTCAATTAATACTTCGAATTTTATTTTTCGAAGTTTAATTTTAAATTTTATTTCACTTATTTTAAATTATATTTATATCGAATGTTATTTTTTTTAAAATTTATTTTTACGAAATTTAATTTTGCAAAATTCAGTAGTTATTCGAAACACACCCAAATGAAAAATATAGCGGAGAATTTATCATCAGCATGCATGAACAGGAAAGAGACCGCCGGAGAGAGAGTACATATATAATAATTTATAACTAGTGTACTAGCACAGTGATACATATTGAGACATATGATAGTGTTGGTGTTCCATGCATCCACAATACAACATACGTCTGACAGATCATGCGCATTTCATTCCTTCGATTAGGGTGTGTTTTCTTTTAGTGAAAATGAATTATTATGAAATAAGTTACTATAATAATATTATCGATAGTGATTTAAATTTTTTTGTATGTATGAATAATCTAAAGTGAATTAAAAAATAATTTGTAATAAAAAAGATAAATTGTAAGAGTAAAAAAACGAACTTTCAATGTTGCCAGCTCTATCTTTTCCCAGCTTACATTATGCCCCCACTTGGAAATAGCCCACATTCTGAATCACTATTCTGAGGGTGACACTTCAATACCACGCACCATTACTGGACTACAACACTGGCCGGCCGCGCGTGGTTCTGCACCCTGAAAACCAACAAGTCTCTGCCCATTCCAGGACTCTGTTGTTCCTTGAGGAAAATTTTGTTTATTAATGAATTCGACAGTAACTGTTGGTTCTAGAAGAAGTTTCAAGTCAGGAAAATCAGCTAACCACAGCTACTTAACCCCAAGATAAACAGATTTCACACACCTTTATAAGAAACACCGAGAAAGCATTACAACAAGTTGTGTATAATCTCTCTGGTCTGCAACCAAGAACATATTGAAGCATACTTCGTTTTGAATGGAACATATCCACCATTTTTGAATCTGCTAGAAAAAGCATCAGCCATTAATTATAGAATACATTTGTTAAAAAAAGGTTTAGTCCCACATTACTTATCAATGGTCCTGAAATGATATTCATAAAGATTTTGGACCACTTTTCTCATCGCCAATTGGTTTTGAAAAAAATCCTAAGTTCGTCATATGATATCAAAACAGGTTGGACCGGATTGGCCCAAAATGTGGGCTAAATATAACTTATTATTCATATCTATTTAGGGCCTTCATGGTCCGGTTTATTCTATAACAAAAATAGCCCACTTCGTTTCAGAGCAGGTAGCCCGTTTCATTCAAAAGACAGTTGTCTGCTCATTCTAGGACAAATAGCTCATTTCATTTCAGAACAGGTCGTCCGTTCATTACAGGACATGTAATCCACATCAATTCAATTTTAAATATAAAAAAAAACATGCTCCGCTGAAGGGCAGGTGTTAAAGAAAGATTAGTCCCACATTATTTATCAATGATCATGAGATAATATTCATAAAGATTTGGGCTCACTCTTCTCATCGCCAATTGATCTTGAAAATAATTCTAAATTCGTCACATGATATCAGAGCAGGTTGAGTCGGATCAGCCAAGATGTGGGCTAAATCTAACTTATTATTCATATTTATTTAAAATCTTCATAGTCCGATTTATTTTAGGGCCAAAATAGCCCGTTTCGTTTCAGAACAGATAATTCGTTTCATTTAAAAAATAGTTGTCCGCTCATTTTAGAACAAATAGTCTATTTTATTTCAGAACAGATCGTCCGCTTTATTTAATTCATTATAAAATATATAGCCACATCAATTCAATTTAAAAAAAAAATTTTTGCAGGAGGATAATTGTTAAAAAAAAGTTTAGTCCACATTTTGCTTATCAATGATTCCGAAAAAATATCGGCAGTGTTGTAACTCCCACGTGTTGAAGGTGATCCGAAACATCGAATCAAAATGGAGCCTGCAGACCGCACGGGTGATTGAAAACACATCTTTCAGGCGGTGACTGTCCACTGCGAGCAGCATCACCAGAGTAGAAAGAAAGCCCAGAAAGAAAAAGTTAAGACCTGTACGATCGACTGTTTTCATTGACTCACTGTTTTCATTCAGGAAAAGATAAAGATGATATTTGGTTAAACTTTTTAATTTTGAATTTTAATTTTATATTTTAAATAAATTTTATAATATTTTATTAATTTTAATTTATTTTTTGGCGAAGCACTTCCAACGACCATCTCTAAAAGCAGGCATCCTGGTGCAAGCCTCATTGTCACACAATATCTGAAACGTCTTTTCATTCATGTCGCTCCCTTGCTCACACACTGAGTATTTACTATCGTCTCAAACTTTACTTTTTATTTACTGTTAATGTAAAATAACAAAAATTTAAAAGAAAAATTTATTTTTATTAAATACTTTTAATTTAATTTAATTTTTTAATTTACTTTTAAATTTTAAATTAACTGAATTTATCTTTAGTAACTAGAACACACGAAAGGTTTGTTTGACAGCAGCCTTAATACTTGGACGCATCTCAGACAAAGGGTATCTTTATCAACATTTTAAACTTAATTTTCGACAATAAATTATACTTCTAATTTACTTTTAACATAAATTAAACACTAAAATTTAACTCATTTTTCTTTTGCCAAAAACCTTTTTTTAAAATTTAAATTCTATAATTGAAAACTTCACTTCAAACCACTGTCAAAATAAAATAAATATTAAAATTAAAATTATTTTTAAATTTTATTATTTAAATAATTTATTTTTAAAACCTCACTTTCGGTGATTTATTTTTTATCAAAAAAAAAATCATAACACCACGTAGTGATCGTTTGAAATTGCGTTTTCTAAACTCTCTATTTTAATTTTTCATTTCACATTTTTAATACATATTTTATAAATATTTATTTATTTAAAAATTTTAAAAATGTAAAAAATTTTACATAATAAAATTTTTTTATTACATATTTTTATTATTTTTTTAAAAATAAAAATATTTTTTATTTTAAAAATTCTATTTAATAAGTGCTTCCGACAGTTTTCTACATTACAATGCAAGCTCCTAGAAAGTTACTTTCCAAAACAAGATTCCAATGTCGAGACGAAAAACGAAAGGCCAATTGTTTTCATAAGTTTTAAGTCCTCTCTTTCAATATGCAATTGAAATATACACCATTTCCAGTAAATCCTTCAACTCCCTGGTTAGATAGTTCCTAAGAGCTCGGAGCATTCCATCAGATAATAATGCCTATGAAGCCTAGCAATTCAGGTACCGAACAGCATAAGTTCTAAATCAGTCTCAACTCAATTCAATATTTGGTTCCCAAGCCACAAAACGAAATTAGTGACACATATATCAGCCAATTCTACAAGGAATCTGGTGAATTTCTAGCGGGAACGGATACAATGAGATGGATAACTCCAAACGGAGTAATTTTGATTTTGAACCTTTATCATTCATATATTCAATCATCAAATGATTAAAAGAAAGACCTCGAAAACGTCACCTGGATGACCAATATATTATTCCTTGACATCCGCAATGCTACTTCAAACCAAAACAATGTTTGGCTACGCCAACACAAACCAACCTAACCTGCTCATACTTATGGCCGATAGTTTCATGATTGATCTCCAAAAGGCACAATAAAGCATCATCTAAATATCTGAATCTGATTACAGTGGGAGGCATATAATTTGCTTGGTTTTATGCTATTAGCAGGAGCCAAAATCTAGAGGATTAAGCACAAAATTGGATATGATAAGGGATGCCCAATATTCCAAAAGTAACATACCATGATGAGCGACAACATGTAAAATCAACACGTACTTTAGATAATCAAATTCAAAAGGACATGCAGTCACAGTTCATGTAAAAGGTGGAGATGATCATTTACCTTGGAGGATCAGGTTTGTATCATGTCCAGTGCAGTTCCGTAAAGAGCTCCACAACAACCTTATTTTCCATCATGTCTCTGATACATACGCATATCACCATGATGAGAGGATAAGCCAACCTCCTCAGTAGAGTGAGATAACCACAGCAGTTACTAAGGTGGTACAATATCAATTAAGGTTCCTTAATACTATTTCCAGCAATTCAGACACCCATCTTTAAACAAAAATGAGATCATTATATAAAAAGCAGAATGTCACTTCTTAGAATGAAATTTCCATTCATTTGAAATCGCTGAACCAAATGTGGCAGACAGACTATACAGAACCAAATATATTTCCAGTTTTGCTACAGGTTACAATAATCTACTATAGTGCTATACCTCCACTATGGTTACCCCGACATCAGGTCCCACCAACCTTATCAGGCAGATGTCCTACATATCATGACACTTTACCCACACCTGCATCCCTCACCACCCTCCAATGCATGCCCAAGGGATAAGTTATAAATATGGTGTGAACCCTAAAACCAAGAACGAAGGCCATAAATGTAAACCCTAAAACCAAGGAAGGCCATACATATTGTGTAAAACGTAAAACCGAGAAGGACCACTGGCATTCTACTAAATCACAACTCTAGAAAAAGGCTCAAGTTCTACCTAAAAATTGTCTTATTCAGATAATATCCCTGCAAAATCCAGCTCAAGTTCACACGACATGAAGTACTATTCAGAAATCTAAAAGATCTCATTGACAGAAATACATACTGTTCTATGGTAGAGCAATGAAATTACAGCCCTAGTGTCATTATATTGAAACCAGCTCAATGTCATCCTCACCACAGCTAGCCAAAATTCAAATGATACAACCCAACAGCAGTCATATTAATGGTGGAACAGCAGTGAAAAAGAAATCTACCTGCAAGCACCGGCGATAGTACCAACAATGACCACCTTCCTTAAAAAACTCTGGCCATTTTATAGTAACTAGCAATCACTTACGTCCTGCTTTCAAATTTCGCAAATGAGACCTAAACACTGTATGGATAAAGCATCGCTTGCAGAGACCGCGAGTGTTGCATCTGAAAACACTATCTTTTCCGGTGCTTATCTCTTCTTGCTTTCACAAATCTCCGTCCAGACTTGTCACCACCCCCACTGCCCAAAGAGAAGCTCCCTCCAGGAGGGAACTCGAGATCATTCGTCCTCCCTTGAAATGGTGGTATATTTTGAGGAGTAGGAATTTGATTTCCATCAAATTGAAAGACCGGTTGTGCAGGAGAACCAAACGCAAAATTCTGAATTGCAGGGGAACTAGAAGATTGGCCAAATGTTGGTTCACTAGGAATTGCAGCTTGGCCATTACTGTCTTCGGTCATGTTATCCTCCATGTTCATTTGATCATTTCCCTGAGGCATGTATCCAAAACCACTAGTTGGAGTCAGTATTCCAAATAATGTTTGGGCAGGAGAGCGTGAAGATGTGGAACCTGCTGATGTCAAAGGGAATGCTGGTGAAGAAGAGCCAAATGTTATGGACAAAGTATCTGAAGTAGCAGTAGAGCCAAAATAAAATGGCAGAGAAGCAGAAGAAGTAGAGAACCAAAGGAAGACATAAAAACGGAATACGCAGCTGGTGAAGCAGTCAAATTGGATCCAAAGATCGAAGATGTTGAAGGTTGGCTACCAAAAGCGGGAGAGGAAGAGATAATTGCTCCAAAAACAGATGATGTTGATGGCTGCAAACTAGCGCCGAACACATTAGAGCCGGTGCTGGAGCAAATACTGAACTGCTTGAAGGAGCGGAGGAACCAGACCCAGCAGAAAAACCAAATAGCATAGTTGGCAGCTTTGCAGAGGGCGCCGAGTAACCAACTGTGGAACTCCCAAAAACAGATGATGTCAGCCCACTTAACCCAAAAGTTGAACCCAACGAACTGACCTGACTTGATCCATTACCAGGTCGAGATGCTGGAACTCCAAAAATCGATCCAGTTGAGCTTTCAAATGCGGCCGCCATGTGAGAAGTACCAAAAGATAAGCTTGAAGTACTGGATCCGGTCGAAGCACTGAAAGTGAACCCAGCATTACCAGCACTCGAGAATGTAGCTGGTGAAGAAGATGAAACCGACAATGATGTTGCAAGAGCAGATTCACTGGTAGCACTTGAAACCAAAGGTGCACCAGCAGTGCCAGACGATTGACTGCCCTTGCTTCCAAATTTTGCCAAGCCTGTGGAAGAACTAGTCATCCTTGCGAAGGAAGATCGTTCTGCCGATCTGGAGGATTCATTGCCTGAATGAGAGGATAAGGAGGATACAGATGAAACTGCTGAAATACTGGAAACATTGCCTGAAGTTGGGAACAAAAATGGTTTGGTCACATTAGATGAAGCATTTATTGTAGTTGGAGAGGCAAAGGTTGTCATGGAAACAGAAAACGTGCTGCTGATTGTAGTTGAAGACGGTGTTCCAGTAGCACTTGCGGTTGTGAAGCTGAACAGTGATGATTTGATAGGCATTTCTTCCAATGCCTCAGAATCACTCTTATCAAAACTAGGAGAAGCAGATGGCTCTGAAGCATTAAAGCTACCAGAACCAAAATGAAACAAGCCAGATGTAGAAGCTGTTGGTGTTCAAGGTGAGGTCAACAGAGAGCTCAAAGCAGCTACATCCACGTTTGTGGTAGACATCATACTCTCCTGCTTACCGGACAGTTTTGTGTGTGAAGCACTTGAAAGAGAGAATGGAGCTGAACTAACTGAGCTATTGCTTTGGCCTTGAGTAGTTGATGTACCAAAAGAAAATACCGGCGTAGCAGCAGAAGTTGACAAACTAGATGAGAAGCATTTTCCATATTTTTGGCTGTGTCTCCATCTTTGTCAATCTTATCTCTGTCATCTGACTTACAACCTGGTGAAACTGAAGGTGATACACTGCACAACAACAAGCAAAAAAGACATTGTAAAGTCATATGTGATGACGCCAAAGTCAAGACAGCCTAAAGGTCACTAACATGAAATATACTGTGTTTTGATTTGTCTATTGTAAATCCAAAAGGTAAGAATCAGTAGAAACAACAGAAGTTAGAAAGACAAACTTGCCATGTTTGAATCGCACCAGAAGGCATACACATAAACCATATACTTTTTCCTATTTTCAAAGTTTTGGAATGCCTCAGTAGTCATATCTTTCCAATATGGCATGGGTAGCATGTGCTAGGCAAATAGTAAGCTCGCTGTGACACATGGAGTAAGAAGTGTCTTCTCCACAGATTTCTTCTTTCAGAAAATTACTTCACTAATTAGAAAGCTTCCATGCAGCTGGAATATCATGTTCATGTACATGTTCCTAGTGGCTCATGAGTCCAGAATCTAAAAAACTATATGCATACACACATATACATGTAGAAAGTTGCATATAAAAGTTGCAAATCCACACATCCAGTGGTTGCTACCTTACACATATGCATAGGAAGTAATGCTAACTACACTACTAATCACATGCTCTACTTGGGTTTTGATGAAAATGACGAAGATACTTTCTAGAACTTCAAATCCTTTCAGTTTTAAACTTCCACTTGTAACGGTATCATTAGTCATTAGGCATTAACATATAATTTTGGTCATATGCAAGCACACACACGCCCATATACAAGTAATACAAGAATTGCATTATTTGTAATTACAGTAGGAGTTACAGAATCTTTTACAAACTGTTTTGACCAATTGAAAAGTACTCACATATTTACAGTAACCTCGAATTTTTTTAACAATATAAAAGGCCCTTCGCCCTTTTCTTACATTGCTTTGGAATTCTCCATAAACAAAGGTTCCCTTACGTTTGAATGTTAATAGCACTGCATGCTTTCTTCTGAATCAGAGCATATACAGCTATTAATACCCAAATTTGGGGTTTGAGTCTCTTTTCAAAAACCACATAATGTGCTCCGTTTACATCAGTAACTTCCAAGTTTGTTCAATATTTCTACCTCTCACTTTGCCCAAATTCTGCGCTAGTTAGGTTTGAAGCCTTAGGCAATTGCAACAAATGGATCACATGGGACAAGGAACTTGCCACTCAAACCGTATGTCCAAAGACTTCTAGCCAGATGATAACACGGCAACCACCCAGTCATGACTAAGCTTTCATTTTCAAGCTTTTCTTCAAAATGTTGTCTTAATTTGAAGGTAGAAAAGCTTCCTTTCTGTGTATTACTAGACTTGACTTACCTAGACATTTAAGAAAATAACTTTTATCGAAGTCAAAAGCCACCTTTATCATCAAAAGTGGCGATTTCTTTAGTTAGACCATGCAAGAACCTATTTAGTCAGATGAAAACAGCATAAACCAAAGTCATTTCTTCTCTCTCACGAAAAGAGATATTTAATATTTCCTACGCAACCAACAGGCATCTAAAAACACTTCCTAATGTATCAGATAAACACAAACAAACTTGGATCTATCAAATCATGAGCCAACAATGTAAAGACAACCACTTATTTTGTGAAAGAAGGCAGAGAGAAACATATGCACATACCTTCCACCTATTTTTGCACCAGCAGAATCACTAGCATTAATGCCTGAGGAGAACTCAATTGCAAAGGAATCTCCAGAAGCAAAGCTTAACACTGGAACAGAAGCTTGGTCCTTTTGCAGAGTAGAGATGTCAGCTACCGGTGCTAGTTTGATAGGTGGTTGCGACGGTGAGAGATTTTGGGAAGCAACAGCGAATGGAAAGCCAGATTTATCAGTAAGGACAGACCCATTGAAAGCCCTTTTGGTATCTGCTTGCATTATAGCTACGGAAACAGAACTCTCAAAGAAGTTGACTGGAGACTCATTAGAAACGGCATTTTTGATGGGCTTGCCTTCTATGGCTCCAGGTAATTGCTCCACTACAGAGGCTTGAGAACTCGTAACATCTGTTGTAATATTCTCATCTTCAAAGATCTCTGCCGAATCCTTTTAATCAATGTACACCATTTTATCATCAACATTGCTCTAATGCAGATATTCTTACTCATCAAAATGCCAAATAATAATAAATAAATAAACAAATAAAAAGAAAAAGACAAAACCAAATAAAAAGAAAAGAAAAAGAACAAAAACAAGACGAGGTATATGTTAATAGGGCATACCTCTAATGTGATCTGGAAAGCAGGTTTCTTTCTTTGAGAAACTGTAGAATCGGATGCAGAGAAGTCAACCATCTTAGTTACAGACTTTGAAGTTTGATCAGAACTTATGGCCTTGTCTTTGCCGAAACTCTCAAGTTTGATGCTGACTTCTAAAGCAGCATCAGAACAGCTCTTGCCCATGACTTTGAAGCGTTTAAAGTTGTCTGGCAGAAGAGCGCCATTATTTGTCTGAATATTGCCACTTCATTGGTCACTAACACATCTAGATGAATTACGATTCATATTTTTAAGAGCATGCCCCTGTAGCATATCATGTGTTAACTTTGACAAGGATTCATTGCTGGAAACAGCTTTTACTTCCGAAGACTTTTCCTTTGGAGAAGGAACTAGCCTATCAAGTTGTTGTAGTATATTCCTTGCCATTTCACTGGATTGTGGGGCTATAGGAGTAACTACATGAGACTTTGTATTATACCCCTCCTCAGCATCGTGTAATTCTCTGCTGGCATCCTTCCACCGTTCAATTGGAAAAGGCTTCTGTATTGAAGATGAAGGACCATAAATTAGACCTTTGCTTAATGAACTGGATCCACTTGAGTGAAGATTTCCACGTGAAGACATCCGTGCATCTTTTGTAGGAGAAAGCAGATTTGATATCTGCCTAATTCTTCGTATAGGACCAAAAGACCCAATGCCACTATCCAGAACAGAACTAGGCCGCTTCAGCATCTGTACACATATACATGCAGACATATAAAATTAAATGAAAACAAGAAAGACAATAACATTCAATCATATCATTCATTATCCAAATACTACAAAGCATTCAATTCTTTGAAAGAGCAAATATAAGCCAATCAATGTGCATCACCAACTCAAGAGGGGCCACACTATATCCACATAGTTGAAATAAAATTGACTTATCATACCATCAGAATGATATTACATCTTTTCCAAATTAAAAAGCAACAAGCGATACTTTTATCTAGGTAAAAAACAATCATACAGCAAAATCAAGATCCCCATTTCTATAACTGAAACATTTTTTCCATCTAAATTCCTTTCAAATTACATTGTCAAATTTACCAAGCCAGTAACTTTACTAGAGTAAAACTTGCTTCCTCAATCCAATACCAACTGATTTCTCAACAGACTTGAATGAGTGTACTATGGGTCAGGACTGGATTCGATAAGATTACCATTATAAGCAGATAATTTGGTGTTACAAAGTCTTGCTAAACTAGACAAAAAGTCGCATTAAATCCGCAAAAATAGAAACTAGTACCTGCTTCCTACCAGTATTGAAGCTTGCTGGTGTCATCTGCGAAGATGTTGAAGAACCAGCATAACCATCCCATGCAGGTAAACCACTCTATCAGCATATAAGCTTACAATAATCAAATAATAATAAATCGAGACAAAAATAATCCAATTATTTTCCTACATGCACTGATGGGTTGAGTGGTTTGGGCCTTAAAATGTGGAGAACGAGACATTTTATATATTGCTGATCGCCCTCGAGTCCTTCGGGTGAGGTAGCCATTTACAGAAGCTTCAGAAATTCCAGAGACACGAACAACAGATCTTGGCATAGTTGAAAGTTCACAAGCTTCAGTTGCATACGTTAAAGAATTTCGGGGTGCTATGTCCTCATGTAAAACTTGGCTCCGCAAGATTAAACTTGAAGGTGATACTTTTGAAGGTCTTGATCCCATATATGCTATTGCAATTTCTGCAGGTGAAGCACTTCCTTCGTCTTGAATCTGCATAGGATGGGAGATACAACATTAGCTGTACAAACCGAATTATAAGCCTATACAATGCATTTAGCATTAGTCAACAAGACATGTGCCATCAGAATTGCAGATACAAAAATATCTAGACATATTACAACCATACAACATTCATAAGCATTGATAAATTATTGAGCCACATAACAGCACAAGACAATTGCGCTCACATAAACAAAATAATACAAAAAATCCAGTCAATATTTTTAAAAACTCCATCATAATCAGATCGAACTTGGGAGCTGTTTAAGCTATTTTCAGAACTATGTCATGAACAAAAATAAAACAAAGAACCCAAAACCATATGACAATTAACAGATAGCGAGTGGCACATAATAACTAACAAGATTGAGAAACATTTCAATAGACTTGTTAATACTCAGTTTACCATAACTGCACCACAAGCTGTAAGCATTCTGTGTGAAGTACAACATTTTTTTAAAAAACACGAAAAAAAAATAATGCATTGGCTTACCACTAAGTTTCTTCCAAGTGTAGAGCCATCTTCATACATTTTTGGGCTCTTTTTTTCATTTTGTGGAAAGGCATTTCCATCCTCCTTACTATTGGCTGCTACCACTGGGGTACTTGATTCAACAGTTCTTGAACGAAGAAGTTCAGTCAAGTGATCAAACTCAACTCTGTGAAACATGGAGAACAAAGGTGATATAAACCACAAATGTTAGAAACTATGGCTACATAGCAGAAAGCAGAAAGACGAGAGCTAACTTTATGACTTGATAGTCCATATACAAATACAAAAAGAATAAAAATGAATGGGCCCACACTTTTCACATGCATAAACATCTTAATCAAGTTACATCTACCCTTAAGATCTCATTGCATGATTTTCAGTGCAACACTGGCATGGTTGATTTTATGCTGCACACCAAAGAGCTAACCTTCAAGAATTGAACGTAAAAAGAGGGGTGCTGCAACTCGAATGCATTCTGCAACCTGAGATGTCAATGTGTAACCTAGGGTAACCCCTCCAACCAAGAAACATCATAAACCAAAAGAATAGCAGATATAATATGAGTAGAAACTCCAAACTTTATGTTGTTACAGCATTTATGTTTGCTTAAATGAATGGAGAATACCAACTACAGGACTGTGCTTTTTCCTGAGAAAATTACCGTGTGAATGTCTTCTTCTTTAGTAGTTGTTCGAGATCAGAAATTCCATCATCGTCGGGTATATTTATAAGGCTCTGCCCAGGAGTACCTCCTTCCATGATTGGAAATGATGCATTCTGTACATACCAGTAGAAAACAGCAGGAGTCACAAAAGTCAAGAAGCATTAATGGAATATGAAAGGAGAAAATGCTGAGACGCATTACAAGAAATTTGACAAACTTAGCAGAATATACAGCAAGAGTTAAAACACAAAACTTCCAGTGGAAAGATTTTACTTGGGCGTAAACAAGCCCTTCATGAGAGCAAAGCTGCAGAAACATGAACTTGTAGATACAGTCATTTAGCATAAGTACATGCAAGCAAGAGAGTGCAGCTTTCTAAGGTACTCATGTATCTAGTAATCCTTATTGGAGGCAGTAGCCAAGAACGAAAGCCGGTTAGAATAAGAGCTTTACATGTGCAACTAACCTTAATCAACCAAATCAATGCACAGACTTGGTTATACAAAACATAGATGCAGATCTGTAGAACAAGTCACTCATGCAAAGTCGACTACACACTAATCATATTTCAACAGAGGTTCGACTCTTTTCACTGGTTGACACTGTGTGTATATACCATGCAATACTATGCCAGTCTGACAATTCGTCACAAGTAAACCATACCATCATTTCATAAGTGATGCAATCAACTACGATGACAACTCGACTTTTCTAATTAAGCTACCTCTAAAAAGATACCATATAAAAAATCAATTAACATTTTACTGAAGATTAGGAGAATTGAGACACTGAAACTTGTTAACTAATACCTTCTAGATGGGAGGAAATGAACTGACATGAAGGGCCTAGTAAAAAATTTATATTAAAACTAAGATATACTCTAATAAAAATCAGCAAGCAAATTGGAGTAGAATGAGGTGAACATGAACTACCAGGAATTGGTGATTGAAACTAGAGAAAGTAACAATACCACTTCGGAAAAATCAAAGGTAAGAAAAACACCACACATTTTTTTAAGAAAATAAATAGGTAAGAAAGTTTCTTCCTATTATAGCGAAATTCTGCTACTTACATCACCTGCTACTCTAACAACATCTTCAACTGACAGGAGGCCTTCATCTGCAATCCAACAAAAACAAAGTTAATTATTAGTACATAGTTATTTTAAGTGAAGTTCGCGATTATGCATTAGATACTTAGCCACAAGTACAACAGACAAATTACACAAAAAATACCAGAAAAGCAGTCATTTAATAACTACAAAAGAACTACTTAATTTTCAAAAGAAGAGCTAAGAACACAGTATTTGCTTTAGCAAAAAAAGTATGGTGGCAATTGACAATTTCCAATGTAGCCACTTCACGAATGCAATACGACAAGCGCTACATATAAAGCTTAGACCCTGCAATTTGAAAGCAGCAACATCGCATGAACCTAGAATAACTGCAACATAGATCAAATTACAATGTGTAACCAGCAAAAAGTTTCAATTGAACTAGAGAAAGAGAACCAAAGAAGCAAAATACTCTTAACTTTATAAATGTAATCAATTAGCATCCCATAACCCCTAGAAGTAGCGTGATCCTAGCCAAATTCGAAATTCAAGCAGGAATCAACCCGAATTTAACTAGAAAGAGTTACAGAGCGGAGAAGAAAAAAACCTGCGGAAGCTGCTGGTATCTCCGGTGGCGGTGGTTGTGGTTGCGGTGGTGACGGCGCGGTGATAGCCGGGTGAAACCGTTTCCTGAAAACTGAAGAAAACAGGCGCGAAGCACTATTAGTAACGAGTCGCGAGAACCAGCCCTTCTCTCCTTCGTCGGAACGCAGAGAAGCAGCAGCAGCAGCAGTGGCTGCACTGCTCCGGACAGCGGAAGCTGGTCGGTCGTACGGCGTGGATGCAGTGGTGCTACGGCGGAAAGGATGCTTCCGAAATTTTCTACCAATCCCACCGCCGCTCTGGTACGACGCCGCGGAGCTCGTCGACATCGGAGAATCACGAAAGATGAAAATAAAGAGAGAAAAATTAGCGAGCGCGAGAAAGGCGGTCACTAACTTCACTAAAAGTGGAGTTCGATCTTTCTCAGTAGCGTGTTCGTAGTTTAGTGTCAAATTCAAAATCTAAAAGAAATGGAATCTAGTGGCAATTAAAATTTAAAAGTCTTCAGCGGCGTTCATCGTAATTATGTCAACAATATTAACAACAAAAAATAATATATTCAACTATTACTTTCTGTAGTGGAAATTGTTTCAAATTACCGGGTAATATTTCAAAATTAGCTTACAGTATATTTTAACCGTATAAAAATAAATTTTTAAATAATAAATTTTATGAATAATAAAGTTTAATAAAAATAATTTTGGATAAAAATTAATTTATAGTGATAATTAAACAAGTGAATTTTAAAATTAATAAAATAAAACTTGATATAAAAATATAAATTTAATTACTAAATTAAATATAAAAAAATAAAAAATAATTTATTAATATATTTTTTATTACAAAAATTTATTTTTTTTACTCAACATTTCATCTCTGATTCAAATCAACTCAATCTTTTAAATTATTAAATCAAAATTAAAAATAAAAATTTACTTATAACTTTATTTTTAATATAAATAAATTTACTTATAACTCAATCAGACTCGGACTCACTAACCATTACCATGTCGTCGCCTGCGAGGAAGAAACTCTTCTCCGCAGCTTCGCCTCTTACTTTCTTCGTCGTCGCTGCCGATAAACACCGATATCCGGACATCTCTATCACCATTCAGAAACAACGACTAATTCTTCTTCTTTCTTTAACAAACAATCACAGCAGTTGAGATTGAATTGAATTCTGATACGCCTACTAGAACCAACCGGATAAAAGCGTTGGAATTGCGGCGCAGCCGGAGCATTTATCGCCTCCCGCTTACGTGGAGCTGTGCAACCCGCGATCCTGCTATTGATTACTTCAAGATTTTTGGTCTGTAAGTGATCTACATGTTATAAGGGAAATTACTTTCTCTAGTTATATGGATATCTTTATGTTCAGAATTTTATGAGTTTTGCGAGTTCTATCCGTATCGTGATGCTTCTCCAAACAAAGAAACAAGGCATTTAGATCAGTTGGAAGAGTTGAGTACACTGAATTGTTAGAAACTAAGGTGGATCACGCCTCTCAAAGAAGGGGCTTTTGGAAAGTTCCATGCCTTGGACATTGTTCGTAAGTGCATTGGTTGCCAATGAAGAAGATATTCTAAGTAATTTTTGGTAGTTACAAGTAATTGTATATGATTGTACAAGCAAAGCTGAATTTATTCGATGGAGTGTTGTTTTGCTTGGTGTATGCAAAAGCTGCAAAACCAAAATCACTCATATTTGCAAACAGTATCTCTTTCTAAGTCTATCCGATTTCTCAACAAGGAGAGGTGTCATGAAATAATGGAGGATAATCTAGAAGGCAAGTATGGTAAAAGAAACTTCATCCTGACCTAATGCTTTCAAAGACGGAGGCTAGAGAACAATTCTGATTGTAAAGTTATAGTTGCGTGTTTCCTTATCATTATATGGGTCTGCATAAGACAATCATTTTCTTGCTGTTGTAAGAAAGAGCTATGCTGCTGAACAATTTGCTTGAGTAAACGTATCACGCCTTCGGAAAACGTCTATCGAGGGCTTTATATCTGGTAACAATCTGCAATTTTTTCTTGATTTAAGGATCCTGGCCTAAAGATACTTGCAATACAATTTTGTCTTCGCCCTTTGGCTTGTTCCTGGTAGGCTAGAGTGCATTTCTTGATTCATATGACAATTGACAAACTTTTAAACTGTTATTTGTGTCCCATCCAATGCAGTCTGTGCAAGTTCTTAAGAGGTCTCTCCTCTGAGTACTGCTTATCTAAGAATTATATCTGGCTGGTGAATCCTCCTTAATTCAGTCTTCTTATTCTTGCCTTCCCTATGACTTTCTATCTGATAATTCCTTTCGCTTTGAATAAGATGTAATTGAAATTTATTATCTTCCTCTCGGTAATCCTGTAGTTTCTCTCAATGTAGTTGATATGGGAGTGCTTTGTCATGTATTACATATGTACTTTGCATTTTGAAGTGAATTTCTTAGCTTCAGTGCTCATCTTTTCCTATCGGGTTACACAGTTAAAGCTTGAGGGCGTAAAAGTTGATGAGAAGCAGACAGTTTTTGATACAGAGTTGCTGGCTGAAGTTGTCAGATCGACATCTCTAGTTAATTCAAAGCTTTCAGGTCATAACAATTTCAACACTCTTTTGACACCTTGTATAGATGATGGATATCAGGGAAAGCATTAAGAATCCAACGGCTCCCAGGAATTAGCCAATCCAGTCTCAGATTTTGAAAGGCTCTTCTTTTCCCTTTCAATAAAATTATCTGCCCATATTCTGTTCACAATGGGTACATCATCTTTATGAGTGCAGATACAGAGTAAATTTGAAGTTCGGTCGAAGACCTTCCAGGAAGCATTGAAGGAGCACGACTTCAACAAAGCCATATGAGCAACCCAGAGGAATGAGATATTATGATAGTGTGATTGAAGAAATTGTGAAGAAAAACATCAATATTGTTTTCTGATAGAATAGCAGGGGTTAGCTGACTACAGAGAACCTATTGGTTTACTAGGATAAACGGGCATTTTCCCCTACACTGCCCAGTGCGCTTGACCAAAAGAACAAATTCTGTTTGTATAAGACTTCAACCTGATTCAAACACAATGCCCGTTTATCGAAAAGTTCAAGTCTTTTTGGACGCATTTCTGATCAATGTTGCTGGCTGAAAGTTTATTAGCCCTAATCAGAATGCAATGAAGCAAAAGAAGTTTACCCAGTCCCTCCAAGTATCCAACATGAAAACTTAAAGTGAGAACTTTCTTCTTCTATTTAAATTCCATTTTGTTTGAAGTACAGAATGAGCTAAATCATGTTTACCTTCTCTATTCAGACCGTAGAAAACTGTTCTGAAGTTAATTGCACTGGGAATAATTCCGCTATCTAACATATCGTTGATAAGCTGCAAACCTTCTTCAGACCTCCCTACCTTGCAGAGACAACTGATGAACATCGAGTATGTCTCAAAATCAGGAAGGGGGCCTTTGAGCTTCATGCGTTGGAAGATATCCCAAGCCTCCGAAGCCATTCCCATGTTCATAAAACCGCGAATAAGAGCAGAATAAGTAACAACTGTTGGCTCACAACCTACTTCTCTCATCTTTTTGAATGCCTCCATAGCATTTCCGATCTTTTTATCCTTACAAAAATGAACAATGAGTGATGTATGTATGTGAGCAGTCTCCGGAATACCTGAAATTTTCATTGTTTCGAACTTATCCAAAGCTTCATCCAACCGACCACATCTTAGCAACGCATGAACTAAGCTTGCATAAATGTGTTGATCCATTTTGCATCCAAGGGCCTCAATGTTGTTTGCCAAAGCGAATGCTTCCTCCAGTTTCCCAGCTCGGCAAAGAGCTTTAATGAGCAATGAATAACCAAGCTGAGGTGTGAATCCTCTCTTGCATAACGATTTCACTGATATCCGGGCGTCTTCAAACTTCTCAGATTCACATAAAGAATACAGGTATATCTGAAGCAATTCCTTGTCAGGCATGTACTTCGCATGAATCATTTCTTGGAAAACTTTGATAGCTTCATCGACCTTCTGTCCTTTCCTTCCACAAAGAAAAATAATGAGATATTTGTAGGTACTGCCGTCTGCAACACACCCATCATGCTTCATTTCCTTGAATGTCTTCAAAGCAATCTCCGTAAGACCTGCTTGACCATATTGAGCTATCATGATGGTCCATGTATGTGGTGTTATGCAGCATCCGAACCTCCTCATGTCTCGAAAAAGATCTCTCATGTGGCCAAAATCTTTACCGCTGCCAGCAATTTTGATGGCCATGTTGTATGTTTCGGATGCGTGCTTGAATCCTGTCTGTCGCCTTACCCATGAAAAGAATTTCAAAGAGGCTTGACCATGCCCATGGCAATTCCGAAGTATAGCTTCTACAAGTTCAGGTGTGAAGTCAATCTTACACCTCTCAAGACTTTCCTCAATTTCGATCCAATCCAGTGAAGACGATAAAAGTCTGCAGACTTGTTGAAGATCGATCTCATCAAACTTACTTTTCACTTCCAGCAATTTCAATTTCATCTGTTGATCAGATGAGTCCTCTGAAACTTCTTGCTCTTTGATTCGAGGAATACAGTCAAAAGGAGCAGGTTCTTCTTTTTCTTCTGCTTTGTGAATTCTAACACTTCTCATTCTCTCGACATCTCTTGATTTATCCAAGTCACCTTTTCTAGTTAAAGATGATATAACAAGGCGATATATGTCATCAGTTGCATTCATGTTCAAATGTGATACCTCCTTCAGTAACTTCATGGCTTCTTCAGGTTTTGACGCCTTGCAAAGTTCTCTGATGAAAACTGAATAAGCCTTCCATGTAGGCCTTAATCCTTTTTTCTTAATGCTCTCAAATAAGTCGTGTGCCAGAGACATGTTACCATGCTGGACATGACCAGCAACCATAGCAGTTATTGCCACGGTATCTGGTTCAATACCATTTTTCACCATGCCTTCATAAAGTTCACAAGCTTTCTCATACTGATCTGACCTACACAGATGCTGAATTAATTGAGTATACGAAGAAACTGTAGGTGCATAACCAAGCGTTTGCATGTCCCGCAACACCTCCAGAGCTTTTGCAGCATGTTTTATTCTCAGGAATCCATCAATAAGAAGTTCATAACTCTTGCTATCAACAAGCGCACAGTGTCTCATATCATTCAGAATTTCCAAGGCATCAGTCATTCTTCCCTCCCTACAAAAGCCTTTAAGTAAGATACCAAATGCCCTTGCTGTAGTCTTGGGACTTACGCTTGTCATATCCTCAAATATGTCTCGGGCTTCTTCAATTTTCCCTGCAATGCAAAAGCTCCTTAGAACACAAATATAAACCTCATCTTCAGGTATTTGTGCAATCTTCAGCATATCATTTCTGATTAATAGAACGGAGTCACGGTCATTTGACCTCAAGAGAGAAACCATAAGCATCTGATAAAGTTCCATATCAAGTGCTATGAACTTGAAAGCCATTTCTTTGTAGAACTCCAAAGAAAGATCAGCTTTGTCCATATTCAGTAATGCTTGAAGAATTGCCTCATAAGCTCCCTTATCGGGGCCACAACCCGATTTCTGCATTGCCTCAAACATTAATAGTGCTTTCCCAATCTTCTTTGCTTTTCCATATTGCGATATGAGGATGGTCCAAGTTTTTATGTTTTTCGGACACAACTCATCATCCATCTCCCTCATCAACCTCTCTGCCAGCTCAAAATCTTTTCCCTCACAAGCAATATATATCATGGTGTTGTAACAATCTACTGAGTGATGAAATTCAGGTCTGAGCTTGACCCAGTTGAAAAACCGGAAAGCTAAACGACGCACTTTGAAACACCTCTTGAGTACCTTCTCCACGATTTCTGGGCTGAATGAAACATCCAGCTCTTGCAAGTTTTCTTCCATATGTTCGCCATCACTTTGTAATCGGACTACTTCTGCAATTTTCTGAACAATTGCGCTCACGTCTTCAGAAATTACAGTATGGGTTTGCTGTTGCACAACCAATGAAGGTTCTATGTCTTGGGCAATTTGTCGAGCACTTGGCGTGCATACACCTGCATGGCTGGTTTTAGTTGATGCAGAAATCTTGAGAATGGAATCATCTGTACCAACGATCTCCTTGATCTTCTTATATACAGACGGAAGACTAACGGAGTCTTTAAACTGGCTTTTCTTATTGATTGAAGAGTTCTTGCGCTTTAAAGGTGGCTTCGACGATTTGAATCTGGCCCGAAGAAGAGAATGGTAATTGGATTCAAGTCTTTCGAGAACAGCAAAACATCTCAACGCATTTCTCATTTTGAGATTGAACAAAGTAAACCATCTAAAACCTGCAATCAACACATTTCGCTAAGCATGTAGCTAGGCATGCAAAGAAAGTTGACGGCTTTATTTGATGACTTCTTCAGTATCACCAAACTCTACCCTGCCAATTAATTATGTATTTGAAAGCAGCAAGAACTCGTAATTCTCATTACTCACAATGCAACAAGATGAAGGGCGCAAAGCTACATATGTTAACTAATTCTGAACCAATAAAATCAACGTTAGTAAGGCAAGATGTTATAGAAGTGAGCTCTTTTTAGCTGTACCTGAAGCCTGCAATTGAATTTCATTCGAGTATACTGATCATACAACAAAATGGTTGTTGATAATGTTACAAATTACAACCTGAATGGATCTAAGTTCATGCAAATACTGCAATTTAACATCCAAAACCTGCAAGAAACCTTGCTATACTTTGGTACACATTGATAAAATAAGACAATCTTCTACATTCCAGGAGAGCCGGAGATCTTTACAACTACAAGTAATTTCAGACCTACTCTATATAACAACATCAAGGGAAGAAAACTAAGGTCTAACTTTCCCTTCTCAACCAAGCTTCAAAGCCTCCCTAAATCCAATGCTAAAACTACTCTGCAGTCCTTTTCGACCATACCCAGGGTTGTTCCCCTTTCGCATCATCTGCACAAACTCGTTGTAATCAATGCGTCCATCCTGCAAAAAAATATATAAATAACAAAAAGCTTTTAAGTAATTAAACCATCTTTGAAATAGTATGAGGTAGTCCCGTGTATAACAACTTACGTTGTCTTGATCAACTTCTCGAATCATTTCTTCTATTTGAACATTCTCCATTCCAAATTCCTCACAAGCCTGTTGAAGCTCATCCATAGTAATGTAACCACTGCCATCTTTGTCGAAGTACGAAAAGGCCGCAAACAAATGGTCTTCGCGCTCTATCTTATTTAGATGCATAGTGGCAGCTAAGAATTCACCATAATCAATGGTGCCACTGTTATCAACATCAGCCTGAAAGATGAAGTTTTAAAATAAAGTTAGCGAAGTGACGAGGGAGGAACCACTTTGTCTGTTGACCATAGAGGCTCAGAAATATACTTTACTGAAATGGCCTTTCACGTTTTATATACTAAGAAGATAGCAGAGCTACCAGTTTATCATTTTGAAACCATGTTCATTTCGAAAATTCTTTATTCATTTTTATTTCATGAGATTGAGGCAAAATATTTTATTGTGTAGAAAGTTTGTTTTGGTCGCTATTACCTAGCAATTCCAAATATCTCGGCATTCATGTAAACTCAACCCACAGGTAGTCATTCATAAGAAGCTTTGATAACCAGCAAACAGTTACCTAAGCCAAAACATGGAGAAGCATGGCTTTGTAGGCATATTTGGCATGGTTTTTTGGGCTTTCAAGCCCAAGAAAATGATGCGCAGTGGCATAGGAACTTCTTTAAAAATTTTGGAGGGCATGGTTAAATTATACATCATGGAATAATTGCACGTATGAGCTCCTTTTTCAAAAAGCCATGAAAAAAATCCTGAAAAGCTCCTTTTTTTTTTAAGAAGCTTTACTTTTTCAGCTACCCCATATGTGACCGAAATCTCTAGTTCTTGCTTATGTCACAAATCCTACTTTATAAACAATCCAGAACAATGATCATTAAGCTAGTGCACCAAGTCAAAATCTAAAGCAACAACTTACTGCCTGCATTAGCGCATAAATTTCTGACTCCTTTAGATTGGCGCCCACTCTTTCCAATCCAGCCTTAAGTTCTTCAAATGTGATTTGCCCGCTATTATCAGTGTCTATCATCTTGAACATCTCTTTTAGACCAGCTATCTCATCCTCAGATAAGTTCTCAGCAATTACCTGCAAGAAGTAATAATTTGTCAGCAATAAAGTATTAGGAAGTGTCGATTAAATTCCATCCATTTAAAGGAGGCATAGGCGAACCTTAATGCAAACAACACAATGTTGAAGTTAGCAATTCGTCAATATAATGGACTAGGAAAACATATAGAAGGACATTCAAGGATCCTTAATAAGTAAAAGAATCACTTTGTGAGAAATAAATGTGAACCAAATACTGTGGTACTAAACGGAGTATATAGCACAGAGACACCAGGAATCTTCCATATTGGATCATGCCCCATACAACATATGCTTTAAGTCTTCTCACCTGTTTATTTTATCTGACAAAACTGTATTTTCCCATTAACAGAAGACTTCGGCTATAATTTTCCAAAAGCTCTAGAAACTAACAAATATAGCACATGTAAAGCGAATTTTAGAGGTTTGGTCAACATACCCTGAGAGCCATCTTTTTCAACTTGTTCATTGCTGAGAATTGTTTCAACCGAGAAAGGACAGCAGAATCTAAAGGCTTATCAGGAGCCACACCATCAATCTGCACCCAGGGGTGGCCTGCAATAATGAAAAAGATGCTTTTAGCAAATTACGACAAAAAGCTTCCACACTGTAGGAATGATATTCTCAAGCGCTAAGTCGTCAATTGTTGTCTCAACCGTTCTACCAGGAGCTTAAACAGCAGTAACCAAAGCCATCCCGCTAAGTGCAGTCAGCTAATTCACAAACACAAAAGGTTCAAAGTAATGAGGGTCGTATGCCCTTCACATCAATTCATGCAATTTTTACAAGTTCAACAAATTAGATGTTTTTTATAGTAATACACCAATTAAACAATTTAAAAAAACAGCAGATGACCACTAGTCTCTTCAAAGCAAACAATGCAGTTTCGACATGCTTAACAGACTAAGAGTTTCCAATGGCAGTATGCTGATCTATGAATATCATTTGTCAGTTAATTACCACAAAGAAAATAACAATACAAATATTTGCATGCCTAAAGAAATGGCACAATGCACAGTGTTATTAGTGAAACAAAACAGAAGGTTGATAACTCACACAATACTTCATGGGCAGTCAACCGCTTTCTTGGATCTCTAACAAGCATTCTCCTCACTAGATCTTTTGCACTATCAGAGATGCTAGGCCAAGGGTCTGACTCAAAATCAAGAGAGCCATGTAAAACCTCTTCAAATATACCTTGCTCGGTCTCTGAAGTACCAGAAACACATTAGCTTATTACTTCCACAGCAAAAATTGCAGGTACCACTTCTCCAAAAAATATTTTAAAAAAAAAATCCTGACCTGCCCAAAAAGGAGGCACTCCACTCAGCAGGATATAAATTATGACTCCTGCACTCCAAACATCTGCCTCTGGCCCATACTTCTTTTTCAAGACTTCGGGGGCCACATAATAAGGGCTACCGACTACATCAGTGAATGTTTCACCTGAAAGAAAAGATATCTCAGGTATTCTGACATAAAGAATGACTCACTCCCAGCTTCAAACTCAAAAAATAAACTGATAAATAGTAGGATGTACTAGAGAGTCCAAGCAATCGAGCTAATGACAAGCCAAAAGTTTTCTCTCGTTACAAGATGCACACAATTTGATTTAATGAGAAAGTTGCTTACGAACTACACATCGTGCATGAAAAAGAAAAAGACCCTAATCTTGAAAAGCAAGGAATCCTATTAGGAAATCAAACAATTGACAGAAACTGAAAAGAAACATCATGCAACATAAAAATTGCGTCTATAAATGAGACCAACTGAAGCTATTCCCAGCTGTTAAGCTCAGTGGAATGCATCTCTAAGTTTAGTTTTATTTATCAAACGTTTTAAAGAAGATATCGAAAGATTATTAGGAAATAAGGCAAAAAAAAATTCAAGTAGATATAAAAAAAAATGATAGAATCCCATCAAGAAAATCAAAACCATACTGTATTCCAAAACAAAATCTTTGGTAAAATGTCAAGTATTCGTTTAAAGAGACAAAAGATCTTTAAGTCCCTCCATAATAGTACCTAGGCTGTGCGCTTTACAAAGAAGCATCAACTCGTCATGATAATATTTCACCACCAATCCTTCTCACAATTTTTTTTTTGAAAAAAAAGAACTGTTACACCATTAAAACATCATATAGAATGTTGCTTGATATGGTGTTGCAAACTACATAGAAGTCAACCAAAATAAAACCATTATCTTTTTATTAGATTTTGCTAGGAGTTTCTGTAGACATCATCGACCATTGACCAGTTTAAGTATACAACAAATTTTCATAGAGTCAATGCACATGATTATACACAATTCTTAACTTCTATATGCTAACTTTACCATTATGTATAGACCACTCTGCTTGACACGTCCTAAAATGTAAACAAGTAGCAGATGGCACCAACAAGTTACCTGGGCGAAAGAATATGGACAACCCAAAATCAATTGTTTTAAGAGGAGCCTCCTCCTCCTGATTGATAAATAGGAAGTTCTCTGGCTTAAGATCACGGTGCATGACCCCCAAAGAGTGGCATGCTTCAACAACACTTACAATCACTCTTGCAAGCTCTGCAGCCTTTCTCTCACTGTAATGCCCCCTCTGAATGATCCTATCAAAAAGCTCCCCTCCAGCACACAATTCCATCACGACATGAACACCTACTACATCCTCATATGCCCCTCTAATCGATATAACATTTGGGTTGCCAGCAAGATGGTGCATTATCTGGATCTCCCTTCTTACATCCTCGACATCCTCCTCAGTAGTTAGCTTCCTCTTAGCAATCGACTTGCAAGCATACTCCTTTCCTGTAGCCTTTTCAATACATAAATATGTCGTTCCAAATTGCCCCTGCCCAAGCTTTCGGCCCAAGCTGTATATGTCCTTGATGTTCTCAGTCTTGCGCTGGAGCACAGAATCAATCTTTAGGCCAGCACTGGAGACCCTTTTGACATGATGGGGCTTCTTAGGTGGTCTTGGAGGCTCTGAGTTTTGTCCTGGTGCTTGTGTTGATGTTGATACTTGTGCTGGGTCTGGGGCGGGTGCTGGTGCTTGAGGAGGTGGAGGTGCTTGAACTGGGATAGGCTCAGGCACTCTTGAAGGTTTCTGGTCAGCTTCAGGGATCTTGACAGGCTGTGGGGCCTTATCTGGTGGGAAATCTGGTGCTGACTTGGATCCCGAAGGTGGAGATAAGGCCCGGCTGTCTGAAGTTTCACCTTGAGGCGAAGGTAGGCCTTCGTTTGTGTTGCGGGCACGCCAGAGAGAGGCTGAGACAGATTGGAATATGCTGCTCTTGGAGAGGCTTGGTCCGACGCATGTGTTCCCCATGAAAAGTGTGAACTCTGATTGCGTCTCTCAAAGGTGATATTCTTCTCTGTTGCATTCCGGCATTGAACCAAAACAATCAGAAGATCTCCAGGCGGAAAGCAACCATTGATGCAGATTTCAATTAATTCGTCCCGGAAAGACCCTAATTGCAATCCAAACTCAGTGCTTGAAACCTGAATCTGACTAAAAATTGTCCTTTTCCGCGTTGAAAAAATAACCTTTTGTTTGTTTTTTTCTTTTTTCTTTTTTTTTTTGGTGTACAGAAAATCAGGTTCTTTTATTGGAGTAATAATGCACAAGGCCGAATTGAAACAACGCAAAGAAATTCTACAACAGTGTAGATTGATTGATGAAGATTGAAAATCCCGTACTTGGACGTAAAATCCGGATCAAATAGAAAGCTTATATTGTGTTCAAATGGTAAGAAAAACAAAATAAGGCAACAACCCTCTGAAGTGATTCAGAAGAAAGATTGAATATACAACAATAAAACAAAAAAATTAGTTTTGGAAGCAAAGAAGATACAGATTCAAATGAGATCGAGTGATGGATGGCAACCAAAAGAAAGATCAAAAGTTTGAAAAGAAATGTCCCAAACAAACGAGAACCCAAGAGCCGTCTGGCTCTAGAGATCCCAAGACAGATTATTAAAAAACTTTAATCACAATAAAAAAAGAAACAAATTTTCAGCGAAGAATATGGAGGGAGAAAGAGATTAGGAAGGAGAGAAGAGGAATGGGCTCGGGAACGAGCATAGACGTTCAAGTGGGTTTTGAGTCCAAAAACCAACCAAACCTTAACGCGATTGTCCAAGACCAACAAAACCAAATCCTAAAACTCTGCTCCTTTTCTCACCAAAACTAGACCAATTACAAACTCTGATTCACAATCAGTTACTTCATCAGAGAATTAATATGTTAATTAACTTGAAAAAGCTATTAATAGTCGACGAAATGTCTATTAATTAAAGCATATAGGACAATAAGATAGTTCTGGGTTCTTGCTGAAAAGACTTTTAATTTTTCGTTTATTGTCTTTTTCTTCTTGTAGAAGTAGCATTTGAATTATGAATTTATGATAATAAAGGAAGCATTATTATTGTTGCAATAGAACGGCAATCATGCATTAATTTGTGGCTTTTTTGGCTCAGCTTCTGATATAAGCTGTTGCTCATTGCCTGTATAATTCATTAAAAGTTTGTTTGCACTAACGAAGAATGGAAATGAAAGAAATATGCTTGCCATCTATTGCTAGACCACACGGTGCAAGTGGAATAAAAGTCTTAAGAAAAAATAAATCTACAGCAGATAAGGCAACAAATATGTATATACAGTTAGTGAACCTTCAGTGCAGGGCACGTTCTTTGTCACCAGGTCAACGCTTAAGAATATATTAACACTAATAGCTTTATCTGCTGTAATAAGATCTATGAGTTTACACAGAAACTGTAAAAAAACCTTCAAAAACTGTAATAAAAGACTTTAGTTTATACAGAACACTCCAATCAATAAGAAGGAAAATGAGGAGGAAAATGAGGAGAAGCCTCTTACATGAATTGATCTAAACAGTTGTCATCATGCAATATACAAGATATCATATCAAGTAGATGCCACATGCCTAAACAATGTTCCTCATCCACAAAGAAGAAGATTTTACTGATGAACATAGTACTACACTACCACCACACGACGCGCTTGATGCAGATTAGATGAACTACCGCGGGTTACCAAGTACCACCTCTTGATTTATCATTCTAGCCTCAAGATGTTTCAATGTATTGTGAACTTCTATTACAAATAACAACCTAACAAAGCAAGGAAGGTTTACAATACTGCCCTTAAAAGGTGACTACCTAGTAGAATGTACTCAGACATCCCTAATTTCTCCACTTAGTCCAGAATAGGTAGGTCCATTCTTGTTATTCTCTTGTTTATCTACTTGGGCCTCTGTGTCTCCGTGCCTGCCTCGAATTTGGGGTGGAGATTCTCCCCCATGCCAAGGTGGGATCCTAAACGAGCGGAAGAATCCGTCAGCCATTTCTTCAGCTGCTTCCAATAGGTCGCTAAAGCCACCAAATAACTCACGTTCAATGGCTTGTATATCACTACGAAGCCCAGGAAACTTGAAAGAAGCATCAGATGACTCGAAATGATGTCTTCCATTTTCTATTTCCTCAGTGACATCTTCTTCTGTGTGTTCAGTGTTTGATTCCACAACTTCCGCAGGCCTGTCAAAAAAGTACCTTAACTCTCAACAAATGATTAAAAAAGGTTTATAAAGGACAAGCAGAACGCAAAAACGGGAGAAATTTTTTTGTTACAGCAGCGAGTTTAACAGTTAGGCAGTTAGCACCACTTCACATGATGCTAGAACAAAAGATGGTTGGCCCAACAGATGGACATAAAGCAAATAAGCACATGACTTTGAGATACTACAATCCAATTTTCAATTAGAGCAGATTTCTCATAAGTACAAAAGAAATGAGATGTCATGACAGGAAAGCAAAAGAGTCGTGGCTACTTGCAGTCAGTGATTAGATAAACCAGGAGGGAAATTCCACTCTAGTTTGGTTTCATAACGCAAAGAAGTTTCAGGATTTCTGACAACATGACATACGTGAAAGATTAACTTCCTAGCAAGATAAATATATCAATTTTAGCTGATAAGACATTCTTCTTAGCTGAAACTAAACACATGACACAAATGCAAGAACTAGAGTAAACACCCACCCAATAAATTTAGGCTATAGATGGTATTAGAAGAGAATTCTTCCACTGATGACATATCAAATAACTTATCTGACACTCTCTTCAAACATTCAGAAATTCTCTCTTTTTAGATAGCCACTTCAACAGGCAAATTGAAAGAACCTGAATAAACATCCACCCAGAAATCCTCATCATTGCACAATTTCAAAATCCATACTAACAAATTTGGTTTTCCTTCAGGACAACCAGGTCAAAGCAAGTTGATCTAGCACATAACAAGCTTACCACAGCTCTCAATTAATCCAAAAATTAAGATATTGCCATTATAATTCTAGCACATTACAAGCTTACCACTGGCAGATAACTTGGTTTCCTTTGTTATTCGGTCTATGCATGACATTTTCACAAAATGACAAATACTTTCTAAAATGTCCATTCCAAATTGGTGCCAACTTCCAACAACAAGTGCTTCCTTTGCAATATTTATCCTAGGGTAATCTTATAATAATGACTTAAGCTAAAATGAGAACGAGCAAGGTCGTGTTGATCAAAGCAGAAACACATAGAAACTGCCCTAAATCAGCACCGAACATAATTTTTGCGAAATTAACATTGAAACACGCGATATAACACAAAAAATCAATGAAGAAGCACGCCGTTTACGAATGTTCCAAATAAATTCTCTCAACTTCGAGTTGAATAAGAAACCCCCAAACTATCTCAATCTAAAACATCAATCAAGTAGCAAAGTAATAAGATCAAATACTATAACCAATTGAGAGCGATTGACAGAGAGAGAGAGATAAGGGAAACACCTTCCGGTGCACTCGCGGAGGAGCTGTTCTGTCTTGTCGCACTTGCGGATGAATCGGCCCGGTTCTACCTCTTCCGTCCGGCACTGAGACTTAACCATCCGCCTCGTCGAACACCTCTCTCCGCCTCCAATTTCGTTTCTGGAAAATATCTCACCGATTCCTGGCCGGTGATCTCCGTCTTCGTTCCAGCTCCACCCCATATTCTCTCGCTCGTTCTCTTATTTCCCTCTCTCTTCGTTAAATAAGACGGTTTTATTTTCTTGGAGCAAAAGCTGGCTTTACTCGTAGCTTCTGGATCAGTTATCTGAGCTTATTATAAACTTGGGCCTCCATCAATTCCCAATCCAATAAGAAATATTAGTATCGCCAATAGAAATTATGTAGTCTGATCATGCAAAATATGAAATAAATTGTGTACAAATGTAATAATAGAACGTGTTTTTTAGCTCGGAGGTAAAATAGATCCAGTAATGCGAGTCTAACAAAATAGATGCGGCCCGGGTTGTTCTTCTTCTTTGTTTTTCTTAAATTCAATTGGATTTGAAAGTGGTCCAAAAAAAAGCTGTTTCTTAAACGCCAATACGAAATTATTGTAAATTTTAATTAGTTAAAAGTGAGTTTACTTAGTTAAGATTAAGCTCGATAAATAGAGCTTAATTTTTGGTGACGCTGATCTGTTCTTTTTGGCCCGCTTCTGCAGTGTTGATGTCACTACAGCTAATATTGAATGCGACATGCAATCTAATCTCTCCTCTTAAATTAATAAATCCATGTCGTCCATTGGGTAAATAGAGCTTAAAACTTAGTAATCAAGCCCACAGGGAACTAACTAGTTGAGTAAACAGAAGAATAAAAATGAAAACAATTTTTAGTTTTGAAAGAATAGAATAGAAAACAGAATAGGCATGTGATTATTGAGAAAAATTAACCCAACTAATTCTTCACAAAAACACCAACCAACATCATCATCACCAAATATAATGTTCTTGGCCTCCCTGCGTAATTTTTTTTTTTTTTTTCAAATCCTATACACATGTTCGCTTAAATACAACAACCACTTTGTGTTCTGTATATTATATAAAAAACCATATTAACAAAATCAAGGAACGAGCTCAGTTTTCTTTTTGATTACCCCCATATTTTTGTTATTACATAGTGCAACAATTCTGAAAGGGGGGCACCCGTTGAGAGCAGCAGCTTCACTTTTTCTGATTTTATTCTACTGACAACCGGTGAATTTTGATCTTTGTCCAAATGCTCCCAGCATTGAGCAAGCGACTTCAATCAATTTACCTGCATTTCAAAAGTTTACCATAATTAACAAGAATTATGAAATATAAACAAAAACTATAGACAAAGGGAAATATATAGAGACGAGTAAGACCAGCTTGTAATAAGGAATCTCTAGATTTTTTCCTTTTCTTTTTAAATAACCTTCTTCCCCAACAATGAAATACTCGAGAACCAAAGATTCAATAAAAAGTTATTCCAAGTATACCCTTTATAGTCTCTCTCCACCACGAAGCGACGAAAAGCAAATCATTGCTCCCGTTTCCCACACTACTAATAAACTTAAGAACTGACAAATTTGCCCTTGCAAGTAATGAATCAATACTCCCTGACGGTAATAAACATCCCCACCGACAACTCTCTCCTCCCTCTCGCAGTTCCCTTTCCTTCCTCTCCCTTTCCTAACTCTTCCCTTCGTTCTACTTTCTCCTACTTATTTCTATGCAATCCAAACACACCATGATTCTAATATAAAAGAAACGTCCTCCGGAAAATTTGAACCATTACCAAATTCCGGCGAACAAATTTTAACACCGATTACCTACATTGTACGAAAAGCTCAAACAAGATCAATCATCTCATATAGCATAACTAGCTAGAACGACTTACCTCGTCGAGGCTTAGGTTTTGAAACGGCAGGACGGCGAGGCGCTGCAGGAGACATAGCGGCGGCGCTGGTTTCTTCATCGGGAGGGAACAAAACAGCATCAATACCTTGAACTGAAATCCTTCCATCTGTATAAATATCAGGATCGAACAAGTACGCCGAGTTCGGACCTTGCCCGAACTTCACAGAGCCGTCCGCTTCTCTCGCCACCACTTTGTGCGGTACCCGCAACGTGTCGTACCGGACTTTTCCGAATCTTCTGACGGCGTTGTACATGCTCTCTTCGGTTTGGTACTCCGGTACCAAATGGTAGTAGAGAATTTGTTCCGGTGCTCCCGGCTCGCTCAGCTGCTCAGCTGTAAGCCGAGCCATGGCTTCATCGTTCGGAGCGAGAACTGTTAAGACATAACCTTCTGATACAAGCCGACCCATTTCTGAAGCTAGAGAGGTTAGATTAACCATCATGTCGGCGATTTCATTGTAACCACCGTAGAGAAGAAGCGTGTGAATGAAATCTTTGACCTGGCTCTCGCCGTCAAACCAATGTTTGCCGGAACCTGGACCTGGTGCGGGAGCCGGAGCGATAGCTGGACCTGGAGCCATTGCGTCGAAGATCGGAAGAGCAGGTGGTGAACCGGCTGGAGCAGGTGGAGGTGGTTTTTTCAGCCGGTGAGTGCGGGGATCTACTTCTGGTGCCCCAGTTGGAAGCACGGCTGAGATCGAAGCTAAACTTCGCCGGCGATTGAAATCTTCTTGCACAGATCTAGGAACAAGCAATCTTTCTATTCCATGGATAACACCATCCGGCCGGATAACGGCGTCTGGGTGAATAACAGTGGCAAGCCCAACTCTTTTGTTCGAGTCTTTGAATGACAGATGGAGACGGTCGGCGGCAAGCGTGCGGTGACCGGAAGTTGAAGAAGGCCAAGAATCTGCGGCGACCTTTGTCGGAATAACATGGTACAAAATCAATGTTTGAAGAGATTTGAGGTTTCCTGGTTCGAGTAAGAACCGTTTGAACTCTGGATCAAGCTCACGCTCCATTGCCTCATTCCGTGGAGCGAAGATGGTTATGTTATGCTTCCCAACGGCGTCTTCCAATGTCTGTAGAAGTAAAGCCTTCTCCACAAGCTCTGCGAGTTCTGTGTAGTGTGAATCGAGAAGGGCAACGAGTACAGAGTTCGAATTTATCGCAGCACCACCGCCGCTCACCGCCGTAGACGGCAATGCAGTACGGGAAGCTGAACCATCTACCCCCGCCGAAGCTATGCAGATGGAGAAGAAGGTTAACAGAAGTTGAACAATGCCGCCGTGGACCGAAGAGCCCATGGCGCGCCGGCGAAGAAGAAGAAGAAGAACAGAGAGGGATGAACAGAGAAACAAAGAGTGAAGTTATTTTTCTTCTCCCTGTTTGTGCTCTTTCTAAACTTTCTGGCTATTTGCTGGAAAACAAAAAGAAACGAAATGAAATTTTTGTTAGGTGGGAAATAAACAAGTGGGAAATGTTGAAGTTTTGTTGTTGTTTTTTTTTTTTTTTTGTTATTGATTAAATGGTACGCGGGAACACTTGGTAAGATCTGAAGAGGTGTGAGACAGGCTGTTGGTGGGCCAACATCTTGTACGTTTGCTACACAGATCAAAGTATTTGACCACATAACCGAGTACACTCTTTACCTACGGTGCTGTAACATTGACTTAGTCAATGAATGACTATATCATCCCTAATGGTTGTTGATTAATTATGTATTTGCACTTGTTGCAAATATCCATAATTAAATTTAATAAAATTAAAAATTAAAAATAAAATTTTAAAAAAATAAAGTTGAATTAAAGTTTAATATTTATATTTTAATAAAATTTGAAAATATGTTAAAAATTAAAGGATATAATTGTATTAAAAAATATACAAATAAAAAAATTAAAATTGAAGTTTTATATGTAAAAATTAAAATTAAAATTTTTTATATAATTAAAATATATAAATTATTTTAAAAATAAAAAAATTAAAATTATGAATAATTAAAAACTAAAACACGCTTTTTGGTGATCTTTTGTTGCTATGTTGGAAAGGGTAACATTGGAATTCAAGACATGGGTGATGAGAGAAGGTTTGGACTATTGATTCTGACAACAAAATTTTGAAGCACTTTGCTGAGCTAAGAAGTAAGATAGTTACGCAGAAAAGACAAAATTACCATTATGTCTAGAAGCAAAGAAATTGCTAGAATTCGGAAATGGTTTTGCTTGCAAGGGTAGTTTGGGTAATAAATTTATATGTCAGTAGAACACAGTTGTCTCTTCTTTTTGCCTCCGAAACTAGCAAGGTAGCGCCAACCAGGCTACGAAATGGAGCTTGGCATTGTTTTGCAATTTCTTTTTTGCATATACTTTTCCACGGGCTATAGTTTTCTTTTTGCAAATAGAAGCTACCAATTACAAGTTTTTCAAGTGTACTGGTACTTCTGCTAGCAACCGACGCATGTTTGCTGAGAATATAAATCATGTACGATTAATATTTCAATGACATTATTCATTATTAAGATATATGGAATGAGGGAGTTAGTGCGGAAGAAATGAAGGCGACACAAGGCCTGCCGGGGAAACAGAGGGTCGCCTTCGTCTGTCTAATAAGTCAATGGTAATATATTTTTTGAGAAAGAGAGTTAGGTTGGAGGACATTGTTTGTAGAGGGTGGCCTTTCACAATGGAATTGCTTTCCTTTTCGTTTTGCTTGGGGATGATATCTGTAGGTTGCTTCAACTTTTCACCTTGTCTCATCTGTGGCATGTAGGGGTGTAGCAATATGGTAACAAAACAAGATTGGAACATTATGAGTTTTGGGTTCCTTCAGTTAGTGGGAAATGGTATGGCAAATGGCATTGGGTTTTTTCAGTTGATGGGAAGCCATGATAAGTAATGCCAAATGTATCTTGGATAGTTAGGTAGCATGCTTCCCTCCGAAGGCAGTTATCTACATCGAGCAAACAAGCATACCTTACACAAAAAAATTTAGCCGTGTTTGGTCACACATGTCTATTGATCAGTATTGAGACTTATCTAGCAAACAATAATAACCAGATTATGCGAACTAGAGAGATCACATCATTCAGTTTTATAAAAGATTTAAGTAACCCTCCAGCAACAAAAGTGTTACCAATTGACTATCACCAGAAATGGTATTAATTAGATAAGAAAAAGAAGACAACCAGGTTTTCTAACAAAATCGAGTAAATCTTTCAACAACAAATTACGAAAAAAAAAAGTAGTATTACATAAATAGCACCTAGCGTCCTTTGGTGACATAATCTACACCACAGTCATTCCTTCATGGCATATTCATCTGTTTCTCAGTTTCACGCAATCTTATCCAAGCAATAAACATGAGACCTGAGTGTACACTGATATTATAACAAGAGAAAATTTTATGTATATTACTATACGTAGTTTGCACTTTTGCACATGAAAATCGAGACGAGTTGAATACATAAGACAACGCTTATTTTTAGCTTATTATCTTCCAGAGTTTGGAAGTCAAGTTTACCCTCTTGAAATCCAGCAAAGTATTTACCACATAAAAAATGAAGCATCCACAAAGGCTTTCTTCCTTGCAATCTCATATGCATTGATCTCTCAACCTGAAACAGCAGCCTGATGTTCAGTAAGTTCCAATGAAGTTAATGTATCGGAGATCTATAAAAAATTCTGTAATGAAGATGGAATTTCTTTTGCCCAAATAAGACAAGTACAAGCAGATTTTATCCAAAGTGAATACACACCTAGATCAAAAGTAGAGTTCTATACTACAAATGAAAGATACACAAATAATCATATAGCTAAAAATATGCCGCATGAGAGTACTTATATTCAGCGAAACTGGATTAGTGGATAGTAAGCAATAAGGTCTTGTAAATTCATCCATCCAATTCCAATTTTCAGTTTTCCACTATTCAAGACGGTTTCAGGTAGTAGCTCGGGTAAAGAAAAAGCTATGATGCTCTCATTTAGCTAAGGTATACCTGATACAACAAAGTGTGATTTCCACTCCACCTCTAGCGTAAATGCATACTAGAGTAACAAATTTCAAACTACAGATTTCTAAAGCTAAGTCATTAGCAAAGGTGAAAGAAAGATCCAAGATCCATCTGAATGAGTCTTACTAGCCATTACAGATATTGATGGACAACTATCCAGCTTTGCTAATGTCTACTTATGCAGCAGAAAAACCTTCTAATCTTCTACACATAACATAGGAGAGAACAGAATATAATAAAATGGTTTTTAAAGCCATCAAAACAAAAGAGCGTCATTTGGAAATATTACTTTCTGTTATAAATTCAACTAATAGAAGGCTCTCGTCAAATACAGAAGACAGGTTAGCGTTAGTATTCCATAGCTATTAATTAAAGTTGCATGACACCAAAAAAAAAAAATCTAAAAGAGCCACCTTGAGAAGAAAAAAGTGTATATGTTCATAAGCCTATATTCTGTACAAGATCTTCCTTAGTGAAAATTAATATGCAACATAGAGTTTCTATCTCCTAGGTTCTTATTGTTAACTATAATTCGAATTTATTCATGAAACTGTACAATGATCATTCATGCTAAAACTTAAACATTACATGGTAGGACACTAGGATGCTTAAAGTTTCCACAGTCGCTAAAATTTAACCATAACGATCAACGTCCTAGCAAGTTTAGTCTTCAATGATGTATCCCAGAAACAGGAAGCTAACTATATCCGTTTAGCAAACTTCAGGTGACAATATATTGAAAAACAAAGTTACATTCATGAAGCATGCTCCTCACACACACTTCATATCTAAGAAAGATTCACGGACACACTGTCTGAAATAGTTAAAGGTAAAAGAAAACTATAATTCACTGATCGAGCAAACGAGTGCAACACCAACTATGAGCAGGCACTTACCTCACATTTGATATACTTTTACATGCTATAATTTGCTACATCACAGAAACTTGATTGATTCCACATTCGATGTCGTTAAAGATTTAAATCTACTTCTCAACATTTCATGATGTCTACTTTTGCAACATTTTCAATTCGCTACAAGGTGAATTGATCATGATATCTACTTTTCAACGTTTCAGACGTGTCCAGAGGTAGTTAAGGACTTTACCATGGTAATTCAAAATCACTAACTAGTAGTAAAAGCAGCACGAAGTACCAAAACATAATCACAGAAACTAATAGACAGCATTCATTGAAGGTCCCTTACAAATAATACAGCTGATGCTATTATTTGCTAGTTCACATACAACATTTGGGATTTGTCAAAATCTTATCACTGTAGCTACAAACGTCCTAGTTAGATATGCATACAGCTACATCCCGAGGAAAGCTACAAGCAGCATTATTGTTTCATTACTAAGTGTTACAGTCTGCAACTTTTTATGAAGCAACTTTTTAAGAAATCATATAAAATGCATGATGGACCTACGTGCCTCAGCTTTGCACACTACAGCGAGCACTATAACATACAAAGCATTCAACATCTAGACTCGTACAGTTGCAACTCATAAACTTGCATGATCATCACATCACTGATCTTTACGAGCAGTTTTACAAGTGATGCCTGTAATCAACATCACCCTTAACACATCAAGTAACATTTCAGAGCAAAAGTAGAACATTAAACACATAGGTAAGTCTAGATCATTTAGAACTTACCATCATGTTCATGCAATAGAGATTTCTTGAGAATTGTAAAATGCTTCAGTTTGGATCTGATGTTGCAGTTGGTAGATCTGACGAGATGCTGCGATTTGAAAAAACTGTTCCAGATCCACTTGATGTTGAAGGACTGCAGGCTCCTGGACTTTCACTTGTACTCAAACGCCCCATCATGTCTGAAATTGTGGTTGTTCCAGTATTCGCTTCTCCCCTGCCATCAGAACCAACCATTGCCGTAGCAGGATTACGTGAAAATAGTCTTTCCTTCCATCCTCTTGTACTCTTTGAAATGGACTCTTTGTACCTTTTTAGTCAGCGAAGGTGTATCAGAAGTTGATTTTTATGTCATATTAGATAACATGGTTCTTAACATTACCTCGACGAAATTGCACTCCATCGGGATTTTAATGAGTCTGAAAAGGATTGCATATCTGATGACCCAGTTCCAGTTTCACTAGCTGGAGTAAGGTCTCCAGCACTGCTCCATCCCAAAACAATATGTCAAATTTTATAGGAAAGGTGAGTAACAAAAGAAACCATGAAGATAAAAATGACAGTACCGTCTATTAGGATGTTCTATAGTAGAATGTGTGACTTCCTCTCCAACAGCTAAAGCAGGGTGTTGTTCATCCCCTCCTCTCTCGGCTGATCTTGATCCCATAGAAGAAGAATCAGCATGTGCCGAGCTATGCATAAACTGTTGGTGGCCCCGCATTGCAGACCTATTACGGTGCCCTTCCCTTCTGCTGATGTGGTGAATTCTACCCATAGCAGCAGCAGCAGCCAAATGGTTGAATATGCGTTCCTCAAGTTCGGCACCATTTGCACCGACTGGCAACTGAATGGATATTGGATTAAAGACTTTATCCTTCTCTTAGTGGAATTAAGTACGGACTCCCGATTCACTCAACTACTTCAGTAATTTGAAGAACATGTTAATAAGCATAAAAATACTTACATGGAACTCAAAATCTCCAAGTATAGGATGGTGAAAGACAGTAGTCCTTTGTTTTGGAGTCGACCTGATGGTCCTCTCCTTCTCGACAGCTTCCAATAGTTCCTGACTGTTGAATAATCCAGCCATTATTGTCTACAGCAGATTGCACAAAATTATCAAATAAATTATACATGGGCGAAACAAAACCTGGTAGGATCCTTCAAGCTGATGAGCTGCCAGCACATGGGGCACTGTGAGCTTCGTTGGCACCTACGCATGATCAAAATCCCTTAATTCACTATCCAAGGAATATTCAAGAAAAAATGGCAGCCGCCAAGACAAATTATGCAGATATATCATACCACTCAAGTATGCATTGAAGATGGAAATCGTGCTTACAATTAGTCACCTGAGACATCACAGCTTAATAAATACTTGCAATACTAGAGGGCACAAAGACGCCAAAACGAACTTCAAGACAATAGGATAATAGAATCACATACAGTAGAAGGATCAGCATCACTGAAACCTTCCAGACATATGCTGCAAGCATCTTCACAGGCCTCCTGTAAACCACCTTCCACGAAAGCAGCAGCTGAAGAAAGATGGCTTTCAGTCTTTGCACTCTCCTCCATCCCTGATATCCAACATGATCTTAATCTTTCAAAATACGAGGTGCAAACACAATGCAAATAGGAAGAAGAAACTAAATCACCTGACAATCCTGTAATCAGAATTAAAAATAGCTAAAAATTCCTTTTCATGATTACAAACGCAATGCTCAGGTCATAAAAAGGTCACACTTTATCACACATATCTAAATTGTGAAGCAAATCATACAACAGATGATAACAAAGGCCAATTATCCTCTCAAAACTAGTAAAAATATAGAGTTCACCGCCTCCCAAGTGCTATTATAAAACGCGTTGAGACATAAACACCAAAATCAGAGTAGTGATTCCGAAAGACCAGCAGCTCATATAAGCAAGTATACAAGCCAAATCTAAGCAACCATTAACCATATAAACCTAACGAACCTCAGAATGTTGCTTCTTAGAAGCGAAGAGATCGTGATTGAGCACAAATCACAAACCAAGTTGAGAAGATGAATAGCCGAAGATGATCAAAGAACCACCGCCTCCTCCTTCACCTCTACCGCCGATCGCCGACAAGTAATAGAGAGAGAATGGAAATTCGAGAGAGAGCAACAAAGATTCTTTGCCGCGGAAGAAGAAATGATTCAGCGGTTATCGAGAGCTGTTGACCTGAAAAAAAGAAAAAGAACCAAAAAAGGTTGGATTATTTTGTTTTGGGGAGTTTTTTTTGGATCTGGAGTGTGTTTATTTTCACCCAACTTATTTTATAAACCAAAAACAGAATTTAACTAATTTTTTTGTATTTATTTTCTATTCAAAATTATGTTATGTTTCTTATTTTAAAAATAAATATATGTATTTTCATTAATAATTAGCTTTAACATTAGTTTTTAATACTCATTAAGAAATAGTGGTCTTTGCTTGGTTTAGATGTTTCTCTCGTGCCACGTCAGACAAGTATATATCCTAGTAGTAAGCAGCTGTATTGTTTTTTTTTTCACCAAAATATCTTGGTAATGTTGATTAATTAACCCAAAAATGAAAAAAGTTGGTAAAATGTTATTGGGGACATTTATTTAGCAGATTAGATATCATAGATCAAATTGACCCTTTCTAATGTTGAAAGTCAAAATTCCAAGTAAATAAAATTTTTGAGTTGATTTCTAGTTTGTATGTTGGACTTCGCTCATGAATAATGTAAGGGTGTGTTTTACTTTAAGTGAATTCACCTTTTAGAAGTAAATTTTAAATTTTAAATTTGAAATATTTAACAAAAAGTAAATTTTAATATTAATTTTGTATTAAACATAAATTTTAAAATAAAAGTTTTTTAAAATAAATTTTTATTTATTTTATATTAAAAAATAAATTTTAAAAAATAATATTTAGATGATAAATAAACACGTTCTGAAAATTTTGAATTAAGAACACAAACTAAATGCTGGAAATGTAGCCGAGTTTTGTCTTTTTTTTTTTGTTAATGGTGTATAACATGCAGAGCATTAAAGATAGATTAAGGATATAATTTAATTGTTATGAGATTAACTTTTATAATAAAATTTGAATTTATTATTTTATTATTTTTCATTCAATTTAAAATTTCAAACTTACTTTTATTAATTAAAGTATATTTTGGTACAAGTTATTTACATACAAATGATGCAAAAATAAACTTTTGAAAATAAGTTCAGAATAGTAAATACTAAATGTTTTCTTAAAACTTATAAGACTTGAAATTTATTTAAATTTTATTTTTTGATAAAAATTAAATTTCAAACAATAAATATGTTCCAAGTATTCAAAATTATTATTATTAATCTTGTTTTTTGAGAGTTAGTTGTTTGAAAAATTCTTTAAAATGTTAAATGTTAACTAGTTAGGGAGAATTTGAGATTTGAGACTGTTTTTGAAATAAAAGATATTTTATATTATTTTAAAAAATAAGTTTTATTTAAAATTTTTTATCTAAATAATAATAATAAGTAAATAAAAATTTCTTATATTTAAATTTTTTTTATTTATTTAATAAAAATATTATAATTTTATTAAAAACGTAAAATTTATAATATTTCACTCTCTTATTCAAAAAAATTCCCTCTATATATCAATTACAACATCCAAAAAGTTTCATGTTCAGCTAATAAAAGCATCTTCCTACGAGCAAATTCATATAATCTTTCAAACATACATATGTATATTATATTTAAATAACGATCCTAAACACACATCATTAAACTCTTCAAATCTTCGAAGGGCTACCAAGAGCTTGTTTACCAATCCACAAAATTTATTTTTTCAAACTTATTTTTAATATAAAAAAATAAATTAATTAAATTAAATTTATATTAAAAATTTTCATTTATTTTTAATATTAATTTTTAAATTTATTTTTAAAAAATGAGTTTAATTCAAGATGGACACGCATTTTAGCTACAATCAAACGCCACCAAGAAAAAGATGTCATAAACATAATAAGTAAATAGAATGAACTGATTTGCAATATACATAAACCTAGCAAACATATATAAATACACGCTTATATATTATAATAAAAACCAAATATTAATTAACATATGCATCAGTTCATCACCATGTCCACTCGCAATCAACCTTTAATTTATCAATCAAGCAAACACTACACTAATCTAATCTAATCAAAATTTTTATATATACAAACCAATGCGTGCGTGTAATCCATACTGGTCATGTAACCCACGAACAAACAATCAACAAAAGCAATTCAAAATTAGTCATGAATGTAACTTTTTTTTTCCAGTGTTTAGAATTTTTTCTATAGAAGATAATCAATCAACCGAAGAAGAAGAAGAAGAAGAAGAAGAAGGGATTGGAAACTTGGAATTGCAATTAGAATATTCCGGCAAGGGTTAAGTAGAGTTTTTCTGTTCTAAAGAGTAACGCGTTCATCACGGTGAGAAGGGCTGCGCCAGAAACCGGTGCCGCAAAACCGGGCCGACATCTCCTTCTGAATCTCAACAATCTCCTGCGCGGGTTGTCGAACAGCAACCAACAGATCAATATCGGACGAAGTCGACGAGGAAGCATGGCTCGAACTATCAACATCGATCAGTCCGAGGCGTTTCTTATTCAGTACGGAAGCAACCGTTCCAGTGGCGCGTTTCTTACGACGACGTTTGACTACGGCTCTGTGGCAGAGTCCGGCTGGAAGACGAACGAATGTTAGAACTAGGAGATTCAGAAGGCCGCAAGGGCAACAGCAAATCACGGCGGCGCATTCGGCTGTTGTACCGCCGGCGAGTTCGGCGCACCGTGCGCCCGCTCGCGGCGATTCTCGAACGACGACAACTGGTGGACGGCGAGAGAATGAAGATGATAGCGGTGTCGGCGATGACGTCATCTTGATTGCTGTTGCTAGCGATCTCTCCATCATTGCCGCCGCCCCCGTTCTTATCCGTTCTGTTAGCTTTTCATTCCATGATAGTTAACAGCAGCCATGGTGATTACCGACAACCCAACAACTCCAAGAAAGAAAGAAGAAGAAGAAAGAAACTAATAAGAAAAAAGATGGTCTGTTAACTTCAGTTGTTGATCGACGGTGAGAGGAGAGCTTGGGGCGAGAAGAACGGGGGAGAGATTTGATTGATTGCGTAGAGAGAGATGAAATCGAAGGAACAGGGAGGAGAAGAAATGGTTTGATTTGTTTAGGAACGGATTTGCTTGCTATTTAAACAGTTGCCAAAGAAACTGAATGAGAAACGACAGAAAGAGAATGGATTGGATTAAAAACTAGTCATTAATTAGAATGAAAAAAAGATGTTAACTTAATATGAAAAAAAAAGATAATAAGGAATTATTGTTAACTTGTTCCAGCTCACTGTTGATTAGGTTTAAATTTTACTATTAAGGACAAAAAAATTCAAACTAAAAATCCCACTGTAAATTTAGAATACGTGTTTTTTAAAAATTTTAATGGATAATTAGATGATAATTTTAATTCATATTTTCAACTGGATGAATTTTTAAATATGAACTTAGCTACGTAACAAGCTATATATAGTACGGATTAAATTGCGAAAGAAATGTTCGAGGGCATGTTTGCTTATAAATCCTAAATAAATTTTTTTTCAATTCCAAAAAATTATGCATCAATTTTAAATTGTTTTAATTTCAAAATTATATAAATTATGATATATATATATATAATTTTTATATTTAAAAATTTAAAAATTTTTATAACTATTTTGCATTTTTATAATACTATATTAAAAAAAAAGTTAGAGAAACTTTTTTAGCATTTTCAAATATCTTCTGAATAAACTATTTTGCAAAGAACCTACAAATTTGGCTGGCGTTTCCGTGTCTATACCGCAAACACGCAACGACAGTTTTTCCGTTCGTTGAGTTTGTGATTTTGCGAGATTAGGATTCGTTCAGTTGTGCAATCCAGAGGTTGAGATTAGTTCTTTCAATTCATATTTCTAGATTTTGTCTAGGAAAGTTTTTATCAGCGCAGATATATAATGATATTATTATTGATCTTTTTTTTTTTTCTCAGAGTTATGACAAGGGTTTCATAATGTATAACTGATGATAACCCCGAATTTCTTTACATTGATTGAAGTAATAATGGAAAAAATAATTGTTTTGTTGGATACTTCATACTTGAACTTCGAATTTGTGTGTGTTTCAGAATTATAGACACACAGCTTTCGGATCATTAAAACATTCATTAATCTTCCCTCGGGCGACTGCGATATTATACGTAGAAAGGAACGTAAAGAAAGGTCAAAGAAGCGATGAATTATTTATAATGCCCTTAGCTAGAAGGCATGGTTAATGCATAACCCTCATTTTACCGGAAAACAGAAGTATCGTTCTTTTTGGTCTAAATGTGTTTCAAATACACGTAAATTGATAAAATATGTGTAATATTTAAAATTTTAATTTTGACAAAAAAATTAAATTTATAAATATTTGAAGCACGCTCTCATCAATATTCATTATCATTTTATTTTTATTTAATTTTTCAATAAATTATTAATAATATTTTATTTTTAAGTTAAAAATATATAAATTAATTATATTAGAAAATATATATTATTTATTATTTATTATAATAAAAAATAAGTTTATTTTAAAAAAAAATTTAAAAGTTTATTATTGAAGTATTTCTAAACGTCTCACAAATTGAAGACATCTTTGGGAAGGGAAAGGTTGTTGTCTCTTAATTAAATAGAGAAGGAGGGATCCTTATATAAGCAGTTTATGAATTTATTATATGCCGATGACATGTTGTAGCATTACGGCCCATTCCATTCATAAAATAAAAACGATGCATCAAACTTTATAGAAACACGGGGGGGTTTCGCTTCATGATGTTTATCCGATGTTTAGAAATACTTTTAAAATAAAGTTTTTTTAAAATAAAAATTATTTTATTTTTATTAGAAAATAAATTTAATTTTTTTATTTTTAAAAATAATAAAAAAAATCTAGTAATGTAGAATTTTATTATATTTTTTTAATTTTAAATAAAATTTTTAAATATTTATAAAATATATATTAAAAATATATATAATAAAAAATTAAAAAACTATTTTTTTAGTAAATTGAACCAAACGCATTCTAGGTCCACTTCCAAATTTAGCTCAAGTCTTTAAGTAGGCATGTTTAAAATAGCTATAAAAACATCACTTTTTATTTAAAAAGTCTTTTAAAAAATTTTATGATATTTTAAGAGAAAAATATATACGATGCATTTCATAATATAATGTTAAATTTTATAGAAAAGAAATAACAATTAGCAGACGTCTAAATTTATAATCTCCTTTTCATTCTAATTTTTTAATAAAAATTTTAAAATATAGTACATAATTCTTTAAAAATATAAAATTTTATGTTATAAAAATTTTATTATATTTTACTATTATTTTTTAATAAAAAATAAAATTGATTTAATTTTTTTTAAATGCATTTAAATTTTTTTTTTTAATAATCACTTCAAACGTTTACTTATCAAAAGAGAATCACAAGTAAAAAAGAAAGGTGCATGGCATGTGCGCGCATTCACTGTGCTTAATTGTCACTCATCCAAATGCTGCATATCGAAATTAAAAACACAACATGGTTAAGGTATTCACATGGTGAATTTGGTAACATTATTGATTATATATGCCTACAAGAAACAAGATGTTATTCTTAGAATTTGGACAAAATTCACAAGGAAATTCTAGCAAAAATACAAAAATCTACATCCAACAAATTTTTAAACAAAAAATTTCCCAGTTGTATATATATGAAGGGAAATTACTTTTTTTTTTTTGTGATTGTATATACAAGATTTCAACTTCATGATCAATTTTGCAAGTTTGATCAACAGTTCATGGTTGCCGATGATCTGAGACGGCGCATTCGGTACTCTTTGTTATTCGACGACGGCTCCACAACATCAGCAGCAAACCTGACCTTCTTCTTGTTATTATGTTTCTCGGATTCACCACCTATACGTACAAGTTTCGATTTCGAATTATGAAGTCGGCAACCGTTCTGATCAGTGAAGTAAACTCAACGGAATATAAAATTCATAGCAGTAGTTGAAACCTAACTTCCTTCAATTCTTGGAAGAAGACGCAAACATTTTTTCTTAGAAATTTCAAATTGATGGGGAAAGAAAAATCTAAACCCTTAAACCTACCGCTTAACTAACGTTGACCGGAGGAGTGATTGATTGATTCTTTCTTGCACAACAATGCTAATCCAGAAAAAGGAAACTAACATGCAGCCGCAAACTTGCGATGAAGAAGAAATTAATCCAAATAAAAATGGAAGATGTATAACGCGTGATAGAAAATTATATACCAATTTGAAGCTGGAGCTTCTTGATGAAGTCAGAGGCGAGACGTTTATGCGCTTGAACGGCGAGGATTGCAACGCTGCCGGAAACAGCCACCACGGCCATCACTCCCATGCAACTTGAACTATCCATTGATCGATCTTTCGATCAAATTCCGTTAAAGTTAAATATCTGTAAGACCGTACCTAATATATAATAATTTCTACAAAACAGAAAACATCTATCCAGGTACCTATTTAGTCTAATGGCTATAAACTAATACTGAGATCATCGCCAGAAGAGAAGAAACCACTGAAACAGAGAAGAAGAAGAATCTGAAGAAGAGACACAGACATGGTTATTAGATTTTGAAGAAGATACAGAGATTGGAAAAAAGAGAAGAATTAATTGTTTGTCTAGTAATAGAAGAGGGAAGACTGAGAGAAATTAATACCCCAAAAATTTTAAAGAGAGAAAAATTTGGAACAGAAAGAACAGCTATGCTCTCTCTATCGCTATTCATAAACAGCGCATATAATTATACATCAATTTCCAATCAATGTAAACAGAACAATCAATAATAACAAAAGACTCTCTCTCTCTAAGTTTATGGATGATGGATTCTTTTTCTTGTAGTTGCTGTTTTTGACCAAGTCTCTCTTTTATTTTTTTTCCTTGCAAAAGTTTTTTGTTGTTGTTGGTATATATGTATGTAATGTAAGAATTTGGAATAAAAACGTTTTGTTTTTCTTTCTTTGTTTTTTATTTTGGTGGTGTTTGTTGTAAGTTAACCGAAGTGTTTCTGGCGGTATCAATAATCGACCTGGAAATTCTCTAGAAGATTCAAAGCAAATAACTACTTTGTCCTTTGAAATATTTTAAACGCTAAAATTTGGGCCTTAAAAGGCTAAAAAGAGTGTTTGAGATTGCTTATTCTGAACATTTCTTTTTAATTCTTCATTTTATATTTTTTAATATATATTTTATATTTATATAAAAAATTTATTTAAAAATTTAGAAAATATAGAAAAATTTTATAGAGTGAGATTTTTTAATTATATATTTTTATTATTTTTTTGAAGTAAAAAAAATAGAGCTTATTTAAAAATAAAAAAAATATTTTTTATTTTACAAAAACTTTATTTTATAAATAATTTTAAATATCTAATCCGTACTTTGTTTTTTTTAGACTTAAATAAATACGTGTAGCAATGTAATCCACAATTTTCAGATGGAGAATTTTTTCTTATATTTTTTCTTGCTATTGTTAAATTTTACTTTTTTTTCACTTTTCTAATAATTATTTTGTAAGAATATTTTCAATCGTTAAGAAATTTTTATCAATTTAATATAACTATTTCACATATTTTATTTATCATTTTAAATTTATTTTATTTTCACATTAAACTTTATTTTTAATAAAATTTATTTTTAAATTATTTTACATATTTTAATTACTATTTAATTTCTATTAAACTTCACTATTATAAAATTTATTTTACAAAACTTAGTAAATTAGTTACTTAGGTGTATGGTTTATTATTTTTCTCTCAGTTTCCTGCTGTTGTCTGCTTTATCTCTTCATCAACCATGTATTCTACTCACTTCTTTCTAGCTCTCTCTATGTATAACATAGGTAACAGATTATGTGTATCAAAAGATTTGCTTGCTGTTAAGCTCTTCATTCGTAGCTTGAAAAGTTAAACAATTAGACGTCTCAATTGGTTTTGTGTAGACAATTTTTAGGGTTCTTGTTGTTGTTGCTGTTTCTTGTTAAAATGCAAACACGGTGATTACATATGTTGTAATGTTATCCTTATTAATTGCAGGTACAGCTTTTGATCGTGTTTTTCACTGCACTAGTTGTTTCACTTTTCACTACGAAGTGATTTGTTTTGTGCTAGAAGTTAAACAAGTTAAGTTCTTATATTGAACTTCTGATAGCAAAATTTGATATACATGTTACCTATGCTTAAAAATTAAGTCAACATAATTTCAAAAAGTATATATACATTTTTTTTAAAAAAATTATTTTGTATAACTCATTTTAAAATCTGTTTTTAATAACCATATTTTTAATTTAAAAATTTTACGTTCAAATTCACTTTTAATAAATATACAAACCTAAACACTTCCAAAAATTATTCTTTAAATAACTTTTTCTCGTAACTTATTTTTGATAACTCAATTCTAAGCTAAAGTAAATGGCGCTGGGTGGTAAACTTGTGTTTCTGGACACGCTTTATATAAAAGCACAAGGATTTGAATCAGGTGTACAACACTAGTAGTCTATAAATACAAGATAAATTTAATTCCCGAACAAAAAAGGCCACACTACGCTCATCCACCAATGAAGCCTAGTTTGTGAAAGACGAAGGCTATCACCAGCATTACAATGGCAAAGATCATGCCAGGTTTTCCTAGCAGCCAGTTCTTTGTCTTCTTCACAGTTTCGACTCCTCGCTGAGCCCTGTCAGCCCACCTCATCTGATGAAAACACAGGAGTCAGAAACAAATGACTGATATTCAGCAAGCACCATAGAAATAATCTAAACAATTTCAGCATTAAGAAGCTCCTCCCACTAGAATTGCAAAGAATTTAGCGTAATCCAAACTCCTGTCACACATTAGGTTGCTTGCGCGAAAATAATAACATTGGTAAGAAGAGAACATTTAGATTCTGTTCTCTCAGCTTATTGCATTGCATGCATCTTATCAGCTTAGTACATCCTCGCTGCATAAAACTTTGAAGCAGCCAGTGACAATGTTCACAAAGTAGGTAAATTGAGTAAACGCTCTTCAAAATAATTGATGCTACACGTGCAGAGAATAAGAAGCATTCATTAGAAACTAAAGAAAACTTGTCCATTTACCATTCTATCCAAGTCCTCTGGCGATAGTGAAGACATGACTTGCTGAGCTTTTTCTGCGTCTTCCTTAGAAAGCTTCAAGCCAAACTGTCCACTCATATTTGTCATCATTTCAGGTGTCATATTCTTCATCATAGAAGTGAACATCTGCCGGTTAAACACAGACGATCAAACAGAATTAAGCACGAATATATGATAAATGTAGACAACCTTCTATGCTTCACAATATATCAGAAAGGTAACATGATAGAAGTAAAATTGAAAGGATAATGACGTTAAAAAAGCTGCATGTCAAACCTGTCGCATAGCGGGGTCCTTCATTGAATTTCTCATGCTGTCTTGTATATCAGCTGAAGTTGGAAAGCTGGATGAGGACGGATCCTTTTCTTCAGCGATACTAGAATTGTCAGCAGAAATTGATGGCTGCCATCTGTTTTCTGCAGATGTTGAAGCTGCAGATAAGTGTGATCCATTTGTATTCATAGACGAGGCAAATCTAAGCATGTTCTGGAGCTCTTCTGGGGACATATTGCTGATCTTATCGGACGCCATCTTAACCATTTCCGGTGTCATCTCTGGGAAGTTTGAACCTGAACTTGCGGTGGTTGGACTGTCCCTTTTTGCAGATGAAGCAACCTTAAACATGCTTTGAAGCTCTTCCGGAGACATCTTGCTTATTCTCTCGGATGCCATCTTAACCATTTCCGGTGTCATATCCTGGAGGCCGGACGCAGGACTTGGCCCAGCTCGACTGTTGTCTGCTGGCATTGGAATATTTGGAGCTTTTCCATTACTTAAAGCAGATGCAACTTCGAACATTTTCTGAAGCTCTTGAGGATCCATATCTGTTATCATATCAGTTGCGGCTTTAATCATGTCAGGGGTCATTCCCCCTCCACCTAAAGCTGCCAGTGATTCTGGATCCATTTTCGAGAACAAGTTCTTGAATGACCTGAAAAGTTATAAGTCATCAGCTTTGGGGACTACCAATCCATTGTGTATGCTTTAACTTCTGTTTTAAAGCATATACAATCCTTTTTCTTTCTCAACCAAATATATATATATATATATATAATATCACAAAGAAAATATAATTTCAAAACTTAAGTACTGAAATTAGAGTAAATGTGAGTTTGTCATAGGAGACTATAATAGGACATAGAAGCCAAATAATGTTGAAAGAAGCTTTTGGACACTGTTTCATTCTGCTTTGACGTCAAAAGATTGTGTGTGTGTATTTGCAGTCAATAAGATTCCCTTGAGAGGAAAAACAAATTCATAATTACACACCTTAACGCGTCAGGGTCGTCTTTCAAGCGTTTTAGGTAATCAGCATCAGCGGCAGGATCTACAGAATCAGTTTGTTGAACATTCTGAGAGCTTCCACCAGATTGAATTGGCTGAGTTACAGAACTTTTATCAGACAGCCCTTCTTCGTGCTCTGATGGCACAGGAGTTTCATCTTCCACAATTTCCTCAATAACGACTCCTGAAAAAAGGTCCCTCATGAAATGATAAAATTCCAAAATAAATTACTTTTCATTTTAGAACAAGCCAAGTTTAATTGAACCATCTACAACTATTGGAAGCAGAAAGCTACCATGAGCTTTATTTACACTTCCGCCTACTCTCAGCAATTTTTCATTGGTGTCCCTGCATGAATTGTTGGATATTCATTAATTCAGTAAAACAAAACATTCTAGGGTCTTAAATCAGTTAAATGAAACACCTCTCACCTTAAAACATCAGCTATAGTCTCATCGTCTGGAGAAACTCTATGAGCCTTGCTCAAGTCAGACACAGCAGCCTACTGATGAAACAATGTCAATAAAAGCAGATAATGCACAACAGGACTACACCTTAATAAAAGAGTTCCGTACTTACAGAGAGATTTCCCAATTCTTTATACGCTTGACCTCTGCGGTAAAGAGCCTTGACATTGTCAGAGTCGCTCTCCAGGACCTGACAGAAATCAGCTAATAATTAGAAGTTCAGGTCATAAAAGTGATTACTTGAAAAAAAAATGCTACTGACTATGTTCTTTTGAAAATGTTTGATCCTTTAGAATGGGTGGCCAAGAACAACACAACTTTTTAAATAGATTACAAAAGGAGGGTTGGGCAAATATGCAGGTTCACTGCCAAGCTGAAACCACATCAGTAGTAAATGCCCCAACAAGTAGTTACGTAGGTGAAAAAGTTGGAGCATGATTACGATACAAAGTCGCAGAATAGTCAATATTCACCTCTGAACCTTCCTTGATGCAGTCTGCAAATTGCCTTGTTTTGAGATAGCACGACATTAGATTCAGGGAACATTGCAATTGAAGTGTTTGACACCTGGAGTCTTGGATGCCTCTCAAATTGTTCTTTGCCTATTTATAGACAGGACTCACAGCATGACAGACAATATTATCAAGTACTGAAGAAGATATCTTTTAGTACGAATGGGACAAAAGGTGATGCATTCTTACAAGCAAATACTTGTTAGCAGCTTCATGAAATAATCCATGGTTATGGAGCTCATTCCCCTAACGAAGTTTGAAGCATATTAGAAATAGCAAGAGACAATATTGCTGAACAAGTTACCACAAAAAGTTAAACCACCACAGTTTGTGGTAGTCAATATGCTCACCAATTTATTGATTAGCAGTTTCTTCATGTGAACATATAGAACAAGATGTTAGCAAGAAACGACTTTTGAAAGGCTGGAATATGCTCACATATGATGCTAGAAACTAGCACACAATTAGAAGAATGCCCATAGCCGCTTCAAATTAGCAGGCCTTTTACTCATACCGGTACTTTTGATGAAATTACTTATCAGCTTGTGTATACCACTAGAACTTAAAAAGGAACAGTGTATCACAACATGGAGAGGAAGGGCAATTGGCAAATAGTGATGCTAATGATAGGCCAAGGATCTCCAAAATTATCTGAAAATTTAGGAGTTCATACAAAGTTCTCTTGGTTGGAGTATGAATAATGACAACCATAGATGACTAAAGCTTTTCAGATAATTATGAACATAGCTTTATTGCATTTACTCCCCTAAGGCTAGGCACTATGATTTATGTTGTCAGAAATAAATACTAAGAAACGAAAACTGAGGCATATAAAAAACAACTTCAATCAAGAAGAAGCTAGTATCTCAACCAGAGAAATTAAAGATACATGTGAACTAACTTGATGGTATGCCTATTAGGGAGGTACATTCAAAAATTCAAGTTGCAATAGTTCTGAAAAGAAAAAAAAAAAAAAAAACAATACTTGTTTCTTCAGCATCTGTGCTGCATTCAACTCGTAAGATACATGTGCGTCTGCTTGGGCCTGCATGGCAGCAAGCTCTTCTGGCTTAGCATTTGCAATTGTTTCACTAATTTGAGCCATCTCATCAGGACGAGTGTGTTTTAGCTGTTCGGCAGCACGCTTCATGTCTTCAGGTCTCAAGTTCTTCATACTTTCTGTTGCAGCTCTCACAAGATCCGGATTAGACATGATCTGCAAAGAAAAACTATAAGCACACCTAGAGTTTAAATTAGTGATCTAAAATGATGGTGAATGTGCTCCATTAAACTGGATCTTGTGTTTCATTCAACTGGAATGAAAATACCCAAAAAAAGAACTAAGATAGAAAAAGTTGTGTTTCTTTAGGCTGCTATGGCAGAATGGGAGAACTATTGATCAAAACAAACTAGGGGTATTAGTGGTCTACCTTCAATTGTACACAAGTTTTACTCTCGATATTGTATCTTTTAGGCCAAACTACAGTAAATTGCCAACTCATTAACTTGGCATCTCAACTAGATTAATGGAAACCATTATGGTGTTTCCATTTTCGCATGTATCTGCTGCTAATGCCACCAACTATTTATAAGACTGCTACATCCTAAAGTCCCAGTTCAAACTATTGTCATTTCATATGAATAGAATTGCATCCTTTTGTAAGTCCCTCCAAGTTAAAACTCCTGATTCATCTAAAACGTACATCTCGAGGGTGTACATATCATCTCATCCTCACCATTCAATAAAGAAGGATGGACAACCGGAGGGACTCTAGAAGGACCAAAGTAAGGCTGACTATTAGAGAACTAACCAACTTACTCTTTCTTATTTAACTTTTCCTTAGTGGCCTAATTTTGTAAGCACACTTGTTTACCAACTAACAGTTCAATTTCCACTTGCCATCATGAGTTCTGGAGTTACTAGTCGCATACTAAATTTGCATGTGATAAGCTGCACTACTATTTATGAGATCACTTGAGATAAGAAAATGCTAGCTGGTAAGGGATGCTCAAGAATGATGTCAGTATAGAGTGTTTAATAAGGCTGAGACAGGGTGATTCATATTGAATGTGTGGAAACAAAAGTGTGTGATAGAATAGCTATTGCAAAACCACTCCTTTTATCTAAGCAAGCTGACATTGGTGCCCATAAAAATTTCTGTTTCATTACAATGCACAAAGCACCCATAATCAGCTATGGAGTAAGGCATTAACAATAGCACCGAAGAAGATGCACTCCATGATGACAGGCAAGCTACAACAAATCAAATCTTTCATGATAACTTTAGAAGCAACAAGCTAGATTCTATGATCACAAGCTGGGGTCGAATATTGACCAGCAAAATTGACTCTTCCACGATAACTCCAGCATTAACCTTCCATTGATCATTAAATAAGGAAATCAATTGGTGTATAGTGTATACTCTCAGGGACCAATGTTATAGAAATTATCAATCTAACCAACAGACATTGCAGAATAACACAACTAACGACATAGAATTAATATTCAGACCTGTTGTTGCATCCTGGCTAGCTGTTCAGGAGGGATCCGGCTCATCTGTTCCTGCGCAAGCCGGATCATCTCCGGATCCATCGCTCCTCCAAACATTACAGAAGATCAACAACAACTGAGGTAAAAAATAGTAATTGAATCGAAGGAAAACAGAGATTTGCTGATGAATAATGCTGTACAAATAAATAATAAATTGATTATTGGAACAGAAAGGCGGGTTATTGAATTGAATCGAACTAATAGAAGAAGAACATAAAGAAATAAAGCAGAAAGAGATAGATCGTTCGCGGTTGCCGATTGAAGAAGGAGGTACCTTGTTAGAATTAAACTCGGCCCTGATACGGGCCGACCGCGGAAAATTATTAATTCTTTTTTAGGAAAAAAAGGGAAAAAAATAGAAAGAAAAATGAGAGTCCGAGTTTGATTTCTTTACGTTGGTTGGAATCAGATGAGTCAGAGTTTTGATTTCGGGTGTTTTCTAATTTGTAATTCTATTTTTTTAATCAAATTTAAAACTTTAATTTATATATTTTATTTGTAGAAAAATTTAGAATTTTATTTTTACGTATAAAATTTTAGTTTTAATTTTTATGTATATATTTTTAAATATAATTCTATATTATAATTTCAACTTATTTTTAAAAATTATTAAAAAACAAACAATAAACTCTAACTTTTAATTTAATTTTCAAAAAACATTATTCTTAATTTTAAAATTTCATAAAATTTTACTACCAATATTTAAAAACTCGGAGTTGGGTTGATCTACCTAACCAAAGGATAATGGACAAAAGACATTCTAAGGCCCATTAACGTCTTTCTTTTAAAGGATATATCGGCCCAGCAATCTTTGATGATAGACATCCAATTTTCCATAAATCATAAGATTTTCATATTCATTTGAAATGAAATTTGTAAAATGTTTTAGCAAAATACATTTAACGCATTGATCAATACGTTACTGTACACTGTTGTCTTCTCCATCTACTCCGTTCATATTAGGATTTCCAAAACTTCTAGCAATTAACCATCAATAATTATTCTGAGATGATTGATTAATTGTTTGATTAAAACTTGTTAACTTCGTATTCCAGAATCGTTCTCTGCGTCTCCATCGATCTTCACAGAAACTAATGATTCATTATCAGTTAACAAATAATTAATCATCATCAGCAACTTTTCTGTAAACACCAAAAATAATCAATGAAGTCTCTAAATCTAAAGAGCGTATTGCTAACTAGTACCTGCAGGCTGCAAGCCTGCAACTACTTGAACTCTGTTCACTAGTGTCGATTAATTTGCAACATCCGTTCATCATAGAGATCAGAGAGCACCGATCATCATCAAACTCCTCCGGCAGCTAGCTCTTAAGTTCTGCAAAATTCCATCATCAGGCTATGAAAAGAAGAAGAAGACGACTTATTCTCCGGTCGTTGTCACGAGAACAAGCCGAAGATAACTCGTGCAAAGCCACAAGAGTTAATGAGACTAGTTCCAGTCCTCACCGGAAAGCAAGAACCAGCTGCTGATCAGTCTCCGTCGACGTCATTTGAATTTATCAATTTCTTCTTCTAGTAGAAGTAGCAGAACTACTAAGTCTACTTCTAAACGATCAGCATCGCTCAATATGAACCTTTACATATCTAAATATGTGATAAATGCATGCTTCAGTTCAACTTCAAGGGTCTTCAGAAATTGTTGGAACGAGACCCTTAGTATAGCAATTATGTATTAAGTTAATTATTAATTCTGATATTAGGTATCTAAGTAATTAAGCTCGTTTGTGTGTATTGATTTTTATTTTTTGTTTCTCAAAAAGAACAAGAAAGGAAATATTATTATTCATAAGCAGGTAAGTAATTGCACATAACATAAGCTGCTAATCATGTACTGAACTTGTATATATATATATATATAAAATGAGTTGGTGACCTGCAGACAGCAATGGCAATAATATTCAAAGCAATGCTATCTCTATAACTTGCTCCCATCAACTTCAGCATGCACAGAAAATTCTAGATAAATCATATTGAAATTCAACCTTGGCTTGCCAAAAACTAGTATTTATGGAGTGTTTGAAAATACTTATGAAATAAAATTTTTTGAAATAAAAAATATTTTTATTTTTTTTGAAAAATAAGTTCTATTTTTTTTATTTCTAAAAAAATAATAAAAATATGCAATAAAAAGATTTCATTACGTAGAATTTTTTTATACTTTTTAAATTTTAAATAAAATTTTTAAAAACTTAAAAAATATATATTAAAAAATATAAAATAGAGAATTAAAAATTTTTGTTGGAAAAAAGTAATCCCAAACGGCTCTTAATCGATTCTGCATTATTTTTTCAGCGTCTCCTACGAAAGCTTAACCAATTTAGGGGGTATTTGATAGTGTTTATAAAATAAAACTTTTTTAGAACGAAGAATATTTTATTTTTTTTGAAAAACGAGTTATATTTTTTTACTTTCAAAAAAATAATTAAAATATACAATAAAAAAATCTCATTTTATAAAATTTTTTTACACTTTCTAAATTTTTAAATAAATTTTTATATAAAAATATAAAATTAAAAATTAAAAAAAAAATATCAGAAAAAAGCAATCCTAAACACCCCGTTATCAACCGCCTCTTAATTTAGAAGTCTATTATTAAACACCCACAGCATCGCAAATTTCAGGCATTCATAATCTTAAAAGTCCAAATCCCCTCGGCACTGAGAGTCTGAGATGGCAACAGTGTCCAAATCACTTAGTCGAATCCATCGATTTAATCAAGAATATTGTCAAATTTGTCGACGTATTGATAATGCTCGATAAAATGAACAGTTAAGATTAAGTGTTTGGACACCTGTCGCCATCTTGTCTGTCGGGCTCGGGGGCAAAGGGATTCAGACCATAATTTTTGAACAAGTCCAATATTCATAGTGATTGATTGAAATCAAAACCATCCCCAGATGTTAGAAAGTAAACAATTTCAAGCCACAGCTTACCAGAGACTTTTGAATTTCTACTCTCTTCTCCAAAATCAAACGTCAACCTTCTTACGACACAATCTATCTATATATTCGTAGAACAGTTATTATTATTGTCATCACCAACCAAAGAACCATGGCTTCTTCAACTAGACGAGAGCTTCAGGGACCAAAACCTCCGGCTCTTAAGATCAACAAAGACTCATGGAAGATATCGAAGAGTTCTTCATCTATCACTCCGGCCAACTCTACGGATCGTCGCCAGCAGCAACAACAACCGGTTGTCGTGTATCTTCATTCTCCTAAAGTCATCCACACAAAGCCGCAAGAGTTCATGAGATTAGTGCAACAACTAACAGGGAAATCATCATCATCAGTTTCTTCTTTTTCTCCTCCTGCTGCTCCACGGAGCAGAACAACCGTTAATTCATCATCTAATGAAGCTAGTAGAGACAACTTCAACGGTCGTGATCATATCATGATGAATGACTCCGGAGCTAAGATAGTACATGATCAAGGAGGAAGCTCTGTGGAGGATCCTTTGATCCTTACACTGGGACAATTTGCTCAGACGACGCCTATTTCAGCGGTTCCGGCGATGCCTTCTCCTGTGTCTCCTGGTTTCTTTCTTTTCTCGCCTAATAATCGATTGTACTCTAATGAGCTAAGCCCATTATTTTGAAAACACTCCATGTATTGAAATTGCTTCACTAGGCAAAACTTTCAATTGAAATTGTATAAATGTCGTATTACAGTATGGAAATATCATTACACCATTTTTGACAGTTTATTTAGCTTCGATGCTTGCTTATTGTTATGCTTGAAGATTGGGCCAGATGGGGTCCGATGATTTTAATGCTGCTTTGATATTGTATTCTAAATACTACTTTTTAATTTTTTTAATTTTATATTTTTTAATATATATTTTATAAAAATTTAAAAAATTTATTTAAAAATTTAAAATATATATAAAAATTTTACGGAATAAATTTTTTATTACATATTATTAATTATTTTTTTAAAAATAAAAAATAAATCTTATTTTTAAAAAAAATAAAAATACTTTTTATTTAAAAAAATTTTATTTTATAAATACTTTCAAACGAACCACCCATGTAAGCCATACATCCTAAAATATTAGAGAAATTTCTAGAACATTTTAAATATTTTGAAAATAAGATATTTTATAAAAATAGAATAAACTTTTAGATAAGTCTTCTCCACCGTTACATTAAAGCAATCACCACCGTCTAATTAAAATAGTTACCATAGTATATTGTTATAAATAAATATATAAAGGCAACATCTCTCATTTGTAGCCATTAAAAATCATTGCAATGTTAATTTTTTTTAAGCTCTCTAAACACTTCCTATGAACTTTTTCTTTCATTTAAACTTTTCTATTCTATTTTGCTTTATTGTTTCAGTACTTTTTTTGGGACCCTGTAATACTTAACAATTTAGGGGCATAAATTATCTAAGTGTCATACTGGTATTGTCCAAATTTTTGTAATATCGTGATCTCTCTGTGTTGTATATGCTATACTCGATTAGACCAATAAGTGTGCTTTGAAATTACTTATAAAATAAAAATTTTTTAAAATAAAAATATTTTTATTTTTTTATTTTTAAAAATAATAAAAATATATAATAAAAAGATTTCATTACGTAAATTTTTTTTACACTATCTAAATTTTAAAATAAAATTTTTAAATATTTATAAAATATGTATTAAAAAATATAAAATAAAAAAAATTTAAAGAATTGCATTGGAAATGCAATTTCAAACGCACTCTAAGTTCAATAGATTCGATAAACACGTCCTAAATATGCAATGTCTCCTTTGAATTACAACCTCAAAACTCATTCAATTTTGGCCATTTAAATTAATTAAATATTTAGAAGAACTTAACATTTTTTTTATTTCAAATTTTTATTTTATATTTCTCAATAAATTTTCTAAATATTTTATATAAAATTTTAAAATTATTGAAAATATAAAAAAACTTTAATATAGTAAAATTTTATTATTAATTGTTTTTATTTATTTTTTTAAAATAAAAAAATTTAATATTGCTATTTTATATATTTCGATTATTATTTTATTTTTATTTTTACATCAAATTTTAATTCTAATAAAATTTAATTTTAATTATAATTATTTTATTTATTATTTTAAATTATTTCAGTTAAATTTTATTTTTTATTTAATATTTATTTATAAAATTTATTTTGGTGAAACTTACTATGTGCAATGAAAATATTCCTTAAATATACAATACAACTTAATTTTAGTGGTTCACAAAGGATTTTTCAATTAAAAGAATATTTGGGAGTACTTATTGAAAAAAAAAATTTGAAAAAGAAATATTTAAAAATTTTTAAAAAACGAATTTTATTTTTTTAATTTAAAAAATAATTAAAAGATTTTATAATATAGAATTTGTTTGTACTATTAAAATTTTAAGAAATTTTATAGATATTTTAGAAGTTTCATTGAAAAGAGTGAAATAAAAAATTGGAAAAAAAAAGTTCCCTCAAAATGGCCTAAGTGAAAAACAAGAATACGGATTTGTAATATATCGGGGATGTAAATGTAATCGCAAAATGTAATGGGTACTGCTGTTTAGATTTGTTCGTATAGATAAGAGAAAATTAATTAATTATAAAATTCGATCAGTGATTAGTTTTTGCCCAGTTATTAGAACGCGAGTATATGTAGCATTAAACAGACTGCTCATGCAAGCCCAAATGATACGATCAACAAACGTGGGCCAGCAGAAGAACAATACTACAACGCCCATGCAAGCCCATTAGTACTAAAATCTGAAATGTTCAAAGCCCATTAAACAGACTGCTCTACTTCTTTCCCAAGTCTGTCATTCGATCATCGCGCGTCTCTTATAAGTACTCTTTTCAGACGCTTCTCTTTTACCAATTTTGCTTTCGATTAAACTAATTTTTCTGCAGTCGTTGATCAATCGATCGACTCAGGGATGGAGTGCGTTTTCGGTCTGGTTGGCGATGGATTCGCGGTGATGGCAACGGACACTTCTGCGGTGCAGAGCATTCTCGTTCACAAATCTAACGAAGACAAGATCATGATTCTCGACTCACACAAGCTTCTCGGCACCTCCGGTGAAACTGGTGACCGGTAATATACATCTAAACCTCTGTTCGTATCTTTATGTGTACGCCGTTGATATGTTAGTGGTCGGTTTTGATTTGATTTCTTGTTTACAGGGTCCAGTTCACGGAGTTCATTCAGAAGAACGTCCACCTGTACGAGTTCAGGAACGGTATCCCTCTCTCTACTGCCGCTGCTGCCAACTTCACTCGCGGCGAGCTTGCTACTGCCCTCCGGAAGGTTTGTTTTTTCTCATCTTTCTGTAGAGTTGTGCTAATTGGATCGGGCATTAAGCTAGGTTTTTGCGTTTTTCAAGCCATGCTTTGGTGGAGAGATTTTGAAATTGTTAGGAGTATTGTAGTTGTTGGGAGTCTAGTTTTACTGCTTACAGATAGATTTGATGAAAGTTATGAACTTTAGAAATTTCTGATGGTTGCACAGTAATGGATTTATCTTGTTATTCACTGAAACATGTTCCTGAATTTATATTTTCTTAGGAAATCCTTTATGAGTGTCCTGGTTTATGAAGCTACGAATTTCCACTCTATACGCTTCTCCAAATGGACAGTTTTATCTGAGTGTCTGCAAATTTCATGATGAATTTGATCAATTGACTAACATTGGAGCGTTTCATGAAAATAGGTGCAACTATCTAATCTTTACTTGTAGTTCCAGACTAGACTAGGCTAGCTCTGAGAACTTTTATCTGAGTGTCTGTAAATTTCATGTTGAATTTGATCAATTGACTTAACATTGGTAAGTTTCGTGAAATTTGTGTAACTATCTAATCTTTACTTTTAGTTCCAGACTAGACTAGACTAGGCCAGATTCTTCAATTTTTGTCCTATACTACAAAGCTTTTTTTCCATGTTACTTTCCTTTTTCCCTCAACTTCCATATTCTGTAAAGATTGTATAGACTTTTGATCTCCTAATTATAGCCTTTTGTGAGTTCCTCTGCAAAAGGTGGGACATCCATACTACCTTTACTTTCCTGCGTTGAATACCAAGTCTAAATGTTCTTTTTTTTTTCCTCCTTGAAATGTCTTTTATACCTTAAGCCCCCGCCCCCACGGTGATTTGCATGATCCATATGTTGCTAGTTTGTCAAGCATGCCTAATGATGTTTTGCACATTGCCTCCTCCTCCCTAATATTTTGATCTCATGAAGCATCTTCTGGAAATCTGCCAGATTTCGGGTAAATGTTCGAACCCTACATAATTCTGATATCTAACATATCATGAAGGGTTTCTTTTCAAATGGAACACTGCTAGCTATCCTTCCATGCCCAGATACTGCAGCAAAATGTAGTGCTTCATTCAATTATGTAGGCAAGACTACGAAGTAAACTGCTGTATATAGCTTATGCAAGGATCCTACGCAGCATACATAGTTTTTGTTTCGATGAATGAATATAACATAATAGCTGTACCGACATGTTTTTTTGCTTAAATATTTCTTATTTTAATATTATTTGAACCAATTAGGAAACTTCACAGTTACTGTATCTTGACTACAAGAGTGAGAAAAGAAGTGCCAATTACCTCCTTTAACTCATGTGTTACCATCAACATATCATTGCGTTGTATTTCACAATAATTTATAGTATTATATGGTGAATCTTTATGTCCTTGTATAACTATAGAGTTTAAATAATTTTGGTGGTTAGCCATGAACCCTCATTGTGAATTCTGCCAGGTAGGTGTCTTTATGCACTAGCTGCCTTCTTTTCATTTAATGATTCTTTGACTAATTTTGTAGTAAATGCGATCCGAGAACGATGTATTGATCATGTACAGTGTCACTGTGTCATTATTCATCAGATTAGGAATCTATTAAACTTGCAGTATACCCATTTTATGTATTCCTTCTGTCCTAGGAATTTTTTTTTTATTTATGTTTGTTGCTGTGCACGTGTCTTGAGTTTTTGGCTCTAATTTTCCATCATCTCATAGTCTTCTGCTTCACTTGCAAGAGTACAGCGAACATCTGGATTTGTAAATGGGAGTCTGCTTTTGAGTTTTGAAGCATTTAGAAGTTTTTATGTTAGATTGCTACTATCAGTGTAGAGTAAATGCTTTTGTGCTTTATTTCTTTGTGTGTCGGATTGACCTCTTGATTATGTCCTGATTGTTAAACAATTTTTCTTATTCATATATGCATGCAGTATAACTTTAAGTGTAAATTGTACGTGTATTTATGCACAATTATCTGACCATTAGAGCATACTGCGAGCGTGCATATGTCAGAAAGTTTTAAACTTATAGGTGTAGGATCTTTACAATTACTTTTATTGCAAAGCATACTGCAAATACTGATTTCACAATCTGTAATTTGGAAAGTCGCCTGATCTCTAGATAACAAGCGTAGTTGGCCAAAATCGTCTTGTACCTTATATTCAAATTCTGGGTTCTACTACTCCTGTTTTACTCGGCCGTTGAAGTGTGGATATGTATGTATTTTCACATCTTTGGTCTTTCCTGCTTGTGGTTGTATCACAATTTTTTTTTGCATTTCAACCCCTTTCTTTACAAGATAAACAAACATGTTGTATTGACCTTTTCAGAACCCATACTTTGTTAACCTGCTCTTGGCGGGGTATGACAAGGATGTTGGCCCATCACTTTACTTCATCGACTACATTGCTACTCTCCATAAGGTTGACAAGGGTGCATTTGGCTATGCTTCCTACTTTGCTTTATCGATGATGGATAGGCACTACCACAAAGGGATGAAGCTGGAAGAAGCCATTGATCTAGTAGATAAAGTCATAATGGAAATAAGGTCCAGGCTGGTGATTGCACCCCCAAATTTCGTGATCAAGATTGTTGACAAAGATGGTGCAAAGGGGTACGCTTGGCGTGAAACCATCAAAGATACCGGCATCCCTAGAGCATAGATTGTTCTCTTTGAGGTGCATCTGCTTGATGTATTGTTTTATACAATTTGACTTGTTACATGCAGTTTGCGATCAAAGAATGTTGATGCTTTGTCGATGCATCTTTGACAATATTCAATCCTGGGTTATCATGAAACTTCGGTGAGCATTTTAGTTTCGTGGTTTTAAACTACATCGCGCTTGTTTTTGTCATTAAGTTCACTTGAGTATGCTGGTTGTTTGTCTGCTGTTTTTTCCAATCAACAACGAATGTGTACTTAAATAGTGATTACTATATGCTGGTGAATGGTGATTGAAGTCATGGATTGATAGTAGAGAGTCCAACTGAACTTTGGGTGATCATCTACCTCTGAAGGGATTGCGACCACTTGCAAAATTATTTGAAAATGTAATGGTGGTGAGAACTGAATATTAATTTTACTGAGAATGGTTCCAAGCTTGATCTTAACTAATTTTATAAAGAAACGAAAACTCAGTATATCAATTTTAATTTTAAAAATCCGGTTTTTATAATTAATAACAACCCTGTTGGCAAAATCTTGAATAAGGAGACCAAAGAACTCATAAACCAGCTTGCTATAAATCACAGCTACATTTTTATATTCCTTATTCAACACTTGTTTACATTCCTCAAAGCATGGCCTGTTGCTGTCCTTCCACAGTTTCCCTCCTGATCAGCCCTTTCTTTGTTAATTAAAACTTCCAAGAAACTTTACGATTGATTGAACGAATTCTGCAACCCATCGAAGTCGCTGAGGATGGCGGCGCCGCTGGCGAGTTACCATCAGCAACAGTGGCGGACCTGGAGGCAGCGGCGGTAATCAGAAATTGCTTCGTTGTTTAGCGAGAGAACTGCGAAGAGATTAACAATAGAGAGTCTGAAGATTGGAGTTGAGAGAGCGAGAGTTGGAACGAAGGAGAGTGGAAACGGTTTGTTGCATATCTATAGGAGCTGCTTACGACAGCTTACCTGCTCCGCTCGCACGATGCCGTTAGCGTTTTGCTCTAAACGTGTCCGTAATCATAGCTTAAATGTATACAGACAAAAAAAGCTGGTGACTAGCGAGACCGGTAAAAAGGTAAGAATCGAGTTAATTGTCCTATTTATATGTTAAATATTCTCATAAATTACATCAAACAAAACATCCGAAATTTTATAAATAAAACTTGGTAGAAATTTGAAAAACAAACATATATGTTTAAGGTAAGAATCGAATTAATTGCCCTATTTACATGTTAAATATTCTTATAAATTACATCAAAAAAACATCCGAGTCTTGTTTAATTGTTTAAAATAAGACATTTTTAATTAATTTTTGGCAGAATTTTAAAAAATATATAGATTATATAATTTTTAATTTAAAAATAATAAAAGTTATATATATTACATTTATAATTTATAATATTTTATATCTTAAAAATTTAATATTTTTAAATATATTTTTACTTAGAATCTAAAAAATTTATAAAATATAAAAAGAAATTTTGTACTAAAATTTTTAATTATTTTTTTAGATAAAAAATAAAAATACTTTTAATTAAAAATTTTTTTATTTTAAAAGCACTCTTAAACGATTTTTTTGTATGTTTCATCTTTTTATGAAATTTTCTGTTGTTTGCAATCGTAGCACTTCGATTGTTACAATGAATACGTGTAGATTGTGTAAAATATAGAAAAAGCACTCCACTTAGCTTCCACCAAAAAAATTTCAGAACTTGCTTTAATATTATGAAACAATTTGCAATCCAGAATAAATTAATGAATTAATAATTATTGATCATTGTTTATTTAAAAATACTTTTACATCGTATAGTATATAATAAATTATAAAATATAATGTTAGGATAAAAGTCTAATATAGATATAATATTAAAATGCTTATACTTATACTAGAGTAGAGCTTTAATAATAAGAAATTGAGCTCCGTGTATATAAGAATATTTCTATAGATCACAATTTCAAGCCCTGCATGTGATATAATTTTGCTAATCTGCGTACGTAAGAATTTCTGGCGATGCCTACAAACTTGGAAGAATGGAGAATTAATATTAATGATTCGCCTCCAGATTCTCAAGTGCCAAATTGATAACTTGCTATACTTTGTATGTTACTTACTACACTCATAATTTGATTTTTTTCAGCTTGGCTTTTTCCGAGAGATTTCTTTTATTTCAGTGGATTTTAAGGGAATCATTGTCTTCCTTTGATTATTTTGAAGTATTCCAACTTTTGCATATTGTTCCCAGCTTCCGTGAGATAAAATTAGGTTGTGATTTTTTCTTGCCCTGTATAAGGAGGGAAGTAAAGGATCTATTGCCAAACTTCAAAAAATATCATGCAATGATAGAATAGTTCAAACATAAGATTCTAAGTTCTACTTATAGGCCTATATAAGGAAGGAAGTACAAAATTAATATCAAAAGTTGTTGACAAGATTTAAATTAGCTCTTTATTCTTGAAACAAACGCTATGTATTTGTATAAACCAGACAATCCATTACCAAACGTGAAACACGTATGTATAGAGATAGATTGGAAGTTTATAAGGGTCCATAGAAGAACCAAACGCTATGGGCAAACAGACGATCCATTCCCAAACGTGAAACATGTATGTATAGAGATAGATTGGAAATTTATAAGAGTCTATAGAAGAACCAAACGCTATGGGCAAACAGAGTAGTTTCTTCTGCAGGAGTTTTATTAGTGGTGCGAAATTTCCTAGTAGTGTGCTATATTCTGCTGCAACTACTAAATTCTGCAGATTTTTTCGAGCTCCAGTGCAGTATCGATCGTTTACACTTCAAACACTAAGAATGCAACTCAACGAATCAGTTGTAGTGGCAAGGCCTTGTCCAAATTATCAGCCTAATAGTTGGGATTATGAATCTATCATATCCCGTAAAACATTTACTTGGGTAATTTTCCATGCCGCCACTTAGTTCGATATAATAATCATCATAGAGAGCGTGAGAATCAAAATTACTATTTTTATGTTCCTTTGCTTTACATTAATCAATAAGATCAATTGAGTTCCGTTAATGCTTCAGTCGCCTGAATTTTTGTCGTTCCTTGTTACAGGAAAACTCTACTGCGCAAGCTGAGCTGCTGAAGGAAGAAGTTAGAGGTCTAATTCTCAGAGATGAAGAACTGGTTGTCAAGCTCGAGCTGTTAGATGATATTCAGCACCTAGGATTGGCTTATCACTTTCAGAAAGAGATCATCAATATCCTACGTTCGATATCAATCAACTCCTTGAATACAGACCTTCATGCAACAGCATTAGCATTTAGGTTGCTAAGGACTCATGGTTTCCAAGTATCAGAAGGTAACCAAAATGAAATATGGCAGAAGAAATTAAATATGTATTTCTTGGTAGCAGCAACTTCATTTCAATGTATGTTTAACTTATTTGACAATCTAGCTATGAGAACGACTGATTGAAAGTTTCTGCTTACAGATGTTTTTGATGGCTTCAAAGATGAAAATGGTGATTTCAATTCTGCATTAAGCGGTGATGCTAAGGCATTGCTGAGCCTGTATGAAGCTTCGTTTCTTGCATTTGATTATGATTCTAAACTGGATGATGCAAGGAATTTCAGCAGTGAAAGGCTCAAAGATCTTCAAACTGAACCCTTTCTTCGCAAAAGAGTAGCTTATGCTTTGGATGTACCATTGCATTGGAGAGCTACCAGGCTAGAAGCTCGACTGTATATTGATGAGTACGGGACAGTTGCATGGATGAAGGAACCTCTTCTCCAGCTTGCTAAGCATGATTTTAACCTTGTCCAAAACATCCACCAGAAGGAACTCAAGAGATTGGCAAGGTATGCTCTTCGTTCATCTCAAATGATGATAATGAAATTCTTGTATGCAATATTAACTAAATATGAGGTACATTTAGGTGGTGGAAGAATTTAGGCATCAACAATACACTGAGCTTTGCAAGAGATCGGTTGATCGAATGTTTCTTTGCTGCTACGGGTCTTGTAGCTGAAGCACATCTTGGACTTGCTAGAGAGGGTGTCACTAAAGCAGCCACCTTGGTTACTGTGCTCGACGACGTCTATGATGCTTACGGAACATTAGAAGAACTTGAGCTCTTGACTAATGCTGTCAACAAGTACGTACATACACCAAACATAACGTTCCACAGCTCACAAAATGCTCTAATCAGAATAATATATATCAGACGGAAATTGATCCAAAACTCCTTCATTTTCTCAGATGGGATACCAATTCAATTGAAGAACTCCCTGACAATTTGAAGAAATGCTACTTTAGTCTCTTCGATTTTGTCAATCAAGTTGCTGATATGGCACAAGAAAAGGAAGCTCTACAAATTTTAAGAAAATCAGTAAGAAAATAAGTTCTTGGTTATGGTCTTAAGTATAAAATCTACATGTACCTAGCTGATGGCAGCTTTTCATGATTACAGTGGGCAGACCTACTGAATGCTTTCCTGGTGGAGGCAAAATGGAGCAGCACTGGCTATGTGCCAACACTAGAGGAGTACCTAACGAATGCTACAATCTCTGTCTCGGGCCATGTCTTACTGTTGCATTTCTTACTTTGCTCAGGAGTGAAGACAAAGGAGGCTTTAGATTGCTGGAATAACTACTCAGATATCATCCTTTCCTCTCCTCGGATATTCAGACTTTGCAATGATTTGGCCACATCTAATGTAAGGCAGCCATAAATTTGTAATCCTTCATTTCGATATTCGTATACTCTAATACTTAGCATTATTTGTGGTTTTGTGTATGAACTGCAGGAAGAGTTAAAGAAGGGAGATGTAGCAACATCGATACAGTGCTACATGAATGATAACAACCTCTGTGAGGAAGATGCGCGTAAAGGCATAAAGAAAATGATAGTGGATACATGGAAGAAGATGAACAAAGAAGCAGCAAACTGCTACCCTTTACCACAACGCTTTGCAACTGCTGCTGTAAACCTTGCTCGGATATGCATCTGCATTTACCACCATGGCGATGGACACGGTGCTCCCGACGAAGAGAAGAAAAAACAAGTCAAGTCCTTGTACTTTGAGCCTGTGGTCTAGAAGAACAACTCCTTTAAATGTGAGGATTCCCGCTAGCTCATAGCCTTTACGTTTGTTTCGTTAGCAGAAGCTGCTTGTGCTTCTATTGCTGCCACATATAGATGGCATATGCATACCTGGTTCAACAGCAATATTATTTGTTTGTCGTCTCCCTTGTTATAAGAAGAATAAAACTTTTTATCAAACTGAATTCATCATAATGGTCATGTTTCTTTTGCTGCTGCCCACAAATTGGGATAAAAACCTTAATGAAACTACGGAAATTATTGTAGTAACGAACGAATACATACACATTATGTTGAGATTTTGTTACCTGGTTTAGAGTTGATATTTAGAAAATAATTATTGATTTTCGGTATGATTAATTTTCTATTTAATACGCTTGTTTTACATTTTCGCGTTAAGGAGCATTTTCTTTATAGTGCCAAATTTTCACTTTTCAACTTGATAACAAAGCTGGGTTTCAAACCATCGTCCGACAGACCTACTGTTGATCTGTCACAGATAGATCGGCGATCACTGATCAATCACAGATCGATCGAAGAAGGGAATGGTCGATTGATCGTAATAGATTGATTGAAGAATCGAAGAACAGACCGATCGATCAGTCACAGATCGGTCGCAGATCGATCAATTGTCGAAGAACAGATCGAGAGCGACGGTTGAGAAAGCGATCTCCTCCTTTATAGCAGAAGCTTCTTCTGTTGTCGGTGTTGTTGTTGTTGTGGTGATCTGATTTGGCTGCTTCCTCCATTGCCGGTGTTGTTGTTGGTGGTGATTATCTGATCTGATCTGATCTGACTGCTGCTCTCATTGCCTGTGTTGTTGTTGAGGAGGGTAGTGGTGATCTGCACCCACTGCAGGTGCTCTTGTTGCTTGTGGATCACCATTACCGGTGACACCATCACCATTGCTGGATTTCTTCTTCTGTTGCTGCTGGTGCTGTTGCTTGAGATAAACTCATTTGGTCGTCTCCTTGTTTGCATTTCTAAGCGGCGAATTGTCCCAGTTAGTCAGGTGTTGTGATACTATCTTGATTATACATGATTACATAGGCTTATGATTCCGAACGATTCCGATTCCGGTTCCGGTTATTGGATTCTTTATTTTTATAGTCCTGATATATACAAGTTAAAAAAGCAACATCCATGTGATCGGAGCATGTAGATACATTGTTCCTTAACTAATCGGTGGATTGAAAACAAATTAAAGCTCTTTCGCGGACAGCTTTGCTCCTCCTTCAACCGTCAACAAGTATTAATTCAAACTCTAATGGCATATTTTAATCGTAAAAATTTTTTCTTTTATTTCTAAAAAATTATAAAATATATTTATTAAAAATATATTTTAATAAGCTTATCAAATATCCTAAAATAGGCGAATCCAAATTCGAACTCGTATTTACTTTTAGAGTGCGTCTTTTTTACACAAAAATTATTTTTTTACTAAAAAATTATTTTCATTTTTTTATTAAAACAATATAAAAAAAATTTTTAATTTATTTTTTAATACAAAAAATATATCATTTTAATAGTATTATTTTTAATAACTTTTTTAAAATCTCATTTATAAAAATTCATTTCCAAAATCTAAAGAACGAAACCTCATTTACACTTTTGCTTCGTTACTCTTTTTTCTGCTCCTTTTTCCTCTTTTTCACCCGCGACTCAAACCCGGCTCCCTCCCGCGCCGCGCGTCCTCTCCGGCGATCTGGCGGTTTCTCCTCAATAGGTCGGGAGTTCCTTTCCTCTTCCACTGGACTCCTATCCTCTGCCTCTGGAGGCTCAATTTTTGCTCGGAGCCGCGTGGTGGTGTTCTCGCGCTCGCCAGTGCGCGTGTTAGACGTCGCCGTCGATGCGGCCGCCGGATACCTGATTAGAGAGTGCAGTCGTTTGATTCTCCCTCTACTTAAGCCAGTGCTTGCTTACCTCGCCGCCAGCGTCGCCGTTTTCTCCCGCGCGCGAGATCACTGATCGTGAGAATCTCGCGGTCGGCCGACGCAATCTACGCGGCCTGCCTCCGTTAATGCTATCAGCTGTTATTATCTGCCTTATCGCCGTCCGATCCCTATCTCCAACCAATTCGATTCCGGCTTAAACCCTAGGTGATTTTTTATACTCTTTTGTGTTGTTCGCTTTCCTATCGATCACTCTCCCTTTCTTTTGTTAATATGTTTATTGTCTAGAACATAATAGCCGAAGCAATCACCGGACTTCACCGATCACTCACAGAAAAGAACCCAATCAGCAAACCTCTTCCGTTTCCTTCCCTCTCATTACTGAATCCTGAATTGATAACAGAAGAACTGAATCATCAATCTATCAATCAAACCAATTCATTGTACCTGCAATTTAGAATTTCCCATCAATTCTCAGAGGATGACGGAGCCTGGTTTAGAAAGTATCAGGAATATATGCATCCTTGCTCACGTTGATCACGGAAAGACAACGCTCGCGGATCACCTGATTGCTGCTTGCGGCGGTGGAATTCTTCACCCTAAGCTCGCCGGCCGGCTTCGGTTCATGGATTTCCTCGATGAAGAACAACGGAGAGCAATCACCATGAAGAGTTCTTCAGTTTCACTTCGTTTCGATGGTCGTTACTCGATTAATCTTATTGATTCACCTGGTCATATGGATTTCTGTAGTGAAGTCTCTACTGCAGCCCGACTTAGTGATGGTGCGCTTGTGCTTGTTGATGCTGTTGAAGGGGTTCATATTCAAACTCATGCTGTTCTTCGACAAGCTTGGCTTGAAAAGCTCACACCTTGTTTAGTTCTCAACAAGATTGATAGACTCATTACTGAGCTAAAGCTTACTCCTGCGGAAGCTTACAATCGCCTACTGAGAATTGTGCATGAGGTGAACAACATTGTCAGTGCTTATAAATCTGAAAAATACCTCTCTGATGTTGATTCTCTTCTCACTGGATCAACAGGCGATGCCTCTGTTGATGGGGAGTTCATTGAGGAAGATGAAGAGGATACTTTTCAGCCGCAGAAGGGAAATGTGGCATTTGTCTGCGCTTTAGATGGTTGGGGATTCTGCACTGGGCAGTTTGCGGAGTTTTATGCTTCCAAGCTTGGAGCAAGCGTGACTTCATTGATGAAGGGGTTATGGGGTCCGAGGTATTTTAACATGAAGAAGATGATGATAGTAGGAAAGAAGGGGATGGAAGGTATTAGCAAGGATCCCCAGCCTATGTTTGTTCAGTTTGTTCTTAAGCCACTTTGGCAGGTTTATCAAGCTGCCTTGGAGGATAGTGGAGATAGAGGGATGCTCGAGAAGGTTATCACAAGTTTTAATTTGTCTATTCCGCCTCGTGAACTCCAGAATAAGGACCCGAAGGTTGTGCTACAAGCCGTCATGAGTCGGTGGCTTCCATTGTCACATACAATATTATCGATGGTTGTTAAGTGTATGCCTGATCCAGCTACTGCCCAGTCTCTTAGGATTTCACGTTTGCTTCCCAGAAGAGAGATTTTGGCTGAGGATAGTGCAAGCAACGCGGAAGTTGTGGCTGAAGCTGATTGGGTGAGGAAATCTGTGGAGGTGTGTGATTCTAGTTCCGAAGCTCCCTGTGTGGCATTTGTTTCTAAAATGTTTGCCGTCCCCTATAAGATGCTGCCGCAAAGGGATCCTAGTAGAGAAGCTTTAAATAACTATTCTGCTGGCCAAGGGGAACCAGATGAGTGTTTTCTTGCTTTTGCTAGGATATTTAGTGGAGTTCTTCATCCTGGGCAGAGAGTCTTTGTACTATCTGCCTTGTATGATCCATTGAAAGGAGAGTCTATGCAGAAGCATGTGCAGGAAGCTGAGTTGCAATCTCTGTATCTTATGATGGGCCAAGGGTTAAAACCGGTTGCATCAGCTAGTGCAGGGAATGTAGTTGCTATTCAGGGACTGGGTCAGTATATTCTGAAGAGTGCCACCCTTTCGTCTACCAAAAATTGCTGGCCTTTTTCCAGTATGATGTTTCAAGTGGCACCTACTCTTAGAGTTGCAATCGAACCTTCAGACCCTGCAGATATGGGTGCATTTATGAGAGGGCTCAAGCTTCTAAACCGTGCGGACCCCTTTGTAGAGGTTACAGTGTCTTCTAGAGGTGAACAGGTACTTGCTGCTGCTGGAGAGGTGCATTTGGAGAGATGTATAAAGGATTTGAAGGAACGATTTGCGAAGGTAAGCTTGGAGGTTTCACCTCCCCTAGTATCCTATAAAGAGACTGTGGAAGGAGAAGGGTTATATTTGTCAGAAAGTTCGACGGTATGGGTTGAGAAATCAACTCCTAATGGAAGATGCCTAATAAGAGTTAAAGTCATGAAACTCCCAGGTCCTTTGACCAAAGTTCTTGAGGAAGGTGCTGGCATCCTTGGAGGAAGGTTGGGAAAAAGGAATGGCTCTGAATTAGATCGTCCTGTTAATGATGTTGAATCACTGGCTGCACTTAAGAAGCGCATTGTTGAATCTATAAAGAGTGACACTGAATCCACTTCTGAACAAAGTGATAAAGAGAGGCTCGATAAGTCCAGGAATTTGTGGCTCCAAAATCTGCAAAGAATTTGGTCCCTTGGTCCTGGGCAGGTTGGACCAAACATTCTCCTTGTTCCTGATTCAAAGGCAAGTGATTTCATTGTTAACCCTGACAGTGGGCGGAAAGGCATTCTTATACGCGGTTCCTGTTATGTGTCCAAAAGACTAGGTCTCCTGGATGTTGAGGAATCAGAAACGAATCATGGTTCTCTCAATCCTGAGGGTTCAGTAGAAGAATCATTATATCAGGAAGCAGAGGGTCTCAAGAGTAGCATTGTATCAGGATTCCAGTTAGCTACTACTGCAGGTCCCTTGTGTGATGAGCCCATGTGGGGCCTGGCATTTCTTGTGGAACCTTACATCTTTGCTGACGCTTCTGACTCGAGTCATCAACCCGATCAGTATGGTATCTTTAGTGGGCAGATCTTGACAGCTGTAAAGGAAGCTTGTAGGGCTGCTTTGCTTCAAAATAAACCTAGGCTCGTCGAAGCAATGTATTTTTGTGAATTGAACACTCCAACGGAATATCTAGGTTCTATGTATGCAGTTCTTGCTAGGAGGAGGGCAAGAGTCCTAAAAGAAGAGATGCAGGAAGGTTCCCCATTGTTCACAGTGCATGCTTATGTGCCAGTTGCCGAGAGTTTTGGTTTTGCAGATGAGCTGAGAAGATGGACCTCAGGTGCTGCAAGTGCCTTGCTTGTTCTTAGTCATTGGGTGGAACTACCTGAGGATCCTTTCTTTGTGCCAAAAACAGAAGAGGAGATCGAGGAATTTGGGGATGGTTCTAGTGTGCTTCCAAACATTTCAAGAAAGATCATGAACACTGTCAGGCGAAGGAAAGGTCTCCCTGTGGAAGAGAAAGTTGTTCAGCATGCGACAAAGCAAAGGACATTAGCAAGAAAGGTGTGACTTCTGTTATAGTTTCAAGATCATAGGTCTTTTTGAAGTATAGAGCTTAAATGTTAACTAGTATCTCTTTATGGATCTTTGTTGAGCTTTTCTGTTAAAAAACTCTGTTTTTGTACCATAGTTTGATTTGTGTACTACTCAACCTTGAATCTGTAAGACAACATTTTTGAGAACAAGTTGAATTATTCTTGACTTTACACTGTGCATGATGAATGGAGTACATTCAAACATCAACATGAAAAACCACTATAAGCATTTCACTCTCAAGGAAACTAGGCTTTCCTGCATATACAAAAATCTGAAGAATGTAACCGTTCTTCCATTAAACTCTAGGGGTTTTCTGAATTTGTTGCAGCTTCCAGTTCTTTTTTGCATCCATCAGTTAGGTTGTGGCAAACCCTCACATCATTTGCATAAGCAAGTTTCTCATGACATAAATGAATATCAACCTTTAGTCGCTAGTAGAAACAAGATTAAAAGAACACATTTTGTTCCATGTCATTGAATTTTCCTTCATCTGCCATAACATAAACTGAAACCCCTCTCCTCTATTGATGTCCGAAAGCCAAGGAGACTCATCTTCCTTGTGCATAGGGGAAAAAATATCTACTTACAACATCCTTCTTAAATGGGGTGGAAGGAGTCTGTATGATTCAAATGCCCCACAACATTAGGAACAGTGGAGACTTTACAACATTCCGAACAGGGTAGATCTGTATGATTCCAGGACTTACTTTTGAGATATCATCTCTCCCAAAAGCTGGAGTGCACGGAGGGGGCACTATGTCTTCTCTTTGTCCAAGGGTTGAAGATACAGTCATTATACAGGAGTAAACACAACAAACCATGGCAAGAGTTAAGAATCAAATTTGGAGTCCTCACGAAATCTAAGCTGCCTACTTGAAAGATAACATTTGCTTCCTGATGCCTTGGATCAAAAAGAACTTGTTAGATCTCTTTTAATGGTGAAAGATGCCTGTATGTTTAGATACATAGCCAAATGATTTCTCTTTCTAGCTCAGTCTAGGTGGAACTTCTCAAGAGATTCGCTACTAATCAAATCATACCATGCCTTGCTGACACACTTAAATCTCTGGATCACCCAAACAGGCAGCCATGAGCGATCCCACAAAAGGTCATCAAATAACAGAAATCGCCAACTTTGCTGGCTCTTGAGTAAACATTCACAGGGACCATGCACAAAGTCGTCCATTTTACTGAGATGGCAAGTATATACTGTAACAAGAGCAAGTCTACTTGCGATTCTAAAAGTATAACACACGTTCTAATTAATTTGTACTAATTAAAGAAAGCTTCAGGGAGCAAAGATCTGGCTAGTACACAACTGATCATGCTGGATGAGCTTGAGTTCTGTATATAAAACTTAATCACAGAGTTAGTTGTTACCAATGTCTCTAGCTAGCAATCCAATTTCTGGAGCAATTTTTCAACAATCAAATTGAAATGGCTGTGTAGTAAAACCATAAGTTACAATGTCGAAAGTGAAGACATATATGAATTTAAAAATAAAAATAAAAACAAATAGAAGCAAGAAGAAGAAAAGATTACCAGTTGTTATTGGATCAGGTCTCCATTAAAGAATAGCACCGCAGAGTTTCTGCTTTCTAGAAAGAAACATGTGTGGACAGCGCGCCAGGTGAGGGTCAAACCTTACGACTTCCTACTTGGGAAACTGACACTCTATCCACTGAGCTAGAGGAACTAGTTTTTTTACAGCAGAAGAATATGAACCATCTCTGTGATAACCACCTTGAAAAGCTGTAATCAATCATCTATGAAACGCAATCTTTTCCAATAGATTCTGTTCCAAACTGTACAAAAAGTAGTGTTAGCGAAAAGTGACACAGCAATCTGTGCACCTTGCAAGATAATAAGCATAGAACCAATTTATGTACAAACAAATTACATTAAAAAGTTCCACGAATTTAATGTTTAAACTAATGACAGTGGCAACCTAAAGTAAGTGGATCCACTCTATACATGACTACTCATTCACAGAAGGGGGTTAAAAGTTCTACACATTGTGGAACCAGTAAGTACCTGAGTTTGTTGTTATATCTCTGTTCACGTCAATCACTCATCTTCACTTACAAGGAGAACCAACTACATTGCTTTCAATAATATCTTTCGCTTCCAATTATACTTCAACTTCCAACAGAATCCAAAGTGCTTGAACCAACTTTCACAAAGGGATTTTTTATCAAGTACTAGTGTTTTTGCCTGCAATTCTGTTCTGGTGGGGTGTAAGAACGAGCCAAGGTGCAATAAGAAGCCATTCCAGGATCTGTTAGAAAGAAACCGAAGATCTTTACATTGGAGACCATGTGGAGCCAAGTAACTGCCCAAGTAAGTTGGTCACCTGTAGAATAATGTAATGAATCAGAATGGATGTAAAAACATAGATTTAAGATTTCTTCAGAATGCCCGCTCCCTACTTGCAGAAAGACGGTTCTGAAGGTTTTATATATGAAGCGCTACAGAGAGATGAAGGGATGAATGACTACAGCTGTTTCCAGAAAAGGAGCTCAAATATGTAAATCCACATAAGGATTAAGCCGTAAATAAATCATACAGAGAATGCATGTGCAATGTTGAGAAATAAGTATGAGAGCATGCCGATACTGACAAATAACATGGAGAACGTTCATCAATATCATGACCAAAATAGAGGCGGAAAATGCAATTTTCACTCTCAGCATAAGCTAGCAGCAAAGCAGGTACTAAATTACGTTTTGAATGTACTTTTAGATTAAGCTCTTCACAGAAGAAATACGGTGTTTTACATAACCAAGAAAATCAGAACACTATAGAGGAGGAAAAAATCAGCAGTGACTAAGTAGAACAAAGTGCATCATCAATACCTTGCGTTCAGGATCTTGCAAACTCTGTCTGTCAAGAGCTTCATCTGCCGTAATCTCCTCATTAATATTAATCGCATCTCTATGCACAACTCTGCCAGCTGTTTTTTCAGCAGCAGCAATCTCAAACAGAGCCTTCTGCAGTGCATCCTTTGCAGCCTTGTATATTGTGGCAGAACTTGCCCCTTTCTCCACACATTTCATGGCATCATGACAAAGATCATTGAATCTAGCTGTAATAGATTCTAGATAATCACTGTGGAACTCAGGAATGGACTCATCCAAAAGATCACAACTCTTGGCATTTTTGGTCCAGCGTTTTATGAAATACTCTACTGGTATCTCATGCAGATCAACCATGAGGAACACCACCAAAATATGCCGGCACAAAATGCCTGAAAACTGGAAGTGTTTGCAACTGCAAACTGCTGTCTTCTTAGCAGTATTGTAGGTGACGATAAATATGTCTAGATTTCCATCATCTCTTACAACACTAAATTTCCAAATGTTGCCATCCTTTATCTTGTTAGCATTATAGCCTAAGGACTCGACAAATTCCTCCTGGAACTTCTCAAAAACAGCTTTTGTGTAGATATCTGCTGCTTGCTTTTCAATCAAAGATGCAGTTTTCAGGTGCACCGTGGTGATTGAATCTGATTGAACCTCGTCATCGTATCGACTCTCCAAGGATAAGTCAAATTGTGCAAGGAAAACTTTAAGTGAAGTCTTTGTATTGAAGTACTTTTTGTAAAAGTCATTCATAGTCTCTAATTTTCTTGTACCAGATACTTCTGCAAAAAATGTGTCTTTCAGATACAATGGAACCCATCTCTGCCTGATATTGAATAATGCTTGCAACCATGTATTTTTGCATAGATCATACTTGTCTACGATATTTACCCAGCCACTTTCAAAAGCTTCAATCGTTTCAGACTCAATAACACACTTTTCCAACTCCGTTTTTAAAGCAGGATGTGCGGAAAACACATGTGCTAGCTTCTGCTTGGTTCTACTTAAAACAAGCCATTTACAAAATCTGTGACAGGTATTTGGAAAAACCTTTGCAATGGCTGCTGTTATTGCTCTATTCTGATCAGTGACCAATGACACTGGGGCTCGACAACCCATTGCAGCAAGCCAAGTTTCAAATATCCATATGAATGAGAACTCGGTCTCTTCTACGAGCAGCGCACATCCCAAATTAATTGGTTGAAGGTGATGGTTTACTCCAGAAAAGGCAACAAAAGGCATCATGTACTTATTCTTCTTATATGTAGTGTCAAAAGTAACCGCATCACCAAAATAACGGTATGCATTCCTAGCTCTGGCATCAGCCCAGAAGGCATTGGTTACACAGCTATTGTTGTCGACTTGAATGGCATAAAAGAATGAAGGATCTTCAGTTTGCCTTCTCTTCAAATAATCAAGCAAACCTTGAGCATCTCCTCCTTCCCCAAAGGCATTCTGTCGAAGCATTGTAATTGCATCGGACATCCCAACACTTGCATTTTCCGAGCTATCAATAAAGCCTCTAGCACGGAGATAGCCGACTCTACTGCAAGTCCCTAGATGATGGTTATGGGCTGTTTCAAGCTTAGAAACAACCCACCGGCCAGAGTCTCGAATCACCTCCATCATCGCCTTGCAGCCTTCTCTCATAGAGATCCGCTCACGCTTTTTTGAACCCTCGTTCGGGGGCCTTTTTCTATAAACCCCCTCTTTCGAACAGACAAATCTTTTCATGATAACAACTTCCTGGACACCTTTGGACCTCCTGGATCGACCAACACGGAAGGGAAACCCTAGACGCCGAGCGTATTCATTGTAGAATGTCTTTGCAGCTTCGTCTGACTCAAACTCCATTCCTAGGACCGGGTCCAACTTCGCTTCAACTGAAGAACCATGAATTAGATCTTTTGATTCTTGCTGAATGATAATTCCAGTAGGAAAGTTTGCATTCCCTGTGGGAGGTCCTGGCATGGAATCATGTTCATTTTCAACAGCACGGGTGTTGGCATCCAATGTCATAAGGCTATGCACATAATCTTCAATCAATTCATCGCCTTCATTCCTCCCATCCTCCATGTGTTTCCAAATCTAAGTCAATAGAAGTCTCTGACAGAGTAAGTTGGCAAGCATACTTGATCACATGCTTATACTGAATAAGGAAGAAAGTAAGAACTTCGACAGAAAAAAATGAGTACAAAAGTTACCAAACTTCTCTCAGTTCTTAATGAAAAGTAACTTAGGTTAGTTGATATAGCTACATTAAACTAATATGAAGGCCTTCTATTAGACACCATAGCCAGTACTTTAGTGAGTTGGTACAAATCCAGACTATTCCATCATCAACAGCTAATCCATTTACTCACCCCATGTCCAACTCTGTATAGTTAAGTATAGTCACCGGAATAGCCTCTAGTCTTGCAGTAATTGACAGGTTTATTTCTGATTTGTAAGCAACCAACTTCCACAAGGCAATATAAATTTGCAGATTTCCAGATTTGACTCTGCACGAGCATAACTCATATCCAGATGCGTCACAAAATATGTTAGGTCCTTGACTTGCCAAATAACTGGCCGCAATTTATATTTCATGCTAATTGCTGCACACTTCCATCTGTTTATACACAGCCTACAAAAACCAACTTCTCCCAAAGATAAAGCTAATTGCTGCACACCGGCGCAACAGCTGAGTTGTATACAGTGTCATAAGCCTATGAACCCTAAGCATCGCTTTATTCCTACCTGATTAAAGATAGAAAAATAAACTTCTGGAATTGGATGCATAGCTTGAAACAAATATTCAAAAGTCCGTGGTATCGTGCTTGAAGTGAAAATTCCCAATACATCCAATAAGATGAACAGTTGTCATGAAAGTTAATAACATTGGCAATGATCAAAGCAAGCCCCAATACTATCTTAAACATATGTAGGACCTATTTTATCAACATCCGGAAGATTCACCAAACACAACATGCAAAAAGTGAACTTTACGGTTTTAACTAATGCCTCGCGGCATTAATTTGTTTCAATCACTTCACTCCTTGTGAAATAGTGTAAGCTCAAGTCAAGAAAGCCTAAACAAACCACCTTTTGGCTTTCCCACTAAACGTTTACACACAAAAATCTGGATTCTATCATTTTCCTAGCAAACCAACCAGCATCAAGATGACTAAATGTGTGTGCACTACAGAGCTTCCAAATCAAAATCACAGAGAATGGTGGACTTTAACTCTTCCCCACTACATCGATCACTGATTTCAATCATTTTATACCCGAAACTAGTCAATCTCTTGTTGTTAACCATTTTCTCCATACACATGCATCATCTAGAGAAAAAGCTAATACTGCAAATAAACAGCTCAAAAAAAAAAAATAAAATAAAATAAAAGCGAAGTCTTCGATCTTCCTAGAGATTTTTGGATAGTTAGAAAAGAAAATTGCTACCTTGAATCGAATCAACAGAATGATCAAGCGTCTTGAGCTCAGAGGTGGTCACGGTTGAACAACAATCTAAGCTGAAATCGCCCGAAGAAAATTTGGGTACAGTGAATAGAAGGAGACGAAGGAACATGTTTCTCTTCTCAGACCCGGCCCATAATTTATTTGTTATATTCAAAAAAGGCCCGCAAGCCCAAATAAATCTGTTGCTGTCCAGAAATGAGAAAATGGAAGCTTTGTTTCCCAGGTTTTGATCCCTGTTTGTTCGAAACAAACAACCAGCTACTGCTTTTAGCCTGGCAACCCAAATTGAGCTATAACTGTAACAAAACGTCATTATATAACACAATCTGAATTGGGAGTGCTTTTAAACAAAGATATTTTTTAAAAAAATTAAAAACATGTTTTACTTTTTTTTCTCAAACAAATTATAAAAATATATTAAAATAGATATGAAATAAAAAGTTGGAACAAAAAGAAGTTAGAAAAATTACTCTCAAACACCTCCACAATCTGAATACATTGAGTTGCTAACTGTAGAACCAATGAATATGTAGCTACATGCACAAATACTTCCCCAGATTCTACTTGTGTAGCTTACGGTAGATACATAACATGGAAATTTGTACCAATGTATTACATATGAAAACATTCAGGTCTATCATTATTAAGCTGCTGAATTCTGTCAGTAATTGGAATCTTGGTTACATTTCCTAGTAAACATAAGGTATCAAAGCCTTGACGTGTTTAGGGAAGTTTTCAAACTTTGACATGTACCATTTCCTAGTAGCATAACTTCTTCCCATCAGATAGAAGGTTGTGCCCAAGGTGAAAGACCATGCGTATATAGTTTGGGATATGCAGGATACTCCTACAAAACCTGTAATCTCAAATAGGTAATGCGGGCAGATAACGAGTTCAAAGAGACCACCGTGGGGGACCTTATATCCCTTGTCATCCTTTGATCCTCTGAGCTTTGATAAAAGGTAATGGTGATAAAAGTTGCCAGAGATTCCAACAAGAAAGAGAACGATTCCAGGCAATGTTGTGTTTATTGTTGGTTCAGGCATATCTCGAGTCATATACTGTGTGTAGACCATGGTCGCTGTGCTGATGAAATAACTAAAGGAAATTGGAAAGGCAGAACTCAGAACCATCTGCCCGCTGAATTTGTGAATAAATAAGACCTGTGAAATCCATGGTAAATGCCAAAATGACAATAAAATTTTGATAATCAAATAAATTAAGCTATAAGACTACAGATAATTGGGTTTAACTTTGATGTTTCCAGAATACAAGTCCTGCTTGCTGGAGGACAAAAGAAGCTAATACGTAATCTTAAGTACCGGCAGATATGGTTCATACAATCAGCAGCATACTTCTGGAGAAGAGTAAGGTGAACCTGTTCCATCATTTACCGGCATTCTAAGTGATCAGACTCAGCTTTCTACTTTCTATTGCCAACAGGGTTGAGCATTTAGAAAGAAACACCCATGATTGCAGTAGAATATGTGGAAATATTCATTGGGAGTAGTTAACTAATAATATTTGACACCTCAAGAGTCAAATATTTTAATACATGCTTCTTTCACCGTACACGTATAATTTTCACTGACACTCAATGAATTTGCTGCATTATAAAAGTGGAGTCAATAAGTAGGGGATTGTTCATGTTAGATGGACCTTGAGTAAACTCAATCCCAAAAAATAACTCAAGAGGTAAGGGTGTCAAAACCCATATAACAGCCACTCAGCTTCACAAACAAGTAATGTGAGACAATTCAACACCCTCTCACGTATAGCGAGCAGGGCTATACGCCCTCATGGAGCCCATTTCTACACGCGACATGTTCTAATACCATATTAGATAGGCTTTGAGTAGAACTCAAACACAAAAACTAGCTCAAGAGGTGATGGTGCCTAAACTCATATAAACAGCCACCTAATTTGGAAAACAAATACTCTGAGACAATTCAATAGTTCTTCGGAAGAAACTATATGTTTTTTTAAAGGATGAACTACTGATACAAGTTGAACAAATAGACTGGCAGAGAAACAGAAATCCAAGAGGACCATCACAATGCCCTCTTAGGTCGTCGAGGGGAGAAGTCGTGCAGCTTGTATTCTGCACATGAAAATCATCTTCTAGACGAATCAATAACTTGACAGACAAATATCTCTTCTACGACGTGCTTTGCAGCCTAGAGAATTAGAGTTATACCTATTAAAGAAACCAAAATAAGAAGCAGTCCCAAGCATGTCCTACTAGAAAATAGCTTCAATGTTTATTAGAACTAAGAGAAGTTCCTTGTGCCAACTCTTGAGCAGAAACTTTATAGTAAGTTCCTCGAACCAATGCTACCAGACAGGCCTTCATACACCATACTCATTGTGATTTCCATATAATTTCTCATTATAAGTAAAACACAATTTTCGATAGGCTAAACACTAGATTTCAAATCAAAAGTTCCAGTCAATCATACTCAATCCACTAATTTAAACAATAATTTGAAAGCACTAAGATAAATCAACAACCGCTTCAGTGAGTGAGAATCCATGACCAGACCATAGTAAGAACTAAATTAACAGAATTTAAAATTACCTCAAGAACCCTCTTTAGGAAGTGGACAGTGAGTGCAGCACTAACAAGTCGGCGGCGATTTCCGTCAACAACGCCGGGAATAACGAAGGAAGCAAGAGCCGCAACGAGTGCCGGAGCGTAGATGAAAAGCATTCCAGTTTTTCCTGATAGCTTGATCTCTCTATTTCCGTTCTTGCCTCCAGAATTCCAAAACTTGGAGTACTGCAAATGCTTTCCTCTGATCTCTGACAAGCCCGTGTAAGCCAACGATACGCAGCTGATCGCCGACATCGCCGTCACGAACAGCGACGGCGGTGGCGGGAACAGCAAATCCGAGATCAAAGATAACATCTTTGGCATGGATCAAAATCAAAATCTTTTGTTTTGATTCTCTGCTGTTGTTCTTCCTAAAATATCTAAGGTGTGATCGCAAATCAGAGATTGCGTAGTGCTGTTGAAATGGTTGCGTCAAATTAGCGCTGTTGAAATGGTTGCGTCAGTTTGTCCCACGTCAGCATTGAATAACAAATTTGATTTATTTACTTATTAACAGTAAAAAAAGCACAAGATTTTCATGTACCAACAACTAAACTCTTTGATCAATCAACAAAAAACAATCTTACGAAATATTACCATTGCTGACAAGTAATTACAGAAAAAATGAAAAAATGGGAAGCTACAGAACAATCATCTGAGATGGAAACACAGTTCTCTGTTGGAAATACGTTAAAATTGTGAAAGAATTAACATACAATCCCAATAACAACTATATGAACATTTTCATGTCACGACCGGTGACAACAGAAGATAGTTGCTCTAAAGTTGAAAAAGGTCTGGTGGCATTTAAACAGCTTAGAAACTGACTAGAGACGTCTGCGTTGCCCCATGCGAGGTGCTCTTTCTAAGAGCAAAAGCAAGCCCACGTTGTTGTTGGAATGACCAAATGTATACCTTGAAGGAGTTGAAAATAAAAGAACGGACGTGATTAGTTATAGAGATGATTAATTGTAGAGACATATGAACCATAAACTTGTTGACTTACTTGCTTCTAGTTGCTTTTCTTCTCCAGAATATGAATGACAGAATCCACTGAAAGGAAAACAGAAGGTAAAACAAGACATGAGATCAACTAGAAAATTGTGCAGGCTGAAGATAGTTGCAGATGTTAGCAAAAGACGATGGAGAACAAGCATACTGATTGTAACTAACATGAGATGCAAAAAGATCAGAGCACTTTTCTGGAAGTTAATGAACAGGTTTCATGGCCGCAATTCATATATTATTACTAGTAATAATATTATAGAAAACATAGTTGAATGAAACCAGCGCCATTTCTATTTGGAGAAGAACAAAGACTGAAAATATTACTAGAGTAAAACCATATATCCCAACTAAAGAACTCTCCTCAACTATGTAAGAACATATGTATGCATATAGAGGAACAACAAAAACAAGATCCTACAAGAAAACAACTCACAACTGACATGTAAAAATGGCTGTGGATAGCGGAAACAATTGTGAGCAACACCATATATGGGTGCTGGTTAAAGGTGGACTAAAGAGCTATATCTATGCCGGCACTTTCCATGTCTTGAGAATGGCTATATCAAATAGACTAGAGATGAACTATGTCTCATCAATGGAACCAATGGCAACATACTAGCCTGTATAAGTCATCACAATGCATATTATCTTCAGTCAAATCATTACTGCATTTTTCCAAGTTTGAAGATGCTTGAATATCAGCCAGTACAAAAGTCAAGTAAAGATGTAGCACTTCATTAAGTTGAATGGACTTGATATGGAAAACACAATCCATGACGGGCAAGCTTCGTACACAAAGGACTCAAGTGCTAAGATAAGACCAGGAGAATATAAAGGTGAATGGTAAGCGATAGGAGCTGTATACGAGTAGTGATTGTTTTGCTCTTAGGAACATCTGTTACTGTCATGTAAGACAAACAATCATCTTATTGTGATTGTATGCAATTAGGGGGATGACTGGAGCATGCCAACCCAAGAAGATGTTCCTAATTATATGTGGCTGTATCGCTGTTGACACATAAACCCGTGAATACTTGCAAAAACCTCCAAATGTAAATGCAGCTTGAGAAAGCGAATAGCTAGTAATGTGTATGACATCAATCTGTTGATAAGAAGCATCTTACAAAATCAAGGTTCTTATGTGTTTGTCCTTCTCTATTTTTCTTTTTCTTTTTTTCTTTTTTTATTTTGGTGAAATTGAACTAAAAGGTCTTAACCCTTACCAACAAACCACTTAGTTCCATTTGTATGAATATATACCCAAGATGACCAAAACTGAAACACTTCTGGCAGGTGAACATGTTCTGATCTAAGATTAGGAGCAGCATCTCTTTCAGAGGGGTAGTATGAATGTGGCAAGTTACTATGTCATGCAGTTTTATTAGTTGGATATTCAATTTAAAGCACACCTTAGATGCAAATATCCACATTCTCAAGGACCAATTTTGTTCATCTAACAAGCAGTAAAACTTTTGAATAAAAACAAAATGCAATACCAAGAAAAAAAAATACCTTCACCATAGCCACAATCGAAAAGCTCCGGATAAATGATGTCTGCTTCTTCACAACCTTCTTTTGAGGTGTAGCTGCCTCCTTGCACAGATGCTGTGCAATCTCCCTCAGCAGCACCAGCTGTGCTTTCTCTGTCCTCACTGAGATGAGGGCCTGCCGCATTGACTCCCTGTCTGCCTCCAGAGCCTGCAGCCGTGCATATAGCTTTTTAATATCCCCTTCTTCCTCTATTCTTCCACCCCAGCTGCCCCCTTTGTTGCCATTCATCCCACTCGGTGATCCCAAGGGTTCATCACAAACACTAGCTACAACGGGAGGCCTGTGTACCGCATCAATAGTGTAGACCCTGTCTGCATCATCTCCTTCTTCATAGTAATCAGATCCACAGTTAGGTATATCCTGTCCATAGCTATCTGCAGATGACCGATGGAAATGTGTGCTTGGTGGGGGAACAGGATGGTGTTGTGGATTTAAATTCTTCTCTATCGTATTTATTCCGTTGGATGGTGGATGCTCAAGCTCGTACAAACAGCAATTAAGGTTTTGGAGGTCTTCATGAATCTGAGGCGTCTCACAATAATTCTCCTCAAGCCCTGCATTGCCATCTTCATAGTAATCTTCTTCAGGGATAGTGCACCGAAGAGGTGGGTATATGGTGACAGTTGCAGGAGTTGTTTCAATTGTATCACCAGTGGACTTGGGCATACCATAGGATGGGGTCTCAGGGGTTTCACCGGTTGTGTCAAGATCAACATAATCAGGATCAATGCCGAAGGAGAGGAGGCGAGACCGGTATGACCGAAGCTGTAGAGACAGTGACCGTATAGCATGATCACGACGAATGACAAGGTCATCAAGGGCGGCGAGCTCCTGCTGGTCATGGGCAAATCGCTCCTCAGCTAACCTTTTAAATTGCCGGAACTCCATCTGTGCCTCGGCCTTCTCACGCTGAAGCCGGAGAATCATCGACATAGCTTCGCTAGCAGCCGTTGATGCCGCGCTCCGTTCTTCATCCAACTCCATACAGAGTTCTTGAACGGTAAGCTGATGAGAAGATAATGCTTCACGAAGAGCAGCAACCTCATCGCCAGCCTCAACCCTCGCAGCAGCAACTTCACCGTTGATAACTGCCGATGGGGACGACGGTAACGACTGAAAAGCTTCATTAAAACGGCGCTTCACAGAACGGTTGCACGCGGCCGAAGCAAAACCGCAACAGGGGCAATTGCACGAACAGAAACGGGGTGTTCCCGGTGATGAGAATGAAAGTAAAGGGGGAGGGTTATCTGAATCCATTTGCAATCACCAAAGACCGAACCTTTTCGTTTCTTCTCTTCCTCGAAATCTCTCAACACCAAATTGAGGCTCTCCTAATAGTCACCAAACCAAAAGGATTGCAGCTTTAGATCCCAAATGAAGCCAAAGTGAAGCTTTCCGAATTCAAAACCTTTCAAATACCAGCTTAATCAAAGATCGTGGCTTTTGCTTTTCAATTGGCAGCAGCTGAAACTTGGAAACCGTTTTCTACATTAATTAACAAAATGGTCAAAACGAGAACAAGGATTCCTCCTCCTCCTCTTCCTACAATTCGTCCGAGATCGGTAGAGATCGAAAGAACAGGATGAAGGAGGACGAAACACAAAGAAACTAACAAAAATTTTAAAAAAAGAAGAAAAGAAAGAAAGCTAACAGATTAAACTGAGATCACGATTGAAGCTTGTGTTAGCTGGATTTGGGGAAGAAATCAGGGATCGTTTTAGGAAATCTCTCTCATTCTTCTTCTTCTTCCTTCAAAAATTCTCTATCTATTTTTAGACAATCTAGTGCTGTTTTCCGTTAAAAAATTTTCAACTCAAAATCCAAACTTTGTAATCGATAATTGTTGTCTGATACGGAGAGAGAAACAAAAAATGAAACAAAGATGGTGGTCGGCTTGTCTGAGAAAATACCGTGACGTGACCAGTTCATCTTTTCTTCGCTGGATATTTTATTATAAATAGACACAGAAAAGAAGACATATCAAAGAAACCAACAGCAGTTGATAGCTTATGGTTATCTTTTTAGGTCCATTTTAATAGTGTTGGTAATAATGTTAGGCCACGTATGATTTAAATATTTTCATTTTAAGCTGGCTAGTTAGTTATTTACGTAAAAAGTTAGTTGATTTGGAATTGGTGAGCATAGCTGGTTTCAATTTTTCGAAGGTTAGACCTTTCTTAGCTGTTAAATCTTTCTTAGCTATTTTAGCTGGTTTAAATTTTAAACTTTCGAAGGTTAGACCAATTGTACCACTAGTAGAGATGGTGCGCTGTATGATTTTGTTCTGCTTTCCAACTTTTACTCATGGTGCTCTGTTTCATTATTGCTTAAACAACATGCATGCACGGAGTCCAGAAAGCATTCATTGATAGCTATGAAAATTTTTTGATAGCATTGATTGATGTTCTTGTGTTGTATAAGAGAAAGCAGGATACTCTTGAAACACATTACTGTGGATGCACTATGGCATGTCTCTGCAATCATTCACTTCTTTTTTATCTTTACAAAGATATCAACAAAACAAACTGGAGTTGTTCAATTTGTCATTGTCGCCGGCAAGCCGCTGCCGGCGCCGGGTTCATTAACTATTGGTGTGATCTTTGGTTTCGACCATAATTATTAAAAATAACATCAGGCAATAAGCATTGCCACGTACGAGCTAGTAAAACTCAGTCCAACAACATTTAAGGTTACATTATTACGACGATGAACTTCTTCATATGGCGCATGAGCTCGTCGGCAGCACCAGTCCAAGGATTAATAGCGAAGAAACCATGCTGCTGCCATTTGAGCTCAGCTAGCTCCACTGGCTTCCCCAACCCTTTCAGCTTCTCTGCATACTCAACTCCCCTGTCTCTCAGCATGTCTTTCTCCGACCACCACAAGCATCGGCGCTATCGTTGCTTCTTCCAACCTCTTCGGCTTTGGTCCAAACGGGTTTGCCATTGGGTCGTCCGTATTCGTACCTTCCGGCAACGACAGCCGCCAGTACCTGCTCAAAAAGAAGTATAAAAACATTGTTGAAATGTCAATCATATGATCGGTTGTTTTGAATTGCTTGTGTTCCGTAGTTAACCTATCGTTGAGTTCAAGGTTGAGGAAGGCGTCCTTCGGGCACTCAATCGGTCCGCTGTGTGCCGCCAAAGAACGGCATCAGTAGAACATATCCACGCACCTTCACTGGCTCTTGCTCCGAAGGAGATTCGCCAAACCGTAACGCAAGGTGGTGTGCTATGTTCCCACCAGCAGACTCCCCAGGTACAAACACCTTAGCGAAATTTGTAGACTCCTTCAACCATGGATCCATTCCCTCACCGGCTACAACCATGCTGCGAAGCCATACGAGAGCAGAAACCCCGTCGTTCAAAGTAGCAGGAAGCCGGTGCTCAGGTGCGAGACGGTAGTCGGTGCGATGACTATTACACGCAGGTCACAGGCAAGTCGGAGGCAGCAGTTACGAAAGTTGGGCCATGTCCGAGAACCTATGCAGAAGCCGCCGCCATGGAAGTAGTAGAATATTGGAAACTTTGAAGGAAAAGTTGGAAGACGGTGTTTCGGGCGGTAGAGACGAAGAGTGAATTCGTTGGTTGGAGCGAAGATTACATCTTTCCATTCAACCGAGCCGTCTTCGTGAACTGGGACGTCTTCGAAGGAAGGGATAGGAGACCGGACGACGGAACCATCAGTGTAGACGTAGAGAATGCCACGGCACTCGTCGACGACGTAAGGAGCTGTCGTCGTTGTTGTTGTCGTAGAAGCCATTGATGGAGCTTGGAGTTTGAGACTTGCACAAGAAAAGGTGTGGAAGTTGAAGTGTTGTTGTATCCATTTCAATATACAACTACCATGATCAAGCCTAGATCAACATTCCGGATACACAAGAAAGTGATGAAATCAAACAGAAGAAACGAACCAATTTTAAATAGAAGATCACCAAACTCTCATATAATAATTTCTCAAAATTAACAAACAAGATAAACAACGAACGGCGTAGAATAGCGGATTTTTTTTTATTTTAATTCTAACCTTATTAGGTGAGGTGAACCGGGATCTAAGCAGCAGTTCTGTAGAGAGACTTCTCTTCTCTTTTCTTTCTTGATTGATCAAAGAAAAATGGCGCAAGTCAGCTTCCCTTCTTCTTCTTCTTCTCTCTCGCGATTCCAGCCGGCTAACGTGGGCCGGTAGTCGTTAGTTTGATTCGTCTTCGGACCCAAAACTTCTTCGAAATCCAACTACGCCGACACCAAACCCGGCCCATTTATAATGGGGCCCGTTCGTTTATGTTATGCTTTCTATTATCTTTATCTTCAAAACACTAAATTCTCGATCACTGTTTGCGCGCTTTGCTGCATGGATACCGTTCTGAGAACTTCTATCCTCTCACCTTACAAGCTTCAACAATTCCCTGCTGTTTTTTCAACTCACAAATTTCAAAAACTGCATGGCTCCAAAAAAGCTAGATGCGTTCCATCTCAGCCATCGAATCCACAATCGTCGTCATCATCTGCTGTTCCCGATGCAGACAGACTAAAGATAGGTTCACCTATTGTCATCGTAGAGGCGCCGCAGACGTTGAAGACTGCTGCTTCTATGCCTAATCTCAGAGTTAATGCAGGAATTGTGAAGCCTGGAGATGTCGGAAGGTAAAACTAACTAATAAAAACTCGAACGTATTTGATTACTTCTTGCATTTCTCCTTCAAGCAAAAGAGTTGATGATAAGTTGATTTGGATATTGCTGCTGCAGGATTGTAGCAAGAAAGCCTAAAGATGTCTGGGCAGTTCGGTTAGCAATTGGAACTTACCTCATCGATGGCAAGAATTTCAAGCCTTTGGATGATGTAGATGATCAATAAGCTTTTATCACTTTTATAATCTTGCACAAGTAACAAGTTTGTTACCTTTTTTACACATCTATTCTTACCCAAAATTTCTTTCGATGGCACTTTTGCCATGGTATGCAAAAATGTCTCAAAAGCTAGAAGCTAGAAGCCAGAAACATTAGTTTTCCCAAAGGTGCTTCTTTCTAGCTCCAATCACATGGGAACAGGATAAGCTCTAGAAATCGTAAACAAAATGTTAATGATTTCTGGGCTCATAGACGACACTGAAAACGGGTAGCATAAGGCTCACCAGAATTTTACTGATGAAGGACAGAAGGAGGACGCATAATTATAGAGCACTAAAGTCTCAGCAATTAATGAAAATATTGATGTACAACAACAATCAAGTAAGGCCTCTCATGTTATATACAGAGCCGAATGAATTTGCTTGAAAGTAAACAATCAGGATAAAGAATTACACAGCGCGGTAAGTAAGCACATATTTTATGAACAAAATAACAGTATCCTGAAAATTTTACATGGGAAACGAATATCAATTCTTGCTCCATGGTTTGATCACAGCCACAACAATGATGACAACAATTATCAAAAGGATGATTATTGCTATGCACATCCATTTGCGAGAATTCTTCTGAAGCTTCTTTGCATTTTGTAGAGCAGTCGTTCCCGTCTGGACGTAGTTGACAGCACTAGAGACCTGTTTGATAGAAACAAGTCACAGAAAGGTAGAATAGCAAAATCTAAGTTAGCACTTGAAAGACTATAGCTCTTCATTTTGTACTTGTTAATGATAAGTGGTATCTAAACTCAGGTATGGAATCAGACATCATAAAACTGAAAATTGCCAAGACTCTAGACCCACCTGTGATTCAATGTTATCCAGCATCTCTCCTTGAGCCTCAACAAGTACAGCCATATCAAGGAAAATCTACAGGAGTACAAAGTCAGAGAGAGAGAAATGAGTAAATCATGAAAAAAGCCTACAAAGGATCAATTCTTTGTCAAAATAGCCTAGTAAAGGATGCAACTCCGATTAAGACAAAAAGCCAATCTCAGTTATATTACTAGGGTGGCCGCGTGTGAAACTAAATATAAACCTAGCACCAAAAATTAGATAATTGCTTGTAATTTAATCACAAGAAGTATGATCAAACTCTTGAAATAATGGAGATGAGTGTCACAGTTTTTTGTGGAAAAGGTTGGTGTAAAGTAAATGCATAACCACATAATAGGTATTCAATATACAGATAAGACAATCTTAAGCTCAAGTACAACTAGGAACCATTCTCAGAATAAGCACAAAAATTCGGTGGCTGATTAATAGATATTGTTATATTTGATCCTTCAATACAATCTGCTCTTCGGATTAGCAATTAGTATTACTACTATCACACAAATCAACTAAGTGATATAGTCAAATAGAGAATAACTGGCCAACCAATCAAGTCCATATAATACAGATGCTAGGGTGGTGAGAGGGGTAAACTGATGAAAGAACTCGAGGGAAAATACTAGTTAGAAGTTGCATTAAGTTATGAATTGGTGTGATAGCACAGCCAAATCAGATAAAAAGACAAAGAACAAACGCTAGTCGAGTCAATAGTAGAAATCATAGGGTCCATCTTTAGGCAAATTGAAGAGGTTGTATAGGTTTGGCTTGAGAAAGATTACCTGCTGCAACTCGAGAAGCTTCCTTTCTATTTCCTTAAATGCATCATGTCGTTCTTGAATTTCAGCAAGAGTGTCCATCACCTGCAAGCAACAATAAGAATGAGTGGGTAAAGTCAAGACCATGTCCCAGAACTTGAAGAATGATTGAAGTTTATCATAGACAAACCAATATCTAAGCAGAAAACTTAATGTAAAATTCCAAATAAGCCAAAAAGAAGGTAGAAAAGACAAACCTGGCCTCGTCCCTGTTCCTGAATTGCTTTCTGAAAAATTTGTTCACTGTTTCCAGTCTCTATCAATCGGTCAATTGTCTATAAAACCATAATACCGAGATTATTTATTATAAAGAAAAGCAAACAGTACAATACTTGTCGTTATAATATACATGTAAACTCACCTCTTCATCAGCACGGTTACCCGTTACTATCCATATGCAATGGAAGGAAAGAAGAAAAAAAAAGTTTTTAGAAAGCAGTAAATAGCATCCAGAATATAGTACTTGATCAAAACAGAAGGTTAATATCATTAACAGAGATGCTCACCTGTAAAGACCCTTCTCTCAACGACCTCTCGATATTCCCGCTGAATTGTCTCTCTTAAGTTCTGCAGGTATTTTATTACACCAATCAAAATCAGAATGAGAAACAATTCCTCTTTCATGCAATTTGTGTTATTGGATAAAAAACAAAGAGGGAGAGAGACAGAGACAGATTACCTGAAACTCAGTCATTCTATCCTTCAACTTCTTCTTCAAGGCCCTGAGTTTTTCATAAAAGTTCAAGAATTTTGATCAGCAGTCTTCTAATTGAATTTAGCATTGAATGCATGCCTCAGATTGCTTACCCAGTTTGTGCAGTCCTGGTTCTATCTACACTAGAGCCTTTTCCAAATCCTGGTTTCTGTCTATTGGCCAAATTCTATATCAAGAGAAGATCTGTTAACTATCTCAATAAAGTGTCAATGAAGCATGTCAAAAACAATTAAGAAGAAAAGAAAGAAATTTGTCTACTCAATATGTTTAAAAGCTCAAGAAAAATAATTTCCAACAGTATATGCAAAGTCCAACTCTTTCCATATTTAAGAAAATGACCTTGATCAATGGAAACTAAGAAAAAGATAACTCCTAGCCAATAATATGATTAGGAGTAACAATCAATAAGGTTTATCCGGGAAAAGTACTAGTTAAAAACACGAAAAAGGGCATGCCCAAATTCATCAATGGCAAGCCACATTTTGTACTTAAGTATGATCACACAAAGAGCCATTAAATTTCGATGACACATTGCTACATCAACAATAACTCCAAAATATAAACAAGAAAGTACACAGAGTCCATAGCCAACTTACATCCTTGTCAAGTTCTTCAAGCTTTTGTTTGGCTACAAGTGCAACTTTTTGTGCTTCATCAATGTCTTTCTCCATCCTCTGCTTGATTGCTGCAAACATGAACATATTGGTCATGCTACCTTCTAATCAGCAATGTTAAAGAGGAACTTTTCAATGCTGTAAGTTAGCTTTTAATCAGTCACGTAATCTTTATTAATTGCAATTTTCTCTGTAGCTACCCCTACGAAGTTCTAATGAAATTGTTGACTACAAAATAATCTTATTCGCCATGATGTCAAAGGAGATTCAAGTAATTCTCTCCTCCTTACTGCATCAGATAAGCTGGATGCTCTAGGCAATTGTTTGGCTGCACTGCTGTTCAGATTGTCTCAGAGTGAAGTTAAAATTTAACCCATACTAACCAACTCGATTAGAAGAAACTGATTTGCAATAGGGAGTCCTCAGTCGTCTTAGACCCATTTCCTTGTATATCAAACAACAGGACCCACTACCTTGAACTTTTATATCAATTATGCAAAATGCTAATCACAATCAATTGCACGTCCAATTGCTACTCAGCTGTACATAGCAATAGCGTGGCCTCAGTTCCAGGCAGGGTGTAATCATCTTCTTAGGTTAGATGAGGCCCTACAAACGCCTTAAACCTCATCTCTTTAATCACTGTCCCAAAAAAATGAGTAATAATTTATTATATTTTAGGACAATTGTGCCCGTTTCCACATCAGTATTAAAAAGCTCAATTGTATGTTTAGATGTGAATGAAAAATCACATAGCTTAAGCAAAACAATTTCCCAAAAGAGGGATAGCAATAAACTAACATCAAACAGTTCGTCACACTATTGAACAAAAGAAAGTATATTACCTTTCATAGTAGATGCCTTGGTAACAGCCTTTGACTCCTCGTTTGATTCCTGCAAGAGAAGCGCACATGATACTTGAAGTAAAAACACCCTAGTGAGACAGAACAAGTAGCAACTTCTGCTAGCATGTTTACAATATGTAAATCTGGTTTCAATGATGAATAACCTTGAAGATGGGCCAACATATAAAAACATGTCTAATGACTACAACAAGATATGCACTATCTAAGAAATAGGCAAGCAAAATATTTAATTTATCATAAACAATCAGCACCATATGAGCAACTCTGGAGGAAAAAAAAGAATTACCTGAAGCTTTTGTGATATCTTCGAGAGCTTTTCAATTTGTTTCTCAATATTTCGAACCTATGCATCAAGAGAGAAATATTGAATTAAATTACACTGGTTCAAATAAAATGAAAGAAATACAATACAAGGTGCAAAAATAAAGCAGCATTCTTCTTCTAACAAAATGGGCACCTTTTCAAAGAAACCTTCCAGACCCAACTCTGCAGAATGATTTGGAGGCTGTATTCCCATCTCAATATCTCCATCTCTTGAACCTTGTCCACGAGCAAGCTCAAAGGAATCCTATCAACATTAATGCAAATAACAATATAATTAGTGGTGCATGGGTGGGTCAATTACATTCCAAAGACAAGAACATCAACATAGTGCAATAACAAATTTCAGAGCAAGCAGTCTTGAGAGGTCAAAGACCACACTCCATTGTCCACCAAACCAAACTATAATCATCAAGAAAATGCCTGAAATTCATGATGATTTTTCAGGTTAAATCTTTGGTCCACAGAATCAGATCTTTATGACTTATTATGCTAGGGGCCACACTTTTGTTCAAGCTTAGAATTAACATAGATACTCCATTGGAGTAGGCGAGGAACTAATATCTGCAACTTAACCAACTTCGTGTCTTGTTGTGGTTAAAGCTTGCATCAAGATGCTTTCTAAGCAAAGGCTCACCTCTTCAGTCACTGCATCCATCTCAATTTGGCTCTGCTGATGCTTATCCCGTAAAGTCTAGTCAAGCATTGCATAAATTTCCTAATCAACTGCTTGCTCGTAGAATTCTACTCCCAGTACGATGCTTCCATAACAGAGTTACACTATACTTCTAAGTTCTAGTCATAATTGGTCGAACAACAGCAATTAAAACACTATGACTTCGTACAGCTAAGATTTTTCAAGCATATAAGCAATCCAAACACCTGATTCCTTATCCACTTCCAATCTATCACCAGCCACGTGAGAATACCCAAGATCTCCAAGAACAAGCAATTGTTCCCATTCCTCTAACAAATATCTCAACCAAACCAAAAAGGACTCTAGAAATTCTAAAGCCACCAAATTCACTTGGATCTGAAACTGTTGCACTGTCGACAAAAATAAAACCAAAAACTACAACTAATTCAGACAACACGAAGAAATAATCAACATTTGAACATCTAGGAACCACAGAATGCTACCGAGAGAAGATTATTCATATCGTCGACGACCCAAAGAAGATCTCCTCAACCCCGCAGCTCAAATCAAAATCAGAGGCAGAGATCTGAATCAACGAATTCTATTAACTTCACGCGGGAGGGAGAGAGAAAGAAAGAACAGAGCTGCAGAGAATCGACAGACTTCGTAAACCGGAGTAGAAGAACAACAAGAAGACGAGTATAAAGACAGACCTTGTAATCGCACAAATATCTGTGCAATCGATCCAATCTGACGGCTCAAAAAACTTCAGAAACGCAAATTTTGTTGAAGTGGGTCCCGCATAGTCGCAGTTTCCACGCTGGAAAACAGCTGGTCAGTTGGGGCGCATAACTTAAAAAGTTTTTTGGTTCGAATAAGTAAAGGTTTTGTTTAAAAAATTTCTAAAAATTTAATTTTTTTAAAAATCGGTGCTTTTACCGAGCTATCCCCAACACAACTTAAAATAATAAAATATACTACTCAAGAGAAAAAGCAGAAAAATCCATGCAGCAATCCCGTCTAGTAGGATGACAACAATCATATAGAGTATTTTAAATTTTCATAACTCTATTTATTTTTATCGGATTTAAATTTTAAATAATTTATATATTTAATTAAATAAAAAATTTAAAATTTTATTTTTATACGTAAAACTTTAATTATAATTTTTTTATTTACACTCTTTTAATATTATTATATTTTTTAATTTTTAACACATTTTTAAAATTTATTAAAATATAAATACTAAACTCTACTTTCATTTTATTTTTAAAAAATTTTATTTTTTATATTTTATTTTTACAAAACTAAATTACGATTATTTAAAACACATTATTAGTGAAATGAAGAGTGACGTTTCAAAATATTTTCTAAAAAAACTTTTCTGAAATTTTTTTATAAATAATTTAATTTTTATTAAAAATTAATAATAAAATAATTAATACAAAAATTTTATAACGTAAATTATTTTATTAACAAATGTAAAATAAAAAGTTCAAATAAAAAAAATAAAATTAAAACCAAACATGCGCGAAGGCTTGGAAAAACTAACGGTTGTGATGTTGAAAGATTGTTGCTATCTATATTCAATTCGAGCTCATTAAGATCCAAAATGAAGCGAGGACGAGAGTTACAAGAAAAGAAAGGAGCCGGGCCTTCGCCTAATACAACAAGACGGCATAAGAGCAATAGGCCATATATAAGAGGGCAGAAAAGATAAAATCATAGAAAAACTATGATAATATACACATGTGCTTGATCTTTTTCCCGTTGCCTTGTCCAGAACCTGCGACATATCATCATTTCTCAGCTATCTTTTTGAATATGAAAGGTAGGGATCTTGTATGATGGTTAAAACATCTGGCCTTTCAGCTTGGTTGTATGTCAAGCATCTTCGGATGAGCTCCTGTGGTAGAAAGTGTGTAGATGCAGTATATAGCCAGCAAATGTGGTTGGGGCAGAGCAAATGAGAAAATGAAAGTTAATGGACTAACAGAAATTACCTTCGCCTCGTTTGAGACAGACGGTTTAGATGGAAAGTCAACCTTTCGGGCATTGATGATGGTGTCTTCACGGAGGATTCTTTCTTGTGTCTGGTCATGTCCAAATGGGCGTTTACCAAAAAGCATTTGGTATAAGATTACTCCAGCAGCCCATACATCCACCTGCATTCAACCCAGGGAGGTTCATAGTCAAGTATAACCACCCATGTAGCCGAGAGAACAAAGTGCAAGATGTCCTATGCAAAATTTCCACTCCCTACTATGTTTGGGGAACTCAAATTTGTGAGAACAGCCAACAAATCAGTAGCAGCACACGCGATGCATTATAATAAAGAATTTCTTTGTTTGGCACAACTAACCTTTGATGATATAAGAGGTATCTTTCTGAGGTCAAAACATTCTGGAGGCAAATACCTGACACTCGTAAAGATACAGAATTACCCATCAGACATATCATTGTTAGCAGATTGATAATATACAGATCTACTGCAATGATAAATTATATCAAGACTGAAATTATGTCTTAGCATGGTGTAGTACACAATAGTATCATTTAGCAATGCATGTCTTCATCACATAGCAAACCCAAAATACCAAAAACGAAACCAAAATTCAGAAGGAACCATTACAGACAATTTTGTGATCTCCTTGAACCAAGCATAAGATGTTTCAGAAAACCATGATCTAAACAGCTAATGCATTTTGTTTACAGCTTCAATTTCAAAGTAATGCAGAAGGTCATAAAACTATCATAAAAGTTATGACAAGACAATATTACTGCAGCTACCGAAAAGGTAAAAAACAGAGAAAGGAAATGTAATCTATTAGAGTCATGAAAGTAATTTTTACTGATATAAAAAGCAAGAGTAAAGAAATTTATATTTAAATCATCTATAAGAGGAAAATAACTTGCAACCTACCAATAAGTCCCAGCTCCTTGAGAAGTAAGCTCCATGCCTTGAGAACCTACATCATCCTCTACTATCTTGCTTAGGCCAAAGTCAGTCATCTTTGCAGCACCAACATCATCAAAGAGGACATTCCCAGGCTTCAAGTCATAGTGAATAATCCTTTGAGATCGTTTATTCAGGTACGCAAGGCCTTGAAATATCTGGACTATGATAATCCTTGCTTCCTTCTCTGGAAGAATGGGTGTTGCTCTAAGAACAGCATCAAGATCTTTTCCTGAAAGAAACGTTTGCAAAAACCAAACTCTATCAATCCAAGGACTCTATATTAAGGTCAAATGGCAAGTAAATTAGATAGGATCTCCCCCAGACAGTTTCAAAATTAAAATATGAAAGAAGAAATCTAGAAGTGGTATCAGAAGGAATAAACATAACATTATAAAAGTGCAAGTAAGCAAGCTTGCTTAAGTGCTTGAATAAAGAAACAGATATAAGAATGTGAAAGCATCTGAAGGGAGAAGCAAAATTATTGCATTACCACTGCAATATTCTAGAACAGTGCAGAATGTGTTCTGGTCGATCTCAAAGGTATCCCATAATCGCACAATATGAGGATGCACAAGTGTCTTATGTATGTTATATTCTCGAATTGCATGTCGTATATAGCTATGTTTCTTCTCTTCGCTCCACTGAACATTCAAGCTATGGAGCTTGCATGCCACATACCTGTGCTCCACCAAGTCAAATGCCTGCTTGAGAATTACCACTTCAAATCACTTAAAGAGATACAAGTTGATGAATGTCTATAGGGGAAAACAACAAACTGCAATGCCAGGAAACTTGCAAGCATTAAGATTTTTTAGAGTGTTCATAGGCATTCGAAGTTTACTTTATAAACTTCACTAAACCCTCCTTTTCCGAGAAGGTTTAAGAGAGCATATCGATGGTTGAGAATTTGAAAATTGTTAAAATGCGACCCATCCTCGTCCCGTATACGCTTCATTTCTCGTATAAGCCTTGCCTTTTCTAATTCATACCGGTCCCTCTCCCGCAGAGCATTTTCTTCCTCCTGAATAGTATGCATATCACAATGTATACAAATTTCTGTCTCGAGATTTTGAAGGAAGTGAATGTTGCCGCATGCTTACCCGCTTGATGCTGGTCAGGCGGGACTTACAAATTTCGTCCTGTATAAGCAAATCTTCTTCTGATAGTGCAGTGTCAGCATCACTTACTTCACTTTTGTCTGCCAAATGTAGGAAAAACCTTTTGATCAGTCTTGTTAATTTGGAAAACCACACATTATAAAACAAATGTAGGGAAAAACCTTTGATCAGTCTTTGTTAATTTGGAAAACCACACACTATAAAACAAAAGGTGAGACATGCAATTGGAATAGGATCACTCATGTTATCCAATTGCAGAAAGAATGTTGAATTTGCAAGGCGACATGCCTAAAGCCAAGGATGTCATATTGTTTACACTTTCTTATGCACGTCTACATACGAAGTATTCAATGCAGAACAGCTGCTTTTCAGTATCCTACTAGATAAGCAAAAATGTAAAAAACCGTCACAAGTATTATTGGCCATGTAAAAAGTTACCAGAATGCCGTTTCTTGAGTAGCTTGCGATGCCTTTCGATAGTTTCCCTAGCCTCCAACAAGCTTTTCTGCGTAGAGCAATGGCTTAACTGTCAAATATTCAAGTATCTATTCAGAAAGACAAAGAAATTTTCAAACAGAAGTAAACCGAGCATCACGTCAAACAAGAACCTGGCATGGCAGATTGCACAGGCTAAGAGGCAAACGTGCTGCAAATGGTAATTAAAATGTTTGATGAGATATTACGCATGCCACACAGTCTATCATGCTAAGATTTTGGAGGGCACAAGTAAAAGCTGCATTCTCGCCTTACGACAAGAGTTTGCATGCAAACAATGAGGTAATGCAAATATAAAAGCTGACACATCATTCCCACGCTAGATATCTTCTAAGAAAACAAAAGCATACTAAGATTCTTTCTATAAAAACAATATAGCTGAAGTCATATGCCGGAAGACTTGGGTTAGCAATAAAACAGCTGTGACATGCATGCCATCTTTGTTCAACCATAAGTCATTTCTAGCTGATGACCTCATGAGAAGGAAGGTTGCATGGCAAAATAAATGTCCACCAACAATACCAAGGAAACTTATGACTAAGAATTACATTAAATCAGATATATAAGGTGCAAAAGTAAATATCAGAAAGAACTGTGAAGACCTTTAATTTTTTCTCCCAAACTTTCTGCATTGTCTAACCTTTCAATAAGCAATTGAGAAATGAAATAAAGCAAGCTAGATGGACTCACAATATGTGTATTAATGTCTTTTAGAGCCTGCCCATCCTCCCATGACTCTGATATGACTGTTCCAGCTCTGCCGAACAAAAAGTAGGTAAAGGACTAAATCAAAATCTGAACAACTTCGTGAAGTCTGGCATGCCATACATAAAAAAGACAGCATATCAAATCAAAGTACTGCTTTCCTGACTCGGCTAAAAAAATGCAGGATAAACTGAATCAAATGTAACGACTTATTCTCAATCACAATTTCCATTGTGAAATCCAAATGCTATAGCAAAATAAAAGAACGGTAAGTGTGCCCCACACGTTTGTCAAATTCTAGAAAAGGTTAGATGAGTGACATTCATGGACCTTTAGTTTTGCTAGAAGGTGGTAGGACAAATTCTAACACAGGTACAGTTACTGCTTCACACATTGAATGACCAGAGTACCGCCCACCTGATTACACCAACATTTCCAAGCCTCAGCGATTCTTGGCGTACCTTCAGTCTTGTTTCTTGTCTTTCTGCTTTTGAGACAGCTATAAGTAGATCAGACAATATCTTTACGCGCTGAAATGAAGAGACCAGAATGCATAAGGAGAGGGAAAAAACAGGCATCAAAGGCTCAATAAATGAGTAATATCAAAACCATACACTTTTTACAAGTAATTAATTGATCATACATCAGATACAAATCCTAACAGATAGAAGTAGTCAAGAAGCAATGCCATTAATTATCGTTCTACTAAAATAAAAGAGCACTTAGCCAACATATAATATTTTAGAAAATGCTAAAAGAGGTTTAAATAATGTAATTATCTGTTTTGGTTAAATCATAATAATAGTGGATTGTGACTAACAAATAAAAATATACAGGAAAATATCTGACCAACCATTTCAATCCACACACATCGCTATAGGTACTGCATAAAAAGCCTAAGAATACATGTAGTACATATATGGGTAATTACCAAGAGGACTGTAACTTAACACTACGATAATCCTACCAAAATGAAATAACATGTTGCATCTTCAAGTCAGTAAATAGAACAGATGGACATGATAAAAGAACTAAATGCATAAAGTCAAAAGGCACCCTACATACAAAGAGCAAATATGAGTTTATGAAATACTAAACAAGCATACAAGGTAAACACAGAGTTGTAAGCTGAGATACAAAAGCACAAAAGAGAGCCAGGTACAGAAAGGGTACGTCAGATCATATGAACACATAGATGATGACGGTTATGATTGGAACTATAAGTGGAACTATTTAAGTTATTAATACAGTTATAAAATATTTCCAAAGAAAGGCTCTTAGTTATGGTACCAAGAAAGTTGTATATTTAATAAACAGTAGACTACTAAAATCATAAAAGACAGACAGCAATGCATCAGCATTAAATAACTGGACTCTATTTATAAGGACAACCTTGGTTTTCATCTGCTGCTCGTGTTCTTTAAGGTCTTTTAGCTCCTGCACATAGATAAGCAGATATGAATATATATTTGATGTACATAGGATCAGATGAAATCATCATCGTAATGGAGACAAATACATAATCAAGCATTACCTTTTCAAGTTCAGATCGCATTCGATAGTTCTCAGCAGCCTCTTGGCGCACTTTACCTAAATCATTCTCCAGCGCTGCATTTTTTGCTCGCAATGAAGTTATCTCTTCCTATTTGTAGTGAAAAGAAGAGCTTCATTAAATTCCGAAAGTATTAACACAGAACACTGAAATGATAAACAAAACAGACATCATATAGGCAATTTTTCACTTGGTATAACCTATGAAGTTGATTCAAATAATTGTAGACAGGATTAAACATGTGCTTTCTATCCAGTGTCTACTTTCTTCATGCTTCAGCTAGAAGATATTATACCTTTAATCAATTGGAAATGCATATATATTTTTTATTTCCAGTGTCATATATAATTTGGACAGTGCCATACTACCTCCAATCTTACTCTAAAGCACTATTTAAGCTAACAAACCTTACACTAACTTGCTGCATGAACAGGTACCTGTAAAGTTGTCCTTTCATCATTCCCAAGGTGCTCTCCTGGCCAATTTTCCTATGACAATAATGGTTTACGTGAGGAGTGCTAGCTCAGTAAAACACAATGCAATGCAAGTGGCTAAAGAAATAAAAGATAGTGAGACACATAAGACCCAAGTCCACCAGAAACCACTTTACATAGATTATAAAATATAAAGGTGCTTGATCCCCATTGCAATTCAGGTTCCTTGATAATAACGTATATGTTACATCCTATTAAAAGGTTATTTACAAACCAATGTACCAACAAAATCCAAAAACAGCACCATTAAGTTAAAGCTCAACTAACTAACTGGAAATAAAGTATGATTATTCCTTTTTAGTATAAAATGTGAAGAATAACTACTTTGCACCATCATTGACTAATTTATAAAAGATTTCTTTCACTCATTTTCAACAAAGCTGCTTAGATATTCAGTGTTAATCATGTGTCCATGGTAACAATAAAGCGGAATGAAGATGTTTTGACTCCCAGCGTCCAGCTAACCCCCATACATTTCAAGAAATTAAAAAGAATAAAAAATAAAAAGACTAATTCTTTGGTATTATATATATAGGGATAGGATATAGGCGCATGTCATCTTAAAGGCACATGTGTACATATGCCGACCAAAAGTGGCCGGCGAGCTCTCCAAATCCAATCTCCACCGTTGGATATGAAGAACCATGAGTTGAGAACATGTTGATAAAGTTTCAGCTCAATCGGAACACGAACAGACCTCCATCGAAACTCTTGATCAAAGTGACACAGAAATAAAATATATATCTTTTGTCAAATTTAACTTTTTATGTTATTTTGATCAAGAGTTCCGATGGAGGTCGATTCGTATTCCGATTGAGCTGAAATTTTATTAACATGTACTCAACTCATGGTTCTTCATATTCAACGGTGGAGATTGGATTTGGAAAGCTCGCCGGCCACTTTTGGCCGGCATGTATACACATGTGCCTTTAAGATGGTATGTGTCTATATATATATATATATATATATATGGAAAGAGATAGGGGCACTCTAATCTTTATGCACACTCCATCGCACTCTATGGTCGTTTGTGGCCGTGGAGACCTTCAAGTCCAATCTCTACCGTTGGATATGAAGAACTACGAGTCGTTAACATACTGACAAAATTTCATCTTGATTGGATTACGAATAGACCTTCATCGGATCACTTGATAATGATGACACAAATAGTAAAAGTTAATAAAATATATATATCTCCTGTTTTAGTCATCTTGATCAATTGATCGGATGAAGGTCTATTCGTAATCCGATTGAAATGAAATTTTGTAAGTATGTTAACGACTCGTAGTTCTTCATATCCAACGGTAGAGATTGGATTTGAAGGTCTCCACGACTACAAATGGCCGTGGAGTGCGCTGGAGCGTGCATAAAAGTTAGAGTGCCTCTATCCCTTCCCTATATATATATATATATATATATATATATACACGTACGTACATATATGGGGAAGAATAGGGGCACTCCCTCCTTAAGGACACTCCCTCTCCGGTTTATGGCCAGGGTGAGTTCTAAATCAAATCTCCACCATTGGATATGAAGAATTATGAGTTAGAAATCTACCCATAAAATTTCAGCTCAATCGGACCATGAATTTACCTCCATCCGATCACTTGATCAAAATGACAAAAATGATACAACATATATATTTTTAAGTTTTCTTACTTTCTGTCATCTTGATCAAATGATCGGATGAAGGTGAATTCGTGGTCCGATTGAGCTGAAATTTTATGGATAAGTTTCTAACTCATAGTTCTTCATATCCAACGGTAGAGATTGCATTTAGAAGTCACCCCGGTCATAAACCGGGGAGGGAGTGCCTTTATTCCTCTTATATATATGGGGTGGGGATAGAGGCACCCCCACCCTTAAGGGCACCGCCCCACTTACAATGCTCTAAACTCAATCTCCACTGTTGGATATGAACAATCAGTTTGGATTCTTGTGACAAAATTTTAGCTAAATCAGATCACGAATCGACCTCCATCCATTATCTTGATCAAATGACAGAAAAAAAAAAAAAACTTAAAACCATATATGTTGCCTCTTAATCAAGAGAACATATAGTGATCAATTTGTGATCCGATTGAGATAAAATTTGCCATAAAAATTGTAACTAATAGTTCTTCATATCTAAACAGTGGAGATTGAGTTTTGAGCATTGTAAGTGAGGCGGTGCTCGATGGTGCTCCTAAGGATGGAGATGCCCCTATCCTCATATATACATATACACGCACACACACACACACACACAATAAGGTCTATGTTAACTACAGAAAATATGCTATAGCCTAATCGGCTGCTGAAAATAAATAAATCAATCAAAATATAAAAAGGGTAATAAGCTGAAGTTGAAGTGTGCTCCGGAGTTTCTAGCATACTAACTAGAAGAGAAAGGACCGGTGACTTTCGTAAACCTTTTATGAGTTAGAGAGTAGACCAACAAACATGTAGCAAGCTTACCTTATTTGATGAATCCTCGTGCTGACCATTCCCCATTAAAGCAGTTGGCAAAGATGTTGATGATCTAATCTGATCCCCCACCTTTGAGCCCCGGCCCCTTCCTATTGCAGGACGGACCCTGCTACGACCTTGCTTTTTCCTATTAGAATCTTCAAACCCAGGCCTTGTTTCCATTGACTCGCCAATCAATACCCTACCATCTGTAACTTCCTGGTAGGTCACAATTATGGCAAGTTAAGATCTGAACATAAGTAACTGCCACGTGGTAAATGTTTTGACTGCCATCTAAACCCTGACGTAATGTATTCATATAAAAACAGATCCATTGAAAGTCGAGAAGCTTTATATTTGCATAAGAGGCAAATCTTGATCTATAAATAAATATCCATATATACTATTTCATAGAGTAGATTGGTCTAAGCTTTCATTTCTTTAACAAGTTAATTGAGATATATACCTTTTATTGGCCAAAATTCCATATTACAGTAGCACAGCAGCATTTGATACATCTCCACAACAACCTTCCCAATAAGCATCCTTCACCTATTTGTTACACATGCCATGCAATGGTGTGAAGGTGGTTGAGAAGTGAAGATGGTACTGTAGTGTTAACAAGAATTGTGTGCCCTTTATTAGACTATGACTGACTTACAATAGTAATTAATTCAAACACCGAATTATACGCCACTCTTGCCCTAATTATAAATTAACATTTACAACAACAGCAGCAGCAGCAACAACTAAACCTTTCAGAGGAACCACGGCATGTTAACTATAAAATCAGACGCTCTCATCCATATATACTCCTTGATGAAGGGCTTGACTAGGTAACTTATATTAGATGGTGCATGCCTTACTAATTATATTGAGATGTAGGAGAACCTTTTAGAAAGTATTGGATGAATCAAATATTTTATCATAGACTTTCTCTAAAGAAACTATGACCCTCAACAGGCTATTACATTTTTACAGAAAAATCTTTTTGGATGAGGCTCTTGATTTACATGCTTGCTTGAAGCATTTTGAGACTTATATCACTTTTGCAATCCAATGCTTTATATTATACTTGCTTAGAGATTCTTCTTCACTTACGTTGTTAAGTTCAACATATTATAGTGAAACTCCAAATGTATTTAGCTCTTATTGCTGGCTAACTAGCTCAGAATAGCTTTGAAACTTGCTTCTTGTTTATCAGAGCAATACTGCTATCAATACTTCAAGGACCTTAGACAGTTACTGTCACCGTCACCCATTCGTGCATAGAATAACTGGACAGCAACTGTCTTTTACATCTTAATCAGGTCATGAGGTATGAATATACTGAACAGTGATGAAGAATGAGAAGATACCTCTGAATGTTGAAAGCCCTTGGTCCTTTGTCGCTTTTTTATATTGGCTTGAATCAAGAACTCCCCGCCATTCTAAATAATAAACCCATATACCGATTAGCATGGTGTTTCATGACAAAAGGCATCGCTTTTACGAATTAACATAAATCTTACATTTGCATGCATTGCCAAAAACACTAACATATCATTATTCTAAACAAAGAAGAAACCAGGATTACCAGAAAATAACATTCAGAATTACGTAGGCACAAGTCCTAATGCTCTACTTGCTCTCTTTATGTGCCATGGCCATAGAAACAATCCCTTCTCGCTATATCAAACATCATGAAACCAACTCATATAACTTACCTGCAATTCTAATGCAACTAGCAAATGTGACTATTAATTTTAATCTATTACCAGTAAGCTTGCTATATCAAACATCATGCAAACCAACTCATATAACTTACCTGCAATTCTAACGCAACTTGCAAATGTGACAATTAATTTTTAATCTATTACCAGTAAGCATTTATCGCTAACTTAGAACAATGTGAAGGAAAGGTAACACTTAGGCTATTGTAAACAAACAAGAGCAGAACTCACATCGTCCTCCGAGTCACTGGAGGAAAGCTGACCGGACAGGTCTTCATGTGCCATAGCAGGCCTTGAAGCCATAGATACAACAGGAATCTGCCACGTGGGCTGCATTGACACCGACGGCGACGAAGACGAGGAACTCTTTCCGGCCATCCGTGCTTCAAGCTTTGCCAGCTTTGTTGGTAGCGAAGGATCAGACGGGTTTGAATTTGAAGACAAGTGCATCAACACATCGTCCGACATGCTGAGTCAACCTCTGAAGCAATTCACCGCATCATAAATCAAAATATTTCTCCGGTAATCTAGAAAAGTTTTAGACTGAGATCGGCTGAAGAAACCTAAGTTGTTGATCCAGAGGGGTAAATCGGGAAGAGGGAAAAAATTTCTAGTAACGGAAAAGTGAAGAAAAGGTACGAGACTGGAGATGAGAGAAAGAGTAGGAGTGTTTCGGGAATAGGTGGGCAGTGGAAGATTGCTTTAAGTTTTTTGTTATTTAATAAAAATTTTTGGCCATAGACTAAACAACATAAATATGAAGAGGGTATTTTATGGAAGAAAGTACTTGTATCAAATTTGTGGAATTGAATTTGCATTGCAGTGGAGTTTGAGAGTTAAAAGAGAAGGTCGTTTGTTTTCTTTCAAGTTTGAGGATTATTATAATATTATTGCTTAACTTGTAGCATTATCATATGAAACTTATGAATTTGGAGATAATGGTTGAGGTCAAACAAGTAGATATTCCAAATCAATTACACAAAATATTAGAATTTTTCAGGTTTTTGTTAATTTTTAAATAACTCTGATAGCTCATTTTTTAAGCTAATGCTTAGATTTAAAATATGGCAATCCAATTACCCAAGCAAAAAGAAAATTGATTTACTAGCTACTTCTTAATTGTTCAACGCTTGTGATGTGTGTTGCTAATTGGAATCAAAGTTTATAATAAAATTTTATTTGATATATACGTAATTTATATTTGAATAAAAATTCAAATACAAATATTGGCATAGTTTTAAAGATTTCAAGATGGTGCTCTTGAAGGTGATTAGTTTGATTTAGGTAGTGTTTCGATTATACAAAAATATGTTTTATCAAAGTGAATTTTAAAAAATTAAATTTAATGAGAAATAAAGTTTGATAATAATAGAGTTCGAATTAATAATTGAAACACAAAAAATAAAATTTAAAATGAAATATTAATAAAGTTGAAGTTCATTATGAAAGTAAAATAGAAATCAGTAGTTGACTTATTTGCTGCTTCTGGTAGGTAAAGTTGGATTAAAATCTCAACGCTCAGAACTAACTTGAAAATGAGTTTTCACTTTATGCATATTAATCTAGATAAAAGACTAGGGACATGTTTTAAATGAAAACTTTATTGTCTTCCACCGAATTTAGAGAGTCCGAAAATTTTATATATTTTAATTGTTCATTAAACTAAAAATTTTACTTTTGTTTTATTCTTTAGTAAATCATTATTTGAATTTTTAAAACTCAATTTTTTACTTTCAATTTACTTTAAAATAAAATTAAAATATAAAAACTAAATTTATGTATAATATTTTTAAAAACTTTATTTTTAAATTTATTTTTATAAAACTCATTTAATATATTTAAAACAACCTAGTTGATTGCGAAGTAACTGAGTCCACATCGTTTGCGTTGCTCTCGCTCCACGTTCCAGAACTCTTCTCTTTTAAAGTTTTTTAAGTAATTAATCTCGCCAAAAAATTTTCAGCTTCTAAAAGAAAATCAAAAGCGTATAGAAACAAAGTCCCACAGAGCAGAAAGAGAGATACGGAGATTATCATGAGACCCAACATAGTTACGGAGGTAAGAATGTCCAGATCTCGCTCTCTCGTTCCCGTTGATTCCTTCAATTCTACAGATTTACTTGTTTTCGTTCATCAAATAACACTGTCCCCGATTCAGTGGATTGCTTTGAATCTGTGTTTCTCGTTTTGTTCGTAGCTTATCGTTTCATTGTTTTAACAGTCCGCATGTTAGCTCGAATTTTAAGGATTATTTCTTATCAACTTCGGATAGATTCTAGATTCGACTGAAATAAGGTAATGGTGTCTAATACTGGTTTCAATGCGGCTGTCTAAAGAAATTAAATTATTTAATCATGTTCTAGGTCAAGTTAAAATAGAATTTGAAACAAATTAATTAATCATGTTCTAATACTGGTTTCCTTCATTGAAGTCTGTTGGTGGTCATTGCAAATAGCGTTCTCTATGAAGGTATCCTAGATATTAGTTTTTTTTTGGTTTCGTTTCTTATTCTCTTATTTGTCCTCTTCAATTCTTAGGCATGTCTGCCTACAAGGCTGAACCAATGGTGGGCCAGAGTTCCATTTATAACTTCTTTAGTGGTTATTGTTTGTGGGATTATTTACTTAGTCTGTCTACTTTTTGGGTACTGACTCCTTTGCTGAGATATGCTTTTTGCCTTTGGAGATGGTATCGCATTTCTGAGGTATTCTGTGCATCTGTGCAATTAGTTGAGCTTCTTTTAAATCATCTTAGCCTTAATCTATCTTCCTTTCTTACATGGCTGCGAATCAACTCTCCCCATAGAGTCCAGAATTCTAAACTTTCCAAGTGCAAATCTGTGTGCTGACTTTAGTTTAAATATTTTATGTACTTCTTGAATCTTTAATTATGAGTCCTTTTAGGAAGGCAAGATATCTTCTTACACAATGTTTCAAGATTTCTCAAGAGGATGTTTTATTAGTCTATCACTGATTACAATGATCTAATTTCGTTTTTTCAACCTGAAATACTTGGTTCCATTAATCTTTTTTCAGTGTACAGAATCTACTCAGCTGTTCTTTTTCATGGTTCCCTGTTACATATTGCTTTCAATATGTTGGCACTTATATCTTTGGGGATTGGGTTGGAGAGAATAATGGGATCCGTTCGTCTATTGTATTTGATGCTTTTGCTTGCTGCAACCAATGGTATTCTGCATCTCCTCATTGCACTGGTGGCAGCACACAATCCTTTCCTTTCTTATGGATTCCTCATGAATGAGTGCACCATCGGCTTCTCCGGAGTAATTTTCTCCATGATTGTAATCGAGACAAGGCTCAGTGGTGTTCAGTCTAGAAGGTTCGTACCTCTTTCTGGGATCTAGTTTTGCGGCTTGTCTTTCTATTCTTCAGATGTCTTTGTTGGTACGTCAACTAAAATCCCAATTTTGTTAAAGAATCACAATACATAAAAGGTAGCCTTCCCTGAAAAGTTTCTTAAGATAGCTGCATTTGATAACTGTTTTTGTGACAACTGGAGTTGAGCAGTTGAAGTGGTTGTACGTATTGGCTTTCTGTGATTTTGATAAACTTGTATTATTGTACAACATGACATCCTTGTAACATGATAAAAGAAAATAGATCAGGGATTTCTTTTTTTTGTTCGGTTAAGAGTTGACTACAGGAGCCTCATTTACATCTAAGCAACCAGCATAATGGAATCAAATTTCATATATATAAACTGATTTTGGAGGAGGCTACTTTATGAAGTACTTCTCGAGTCTATTTTTGGCTATCTTAAAACTTTTCAAATTTAGCTTAGACGCATATTTCAGTCTATGCCTGTCTTTGGAGTGAATTGTTAACGCTGACTATACCTTTTATCCTGGTTGTTTAAGATAGTAACTACAAGTTGTATGCTTGAGGAGTTAGATAATTATTGAATGGTCTTATGGTATTTATGAACACATCTAATTTTTGCATTTTCTGTTTTGCAGTGTCTTTGGTCTATTCAATGTGCCTGCTCAATGGTACAAGACTTTCACACTTAGTAAATGGATATAGTACTATGCCACAACCCATTCCTGATTAAGATTAGTGTGATATCTTTACCACTATTCCTCTGCACTGACGTAGGGAGCTATATGTGGATTTTGTTGGTGCTCTTCCAACTTCTTGCAAGCATTGTCTCACTGTTGGGACACCTATGCGGCATTATCTGGATTTGCACGTTTGTTCTCTGTCTGTGATCATCTCATTTGCATTCTCATTTGTCACGTCTCATTTACTTGAACACAATTATTTTTATTTTTAGTTTTTGTTTCCTTAAACTTTTTGTTGTTTGCTTCAGATACTTATGGATTATTGAACTACTTGCTTCCTGGATCATCATTTGATTCCACCATCGAGAGTTCCTTGATTTTCTTGTAAGTTCAACAAAACCCTTGATGCTTCTCTGTTGGTTATCTCGTGTTTTTGGTCTCTTGCATGAATCTAGCAGCACCTCTGCATATTTCTTTATTTGCTGTTGTGTCAATTTCCAGGTTCAATGTTATACATTTTTGTATGAAAATCTGAAATGATAACTTTTTCATTGTCTGTGGCTTGTCATCCAAAGGATTTAAGATGTTTTTTCTTTCCAGTCTCCTTGCTTAAGACATCCTGGGTTTATTTTGTGCACTGGTGGGACTACATATGGTCAGCTTCCTACATTCTTGAATACATACTCAACACCTAGGTAAACCTGTTACTTGATTATGAAGTACACCCATTTTTGAATTCCCCAGTCCCATATTACTTCTCTTGCAGTGGTTTATTTTGAATAGTGCGTGGCGAAATTTATCTTCATGGATGCCTCAAAGAGACTCCACAACAAGTCAGGTATGCTTCTGCATTCGGATTGCCTTTTTACCTTGAAATTATGCAAGACTTGCTCATTCTACTCTCCAATTGCTTTGATGCACTCATATCAGTTAAGCAAGGGTGTCATTATGCAATGGATTCAATGCCTTCATGAGGGCGTGCTAGGGGAAATCTTAATGCTAATTTATTGTTCTTTGCCAACTTGTAGCCAGCACAATATCCAAGTTTTCCTGGAAGAGGAAGGACCCTTGATACTGCACGACATCAGTCTGCTTCTGCGCACGACTTGAATTTGCAAGCAAGTCTCTGAATAATCATGGAGGGACTATTCCGGTTGAAGCTACTGCTCAAAGCCAAACCCAGCATGTATCAGATGCAAGGTAGTGCAATCTTTTAAATTATGTAAACTTTTGGTTTCTGTAGTTATAAGGTGAAATTTTTTAGTCATGATATACTTGTTTGTTGCCATATCTTGTGGACTGTTAAAGAGCCTTCCTAATTTGCATTTCATGAAACATTAACCTAGTTGAAAATGCTGTCGATGTTTTCCTTGTAGAGTTGTTCATAGGCCTGCTATTTCTGGTTGAGTTTAGGATGTGGAGTCTGAGCCTAACTTGTTATTTCTATAATTTAGGCATACAACAATTACTGGAGAAGCTGCCACAGTGGCTACTGGCAATGAGGTCGACTCTTTACTTCTAAGAAATTTTTATGCATGTGGTTTAGCTAGGCTCTAATGCTTGAGAAGTATTTCTTAAGCAGGTTCCAGATGGCTTTGATATAGAGCTCCAGAGACTGGTAGGAATGGGCTTTGAAAAGGTACGTTGGAACGATGCTCTACTCTACCATATTTCACGTGTCGTCTTGTAAAGTTAAATTCTGTTAACAGTTTAGTGGTGCATACTATGTTCAAGTCGATGCAACTTAAAAAACTCACTAGCTTTATTTGAGCTCACAACTTTTAGAAATAATTTAGCAGCACGTACTAATTAGATTCTCATGCAACGGAAAATGCACTATGGTCTAGTTTGGATGGGTTGACAACTAGTGCTTTCCTGCAACAATAATTTAGGGGTCATTGAAGAGATTTCTATATAGAGGAAGCACGTATACTTAAAAAGAGATATTGAGATCTGTTTGTACTTGTCATGTATACACAGGCAGACAGAAGGCCCCAATCTTGCAATTGAGATTCTCATGAGCCAACAGGTGCATATATTCAATTTTGAACCTTTTGCTGTTGTGACACGCTTGGTATGATTCGATAATAACGGTATTTAACCATGTCAGGGGTAAATGTTTGAAGAAAGCGTGGAATGTCTAAGACCAGTGAATGCTTCTTCTCTGTCCCATCAAAAGACAGACTGATGTTGGCATGTTCCCCTTCATGGTTAACTTGTTAATAGCATATTATGTGACTCGAGCAAGAAAGTGTTTGCTGAATGTTACAGTGGTTGAGGATGTCATGGAATTCTCCAACTAAATAGTGTATAAACTGTAAACCGAACAATTTGAATGTTTATATAAATATTTTCTTGCGATTGAAATGGATGATGGATTATATATGGGTATCTGGAAAGCACAACTACGCTAGATATTCACACCTCGCTCAAAAGCTGTTACGTATGGTATTTACGGTGATATTTTATTGCGTTTAAAGTGCTTCTTTTTCTATTTTTATTTTTTATTTTTTAATAAATTTTCTATAGTATTATGCAACTGCAACAATTCATCTAATTTTTTTCCAGGAAATGTACTCAACACTACTTCCTCACTTCTGGAAAAGATTCTAGGAAAGATATCCTACTACAGGGGCGACAAGCATGGTGCCTGCACATATCCTACTACAAGGAACCGGCCGTTGAAATCAGTCTATCACACATGCAAGCTGACTCCATAAGTAAGGAAATGTATCATTATGTGTAATGCAACAATAAATTAATAAAAAAATGTTGATTCAAGGTGCCGGTGTCAATATACAATGGTTGCGAACTGGACAGATTCACCCTTGCTTCACAGATTTACAGCCTGCAAGATCATACCTATGGCAACAACATCGACAAATAGTTTAGTAACTTGTGCGTTGCCAAACAACACATAAAAAGTAAATGAGATCTGGAGCGCACACCGCCTTCGAGAAGTTGACTACAACTCTAGAAAGCCAGATTTGCATAAGCAGGAACTTCTCTTTTATTCCAGGAAAAGCCCTCACAAGTCACAGGGGAAGCTATAGTTCTAGCAAAGGAGCACAACGTAGTAATAAATTTATAAAAACTGAATAGATGCTTATATTTCTGAAGAGATGAATCTGCAACTCTACGAGGGTCTCATCTTGTACAAGGGTTGCAGCTTTCTCCAGCCATTTTAACTGTAAGCACGAAATCTTGAAGCTGCCAAGACTGGCTTGTAACTACTTGAACGGGAATTAGAAGTTCTGGAAGAAAACTGTTTCTTCTTTGGAGAAAATGAAGAACTTTCATTATGAGCTGAGCGATGTAACCATGAACTCTTCTTCACACACCTCGGGGATTCCCAAAATTTTGCTCTTGTCTTGGTACTGGGCATATCACCAGGATCATCTACAATCCAACCCCTCTTTGTTTTGGACTTATGTGATGCAGCTTTGCTGGTCTCTCCACATTTGAAGCTTCTGTTCTTGGGTTTTCTATCAAATTCATGCACAAATCTAGACGCTTTCTCTCTGTTCCTTTTTGACTTCTTCCAATCGTGTTGTGGTTCACTTTGGAAAAACTGCTCCCTTGGAGAGTACAAGTAGCCAACTGGACGCGCCAACTGCATATAAATCTAGCTTGTTAAAACGAGTACTTGAAAATGTGGAGTTGCTATAGTTACAATAGAATAATATTATCTGAGATGAACCTTAGCCTTTTCAGTGCAGCCCCTCGCAAAATGCCCTTCTTTGCCGCACTTGAAGCAAAGCGTAGGTGTAGTGTCAGTGTCTGTCTCACCACGTGGCTTTGCACATCCCTGGCAAAGAAAAAATATTATCAGAAAATCAGATCCCGACAGGTGAGACATTAGAACAAAGACACCATAAATCTAATCCAGTTACCGATCCACTATGGCCAAACTCAGAACAGTTATAACATGAGATCACCGTTGGATGCTTGTCTATAAAGTTGACACAACAGAGGTGGCCGAAGTTCTCGCAAACATAACATTGTACCACCTGCACATACAAAAAGGCAAGAGTTAAACGAAAGAGAATCCAACAGATTTCCCCAATAATATTTGAGAGTTCCAGTCAGTGGTGAATGCTTATAACAGATAGCAAAAAAAAAAAAAAAAACAAGTTTATTAGATAATAGCATCAAATATTCGTCAACCTTCAAATCATCAGACGCATAATCATTCTTGCATGAGTGCATTTCATGTCCCGTTTCTCCACAACGAAGACAAAGTTTAGAATCTTGAGCAGCACGTTGGTACTTCTCTGGACATTCTCTTGCAAAATGCCCTCTTCTTTTGCATATAAAACAGTCTTGTCCCTGAGAGTTACATAGTAAAGCTCACCATAATGGTTATGAAAATAGTAAATATTGAAGACAGAAATTTGATGATGTTTTGAGCCTAGAAAAGGGCAGAGATTTTAAAAGAAATTGGAAGCTCCTTAGTAGAACTCCAAGAACCTCCAAAAAAAATCTACAAGTAGAGCAGTTTTCCACCCTCTATACTCCAGAAAACAAGACTCTTCCAGGAATGCAACTAACATTCAGAAGGCCCACAATATCCATTGAGAATCCAAAATAACAACAACAATGTTAAGTGCTACATAAGACTAGAAGTATACCTATTTCCCAACAAATTAAACCCAACTTTTCAATTTGCCATTCAATCACTTTCAAAGATTAGCGGTTTATTGCATCCTGACATTTTGCATGCTTACCAAGTGCTACACATGCTCCTTAGGACTCAAACATATGAATAGCTGACAATTCTGTTGTACTACTTCTCACATCTTAGAAAGGTGAAATAAAATAACAATCTATATTATCAGAGTATTAATCTGAATGATAAGGATGGTACCGAAACAAAGTGCCAAAGTATATCCACAAAATGAAGGAAGTAATATGAGGACTCATGTGTCTTTGCTCTTCAATAAAGAACTTCATTGCTTACCTGTAAGCAGTGCTTTGCATTGTGTCCAAACAACCCACAGATGAAGCATGGCTTCTGCCGCTTCTCCTCTGTGCAATTTACAGCTGTATGACCTTCCTCACCACAATTGAAGCAACTGACCCAATTCTGATCCCCAAGATCAAAGTACCTCGGTCCTCGCTAACATAGAAGACCATCAGAGTAAATCTTCTGAAGAAAAAATCCACCTGACACAGAGAATAGAGGCAGCCTAGAGGTTGCACTTACAAGAAGCTTGCGCAGAACAGAATTGTTAGATGCATCATGAGTACTGTCCCCAATTACATTGGCTGCTTTCAATGATTTCTCCATTGGAACAGTATCAACCTCCTGAAACAATACAAAATTTCATTTTTCTTCATGAAACTCCAAATGAGCATAATCAGAACGGTTAGAACATTAAGCTACACCAAACGCAACCAAACTAGTTTATACTCACCAATATTCTTCTGGAAGCAGAAACATCAACAGGTTCATTAACTTCTGTGACTACTGAATCAGCTGTTCCCAATGGCTCATCTATCTTAGATAGCACCTGCAAGTCAAGCGAAGATTTTAAGAATTCTACAATCAAAGTCAAACAAGGCATCTCAAAGATCATGCTTGCAATTCAGTAATAAAACCAACAATTGAAACAATCAATGAACTGTCTCTTTGCATACCATCCTAACTTGAATATCAACCTTTCTGGATTCAATTTATAACATTGTCTAGAAACACGAATTGAAATGTCAATCGATCAAAGGCACAAGAACAACAAATCATCTTTACTCCGTTAAACTCATTACTCCTGTCTTTATCTACTAATGTAGCAAACAACATCGCAATTTAAAAATTTTTTTTAAAAAAGGAGAGAGAACTTGACAAAAAAATCATGCACTAGCTAACCTCTGCATCTTCAACCATCTGATTCTTCTTCCTCTTCTCAAGTATTTTCTCATCTTTCAGTTGCTTTTTCTTCTTCTTCTTCTTCTCCTTCTCCTGCTGCTTCACCACCACCGGCTCGTCTTCATTATCAGATAAATCAAGCACTCTCTTGACCTCATTGTTAGCCTTCATTCGCTTCTTTGCCCGTTCAATGATCTCAAGTGTTAGATCTCTATTAGCTTCTTCATCATCGCTACTACTGAGAAAAACCACAGATTTTGATTCATCGTCATCTTCTTCTACTTTTCCTCTCGATCTCCATCTGTTAACCATATTTGAATTAATTATCCAATGGAAACCCGAATGTCCGCAGAGGACAATAATCCAACGTGGTGCTGTGCGGCGGAACCCTAGAAATTGAAGGTGAACCGTGGCGGTGGTAATCGTGATGCAGGGGGTTTGATTCAAATATTGAAAATATGTAAAGGCTTCAATGTAATTTGGTAAGTTTTCGGTTTGATGGTTTAAATAAATTAATGTTCAAGGGGTTTGCTGAAATTATTTGCTAAGTTGTCCGAAATAATGTCCAGAAAAAGCAAAGCGGGTTCAATAGCCTGATGTTTCGGGTTGACCCGACCCGATCACTTGGTTCCCGTTACTTAGCTCCGTTGGTTCTCTTGATCGGTCGGTCGCGTTCCATATTTTAAGATTTCCCAGGTAAGAACTGAAGCACTGATCATTTTATTTTTTGATTTTTATATCACGCTAGTAGTTACCTCAATTCGAGTTAGTTTGACGATTCTTGATGCTTGGAACCTTTATGTGTTAGATTATTGGGTTTTTTTTTTTTTTTTTTTTTGTTTAGATTTTGGAGGTAGGACTTCAGCACAGGTTCGATTCTTATGAAATTTGTTTGATTTTGGTGTTGAATCTTGCGGATAGAATTGAAAAGGCGAATTCTTAGAAACATTTCTATTGCTGTTCTTTTACTGAAAATCAGTAGTGCCTATAAAGGAAGTTCGCTTATTGAACCACTGGAAAATTTTCAACTGAAATTCACAAGTTTCTTCTGTCTAATTTGAGGTATTTTAGCAAACTTCGTACTGTACATAGCTTAATGGAAGTCAGTGGAACAGTGTGGTTGCTCTTTTTCTTTTTTCTAATTACTATTTTCTATATGGTTCTCTGTGATAGAACTATACTTCTGGGTTATTGTAAAGTATACAGCTATTTTTTTATGCATTAAAAGTCAGTATTTTTGTTAGTAGGCTATACCCCATCAGTGATCCACGTGGAAAAACAAACATATTTTAAAAGAAGTGTATAAGTAAAATTTCTTCTAGCATTTAATTTGGAGTTCCCTTTTGAAATTTCTTTTGACAATAGACTTTGTCCATTTGAATTTCTACTTTGGAATTTGTTATATGAGTGATGCTCTTATTCCAGGTATAAATTGGATGATGAGAGGGTAGCAAAAGAAGACGGTTAATATATGCAATGTGGACCGATATGGTCTTTAATAAGAGGGTGTTAAAGGACCAATATGGTCTCTAAGAAGAAGTAGTAAGCTACCTGTCGAGTGCTCAACAACGAATATATTACCATATTAAACTGCAATGATTCTTTTTATTGGTCATGTTGTTTCTCAAAAACTTCTCATCTTTATTCATCTGCACAGGTCCCTCACTAATCCCGGCTTCAATCGTGCTCCATGTAAATGTACCAAGTACTCAAATGCTTTACATGCTTGCCTATATTTGTGAGAGCGATAGAGATGGTTAATATATGCAATGTGGATGAGAAGGACATTGCGGAACATTTAAGAAAGAGTAAGAAAGTTTCATATACTTTTATTGTGATTGTTCAAGTGCGTATATCGAGTCATTTAAAGTTTCCAACAGTAGAACAATGTTTATGCATGTGGTTGATTGTTCATTTTTCAGTTTCTAATTTCCGGATTAGTCTCTAATACTAATATGTTTCGGTTGGAAGTTTGCTTCTGTAAATAAATTTTGCTAGCATGTGGGAGTCGTGATAATATGTTATTAGTATATTTACTGTGAGTAATGGGTTTTGGCAATGAAATGAAAAGCTAGTGTTAGGGACTGCTATGTGAAGAATAGGCTTGGTTTATATTTAGAGTAGCAAAAGTTCTGGTTCATGAAACTAGTATGTGGTTGTACACGAGCTTCCAACCCAGAAATGCTCCTCTTCTGCATCTTTTCTGTACTTCTATTAAATAAAATCAATTTGTGTAGTATACTGTCCACCCACCCAATAAAATCTATACTGCAACCTTATTTGCCATCTTTGTTGTACAATAATGCTACTACATGTTTCAGAAAACAACTTTGTTTTTATGGCTATGCATCGATGCATATCTCTCGTGTTTTGCTCCAATGTTGTTAATTCAGCACCTCTCCACAAAAATTTTGAATGGGTAGTTGGCAAAGTTAAGGTGAACTTTCTATGTTGCAGGGTAGCTGCCTGCCTAACAGTTTATATGAATTCATATTCTTCACCTTCAGTCTTCACAAACATTTTGTACTTGTAATAGGGTGTTGGACTCTGAGCTTTCTTGATCGTTAAGGAACTTCTGGTTTTTGTCATTTTTGGTGCACTACATTACCTAACAACTTACTTTTCAAAAACTGATTTTATTTAGCGTTTCATGATTAGTGGAAGTTTGCTTTGGTGTCACTGGGCCGTCCAGAATACCTCGACGATGCGGATTGTGGTTCTAGTCATTTCCGGGTAAAATTCCTTTTTAGTTTATCTAACTGTAGTGAAGAATGTAGTTATGTTTCAATTGTGACAGTATTTACCATTATCTCCTCGAAGCTTGCTTTCTCTGTGTCTTTTGCGTTCTTCAGAAGGAGAAATGTCTTTGCAATTCGAAATTGCAATTGTAAAGCTATGCAACTTCATCTTGATCTTAATTTCTTTTACAGCTTGTGCCTTGCTAAGCAACCAAACATGCAGCCAACATTTTCAATGTCAATACAGCAGCGTGCTTTATTGACCCAAATAAGTAAATGTCATTTGTCTTCAGCAGTTTTGACTGTCATTCATTTGAATTAAAGCGTACCTAAAAAATTAAAAAAAAAAAAAAACCAATGTAACTGGCCATATAGCAATGACTTAAGACTACTTCAACTATTTGGAATCTTACAAGATGCAAAACATAACAGCCGCCTATGTTAAATTTTAAGACAGAATTGTGATTCTTGTAGTTAACAGACATGGTAATTTGCAGAAAAGAGAAATGTTCGAAACAAGAAGACGAATTTTGGGCGCCCTCCAGTTTTGAAGCAGGGCCCGACAGTTCTTAGGGGATTCACTAGCAGCAATGATTCCTCACAAAATCTATAAAAACCATTTCCAGTCTGTAGAACCTGTCATAAATGCCATCTTCATTCTTTGTTAACTACTTTAGGAACTCTGATGTATGGATTATCATATTGTGGTATAGCTCCAAGAATCTGCTCTCTGTAATAACGTAATTTTTAATAAGTAATAGATCATATTTTTAATAAATATCTACAAACAGCTAAGTGGATTTGTTCTTACCTGTTCTCAAATGTTTCTGGGCAATCCTCTCTCGGTTCCGTGGCAACTTCAGTATCTGACACAAAAGTTGGCGAAGGTATGAACTAAATGTATCAAAGAGTAAAAAGTTGTCCTATTAGCAAGCAGAGCTCCCAAAGCATGTTCCATCTTTGGGCCATTCCTAAGTTGCTTTTATGATTTATTTTTGTAAGCTAGCAAAATCCAGTTCCTCTTAGAATTATACAGCGAAGACTTAGAATACCATGACCTAGAAAAGCCCTGTCAAAACAATAAAGTATGTACAAGATGACACCATAACATTCATTGCTTGCTCTATCCACAGAATAGACTGAAGATATTTACACTCAATACTAGTAATAAACACCACTGTGACTTTCAATGTGCAAAAACAAAAAAAAGAAGTGTTTTCACATTTCTAATACATGTAATTCTCTTAAAGAAGAAGCGAAGATTAAGAAAATCCAACATCTTCCTAAGGACTGTTTACTTAAAGAAATCTAGATAAGCATGCGAATACAAACCAGCTCGAAATGAAGGTTGAATTTGTTCAAGATTGACATCTTGAAGTTGCCCAAACCTGATAAAGTTAACAATGAGAGCAGGTTAGTTGCTAACAAAGACATGTGATTTGCAATATTGTTCACTATTATATGCAGACAAATGATATTGCCATTTGATGACTGGAGGAGGTTCCATCATTGGAACAGAACAAGAAACTACAAAGATTTCAAATGGCGTTTAAATAAAAACTTCCAAAAGCACGTAAGTTAAACAAAGGTTGATGCTACCATTGTGTTAACGCTTGACGTGTAGCAAAAGTTTGAGGATATAGCGATATATAGTTAGGAGGAAAACTAGTATCTTCTCTTATTGATAACCAATGCGAGCTTTTTCTGCTTGAATTATTTCAAGAACACAGTTGAACGATACAAGTCATGATAAGAACATTGAGAGGAATCCTACTATCAATTAGCGAATGCAATACCATCTCTTCGAAGAACACTGCTCTGCGAATCTCAGATGAACAATATCAATCAATTCAAAAAGCATACCTTGGTTCATACCAGGGCAAGATTCAACTCAGAAAAAAGAAACCAAAGCTCAAATCGCCCATTCATTGCCAATATAGCTAAGAATTATAACACGTGATTTTCTAAGAAAAAGAACATGAAGCAATTGGAAAATGTGTGTTTCTGGTAGACTTACCAATCAACTACCTGTTTAATCTTGGGACTAAATTCTTCCACCTACAAAATATCAAACTCAAAATGAATCTAAGCACTAAATTCCTCAGAACAGCTAATTTATTATAAATTGGTCAATACAGCCCAACGATTAATTACTTGAGACGGGGAGAGGGAAATGCGAGCGGCGTCGGCGAGGCGAGAAACGTCGGGAGGGTCGAGGTTGGAAGCAGCTTTCACAGAGAGGAACCGCAGCGGTCTTCTAGAAGGAGATCGCCCAATGAATAGAACTATCGCTTGCGAGGCGGAGATGCGAACGCCGGCGAGGAGAGAGATCATCGCGATATTTTCCCACGATGAAAAGGGGAATGTTCGAGTTGAAGATCAGCTGCTTCGACAATCAATCACTGTGGTGTTCTGATAAAAAATTAGAAGTTTGCAATATCAGGCCCTAACAATTGGATTTGCATAATCAGGTCTTTGATTGACAGCCATGAAGCATAAATCATTGCTGATGAAGTGCTGAATGTTAGCAAACTGAAAATGTTGGCAACAACTATCGACAGACTTTAGAACTCACGAGCCTGTCTTTCAAACGGGAGGCTTCAGTAGTTATATTCATGCAGAAATATTTAGCTTTATGGTGAATCTGAGTGGACACGATAGGAAACAGAACCATCAATTCGTCTCTATTGTTGAAAATATCAAAATGTTTTAATTGCAGCTAGACGTAGCTAAAATAAAAAACATATTCAAAATTTTTTACATATAGCAATATAATAATTGATACATAAATAAAATATTACATCACAATATATTTATGTAAAAAAAATTAAAAAAAATTATATGAAAAAACAAGCTCGTTTCAAAAAAATTAGTAATTCACATCAATTATAATTATTACATATTAAGTGAGAATTCTGACTATAATGTTCTAAGCTTTATCTCTCACACTTAATTTTGTGATTGCTGTTATGATCGATATTGCTATTATCTGAACGAATGCCTCTCACATCTATTTATAGTGTCGTCAAAAAAATTCTTAAATTTTTAAATATTTAGCCTTTCTTTATTCAATTAATTATTCAAATTTTTTGGGCTTCTATCTTCTAATTAATTGCTTTAAGTTTCTTTAATCATTGGACTTTCAAACTTCTTAAATGATGGTTCTATTCTATCTTCCCTAACCATTGACCTTATGTCTTTTTGCATACATATCTAGCTTGTACATAATTCAACAAGCTATTTGCCACCATTTAACAAAATGGCTTTACATCTACAAACAACTTATATTCATGCGCAGAAGCAGATAGGATCTTACGCCCTATGACATGGGATGATAGGAGAAACTTGTGAAACTCAATAATGTCAGTTGAGCTACTATGTATCTCCATGGTGAATATCACCACTGAAACTTACCCAACTCTAATGCTTCGAGATCATGTTGGCTAATTGTGGAGATCGTTTAGATCCTTGTTTCTCGGAGAAGTATGAAGTTTATTCTATATATATAGAATAGATGGTTTTACAGTATGCAAATTGATACCTGTACATGATATGTATATTTGTCTTATCACCAATGGCATCTATCTAGCATAAGACACCAAACTGGTAAATCAATTATGTTGATAGACACACATAACATCAAGTTATGGTGGCATTGATTCATGTGTTGCTATAGACATTTCCAGGTACTTCTCTACATTATCCAAACCGCAGAGTTCCTTGATTACTGGCATTGTTGCGGGAACGTGCAATTGAAAGGGTGCAGGTGAGCCTTCTGATCCCGTATACAAGAAATAGTCATCTCTAGCTGCCTTGATTGCAGCTCTTGTTGCACAGTGAACTGACACCGCTAGGAGTAAGGGGGGTTCTCCAGAAGCTGTTTGAAATTTCCACATACAGAAGAGTGCAATGTGAACTTTTAATGTCTCGATTCTCGAAGGTTCCAAAGAATAGTAGAAATTGCAACTTAGTGAGGAGAATTGCATGTTACCTTTCGAGGAAAGAACACGCTCCTTATGATGTCCACTGTTTAGGATTTCAACATTGAACTGTTTGGGTATCGTATCAACAGTTGGGATCTTGTATGTCCAAGTCCCATCTGAAATTGTCAATCCGTCAGAGTTTGCAAGATACTCTTCATACATGAAAAACCCTACCCCTTGAACAAAAGCACCTTCAATCTGCACCATGTAAACATGATTGTCGCATATGGAATCAACACAGGTTACTTTCAAACTCTAATAGGATGCTGAATTTTATTAATTCTCATCAACAGATATAGCTGACCTGTCCCAAATCTACTGCAGGATTAAGGCTCTGACCGCAATCATACACCAAATCTGAACATAAAATTGTAATTGCACCTGTAAGAAGATCAACCTCCACCTGCAAATACAATGAAGTCCAAGTTCAACATTGATGAATACAACTTAGCCAATAAGAGAGTGATCTATAAAATCTTCTAGTGTCTATAAGCTATTTATTTAGTTTATAAGGAGCGAAGAAGAAGCATACCTCACTCTTAGCAGCACCATAGTTCAGGTAACTCATAGACTCTGGGACCCAATAAGTGCTTGCTGACAAATTCACAGCTTGTAGACTTGCCTGCATGCAAAGAATATAGGACTTATTGCTGAAGGTTTAACACAAACATGTCTCTAGGTTTCTTCCATTTTTGCACATTATAACCACTCTATTTAGGATGCATTACAAAAGGAAAAACCTGGAGAGAAAGAAAAACACAGAAAAAGAATGGATGTTAAAGCCAAATGAAGGCCTCGCTAGGTCATCATGGACCCTTTTGAGTTCTCAATGAGAGCGGATAGAAATGTTAAAACAACATATGACTGATTTTCTTTGTAAGTGGGTTTGCAGCATAAATATTTTGCATCTAATACATTTCAAAACGATCCAGAGGAAGGGAAGACATATGAATTAATACAGAAAACTAAGCACGTCTACTTCAAAAGGGGCTCAAAGACACCTAAAGCAAGGGTATACAGGCAAAAGCACCATGGTACAACATAAGCAGCAAAGCATACAGAAAAACAAACTTCAAGTTAATTATTGTTGCAATACTGAATTATTACCTGTACGATTAGAGAATCCCATGAGACTTTACCCTTATCACTTTCTAGTTTATCCTTAAGACTCTTCAACCTGTCAACCAGAACATTGCAGGCAAGCCGGATTGCTTCGCAACTTGATTCAGACGTAGTGCTCCCAGCCGTCCATCCTCCTTGGATCAAACTTAACGTGTCAGCTTGAATGACCCGCACCCTGTCCAAGAGGTTTTGACTTCTATCAGGCCATAGTTGGCTAAGAGCAAATGCTGTCATCTGCTTCACCTTTGTCCAGAGTCCCTGGCCTAGTTCAATACCGCCAACCTCAACAACAATCGATCCATCATTAAGTATACCCACTTTTCCTGGTGTTGGTCGAAGTGACACAGGATGGACAATTGGCACACAGGACATTCCCCTCTTCTTCCATTTATTACATTGATTATACTTCCTAATCATTTCAACACTGTCATCATAGCTTGGATATGAAGTTAATTTGTCATATATAGAAGGTAAAGTATACGCAGAAGCTTCTCCCGCACTGTCTCTATTGAACATCATAAGGCTCTCAAAGGAGTGAAGGTTCTTTTTCCTAACAAAATCAGCAGGTAGTGAAAGAACATATGCCACATGCTCGATAACAGCTTCAGCAATAAAAGATCCCTGTACTTCACCTGGAGCTCGCATCGCTGACTTAGTTGAAATGTTCGTCTTGCATAGTTTCACATCAAAAGACAGAGCTCCCCAGTTATATTTCTTGAGTGCTCCTATAATGTTATGTGGCAAAATAGGACTGACATCCTCGGATATACCTGCATTTATCAGAAGATCAATGTGCAAAGCTGTGATCTTCCCGTCAGACTTAAACCCAACAGAGTACTTCACTTTCATTGGATGTCTTCCCCCAGCCATTACCATATCGGTTTTGCGATCAAGATACATGCGGACAGGGCGACGCAGCTTGTATGCTGCTACTGCACAAGCAGTTGCAACCTGGTGCCATAAAGTTCTTCTTGAGTCTCTTAACTATAAGTTACTACATCTTTGAAAACAAACACAGACAAAAGACTTATGTTCATGCCAAAAGAATTTGCTACCATGTTCTACATATAACCAAAAACTTTAACTCTTTTCTCTCATTTTTTGTGTTAAATGGCGACAAGATCTCTAGGGCATATTATCAGCTTGCAAATAGTAAACTTAACCATAGAGAAAGGTAGCGAAAAGAATCAAGTATACAGCATTTTATATAATTCAATAATGCTGCGAAATAGCTACTGAAACTTCTGAGCTGCACAGAACATTTCTTAAGGATTTTCCATTATGTGTCAAGTAAAACAGTTAAGGCTGATCTTCCACTAGATTTCATGGAGGTATAGCATGATATTGAATCAGGGGCTCCCTAGAATCCTTAGTATAATGCCTAGATTGAATCATGTTTAGTTTCCTAAGACAGATTTCCAAATGCTGCTATGATCCTCACTACAGTAATAGCCCAATGAACTGATATCACGCAATTAACCTTTCCGGCATTCTAGCTATTTCAACTGATTTTATAATCATATTTTGGATATTCTCCTTTCTGCTTTTTCTAGATTACTTAATATGTTGATGAAAATCTATGAAAGATCATAAGCATAGTGCATACTGGAAATGCTCGGATAGCCTTTCCACCAAATCCTCCCCCAACTCTTCTTGTAATCACACGAACATTATGGTGGGGAACACCTAGGCATTTTGAAATCACTTGCTGTTCATTCTCAGGGCACTGAGTCGAGCTGTATACCACAATGCAGTTGTCTTCATCTGGTATGGCAAGTGAGGTCTGTGTCTCTATGTAAAAGTAATATTGCGAACCAATTATCACCTGCAAAAACTCACATTACCTAAGTTTGACAGGTTATAGCAATAGAGATATTTAAAGTAAATACAAGAGGATATATACAAAGACAAATACAAACAACAACAAACTAAATTTTTTATCGCTTACATGAATCCGTTTTCTCTATTTCGTTCGATTATAAATAAGATCCAATGATAGATTCAATTCCTCTAGATCCAGTGATAGATTCAATTCCTTTAGATCCTTCGCACCACTCTATGCCAAGTGAATTTAGGTCTATATCTTTTTCTCCTAAGGTGTTTAAATGAAATTGTATCAATCATATGCACGGCAGCATCTTAAGTCTGCACAAGACATGTCCGAACCACCTAAGCCTATCTTTCTTTATCATCGATCGGCACGACAGTTGCTTGTTGGTGTAGATTTTTATTTCGTATTTTATCCATTCTAATATACCCACACATTCATCTTAACATTCTCATTTTTGCTATATTTATTTTAATAATCCCTTAACCTTTAATAGCTCAGCACTCACTACCGTATAATATTGCTGGCAGAATGACAGTTTTATAAAACTGATTATAGCTTTAGAGAGATTTCTTATTACGCAAGATTTCGGTAGCACATCGCCATTATATCCATCCTGTTTTAATTCTATGCATGTTCTTCAATTCTTCCTTCCTTATTATTATTTGAATTTAAATATTTAAAACTACCACTTTATGGTACAGTACAATCCTCTATAGCAATAATAATATTCATTATTCTTATGTTTACTAAGATGACAATGCATGTATTTTGTCTTAGTTCTACTTAGTTTAAGATCATCATATTCTAAGGTACTCCACAAACATTCTAATTTATAACTTAATATCTTTTTTGTCTTGTTAACTAAGATTATGTCATCAGCGAATAATATACACTACGATATTTGATCTTGAATATGTGGAGTGAGTTCATCTATTACTAAGACAAATATAAAAGCTTAAAACTGAACCTTGATGTAAATCTATAGTAATAGAAAACTCTTTACTAATATCACCATTATAGTATATTCAACTAACTACTGTAAAGTACATATCATTAATGACTTTTATATGTATTAGGTATACTCTTTTCTTTCTAACATCCACCATAACACTGCTCTAGATACTCTATCATAAGCTTTTCTAAAACTATCAAAACCATATTATATATACATCGACAAATATTAATAGTAACTACAAAGATGATATATACTAAGACAAAGTATATGTATAGACAGCTTTAAATACAAAATTCATACTTACTGCTCATATGTACGTTCTATATTGCTCTTTTATGAAATAAAGATTAGCAGCCTAGCTTTGCTACACCGTAACTTTGTTACAATTCATAAGGGTCAAATTAGATAGAGTTGAGTTTCTTTAGAAAATTGAATTTCACTAGAAAATCATATTTATTTTTTTTAGGTATTATGTGTTCCAGTTAGGTTGAAGTCCTAATTGAAGAAGAATTGTATTATATTTAATATTCTATCCACAAGATATAAGTTCTAATTATAAATAAGATGTTCAACACGTCATATGATCATTAAAAAATGTAATCAATTTTATTTAATTTCTTTTAACTTCCTCAAATTCAACTTTTTTTTACATTGTTCAATCTATTCTCGTCTTATTCATCTATCTTTATCTAGTTCATCTATTTCTAACCTTATTATGTCTATTTTTCATCTTGTTCGTCTTCTATACTCGTATTGTTTTCGGTTATTTCGTAACGATTAGTATCAGAGTCAGATATATTCTATAGAGTATCGAGCTTCTACGCATTATCCTATCAAGCACAAGTTATTACGATTTGTATTAATAAATAATTGATTAAGAATTCTCAATTTATATTGGTTTATTGCCATATCTGCTACTATTTTTTAAATATTTATTTTGTTGGTTTGACCGATTTCAAATTACTGAGACATCGATTGTTATCAACTTTAAGTACACTGTTGATTTTCAGAGATTTAAATGTTACAATTCTGTATAAGAGTCAAATTAGTTAGAGTTTACGTTTCTTTAAAAGTTTGAGTTTCAATAGAAAACTATAATTTATTTCTTTTTAGGTATTGTGTTCCAATTGAATTGAAGTCCTAACTAAATAAGAGTTGTATTACGTTTAGAACTCCATTCACAATGTATGATTTCTAATTATAAATAAAAAGTTCAACACCCATATAATCAATGACAAAGGTTTCAGTTTTCTTTACTTTTCTCTACTTTTCTCTAATTCATCTGTTTCAATCTATTCTCGTCTTGTTCGTCTATCTTTTTCTATTTTATCTATTTCTCCATTATTTTGTCTATTTCTCTAATTCATCTTATTCGTCTTCTATACTGGTTTTGTTCCCGGTTACTTCGTAATAGATTTGCACTTGAATCTAAAAATTTTGCATTTATCATGTTACCTCCTTCAAGGATTCTCAAAGGAGCTGGGAAAACAATCATTAACCACAAAGGTGCATACAACAAGTAAAATAGCATGTAGGAAACAACAGGAAAAAGAACTCCGACTTAAGCACATGATCAAAATAAATAAAATAAGATTGATTATGAGAATCACCTCAGCTGAAAGAATTTTCTGATCAGCTTCTGCCATTCCTTTCACATAATCACCAACATGGTGAGGTGCTAGGAAAGGAGGAACCTCAAAGAAACTAGATCTTCTGACAGCATCTTCAACAGTCAGAATAGGAGGTTCTAATCCACCTGTATCATAGTCGATAACTGCATGCTTAGCAGCCATGTTTGCCCACCTCTGCGATTCTGCAAGCTAAACAAGCCATTTGTATGCAGACAAAGTACGAATCTGATTAGGCATGAAACATTATGCTTTTGCAGGGAAAAACTACTATTGTAATTACACAAATACTTACCACGACAGCAAGAGGTTGGCCAGCATATGTAGTAAGGGAGTCAGCAAATAATGGTTCGCTACCAAAAATACAGCTTGCTCCAATATTCATTCCCTCTCTTGGAATGTCGCCAACTGAAATAACTTTAGTAATTTTATCAGATATCAATGCAGTGTTAAACTTCATGCCCTTAACATATGCCAAAGGCATTGTACTATAAACAAATGCTCCATATAAACAGTCTTCAGGAGAAGGAATGTCATCAACGTACACTGCCTCACCTACAGAATCATAATCAAGACATTAGATGATGCATATGGAAACAAGCCCTTCTGAGTATCATTTCTCAACCAGACTTGAAAGCTCAAAATGCATATTAACCACCCATACAACATATATAGATACAGAAGATACATGAAAGGCCATTCACACACTTTGCATCATGCATGCATACAAAGCCAACAAACAGAGCAATAAAGTAGCACAGACTCAAGCAAAAGTCCCTGGCATAATCAATTATCACAAAAGAACAAAGCAAAAATGTGAAGTAAAGCTCAAGAGTGCAGCACATGTTTGCTAGATGACTTGTCAATTGATAGAAAAGCAAAGTGGCTCATACCCGAAGCTAGAAGCTCAGCTCCAACTTTCTTAGTTGCTTCACCCACTGGAACATAATCTCCACCAGATTCCACAAACTGCCATGATGATAAAATCAAGTTCTCTTTGTCAAACTGAAATGAATTAATATGTTGAGAACCATTACCAATTCCTTTAGCAGTTGGGCCCTTCAGAGCATCAGACCTGGCATCCTTTACAAGCTCAGCCAGATGACTCAGATCTTTAGTGAGTGGAGAAAGAAATTTAAATAGGAAAGCAGAAGCCAAACTGGATCTATACGCAGAATGTAGAACTTCTTCGTTGGGCACAACATCTTCTCTAAGTAATCTAATTGCTTCAAGGACAACTTGCATGGTAACAGCTTTATTACTTAGATAATTCTCAACATTTCTAGCCCTGACAGCATGCTTGCACCCAAATGCCCCAAAAGCTAAGCAAAGAGTAGACAAAGAAACTTCATCCATTTCGTCATCCAAGGATAGCTGAGCTGCAAAAGCACAATTTAAATAGGCCACAGCATTGCCAAGAGGGCGTGGAGCTGCTCGGTAGGTTTCAAATAACAAATTGGATGATTTTGTGGCCTTGAAATCAACTAATCCATTACGATTAAAGGTTGGACTGGCGTCAATATTCCAGCATGGAATGTGAACATATACAAGTACACATTTAAAGTCATAAGCAGGCTGCTTCAAAAAATTCTCAAGGCTTACAACAGCTTGTTCTGAAGCTGTTTGGATGCATACAGTTGTGCCAGCAGCAAGAAGTATTGTAGCAAGGTCAGAAGGAAATTGATTCCTCTGTGCCAACACAAGATTTCCTCCCAAACTAGCTGTATTACGGACAAACTCAGAAGCAACTTTTCCCAAATGCTCTGCAAGTTTTCTGAAAACCAATCGATCATGTTCATGAAAGAAATCAACCTTATCATCTTTCAGAACTTCAATAGCCTTTGAAATTGTGACAGCTGCTCCTAGATCCATGCCTTTCCTATGTCTTTTAATCACAGAGAGGTCAGGTATCCCTCTGAGATCAACGTACTGATTATACAGATTTAATTCTTTATAAATACCAGAGCCAGTATTCCCAACTACCATTTTAACAGTGCTTGAATCATTTTCGGAATTTATAAGTCCATAAAGCTCATCCAAACTCTTTGGGCGGTACCAACATTTTTCTGTTAGTTGAGCACTCTTGCCATCAGCTAACTTACGTGCTCGTGTAACTTCAGCATTCGTTGATCTTTCAGCAGGTGAGACGTAAAAGCCACATAACGAGGATTTGATTTCATGCCTAAGAAAATCAGGGAATGTCTGGATGACATCTCGATCGTAGAGAGGTAATTTGCTTATGCTTGCATTATCCTCTTGTTTCTTCCAATAGATGTTTAAACCGAGATCTTCAAGGTCAACATCTGCCGCAAAGCTTTTGCAAGCATCAACAATAGGCCTATAACCGGTACATCTACATAGATTCCCAGCCACAGCTCTCTCAGCTTCAGACGACATGAGCTTGGAAAACCCATGAGGAGGCTCAGGCCTTTCAGTTTTATCATCAGCATTCAAAAGAGCAGAGAACAGGGAAATGCACATCCCAGGAGTACAAAAACCGCATTGAGAAGCATGAAAACCCGAAAATCTCTGATGGACTGCGTGAAATCCATCCTTGCTATTGCCTAGACCCTCTGTGGTTGTGATGGAACAAAAGTTTATGCTGTAAAGAAGCGTTAGACATGAACTGATTGTGTATTGATGTACATGATCACGTATAGGGTCATAAGCTGACAACAGAACAACACAGGCTCCACAGCCACCTGTTCAAATGGAGAAAGCTTTTCTACATTAACTTTATTCAACTCTTAAAAACGTTGCACTTTAAAGTTTGCAGGTGTCGAAGCTTCACTATTTTTAGAAGCAACAGTCACTATATGCCTCATCGGCAATCAGGAAATTACCGACTGAGAGGATCAAAGGCACCATTCTAAGTGCTCATTCAGTTCAATTCTTGTAGAACTCTCTGTAACATGAAATTAGATTCACACCTAATATACGCTTGTCCAACTCTACAAACCCCCCACCCCTATCCCCCAAAAAATAACCAGCTCTAATCTCCAACACATGTACTGTATTTCACCAATAACAGCAGTACGCCATTTAATAGACATGCTTCAATAACATTTACCACTAAATTCACCCATTCCCAAAACTAAAATACTATCAGTGCAGTTGTTACTTGAACTAACATGCTATCCAATCAACCTAAAACTAAACAAAGAAAATTCTGAGAAAGAAAGAAACAATCAACCTTCGCCGCAACCAAGCTTAGCTCCTTTGAAAGGCGTGCGAGTGCGAAGAAACTCAAGCACAGTGGTCGACGGATGGATCCCAACGGGCTCATACCGGCGACCATTGATCGCGAAAACCAGTTTTGCTCCAGTAGCTTCTTCAGCCATTGAAGTAAATCAAGCCGGTGTTCTGCGGAATAACCTGAACCAATCCTTCTTCTTCTTCTTGTTATCCCGGTGAGAGTGGGAAGAAAGCTGACTAAAAAGTTTCAGTTCTAAATCTGAAATTTCTGCATTTCTCGTTTGTCTTCTTGAAATCTTTCTGATTAAAATTGAATTATTGTAGAAACAAAAAGGCAAAAGGAATCTTTAAAAAGTATAACAAAATTGCACGGGACTTTAAGGTGCGTTTTGAGATAGATTATAAAATAAAATTTTTTAAAATAGAAAATATTTTTATTTTTTATTTTAAAAAAATAATAAAAATATATAATAAAAAGATTTTATTTTGTAAAATTATTTTATATTTTTTAAATTTTTAAATAAATATTTTATATATTTTAAAAATATATATTAAAAAATGTAAAATAAAGTAAGTGCATGACAGTTGCTGCGTTTGACTCTTCTGTACGTGGTTATGCTGACATGTGCTATTGGCAAGATAAGTTTTTTAATAATATCAATTATTAATAGAGAATTTATTTTTGCAATCCTTAAATTTAGTGTATGGTAATATTACCCATTTTTTAGACTTTTAGAGTAATTGGCCTGAAACCCCAACTGTATTTAATTAGGGATAATTCAATAAATTAAAAATTAGAAATACTTAAGAAAAAATAAATTTTTATATTGTTTTATATTAATATAATTTAAAAAAATTATTTAAAAATATTTATTATTATATTAAAAATCAGTTTAAAAAAAGTAAATTTTGAGGTTACAGTAAACACGCCACTAAGAACTTCTCGTCGTTTCAGTCTCACCTAAATTGGATTCCCGCCGGCGGCTGAGAAAAAAATCTCCGATCTCCGATGGCGCACTACGCCACCGCCGTATGCACTCCCATAGGCGGAAGCATCACTAACCCGTTGATGTTTTCCAATCAGGGGCTCAGGTATCGGAAACTCGAAGTCATCCTTACCACAGTGAGTCTTTTCATTCTCTAGATTCTTCCACTTTGCTTTGCAGCAAATGTGGTCGCAAGTTGGTTGAGATTGGGATGTTCGTTTTTTGTTTGATTTGGTTAGAGTTTTGAGAAGCTCGGAAAAGCTGGGGAGGCGGTGAAGGTGGCTCCCGGGTATTTCCGCGACCACTTGATGCCAAAAACGCTCGCTGTCCCATCCCCAACATCGAAGAATACGCATTTCTAATACGCGAGCAGCGAAAGGTGATATATTTGTGCTTGTCTTGTTATTATTTCTATTATTATTGTTATTGTTATTCAATCTGATATATTTGATAGATTTCAAAATGGATTGCAGTGTTTTGATCAAGAGTAGGTTTTGGCTAGATTGTGGGATAAGGTTCACTGCATTCGCTAGGGTGGTAATTCTCAATTTCAGGTTATAGTATAGATTATAGCGTGCGGAGAACACTTCAAATGACAGAGAATAATATGACTAAGCCATGGGATGGTATAGCGTGGAATGTATTAGCAATTAGAGACATTTAGATCTTTGATCAGATGCTTGGTTTTGCACATTTCTCGACTGTAGCAATATCTTGTTTCTAGTATTAGACAGCTTGGTAGTACATGAAGGGACTGATAGTATTCTCGTTGACTGATGTCCCTCTCCTTTTGTTTCTGATGGTAATTGGTTAAGGTCAATTAGGTGCAAATTACTATTTTGTTATTATGGAGTGTTCTTCAGCACATTGTTTGTATTTCTGTATACATATCTGTTGGTGGTGCCTCATTCATTTATCCTCAATTTATGTATATTCATGAAGATTAGTAGCTTGAGCAACAAATCTTTGTACTTTACTATTATTGATTTCTAATTTAATTTTTGAGCAGCTATACCAACGGGAAGAAGAGGAAGAAGTTCAAGATGTTTTGAAGACAGAGATAATAAGAAAGCTGTGGAGGTGAGTAGCCTCATATGGCCATAGTATTCAGTAACTTTACTCTTACTCATTTTACGGACCACCTGATTATGAAAATAAGCAAGCTCATATAATCATTTCATTAGTTTCCTGCTAACAAGGAAATTTAGGTCATCCTGCTGGTTGTTGGTCAGCTAGGATAGAGGTATTGTGCTAATTAGCTAATGCAAACTTCCCATTGTTTTTTCTTTTTATCAGTAACAAGCATGTAGGAGATCCTTGAGACTTGTTTGGAATTTTCTGTTTAAGCCTGGTTCTTGTCAATGGTGCTGATGATAAGGGTCTTGCAGTTGGATCAAATTATCAGAGCATATCTATTTTTAAGAATCTTGATGCACTCTAAATTTTTATGCATGGGACATCACTTTAGTATCCTAGGTTACTGTTTACATGTTGCGGATAAGGTTATGGATTTTGTAACTCTGAGTTTCTAAAGACAGCATATGAGAATTTCAAGATATACTTGTAAGTGATGGTGAAATTGTTGGAATTCATTTGGTTTGGGTGTTCGAAATATCAGATAAACATCTCTATTGATTGGGTAGTAAGTCAAACATCTACTGTGGTTGCTGCCTTAGTTGCACTTGAGAGTTTTATGAAGCTTGCTGATTCTGGATATAACTGCCTTCTTCATTCACATGATAAAAGTAGGTACCTAGTAGGGCACAAATCCTAACTATTACATATTTTCGTTGCTTTAGTTTGATATTTCTGTTACTTCCATCCGTAGCATATTCCTTTGTCCTGCAAAGGCATAATGGATTTCTAAATTGTTCCTATGAAGCTTATCTTATTTTGAAGCACTAGTGAATACATTTTTATCATATGCTATGTATTGAAACTTCGTGCTTATTGAAAGGAAGCAAAGATGAAAGAATATCAAGCAGCAGCCAAACGCCTAAGTAATACTCGTTTAGTGAGTTACCACCTTCTTTCATGAATCATGTCATGAAATAGTGGCGCCAATGGTTTCATCTGACCAGATAGAGATAGGTATTTTATAATATATAAACATAAAAACAGTTGAGATGCTTTTAGAAATAAGTGTAAAAATTTCATGTTTCTGAAATTTTGACATGGATGTTGTAGGTATTGAGGAGATTTATGCTGGTTGATAATGAATTGCGTTCGCCTGTGACAAAAGAAGAGATTGTGGCTGAGGTACAACTAAGTTCTTATTTTCTATGCTACAAATGTTTTTGTAGAGTTAGTGAAACATCATCTTGAGTATGGTGTTACTTTCTTTATGAAGTACATTACATGTGCACCCTTTCTTTCTTCACTGCCTAAACCATAAGCATAGATCATTTGAACATACTCTTTGCAAATGGTTCTGCTGTGACCTTCATTATTGACAACATAAATCATTCAACCAAATGGATGAGATCATTATGAAAAAATGCTTAGGCTTAAGAAGGTCCTACCTGTAGCTTTTAATTCTTATGTCTCAACACTATGCCTTTACCGCGCGTACAGAAACCTGAAGAACTTTGGCTGTAGTAAGTATCAGGACTAACAAGAGTTCATATTATATCATTACTGCCAATTATGGATCTACTCCTCATCATCAGGTGGCAAGGCAGTTGTGTTAATATTCACCTAGATAATTTGCATCTAGCTTCAACATTACACTCATTGGGAGAATTGACATTCCACTTCGCCTCCCAAGGCAGATTCCTGAGCTAGAAGGATTGCTTCAGTGGACCTTAAATCTCAAGATCAGGAGAAATAGAATGCGATTACCTCTGGCATATTCAAGCACTTGGGTGTTAACTCATGGTGAACATATGTAGTTTGATTTACTTGGCCAACTGTTGTTTCACATAAATCTAGCCAATTATTCATAAGCAAACTCCTGGCAAAAGACTAAGGTTTTTCACCATTAACATTTTATTATTGCAGCTGTTTTTACTTTTCAAGAATATGCTTTGTTGTCAGGGAAAGGCTTGGTTTGTCACATGTTTGTTTCTCTAGTTGTATTTTTGAGGACTACATGTATTCTTTCTTGTAGTAGTTGTATTTGTTGGTATTGTAACCTGTTGTGGTAAAACCTTGAGCAATAATAAAGTACTGCAAGACAGATATGTTTTTTGTCTATGAATCAAGTTACCGTAACTCACACATATCTGTGGAACGTAGATGTAACTGTTTATAGTTGGCTTTCATGATTTCCACCTAGTTGCAAAACGATGAAGTAGTTGATTTCAGTTAAAGGTCGACAGGAACTCATGTTTTCCGGGATTGAATGGCTTAGAGCTGAGTTTCAGAACTGGTCAGTGATCTACAGCATGAGATCGGATAGGGAGGGAAGTCTCTTGAAGAAGTTCATTACTGCTGGTGGCATTTGATCCCTGAACATTGGGTGTCCATGTAATAGAACCCCATTACCACAACAAGTATCTGAACGGAACCAACAGCATAATCACAGCAATCTCAAAAGGACTAGAGCACAGCCCTTGCGTCTCGCCATGACACAAGCACCTGCGCTCTGTGGTCCTAGTGAATATATGGCAGGTCTCGAACTGGGACTTCCGACATGTGTGGAAGCATACACTGCCTAGGAAATGCTTTCCGAGCCCCCACGCTCCAGCAATCTCCATGATTGATGAGTCAATCATTGAAGGTTCTTTCGCGAAGGTGAAGGTCTGGTCCCACTCATAGAAGAAGGCAGTCCTCCTTGCTGTGGTTGTGTTAACGCCGTGACATTGCATGCGATCAACTTGGATCGCTCGATCACTTCGGGAATGGCTCGCCTATGCATAGGCCTCATCACTGCACGCTCGTACACACGCAGATGATTAGATACTGCATCTTGTCAAACAACGTCGTACTTGGATCAACTTGGATCGCTCGATCACTTCGGAAATGGCTTGCCTATGCATAGGCCTCATCACCGGCGGAGCATCCGATCGTGGATTGATATCTTCTTTCGGCTTCTGTAGCGGCGGAGGTCAAGGTTGAGCTGTGCTAGGTTCTTCAGTTGGTCGTGGATCATCAGGCTCTGGCTTAACTTTAACTTCCACGTCAACTTCAACAGATTCTTTGTTTTCTGCACCGTCTACTTCCAAAGTCGGAGGTTCCAGCCATGGATAAATTGCAAAATATCTGCAGCTAGTTCACTAATGCATTACAAAGAAACTAATATGTAAGCTAAGCGAATTAAATAGATGGGAGTGGAGAAGGGAGAAATTTTGAAAGGAATAGTTGAATACTTCATGAGGAATTGAAGTTGGCTTAATAGAAAAAGGCCACCGTCCCTTTTTCCTATTATTGTTATCTTATTTCTTATCTTGCTGCTCTCTTTATGAAGTACTATGGGGTGGGAACCAGACAACAAAAGAAAACCATATCACTATCACAATTTAAGAAAAGCAATCAGGTAAAGAAAAAAAGAAACCATGACTTGTTTCTAGTGCTGAAAGATTATGGATTCTTTTTGACCTTTAATAAAGGTTAACATTGCAAAACCTTTTGCCTCAAAAAGTAGTCCTTGGGAATTAAGAAACCAGTGTAGGAATATTTTGGTTTGTTATATATGTTTCTGTTCATGGGAGAGCATCAGGTGCTTGTGAGAAGCCACTGTAACGCAGAAAAGAGGCACATAAAATTAAAAACACATAAACAGAAATGTTTCACAAATCACCAAATCTCTGATTTTGAAGGACCATATGCAGCAGGCATGTTTCCAAGTGAGATCCAGCACAACTTAGATCATGGGAATTGCAGCTAAGTTAGCAACAGGTTAGTAATGGCATCTGCTTATTGTACATGATGCACACTGAGAACCTGCTGCTGACTAATTTTGAAGGTTGTAGATCTGTCTTCTGCTCAACTTTTATGCGCTTCAATGCTTGAGTTAGGATCTGCTTTTAATCAAACATTTGTTTAGGTTATATGAACATGACTGAAAAGATTACAAGGATTATGCTAGCTGCGGGTTGATTATGTAAATGTCAGGAAAGAAAAGCATTGCAACATAATTCCATGTACATTTACTTAATTCCTCCAAATGACATGATTGAGTAAACGGTACATATGCAGCATTTGCTTTGATGCCAATTGATTCTACACTTACATTGTTGATTTGTTGAATACCCACAATGAAATTGGTCTACAAGATATGAAGTAAATGGCTGTGAGCCTGTGATGAAGATGTCACCAATGCATGAATACATTTCACCTGATATCAGTTGTCAAATAATAATTCTAAAACTAATGCTGATGTACTAGGCAGTTCCGATTTTCTTCAATTAGCTAGAAACCATGGTAATATCATGATTCGTTTATCAACTGCTTCAAAATATATCAAAACAAACATATATGGATCTATAGTTACCAACAATTAATGGAGATATTCATATTCTCACAAAAAAGAAAAAATGCAAGATATTCTAAGCCACAGAAATGCCGGTTAAGAATGAAAGAGAAAAAGTAGAACAAAATATGAGAACATGAATAAACCACACCCAACTAGGATCTCAACTTGCATAAGTGGCATACTTCTGCAGTCCCTCCAGATAAGGATCTTTTTAAGAAAACAAAAGAACCCAACTCACATTATATATGTGATAGGTTACTTGTAGTGGCTTCTTAATAATCACCAGTATGGTGTTTTGCATCTCCCGTTAGGAGTCTTTACTCTCTGACAAGTAAATCTATGCATTATTAACATGAACGATACATCTGGTGTTCACCTGGTATTTGGGGATTTGATTGTTAGACATAGTGCAGCAGGCATTGCAATATAAAACACCATGAAGTAGCATGTACAGTTTGTAAAATTTGTCATAAGGTACAATCTCGAGTCATTCGGAGATGTATGCTTGTGACAGACAGGACAGAAAGCACATGATTCTCTAGTTAAGTTAGATGAGTCCATGCTTCCTAAGCTAGATTAGTTTTAACTTTTAAGATGTTATTAATATGCATTGTTAAATTCTTATATACTCGCCTGCTATATAACTCCATCTGTTACTCATGGCACAGTTATCAAAGAAGCAAGATCAGTATGGAAATTTAATGACTTAAAATCACTTAGCATGCATGGATGATGATCTAAAGAGTTAAGCAATAAACACAGATCTAAGCAGCAATGAGATTTGCTACAAAAGTGAATTCATCACCGGAGTAGAAGATGATCCTGAACAAATCGAGTAAAGAAAACTCACCTGAATCGTTACAACCTTTAGTATATACAGCATATTTACTGAAAAGAATGGTGTGAGGAATGAAGCCTGATCCGAGATCTTCTTTTATGTAGCTGATCATTAGAGAAAGTATCTATGAACAAATTAACTAAACCTTACAGAATTAGTTGAGAGGAGAGTGGAGATCTTGGATCAGACACCATTCCAGACACCAATCTTTCCTTTTGATCTCTCTTGCTTCTTCTTCTTCTTCAGTTAACAATTCCCCCATTGCAATCAAGTAGTTCGGGTTTGTTTTGCCAAAGGTATGCATAGAAGAGAATAAGCTTAAGATATAGAATGATCTGGAGTAGTAGAGAGAGAAGGGATTGATGCATGATTGATCACATGATGGGCAATTGAGCATCAACATAAAATAAGGTGGGAAAAAGAGTTGGATTTCAGAGAAGATCTTGTCTTCTTCTACTAAACTACATATGGAAGAGAGCTTTGCTGAATCTTTTTACAGAACATGATCATTCATTCATGTCAGGTAAAGAAAAAATTAAAGAAGAAAAAAGAATACCTAAAATAATAGTATTAACATGGAAGAGGAATGATTATCAGAAGTGCACTGAGAGCGTGGGTTGTGGACCCTCTTTCCTTTTGTTTGTTGCTGGAAAAGTTTCATCTTCTTCAGGGAATATACGACTAAATCAAAAAAGGATTCAACACAGTGGTTATCAATCTGGACTAGCTCTTTGCTTAGTGAGAAAGCCACAAGTAGTAAAACGAAGTAATAAACATATAATATTTGATTGAGAGATTGATTTGATTTTGCCTATGCATGCATATGTGTAGATTGCTTTATATGAAACCAAGGCACATTATCACATCAAACACAAATGATTACATTAAAATAAAAGGTCGCTACTGCATGCCTAGCGCCTGAAGGTTACCTTGCGCTATAGCTCTCTGTTCTCACCTGCAGCAAGGTTGTTTGCCTCTGAAAAGGGAGATCTTCCTCCAACCCTTCTTTTGCTTTAATTTAGTTGAGCCCATAAAACGAAGCAAGTCTTCTTTTTCTTTTCTGTTTTTCACTTTGAACTTTACCATAACAGCAACGCTAAGAGTCCTCTCTCCTTAGTACCTTTTGACCCAATCGTTCATTCACTCGTTCAGAACAAGAGCAACAAGAAGAAGATTCAGAGGAAGGAAATCATCCACATCACCAATCTTCAGTGCTCTCTCCCTTTCCCAGAATCCAATCCACATTCCACTAACATTTTCTCATACTGCAAAACACTATCAGCATCAACCAGAACTCATCGGATGGTGCTGGTGCAGTTCATTTTGAAGTACAGCAAAGCAGCACCATTCACCATCGAATAATATTTGCATAAAGATCCATGATACGATAACGTAGAAGTACTCGAGCATGTCACATTTTGCGCATCTCACTTATACGATTCTTTGTTCAAATATTGAAATATTTGAGCAATTATTATATAGAAACACTAATCTACAACAGATACTTCCAGATGAGTTCACGTCGAGCCTAAACCTAGTCCGTAAGATGGGCAACATTGATGATGTTCTAGGTTCTGACTCGACCACCTTAACACTATTGTAAAACAATATGAGGTTTTTTAGCGCTTTCTCTTCTATCTGTATAGAGCAGATAGAAGAAGATGCATCCATCTCCGGCTTGAACCAGCGTTAGGAGCAGAATCTTTTGATCTACAAACTTCGAAGGGTGTACTATTAGAAGGTAGTGAAAAACCGGATGTCCTGGTTTTAAGGCTGTGAAACAAACTCTGCTGTTTCTTTTCCTGCAACAACAGTACTGGATCATATGGAACCATATCCCAAGGATCTTAGCATTAGCTTGGAGCTACATTACAACAAAACAGCATTACATGGCTATACTATGCCCCCATAGAGTATCTAGAGAACGATGCACTGACCATTGCACAGAATTACAGAGTGGAATAAAAATGAAGATTCTCATATTATAACATATACAATGTACTGAAGTTGAAATTTTTCGAAGACAAGCTTAAAATGATGTTATCAATGAAACTTTCTATTTTGCAACTGTGAAATATAGATGTCTTCTCAGGATTGTGTGGAAACATCACAAGCAAATTGTAGAGAGAGAGAATCATGAAGTTTACCAACAGGTCTTCGATAAATTTTCTCAAACCTCTTGGTGTTTTACCTGCTGTATTTGAATGTCCCTTAATGATGAATGGCAAGAAGCAGGTTAAGCTGACCACGGGGGGTGCTGTTTTCTGCTTCCAGTGCTGGCACAAATTTAGATGGGACCACTGCTATACAGGATGATCTAGACAAGAATGAGCTTAACCAAATCTGCCCAGAACCTGCTGGTGTGTTCGTATCCCAACACTGGTCCTTTAGTGACTTTGGCCACACCGCATGCAGGTCCCTCCCTTCTCGGAGTTGGTGGTGGAGGTTTATTTCATGGGGTGTCATCAAATGCACCACTCAGAAACATTGAAAGAAAGCATTCCTGTTCTTTTTCTTTGAGTGTTTATTTGAGGTTTCTTACAGCTATTGCCACTACGAACAGGACTGGATAAAGAGTCAGTTGTTTCTACTTGACTATTTATGTCAGCGTCCACTTCTTCCTGTCACATTCTAAATGAATCAAATGATGGAGTGAATCATATAAACAGGTTGCAAAATCAAGCAGAACCACCGCCTGGACCAAGTATTTAACTAGCCACAAATAAGCAGTTCACAGTATTCACCATAGAATAAAGTATCTACTTAAACCAAACAACAAATTATTCCAACACTCTAGAGGTATCTCCATGACCGTATCCCACATATGTCAAGAGCAGACTGCTCTTGGTACTTGGACTAAATTTAAGTACGCTTCGAACAACGAAAGTAGTTTAAGAATATGGGACATATAAAATCAGTTAAAACGAGAACAAATGAACTATATACAACAAAATAAAAGAAAACCTTTTCAATGGAACTTCGGAGAATTTTGGCATCAGATAACTCTTTGATTGGGTTTTCATCTACAAAGTCTTGGTAAGTGACAACAACAGTATCACAGTGATAAGCATTCTTTTTGGATTTTCTCCTTTGGCTCCTAGAAGCATCTTCTTAATTTAGCTTCCCACTGGACAAAACAGAGAAAGGTTTTCGTAGCTCCTTCCTCCAGGGGAAACCCAAGTTCTGCAAGTTCACTTCCAAGTACAAATCTTGTTTGAAACTTTGCAATTTGCTGATCAAGGAGATGACCGTCATGTTGGTTCCTTCAAGTGTATCCATTCCTAAGTGATCGACTTGTTTGAACGCTACTTGGTTTGCATTGAAATCTGCCTGCAGAGCACAGTCTGTTTTTGAATCCCATAATGTTTCAAGATGGAGCTCTTGTGATTGTCTAAAGGACTTAGATGTTCTGTCCCATATTCTCCTTCCTCATCAATGTTGATTACTGCAGGGTAAATCATGAAAGAGGGAAGGTCACGAAACCAAAACTATCGCATGTTTAGAACAAAAGCGGTTTTGGGAAAACAAGTTCGAGAAATATGTGGCTGTGTAACATATGCAAGAGTAATGGCTTGACAGGTTAGGATTCCCACAAATTCAGCTCAGGATCCATAAGAGTCTCCGGAACAGAGCCTCAGATGCAACATAAAAATAGAATCCAAGCTTGAAAGACAGATTATAAGAGATATCTACTGATAATCATCTAAACACTTGCTGTCAGCATTTTTCAAGTGCATACCGATATATTCTTGCAGTCTCATCCAGAAGTTGAATCAAGCTTAAGAAAATGCATGCAAACCTAGATGCTCCTTCTTTCTTTTTCCATTAACTCAAGCAGATTTCAGGCTGTGTACAAATGTGACCAAGAAAGTGACTGGTCAAGAACACATGCCAAAAATTCAAACTATAAGTACCCCTCCATCAGCTCCAAGAACTATTTACGGAACTTACCTATGTGATAATAAAATACCTTTAAAACTAAAATATCGGTTTTATATAACAGTCATTCAACACGCAATATTATATGGTACTAAATATTGAGCTATTAAAGATCAAAATATTTATAAAATAAATATAACAAAATTAAGATGCAAGTGGATGTGTGGATATACTGGAATGGACAAAATATGAAATGAAAATATATGCAACAAATATATGTCATCGAGGACAAGTTAAAAAAAAATAAACTTATGTGGTTCAAGCATGTCTTACACAGACTTAAAAATACTACGGTGCATAAAAATGAGATGATTCCATTTGATCACTTTAGGAGCAAAAAGGTAAATCAAATTAATTTGGTTTAAAGTGGTGACAAAATATTAAATAAATTGAATCTTTCGTTCGATTTAATTTATAATTGAATGGATGGAGAGAACGGATTTATGTAATAAGTGGAATACAGATTTAGTTTGTTGTTGTAGTTGCACCTGCTGGCACCCGAAAAAAATGTTTTCCTTTCAGATATTCAACAAGCCGTGGGGTATATTCGAAGCTGAGTTAGAAGTTCGACACCCAAGTTGACCTTCCTTGTTGTAGCCCCATGTGAAAACCTCGCCACATCAGCAATCATAGCTGTATGCTTATTTGCAGCACCAGCAGCAGCAATTGTCTTTGCCTTGAGGAATACACAACATGGTGTAGGTTGCGTATCAACTGATGTAAAGCCAAGTTGCTCCTCTGCATATGAAATCACAGGCAGAACTTTTAGCTACTAAAGACCAGCAGCATCGCTCAAGTCAGGCTACATGCGACTAACTGTTCTCATCTTCCATTACAACAACTAACAGAAGGTTCATAGCAGACAACTGAAATAAACAAGGTTTGGGTTCCAGTTAACAACCTGTATTCAATCCCCAAGCAAACACCTCCCCTCTTTCAGTAGCAATGAACAGTTATGGTGCTTAGCTGCTGCCACAGCTCTGACTCTACATGATTCCAGGGCAAGCTTCTTGGTGATAACAGCTGCTTGACCACTGCAAGTCAAGTCCAAATAAACAGACCATTCGGAAATAGCCAAGAACTACAGAGGGAAGCTGCTAATGTGGGAGTCCTGAAGTGCGTCGCCTTTCCCAGGAAGCTTTTGTATGTGAGCATTTCTAGTACCAAGCTGATAGTTGCTGCCACTTCCCCAACTGAAGACTTTAGTTATAACTGGATATCTTTTATTCATAATGAACGACAACCAGCAAAGGTTTCCGATCAAAAGAAAGGACCATTAAGGACATCTTATTCACATCTTGCACATTTCAGATTCCAAATAACTGTAAATTTTAAGAAAGGTTAAAATTACAAAAGCCAGTGGAAGAATGCATTATCTAAAAGAGAACTACAGAGCATAAATCAGTTTGCTTCCAATCTTAGGATGCAGCAAAAACAAACTAGATGATGAACAAAAACATGCGGATCACTTGAGTCAAGTTCTTTGCCGACAACCTGAGCAACTGGCCCAGAGACAAGATCAACTGGTGTACGACACTTAGGATCCTCTAATATAAGGGATGGACCAAATTGCCAGAGTGCACTTGCCACAGCAAGGAGACCAAAATTGAGTTCTCTGTAAAGGCTCTACTCCATCCAGACTACCCATCCTGAGAGAGATTTAATGAATTAAAATGCAACGCTCAGTTACACCATTCAGCATGTGCCATACAAGGACCAAATACAAAAAGGCAAACTAAAAGGTTCCCTGCATAGTCTCACTTCCAATCCATTAGTGATAATATAACTTCAACATTGTTTAAATTTATCCACACACTATACATTGTTTAAAAGTTTTTAAAAATTGATGCCTTCTAAAGATGCTTTTGGTACCCATTTTCAGATCATCATGAACAATACAAGATATAATAACATGTCCCAAACAAATGTATTTAAAAGGAAATTAATTTTTATGAAATTTTTAAATTGCAAAATCATTACGGAGGAAGACTCTAAACTAAAAATCATCAATGAATATGGCAAGTATAGAAGTTCAGTAAACTCGAAGAGACTATCAAACCAAAACATGAGCAAATAATACAAGAAAATAACTAGCGTCCCTTGCATCAGAACCAGCACCAGCAACAAGTAGCTTCTTTGCAATTGGAACATGATTCCTCCAGGCAATATGCAAAGGAGTCAGTCCAAAAATATTCCTCTGGTGAACACTTCCACCATTTTTCTTCAGCTGTAACAAAGCTGAGTCAAGTTCAGACAGACAGAAATCCTTGTTTTGATATTAAAGACAGATCCTTCAAAAGATTGCTCGAAGAAAATTTGCACGATGGCTCTGCTTTATAGGCCCTGATTGTAATACTAAACTGTCCATGACCACTGTTTTGAGTTATCTGTTAAAACAAGGTGCTTCCATTATGCTTGATAGCAGGTCAAATCTCACGGCCCTGTCACCAACAGAAAAAGGTTGAATTGCTAAATCTTGCTAGGTTAATTGAAGCTTGAAAGCATGTTGCTTCATCAACTTCTTGGTGGTGGTGCCTGCATCTCAGATGTATTCACCTTAGAAAGTCACATTTTTTCTCGCAGTTCAATTAGCCCTTTTCCTGCTACCAGAAAGACTGACAACTCACCATCCTTACAATTTAGTTGAAGATGAAACTTAAGTTTACAGAGAGTTCTCAGGAATCATAGCACCATACTCATCCGTATACTGCAAAATGGCTAGATGTTCCCGAAAAAGTACTTCGGAAAATAAAAATCCATGAACCATGGAATTGTAGACCACTATGTCCAAGTAAGATTCAATGGTTCCAATAAAAAATTAGGATCTAGGTAAGTTCAAATAGTAGTACTTAACATATTAGTGAGGAAATTATTACACAATTTGCTAGATGAATTCAGGCGGTTTTAGACCATACAGGATAAAAGATCATAATGAAAATCGTTCATTCCTATACAAGGCAGCATCTCAAACTATGAAATGAGAATAAGAATTAAGCAACAATTATCACATAACCAAAGATCCTCAACATCAAACTACTGGACAGTGGCCAAAGTTAACGGGATCCTAAGAACACAGTCCACACAGCTGGGTCCTATATTTTTAACGAAGCTAGAAAAGAGAAACTACCAACATTCTCTTTCTATTGCTAGAAATTAGTAAAATCTCAACAAAGCAAGCCTCTGTCCACTCCGTACAGTCCATGCCGGTCTTAGATCGATAGAAATTACAAGCGACCAAGTTAAAGATAGAACAGAAGGACAGAAACCAAACATTTCTAATTGAATTGCAATACTACATTGCGGAGATTCAAGCAGAGCTCAAACAATCTCGGATTAAACTAAAAGCTGGAAAAAGATTGAAGACATTTATTTGTTTATGAAGAACAAGAACTGAAGAGAGATTTAAGCTCATAGTTTATGGCTTCTCAACTTTTGTTCTGATTCCGTTCTTTTCTTTTTTTTCTCGCGCGTTATTATTGTTTAGCTGCAGCCCATGCTTGGAATGTACGCGAACGAACACCCCGAAATCTCCACAAATTTCATTTCAAAATATGTTAATTTATATTTTGTTCTTTAATTATAACATTTTATTTAGAATTTATACAACTAAACCATTCTCCTTTAACAAAAAAGTTATATAAAATTCAGCTAGTACTAAACTTTTTACATCCTTTATCTACTTATTTAACTATTTTTTTAAAATACAATCTAAATCCCATTCTAGTGGGTTTGGTATCTCACCTTATCCCAAGTAACATCAATGAGAAGGTGCACAAATCATTTTATAAGATACTATAGTCTTTAGGTTAATTTTGTGATAAATAAAATGTGTCTTCAAAATCTATGAAAGTGAATTATAAGGAAATTCACATGAGGTATGTCTTCCAGCGTTAAAGACGCTGCCAAAGGGCTAGTTAAACAAAAAGGGAAAGATTCGAGCTACTAGCCTAAGATATACAAGATAAACAAAACAATGTACCTCTCCAAAGTTTAGCAGCAATGTCTTCAGACTGCATCAGGCTTTCACCAAAATTACACTGCAGCAACAACAATGTAGTCTTCACAAAATTTCAATGGTGTTGCAACTTCAAATAGAATAAGTGAGTCACTAGCACCCCATGCTTAATGTCCATAACAACACGGTCATTAGCACTTAACAACATTTTTCCTGGTAGAACTTTGTTCATTTAGTACAAACATGAACGGTCTGTCCATTTGCTGAAGGCTGTAGAGTAGTAACCGTTGTAGTCCAAGTAGCCCCAGAAACGTGGGAGACTGAAGTCACTATGTTTGGGGCACTTAATATACATTCGGTACAAGTCTTTGAGATTGTCGTGGAAAGTATTTTTCACACTAAACACCTGCAGATTTAGAAACAATTTAATGTCCATCAAATCTGGCTCCTGGTTTTTTGTCAAAATAATAAAAAAACCTTCTCTTAGCAAATTTCATGCAAATGCTTGCATGCTTCCTTTAGTGGTATAAAGCTTCTAGATTGTCCAAAACAGTCACTACCTTGATGGAAATTATGACAAAATAAAAAATGTGTATGCAATATGAAACAGCAATTCAGGTATTACAGGGATTAAGGACATCATTGAATGAAATTTAATCAGTGATCCTTTGGCTAAAACTGCACCTACTAAACAGGTTTTGAATGTAAGTATCCTGTGAGGCAAATAGAAACTAGATGTACTTAGGATCAATATGCAGTAGAAGTGTCTAATAAACAATCACCTGAGACACAAAATCTGTTGAAGCTGAGCCATCAATTCTGGAACATAAACACGAGCAGAAATCCAGTGCACTTTGCAGAACATTAGTTAGGATAGCAGCTATGGGTTTTGTCTCCCCAGATAAAAAACATCTAAAAGAGCAAGAAGAAAATTTTTAAGAATGCATGGTCTGGACAACTTAATATGCTAAGATGTAACAGATTGATCCAAAATCAAACTTTGTGAGATGGGATGCAATGACTGTGTGCATGGACAGGATAAACGAAACCAGATGGTAGTGTAACAATATATTCCAAGATTCACACACAACTGCAGAGAAAAGAGAAGCATTTACTAGTATCCAAGTTGGATGCAACTTAAGAACAGCACAAATCAGTATATAAGCAGATCTAGAATTGCTTATTATGCGGTCAACAGGTCCAAGTCTTTCTGGGTCTTGCACTTTTCCTTACCAAACATATGAATCTCCTATAAAAGTTTATGTAAGAGGTCTCGTACCAACTACCAAGTACTCGTCTTTCTAATTCTCAATTGGTGCCACATCACCTTCCAACCAGATGCACTAATTTCTAGTTGTAGGTTCATGACTGCCAATGATTCAATATAAGATTGTCAACCTTGCTGCACTTTATATGTTAAGAGCAGTCCAACACTATATCCATACAGCACTCTTACCAAAAACATAATCACCAGAGGTAAAATCTCCTTCTAGGTCATCGTATACAAATCCCACAAGTGAAATCGAAGGAATCCAAGTATTCTGGTACTCTTAATTACCTAACCTTTGTTATTTTCTTCAATCCAATTTGTGAAGAGCTGATGTAAACAGATAAATAAAGTCAAATATAGAAAGAGTTGAAGGCTTATTAAAGTAGAATATCCCATATCAAAATGAGTTCACTAATAAGATGACAGCTAGAAGAGAAACTATATCATACTAGACATGGAAACTACTATTGACGCTAAGCAGAAAACTGAAAAGAAATATGCAGAACTTCTTCAAGTTGAGAGCTTTTGGTCTTATAAGAAATATGTGAATAAATATGGTTTGTCGCAATATGAATACTTTGCTCCACAAACAGAACTACTTGAAGCAGAGTTTACTACACATAATGACATAAATGTAAACTCCCGGAAACAAGATTAGCAACATAATGTACTTACACATGTAGAGCATCTTCAAGGTATGACATGTGCACAGATTCCAAATCCAGTATGTCTTTCACCTATATAACGAATCCGAAATTACCATTAAATTATGCAGGCTAATGATACATGAAGGAAACAAATCATGATGGAGAAGATATCGGTACTCAGACAATATGACCATCATAGAGGTAAAGTTACAAAGATTGAAACTAAAAAGAGTAAATTATGCTAAACAACCACCATGCAAAAGAAAGCACTTCTCCAGGGAAAACCCACAAAGATGCAGAAAGTTTCGCACAGTTTGTTAGGTGCAAGTTCCAGTTTCTGTAGAAATAAAAGGAACTTTTTACTATGACATGCTACTCGCATGTGATGAAAGATCAAACACTTACACAAGAATTAGGATTTTGCAACCATAACCAAAGGACTGGTTGCTCTAAACAACAGTTATAAAACTGCAAACATGTATCCATGACGTACTTCAGAAAGCTATTATTTCAGATTTCCCTCATTCCTCCTCTCAAATAATTTCAGCACTAGTTTCTTTTTCCTTTTTCTTAATCAGAAAGTTTCCCTCATTTAATGATTTTAGTATGTTCTAATCTTTGCCGACTTTCAAGCTCCTCTTTCGTCTCATAGTGCCACCAGAAAACAAGCAAAGCCACTTGAATAATGTCTGACTGCAAAGTATTCATGTTTACCACTTGGCATTTCGGCATGCATTGACAAGCAATGTTAAACAAACCAAATATGTTCAGTATTTTATCATGCAAGTCAAGGCTCCGGAATATGTAGCCAACTAGCCAACGTTTAGTCCAAGTTTTCCCAGGAAATGGTCCCTCTAAATGCAGAATAGTGAAGTCGACCATGGACATTCCTTGACAAACCCAAGCAAATCAAGTCATCATAATATACTGGTCACTGAGATCAAGCCTCCAAAGCATAAAATTGAAATCTACATAAATTACTCGACTTCCATTACCATTCTGCTAATGTATAATATAAATGGCATGAAAGGGTCTGCAAAAGAAACTGCAACAAGCAGATCAGTAAGGTTAGATCTAGTTACCTGATTTTTAACAGAACACTGAAATCGGTTCCATAACGCATGTAACAGTTGTGAGTGCACATATTGTTGTAATGCAGACACAAAATGATTTATTTGTTGTCTGGCAAGGATATGACAGAGTTAAATGGAGAAAATTATTTTACTGATGTAAGGATAATCTAAACTGCGGAAGAGAAGGCAACAGATCATCTAGGAAAAGGAAAATTAACCGATCGTGGCTGTATTTACATGTTAGATGCCTGTTTCCAGTTCTACTAATTCCAAATTACAAGACGTCGAACCAGGTGAAAAAAAAAAGTAGATGACAATATTATGCTGGTGAAAGAATAAGCTGCACAGGCATCATATTTACGTCATACTAGAGTGGCAGAAACCATCTAAATTCTAAACAACAGCAGGAGTGTTGAAGTTTGACACTCCATGAGGTTTACAAATGATGTATGATCGTCTTTGAGATGAAAAGTTCTCATTTTAGTCAACATAATTATAACTCATAAGTAAGATGATGAACAGCCATCATACAAAATAGAAGTAACCTCTATATTAAAATACGAGAACAAAACATTGACTTTGTTTGCTCAACAGATGGAATAATAACAAGAAATGTTAAGATGACATAATAAGATGGAAAGGCTACCTAGTTGTTATGAGCAGGTTGAAGTCCATTTGACTGAGTGGCAGTTGGGCATCATCACCAGAATCTTTCATTTTCTGCTAGTCATCAGAAAAGACGTATTAGAAATATTTAATTGCAAGCATCAAGTTACAGGAACATTTCAGGCCAAAAGAGATGAGCAATAGTTCAAGTATGCATGCATACCTGGGTTTCAAAAAGACCTATTAACTTCAATAGAAACTACACAGCTTGAGGTATCTACGGAGATTAATTAAACTTTCTCTTATCAGCCCTAGGCTCTCAATAGTCAGTTTAGTTTATCAATCTCGACAACGCCGTTTTCATGTAAGTTAAAAGTTTTCTTCTTCAGATTCACTAAATGATAATAATCTTTGCTTCGATTAAAACAAACTCCAAACAACCTCATCTTTACAGTCAGCATAATGTATTCTGCAACCTGTGCATTGGGTTAAAACTTACATACACCAGTGCATCATAAACATGTGTAAGAACTCTCATGTACTGATTCTAAAAAGGAAACCATTATCAACTTACCACAAGCCCAATACTTCAAGAAAGATACAACAGCCCTCCTACAAATCTATGCAACTTTACATAACCCTACCACCCATTCAGGGAAACATTGAAGAGCATAAATTTGAAAAATCAGTATACCTGTACCAAGAATAACAAGAAGAGATATTGAAATATGCTTCTGATCAACACCAAATAAATTTATTGTGAAAATACAAACAGCCAGCTTAGAGAAACAATACGGCAGGGAGATAGCAAAGACAACCTTTAGAGAATGCCATGCATCTGCCAGGTATAGAGCAGCCAGTCTAATTTTAATGAGAAAACTGAATATTTCAGTGTACACTTTCAAAGCTTCTGGTGACACAATGATACTGACGGGCCACTCCACTCTGAAACCCAATCCTATATAATCGAAGGAAGTGATACCTGAAATCAGAAGTTTTGTCAGCAGATATTTAGGATACACTTAAGACTTAACTTTACCTAGAGAATATGCACTATCAGAAAAGAAGCATACTTTTCAAAGATAATGCCAAGGGTAGCTGACTATCTTCTTTTTTATGCACAAACAATCTATCCCTATAATGATCACTTCTGCAGGAAGATTTCTGCAAAGCCACATCTAGAAGTCCTTGAATTTCTGCTGTTCGCTGCTCTAATTTTGCCACATGCCACTTCTACGGAAAACAAATTTTTGAAAAAGGATGCAACCAATAATGTAATCAAGTTTGTAAAAAGGAGATTGGATGATAGGCATCAATAAGGTAATCAGTTAGTACTTTTTTGCGAAGTGCTGAAACAAACATATCTGCCCAATCTGCTGATTCCATAAAATGGTAACGCCTTAGAACCAGAAAATGTTCATGCAGGTCAAATCCTTCCTCGAGCAATTTCATAGTGAAAACACTTAGATAATTGTATCTGTGGCAGTTAAGAAATCAACAAAACTCAATGAGGGCTGCATTATGTTCTTTCCAAATGCATGGACAAAATGTATGCTATCTAGTTAGTAAATCATATATTGATAACCAGTCACTGTGTGCTGTGGTTCTTAACTCAAATAAGAAGCTCTAGAATATGTCTACCATGCCTTCTTAAGTAGTGAAAAGCTACATGTGCAAGTTGATAGTTTGGCATCTATTTACCCAGTTCTTCTCATAATAAGAACCTGGGGGTCCAGAACCATAAACTAAGATGTAACTGCCACTAACGTGAGTGAAATATGGTAGTCGGTGACGTAGAGCTCTCAAATACCAGGAGGAAAATAAAAGAGATGACTCAATATGGTTAAGTACAGCTCCATCAAACCTGTCCCAAAGAATCTCTTATATGTTGTATAAAATGATGGAATTTGAGTGAGACCACACGCTTGTGAGAGAGGGCATATAAGACCTGACTGGACAATTGATACACAAACAAACTACATAAAAAGAAAGGGAAAGAAAGGCACTTCTAGCGAATACTTTGACTGATTGACATGAACCAATGCCACGGCAAAGAAAGTGCAATCAAAAGGATACTGAAGCAAAATCTCTTGGGTTATGCATTTGTCAATGATGATATCAACAGGTATCTCAAATGATGCCACTGAATCATAGGAAATATTATTTGGACTTTGGGCAAAACCTTCACAGGAACATTTAAGATTCCTTTCCCAATATGCTCCACCTGAAGCACTTTCTGATGCTTCCTTCGATGATATGTTCTCCTTTGTTAAAAAATGTCCAACAAACAATGAGGTTGCATCAGCTTTGACGAGGGTATCTGGGTTACCCGTTACAGGTACTTTTGGACTTGCAGGAAGAGAATCCTCTCCTGGAGAAGCGTCATATTTGCGTTCAAGGTAGGCCTTGCAAGGATCATTGATTGATGAGAAGTTAAAAGTGCAGCAGAAGGAACCCACAAGTTCAAAAGATTTCTCTTCTCTTAGCTGCCGCACTGTCGGTAACCAATTAGATTTTGACAAAGATGGGTTTATACCCAATTGATAATTCCTAAGACCCTTAACCAAATCATAGGAACTTGAACAAAGTGAATTTGTAAGTGTTCCATCCAAAAGCCAAGACTTCTGAATTGCATTTGTTTCAGTATCATGTGCAACAAATGCTTGTTTGGTATCAGAGTTTGTGCTTTCTGCAAATTTAATTGGACCATCTTCCACAAGTGAGCTTCTTTTTGGCCCAGCATACTGCCTACTGACACCAAGATAATTCCTTTCAAGTCCTCTCAAGAGCCAGCTTCTACCAAACAGATAATCCGAACCAGAAGACTCTACTCGTGCGAACTGGCTATACATAGGCTGGCAGCTGACATCCACATTCTCATCGAGGTGGTCAATAGGTAATGATGAAGCATACATGCCTTCGCCATTCTCATTGGAGAAACATTGTGGAAGCTTTTCACACGCAGCAGAGGTTTTTGATGTCTTACTAAGATTGGAAGGACATAATATTGACACAAGAAAGTCTATAGACTGTGATGCAGCATCAGGTAATTCAGAAACTCCACTCAGAGTGGTGTTCTCTTCTGAGTCACTTAAAGAGGAGCATTCCGATGAGCTGAAAGGGTCCGCATCACATGAAGACTCATAGTTCGAGCTGTAAGGATTGCCATCATTTTGATCCCTGCAATCAAATAGCAACACTATGATTGGGGTAACTGCCTGATGACAGTGCAAGTTCTGAAGGTGACACATGGGTGCATGAGTGTGTTTCTCTGTGCTTGCATGTGGGTGTCGGATTTACTGTAGTGCATGAGAATTTTTAAACAAGGAACCTGCTATATAGATTTGGAATACATACACATCAGGGGCTCTTTCGTTGGAGATAGGAAGCAAAGTCATGCTTCCTTCAGAAACCACAGAATGTGGAGACGTCCCACCTCTAGGTTTAGCAAAGATGCTATGAAAGATTACCTGAAAGTGAAATAGACAGGGACACCAAAAAAAAAAAAGCTATTAAATAAGAATGCAACTCAAGCCGCTCAAATAAAGGACTACTGAAGCCACGTCTAGTAGCAGCAAAATAAGGTTAAGGAAAAAATAATTAGCCACCAAAAACAAAATTTTTTATCTACTATTTGTTGCACAGCCATAGGTATTGCAATAAGAGACTGCAACAAGCAAGGGGATCATATTCCTAACAAGCAATTACAAAATTCGATGCGAGAAAACAAAGCATGAAATTCTTTCCAATCACATTTTGATGCATCAACTTTCAGAAAGAAATTCAAAGCTAAAGCATTCTGCTTTACTTAGGAGAAGAATATCTTTGGTATATATGATTGTTTGAGGGTCTTGCCCTCGTAATGTACATTTGATGAGAAGCTTATGATCACTCACGGATAGTGTGCAAGCATACAAAGAAATTAAGGAAATACAACAAGCCCATCTAAATTCCAAATAACCTACAAAACATGCAGTTTCATTTTCAAGGGGACAAAAGGACAATGTGACCTGAACCAACAATGATCTTCATACATGGCTATGCTGATAAAAGAACAAATAGTTCAAGGCCACTAGAGACCTATCCAGCAAAGCTCCAAAACTAACAATCACCCACAATTTTTTTACAGATAAAAATTCATATCTAACTTATTTACAAGAGAAGCACACTAAAAATCAAACTAGCAAAATATCAAGAGCCATGTTAAAAGAAAAGAAAAGGTAAAGGAAAAAGATAATTTACTAAAGAAAAGAAATTTCACAGGTGAGGAAAAGCTCACGTTATAGTTCATCTGCTGATGTTGGAAGTCCAATCGTTTAAAGAAATTATAAAGGTTATCCAGCAAGGTAATGAACATCAGTTCCCTCTTCCGCATAATCTCATTTACTTCTGCTCTATCGAAGGTCAATGAATAGAGCAGCGAGTTACTGAAAGCTTCTCCCCAATTAGGAAGAATTTGCTCTAGATTAGACAAATCAACAAAGTCACAAGCTCCTCCGTGGGTACTATTCCAATTGCAAAGATTTAGCAATTTTAAGAGAACTTGAAGCTGTTGCCCAGCTCTGAGGAGGGCGCATCGAACATTCTCCAGGAAAGAGGGAACTGAAATGCAATCTTGCTCCTGATTCAATATTGCATATGGTTAAGAAACAGAACGTGTTTAACCCCAAACACTATATGCATCAAAGTAGCCATGTTTACATGTTTTAATGCAATGCTAAACACACATAAGTTGCTAAAGACAATTCTTTTCAAAATTTTCCATCTGAGACCTAAAGATCAAATTACCTTAAGAAATGCTAAGCTGCTATTAACTGAAATATTTGCATCAAGGTCGAGCCAACCATCCGAACCCTTAACAAAGAACTCCTCATAAACATCATCTATCCTTGCACGATATATCCATGATTTGATGAACCCACAGTATGGCTCGCATGTCCGAACAAAAAGAAACTTAAGAAGATCATAGTGAACTGGATCTGCATCCTGGAAGCGAAAAGAAACTTGTAATCATGCCTGAACCAATTTGCTACCTCACCCAAGGTCCAAATATAGCACAAACAGAATTCAACTTCAACAATACTGAACCTCTAATCTAGCAATGCAGTTTGTTAAGTCTAATTACAAAGAGGAAATCAGAGCCACATTACCTAGCTGATAGCTTCAACCAACTGTTAACATTCATTTTAGGCTCTAGGGTTTCCATTATGGTTTGCATTTGAAACCGTATTTATTTGGAAAGAGCATGATTTTAGTATTTGATTGACTTGCAGAAAGTAGTTAGTTGAATGAAAAACATAAATTAAACCTACATGAGGTAGGCAGAAGTTAAAGAAATTTGAATAAGGAAAACTTTTTGTGGTATTACTACAAGGCTCTTCAGAAGAAAATTAAGTTAAAGTTTGAGACTAGATAAAAGTGGTCTTATAAGATAACAATTGCATGTGATCATGTTATCTTACTAATGTTTGTATTTACACTGATACATACTGTAATTAGATTGCCTAATCCAATCTTCTTATGTACAGAGGAAGGCAGTGCACCTCAACCTGGCACCTATGATTGCAATCCAACCATCTACCCGTGTCCATTATGAGAACATTCTGCAAACAACTGTAGGGAAATTGGTTGTGATCATGCTAGACCTACTTGGTTGTCAGATAGAGAAGACTCAATCAGGACAAGTGTTGCTAGATGAACAAATTTAAAAGGAAAAGCACAGTGAGTGATAAAACCACCTAGTTACATCGCACCTAAGTCTAATGCAACATGTCTGACTCTTGCTTCTAAGAAAATTATAGGAAAATTTTGAACAGTTTAAAGCAGTGCGTAGCTACAGCTAGCAAACCAATATGCAAACTAGGGCGACAGAAGCTGGAAAGATATTAGACTTCTAAAATTGCCGATATATCATAAAAGTAAGATGACAGTTACTAAAATAAATTGCTATAAATTAGCTATAGCTAGAGATAAAGCAACCTAGATAATTATGAAAAGACAGAGCAACAGTTTATCAGGCTTACTCGGAGATGAACATACAAATAAGTAAGCAGCTCCGCTCCTCTAGGAAAATTGCACAACCTTAGATGGCTATCAGCATTAGAATCCTCAGTCGACAGTACCCAAGAATCTTGATCAGGAACCTCAGGAAAGCATATGAAGCCAAGAGCTTGAATATGTGTTCTCAATTCATTGGTATGCAAAAAGACTTCCAAAACCGTGATATCTGTTTGGGCAACATCTGAAAAACTGACAATTGAATCAGCAATGTTACCAGATGCACAAATACTGCCCATACTATGCCTCAGCCTTACAGATGCTGACAGAGTAGCTAATGCGCAAATATATCCATCTAGAACTTTTCTAACTGCTGCTGCAAAGGCCTGGTTGACAAGGGTATTAGATTTGACGTGCTTACCAACATTGTCTTGAAGTAGACTTTCACTTGCAGGAAGATAGAAGTCAACAAATTTATGCAAATAGTAAACCAAACAACCAAAGTGAAAAATAGATTTAAGAAGCTGTCCTAAAGCATTGCTGCTTGATGATCGATTCCACAAGTTACGAGCAAGCTCAGAATGCCGATCAGCTGGGCTCAAACAAAATTCCGCGGAAAGCTTCTCAACCACCAGAAGAGCAGACTTTGATCCTTGCAATGCATTCTCAACCAAGCGCACCAAAATTGCTTCCTGAGAAGGAAATAGACCATATCTATTATTGAAAGGTGACAGAAAGGCTTAATACCAAATATGAAAATAAGTTCGACTTAGTTATACAGAGACCAAAACGTTGCATCTCAATTAGAGTACCATTTTGCAGAATAAAACCAGCAAAATGAAAACAATGAGAATAAGCCAAAGAGAAGAAGCAGAAGAAGCAGAAAAATCAGAACTTGAAATTGAGATCCCGCTTGAACCAAAGTAGCACAAACAAAACTGTGACTTAGAAAATAAACAAACAAAAAAAAAAAGGAATCAATTGAGATCACAAAAATTTCCCACTATATTTCCACAAATCCACACTCTGTAATCCAAATCTCACTCAAATCACACAATCACGAGCCGCACTAAGATTCAGGGAACTAAAATAACCAGAACAAACACTTCAAACTCACAGAGATGGCGGGAGAATTCGATTCCGTGGAAGCAGAGTTGCTCGCTCCGCATGCTGTAGGCAATGTGTCACCGCTCTCTGAGGAGATCGATTCCCACGAACGTGAAGGAAGGCAGTTTTCCTCCTTCTCAACTTTGAATCCTCGACGCTGCTCAGCAAACCAAGATTCCAGATCCATTCAAAATAGCAAGAACTCGACGGAGAGCGGTGGCGCCACCGTCGTTCTTCCGCCGTTTGCCGGCGGAAGAAAAATGAGAGGGAAAGAAAATAGTTTGTAATTTTTCTACAGACTGAGAAGAAGGGGTAGAAGCCCGCTGTGACCGAATTAAAAATCTGGACATGGTTTTCTTGGCTGTATAGTTATTTAACTGGATTAGAGTAGCGTGAACCTTACGCAGATCACAGCTGGGCCTTTTGTTAACTTATTGGATTAGACAGCTCATAAGTCGGAGTTCTTTACACTACTAATACGGCCCATTTGCAGCCCATTAATGAACTTAAATTAGAAATGGTGGGAATTGGGAATTTCTTTACGGGTGCTTTTTTAAATTGCTTACGAAATAAAATTTTTTTGAAATAAAAAATATTTTTATTTTTTTTTTTTTTAAAAAATAATAAAAATATATAATAAAAAATTTTTAATACGTAAAACTTTTTTAGACTTCTAAATTTTTAAATAAATTTTTTAAATAATTATAAAATATATATTAGAAAATATAAAATTAAAAATTAAAAATAATGTTAGGAAAAAGCTGAACTAAACGCTTCCTAATTCTTCTCTTTGACAAAATAAAATATATGAAAAATAATGAAAAAAGAAATTCTTGCTTTGCCTAAGCTAAGAGGTGACCCAAATGTAAGGGAAGCAACAAACGAATACAGAATTCCTCTCTATCAATCAATCACACATAATAATATATGTTTTCTCATTTTTTAAGTATTCTGTTAAGTTGTAGTATATAAACCCCTAAAGATTTCTTCTTATTCATCAACAACTCACAGAGCTAATTCAAGAAAACTTCAAACAACAATCACATTCCAGTTTTCAAACATTGCAAGCGGCAGTAGTCAGAATTCATACCAGCTAACCATGGCCAATGCAGTAGCGAACGCAACGAAGACCTACGAGGACTTTGAGCCTGATTTTGAATGGGTTCGTGGAGATCAATCCGAAACACTCCTCCTTCACCTTGCAGGTATTTAAGTCGAAGCCTGATCATGTCTTTGGAATTGATTTTTTTTTAATGTTTATGAAACGTACGGTTTGATCTTTATTAATGAATTACGTGCAGGGTTTAAGAAAGAAAACCTCAAGGTACTCCTGATAAGTTCAAGCACAATCAGAATCTCTGGTGAAGGCAATGTCGACGGAGACCGGTGGCGCCGGTTTCGGAAAGAAATCGCAATCCCTCGCAACAGCGACGTGAACAATATCCGAGCAAGGTTTGACAACGGCCTTCTTTATGTGATCTTCCCAAGAATCGCCGCCGCAAAATATCCGAACATGCAAATTCAACAAGCTCCAGCCATCTCTCCCGAACAAGCAAAGCAGAGAACTGACGCCCCACCGGTTTCCGGTGAACCGAAGGCAGCTGCGGCTGGAGAACAAGTGAAAGAGAAAAGTGAAATGTTGAGCGAAGCCATGAAGGGAAAGATCGCCGCGGCAAAGGAAGCTGTCGGTAGCGCCGTCGGAAGCACCGCCGGAAAACTTCGAGAACGGTTGAGTTACAGACAAAGCGAGCTTCAAGACAAGAAGGATCAGGCAGTGCAAGCAACAAAGGAAAGCGAAAGCAGCACGAAAGCGGCATTAATGGAGAAGTTGGATTACGGTAAAGCAGAGCTCCGCGATAAGAAGCAAAACACAGCTGATGCAATGAAGGAAAAGGTAAGCAGCACGAAGGCAGCATTAACGGAAAAGTTCGGTTACGGTAAGGACGAGCTTCGCGATAAGAAACAGAGAGCAGCAGAATCAACGAAAGCGACAGCCGGAGTTTGGCAGGAGAAGTTCAGCTATGGAAAAGATAAAGTTGCTGGAGTTAGCAAGCGGAAGACTCCTATAATGAACGTTGCAGTTGCTGTTTTGGTTCTGGCTGGTATTGGTTTCTATGTTGCTTACAAGAACAATTGGATTACAGGCACTGGCATTGCAGAAGGATATGGGAATTATACTGAAAAAATTTGTTAAATGTTTCGTGGTTCATTTCTTACAATTACAAGAGATTGAGTTGTAAATTAGACCAAATATAAAGCTTGTATATGTCATATACAAGTTGTATCAAGAAAGTGAACTGAATGAAAGATTTGGGGATTTGAAAAGTTATGATGTCAAGAAACTTCGATTGAAATGAATTAATGAATGAAGAAATCTTACAGTAAGTAATAACAATTACATCAAGAATCAAAACTCTGTCAAACAATGATTGCAACAAGAAAAACAAATTAAACCTGAATACTGAAACAGGGACAGCTGAGCTAAATTGCTCTGGTAATGTAACCGGTGAAGAAGATGAAGTTGGAGACAGACACGGAGCGCTCGCAGCTTAATGGTAGAACGTTGGTTTCTAACTTCAGTTTCCCAGTTCCACAGTGACCTGGAATGGCACAAATGAACCACTGCTTCCCTGAAGAGGTAAGGAGACAACGTCGTTGCCGAAGTCCAGACACGTCGCACTCCGGCAGTATGCAGTTATCATATCCTTGACTTTGCAAGGTTGTGGACTCTTTAAGAACTTAAAACACTGAAATCCATGAACAGAAAGCTCCAATAAGAATTCTATATTGTAAAATGATGTGATTCAAAATAAAACTATTGAACCGTATTGCTGGACTATATATTACACAATTTTTATTTTATATATATATATATATATATGAGAACTCTAAAATTGATTGATTTATTATATTCAATTCTTTCATACATTAATCAATTGTTTCAAAAACTATGGAAGGATGGAACGTGAACAAACTTAATTACCAAAGCGTGTCGCCGACGAAGAACTGCTGGGACTCATCCCACGACTTGTAGTCAGCATCAATATCGCAACCTCTAGCGCCTCCAACATGTGTTTAGTAGCAGAAACGATCATTGGAAGAATGAGAACATGATTGCGAAAATGATGAAAATTTGTTGAAGCATTATTGATGAAATCTTAATTTTCAGCTGTTAGTGTTTTGAGTGTTCTTATATGGTTTGAGTGAATTGTTTCTCAGTATTTTGAGTGCTTTAGGAGGAAGGCAAATGGGATTGATTTACATAGTGTTTGAGACCCAGCTGCTTCGAGAAACAGGTCATAAGTTTGACACCACGATTAGAAGTTGAGCTACATCAATAATTCTTAGAGGAAAATGGTATAATCAATTGTTCCCATTTGATCCATGAGCATGTTGCATGCTGTTTATGAACTTTTTAAAGGTAATTTAAGGCTTAATTACTAATAAGAACCAGTAGGTAATATACGTAAGATACCTTGATGAACATGGGAGAAGGGACTACATCAATAGATTTCTCGCTTTCAATAATTGGAAATTTTGGAAAAGACCATACACCAGTTCATTCTATAGCTTCTGACCTTGATAAGGTCTTTGGGGAAGAAGCATTATGCACGAGTTGTTAGTTGTAGTATTATAGTTTGTAACTAGTTAAATGAGTTCCAAGTATCAACAGTCTGCTAGTTAATTCATGCCAGGTCATTACTTCTCCATAGTGCTCTGAAACCATTAGCTTGCAAACCTTCTTACTTTATAATATTGTCGGCCATGATTGAAATGGCTTTACAAGACAACACCAGTGATCAACTGCCGTACCATTTAACTTTGTTGCAGCTCAAGCAGGTAAACACAAAACCACAAGCCATCTCATGCCAAACAGAAGAATCGACAAAAGGAAAGCAGACGAAAGATATCCAGCAATTAGTATTTCTTTGATGATATCAAACGATTGTAATAACACAAAACAGTACAGAACGGCTTCCACAAGCTAAAAAAGAAGAAAAAAGAAAGGAACTCCAACTTAACCATGCACCGATACAAGAACCCTTATTTGGGCAGATGCTGCATCTCATTCCTGCCAAAAATTTCATTAGAATGCAAACGAATAGCTACTAACTAAGTAGCTCATTTCGCACTGGCCAACTGCTTGCGGAGAAGCTTAGCAGCCGCAACCATGTTAGCGAGAGCAGGTTTGACCTCAGTGTACTTGCGGGTCTTGAGCCCACAGTCAGGGTTAACCCAGAGAATGTTGGACTCAAGGACAGCCAGCATCTTGTTGATCCTGTCGGCAATCTCCTCAGTTGATGGAATCCTAGGAGAGTGGATATCATAGACACCAGGACCAATTCCCGCACCATACTTCACTCCCTCACGGAACACTGACAACAACTTCTCATCAGAGCGGGAGTTCTCAATGGTGATGACATCAGCATCCATGTCAATGATGGAATGAATGATATCGTTGAAGTTTGAGTAGCACATATGGGTGTGAATCTGTAATGGAAGTAATTAAGTTAAGCATCCGAATGATAATAATCTAAGCTTCCCGCAGATAAATTAATATTAGACACTAAACACATGGACAGAACAGAAGTTACCTGTGTGGTGTCCTTCACACTGCAGTTGGTTATTCTGAAGGAGTGGACAGCCCAGTTCAAGTAGAAAGCATGCTCTGACTTGCGAAGAGGCAATCCCTCGCGAAGAGCAGCTTCATCAATTTGGATAACCTGAAACCAAAAGATGAAACAATAGTTGAAAGCCTAAGTTGGGCCGATAGATGATACATAGCTTTGCAATAAAAGGAGTAGCCTGACCTGAATACCAGCTGCTTCAAGATCTTCCACTTCCTTCTTGATAGCAAGAGCAATCTGATAGCATGTCTCAAACCTATTGGAGCACAAATAGCATTTTAGCATAGACATACATGGTGATAAGATGGAAGTAGTATCCAGTTTACCCAAGGCAGACCTTGGCTGATCATTTCTGACAAAGGACCAGTTGAGAATCGTAACTGGACCGGTCAACATTCCCTTCATCGGGCGCTTTGTCATGCTTTGAGCCATTGTGGACCAGAAAACAGTCATAGGCTTGGGACGGCTGACATCACCATAGATGATAGGAGGCTTTACACAGCGTGACCCATATGATTGCACCCACCCATTGGCCGTGAATGCAAACCCGGACAACTGCTCTCCGAAGTATTCAACCATGTCATTTCTCTGTATGACACCATGTATTAGAATATTGCTAACCACGAAGCAGCTTCCCATAAATGGTAAAGGTGCCTTCACTGACAGTTTATATACAGCATCTCATTCATAATAATATTTTTATGTGCAGCATCACATTCACATAAGCAGTCCTCAGATTTGTACAAAAAACAAACTCAAAATCGCACAGACCACTTGGTAACAGATTGAATTGTAGACTGACCTCAGGCTCCCCATGGACAAGGACATCGATGTCAAGCTCCTCTTGAAGATCAACAACCTTCTTGATCTCCTCCTTGATGAACTTCACATATTCCTCTTCAGAGATCCTGCCCAAAAGTACCAAATCAGTGACATCATCAGATGAACTAGTGATCAGGATGCAGTAAGTTTGATTTGTCAAAGGTGCTTACTTGTTTGCCTTGAATTCACGACGTACTCTTCTGAGGTCCATGGTCTGAGGGAATGAACCAATTGTTGTTGTTGGAAGGGCTGGAAGGTTCAAGTGCTTCTGCTGTGCGTCCAATCTTGCACTGACATTTGTAGCCCGGCGGTGGTCAGAGCCCTTCAAAGCAGCAGCCTACAATACACAAGAAGACGTTAAACGATGAAACCCTTCTTGTTCTCAGTTTAAATATTGATATTAAAAGCATAAAAAGATTTTAAAACTTACAGCCTTCTGAACTTCCTCATTGGTAACTCTAGGGGATGACTTCCTTGAAGCCAGAGCAGTAGCATTTGCAGAGAAGAATGCCTGCAAAGCAGCAGATGAGTATCCAACCTTCAAATAGCAATACTATAATGTACTTATGAACATCCAACACAAATTGATATCTTTTGGAACTGTGACAAGCAAAAGGTGGGCCCACAAAAACCAGGAAGAGAAAAGAGTCATACCTCATCCTTCTGCCAAGACAATGCCTTGGCAAGTGCGTTCACTTCAACCACCTTCTGTGCAGCAAAAGCGAGCCAGGATTTGATTTCGTCATCAAGCTTGGTCTCATTGACCAGATCAACAGCAGTGTGCATAAGTGAGCAGGAAGTTGAGACCACAAGCTTGTCTGGAGAATACAAATATCAGCATAAGGTCACTACTTTACCATATATCCGCACATATGTAAAAGAATTCAGTACTGAGTACCTTTTCCTACGATGCCCTCAAGAGCAGTGAGAGTGTTAATGGAGGCAGCAAGATCATTTGCCCAGATGTTCCTGCCATCAACAACTCCAGCAAAGAAATACTTGCCAGAAGGAAAACCTGCACTCTTGACCAAGTCAAGGGTCTTGCTTCCACGCACGAGGTCAAAACCAAAACCAGACACAGCCTTCAAGGAGGTGACGATCCTGAATAAACAATGTACACAATAAGTTTACATATAGATATGCATACTTCTATCTTCAGCAAGTGAAACATGGTGAAATACTAACTTGTATGCCTCAGCAGGTACATCAGCGAAGTAGGTTTCGATAAGCACATCCAAGCCTGAGAGCGATGCTTCAAGCTCTGAGTATGCCTTGGTGAAGGCTTGCAACTGGTGAGCGTCAAGATCAAGCACAAGTGTGGGCTCATCAAACTGAATCCATTTAGCACCAGCAGCCTTCAACTCAGTAACCACTCCCCTGTTCAATTTGATTTGTCAATAACTAATTTCAGAAGGACATGAGGACCACAGAATATTATAACTACGAGGACATCTCATTAACTTACTTGTACACAGCAAGGACACCATCAAGCAACGAAAGAAGGGAGAACGATTTCTCCACTCCTTTGGCTGGTTTGGAGAGCAACAGGTAAGAAACAGGTCCAATAAGCACTGGAACAGTCTCAACACCGAGCTGCATAAAAAGAAAAGCTACATAAGCATACGATTCAAGTGCTTTTGCAGCACAAAGGTCCCTCTGTACATCTTAATGATTACCGCATGCATATCTTTCATAAAAGACCTTCACAAGAACAACCACCCTACTATGACAAAAACTACAACGAAACCAACTGATCAGATAGTTTAGGTGCCTACCGCCTTGGCTTCCTTGTACTCAGAGACAGCCTTGTGAGATGCATACGTGAACTTTGTGTCAGGGCCCAATTCAGGGACAATGTAGTGGCTGGAGACGATCAATGAAAGAGGTTAGTCTGATTTCAGCTAGTAAAATCACAAACAATGAACACAAACAAAGGATAGTTGATAAGCTTGCTTACTAGTTTGTGTCGAACCACTTGGTCATCTCCATAGCAGGAAGAGTGGCATTTCCTCTTGCCATTGAGAAGTAAGTGTCAAACCCGATTTCACCACCAGCCCATCCGTATCTCTTAGGAACGGCACCAAGCATAGCAGTTGTGTCAAGCACTTGATCATAGTACGAGAATGTGTTGCTTGGAATATACTTGATGCCAGCATCAGCCATCTGCTTCCAGATGGATGATCTAAGATCAGCAGCGACCTTTTGCAAATCATCAGCAGTGCTCTTCCCATCCCAGAAAGATTCCAATGCAAACTTAAGCTCCCTCTTCGGGCCCATGCGAGGATAACCAACAATGTGGGATGCCATTTTTCTAAATGAAAAAAAACAAATAAACAAATGATTAAAACATCAGTAACTCTAAATACAAATGCCCCACTATCTGTGATTAAGATTACCAGAAAAAAGAAATTTTTGGAACATTACTCAAAGGGAACTCCTAACGATCATATTATTTTAAAAGGAAATGCATCTCAGTTATTTGTGTCACCATATAAAAAATCATGACAGAAATCTAGTGTGAGTAATAGACAAACCAAAATATGTAAACAGGAAAACCAAGGAACCAATATTGATAGTGCACCAAATTGATCGAGCATTAAAGATGATTAGGCTATATCTAACAAAGTTACATGATTAGGCTATAACGAACAAAGTTTACTCATGCAAACTATAGATTCTAGTACAAGATCATCAGCTAGATCTACAGATTGTGGAGTTTAGTGCGAACATTTTATACCAGAAACAGAGGGATCTGAAGATCCAATAAAGGTCAAGCTCAGATCTGGTCAGCCATCAACTTTTAAGACAAGATCAACAACTAAAGTCAACTTACATGCAGATCGGAATCAAAAGGACAAAAAGTAGTTCAAAGGAGTGAAAAACATACAAATTAGTTTTGATAGCGCACGTGTACTAGGCCCCTAAACCCACTTTACTATTGCCATCATAGTCGGATCTTAATTAATCGTTTTAACAAGCTAACAAATGGAAATGAATCCATGCGGGCAAACTGGCAAAGCACGAGATCCAATTCACTTTTTGTTTGATGGAGTTTACGTGTTTACATAAATCTATGCATGTCATCACCAGATCTACTTCATTCTAACTCCTACCATAAAACAAAATCGATTACCTGAATCGTTGATCCGATGCCAATAGGCAGGCTCGATAAATCAATGACGAATGAGGCAATACAGCAAATGAGTATTTCAACAACAGCATCTAAACTAGTGAAATATCACAGATAAGTATTCGTTCACCAAACTAAACACTACCCAGATTACCAGATCTATAGCTCTATCGTATCAAAACAGAAAAATACAAACCTGACACTTCGATAAACAGCCTCACTCAAAACTAGATCTATGAGAATGAAATGAAATCGAGCGAGAGGACGAGGTTTTAGTCTAGAGATCTCTGAAAACAACAGAGAAGAGAGAAAACCGGAGAAAAGCAAATCAACAAGGGATCGACAGTGAATACCTCGAAGAGAAAGAAACTGTCCCTTCGAATTTCTTAGCGAGATCGAGAGAGAGAACGAAGAGGACCGCGGGAGATTCGGGAGGAAATGGAAGCGAGCGAGATGGAAGCTGCGAGATGGTGAATATTTATAGAGGGTTTGGAGATCGGTGAAAGGCAGAAAGGGTAGAGAGAGTAGAGATCTGGTGGGACGGCACGGCAATATGTAGGCCCGTACACATGAAACGTTATGATATGAATTGCTATTTTTTGAACATTTTTTAAAGATTTTCCAGCGTATGCTTTAGAATTTCAGATACTATTTAGGGTGTGTTTATATACAAGATAAATCCTAAACTCAGTAAATTTAAATTTTTAAAAAGTTAATTTAAAATTTTAACTTAAATATTAAAGATTTAATAAAAAAATAAAATTTTAAATTTTTAGTAAAATTGAATTTCAAAAAAATTTCTAATTAAAAACTTATTTAAAATTTTTATTTATTTTATATAAAAATAAGTTTACAATTTTTGTGTGATAATAAATATGCTCTTAGACTCCATAGGCACTTATAATTTCTCTTCAGCTTTTAAATTTTCAAAAATATTCTATATATTTAATTTTAAAAATTTTAAATATAAAAATTATATCTATAAATTTTAAATATTTAACTTTGTTTATTTATTTTTACTTTTCATAGCAATCATAAAGTGTAACTAGTATAAAAATGTTAATCAATAATCAATTCGTTTAAAATAATCTTTTCTATAACATACTAAATTAAGTTTCATTGATTTACTAAGTTTTTTGAGTTAACATTCCTAATGTTGACAGTCGACAAACTATATTTCGTATTAGTGTTTATTTTCTGGAAAATAAATGTCTAAGATCGATGAAACTGTAATCCATTACCATCGATGAAGCTGTAATAGTGCAATACATTTGCTGTATCATTAGAATGATTGTTTCTTTAATTTTTAATTAATAGCATCTTCAATTCTTCAGTACTAGTTTCCTTAATAATGGTTTTTATTTTTTTTGGTCTAGAATTAGGGGTAAAACTGGAATATAGCACGTAAATAAGGCGGAGGTAGGTAGAGCCACGGTGGGTGGAGCCGTGGAGGAATAAACTTAGACATAAAAAGTAAACAACTAAACATCAAATATATATCAATATTCATAGAAAACTCTAACGCGTGGGACCCACTTTGTGCCCCCTCTGATTTTTTTTGCCATAAGTTGTGTACCCTATTTGACATTTTCTAAATTTATTTTTAATATAAAATAGTAAAATATATTTGTGTTAAATATTTTTAAAATTTTAATTTTTAAATTTACTATTTATAAAATAACATAAATTTAACTTTTATTAACTATTTTTAATTTTTAAAGTCATTTAAAAACATGAGTACTATCAGATAAATAGTCTGAGAGAGATTAAAATAAAAAATATTTTTTTAAATAATTTACTTTTAAAATAAAGATAATATGTTGTATAAATTTTAATATTTATAAATTATTTTATAGTTTTGAAATTTTTGGAAAATTTTTTTATAAGTAATGTTTATAAATAAAAACTTAAATAATAAATAAATAATATGAAGTGTCAAACTTGCATTAAGCTTACATTTTGGAACTTTGACACCTAGCTTTTTAAGTTCAAAATATTTCTTATAGTATTTTTAAAAATTATAAATAATTATAAATATAAATAAATATATAATTATATATATATATATTAACTTCTAATGTAGAATGTTAGTAACTTTATTTTAATGTTATTTTTTTAACAACTTGTTTGGATTTTTTTAAAATATTTTTTTAAATAAAAAAATATTTTTATTTTATTTAATAAACAAGCTTGTATTATTTTAAGTTTAGAAAATAATATTAAAAACTTTATATATAAATTTTTTATATTCTTAAATTTTTAAATAAAATTTTATTATAATATAAAAATATTTTTAAAGAATATTTAGTCAAGCGCACTATTAAAACATATTTTAAATATTTGTAATTGAATTTCGTAAAAATAAAAAATATAAAGTAAATTTTTTTAAAATAAGTTAAATATAAAGTCTAATTTTTGTATTTTAATAATTTTTAAAAATAAATTAAAAATCAAAAATCAAAACTAAAATTTATATATAAAATAAAATTCTAAATTTTTTTTTAAATAAAATATATAAATAATCAAAATTTTAAATTTTGCAAAAGAAATTAATTATGCTCATTTAGAACAGGTACTAAACGAGACTTAAATTAAATTGATCCCGGTTGGTGAACGTGGGTGAGTGGTGGGTCTGGGGCCCTGATGGGGAGTTTTGTATCCAGCAGTAGTTTGACTAATTTCATGGGACATTTCTAAATTGTTTATGCTATTATAATTCATAACAATCATGTTTCAACATTTGAAAACTAATAGCTTACAGATATTCTAATGAGCTGTTTTACTTTACTTTTTTTAAAAGTAGTTTTCTAATTTTTAATATATTTTTTATAAATATTTAGAAATTTTATTTAAAATTTTGAAAAGTATAAAAAATTTTAACCGTTATTTTTATTATTTTTTTAATCAAAAAAATAAAACTTATTTTAAAAAAATAAAAATATTTTTTATTGTAATAAATTTCATTTTAAATCAATTCTAAATACTTCCTAAGAAGCTTTGATTAGTAGTCGAGTCATCCAGCCGATGGTTCAAGTTAAGCTGCGCCTTCTTCATCCTTGTAATTCATTTTTTTTATTAAAAATTTATATTAAGTTATTTTCAGCATTTAAATTTATTTTTAAGTTACTTCTTTTCACAAAAATATAAAAATTAATATTCTTTACAAATTTATTATTTATAATATTTTATTTTTAATGACTCATTTTTAGTTTAAAAAATACGCTATTTGATACTTGGCACATTGTTAGAGGCATGTTGTCCAACAGTGAGTTAGAAAAAAGATTATAGAAATGATTTTTCTAGAATAAATTAAAAGGTGAGTTATTTTTTGATATAATTAAAATATATGAAATATAATTTAAACTAAACTAAATTAATTTAAAGGTAGAACTTTTTTATGTAATTAAAAAACATAAAGATGTGGACAGAAGTCGCAGAACAACTGAAATATGTCCTTAACGTAGAACTTTAGAGTGCGTTTTTTTAATAACTATAGTTACAAAAATATTTAAATATTTTTATAATTATTTATTTTTATATTTATATTAAAGAAACTACTTTCTATTATAAGAAGACATTCGTAATCAAAACAATTGATAGACTCTTGCTAATTAACTCGCCATAATACTATTGTGCTCATGCAAACAGTATGAAGTACCCAAAAAAACATTTATCAATCCACAATTTTATGTACAGGCAAGCATAAGTTGACCTCATATGCTTGCTATTTTTGTTTACATGCCTTATTTTGAGATGATTTAAACTCTCTTTTCAACGTGCGAACGAGTTTAACTTTTTTCTTGCTGGATAAAAAACAAACTAACATCATGTAATATAAGAAATGTTTAGGTGTTCTTCAAAATTTAAAAACTTTTGAAAATAGAACTTATTTAAAATATTTTTTATAAAAAATTAATTTTGATATAAAAATTTTTGTAATATATATTTTATTTATATTTTTAAATTTAATAAAAAAAATTATTAAAAAATATTGTGACAGATTTATAATTTTTTTTAAAATTAATTTACGATAAAAAAAAATCTAAATTTTTATAAATATTATTTTAAAATTATTGATAAATAAATATGAAACAAATTATTCTTAACAAATATGAAAATATTGTTGGCATAAAAGTAGAGATTGTTGAAATGAAAATTTTATGTAAATTTGGTGAGCGAAAGCTATAAGGAGAAACAACTTTTCTCCAATAGAGATTGTGATTGAGCAATACGTTCACCAACCTTGATCTTAACATTTAGCTAACAGCATCGCAGTCTCGTATAACTTAACACGGTTTATGAAATATTGGCTTAAAATTATTATTAAGTAAGAAACAATTAAACGTGGCATTACGTGGGGTGCAACATTTCCAACCAGTAAGGAATGATTACTGGGTTTCCACACCAACCGTTAGCATGTTAGGTAATCGTGGTAGGTGTTCACTTTTGCTAGCTTTGAAGGTTTCTCGAGTCAAACACGCAACTGGGCTCAATTTTTTTCTGTTGATAATCAGTGGATGCTATTAAAGTGAAATTTAAGCAATGAAGATATCTATTTCAAAAAATTAAAACAGGTTCCTACGACTGTTTGTTAGTTCTGGATTAGTTAGTTTTTACTTATAAGATGCATTTACTTATCACCAACAATGAATTTTTTATTTGATTATGCACGTTTGAGATTGCTTTTCAGTTCCAAAAAATTTCTTTTCAACTTCAATACATAATATTTTAATTTTTAATTAAAAAATATAAATAAATTATAAATTATAAAATAATATATATTTTTTATTTTATAATATATTTATAAATAATGTATTTTTAAAAAAAATTCGAAAAGTTCTTTTTCAAGCACTCCCAAAATGCTTGAAATGTTTTCTTTTTTAATTACTGTTCAATTGAGATGAAAAACTATATGATTACAATCATGCCTAGTCATATAATTTTATAATATGTTACACCAAAACATAAAAAAAGAAAACCAATATAATAGCAAAAAAATTATAACGAGCGATTCGTTTATAAGCCTTAATCAAACACGAATCATATTAGAGTATATTTTCAATTATTAAATTTACTATATTTAGAAGTACTTAAATAAAATGTTATAACTTATAAAAGAGGCTGATTCTCATAAAATGATTAAGAGTGTATTAATTTGATTGCTTAGTTTGCTAGTGAAATTTAGTTATGCTACTATCAGAATGGCAGTTAATTTGGTGTTCAATTCTGCTATTGCCTTCTTGAATATTGAATGGAGCTATTCTTCTTACTTGTTAGATGTATTGTTTTGTGATAGCAACGGAGTGGGTTGCTGTTACATTTATTGATACCAATGCTTATTACTGATAGTTATCTGTCGTGCTAATTTCTCTCTGTTTTTATAATTACTATTGTTAGCATGACAGGTTCACGACTGCACTCGAGCTGGTGATGCAAAGTAGTTTTGGTAATGCTTAATTCTTGTTTGTCATGTTTTTATCGCTTGCAGCAGTGTTACGATTAGTGACATTCATTGGTGATCTTTAACAGACATTGCTCTCTTTGAACTCTAACATAATCACTTGCTGTTAAGAGAATGTATTGTTTGAAAGGCTCCTGGTTTATTTTTGGGTAGGTAAAACCAGCACACTGATATCCTCAGGACGATGCTTGGCAAATGCTAGCTTTGAATTGTGAAAAGCCAAGCTAAAAGAACAATAGTCAAGATTATTATGTTTGTAGCGGGTGCTGTAAGTTAATCTTTTGGTTACTTCATGTTCTGCTTGGTAATTCATTGAGAAAAAATAACAAGTTGTTTGTAGCTTTTGCTGAATCTCATTGAGTAAATTACTTTCTTGCTTGTGATTGCATCATGTGTTAACATTATGGTTTCTGATTACAAAGGTTTTATGAGCGACTATGTTACTAATAAAACTTTTGTCATGTTGCACCTGCGAATTCCAAATCCTGTATATTGCTTACAACTATTGTGTATAATTTCTGGAACAGTTTAGACGGAGACTGATTAGTAACTCTGAGATCATTTGATCCATTGCCTCAACCATCAACAGTTCAATATTTTGTGTTTTCTAAAGAGAAACACTGTCGGATTTTTGGTTTCAGCTAAATGAAACCCATGAAATTGTGGTGAGATGGCATGCACAAACTGTCAATCTGTAAATTTAGAAGGGGAAGTAGAATTTTATTGATTAATATTCTATCACATTACCGCAGCCTGAAGTACATACATAATATAGCCATCATACAGCGCTATATAGTTCTCTACTCCACCCTGCAAAAACAAGGAAGATTTTTTCAGTTCCCACTTTCATGGCATATTATTTCTCAGAAATCGACCAAAAAAGCATATAATATATCTAGATATTGAAGTCTGAATCTCACCCTTTGTTAGGTAATACAGATGACTTTAGTCACTGTCGCTGCTGCTGCTGCTACCATCATCACCGGCGCCTTTTCTTCCAATCTTCTCCTTCTTCTTGTACATCTTCTGCTTGATCTTCTTCATCAGTCCGCTCTCATGCGCCTCGTTACCTTCTAAACGGTGCGGGTACCCACCAGCTTCATTGCCAACGAGCTCTTCTTTAAGATGCACCGATTCTTCCTTGTGGTGCCGTCCACCCTTCTCTTCAAAGTGTACCATCTCTTCCTTGTGCAGCTTTCCTCCCTCAGTTTTCTCCAAGTGCACCTTCTCTTCAAGTTTACGGAAGATTCCTGCCATGGCCTCTCTTTGTGTTTATGTTCACTTACGTTTTAGCTATCTGTCGAAGCTTTATCAGTTTTAGTGCTTCAATGTGGTTGGTTTGTCCAATTGAGCTCTGTATTTATAGACTATCATGCAAGCCGTACGTGTAAAGCTTGCTGAAATTTGAAAAGAATCTAGTTATCAAATCAGTGGTGTTTTCAAATCAAGTAGGGAATAATTTAAAGCAATGGCAAGTCTTACATATAACCACACGTAGAACAAAGACGGTGAACCGAGAACGCCAGAAATCAGAGGATAAAAGGATTCCAGGTAAAAGAAGATGAAGACGGAAAGCAGCGAATAAGAATCCGGCGGCATTATTATTGTGATTAGATTCTTTACCGGGAGAATTCTATGAATCAGAGTTATCAGACACTGTTTCTATCGGGGCTGGTTGGAGTTAATAGGTTTGTCATCACGATCCAATGCAAACGGACCGATTCAGCGACAGAGATAACACATTGCTCTTTCCATTTTCACTAGCAAGAATATATAATAATATTATTCAGCAACAATGGAATTGGAAAAAGCAAGAAAAATCAGGCAGGTTACGAAGCCTGCTAATTGGAAGAGGCTACAAAGTCCGCCAAAAGGTGTTTAAGATTGCTTATAAAAAATGATTTTGGATGATCGTTTCACAAAATTATTTTTTTAATTTTATTTTATATTTTAAATTATTTTTATAATAATATATAAAATTATTTAAAAATTTAAAAGAATATATATAATTTGATATTGTAAAATTTTATTATTACTTATTATTATTTTTTATAAAAATTTAATTTTTAAAATGAAAATATATTTTATTTAAAATATTTTTCTATAAGCAATACTAAAACACTTCCTATTATTATTATTGGTATCATGCTGTGTCGATTTTGGTTAGTGGATACTTCAATTATATAAAATTAAATTTTATAAAAATAAATTTCAAAATAATAATTAAAATAAGTGAATTATATTAAAATTAAAATTTTTAATAATAGTAAATTTTAATATAAAAATATAAATAATAGTTAAATACGTAAAACTTCTCACGATGTAAAAATAAAAAAATAAAATTTTGTAATTAAAATATATCCGTAGAGATACGTTAGCTCGTAAGCAAATGTCTCTTCTTCAAGCATCGAAGATCACATGATACGCGGATTTCAACCTGTTCGACCGCAAAATTATCTATAGCATCATGCAATATTGCAATGTAATGGTGAATGCAGTACGAGAGCCAGCACGAGCCGGGATTACATGCATGCAAATTCTAAAGCTGTCACCGAGTCAAGCTGTCACCGTGCAGCATAGGCTTACGAGGCGTTCATGCAGAGTAACAACGTGGCATGTCAGCCTTGTTCTTCATAAGCAGTTTTTCTTAAAGCTTGACAAAGTCTTCTATCTTCACTCCTTAATCGGTTCTTTTGCATCGATCGATCTGAAACAAGACCCTAAAGAAAAATATAAACTCAAACGTTTCTTTTACACTGATAATCAACATACCATGAAGTACCTCTCCAATGTTGCCAATGACGTTCTCCGGCGATCTACTGAGTATTGTCTTTCTCCTTATGTCGCTCTTTACCTAAATTAATTGGTCAGCTTGTTGCTTTCTTCTCGTGTATGCCTATTAAATCTATCACCAAATGCATTTTGCAAAACTGGTTTAATTTAGATTTTAAATGTTAGGAAAGTACAGTTATCATCTTCAGAACGAAGCAATTTATATGTATACACCAAGTCTAAGTGCCTCAGTTTTAATCTATCAAACTCATGCGTGCATTGCCTAGTGCGTTCCGATCTGAAAAAGTATTGCTCATTTTAATTGCATCTGATCACCTGAGGATTTTTAATGTGGAGAATTAATACAATTTAATTTGTCTAGGATATTGGACAGCTCTATGGAAGCTGTTGTCGAGGAGTTCGAGTTGCGCCTTAAACCTGAACCAGATGACTATCCAAAGAAGCTAGTAGAGTTTTGCGCTTCAAAAGCAATTGGGAAGTTATGCTGTAACATAGATGAGAAAATTTCAGATGGTTCATTTAGTCGCTTCACGTTCAATGCTATGCTAGCTTGGGACACCCCTCGCAGGATTGAGGAACTACCATACACAGTAATTAGTGCCTTGTGTATCTCTACTTTGCCTGATAAAAATCCCTCGTCTTAATTATATCTCAGCCAATCTTTATGTATATTATATATAGCTATGCTAAATGTGCACCTGATCAATTGCTTTGCTCGTTCATGGGTTCCAGGAAAGTGCCGCAAAAGAAAAGGAAGACAGGAAGGAGACTTTGGAAGCGAATCCTGACCAAGTTAACGATGACATTCCCTTATTTTACTCTGATATAATGCCACTCCTTGTAAGTTAACTGCACATTATGTTGTATTTGATGTTAGCATTTTGTGTTAAGCTCTTGCATTGCATGCTTTTCTTCATCCTTCGGTTAATTAATTTCATCAGGTTAACGACGATCGGAGCGTTGGAGAAGAAGGATTTGTTTGGATATCGTCCGTGCTTCCGCTTGCAGCTGATATTGTCAATGCTAGATTCACTTTCGACACTTTAACGGCGCCCACCGCTAGCCGGCTTTATTTCCCTGCCTATGATAGATATCTCAAAGAAATAAACAAGTAATCGCGCGCTTTATTTTATGTTTCTGTCTCGATGATTACATGGTCTACTGTACTATATGTAATTGTGATATCGGAATGTGACAAAAGATTAGCCCCCTGAATTGAATGACCTTGGTGATTGCTCTTCGCCGGAGCTAGTTTTATTTATTAAACATGACCATGACATGCATGTTATTAACTGGGTCTAGGTAGAATTGCCTCAAAATTCTAGAGCAATGGAGAAAGACATCCAATCTTATATTAATACCTACCTCAGCTTGACAAATACACAAACTGAGACTAATTTAACACCCACCATCACGCAAAGCGTGCACGGCTGGACCAATTGTACATTTTGCTTTGGAGACGCTAATAAAGCCAAATTTTCACATTCGGCAGCTTTGGTGTCATGTTAGTTGGGCTTGGGTAGAACTCACTTTTAGAGCTCTAGAGTAATGAGCTGGGTAGCGTGCCTAAGCTTATATCAATACCTACCCAGCTCAAGAAATAGGCAATGAAGGACTAATCTATTTAACACATGTAGTATTAATTGTATCCTGATTTTCTACCATATGTAGGTGTTTTCAGAATCTCAAGCAACAGTCAACACCAATAGGAGTGGAACTAGGCGAAGGTGAATTCATACTACATGTAGATGGCACTCCTGCAACACAAAGAGTCGTGCGCCATATAGGATCCACCAGTTGGCCAGGTTAAAGTCTTCTTATTGTTACGAGAACATGACTGTTTTCTGAATTTCCCCTGAAACTACTTTACTACTTGGTTGGCAGGTCGCCTTACATTAACCAATCAGGCACTTTATTTTGAGGCTTCAAGTTCTGTAACGTATGAAAATGCACTTGTAATTGGTTTATCTGATCCTAGTATTGATCATCGAGTGAGAACAGCATCCACAGGTCCTTTGGGTGTCCCCCTGTTCAACAAAGCCATTGTCTACGAGTCTAATCAACTGTAAGAACTTTTGATAATCCTTGTATAGATTCATTTCTTGCATATTTGAATATCTTTTGTCACAATAAGATAACACAAAATCATGATATGCTTATGTTCGGTTGCAGAACTGAACCAGTGGTGCTAGAATTCCCTGAGATCACGAGTTCAACTAGACGAGACCACTGGCTTGCTCTGATAAAGGAGATTGTCTTGTCACATAGCTTTATATCGAAATTTGAGGTTGAATTCCCTCTAAAAGCATGGGAAATGAGCGCAAGGACAATCCTTGGGGTTGTAAGGCTTCATGCTGCAAGAGAGATGTTACGAATAGCAACTCCAATGCCCACTAGCTTTTTAATATTCTCCTTATTTGATGAGCTTCCTAAGGGAGACTACGTATTAGAAGAATTGTCCAACAGCTTGAAACATGTGAAAGTGACTCATCCTTGCAGTGCAACTTCTGTTTTGAAAAATTTTGGTATCTCGAATCCTGTGGCTTCCAGTGCAATTATTCAAGAGGAGCAGAAACCAGAGCCTAGTAGTGAAGGTGAACAAGCAGCATCTATAGATACAACTGTGACTCAAGTGAGAGAAACAGCGAAGGACATTCTAGTTGCCAGAGCAACTGTTGAAGGGTTGAAAGGAGAAGGCATAACTGAAGGCTTACTGATATTAGTAGTAAGAAATTATAACACCCTTTTCCCAGTTGTGTTCTTTACATGTAGTCATATCAAGTTCACAACTAGCTAGTTGGCAGAAACTTGTTCCTTTGTAGCTAGTTTTACCAATTTATATACACAGGGACTACTCATCCCGCTCAAAGAAGTCATAAACTGGCTTCAAAGCATATTCAGATGGGAGAGACCAGGGATTACCTTGACAGTACTAACCTTGATTCTGCTAATCACTTACAAGTAAGTTGCAACTTTACTTCATCAGAGTTGGATTATTCACCGCAATTAGTTGCAGCCATTTGTAACTTTTGTATTTTTACACTTTTCCTAAGCTGGAAGAACATTTGCGTGATTGTGCGAACTGTATACAGGGAGTGGATAGGTTACTCGCTAGCAGCAGCTCTAATGGCCACAGTAGGATATATGCTTTGGGCAAGAAGACAAAGCATTAGGGATAGATTCACAGAGGTGATTGTGGATAGCTCATCAGACCAAAGTACTATGGAGAACATTGCCGCAGCACAGGATGGGTTGAATAAGTTGCGGGAAATGGTTCCCATGGCAAACATTTTGGTTCTTAAGATTCACTCTATACTGGTTTCTAGGGCTCCAAAGGTACTTGAGCCTTCCAATTCTTGCTTTAGAGCTAATCTTCATTAGCCGTTCTGCTCTTTCTAGACCTTACCCGTTTTGTGTTCCCTATCAAATTTAGTGCTAGTCATAAATTTATACTATCTTCTGCCTTGGAAGTAGATTTTAAAAACCTGCTGGCAAAAAACTTCTCTTCTCCACCATTCTTCAATTTTCTGCATGAGAAAGTTCACTTGAAGACAATGGACTCGTGCAATGAGAAAGACTACCAAGTAACCTTGATTGATTCAACTTAGGGGCTCATTTTTATTTTATTACAATCCGCAGCAAGCCAACCATGTGATGCTGATAGCAACTGGAGCAGCAGCAATGTTGGTCATGATTCCCTTCAAATTTCTCATAATGACTTCAACACTGATTCCCTTCTTGTCCACCCTGCGTTCTGGAAACCCCAAGTTGCCGCAAAAGAGCAACAGGAGACTGAAGGAATGGTGGGAATCAATACCTGTTGCACCTGTTAAGGTTGTAGCTGAATCGCCACAATCCTAACTTAAATTGCACATAACAAACATAAAGCCATCAAAATGTATACTTTTTATTAGTTCCTGCAACTACTATGCTTGCATGAGCATTAGTATACATATATGTATATTTAATTTTTGTTTAGTTTAATGGTGGTGTATATATGACGATATACTTGTGCCAATACTATTTTGTTATCTCATCTTATAATTGATAATTTTTGGAGTCCTAACAAAAGAAGATAATGTGTAATTTTGGTTACAGGTTATCATACAAGGGCTAACGAACAACAGTTTTAAAGTTACAACAATCGTGCGAGCCATTCAGGAATCTTTAATCTGGCTCTATATTTTCCTCAGCAAAACAACCCTGCATAGTCCAGCTAATCAATCTTCACATTTCAACCTTTTTGTTCCAGTTTATGCATTCACATAGCAGCCTGATTCCTTAAGCTGGTGTCCACCTTTTGGTCAATCAATGGTGTATGAGGATAATTCAATCAGGTAGCTAAACCACGAAGAGTATTGAGTCTTATAAACATGTACAAGTCCAACGATCTATTAGAAAAGCTATAAAACAGAAGCATATCATATCTCATACATTAGCTATGGGTCTGCAAATGTTTTAACTACTAATTTACTTTGGTACAACTTTACGTCAGTAGAACTTGGACAGCCTTGAACCCCAGTTCTTTGAGTTAGGAAGCCTTAAGGACATGGCTAGTGTGCACCAAAGGTGTCAGATTAGCTTCTTATAGCTTTCTCCGAGTCAGGCAGGTCTGCAATGAAAGAACCCAGGAAAGATCATGATACTGGAAGTGGAGGCATTACTGGCTCAAATCTCATAGATAGAAGAAAAAAGGAGCAGGGATATATTCTTACAAAGCAATCCACTATCATCATCGCTGCTGTCATTGCCATTCTCCTGCAGGGAATAGAATGCTATTAACTTCAGGAGAAGCGCCAAACTGAAACATAAAATTCACAAGAAAATGGAAGTGGGTGAATCTTACCCCATTCAGATTAATATCAGATGCAACATCAGCTGCAAACTAAGGCATAACAAGGTTTAGAATATAGTAAATATCCGACTACATAACAAGTATCTAAACAATTGAGGGAGTAATTAGTTCACTTACTCACAATTGCTCTCTATTACTCTCAATCCAAACAGAATGTTAAGGTATAACTTCTTGAATGTATAAAAACCAGTGTGCCAGAAGAGAGGCTGACAAGATGACTCTGAATATGAGATTAACAGAGGTCAACCAAAAAGAGCAAAATCAACGATAAGAAACAGTGATTCCTTTTCAGAATAAAACCATAATCCTTCTACTGAAACAATTACAGTTTACAGTAGCTAAAGCATTGAACAGTAAGCCAATCCATACAACTTTTGCATTTTTAAGTGTCTTGAAATGCTAATGCTTTTATCTTTTTCCTCTCTTGAGAAGAGACAAAAAGTGCAGTTTAAATGACCACATAAACTACGAGAATTCGCAGTACCAGTCCGACATCAGAAATGACAGTAATCAGGGATGTTGTATATGCTACGGCGTATCAGTTTAATGCGTGCTTTTGAATACAAAATGCAATAATTCCAATTTAATCACACAAAAAGCTTGAATCTGCATTTCGAATGCATCTAACCAATTGTCCCAGTACTACTTACACTCAAGGTTCTGTTCCTCATCTCATCACACCAGCATTTCCAGTCCACCTTAATAATAGGAGCAGGCTTACCCTCAGACTTAAGCAGTCCATCCGACCAGCCCTTCTTTTCTTTTTCGAGAATGAATAGTATCTTTCTTAGTCTGAATTTCATTTTGGTGTCCTTTACATGAATCACATGAAGATTCTCTTAGATACCAAAACTCAGTGTAGGCATGCACCTATGATGGTGTTCATACGGCTTGCAACAACGATTAGTGTAATGACAACAAAGCACATGCTCAGAATATTGATATGCATATGCAACAATCAAATAATGAATATGCTAAGTACTTTGGATGCTAGAATAAAAGGACTGGTGCAAGAATCTCGAGGCTCTTTCTTAAGGTGGTTATATCTATGAGCATAAAGCTTTAACTCTTTTAACAACCGAAAAGAAATAAAAAATTTTTTCTTAATCAAATCTGTGAAAGATTCAATCTTGATTATACAGTAGCTCAAATTAAATAAAACCTTATGACATACTTAAATCTCACTCAAGATGTTAAAGCATTTCTTTGGTAGGGTAATTCCTCCAATGCTGCTATTTCATAGCAAACTCTCTCTTTTCAAATCTAGTAATCGAAAATCCTACCACACACCATATGTTGTTTATGAATAATCAATAGAATTGAGCGGAAACATTCAAAAACAATAAACGATTGCTAATTAATGACCGCATGCACTACGGCGCCGTAGGGTTCAAGAATTAATCCACAGGTCTCTCCCTGTGGACCGGTTGCCGAGAAGCTGAAGATTCCAGCGGCTCTGTGTTGACAGAGATATCCTTAGCTTCCGGGAGAGACACGGTAAGGTAACCTTGTCCAACCCGGCAACAAAACTTCCGGCTATCAATTTAACAAAACAAGATTAACTAATTAATTCATTGCCAAACATTTCACCAATCAGTGACCTATTGATGAAAGCTCTACATGATCATAACTACATATTAAAAGATGGAAAAATTGTTTACCTCATCTTCGAAAGAGTTCGCTTTCTAAATTAAAATCTTGCAATGATCTAGAACAGGTTCACAAATTAGAAGAAAAAACTTGGAAGATCAAAAGAGAGTGATAACAGCGAGAGAAGTTCGCTATGCATGCTTTGGAACAGAATCAGTCATCAATTCTCAAAGATGAAGACTTCTTATGCCGAAATTGAAAACATTGACTACCTTCTAGTGCTAAATAAAAACTAGTAAGGATCCAATTTTTCTAAAATTTCAAAGACGTAGCAATTAAGTTTCTAACGACCCAGACAAACTCAAAAACAAACAGTAGCCGCGAAGCTAACATAAAAACATTTCTAATTCGGTCTCTCGAATTTTTTCTCCAAGAGATCTCTCCATGGAATCAGCATCAGTTACCGCCGGCGGGAGCGGTGGCGTTGCCGGTTGCAGTGGTGGAGGAACACTATCGGAGTTGTACCAGAGCGCTCGGAGGCTGTTGCTCCGCGCGCAGGATGGACTCGCTCGGTTGGAGAGACTCGAGTCATCAGTGGCTTCATCTTCTTCTTCTTTTCCGGCGGCGGTGGCGGCTATGGGACCTTCCGGCGTTGGCCTGGATTATCCGGAGCTTGCTTTTGCGCTTAAGCGCGATATTTCCCAGATCCAATCTCTTTGCGCTGAAATGGACAGGCTCTGGCGATCCGTTCCTTCTAAACCACAGAGATCTCTCTGGAAAAGGTCAGTCGAATGTTGTCTTTCCATGGATTTGTTGTTTTAGTTAGAATTTCTGCGTTTTTATTATAAATTGTTTGTTCTGGGATGGTGCTTCATGAGTACTTAGTCATGTTTGAATTAGTTGCCTTGAAACATGTGGATGAATTTAATAGATTGCTCAATTTCACTAGAAGTTTTGTATTGATTTGATGTTGGATCCAATTTCGCTGATTCAAACTTTGAGAATGTGGTAACTTATGTGATCTTGAAGAGTTAAGTTTTCTCTGATTATTTGAAAGACGGCTGCAGCCTGTAGTTTTTTTGTTTCATAATTTATTTTCGGATGCAGTTTTTCTGGTTGTATCCTCTATATTACTACTTATTTGTTTAGTTTATCCTCTATATTACTTCTTATTTGTTTAGTTTGACTTCATTGTTTTTAGAACATCTGGGATTGTTGTTTTATTTTGCAATTAATTAGCAATGCATTTTCGTGTCCAATCTAAGTGGTTATATCTCCTCATTTTGCCAATGTGCTTGCCTAATTCATCTATTCATTGCCTGGTGACATCAAATGTCTTGTGGATTGTTTCTTTTCATTATCATTTCGAATCTTTTACATTTTTATCCATCTCTGGTGAATGTATAACTAACAGTGTTTCCTGCTGTCCTTTACTAGTTCAGTTGTTCATTAAGATATATTTAATTCGGATCATAACTACATAAGAAGGATGGTGGACCAAAAATATTTGGTTAGTAGGACAGTTCATCTCTTCCAACCTTGTAACTATTGAGGTTTCATATCTACCAATATACTCCTTTTAGCATGCTTAACTGCTCAACAACTACAGAACTGCAACATCTTTGAACTAAGTAGTTGACATTGATGCAAAGGCATTGCCACATTGTCCTTTCTGCATTATTACAGTTTGGACCTCCAACAACTTCCCTCCCATTAAACATTCGCACCTGTAGAATTTTGGGGGTGGTGCAGAGGCTATAGTTCTCATGCCTTTAGCAATGCAATCAATCTGCAAAGAAAATTATTGTTTATTCAATTGTAATTTCATGATTCCGGACTTAGAAGATCATTTCTTCTACTAGGCTGAAGAAATTGGACTCTACTCAGCATAAAACCAGTTTCATTTGAAGTTCATTGAAAGTAGTCTCATCCACATTTGCAGCATGGAGCACTTGTTATTTTGTTTCCTGTAATATATCTGCCATGTGGTCTCAAACTGCCAAAAGCATATAAGAACTTTACTTTTATTTGATGAGAAGTTTTAGGTTATAATGATCTTGGCTGGGTATTGACTGGTGTGGTTCAGTCTTATGCCTAGACTAGTAAGCAACTTGCTAAGAGGCTTGTTGGTGCAGAAAAGTGGAGCAAATGGTGGAAGAGGTTGATTCCTTGCGAGAAAGCTTGGAGAAACACTCTCTTCGTGAGCAAAAGAAAGTGATGGAAGCTAAAGAGAGGGCTGAACTACTGCAAAGAGCGGTATGCATTTGATAAAATTTGCATTACAATCGGCTGCAATCCACTGTCAGCCCTTGACTATGGTTTTATGATGCTATTTTTGAGCTTAACGTGTGACTTCACATGGCTCATGCAACTTCTTTTTACCCCTACAATATAATGTCTTCTTCTTAATGGTACTCACAAAAACGTCAGCTGTAGATGCTTTTGAGGCCAACATGATAGACCATGCGCATGATCTTATCATCTAGCACATCATCTTTTACTTCTTGGTATCCCATAGTTCTAGTAAACTAAACGAAGGATATCCGCAGATTTTGTCATGCTGCTTGTAAATTGCCATTTAGAAGAATTAGAATGCAAATATAATGTGATTTGATGACATGAGAACAGGTTCTAGGTCCAATTGTTTATGGATGATTTCTCCAAGGATAACATTTTATACTGAAAATTGGCTGCATTTGACTCATCTTACAGATGTTGTCGTCTGAAGCTTAAAGAATAGGATTAGTGGTTAGATGTTTCTCATTGTGGATCTTTTTTTCCATGTGCAGAATGGAGACTCTGAGCATGTCCTGAGAATCTTTGATGATGAAGCACAAGCATTGCAGTCAGCATGGAACTCTTCTAGGATGCTTGAAGATGCTTATGCCACTGGTGTAGCTGTTCTCTCCAAATATGCTGAGCAGAGGGAAAGCTTGAAGGTGATGTAGTATTTTCAGATTCTTAAACTAAGTTTTGTTTAATTGTACATTTAGTTGGAGAAACAAATTTCATTCCTGTCAATTTCTGCAGTCATACCTTTTAAAGATTAGATGAATCTTCCAAGTCAATCTTTTAGTTCAAGTATCCTTCTCTGCTCTTAGCGTTCCATGTTTCCAGCACCTACATTGTTGAGAATGTTGTTGCAGAGAGCTCAAAGGAAGGCATTAGATATCCTCAACACAGTGGGGCTATCCAACACTGTTTTGAAGCTAATTGAGAGGCGGCACCGTGTGGACAAATGGATTGCTTATGGTGGTATGTTAGTAACAGTGATTGTCATGTACTTAGTTTGGAGGTGGACTCATTAGTGTTCTTCCATCAAACCGGATGCATGCATTCGGTTACACATAACAAGGTTTGAGATATATGATTTTAGGAACATCAAAGCTTTGACTTGGAGTGTTATCTCATTGTGGCAGTTCTCGTTTTTATGAGTGATCTTGTATGGCATAATCTGTAGAATTGACGATTCTATCAACAAGATAAAGGAAAGGAGAAAGAAGAATAGCATTTAGGTGTACTCACCCATCTTGGAGAAACTGGTTATATTTTCTTCCTGCAATGTCAAAGTTAAGACCTGATGGCATTATCAAGGTAGGGAGCTGATCATCAAAGTTAAGAGATGCAATGCCAAAGCAAGGCTAGTAGTGTAAAGATTAGCAATCTGATTCAAGGTTGGGTAAGATATTTTGGGGGCAGGGAGGACCATTGGAACCTTGAAAGGCAATTTTTGCGGAGACAAAGTTCTTTAATTTCATTGAGGCAATTTTTCTGCAACTCAAGTCCAACAATATTTTTTCTGAAGGGTGGTGCAACGCAATTGACCTTGCGTTTTTCCTTTGTTTCGTTTTGGTACAGCGCAGTATGTTAAGATCCACTAAAGTTTCAACATATCACATACTACGCCAAGCAATTTATCATATATTTATATCATATATTCTCAATGTCAAATAAATTGCGCTTCGTAATTCTTTCGTCCTCGGTGATGAAACTTTTAAGCTAAAAAAAGGCAGCAGCATCAATAACTATACTCAAAAGTGAAGGTCCGTCTCCACGGAGACAAGTTGCTCCTTTTCAGTAGTGCAGAAACTAGAACAAGTGCTGAGTAGCAGCTGAATGGTCATTGGTGGAGAATATCACAACAAAGGTAAACAAGCAAATGCAATGAAGTAGTGTAGTGATCTCAAACGCTAACACAGGTGGAAATTTAGAAGTTAAACAACTTAATGCCGGATACATTCACACAATTAAAAAATCCTCTGAGCATCTGCAAGTTAGAAGTAAAGTGATGTGCTAGAGATTTAGTTACATACACCAGATTTGGTAGAACAGAAAGATCCATCTAACAGCTTTACCACAACTCGAATACAATACCGACTCTGCCCATTCGGCAAAGCCAACAGCTGATTTGGTATTTGCAATGAAGCTCCAACTACCTAGTCATTCAAAAAGAATAACAAGTTACTATTGAAAACATAGACCACTGTTAAGTATAATTGAAAAGATAGACCACTGTTCTGAACTCTAGAAACTACAAGCAATCTAAGTGCGGGAACAGTAAAAAAAAATTCAAAACCAGAAACTGGAGCACTTATAAAGATGGATAAAAAGAATACAAAAGGAGCTTCATGTTCTTCTGTCCATAGTGTCTCTAGTCAATATTACCTTATAAACTACATTCTCCTCATAGTACTAACCACATTCGTTGCAAGTATATCAGCTACAGCACATAACTTGCTATATAATATGCAAACTGCTGAAAGATCTATCACGACATCGCTCATGAGCAACTAGAATAACTGTTTTGAATAACCTTAACTAAGTAGCTCCTTAAGGGTCCAAATGAAACTAACAACTGCAAAATAAAATCGCATTGCTTTCACAAACACATCAGGTAATATTAACCTTTAACATTTAAATAAATATTGGAACTAGAGAGACTGTTCTTAACATAATGAAATTGATAACACCTTAAGTAGATATGATTTTAGTCTTATAGAACAGCTCACACAAGCCACTCCTGTGGAATCTCCCCAAGCTTCATGATTAGGATAGGAAATTGCAGCTTGAACAAACCCTTCTACTGACTTTGAAAAGTATGAGCATGGAAAAATCAACAGAGACAATAAACATAAAAAAACACAGAATAATGCTACTGAGCTACAACTACCTCTACCAAGTTCCAAAACCTACAATAACAGAGGCACAATACCAGAAGAGCGAAATTGGAGGGCAAGCATGGATGATCCGTCACTATGCAGTTCAACGCAACAACACAAAAGTAACAGACTGCTTCACTTTAGGCTAGTACAACCTCAACCAATGCCACTAGAAAATGCAGAACCTATTTAGAAATGTAATGTTTACTCCATATGCTTTAATATTGAAAAGCCACATATTAAGAACAACAAAAAAAAAGGATACCATACAGACCATACAGTTATCATTATGCAAGGCAAAAATAACGGTTTCCACTATTGACTATGATGCTTCTCCACATAATTACGACTATGATGCTTCTCCACAAAATTGACTATGATGCTTCTCCACAAAAATATCAATTCCACAGAATGAGAGATGAACAACAAAATTTCTATTCGCAAAGGAAATAATAAGTTTTCAAGAACTGCTTCCCTTGAAGCAGTTTTATAACCTGAATGTTCCTAGAGAGACAATCATCTTTCTTAAAGTGCCATCAATCTAAAAGTCGGCTAAGGTTGATACGTCAATATGACCTTAAACACCCAATTCATACACTTCATAAGTCATGCACAATGACCATAAAAGCATAATATATTGATATACTAAATAATATCTTGAAAAGCACACAAGCATTTTCTAAAAAAAACAAGGTTTCATCAGACAGCTACTAATTGCTGCAAAAAACTGCTTGCAAACAAATATTGGGAATACAAACTAACTGGTCGACAATTCCTAGTATTATAAAGAATAACTTTCATGGAGGCTACTACACCTTATCTAGACCATTAAGCTACTACTGTTGGCCCCCTTGCTGTGGGTTAGGTGGTGGCGGCAGCATGCCAGGGCGCGGTGGTGGAGGCACACCAGGCCGAGGTGGAGCAAAAACAGGAACAGCTCCACCTTGTGGTGGTACCATCCCAGGCCTTGGTGGTGGAGGAGGCATTCCAGGCCTCATACCAGGTGGTGGCCCCATTGGTGGTCTCTGCCCAAACTGCATCTGCATTGGGTACGGACCTGGAGCCATTCCGGGCCTGACACCTGGCACAGGCATTCCCGGGCCAGGTCCACGTGGAGGCTGTCCAGGGAATGCAGGAACCTGACCTGGAGCTCCGGCAGTTGGTGGACGAATAACAGGTGGGTAAGAAACTGGCGGAGCAGATACCTGCGGAGCCGGTGGTCGTCCAAGGTGCGGCTGCATCATGGCGGGAGCCGGCCCACCAACACCACGAACAGGACCAGAAAGCCCAGGAGCGGCCTGAACGAGAGCAGCAGTAGGCACACCACGTCCAGCAGCGCGTCCGATTCCAGGCCCCGCAGCAGTAGCAGAAGCAGCAGCGCGAGCACGTGACTCATCAGGAGGTGGGGGTCCTTCAACAGTCATGGAAACAACTTCTTCTCCACGGAGAAGAACAAGACCAAGCGTGCGGCGGTCCTCACGATCTTCACCTGCGGCAGAAGTAGGAGTGGGCCCACCGCCGGAGCGTCTAGTCGAAGATTTAGCAGGAGGAAGCTTCCGGAACTCTTCACAATCGCCGAGAACTAGATTCATGTGCCTATCGAACGCCATGAATTTCCCAACGAGTTGGCGTCCGTCTTGGATCGTGACTCGCATCCGGTAGTTAATGTAGGACAGCATCTTTGATCCTTTAGAAGTCGTCATTGTCGCCGCCGCTTGTTGAGATCTAAACCCTCGCCGGCGAAATCGTTCGGAGAAAATAGAAATTTGGGAGAGGAAGAAAATCTAGGGTTCCTTGAGCGGAGGCGCAGGAGCGGAGAGGGGTTTTAAGTTTCCAGCCCCACTACAGCGCGGAGATTTTAGAAAGCTTATACGTGATTAGCACGTGATAAGACGAATGGTTTTGGGTTCAAATAACTTCGAGGCCGATATATAATAGATTCCATTTCCTTTACCTGGATCAGCTACGGCCCGGCAAGGGTAGTAGTTTATCTGTTGGTTCAGGTGTTGCGTGTTTGTGTTAACAGCTTGATCATTTAGCATAGGCGCTACGTGATACTTGTTTTGCCAACTTAACCCTTTAAACACCTGTTTAATTTCAGGTATATCTAAAGCTTATCAATTATATTTCAATGTATTTTCGTGGAGTATGAGCTCGAAGTATTATTGCATGATCAGTCGATCCAAATTACCCATAGTTATCGTAGTACGACCACAACGTTGGTTTCCCAAATCTCAAAGTATCCTGTCGTTGAGTTGACTTTTTCCTGGTAAATCAACTGGGAGGGTAGTTTGATCATTTTCAATAGTAGAGGTCTATATTTGGCAAAATTTGTCCGGACCAGTTAATAAGCGGTGGTGACGAAACCGCTATTATGCCTTTTCATCGAATTCAATTAGCAAACCCAGTCATCAATTATTACGTTTAGAATATCAAAACCAAGATTAGATGTATTGCAAGATCTAACCCTTCTCTTTATGACACGTATACTCTTTTCTTTTGTTCTGAGTGAATAGTTTTTCTGGTTTCTTCGTTCTCTTTTATATTGGAGAAATCCATGGCCCCTGGTTTTGGTCATTGCTCTATACCCGCGTTGATATTCCCGTTCCACTGACCTCGCTCCTTATCCGTAATTGAACAACTCTCTATAAAGATCTTCTACGAATTCCGTTATTTATTCTGTTGGTTCTCTGACTTCTCTCGTTCTAGTCTACAGTAGTTCGTGTTGTTCATATAAAGGTGATCAAGTCGGGGCTCGTCTTCGGTGATGGCTTCGGCAACGGCGGGGGAGGAGGAAGTGATTAGGGGAACTAAAGAGAAGGTTATTATTAGTAACGGGAGGAAGGTTGATGAGAAGGTTATTAGGAAGAAAGGTTGTGATGGTGCCGGTAGTGATGGACGGAGGGTGCGGCGAAGAGTTCATGCGGATTCTACGGCGATCCAGCGATTGTTCGTTGCTTGCAGGAAGGTTTTTAAAGGTCCTGGAACTGTTCCACCTCCGTCTGATGTTGAGATGCTGCAACTTCTCCTTGGTCAGTTTGCTTTCGGCTTTTCTAACATTTTAATTATGTCAATGTGGGTTAATTAGAAACATAAACAGAAATTTTGATGAGTATGGTGGGCTAGGTGTTTGAAGAAGAGGTGTTTCCTTATGACGGGAAAGAGATGATGATGGTTGCTCATTTGGGCATGTTTTTGTTTGGGTTGCAAGCGATGTTGGGTCTTTTATAGATATATAGTGTAATGGCTATCATATGTGAGGAGTGAAGTAGTTGATTTCTAACTGCTAGCTAGAAGTTAGTTGCTTGTATCTTCCTAGGATGAGTGTTTTTGCATTCCGACTATGAGTATTAACTTGTGAATTGACTAGTTTATTTTGAGGTTAGTGTCTTAGTTAAGTCACAAACTGCTGTCACCAATGTGATAATGATCTTTGAATTGAAGTGATCGGAGCACCGGACAGTACTTTGTTGCTGGTAATATGTGTTTTGCTTCTGCATTGCCTAAATGACAATGGTTTGCCGTCGAACTTCTGTTCCTAGTAGCAAAGTGCAGGCTGTTCGCGAAGTTTGGAAGTTTGTAATTTCTAGCTTTATTCGTAAGCTATGCATCTACTGGTTCTTTCCTTCTACTTCTGTGTCATAGTTCCTAGATGTGCATCCTTCTGTTACGAGATTGTGTTTAATTTCATTATTTTTCTCCTACTATCAATTTTTAGTTTTGTAGCGGTAGCTAGAAACCAGGACGTTCTAGAAAGAGTTGTGCTTCAAACATCTACATATTCGAGATTCTGTTATGCATGATGCTTAATGGCAGCAATTCTCTGATACCCTATATTTATTGGTAATCCAGTTGCATATTTTTGTACGCTCATGACTGTTGATCTTATTTTTTGTCATTTTCCGTTGTAGACAAAATGAGACCAGGGGATCTAGGGCTAAGCTCAGATATCATATTCTTCAAAAATGGAAGTAACGCAAAGGAAGTCCCCAGAATTGCATGTACCACCATATACAAGTGTGACAACTTTTCGGTAAGATTACACATTAACTTGAATTTTCTGTCTCTGTTTTTACTGGTATAGTAACATACATAAAAAAATGCTTTGATAGCTTACCAATTCTGCTGGTAATGAGTTATGCATTTGATCAATATGCTAGTATGGCTCTACAAGAACGTAAAACCTAATATTTCTGCATTCTGAGTTAATTGATTCGCTGTGAGTTAATCCAAATACTCATAAGTTCGGCTGAATTGGTTTCTGAAAAATCCCTTATCTGCTAAAATTTTTGCTCATCGCTAAAATTTTTGCTAAAATCTTGATCTGCTAAAAGTAAGTTTTGTCCTTTACTTATCTATAAAATTTTTGCTCATCGCTGCCGCAGATGTGTATATTTTTCCTGCCTCCAACTGCAGTTATTCCTCTTCATAACCACCCAGGGATGACTGTATTCAGCAAGCTTCTTTTTGGAACAATGCACATCAAGTCGTATGATTGGGTTCAACCTGACGATTCAGATGAATCTAAGTCATCTTCCCAATGTGAGCATCTCATTCACACTCACATGATGTCTTTTTTTTACTTTTACTGTGGTGTTTTTGATTGTATTTAACTCTGCAGTTAGACTAGCAAGACTGGTGGTCGACTCTGATTTTACTGCTCCATGTGATACTTCCGTTCTTTACCCAACAACAGGAGGGAACATGCATACGTTCACAGCGATTACACCCTGTGCCGTGCTTGACATACTAGGACCTCCTTATTCAACGGAAGATGGGCGTGACTGCACATATTATAGAGATCATCCCTTTTCCCACTTGTCAGGTGTGAATGTTTTTCGCATAATGTTGTCTTTGCACCCATTCATGTGTAATGCCTTACAAAGAAGCCCCTTGTTTTATAATTAAACCAGCTTAGCTGATGTCATCTAGTCAGTATATGCTTGATGCGATCCACATGTGCATGTGGTAATAGGATTCTTGAATGTGTAGTTGACTGAAGTAGTCAGATGCTTAGGAATTTGCAACATAGTATTCCTAGTTGAAAGTTAATACAAGAGGCATTATTAATACAATAAAATAGTGAGTATTATGAAGTTAATAACGTAGTATTATATTATATTTCACTGGTGTACGGCGGCAACAATAGTTTGTTTAGATATGGGTACCACTTCTGCCATTGATGAAAACTAGGTGCTGATTGTCTGCCTTCGGTACATGCATTGGATCTGTGGACTTCTTGTGGATGTTATGTACATTGAAGCATCCATAGCAAGGGTCCTAGAGTGTGTCATTTGGCAAAGATTTTTATCAGTATTTTATTTAAAATTTTATTTTCTAATAAATTTTCTATAGTATTTAAATTTTTTTTTTTATAAAGTTTAAAAATACCTGGAGATGACAGATAAGCACCAATTAGGTACCAGGATTGAACCTAAGATAAGCAGAGGATATTAGCCACTTACAGTGATGCGTATATTGCTGCTATCTTCTTTTTTCATTTATGAATATTATCTAGATATATTGTTATTCTCTTCTTTTCTCATTAGAGGAATTTCCATAGAGTAAGTTTATTTCAGGCTATGGGAAATTAAGGGATAAAAAGTTAATAACTAAACTAATTGTTTTATTTAGTTATTCTTTATATGATCCTTATGTCCTTTTCTTTTTTAGTTAAATGACTGCAGACAGATCACAGATGCATTATGTATAGTCATTTTCCTTTTGTATCCATCAGCCTCGCGTACCAGCAGATGCTAATGAAATTGTAGGTATAATTTCAGGCTCTGCTGCTTTGGGAGCATTCTCCCAGGAGAGGCTTGCATGGTTGGAAGAGATAGACATTCCAAAGGACTTGAAAATAAGTGCAGTGCAATACCTTGGCCCACAAGTTGTAGAGATTTGATCGCATCTTACCTGTTTTTTTTGCAAACTTTTCTTTTACCGAGGAATCAATAAAAATGCTTTTCTCTTTTTTTTCACAGACTTTTTTTTTTTGCCATACAAAATGGGATGAAGTTTGAAATTTTTTGGTGATGTTTTGCCATCGCCGTGGATACTCGGAGAGAGCCCGAGTAAAGATCTGTGTATGGACTGAAAAAGGCCTAGGATGAACAAATTGCATCTTTTCGGGCTTCATGCATTATTTGGAAGGGATGCTTTCTGAAATTATTGTTGCGAGTAGCGACGCACCGATGTTATTGAAGAAAAAGGTGCTTGAGAGAGGAGACGCATAGAAGTGTTGAACACGTCTGGATCGCTTTGTAGCAGGTATCCCTTTAGCAGAAATTATTTATACTTAGATTTTAGATTTAGAATCGAATACAGTAGGTACTGCTGCTGAAGTGAATAGAATGTCTCTCCGTTGAGTGTTGAGCAGTGACACAGCAGTTGCACCTGAATGATCTAAACATAATATATGTGGTCCGTTTATGCAAAATATCGAACTCTAAACTTGACGTAATTATGGTGGATTTCTCTATTACGGTCGTTTCCTCAATTGAGATCTCCAGCTGTATATGCTATTTTCTAGAGAACTACTAGTGTTAGAGCATTGTACTCGCTAAATTGTTTTAAAATAGTCGGCTGAACTCGCTAAATTGCGACATGAACTGGACTATTCTATTCTTAAATTCCACTGTTATCTTCACTTCAAGTTCCTATAGGGTTGTTTTTCTAGAATAAAAATTTTAGAGATTTTAAAAAACAAATTCTATTATTTTATCTAAAAAAATAATATTTTATTATATAAATTTATCTATAATTTTTTAATTTTTAAAGAAATTTAATATTAAATTTTTATTAAAAATATGAAATAAAAATTTGTAATAAAAAAGAGTTAAAAATTTTAACCAAACATCACCAAAGAGTAAATTTGAATTTGAAAATCTAACATAATGAAGTGAATTTCGTGCAATAGAAATAGATTCTAGTGAAATTAAATTTGATAAAACTGAACTCAGTAAAAAATATATAAGAATTAAAGTCGATAAGTTCGAAATAAAATAGAAGAAAGAAAGTGATTTAGATTTTGAGAGAAAAAAAAGTAAATTTTGTGCAATTTAAACATATCTTAAGAATCTTCATCCTACTTATCTCTTATCTTTGCGACTTTGAACATTGTTGAAAAGGTTATTCCGCCGTGAAGTTATTTTATACCCGATTACCTATATTAGCTTACCTTGTAATAAGTCCAAATGTAGCAGTAAGGAAGCCAAATCTTGGATCTGTTGCGAAGTAGTACATCCTGTAAGGGCAATCCGAAATGAGTTCTGTCAGTGGAACGTTTGAGAGTGTTTTCTAAATTTTTTTTAAAATAAAATTATTTTTATTTTATTTTAAATAATAAGTTATATATTTTAAAGAATAATGAAAATAATTAATAATTAGATTTTATGATATAATTTTTGTATTTTAGATTTTAAATAACTTTTATAAAATATTATACAATTTTATTAAAAGTATAAATTTAAAAATTAAAATTAAAAAAGTAGAAAAATAAAGCAAAGCAAATCCTTAATACATATATTAGGAGTTATGGCCGCGTCTACTGATCCTCTAAATTATATATTCTTTCAAACTCACTTTTAATACAAAATAAATATAAAATATAAAATAAATTATTTTTATTAATTTATTTTCAAATTTAATTATAGAACTTATTTTTAATATAATATTAATATAAAATTTTATTTTATCAAGTATGTTTAATTTTAATTTAATTTTTCAAATTCACTTTCAAAAAAGTGAGTTTATCTTAAATTAAAACTATTTGGCTATGCATTTGCATTTATTTTTTATTTAATTTCAATTTTAATTTTAATTTTTTATATTATTCCATTTTTTAAATATAGAAAATATAAAATATGATTCGCCACCGACGGTGAGGATAATGTTGCTCATGTTCCTTTTAGTATAAAGCTTTTTATCATGCAAATTCAGTGGTCACGTCATGTAGTAGGAAGATTTCCTTCGAGTTTGGTTAAAACATATTAACATAGTTTTCATTTATGGGGTGGAAGTATCCAGTTATTGAAGTTGTTCACCACGTGATTCTTCAATTGAGTAGCTTGAGACTTGGCTTAAAATAACTAAGGACATATTTTATTTATATCATAAGAAATTTTAAAAAAATGAGTTTTTTGGAAAAAAATAAATATAATAAGTTATTTAAAAATAAAATTTTGATTTAAAGAAGTTATTTTCGAAGTTACGGAAAAGTAAACAAATTCTAAAATTTTCCTTGCACTTTCTAGAGGAGCAATAACTCAATTCTACTCCGTTGATGTTGTTTATGACAAGCTTGTTGTTCCTTGACTAATGCAACTTAGCATTTATATTATGCTAAGATTCTGGCCTGGCTTAATAAATGTTTTGCCTACATGAATTTTATATTCCTAGTTTTCTTCCTTATAATAGCTAATGGTTTGTTGGAACCTTTCCTGAGGTTAGTAACCTTTTCCTTCATTTTTCTACTAATCAGATTCTGTAACTTAGGACCATTTTGTCATCTAATATTAATAAATAAATTTCTTTCTGCATTTAATATGAAACTCTTAGCAAGCAATGGATTCTTCTTCAAAAATCTTCCACATGCAAGAAAATTTCATATTCAGATTAGGTAGTATAAGACAATTTTAATCTATCTAGTCTCTACTTGATGAAGTATGTTATATTGCAACCCATGAGATTTTTCATTTCATTTTCCTGACCTAGTGAAATGTATGCAATCTTTCTCTTGTGTTTTGAGTTGTATAAATTTATTTGTATTGCGGTATGTTGTCCAATATGTTAGATAACAGAGGAATTGTTAGGTGCTTCTGAAATACATTCTCTCTTTCTTTCCTTCTAAAATCGTTAAGATCAAACTCCTTTTAATGCTAATTAATAAAAAATATTTAATCTAATGGTTCTACTTCCAAATTCTTCTAATTTGTTGGGAGGCATTTATTGTCTCAACTAACTCGAAGGTGAATGAATAAAAATGGACGACTCTCCAGGGAAGGAATGTTATTTTTTGATACAGACAGAACCTATAGATGCCGTTTATTATAGTAGCTCAACTAATGTCCATAATCACTTTGCTTTCATATATTAATCACATATTTATTATCACGTTATGAGCTGAAAAATGTTTCAAGTATGAAAAAAATGTTATGGTTTTATCAACTGAAAAAAAAAAATCCTAGTCCAGCTAAGACATTGTTGATAGTAACTCATAAAGAGACTCCACAACAACCTGATACTACAAAACTCTCGAGGCAAAAATTTAGTATTAAAACATCAAAAGTTCTGACATCTCTGAAGGAACTTAAGCCAAGGTTTTCACGCACTCTTATATTGCTTTCTTTTGTTTTTCACCGGAGACGTCTATCAGTTAGAGTTAAATGAGTATCTATAAAATAAGTTTTTGAGAAAGTTTATTATTTTCAGAAAGTGGATTTTAAACGTGACCGAATCTCTGTAGTTGATTATAATTAGAAATAAATTTACAAACAATTTTTTATGTAATCAACTTAAAAGTAAATTTTAGTGCTGAAAAGTAAGTTATGACTACATATTTGGCTTTGCTATTCACCTCTTATTTTTTTCTTTTCTTTTCTTTTCATTTCATATTTTTTATTTTTTATTTTAAATAAATTTTTTAATTTTTTTTATTTTTAATAAAAACTTTTATATTATAAAAGTTTATTATTACTTATTATATTTTTTTAAATGAAAAATTAAAATTTTGTCTTTAAAAAAATTTAAAATTTTTTAATTTAAAAAAAAAAAAAAATAGTAAACGCTTCAACTCTAAAATGATGCACATCTTAGTTCTCTTTTTCCATATTGTTAATATACTTTTTCTTTTATACGGAGGATCATGAAACACAGCACAGCATGTAAAGAAAGAGAAAGACCTACAACAAAATTTAAAGGGGGCAAAGAAAAATAAAAAACGAAAAGGGAAGTGGTATCCTTGCTTGTTCCCTCCCATAGAAGAGAAGGAATAAAGGCAAAAGCATAACAGGAACCCCTCCACTTCTTCTCCTTCATCGTTCTTCATGGTTTTCCCTTCGTTGGCTCGCTCAGTTGCGTGAACTCTGCTGCATTCACTTGTTTCTGTTTTGCTGTTGTTGTTGCGTCACCGTCTTGGCCTCTTGGGACAAGAAAACTTGGATTTTTCTGTGTCTTCTGTTTGTCTTTACTAATTTTTCTCTTACCCGTGAACCACAAAAGCAAACCACAGAATGATTCAGAACTAAAAAACAATAGATAACCAAAGCTCTCTTGACAAAAACCCAATTCTTTTTATGCTATGCTGCAAGTCTTTTAAAGCTCCAGAAGAAGTAAAACGAGCTAGTTTTACTGGTCTTTATTGTGCTTTTCGCCCTCTTCTTCCAGCTAGGAGACTGGGATTGTCTGTAGATTGGGTTTGTCATCTATAATATAATGCAGCAGCTGAAATTTGTATAAACCAGTTGTCTAGCTACTTTGTTAGTTTTGGGTTCACTTGAGCTTTGTAGATTTTTCTTTTTTCTTAGCTTGTTAGATTTTTAAATTCCTACAATCCAATCTTTAGGCCTGCATTGTGTCAGAGAGTGGTTACTGGTTTAACTGGTGGAACTTGTTTCTCTGCATCTATAGCAGAAAATACGCAGATTGCGTTCTGTTTACTGCTTTGAGATTTCTTGCGAATTTTTGAATTCGTTGTTGAGCTTTGAAGAATATCATCTCATGGCCTTTAAAAGCTCTTTATCTTTTCTTCTCATTTTGTTTGCGTTCTCGTTCATGATTCCTTGCACTACTCAGCTTCAATCCTCACAAGCTTGGTCTCTGTTAAGAATCAAGGATTTGCTGAATTATCCAAAAATTTTGAACAGCTGGAACAGCACCACTGACTTCTGCTTCTGTGAGCCGAGCCCGTCGGTGACCGTTGTGTGCTATGAAGAAACCATCACTCAACTCCACATTATCGGCGATGATAGTTCCCCACCACTTCCGAAATCCTTCTCCATTGAATCATTCTTTACCACCCTATCTCGATTGCCGGATTTAAAAGTTCTCACCATGGTATCTCTAGGTATATGGGGTCCTTTGCCGCAAAAGATTTCACGGTTGGGTTCACTAGAGATAGTTAATATGAGCTCAAATTACTTATACGGTTTCATTCCAAAACAAGTTGGTGAATTAAGAAATCTGCAAACATTGATTCTTGATCATAACATGTTTAATGGCCAAGTTCCTATTTGGTTGAGTGAGTTGCCACTTACTGTTCTGAGCTTGAAGAATAACAGTCTCATAGGTCCACTACCTGTTTCCTTTGGAGCTTTAAATACACTCAGAGTGCTTCAGTTGTCATCAAATAGCTTAACTGGTAATTTGCCAGATCTTAGTGGCTTGGATAATCTTGAAGTGCTTGATCTGGAGGGCAACTTCTTTGGACCTCAATTTCCAACTTTGAGTAAGAAGGTCGTTGTACTTATGTTGAGAAAAAATAGGTTTGCTGGCAGTTTGCCTTCTGAGACCAGCTCTTACTATTTGCTTGAGCATTTGGATGTATCTTCTAATAGATTTGTTGGGCCCTTTTTACCATCTCTGCTAACTCTGCCTTCCATCCGGTATCTTAATGTTTCCGGGAACCGATTCACCGGAATGCTATTTCAGAATATGTCATGCAGTGACGACCTTCAGGTTGCAGACTTGTCTTCTAATCTTTTGACAGGGGACTTGCCTACATGTTTATCGGCAAATGATAAGGATAAGGTGGTTATATTTTCAAAGAATTGTTTAGTTAGCAAGGCCCAAAGCCAGCGTCCATTGCCTTTTTGTAGTACTCAGGCTTTGGCTGTTGGGATTTTGCCTTACAAGGAAAAGCAGAAATCATCACACAAAGCAATCCTTGTAGCAGGTGTTGTCATTGGGGTTCTTATATGTGCTTGTCTTATGAGCTTGTTAACAGTTCTTGCTTGGAGAAGACTCAATGCAAGAAGAGCAATTAAAAGGCCTCCAAGAAGGTTAATAGAGCATGCTTCCAATGGATATCCTTCCAAGTTGCTGGCTGATGCAAGTAATGTCTCTCCCCTAGTATCCTATGCTAAATGAATATTATACACTAAAAGAATGCTAAAACATTTATATATATTGCTTCACTTTTAAACTACACGAAATTGCATGTCCAACGAAGTTTGTGGAGACGGAAAAAACATGAAAAGTTTCTTGGTTTAGAGAACATTCTTCTTACCCCTTGGCCTCTGAATATTTTTGAGTTCGCCATGCATGTTCCGTTGATGAGGCCCATGCTCAGCATAATGTCTTACATTGTGTTTTTTTTTTCTTTACCGAAAGGATACATATCACAAACAATGAAACTAGGGACACTCGGAATTCCCCCATACCGATCTTTTTCCTTGGAAGAGCTTGAGGCTGCTACCAACAACTTTGAAACAGGAACTTTTATGGGGGAAGGATCTCTTGGTCAGGTATGCTCTCTCATTCATAATCTAGCTGGTGCTTAGACAATATTTCTAGTGCAGGAACAAGTCATATTCCCTGCATGAACTTTTAGATGTCTCCCAGTATTGCCATGACCTTTCAAGTAATTTTCTCCTATCAGTTATTCGTTCACTTGAGTTTTTGAATACATATAAGCTTCTTGCTTAATTGGGTGAGTTTTAATTTATTATTTGTACAAAATGAAACAACTTCCTACTGACACACTCATAGAGATTGATTAGGTTAGAAGGAATGCAGGAATTGAACTGAATCTTTCAGTTTTGGAATATAATTTCGTGGATGTTCAATGGATTTATTTCTTGATGATCTATGTCTATAGCGATTTGTAGACTAGTCACACGGATTTTAAAAGATTTTCACATGTGATGTACATGATCTCAGATGTATAGAGGGCGACTCAAGGATGGCTCTGTGGTAGCAATAAGATGCTTAAAGCTTAAGAAAAGCCATAGTTCCCAGAAGTTTAACCGACATATAGAATTGATCTCAAAGCTGAGACATCGCCATTTAGTGAGTGCCCTTGGGCACTGCTTTGAGTGTTATCTGGATGACTTTGCTGTTAGTAGATTGTTTCTCATCTTTGAATATGTATCAAATGGCACACTGAGGAGCAGCATTACAGGTTAGTAGGAGACCGACCTATGTCTGCCCTATGTCTTCTGTGCTCTTCTAATTTTTAAAATATTTGTACTATAGATGGAGTTGGAGGACAGAAACTTACATGGATACAGAGGATTTCAGTAGCAATAGGCGTGGTGAGAGGAATCCAATTCTTGCATGCCGGAATCATACCTGGTTTGTTTGGAAATGACTTGAAATCAACAAATATCCTCCTAGATCAGAACCTTGTTGCGAAAATAAGCAGTTACAATTTGCCGGTACTATCCGAAAACATAAAGAATGAGGTAAACCTCTGAGGATATCTTGTCTTCTAGTTCGTGCTGTTATTGAGGCCCTTTTTGTTTGCTACTGTATTTTATTGACAGCTCTCTTTGATTCACGTAGGTTATAGTTGGTGGTTCCTCCAATGTATCAAAGGATCCCAAAAGGTATTGATTTTGTGCCAACTTAATGATAGCAAGCATTAATCTATTTAACCAGAAGAAAAGAAGCTGTAGGTAAATGCTCCTTTTGTATACATCCATCTTGGATGGTGGGAGGTTGCCTCTTTTTGTCGGCTGGAGAAACACTTTCAATCTTGATTTTTGTAGTTCTGCCTTGACTACCTTAATTGTTAATCAATCATATAGGAGACATCTGGTAACTAACAAGTATTTTCTGCATAATATTTTCCAATAATAACTTTGTTATTTGCAGGTCAAAACATGCAGATAAAACTGATATCTATGACTTCGGTATCATCTTACTGGAAATCCTATCTGGAAGGGCTCTAGCATCACCAGGTGAAGTAAACTACGTGAAAGATCAGGTATGCTTGTTACGCATGGGAAAAAGCCTGTACTAGCCAATTTACATATCATCTGCTTCCTTACATTCATCGAGCTAGAGAAATTATTAGATTTTTTTCTAGAAAACAAAACCGTGTAGTAATTAATTTGTGCTGCATATGGCAGTTGCAAACAAGCATAGCTGTGAAGGAGGCTGCTTGGAGTATAGTGGATCCTGTAATTCTCAAGACTTGCTCTGAGGAATCACTGAAAACTGTGATCGAGATTTGCATCCGATGCCTGTCCAAGGAGCCAATAGAGAGGCCTTCAGTTGAGGATGTCCTGTGGAACTTGCAGTTTGCTGCTCAGGTCCAAGATGCTTGGCGAGGAGATTCCATGTCCATGAGCAGTGAGGGGTCGCCATTATCGACATCTCTTCAGCCTCCTCAGTCACCTCGTCTTCCTTGATCTGACCACGGCAACATTACGGTAGCCATAGCTGGTATCACCATTGACACTGAATTTATTTGCATTTTTCTCAGTCTCGTCTTGATTATTACAATTTTTATCACAGCATCATTTTGATTATCCAGACATTACGCCTCCCTTAAATTGACTGGTCAAAATGTGTATTTGCTAAAGTCAGCAGTATATTTTTTGAAATACTAGTAACCATAAACATCATCGCATCCTGACAAACCATTTAAATTTTCGTACTTTATTTGCTACTATGTACATGAGCACTTAGAATCTCCTTAGATAGCCATGTTTTAGTTAACAGTTCCAATCCCCTTTGATGCCTGTGTCCTCTGTTTACTCTCTCTTTGATTGGGGTTTGTGCTGTATCTTCCATGTCAGGTAATTAAGCAAAGTACCTTCAAGAAGCAAATAACCAATCAAAGATTGCAAGAGAAGGTGCAGAAATTGCTATTTATCTAAGCGCAGACACTGCTATGGTCGTTGTGTTAATGTGCTTTAACCCTATGTAAACAAGCGTACGTTTCTTTTTCATATTCCAGATCCAGGGTGAGAAGAGTTGCCTCTCCTTTGTAATTAACTTCAACATTGGTAGCTGAAATCAGGTGGGTTTGTGAAGCAATGAACTCACTTATTTTGGATGGCCCTGAACTGCGTAAGATTTGTTTACTTTGCCTCAAGTGATTCGTAAGTGATTTTCTTTCGTTCAAAATTTACTTTTATCTGACGTTTTATATTTATTTTTATAAATTTATTTCTCAGACTTATTCTTTAACAATTCATTTCTAATCAAGTAAACACGTCTTGAAGCAAAAACTAAAATTTTGCGTTCACTATACACGCTGCAATTGTACCGAGAAAACATTCACCATCATGAAGCGTCGAAGGGGAACACTCTACACTTGGGAAAGCGAAAGGGATTCATCTTCCAAGAAGAGCTCGTCAACGCAACAACCTACAGGCTCCAAATGTCAACACTACTACGTAAGAATATGCAAATTGCTTTGATGCATTCAACCCCTTACAAAATCCCAACAAGCCTGAAACAGGAGAATAAACTTTATGCTCAGGGCTCTTCTCAAAGATGTAAAGAAGCGTCCCTAAGTCCTGACGTAATCCCAGGACATGATTTTAACTATAGTAATATACGCTTCGAATCTGTATTGATTCAAAGCATATCTCAACGAAAGCTAGACATATTGAATCAAGCATATCTCAACTAAAGCTAGACATGCACCACAATCACCTTTAGTCGAGCAACTCAACTTCACCGCCTTCTTTATCTATGGGTGGTAGATCAGAGTTCTGCTGACTTTGAATCATAGAAAGATGAGATGCCCAGAAGATACATAGTAGGCAACAAACTAAATGATACACACATCTGAAATCAGTTTTTTTTTTAAAGCAAACACCATAAAAGTCGGGAATGAATTACATAGCAATATATTGTAAAAACAACCACATACATACGAGGACCCTTTTGAGACATTCTCCTTTCCTGTTAAAAAGGCAGCACAACTACTTAATCAGCTGTCCAGCTTTGTTCCACAATGTCACGAACCCGACGATTGTATTCCCGTTTGTTCTCACTGAACATGCGAGCAGCCTCTGAATTTGCTGGAGAGTTTGGGTTTGGATCACAAAGCAATGACTGGACAAAAAACAGGAAAAAAGAAAACACAAAACAACTGTTAGCAATTATAGACCTCTCATTAAGAAACACAGAAAACAGAAAGTTATAAACTCGTCTTCAAAAGAAGCGCGAACACCACTCTCCTTTTCATCATGCAATACACTGAATGGTATACTGCAGAGCCATTGGAAGTACAGCTTCCATATATCAGGTCACTGAGAGTTTCTTTACTAACATTAAACTAGGTCAGACAAGGAAGTCAGTTGTGCTACATTGCTTGCAGATATGATTAATCATTCTCGACCTAGCAATAGCCTTTGATTCTTTTTTCAATCTAAGATCATCAACTACTACTGCTGCAGGCCCACTTTTTAAGGTATCTACTAATATTACATTTACTTTTCAACATACAAAACATAAGACAATTAACTAGGGTCATAATCCTACTCTATGGAGCTCTAAGATGGCAAGAGTTAATGGAAGATTAAATGGAACTGTAAGCACAAGATTTAACCAAGATATTGTACTGAGCATACCTGGATTGATGTCAATATTGCAGCAACATCATATATCGGACTCCACTGATTTTGCAATATATCTAAGCAGATACTTCCATCAGCATATACTGCAGAAACAACATATCCAAATTAGGGTATAAACAGGTTATGGTTTTAACATGCACAACTTACAAATGAAAGAGGAAAGAAGTTAAAAAACATAACGATCTTATTCAGGAGATGGGCCTGAGAATATGGAGCAAATTAATCGGTCTTATGATCTAAAAAGCTCTAGATTAAAGAAAATAACAACTATACACAAGCCTAGTCTGAAGATTTGACTTACTATTTGGATGAAACATTCGAGATACAAATCTAACAGTCGGTGGCTTATTTGGATAATCTTCAGTAAACTGTAGTGTCAGTTTAAACGTCCCTACAAGAAGAAATGAGAAGTCAGCAACAAACACCTAAATTTGAAAAGTAGGAAGTTTGGTAAAGCTAAGTTTTGGACTCTGATGGAAATCAAACAGGATGAAAATTTGAAAGCAAAATATCCTAGCAATCACTAATGTATGGCAAATTTAAGGTATTGAGTAGATAGAGCAACTTCAATCTCTATTGCAACTTGATGGTGTTTGCGTGACAATATGTGCATAACTACTCAACGCAGTAAAGGTTTAGGCCAATATTACAAAATCTGCTATAAAAAGAACAATAAACGTGTTTCTAAAAAGCAAAGGCGAATCTATGCCTACTCAGACTATACTGACCTTGCACTTACAAAATACAGGGCAAATTTCATCTTGGTTTTTATAACTAACAAATGAGGGAAAACACAGAGAAGTACCGCTCTATTGTTTCCATGAAGCATAATAATGTCAGGTCAATATTCTACCACTGTAGTGCAGTGAATTGCGAGTAAGTAAATATGCAACAATAGGTGCAGAAGCTGTGGAACACTTGGAATATCTTCACTTGTATACTCACACTTGACTTTCATGATGCTAAGAAAATTAACTTCAAACATCTCAAGCATCAGCCAGAAGACATATACAACAACAGCGACAACCAAATCTTATCCCACTAAGTAGAGTGTCTGCTAATTGAAAGACAAATGCCAAGACTGCAGTAATTGGCAAATGTATAAGTTAATTACCACGCTCGTTTTATATCAAAAACATCACCGCCAGATGATGAAAATTGGGCATAAGTCTAACCCGTGAGAATTCTTTCAACAAGAACATGCATACAACACTTACTCAAAAGCTAGAAAGCTATATTCCAATGTTTAAGCATATCGAGCCAAACCTTCTGTTGACCTTAAGCAGATTAAAGCTAAAGCCTTCTCTTTAATCCAGTTTTTAAGCAAATCAGCTCAGCCTTTAGTATGCCTCAAGAAAAATCAAGATAAAAACCTTCTAATTCATCGATCATAGTACAAGTACACATTTCTCAGGAATAATCTGAAAAGATTACGGCCTTCCACCTTTATCCAAAACATTCCACCAAATGTCAACGAATCAACACAATATTATCTTAATCAAATAAAAATTCGATAGATTAACAATCAGAAAAGGTTCGAACTAGTTCCGGAAATCAGAGACCCACCTCCATCCCAAGGAGTATCATCAGGTCTGCGGTCAAAACCAACCAAACAATATCAACACATCAAATTCCAGAAATACAACCTTTTAAACAAATAAGGAAAACCATTTTCTTGTAAAAAAAATTACCCGAATATAACAGCGTTCCAGAGCATGATGTTGTTATCATGCGGAGCGCCGCTGATACCCGCCGGCGGGTCTTGCTGCAGTCTTTTGAAGTCTCTCATCAACCTCTTCCTCGCCGGCGTCGACATCTCTGATCTCTCTTTGTTTCTCTCGAACTCTCTCTACAGAGAGAGAAACAAGAGAGACGGAGATGAAGAAGAGAAGTTTTGGTATGGTGTTGTTCGAGAATGTCCTGCCACCGAAAGCGAAAGAAAAAGCAATAATAATAAAAGAGAGCGAATAATTAATTAAATTTATCATTTCAATCAATCAGAGACGGCTGAATGATCTAATATCACTTTCTCACTTCTTAGTGGGCTTTTACTAAAGCCCAATACAATTACTTGCGCTAGTAGTCCAAGTTTATATAAAATAAAGAAGTTTGCAATTTCAGTACTTCATTTCTACAATTAGCAAACAATTTTCTCTAAGAAATTTCTGGTTTTCCGCATGCAGAACTTTTTGTACAGCACAATGGACAAGAAAGATAATAAAAGAAAGAATTAAAGTTGGGTGGGTGCACAAAGTTACACTCTCTGCATGACAACAACTTGACTTCCCACACCTACACTGAAGCACAAATCTTGTGCCATAACTCAACAACCACACCTTTCATTTTCTATATAACCTTCCAAGAAACGCAGCAAAATTCCACGAGCACCACGCAGTTTTTCACTCCATTCATTGTATTGCTGCATTGCATGGATTCCAAGGTCAGGCCTTCGTCTGACAAACCGGCAGCGGTAGCCAAACGCTCGGCTGGAACTAGTTCTGCAGTTGCTGCTAATGCACCGCCTTGCGGAGCGTGCAAGTTCCTGCGGCGTAAGTGTGTACAGGGTTGTGTTTTCGCTCCTTACTTTGGTACAGAGCAAGGGACGGCGAGGTTTGCAGCTGTGCATAAGGTTTTTGGAGCAAGTAACGTCTCGAAACTGCTGGCACTTGTGCCTGTCTCACAAAGGCATGATGCAGTGGTAACCGTGTGCTATGAGGCACAGGCAAGGTTGTCGGATCCCGTCTACGGTTGTGTTGCCAACATATTCGCCTTGCAGCAGCAGGTAATTTAGTAGTACAGCTGCCTTTTCTTCATTCTTGCAAGTTAACAAGCTACAATTAACAGGCCTAACTCTTAGTTGCTTTTATCTCATTCTAAGGTGTCAATGCTGCAAGAAGAAATCTCGCTAGTACAATCACAGCTGATAAATAGCAGATTGTCAACCGCAACCATTCTGCAGAATTCTCAGCAGCAGCAACAACTACAACACATTGCATCAATCGAGGCAACCTACTCAAACAATTCATCAATCTCGACTAACATGCTTAATATGAGCAACTTCCAACCGTCGGTACTATTGGACGTTTCGGATGCTGCAAGGTTGGCAGCACCAGGCCGTGAGGCCTTGCAGCTCTTGAAATCATCACACAACGACAAAGACGAAGGTGCTGAAAACAGCCCTGATCCAGTTGTTTTATCAAGTTCTGATATCTAACACCGACTTATTGCAATTCTTACGAGTGCTTATGCAACTCAAAGTCGCCTTTCCTAATAATGTTTTTCACGAACTTTAAATTTTATTTATGACGATTGAATTTGAAAATCTAAGGTTAAGGAAAAATGGAAATCATATGTTACTTTTTTCTCTTTTGTTCAGTTAATTGAATTATTAGTGATATCTGCACTTTGGGAGAGTTGGGTTTCTCTGTTTGCGTGATTCCATTATATTTTTGGGATTTCCTGAACATTACAAAAGGAATTCCTTATTTGCCGTTTCCATCTACGCATTGCTAGCGCATATACATAAACTCATCTATCGCTGAGATATTCTTCATCACACAAGAATGCTTCATTCACTGGCCAATAAGGCCTTCGCTAATCGCTATATATCCCTTCTCTTGATTGTAGATTCATTTCATGGGTTCATGAATTCACAAGTTCGCAAACCAATTCTCATTATGGCATCTCCACAGAAACAAAAAGTAAAAGAAAAAGTCATTATGGTTTATCATTTAATAAGACGGGATGAGATTACATATTCTCTGTATCATCCTTTGGCATGGGGAGTCAATATGTGTGTTGGCCTCCACAGATGTCTTGAACTGGTCTTTCATCTTTCATCATTGAGAATAGCACATCCAAGGATAGCAACCACACTTAGCTCCGAAGTGTAAAATCTAAAGCTTAGGGAGAGCCATCAGGTTTCTTCTGAAGGAAGGGTTCCAGAACAAACAGCTTTTCCACAGTAACAAGGTTGGCCATTTGTCCTAATACATGACTCTCCATAGCTAAAAGTTAGTTCTTCACCCTTAGTTATATCCTCCGCGGCAAAGAAGCAAAGGCGTGGAAGCAATGACCCTGAGTTTCGCACAAGGATGGCCAACAAATTTCCACCACCACACGAGTGATTGATGAAGCGAGCCACATTGCCAACTTTTGTAGCATCAATATTTACCCTCAAGCAAGCTTTCCCAGATGGAAGGTGTTCTCTCACAACCAGAAGAGCTGGTGAAAGCCTCCCATTGCATGCAAGATCATCGTAGATCCTTTGCCGCTTTCTGGCTTCCTCTGTTGTAAGGAATTCACCTGTGACTAGGCATCTCTAATAAATAAGGATCCAAGTTGTTACAGGTATTCTAATATATAAATGATTATAAAATAATAGGTGATACGTGAACATAGAAAGAAAAAAATATGTTCATGAACCTCACTTCTCACTTGACAGCTACCCCTCACCTCTCCAGTCTCTAAAGAGAAGCATCTCACTAGAATCACAACTTCTACAGGAATTCCTCTAACCAACAATTTCATGGCATGGCAACTAAAAGAACGATGCTGAGAGTGAGACAATGGAAGAGTTCAGCAAGCAGGGGAACGATGAAGGTATGCAAAGGCCAGAAACTTAGCATGCCTCTAAAGATATTTTTACTGCTTTTTTATATGAAATAAGCTGCTCTATTCAAGCATATTCTAAAAGTCTTCTGAAGAATTAGTACCACAGTATCCAATAGTGATTTTCAGAGGTATCCTGTATTTATATCCAATGATTTAGTTACTGTTAAGATGCTACTTCAGAGGCAACATTTACTAACACCCTTCGTTATGCAAATTCAATTTCCTTCCAACAGGTTTCTAATCCAAGAACTCTAGTGAAGTGCCCAAGAAACCTTGTCGCAAAAGATATATCCATCAAGTTAAACTGCAGACTGATATATCTCGAGCTCAAGGAAATTTTCTATCGAGACTATTCACTTGACTTACTCCTTGCTCTCGAGAACCACTAATATTATATACATCCTGGAGACTGCATTCCACACCCTTTTAACTAGTAATAATATTTCCACTACAAGCTGCTACACTTGATCTGACAAAAATAAAACATTTACGAAATAAAACCAGCATACCCAAACACAAAAGATAATAATCTTGTACAAATAACAAGATCAGGATATCCAAATCATAAAAAACAAAACTTTTTCGAGCTAATCAAACCTGCATACTCACAAACAAACTCTCCTTTCTTAACAAACTGATCAGCATGCAATCCCCAACCTTTCTTCGGATGCTTAATAACCCGCAACCTCATTTCAATCCCTTTCTGGGTAACCCGATTCCGGCAATCCAACCGGCAGCCGCAACCCGCTCCACACTCCATCACCATCTCCATCTCCGCCTTAACAACATTCGCTCTCCTGCACGGACACTCATCTTCACTACATTCCGCACACTCGCACCCGTACCCAATAACAGGAGAAATGAAGTCCGTTAGCGAAGAAGAAAAATCAGCTGCGGAAGTTGAACTTGAACGACCCCATGGCTGTGCGGCAGGTGATGAAGAAGACGAAGAAAGGCAAACGAGCGGGAAACGGGAGTAGGTGAAGTAAGAGTATGGCTGGGAATCAACGGAGTTAGAGAAAGGGATTGGGTGGCGCTCGAGGCCACGAGCGGCGTCGGAGATCCGGCGAGCGGTGATTGCGGCTGCGAGGCGGCGGAGGAATCGACATGTGGCAGCGACGGCGGCGATATCGCGCGGTGGGATCCACAAGAGGATTTGTTCCCACGCGCAATGGTTTAGATCCGTCCGATCCCGCTTCATCGGTTTGGTCCGTCTCCGAAATGCGAAAGCTGGAAAATTTTTACTGTAAGTCTGTAAATTGTGCTTTATAGGCCGGCCCATTTAATTTGCTGACCATTGACTTTACAAATGAAAAACCCAAGCAAAATATGACACGTTGCAAATAAAGGTCCAGTTGGATTGGAATCGAGGCCCGAAGCCTGAGAAAAAGAGATTCCCATCTCCACGCTTCTTCTTTTATCTTTGTGATTCGTCCACGCTTCTCCATCTTCGGTTTTCTTTCTTCAACTTCAGAAGCTTCTCTCGTTCCATATAAACTATTACCCGGCCTCTCTCTCTCTCTCTCTCTCTTCGGAATCTCGATATCAGTGTTCACCATTCTTCAAATGTTGGGCTTTTAATCTAATTTATACTTTCTATTGGTTTGATTTTAGTTTGATTTGTTTAAATTTGGTGGAGAAGAATTTGAGCTTGGGAATCGGGAGATATTGATTCGTATAGCAATGCCGCTATTGTTATCTTCGTCTAAAATTGTATCGAGATTATTAGCCCACCGTCGATATTGTTTATATTTTGGGAATGTTTTTGATTGGCCGATGAAAAATTCTGTTGATCACCGGGGACCGTTAGGGAGATTCGTGCAGTCTCGGTGTTCTTATGGCTTAGCTAGTTTTGCTAGTCAGAGTGTTGATAAGGTGAATGGTGTTAGTGGTAAGGGCATTGATTCGGCATCTGAGAGTTTGCATTATAAGAATCAGACTAGGCGGTTCCTGGGATGGGGCGACGGCGAAGAAGGCGATTCGCTTTCTAAGCAGCATGAAGAAAGGCGTGTGATAGGGTATGTGATTGAAACATTTTATCTTTTGATTAAAGTTTGTTCTACGGATTTTGTTTTCTGGTGCTTGAGGTTCCTTCTTATGGGATTTTGTTTACCTCCAAAAGAACTAGCTTGACCTTTTTATAAATGATATATTGGTGCTATTAGATTTCTGATATCCTTTTTGAGATTACTGTAAAGAACTATGATTGTCTACTCTGTATCAATCATAATTACTTAACATTATAGAAACAACAAGGCATTTCTTACAGCCAGCAGTTTTGTATTTATTCTGTGTTCAGCCACAAAGATGAAATCCCATATGCAGGAGGAGAATGGCTGTGTTAATTTTGTAAAAAGCATCTTCATATTGCAGTCACTGTTTACAAAGATAATTAAAGTCAGAAAAATAGGTGTTAATTTGGCACCTTGAGAAAGTCTATTATTTTGAAAGTTGAGGTAGTTGGCCATTTGTATTGCTATATTGATTTAGCTTTATAATGTCGTTACATGGTATCTCAGGTACTCCCCAGAACAGCTATTTGCAGTTGTTGCAGCAGTGGACTTGTATGAGGATTTTCTTCCATGGTGCCAAAGGTCTAGGGTTATCAGGAGAAATAGTGATGGATCATTTGACGCAGAGCTACAGATTGGATTCAAATTTTTTGTTGAGAGCTATGTGTCTCATGTGCAACTAAAGAAACCAAGATATATTAAGGTTAGAACTGCTGTTTTAACTGTATAATTTTCTTCACATTCAGTTCTTTTCTGGTCAGAGGACAATATTATAACTGTCATATACCCATGTCAGAAATGATTAAGTAATATTGGACAGGAAGTGAAAGAAACTAGTAGAAAAAAATAAGGATGATACATATGAAAGCTTTCTGACTTCTGAAGCCTGTTGCAGATCATTTACCTGTTGTTCCTTGCTTTTTTGCAGACATCTGTATCTGAGAGTGCTCTTTTTGACCACTTGATTAACATCTGGGAGTTCAATCCTGGTCCTGTTCCTGGAACCTGTGACCTTCATTTCTTTGTAGATTTTAAATTCCTGTCACCATTGTACGGTCAGGTATGTTAAGTCTGTTCTTTTTTCTATATTGGATTTTCTTAATTGCATTACCAAGTTTATTGTCTTGGTGCTTCTGTATAGTACTATATTTCGTAGTCTGAGTGCTAAGGCTGACATTTTAAGGGAAATAATATAAGATTAATGAAAAATGCGAGGGACTCTCATACAGTCATACCTCATATAAAATCTATAATGCCTTTCTTTGGCTTGGGAAGTTGAGGCAACAACTTTCATTATGTGGATATATGTTCTGTTTTCCATAACACTGCAGAAAATATCTTCCTATTTACTTTCTTTCCTTTTTTCTAGAAGGTTCCTTATTAGAATAAGTTAAGTCTCCAACCAACAAAAGTTTTCACATTGAGTCTTTGTCTTAAGTGCCCAATTAGTCTGCTGCGTGATAGAGATTTAAAATTTTCATAGCTTGTCACTTGTATTTGTGAAGGAACAAATAGTACTACGACAGTATGAGCTTGGACCTATTGGTCCTTACACATAATCAAAGTGCTATGTTATTTCATGTCTACATTAGCTCTCATGTTTGTGGAACTGGAGAAAATAAAAAGCAACCAGTCCCCGAGTATCTGGGTTGGAATTCATGGGTGGTACTACCATGAAATAGTATTGGAAGGAAGGGAGCAAGTTAACTCTCAATTATGATGACCATTGGGAACAAAAGCAACCTTTTGTTTTCCTTTCTCTGGCAGCCATTATCAGAAATTTATAGGCATAAGCTCAACCTGCTTGCTTAACTGTGTTACAAACAGTAGTAAATCAGAAAGTAATTGGGAGTTGGGATAATCCAGAAATTGCAGTCATCCATCTTTGATTAAGTACAGAGCCTGGTATAACTATCTTGCCAGTAGCTGTCGATATTGAGGCCGGTACATGCAACTTGGATGGATGTCGCAATTGCAGGATGGTTTGGGTTAGGAGATTGTAAACTTTGCATTTAGTATATTTTGTACACATGTGCATGTGAAGATATCATGAATCACATTCCATCATTCTGGATTATCTATGACTTCTCTGGTTTCAATATATTACCTTTTTAGCATGTATTATGTAGTAATTCTAGTCTGAGCCTAGGGAAAGAGATGTAGAGACATAGTGGCTGAAGAAAGGAAGTAGCTGAGAGGGCAAAAGCATTGGGCTTGACTAGTAAGTTAATTGACAGACAGTGTGGCATGTAGAGATTGAGCTAGAGTGCCCTATAATGAAGATTGATGTCATAGGGGACAGTAGAGAGGTGGATCGATGAGGTTGATAGTCGGAGTTTGAGGCTCATGATTGGGGCGTAAATGGGTGCCAGGAAACCCATTATCCATCCTGGCCCAGCATTTTGGCCTCATGTTAAGGTTTAATGAACAGGCCTTAGACCAGACAGGGCCAGGCCAGGCCAAGTGTAGCCCATTTACTAAGTTTGTTTTGTGCCCAGCCCTTGTGATGATCAATAGATAAAACAGATGTGGTTTAGTTATGAACTGCTACTCATTTGTTTAAAACCTGCTATATATTTCCTGGCCAGGCCTGCCTGGCCATAAAACAACTTAATTGGGCCAGGCTGGGGTGCGGGTTGAAAATTTTGAAAGCGGTGTTTCAGGCCATGCCGGTCTTAAAGTGAAATGGCTGCATGCTTGGCTGGTCGGGTCTGGAAAAAGCCCCAAGTTTGACCCATTTACACCTCTAGTTCATGGTGAGAGTAGATTAAGACACAATACACTGGTGATGGATTATTTGCAAAGTAGCGCAAGACATTCGTTTCTAGCAAGGTTCAATGCACTTTACTAAATGAGGTTGAGAGTCTTAGACCATAGATGAAAGGAACTATGCTAAGAGGTAATAAGAGTGTTCTGCCAAAGGACAAGGAAATATGGTTTGGGGAAAGAAAGTGAAAAGAGCAAGAAAATGGACCTTTGCTATGTGGCTTTGTATGAGTCTATGTTGCATCTAACTTTGTATTCAACTTTAACTCCCATTAAGTGCGCTTGAGAGAAGTTTGAAAGATGGATGCTTAAAGAGGGATTATTGCATTCTTGCCTTTCTATTATAATTCATGACTACACCTACTTGCAGATATTACTTTTATAATAGTGGTCGGGCAATCTATGGTCTGTTTTGATTATAATCAATTGTGTTGAATTTCTATTGCAGGTGGCGTCCATGTTTTTCACAGAGGTTGTTTCCAAATTGGTCAATTCCTTTAGTGACCGTTGCTGCAGGATCTATGGTCCTGGTGTTCAAGTTCTTGAGAGACCTTATGGACAAAATGCATAGCTTTAATCGACCTATCCTCCTGTTTAGCTGCTAGCTGGTGGATAGTTGATCAGAGTTTGTGGGTTGAATTCCATCTACGATGAAATAAATGGTAGACGGCTACCCATTTGGTGCTATAATTTCTAGCAGCTTGCAACATTCAAAAGTTGATTACGAGTGTATACAAGGTTTCCATCATTTGGACACTGAAGCACAACTTTTCTTTTTGTAATTTATCCAGCCTTTAGGCTGAGTTGAGCTGCTAATGCCCACTTTGCTTCGTGAAAACTTTGGCTACATGTCACTTATCTGCTTCTGCATACAAACAGCATATGAAGCCATAAGCTGTGAACTTTCTCTATGAATTTTATTTATGCAGACCGAAGAACTTATGCTCTTGTAAACAGTCATCTTTCTGTGAGAAGACATATGCATACTCACTGTTGTTTAATCGAAGTTTCTGTAAGGTTATGTTCAGTAGAATGAATTCTACTTGCTACTTCCCAACGTTCAGTTATATTTTGGTATCAATCAGGTGCTTTGTGCTTTCTCCTTTCCTTTCCAGCAAACATATCTTTTCTGAATAATAAATATCTCGTCTGGTAATATCTACTACGTCCAATGCTTTTACTCCGTGGCGCTAATCCAGGATCCAACGGCAAAAAAAGAATAGGAAAAATAAAGAAAAGAAAAGATGAATTGCTGCTGAAGTTTGTAGTTTGGGTAGATTATAGTTGACGATTAAGTTGGGTTTACTAAATTCGTGTGTTATTTTGGATTGAATGCTGTGTAATAAAGCGTGAATTTGTATTTAATGCTTCTCAATATTTTTGATTAAGTGGAGTGTATGTTTTAAAATTTGTATGCTTTTGGTTGAATGTGAGTCAGGAAGTGGACTCTATGAAATTTTGGTTGCCTTTAAACAAAATTGATATGTGTCACTCAGGAGCTCACTGATTATAAAGTGATCTTTTTATAATCAGAAGTTTGGAGCTTTGTATTTTGGCAGTTGTTAGCTTGGGCAATCCTACTTTAAATATTGTTCCATCAGCAGTTGGGCCTTAACGCAAGAGTGTACATGTTGCTGGGATATAAAGGCTTTATATTAAGAGCTATGCAAGCATGTTGCGTCTAACGGTCAATGCCTCACAGAGTTTGTTTAATAGGCTCCACTCAATAATCCAAGTGCTGTTTCACAGGTAAGCAATGCGTTTACTTCAGCTTTCAAATTTTCTTGACTCACTGGTCGCTGCTAATAAGGCCTTGTTTAACTTATCTGGTGAACTGATTACATAATACGTACACATTTGTATTCTTGTTTGAGACTTTTACAGGAGTGCCTCATCTGGGATGTGTCAATTTGAGAATGCTGCTGAATGGCGTAGTCCTCAAAATGGACAGTGGATTGTGTGGTATCATCATATGAGAACAGGATTTAGTGACATTAAATTCCGTGATGTGGTACATGGTTCTGTTGACATTACAGCTAAGGAAGGTACGAGCTGTTGCACCTAGTCTTTTCTTACAGAACATGTTACATGATATAAAAATGGTAGATACATGATACTAACCTCAAAAGATAATGAAAGCTGAATCTGGAATTTGTTTGTGCCTTATACCAGTTAACGTGGTTTTAATGATGCAGAATTCAAAAATGGCGCCTGTTTTTTCTTGGTTTTGGGTTTGCTTTGCTACTGTTGTCACCTATAGGTAGCAACTTGGTACCATTTTATTACAGCAGTTCTATGGCTCTAGGTTGATGCTGGTTCTCTTAATGACCTCGTTTCAGGTACCCTCTCCTGCTGTTTGACCTGAACCATACCAAGTGATTAATGAATGCCGATTTGTCTTGCATTTACTTAGATGCCATTTTAGGTTATTGGATGTCAAGTTTTTAAGGTACTAAGATCGAAATTTTGGAAAACTTTGCCATTGTCATCCTCAGTTTCAAAATGGATTCATCGAGGAGAGTAATTCCAGAAAATCATGGCCTTTTCTATTTTATATTTAGGCAATCTAGACAATACTCAAATTTGATTAATCTTAGTTAAATCTCTGATCTTTCAATTTTTCACTAATCTTAGTTAAGATTTATGTATTTCAATTTACAGCAAGGGCTAATGTGTCCCCTACCAAGAAAGTGTTACTGCAGCAAGACAACTACTCTTCCTTCCACAGTGTACCCTTAGAGAAGTTTTCGAAGAAAGAGTGGGAGGACTTCACACAAGACTGTACTAGGGAAATGCTTTTCTGAGTGGGTCTCAACTCCTGAGGTTGCAGAATGGCTTGCTGACAATGCTTACTGAATGCAGCTTCAACCTAATACCAGTTTTGATGAAAGCCTGGCGAGCTCCAAGGTCCTCCGAGGAAACTGCAGTAGACAATGGTAATGAGCGAAGCATGTTAAAGCGGTATTAAACTGACCTGTTAAGTCTATTTAGCTTATGGTAGACAAGAATTGACTAGTGGTTAGGATATGTAGCTGCTTTGCTAAATATACTGCCTTTATCTGTTGGTGACTGGCTGTTGGCAGATGTACTTGTATAGGTAGTTAGATACTATATTGCATAACTTGATTGTTAGTAGGTTAGTGAAAGAGGGTTTGAGATTATGTTGATTAACATGTTTTATGTGTTTGGTGTAAGACTGATGCAAATTGTTTTGGCTCAGGGATGTGCAGTTATTTTCAGGGTTTATGCAAATTGTTTTCAAATGCTTTTTTCTTTTAATTTCATTCAATGACTATTACTTAAAGTTTGAATTCCATGAGTATGTATCGTCTCTGAAGGATGGATCTATAAGACTTGTACCAGTCTGTTGGTGTTCAAGAGCAGGTGACTTGTTTATTCTGTGTTTCTGCTCCCAGCAGAGAGAAAGTGACATTTCTGTTCAAGATATGAAGGACAAGGGTGGCATATACTATGCTTCGTCGAATTACTAGCCATGCAGTTACTATTTTCTATCACCTCATGTGGGGAAGTGCTCGTTGTACAGCTCGAAATGTATTCCATTTCATTTCATTATGCTGTCATCAGTACCGCTACTGAACTGGTAAGCGGTTGATATAATTTTTTGTTAAGTTGATTGGTTTGTATTTGACATGGCATGCAATTACATGAAGAAAATCATCATACTGATACCTGTACAAGTTGGTATCAGTTTTTAGTATTGTGATATTATTCATATTCGGTAAGCGCAGGCCTGATGCTTTGTTTTTTCCGAGTTATTGTAGCCCATAAACAACGTGTTCCAGACTGGCAGAAGTAAGCAAAAATGGAACTTCTGTAGCGGCTTCAGAGTTACTTTACCGTGTGCATGTAAAATAGAACACACTCCTCGGAGCTCCAGCCATGTCAATTTGTGGAAAGACGTGTAAACAGTGGTTGGTCGAACCAGTTGCAATTTCGTAAGGTATTAGAGAATGTTTAAGAGTGCTTAAAATTTATAAAAAAATTTAAAAAAAGTTATTTTAAAATTTTTCAAGAAACAAATTTAATATTTTTATTTCAAAAGAATAATAAAAATTACCCAGAGCTTAGCATATAATTTTTCCATATTTAAACAAATATTTAAAAAAAAAATTTAAACTGTAAAATGTTTATCGAGAAGTTAAATTAAAATTTGATAAGTAGTAATAAGCACTAACAAATAATAATTTAAAGCTATTATATGGGAGCATTTGGTTAAACTTTTGCAAAAAAATAATTTCTCATATTTTTAATATATTTTTTATAAATATTTAAATAATTGATTAAAATTTAGAAAATATAAAAGATTTTATATAGTAAACTTTTAACGCTCAGTTTTTTAAAAAAATAAAAATATTTTGTTTTAGAAAAAATTCTATTCTCTAAAAAAGTAAAAATTCTTTGGACCCGTTTGTCAGTGCTTATCCCTAATTATTTAAAATTTTTTCTAACATATTCTTTAAGTATAATATATATATATTAAATAAAAAATAAATTAATCTTTTGAAAATTTTTGAATAAACTTTTTTTATTTTTTTTAAAAAGTACTATAAATATCCCTTTAGGTGTCTCTCAAATTGAAGAAGTAAGAACTGATTTTATTTTTTCTTGTCTTTTTGGTTTTTGACGTTCGGAAGTCTTATAGAAAGAGAATTTTTTTTAAATAAAAATTATTTGTAGAATTTTTAAAAAATAATAATATTAATTAATAATAAATTCAAATTGTAGAACTTTATATTTTCTAAAATTATAAATATTTCTGTAAAATATTCTGAAAATTTTATTAAAAATATTTAAAAAGAAGAAAAATGAGGGGATAAACAATGCCAAAACTTCCCCAAATCATCCTATTAAAATAATTGATCATGAGTAGCTGTGTGTAGATGGCCCATTGAACTTACTGGGCCCATTTAATTTTTAATTACCTTGTTACAAATTCCATTATTTTAAAACTCCATGATTAATTACCGACGCCATGTTCCCCTCTAATCCAAAGCCAAACCAGTGAAAAGATTCATTCCGCCAAATCTCCAAGTTCGATCGCTATATTCAACTTGATTTGAGGAAAATATAGTTTCGTCTCTGTACACCTTTTACTGATTTCGAATTCGATAAACAACTCATAGACCGGAATCCATGGTGGATACGGCGCCGGTAGTAGGGGAAGCGGCAGCAGTAGGGGGAGCGGCGGCAACGAGTTCGCGTTCGGTGACGGGGACGGTTAATGGGTCTCACAAGTTCGTAATTCAGGGTTATTCGTTAGCTAAGGGAATGGGGGTTGGCAAGCACATTGCTAGCGATACGTTCAACGTTGGTGGTTATCAGTGGGCGGTTTATTTCTATCCTGACGGCAAGAATCCTGAAGATAATTCGGCTTATGTTTCAGTATTCATCGCGTTGGCTTCTGAGGGCACCGATGTACGGGCATTGTTTGAGCTCACGCTGATTGATCAGAGTGGAAAGGGCAAGGACAAGGTTCATTCGCATTTTGATAGGTCGCTTGAAAGCGGGCCGTATACACTCAAGTACCGTGGCAGCATGTGGTAATCGTTTGCTTTTTTTTCTCCCTGAATGTATTTTCTCCAATTTTTGGTCTGAGCATATAAAAAATGTGAGATTTTTGTGAATATTCTTTTGCAAGGAGTAACAGTCACAATAACTAAAGGATTTTAACCTAGAACTCCTAAAGTTCATGAATTGTTAATGTTTTGAGAATTATTTATTATCTGTGTTTAAGGGAAAGACTTTTAAAGATTATAGGTCCAAGACGTGTGTTAAGAAAGATATAGCTGACCTTATGCTTGTATTTTTCAATTGCAGCTAAGCTACATTTTACCTTCTTTTCGTTCTAGCATGTTCATGTTTGAGGCTTTTTGTTCATATCTTGTATATGATGTCTATATTTCTTGATTTCTGCTCATTACTCTACAGGACGCATTTCCTTACCAAGTTGCTACCACCAAAACCAGAAAATTTACAAATGAAATAGTCTAGTGTCTATTTGTGATATCATGGCTATATTATGTAGGATTAAGATTGTCTGACCAGAATCAGCATAATATCTGGTAATATCGTTGTATAGCTGAATATGTTGTTGCCCACTAGGGCTGTTAGTGAAGGTATTCAAGCATATTTTACTCTTTCTCCCACTCGCTAATGTCTTGACAGGCAGGAATCTCATGTATATGGATTGCAACTCTATTCTTCCCTTCTCGTAAAGCTAATTCAAATTATTTTGTTTTTACATTTTTTAAATAAAGGAACATTAGTCTTATGTCTGTGTTTTTTTTCTTCACAAATATGATTTTACAATCTTGTATACAAACCTAGATGGTATATGTTTGCATACGTGCGAGTCTTAGAAGATGCATGTGAGAATGTTTGTTTGATCAACTTCATCTAAGTGCATCTCTGCTAGAAAATGCACACTTCAATATTATGCAGATTGAAAGAGAATAAGTTTTCTTCTGATATTTCAATAGAAGTTCATTTTTTTCTCAGGGGCTATAAGCGCTTCTTTAGGCGTGCTGCACTTGAAACATCAGATTTTCTGAATGATGATTGCTTGAAAATAAAGTGCACTGTTGGTGTTGTGGTATCTGGCATGGATTATTCTAGACCACACACTATACATGTCCCTGATTCTGATATGGGGTTACACTTTGGTGCTCTTTTAGAAAATCAAGAAGGGGCAGATGTTGTCTTTGACGTGGCTGGCACAAAATTTAGTGCTCATAAGTTTGTGTTAGCGGCACGATCCCCTCTCCTTAAAACTGAACTTTTTGAAGGACTTGAAGGTGAAAAAAGTGAGATTACAATATTGGATATGGAGCCTCAAGTTTTTAAGGTTAGTACTAATATATTCCCTTCGTTTGGCCTTGTGTCACTTGTAGCAGGACAACTGGTAAAGTGTGCTTCTTTTTTTTTATAAATTTGCTAGGCCATACTGCAGTTCATATACACAGACACACTTGTTGAAGATGAAGTCTTAGCTACTTCAGGTTGTCCTATTTCTTCAGTTTCAGATACATTAGCTGCACGGATACTAGCTGCATCTGATAAATATGGATTGGAAAGGTTGCGCCTGATGTGTGAAGCTTACCTTTGCAAGGATATCTCTGTAAACTCTGTTGCTGGCATCCTTGGGTTGGCTGATCTTTATCATGCAACGAACCTTAAATCTGTTTGTCTAAAATTTTCTGCTGAAAACCTTGCAGGTGAGTTGTTATGTACGTAACCATACTTTTTTTCCTTGAAGTTTGTGGAATATGCTGTTTTATGGATGCATGACAGATTTTCGCTGTAACATTTTTAGCATGTGATCGTAGCTTTCACCATCTAGGTGAATGTCTATGGATTTACATTCTGCAATAGTGGCATACCCCAAATCTATTTCCAGTATATGTAGCTGTGGCTTCTTATCCAATAAGAAATTTGCCCTGTTATGCGGAAACTTTTTATTAATGAGGTATTACTTCATTTTCCAGATACAATGAGCTCTATAAATGTGAGATCTTGTTGAAGAACATCAAAACCAGTTAACTGCTAATTCCTTGTTCCTGCAAAGTTGTATAAATGGTTTTGAAATGAAGTTAACTGGTTAAGTGTGGACTACCCAAAGATGTTTATAATGGCAGCATGCACTTTGATTTTTTCCCCTTAAGATCTGTAACATCCTTGAAAATATATCTATTTGAATTTTTGTCCATGCTTGTTGGTTGAAAGTGTGGTGGGATATGGAGATTCAAAGCTTGTATTTCAATACATAAGGCTAAGTTTTAATTCGTGTTAGACATCTGTGTTGCAAAAGTGTTCCAACAACACTATTTGAAGAATGCTGCTCTCATCAACTTTCCTCTTGGTTAAGTTACCATTTTGATGTTATTTCTCACGATTGCAACATAAAATAATGCATTGATGATGTTGTTCATGCTTGCCCAGCTGTTATGCGGTCAAGTGGATTTGAGTGCCTCAGCCCACCACTACAGTCTGAGATTTTGAAGTCGGTTGCTGGTTGCGACGAAGAATGCAGCAGTGTCGGAAAGAGCAGAAGTGTGTGGGCCCAGCTTTCTGATAGTGGTGATTCTAGTGGTCGTAGAGTAAGGGCACGGAGTTGATATCTCTTGGTGCTTCTTGTACATTGTAAAGGATGGAAGTTGTAGAGGATAGCTGCATCCTCCTGTAACTGAATGTGTGTTTTTGTTATGGTTTCCTTGTTTAGGGTAATGATTTGTAGATTGTTGCTAGCCATTGACTTTCTAAAAGTATGATAGATGTTGGACAAGCTAGTATAGCAGCATCTGCCTCAAGGCCAAGTTAGGAGACATACTGACAACAAGGCTACAATGGGGTTAAGGTCAAGTTTGGAGACTCTGTTCAAGGGTACATTGTCACACTGGTGGGGATTAACTTATGTCTTAATTTTTTGTATTAAAATATGTTGTGCATTGGGCATTAGCAAGCATATTCTTCTTTATCTATTTTCTCTGTTGTTCAGGTTTTGTTACCTCAGAGTCTCCTGACAGAATCTGTTTGGTTTCATGACATGCCAAGTTCAGTATTTGGCTAAGCAAATATGACTGAACTGATGCTAGTAATCTAGTAGTTGTAGCATTTCTTGAATGTTTTATCAACTTTTTTCTATTGGACTGCATGGAAACATATCTATGTGTTTTGGAGATGCTTTTATTTTACCCAACGCTATGGTTTACTAACTGATGCTACTATATCCTATTCTGGATTTATATTCTCCTTTATTCCTTTCGGGTAAATCTGTATCATCCTCGTCATACGCACTTGCTTATAAATCTTGGGTGAGTGAGAAATCCAATTACATTTGTGTTTACTTCTTGTAAGAGTTTTAGTTGGCTTTCCCAACTTTCCTGAATATTTTCAAAACCAACCTAGGCATCTAGAATCAGGTTATTGGAGAAGTTTATGTAGTTACAACAAAGGTACCATGTCCCTTCTTCTATTATATTTGATTCATGATGAAGTCTAGATGGTTGCCTCCCTAACAGAATATGTCGATTATCCTAACAAAGGTAAGCAGATTGTCCCATCAAAGGCCACATTTTGGATGTTGGGAATATTAGTAAGACATATAATGCGCATATAGTTGCTCCCTAACAATTTTTTACTAACAAAATGTTCTCAATCCCAGTGCTAGTAAGTGGATCCGGGTTTGTGTGGCTGATTATAGGGGTTTTTGTATGTCTGTTCTACGGTGGGACTCACAGCACACTCACGGATGTTAAAATCTTTGTACCTCACAGCACATGCAGATGGGATATACAGAGCTTCTTTATCTGCCCATATTGCGTAGATTTGCCTGAATATTATCCCGATGTGTCAATCGTGTCTCAGTTGAGCATGCTCGCTGGCAGTTGTAAAGGAAGATCCTGCAAATGGCATATCTCGTACAGTGATGTATATAGCTAGTTAAATCAGCACATATTCCAGCTACTGGACTGTGCAGCAGAAGATAGCACCATGTCTAGATCAGCCTATATGGAAAAAGGAACTCTTCAAGAAACATCCTCTGCTGAAAGGAACTTTAAAGGTTCAGAAGAACGTGCAGAATATCTGGTATTGGAAATCTGAAGAGAATGTGGCAAAGATGCATAACAAGATGCATATATCAGCATAGCATCTCCTTGACGCTTAGATTCATAGATTACCTGCTTTTGGAATTGCATACTCAACTGCTGCCTTGTACTATTGTCTTTGTCCCTATAAAATTTGGCCAGACCTGCAGCTCTGGTGTATCTATTGTAATTCAAAATTATTATAATAATAGAAGTGGTTTGTGTTACATGTACAAGTCAGTGGAAGCTAAAAGCATGGATAACGATAAAAAGCATTCTCAATTGCTTCTCAGTTTGGTTTAAACAATGTTGGCACAAATTATTGATATCTTTATATTCATTGGGAAAACATCTTACATTGTGCTTAAATACTCGGTAAGCCACAATTTTTAGTAAAGCATTAAAGAATTTGGCCTGAACACGAATAAAGCATTCTGAGCGCATAGCCTTACTGCCTTACAAAACAAATGCAGATTTTGCGAATAATTTTCATAGGCATGTTAATGCTACATTTAGTAACAGTTTGTATTCATCATTCTGCTTGGATCCTTAGAGTAACATGATTATGTAAAAACATAGCCCCTCACAACCCCAAGGTCACAATCACACCCTGATACAAAAATGATGTAGTGCAGGTCAAATACCTTGGTCTAAGCAACAAATAATTATAATGCAGTACACAGTCGAGAGTTTTTTATCAGCTATTCATTAAATCGTTACTTTCATTACGAAGATAGACCAAACAATACATATTTTCTAGTAATTGCTACACCAAACACCACAAATGAAAACTTGGTCAGATTGGCATTCTATGAGTTGAACTAGGTTCCAGTGCATGCCAAAATGTCAAACAAACAATCACATTCTGAGTTATTAACTCTGTTAGAACAGCATGAGTTATGCTGAAATAAATCACTTCCAATCCTAAATAACACAGAAAACAGCAATTGCATTTCAGGTTATAGGATCACGACCACAGAGATAGTGACAATGTTCTGTCAGAAATAGCATAGAAGGCAAAGGACCCTACTAACTTCAAGGAAAAGCATATCAATAAAAAGGAAATTCTTCTTGAAAAGGCTGCCATAGAGATGATAATGAACTGTGTTTTCAAAATTTATAGTACAAAGGCAACTTGTAGAGTTATAAGAGGCATAATGTGACACTGAAACACTTCATATCACTTTGATATGCAATGTATTAGAACATTCTTGTCATAAATCCAGAAGGTTTTCCAAATTTCTGACAATACACAGCAGATATTGCAGATATATGATGGCTCACCATGAGGCAGGGATGTGGAACCTTACCTAGAAGTTTCCCAATCCTTCAACTTTTTGCTTCCTTTAGGTTTGGCAATTGGTGCATTCTTTCCAGCCAGTTTAGCGTCGTACTTTGCGCGAAGTGGACCATTACTGCTCCATCTGTGATAGCAAAAACGAAGGTGATAAAGAAGATCAGGTGACATCAACAACAAAGAAAACAGGATTATCCTACTCATGATCAAAGTAAAAGCGATATTCCCAAAAATCAAAAATACTGTAGGCAGCATTCAAAACTATGCATGAAGAATTAAAAATGTTCAGTACTTCTCTTCAAAACTTATAAAGAGACAGCAGCTAGAATTGATGCAGAATTTAAAGTAAGTCAAGACACTAACGGGCTGTTCCAGTCGGTTGTATCCTCGCCGACCAGATGCGTCCATTTGGTCCTCCCACTGCGGCCAAAGTGTTTGACTTGCATAACCTTAGGCAATATCGTCTTGTCCATCTTATCCTCTCCGGTAGGCGCAGAGAAATCACGCCTATAAATATCATCTGCACCAGCTGTACCTGCACGATCATCAGCATCCGTCTGAAAGAACGCACCCTTATGGAAGTATTTCTGCATGAATCTCCATTTCTGCTTCCTTGCTCCCTCTAGCTTGGGATTCTTAAGCAGCCATTCCTGCCTTTCCTTCTCTGTCATGTTCCTAACCCTCTCAATCTCCTCCTTCTCCTTCAACCTGGCCTCCCTATCCTCTCTATCCCTCTTAATCCTTGCAATTTCCCTTGCCTTCCATGCTTCATACTCTTCAGCCTCGTTCAACTCATCATCAGTATCAACATCTGCAATATTAGCCTCCATCTCCTCCAAATTCTTCTGTATCTGCTCCTCCTTCCTAATCTCCTCCACAACAATCTGCTTTGTTTCGACCTTCCTCTCTTCAAGTCTCCGCTTCGCCATCTCCTCCAACCTTCTCTCCTCCTCCTCTAACCGTTCCCGCTCCGCAATCGTATCCCTCTGTGACTTCGGTATGAAAACCGGCTTCACTATAGCGATCCCCATCTGCTCTTCTTCCGAATCTGTCTCATACTCGGACTCCTCTTCTTCCTCCTCCTCCTCAGCAGCTTCTTCTTCCTCTTCAGGAAGCAAAGCTTCTTCCTGTTGCCGCTGAAGAAGCTTCTCGCGAATTCTACGCCTTCGTTCTTCCAACGCCTCTTCGTCTTCTTCTTCTAAATCCAGTCCCTGGAGCTTATTCTGATCTTCTTCTTCAGCAGAGATAATCTCAGCCTGCCGAATCCGTCTGTGAGCTTCACGCACCTCAGCTTTATCCTCACCTCGAAGTTCAGCGAGACGGCGAAGCCTGCGATCGTCTCTACGAGCAAGGTTGCTGCTATCATTATTATCTTCCCGAGAAGGAAACACACGCTCGAGGGCAGCAGAGCGAGTAGAAACAATTGGCTCAGAATCTTCGATCCGGTCGTCGTCAGCCCATTCGGGGGCTTTGCCGGGCCAATAACGCTTTACTTTGGTCTGACCGATCTTGCCACGAAGCTTCTCACGAACAGCAATCGCCGCATCGCTAACTCCGGCGGAGACAGACATCTCCGGTGAACGGAAATTGAATTCACCGGAACCCTAATCAGTGATTGATTGTCGGCAGATGAGAGAGCGAGCGGAGGCGGTAAGGCTTGTTACGGAAATGGGATTTGCTTGGCCTTTTTAACGATGCGTTTCGCATTGCTTTTCAAAAATTTTTCAACTTTATATTTTAAAATAAATTTTTATATATTTTTTATAATTTATTAAAAATTAAAAAAATATTTAAAACATTTATATTATAATATTTATTATTATTTATTTTATTATTTTTTAATAATAAAATAAAGTTTATTTTTTAAATAAGTTAAATATATTTTTTATTTTAAAATGTTTTTTACATAAGTACTTACGAATACTTCTATAAAAATACTTTCTACTTTCTAGGATGACTTAGAAATTATATGGGTGTATATTCTTTTCAAAAATTTATAAAAGAACTTTGAAAGGTTTAATTTTCTTATTATTATTTTTTCAGCTATTTCCGGCTTTTGGAGAATGTTTATGAAAAGTGTTTTTTTTTTAATAGAAGATATTTTTATTCTATTTTAAAAAATTATATTTTTTATCTAAAAAATATAATTTTATAACGTAAAATTTTTATTTTTTTAAATTTTAATAAATTCTTTAAAAATTATAAAAGATTTAATAAAAGATATAAAGTTGAAAAGTTAGAAATTGATTTTCTGAAAAATAATGCCAAACGCACTCGGACAAATTTTCACTTTAATTAAAACATCACTTAAAATAGAGCTCAGATATTCAACCAATGTATATGGTTTACGCCCATTTTAGATGAAAACTAAGTTTCGCTAAAATAAAATTTATGAAAGTAGAGATCGATAGAAATAAAATTCAAAATAATAATTAAAATATATAGAATAAAATTTGGAGTTAAATTTTGATAGAAGTAAAATATAAAAAAATAAGATGTGAATATAGTAATGAAGTCGGAGTGATAATTAAAAATATAAAGTAACAAAATTCAAAATATAGAGAAAGAAAGTAAATTTTTTGCAATTAAAACATGTCCCTACACAAACTATGATATATATATATATATATATATAGTCAAGAACAACTTCTGGATAAGGGATAAACTCACAGCCATGAAAATAAACAAATTGAGAAAATAAGGTTTCTATTTCATTAACAAAAATGGTAGCAATGTAAACAAATAGCTTATAGAAGCCAATAGCTTACATACTTTTAACAAGATGCACAGGAAAATGCTTTGGTCAATGTCTAAGCAGTAAAGCTGACAATAATTTCATTTCAAGGGCATCACCATTTCCCTCTAAGCTCTTCTCCTTGTTGAATTTGCATTTATTTATTCTCACATTGCCAAGTTGTTGTCTTGGATCTTTTTTTATGTCGAATAAGGTTCCCTCCTTTAATTGGACTAGTTTTTTGAGTGAATTCTACACGGACCAATTAACATGGTATCAGAATTTGCCAGAACATGCCTGCACGTATGCAATGCGTGAAGAGTTGTCGATATAGTTGTAAAATTCGGATAGGCCCGCGCGAATCGATCCGAAAATCGTCGATCCGGAGCATAAATCGGTTTGAATTTATAATAAAACCGTTTATGCAATCGATTCGTTCCGACCCGCTCGTCCGAGTCAAATCGGATTAAATTAAATTTAAAAATTTTAAATTTATAATATTGATGCAAAATTAATTATTAGTAGCATTATATTGAAATATAATATGTAATTTAGATTTTATATTTGGATGTGATAATGTAAAAAAATAAGTTTGTTATATTTTATTTGTAAATATTTATTATTAGTGATTTTTAAGTTTTTATATTACTAATTCTATTAAATTATAAGAAAAATAATAAAATTATTTTAAAACAAAGATTCTTTTGAAATTTATTATTTAAAATATTTTTTTATTTTTCTATATATTTTTTGTTAGTTTATTTTTCTTTTATGCTTTCTAACAAAAAAAAAATAATAAGCGTTCGTGCTACCGTTAATATTTTAATATTTTTAACATAACGATTTAACCCGTTGATCCGACGGATCAATCCGTGATCCGTTGATCCGGATAGTTTTTCGGTTCAATGTTCGGTCCGATTTTTATAATTATGGTTGTTGAAGTTGTATTTAGTATCACATCATTAGGTTGTTTGGCTTGGCTTGAGACCTGGTCATAGTTGGAATGGGCTCCCATCGTCTCACAAGAAATAAAATTCCACTTCAGACGGTGCACCTAGTACAGAGTTATTTTGCAACATTATCATACTCCTTCAACTACCACGACTTAAATGCACTCCACATCTGTCAACTTAAATGGAATAAACCAAAGAGACCCTTCTTTCTCCATAAGGCTCGAGCAAAATCCATAATCCGCCATAGATGCAGGAAGTGGAAGCTGTGTATTCATTAATTGTTTACATCCAAGGATAACATTATGAATAAACAGACCGACAAGAGAGAATGTTCTTTCCTTATAAGCCCGAACAAGTCCAAAATAACTATCAATGTAAACTATTCTAACACTCATCTTAATGCATAGGTTGGACTGTACGTCCTTAGCCAGGGCTATGATCTATCTGCCTCACTTCATTCTCCTTGTACAGACAGATAAATGGTATGGTAGTATTGGGCTTAACATGCATAGAATCGCCCATTCCTTATAAAAACGAATGTTGAAGAGAGATGCTCGTTCCTTATAAACTCCCACAAGTTCCGAGCAATTACCAATATGAAACTATTCTCATATAGTATGCAGTCCAATACAAATTTCATGCTTCAGTTTAGAATCCAACTTACACGCGTTTTTGTGTTTTGTTTTTCCCTAGCAAGCTTTTTCTCTTGTTATAGTTGTCTAGTGCTGCTGTTGAGAGCGAGGAAGGGCCGAGGGCCACGCGCATTACTTATCTGAATGGAGATGCAGATAGGCAACGATAAAGTTATATAGGTTCATTTGGCAAACTTTTCATTTTTACTTCACCATTTAATTCAACTTCTCGATTTTTAATAAACTATACAATATTCTAAAAGCTCTTTTTAAAAATTTTAAAAATACAAAATAAATTATACATTATAAAAAAATAAATACATATATATAATATACACGTACATTTATTTTCTTTAAATAGAAAAATTAAATTTGTTTAAAAAAAATTTAATAATATTTTTTTTAAAAAAAGTTATTTAAAAAGTTATTTTAAACACTCAACTCGTAGAGTCTAATCAGGAAGCTGTCGCTTATTTTCTTTTACAATTATCTTGGGCTCTAAAGCCCAACTACTTCCCAAATAGGCCCATCACATCTCTCGGTACTTGAGTTACTACTATATGGCAGTTCAATCACATCACCTCGGTTGCATGAAAAGAGCTAATTCTAAGATGGAAAAGAATCATCGGGCCAATTAGACAGTGTGAAGCACGAAAGCATGTACCGTGTGAAACCAGATCCTCCGAAGAAGGGTACTGAAGGATTAACTTGATTTAGTTGGACTAATGCAACGCAAACTGTGCGCATACATTGCATTTACAACTTATCCAGCAGAGAAGATAATAAAGGAGAGAGGAAAGTAAAGGCGTGAGACCGTGGCTTTATCATCAAGGGTCATTTCACTATATTAAAAATGATACAAGGACTACTTGAGAATGACCCAATCAATGGTTCTTTTTACCCGCTAACGTAAACGTTGAACAAGCTAGTTGAGGGTTTCTCATTGCATTAATGACTTAGCTGAAAACGTATCAACTACAGCTAGTTCTTGGCAAAGTTTCCTACTACGGCCAATGCAATCTACATTCTGGCGCTTCTGTGCATTTGCCTGCAACATGGAAACCAATTCCCCGGTAAAATCAGAAACACTATAAAATTGCAGAAATAAAAAAGGATGTGAACAGAATAATAGATGCTTTAAAATGGTTACAACAAGAATGATCTTGCCCATAGTGGTTAGAACTATAGTTGGTAGGGCAGTTTAAGGTTCAGGTCTTTCAAATAGCAAATACATTATTATTATTATTATTATTATTATTATTATTTAAAGTGAAGAAAGATGCTGAACCAGCCGATTCTAGGTCAGTGTTGGGTGACCAGCTAGAGTAAAAACCGGCAGGCTCAGCCACTTTTACCCTGGTCCTATGCAGATTCAATCCTTTCAGAGGGTTGGCCAACCACGCATACAAGTGGTTGGGCTACCGGTTCACCTGTCTGGTCCGGTTTTGATAACTATGGTACCAATAAGTGACATGCAAAATATATTGATAGAACCATTAGTCAAGAAATTGTGTTGTCTTCTAATTTCTAGTTACAAAAGTAAAAGACAGGAGCACCAACTAAAAACAAAAGAGAATTGAGACATTGTGTATGTACCAGGGATTTTGCTGTTGTTTGATTGATCTTCTGTACATATGGGTGCCTAAACCCCAAGCTCGTCCTCAAGATGGACGTATTCGAATGTGAAGTCAGTCTTTATTCTTTGGCACCTGCACACAAGAGTTAGGTTTCAGCATTTCTCAACAAAAAATGAACCAAAAAGATAAAAGAACAACATCTCATTTCTAGATTATTATTTATCTCATCATCAAAGCCACACCATCCGAGGACTACCGACCAAGTCTCTCACTTAAGCAATAAGGAGACAACTGGAACCAGAGAAGCAAAGCAATGCAAGCACATACTCTGTGATCTATCTCAACATTATCTTTATGATCACTGTTTACCAAGTGACTGAAAATTGCACAACACTTAAACCACCTACACCCCAACTCAAGCTATCAGGTGGAATGACGTATTACCATTTTTATTCCTGCTGCATCCAACATTGTCTTGTTCATTACCCAACACTCCATGCCCCAAAACATACTATTTCTTGCCATAGTCCTACTTAAAGTTTCCTTGTCCCACCCACACATTTCAATCACAAAAGACCTTTTCAAAACCTCTTTACTTAAACATTCAACCCCAAACCATCAGTGATGCACCCTTCCATGTTTTCACTTTACATACAAGCAAGACATAGATTAAAAAACCAATGATCACAAATAAAAGAAAAAGGAAGCTGACAACAGTATAAAGATATGTGTATGGCCAGTTAGTTAGGTAGACCAAACTAATGGGGAAGCAAATGCCATGTTTCATTCATTTGCTAAGCTTTCTATACACTATGCTTAAATTAGTTCACATTTTTTAAATACTATTTTTGCATGCATTCATTTTCATAAAACATCAAGCAATCATAATGCTGAGTGTGAATACACTCAAGGAAAACCATATGCAAAATAAGGAAATACCACAGAGAGACATGTACCAGCCATGTTGTGAATTATCATCAGCAATATGGAAATCAAAATACACATAGGTCCCTTTCTCAAATTCATCAGTTGTAACTTTCGGCTCTTCATGCCTTTGAAACCAAGTATTGTATCTCTTGTGGTATCTCCATGCCCACCTTTTCAACTCTTTTGCAGCTAAATACTGCTGATACGTGTTCTGCATAATATTTGAACTTTTAATTATGCTAAAAACAGGTTTTGCAGCAATCAAGAGTGAATAAATCAAAAGGTACATCTTGGGAGAAACCTGTTGGTAGTAAAATGCAAAAAATAATGTATCTGGTCCATTTTGATCCATGGCCAGTCTCTCCCAAAACGCAGGGTTGTTGATAATTGGAGCCTGGTGTTGCGGATAGCTAGCAGGAGTTACTGCTGGATGCCTCTGAAATAATGACCACAAACGTTTCTGAGATACACAATTGTAAAATGTAGACACATTAATCTTGGAGTGTCACAGAAGGAGAATGCCTTACAGGAACATAGCTTTTAGTTCGTTCAGAATCTGAAGGTTGGGGTAGTCTATGTAGTGCAGCATCAAGCATCTGTTTGTTGTATGCATCATCATGCACTCCTCCAGAACTCCCACTCGATGCACTAATGCTATCACCAATTGTACCAAGATCTGGAATACTTCTTCGACCAATAAAACCTAGGCCAGCTGACTGCTGGCTTGGTTGCAAGAGCTGTCCCAGGGAAGGATCAGTATCTCTAGATAATTGGATGCCTTCAGACAATGATGCAGAACCAGCACCCTGAAAAAAGCAAAGAATCTTCACATTTCAAGAAGAGAGAAATAACAAGAACAGCAGCAGAAACAAAAAAGTACAGCAATTTCTTTTTAAATGAATGTAGGACATAATTAAATAGAACAGGTTAATACTCTAAACACCAGAACTCCTAGTTCCGTATCTCATGTGATCCAGTTTCCACAATAACATGTAGGTATCTATTCATAATATCATTTCCAACAATATGAAAAAAGAAACTCACGAAAATTAAGTTAACATTCTACCCTTAACTATTAAGTACGTCAAGAATCAGTAGAAGGAGTGCCAGGAACTGATTATGTATAACAATTTGGCGTAACCAAAAAACCACAACGATCATAGGCCTTTTCAAAGCATAGGAAATTTCTAGTTTGTTATCAGCAACTCTCCTGTGAGCTCTAGATTGCTAAGTGAAGCAAAATTCTTCCAACCCGTGCTCCTACTCACATTTATCTCATGTTTCCTCATATGTATAGATCTTGTTACTTCAGTGCTTCTGCTAACTTTATCCTCACATCTCTATGATATTGCTACTTCACACATCAATCATGTTAAAACAAGTGAGTGAAATTCTTTGTTCACTTGTTCAGTAATCAAAGGTCCTCCAGTGAAGTATCCTTATATGTTTCGCTATACAAGAGAACAAACATGTTAGAGCATCTTTTCTAATTCCTGCATATTTCAACCAATTATATAAGTTTCAATATAGTATATAGCATAGTAATACTACAGATTCTCTTACCCAGAACTCAATGCGGAGTTTAAATAATCTCAAAATTGAGGATATTTTAAATGCCTAAATAAAACAAATGAAAGATATGAAGGAGAGGCAATCAAATTGTTCCAACGACAAAAAAGAATCTACACAATAAGTAAACAGGATGAATCAAGTTCTACAGCAAATAAACAAATAAAACGGATTACTTCATGAAAGGTTGACACTCACATACGTACTTTTTAAAGGATACTTTATTAAGAGGAAAATAATGGAGAAACTTAACTATTTCAACAAGCAATCTGCAAAAACAAATTGAAAGAGAAATCTAGACTTGAACAAGTGTAACTTTAATATTACCGCATATGATAACTTTAAATCGTCATCATTTACTGTTTTGTTGAATCCAGAACCAATGGCAGCCTCAACATTGGAGTCATCAGGCAAACTCTGCAGGTGGACCTGCTGTTGCTCTTCAACTTTAGGATGTCCAGGATCTGTAAATTAACTATTAGACATGTAGGAAAAATGGAGGTTCCAGTTCGGTTAGGTTTACATGCACACTGTGTTTGTGGACTTTCAAAACCCACCATCCTTTGACCCACTCTGAATTAAAGAATGCTGAGAAGGCTGCTGGTGTATTGATATTGACTGTTGTTGAGCTGATGTAACAGAAGTTAGATTAGGTGTCTGAACTCCAACTCCCAGTCCAACTTGAGACGCCAGAGATGAGCTCTGTGAATTGAACTAAAAAATCAAAATATCAGATACGAACCACAAAATCAGAATTATTTGTACATGGTATACATATAAATACATTTTAAGCCTAGATCATACACATATGTTTTACTTAGGTGAGGACAAAGTATTGATGACCATTCTGTTAAACGATTATGCCCAAAAGGCAATCTACAATTACCTCATCAACAGATATTCTCTCATTAACTTGTAAACTTAAACTACCGTTTCCTTAGTTATCCAGAACTACAGCTAACTGGAAAGCGGGAAAACCTGCTGTAAGAATGAATTTTGTTGTTGAGAAGGGAACTGCTTAGGACTTGCCCCAGAAAGTAGTGGTGCACCCAGGAGGTTCCCAGGGCCCTGCTGTTGAACTTGTTGAAGTCGTTGAAGAAATTTCTCCCTCTGGTCGGGTGCAATTTCAGGGCGTCCACGAACTTGACCCTGAGACACGGTTGCAGAAGGTGTAAGTTAACTTCTTAATAAGATGCAGAAAAAGAACAAGCATATAATTCCAAGTTCCTATCCTGACTAAAAGCTGTGCCAACTTTTAAGGTAGAAATAGATTTATGATGACAGCAACAAAAAAATTTTCAATACAGAAACAGGTCAAATAGCAACAGAGAATCTTTACATGATATTTTCATATATGATATTTTCGAAATCTCTATATGATATTTTCAAGCTTAAGAGGTACTTCAAGATATACTCAATTCAGTGAAATCAACATAAAAAAAAAAATAATCAAATCAAATCAAATAAAATAAAATAAAATAAAATAAAATAAAAATCTTAGAAACAACATCATATGAAGGTATCTGGATAAATAAAATAAAGCAGCCTACTGTAAGCAGTGAGCAACACAACTCACTGTTTCATGTTGAGTCTGGAACGAAGTTGCAGTTTGAGGCCTCCACTGGACACCAGTGACAGGTGAAGGCAAGAAAGCACGTCCACCAACAGCCGGACCCTCGGCAACATTATTGGAATCTGCTGTCCCATCATTAACTTTTGAAACTTGCTGCAGCATCATCCTATTACTTAAAGGCGAAACTAATGGTTGAGAAATTCCTCCGCCTGCAACCCTCTCATCAACAGTCAGAACATTTCTCTTAGCAACATCAGCAACTGCTGGAACTGATCCAATACCTGGAGGACCAGAAATCCCACTGACTGAACCTAGACTCACAGGAGCACTCAGAGATGACTGGTTGGACAGTCCCCTGCTTATACTTCTACCTAGGCCAATTTCTGGGATGGCTGGAGATGATCTGCGGCCAGGGACGATGGCCATATCATCCTCCTTCACTGAAACAGAAGGGTTTATAAGTGACAAAGAAACAGCAGCAACTGCAGTTTCTGATACGCTTCGTTCATTAGCTGGACCAGAAATAAGTGATGGAACTGATAGCCCACCAACTAATGGACGACTGGAGATGGCCGCAGTAGTAGTAGAAGAAGATGAACAGTTAGATATTATCTGGCTAACAGATGTCACACTAGGGGAAGCAGCAGGAGCCAAAGATTGCAACAGTGAACTTTTGGAAGGTGGGGTCTTTGGAACGCTATCTGCATTGCTGTCCTGAGAATTTGCCTCCTCACAATCCTGTGAAGAGTCCTTCAGCTGAACAGATGAAAGATGCAATCTGCTTAATAAAGTACAAAAATTGATATATAAAGAAAGTACAAAGAACTTATATGTTAATCACATATTAATCCAACAGCAAAGTAAGGTATTTCTGCAGTGCATCCTTACACCACACTCCAGCCCTCTAACATAAAGAACGAGGAGCGAAAAGAATGAACAAGCTAGTTGGACGTTGTGGAGGAATAAAAGAGAGAGAAAATCAATAGTCCTAAGGCAAGACTACTTACTATAGCAATATCACATGACTAGTAAGGTTCTCAAAAAGATCAAATCCTAAGCAACCATAATGAAGCATAATGGATCTCAAAAAGGTAAAAACCAACCTGAGATTCTAGCTACAACAACAATCTCACATCAAAAGCATTAGAAATACTATGCTTACAGTTACAATGACTGCCAAAAGTTAGTGTTAGAAAGAACAAACAATCACATGAACCGGCTCAAAAGTACCACAATGATTCAGGGTTCATGCTTCTTTTGTGGCAACATTGACAAACTACCCCTCAAAGAGACTCACCGACAAATGGGATGATGAATTTGTCAGGGAGTTCTTCACACCTAACACAGAACTTGCAGCAGAAACAGAAGATACAGCCTGTCAACATAGACAACATGAAAAAGAAATATAGACCTAGTAAAAGGAAAAATATAAAAGAATAGCAAACACCCTAACATGATAGCATACACATGATAAATGCATACTTATAAAGGAAAATATTCGAAAGAATTATATCACTATAAATGTATAATATTGTGCAATTTACCTTTGGCTTTAGGAAAAGTAAGAAAGATGCACTGCACAGGTATATTCCAAGCTCAAACAAAATGACGCGAATAACAAACGATCCACATCCAACATTCACAAAAAGAAAGAATTTAACTAGGTGCAAGAAAATACCGAGCTGCAAAGAGAAGAAGTGCATTATCTATACAGTTTAAAGATATGAAGCAGCTGCCATTTCACCAACAACAGCAGCACTGTGTAAGTTGTTGGTTTTTTTCTTTCTAAATCTCCAAACAAAAATTGACTTCGCTTGTAATTAGTAGGAGTAAAATCTACTCCTGAACTATCAATTTGACGAAATCTTCTGTAGATGAAAAACAGACGTGAAAAGAACATCTCCTGCTGAACTTACAGAAAAAAATTGACAATGAAAAGCTAAGGAAGTTTTGTCATACAATGAAAAAGCTTGAACCATTTGAGACCTTCTTCTTTGGATGAAATCTACCAGCATATCTACTATCTTACTCCGTTAACACACATAAGTAGAACATAGAAAACGATAACAATGTGCGCAATGCAACAACATAATCAATACACATGAACGAACAGCATAATCAAATACATGAAGGGTTACCTTCCTAATTATACTATACACTCCGCTTTGATGAAACTTGAACTAATATGAACTCCAACACGATTCAAGCAAAATGAAAATTGCATATTCACCATGCTGTCTGATGGTTTTACCTGCTGAGGATCATGTTATGCAACTTCGCCGCATCCAGCCAGCATACATTGTCTTGGTTATTCTAATGAAGAATCCTAAATTTCTTGGGAACAAATTATAACCTCTTAAAAGCACTAAGTAAAATTTTAAACATAACCAAAGGTATTACAACTTCTTCAAGCACAACAGCTTAGTCAATGAAAACAAACATATGCAAATGCTTCCATAGCCATTTTCATTTAAAATCCCAGCAAGCAACCAATCCTGCAACCAGGTACTTCCTGGTTTACATCGGAAAACAAGGAGAAGCAGATTTTCAACCCACAAGAAACAGCATCAAACATTAGGCACTCAGATGAGAAGAACAAATGACATCTAGTCTTTATCATTTGAAATTTAATTGTTTTACCCCTAATTCAACATTATTTAATTTCTCAGGTCCAATATCATGAAAGTACAAGTAGCTGTAACCAACATATTGCACATGCAACCGTGCAACAACAAGAGACTAAGAATTTGAAGATCATAAGCATTCTATTACACAGCAACCACTCAATTTCTATGAAAAATGCACAAACGGAAAAGAGCAAATGAGGTACAGCTTTCTCAAAATAGCAAATACACCCTTGACTGTTGCATCTCAACTTCTATCAGTGACAAACATAGAACATGCATGATCATATTAACCATGTTTTGCTAATAAATAGAAAATCTATGAAAGATAAGACAATGGATGCAAATACTGAGAAAAGAAATCAAATAACAAAGCATACACTACCTTAACAAGACCTGATGATCCAACAAGATCCTCAAGAGCTTCGACCTTGTCTAATGGTAATGAGCTATAAAGATCATCCACATCACTAAATTCATCAAAGTCATCCTACACACAACAAAATGACAAATTTGACTAGTAAGCCCCTAAGCAGCAAGCATCAGTTATATGATGTTCAACGACTCATACCTGATTGCGCTCGACATAATCTTCAAGAAAGTCTTTAACGTCATTAACCTGTTCAGGACTCAATTCATCATTATCCAATAATCTCAAGATCAACTCCAGCTTCAATATATGAGCTTTATGCCTAGCAATAGATGATTCCAAGTGGACCTGCAAGGAGCATCTCCAACAAATCAATGATCGCGGTTATCATGACGTTATAGTCCTATATGAACATATAGCCATCTAAACAAGCTTACCAGTCGAGGAGGCCTTGTCTTTCCTTTCTTAACTGAAAGACCCTCAACCTCCGCTTCGAAGTTATCTATCTGACTTTCCAGATCACCTACCTAAAACCCATGTCATATTAAAAATATTTCACAAATATAACACCATTATTTAAGTCAATAAAAATCGTGTCTATAGTATCTAAGAATTTAATCAAGGAGCTCAAAAGGAAAAACCAATGTGAAAATCCACTCTTTGGTCCTACACAATAATTTAGCAGGACATAATCACAGTTCGATGTCAATTCTAAGATATGAACAAGCGATCCGCACATCATCTCGATTTGGACAAGAAAAAGGATAACATATTGAGAAGAAAAGGGAGACGCACATTGCAACAGCAGGCTAATATAACATAAAGCTCTATAAACATTTAACTAGCTATTAAAATACAGACATAACAAGAGTGCAAGACAGTTGTAAGAACAAAAATAGGATAGAATTAAACATTATTGGAAAATGTCACCTTAGGCTGCATATTAAGCTTAAACAAGGAAGAAAAGCCCGAAATTCATTTATTTGCCGTACAATGTAACTAGAATAATAACAAAAAACTCTTAGTGGTAATTGGGATCTCATACTTGAAATAGATGTTGATCTATGATTAACCAGAAGGTTAAACAGATGCAACGCTTACCACATTATTCAGCCAATCTCTTGTTTCTGACTTGGCCTTTTCTTTTGGATCCTATTCCACCAAAAAAACAGCAATAACAAGTAATATATACTATTAGTAGAACAGAAAAAAACATAATACTAAATATTCATACTTTACTTCACACAACTTTCCTACCAGCTACAAAGATGAGAGCTTGAAAGGATCTATCATCTATACAGAATTATGAAAGAGTAGACTGAGATCAAGGATATTAACTACATTGGTGAGAAAACTAATTTTTGCCTAAAATATGTTACATACTGAAAAAGTGGAGAGTAAAAGCTGAATGAACTAGTTGGTCTTGGACACTGCAGGTCAACGGCAATTCAGCCTGCAGGAGTTTAATTGAGAATAAACTTACAGGAATGGGTTATTATTATTTGAGTACGAGCACAATTTAGGAAAGGCAAGGTAAGTGCTAGAAATGAAGGGCTTTCTTTAAGATAGTTATTGTACTTCATATTGATTAAATAAGCAGTGAGAATTAGGTACTTCCAAGAGAACAATATTTACAAACTAATTCAATAGGAAGTGGCAGTTGGATAGAATCATCTCCGCCAAATACAATAATAAAAACAAAGAGAACAAGTCCTGGAGTAACTAATATATTAGCCCCCTAAAAAAGTGCAAACAAATTTGCACTTAGAGCGACAATAAAAATATGGCCAATTTGTTCTATGTTTCGAATGAAGATAACCTCACAGTCTACGGTTGATTTATATCTATCTATGTTGTGGGTGGTCCACCAAATCTACCACTTCTCAACTTCCTGAAAACCATATGCCCACTCACAATTTCAAAGAACAAGCCAGCTTCCAAACAAGCATTTCTCACACTAAGTCTCGGAATCCCATTGAATGAATTAATACAAAACAATATTCAGATAAGAGTTGAGATAAAACGAGCAACAAGAAACAAAGAAATTCAGCAAGTTTGTCCTTACAGTTTTAGGTTGTTGGCCTAAACCCTCTTTGGAAAAAGCTTTTGTTTTGGTCTCTTTTTCACAAATTTTGAACCGTTCCATCTTGTTCTCAATCTGCTTTCGTGCATCCATAAGAGGCTGCTCATAAAAAAAGATTATCTATGTCAATATCCCTAGAATGTGGCATTTCAATATCAAAATATCTGCAGCAGGAATGAGGATAATTACAAAAACTGAAGAAGTCTGAAAAGAAGTCCAGAAAGAATCTCGACTGCCGAGAAACATGATAAAAGAGGATCAAATTCCAGAAACAGGTATTGCAAATGCAGGTATCTGAAGGAAAAAGCAGAATTGATATTACATGCAGCTTTTGATATCCTAACAAGCTAACTCACATAGAGTACTACACTGACTCTAGCAGCTGTCCTTTATAGAATACAAACACTGGAATTTGTCGACTCTGTTAAAGCACATGAATTGCACTCAAAAAATGACAATGCAGCCAGGAGTTCAAATTCTCAAATGAAGCTTGTCCAATTCCAACCCTTTGTTTCTGTAATGAGACAGACATGAAAGATCTGATGTACATTTTACCATAATAATCCGTAACTTTAAAAAAGAAAGTAAGCATTTATACTAAAATGAACGCAAATAAGTAGTATTCCAAAATTGTTGTTTGTGCCAGTTTAAATAGTAGCATCTAAGTATCAGAGTCCAAGTGGAAGCTGAACGCATCTCTATATTCAGCCAAACAACATTTTTTGAATACTTTCGGATAAAATACTAAAATAAGCTCCACGTTTTCAGGAAGCAGAGAGAAAAAATCGACTCCATACATTTCTATTTACTATATCAAACTTAATTAGACAGATTTATTTCAGCTATCAAATAAAATTCAAAGTAAACCTTCTTATCCTTGACATCACTTGATTGCTGCCAGGTCTTAATCTGGTCGCGGTACCGCTGAAGCTTTTTAATCTCCTTCTTCAGGTCAGCTTCATACTTCTCCTTTTGGTTCGCATTCTCCGTATCATAAACCTGCACCAGAAACACAACCTAATCAACCGAAAAACAAAATAAATTGACAAAATTAAACGAAAATTTCGTGAGAAAGACGATATAAACTGGTCATCTAGCAATACCTTGTTCCAGATGCTATCGAAGAGCTCAACACCCTCCTGGACCTTTTTGAGAACCCGATCAATCTCTCCCTGCAACTTCCTGCTTGCGCCCATTGCGATTGAGCATTCAACTCAAACAAAATAAAGATTTAGAGAATTTTAGAAAGATTGGAGTTATTGGATTGAGCGGAGTTTTTAAGTACTCTTGAAGAGTAACAAGAGCACCAGTTTGATTGATGGCGAAGACGAACTGGAGAAGATGGAGGAGTCGATCGATAAATGGTGGGGATAATTAACTAATTAGTGAGATATTTGCACTTTCGAACCATTAATTTACATTTCAACAAACGTAGTCCTTAAACGAAAGAAGGCCAGTCATAAAAAAAATTGCCCAAGAAATCTCAGCCTAAAGGACTAATAAGCTTCCTGCCCGTTTATCAACCCAACCTTTTGGAGCTCACAAGCATGTTGGTCTTCCTGAAGATATCCACACAGGAATCCTAAGAAGAAACAAAGAATCCAATAATACTGTCAGAATAGAAAATGGATCATAAACGAACAGGTTATAAGAGAACAAAACACATGTTAATCCACATCATGATCACCTACCAAAAAGAAACCTTGATCTAACTCTCCAGAAATTTACCAGAAACTACAGGACATTGATATATATACCTAAACCCACCGAAGCACATGAGACCTCTGTCCCTGTTGCCGGATTTCAGTTCATTTCGTTTTTTCTTATAGTGGAATCTCACGTGGATCTCTGCAAACTTTCTGATCTGGTTTACTCTTTTGTTTGCCAATGGCAGTCTGTATGAAGGGAGCACACAGCAACAAACCCAACGTTCATTTCTGCATAGTAACACATCAACAACTCTGATTCTTCCATATTATATATTTAACAAAACATGATCACCTTTCCTTCTGTGTGTATCTCAGCAACGAACGTGTGAGGAATCAAACAACAACAATCACACAATAATTAAATTTTCTACAAACATTAATTACCATCTTACCCTTACTTGCCGACGCCGGTGGCGGACGTGTGCACTCAGCGTTCATGCGTCCGCCGTGATTCAACGGCTATACTCTACAACTACGAAGAGCGTGTCCACTGTCCACTGAACCCAATACCGTAAATATATACATGAAAGAGTTCATGTTTACTGATTGGCGGCGGAATGAATGTATAGCTGTTCTGCCAGCTCACCAATTCGAATCACGAAAAATAAAGCGGACCGTGCTCGTTCTACGTGTACTCAGTGACGAGGCGGGTCCCATTCTTTTATTTAAGACTTCAAGTCCGCAACTCTCAAACTTACCCCACCACTGTAACGGTAGCACAATCTTCCCCATCACCACCGCTGCTATTGAAAACCAAAACCTTCAACGGTCTACTCCACATTTACTTTCTCTATCAAATCACTATATTTTTCCAACTATTTCTTTTCCTTCTTCAAGAAAATTGAAGCAAAAACTACTGAAAGAAAACTTTGGTGATATATTCTGTTAATGGCGGAGAGTGGAGGGAAGAAGCTGGTAGTGGAAGTTTGTAGTGCGAGGAATTTGATGCCGAAAGATGGGCAAGGAACGGCGAGCGCTTACGCGATCGTCGACTACGATGGACAGCGGAGAAGAACGAAGACGATACAACGAGATCTTAATCCTCAGTGGGATGAAAGGCTTGAGTTCAGTGTACATGATCCGGAGACCACGGTCTATGACACGCTTGAAGTTAATATCTACAACGATAAGAAGACGGTGAAGAGGAGCACGTTTTTGGGGAAGGTGAAGATCTCTGGATCGAGCTTCGCGAAGTCTGCATCGGAGAGTTTGGTGTACTACCCGCTTGAGAAAAGAAGCGTTTTTTCTCAGGTGAAGGGAGAGATCGGTTTGAAAGTTTACTATGTCGATGAAGCTTCATCGAAGACGGCTAAAGTTGTTGAAGCAACGGAGACGAAGGTAGAGAAAATGACGGCGAAGGAAAAGAAGAAAGGTGAAGAGAATGAGAAATCAAAGGATGGTGAAGAGAAGAAAGTAAAAGAAGAGATTAAGAAAACAGAGCAGAAAACACCAGAGAAGAAACAGAGCAACAAAGCAGAAAAGGAAAAGAAATCAGAGGAGAAATCCAAAGGAGAAGCAACGCCAGCTTCCGGCGGAGGTAAGAACAAAGAAGAGAAGAAACAGAAGCCCTCTCCGCCACCTACGGTGGTGACGACTCCGGTGAAGGGAACCCAGCACTCTGGTTTCAGTGATCTCGAAGTCCGACCGGTGACAATCGAGCGCGCCGCAAGCAGTTCCTACGATCTCGTCAATCGTGTTTCTTATCTGTTTGTTCGCGTTCTGCGGGCAAAGCATTCTGGCGCCAATGCTGGTGATTGTTTACTGTATGCGAAGTTGGTTATCGGAAGCCACGACGTGAGGACAAAGACCATGCAGGCGAACGCCGACTGGGATCAGGTATTCGCCTTCCACAAAGAAAGCCTGAGCTCCGCCGCACTTGAAGTTTCAGTATGGGAAGAGAAGAAGGAAGGAGATAAGCCAGCGATTGAGACAAGCCTTGGGATGGTGACCTTTGAATTTCAAGAAATCCCAAAGCGGACTTCTCAGGATAGCCCCCTCGCTCCGCAGTGGTACACACTAGAAAGCTCTTCGCCAGAAACTTCATCGGCGAATGACGTCATGCTTGCTGTCTGGGTTGGTACTCAAGCAGATGAGGCGTTCCAAGAAGCTTGGCAATCTGATTCCGGCGGGCTCATCGTTCACACTCGTTCCAAAGCTTATCTTTCACCAAAGCTTTGGTATCTCCGGTTAACGGTAATCCAGACCCAAGATCTCCGCCTGCCGCTGGTTTCTACTCCAGATTCAAAATCGAAGACGGCACCAGTGGCTTCGATCGGAGCGGAGCTGTTCGTGAAGGCTCAGCTTGGAGCACAAGTGTTCAAGACATCTAGAGTGCCGCTTCCTTCTTCTTCAAGCTCTGCTAATCCAAGTTGGAACGAAGACCTTGTGTTCGTTGCAGCAGAGCCATTTGATCCATTCCTCACGATCATTTTAGAAGACGCGACAGCGTGCAAGCCTGTAGGCGAAACAAAGGTTCCGCTATCAAGCATTCACCGGAGGGTTGACGACCGAGCTGAGCCGCCTTCACGGTGGCTAAACTTATGCGGCGACGAATCCCGGCCTTACGCCGGCAGAGTGCATGTGCGTGTTTGCCTAGAAGGCGGGTACCATGTTTTAGAAGAAGCTGCACACGTTGCCAGCGATGTTAGGGCTGCGTCGAAGCAGCTTTCCAAGCCATCAATCGGACTGTTAGAAGTCGGTGTTCGCGGTGCGGCGAATTTAGTGCCGATGAAGGTATCAAAAGACGGTTCCAGCGGGTCGACGGACGCCTACGTGGTGCTCAAGTACGGCCCTAAATGGGCACGAACGAGAACGATCATTGATCAGTTCAATCCAAGATGGAATGAGCAGTACGCTTGGGACGTCTTCGATCCCTGTACTGTTCTCACCATTGGCGTCTTCGACAACTCCCGGTTTAAAACTGCAGCAGCTGCAATGAAAGATGTACGCATCGGCAAGGTTCGAATCCGTCTATCTACACTAGACGTGAACAAAGTTTATGTAAACACTTATCCGCTCACTGCAATAACTCCGGGGGGAGCGAAGAAGATGGGGGAGATTGAATTAGCATTCCGGTTCTCTTGTTCATCGTGGCTCAGCTTGATTCAGTCTTACCGAAGCCCAATGCTGCCACGGATGCACTACGTCCTCCCGCTAAGCCCAGCACAGCAGGACATGCTCCGGCACACCGCAATGCGCATCGTATCCGCCCGACTTGCACGGTCCGAGCCGCCGTTGGGACCGGAAGTTGTTCAGTACATGCTCGATACCGATGCACAAACTTGGAGTCTCCGCCGGAGTAAAGCCAACTGGTTCCGCGTAATCAATTGTCTCTCCGCTATAGCAGCTCTGCTTCGGTGGACACACAGTGTTCGTACTTGGGCTCACCCGACGACTACGGTCCTCGTCCATGCCCTTCTCGCCGCTGTTCTTCTATGCCCACACATGATCCTTCCCTCTGCGTGCCTTTATCTAGTGATGATTCTCGCATGGCGATACCGCTGGAGACCGAGAGAACCAGCAGGGATGGACCCAAGACTCTCCCAGGTTGATTCAGTCGGAGTTGATGAGCTCGACGAAGAATTCGACGGAATGCCAACAACCCGGCCACAAGATGTAATTAGAATGCGATACGACAGACTCCGTACTCTCGCTGGGCGAGCTCAGGTTCTACTCGGAGATATCGCAGCGCAAGGAGAAAGAATAGAGGCGTTAATGAGTTGGCGAGACCCGCGAGCCACCGGAATCTTCGCCGCCGTTTGTGTTGTGGCTTCGCTGGTGTTCTACGCCGTGCCGTTCAGGCTTCTGCTGCTGCTTGCCGGGTTTTATTATCTAAGGCACCCAAGGTTCAGAGACGACATGCCTTCGCCGGCGTTTAATTTCTTTCGCCGACTTCCGTCGAACTCCGACCGGATTCTGTAGGACCACTGTCCTTCTCTTATAATAATTAATTAGTTACTAAATATAAGTGTTTTTATATATGGTTGGTGAATGGTGGATAACAATGTAATCCCTTTTTGTTGCTTTTGATGGAAGTCTATGGGCTTTTGAAAATTGAAATTCGTCGGTGAGGTAATTTTTATTTAAATGCTTGAATGGCCCACTGCCCCTTTATTCGATGGGCCATGGTTTAGATAAACTGGATTTGATGGGAAGTAGTGCAATTTGAATTTGGAGATGACCGTTACAAGAGACGGCCCAGCCGTAGTTTGCGTCTCCGTCGCGTACACCAGCATGCTGCAGCCAAAGCAAGCATTACAAGAATTTCATTATTTTCACGTAAAATGTTTCGAGAGTGTGTCTGGGATCCGTAATCAAAGCAATGGTAGCAGTGGTGCGAGTGCTGGCAAGAGGAATGGGGATCATTGTCGGAGACAGACGAATTCCTATTCTCTTGCACGAGTTGCGCGGCAGGCGTGTAGACGAATTTCAGATTGGGCGGAGTTGTCCTGGAGTGAACGAGTGGGGGATTCGTGCTTGTCAGCGCAAAGGGGAAAGGATTCCTAAGAGCTTCAAAAGATGCAGGGAGGTATTTGAGAAGAAGCAAGGCATACTTACACTGGTGGACTCAGCCTCACGGGATCGTTTTGCTTCTACTGCGGTGTTGCATTGGCGAACGCTGTGCTGCTGCTGGCGTTCTTCTGTATTCCTTCATTATCGGGTATTTCTTGGTAACTTGGCCTTTTCTTGTGTTGCGATATTTTCTTTGTATTTTTATGTTTTGGGTAGATCAGAGTCCTCCACACCTTTGCTCCATTATTACACTACTATACTATCAACGTAGAACTTTTAATCTACTGAGATGCTTTTATTTTCAACTTTTTACGCATATTTTTTACACACATGAAGTATTGAGCTATCTCTACCAATTGTAGATGCAGCAAACAATTTTTTATGTTTATAAACTTCAATATTTTGTTATATAGAGTGTAAATCTATTTATATAGAACACTAAAATGTTACATATATTCACGAAATACATGTGAAAAGGCAACCAGATATATAAACAAAATTAGTAGCCGTAACTTGAAAGTGTAAGATATTCACAGAGAGTCAAAACCATAGTTGTCAGAACCGAAGCAGATATCGAATCGGAAAACTATTCGATTTACGATTATTAAATTGACGTCAATCGGTTAAACCGTCGGATTAATAATATTAAAATATTTTTAACTAATAATAACAACAAATACGGTAAAAAATTTACTGCCATTATGGTACTAGCAACAATAATAACAACAGCAATTATAGTAAACAATTAGAATATTTTTACTATATCATTAATATCAACAACAACCGCAATAATAATCACAGCAAAAATAAAATATTGCGCCATGGTATTACCACCACCAATAATAATAATATTATTAAAAATTTATAATGAGAAATATTTAAATAAATTAAGAGATTAGAAAAAGATAAAGTCATAAAATAGATAAATCATAAAAAAGATATAATCAACTTTTTTAGGTATACATATTTGAGTCTGAATATTTTACAATATAAAATTTTTAAAATCACTAATAATTGATATTTACAAAGAAGATATAATCAATTATATTTTTGTATTATCACATCTAAATACAAAATATAAACTACATATTATTTTTTAACATGAGACTATTAATAATTATTTTTGTAATAAATATATTATCAATTTAAATTTTTTAATTAATTTTAGTTAAATTTTATTTAATTCGGTTGATTCGGGCGGACAGATCGATCAGATTGAGGCGGATCAAATAGGTCGAAGCGGGTCAAAACGAGTTAATTATATAGACAGTTTTTTTTTTTTGCAAACCCGGATTGAGGTACCGTTTGGGTCGACGATTTTCGGGTCGATCCGGACGGTTCGGTCCGAATTTAACAACAATGGTCAAAACATGCCGGCACCGACTACCAAATCTACTCATGCATTCAATTAACGCTTTTAATTCACTTTTTAGAATCTTAAAACTCTGAAAAGTTAATATTAGAGGTGGCAATTTAGATTCGTGGGTCAGTTTCGGATCAATCTATTTAATAATCGGATCAAACTCGTTCAACCCTAATCCAACCGATAAATCTATATGGGTCAAATTATCTAATCCAACCTATTAATAATCGGGTCAAATTCGGATCGACCCGTTTAATAGTTATAATTTTTAATTTTATATTTTAAAATTCAGCGAAATTATAAGATCAGTTGTAATGAAAGTGCACGATATTTTTATGACGAGATATTAGTGAATGCCCGTCAAAATGTGCATTTTTAGTATCTTCATCGGTCCTTAAAATATCCCAAAAAAATTTATTTTTATTTTTTGAAAATATGTGTTGATAGCTAAAATTTTATGATTATAAATATATAGTAATAATTTTGATAAAATTTTGATAAATATAGCTATCTAACAAAATTTTGTTAAAAATTTTTATACGAAATTCAAATTCGTCATTATAGAAACACCTACATAGTAATACTTTCGATAATATTATAATTCTCATCTTATACTATATTACTAAAATATAAAAATAATAGTTAATTATAAAACTATATAATTTAATAATTTATAAATTATTATTATTGATTATTTTTATTGCCAATATTTTAATATACGGAAAGAAAAAATTAAATATTATTTTTTCAAAATATAATAATTTAAATTGGTAAGTTAATTTCGGATTAATCTGGATCGACCCATTTAATAACCGGATCTAATTCGTTCAACCATAATCCAATCTATATATTTATACGGGTCAAATTATCTAACTCTAACTATGAGTAAGTGGGTCGATTTTTGGTCGTATTTTTGGGTCGGATCATATATTACCACTGCTAGTTAATATGTAAGTGAGTAGTGCAATAGAAGTATCTGAGTTGCATGAATTACACGTAATTACTAAACCTATACTATTCTCCTTCATTTCACAGTTCCAAACGTATCAACATATTTCACAGGCATGTATAATTTACTTTGCATTAACTATGTAATAACATTGAATAGTATACATAAGTATTTTTTCTATTCACTCATCAATTGAACATATTTATCAAATGTTTTGTAAAATAATGGTTTTTTAATTACTAAATATTTACATGGTAAATGTTCTAAATTTTATTAACAGTTACAGAATTTACTTAGCTGTATTTATATCTTATATGTTAAAATTTTGCTTTTCTAAAAACGAAAATCATGCTTCTAAAATTAATTATATTTTTCAAAAAATATTGAAAATATAATTAAATAAATTAGTATTTTAATTGCTTTTAAATAAACATAAGGTCTATAATAAGTTCGAGCGAAGCTTGCGTTGTTTATAAGAAATAGAAAATTCTTTAAAATTTAATTTTAAAAATGTGAGTTATATAGAGCCTGTTTGCATTACTTTTGAGAAAAGTAATTTTTAATTTTTAATTATATATTTTTAATATATATTTTATAATTATATAAAAAATTTTAAAATATAATAAAATTTTACTTAATAAGATTTTTTTATAATTTAAAAAAATTATATAATTTTATTATATAATTTTAAAAAATCTATTTTATAAACACTCTCAAATACCAACTAAAAAGTTATTTAAAAAATATAAAAAACCATATCAAAGTGATTATTGTTAAAATATGCTCTGCCATATCAAAGTGATTATTGTTAAAATATGCTATGTATATAACAATTAACACTCTTAAAACATAGTATTTAAATTTACTTATCAAAACAATCATTAGTAACAATTAACAAAAAACCACCACTAGAGTTGAAAAAGACAAAAAGGACGTTTTTGACATATTACCTCATCTTCAAGTCAAGTCCAACGCTTGTATTACTTAATGAAATTTTGTTATATTCTTCCGTTGCCCACTAACTCCCTGTACTCTGCATTTGACTAAACTACCCTTCACTACGAAGCGATAACTGAAACTGCCTTCCTCTCCCTTCTCTGACTAGCGAATTCTATCATGCAACAACAGAAAAGAAAGAAACTTTGCTCTTTCATTCTTCTTCCATAAAAAGTTTTTGTGGTACTTTCTTTTCTGAGCTCCTAATTCGATCTTATATTCTTCTGAAGATCTCTTATTTTCACTAATCTATAGCAAAGTTTCCATTTTTTGCTCACAACTTAACTGTATTTTTTTTCTCCACTTAATTCTATTTTTCGGTTTCTTTGTGTTTCAACAGTCAATTTACTTTGTGATTCACTGTTCCATCCTTTTTTTTTCTTTTCGTTTGTTTTTTCCTTGTTGTTCTGATCATTATAAAGTTCTTTCGTCTCTGATCATCGTCATCATCACCAGCATCTTCAATCTTCGAGTTATTTTCTTGGTTTTTTTCATTAGAAAGTTCTAGCTAACCGGTTCACTTGGATAGATAAACCAAGTCATAACTTTGAAAAGAGATTGAACTTTTGATCCAAAATACAACCGTAGTTTCTACTTTAATGTTGCAACCCAATTTGGGCCACGATCGACATTAGACTAAATCAAACTTAAGTAGAATCAAAGCTCGGTCCATCTCAGTAAATCTAACACAAATCGATTCAAAGTATCACAAATTTTGGAAAATTTTGACAGAGCTTTTCTTAAAATTTAAGAAAAAAAACCTAACAATTAAATTACAACAACAACATCACAAATTCGTTACAACAAGAAAAATAAATCACAAAAAAAACTTAATAACTTATACAATCGCTATATGCGGTAATATATCTCAACAAAATGAAAAAACACATAAATCAGTAATCGGATATCAAACTGATAATTTATAAATAATAATAAAAATAGTATAGTCCTTCAAGTATTACAGAACCAACTAAATACTAAACAGAAACATTTTTAAACATACCATCATTATATATCTTCGGTCTATGATAATGTCTGCTAACTCCAACTCAGCCCTGCAAAAACTGGAGAAGGCCAAAAAAAGAAAAGACTGAGCCCAGTCTCAGTGAGGTAATAAATCAGGAATGCATTATTTAAAATTTATAATGCATTACCCTATCATTATTTCTCTATATCCCTAGATGAAATAAATGCAACGATAGATCAGATCATGCCTTATTTAGTCCTAGGCCGCCCCGAACCGACCTAGTTCTAATAAGGACAGATACGAAAGTATGACATGCAACGCAAATCCTTTTCTCGTAACAAATAATCATCTTATAGGAGTTCTCAATTTTTACATTTTCATATTTATCCACGCATACATAATAGATACAATATACCAAATATATCTATGTTATTTCGACGTATGATTATGCATGCATAAGTATCTATATTTATGATATATTATTTGTCAGAAAGTCAAATTGGAGTAAAAGGTCAATACTTACCTATACCATCTGCCTATGTCATCATGCGTGTACATGTATCTATCTACATGACGTGACACTGATCAGAGAGTCAAGATAATAATCATAAAACAAAGAGTGAGACCCAGCTCAACCTACCAACCAGGCTACTCTTATTTCGGCAAAATACACCATCCCGGATGATCGACCGGATGGGCCGTGGTATTATCCTCACGCGCATGGGCCTAATGATAGGGCGGTTTTGATCTGATATAAGTAACCTGATGATGCAGACGGTACAATTCTTGAACCAAAATAATGCTCCTTTCACAGTTAACATTTACCCATACCTCAGTCTATACTGTAATAGTCATTTCCCGATTGATTATGCTTTTTTTGATGGCATCACAACACCGGTCCCTGACAATGGGATCACGTACAACAACGTATTCGACGCCAATTTTGATACGTTGGTCTCGTCTGTGAAAGCGGTGAAGTCGGTGATTTGCCAATTATAGTCGGAGAAGTTGGTTGGCTGACAGACGGTGACATCAATGCAAATATAAACTATGCAGTGAGGTTTTATAACGGTCTATTAAGACGTCTTGCTGCTAACACAGGGACACCACTAAGACGGAATCAGTACATTGAAACTTACTTGTTCAGCTTGATCGATGAAGATGCTAAGAGTGTAGCTCCTAGAGCCTTTGAGCGCCACTGGGGAATTTTTTACTATGACGGCCAGCCTAAGTTTCCGATGGATCTCTCTGGACAGGGACAAAACACTTGTTGGAGCTAAGAACGTCAACCACTTGCCAAAGCAGTGGTGCGTGTTCAACCCGAACGGGGACGGGAATTTAAGTGCGCTTGCGGATAACATAAATTACGCATGTACATTTTCTGATTGCACATCGCTTGGCTACGGTTCTACATGTAATAACGCGAACGCGAACGCTTCATACGCATTCAATATGTATTACCAAGTTGAGAGCCAGAAGGATGGCAGCTGCTACTTCCAAGGACTTGCTACCGTTGCAAGTCAGAACCAATCACAAGGGACTTGCAATTTCATCGTTCAGCTTGATTCTTCTTCTTCTTCTTCTTCTTATGCTCTAGCACCTTAATTCCTGGTGATTGCTTCTTTATATCTTGTATTTATGTTCATATTTTTCTAGTCATATACAATGACTGTTAGATTTTTGGCCCCATCTTTCACCATTTTAGACGTCGCTGTACTTTAGGCTTGAGGTATTGTGTTATTTATTATATAACATCTGGATGCATTTGTTCTCACATCGTTTGGGCTCCCGCATTTCTCGAGACGTTAAACAAAGGGCGTGTTTTAAATACCCATAATTTCATTTTCTTTCGTCAGATTTTGAGTTCCAAATAGTTTACATATTTCAATTACATAAGAAATTCAGAACTCTACTTTCACATACAGAACTCCAGTTTTAACTTTTTTATTTGTACACTTCCCAATACAATTATATATTTTAACTTTCAACACACTTTCAAAACCTATTGAAACACAAATACTAAACTCTACTTCCATTTTATTTTTTAAAAAACTTTACTTTCTATTTTTTATTTTTATAAAACTCAGTTACGGACATTTGAAACACGCCCATAATGTGGAGCTTCCAGTTTTCATTGTTTGCCGTGACAAATTCTTTGGGTCTGAAAAGATTATAGTAACTTGCTGAATAATGTAAAATACCAAAGTACTAAGCTACATTTTTAGAATGTTTAAAAGTACTTATGAGTTTTTCTAAAATAAAAAATAATTTTATTGTATTTAAAAATAAAATTTATTTTTTATTAAGAAAAAAGTCATGATAAAATTTTTACCGACATTTATATTTTTAAAATTTTAAATAAGTTTTATAAAATATTATAAAAAGATATGAAATGAAAAAGAATTTTTGAAAAACTGAGAAAAGCTTTGGGGACGTGTTTGACAGATAAGAAGGGGGATATAGAACTCGTGCGTCTATTTTTCCAGCAAAGAATATCCAATATTTGTGAGTAGTGCCAAATTTCAAATTACAACACCGTCGCAAGCAGAGCAACATGAAGTCTCTGAGAAAAATTATTTCACAGTTCATTTCAACAAGCAACACTCAAATGGGGCAACTTTATGATTGGGAAGGAAAAGGAATTTTGTTAGCAATTTTATTTATTGTAGGATATCTTAACAACTTTTCACAGGAAATTCTATCACAAGGGGTAAGGAAGCAAGTTCTACTGCCTTAGGCATTATGTTGGTACAAAGGCATTGGACGCATCTTTATAGTTACAGGTTGCAGACAAGAGAACTGCAAACAACAATAAAAGAAAGGCATATAACAGCCTCGTAGCAGTTTTGGCATATGTTCTGCTTTCTGTTTTCCGATCGCTGCTCTTTCCTGAGCACTCTACTTCACTGAATGTAGTGCAAACACAAGAAGCAGGTGCCTGACATGTTGACAAGATAGATTCAGTGCTGCATGACACAGGTTCATTCTGAACTTTCCTGCGCTCTTTTATAGTTACCATGCCAATGCCATCCAATTTCCTTCCCCAGGTATCATTGCTCAAGTGTTGCATATCAAAATTTCCCCTCCGAATAACTTCCTCATTCTTCTTTCTCCAACTTAGAGCTGGATGTACATGCATGCCTCGGTTCTCAACTATGCAGTTGTCAGTTGGTTGGTCCTGAAGGGAGAAAACAAGTTTGCGTGGAGTTGTAAATATCTTCACATCATCAATGGTAAGCTGTGGTGTAGATCTCTGGAGAAATATAGATAAATTGATTAATCTAGTCTCTGTGTCCTTAGATATGTTTAATAATCGCAATATAGTTGCAGTATAAATTCTATTGTAACAGTTGCAAATGTGTTATCCAAGTAGAACATTACAAACTGATGTTAATCCCATAGCTTTCCACATAAGGATTAAAAAGTCAGTGACTGTTTGTGTTAATATACCCATCAAACTGATGGATCAACACTGCTTACTATACATTTCTCAACTAAGCCAGCAATACTAGTGACTGCTGACCAACCAGAGATGATTCCTGACTCATGTTAACAATTTCTTAAGAAATAGCACTTAAGAGATTCAGAACTAATACAAAAATAAAAACAATGTGAACCCACAACGAGAGGAAACAAGGAAATACTTTCACTAACCTAATTGTGAAATGAAAAGTAATTGTATTGCGAGATTTAGGAGTACCTGAGGGCTTGGAGTTTTATTTGGGTTCACCCCACTTGTCTCCTTGAGTTCTGTAAATCTGCAGAAGTTTACTGATTGTTCTTCATGCATCTCACTTCGTTCGTCTTGTCCATGCTCTTCAAGACCGACTCCAGAGTTATCAGCTCTGGAACTCAGACTATCAGACATGCATCTGCACAATGCATCCACACATGCATTGTTATTGTTCCGAAGTCTCCTGCTTGCATGCCTGGCATACCTAAAATTGCTAGAATTCTGCCCTATAGAAGTTGGAGAAACCATCTCAAAATCAGCATATGAACTGAGAGTTTGTGATTCTGGTGTTCGAGATTCAGGCGCAAGACCATTGTGCTTGGCATTGGGGTTATGGGAAGAAACCAGTGGGCCAATTTTATCAGTTGTCCTCAACATTGAACCCACCATTAGACTTGGACTTCTTTCTTGTCTAGATTCTTTACGGGCAGCCACAATCTTAGCAGTCTGTAGTGTGTATGCTGCTGCCTCTCCTACATATCTCATTGGATTACCCTTGCATTTCTCCATAACATCAATGACACTAGGAAGCATGGAAGAGATGCTCCTGGAATCAACACTTTTTATCAAGAAATGTATCATCTGGACTGCTGACAATCGTTTCTGAGAATTACTCTCTTTAAAATCTCCCGTCAAAATCTGGATTCCAGACTGTATAATCATACTCGCATAAGCCTCAATGGTCAAGCTATTGTTCTCAGAAAGTGCATTCACCAAACTCATATGTGAGCTGGTCTGAGTCATCTTCTCTTGCAGTGCCCCAGCAGCCTTGAGACATAGCTCATTCACCATTTCATCAGAAGCAAAGCGCCAATTTTCAGATTCCACAAGAGCTTTCAAGCATAACGCAGCACCTGATGCAGCCCCTTGCTGAAATCCCATCAAGATATCCGACAGAGGCTTACATAGGGAAGAAATGATCCTTGTCTTCTCTACATCTGATGTCATAGGATCTATACCGTATCGAGCAATTGCAGGCACAACCTTTGAGCAGGCTACATGCAGATGATAAGATCCAGGACTGGACGACAACGTTTTCACTATAGTCGACATAATGTTATCAATCTGTGGCACAATGCTGCGGCCATGAAATCTAGCAAGAACTTCATACAAGGAAATTGTGTATTCTCCAGAAGACAATTCAGGTTCTTTGGTCTTAGAGACATGAGCAAGAAACAAGGGAATGTCTCTTGTGTCTAAACCTTGAACATAAGTTCTCAATGCTTTCATAGCGGATTTCCGGCTATCTGGATCCTTCCCAAGATTTTCCAGCTCTTGGCGGACCAAAGGATTTAGATGTCTACCCATTTCTGGCACCAAACGTTAACAAGAAAATACTTTTAACAACTCAAAAAACAAACTACTGCATAGAAATCGCATCAAAGATCAGAATATATATTAAACCTGGAGCTTGGAAAATGAAAATTTTCTGCATCACCTATCTTTTTTTAGCTATAAATATAGGATGAATTAAAATCACAGAGTATCAGATCTACCCAAATGGTTCATCTGAACATTAATCATAAACCAAAAAACCTTCTAAAAGCCCAAACTAATTGAATTGAATATACAAATTGCCCCAAGAAACAAAGAACAGAAAACTTACCTTGTTGAAATGCGAAGATTTCGAATAGCGGTTTCTCTTCATCAAATCTTTCTCCCTTTCTTTCTTTTATTAATTCCCTGCTGCTCTCACTCGTTTGAAAATCTTGAGTTATTCGATTTACAAAGAAAGAAAGAATCTGTCTTTAGAAACGGTGCTGGATATGATTAGTATTAACTGCTATTAATTTTGGGTTTAGGGTTTTACTTACCTAATTAATTAGAATACAGGGGCTATCCGATTAAATACACGAAGCGTGAAAAGCAACTGGTGCCTCAAGAAAATTTTATCCCCGCTATTCCTTTTGTTATGCTTGTTTCTTGGGCTTTTATTTGTACCGCGCCATTTCCTAAATGATATATTGTTTAAACAATTATGGTCATATAAAATAAAATTAATGTATGTTTGATATTATTTATCAAAATATTTTTCTATTTCATTTCAGTTTCTTATTTGTATAATATTTTGAAATTTTCTAATCAAACTGCAATTGTCGACAGTGTTCAGACGATCACCTACCGCACTGCAACAAAAATTCCTAAAAAAATAGAATAAACAAAAAATTTATTATTAATTTATATTCACTTTCTGGGTAAATGATGGGTTGTTAATCAAAATTTCGATCAACAATCGACGACCGAATGGTCATGCCATGATGAACGAATTAAAATTTATGATATTGAAAACAGAATTGGTAATTGTATAAAGCATAAAGTAAGGAAGAGAAAAAAATTTATGAACTATTATTTATTAGGTTAAATTTTAATTGTCAGTCGGCGATTGAACTATCTGATCGCGACGAACAAAATTTGAAATTGAAGCTCACAATCCAAGTAAAAAAAAGATCTTCGAAAGGGAGTGAAAAAAAATAAAAAAAGAGCAAGATTCTGAGCAGTGGCAAGAAATTGACGACAATAAAAAATCGATCGAAGAGAGAGATAAAAGGCTCAATTAAAGCGAGCAAAGAAAAAAATAAAATAATATATATATATATATATATAGTTTATCTAAGTTGACGAAATTGCTTCTATACAATTTTTCTATAAACTTGCTCACAACGTGTTTGGTATGATAAACGCTGATCATCGGCCGACAGCAAGATGTGCCAGCAACGATGATAGTATATATACGCTGAAAGGTAAACATGTACTACACTTGAAGACGTGTATCTGAAAATGTTCATATTTTTCTTTGGTGTAAATAGTTTAGACAATTTTGTGATACTGGTAATTTGTTATCCTTACTTTTGTTGAGTTGTCGAGCAAGATGTCGATCGGGTCATGACAACAATAACTAGTGGTAAGGGTTGCAAAAGAAAGCAGGCCTTCAGTGAGGTGGGCCTGCTGGGCCTTTCAAGGTGGTCTAAATGGCGATAGATAGCGTGTAGCTTTCACTTTCAGTGCACCGCGGAAAACCAGAATTCCACCACCCTGCGTATAGCTCTCGATGCGAAGCAGCAGCCGCCGTTGATTTATTTAGGGATCGTAAGGTTTCCAATCGATATCCTTCCTCCCTCTGAATTTTTTCATTCATTTTTTCGTTTTATTATTTCTGAAACTTTTGCTGTGCTTCGATTCATTCGTTTGTTGATTTAATAACTGGTTGTTGTTCTATTTGGGATTACGTGATACTGCAATTTTTTGCCGTTTGTAATCGGTTCAGCGATGAATCTAACGTTAGGCAATAAGGAATTGTCTACCTTTAGCTCCGATTTTTCTCAAACTTTTTACGTTGTTGAATTTTTCGGTTGGACAAGTTAGATAAATTTTCTAGTCGATTTTGTTTGTTTTTCCTTTTTTTTTTTCTATTTTTTACTTTGATTGATTTTCTATAAATCGATCAAAATTTATGAGTTTGAGATTGTTTCGTTGTTGGTGTGTAGATGCCTAGATGGTATGATGTTGGATGATGAAAGAAAATCAATCGGATTCCCATCGATTTTACAACATGATATTTTTAACCAGCTACTTCTGACGCATTCTTCCAAATAAGCTTATTTTGATTTGAATTTTTTGCCTTTTCTTTTTGCAATTAATCCTATTAAGTTGATTACAAAATTTTTTTAGTTGTTTATTTGATTTTGTTATCGTTCCACCGAGCCAATGATGTAAAAAATATTTGCTACTCTTGATAGGCTTCAAAAAACCTGTCTGATGATCTCTTATCCACCAAGATCTCTGAGAGGGCGTTTGTTTTAGCTTCTTTTCAATTTTTCATTTCATGTTTTCAATACATTTTATAAATATTCAAAAATTTTATTTAAAAATTTAGAAAATATAAAAAAATTTACATAATTAAAATTTTTTATTATTATATTTCCTAAAAATAGAAAAATAGAGCTTATTTTTTAAAAAATAAAAATATTTTTTATTTTAGAAAAGTTTTATTTTATAAGTAATCTCAAACACACTCTGAGACTCCTTTCAATCCTTAACTGATCAATGAAATTTACTTTTTTAATTAAATTGTATCAGAATATTAGTGTGACTTTTTGAATTGGTTCGATTAGTGTCAGTTCTGTTGCTTTTACCAATTCTTTAGTGTAACATTTGGAGTACCATTGGGAAATATTTGGCTTAACTTATCAAATATTTTTTAAAATAAATTTTGTATAATGTTTTATAATTTTTTAAAATTTAAAAAGTATAATAAGATTATACATCATACAATTAAATTAAATTTGTATTGAAATTCTTTTTAAATATTTTTTATTTTAGAATATGATGGATAAAATGGGGAGATGCTAGCAAAATCTTTGTGATTGAAAATTTTCTTTAAAGCTAAACTATAAGTTTTATAGTTCAATCATTTGAGTGCTAAAAGATCAAAATAATGAAAAGATAAATATAGTAAAAATAAAAATATTAAGATAAATGTGTGGATATAATAGGATGAATAAATAAATGATAATATATGTTAATAAGCAGTTATTCTCTCAATCAAAGACAAGTTAAAGGGAAGATAAGTTTAGATAATTCTGACATATCTTGCGCGAACTTAAAATATTAGAATGTATAAAACTAATGTGATTTTTTTTAGCATTTAGAAGAAACCGTATACCGAAATAAATTTGGTTTAGAACGAAGGATTTTGAAAAATCGAAGTTTTTGTTAAATTTAGTTTATAATGGAATGGATTAAGAAAAGAATTCATATACTCAATTCCGTGCAAGTGGGATAGCTGAGTTTGTTGTTGTTACTTTTATTTTTTATTTTAAAAAACTTTTTAGGGTCATTTGTTAATTCGTTAGAAATTTATAGTTTGTTAAGAGGCCGTTTGGCTAAGCTGAAAAAAAATATAAAAAGACTAAATTATCCTTTATAATATAATAGTTGATATAGATATCATTTATGAATATTTTTTATATATTATTTATTTATTACTTACATTTTATTTATAATACTAATATTAACTTTATAAATATTTTCAAATATTATATTATAATTAATAATTAGTTTATAAAAATATTTTTTAAGTTAATTTTAAATGTAGAAATACATTATTATTTGTATATGTAATTATCATTGTGTGCATCATATTACAAAAAGCCTTATTTACAATAACACTATAAGTATATATTATAAATATGCTACAATTTCATTATAAAATGGACTACTCTAATAACAACAACAATATATTATAAAGTGCATATGAAATAAAATTTTATAAAACAATGAGTATTTTAATTTTTTTTAAAAATAAGTTTAATTTGTTTGACCTAAAAAATTATAAAGATTATACATATAAAATTTTACGACATATAATTTTTCTGTACTTTCTAAAAATTTAAAAAAATTTATAGAATACTGTAGAAGATTTATTGAAAAATATGAAATATTTATTTAGAATTATAAGCATTTAAAAGTAATGCCAAACATCCCAAAATAATTTTAGAAGGAAGAAGCCTTTTTCTAAAATATGAGATTGATTTTAGAAAAAAAATTATTAAGTTTATAACATATACTTTATCAAAATTTTAAATTTTAAGAAAATAGGATTACAAAGAACTCTCTTTTTAACAAAGAGGTAAAAGCAAAGGCAAAGGAAGCATCCGTATACCATTTTATCAAAAAGCCCAGTGGGTTTGGTGCTTAAGAAAGTGATTAACAATTTAATTTCCCACATACACATTATATAGTTCTATAACGCAGTAAAATCACAAATAATTGCACAAGATATACTGCAAATAGTTCCGTAAAATTGAGAAATAGTAAGGACATAACTGGGAATGTAAAAAATTGAATATATAAATGTGCTTGAATATGAAATATTATTAAGAATGTCTTTTGCAATAATTCGTATGAATGAATTTTATTGTCAACATGTTTCTAAGAAGAAACAGCTTACAAGAGAATGAACGAATAAATTTACAGATAACATCAGCTTAGATTTCTTCTTTGGTTAATCACAGTAGATGAAACCTATTATCCATCAGCTCTTGTATGGCTTGAGATATGAACACTTCAAGTATTGCATTCAGAACGTGTGGACTCCCAAGTGCGACATCCGTAGCAAAATCTCACGATGGATCGTTCCTGTCTTAGCTGCATGAGCTGGCTCCTCAAGCTGCATCCCTTGCCTGCTTGAAGAGAACAGTGCTTGTCAGTTTCAAGAAGGTATTCTTTCCTACGATTCTACCGCAATACAACAATTAAACAAAATACTAATATTAGGTAGGCAGTCTTCTATAAAAAAAAATATAACTGGATGATTGGAGTTCAGAGATAATAACTTTGAGAGGACAAAAACTGCTCCACAAAGTTCCTTCATTTTGTCAGGGATGAGATAAAGCTCCTGGAAGTTCCTCTTAATCTTGAAACATGTATATTACAAAGAAAACTTTCTGCACATTCAAATGAGATACTTATTCTAGCTTAAAATCTACTGTGTCAGAAAAACTGTAAGGGAGTTTGAATCCAAGATGATTAGCAGCATTCAGTAGCATACCATACCTATCTTAGCTAATAGGAAAGTACACTCTCTAGTATATTACCCTATCATAATCTTTATAGCAATGACAAGTACTGAAATCTACTCTTTAAATCACTCTGTCTTCTGAAACTGCTTTAAATCAGCCCCTCTTTAACACAAGATCTATGTACCACACAGCAAGCCAATAGAACCAGATGTACTACATGGTAGCACCTCCTCTTTCATGAAATCCCATTTGTTTTTCAAGCACTGTTCTTATGCGAAAAACTTACGAAAATGTTGTAAAAATGCGAAAAACTTAGACAGTCTTCTAAGATAAATATGCAGATTATAGTATGTACTGGGTTAGCAACAAGAAATCTTGAACACTTCCAAATATATAGGACGGATATGTGTCCCTCCATCCCCTGTACTCCAACTTCTAGAGTGCATTTTTATAAATACAATCAACTTATGCTAACAAAGGCCTAAACTAATACTTTTATACTTCCAAAACAGTATCTGTATGGCCTATCTTATCATCTTAAGCTTCCCATCTCTTTAAGTAAACTAGGAAGATGCGTCCATCTAGATGCTCAAGTTAGGACATCAAAAATTCTTTAGGTAGTATTTCAATTAACTTGCAAAAAAAAAAGCACCCACAGTCCCTTACTAGAGGACCTACTAGGGGATAATTTATGTTCTTCCAACTACCGTTAATAGCTGATCAACTTAATAGCTGATCAACTAAAACAAGACGTCAATGATTTACCTAATTCAAGTTCAACTTTATTTATCTGGCCACAACCAAAGCTATGACACACAAAGATATACAAAGCTATAGGTTACAGGCACACTATCTAAACAAACTGAAGCAACTCTTTGAGAAAATTTATCGAACACCTTTAGTGCATAACAGTTTCTACTCACCCATAAAATCATTCCAAAAGCTTATAGCCATTCTCCACATTAAAAAATCAAATGAGTGGTTAATAGTAAGTCAGCACAAATTTGAAAAAGAAATTAAACAAACGCACTTCAAATATATAACTACAATTTTATTTCTTGTAATAAGTCATTTGGCTTTTGAATCAACAATTTATTAAAAACTGTTATGTTGGTAGTCTTCTAATGTTCTATTGGTTGCAAAAATATAAAAACCAAACATGTTCATACCAAGCGTTGCTTCCTTCACCGATTGAAATGAAAGATTAATAAGCTGAAACCTTTATAAAATGTCAGCATGTAAGAAAAAAAGGTGCTGTAAATATAAATAACTTCCAAAGGTACATATCTACTAAATTTATAGTTGAAATTCCTCATCTTCACCAGGATCTTGAGCTCTTATCGTACTTCTTTATAATAACACAGTAATAAAACCTCCACATACAACTACCTAAAATCCAAGCTCTCTATCAAACTTGATCACAGCACAAATGAGAGAATACACATAAAATAAAAAAGAAAGCAAAAAGAAAACTTATTCAATTGATTTTTGAAAGAAGAAGAAGAAGAATTTAATCACTATTACGCAGCCGTCTCCGCGCTCGCCAGCTCGATTGGCGCTGCAGTGGCTACAGGTTAGCAGTGGTGAAGAGAAGAAGATGAGGAAGCGAAGATCGGCGTCGGAGAAGAAAGTCACTCGTCGGAACAAGGGATCGCCGAACAAGAAACATGCCGAGCGGAGAAGAAATCCCTAGTAATCGGGTCTGCCAGAGAGAAATGAGAATAGCTGGATAACAATATATATACGTGCGTTCTTTCGTTAACTTAGCAAGGTCAAAATTGACATTGCATATACACAGAGGAAAAAGTCGCGCGCGATTTTTTCAGTAAAATTACTCATAATAATTTTTTTTTAACTTATAAATTAAAAAAATAACTTAAAAATTATTCATCCAAACACTCATTGATTACTGTTTGAAGCTTTTTTCAATTTATAAATTAAAAGCCAATCCAAACAGCACCTAAAACTAGGTATACATTCATCTGCAAGTAAAAGGTTTAAAAAATTATTAACAACATATTCACAGTTGGAGCTGATGTACTTTACATCTTACTAAATAGAGAAGAAAGTTCGATATTTTGCTTTTATCTTTTCGTTTTGTAATTGTAATTCGTGGAAAAAGTTGGATACGTGTTTTGACGGCGTTACCCCTTGGAAAGCTTTTGATAGCGAAACAGGTAGTATAAAACCTGATCCCTGGTGGATACATTTTGTATTTGTGGACCTGTTAAGTAAAATGGCTCAAGAGACGACCGCAGTCCCCCCCCTTGCCGGCCGTGTTGCTGTTGTCACCGGTGCTTCCCGTGGCATCGGCCGTGCCATTGCTATCCACCTATGTTCCCTCGGCTCTCGTGTAGTTATCAACTACTCCATCAGCTCTACTGCTGCTGAACAACTCGCCGCCGAGCTCAGCTCTAATTCTCCCTATTCTCCTGTTGCTATCGCCGTAAAAGCAGATGTGACCAATTCCGACGAAGTGAAATCTCTCTTTGACGCTGCAGAAAATTTTTTCTCCCGTAAGCCTCATATCCTCGTACACAGCGCTGGCGTGCTCGATTCGAAGTACCCGTTCGTCTCCAATACGGCGGAAAAAGATTGGGACTATACGTTCAGTGTCAATGCCAAGGGCTCCTTTCTTTGCTGCAAAGAAGCTGCCAACCGTCTTGTTCGTGGCAGCGGAGGAAGGATTGTTGTGTTAACTAGTTCACTAGTAGAGGGGCTGTTACCAGGATTCGGAGCTTATGCAGCATCAAAGGCGGCGGTGGAAACAATGGTGAAGATAATGGCAAAGGAGTTGAAGGGCACTGGTATAACGGCGAACTGTATTTCACCAGGGCCAGTAGCGACGGAGTTGTTTTTTAGCGGGAAGTCGAAGGAGACGGTCCGTCAAGTAATAGAAGACAACCCTTTGGGAAGGCTCGGTGAAACGAAAGATATAGCGCAGGTGGTCGGGTTTCTTTGTACCGATGCCGGGGAGTGGGTCAACAGCCAGGTCGTCATCGTCGATGGCGGCCTTCTGTGAGCAGATCACTAGTTTTTCCCGTTCCTGATTCTTTAGATGATAACGCTTATATGTATTTAATTTATTTTCGATCATACAGTATTTACTTGCTGGTGTATCTCAAATTGACTGCCATAATTCACTACTATGTGTGATTCAAATTTGCGTAAAAATCAACAGGTAACAAAGTTACCATATCCATATTCGTTAGTGAGTATATGTCATCGCTGACGGTATAAAAGAACGTTCTAGTTTCTAATCAATCAAATAAAAGATAGATCTGAGTGAAACATTTTTCTGAACACCTGCAAGGCAGCAGCACTTTTACATATGGCGCAACAAACCACATCCGTAGCTGCCCTCCCGCTCGCCGGCCGCGTAGCCATCGTCACTGGGTCATCTCGTGGCATCGGTCGCGCTATCGCTCTCCATCTCTCCTCTCTCGGCTCTCGTCTTGTTATCAACTACTCGTCTAACTCTGCCTCCGCCGAACAATTAGTCACGGAAATCAATAACTCTTCTTCTTCATCTTCCAAATCTCTGATCGCTATCGCGGTGAAAGCAGACGTATCCAACGCCGGAGAAGTCAAATCCCTCTTCGACGCCGCTGAGAATTCCTTCTCAACCAAACCCCACATATTAGTCCACTGCGCTGGCGTTCTCGATTCCAAATACCCGACCATTGCCGAAACAACAGAAGCCGATTGGGACAACACGTTCAATATCAACACCAAAGGCGCGTTCCTCTGCTGCAGGGAAGCTGCAAATCGTCTTAGCCGTGGTGGCGGAGGAAGGATTGTTTGTCTGACTACTTCACTGGTTGCAGCGCTTTCGCCGAAGTACGGAGCGTACACGGCGTCTAAAGCGGCGGTGGAAGCGATGGTGAAGATATTAGCGAAGGAGTTGAAAGGAACAGGGATCACGGCGAACTGTGTCGCGCCTGGGCCGGTAGCGACGGAGATGTTCTTTGCCGGCAAGACAGAGGAGATGATTCAGAGATTGGTGGATATGAACCCTATGGGAAGGCTCGGCGAGACGAAGGATATTGCGCCCATGGTTGGATTTCTATGTACCGACGGCGGCGAGTGGGTCAACGGACAGGTTATCCGAGTCAACGGTGGGTACGTGTCTTGAAGTGTGGAGCTTGTTCCACATAGCTGTTAAATAAATTTTACCAATGACAGTGTTTGTGATCAATAATCTGTCTCTGGTGGAGACTGGAGAGTCCCTGGGAATGTATGGCATTTGATATACTAATTTATTTTATTTTTATCTAAATTTTATTTCTCAAAAAGTTTTTTGTATTATTATTATATAATTTTATTTTAAAAAGTCTTATAAATGTTTTGGGAAACAGTTTTACACAACCAATCAAGATGGAGCTTCAGAACTGGGTAGGAGTGTTTTTGAAAAACAAACTCAATTGAAAAATATTATATAATTTTTTAAAAAATAAATTTTATTTTAGAAATATATAATAATATTTTTTTATAATATATTTAAATTTTGAAGAAATTTTAAATTTGAAAAAGTTTTAGTAAACTTTAAAATTAAAAATTAAATTAAAAAAAATTTGTTATGTGAAAATTTAAGTAAAAAACAAACAGAAGGTTTTCATCAGCTCTAGCACATTGGTGTGATTGTATTGTTATTTTAAGAGAAATGCTTCACAAGTATCATATCACAATTCACAAGTGTATATGACTACTTTTTGGCGCCATCTTTTGGGTGCTTAGGATAATAGTTTAGAAGTCTTTATTCTTTTTTGTTGTTGAGATTTGAGAATAATTTTTTCTTTATACGAGATACAATATATTTAAAAAGTTTCAAAGAAGCCGTACCAATGTTTTTACACAAGTGAAAAGAGCTTACTATCTTAGTGGATTTTGGATTTCTTAGAGACGTTTAAAATGCTTATAAAATAAAATTTTTTTTAAATAAAAAATATTTTTATTTTTTTTAAAAAATAAATTTTATTTTTTTTATTTTTAAAAGATAATAAAAATATATAATAAAAAAATTTCTTTATATAAATTTTTTTTATATTTTTTAAATTTTTAAACAAACATTTCAAATATTTATAAAATATATATGAAATAAAAAAGTAAAAAATTGCGTTTTCAAAATGCAATTTCAAACGCATTCTTAAACTAGACTGAGTAGTAAGATACGTTTGAGATTGTTTATAAAATAAAATTTTTTTAAAAATAAAATATTTTTATTTTTTTTGAAAAATAAATTTTATTTTTTATTTTTAAAAAATAATAAAAATATATAATAAAATAATCATACTAAGTAGAAATTTTTTATATTTTTTAAATTTTTAAATATTTTTTTAAAATACTTATAAAATATATATTAAAAAATATAAAAAAAAAAAAATTAAAAAGTGAAAAGCAAACCTAATAGTGCTTTTCTACTCCCAGGTGCTTGTTTATATAAAATATATCCGTGTGAAACCGGCTGTATCCGGTTTTTACGCCACCCAGGCTGGAACCTGCTGTACCCGGTCTGTTGATATAAAAACGCATCCCGGATGTAGATAAGCCAAAGATTTCTAGCAGCGCATGCTTCTTATCTTCCCCTTCCCTTCTCTCCTGATCAGAACCAAACCCTAACCTGTCTCTTTTTTCCCTCTCCTCTATATAAAAACTCTCATCTTTTTCAAAATATACCATATAAATCCACTACCGTGCTTCATTTCCCGCTCAATCTTCTCCTTTTCTTGTTCCGACTTCGAGAAAACTATTTAATTTATATCAGTTCATCTCTTTGTTTGGATTTGGAAAGAATAATTCGAACTTTAGACATTTATTTCTGCGATCTGTAGATTTAAATTAAGTAAAAAGATTGTGAACAGACGAACTCGAACTATTTTATAAGATTAAGGAAAATTTTTGAATCTGATATATCAATTTTAGGAAGTATTGTTAAAAGAAGAAAGAAAAGTTTGAAGAGATTTGAATGGCGGAAGGGAGCCAGCCGGTGGATCTTGCCAAGCACCCGTCTGGAATTGTTCCTACACTCCAGTAAGTTGGATCTCATCTCAAATTTCTTCTCTCAGGAGCAATTCTTGATATAATTTGATCTAAGCCAAAAGCTTGTCTGCGCAAAATCATATGAATTAAAAATGACAGCTAAGGACAAGTCAATTTTGTTGAATGAGCTGGCATGGATCTCATCTTGGTGATGTTTGTTTGGTGGTAGAAGTATTTGAAGTTCAAGTTTGAATTATGGTTGTATCTCTGTTCAGCAACGGTAGTTCTCTGTATCTCTCAGTACCGTTATTTCTCGGTACATGCCAATTTTGCATCTTCTAAAGTTTGAATTAGAAATCGCTGATTATGTTTGATTGTTTCTTGCATTTAGGCCTTTTGCTTGATTGGACATGTGATTTCCTGTTGTTGTTGTGTTTTTAATGGCATGGATTTGTTCAATGGATGGTTTTTAAAAGTTCAAATTTTAAATTTAGGTTGTTATGTCAGCTGAGATTTGGAAACTTTAATTGATGAAGCTTTATCATTTTCCTAAAGACTATGCCATATTAAGAGTCAGCTTGAATTTGGATGGAGTATCGTGTTCTCAAAATAAGTGCTTGCCTTTTTCGGTCAGCCCGGGTATCCAAATGTGCTGTTGCTTTCAGATAAGCCATCTGACTGCTTTTTGATTGAACATTCTAGGAATATAGTTTCAACTGTCAACTTGGACTGCAAGCTGGATCTTAAAGCAATTGCACTTCAAGCACGTAATGCAGAGTACAACCCCAAGGTGGGGCTACAGATTTTAGGTTCTTATTACATTTATTTATGTTGGTGTTGTAAACCTTTATTTTTGTTGACTTTGTTCATTTGTTGATTACTTTTGTGACGCTGGACTGGTTATTCTGATATTCAGTAAGTATGTGCACACAGTACCGTTTTAAGGCTGACTGGTGCTCAAATTAAGCTTATCATTGTTGGGAATCTTATTAATCAATGTATGTGAATTTATTAAGCTGTATCTTTGGTGTTGAATTATCACATTTGGTGTGGTGTATATGTTATTGTATAGGAGCATAATTTTACAGAAAATAAATGCATAATCTGCAAGAGAATGCAGAATGAAATAACAAGCATCTCATAGCTTCCACAGTGCTAATAGTTAAGGTTGTATATCGGAAGTTGATGTTAGGGTAACTAGGCGCTTCACTTTTTTGTGTCACTAACTGAGCTAGTTATGCAACTTCTTTATGGTCACTTGTGTAACTAGATGTTTATCATGACTTACATTTGGAACACTATGTTTGTCTGGTTACTTGTCCAAAGGTTTTACTTAACCTTAGTGTTTCACTCAATTTTATGATGTAACAACTCTTTCTGCATGTCTACTTAGTTACACTGTAAGTTTGTCTTGTGTATTTCTATCGGCTAATCGATGTCTTGATTGACTTCTACCGGACAGCGATTTGCTGCGGTCATTATGAGGATTAGAGAACCTAAAACAACAGCCTTGATATTTGCATCAGGGAAGATGGTGAGATATTTATATCTTAGATTATCCTTTTTGGTAATAGTTCATTATGCTCATGGTGCTTGATGTGGTTTGTTGAGTCATTTGCAAGTCTTTTGTCAACCCTTTTTGTGGTGTTGTAATCTTATCGTACTTGTAGTAGTTGCTTGAGGCAATCCTCTCTATGTATATGCTTTATAGATGTCTCTCGACCAAAAAGAATCATTCTTTTGAAGTCGTTCATTATGGCTGCTCCATTACTTTGAAAGTAAGCCTTTTTTCTGAAGTAGCCAATTTGTTGTTTGTTTGATGGCTCCTTGTAATTGGTCTTCCTGTGCATGCATTTAGTAGTCTCTAGTTGCTCTTGTCCTTTTCTTTTTACCCTCCTATGTTGATGGGAAGTACTCAACCTATTATAAATGAAATTAGTTGCTAAACAACTTCTGGTGAGAGTGTAACAATATCTTACATTCTTGCTCCTTTAAGTATTGCCTGTGAATTCTGACAAGTTGCCAGTGGAGAATGTTGTTGTAGACAATTTGTTTGTCCTACTAATACTTATTTAAGTGGATACGTCAGTTCTTTTTTTTACTTCTAATATATCCTTTACCTAGTTATTGTCTGTCAGTCTGTATTTTTTGGGTAGCTCGGTTGTTCTTTCTGCAACGTTTTCCTTATGTATCCTTCCTGACTTTGGAAGCCTTTATGGTTAGGTCTGCACTGGAGCCAAAAGTGAGCAGCAATCGAAGCTGGCTGCCCGCAAGGTGCTGTAGATAATGATCCTTTGACTTTGTAACAACCTTTAGTTTGTCTGAGTATGCTATTTGTATGGATACTAAAAGGCTTTTCTGTCTGACATGATGCTTTTGTTTGCAGTATGCTCGCATTATTCAAAAGCTTGGTTTTCCTGCCAAGTTTAAGGTTTTTGTTGGGGCTTTTATACTATCATTCGTTCAGAACCTTTAACTGATGTGTATTTAAGATTTTCATGTTACTTTTTTCTTCTGCAATTGCAGGATTTCAAGATTCAGAATATAGTTGGTTCCTGTGATGTTAAGTTCCCCATAAGGCTAGAAGGTCTTGCATATTCTCATGGTGCTTTCTCTAGTGTAAGTTATCTTTTAATATGGACATTAGTTATGCTTTAGCGTTTCCATGCACTCGTTGATTTAGTATGCTTAAATGTTTCAACCTTTTTTTTATTATAGTACGAACCAGAATTATTTCCTGGTCTTATATATCGCATGAAACAGCCAAAGATTGTGCTCCTCATTTTTGTTTCAGGCAAGATTGTTCTGACAGGAGCCAAGGTAAAAACGCATTCCTGCACTCATGGTATGAGTTGTTTCAGACATACCTGAACATTTCTTACTTACACTGATTTAGGTGAGGGACGAGACCTACACTGCGTTTGAAAACATATATCCGGTCCTCACAGAATTCAGAAAAGTTCAGCAATGGTATGTGGGATTTTCCCTTGTACTAATGTGAGGAAAAATGGTATATGCATGTTCTTTGTCATGTTGCATCAGATTACCTTTGTGATACCTAGTGGTTCAAAATTTTATCTACAAGGTTTTATTGCTCGCGTAAAAGATCTACTGTTACCTGGCAACGATCAAAACATTTGCCTCTTTGCTTCGATTCTTCTGGAGGGTTGCTTATTTAATTGTAAGGAGCAGACCTGTTTATAACGTAATGCGTCTTATTCGTCATAGTTCCTTAAATGGTTGTAAACGTAGCTTTTTGCATGTAGGATTGATTTAATACTTCTGTTTGTGCCGCACGATTTTTTAGAATGATCGTCACTGATATTCAAAATTGGCTTCTATATTTGTAGCTTCTAGACTTGTTCTCATAAAATTTCTTTGCTTTCTGGTAATTATTTCACTATTCCAACTTTTTGGCTAATACTTCACGTCTTGTTTGTTCAGATTGGACAGGAAAGCTGCCCAGCAATCTATTATGTTCGTCTAACAGCAGATACTTGAAGTGTGGATGAGAATACCCGCCCTTGCGAGCCTGCAGAAAGTAGATCTCCCCGGCTGTATAAAAAATTTTGATAATGGTGGATGTGTTCAAACAGCTAACTTTGTTTTGCTGTTTTTTCTACATTGATTTTACCATGAGGGTGAAAATGCATGTGGCTATTGAGAGAGGATGTAAGCATCACTCTAAAAGTGCTTTGTAGGTCTCAAAGAGCACACGAGCATGGTGTAATAATAGTTTAATTAGATACACTCGTTTAAAAAAAGAATATTTCAGTAACAATGGTTGCTTTTAAATGTTTAGTCGGGCGTTTGAAATTGCTTATGAATAAAAATTTTTTAAAATAGAAAATATTTTTATTTTTTTAAAAAATAAATTTTATTTTTTTTATTTTTAAAAAAATAATTAAAATATATAATAAAATATTTTAGTAAAATTTTTATATTTTTTAAATTTTTTAATAAATTTTTTAAATATTTATAAAATATATATTAAAAAACATAAAATAAAAAAATTGAAAAATAATTTACCAAACGCCGAGCCAAACGCGCTCTTATTGGGATGCGACTAAGTTGTTCAATTTTCAAACTTGCGATGGCCTGCCATTGCTATTTACGAAGGGAACAAATTCACCTCTGTCCAATGACCTATCTTGAGAAGCTTGAGAACATGCCTATTTAAATAGCTGGGTTGACTTGCGCAATCAATACTTCCTGCTCTGCGAAATTTTTATTCGGAACCAGTGCCAGAAGGGATTTACATAGCTATATGTATATTTCATGCATGGAATTGCAGTTGAAGGAGCAATTTCGTCAGTTCGCGGATAGAGCCCTCTAGCTACCCGTCCTGCAAGGTGATTCTGTTGGAACCTTTCACAGGTCCTATAGTATTCATCAGCAAAGGCAGTTCTTGGGTTTCCTATCAGTAATTCACAGTCTCTTTGATAGCATCAAGTACCTGTTGTGAAAGAAGGTTAGTAGTCCACTGGGCAGAGTAACTTCAGATAATCAAAAGATGCTGATATCATGCTGACCTTGTTTTTTGTTGGCATATAAAATTGTTCATAAACAAGGGGAAAGGGTGTGTCCAAACCACATATCCTTGCAACTGGAGCTTCCAACTATTAAAACATAGTCGCAATTAGCACTTGTATCTCACCAATTCATAAACAAGTCGGAAGAGTTAACTGACAGTAGTACATTAAACGTGCAAAAATGAGAGATTAAAATGACCCAGAAATTGAGTGGCATTTCTTTAGTGTAGAGGGGGAAACAAATTTGCTTTATCCGATGGTTAAATCAAATCTAGTGTGGAAGGTACAGGCTAGCATGAGGAAACACATGTTTAACTACTTAAGAAGTCTTTTCTATGTTATACTTTACCCTAAGGAAGCAGCGTTCAGCAATTGATGCAGAAATTTCGGCACCAAATCCTCCAGTGACGGGAGCTTCATGACTAACCTGCAAATTAGAAAAAAGCAAAAGATAACTATCTTTACAATTGTGCACAAAATATGCTACACTACTCAGATAGTTTGTTGCAGAGTGGAATACCAGCAAACGCCCAGTCTTTCGTACAGATGCTTCTACTGCCTCCTTGTCCCAAGGTATTAATGTCCTCAGGTCAATGAGCTCACAAGATATCCCTTCCTGCAAAGTTTCAATAGAAATATGTTTTGGGAAACCAAAGGACAACATCATATGCCTAGATAACAGAAAAGATTTATCAATTCAACTCCTAGGGCACCAATTTCTTCTTCCAGTGTCTATTACAAACAAGCTTCTATTCATCTGAGGAGACCCCAGCTACATGACCCGGGATCCTTCTAATGCAATCAGCAAGTAACGCTTGTTTTGAAATCTTAACGCACATGCCATGAAAAAGCATTAACAAGGAGGAAAGGCCATACATAAGAAACTTGATATACATGAATGCAATATCACAACAGACTCAAAATGTTATCATGCAAAACCTCACCTTCTCAGCTTCCTCACAAGCTTGTTCCATTATTGCTAGCTGAGCTCCCCAACCAACAAGTGTTATGTCAGTGCCTTTGCGAATCACCTGATTGAACTCAGTCTCGTATTAGTTCTGAGAGGTAGAATTTAGAGGAGGGAAAGGGGTAGGAAAAAGAAGTAAACGCTCACCTCAGCTTGAGATAAAGGCAACATATAGTCACAGTCAGGAACCTCTTCTACAGCCAAGCGATATAGCCACTTAAGGATCCACATGAAACGACAACAAAATTCTATTAGACCAACAGCACATCTGAAATGCTTAGATGCGTGGAGCAATTTGACAAAGAACCTTTCTTTCATTTTGCTCACTGAGATACAAGAAGGTTGGCTTGTTCTCTATTATGATTGTCAGAATTAAATTTCCATAAAAGAAGCATTTTCCAATTCAAGAAAGAATTTCCTCGTGAAGTAATAGCTATACAATGACCGGTTCTACATTTTATTTTCCCTGATTAATGTGAACTTTCAGTCCGAAACACAGAAACATCCATAAACGAGGAAGATACCACTGTATCTGTAAATATGTATCTACACGTGTTTGTATGTATATGTTTGCATAATACTACTTCCCACATCAAAATATTATGGCGACAAACAGACCTTTGGTTCAAAAAAGATCACTGGGTTTGGATCACGTATGGATGCCAGCAACAATCCTTTAGCTTGACGTGGGCTTCGTGGGATTACCACCTGTTGAATGTGAAGGATTAGATAACAACAATTCTGAGGTGTCAGACACTAATAGTTCTAGGCATTTCCTTTCAATTGACATTTTAACTGACTAAATCTTGCTGCCTAGGAAAGAAATGAATATCTGGTTTTGAAGACAATGAACATGAGAAGGGTAAAGTGAAATTTGAACCTTTAGACCTGGAACATGGCAGAAGAAAGATTCTGGAGACTGTGAGTGATAATGACCTCCATGTCCTACTGCTCCATAAGGAGATCTGATTGTTAATCCTGAAGAAACAATACCAAACTATTTTCATCTGCAGAAACCAGTTAACTCTAGAAATAAACCCTATGATCCTTGCTGTATCCAAATTAAACAGAGTGCTTAGATCATTACTAGTAAGGAAACAGAAGAGTCAGAAGGGCACAAGTATGACTGTCAAATTTACCTCCACAGTTAAATTCGTTTCCACTCCGATATCTGAATTTAGCTGCCTCATTGACAATCTACAGAGTTATGTACATGGTAGGTTATACAATAAACTCATACAAATAGGACTCTAATTTTTATTTCCGAGATAGCTATGATGGTGAGAGCATTAACAAGAATTTAAGGAGCTTAACAATTTCGAACAAAGATTGTTGTAAAGCCAGCCATCTGATTCAAGTCATTCATAATATATAGAATATAATGAAAATTTCAAGATTACACAACAATGGCTTCAAAAGAAACAGGCTAATTGGAACCATTAACTATAATTGTATCTAATAGAAGCAGCAAATAGCGCCACAAAATTGCATACCACAAAACACATACCTGGTCAAAAGCAGGATATATATAATCAGCGAATTGAATTTCTGCTATGGCACGATTCCCCTATCCATAATATATCATGATGGATTCAAACAGTTAGTTTGAATAGGCAAAAAATGTAAGATAAATTTGTAAGAAGTTAGTTTAAAGGAGAAAATCATTTACTGCTCACCATAGCAGCCAAACCGATAGCAAATCCAGCAATTCCCTAAGCACAAGAATTTCACAAAAAATAATGACAAAAACATGTAAGAAACATAATGAAATGATAACCTCCATAACCATGGATCTCATGATTAAGTAATATTTAAATACAATAAATAGGAAAGGATTTACCTGTTCACACAGAGGGGTATTAAAAACTCTGTGTCTACCAAAGCGATCAACCAGTCCTGTTGTACAACGAAAGACGCCACCAAAGCCAATATCCTCTCCAAAAACATATGCACTGCAAAAGTTATCTTTCAGGACAAGTTGAGTATTCAATTCTTAACGAAGCCACTACATATAAGTGACAATTGAATTAAAACTTTTGTGCTTCCTTATTCACCTACTAATCTTATAAGCCAACTTCATTGGCATTAAGGAATACAAACAAACATTTCAAACCGACTTCATTGGTAGAATTTCCAGATGCTGATAACTCAATATTTCAGCTGAGGTTACATAACAATTAACAAGTGGGCTATGATTAAAAAACAAAATATAAAAACATAACCAAGGTTAAGACTTTACCGCGGATCAGTCTCAAGAGCGATATGCAGAGCCTGATTAATGGCGGAGAAGAGATTGGTAGGCTTTACTCCATCAATCTGTGCCGTTGAGCTCGAAAAATGCCTCTTTCCTGCGAAGATTCGCCTACCCAGTTGTCTCAAAACCATCTCCAGAAGTGAAGAACGACAACAACAACGTGATCAGTTTAAATGAACGATTAAAGTGAAATGGGAAGAACAGAAACGAGATGAATGCAGCAGTTCTGCTTCAAATTTACTTTCTTCTTTGTTTGTTTTTCTTTTTTTTTCTCTATAATGGACTCTCTTCTATTCAATGGTGAGGAGAGTCGGATAAACATGAATGTTAGTACACGTGTAAATTTCAACTAAGTTTGCAAAATAAACCACAAAAATTGCGAAACAGGATTATAGAAGAGTGATATTGCAATATCCGACATTGCAAGAGCTTAATTTTTTTGACTAAAAAAAATATAAAAATCATAAATAAATTTTATAACATTTTATTAGACTGGTTAGTTTTTAAAATTTTTTTAATAATAGTGTAAAAGAATTATTAAAGAAAAACTTATATCAAAAGAAAAGGCAACGCACTGTCAAATAGCCCTACAGCTCTTTTTGATAGCTGACGCACCTCTACTTATGCTTCTTGGATGCATCCTCCTAGTATTGGAAGATGTACATCAGGATTCTTTCAGCAAACACAACTAAATTCAAAGTAAGTGTTTGAGCAGCTTTGTTGGTCCTAACAGAAAGAAAAACATCTCTAGAGTTGATAATATTCCCAACACTTCCTTTAATTCTCACAACCAACAGCCAAAATTACAGCATCAACAAAAATGATAAAACAGGTAGCCACACTCTTGACACCATTCCATTACCGTCACACATACAAAGCTTTTCTACAAGCAGAAGATTTACAATAATTGAAAGGCCAAGTAACAGCAGCACATGCTTAAGAAAAGAAAAGGTGAAAAAGAGAAAAATATGAAAAACAAACCCTACCAGTAAATCTCCTATGAAAGCAATATTGTGGGTCATCACACTTGAGAAGAAAAAGAACCAAAAAGCAAGCTTTATCGCTTGACCCCATTAAACCCAGCCACAACTTAACCCTTGACACTATGGAACTTAGCATGCCCCACCCTATCAGCAGCTACTAGCACAAATCAGACCACATCATTAACATTTGAAGAGGATCGGTTATCAGCAGCAGAAAGGCATAGCCAGTGAACTCCCAGTTAAACTTGCAGTTAAAAATACCAACTAGCACAAAGACCCACATACAAATTGGAGGCATAACATCACTCTTCTCCTTGATAGAGATAACCAACACTAAAGCTCAAAGGACTTCAAGGAAGATGGTGAATGAAAAGTCTGAATCTAGCAACCATTAGCAAGAACTCGCTTCTCAGCTACTGGCTTAATGATATTTATGGCATTAGTTACTGCAGCAACACCATTTTCTTCAGTTGATTCTTTCTTTAGAACAGTGGCAACCTCTAAAGTTTTCTGCAGCCTAGGCTTTAGTGTATTATCACCTTTCTCAGTAACAGGATCGTATAGTTTTCCATTGGGCACCTGAACAAAAGAAATAAAGTTAGCTAACAAAATCATACACTCAGAAAGACATGCATTACTATCATGCATAGGAAACAGACAGAGAAATAAACTCGTGAAAAGTTGAATTCTCTTCATATCTATTTAGCCACACACAACAATTTACTATAATTTCCATGAGCAAAAATATACTAAAAACTAAGAGTTGTTGAGAGGAATAGCTACTAGATGCATCCATTACGGAAAACAATGTCTTCCCTTACTATCCATCAATCTTAGCATATAACAAGAACAATGGATAAATTCATTTATCAGTCAGCCAATAATCTTACTGAAAGATGAGCCCTTGAAATGTTGACAATAAGAATGATTATCAAATAGATTAGCTACTCAAGGTTTTGAAGGCTTGTTCTTGCCTGCTTCTGAAATGGCTGTTGTTTTGCCTTCTTCTCTTGCAATGCCTTCTGTCGCACCTCATAGAAACCAAAATCATCCAAGACAGATGTCTTACTGACATGATCCTTAAAAATCTTAATTATCTGCAGACCCTGCTCAAACTTCACCTGAAATAGACCGAAAAACAAAGGTTCAGAAAACTGATTCTTCCAGCTGGAAGATTTTACTTATAGAAAGGTCTATCACATACCTCTTGAGTGTCTCTGCTGTTAGTTACTGGTTTGTTGTCATTGTTCTCTAAGGTGATGTGCTTAAGAATACTGTTTGGGACATCCTTCACTATGTGCCACTTCACAGGAAAGCAGCCATTCCACTTGTCTTGTTGCCAGTAATCCACAGTTTTGTCAAAATCAACTCGGCCAAGCATCTCTGCTACACCAACAAACTGGCCACTGGTATTGACCTTAATTATAAAAGAGAAACTAGTAAAGACAATGGCGGTGTAAGATACTGCCTGGAAGGAGTATGTACGGCTCATACTTACAGAGAAAAATAGAAAGACAGGACAGACACCTGCCTTCTCCTTAGCTTCCTGATAACTGGCATCTAGCTTCTTATTACCACTAGGAGTACTTGCCCAAACACCGTACTTGATACTCTTGTGGACATCATCCTCGCTGTATGATTTAATAACAAAGAACTTAGCATCTGTATACTTCTCAGGGAAGTCACTGTGGTTGCAGTGATCCTTGTCAGAAACTGCAGAATCCTCACGCTTGGCACTAGTTCTGAGATCCTGGCCCTCAACTGCATCGGTAACAACTGGAGCAGAGCCTTCTTTGAAGCGAATGGATCTTGGTCCTCTATTCAGCTCTGTTAGTCCATCAAAATTCTCATTGCCATAACCATAAGCGCCATTTCCACGACCTTTTGGCTTATACTTTCCATCCATGCCTGTACCCAAACGACCATTCATTATGGAATATAAGCCATTGGATCCAAAACAAAAGCCACTTCTTAGAGTGTTGCCATACTGGCCATGCATCCTGCTGTCTGGATACATCCTATTGAGATAGCCAGGAGATAATGGGCCCATCACACAGTTTGGGCTATGGCCATTCAAACCCTATCGAAAAAAACACAACAGACAATACTTAGCCCTAACATTTACAAAAACAAACCAAAAATTACTCAAAAATGCTACTTACCATTAGCCGAGGAACATTGCGAAGGTTCTGGCTTCTAGTAGATGTGTTATGTGAGACTGCTGAAGAGGCAGTCTTCTTTGTAGCATGCTTGTGTAATCCATCAGTAAATGTGTCGTTATCAACCCAGGGTACAGGTGATTGAAATCCATAGAAGCCAGGTCTCATGTCCTGGAAAACTGGAGAAGGAAGTCCAACGGATGTATTCTGCTTGTGTGAGCCATTTGAAGTTACTACTGAGTTCTGATGACTTGGCTTAGCTGCCAGGTCTCCACCCTTATTCAGATTCCCATTAGTAGCTGCATTTGAGTTCACTTTGACAGAATCTGCAGAGATTGGAGGCTGTACTGTGCCTTTAGATGTTGAAACTTCTGGTTGAGGCTTAGAAGCATTTGTTGCTGTAGTTGGTGTTGGCTGCTGGTAATATGAGCTTGGATACTGATACCGATGGGTCCTATACAATTGACCATCATGTCCCATTGCTGGGACTGGAGAACCAGAAGAGTATGCACCATAAGGAGCATACCCATACCCATGATGGTACATATCTCCGTACACTCCCTGACAAGAATCAAGAAATTAAATGTCAAAAACATTATACAAGCATGAGAGAATGCGTACAGTCACTAGTGAAATTGTCCATTTTCTTAGTTGATGTATCAGAGTAAACTATACACAGGCACTACAGCTAGATGCCCATGTAACAAATGCAAATCGAGTAATTTATCTAGTAAAACATGCCCGTCATGCAATGTCATCTAAGAAGATTTCTATGTACACATTAAGTTGGCTTTGTAAATACATTCTAATAACTAACTTCAGACTTTACTCATATACTGTATGAAGCTGTTGTATCAACAATGTATGAGAACAGAAACTTAAAAAAAACCTCCAACTTACCTGAGGCATCTCCACTCCCTCATGGTTTAGATATCCAGAGTAATCCTCCCACTCATTCACCGCGCCGTCATAGCCTGTGAAACATAAGCAACGTATAGTCACCGCCATACACTAATAAATATTCTAAGAGAGTAGCCACCTATAATGAGCACAATATGATATAATAACTAATAGGAAAGAACATGCAGACAAAAGCATATCATGCGTCATAGTCAACCTACCAGCAGGGCAAGAAACCACGTCCACTACTTGTAGGTAAACAACTCAAGAAGATGCTATAGAACTCAGCAGACATACTCAAACAATTTAATAGTTATAAAATCACTCGAATCACAACAAACGTGAATTTTGACAGAGCACCAAAAGCTACAACCTATTTCTAGTACCATAGCTAGCAGCAGTAATGCAGTTTAAAAAGAGTAAGTTGTCAACACATAAATTTATACCAAGAACAGAATCCACTACTCTATCAGCTGACTTTCATTGAAAAACTTGAAGAAAACACCTGAAGTTAAACAATTAACTCACCTCCATAGTAATAAGACATAGAAGGGTACCACATGTTTTGATCCATGAATTCTTGTAGCACCGGAGTCAACGACCTGTCAGTATATGGGATCTGCATGTTGTTGACCTCACCACAATTTGCAGAAGACTGCTAAAGGAAATAAAGTTAGTTAAGATTCAAACTAAGTAAAACACAATAAAACGATCTAAGAATTCTTGAAAAATAACATCTTAGTTACTTCAGTAGCTTCATGAGTCTTCTTCTTCGCATCTAACGACAGATTCTTAAGTAAATCAGCAGCATCTGCAGATCACAAATAACAAATTAATGAAGAATAATGTTATATAAGAAAAGAGTCTCCAGAAACAAATCAGATACATAAGAAAAACACTTTGTAACGAGATTTGATCCACGAACTAATCACCAAAAAACTGGAATCTCCACCACCAGAAAACTGAACTATACAAGTAATAAACAAGAACTCTACGCAAAGAGGCAGATTTTAAAAAAATCCATTTCCCCGAAGCTAAACAAGCTAAAAGCCACCACCAATGGGCCAAAAAAAAAAAAGCGCCAGACAATTCGAACTAAACGGAAAAAGAAACACAGGAATGCACAACTGGAGAGAAGAATACATACGTTCAGATGACGGAGCAACGGCAGCCATGGACGTAGATCTGACGGCAGGAAGAGCGGCGGAGTGGAGAAACACTAAAATAGGAGATAGAGAGGGAGAGCAGGCGCCGCCACTCACAAACACACTCAAAAGAGAATGGATGAGGAGAAAGAAAGAGCTTAGATAACAAAAGCGGTGATACAAATATAGCATCACGGCTGCGCCCTCGCACTGTCGATATTTTCCCGCTACAAAATTAATCACCCATTTAATTAAATATTTTGTTTTTTCCAAATGAAATGTGTACTTCTATAAGTTCTATAGGGAAAGTGGAAAATTAGCGATCAATATTATACTTTGTAAGTAGAACGCTTTTTTTGGTATTAGGAAGACATCTAAGAATGTGTTTGAAAATACTTATTAAATATTTTTTTAAATAAAAAATATATTTATTTTTTAAAAAATAAAATTTATTTTTTTATTTTTAAAAGAATAATAAAAATAAAAATAAAAAGTAAACTTTTATATTTTTAAATTTTTAAATAAATTTTTTTAATATTTATAAAAAAATATTTAAAAATATAAAATTAAAAATTAAAAATTAAAAATTTTTTTTTTTAATATTTATAAAAAAATATTTAAAAATATAAAATTAAAAATTAAAAATTTTGTTTGAAAATGCAATCCCAAAACGAGCTCTTAAAACACGATTGGGGTGAGTGGGTGACTGATCAGTCCATTGGATATTTTATAGATAAAAAATATTAAAAAGATTGTAAAAAGCCCAGTGAATTTTTAAATAAATTTTTTATTTTATAAACCCCCTGCTTCCGTGCAGTAATATAATCATGGTCCAAAGCATAATTGACTCGGTTGCTACTCGGGATTTGGGGAACTGTTTCGAATTCGAAGCAATTCATAGTATAAAACACCATTCATGTTAGTCCGTGTTTCAAATACCAGTTTTATTTTCTATCGTCAGATTTTGAATTTCGAATCGTTCATATATTTCGATTATATAAAAAATTCAAAATTCTATTTCTATATGCAAAACTTTAATTATAATTTTTTTATTTGTACTTTTCAATACAATTATATTTTTCAATTTTTAATACACTTCAAAAAACTATTAAAACATAAACATCTAAACTCTATTTCAATTTTATTTTTCAAAAAATTTTAATTCTTATTTTTCATTTTTACAAAATTCAGTTACCGATATTTAAAATACTCTTATTGCGGTAATGAGGCATACGTGTTGAGCACTGGACGAGTAGTAGAAGGCAAGTAGCCTGACAACACCAACTATATAGCAACAAACTCGCATGAAGGACACAAAGCAAAGCATGCAAGTAATACTTATTATGTCACCTGTTACGAAATACAGAAGACACATCGAAATAGGAGCGTTTGACTGGTACCTCCACTGCTGCAAGAGGGACCAGACTATCTCTGCTTTCACTGCATCTCTTCAAAATATCAACTGATCACTCGGTGCGTGGGCTCTTTTTACCATTTCCTGTAAATCATCAACCACATCAAGTCTTTTATAATTGCAGAAATCACAATCGCAAAAGTTATAGGGATGCAAGAGAATCTCAGGAACATGCCGTCCATCTGAGAAACCACTTTCACGGCTAAAGCGATAAAAAAGTCAAAAGTCGCAAGGCCATCATGCTTACCATTGAAGTTGAATAACCAAAAAGGCAATGCATAACAATAACAAATTGAAGCACAATCTTAGATGCCTAGCAACAATTCTCATGCATCCTGCCAAAAAATTATAATACTACACTGCTGAAAGGTAACCATAAAGTTGACAAAATTGTTATGCAGGTATTGAGATCTTCTAATATAGCTAGCTGCTTAGTGACACTAACATAAGCAGAGAGTAAATATCTAATTCAACTGATCAGCCAAAAAACTTGTGTACCCTACACTCGTGATCAGATTGTAATCTAAGACTGAGTGTTTGACTGGGACTTGTTGAGAATGACACCCTCATACTTGACTTGGAACCACTTCATCGCATCCTCCTTGGTGACTCTGTGCTGGATGCCAACACGAGATTTGCATCTGCGGCGACGGGCAACACGATAGCCAGCTCGTTCTAGTATAACATAGAAGTCCATCCCATAAATGCCAGTGGAAGGATCATACCTGCCAAAACATAGCATTCAGTCAATACTGACTTGAAAGAGTGAATAACATACTTTAAAAGCTCAATGGCGAAGCAAATCTAAGCATAATTCCTACACAAAACTGGACAGCTTTCAAGTTTTAATTAAACATGTGTCATGCAAGCATGAACTAACTAACTAGCATACTACATACTGTTGACAGGGAACTGAAATGTCAGTGATACTCTGCAAATAAACTTTACAATTCAAAAAATAAGGCAGAAAATATAAGGATTCAAGGGTCATAGATAGCAAAGACGAGGCTCAGATGGTTGCATATATGCTCAGTGAAAGGCTTTTAGCCTTTCTCATACAAGAGGTGTCAGAAGAAAGCAATCTTCATCACAGCCACTCAAAGCTATTCAGAACACCCCAACATTAGCAGAAAAGGACTCAGGTGGACGATGCGTCCATGTCAAACATCAGCGATATCACACATTTGCTTTAACGAAAATAATGGCATTCAACTGTTAAGGGGTTGCTATGCTCAATGACAAGCTATAGCATGCCTCATACATGAGACGTAAGACAATGCAGTCTCATGATGGTCCTTTCAAGCAGATTAAATAAGTATCACAAACACTAGCATACCTTTGTTGCAAAATGATGGCTCAGCTCACAATTAATTTGCTCAGTTAAGTGTATAGATAGGAGCCTTTCACATTTCAGAGGTGTATTGAAAGGTTACATCTTCGTCATAGCCTTTTTACAGGTTATCAGGCTAAAGCAAAATATGAATGCAGTATACAACAGTCACATGAATTATCATGAAATTTAATGTGATAGCTATAAGGCAGCCTTAATCAATAGCAAATTATTATCACAAAGAAAACAAGGCAAAACATGATCTACATCACAAGCAACAGATAAGTTCTGAAGAAGGATCACCTACTTGATTCCAAGATCAATATGCTCCTGGATGCCAAAGCCGAAGCATCCGGTGTCACTGAAGTTCCTTCTTAACAGCTCATACTCCTTCACCTTCAAGCCGCTCTCAAGTAGCTGCATTGCCTTCTCACCTCTTACAGTAACGTAGCAAGCGATCTTTTCATTACGCCGGATACCAAAAGACCTCACAGTAAACCTCGCTGTTGAATAAGGAAATCTTATTTTGATGGCAAGAGATAAATGGCCATAAGCATGCAATACCAACTCTGAAATTTACCTTTGGAGAAGACAGGAGACTGTCCACTAAGTTGTTCCAGGACCTGAGATAACACAGTAGATGTTGAGCAACGTGCGGAACACGACTTCAATTAAGCATCAAAATGCGACAACATCAGCATAATTCAATGAAATTAACCATTATTTGTGTTGTTTCACTTAAACAATTACTTAATCTGGAAAATATAAATACAGAAGCTATTAATAGTAGATGCGATCACATGAAAAACTTTAAACCCATCAAATAACTGCAAACAGGAACTACTACGCCAATCTTAAGAGTTTCAAAGCATCTAAATTCTAATTTAGGGAGTAAGACAGCATTACGAAACATACAAAACGTATAAATAAACGATCTAACAGCAATCTACACCCTGCATTCGAGGAACCTAAGCAAACTAATCAGAAAATCCAAATCGGCACTGTAAAGACCTTGAATGCAATCATGTGAACTAATATAGAAGAAACAGAACGAGATAACAAAGAGGCAACGCGGTAGAGTCGCTTAGTAATGCGTGAATGAATAAGCGAATGACAAACTATACAAACCCTGGCAGCTCTGGTGAGACGATCTCCGCTCTCACCAACGGAGATATTGAGGACGAGCTTCTGCACTTTGATCTCCCGCATCGGGTTCAATTGCTTCTTCTCTGAAGCCTTCAATCGCAATAACAAAACTAAAAAATTAATATGTTTCAATCAAATCACACAAAAAGAGAGGGATCCATGAAAGAGAACGATAGAAGAGAATTACCATAGCTGAGCTCCGCAACAACGGCGGCGGCGACGGGTAGAGAAAGGAGTGAAAGTTTAGGGTAGAGACGGGTATTTAACGGCTCTTTTAAAACACCGGGTCCGTAGTTTTCATATGTAGCATAATCAGACTTATTTGATTACATAGAAGTTAGCCGATAGCAAATGTGATATTAGACTGATTTTGCAAATGAAATAACTCCCTAGCAGCTTATGGACATCATTAACTGGGCGCTCGGGCTTTCTCTATTACATGTTCTATAAAATAGTTTTTAGAGATTGTTGAAAATGCTTAAAATAAAAAAATTAAAATAATTTTTTAAAAGATTTTTTAATAAGTTTATTTTTTTAAAAAAATAAATTAGATATAAAGATTATATGATATAATTTATTTGTATTTTATAAATTTTTAATGTTATAAAAAATTTTATTGAAAAATAAAAGGTTAAATTAAATGTGAAAATGAAATAAATAGAGTGTAAAATAGTTTACATATTTCAGGGTAAAACAGCTTAAAACAGATGACTGTAAAACTTCTCTCAAAAAAAAAAATTGGTTTGACTTGAAACTACGAGCAGCTGAGAATTAATAGGGCGTGCTTATAAAATAAAATTTTTTTGAAATAAAAATATTTATATTTTTTTTAAAACGAGTTTTATTTTTTTACTTTTAAAAAAATAATAAATATACAATAAAAAGATCTCATTCTATAAAATTTTTTTACAATTTTTAAATTTTTAAATAAATTTTTTATATATTTATAAAATATGTATTGAAAAATATAAAATAAAAAAAATTAAAAAAACAACGTTTGACAAGCTCAACCAAAAGCGCTCATGATAACTAAGTTCTCTTCTTTTAGATTAAAAATAAGTTATTTAAATTATAAATGAATTTAATTTTTTATTTTTTAAAAATATAAATTAAAATTAATTTGATATATTTTTTATATTTGAAAGTAATTTTTATAGTATCATGTGGTACAAGAAACACAAATGAAATTACCATCAAATTAATGCTAAAACACGTTACAATATAATCAATTTTCTACCTAATGTGCTAGTTCAACTTTTAACTCCCTGTTCACAATATGTAGACGTTGGATGTTCATTTAAGGAATCGTTTGAAAGGTTTTTTAAAATAGAGTTTTTTAGAAAAAAAATAAGATTAATTTTTTAAAAAAAATATTTTTTATTTTTATTTTAAAATAATAATAATAAATTTATTATATTAAATTTTTATATATTTTAAAGTTTTAATAAAAAATTTTATAAAAAATATATTAAAAATATAAATTAAAAAATTATTTTTAAAATGAAATATCAAACGCCCACCTAAACAACTGAAGGTTTTAATTTTTAAGTGAAAGACCATAAACTGCCATGAAACTGGCTTACACATTTTAAGCGATGAATAGTTGTACTTTATGGTTAATATCAGGATATATTCTCTCACTAGTGCTGATATCAATAGTTTGTTGTCTCCACTTCTTCTAGAAACTTCTCCTTGTGCTTTTATGATTATTGGTTAATCTTATTTGCATATTTCAGATGCAATGCGGAAGATGGAGCAGAAGGAACGGCGAGAGAATGATCTTCATGAGGGACTGAAACTCTACAAAGTCAAATATCAGAATGAGGAACACTTCAAAGAAATAACTAAATACTATTTTAGACTAGTTACTGCTGCTTCGTGATTTCCATTTGGGATACACATGAGACTTATCAGTGAAATGGAAAATGTATAGAAACTTTAATAAGAAACCCACCATTAGGTTTTGCTTGGAAACTGGTATAATGTTATTCGAAGTTAATAGACTTGAATGAAGCTTGTGAGAGTTGCTAGTTCAAGTGACTACCGTGCTACCTCCTTTAACCTTTTCACAATATAGAAATGGGATGTTTTCAAGCTAAGTCACTAATGGTATGCGTTAGAACACGATGTAGTTTCATATTGTTCTTGTTGTCGGTACAGGGATGGAAAATACAATGAAGCACTGGAGAAATTCGAATTAGTTTTGAGTTCAAAACCAGAACCAGAAGAAGCCTCAGTTGCAAGTTACAAAGTTGCTTGCTGCTACTCCAAGCTGAATCAGGTATATATATATATATGCGAGACATAATCAGTGAACGTGTTAATAGACTAGATGCTATAATGTTTATTCACACACAACAGTCACTTTCAGGTACAAGCTGGAGTTTCTGCACTAGAGGAAGCAATGAAAGCAGGATTTAAGGATTTCAAGGTATGAGATAGTTGAATTGTACTGAAATTCTGGAATTAAACATATCATTCACAAGAGCATTTACACTTTTTAAAGCAAGTAAATGCAGTCTCACGACTGATATCTCTCGTGTCCATTATCACAGAGGATAAGAAACAATCCTGATTTGGCTAATTTATGATCATTGGAGGAATTTGATCCCTTAGTCAAGGGGTTCGATGAATCCTTCATTAACGCCATAAGTGCTATCAAGTCTATTTTTTGGGCATCTTCAACAAGAGTTGAGCACGTACTTTTTAATCCGTGAAAGAAGTAGGATAACTTCATGAACTTTCCGTTCTCACTCCAGTTCTAAGCAGGTCTGTTGGAAGGTCACATGGTAAGAGGTCTGGATCATTAGCTAGTAGTCAATGTTAACTCCCCTTTCCTCCTCCTTTTGATACTGTATATTCATTGTATAGCTGCACAGAACACACGCAGAAGGGTTTTACCAAATTGTATTGGCAAATGTAGTTCAGCATAAAATCAATAATTTGACTATTGTGCGTATATTTTCCAAGACTTCTTCTGTGAGGAGAGGGCAGAAAACAATCATTGATCTTATTTGTTTCAGAAGACTAGTTGTATAAACTACAGGCTTTTAATCTCTTTGCCAACTAAACAAATTCAGATTTTCAATTTCTCAGGCAGATTGTAAACCCTCAAAAATTTATTGATAAATCAACCCTAGTCATCAGCAGCGATAAGCTGCTTGATACAAAAATAGAAATACATCTATTCTTGTAGACACCTATATAATCATTTGCCTGGAATTACATGGGTCAAGGCTAGTTTATTCATTTATCCTAGAAACATTTATAAAAAGTATACACTATATTGGCAGAAGAATGAAAATACCATACAAGTAAGTTGCAAGCCATCAGCTCAAGCTAATGTCAACCTACTTTTACTTCTCTTAGAACAGCAGCTGCTTCTTCTGGAAAGACTGGGTTGATATAACATCCACTTCCAATCTCAAAGCCTGCAACCCTGTTCAACTGAGGAATAATCTGTAGGAACCAATGTGTGTAAGGGGAGCTAGCAGTTGGCAGGTCCAACGGTGCTGTGTGGATCATGAAGTTAAATGGTGGGTCATTCAACTGTCTTGCCAACTTCAGAAGCATGAGCTTCAAAAGACCACCCAAATCCACCGCCTATGACAAAAATTCCATGAGATCAGCTGCATTACATGATCAATGTTTCATAAAAAGGTGTAACCGTCTACACCTATGACAAAAATCCCAGGAGATCAGCCTGCATTAAATGATCAATGTTCCATAAAAAGGTGTAACCTTTTATGCTTATTTTATTACAAATAAATCTAACTCTGTAATCGGGAACATGCTACCAATTGATACTGTAAGTATAATGTGAAAGGATGTGAGCTATAGCTTACAACCAATCAAATGACAAAGTAGACAAAAGCAGAACCTATTTAAAGATAGGATCATAGGATGTATGACATTTATGATAAATAGCTCAAAAGAAGACAAGAAAAGAAAGCAAGTCTGATATAACAAATACTACCATAATTAGAAGAATGTAGTCATAAAAGAAGGCAGCTTCTGATTAAGTGTCCAAATTCGTGCTCATATAACATATGTAAGTGCAACTCATTAACTAAGATATTTGTCAGAACTCAGAAGCAATTTAGAATTGAAATCTGCTGAGTCGTCAAAGGTTTTGGAGGAAGCAAATAACCAACAATATCTCGACCTAGATAAGCATATTTAAAATGTTAGGCATCAATATGCTGGGTGAACTGACTAGACTGAAAAACCTTGCTGTCTCATGCATTCACTAAGACCTACAAACCACCAAGATGTTGTCAACTTTCTCCAAATTAAGACCACTTATCCTGTCTCACTGTATTACTGCATTTTGCGTTCCTCATTTCAGGTCAAGCATCACTGTTATAGCTACAATCATAAGAGATTACCTAAACAAACTCAATTTTGAGATGGAGAAACTGCAATTAGCAATGATGCTTACCAAACTAGTACTGCTAAAGAAAACATAGAGATAGTGCATATCAAACAACTAACAGCCAGATAAAAATGCAACCAAATTGTTCTACAAAATAACAAAAACCTAATTCAAATTTAAGTGAATTATTACCTGTTCTTTGTTTATCTCATGGAAATGGGAGGTGTGATCCCGAGGAACAATCCATATCTCAAAGGGAAACTGTGCTGCAAAAGGTACTATAGAGAAAAAATGAGATGACTCCTGAATCAATATGTCATCTGATTTTATCTCACATACACTGCACTTAGTTGTCTTATCGAAAAATTCCTTCATAGTACTAAGACGAGTTGAGACAGTAGGAGGAACAAATGGAACGGCGATGATTTGGCTGTGCGAATGTGTCATTGATGCTCCAGCAGATGCTCCATGATTCTTAAATACCTTTTACACATTAAAGAAAAACGTATTAGCTTTTGTAAGAAAGTGCGTAGGTACATAGCACACCACTGATACGCAAAGCTAAATGCAGATATCAAAGTCTAACAGCATAAGAGAGAGAGAGAGAGAGAGAGAGAGAGACTATGCTATTCAAGCGTTAATTAAAGATTTCTTCAGACAAGAAATTTGTACGATAACTTTAAAAATCCGAACAATTAGTAATGACTGGATGCTGCCCATCCCCCGGTGCGTCCCCTTCGGTTGATGTAAAACTATGCTCAAAAACATTGTGCCCTTCAGCTACACAGTAAAGTATACAACTTTTTTTTCTCTTTCAGTATGAGTCTACAACTTGAAATATCTACAGAAACAAGCATAGATGATTAAAATATAAAGAAAAAATACAAGCAACAAAAGATAAAAATTGGTCGAACAGAAACCAGAGTTGCAACAGTTTCACCTGAACATACTTGATGGATCCATGGTTATTAACTTGTACAACCCGCTTCTTATAAGCCATGACAACCTCACCAACCTCCTCGGGCAACAAATCCTTCAACTCAACTCCATGACTCGGCGTCTCGATAACAACATCATGAAACCCAAACCCTACCTTCGCCCACTTCCCAGCCCCCACCTCTCTCTCCTCACTAGGCTCAATATCACGCCGGAGAGCAGGGTAAAGGTTCTCGATCACGCGGACTGACCAATCATATGAATCGGCGTGGAGGAACCGGAATATCTCCGGTGCGCATTCTGATTCACGGCCAAGACAGAATGGGCAAGATGAAGACTTGTTATTGTCCGAAGGAGAAGGAGTCGAGGATTTGAAGTCCGAAGGCCGATGAGATCGAGCGGGAGAGAAAGCTACCCAGTGACCGAACACCGCGTCACGGCGGAGCTCGGGCAACCGTTGCGGCGGCGATGACGTCGACATGGTTGCCGTTTGTTTAAATTTTTTTCCCCAGTTGGTGCTCGGTGAAAGAAAACGGTGGTAGCTTCAAGCGAGTTACGGACATCTATAAAAGTGTTTGGTGGGGACCCATTTCAAGATTCTCGGGCTTCTTGAATGAGATTGGGCCCAAATGTGAAGCCCAAAGTTTGAATTTGAAATGGGGCCGATATATGGAGGCATATATTATTATTATTCTTGTTTTAGAACATGGAGAAAGGTTATAAAGTGATTGTGAAAGCAGAGAATAGGTTTCTGTTTGAAAAAGATGAGGAGAAATTGTTGTTGCTGGTGGAGGGTTCGGTGTTCTTTGGAATTTTGGATTTATGAAGATATTTTGCAGAAAAGAGCCCATCACAGTTTAATTTTATTTGCATATAGAGCCTCTTATTTGTTTTTGACATTATGCGCGGAAACTTTGAATAAAAACAGAGCATTTGAAAGTAATTATAAAAAAAATTTTCTAATATAAAAATAATATTTTATAACGTAAATTTTAAATAAATTTATAAATCATTATAAAAAATTAATAAAAAATATAAGATTAAAAAGTTTTTAAGTGTTTTTCTGGAAATCATCTAAACTGCCCTTAGAGGAAGAAAATGCATGCAGCGCTGGAACTACAAAAAAGAAAAGAAACCCTTTTCACAAATTCAGCTTAATTGGAAGGAAATGTAAAACAATGGGTGATTCTGCTTAACATCATTGTTCTGTTGCTTGAGTATTATACCCCTAGTTCATTAAAGATCCATTTGAAGTCCTTGAAGAAGAGCTTCGGAAGTAAATCACTGAACAATGCATCTGCAAGTGCAGTTGCTTTCGGCACCATTGCCCAATTTCTCTGATTCACTGTGATCATAATGGAGAAGTGTTACAAATGCAACGTTACTTTGTATTGAATACCATAATGTTTCATGAAGAAGAAAATTGGTGAAGAGAAACATACATATTCTGAAAATATCTAACCTCGACGAGCTCTTTCCCTAGTTCATCTATCCACTTCACTCTTCCCTTGGCGTTTTCGTCTCTTGATCTTTCTGTTGTTGTCTTCTTGATGCAGCTCTTGGTAACCATTACCTTCTCATCAGATAAACTCATCTCTACAGCAACCATTGCTGGAAGATGCATATCTACTCTAAGACAAGAAGAGCAGCAGTATGTCAATGCCTTCAACTGTTTTCTCATATCCAAACAGATTGAAGGACTACGAAAATGTTCATCTTTTAGGATGCTTGTGACAGATGCATAGAACATTCACCACATGAAGCAATTAGAGAACTAATTCTATTGTTCAAAGAATGGATTCTGATACAATTTTATAATTGCATGACAACCACATAGGCCAAAAAGATAACAGTTCTTTACTATTTGAGAATCCAGCAACAAAGAGAATGACTTTGCTTGAGTTGCCTTCAATGCCAAGAGTCTCAGTAACCAAAATGTGTTTTCTTAATGTGCATCAATTGGAAGAGAGTACCTGTTTAGATTTCAGGTCTTGCAGGTAAGTATACCTGCAAGCAACATTGGTAGGAGAGATTCTGGTTATTTAACTTGCCCTTCTCTTGCTGGAAACATCATTCCTTCCAGTAAAACTGGCACAACAAAAGAAACATAGTTAATAGAGAAAAAGAATCCTCGTTACAATTGTCAAGTAGTTTTTTCATGTACTTGACCTGGCATCGAAGTCCATACACCAAATTACTAAGGTACTACAGGTTCAACAATAATTTACGATAACCATGCTCATTAGAGCAAAGCAATGAAGAATTTGCAAAATACAGCTTTACT